>CM060904.1:62000548-64500548 GCA_030737815.1 Allium fistulosum
AGGCTAAACGTTACCTTTACAGAACGTTTCACTTAGAATGCCCATCGTCCCCTGACGATGTTCCGAAAGCATTCACCCATACAAGTTTTTCCCGGGTTCGAACGGAACTGAAGACACTATCCCATCTCCAATATTAACCTTGTTTCCCCACCAAACGTACAAACCGGATCAAAGTGGTTTTCGAGAAATAAATCTCGATCCCGGACTCTTCGAAACGATCAGCGCATTTGGCCAATATTGATAGTCGGTTATTTAACTATCAATTAACATCCATAACATCCATCACAATAAATAATTTTCCCAAATTATTTATTTACCACAAAATATCTTCACAAGATATTATTTCCATTTTCAAATCCCCTTTTTTTGAAACGGTTTCAAACCATATTCTTCCCACGGAATAATTTCCCAACTATTTATTTCTACTGAAACACCAAGTACAAAAACCATTTTAGATTTTTAAAATAATTTTAAAAGCACTTTATTATAAATATACTTGTTAATATTGAAATTAAAACTACTTTAATACTCTATTTAAAATATATATTTAAAAATATTTAAAATAAAACCCCTTTGTAATTATAAACTAATTTCCCTTTTTAAAACACAAAATCCAAGCTACTTTTATATATTTACTACAATAATAGATTTGAAAATAAATATTTACTTTAGAATTTAATATTTAAAAATAATAAATTTTCTAAACATACGGTTTAAACAACATTAAAACTTTAACGAATATTTATTTTTACTTTGAAAGAATACTTGGCTATCCAGAGAAATACACTTCTCTTTCACATCTTTAAAAATAAATCACCATTTATTTTTAAACAAATTCACCTTCCTTATAAATTCCCATCTTGAATTTATATTTTAAATATCCACTGATGTTTCATTTCACTTTATAAACCCAGTTTATAAATTCCAAAATATCTCTTCTCTTTAAAATTTCAATTCCAAACACTTAAATAAATTTACAATTAATTTCCATTTTTACTTCACTTTGAAATAAATTCCCTTATTTACTTTAATTATTTCAAAATACTTTAACTTGCAGATTTTATTTCTTTATTTTTGAGTTAAAAACCTTTTTAACTAAAATATTAATTTCAGATTTCCAAAATTCCTTATTTATCCTTTAATAAAATTTAGTCCTTGCATTCAAGAATAACTTATTTATTTCTTTAAATAATATCACTTAAGTTTAAATTTTATTTTTCCTGTTTAATTTAAAATCTCCTCTTCCCATATTTGTTAAAATTCCAAATCACTTTATTTTTATTTTATTCTCGATTCATTTTTAATTTTATTCCAATTCCCTTGAATTATTTACTTAAATTTTTATTCTTTTATTTGTTTTCAAAAATTCAATTTCATATATTTTATAATTCATTATATTGGACAATCCAAATCAACCACATCATCCAATATAAAATTATCACAGGATATCAAATATGCAGAACACAGAATATTAAATAATTTAAAAAAAAATTGAGGAATCCAGTTGGATCCCTCCAACCTGTTTCCCTGCATCCACAGACGTTAGCACAATACCAATTCCACTTCGAGGTGGAATATCGCGGTATATGGGATTTATATAAAAATCATCCGCTAATATGCGGTGCATAGGGTCTCATCCGCTATATAATGCGGGAATATCAATTCCAATATATACATATGCCAATATATATATATATTGGTATATACTACTATATATATATATCATATCAATCAAATCAATCATTCACCAAATATTTTAAATTTAACTATTTAAATTTAAAATAAAGCCAGATGAGTGAGATTAACTCACCTTTTATTTTACTGTTGCAATCCAATCCAAACGGCTTGATTCCCTACGATTTCAAACCTTGAATAACATTATGTGATTTTATTAATAATTGAACAAATCGAAATATCAATTACCATCAAATAAATTTAATTAACTAACTTTTTTTTATAAATTTTCAAACATTTAAAGTTCCTACTTGTTTCCCAGACCAGTCTCCATATATATATATATATTTATAATTATTTCTTCCTCTCTGTTTACATACATACATATATATCGGATTGGAGAACGAAAATAAATCTACAACGTACCTCTCGAGAACCCCATAACGATCAGAACTTCTACCCCTCACAACCACCATCTCCGAACTCGACCGCGACTCCTCCCCTACAGCCATTCGATGCCAACACTAACTGCGTCGATCGAGCAAACTCTGAAATCAACGTGAATCCATCTTCCAATCTCGCCTGAGCCACCATCAGTCGCTAACGCCGTCGAGTTCCCACCGTTTCGCGAAGCACTCCACCAAACATCGCGATTTACAACCTCCGCTTACCTATGATCGAGCTCCTCAGGCGCGACGGATTCCCAAGATGCATCGCCACTGCCGTCATTTGCGTTCGATCGCGATTCGAGACTCGTCGACACGCTCGAGCTTCCTACGAATGCTATAACGGCTCGGCTTCGAACGTACAACTCGCGAGAACCAATCGACACTGCTATCTTTAGTGTCTCCAACTTCGATGTCATCTCGAGCCTACTCTTCGAGACTCGCGCACCAAATCGCGATGAACTGCATTGGTTCCACGCGATTCTTCCATCCTTGCGACCTCACGCACCCCTCCGGCCTGTCGTTGATTTCGAACACGGCTTCCTTTCGATTGATTGGAGTTTATTTTGTTCCCCTCTATCCTTTTAAATGTCAATTTCGATTATAAATGAGAGGTAAGAGGTGCGATTTAAGTTTCCCTTTGTTCTGCCATTATTAATTTTTGAACAGATCTGCTTGAAAGAAGTAGATGAAATATGTGACTTAACTATTGGTAGGACAGCGTGTTTCAGGAGTAGGGTGGCTGGAAAAGATAGAAGGGTGGCTGATGTAATGGATTTACAAATTATATAAATTGTTTAAATTGAAATTTCAATAGAATTTCATCGCGTTTGTGTATCGTACGCTCACCCAACAACCCCAATCACTACCAAATTTGAAATCCGATAATAATACAATATTACAGATCCAATGGAACTAGTTTCGTCAAATTCCGAGACGGTGTCCCGGAAGGCTATTTTTAAAATTCAATTTTAAACAATAAAATTTCAAAACTGAAGAAAACCTTGTTAAATTAAATTCCAACACTTCTAATACCTTCAGTATTATCACTATAAATTTTACAGACCTTCAAATTATTTTTAACAGGCTTAAAATCCCGATTCGATAATTTACCCAATTCCGATAATTTAATTTAACAATTAATTATACAATAAATATTTATATTTGAAATTAAAGTTAATAATTAACCTTTGAATATTTAAAATTAATTAAATATTCCCATTTCAAATATTCAAAAATTCTGGGTCGTTACATTCCTCCCCCCCTTAAAAGAATTTCGTCCTCGAAATTACTAATTAGAAGAATGATCTGTAACCCATTAACTATTTCTCAACCCAAATAGTTTTTAACCAATTCACAAAACCATCATTTAATTAAGGACACTCTATTCATCTGTCTAACTTCCAAGTTTACCCCTAAGCCACATCAATTCAAATTTTAAGTTTGAAATCAAACTTCAAATTATCAAAATTTTCTCAAAATTTTTCTAACTCCCTAAATTTTAGAAAATTTTTGACAGCGTCTCCTTTGCGCGGCTAGCTCGGTACTACTACAAAATGGCTCTACGGCCTCCCAAATCAAAAAAGAAACAAAAAGCCAAATGGCTAGATCCAAAACCCAATCAAATCTTGTAACGACCCAGAATTTTGAACAAATTAAATTGAGGATATTTAATTTATTTTAAATATTTGAATGATAATTTAATTTGAATCCCCGATATAACTTTGAGACTGACGATTAAATGATAAAATTTAATCGATTGAAACTGGATAAAAATTTGAATCTTTAATTTTAAGCTGAAGAAAAATATTTCAAACGCTTGTAAAATTTATATTGATAACACTGAAGATAACAGCAGCTTCAGAATTGAATTTGAAAACGGTTTGTTCAGTTTTGAAAATTATCGTTCGTATCGATATTTAAAAATAGCGTTCCGAGGGACAGTCTCGGAATTCGACGAAACCAGTTCCATTGGGTCCGTAATAGTTGGTTATTACCGGATTTCAAATTTCGTAGCGTTTGGAGTTGTTATGTGACCACACGATGGGTAAACGCATTGAAATTTAATCGAGTTCAATTTGAATTTAAAATTTAAAATTGTCAATATCAATACACGTTTCTTCCCTTGGTTTCAGCCTTTAATCAAGCCGAGAATCACGAACGAAAAATCGTGCAAGCACGATCTTCTCTGATAAAATACGTCCTCCTCATCCCTCTCTGATATTCAAAGTCAAAAACGAAAACAATTCGTTCCTCTTCCCATCTCGTTCAAAGACAAACTCGGTTGAAAAAAAAAATCAATGCCGCGTTCGTTTGTTTCTTTTCCCCCCAAATCAAAATATAATAAAATCGATTTCGTTCAAATGAAAAGGGGCCAACCGCGAAATTTAATCGAGCTCGAAATTGCGATGGGTGGAACTCGAGCCTGGGTTTTCTCGTTCGAACGGCGGTCGAGCTGGTTGGAGGGGATCGACGTAGGTAGTGGCGGCCAGGCTTGGTCGACGAGCTCGCGTGCGAGCGCGGAGGTGGGTGAGGCATCACGTGTTCGGGTGATGCAGGCGAAGTCGCGTTCGTGGTCGCGAAATTCGCGTGGTTGATATCGAGGAAGCGGCGAAGCGAGGTTCAGGTCGAGGTCGTGGCGTAGCGGCGGCAATGGAGGGTTGGGGGTCGGAGCGGCATAGATGAAGGGGGTGCGGTGGTCTCGAACCTGGAATACTGAGGTATTGTCAGTTGGGGTTTGATTTAAATTCAAATTTTTTTTATATAGATTAGCAGTTATAAAGAAATTTATACAGTAAAGTATATATGCAGATATTTAATTTTTTTTTTATATACGTGAGCAGAAATAATTTTAGATTTGAAAAGTTATAAGGGTTTAAGTTAAATATTGGATTTAGGGGTCTATATAGATTATTTTTACAATCTATTCAAAAGGAAGATAAATTTGTTTAATTTACCTGTTTGTTTATTTACAGAAGTTAAAGTATAACTGTATTGTTTAATTGATTATCTAAAACTATTTAAATTACTAAAGAAAATTTATGTAAAGGAAACTTAGTCTTAAAATTTAAATTTGAAATTAAATAAATTTATCAAAGGAAATTTTGTTCAAATATAATAATTAGTTGAAATTTAATCTATTTTACGAAATTTAATTGTTCGATTTCAATTCGAATATTAATAGAATTGTATAATTATTTATACAAGGTTAAAGTCGAGAAAACGAAAGAAGAATTGGAAATGGATTGCGAAATTAAAAGCTAAGGTGAGATTTTTCTCACTCAAAAATGAAAGTGGAATTTTCAGTTATTGTTTGATTGTTTGTTTGGATTGTTGATATTAGATATTTTAGGATATATCTATATATAGCAATATATATATATTGGCATATGTATATATTGGATTGATGATTTTCCCGCCTCGTATAGCGGATGAGACCCTATTGCGCCGTTAGTAAGCGGATTTATAAAAAAACCTATATACCGCGATAATTCCGTACTGGAGCGGAATTGGTATTGTGCTAACGTCTTTGGATGCAGGGAAACAGGTTGGAGGGATCCAACTGGACCCCTCACATTGATTGAATTTATTTCTATTGTGATATGAATCTGTGAATGATTATAGTGATGCTATTAATCATATTGATATCTGGAAATTGTTTGAAAGCTAAAATTTAGCTGAATGGATGTTTGACATCATTGGATTCCAAAGATAAACGAAATTGAATTTTTGAGATTCAAGTAGAAAATTTCTAAGTGAATCAATTTTTGAAATTGAAGAAATTTTGAAGAAAAGAATTTAAAAGTATAAAAGCTGTTTTTATAATCTTATCGAATAAATTCCAGAATAAAGTGAAAATGCTAAATAAATGGATTTCATAAAACAGTGATTTTAAATTGAAGAAATTAATTTAAATTTGGATTTTTAAATAGATTGAAAGAAACGATTGAAATTTATTTTCTTAAAAAAAGAATTTATTTAAAAGAAGATAAGTTGGAAATTCAGTTTGGAATTTAATTGGTAAATTGAAATAAGTTGTGAAATCAATGTAAAATGATTTCAATTTGAAGAATCCATTTCAAAACAGAATATTGAATAATTTGAGAAAAATAAGGAATTTATTTTAGTAGTGATAAATAAAATTTGAAATCAATCTGTAATTGATTTAATATTTAGAAATGAATTTTTGAGAAATCAATATGGAAAATTTTTTCAAACGTTGAAAATAAAATTAGAAATCAATATTGAGATTGATTTGGTATGGAAGCTTTTATAAATAGAATTAAAATTTATAAAAGTTGTTATAAACCCAAAGTCACTTATTTTGATAAGTTAAATATAGAAGTTGATAAAAGAAGGTTTATAAAATCGAAGTTGTTATAGAATAGAAAATAGAATTTATAAACGTTGTTTTATAAATTCGAAATCAATTGGATTTGATAAATCAAATATAGAAGGACATTAAAGAAGATATATCCGCGATTTTAAATAGCGAATTTTTATTGAAATAAAATGTGTAGAAAAGACTGAAATGTGGTTAGTTAAGTATATTCACGATTTTGGACAGTGAATATATTTTTAAGTAAAATGGATAGGGTTTTGGGAAAGCGATATTATGAAATGAAGTTAATTGTTTTAAAAGATGTTTTAAAACGTGTGAAATATCGAAATCATAGATTTCAACATTTATTGTTGAAATAGACATTTTCGAAAAATAAGGAAATGGTGGACTATAACACTGTTGTTATAGTAAATGATTTTCGAAAGGAAATGTTTTGATGTAGTATTGGGATTTATATATATCTATCAAAATCCGAATCCCTATACTATTGATTTCGAGTCGTCGTAACGATGTTTTACGCAACATTCGTTTTGACTCAAATAGATGTTAAAATTTATGATTTCCTTAAAGAATGAAATGTATACTTAATATTGATTTAAGTATATCGAATATTTTCTAAGTGTTGAAAATAAATGATTTGTGAATTACTTATTTTTAAATAAGTATGGAAATGCTTTTTCAATGTGAAATGAACTGTTTGAGTTTTTATCTTTTAAAGATAAATTGAAAAGTGAATATTTGAAATTGTTTTCAAATGATTAAGTGTGGAAATTTTATATCTAGTAAAGGATATTTTGGAAGATAAAATAATTTGGGAAAAATTATTTGGAATCTGATGATGTTGCGCATCTTTATTGATAGTTAAATAACCGACTATCAATAATTACCTTGAGTAGGTATTTGTTGTGAATTGGATGAATTTGAATGCCACACTTATTTTTGAATAAACGCTCACTATTCGGGTTAGCCGGGAAAGGACCATGGGGTCGTATAACCCATTCCGAATATGTGATACGTCGTTATGAATTGCATTCGAAGACCGGTGTTGAAGACCGGATATTTTTGAAAACGGAAGGATTACCGTCGAGTTACTCTACATCGACTGATCTTCGATTTAGAGGTTTTATCACCCTTAGTGACGGGAAGTCCTGACGTGATTGAAATTATCCGGATTTGCAAGGGCTTCGTGAGAAGTGCCTTCGGTTCTGTTCGATCCCGGAATAGACTTGTATGGATTGTGTGTCTGACGTTACAATTTGAGATATAAAGCTGATTTCTTTCAAATACATTTTTGTTGGTGGCGGAGAATTTATTCTCTTAGCTTAACACCCTTCTCTGAGACGTACGAGCTTAGAGGTTATGTAGTTGAAATTCATCAGCGATATATTCCAATTTGGTAACGTGGCATACTGAGTGTTGCTGTGAAATGATCAGTGTTTGATCATTTGCGATATGATCATTTGTTTGATCTTATATCTTTGTGATCATAGGTTGATCATTTTTGTTTGACCCAAAGCAGGGCTTTGTAGAAAGCGTAGCTTTGTGGACGAGACTTCGTCGAGCCTCACACCCCGGAAATGGTCGAAACAGGAAGGATGCGGCAAGGTTCTAGGGAGTAGCGCCCCTTAGTGTATGTCATTCCTTCTGGATAAAGGTGGTATCATGGTATGGAGCCCAGATACTTAACCTCTGTGGTTACTGCATTATTATTATCTATGTGGTTTGTTGGAAATCAGGGATCCTCGGGAAGATCGGTGACGATCGGGGGATGGCATACGCGTGTCAGTAGTTACCTACTTTTGCAGAGGTAACCCGGCCTTGTGTTGGCAGAGATCTAACCGTAATGTTAGGTTATTTCTCGGGTCGTCTATTCCAGGGACGTACCCATCGTGGAAAAGGAAGTTCCTTAGCCTGACCATTTGTTGGAAATCCAAAGAAACAATACGAGCCTTGTACGGTTTTAGTTGTAGAACCTGCCATTTAATATGGCAGCTATAGCAAGCATACTATAATGGTACCTATGCTGGCTAAGATTTATAGTATACTTTCGAAATGTTTTCTACACTATGCACTAATAATAATATCAAAAAGAATTTGATTTTTGCGTAGTAAGCATCTTTGACTATCATAAGAAGAAATCTCCTCCAAGTCTGCGTTTGCATTGTGTGTGTGGTGGGAGGTCTTATGGTAGTTTCATTTTCCAAAAGCATTGCGAATTGACATTAAAATTTTCTGTTGATTATTTTAAAGAATAACTGTTTTACGATCTCACACCAGTCACCATGACTGACTCGGAGTTTATTGTTCCCTTCTAAACTCTGGGTGCCCACCAATTTCCACACGGGCAGTCTAGAGTTAGATTATCAGGATATTCTGGATATTCTGGAGCTTGGAGATAAGCTGGATGACGAGACGTAGTATTTGTATCTGATATTATTTATTCCGCTGTGTATTCTGTATGAGGACAAGTTATATAACTGTCCAGTGTTGTATATTGACTCTGATTGATGTATGTATAAACTGATATAGTTCTTTGTTTCAAAAGACTATTGATTATCTATTATATGTTATTCCGCTGCGATGTGAGATTCTGATATTGTTTTCTGTTCTGATGTTGTTCTGTTCTGTTTTTCTCTTCTTCTTTTACTCTTTTCTTCTTCTTCTGCCTTTTTCTTCTTTCTTAAACCCTCACTATTGGAGTTTCCGGCACTCGATTGCTCGACAGTCGATAAAGGGAGTATCGATGTTGAATTTTCGAAAGTCGAAAATTTCGGTATGTGACAAAGTGGTATCAGAGCATATGGTTAAGCGACAACCCTGCTCTGTTGGGTGTTACTCATTAGAGATAGCGTCAGTAGTACTCTAGAATGAGTTTGAGTGTAATAATATATATGAGCGCGTATTTGTTAGTTAATATAAAATTGTTTTGTATTGTGATGATTGGTTTATTGAGTGGTATATGAACCTTCGTTGGCACAGTCTTGCAAAACTGTATCGAAGGGGTTTCTAAACGCTTGAATAGAACAATTCGGCACAGTATTGTTTTAAAATAGGGTGAATGAAATAATTTTGCCCAAAACTATTTTTGTATAGAAAAGAAATAATTTTCTATGAATTATCATAGTATATGGATGCTTGGTTGTTAGGAAATAATAACATTGACATATTATCATTGTTATATGGAAATTGAATAAGAAATAAAGTAATAACCAAAGATTTAAGAAGTAAAGTTCATATACGAACGAAATTTGTAAATATAAATTATAAATGTGAATTAAAAGATAAAGAGATGAATTCACATACAAATGAAATTTAAGAATGTAAATTATAAATGTGACTTATAATTGGAAATAGAATTCCAGAGAAGTTTTTGGAAATGTAATTGAAAGAATTTGAAAATTTTGGAGATTTGGAAAGTTTAAATCATTTTTGATTTGAAAATGAATTTCGAAGGGTTTTGAAAAGTATTTTAAAGAGATGAAAGCTCTAAACTCTTTCCGGTCGCTGGAAAATAACTTCGATGATGACCGCGGCATCATTGATGTTCATTTTCGGGTTTCCAAAAGAGGAATTGCTGCCAAATTGTTTTAAAATGGAAGTCGTTTGAAAAATTTGGGTTTGTTTTGGAAATTCAAAAGATAAATTTGAATTGATTTCAAAATGATTTTTGAAATGCTGCTAAGACTCTGGAATACTATGAAATATAACTAAGTTGATAACTTATACAATTTGAATTTTGATCGAATAAATTTAACTTAAGGAATGAAGTTAAATGAATGTAAGTACAAGTGAATCAATTAAATGAAATTGAAAGCTGAAATTCATTTCGAATTCGTAAGCAAATGAATTAAATTGAATAATTATAAATGGAAGATGAATTACAATTCGTATGGGAATTGGAAATCCAGTTTAAATGTAAGTAGATTTGAATAAATTGAATTGATATCAATTTGAATTAGTAATTGGAACTAATTTAAAATAGTGCAGTTGTGAATTAAAGAAAGCTGATAAAATTCAATATTCAGGAGTTGAACCGAATCCAAATTAGATTGGAATTGTGAATTGAATTCGAATGAGAATTGAAATGTAAAATTGAATGAGAATAGATATGTAACTTCAATAGTAAGTTAAAAATGTGTAAACAGTTTATATTTGAAATTTTGTAATAGAATTTGCAAAATAGTTTGAATGCTGTAACTAGATATAATGGCTAGTAGATATACAGGTGTAAAGGAATTGGGATTTTAATTTAGAAGAGAATTCGAATTGCTCGAAAAAGGTATGTATTTGAATTATAATATGAGTTTTTGATGATTTCTGGTCTAGCCGCTTGGCTTTTTCTTTTTCTTTTTGAAATCTGAGAGTCCGTAGGGACGTTTTGTAGTTGTACCGTATTAGCCGCGCAAAGGAGACGCTGGCGAAATTTTTCGGAAATTTAGGGCGTTAGAAAATTTTTGAGAAAATTTTGAAAGTTTAAAGTTTAAATTTGAATTGAGAGCAAACAATGTTGTTTGAAACTTACAATTGAAGTTAGAAAGCTAGTTGAATTGACAACGAATCTTTAGTAGAAAGATTTGTTTTGATAAATTTGAAAAAACTATTAGATTGTGAAAAATAGTAGACGAGTTAAGGACCTTTCTTCCTAACTTGTAATTTCGAGGACGAAATTCTTTTAAGGAGGGAAGTTTGTAACGACCCAGAATTTTGAACAAATTAAATTGAGGATATTTAATTTATTTTAAATATTTGAATGATAATTTAATTTGAATCCCCGATATAACTTTGAGACTGACGATTAAATGATAAAATTTAATCGATTGAAACTGGATAAAAATTTGAATCTTTAATTTTAAGCTGAAGAAAAATATTTCAAACGCTTGTAAAATTTATATTGATAACACTGAAGATAACAGCAGCTTCAGAATTGAATTTGAAAACGGTTTGTTCAGTTTTGAAAATTATCGTTCGTATCGATATTTAAAAATAGCGTTCCGAGGGACAGTCTCGGAATTCGACGAAACCAGTTCCATTGGGTCCGTAATAGTTGGTTATTACCGGATTTCAAATTTCGTAGCGTTTGGAGTTGTTATGTGACCACACGATGGGTAAACGCATTGAAATTTAATCGAGTTCAATTTGAATTTAAAATTTTAAATTGTCAATATCAATACACGTTTCTTCCCTTGGTTTCAGCCTTTAATCAAGCCGAGAATCACGAACGAAAAATCGTGCAAGCACGATCTTCTCTGATAAAATACGTCCTCCTCATCCCTCTCTGATATTCAAAGTCAAAAACGAAAACAATTCGTTCCTCTTCCCATCTCGTTCAAAGACAAACTCGGTTGAAAAAAAAAAATCAATGCCGCGTTCGTTTGTTTCTTTTCCCCCCAAATCAAAATATAATAAAATCGATTTCGTTCAAATGAAAAGGGGCCAGCCGCGAAATTTAATCGAGCTCGAAATTGCGATGGGTGGAACTCGAGCCTGGGTTTTCTCGTTCGAACGGCGGTCGAGCTGGTTGGAGGGGATCGACGTAGGTAGTGGCGGCCAGGCTTGGTCGACGAGCTCGCGTGCGAGCACGGAGGTGGGTGAGGCATCGCGTGTTCGGGTGATGCAGGCGAAGTCGCGTTCGTGGTCGCGAAATTCGCGTGGTTGAGATCGAGGAAGCGGCGACGCGAGGTTCAGGTCGAGGTCGTGGCGTAGCGGCGGCAATGGAGGGTTGGGGGTCAGAGCGGCATAGATGAAGGGGGTGCGGTGGTCTCGAACCTGGAATACTGAGGTATTGTCAGTTGGGGTTTGATTTAAATTCAAATTTTTTTTATATAGATTAGCAGTTATAAAGAAATTTATACAGTAAAGTATATATGCAGATATTAAAATTTTTTTTTTATATACGTGAGCAGAAATAATTTTAGATTTGAAAAGTTATAAGGGTTTAAGTTAAATATTGGATTTAGGGGTCTATATAGATTATTTTTACAATCTATTCAAAAGGAAGATAAATTTGTTTAATTTACCTATTTGTTTATTTACAGAAGTTAAAGTATAACTGTATTGTTTAATTGATTATCTAAAACTATTTAAATTACTAAAGAAAATTTATGTAAAGGAAACTTAGTCTTAAAATTTAAATTTGAAATTAAATAAATTTATCAAAGGAAATTTTGTTCAAATATAATAATTAGTTGAAATTTAATCTATTTGACGAAATTTAATTGTTCGATTTCAATTCGAATATTAATAGAATTGTATAATTATTTATACAAGGTTAAAGTCGAGAAAACGAAAGAAGAATTGGAAATGGATTGCGAAATTAAAAGCTAAGGTGAGATTTTTCTCACTCAAAAATGAAAGTGGAATTTTCAGTTATTGTTTGATTGTTTGTTTGGATTGTTGATATTAGATATTTTAGGATATATCTATATATAGCAATATATATATATTGGCATATGTATATATTGGATTGATGATTTTCCCGCCTCGTATAGCGGATGAGACCCTATTGCGCCGTTAGTAAGCGGATTTATAAAAAAACCTATATACCGCGATAATTCCGTACTGGAGCGGAATTGGTATTGTGCTAACGTCTTTGGATGCAGGGAAACAGGTTGGAGGGATCCAACTGGACCCCTCACATTGATTGAATTTATTTCTATTGTGATATGAATCTGTGAATGATTATAGTGATGCTATTAATCATATTGATATCTGGAAATTGTTTGAAAGCTAAAATTTAGCTGAATGGATGTTTGACATCATTGGATTCCAAAGATAAACGAAATTGAATTTTTGAGATTCAAGTAGAAAATTTCTAAGTGAATCAATTTTTGAAATTGAAGAAATTTTGAAGAAAAGAATTTAAAAGTATAAAAGCTGTTTTTATAATCTTATCGAATAAATTCCAGAATAAAGTGAAAATGCTAAATAAATGGATTTCATAAAACAGTGATTTTAAATTGAAGAAATTAATTTAAATTTGGATTTTTAAATAGATTGAAAGAAACGATTGAAATTTATTTTCTTAAAAAAAGAATTTATTTAAAAGAAGATAAGTTGGAAATTCAGTTTGGAATTTAATTGGTAAATTGAAATAAGTTGTGAAATCAATGTAAAATGATTTCAATTTGAAGAATCCATTTCAAAACAGAATATTGAATAATTTGAGAAAAATAAGGAATTTATTTTAGTAGTGATAAATAAAATTTGAAATCAATCTGTAATTGATTTAATATTTAGAAATGAATTTTTGAGAAATCAATATGGAAATTTTTTTCAAACGTTGAAAATAAAATTAGAAATCAATATTGAGATTGATTTGGTATGGAAGCTTTTATAAATAGAATTAAAATTTATAAAAGTTGTTATAAACCCAAAGTCACTTATTTTGATAAGTTAAATATAGAAGTTGATAAAAGAAGGTTTATAAAATCGAAGTTGTTATAGAATAGAAAATAGAATTTATAAACGTTGTTTTATAAATTCGAAATCAATTGGATTTGATAAATCAAATATAGAAGGACATTAAAGAAGATATATCCGCGATTTTAAATAGCGAATTTTTATTGAAATAAAATGTGTAGAAAAGACTGAAATGTGGTTAGTTAAGTATATTCACGATTTTGGACAGTGAATATATTTTTAAGTAAAATGGATAGGGTTTTGGGAAAGCGATATTATGAAATGAAGTTAATTGTTTTAAAAGATGTTTTAAAACGTGTGAACTATCGAAATCATAGATTTCAACATTTATTGTTGAAATAGACGTTTTCGAAAAATAAGGAAATGGTGGACTATAACACTGTTGTTATAGTAAATGATTTTCGAAAGGAAATGTTTTGATGTAGTATTGGGATTTATATATATCTATCAAAATCCGAATCCCTATACTATTGATTTCGAGTCGTCGTAACGATGTTTTACGCAACATTCGTTTTGACTCAAATAGATGTTAAAATTTATGATTTCCTTAAAGAATGAAATGTATACTTAATATTGATTTAAGTATATCGAATATTTTCTAAGTGTTGAAAATAAATGATTTGTGAATTACTTATTTTTAAATAAGTATGGAAATGCTTTTTCAATGTGAAATGAACTGTTTGAGTTTTTATCTTTTAAAGATAAATTGAAAAGTGAATATTTGAAATTGTTTTCAAATGATTAAGTGTGGAAATTTTATATCTAGTAAAGGATATTTTGGAAGATAAAATAATTTGGGAAAAATTATTTGGAATCTGATGATGTTGCGCATCTTTATTGATAGTTAAATAACCGACTATCAATAATTACCTTGAGTAGGTATTTGTTGTGAATTGGATGAATTTGAATGCCACACTTATTTTTGAATAAACGCTCACTATTCGGGTTAGCCGGGAAAGGACCATGGGGTCGTATAACCCATTCCGAATATGTGATACGTCGTTATGAATTGCATTCGAAGACCGGTGTTGAAGACCGGATATTTTTGAAAACGGAAGGATTACCGTCGAGTTACTCTACATCGACTGATCTTCGATTTAGAGGTTTTATCACCCTTAGTGACGGGAAGTCCTGACGTGATTGAAATTATCCGGATTTGCAAGGGCTTCGTGAGAAGTGCCTTCGGTTCTGTTCGATCCCGGAACAGACTTGTATGGATTGTGTGTCTGACGTTACAATTTGAGATATAAAGCTGATTTCTTTCAAATACATTTCTGTTGGTGGCGGAGAATTTATTCTCTTAGCTTAACACCCTTCTCTGAGACGTACGAGCTTAGAGGTTATGTAGTTGAAATTCATCAGCGATATATTCCAATTTGGTAACGTGGCATACTGAGTGTTGCTGTGAAATGATCAGTGTTTGATCATTTGCGATATGATCATTTGTTTGATCTTATATCTTTGTGATCATAGGTTGATCATTTTTGTTTGACCCAAAGCAGGGCTTTGTAGAATTCGTCGAGCCTCACACCCCGAAAATGGTCGAAACAGGAAGGATGCGGCAAGGTTCTAGGGAGTAGCGCCCCTTAGTGTATGTCATTCCTTCTGGATAAAGGTGGTATCATGGTATGGAGCCCAGATACTTAACCTCTGTGGTTACTGCATTATTATTATCTATGTGGTTTGTTGGAAATCGGGGATCCTCGGGAAGATCGGTGACGATCGGGGGATGGCATACGCGTGTCAGTAGTTACCTACTTTTGCAGAGGTAACCCGGCCTTATGTTGGCAGAGATCTAACCGTAATGTTAGGTTATTTCTCGGGTCGTCTATTCCAGGGACGTACCCATCGTGGAAAAGGAAGTTCCTTAGCCTGACCATTTGTTGGAAATCCAAAGAAACAATACGAGCCTTGTACGGTTTTAGTTGTAGAACCTGCCATTTAATATGGCAGCTATAGCAAGCATACTATAATGGTACCTATGCTGGCTAAGATTTATAGTATACTTTCGAAATGTTTTCTACACTATGCACTAATAATAATATCAAAAAGAATTTGATTTTTGCGTAGTAAGCATCTTTGACTATCATAAGAAGAAATCTCCTCCAAGTCTGCGTTTGCATTGTGTGTGTGGTGGGAGGTCTTATGGTAGTTTCATTTTCCAAAAGCATTGCGAATTGACATTAAAATTTTCTGTTGATTATTTTAAAGAATAACTGTTTTACGATCTCACACCAGTCACCATGACTGACTCGGAGTTTATTGTTCCCTTCTAAACTCTGGGTGCCCACCAATTTCCACACGGGCAGTCTAGAGTTAGATTATCAGGATATTCTAGATATTCTGGAGCTTGGAGATAAGCTGGATGACGAGACGTAGTATTTGTATCTGATATTATTTATTCCGCTGTGTATTCTGTATGAGGACAAGTTATATAACTGTCCAGTGTTGTATATTGACTCTAATTGATGTATGTATAAACTGATATAGTTCTTTGTTTCAAAAGACTATTGATTATCTATTATATGTTATTCCGCTGCGATGTGAGATTCTGATATTGTTTTCTGTTCTGATGTTGTTCTGTTCTGTTTTTCTCTTCTTCTTTTACTCTTTTCTTCTTCTTCTGCCTTTTTCTTCTTTCTTAAACCCTCACTATTGGAGTTTCCGGCACTCGATTGCTCGACAGTCGATAAAGGGAGTATCGATGTTGAATTTTCGAAAGTCGAAAATTTCGGTATGTGACAAATCTCATATAGAAATTTAAACACATACCTTTTGTCGGGCCATTTAAACTTATCTTCTGAAATCATAAATCCCAATTTATCCATTGCTTGTATACACCTGTATATGCTACTAAGCAATAATATCCAATTACAAAGCCCAAAATCATTTGCGCTTTTCTATCGAAAGTTCCAATATTTATTTCATTCAAGCCTGTACGATGTAAATATCTCATTCATACACAATATCAATTTGATCGCTCACTCGATCACACAATTTCACTTCCAAACTAGTATCGTTCACCCGACTTCCTAGTGCGGACTCAGATCTGGTTTCTTGATCAGAAACCGTCATTCTCCTTGCATAGCCACAAACTATGATAGAGAATATCCAGAATCAATCAACAATCCATATCCAGGTTCGCCGTCGAAAATCGAGTGAAAAATCCTACTCGGATCGGTATAACTACCTCGAAATTCTGTGCTCGAATCCGGATCAAATAGCTATGCGAATAAAATAATATACGTACATCCTACGTATAAATTCCAATTGATTATCAATTATATCAATTTCTTTTTTTTTCACATTCAGTTTGATTACATTCATTTATCCACAATTTTCTCATTTCACAACTTCAAATTTTAATCGTTATTCAATTATTTATCTAGAATAATTTTCCTCAATACCAAATTACTTAAGAATCTCACCATACTTCTTAAGTTCAATATAAATATTTTACATACTGCTTATACTTATTTTCACTTCACTATTGAAGTTCATATCCATTTCTATTCACTTTTGCCCTTACAATTCTATTTGATTTTAAATTTTGCTTCCACTTGAATATTTAATTAGTTGCACTTACTAATTAATTTAAATCTCAATTAAAGTTTATTTACAAACTTTACTTTCTTTAGTTCCTTCGATTTCACTTACTTTACATTCATATTTAAAATGGATTCCAATTATTCAGTTTCAATTCCATTTGGTAAACAATTTTTTTTTCATTTGCCGTTAGTGAAAATTTCCAAAAATTTTCAAAAAAATCTCTAACTCCCAAAATTTACGGAATATTTTGGCAGAGTCTCCTTTGTACGAAGGAACTTCTACGATATCACAAGATGCACAAATATATATATATACATCGGCCTCAGGCCGGAAATCACAATATATATCAATATATGCAGTTCATATTTCCTATTTTGAATTTTTGCACAGGCGTACCTTATTTTAGCATTTTTAAGCAAAGGAGTTTATTTTTTTGAGCATTTCCGCGAAATCAAAAGGCAGCCAACGTCTCCCCTGTACCTGTACTTACTCAATTTTATCACGTAAGAGATAGTATAAGAAATCTATTAACATTTCACTTAGCTTCAATAGAAAATACATAGATTTCATAAGTAATACATCCAAAACAATTCCCATTAGAAATTTTTATGGTTTCGATACGATTTAAATTACTTACGGTTAATTCACATACACTTTCCATTCTTCATTTTTCATTTTTCTTTTCTTGGGTCCAATATAAATATTCCATATACACATTATAATCATTTTCAATTCGCTACTACGGTTAATATCTACTCATATTTAAACTGGATTTCCAATTCCATTCGAATTCAATTTACTTTTCATTTATAATTATTGAATTCAATTCATTTCCAGATCATATTTACTTTGTCATTCCTTTAATTAGTTTCACTTACAAATTTATTTCAATACTTCACTTTGTTTATCACAAATTGATATTCAACTTGCATTTAACTGATTCAAGCTCCATCTCCATATTTCATTTACCAATTTATTATTAATTTGTTTATTCAGGGTTTATTCCCAATATTTGATTTTTATCTCTAAACCACTTTAGCTATTTTACTGGAGCTCCATTTAGTTAATAATTTAAGTTTTGGATTATATGCATTACCATTACAAACAATTTTATTTGACTTATCTATTTTACTTCAAATTTTATAAGTCACAAACTTATTTACATTTTACTTTTAACTTGGAATTTCACATTTTATTTAGCCAATATATTTTTATTATTCCATAAACAACTCTAAATAAGATTCCAGAGTTTTAAACAATTTTCCAAAATTTTCAAAATCACTTTTGAAATCAACTACATCCAAAATCCTTTGGCAAATTCAATTATTCTCTTGAATTCCAAAACCAAACCCAGTTCACAATCAATTCCAATTTAAAACAGTTTGGTAGCAATTTCTCTTTGGAAACTCAAAAATGAACACCGATGATGTCGCGATCATCATCAGAATTATTTTCCAGCGATTGAAGAGAATTTAGTGCTTTTTATTTCTTTAAAACATTTCAAATATTTTTAAATCCCAAACCTCTCCAGATTTCAATCTAATTCAAAAATATTCATGATAATATCACCATTATTTCCCCCAAAACCTTTGAAAACCATTTTCAAATCCAAAGGAATACAAACTTTTTCCCAAAATTCCAAATTCCAAATCCATCCAATTTTATTCAACATTACTCTGGAATTTTATCTCATTCCAATTTCAAATATTTAATCTGGGATTCTATTTCAAATTATATATCACACTTACAATTCACATTAACAAATCTCATTAGTATATAAATTTATTTCTTGGCGTTTAGTTAAAATTTCCAATTTCAGATTCAATTTTTCTCACGATAGTGTTAATAATCTAATATCATCATTCCTTAACAACCAAACATCCACACACTATAATAATTTACAAAAATTATATCTTTATATTCAAAAATAATTTGGGTAAAATTATTTCATTTACCCATTTTAAAACAATATTGTGTCGAATTGTTCTATTCAAGTGTTTAGAGATCCCTATCAATAACGTTAATTACTCGTATTGACTAGAATCCATAAACTACTCGATAAACCAACCATCACAATATAAAACCATTTTATATCCACTAACAAATACGTGCTCAATCTATTAATACTCTCAAAATTCCCACCAGAGCCAAGATTATCGCCAACCTATGCTCTAATACCACCGTAACAGCCGCGATTTTTCATACACGAAAAATCGGACCATTTGGGTAAAAAGAAAGAAAGAGGTAGAAGAAGAAAACAGAAAACAGCACCAGAATCTCACATCGCAGCGGAATAAAATATAATTTATACATACAGTTCTTTACTCAACAGAAAAATATATCTGTTTAAACATTACATTTATCAGAGTACAACAATCAACATCACAACTCAGGACAGTAATCACAACATGTTCTATAATAGAATACACAGCAATCTACACAGCGGAATAATAGTCAAATACAGAAGATACGTCTCTCTATCCAGCTCGTCTCCTGAGCTCCACAGCTATAATCTGAACCTGTTTAACTCGGTCTGACCCGAGCATCATATAAAACAACACCCGAGTCAGTCTGGAATACCAGCGTGAGAAAATCACACTCAAATTGATTATTAAAGTTTCAAAAATCCTTTTGAAAATAAAAGCATCTCGTAAGACCACGCCACAATTAAACATGTCGGGTTTTTACCTTACGATAGCCAAAACACTTTTTATAAAATCCTCTGATATTATAATAGTGTCTATATACAAATACTTATTCAAATAGCCGAAATTGTTACATCTATTAAATTCTGGCATACTAGCCACAACGTGGGTAATACAAACAAAACTCGTACAAGACACGTAGGAAGAATGGATTTCCAACGAATAACTAGGCACTGGGGTACCACCTGTCACAGTACGTGGCCTAGATCACAGTACCGAGGATCGCACCTGACCCCCTGCAACACAAAGCCGGAATCACCTATGGGCAATTCCGAATATGATCACCCCACGGTTGGGATCAGCAACCGCACCACTAAGCCGAAATAAAAGGGACCTCTAGACAGGGATGACCATACTCTCCAGTGGGAGCTACCCATGAAGCCTTGCTGCATATCCCCTGATTTTCAATCATTCCCGGTTGATGAGGCTTGAGGCTAAACGTTACCTTTACAGAACGTTTCACTTAGAATGCCCATCGTCCCCTGACGATGTTCCGAAAGCATTCACCCATACAAGTCTGTCCCGGGTTCGAACGGAACTGAAGACACTATCCCATCTCCAATATTAACCTCGTTTCCCCACCAAACGTACAAACCGGATCGAAGTGGTTTTCGAGAAATAAATCTCGATCCCGGACTCTTCGAAATGATCAGCGCATTTGGCTAATATTGATAGTCGGTTATTTAACTATCAATTAACATCCATAACATCCATCACAATAAATAATTTTCCCAAATTATTTATTTACCACAAAATATCTTCACAAGATATTATTTCCATTTTCAAATCCTCTTTTTTTGAAACGGTTTCAAACCATATTCCTCCCACGGAATAATTTCCCAATTATTTATTTCTACTGAAACACCAAGTACAAAAACCATTTTAGATTTTTAAAATAATTTTAAAAGCACTTTATTATAAATATACTTGTTAATATTGAAATTAAAACTACTTTAATACTCTATTTAAAATATATATTTAAAAATATTTAAAATAAAACCCCTTTGTAATTATAAACTAATTTCCCTTTTTAAAACACAAAATCCAAGCTACTTTTATATATTTACTACAATAATAGATTTGAAAATAAACATTTACTTTAGAATTTAATATTTAAAAATAATAAATTTTCTAAACATACGGTTTAAACAACATTAAAACTTTAACGAATATTTAAATTTACTTTGAAAGAATACTTGGCTATCCAGAGAAATACACTTCTCTTTCACATCTTTAAAAATAAATCACCATTTATTTTTAAACAAATTCACCTTCCTTATAAATTCCCATCTTGAATTTATATTTTAAATATCCACTGATGTTTCATTTCACTTTATAAACCCAGTTTATAAATTCCAAAATATCTCTTCTCTTTAAAATTTCAATTCCAAACACTTAAATAAATTTACAGTTAATTTCCATTTTTACTTCACTTTGTAATAAATTCGCTTATTTACTTTAATTATTTCAAAATACTTTAACTTGCAGATTTTATTTCTTTATTTTTGAGTTAAAAACCTTTTTAACTAAAATATTAATTTTAGATTTCCAAAATTCCTTATTTATCCTTTAATTAAATTTAGTCCTTGCATTCAAGAATAACTTCTTTATTTCTTTAAATAATATCACTTAAGTTTAAATTTTATTTTTCCTGTTTAATTTAAAATCTCCTCTTCCCATATTTGTAAAAATTCCAAATCACTTTATTTTTATTTTATTCTCGATTCATTTTTAATTTTATTTCAATTCCCTTGAATTATTTACTTAAATTTTTATTCTTTTATTTCTTTTCAAAAATTCAATTTCATAGATTTTATAATTCATTATACTGGACAATTCAAATCAACCACATCATCCAATATAAAATCATCATAGGATATCAAATATGTAGAACACAGAATATTAAATAATTTTAAAAAAAATTTGAGGAATCCAGTTGGATCCCTCCAACCTGTTTCCCTACATCCATAGACGTTAGCACAATACCAATTCCACTTCGAGGTGGAATCTCGCGGTATATGGGATTTATATAAAATTCATCCTCTATTATGCGGCGCATAGGGTCTCATCCGCTATATAATGCGGGAATATCAATTCCAATATATACATATGCCAATATATATATATTGGTATATACTACTATATATATATCATATCAATCAAATCAATCATTCACCAAATATTTTAAATTTAACTATTTAAATTTAAAATAAAGCCAGATGAGTGAGATTAACTCACCTTTTATTTTACTGTTGCAATCCAATCCAAACGGCTTGATTCCTCACGATTTCAAACCTTGAATAACATTATGTGATTTTATTAATAATTGAACAAAATGAAATGTCAATTACCATCAAATAAATTTAATTAACTAATTTTTTTTATATAAATTTTCAAACATTTAAAGTTCCTACTTGTTTCCAAGACCAGTCTCCATATATATATATATATATATATATATATATATATTTATAATTATTTCTTCCTCTCTGTTTACATACATATATATATATATATCGGATTGGAGAACGAAAATAAATCTACAACGTACCTCTCGAGAACCACAGAACGATCAGAACTTCTACCCCTCACAACCACCATCTCCGAACTCGACTGTGACTCCTCCCCTACAGCCATTCGACGCCAACACCAACTGTGTCGATCGAGCAAACTCTGAAATCAACATGAATCCATCTTCCAATCTCGCTTGAGCCACCATTATTCGCCGACGGCGTCGAGTTCCCACCGTTTCGCGAAGCACTCCACCAAACATCGCGATGTACACCCTCTGCTTACGTACGCTCGAGCTCCTCAGGCGCGACCGATTCCCAAGATGCATCGCCACTGCCGCCGTTTGCGTTCGATCGCGATTCGAGACTAGTCGACACGCTCAAGCTTCCTACGAATTCTACAACGGCCTGGCTTCGAACGTACAACTCGTGAGAACAAATCGACACTGCTAGCTCATTGTCTCCAACTTCGATGTCATCTCGAGCCTACTCTTCGAGACTCGCGCACCAAATCGCGATGAACTGCATTGGTTCCACGTGATTCTTCCATCCTCGCGACCTCACGCACCCCTCCGGCCTGTCGTTGATTTCGAACACGGCTTCCTTTCGATTGATTGGAGTTTATTTTGTTCCCCTCTATCCTTTTAAATGTCAATTTCGATTATAAACGAGAGGGAAGAGGTGCGATTTAAGTTTCCCTTTGTTCTACCATTATTAATTTTTGAACAGATCTGCTTGAAAGTAGTAGATGAAATATGTGACTTAACTTTTGGTAGGACAGTGTGTTTCAGGAGTAGGATGGCTGGAAAAGATAGAAGGGTGGTTGATGTAATGGATTTACAAATTGTATAAATTGTTTAAATTGAAATTTGTAACGACCCGTATTTTTACGGATCGAAACATCGTAAAACAGTTGACATTAGGTTGCATTGTTGATAAGTTGTCCATAGTCTAAGTCCTAGGTCGTAGAGTTGTTAGGTTGGAGTAGACGACCTAAGAAAGTGGAGCGACCTAAGGATTTTGGGATAGGTCGTATAGGAGCTGGGCCGTATGGTGGCTTAGGTCATGGGGTAGGTTAGGTCGGTTGGAGCGACCTATAGGAAGTTGGCGACCTAAGGTAGTGGACAACCTAAGAGTTAGCAACCTACAGGAAACTTGGACTTAAGAAGATAGCGACCTAAGGTTTGAGCGACTTAAGGAAAGGCAGCGACCTATAGGAGTTAGCGACCTAAGGAATAAAGCGGCTTAAGGGGTTAGCGACCTAGTAGTTAGCGAGTTAGCGTAGTTGGTCGTTAGACGACCTAAGGAGTTAAGTCGTGAGCTTCTGTGTTGTGTTAGGTCGTAGGCGACCTAAGTTAGTTAGGTCGTGAGCTTCTGTGTGTGTTAGGTCGCATGTGTGTTAGGTCGTAGAAGCGCGCATGTGTTAGGTCGTAGGTTGCGTGGATGCGCAGATCTGGGTTAGGTCGTAAGTCGTAGAAGCGCATGCGTTAGGTCGTAGGTCGTGGAGTTTCATTAGGTCGTGGATGCGCATAGGCTTGGGTCTGTTGAGTCGAAGTTTTAGGTCGTAGGGTTTCCTAGGTCGTGGACGACCTAATAGCGAGCAAACGACCTAAGTTTTTCCAGCCTATAAATACATGGCTATTTCTTCATTTTTTGGGATCCAGATTTTGAAGCGACGAAGTGCTGCCATTTTGAGAGCTCGAGTTCTACACTTCTTCACTTCTTTTCTCCACTCTAATCTTGTGATTCCTTCCATCCAAATCGAAGATCAAATCGAAGATCAAATCGAAGATCAAATCGAAGATCCAAGAGCTTAGATTGAAGATCTACATCCATTGAAGAGAGATTTCATCGTTTGAAGCGGATTTGTGATAGACCGAGTTGGATCCTTCGCTGTCCAGATCTGAAGTGTGTTGCTTTTGGGTTGTTTAGGTGATTTGGTGAGTGGTGATTATCTCTCACATGGATCCAAAGGAGTATATCGGATCGTTGGCTTGATTTTGTGTAAAGTAGTGATTTTCATGCATTTTTGTAAACTTAAGTATAGATCCATTGTTCATGATGATTTGACATCCATTTTACTACATGTTAACCTATGCAAGTTCATTTATCAAGATTATAGAGATATTGCTCATGTTTTCATGCTTGTTAGACTTTAGACTCTTTATTTACGAAATTGCCATTTTTGTTATAATTGTTCATTAGATCATATTTGAATGCTTGATTACTTGGATTAATGTTTGACTTGATTGATTGCTATGAATTAGATGATTGATGATTTGATTTAGACAAGATTGTCGAAGATGATTCAAAAAGCTAAGGGAAAGGCTCTTGAATTGGGAAAGCTGCTCGTGGCATATGTAGCGGATGATGAAGCTCATATGGATAGATTTGATGATGATGATGTTGAGATGAGGCTTTGCTAGGATGTGATGAAGCGAGGCATGATATGAGATAGCCTTGGTCTAATCCAGACGGGATCATTCCAAGCATGTTGATAACTCGGTGAAATGGTTCGAGTTTGAGGATAATGGTTTGCTCGAGAGGCGCTTGAGCTAGTATGGAAATAGTCGTCGAGGAGGATGACTAGAAGGCTGAGATTTCATCGTTGTTGAACGTTCTAGCATGCTCACAGCAAGAGTACGCTGGGCAGATTCGATAGTCCCTAAAGACTACTGATTGGTAGTCAAGTACTCTGGGCAGATTCGATAGTCCTAGGCACGGGTTTCGACGACGTGCGGAGTTATGTCTAGAACCGGGGTTTCCATTAGCCCTTGACGGACGGCTGAAAGAATGTGCCTGTCATTCAATTAACGGTGGTGTCGAAGCAATGATAACAGTGATAGCCAGAGTCATGGATGTTTGGTTGTATCATCATTCGGTCTCAAGAGCGGTATTTTTTGGGTGCTTATCTGATCTTGGTTTAGGCCTTGGGGGTTTGTACTTGGAAAACATCGCCCTTGACTCGAGTGATAATTGCTTTACTTTAAATGTTTGCTTTGCTATGTTTGTTTCTGCTTAGTGTGTGTCTAGGGGCTATCACTGTAGAAAGAGGTGGAGTGGGAGGGTTGGATTCCTATTCCTTTTTCCTTTATGCTCTTTTGGTATGTTGTTAGTTAATTTACCGCTCACTAAGACTGTTGTCTGACTCAAGGCTTTATGTTTTAACTCTTATTGCCTTGGGCTGTTCGTCCATTTTGGGACGGGCAGACTAGGTAGCAGGTGACAGGTGTTGTTCTTGCTTCCAATGATGCTGATGACGAAGACGAGCTGGAGGCTTGCATATTATTTATATTATTTTCTTACTATATGTACTGGATGTTCCGCTGCTTGTATAATTCTCTGAGTGATATGTAGTGAGGCTTGATGTATTGAATATTCAGATGTTTGTATTCAACTATTATGATGTTTTATATGGTGATGTTCTATTCTGTGAAGCTTCACTATATATATATGTTCTATTGTATTTTATCCATGCGCTGTGAGCTATACGATAGATTCTGTTGTTTTAATTTACCCTGACAATCGTCCATGGCTGCCTGGCACACTTTACAGCGCACTATCTCTAGGTTTAGTGCTGGGGTCGTGGGCGGTCGTCACATTTGGTATCAGAGCTTTGGTTAATCGATTTTACCCAACGCTCGCTGACGTAACTACGTATGAGAGACGTAATTGTATTTTGATGGATGATTACTATATATAATATAGTAGCTTAGAAGGATTTGAATTCCTTAAGCAGTTGTTTCTCAAGGTGTATTAATCATTCCTTTTTATAGATATTAAGGATGAGTCGAAGAGGGAGACCAGCTGCTAGGGAGGGCCGAGCTGCTGAAGGGACTGCTGATTATGCAGCTATGTTCGAAGCTATGATGACTTCGATCATGAGAAGGATACCAGTTCCGGGGACAGCAGTTGATGTTGGAGTTCAAGTTCAGGCTCCAAAACCAGTGGATTTTGCTAAGCTGTGTAAAGATTATACTGCTCTTGGAGGAAAGGTTTTCTTAGGAACAGAATCAACCATTGAAGTCCAGAGGTGGATAGATGCTTGTAGAAGGATCTTTAGTGATTTGGGAATTGAGGATGCAACTAAGAGGAAGATAGCATCAAGACAACTTCAAGGGAGAGCTTCTGATTGGTGGAACTCTATCACCATTAATACTACGGAGGAAGAAATTACTTGGGAGAAATTCCAAACCAGATTTGAAGCTAAGTTCATATCTACGGCTCAGAAGTCTGTTCAGTTCAAGAAGTTTGTGGAGCTCAAGCAAGGAGGAAGACCAGTTCTTGAGTATGTTTCTGAGTTTGAAGCTTTGTCCAAGTATGCCCGGTCGTATATTGAATCTTCGTATCAGAAGAACGAGAAGTTTGTGACAGGCTTGGACAGTTATCTTGGGAGGTAGTTGGTGGATCATTTGGACGATTCATTTGAGAAGCTTGTGGAGAAAGCTCTCAGGCATGAGAATCTGTTTCCTAAAGAAGGATCTGTTGTTGCTATGACCAAGGGAGAGTCTAGACAACAACAGGGTGGATACAAGAAGAGGAAGCAGCAGCAGCAAAAGGGTAAGGATGGCCAGAAGAAGCCAAAGGGCGAAGTGACCTGCTACAACTGTCAGCAGAAGGGCCATTTCTCTAGATATTACAAAAATCCGAAGGTGCCGATGAAGTGTCACAACTGTGACAAGCCGGGGCATATCAGGAAGAATTGTCCGGAACTCTGGAAGGACAAGCAGATTGTGCAAGCTTATGCTTTGGGGCCTGTTCCATCATCTTCGAAAGCTCCTACCGCTGAAGAGAAAGGAAAGAGTGTAGTGGTTCAAGGTACTCTTTCCATATGTGGTGTTCCAGTCAGAGTGTTATTTGATACTGGGGCGTCTCATTCTTTTGTTTGTAGTGAACTCGTGAGCCGGTTGGGTTTAGAACCGGATATCGTTGATAGGCCATTGGTTGTGACTAATCCAGTTGGGGGTTCGTCTTGTTTGTGTATATTATGTCGTGGTCTGATTATATCGAGTCATGATTGCTCTTTTGTTGGTGATTGTTTTGTTCTGAACTTTGCGGGGTTCGGAATTATTTTGGGTATGGACTGGCTTAGGAAGTATGCGGCAAAGGTTGATTGTGAAAGGTTGGAGGTGACAGTCTAGAATGTTGAGGGGCGAAAGATTGTGATATGATGTAAGCATGAAGAAGGCGTCTTCATGACCTTCATGTATTCGCTGGTTGTTCCATGGGATGGACTGTCATCTGTGCCAATCGCTAATGGATTTGAGGATGTCTTTGACGAGGTCAAAGGGTTACCGCCACATAGAGAGATCGAGTTTCGTATAGATCTAGTGGAAGGAGCTAGACCTGTTGTGATGCCTCTTAGGCGGATGGCGCCTAGGGAACAACAGGAGTTGAAGGTGCAGGTTGATGATCTTTTGCAGAAAGGATTCATTCGGCGTAGTGTGTCCGAATGGGGTGCACCAGTTGTGTTTGCAAACAAAGCGGATGGATCGTTGAGGTTGTGTGTGGATTATCGTGAGCTGAATAAAGTGACTAAGAAGAACAAGTATCCATTGCCGAGAATAGATGACTTGTTTGATCAGCTTCACGAAGCTAAGGTGTTTTCTCAGATGGATTTGGCAACGGGATTTCACCAGTTAAGAGTGGCTAAGGATAGTGTGCCGAAGAATGCTTTTAGGACACCATCCGGTTTCTTTGAGTGGCTGGTAATGCCGTTTGGATTGACTAATGCGCCAGCATATTTTGTGGATCTTATGAATAGAGTGTTCAGAGATCAGTTGAGCAAGTTCGTACTAGTGTTCGTGGATGATATTCTGATTTATTCCAGAACTGAAGAAGAGCACAAGACGCACTTGCGTATTGTTTTGGAAATCTTGCGGAAACATCAGCTGAAGGCTAAGTTTTCGAAGTGTCTCTTCTGGAAGAGTGAAGTGAGGTTCTTAGGCCATGTTATCTCTGGAAATGGAATAGCGGTTGATCCCGCGAAGGTGGCAGCAATCCAGGATTGGGTCAGACCTAAGAATGCATCTGATGTGAGAAGTTTTCTTGGATTAGCAGGATATTATCTTCGATTTATCAAAGACTTTTCCAAGGTGGCTGCACCATTAACAGGATTGACGAAGAAGAACCAAGTGTTCAGATGGGATGATAAATGTGAGCAAGCTTTCAGAATCCTGAAAGAGCGATTGACAAGTGCTCCTGTTTTGACTATTCCAAGTGGAAATGATGAGATGGTAGTTTACACTGACGCATGTGGTACAGGACTTGGAACAGTGCTGATGCAGAGGGATAAAGTTGTTGCGTATGCAAGTCGACAACTGAAGCCGCATGAAAGGAATTATCCGACTCATGATTTGGAGTTGGCGGCGATTGTTTTTGCTCTGAAGATGTGGAGACATTATCTATTGGGAGTTCGATTTGAGTTGTTTACAGATCATAAGTCGTTGAAGTATCTTTTCTCCCAAAAGGATTTGAATCTTCGACAGAAACGATGGCTAGAGTTTTTAGCATCATATTATTTTGGTATAGCCTATACTCCGGGAAAGGGTAACGCAGTGGCAGATGTGTTAAGTCGAAGACATGCAAGATTGGGAGCCATGTTTTCAAAATGGAAGAATCTCGAGTATTTAGCTAAATTTGACTTCAGGCCCAGATGTGAATAGGAACCTGAGATGTTGGCAAACTTATCGATAAGACCGACTCTTATGGAAAGGATTGGCGAGAGCCAAAAGCTAGACGATAAGCTTGTCAAGATTATCCGTGATTTGGATTCTGGATTGGACCCAGAAAAGGATAAAGGATTCGAGGACGATCGAGAAGGTTGGCTTCGGAAGCAAGGACGACTAGTTGTTCCCGATATAGATGAATTGAGAAGTGAAGTTCTGAAGGAAAGTCATCACTCGAAGTTGACAATTCATCCAGGTGGAAACAAGATGTATCGGGATATGAAGAGAACCTATTACTGGGAAGGTATGAAAAAGGATGTTGGAAATTTTATTTCCAAATGTATGAACTGCCAGTTGGTAAAAGCCAAACAGAAGAAGCCAAGTGGATTGCTTCAGCCATTAGAAGTTCCTACATGGAAGTGGGAGCAAATATCGATGGATTTTATTGATGGGCTACCTAGAACAAGAACGGGAAATGAAGGGATTTGGGTCTTCGTAGATCGTCTGACTAAGAGTGCAAGATTCATTCATGTTCGATCGACTAGGACTGCATCAAAGTTGGCTGAGTTGTATGTTAAGTGGATAGTTCGATTCCATGGTATTCCGAAGAGTATAGTGAGCGATCGAGATCCATTGTGCACTAGTGGATTTTGGAAGAGCTTCCAGGAAGTTTTGGGAACCGAGTTGTGTTTGAGTACAGCTTATCACCCCCAAACAGATGGTCAGACCGAGAGAGTCAATCGAGTTTTGGAAGATCTCCTTAGAGCTTGTGTTTTGGATTTCGGAGGATCATGGGAAGATCACCTTCATTTGGTAGAATTTTTGTATAATAACAGTTACCAGTCCAGCATTGGTATGGCACCGTATGAGGCATTGTATGGAAGACCGTGTAACTCTCCGACATGTTGGTTAGAGACCGGAGAAAAACTGATACTTGGGCCAGAAATGATTCGACAGACTTCGGATTGTATAGAGATCATTCGGCAACGAATGAAGGCAGCCCAAGACCGTCAGAAGAGTTATGCCGATAAGCGTTGTAAGGATTTGGAATTCGACGTAGGTGATATGGTTTTTGTGAAGATTTCTCCATTGAAGAATGTTATTCGATTCGGGAAGAAAGGAAAATTGACTCCGAGATTTGTTGGACCATTCCCAATCATCGAGCGAATTGGAAAGCTCGCCTACCGATTGGAGTTACCAGAGAAGATTTCGGGTGTGCACAATGTTTTTCATGTATCGTATCTACGGAAGTATGTGCACGACTCGAATACAGTGCTTTCTGCTGATAGCTGTGAAGATTTCGAAGTTGATCCAGTCTATAAGAGACCTCGTAAGCCGCTTCGTGTTGTGGAAACCGACACGAAACAGCTTAGGAGGAAGGTAGTTAAGTTGCTCAAGATACAATGGAGTGATGATGATAACGACTGTACATGGGAGGTGGAAGAGAGGATGAAGGCAGCTCATCCTGAACTCTTCAAGGTATGGCCCTAAGGTGTCGTGTCATCTAACGACATTGTAACTTGTTCTAGTTTTAGAATTCTGCATGCTAAGCTAGAATTGGATGCATGGTTTGTTGATTGCTATGGATGGTAGGCATTCAGAATAGTCTTTGATTGCTCTGTTTGTTTGGGATTTCGGGGGCGAAATTCCTAAGGGGGAGAGAATGTAACGACCCGTATTTTTACGGATCGAAACATCGTAAAACAGTTGACATTAGGTTGCATTGTTGATAAGTTGTCCATAGTCTAAGTTCTAGGTCATAGAGTTGTTAGGTCGGAGTAGACAACCTAAGAAAGTGGAGCGACCTAAGGATTTTGGGATAGTTCGTATAGGAGTTGGGTCGTATGGTGGCTTAGGTCGTGGGGTAGGTTAGGTCGGTTGGAGCGACCTATAGGAAGTTGGCGACCTAAGGTAGTGGACGACCTAAGAGTTAGCAACCTACAGGAAACTGCGACTTAAGAAGATAACGACCTAAGGTTTGAGCGACTTAAGGAAAGGCAGCGACCTATAGGAGTTAGCGACCAAAGGAATGAAGCGGCTTAAGGGGTTAGCGACCTAGTAGTTAGCGAGTTAGCATAGTTAGGTCGTTAGACGACCTAAGGAGTTAAGTCTTGAGCTTTTGTGTTGAGTTAGGTCGTAGGCGACCTAAGTTAGTTAGGTCGTGAGCTTCTGTGTGTGTTAGGTCGCGTGTGTGTTAGGTCGTAGAAGCGCTCATGTGTTAGGTCGTAGGTCGCGTGGATGCGCAGATCTAGGTTAGGTCGTAGGTTGTAGAAGCGCATGCGTTAGGTCGTAGGTCGTGGAGTTTCGTTAGGTCGCGGATGCGCATAGGCTTGGGTCTATTTGGTCGAAGTTTTAGGTCGTAGGGTTTCTTAGGTCGTGGACGACCTAATAGCGAGCAAACGACCTAAGTTTTTCCAGCCTATAAATACACGGCTATTTCTTCATTTTTTGGGATCCAGATTTTGAAGCGACGAAGTGCTGCCATTTTGAGAGCTCGAGTTCTAAACTTCTTCACTTCTTTTCTCCACTCTAATCTTGTGATTCCTTCCATCCAAATTGAAGATCAAATCGAAGATCAAATCGAAGATCCAAGAGCTTAGATTGAAGATCTACATCCATTGAAGAGAGATTTCATCGTTTGAAGCGGATTTGTGATAGACCGAGTTGGATCCTTCGCTGTCCAGATCTGAAGTGTGTTGCATTTGGGTTGTTTAGGTTATTTGGTGAGTGGTGATTATCTCTCAAACGGATCCAAAGGAGTATATCGGATCGTTGGCTTGATTTTGTGTAAAGTAGTGATTTTCATGCATTTTTGTAAACTTAAGTATAGATCCATTGTTCATGATGATTTGACATCCATTTTACTACATGTTAACCTATGCAAGTTCATTCATCAAGATTATAGAGATATTGCTCATGTTTTCATGCTTGTTAGACTTTAGACTCTTTATTTACGAAATTGCCATTTTTGTTATAATTGTTCATTAGATCATATTTGAATGCTTGATTACTTGGATTAATGTTTGACTTGATTGATTTCTATGAATTAGATGATTGATGATTTGATTTAGACAAGATGGTCGAAGATGATTCAAAAGCTAAGGGAAAGGCTCTTGAATTGGGAAAGTTGCTCGTGGCATATGTAGCGGATGATGAAGCTCATATGGATAGATTTGTTGATGATGATGTTGAGATGAGGCTTTGCTAGGATGTGATGAAGCGAGGCATGATATGAGATAGCCTTGGTCTAATCCAGATGGGATCATTCCAAGCATGTTGATAACTCGGTGAAATGGTTCGAGTTTGAGGATAATGGTTTGCTCGAGAGGCGCTTGAGCTAGTATGGAAATAGTCATCGAGGAGGATGACTTGAAGGCTGAGATTTCATCGTTGTTGAAGGTTCTAGCATGCTCACATCAAGAGTACGTTGGGCAGATTCGATAGTCCCTAAAGACTACTAATTGGTAGTCAAGTACTCTGGGCAGATTTGATAGTCCTAGGCACGGGTTTCGACGACGTGCGGAGTTATGTCTAGAACCGGGGTTTCCATTAGCCCTTGACGGACGGCTGAAAGAATGTGCCGGTCATACAATTAACGGTGGTGTCGAAGCAATGATAACAGTGATAGCCAGAGTCATGGATGTTTGGTTGTATCGTCATTCGGTCTCAAGAGCGGTATTTTCTGGGTGCTTATCTGATCTTGGTTTAGGCCTTGGGGGTTTGTACTTGGAAAACATCGCCCTTGACTCGAGTGATAATTGCTTTACTTTAAATGTTTGCTTTGCTATGTTTGTTTCTGCTTAGTGTGTGTCTAGGGGCAATCACTGTAGAAAGAGGTGGAGTGGGAGGGTTGGATTCCTATTCCTTTTTCCTTTATGCTCTTTTGGTATGTTGTTAGTTAATTTACCGCTTACTAAGACTGTTGTCTGACTCAAGGCTTTATGTTTTAACTCTTATTGCCTTGGGCTGTTCGTCCATTTTGGGACGGGCAGACTAAGTAGCAGGTGACAGGTGCTGTTCTTGCTTCCAATGATGCTGATGACGAAGACGAGCTGGAGGCTTGCATATTATTTTCTTACTATATGTACTAGATGTTCCGCTGCTTGTATAATTCTCTGAGTGATATGTAGTGAGGCTTGATGTATTGACTATTCAGATGTTTGTATTCAACTATTATGAAGTTTTATATGGTGACATTCTATTCTGTGAAGCTTCACTATATATATATGTTCTATTGTATTTTATCCATGCGCTGTGAGTTATACGATAGATTCTGTTGTTTAATTTACCCTGACAATCGTCCATGGCTGCCTAGCACACTTTACAGCGCACTATCTCTAGGTTCAGTGCTGGGGTCGTGGGCGGTCGTCACAAAATTTCAATAGAATTTCATCGCGTTTGTGTATCGTACGCTCACCCAACAACCCCAATCACTACAAAATTTGAAATCCGATAATAATACAATATTACGGATCCAATGGAACTGGTTTCATCAAATTCCGAGACTGTGTCCCGGAAGGCTATTTTTAAAATTCAATTTCAAACAATACAATTTCAAAACTGAACAAAACCTTGTTAAATTAAATTCCAACACTTCTATTACCTTCAGTATTATCACTATAAATTTTACAGACCTTTAAATTATTTTTAACAGGCTTAAAATCCCGATTCGATAATTTACCCAATTCCGATAATTTAATTTAACAATTAATTATACAATAAATATTTATATTTGAAATTAAAGTTAATAATTAACCTTTGAATATTTAAAATTAATTAAATATTCCCATTTCAAATATTCAAAAATTCCGGGTCGTCACACTGGGTATGGTCTAGATTTGTTGGAATGGAAGAAATGGTTAAATATGATGATAATTTCAATTTTATTATCTCAATATAAGTTGTAAATGTTCTTTTAAATTCTAATTTTAAGATTTTAAACTATTAAAATAAGTTAATCTATTTTAAACCAACTCCATCAATTTAAACCATTTAATTTATTTTAATCCAATTTAACTTATTTTAAACTAATTAACCTTTTTAATATATCTTAATCTATTTTAATCTATTTTAATATATTTAATCTATTTTAAATCATTTAAACTTTATTAAACTATGTTTAATTTATTTTAAACTATTTAATCTATTTTAATTCTATTTAATCTATTTTAAATCTAATTAATCCATAATAAAATTATTTAATCTAATTTAAACCGTTTAAACTATTTTAAAACTATTTAAACTATTTTGATCTATTTTAATCTATTTTAAATTTGTTTAATCTATTTTAAATCTATTTAACCTAATTTATACCTATTTTATTCTATTTCAAACTATTAAACTATTTTAATCTATTTCAACCTATTTAAAAATTCAGACTGTGTAAAGTGGGATTTATATTTAGCGAATATGGTTAAATAATGTTATAACCTAGGTTGGGAGCTAAATGACATATTTAATTTAATATGAAGATTTTGAAATAAGAATTTACCTATTTGGTCGAAATGATTTTGAAAGTGAATAAAATTTCGAAGCAATAAGGTTTGAATTGAATATGATATGTCGATATCAATTATGAAACAGTTTTGGAAATTTAAAAGAACCATCCGGTGTGAAATAAGCGTCTGGTTGTTAAAGAGACTGAGATTGGATATTGTCATACTCTCTGCCAATACCAAAAACCACTTTTACAACTGTGTACGTGGTGGAGATTCCAGAAATGAAGTAGGATGGTTTGGCGAACGATTCTGTATGAGGTATTTACGTGACCCTGACTCCCATGAGTTAGCTTATATGTGACTAAAACAGGAACTATACCAGGCCAAGTGAGGTCATTCCTCCTATCGGGCACATTTCTTCGATACTATATTTTGACCTTGTGATTGATTTGGTGGCCACCCCTCGATTTTGATTATGGGAGTGTGTCCGAGGTGGGCGGTAGTAGCTGCTATGCATTACCACCAGTTCGGGAGTGCAATTGGTATATCTACCCTGGCATTGCCTCGAGTGTCGTGTTCACATATCGTATCGCGCCTTCTACGAGTTTGTTTTGTACCATACCTATGGAGTGCCCTCTAGGTAAACCTCATGGACGAGCTTACGGTACTGCATAGACTATAGGAATATATAAAATGTGTTAAGGGAGATATGGGTAATGCCTTAACGCTATTTTAATACTTTACTTTATTGTAGACACTATTATAATAGTGTATTGTACTACATAGTAGATAGTTTAACGGATCCTTAGGAGATGGAAATCCCGAACATCTCTTAAGTTATTGCACTCATGTTAAACACCAGATAGGAGATGTCAAACCCCGTAAACAACTCTGACACCGTTACACTCATATTTATTTACTGTTGATTTAACTTACATAAGATCTTTTAGTTCTGACTAGAGTGTTTTGTCTTTTCAATTCGCTCGGGTCAATCTAAGATTTTCAGTTTATCGAAGACTGCTTTCTGGAGGATGAAGACGAAGATTTTGTACTATTATTATTTATTATATGTATTCCACTACATCATGTTGTTCTGCTACATTTATTTATTATTTATTCTTGTTGTATGTAACTCTGATCTGTATTGTAATAGTATAATCAAAGATTATTTGTAAACAACTTCATGAACTGTTTATTTGATTATTATATTTTTTCATTCCGCTGTGAGATTCTATATTTGTTTTCTTTCTTTCCTTGCTTTTCTTATTTACCCCATAACAATTTGCCCTTTTAATGGTTCGAGTCTGACGCGTGTGGTTTAACGTCGATTTAAACCGTCCAAAAAGGCAGGTCGTTACGAAACCCCTATCGATAACATGGCGTCCCACATACCGACCATAATTCATAAACAACTCAACAGATAATAAAACACAATATAAAACATTTTATAACACTAACAAGTACATGCTCTCATACACACACACACACACACAAACAAACTCATTCTAGGGTATTATTACCCTATCTATAATGAGTCAAACCCCACAAAGCTAAGGTTATCGCTAAACCAAAGCTCTAATACCAACTGTGATGACCCATATTTTGGAAGGTTTAAATTGACAATAATCCACACATGTCCAATTCAAGCAATCCAAAACACAAATAATCAATGAGTTAATTAAGAAATATAAGAAAAGAAAAAGGAAACAAACACAGAATATCGCAGTGGGATGGCAAAATATAATAATCAAATAATCTGTTCATGAAGCTATTTATACTGTACATTTGATTACAATTTATACAATATTTATCAGAGTTATATATATACAACAGAATAATAGAGTGATGAAGCAAAACACACAATGTGGTAAAATAATACTAATAATAATAATATACCAAGTCTTCATCTTCGTTCTCCAAAGAATATGATATTCAATGCGCTGAAAACTCAGGGCTGACCCGAGCGTAATGAAAAGACAAAATACTCTAGTCAGGACAAAAATATTCTTATGTGAGTCAAATCAGTATCACATATAACAGGAGTGTAATAGCGTCAGAGATGTTTACGGTATTTTACATCTCCTATCCAGTGTATAACGTGTGTGTAATAACTCAAGAGATGTTACGGGATTTTCGATCTCTTAAGGATCCGTCGAAAATTTATATATAGCAGAATACGCTATATGTATGTATAATGTATAATCAGTAAAATAAATAATTTTCTTAGCGTTAAGGCTATATATTAATCCCCCTTAAATCGTTTTTAAGCATTGTCGTACAGTTTGCATATAACGCCCCAGTAGCACGTCGGGGGATAGGGATGCGCCGTGATATGACAACACTAAGCCAAAATCGTAGGGGTCTCATATAGGGATAAAAGTATGACAAGGCACGTGAGGCAATGCCCAAGGTAGGATATTACCAGTTCGGATCGCAGTGCTAGTGGTAATGCATTGTAGCAATGATCGCCCACTGCATCCATTCATCCCATATCGAGTCAAAGGAAGGTTATCCCAAATCAAGGTGCACCAATCGAAACCAACATCGAAAGTAATAGTATGGACCAAGTCCAAGAAGAAAATCGAAGAACGGATGTCCACTAGGAGTAGCTAGCCCACTTGGCCCTGTCAAGCCATCCTGCTTTAGTCATTTCAAATTGGCACAAGTGACGGGGTCTATCCATCATCATTCTCTTTCTTCAAATCCAACCATTTCGTTCTAAAGTCTCCTCCATGTACACAGTTGTTTAAGTGGTTCCAATATTGATAGAGAGTATGCCAATAAGAGACCACGGTCTATTGAACAATAAAATGTCGTTTTACACACCGGTCGGTACTTTTACATTTCGAAAAACGATTCATACTTGATATCAAAATATCATATTCACTTCAAACATCATTTCATTTCGAAATATCATAGTCATATTCAGTTCGATATGTAATTTTCACTTCAAAATTTAATTCGAACTACAATTTAGGTTATAACTTCATTTTAACCCAGTTCACAATTAAATCCACGATTTAAATATAAACGATTCCCACTCTGACCAGTTTGAATTTTTAGAAAATAGTTTGAATTTTTTTAAATAGTTTAAAAAGTTACAATAGTTTAATAAAAAATAGTTTGAGTATTGAAAATAGTTTATATAGTAAAATAGCTTAGAAAATTAAAATAATTTAAATATTTGAAAAGATTGATTTTTATACAGTTTATATTAAAATAATTTATTTGAAATAGTTTCAATCAAACTATCTTTTTTCATTTCCAATAAATCTGGACCCCGGTCTAAATTTCAATCGAATTGGTTCAATTTCAAATCTTTCAATTTAAAATCAACTTCAATCTCAATTCAATTCAAATCGACTCAATTTCGATTTCAATTCAAATCAGTTTCGCTTTCAGTTTCAATTCGAATTAATTTCGAATCCAATTTCAATTCAAATCAATTTCCTGTTTCGGTTTTCGTTTTTAACTTCAATGTCGATTTGACAATTTGATTCAATAGTTTAAATTTCAATTCAATTATTATTTTAAACCATTTTAATTTATATAAATTTCGAGTTAAATCTCAAAATATCGATTTAATTCATTTAATTCAAATTAAACTTTAATGTTTGAATTTAGATTCAATCTTCAAAATAATTCAATTCCGAGCTCAAATTTAAAATATCCATTTAAATTATTTTTATTTAGAAATATTTCAAAGTTCGTATAAATGTTCAAATCTTTAAAAACAAATCAATTTTCGAAATTCAAATCATATTTCAATTATATATTCAAAATCTCAAATTTCCTTTTTAAATAATTTCGTTTAACAAATTTTATTTTCACATTTCAATACTCAAATTCGAAATTAATTCAATTTCCATATTTTAATTCAATTTTATTTTACAAACGAAATCATTTGAATAAATTCAAATCTAAGAATTTTAAAATCATTTAATTTTACCAATCAGTGTCCGTATATAATTTTCTATCTTATGACCAAATGATCAGTTAATTCGATTTTAATTTCAAGGATGGATATATATCATTTCAATCCAAATCAAAGTGTCATTAGCATATATCATTTCAACCAATTTCTTAATTTATTCGAAATAATTCAAACAACAATTTAGATGGTGTCAAATAATTTACAAGGTGACTACAGATATATATATATATATATATATATATATATATATATATGTAAATAACCAATCATCTAATATATCATTCAATTGGCATCCATCACAAACAACATTCAAAACAGCCAATAAATCATGATAGTTAACTAATTATCAATAATCGGGAATTTTACTAGCAATTTAATTCAAATTCCAAATTTAACTATCAATTTAAATTTCTACCAGTTCAAATCATATATCAATTTAAATGTCGACTAAACTACCAACAACATTCAATAAAATTTAATTACTTCATGGTTTATATTTAACTAACATAAAAAATATTTTAGTACTTTGTGAGCGTTAAAAACACTCACTTATTTTTGAAACTGAAAATATTTCAGCTTCAAATAAATTTCACTTCAATTCCATGCTATAGACGACGTCGATACGGTCGCATCGCGTGTAACACCCCTAATTTTTTATATAACATTATTTAGGAGATTTAATTAGAATAAATAAAATAAAATAATGTAGATAAGGAGATTGAGGTTGATTAATAAATTAAGTGGCCGTGCTTATCTAATCAAATGAACTTATAAAAATGGTTAGGAAATTAAACCTAAGGGCATTAGGGTAAATAACCATACTTCCCACTCTTATACTATTCTCATTAGATCATATACATTCATTTTTATCTCAAACAAAATTTATAACTATGAGAAGCAAGCAAGGCCGGCCATTAGGAAGAAGAGAAGAGATAAATCAACTTAAAGCTTAAGATTCAAGTTAGAGGAAATAAATCTCAATCAAACTTCATTTTCCTTATCTAATCTAAGGTGAATAATAATTTCTACATCTCTATTTTAGTTTTATGATCATATGGTTTTCGATTTTAGTGTAAATATTTTTTATGATATAATTGAGTGATGATATGCTTGATTTGCGATTTAAATGGATTAAACAACGCTGTTTAAGAAGAAATATACACGGTTTTAGGGTAAAATCAAGATGAAATGATTTTTAAATGCTAGGGGTAAATTTTATGTCATAGAAAACATGATTTTGGAGATGGGTTTCAATTTTTATAATTTTTTGAATTTATATGGATTTTATATTAATTTTCTAGTGAATAAAATGATTTATTGGGTTATAAAATATTTACGGATTGAATAATAACTAATTAGGTTTGAAAATTTTATATATTGGAAAACATAATAAATGGATTTTTTGGGATTTTTCCTATGTATTATGATGAATATATAAAACTATTTAAGGTATGGGACTTAAAGGTTTTATATATTTTATTAAGAAGAAGGGGCATTTTATAAAATAAAATCATTATTAAATTTTGAAAATAGTGGCAGCATTTTTCTGAAAAGTATTTCTTAACCAATGAGAATTTGACAAACAAAGGCAGGTTAGTTAGAAAGTTATCCTTTTTAAGTTAAAAATAAATAAATCATACTTTTAGCATGTTTCAGCCATATACGACATTAAACCTTCCGACCCAAACCTCTCGACTAAATCGAAAGGTTATACCTTTCAACAAGGTCAAACTAATGCATATGATATCATGTATCTTGGTACGTAATGAATTGGAAAGGCTCGAAGGGTTCTTAGTCGAAAGGTTAGTTGGTAGAGAGGTTAGGGTATGTTTGTTTTATAGACCAAAAAGCTTTCACCTGCTTTGCTTTTGAATTAGAGCTTTCAACTTGGTTGTTTTCAACCAGGTCAAATGTTTAAAAATAAAGGTTTTAAACCTTTCGACAAGTCGAAAGATTACTGATGTTTTATCACTATTTTGTTTTGAAACCTTCCGACAGAGTCGAAAGGTTACTTCCACTTTTGTTATTTGTTTTGTTTTGAAACCTTCCGACACAGTCAAAAGGTTATAGCTGCTTTCCAATCCTTTCAAAGTTGATGCTTTCGACAAAGTCAAAAGGTTTATTTGTTTTAAAACCAGCTACTTCTCCAATGCTTTCGAAAGGTATCAAAGCTTTTGGTTTAGATGAATTACCCTTGTTTTATAATTGAAGTATAACTCAAAGCTTTCGAAGAAGGTGTTTTAAAGGCTGAAGCTTATTGTTTCAAAGAGATGTTTTAAAGCTTTCGAAGCAGACCTTCTGACAAAGTCGAAAGGTTGCTTCCAATACAGTCGAAAGGTTTTAAAAGTGGAATTTTTTACATGTTTTAAATTAAACCCAGTAAGTCTTCTAAAGGTTTATATTTTAAGAGCTGAATGCTTTCGAAAGTTTTGAATTACTGAATGATTTCAATGGGTTCGAAAGGTTTTAAAGACATATACTCTAAATTTTTAAGGAGAACCCACGGGTTATATAAGAGAGTTTTTTAATGACTTAAGTATATTATTGTGAAGAAGTATGGCCTTGAAAAAATAATATAAGTTAAGCATGTTGGCAATTTTTTATGAAATGTATTTCAAGGATCTTAAACCCACTAGAGTCATATTGTTAAATTGTATTTTGCTTCTTTAAATATGAATATATTCACATGATAACTCATCCTTGTATTTAGGGGAAAAAGGGGGTAGAAGAACCATCTAGGTTAACCCAATAGTGGATATAAATTTCTTAATCTCCTAAATGAGTAGAATTGCATCCATGGAGTCAGGGTGACCAAAATTATAGGATGCCTAAACTTTGTAATTGTTGGAGGTAACCCAAAAAGGTTCATAGTAAGCCCATGAAAACTATGATTAAGTAGTTATAGGAGGAAACCAATAGGTTCATAGTTAACCCATGAAAACTATGTATTAAGGACTAGTATGAGCTAAGAGATTTGTAGTGAACCCATTAAAACTATATCTGAATTAAGAATTGACATCAGTCAATAGGTTCCTAGTAAACCCATGAAAACTAGGATAAGTAAGTGTCTAGTGGAAGTATCAATAGGTTCCTAATCAACCCATGAAAACTAGGGTGTGAAGCGAGTAACTGGATAAATCCATAGGTCCCTAGTCAACCCATGAAAACTAGGATAAAGTGATTAGTTATTGGAATAACCAATAGGTTAAGGGAAACCATGAATTAATTAAGTTAACTGGCAGGAGCCTATATGTTCTTAGTGATCCCATGAAAACTATGAATAGGATAGGGTGTCCATTAGTTATTTAAAGGTTATTAGTAAGCCCATGAAAACTAAAAAGGTTAATAGTGACCCTAGGCACTATAACTAAGACAGGGTGTTAGTTTAAACCGGGAAGGGAAATCCTAATTGTTTTTAAGTATGCATATCATCATAATATCTTGAAAATGTATATTTTAACCATTGTGGATGCAAGAATACAATATTTGGTTTTATAGAGGCCTTAGAATACTAGTAAGGGGAAAAATCGTTCCGCCAAGCGGCGTGGTCTCACTAGATATCTAAAAGGATTGAGATGTTAGATTATTATTCATACCAGGCTTTATGTCTGACTCGAAGTTTTCGTTTTTCCCTTAAACTCTCCGGTACTTAATTGATTTTGAATAGTTTGAGGTTTAGGGTTTTTAGGTTCTCTTCTTAGATAAATAAAGCTTTCGGAGGCGTGCGGAGGCATATAGTTATTTGGAGTTATCCTTTTCCGCTGTGTGTTTTGTTCGTAAAGGCAGATTTATTAGCCTTCTATATACTCTGATCTACCAAGATGGCATCTTCATATGCCACTCTTAGCGTATTTGTAATAATTATATTTTGCTAAACATGGTTAACATTATTGGGATTATGTAATGAACATCAATGTTTTGAGTTAAATGTGGAAACATGTTTTTTGAATTATTTAAATTTTTTCCATATTTCTGTGATCTGTGTATCTAGCACCACCGTATTTAGTCGCCAAAGATTAAGAACTATGGATGACTGTAGCATCTGTATCCATCATTCTTGGGCCTCCAAGTAGAGGGATGTTACAAGTTGGTATTAGAGCATGGTTTATGAAACTTTAAAAGAAAAGTTAAACCTAAAATCTTTTTGAAACATATTCAAAAGAATTTAAAAATTATGATTGGGGTTTGGGTTAATGCTATAGTAACATACTTGTATTTGGTATATAGTTATATATCTAAGTACGTATTCCAATCTCTCTTAGACCGTTCTTCTGTATCTTACTAAGGTTCGTATGCAGATATTCGAGAAATAAGATATGGGGGCAGGAAACGGAAGATGAAATCTGGGTAGAGGAAGCACCACTACCAATGGAAATGCTCGACCTAATACTCGGAGAAACCAAGGTCGACAGGCTAATGCTAACCAAAATGCTGAGGCCAATGTGGGTGTTGGAAATCCACCGGTAGTTGCGGGGATGGTGTATCAGTTGTTGACTAATCTTTTGCAAGCAAGATCCGCTGGGAATGTTGGTGGAACTATTCCTATAGTTCCGGCTGGTTATAATTATGCTAAGTCGAGTAGAGACTATATCAGTCTAGGAGGAAAGCCGTTTCCTAGAACGAAAGATGCTGTTGAAGTTGAAAACTGGCCGTTGAACTGTGAAAGGATCTTTACAGATTTAGGCTTGAATGATGGAGAGAAGAGAAGGCTAGCCTCTAGACAGTTGCAAGGGTTAGTGCTTCATTGGTGGAATAGTGTGACAGTCGGTGTACCGAAAGAGGAGCTGAGATGGGTTGATTTCAGGAGGAGGTTCGAGCAGAGGTTCTTGTCTGAGGTTGCCAAATCGACGTTGATGAGGTAGTTTATGGATCTTTTCCAAGGAAAGATGTCTATGATCGAGTATGCTGCAAAGTATGATGAGATATCTCAATATGGTAATGCTTTGGTTGACACTGATGTCAGAAGTAATGAAAGATTCATTAGAGGTTTGAGGACAGAGCTAGGTAGGATGGCTATGAATCATATTAGAGAATCTTATTATGTGAGGGTGGAGATGATCGTCCGCCATGAGGAGATGCTTGTTGTTTCAACTAGGGAGAAATCAGTTGAGTTCTAGGGTTCTTAGGGAAGTAAAAGGAAATCTTTAAGACGAAAGTAGCCCAGAAAAGGGAGGCAGGTAAGAAGGCAAAGGCTGATTTGGTTTGTCATAAGTGTGATAAGAAAGGCCATTATGCTCATGAGTGCCAGACGGGCAAAGGAAAGAAGCATGCAGAGAAGAAGGATGTGAAATGCTTCAACTGGGACCAAGTTGGGCACTATAAGAACCAGTGTCCAAAGCTAGTCAGGGCGGACAGAGGGAAGGTGTTTGCTATTGGACCACCATCTTCTTCTAAACCCACTGCAGCAGAGAAAGGGAAAACCATGATGGAAGGTACGCTTTTGATTCAAAGTATACTAGTTAGGGTACTTTTTGATACCGGTGCATCGCATTCATTTATATCTCAGTGTTTGGTTGATAGGTTATGTATAGAACCCACATACGTTGTTACTTCCTTAAGGGTTGCGAATCCAATAGGAGGGTATGCAACTCTTGGGATGAGATGTAACCAGTTAGAACTTGATTTGTTAGACCATAAGTCTGCATGCAGTCTGTATGTTTTTGATTTCGTGGATTTCAGGATCATTTTGGTATGGATTGGTTGGGTAAGAATAAGGCTAGGATATTTTATCAGGATCGGGAAATATCATTGAGGCACCCAGATAGTCATAACCGAATCATTTTCTTGGTGGAGAATTCCAGTAAGAGTGCGTGTGCTTTGTTGAGTATCATGGAGGTTGGAAAAAAGCTTAGTCAGATCTGTGTGGCAAGAAAGTTTGCAGATGTATTTGAACCAATTACTGAGCTACCCCCAAAACAAGCTGTTGAGTTTCGAATAGACCTTGTACCAGAAGCTGAACCCGTCAGTAGAACACCTAGCAAGATGACACTGATAGAGATGAAGGAATTGAAAGTGCAGTTAGTGGATCTGGAGTGATGGAATTTTATTAGACCAAGCAGTTTGCCTTAGGGAGTAGCTGCAGTATTTTTGAAGAAACTAGATGGGTTGTTAAGGATGTGTATCGTCTATCGTAAGTTAAATGAGAGGACAATCAAGAATAGGTACCCTCTTCCTAGGATAGATGATCTGTTTGATCAGTTGAGTGGAGCCAAAGTATTTTCCCAATTGGATTTGGCGATGGGGTTCCATTAATTGAGAGTGGCGGAAGATAGCATTCCTTTGATGGCATTTCAAACTAGGTATGGTTTGTATGAGTGGTTGGTGATGCCATCTGGATTGACAAATGCACCTTCTTTCTTCGTTGATTTGATGAATCGGGTTTTTCGAGAGCACTTAGATAGATTTGTATTGGTGTTTATAGATGACATTTTGGTGTATTCTAAAGATAAAAGAGAGCATGAGATTCATCTTAGGTGGTGATGGAGATGCTGAGGCAGAATCACCTAAAGGAAAAATTTTCCAAGTGTCATTTTTGGAAGAGAGAGAGAGGTTAAGCTCCTTGGTTGTAACGACCCGTATTTTTACGGATCGAAATATCGTAAAACAGTTATCATTTGGTCGCATTGTTGATAAGTTGTCCATAGTCTAAGTCCTAGGTCGTAGAGTTGTTAGGTCGGAGTAGACGACCTAAGAAAGTGGAGCGACCTAAGGATTTTGGGATAGGTCGTATAGGAGTTGGGTCGTATGGTGGCGTAGGTCGTGGGGTAGGTTAGGTCGGTTGGAGCGACCTATAGGAAGTTGGCGACCTAAGGTAGTGGACGACCTAAGAGTTAGCAACATACAGGAAACTACGACATAAGAGATAGCGGCATAGGAAACTGGGGCGAGTTAGCGACTTAAGGAGGATAGGTCGGCAACGACCTAAGAAAGCTGGTGGTAGCAGTTAGCGACCTAGGGGTTGGGTGAGTTTACGACCTAAGGGAGTTACGTCGTGAATGAGTTAAGTGTTAGGTCGCTAAGTATTAGGTCGTGAGGTGTTAGGTCGTAACCCAGTTAGGTCACTTAGGTATTGAGTCGTTAGGTCGCGCATTGTCTTAGGTCGTGGCATTGTTAGGTCGCACAAGCGCATTTGTCGTTAGGTCGCACATATTAAGTCGCGCAAGGTTAAGTCGTATGGTTTGTTAAGTCGCGAGATTGTTAGGTCGCTAAGTGTCAGGTCGTGAGCTGTTAGGTCGCGAGAAGACTTATTGTGTTTAGTCGTTAAGTCACAGACTGGTGGATTTGTTAAGTCGTAGGATGGGTTGTCTCACTAAGTCGTAAGTCGGGGTATTTCTTAAGTCGTAAGTGGTGATGGTCTATAAGTCGTGGACGACTTAAGGAGGTGGACGACTTAGGGAATTCCAGCCTATAAATACTCGTCCATTTCTTCATTTTTGGGATCCGGATTTTTGAAGCGACGAAGTGCTGCCATTTTGAGAGCTCGAGTTCTACACTTCTTCACTTCTTTTCTCCACTCTAATCTTGTGATTCCTTCCATCCAAATCGAAGATCAAATCGAAGATCCAAGAGCTTAGATTGAAGATCTACATCTATTGAAGGGAGATTTCATCGTTTGAATCGGATTTGTGATAGACCGAGTTTGATCCTTCGCTGTCTAGATATGAAGTGTGTTGCTTTTGGGTTGTTTAGGTGATTTGGTGAGTGGTGATTATCTCTCACACGGATCCAAAGGAGTATATCGGATCGTTGACTTGATTTTGTGTAAAGTAGTGATTTTCATGCATTTTTGTAAACTTAAGTATATATCCATTGTTCATGATGATTTGACATCCATTTTACTACATGTTAACCTATGCAAGTTCATTCATCAAGATTATAGAGATATTGCTCATGTTTTCATGCTTGTTAGACTTTAGACTCTTTATTTACGAAATTGCCATTTTTGTTATAATTGTTCATTAGATCATATTTGAATGGTTGATTACTTAGATTAATGTTTGACTTGATTGATTTCTATGAATTAGATGATTGATGATTTGATTTAGACAAGATGGTCGAAGATGATTCAAAAGCTAAGTGAAAGGCTATTGAATTGGGAAAGCTGCTCGTGGCATATGTAGCGGATGATGAAGCTCATATGGATAGGTTTGATGATGATGATGTTGAGATGAAGATTTTCTAGGATGTGATGAAGCGAGGCATGATATGAGATAGCCTTGGTCTAATCCAGACGGGATCATTCCAAGCATGTTGATTACTCGGTGATATGGTTCGAGTTTGAGGATAATGGTTTGCTCGAGAGGCGCTTGAGCTAGTATGGAAATAGTCGTCGAGGAGGATGACTAGAAGGCTGAGATCTCATCGTTGTTGAAGGTTCTAGCATGCTCAAAGCAAGAGTACGTTGGGCAGATTCGATAGTCCCTGAAGGCTACTGTTTGGTAGTCGAGTACTCTGGGCAGATTCGATAGTCCTAGGCACGGGTTTTGACGACGTGCGGAGTTATGTCTAGAACCGGGGTTTCCATTAGCCCTTGACGGACGGATGAAAGAATGAGTCGGTCATTCAATTAATGATGATATCGAGGCAATGATAACAGTGATAGCCAGAGTCATGGATGTTTGGTTGTATTGTCATTCGGTCTCAAGAGCAGTGTTTTCTGGGTGCTTATCTGATCTTGGTTTAGGCCTTGGGGGTTTGTACTTGGAAAACATCGCCCTTGACTCGAGTGATAACTGCTTTACTTTAAATGTTTGCTTTACTATGTTTGCTTCTGCTTAGTGTGTGTCTGGGGGCTATCACTGTAGAAAGAGGTGGAGTGGGAGGGTTGGATTCCTATTCCTTTTCCTTTGTGCTCTTTTGGTATGTTGTTAGTTAATTTACCGCTCACTAAGACTGTTGTCTGACTCAAGGCTTTATGTTTTAACTCTTATTGCCTTGGGCTGTTCGTCCATTTTGGGACGGGCAGACTAGGTAGCAGGTGATAGGTGCTATTCTTGCTTTCCACGATGCTGATGACGAAGATGAGCTAGAGGATTGCATATTGTTTTCTTACTATATGTACTGGATGTTCCGCTGCTTGTATATTCTCTGAGTGTTATGTTGTGAGGCTTGATGTATTGACTATTCAGATGTTTGTATTCAACTATTATGAAGTTTTATTGATGAGATTCTATTCTGTGAAGATTCACTATATATATTCTATTGTATTTTGTCCATGCGCTGTGAGTAATACGATAGATTCTGCTATTTTAATTTACCTTGACAATCGTCCATGGCTGTCTGGCACACTTTACAGCGCACTATCTCTAGGTTCAGTGCAGGGGTCATGGGCGGTCGTCACATTTGGTATCAGAGCTTTGGTTAATCGATTTTACCGAACGCTCGCTGACGTAACTACGTATGAGAGACGTAATTGTATTTTGATGGACGATTACTATATATAATATAGTAGCTTAGAAGGATTTGAATTCCTTAAGCAGTTGTTTCTCCAGGTGTATTAATCATTCCTTTTTATAGATATTAAGGATGAGTCGAAGAGGGAGACCAGCTGCTAGGGAAGGCCGAGCTGTTGAAGGGACTGCTGATTATGCAGCTATGTTCGAAGCTATGATGACTTCGATCATGAGAAGGATACAAGTTCAGGGGACAGCAGTTGATGTTGGAGTTCAAGTTCAGGCTCCAAAACCAGTGGATTTTGCCAAGCTGTGTAAAGATTATACTGCTCTTGGAGGAAAGGTTTTCTTAGGAACAGAATCAACCATTGAAGTCCAGAGGTGGATAGATGCTTGTAGAAGGATCTTTAATGATTTGGGAATTGAGGATGCAACTAAGAGGAAGTTAGCATCAAGACAGCTTCAAGGGAGAGCTTCTGATTGGTGGAACTCTATCACCATTGATACTCCGGAGGAAGAAATTACTTGGGAGCAATTCCAAACCAGATTTGAAGCTAAGTTCATATCTACGGCTTAGAAGTCTGTTCTGTTCAAGAAGATTGTGGAGCTCAAGCAAGGAGGAAGACCAGTTCTTGAGTATGTTTCTGAGTTTGAAGCTTTGTCCAAGTATGCCCGGTCGTATATTGAATCTTCGTATCAGAAGAACGAGAAGTTTGTGACAGGCTTGGACAGTTATCTTGGGAGGCAGTTGGTGGATCATTTGGACGATCCATTTGAGAAGCTTGTAGAGAAAGCACTCAGGCATGAGAATCTGTTTCCTAAAGAAGGATCTGTTGTTGCTGTGACCAAGGAGGAGTTTAAACCACAGCAGGGTGGAAACAAGAAGAGGAAGCAGCAGCAGCAGAAGGGTAAGGATGGCCAGAAGAAGCCGAAGGACGAAGTGACCTGCTACAATTGTCAGCAGAAGGGCCATTTCTCCAGAGATTGCAAGAATCCGAAGGTGCCGGTGAAGTGCCACAACTGTGACAAGCTGGGGCATGTTAAGAGGAATTGTCCAGAACCGCGGAAGGACAAGCAGATTGTGCAAGCTTATGCTTTGGGGGCTGTTCCATCATCTTCAAAAGCTCCTACCGTTGAAGAGAAAGGAAAGAGTGTAGTGGTTCAAGGTACTCTTTTCCTATGTGGTGTTCCAGTTAGAGTGTTATTTGATACTGGGGCATAGCATTCTTTTGTTTGTAGTGAGCTTGTGAGCCGGTTGGGTTTAGAACCAGATATCGTTGATAGGCCATTGGTTGTGACTAATCCAGTTGGGGGTTCGTCTTGTTTGTGTATGTTATGCCGTGGTCTGATTGTATCAAGTCATGATTGCTCTTTTGTTTGTGATTGTTTTGTTCTGAACTTTGCGGGGTTTGGAATTATTTTGGGTATGGACTGGCTTAGGAAGTATGCGGCAAAGGTTGATTGTGAAAGGTTGGAGGTGACAGTCGAGAATGTGGAGGGGCGAAAGATTTTGATACGATGTAAGCATGAAGAAGGCGTCTTCATGAGCTTCATGTATTTGCTGGTTGTTCCACGGGATGGACTGTCATCTGTGCCAATCGCTAATGGATTTGATGATGTCTTTGACGAGGTCAAAGGGTTACCGCCGCATAGAGAGATCGAGTTTCGTATAGATCTAGTTGAAGGAGCCAGACCTGTTGTGATGCCTCTTAGGCGGATGGCGCCTAGGGAGCATCAAGAGTTGAAGGTGCAGGTTGATGACCATTTGCAGAAAGGATTCATTCGGCGTAGTGTGTCCGAATGGGGTGCACCAGTTGTGTTTGCAACCAAAGCTGATGGATCGTTGAGGTTGTGTGTGGATTATCATGAGCTGAATAAGGTGACTAAGAAGAACAAGTATCCATTGCCGAGAATAGATGACTTGTTTGATCAGCTTCACGAAGCTAAGGTGTTTTCTCAGATGGATTTGGCAACGGGATTTCACCAGTTGAGAGTGGCTAAGGATAGTGTGCCGAAGACTGCTTTTCGGACACCATCCGGTTTCTTTGAGTAGCTGGTAATGCCGTTTGGATTGACTAATGCGCCAGCATATTTTGTGGATCTTATGAATAGAGTGTTCAGAGATCAGTTGAGCAAGTTCGTGCTAGTGTTCGTGGATGATATTCTGATTTATTCCAGAACTGAAGAAGAGCACAAGACACACTTGCGTATTGTTTTGGAAATCTTATGGAAACATCAGCTGAAGGCTATGTTTACAAAGTGTCACTTCTGGAAGAGTGAAGTGAGGTTCTTAGGCCATATTATTTCTGGAAATGGAATAGTAGTTGATCCCGCCAAGATAGCAGCAATCCAGGATTGGGTTAGACCTAAGAATGCATCGGATGTGAGAAGTTTTCTTGGATTAGCAGGATATTATCGTCGATTTATCAAAGACTTCTCCAAGGTGGCTGCACCATTGACAGGATTGACGAAAAAGAACCAAGTGTTCAGATGGGATGATAAGTGTGAGCAAGCTTTCAGAATCCTGAAAGAGCGATTGACAAGTGCTCCTGTTTTGACTATTCCAAGTGGAAATGATGAGATGGTGGTTTACACCGACGCATGTGGTACAGGACTTGGAGCAGTACTGATGCAGAAGGATAAAGTTGTTGCGTATGCAAGTCGACAACTGAAGCCGCATGAAAGGAATTACCCGACTCATGATTTGGAGTTAGCGGCAATTGTATTTGCTCTGAAGATATGGAGACATTATCTATTGGGAGTTCGATTCGAGTTGTTTACTGATTATAAGTCGTTGAAGTATCTTTTCTCCCAAAAGGATTTGAATCTTCGGCAGCAACGATGGCTAGAGTTTTTGGCATCATATGATTTTGGTATAGCCTATACTCCGGGAAAGGGTAACGCAGTGGCAGATGCGTTAAGTCGAAGACATGCAGGATTGGGGGCCATGTTTTAAGAATGGAAGAACCTCGATTATTTAGTTGGATTTGACTTCAGGCCCAGATGTGAATTGGAACCTGAGATGTTGGCAAACTTATCGATAAGACTGACTCTTGTGGAAAGAATTGGCGAGAGTCAAAAGCGAGATGATAAGCTTGTCCAGATTATCCGTGATTTGGAATCTGGATTGGATCCAGAAAAGGATAAAGGATTCGAGGTCGATCGAGAAGGCTGGCTTCGGAAGCAAGGACGACTAGTTGTTCCCGATATAGATGAATTGAGAAGTGAAGTTCTGAAGGAAAGTCATCACTCGAAGTTGACAATTCATCCAGGTGGAAATAAGATGTATCGGGATATGAAGAGAACCTATTACTGGGAAGGTATGAAGAAGGATGTTGGAAATTTTATTTCCAAATGCATGAACTTCCAGTTGGTAAAAGCCGAACAGAAGAAGCCAAGTGGATTGCTTCAGCCATTAAAAGTTCCTACATGGAAGTGGGAGTAGACATCGATGGATTTTATTGATGGGCTACCTAGAACAAGAACGGGAAATGAAGGGATTTGGGTCATCGTAGATCGTCTGACTAAGAGTGCAAGATTCATTCCTGTTCGATCGACTATGATCGCATCAAAGTTGGCAGAGCTGTATGTTAAGTGGATAGTTCGATTCCATGGTATTCCGAAGAGTATAGTGAGCGATCAAGATCCATTGTTCACTAGTGGATTTTGGAAGAGCTTCCAGGAAGTTTTGGGAACCGAGTTGTGTTTGAGTACAGCTTATCACCCTCAAACAGATGGTCAGACCGAGAGGGTCAACCGAGTTTTGGAAGATCTCCTTAGAGCTTGTGTTTTGGATTTCGGAGGATCATGGGAAGATCACCTTCATTTGGTAGAATTTTCGTATAATAACAGTTACCAGTCCAGCATTGGTATGGCACCGTATGAGGCATTGTATGGAAGACCGTGTAACTCTCCCACATGTTGGTTAGAGACCGGAGAAAAACTGATACTTGGGCCAGAAATGATTCGACAGACTTCGAATTGTATAGAGATCATTCGACAACAAATGAAGGCGGCCCAAGACCGTCAGAAGAGTTATGCCGATAAGCGTCGTAAGGATTTAAAATTCGACGTAGGTGATATGGTTTTTGTGAAGATTTCTCCATTGAAGAATGTTATTCGATTCGGGAAGAAAGGAAATTTGACTCCGAGATTTGTTGGACCATTCCCGATCATCGAGCGAATTGGAAAGCTCGCCTACAGATTGGAGTTACCAGAGAAGATGTCGGGTGTGCACAATGTTTTTCATGTATCGTATCTACGGAAGTATGTGCACGACTCGAATACAGTGGTTTCTGCTGATAGCTGTGAAGATTTCGAAGTTGATCCAGTCGATAAGATACCTCGTAAGCCGCTTCGTGTTGTGGAAACCGACACGAAACAGCTTAGGAGGAAGGTAGTTAAGTTGCTCAAGATACAATGGAGTGATGATGATAACGACTGTACATGGGAGGTGGAAGAGAGGATGAAGGCAGCTCATCCTGAACTCTTCAAGGTATGGCCCTAAGGTGTCGTGTCATCTAACGACATTGTAACTTGTTCTAGATTTAGAACTCTGCATGCTAAGCTAGAATTGGATGCATGGTTTGTTGATTGCTATGGATGGTAGGCATGCAGAATAGTCTTTGTTTGCTCTCGTTTGTTTGGAATTTCGGGTGCGAAATTCCTAAGGGGGAGAGAATGTAACGACCCGTACTCTTACGGATCGAAACATCGTAAAACAGTTATCATTTGGTCGCATTGTTGATAAGTTGTCCATAGTCTAAGTCCTAGGTCGTAGAGTTGTTAGGTCGGAGTAGACGACCTAAGAAAGTGGAACGACCTAAGGATTTTGGGATATGTCGTATAGGAGTTGGGTCGTATGGTGGCTTAGGTCGTGGGGTAGGTTAGGTCGGTTGGAGCGACCTATAGGAATTTGGCGACCTAAGGTAGTGGACGACCTAAGAGTTAGCAACCTACAGGAAACTACGACTTAAGAGATAGCGGCATAGGAAACTGGGGCGAGTTAGCGACTTAAGGAGGATAGGTCGGCAACGACCTAAGAAAGCTGGTGGTAGCAGTTAGCGACCTAGGGGTTGGGTGAGTTTACGACCTAAGGGAGTTAAGTCGTGAACGAGTTAAGTGTTAGGTCGCTAAGTATTAGGTCGTGAGGTGTTAGGTCGTAACCCAGTTTGGTCGCGTAGGTATAGAGTCGTTAGGTCGCGCATTGTCTTAGGTCGTGGCATTGTTAGGTCGCGGAAGCGCATTTGTCGTTAGGTCGCACATATTAAGTCGCGCAAGGTTAAGTCGTATGGTTTGTTAAGTCGCGAGATTGTTAGGTCGCTAAGTGTCAGGTCGTGAGCTGTTAGGTCGCGAGAAGACTTATTGTGTTGAGTCGTTAAGTCGCAGACTGGTGGATTTGTTAAGTCGTAGGATGGGTTGTCTCACTAAGTCGTAAGTCGGGGTATTTCTTAAGTCGTAAGTCGTGATGGTCTATATGTCGTGGACGACTTAAGGAGGCGGACGACTTAGGGAATTCCAGCCTATAAATACTCGTCCATTTCTTCATTTTTGGGATCCGGATTTTTGAAGCGACGAAGTGCTGCCATTTTGAGAGCTCGAGTTCTACACTTCTTCACTTCTTTTCTCCACTCTAATCTTGTGATTCCTTCCATCCAAATCGAAGATCAAATCGAAGATCCAAGAGCTTAGATTGAAGATCTACATCCATTGAAGAGAGATTTCATCGTTTGAATCGGATTTGTAATAGACCGAGTTTGATCCTTCGCTATCCAGATTTGAAGTGTGTTGCTTTTGGGTTGTTTAGGTGATTTGGTGAGTGGTGATTATCTCTCACACGGATCCAAAGGAGTATATCGGATCGTTGACTTGATTTTGTGTAAAGTAGTGATTTTCATGCATTTTTGTAAACTTAAGTATAGATCGATTGTTCGTGATGATTTGACATCCATTTTACTACATGTTAACCTATGTAAGTTCATTCATCAAGATTATAGAGATATTGCTCATGTTTTCATGCTTGTTAGACTTTAGACTCTTTATTTACAAAATTGCCATTTTTGTTATAATTGTTCATTAGATCATATTTGAATGCTTGATTACTTGGATTAATGTTTGACTTGATTGATTGCTATGAATTAGATGATTGATGATTTGATTTAGACAAGATGGTCGAAGATGATTCAAAAGCTAAGTGAAAGGCTATTGAATTGGGAAAGCTGCTCGTGGCATATGTAGCGGATGATGAAGCTCATATGGATAGGTTTGATGATGATGATGTTGAGATGAAGCTTTGCTAGGATGTGATGAAGCGAGGCATGATATGAGATAGTCTTGGTCTAATCCAGACGGGATCATTCCAAGCATGTTGATAACTCGGTGATATGGTTCGAGTTTAAGGATAATGGTTTGCTCGAGAGGCGCTTGAGCTAGTATGGAAATAGTCGTCGAGGACGATGACTAGAAGGCTGAGATCTCATCGTTGTTGAAGGTTCTAGCATGCTCAAAGCAAGAGTACGTTGGGCAGATTCGATAGTCCCTGAAGGCTACTGATTGGTAGTCGAGTACTCTGGGCAGATTCGATAGTCCTAGGCACGGGTTTTGACGACGTGCGGAGTTATGTCTAGAACCGGGGTTTCCATTAGCCCTTGACGGACGAATGAAAGAATGAGCCGGTCATTCAATTAACGATGATATCGAGGCAATGATAACAGTGATAGCCAGAGTCATGGATGTTTGGTTGTATCGTCATTCGGTCTCAAGAGCAGTGTTTTCTGGGTGCTTATCCGATCTTGGTTTAGGCCTTGGGGGTTTGTACTTGGAAAACATCGCCCTTGACTCGAGTGATAACTGCTTTACTTTAAATGTTTGCTTTGCTATGTTTGCTTCTGCTTAGTGTGTGTCTGGGGGCTATCACTGTAGAAAGAGGTGGAGTGGGAGGGTTGGATTCCTATTCCTTTTCCTTTGTGCTCTTTTGGTATGTTCTTAGTTAATTTACCGCTCACTAAGACTGTTGTCTGACTCAAGGCTTTATGTTTCAACTCTTATTGCCTTGGGCTGTTCGTCCATTTTGGGACGGGCAGACTAGGTAGCAGGTGACAGGTGCTGTTCTTGCTTTCCACGATGCTGATGACGAAGACGAGCTGGAGGATTGCATATTGTTTTCTTACTATATGTACTGGATGTTCCGCTGCTTGTATATTCTCTGAGTGTTATGTAGTGAGGCTTGATGTATTGACTATTTAGATGTTTGTATTCAACTATTATGAAGTTTTATTGATGAGATTCTATTCTGTGAAGCTTCACTATACATATATTCTATTGTATTTTGTCCATGCGCTGTGAGTAATACGATAGATTCTGCTATTTTAATTTACCTTGACAATCGTCCATGGCTCTGGCACACTTTACAGCGCACTATCTCTAGGTTCAGTGTAGGGGTCATGGGCGGTCGTCACATTGGTCATGTGGTTTTAGAGGAAGGATTGTCAGTTGATCCGGTTAAGATCGAGGTAGTCAATAATTGGAAGAGACCAGAGATGGCAACCGAGATCAGGAGTTTTCTTGGACTTGTGGCTATTACCGGAGATTCATTAAGGATTTCTCGTGGATAGCAGCGCCTTTGACTAAGTTGACCAGGAAGGAATTGAAGTTTGTTTGGTCCGACAATTGTGAGGAAGCATTCCTTAAGTTTAAGCATTTGTTGACCAATGCGCCAGTGTTAGCAGTTTCAGATGGTAAACATGGGTTGGAGGTATACACTAATGCATGTGGTACTGGATTGGTAGCAGTATTGATGCAGAAGGGCAAAGTTATTGTTTACCCATCTAGGTAGCTTAGACCACATGAAGTTAGATATCCTACTCATGACTTGGAGTTAGCTGTAGTGGTCTTTGCATTGAAGATTTGGAGGCATTATCTGTTGGGAGAAAGATTTGAGTTGTATATCGATCATAAGTCATTAAAGTATCTATTCTCTCGGAAGGAGTTGAATATGAGACAACAGAGGTGGTTGGAGTTTTTAGCTGCATATGATTTCGGTATAGAGTATACTCCTGGAAAAGGAAATAAGGTAGCTGATGCTCTCAGTAGAAAACATCAAAATGTGGTGTTAGCGATGTTGGTAGAATGGAAGGATCTAGAAGCTTTAGCCAGTTGTGGTGTGCAGTTGAGATCTAATGCTAGTTCTAGTCAGGGTACTGCCATGCTGTCTTGTTTAGAAGTTCGACCAGTGCTGATCGAAAGGATAGCTTCTAAACAGAGAGAAGATCCAGTTTTAGCCGAGAGGATTAGAAGGCTTGAGGAAGGATCAGAGGTTGATGACCTAAAGTATTTTAGTCTTGACCAAATGGGACAGTTGAGAAAGAAGGGACGGTTATGTCTTCTAGATTATAGAAAGGGTTGGAAAGCTCGCATACAGAGTAGAGTTGCCGAGCAGTTTGGCAGGTGTTCATAATGTATCCCACAAGTCTCATCTTCGTAAGTATGTTCATGATCTAGAGTCTACTATTCCACAGACAAAGTTGGAGGATTTAATAGTAGAGCCTGATTTGACTTTTGTTAGACAGCCGATTCGAGTTGTAGTAAGAGATGAGAAGAGATTAAGGACCACGACAGTCAAGTTGGTGAAAGTTCAGTGGAGCGACAACGAGAAAGACTGTACTTGGAAGACATAAGATAGGATTCGGGAGGCTTATCCTGATCTGCATTGATGGTATGTCTATATTAGATTTATATAGATAGTTGTTAGTCAAGTAGGCTAGTATGGTTGTTAGAGAATGTTACAGATGATTGCTATGGTTGCTAGTTAGTCCTTACTGAATTTTGAGGACAAAATTCTTTAAGGAGGGGAGCTTGTAACACCCCTAATTTTTTGTATAACATTATTCAGGAGATTTAATTAGAATAAATTAAATAGAATAATGTAGATAAGGAGATTGAGGTTGATTAATAAATTAAGTGGCCGTGCTTATCTAATCAAATGAACTTATAAAAATGGTTAGGAAATTAAACCTAAGGGCACTAGGGTAAATAACCATACTTCCCACCCTTATACAATCCTCATTAAGTTATATACATTCATTTTTATCTCAAACAAAATTTATAACCGTGAGAAGCAAGCAAAGCCGGCCATTACGAAGAAGAGAAGAGAAAAATCAACTTAAAGCTTAGGATTCAAGTTGGAGAAAATCAATCTCAATCAAACTTCAATTTCCTTATCTAAGGTGAATAATAATTTCTACATCTCTATTTTAGTTTTATGATCATATGGTTTCGGATTTTAGTGTTAAATATGTTTTTATGATATAATTGAATGATGATATGCTTGATTTGCAATTTAAAAGGATTAAACAAGGTCGTTTAAGAGGCGATATACACGGTTTTAGCGTAAAATCAAGATGAAATGATTTTTAAATGCCACGGGAAAATTTTATGTCATAGAAAACATGATTTGGAGATGGGATTCAGTTTTTATAATTTTTTGAATTCATATGGATTTTATATTAATTTCTAGTGAAGAAAATGATTTATTTGGTTATAAAATATTTACGGTTTGAATAATGATTAATTGGGTTTGAAATTTTTATATGTTGGAAAACATAATAAAATGGATTTTTTTGGGATATTTTCAGATTTTTTCTATGTAGTATGATGAATATATAAAATTATTTAAGGTATGGGACTTAAAGGTTTTATATATTTTATTAAGGAGAAGGGGCATTTTATAAAATAAAATCATTATAAAAATTTGAAAATAGTGGCAGCATTTTTCTGAAAAGCATTTCTTAACCAATGAGAATTTGACAAACAGAGGCAGGTTAGTTAGAAAGTTATCCTTTTTAAGTTAAAAACAAAGAAATCATACTTTTAGCATGTTTCAGCCTTATACGACATTAAACCTCCCGACCCAGACCTCCCGACTAAGTCGAAAGGTTATACCTTTCGACAAGGTCAAACCAATGCATATGATATCACGTATCTTAGTACGTAATTAATTGGAAAGGGTCGAAGGGTTCTTAGTCGAAAGGTTGGTTGGCCGAGAGGTTGGGGTATGATTATTTTATAGACCAAAAAGCTTTCACTAGCTTTGCTTTCGAATTAGAGCTTTCGACTGGTTGTTTTCAACCACGTCAAATGTTTAAAAATAATGGTTTTAAACATTTCGATACAATCGAAAGATTACTGATGTTTTATCACTATTTTGTTTTGAAACCTTCTGACATAGTCGAAAGGTTACTACAACTTTTGCTGTTTGTTTTGTTTTGAAACCTTCCGACATAGTCAAAAGGTTATAGCTGCTTTTCAATCCTTTCGTAGTCGATGCTTTCGACAAAGTCGAAAGGTTTACATGTTTTAAAACCAGCTGCTTCTCCAATGCTTTCGAAAGGTATCAAAGCTTTCGACTTAGATGAATTACCCTTGTTTTATAATTGAAGTATAACTCAAAGCTTTCGTAGAAGGTGTTTTAAAGGCTGAAGCTTATTGTTTCAAAGAGATGTTTTAAAGCTTTCGAAGCAGACCTTCCAACAAAGTCGAAAGGTTGCTTCCAATGTAGTCGAAAGGTTTTAAAAGTGGAATTTTCTGCATGTTTTAAATTGAACCCAGTAAGTCTTCGAAAAGTTTATATTTTAAGAGCTGAATGCTTTCAAATGGTTTAAATTGCTGAATGATTTCAATGGATTCGAAAAGTTTTAAAGACCCATACACTAAATTTTTAAGGAGAACCCACGACATATATAAAGGAGTTTTGTAACGACTTAAGCACATAATTGTGAAGAAGTATGGCCTTGAAAAAAATATAAGTTAAGCATGTTGGCTATGTTTTATGAAATGTATTTCAAGGGCCTTAAACCCACTTTAGTGGTATTGTTAAATTGTATTTTGCTTCTTCAAATATGATAACTCATAACTGTATTTTAGGGAAAAAGGGGGTGAAAGAACCATCTAGGTTAACCTAATAGTGAATATAAATTGCTTAAACTCCTAAATAAGTGGAATTACATCCATGGAGTAAGGGTGACCAAAATTATAGGATGCCTAAACTTTGTAGTTATTGGAGGTAACCCAAAAAGGTTTATAGTAAACTCATGAAAACTATGATAAAGTAGTTATTGGTATAAACCAAATAGGTTCATAGTAAACCCATGAAAACTATGATTAAGTAGTTATTGGAGGAAACCAACAGGTTCATAGTTAACCCATGAAAACTATGTATTAAGGACTAGTATGAGCTAAGAGGTTTGTAGTGAACCCATGAAAACTATATTCGGATTAAGAATTGACATCAGTCAATAGGTTCCTAGTAAACCCATGAAAACTAGAATAAGTAAGTGGCTAATGGAAGTATCAATAGGTTCCTAGTCAACCCATGAAAACTAGGGTGTGAAGTGAGTTATTGGATAAATCCATAGATCCCTAGTCAACCCATGAAAACTAGGATAAAGTGATTAGTTATTGGATTTGGAGTAACCAATAGGTTGGGGAAAACCATGAATAAATCAAGTTAACTGGCAGGAGCCTATAGGTTCTTAGTGATCCCATGAAAACTATGAATAGGACAAGGTGTTCATTAGTTATTTAAAGGTTATTAGTAAACCCTTGAAAACTAAAAAAGTTAATAGTGACCCTATGGGCTATAACTAAGACAGTGTGTTAGTTTAAACCAGGGAAGGGAAATCCTAATTGTTTTCAAGTATGCATATCATAATAATATATTGAAAATGTATATTTTACCCATTGTGAATGCAGGAGTACAGTATATGGTATTATAATGGCTTTAGGATACTAGTGAGGGGAAAACCCATTCCGCTAAGCGACGTGGTCTCACTAGATATCTAAAAGGATTGAGATGTTAGATTATTATTTATACCAAGTTTTATGTCTGATTCGAAGTTTTTGTTTTCCCCTTAAACTCTCGGGTACTAAATTGATTTTGAGTAATTTGAGGTTTAGGGTTTTCAGGTTCTCTTCTTAGATAAATAAAGCTTCCGAAGGCGTGCAGGAGGCATATAGTTATTTAGAGTTATCTTTTTCTACTGTGTGTTTTGTTTGTAAAGGCAGATTTATTAGCCTTCTATATACTTTGATCTACTAAGAGGGCATCCTTATATGTCGCTCTTGACATATTTGTAATAATTATATTTTGCTGAACGTGGTTAACGTTATTGGGATTATGTAATGAACATCAATGTTTTGAGTTAAATGTGGAAACATGTTTTTTGAATTGTTTAAATTTTTTCCATATTTCCATGATCTGTGTATCAATATATCTAGCACCACCGTATTTAGTCGCCAAAGATTAATAATCATGGATGATTGTAGCATCCGTAGCCGTTAGTCTTGGGCCTCCAAGTAGGGGATGTTACATCGCGACTCGTTTCACTCGAAACGTACCTTCTCTTCCATTTGAACAATACCACCAGGTACGCATGTATCCTCCTTCTTCCAGCTTAGCTCACGCATCTCTTCATTCCCCTTTTTTTATCGATCAATCGCCTGCTATCAACACGCCCTCCGCCTTCACCAGCCATCGAAGTGCTCACATGCACACCATCACCCTCCAACTCACGTGCGCTCAAATCGAGAAAACACAAACCCTTAAGCCGCCGCCGCCTACCTCTCCTCCGGTCGCTCCGGCAATCCTCTGCGTGCTTGCCACGCGCCACCTCCTCGAGTCTTGCCTCTCCATGCTTGCACGCATCCAGAGAAAAATCGTGACTTCGTTTATCTGTTTATTATTTATTTATTTTTCTCGATTTGTTGAAATTTTGAAATGAAGGGGGAAGTACAGGGAAGACAGGATTGGGGCGGTGTGTACGACATGTTGGATGAGGGTGAGTATATATATTATTATAATTAGAAAATATTTAGCTTCTTAATGTCCCAAAATTCTCGAGATCCAAATGTAGCATACCGCCTGGCGTTCTATATGTTATACCCCCATTTCGAACACAATGGAACTAGTTTCGAAAGCCAATTCCATCATATTCAGAAGATAGCATTTCAAAATCAGATTATTTTAACTAAATTTCTTTAATTAATTTCTATACGTTTCAAGCTCGCACAGCCAAACGATAAGTCCGATCGCTACGAAACTTGAAATCCTACAATAATTCACTATTACGGATCCGATGAAACCAGTTTCGCCGAAATCCGAGAAAGTGCCCAAAATGGCTATTCTTACACGTTAATTAAAACAAGTAATTTCCTAAATCAATTTAATCACTTTAAATTGAATCTTAAAAGTTCACTAACTTCATTCATATTTAAATAAAATTTAAATCAACTTTCGATATCATCTTCACTCATATTATACTCAAAATTCAATTATTCAAATAATTTCCAATGTTGAATTTAAACAATTTAGTTATCCAATAAATTATATTAATAATCATTAAATTTCAAATGAATTTTAGTTATCAACAATTATTTTATTTCTATCTAAATAATTCAATATTTATCATTTAATTCCAGTTATTGGTTATAAACACATTAAATACATAGAATTTCATTTCAATATCTTTATTGCCTAAATCTTCGAAATTGTTTATTTCAAAATTTTACTCAAGTTCATATTAAATATATTACATAAATAATTCATTAAAATTTTATTTTTAACCATTTTTATTCCATAATCACATTAAATTTAATAATTTAAAATAGTTAAAAATATGGGTCGTTACAGCATATAGCTGATAATTAAAATTTAATAATTTGGATCTGAAGGCATATATTTGCAAACAATGTAGCATATGGTATATGTGTATATACATTTGTACAAAAGGGTTTTAGTTTAAAAGTTCAAAGTTTTCGTTATATTTTTAATTTAGGAATGAAACAATACATCAAACTTAGTACAAAACTTTAAATATAGAAAACAACAAATAATTAAAATTTGCACTAAAGTCCATTCATTAATATTAAATCAAGGTATCCATTTTTGTTTTAAAAAGGATTATAGTAATTGCACAAATATTTATAATATGTAATTAAAATCAGATTCAACAATTGGTAAATAACTTAACACAAACACACACACACATACACATAATCCCTTAGCATTTGAATAAGTAAAGATTATCTCATAGTATACATAAATCTCATTCAAAGTCAATTTTTAATTTCATAACTGTTTGTACCAAAAATGGGCACAACACTCTTCGGAAGTTTTTGAAGAGATAAAAGTGAAGAGTGAAAATTAAAACTGAGGATTATCTAACAAAAACTCCAAATAACAGAAAGTAAATTGCAAAGACAAACGATTTAGAGTGGTTCGGCGTTTTGCCTACGTCCACTATGAAGTTTGATGATTTTATTGCTCGATACTTCAAGATTACAATTCTTTATACTGTAGTACAACTGAATTTAAATGCTAAGTGTCAATCTAAAGCAGCGGTGGTGTTCTGGAGTAAATCTGGCAGAATCTGGGCGCTCTTTAGTACTTAGAATTGTCCGACCCCTTTTCTGAATGACCAGGGGCTCTATTTATAGGTGTAGGAGGCTGATATTTCGCCTAAAATTCGGGGAGACTACTTCTGGCACGTGAGGGGGCCCACATGGCCGAACCTGGAGATCCGGGCCCACTTTGGGATCGATTCGACCCTTGGTTCGAATCGATCAAGAATTGATCCAATCGAGCTGAAATTTGGTGTGAACATTCTTCATCCTGTGCCTAAGCTTCTGTGAAAATTTCATGGCATTTGGACTTGTAGAACTTGAGTTATGATCGATCCAAGATTGCATTTCTGGTGGCAGTGCTCTGTTCGAATCGATTACGTTCGAATCGATTGCTTCGAATCGATCCAAGCATAGGCTTCTATGATGATGTGGAGCGCCTCCTTCGTATCGATTCGATTTCTTTGCCGAGTTGACTGGGTCGAATCCTTGTTCTTAGCCACGTTTAACTGGTGGACTCGAGATGCTGGATTCGAAGGTTTACTTCCTTCGAATCGATGGAAACTGTGCTTGTTCGAATCGATGATGTTGGTGCTATGGAATGGAGTCGGAGCTCCTCTGCCCGCATGGATTCGAAGGATCATTCCTTCGATGGATTCGAACTGGAGCTCGGTGCTGATGGATTCGAACCAAGGCCTCGAGGATGGATTCGAAGCAATGCGTGGTTGATGGATTCGAACCAAGGCCTCGAGGATGGATTCGAAGCAATGCGTGGTTGATGGATTCGAACCAAGGCCTCGAGGATGGATTCGAAGCAATGCGTGGTTGATGGATTCGGAGCATGGCCTTCTTATGATCGATTCGAACCTGTGCTATTCTCGAGGGATTCGAACCCAAGGCTGGGCTTATGGATTCGAACCTAGGGCTATTTCCTCCAACTTTCATCGATGATATCTTGAGCGTACGAACTCGGATTGACTCGATATTTGGAATGCTGGCTCTTATGGCTTTTCTTGACGTGACTTATCGAATGCAGCTCGATCCGGACTCGGACAAAATTCATCGATATTCGTGGTTAAGCAGCGCATAACGAACTTTTACGACGAACTGTCTTTAGTTTTACAATCAACTTTTTGGTGTCACGGCCTTGCCAAAAGGCGGGATAACATTTTCCCCCAAAGTACGTCTTGTGTAAACATGACGTGCTTTGAAAAGCTACAGTCTCTCATTGGACAGCTACGACGTGCTTTACCGAAAGTTGTATTCTGTACCGCAGCAATTGACCACTGAACGACCGTGATTGGCTGTTTGTCTGTCTTTGATTGACGTTGCGTGACACCAAGTCGTTGCCAGTTCGGTTTGTTATCGAATTCTGTATTGATCCTCTCCTGAATCGATTTGAGATTTGAGCTAAAATATTGCTTTTATGGTTGTCTATAGTCATCCTCTTGTATCGATCCTCTCCTGAATCGGTATAAAGAGCAGATAAGAAAAAAATTTCACATTGAAACAGTTCGTCCATTTTCGTCAGTGGTCTGTGATGGATTCGAAGCTATGTATGTTCGAATCGATGGCTTCCGAATCGATGGCCCTAGGGACTTCGTGCTTCGAGTCGATAAGACTATCATCTCAGCCTCTATTCGGCTACTCCTTCGAATCGATGACGCTTTGCATCGACACTTGCATGAATGGATTCGACGTTGTAAAGGGTTCGAAACCGGATGAATTCGAACTAAGGGATGGATTCGAAGTAGTGGAACGACTCTGTGTTGTGATGGATTCGAAGCAGCGAGTTACAATGCATTCGTACTGGCCGCAACGAATCGATTCGATTCGATTTCCTCACCTGTAGAAGCCGGTTTGGTATACCGGGAGGCGAATCGTCATATTTCCCCTATATATACCGGGGTCCTATTCACTTCTCACTTTTTACTTTTTACCATTGCTTCAGCTGTTTCTTCGAATCGATTTCCTAGAGCTATAACTGACGTTCCTACCACGAATCGATCGAACTCGTCCACGCTTCCACTCGTAATCAAATCAGGTACTCAAGGGATCGATTCGAGATGAGGAAAATAGAACTATCTTCGCCTTAGAAAATTCTGAGAAGTGACGAGATCTGAATGAAATGGGTCGACTCGATGGAGTCGAGGAGTGATGCCATTCGTGTTACAGCGATTAGAGTGTCGTCTCCCGTTGCGTCGCATCGATCCAGGAATGACCGGTTCGAATCGATCTCGAGGGCAAGGTTTCGAATCGATGACTTGGAGGGAAAGGGTATCGATTTGATTGATTCTAAGTGATGTCATCTAGATCGATTCGAAGGAATTAAATACTGATCGATAGCAATGTGGAGCCCATGGATTCGATGCGCTCCTCTATCATAAAGTTACATCGAGTCGAACCATATGGATTCGAGGCACCTAGAATTGAACTCCATCGATTCGACCCTTATCGATTCGTGTCGATGGATTCGAACATCTTCGTCCTCCGAGACCATTGCTCTTTTGATTTGCTCCATTATCTGAACTACGACCAACTTCAAGTTTGTACTTTGACGAACATAATGAACTTTAGCATACTTGACTCCGATGAGCTTCGGCCTTGCATAATCGAACTTGACTGGAAGATTTAAACTTGAATTTCTTTTGAAGCTTGTTGATGGAACTATGACTTAACCAATAACACAAATGTTTTATACTTGGAGTGGTCAGTATCGTTTGGATGGTGTGGAAGTGACGGTCAGCGATGACGGTCACTTTCATTCTCAAATCCCCAAGTTTTGTTGTACGGACATCTTGTTTCAATCTGTAAAATTTGCTTTAGTAACACACAGCACTTACACTGCACGACACGTCCATACACTTCACACTGGGGAATGCACGGGGTGTTTATGAACTTAACATTGCTTTCTGATGAGTTAGTTAATTATGGAATCTTCGAGCTCCCAACAACAAGAGGTACAGAGCTTGACTCCTCCCGTGCTTGAGATTCCCGATATTCCTGCCGACGTAATCGACCCGGCTCCGGACGAGTTACCGGAGGCGATATTTATCGAGGACCCTGTCGACTCTGTCCAATCTAACATTTCCGAATCTTTGTTGGGCCGAATATGCTTGAAGCATAACATATCTCTGGACGATGTGTTATTACCTAATGCTGATGATAGACCGCACAATCCGCCCGATGGATATACAGCTTTCTACTGCCATGCTTGCGCGGCCGGAACTCTCCCTCCTTTCAATCCATATATCAGAGGGATGTTATCATATTTAGGAATTGCTCCTTCGCAACTTCACCCTTACGGGCACGCGTTGTTGAACAGTGCCTTTGTCATATTTATGGACTGTCTCTTTCGCCCACCAAGGCCAACCGAGATTAGAGATATATTTAACTTCAAGAGTAGGGGTGATAGTCCGTCTTTTACATTTCTGGAGGCAGTTAGGAATTGCCAAGTTGTAGTTGGAGCCTGGACCCGACTGAGTTATTTAAAAAACGAATGGTTCTATGTTCGGTGCCCTCCGGGATTCGCTAGGCGATGGTTGTCTAGACGTAAGCGCCTTAACCTGTTTTCTTAACCAATAGATTTTTAGCGTTAGTATTGACATTTCATTTCCTTTGCAGCCATTATCTCCAGACCCGATGGCGGGTATTTCAGGGGCATAGTCCGAAGTCTTCAAGAAGTTCCAAGCGAGTTGAGACATATCGACTTGGTGTTGAACGATTATAACTTAAGAACTCTTGGTTTGATCGAAATCAATCAAAGTATAGTCGTTGAAGGCTTGGCGAAACCCGCCTCAAAGAAGAAAAGCAAGAAGAGAAAGAAGAGAAAAACGGCGAAGGAAATGCCCGGAATTAGAATAACCGAAGTGAGTGATGAGGAGAGAACCCATGTAGATTCGGAGCCGATGGCTGATCTCTCTGGAAACTTCGAAGAATCGGGAGAAAGACGGAAAGGCAAGGCCGCCGTTTCCAAAAAATTTAAGTCTAAGGGGTGGAAATCTATGGATGTGTCTCTTCCCACTTCCGGAGTTATGATTTCTGAGGCCGCCCCTTCTCATTTGAGAGACATTTTCAAAGGGCTTGACGATATTCCCATCCCAGATTATATATCGATTTCTCATAATCCTGGGTTGGATGAATTTCAAGATGTCCTAAACATAAGCGAGCCCTTTCCTTTTAGTGCGGTCAACATTTCCGGTCGGTTTGGGGGTTTACACATTTACACACACTTCCGTAGCACTTCATGACTTTTGCATAGTAAACATTGCTTTATTGGATCTTAATCCGTAATCCTTTCTTATCGCAGGTGAGATGTCAGGACGTGGCTCTACTCTGGATAGGCTCCGGAATGTGCGCCAATCTTCTCCATACTATGATTCCCGCAGGAGAGAGTCAGATAGGGATCGCGGGCGAGGCTATCCGAGTCAAGAACGCTATAATAGAAATAGAGATTATTCGCGTGGCCGCTCTGGCCATGATTATTCTGACAGGGATCGGGGATATCAGCACCGATCTCGATCTCGCTCTCCTCCGCCTCCTAGGGCCCCAGTAGACCTTCCAGGGCCTTCTCATCAGCAGCAGCCGCCTTCTCAATCTTCTTGGCCTGATACTCAGCGGCCAAGAATGGAACCGACAGCAGCCGCTATAATAGAACAAACTCCGGCTGAGTTGACAAGTGAGGGAGCCGCTAAACTCGCCCAAATGAAAAATGACTTCCCTGAAATTTGCATGGATGGCTATGTCTTCCCTCCCAATCTTAAAAGGATTCCTTCGGATGCTGAGAACGTCGCTCACAGTTATATCCGCGACTTCTACGCTCAGTATAAGGAGTGGTACAAGGCAGCCGTGAAGGCTTCTAGAGTAGCTTTTGACCGGGCGAAGATTATCGCTGAACGTGATGTTGAAATTGCTAAACAGAAATGCATCATTGAAGTTCTTCAATCTGAAATGGAGACGTCCCGGAATTCTGAACTTCAAGCTCTCCAGAAGCACGAGGACGCCGTGGCCAAAATGGCTAGGATGCACCAAGAACATTGCGCCACGGTAGAGGAGATGGGCCACCGCAACACCACCATTGCAGCTGAGCGAGACTTAGCCGTCAAAGAGCTGAACGAGCTCAAGGCCAAAATCGCTGAAATGGTGAAGGAGAAGGACGATGCGAACGCCACTGCACAAGAAGCTTGCGATCAAGTAGTATCTCTCAGGGCCGAACTCGCTGTGGTAGCGGTCAAGTCTAAGTCTGCGGAAGCAGAAATCCAAGAAAAGATTTTAGAGGAGAGGTCCAGGCTGGATGCTGAGTTTGACGATCTCTTGGTCATGTACAACGCAAATGTGCTGGAGCACAGAAATTTAGCGTGGCTGGGAGATGACTCCATGATTCTATACAACGCCTGGACCCGGCTGGTGGACGAGAAGAGAGCAGCGCATCCAGACGAAACACTCGATGACTTTGAGCTGGTGATGCGTTTGCTTACCGAGGAGGAGAGGAAAATCCTTCACGAGGCGGTGATCTCGGTGGCAAAAGAAAAGCTCGGTGTTCAATTTCTAGAGACAGGCAAAGGCTCGGGGACTGCGCATCACGAGGAAAATGTTGAAGCTGTAATTCCAACATTACCTGAAACCACTGGTGCAGTTGATCCCCAGCCCGTCCCTGCATATAATCCCGACCAGCCACAATTATCTTCTGCTGAAGTTCCTGATCATGCTCCCGTCCAGGCTAAGGAAGGTATTTGAATGCTTCCTGCATTTTAGTTGTGAAGAACCTTAAGCAACGCACTTGGCTAACAATCTTCGTTTTGTCGCATTTCAGTGACTGAAGTCGTCGTTTCTGCGCCTCTCGCACTATCAGTTCCATATCAAACGCAAGGGGCTGTTGTTACTGAAGCCATCACGACTTCTACCTTGGTTGGCGAAGAGGGAGATGCAAACATGTTTTCTTTCAGCGCTCAAATGATCGAGGAGCTTCTTAATGAACCCATCGATCGCTCCGTCAACCCGTCCGATGCTATGAGTGGGGCTGCTCCGGCCGTTAGTTCATCTATGCCAGCTACTGGCACATCCGATGCGGCCCAAGTATCCCGTGAGGATGAAGTTATTGCCGATATTGATGCCGAGATGGCAGCAGGGAATGCTGGTATGAATCCGCCCGGGCCTGCCCCGTTAATGGTGATTTCACCGGGCAGTCCTGTAGTGATCGAAGCTGCTCCTGTCCCACTTCCTGCTACTATTCATATGCCTCCAGCTCGACCTCCCAGAAGAATTTCCGTCGCCTCAAGCTCTGAGGAAGACGTTGATATCATGTCGCTGCCGGAGGACAAGCCTGAAAAGAGTAAGCGGTTTAGGGGAAAATCGAGCAGCGGATCTGGTGGAGCTACCCCGAAGAAGAAAATACGGAAGAAGAAAGATTGAACTCTTTCTTTAACTTTCTGTTGTAAAGGGTAGTATTTTGTTGATTTTTTTTATAGCCGTGTATAGATGTGGATTCGGCTCCCACTAGCAGAAATTTCTTGAAACACTTTGTAATCAGATTCTTTTTGTTGATAGTGGAAATGAAAATTTATTCCCTTTTGTCTTCAACTTGTTATGTGTTATGATTCTGCCCCCAGTATCAGGGATAAGCATGGAGTGGACGTATGTTTATACTCCGTCTCGCACTCTGGGAGTACGGAGTTAAGTAAATGTTTGTACTCCGCCTCACACTCTGGGAGTACGGAGTCAAGTAAAATGTTTATACTCCGCCTCGCACTCTGGGTGTACGGAGTTAAGTAAAATGTTTATACTCCGCCTCGCACTCTCGGAGTACGGAGTTAAGTAAAATGTTTATACTCCGCCTCGCACTCTGGGAGTACGGAGTTAAGTAAAATGTTTATACTCCGCCTCGCACTCTGGGAGTACGGAGTTTGTTGATATTTATACCCAGCTCGCGCTCTCAGAGTACTCTGGGGTTTTGTGAATGTTTATACTCCATCTCGCACTCTGGGAGTACGGAGTTGAATGAATGTTTATACTCCGCCTCGCACTTTGGGAGTACGGAGTTAGGTAAAGGGTTGTCGTGTATCAACCCGTTTCTGGCCTGATGTGATGGCTTGCCCCCGAGCTCGGGTTTCATTTAGTGAGTGGTTGATTGCTTCATAGCCACTCCCTACTTGAATAAATTCCACTGTGTGATGGAATTTAGCTCTTCGTGCATCGTGATGTTGTACATTGCATTTAATGAATCACAGCTCTGGCTCGAAGAGATGGCATTTTATTGCTGAAATAAGAAAATATGGCAAAGTCAGTTGCCTAATTACAAATTCTAATTTCGAAATGAAAAAGTAAATTGCTGAATAAAAAACATAATGAAATAAATAAAGCCTGTCATATGTAGTAGCGACGGAGACTCTCGCTGTTCCAGGCCCTTGGTAAAACTAGACCGTCCATGGTTGATAGTTTGAATGTACCATCTCCAAGTCTTTGTGTAATCACGTACGGTCCTTCCCAATTTGGTTTCATGTGTGAAGGAACCGGGTAGATTCTCTTGAGGACAAGATCACCGAGTTCAAAGGTTCGGGGTCGAATATTGGTATTATACAACCGGGCGACCCGACTTCGGTATGCGGCCGCTCTCAAATCAGCTTCTTCTCGTTTCTCATCCAACAGATCCAAAGATTCAGCGAGCAATATTGCATTTGTTTTCGGATCATAGTAAGTCACATGGTGGGAAAATACTTCTGTCTCGACTGGAATAACGGCTTCCGAGCCATAAGATAAAGAAAATGCGGTGTGTCCGGTTGCAGTCTTGTGAGTTGTTCGATAAGCCCATAACGCCATAGGAAGTTCATCAACCCATTTGCCCCCAGCCTTTTCCAGTCGTTTCTTTAAGATGGATTTTATAACTTTGTTAACAGCTTCGACCTGACCGTTTGCTTGTGGATGCGCGACCGCTGAGAACTTTTTATGAATATGAAACCGTTGACAGAAATTCTTGAACTCCGAACTCTCGAATTGAGTCCCATTATCGGTGATGACGGTATGCGGGAGTCCAAATCGACAGATGATATTACGAACAACAAAGTTTATTACTTTCTTCGTTGTAATTGTTGCGAGAGCTTCGGCCTCGGCCCATTTCGTGAAGTAGTCAACAGCGACGATGGCATACTTCGCACCACCTTTTGCCAGAGGTAAGGCGCCGATGATATCGATACCCCACATAGCGAACGGCCAGGGACTGACCATTTGAGTTATCTCAGTAGGTGGGGCTCTTGGAATTCGAGCGTGTTTCTGGCACTTGTCGCACTTTCTGGCATAATTGGCTGCATCTCGGTTCACTGTCGGCTAGTAATATCCATATCGGAGTATTTTCTTAGCAAGCGCTTGTCCACCGGTGTGATCGCCACATTCTCCTTCGTGCACGTCATGTAACACTCGTTTGACTTCGTCATGAGCGATACACCGGAGGAGTGGAACAGAATAACCTTTTCTATACATGATTCTATCCTGAATAACGAACCGCGAAGCTTTTCGTAGAATTTGCCTTTTCTCATTTCGGTGCTCATGCAATACCCCATTCTCAATGTAATTTCGATACGGAGTCATCCATGATTCTCTGCTGGGAGAGGTTTCTAACACATCATTCGTTTTTATTTGGTCGATGCTTGGAGAAGACAAAGTTTCGACGGGGAGAAGTCCCATTTGCTGTGCTTCACCTGTGCTGGCCAACTTTGCCAAGGAGTCGGCCTTTTGATTGTGATCTCGGGGTATATAGTGTTAACGTTAAAAAGTGAACGCTAACACCCGGTGTGTGTAATAGAATCGTGAAAGCACCACCCGCGTGACGGGAACATAATTTAAGCAGTAAAATAGCAGAAAAGCAGTACAAGACAGCAATTTATAGTGGTTCGGCTTGAGATTAAGCCTACGTCCACTTTGAATCTCTTTATTATTGAATCCGATTACAAATCGATGCAAATCTCTTATGAAAACAGTACAATTTGATCACAAGAAACAATCTTGACTACTAGCTCAATCTTCGACGATAAAACTCGATGAATCCGTGTTGGATGTAAGGAATTCCTCTCGAAGCTTGTTGTAGCGTCTCTAATGTTTGAAGATCTTTGATTGCTGAATGAATGGAGATTTCGACAGGGTAACGGCGCTTGAAGAAATGAATGGCAAAAAGTCCCCCATTTGTTGGAGATGATGGGGTATTTATAGGAGTAGCTCTGAATTCTGGGCAGAAAAATTGCTAAGTCTTAGGTCGCGTTCGACCTAAGCTAGGTCGTAGGTCTTCTTGTGACTTCGGAGGGCTGATGAAGCTGCATTTGGCTTCATTTCAACAAGTGGTATGTCGTGAACGACTTACGGTAGGTCGTCTCCCTTCCTTTCCTTTATCTCGTCAAGCTGCTTAGGTAGTAATACTGCTAGGTCGCAATATCCCCTAAGTCGTTAGGTCGGCGACGACTTAAGAAATCATACGCGACTTAGTATAAGTCTTAGGTCTTAAGTTAGCAACAATTGCCTAAGTCACTCCCTTATCTCGTAGACTCTTAAGTCGTAGCATTTCTTAACTCGGAGCATTTCATAACTCGGAGTATTGTTAGGTCGGTAAGCTTTTAGGTTGTAACATTGCTGGGTCGCAACATCGCTAGGTCACAATGTTTCTTGTAGTTAGGTCGCAAACTTCTCTTAGGTCATAGCTCCCTAACCCGTTAGGTCGTAAGTCCTCTGAATAGTTAAGTCGTAGGTCGCTGACCTGCTTCAAGAGTTAGGTCGTTACATCCTTAGGTCGCTTCAGCAGTTAAGTCGTTAAGACCACTTAGGTTGTAAGTCGTAACTGTTTAACTCATTAAGTCGTAGCTTCCTGTAGGTCGTTGCATATCCTAAGTCGTTCACTTTGATAACTCGTAGGTCGTTGCTAAAGAGGCGTTAACATTTGCCCCTCGAAGTACACGCTTAGGTCGTGGGTCGTGTGCTTCGACCTTCTCTTTTGCTTTGATTAGTTGTTATATCGTGAACGACTTAGCGAGGACATAGGTCGTGCGGTGCCGGTTCACATTTCATTGCCCTGGGTATAAGTATTTTAGGTCGTTACTACCTCATCTCATCTGACTTTGCATTCTGCCATTAACAAGATTTCAAGCTCTCAAAGGCGAATCCAACTACTCGTCCATCAAACATCTTCAATTTCGTATTGCGTAAGTGATCCCATTCTCTACTCAATCCTCGGCTATCACCGAACTATGAATTTCGCTTACCTTATGCCTTGCTTCACGATTTTTGTTTCAATTGATCGCCGAGGAAATCGAAATGGTTCGATTTGGCTTTCGGTGATTTGCGAGAAGAAGGGAAAGAGTTTCAGTGCATTAGGTTGGCTGATTTGTGATCTTAGAGGGGATGAAGAGGCCATTATCGGGTTGGAGAATTATGAGGAATGGGATTCTTAGTAGAGGAAAGAATTTGAAGAGAGGAACTGATGCTTTGGTTTGAGTAGGAGATAGCTCGAGATCCCCTGAGAACGACCTAACACTTTTTCAGCTTAGATCGCGCACGACTTAACTCTTCTAGTTGCTTACTGCAGCATTGGGTTTAGGTCGTTGCCGAGCTAGGAAAATGTTATTTTGACTTTTCTTTTGTGCGTCTTACGGCCTAAAAAGTTAACGATCCATCTTGTTGCAATTTCTCATGGATCGTTGACGAGTTAGCACTTAAATCCTTAACTTGCGAGCACATCTGAATGACTAGGTCGTGGATGAGATAGCCCTTAACTCGTAACTCACGAACTCATCTGAACGACTTAATAACTTAAAAACTCCATTGCTTCGAATTCTTGGACTTGAACGATCTGACTTAAGAGAACATGCCTTGGACATTTGCAAAAGCCTTGATGGAATTTGACTAAACCTTAGTTTCAAACTGCCAGAATGAATTGCTTGAACTTCTAACTGCTTGAACTTAAACTTTTTGTTGTACTTTCTTGCAGATTACTTTAATTTTTTAGCTGTCAACCTGTTAAACATAACACTTGCAGAAAAGAGGGACGAATATACTGTCATCGACTGCCCACATCGAACGACAGATTAGCCAATAAGAAATAAGCAACTCAAATGAACTTATGTGTATGAAATGTTGTGAATTGATAAGTTCAGGTGAAGCATTAAAGTAAAGCCTAAACAATCAATTAAAGCTGACTTGTATGCATCAACACTGTACTTGTACTTATAATAACAAGTCCCGAAATTCTTTATTTGACAAAAATCAACCAATTTGGTTCCAGTTATGTTTACCTGTTACTTCACTAGTTTTACACAACACTTCACACTTTTAGGAAACGTGCACCTTAATATTTGATCATCCAGTTGATTGTGTAGAATGGCGTCTCAACAAGAAGACTTGGAACTAGTTGGAGAAGCTTTTCCAATTGCTACTCCATTGAATGATCCTCCAGAAAGGACTTCTACCACTCTGAGCCATAAAGTTTTTCGTCAGTTATGCATCCAGTTTGGCATTGCCGAAGCTGATGCTTTGTTCCCTGGAATAAATGATACTGCTGATAGGCCGCCCCAAGTCTTTGTCGCAGTTAACCGCCAAATGTGTTTGAGTGGAGCTATCCCCCCGTTTAACGACTGTCTTCGAGAACTTCTCCTCCGACTATCTATTTCCCCTTTTCAACTACATCCTAATGGCTATGCCATCCTGCTAGGGCTGTGTGTGCTTTTTAGGAGAACGCTGGACCATTTTCCCAGTTTTGGAGAAATTCGCTTCCTGTGTTCATTCGCAAAGAACAAAGACCATCCCTCTATCACACTTGTAAGGAGTGCCAGGAACCGTAGACTGATTACTGGTCTTCCCGAAAGCGTTCCCGGGTTCCTGAGCCAGTTTTTCTTTGTTCGCTGTTCCCCGGGATTTTACGCCATTTGGAGAGTAGGAAGTACGACCTTTTGTCTTTGCTCCTTATTTTTTCTGAATTCTTCGAAGTCCGAATTGTCAAGCATTAACTTCTTTTTCTACTATTTCAGCGCTCCCTCCTCCTTCTAGGAACCCTAGTCACAAAACAACCTTCGAGAGGCTTATGGCCGTGCCAGTTGAAGAGAGGAGTGTTCAATTTCTATTGAAAGATGAGTTTCTCCATCAATTCGGACTTTTACATCCTTCTCGCTCTACTCAACTACATGAAGTCCCTGATTCTCCAGCTACGGAGTCAGATGCCCCCGCTCCTACTAAAGAACTTTCACTGAAAGAACTTACCATTGAGACTTCATTGGTAAAGTGTTCTACTCCTACTGACATTGCAGGGTCGTCCAGTAAATTAGTGCTTGCCCCGGTTATTGAAGAAGAGGAAAATCTTCACGTTTCTGAAAAGACGGCTGAGGCGGAAGTCGAAAAAGATAATTCTCCCGTGCATCATGGCGACGATACTTTTGACAGTCTGAGCGATATCATGATAACCTCTCAGGAGCTCTTTAAAGATGATGTTTCTAAAGTGATCTCTCCTGTTATCGAAGCAACTTCTTCCTTGCAACAAACCACAACGCCTTCTACACAAGTTATTGCCATTTCCACACCCAAAAGTGGTTTGTAGTCTGACGCGCATAGTTTGCACATCACACTCACTTAGGATTTTGGCACTTATATGCACTTAGCTCCTTTAATTTGAAAATTTCTAAGACTTGCCTTTCTTTTTCAATTTCAGGTTCTACAATGGGGCGAAGTGGCTCTTACTTTGACAAATTCCAGCGTCACGGAAGCCGCGATGCTTATGACTTTAGGAGTTATATCGGTGCCCCGAAGGAAACAGATGAGGAAAGGGCTGCCAGAAAGGCTCACGAAAGGCGAGCTCATGAAGAACGTCGTCAGAGAGAAGATGAAGAGCACTATGGGAGTAGGGACGAGCGACGTGACTCTTCCCGCAGAAGCGACGATCCTTACAAGAGGAAATCTTATGACGACAAGGGGAAGAGTCATACTTCCGATGATTCCAGCAAACAGATTAGACTTGGTGAGAAAGATACGTCTAATATCTCGGAAAAGACTACCGCTTCTATTCCTCCTAATACATCATCTGGTTCTCCTACCCTTAAGAAGTCTGACATCCAGGCAATTATTAATAGGCCTCAGTATCAAGCCGGGGATGGGCCTCCCACACTTCAGAGCCGATTTCCAAATTGGTGCCTAAGAGGAGTCTGTTTTGACTTAGATTTGGTTCCCATTGATAAGCAGGCGATGCTGAGAAATGTCGATGCTGTCAAGCTTGACATTGAAAGAATGTCTGGATGGAAGAAGCTGGTTGATGAACTTCAAAGGGTCAACCATATGAACCTTGAGGCCATGATGACCATGGAAAACGATAAATCTGAATGGGATAAAGTTTGCAAGCAGCACGATGCTGAAATGAAAAGCATTAGTGATGGTTATGGGAAGCTCGAAGCTGAAGTTGAAAGACTCAAAAATGAGCTTGCTACTTCTTCCACTTCTTATTCTCAGAAAGAAGAAATGCTCCAAAAACAAGTTCGAGACGCCCATGCTGCTCAGCGAGATACTGAAGTGAAACTTGAAGCAGAACAGCATGTTACTAGAAAATATCGTGATGATGCTGCTCAACTTCAGGAGAAAATCAGCTCTCAAGACTTAGAAATTGCGAGGCTACAGTCTCAGTTATTGAAGGCTGAAAGAGAGCGTGATGAAGCTCTCTCTGGTAAGGCTGCAGCTGAAGAATCCCATAAGGCAACCAAAGCCACCATTGACGCGACTTTATTCGTCTTTTATATGCATTGCGTAATGGGGCATGGGAGCCTTTCATTTTTGGGACCAGAATATGAAGTCACCTTAGCGGAAGTATGGGAGGCAATCATTGACATGTTTGGCGATGCCGGTTATGCTGAAGCAGATCTTCAAGCTACCTACTTAGATGAGAGCGCCCGCGCTGCCCTTGCCAAAGGAAAAGAGCAGCTTACCCGAGTGCGGGCCGAGGCGACGGGAGAGAAGCTTCCTGAGAGAGAAATACCTCCTATTGCTCCTGCTCATACTTCGGCTTCAGCTCACGCGGATATTACTGGCTCTAGTTCTCACTCCATACCTCCCGCTAAGGTTGACAAAGAAACTGTGACCACTCCTACAGAGGAAGAGGAAATGAAGGACTTTCGGGCTCGGGAATTTGAGATTGATCTCGCCAAACCGACTTCTCCAGGTAACTTTGACGAGACGAATTCAGTGAATCGCTTATTCGACTTAACCGAGTTCGACGAACTTCTTACTTATTACTTAAGCTTTGACGATCCACTGTCTTCTTTTTTCTCGGAGAATACTGATTTTGATTTCTTTTATTATGCAGCGGACGCGCCGGAAACTACACCAATTTCTCCTTCTTCAGCTACCGTTCCTCCTCCTTCTCAAGTTACTCCTCTTCCATCTTCTCAACCAGGTTCACAGGAAGAACAGATAGCAGCCCTTCAAGGCTTGGACGAACCACCTGCTTCCGAGGAGCAGAAAGCAGAAGATCTGGAAGATAGTGAGAAGACCCCGGAGCAGTCTTTTGACTACGACACAAAGCTTTCTTCATTTCTTACTCCGGGGAGTGAGTCTTCTTCCAAGAAGAAGGGGAAACGTGTGGTTTCGAAGAAAGGAAAGAAAAGTTCTTCTGCTGCTAGAAATGAAGCAGAAGTCGATCCGGTTGAGTCTCTTTCTCCTTCTTCTCCGATACGGCCTACGAAACTAATTACCAGGCCGGGTAAAGGCTCCAAGGGTGGGAAGAAGGAGAAATGAGTTTGATTTTGTCTTTTCTGCTTTTTGCATGTATTGACCGGAAGTTGTGCGGATACCGGTCTCCGCTTCTTTTTGTGATCTGCACAATGTAAAAATTTTTTTTTATAGTATTGAATAAAATAGCTATTTTACTTGTGTACAAATTCTTGTGTATGTGAGAACGCATTTGTTTCTCATTTTTAGTGTAGAATAAACGATCTATTTTTCGTGATATTGCAATGAACTTGTGGTATGTTGCTTGCATGTTACTTTTATTAATATAATTGAATTGTATAGTATTGCCCCCATACCGTAAGTGCATTGCAATATTTCTAGCTTTTTCAAGACTGATACTCTTATTTCAGAGAATAATTACTCCACTTTTAAGGGAAGAATCATTCTGCTTTTAATAGAGTATATCTCGTCTTTAGAGAAGTTTTTACTTTCTCTTTCTTTCTGAAGAACACTTCAACTTTTGGGGATGATCATTTTTATTTGTTAAAAAGTAAATTTTCCTATGCAGTGAAGTGAAGTTTCTGAAGAATTTTTTGGTTTGTTTAGCGCTTCCGAAGAAGGCTTTGTTTTTGTGCCTCTGAAGAGGGCTTATGTCTAGTACTTCAAGCGTGGTGAAGTGTGCCTCCAAAGAGGTCTTTTGGTCTCCGAAGAGAAGCGATTTTGGTCTCCGAAGAGAGGCAATTTTTGGTCTTCGAAGAGAAGCAATTTGGCATTTCATCTCTAGTGAAGTGGGCCTCTGAAGAGGAGCATTTTGCACTTCTACACTAGTGAAATGTGCCTCCGAAGAGGGCTTGTTAGAATTTCATCTCTGGTGAAGTGGGCTTCCGAAGAAGAGCATTTTGCACTTCTACACGGGTGAAATGAGCCTCCGAAGAGGGCTTTTGCCTTCGAAGAGGTCTTGTAATTGCCTGGAAGTTACTTTCTCATGGTTGAGTGGATCCACGGGGCGGACGCAAGTTGCTTGATTGGATGTTCGTTTGCACAAACGACCACAATCAATTAACAAGGGCCCTGTTCCTTCAGCTTGGGAAGGTGCCTCTCCGGTGGTTCCACCAATCTTTTTATTGAGAGAAACATTTCCATTTGTTGGCATGCCTCGTTAGAGGGCTTTGTTGACCTTTGGGAAGGAGCATCGGTTGGTTGGTGTGCCAGGAAGGTTGCTTCTCAGGGGTGAGTAGATTCACGGGATGGACGCAAGCTGCCTGATCGGATGCATCACGATCAGTTAGCAAGGGCCCTGTTCCTTCTGCTTGGGAAGGTGTCCCTTCGGTGGTTCTACCGGCCCTTTTATTGAGTGGCATACCTCCTTTTGGCTGGTTTTGTGTTTGCCTAGCCATCTTCTCCCATCATCTGCTCATTAGCGATCTTTTATTATCATTTCCAAGCGTATCTTCTTTCCTTTTGCAAATAAATTGCCTTATCCGAAGAAGTGGACTTCACTGTTGAACAACTTCACGGGACAAACGCGAGTTACCTAGTTGGATGTCTGTTCATATTGACAATCACAACCGGTTAACCAAGGCTTGCCCTAGTGGAGTTGCCAACTTTTTATGTGAAGTTCTTCTTGTATAGGATTTGAATATGGAATTTTTGCTGCTTAAATAAATGAGTTGTAGGGCTCGCTTGGCTTTGCGATGGGTGAGCTTCGTTTTAATGACCTGCAATATTAGATCGACATTTTAGCAATACATTTAGAGTATTTATATATCGAAATATAACAGGCATTTTGTAATAGAAAACACAGAATTCATAGTTTTTCATTATTCAGTCACACTAATTTCTCAGCGGTTTACAATGCAGAAGTTACACATCCATTATCATTTTTACAAATTAAGCAAAGGTGTTAAGTAAAAAATGGATGCTAGTGATTGTTGTTTCAGAATCTCCAGACTGATTTTCCATTTGCACTAGACTCGCAGCTTCGGATATATATGCCAAAGAAAGTGAAAGATGCCCCAGTTGCAGTTTTGTGGACAATTAGCAGTCGTCCCAACTTCTGCCTGCTGGGTGTGGACCTCCTGTGACAACATTAATGACAAGCTTTTCTGAATCTTGCACTGCAGTGTTGTCGCGAGAATCAGATTGATGGGTAGGACGTTCTTGATCCCGAGTGGATGAGGTTGCATTGACTCCGCCTCTCTTAACGTATTGTTGGAGTTTACCCTGCTTCAGGAATTCTTCAATCACATTCTTTAATTGGCGACATTGGTCAGTGTCATGGCCAGGTTGATTGTGAAATTGGCAGAATTTTCCATTACGCACTGCACCTCTCTTCATCTCAGGTGGCTTAGTATACCTGACAACGTCCTTTGTTGCAAAAAAGATGTTTCTTGGTGTTTCAGTTAAAGGAGTAAAATCTGAAAGATCGAAGCGGCGGAGTTTCCTCTCATTTCCCTGATTCTTTCCTCCGTCGTTTTCCCTTTTCTGATTCTCAGAATTTCTTTTGTTTGAAGCAAGATCATTATTGTTGTCCTTGGCAACTAATACTTTTGCTGAGGCGGAAAGGTTTTCCAGGCGCATGAATTCATCGGCCTTCTTATAAAACTTCTCAAGGGAATTTGGTTCCTTCATTTTTAGCCATTTCCCAAATTCACTCGATTTATTAATGGCTCGCACCAAGTAGGTCAGGATCATACGCGGTTCTACATTATCCACTTCGGCTACAGCTATATTGAAACGGCTTAAGAAAGATTTGATTGATTCTCCGGGAGCTTATTCAAGACTAGACAGTGACATTATATCCTTGGCTTTTGAAGCATACAATCTGAACTGTTCTTTAAACTTTTGCGTCAAGTCGGAGAATTGATCTATTGACCGAATTGGAAGCTTTGTGAACCAAAGTAAGGCCACACCTTCCAAGTACACTGGAAAGTATCGACACTTAATCTCGTCTGACGCTCTTGCACCGGTCATATGCCAATCGTACTTGTATAGGAAATGATTAGGGTCACTTGTTCCCCTATAGGCTTGGATAGTAGGAGGCGCAAATTTCCTTGGAAATTCCGCTTTCAGAATCTTTTCCATAAACGGAGTTCTGCTCGGTGCAAATCCTCAGTCGTTCTCATTCTCTACCCTTTGCATGCTCTCTTTCATGATGCGGCTAACCATTTCGGACAGGTACTCTTTATTGTTCAAAGACATCTCCGGGCAGGCATCAGTCCTTCCCTCGGAAGCTTGCCTGGGCACATGTTCACGATCAGTTGGCTACGGCATAGAACCCTCAGTTTGGAAAGGTGGCATTTGAGGAAAGGCTGTTTGATGGTTTTCTGGTTGACGATTTGCCCCGAGCAGAGCAGTTAATCTATCCATCATCAAAGCGTTTTGGGTTTCAATCTGTTGGTACAATCCAGAAACTGCGTCATCCAATTCAGCCCTGGTGACTCCAATGGTAGGAGTTGCTTGGTCTGCGGTTGGGGAGGCGGAAGTTCCTTCATGAGCATTTCTGGATCTGACTGGTCTACCTCTTCTTCCAGGAGCCATCATTTCAAATCAACTTCTGGTTCTTAAGAGAAGTTCTTTTTATGAGTTTTTTTGCGAAGCAACGGTGAAAATCTTCCTGAGTTCAGTTCTCAGTGAAAGCACCAAAATGTTAACGTTAAAAAGTGAACGCTAACACCCGGTGTGTGTAATAGAATCGTGAAAGCACCACCCGCGTGACGGGAATAGAATTTAAGCAGTAAAATAGCAGAAAAGCAGTACAAGACAGCAATTTATAGTGGTTCGGCTTGAGATTAAGCCTACGTCCACTTTGAATCTCTTTATTATTGAATCCAATTACAAATCGATACAAATCTCTTATGAAAACAGTACAATTTGATCACAAGAAACAATCTTGACTACTAGCTCAATCTTCGACGATAAAACTCGATGAATCCGTGTTGGATGTAAGGAATTCCTCTCGAAGCTTGTTGTAGCGTCTCGAATGTTTGAAGATCTTTGATTTCTGAATGAATGGAGATTTCGACAGGGTAACGGCGCTTGAAGAAATGAATGGCAAAAAGTCCCCCATTTGTTGGAGATGGTGGGGTATTTATAGGAGCAGCTCTGAATTCTGGGCAGAAAAATTGCTAAGTCTTAGGTCGCGTTCGACCTAAGCTAGGTCGTAGGTCTTCTTGTGACTTCGGAGGGCTGATGAAGCTGCATTTGGCTTCATTTCAACAAGTGGTATGTCGTGAACGACTTACGGTAGGTCGTCTCCCTTCCTTTCCTTTAGCTCGTCAAGCTGCTTAGGTAGTAATACTGCTAGGTCGCAATATCCCCTAAGTCGTTAGGTCGGCGACGACTTAAGAAATCGTACGCGACTTAGTATAAGTCGTAAGTCTTAAGTTAGCAACAATTGCCTAAGTCACTCCCTTATCTCGTAGACTCTTAAGTCGTAGCATTTCTTAACTCGGAGCATTTCATAACTCGGAGTATTGTTAGGTCGGTAAGCTTTTAGGTTGTAACATTGCTGGGTCGCAACATCGCTAGGTCGCAATGTTTCTTGTAGTTAGGTCGCAAACTTCTCTTAGGTCATAGCTCCCTAACCCGTTAGGTCGTAAGTCCTCTGAATAGTTAAGTCGTAGGTCGCTGACCTGCTTCAAGAGTTAGGTCGTTACATCCTTAGGTCGCTTCAGCAGTTAAGTCGTTAAGACCACTTAGGTCGTAAGTCGTAACTGTTTAACTCATTAAGTCGTAGCTTCCTGTAGGTCGTTGCATATCCTAAGTCGTTCACTTTGATAACTCGTAGGTCGTTGCTAAAGAGGCGTTAACATATAGTAAATGGTGTAATAATCAAATTGATCCAGTATTTCTAGAACTCGAACCAAGTAAGCAGCTAACCTCCGGTCTCTTGCTTGATACTCTCCCCGTACCTGACACACAACCAACTGTGAATCGCAATAAATTTCCACAGCGATAATTATCAAATCTCTGGCAAGTTTTAATCCAGTCAATAGGGCTTCATATTCCGCTTCATTGTTGGTTGCGGGAAAATCAAACTTCAAAGCATAACATATGGATCGGCCTTCGGGGGTTTCAAGTACAACACCAGCACCCGAACATCGATCGTTTGATGCACCATCTGTATAGAGTTTCCAGACATATTCAGGAGATTCGCTGGTTTCGGGTAAGTCGTCTGGAACGGTAAATTCAGCTATGAAGTCAGCTAGGACTTGGCCTTGAATAGCTTTCCGCGGAGCATAAGTAATGTCAAATTGACTTAGTTCGATATTCCACTTGAGTAACCTACCAGACGTCTCAGGCCGCGTGAGGACCTGTCGTAACGGCTGATCGGTATACACAGTAAGTGGATGAGCTTAGAAATAAGGACGAAGTTTTCTTGAGGCAATAACCAGGCAATAAGCTAGTTTCTCCAACCTTGGGTAATTTCTTTCAGCTCCGGTCAATCGTTTACTAACATAGTAGACCGGTTTCTGCACTCGATCTTCTTCTCGGACCAGAGCTACACTGATCGCATGCTCTGATACTGCCAGATAAAGGTATAATTGTTTGTGATCAACCGGTTTTGACAAGATCGGTGGTGTAGAGAGATGTTGAACCAGCGATCGGAATGCGCCTTCACATTCCATGGTCCATTCAAAGTTTCGTTTTCCCTTCCGGATTAGATCAAAGAAAGGAATGCATTTATCAGTGGATTTTGAAATGAACATGCTTAGTGCCGCTACCTTCCCGTTGAGACTCTGGACTTGTTTTATGGTTCTCGGAGTTTGCAAATTCCTTATTGCCCAGATCTTTTCGGGATTCGCCTCTATTCCACGAGCATTGACGATGAAACCGAGGAACTTTTCGGATGCAACGCCGAAATGGCACTTCAATGGGTTGAGCTTCACCCGTATTCTCGTAAGATGAGGAACATTGAATCTAAATCTCTGACGTGTTCTGTGGAAAATCGGGACTTTACCAACATATCATCCACGTAAACTTCCATGGTCTTCCCGATCTGGTCAGCGAACATTCGATTAACCAAGCGTTGGTAAGTTGCTCCGGCATTCTTTAAACCAAAAGGCATGACTCTGTAACAGTAGAGTCCCAGATCGGTCACGAAACTGGTATGTTCTTGATCGGGTAAATGCATAGGTATTTGATTATAACCGGAATAAGCATCCATAAAAGATAACAATTCATGGCCTGCCGTTGAGTCTACGAGTTGGTCAATTCGAGGAAGTGGAAAACTATCTTTCGGACAAGCTTTGTTTAAGTCGGAGTAGTCGACACAAGTCCTCCATTTCCCATTCGATTTTCGAACCAACAGTGGATTTGACACCCACTCCGGGTATAGAGCATCTCGGATGAACCCATTTGATTGCAACTTGTCAGTCTCTTCTCTAAGGGCGGCAGATCTCTCTGGATCCATACCACGCCTTTTATGCTTGATCGGAACATGTCGCGGATCAATATTCAAGGAGTGACTTGCAATGTTTGGTGAGATTCCGCACATATCAGAATGCGTTCAGGCGAAAACATCGAGATTCGCTTGGAGAAATTCAACCAATTCCTGTTGTATCTGTTTTCCCAATTGAGATCCAACTTTTAGTACTTTTGAGTCGTCATCCTCACTGACTGGGACGTCCACAGTCAGTTCGGCTGGAGACGCTTGAGTCTCTTTAACTTCATCTTTATCTTCATTATCTCTAGGGTCAAGATCTTTAAGGAATTGGTAGTGGTGCCCGGGCCGGGGCCCAGGCGCTTGTTGTCAATTATCAGTAAAACGGACGCAGAGAGATTCCTCTACGCCCTTTCCTTTCTCCTTTCTCTGCGCCTCACGCAGTTCAGCAACATAACAGGCTCTTCCTGCTGCCTGATCTCCTTGAATGATTCCAACCCCATGATCAGTTGGGAATTTTAAAGTCAAACACCACGGGGCAATGGCTGCCCTGAATTCATCAAGGGCTGGTCGGCCCAAGAATGCATTATACGGTGAAGCGATGTCTAGAACAACAAATTGCAACAGTCGGACTCTCCTGCGTTCTCCAATCCCCAGTTCCGCTGGTAGTTCCACTATCCCAGTGGGTATTGTTGCACTCCCATTGAAGCCGTGAACTCGAGATTGGCAGGGTTTTAAGTCCTTTGCTTCCATCTTCATTAAATCATAAGCTCGTTTGAATAAAATGTTTACAGAACTTCCACTGTCAACCAGGATCCTCTTCATCCATGCAGGACCAACCTGGGCAGATATGACTAGTGGGTCGATTGTTGGAGCTTCGATTTTGTCAGCATCTCTGCTTCTAAATATGATGTCATCAGTCATTGTCTTCTGTTGTTTAGCCGGAGTTCCATCCTCACAATTACTGCAGCATTCGAAGCTCGCATGCCTGATAGAGCTAGCATACGACTCCATTTCCCTCCAGCTTCTGTCTGCTGGATGAGGACCACCACTTATGGTATTGATAACTAGCCTCCCGCCTGTACGAGCGGGTTCCTCTTGTCTTTCTTGATCCTGTGTACGGTTTGGATTTGACGGGCCTGCACCACCAAACTGTGGTGCCCGCACGAATTGATCTAACTTCCTCTCCCTGATCAGCTTTTCTATGAGATCCTGCAAATGTCGACAGTCATTTTTATTGTGGCCATAACTCTAGTGAAATCTACAAAACTTTCCTGTCTGAATCTGCCTCTCTGATGACCGCTTCGGAGCGGGTTTCTTATACTGTTCAGTGTTGCAAGTTTGTAGGTACACATTTTCCAGCGATGTATTTAATGGTGTATAATTTTCGAACATCGGAGCCCTACGCCGTGGGCCTGGATTGGGATCTCTTTTCTTATTCTGACCATTGTTACCTCTTGGCTGAGTTTGCTTGTTCTGTATGTTCAACTGAACTTTTCTGGAATTGTCACCGGACTGTTTAACTGCTATATTGCTTTGTATTCCCTCACTTCCGGGCTTCGCATCATCCTGCTTCCTAGACTGTTTCATGTCCTCTTGCCGTAAGAATTGAGCGGCTTTGGAGTAGAAACGGTCCAACGATGCGGGTGGTTTTGCCAGCTAACCAGTTTCCAAACTCAGAATCGGGATCGATTCCCTTTGTCAATGCCATTAGAATTGAGTTATCGTTGGGATTACTAATCTCCACACATGCCGCATGGAATCTCTCCAAGTAACGCCTTAGTGTTTCCCTACGAGCTTGGGTAACACTGGACAGGGTGTTAACATCTTTGGGTCTAGCGACATGCATGCGAAATTGTTCAACAAATTTCTTAGCCAATTGGTCGAATGAAGAGATGGATCTTGGAGGTAATCTTGTAAACCACATTGTTGCAATTCCTTCCAGTGAGATGGGGAAACTTCGACATTTCACTGCATCGTCGGCCCTTGCGGTGCTCATTGACCATTCATATTTCAAAATGTGCTGATTGGGATCAGAATTTCCTTCGTACATAGGGAGAGTTGGCATTCTGAATCGCCGAGGAGGTTCAGCGTACAGTATCTCGTCCGTGAAAGGAGTATGACTTCGAGAAATCCCCCAATCGTCGTTGGTAAGACCTTGGCTTTCACGGATCATCTGATGTATCATAGTCGAAATGTCAGGCATTGCTACATTTTGGGCCTGCTGAGCTAAGGTGTGGTCGGGTTCCACAGCGCGAGTTCAGACCGGGCGCTGTCGACGGTCCAAATTTCGCCTCCTTGGCTCAGCATCTTCTGGGACGTATGGTTCAGGAGTACGCCCACGTTGCCGATTTTTTGGCTCTGAAAGATTTCGGGTATCAACCCTTGCTTCTATTGTGGCAGCTGCGGCATGATTATCCGTGGTATGCTGTGTAGTAGGGCCTCCTTGTGTTGAGGGCCCGGCATGAAAGCTGGTCGACGGTCCTGCCCTCAACTGTCCAATAGTTAAGGCGGGTTGATATCCGGTCGCTTGTGCGTGACTCCCGTCTAATCGAGGACGGGTAGATCTGTGATAATGGTCCGATGAAGCGGAACTTTTAGTAGATGATCGGGAGATATCATCCCGTCTGGGCCTTCTACGGCCTTGGAGGTTCAGTTGGTTTGTTAATTCAATATTAGCACGCAATTGTTCGGCCAATTGTTGCCGACTTTGAGTCAGTTCTTGAAGCAACACATGGAACTCCTGTCTGGTGACTGGTCCAGACGGATCTGAATGAGCTACGTTGTCTTGGTTGGATGGCTGCTGTTGAGCAGGATTCTGTCCATCCCTACCTTCTTGTCCAGCAGCTGTAGAAGTGGTTCTTGTGCTAACCATTTTGAATGATGAATCCTTTTCCTAGACTTTATGCAAATCTGAATAGAATGGAAGGATTATGAATTAGAGATCTGGATCTTCCTCTTGGATTTATGCAATCCGGTATCGATGGTAGATCCAAGGAGCAGGAGAAAAAAGCAGGTTTTTTCTCAGTGAAAGCACCAAAGTTTTTGTACCAAAAATGGGCACAACACTCTTCGGAAGTTTTTGAAGAGATAAAAGTGAAGAGTGAAAATTAAAACTGAGGATTATCTAACAAAAACTCCAAATAACAGAAAGTAAATTGCAAAGACAAACGATTTAGAGTGGTTCGACGTTTTGCCTACTTCCACTATGAAGTTTGATGATTTTATTGCTCGATACTTGAAGATTACAATTCTTTATACTGTAGTACAACTGAATTTAAATGTTAAGTGTCAATCTAAAGCAGCGGTGGTGTTCTGGAGTAAATCTGGCAGAATCTGGGCGCTCTTTAGTACTTAGAATTGTCCGACCCCTTTTCTGAATGACCAGGGGCTCTATTTATAGGTGTAGGAGGCTGATATTTCGCCTAAAATTCGGGGAGACTACTTCTGGCACGTGAGGGGGCCCACATGGCCGAAACCTGGAGATCCGGGCCCACTTTGGGATCGATTCGACCCTTGGTTCGAATCGATCAAGAATTGATCCAATCGAGCTAAAATTTGGTGTGAACATTCTTCATCATGTGCCTAAGCTTCTGTGAAAATTTCATGGCATTTGGACCTGTAGAACTTGAGTTATGATCGATCCAAGATTACATTTCTGGTGGTAGTGCTCTGTTCGAATCGATTACGTTCGAATCGATTGCTTCGAATCGATCCAAGCATAGGCTTCTGTGATGATGTGAAGCGCCTCCTTCGTATCGATTCGATTTCTTTGCCGAGTTGACTGGGTCGAATCATTGTTCTTAGCCATGTTTATCTGGTGGACTCGAGATGCTGGATCGAAGGTTTACTTCCTTCGAATCGATGGAAACTGTGCTTGTTCGAATCGATGATGTTGGTGCTATGGAATGGAGTCGGAGCTCCTCTGCCCGCATGGATTCAAAGGATCCTTCCTTCGATGGATTCGAACTGGAGCTCGGTGCTGATGGATTCGAACCAAGGCCTCGAGGATGGATTCAAAGCAATGCGTGGTTGATGGATTCGAACCAAGGACTCGAGGATGGATTCGAAGCAATGCGTGGTTGATGGATTCGAACCAAGGCCTCGAGGATGGATTTGAAGCAATGCGTGGTTGATGGATTCGGAGCATGGCCTTCTTCTGATCGATTCGAACCTGTGCTATTCTCGAGGGATTCGAACCCAAGGCTGGGCTTATGGATTCGAACCTAGGGCTATTTCCTCCAACTTGCATCGATGATATCTTGAGCGTACGAACTCGGATTGACTCGATATTTGGAATGCTGGCTCTTATGGCTTTTCTTGATGTGTCTTATCGAATGCAGCTCGATCCGGACTCGGACAAAATTCATCGATATTCGTGGTTAAGCAGCGCATAACGAACTTTTATGACGAACTGTCTTTAGTTTTACAATCAACTTTTTGGTGTCACGGCCTTGCCAAAAGGCGGGATAACAATAACTATCTACAATAAAATAAAAGAAATTTGAACAAGGTAGGCATGCGTAAATTTGTGATAAGAAATTACAGATCGAAACAACACAGAGAATGAATTTATCAGAAGTAATATGAGATCCAAGACGCGTCGATTTATTATAAACATACATTAAAAGGAAATGATAAACAAACATAGATAATAATAGTAAAATAAACATGTAAATATCGAATTATACGCACATATAATTACCTTAGGATGAAGCATGTAGAAACACCTTGAATGATAGAAGAATACCTAGATCTGATTGATCACTCTCAAGATCTGATAAAACTTGCACTTCATCACACCTTAATATGTAGCTTCTCCTCAAATTTCAAAAATCACCATCCCACTTTGCAAGAGAAGAATGGTCCGCCCTTTTTAATTTAGTTTGATGTTGATTTGAATTTGTTTTGATGTTTTTTTATTTGGATGAAGTTTCAGCCATGGATGAATGATTGAGAAGAGAAAGAAAAAGAGAACAAAAATGAAAGTGACGTTTTGTTCTCTGTACTTTCAAAAATGAGAGGTTTTGTTTATAATAGAATTAAATGAACCTTTTCCTATTCTCCTACTAGAACTTCCTCCTTTATTTAGCAGGTGGTATGATAGTTTGGCTGAATTATCGCTTACAGGTCTTTTCGGTAAAATCAAATTTTACTTATTATAAGCGGCACCTGCTAGTGATAATTATTTACACCAATTCTCTTCATCAAAATTATGTCATATTAGGATTTATGGAATTTTGTAATGGTCAAAATTCCAATATCATCCACATTCAAATTTATAGTCCAAACACAGAGTCGTTGGTTCAATAATAACAATTATTATTAACCAAAATGCTCTAGCTAGAGACTTTGACTTTGAGTTGGCTTGAGTTGACCATGATACTAACCTATATAACTGAGGAGATGAATTCTCTCTTAAATAGTGCTTCACTTCCAATACTTCCACTTGACCCAACTATAGTATTCTCAAGTCGAGAGAACTGTGTAAATCGGTAATATCGATATTTTTTGTTTGACCTTAGTTATATTAACCAACATAAAACTATTGAGTGAGTTGTTCCATTGTCATCCAATAACCATCAGTACGTAACCCCTAGGTGCCCCCATTAGTCATGAGTAATACACCGCCCAACATTTGGAGAGTGTTACATACTCTAGTCTCCACGGATACATCGATATCTAGTCTTGATGCATCTTGCTTAAAACATTTAAAATGGTATATTTGTTTTATTGTGATAAATTACTCATGGTTACAACACTTTGTAACTACTATCACAAAATATGTCATTTATGGATTTTCTATTAAATATACTTTTAATTAATTAATTAATTAATATAACCACATTATATCAAGTATATAATAGAAAGAAACACCTTTATTATGAACAAGATTATTCAATGACTAAGATATATGTAACAAATTACATCATTGTCCCTAGGGCATACCCCTAACTCTATCGTAGTCGTCGTTGTGAGACGATGATTTTTGGGTATTATGAATGATGGGTTGTTACAATATTTAATGCAGTTAAATGTAATTAAACATAAATAGTAAACTTTATAGCTCAAAATTTATCTAACTACATAAGTCTAATGCAGTTAAAGATGAACATATTCCTATCACTCTGTATTTCTGTTATCATTAAATACATGATAAAATTTTATAATTCAATAGATTTTTCAATACTTGTGTATACTAGATTTTGCAGTAATAAAATGAAGTTGATATAAATCTAATAAACGCATTGAAGATCTAGATTTTTGTGGTGGAGAATGGTTTAAGTCTCTTAAAATTTCTGATTTATTGATAAAAATAAGAGGATTTATACGTTTAGTTCTTTCAAATAATTTTAGTATACAAATTATCCTCCTTTATAATTTTATGTAAATTATGCACTACCCGCATTTTCCTTTTGTAACCAGTTGATATCCTCACATCCATATTAATATTCACATGTTGTTCTGATTTTTGGAAACAATAATTAGGCTAAGGGATCCCGGCCCATGCATTATCTAATTAAAAGAACTGTATATGAAACATGGAGCAAAAAAAGGCCATCGGCCCAGCATAAACTGAAAACTAAAAATGCGACTACATTGTACAATCATGAGTTCATATAGCTCCTCCCTTAACCTTATCGCTCATATCCTTTGGCGGTCTCACATGTAATGTCTGATAATCTCAAAACTTGCATTTTTTAGGACGCTCCAAATGCTCTATTGTTTCTTGTCACCCATATTACATAGATGAATCTTTTGGTTAATCAATGGAGTAGTTTAGATCACAACTTATTCTGATTTCAATATTTAAAATGCAATTGGTTTTTGTAGAAAAATCATATCAATGAACTGTTTTTATTATCAATTCACAAATATTATCATCTTTTAAATGATATGTATGCAGATGTAAATATCTTGTCTTTGAATTAGTTTTTGTGAAAAATCGTAATTTTTTCATATAAATAATGTATCGAAAACTGCGTAGTTCTAATTTAACTATGTTGCATCATTCAAATCACTAGGTTAAAAAATAATAAATATGGATTTAAAATTATAAACACATTATATTAATGCAACTATAACTGTATTTTTCTTAATGTGGTTAAATTTTGTATTAAGATCGAATGAAATGCAACTAATTTATAAAGTGCATTAATATTATAAAAAATTATCAAATGTAGCCAAAATTAATGCCACATCATATAAATGCAGTTAAATTAATTCAAAAAATGATGTTACATTATAATTGCATTTTCTTCAAGCATTTAAATTTAAATGCATTTTCTTAATGCAGTCAATGTATAATGATATTAAAATCGAATAAAATTATTAGATGTAGCCAAAATTATCACTGCATCATGTAAATACGGTTAAATTAATTCAAAATATGTTGTTAAAATATAATTGCATTTTCTCAAAGCATTTAAATATAATGGCATCTTCTTAATGTAGTAATTTTAAAGTGTATAAAGATTATATAAAATTATCAAGTGCAACCAAGTATTACTACATCACATAAATGTATTAAATTAATTTAAAAAGTGACGTTGAATTACAATTTCATTTTCTTAAAGTATTTAAATTTAATTGCATTTTCTTAATGTTGTTAAATTATAACTATATTGAAATTGAATCAAATTATCAAATGCAAGCCAAAATTATTATTGCATCACATAGATGCAGTAAATTAAATCAATTCAAAATATGTTGTTAGAATATAATTACATTTTATTAAAGCATTTAAATATATCTATATTTTCTAGATGAAGTTAAATTATAAAGTGCATTGTGAATGAATATAATTATCAACCGCGACAAAAATTATAATTGCATCACATAAACGCAGTTAAAATGGATATCGTTCTTAATTTATTTTTTTGGTATCAATAATGGATTACATTTGTATATTTTAACTACAATTATGTGATGCGGTAATAATTTTGACTACTTGCATTACTTATAGAATATAACAGCCTTATGATTTTTGTTTGATGATAATAAACATATATATATTCGTTTAAATGTATTTGTTATTGTACTATTTTATTTTTCATATAATTAAATAAATATTTGTTGAATAAAATAAATAACTCAGAATTCATATTCAAAAAATATTTCATTCAAATAAATATTTTATTACAAATTCGAATAGTACAAATTTAAGCTCTCACTACATTTTCACATTTTCAGTTAAAATACAATTTCATATTACAACACAATTTTCACTATACAATTTTTACATATGTTTTACACCTTACTACATATATTCACTCATCACTCGTATTTGATCTTCAACTTTGCGCCAGCCTGTATTCAACATCTGAACTATCTACAAAATAAACACTTATGCAGTAAAATTGAAAAAGAAATATTTTGCAGTGTACAATAAAATGTGTGTTTTGAAAATATTATTTGCCTCAGTTACTTGGGTTGTTCGTCACAGTTTCTTTTAATTCATCATACACGAACAACTTGTGACATGCACAATGTATCACTGTACATGCCACAAGGTCGTGCACACCGATATACACTTGCGTGTTAAAACTACAAGGACAGGTGAGCACAAGGTCAAACCCAACCAAATGGTGGATTCAACTCAGGTGCACGCAAAACAACATACAACATTTCAAATATACACATGGTCAGTCCAGACTCAAGTCAAAACAACACAGACCAGACTAGGGCCATGAACCAGAACAAACTTAAGTGTGCACAAGCAAGCTACAAAAAGACTCAATGCAACATCAGTTCGGCCTCAGGTATGGCGTGCAACCAGATTAGGTAAATGAACTGGCTCGAAGCAAATGAAGTCCAGACCAAATTGCAATACAACCAGATTCAATATCAAACCACCATACATATATATACATATGTATACACACATGTATACATATATATGCAATAACACACAGCAGCCTCGACCATTCAAACTCAAGGCAAGAGAAACCAAACAAGAATGAAACTAGACTACTCTAAAATGAGACAAACTCAAGTATACATGGAGTTGACACATCCAATGACAAAAGGCAACAACACCTCATAAGTATACAAGACTCCAAGAGAACACAACCACACATGCAACTACAATGCCTCAAAATACATATATACATGCGTGTATACATGTATATACTCAGTGAACGGTGAAATGCAACAGCTAATTCATATGCAACCATGTATAAAGCAACCAGACTGGAAATGTGCAATAGCAAAGTCACATGCATACAACATGTAAACCAGTTCACAATGATATGCAAGCAGTTCCAAAACTGAACAAGACCACCACACAATGTATCAGACAAACAGTGGGATAGCACAAAGGCACAAACATACATGAAGATATTAAGACCTGACTACATGGATACAGCAGTGAAAACTTCAAGTGAAATAGAAACAAGACTGCAACAACTCACACATGAACTGACTCAACCAAAATAGACCAGCTCACATGAAAACCAAACACAGCAGTGGTGACAACAAGACCCCAATCACAAATGCATAACAGAGGAGACTCGAAGAAATGCAGACCAGTAGAAGCAATGCAAGTGCATCTAACTAGACCAAGTAGCATACAAGTGAAGACTCCAACCAAGCAATTCAACAACAGTTCAGTTCGAACAAGAACAAGGACAACAACATGACAGTGTGTGTGACAACAAGTTAAATAAAGCAATGGCATACAAAGACATACAAGGCAGTGTTCAAAAATGAAAATAAACAAAAGTAGTAGGCCGAGATAAAAATCAACAGGGGTCAATCGTATTCATTTCAAATTCGTATGTATACCAACACGTCAGATGAACAAGTCTCAGAAAAATGTAATAGTGGATGACAATTCAAAACTCGTCAAGTCATCACAAATTTCAAAATGCTGAAGTAATAGGAGCAAAAGAAGAAACCGATCCAAAGCAAGGGAGAAAAATTCAAAATCATGGAATAACAAATACGTATTGAACAATTCAGATTTATCACAAGTATTCAAGAAAAAACGAAAGGCTAAGCAAAAATCACTGAAGAATTCAAACACAATTATACGAAAATAAACATAAGGTGTTCAAACCCTATAAATCAAACCCAAAATCATCATTGGCATTCGTCGAGTTCAAGCATATCAAATAGAGAAATCAAAGAAAAATTCAAATACCAATTTCTATTCAGTCGAACTCGATAAATTAAGCAGCCGAGTGAAGTCAAAGCCAGAAGTCGATTGATGAAGCAAAGCAAAGCAAACTCCTCAAATCAATCGAATAATTATCAAGTGTGACTTCAATTTGAAGAACCCTAGCTTTTGGAAGAGGAACGAAGATAATATCGGCTAGAGGATACAAACTTCTCTATTTGGGCCGCAATTATAAAAGAGGGAAGACGACTTATTTTATTTACAATTGGGCCGGTCATATTATATTTAATATTGGGCTTAAGTTATTTAAACTAGGGTTTTGCTTTGTTTATTTTACTTTGTAATTTTTTCTATTTTAAATTGTGTAAATTCTAGTCATGTGACTAGGTACAAACTACGGGGCGTAGTTTGAGAATTCGCAACTCAATGGCTGAGTTGTGGTAGGGTTTTCAGCGTAAAGTTAGGTTGGTCAAGTAATGGGTGTTGCAAGTTTACGTGTGTAAGCGTCTGACTACTTAATTTCTAGTAGAAACCTTGGGGGCAGCACGTAGGTAGGGTTTTGCCGAAGCTGGGTAAATTTGTGTGTGATCTCTTCTACTTTACTTTCTGTTATTATTTTTATTTCCGCACTAATTTTTATTATTATCAGTATCACCCTATTCACCCCCTCACTCTAGGGTGAAAAAGATCCTATAAGTGGTATCAGAGCTAGGAACAAAAACCAATTTTTGTTTTAAAAATTTGATTTTTTTAAATGGCTTCTTTAAATAATGATTTTGCTGAAGGTTCATCCATAATTAGACCACCCATGTTCAATCGTAATATGCATATTGGAAAACTAGAATGAATTTTTTTTTGAAAACCATATATGCATGGAATATTGTTGAGACAGAATATAGCACACCAACTGTAATAACCCTGGTATTGGTGATTACCTGAAATATTAAATTATAATGATAGTTATGGTTTAACATTGAGGATAAAATAAAATGGAGGAGATAAATTGGGTAAAATTTTGTTATTTTAAATAAACATGTGTTTGAGAATAAATATTGGGCTTGAAATTTGATTGTTAGGAGATTTGGTTAAATAAGATGAAAATATTGGAATTTTGTTAATTAGAGATAATAAATTAATCAAGAGATATATTTCAACATTTAAATTGTTGAAATAAATATAAATTTATGAAAATAAAGTTTCAAAATCTTTATTTTGAAAATTCAGAGTGAAAATAATCGATTTGTAATTTTATTTCGATAAATGTAATAATATTGGAAATTAATGCCAATATTAACCATTTATTAATTTTAAAAGGGGAAAATGAAGTAAATTTGTATTTTATTAATATAAAAGATGGAATATTGTTTAAAAATAATATTTTGATGTAAAAATAAAGTAAGAATGGTTTGTTGTATTTTATTTGACAAGAAAACAATTTTTGTATAAATTGTTATGTTAAAAAATGGTGTTTTATGAGATAAAAGTGTAAATTATGATAATTAAGTAGAAATAAGGTTTTATTAATAAAAATAGATTTTTATAGTTTAATTAGATTTTATTTTGTTGAGAAAACAATTTGATTTACAAAAACTTTTGTTGTATAAGTTTTATTTGGTTTTTAATAAGTAAAGGTGTGTATATATTGGTTAAATAAGTGAAAATATATGCTTTACTTAATGAATTTTCACTAAGTATAGGAATGAGATTTATGGGTATGGGTTTTAGATCCTAATCCCAAGTTTAGAACTAGCAGGAAAGAAAAAAAACACTGTACGTTGTTTTTCCATTTCTCACTTTCTTCTTCTCTAGAAATTAACAGTAAATGAAAACTATGGCCTCCCTCTTTATAAAATTAGAACTTTGCTACTAAATTGCTGAAACAAGAAGAGAAATCTTCAAAACAAAGGAAAGAAAAGGTAATTAAATCCAATACTAAGGCTTATTTCATCAAAATTTTGAATCTGTATATGAATTGTCTGTAATTGGTTTCTTCTTCCCTACATGTTCCATTTTCAGCTTTTATAGGTTATTGAAGGGCCCTTTTTCACCAAAAGCTATCAACTTGCTCTTGAATTCGATGCTAAATCTTCAAGGTGAGTGCAAGCTCACAAATGTGCTAGCTGAAAATGATAATCTTGTGAGAAATTGACAAACAAAATATATATAAGAAAATCATTACAGTAAAATTTGTTTGAGATTTAAGCCGAAACGAATTTTGCCATAACCTTTTGGTTTCTTATCCAAATTTAATAATTTTGGATGTTCTAGAGAGCTTAGAAATAGAGCTATAAGTTTCTTGTACCGAGGTTTCCAAAATTTTGATGTTTGGTTGATCAAAATCGTGCTTGTTTGTTGCTGTCCCGAGAGCAAATTGACATCAACAACAATCACAGGCCTGAGAATTGTTTTGACCATAATTTACACGTTTCTTATCCAAATTTAATAATTTTAGATGTTCTGGAAAGCATAGACATAGAGAAACAAGTTTATTGTTTTGAGGTTTCCATAATTTTGAAGTTATCCGGGTCAAATTGAGTGTTTCTATTGCTATCCCGAGAGGAAAACTAAATTTGCTCTTGTTTGAATCTGAAATGGAATTAACCATAACTCTCTTTCTTCACCAAATTCAATAATTTTAGATGTTCTGGAAAGCATAGATCCTGTTCTACAAGTTTCATGTTTTGAGTTTTCTTAAATTTTGAAGTTTTCTTAGTCGAAATTATGTTTGTATGTTGATGTCCTGAGTGCAAAATGACAGCAATAACAATCATTGACCTAAGAATTGTATTAGCTCGTTTTAGCTCTCATTCTCGTTCGGTTTTGATGTTGTTTTTGAGATATTTTAAGAGTTATGATGCCTATCAGTAAGCTATCTTTATTGGGAGAATTTGAAATTCAATTTAAATGGAATTTGAATTGATTTTGGGATAAATTTGAATTGAATTCGTATTGAATTCAAGTTATCGGTTTTGAGATATCCTTCTTAGTTTTCATTGTTTCGAAAACGGTTTTTACTATACCAATTTTGAAATATATGGACATTTCAAATTATTATTATATAGTATTTTAAAACTATTTTTCTAAATAAAAATATATTTATTTCCTATAATAAAGAAATTTCAAATATTGGTTTTAATAATCGTTTTTGGAAAATCGTTTCAAATTCTTGTTTTTCTCTAATAAAATTATTTTATAAATAAAATTACTTATTTTTATGAATTTTGAACGTATGAGAAAGACAATTAAACGGTAAAGTAAAACATGTGGTATGGGATACATGGATTTGCTTTATCGCTTAATATCAGACTTATACGATCGAAACCCTTTCGATGAGTTGTTTGAGATGATTTAAGATGTTATTAAATTTTGGATAGAATATATGGTCCAAGAACTCCAATTTAGGATTATATTCGATGAAGGACCATTTTTAGATGTATTTCTTAATCATCGATGAAATGAGGCGAATTAAGAGCTAGAAATTCCTATTTGGAATTATGGTAATAAATAACCATTTAGATGTTATTTTTACTTGCCGATGAGATGAGGTAAGCTTGTTTTACGATGTTGAGATGTATTATGATGGCTTTTACTTGTCGATGAGATGAGACAAGTCACGATGCCACTAGTACTCGTCAATGAGATGAGGCAAGTAGAGTATTGTATTTACTCGCCGATGAGATGAGGTAGAGTATATTTTCATGATGTTTATGATGTTTTACTAGTGTGGCACCAACTAACGGCTAGTAAACCGTTAGGTGCGAACGTATGGTATGGGACGTACGTTAATGCTTATTGGGTTCCTACCGAGAAGTTGAGACACATTCACGATGTTTACTAGTACTATAGATCACGAGTACTCAATTGGAGTCATCACGATGTAGTTGCGACTCTAATCATCACGATGTTATTAACTTGGGTCTTTGTGACTAGGAGTCATTATGACATTATAGACTATAGTCATCACGATGTTCACGATGTTATGATGTTACTTGACTCTAGTTATCACGATGTTTATGGTGCCAAATAGTAGTACTAGTCACGATGTAAGCACGTGCAGTTTTCCATGAAGTTTTAGATGTTTTGATTTCACCTTTTTTATGAGGATTTTATTATAGCCTTGAGTAGGATGAAGGCTTACATGTATTGATGGTTTATGGTGATTTCTAATTTGATGTTTTGACCCTCATTGAGTTCTATTATGATGGATTTATGTGGTTTTAGACTGTTTTATGATGATTATTTATATGTTTCAAATCCTTGTCTATTTCATTTATATAACTGTAGAAGATGAACCATAGTTAGATAACCAATTGAATTCCCTTATGAAATCATGATGCACCCATAGATGTCTCACCTTTGAGATGATTTGATGATACTTATATCGTTCCGTTGTCAACAATGGAATGGTTCTCCCTTTCCTCCTATTACTGTTATCTTTACTAATGATAAGTTCTAGGCTTCCTGATCCATGTTTTTATTACTCAGGTCAGACCGAGTTGCAAGTTAGGTATGGATTTAGCTCACTCGTTCTTGGATCCATTAGCTTGCTTTTGTTTGGACCACTTCGTTTGGACTTGGACATTGTACCTATTATTTTGTGGGATGGTTGTGTATGTATATTTTGTAGTTCATGCTACTTATGTATGTTGTGTTATGTATGATGTATGGAGATGTATGTATACTCTGATCTGGGTTTACTGTTCTGTGGCTGTTTATATATATTTTTTATATTGCATTTATTCTGAAACGGTCCTAAAACACCATGGTATCGTATTAGTTAAGGACTAGGTGTGTCGACCATATACGAGGTAATGGAAAAAAAAATATCGACATACTTAGCTCTTAGCTAATGCATTATCATGAGGGTCGCCCTTAACCAGCCCTATTCTCTGCATTAGTGGACATGATTACTTAGTAATTCTCTTTACTAATGTAGGCCTCGGGGTGGGGCATCACAGCTTGGTATCAGAGCAGGATTTCAGAATATAATGTGATATATGTAGAACAATACACAAAATTACCCTACATCAAATATAATACATTTGTACACATCATCCCTAATCGTGATCCATCTCACTTGTCCTTGTTTTGATTTGTGTCCCTTTTCGATTCCTTTAGGGTAGATAGAAAGGAATGTCTAGGAATGTTAATTCCGTAGTATTCCTTAATTTCTGCATTTGAATTGCTAATATATCTATCTACCCTGTGAACAATCCTATCTTATCTTATCTTTCAGCTATGTCTGGTAGAGGTAGAGGACGCTCTTCGGCGGCGGGATCGTCCAGTGGTTCTCGTCCCGAAGGTGTATATATGTCTACCGATCAGATTCTCGAGCTTATTAGGAGCACTCAGCCTCCCGTTCCAACTCGATCTTCTCCTCCGCGCAAATCCGCATTTGCGTGCAAGTGTAGCGACTTTATTTCAACGTATGGAGATATCTAGCCATCGTCGCGTTCTTGTCGCATTGGGTGTGTTGCAAGAACGTGCATTGAATTGGTATGACTTGCTTGTGGCGGAAGTTGATGAGTCCACCTTAGAGTGGGATCAGTTCCGTGAGAGATTCGAGCTTAAGTTTATTCCTGAATCCAAGAAAGCTATTCTAGCTCGATGTTTCCTTTCTTTCAAACAAAGGAAGTCAACAGTTTCTGAGTATGTTGCATCTTTCGAAGCCTTATCTAAGTATGGTCTTGAGCACATTTCTACTCCGTATAAGAAGAATCTTAAGTTCGTCTCTGGACTTAAGAAATACTTGAAGAAATCCCTTATGCTTCATCTTGAGCTATCTTTTGAGAAACTTGTGGATGTGACCCTTCAGCTTGAAGCGGTCGAGAAGGAGAAGGATAGTGATGTTGAGGGTGAGGTTCGGGGAAATTCGAACAAGAAAAAGTTTTCCCTCAAGTCTAAGCCTTTCCACCCTAATAAGAAGAAGAAGCATGGGGGATCCTCTTCTCAGTCTCCAGCTACTCCTTCAGCTAAGCCTTTTGCTTGTTTCAATTGTGGTTTGCCTGACCATCCTGTGAGAGAGTGTCCCACGCCTAAGAGATGCCTCTATTGTAAGAAGGAGGGACATTTGATTTCAGCTTGTCCCAAAAGGGAGAACAGTTCTCGTCAGGGTCATCTTAGTGTAGCTACCACTTCTGAAGATGCTTCTCAGTCTCGAGGTATATTCTCTTCCGTTTTAGAGGGTTCTATTTTATTTCATGATCGTTCTATTCGAGTGCTCTTCGATACGGGTGCTTCTCATTCATTCGTATCGAAGGAACTCATTGATGCTTTACAGTTAAATGTTTCTTGCATGCCTACTTCTTTACGGATTTTGAATCCTATTGGGGGATCTGCAACCCTTAGTCTTCTTTGTGATGATGTTGAGATTATGATTTGTGGTTTTTCTTTCTGTGCGAATCAACACGTGATTCCTTTTCTCGGATTTGATATGATTCTTGGTATGGACTGGCTAGTTAGATACGATGCCAGGATTCTTTGTTTGGAGTGAGTTTTATATCTTCGTCATCCCGATTCTCCTACTCAGTTATCTCTTTTGCTTTAAGAGTCCAATCATGATTCCGTGGCTTCTTTGTTTGCTCTTGATTCTCGAGATGACGATGATAATGTGTCTCAGATTCCTTTGTTCGTGACTTTCCAGACTTATTTGAGCCTATTTCGAGATTCCACCCAAGTGGGCTATTGAGTTCCGCATCGACCTTATTCCAGGTGCACAGCCAGTTAGTCGTCCTCCCACGAGGATGTCTACTAAAGAGAATGAGGAACTCAAGAAGCAACTCCTAGAGCTTGAAGCTAAGAATTTCATTCGATCTAGTTCTTTATCGTGAGGAGCCGTGGGGGTATTCGTGAGGAAGTCCGATGGGACTCTTAGGCTATGCGTTGATTATCGCAAGCTTAATGAGTTGACCATCAAGAACCGCTATCCATTGCTTAGGATTGACGATATGTTCGATCAGTTGAGTGGTGCTAAGGTCTTCTCACAGCTTGACCTTGCCATGAGATTTCACCAGCTCCGAGTTGCGGAAGATAGCATTCCACTTACAACTTTTCGCACTCGCTATGGTTTATATGAGTGGCTCGTCATGCCGTTCGGTTTGACGAATGCCCCTGCTTATTTCGTCGACCTTATGAATCGAGTATTCCGGGAATATCTCGATTAGTTTGTTATTGTTTTCATCTACGACATTCTTGTATATTCTAAGTCTGAAGAGGACCATACTCGACATCTTAAAATTGTTTTGAGTACTCTTCGATAGCATCAACTCAAAGCAAAGCTTTCTAAGTGTCATTTCTGGGAAAAGCAAGTTAAGTTTTTAGGCCACGTTGTTTCTTCCAAAGGCATTTCGGTCGATCCTTCTAAGATTGAAGCCATCCATAATTGGAAGAGGCCTGAGAATGTTCATAAGATTCGTTGCTTTCTGGGTTTGGCGGGTTATTACCATCGATTCATCAAAGACTTTTCTTGTATTGTGCTTCCCTTGACTAGCCTTACGAAGAAAGGCATTCGCTATATATGGTCAGATAAGTGTGAGGCTTCCTTTCAGAGATTGAAGGAGCTTCCCACTAATGCTCATGTTCTTGTGGTTCCCAAAGGGAATTAGGATCTTATTGTCTATATCGATACCAGACATAGTGGCCTCGGTGCTGTTCTTATGCAGAAGGATAGGGTAGTTGCCTACGCTTCAAGGCAATTACGTCCGAACGAAGTTCGGTACGCTACCTACGATTTAGATCTTGTCGCTATTGTCTTTACTTTGAAGATGTGATGTCATTATTTGTTGGGAGAGCACTTTACTCTCTTTGCCGATCACAAGTCTCGAAAGTACTTATTTACTCAGAAGGAGCTCAACATGTGACAACAACATTGGCTCGAGTTTCTAGCTTCGTATGATTTCGACATTTAGTATACCCCTGGCAAGGGGAATCGAGTGGCTGATGCTTTGAGTTGTAAGCATTCAGCTATTGTTTCCATGATGATTGCAGAGTGGAAAGTTCTTGAGACTCTTTCCATGTGTGATATTCGTGATTGTGCTTCCACTTCAGATTCACCTATTCTATTGTATAGCATGGAAGCTCGTCCTACTCTTCTTGATCGTATTGCTGAGGCTCAGTGGAAAGAATCTGATATATCTATTCTTATTCAGAAGTATAAGTCTGAATCCCACGATGACATTGAGTTGAGGGATTTTAGCATCGATATTCATGGGTGTCTTCGAAATAAGAATCGTCTAGTCGTGCCTTCTATTCCAGAACTTAGGCAGGACATTCTAGCTGAGTGTCACCATTCTAAGTATACTATTCATCCTGGCAGCAGCTAGATGTATGTTGATATGCATCGTCTCTATTACTGGGAAGGCATGAAGCAAGATATAGTAAGTTATGTAAGCAATTGCATGACTTGTCAGCTTACTAAGACCGAGCATCAACGACCCAGTGGTCTTCTTCAGCCTTTAGAGGTTCCATTGTGGAAATTGGACCAAGTTTCTATGGATTTCATCGATGGCTTACCTCGTTCGAGGTCAGGGCATAGCAGTATTTGGGTTTTTGTGGACCATCTCACCAAGTCCGCACATTTCATTCCTATTAAGTCTAACAGGACGACATCTCTCTTATCGAAGCTATATATTAAGGAGATCGTGCGATTACAAGGTGTTCCTTCATATATTATGTGATCGTGACCTTCTTTTCACGAGTCACTTCTGGCAGAGTCTCCTGTAAGCTTTGGGCACAAAGCTTAATCTTAGCACAGCATATCACCCACAGTCTGATGGACAGACTAAACGGGTGAATCGTATCTTGGAAGATCTGCTTCGTGCTTGTATCTTGGATTTTGGTGGTAGTTGGGAGGATCATCTTCTTCTAGTTGAGTTTTCTTATAATAATAGCTACCAATCTTCTATCGGCATGGCTCCTTTTGAAGCCTTATATGGAAGACCGTGTCGTTCTCCATTATGTTGGCTTGAGTCGGGGGAAAAGCTCATTCTTGGCCCCGAGTCTATTCGAGAATCATTTGAGAAGATCCATCTTATCCGAGAGAGAATGAAAGAGTCTCAGAGTCGATAGAAATCCTACGTGGACAACCGTAGGAGGCCTCTTGAGTTTTCAGTAGGCGATCTTGTTTATATTCGAGCTTCTCCTCTGAAGGGGGTGATACGCTTCAACCAGACAGGGAAATTGGCACCACGCTATATTGGGCCATTTCCTATTACAGAGCATATCGGTTCTGTTGCATATCGTGTAGCACTTTCCAATCAGTTTTCTGGAGTTCACGACGTATTCCACGTCTCTCAGTTGAGGAAGTGTCTACGAGATTTAGATTCTGTGTTCGATTCTTGTGCTTTAGAGAAGATAGAAGTCTCTCCTGATCTATCATTCATGCAGCATCCTTTGAGGGTTCTTGCTTCAGAGGTTAGACGCCTTCGCAACAAGAGTATTTCGCTCGTGAAGATTCAATGGTCCGATAATCCCAATGACTGCACTTGGGAAACCAGAGAATTCATCGAGCGATCGTATCCTGGATTCTTATCTTGTCATGATGAAGGTAATAATTTTCCATTTTAATCTATTCAAATTTCCTTTGTTTGATGAAATAAAGTGTGTTGAATACAGATTTCCTCTAGAAATTGTGAGGACGCAAGGGGGGAGTCTATAACAACCCTGGTATTGGTGATTACCTAAAATATTAAATTATAATGATAGTTATAGTTTAACATTGAAGATAAAATAAAATGGAGGAGATAAATTGGGTAAAAAAATTTTATTTTAAATAAACAATGTGTTTGAGAATAAATATTAGGCTTGATATTTGATTGTTAGGAGATTTGGTTAAATAAGATGAAAATATTGGAATTTTGTTAATTTGAGATAATAAATTAATCAAGAGATATATTTCAACATTTAAATTGTTGAAATAAATATAAATTTATGAAAATAAAGCTTTAAAATCTTTATTTTGAGAATTTGGAGTGAAAATAATCAATTTGTAATTTTATTTCGATAAATGCAATAATATTGGAAATTAATGCCAATATTAACCATTTATTGATTTTAAAAAGGGGGAAATGAAGTAAATTTGTATTTTATTAATATAAAAGATGGAATATTGTTTAAAAATAATATTTTGATGTAAAAATAAAGTTAGAATGGTTTGTTGTATTTTATTTGACAAGAAAACAATTTTTGTATAAATTGTTATGTTAAAAAATGGTGTTTTATGAGATAAAAGTATAAATTATGATAATTAAGTAGAAATAAGATTTTATTAATAAAAATAGATTTTTATAGTTAAATTAGATTTTATTTTGTTGAGAAAACGATTTGATTAACACAAACTTTTGTTGTATAAGTTTTATTTGGTTTTTAATAAGTAAAGGTGTGTATATATTGGTTAAATAATTGAAAATATATGCTTTACTTAATGAATTTTCACTAAGTATAGGAATGAGCTTTATGGGTATGGGTTTTAGATCCTAAACCCAAGTCTAGAACTAGCAGGAAAGAAAAAAAATTACTGTATGTGGTTTTTCCATTTCTCATTTTCTTCTTCTCTAGAAATTAACAGCAAATGAAAACTATGGCCTCCCTCTTTAAAAAATTAAAACTTTGCTACTAAATTGCTGAAACAAGAAGAGAAATTTTCAAAACAAAGGAAAGAAAAGGTAATCAAATCCAATACTAAGGCTTATTTGATAAAAATCTTGAATCTGTATATGAATTGTCTGTAATTGATTTCTTATTCCTTACATTTTAGCTTTTATAGGTTATTGAAGGCCCCCTTTTCACCAAAAGCTATCAGCTTGCTCTTGAATTCACTGCCAAATCTTCAAGGTGAGTGCAAGCTCACAAATTTGCTAGCTGAAAATGATAATCTTGTGAGAAATTGGCAAAAAAATAATAATATAAGAAAATCATTACAGTAAAATTTGTTTGAGATTTAAGCCAAAACGAATTTTGACATAACCTTTTGGTTTCTTATCCAAATTTAATAATTTTGGATGTTCTATAAAGCTTAGACATAGATCTACAAGTTTCATGTACTGTGGTTTCCAAAATTATGATGTTTTCTTGATCAAAATTGTGCTTGTTTGTTGTTGTCCCGAGAGCAAATCGACAGCAACAACAATCACTGGCCTGAGAATTATTTTGGCCATAATTTACACGTTTCTTATCCAAATTTAATAATTTTAGATGTTCTGGAAAGCTTAGACATAGTGCAACAAGTTTCATGTTTTGAATTTTCCATAGTTTTGAAGTTATATGGGTCAAAATTGAGTGTTTCTATTGCTATCCCGAGAGCAAAACTAACATTTGTTCTATGTTTGAATCTGAAATAGAATTAACCATAATTTTTTCGTTTCTTCACCAAATTCAAAAGTTTTGGATGTTCTGGAAAGCATAGATCATGTTATACAAGTTTCATGTTTTGAGTTTTTTAAAATTTGGAAGCTTGCTTGGTCGAAATTATGTTTGTATGTTGCTGTCCTGAGTGCAAAATGACAGCAATAACAATCATTGACATTAGAATTGTATTAGCTCGTTTTTGCTCTCATTCTCGTTCGGTTTTTATGTTGTTTCTAAGATATTTTGAGATCTATAATGCCTATCAGTAGGTTAGCTTTATTGGGAGAATTTGAAATTCAAATTTAAATGTAATTTGAATTGATTTTGGGATAAATTTGAATTGAATTCGTATTGAATTCAAGTTATCGGTTTTGAGATATCCTTCTTAGTTATCATTGTTTCGAGAACGGTTTTCACTAAACCATTTTTGAAATATATGGACATTTCAAATTATTATTATATAGTATTATAAATTATTTTTCTAAATAAAAATATATTTATTTCCTATAATAAAGAAATTTCAAATATTGGTTTTAATAATCGTTTTCGGAAAATCGTTTTAAATTCCTGTTTTTCTCTAATAATATTGTTTTATAAATATAATTACTTATTTTTATGAATTTCAGACGTATGAGAAAGACAATTAAACGGTAAAGTAAAACATGTGGTATGGGACACATGGATTTGCTTTATCGCTTAATATCGGACTTATACGATCGAAACCCTTTCGATGAGCTGTTTGAGATGATTTAAGATGTTTTTAAATTTTGGATAGATTATATGGTCCAAGAACTCCAATTTAGGAGTATATTCAATGAAGGACCATTTTCAGATGTATTTCTTAATCGCCGATGAAGTGAGGCGAATTAAGAGCTAGAAATTCCTATTTTGAATTATGATTATAAATAACCATCTAGATGTTATTTTTACTTGCCGATGAGATGATGTATGCTTCTTTATGATGATTTTACGATGTTGAGATGTATTATGATGGCTTTTACTTGTCGATGAGATGAGACAAGTCACGATGCCACTAGTACTCGTCAATGAGATGAGACGAGTAGGGTATTGTATTTACTCACCGATGAGATGAGGCATAGTATATTTTCATGATGTTTATGATGTTTTACTAGTATGGCACCAACTAACGGCTAGTAAATCGTTAGGTGCGAACGTATGGTATGAGACGTACGTTAACGCCTATTGGGTTCCTATCCGAGAAGTTGATACACATTCATGATGTTTACTAGTACTATAGACCACGAGTACTCAATTAGAGTCATCACGATGTAGTTGCGACTCCAATCATCACGATGTTATTAACTCGGGTCTTTGTGACTCGGAGTCATTATGATATTATAGACTATAGTCATCACCATGTTCACGATGTTATGATGTTACTTGACTGCAGTCATCACGATGTTTATGGTACCAAATATTAGTACTAGTCACGATGTAAGCACGTGCAGTTTTCCATGAAGTTTTAGATTTTTTGATTTCACCTTTTTTATGAGGATTTTATTATAGCCTTGAGTAATGTGACGATCGCCCATGACCCCTGCACTGAACATAGAAATAGTGCGCTGTAAATTGTGCTAGGTAGCCATGGACGATTGCCAAGGTTAAGTTAAAATAGCAGAATCTATCGTATAACTCACGGCGCATGGATAAAATACAATAGAAAGTATATATAGTGAAGCTTTACAGAACAGAATCTCAATTAAACTTCATAATAGTTTGGTACAAACATCTGAATAGTCAATACATCAAGCCTCACTACATATCATTCAGAGAATATACAAGCAGCGGAACATCCAGTACATATAGTAAGAAAATAATATGCAAGCCTCCAGCTCGTCTTCGTCATCAGCATCGTCGGAAACTAAGAACAGCACCTGTCACCTGCTACCTAGTCTGCCCATCCCAAAGCGGATGAAAAGCCCAAGGCAATAAGATTTAAACATAAAGCCTTGAGTCAGACAATAGTCTTAGTGAGCGGTAAATTAACTAACAACATACCAAAAGAACATAAAGGAAAAAGGAATAGGAATCCAACCCTCCCACTCCACCTCTTTCTACAGTGATAGCCCCCAGACACACTAAGAAGAAATAAACATAGCAAAGCAGACATTTAAAGTAAAGCAATTATCACTCGAGTCAAGGTCGGTGTTTTTCCAAGTACAAAACCCCAAGGCCTAAACCAAGATCAGATAAGCACCCAGAAAACATCGCTCTTGAGACCGAATGACGATACAACCAAACATCCATGACTCTGGCTATCACTGTTGTCATTGCTTCGATACCACCGTTAATTGAATGACCGGCACATTCTTTCAGCCGTCCATCAAGGGTTAATGGCAACCCCGGTTCTAGACAGAACTCTACACGTCGTCGCAGCCCGTGCCTAGGACTATCGAATCTGCCCATAGTACTCGACTACAATCATAGTCTTTAGGGACTATCGAATCTGCCCAGCGTACTCTTGCTTTGAGCCTGCTAGAACATTCAACAACGATGAAATCTCAGCCTTCTAGTCATCCTCCTCGACGACTATTTCCATACTAGCCCAAGCGCCTCTCGAGCAAACCATTATCCTCAACTCGAACCATTTCACCGAGTTATCAACATGCTTGGAATGATCCCGTCTGGATTTAACCAAGGCTATCTCATACCATGCCTCGCTTCATCTCATCATAGCAAAGCCTCATCTCAACATCATCAAATCTATCCATATGAGCTTCATCATCCCCACATATGCCATGAGCAGCTTTTCTAATTCAAGAGCCTTTCCCTTAGCTTTTGAATCATCTTCGACTAACTTGTCCAAATCAAATCATCAATCAACTAATTTATAACAATCAATCAAGTCAAACATTAATCCAAGTAATCAAGCATTCAAACATGATCAAATAAACAATTATAACAATAATGGCAATCTTGTAAATAAAAAGTCCAAATCTAACAAGCATGAGTTATGAGCAATATCTCTACATCTTGATGAATGAACTTACATAGGTTAACATATAGTAAAATGGATGTCAAATCATCATGAACAATAGATCTACACTTAAGTTTATGAAAATGCATGGAAATCACTATTATAACATCAAATCAAGCCATCAATCTGATATACTCCTTTGGATCCGTGTGAGAGATAATCACCACTCACCGAATCACCTAAACACCTCAAAAGCAACACACTTCAGATCAGGACAGCGAAGGATCTAACTCGATTCGATCACAATCCCGCTTCAAACGATGAAATCTCTCTTCGATGGATGAAGATCTTCAATCTAAGCTCTTGGATTTTCTATTTGATCTTCTATTAGGATGGAAGGAATCACAAGATTAGAGTGGAGAAAAGAAGTGAAGAAGTGTAGAACTCAAGCTCTCAAAATGGCAGGACTTCGTCGCTTCAAAATCCGGATCCCAAAAAGTGAGGAAAACCGGGTATTTATAGGCTGGAAAAATCTTAGGTCGTCCGCCACCTTAGGTCGTCCACGACCTAACTATCTCCGACCTACGACTTAACAATCCTCCGACCTAAAACTTGTGTGACTTAACACCTACGCGACATAACGACTCACGCCTTAACGACCTTGCGACTTAAAAATCACGCGACCTAACAACAACGCAAGCGCGCGACCAAACTGAGATGCCGACCTAACACATACGCGAGTGCGCGACCTAACTAGTTAGCAAATACTACGACTTAACTTCTAAAGCCCTTACGCAACCTAACTAGGTCGTTCCACGACCTAACTTCACCCAGCATACTAACATAGGTCGTCTATGACCTAACTAGACACGGCATGGCGACTCAACGACCTATCCTTAACTCGTCCACAACCTAACTTCCTTAGGTCGTTAACTCACTCAACCCCTAGGTCGCTAAACCCCAGTTTCCTATACCGCTAACTCTTAAGTCGCCAATTCCTTAGGTCGCCTATTCCTTAGGTCCCCTATTTCCTTAGGTCGGTCAAATTCTATAGGTCGTCCCAAACTCACATACGACCTAAACCACTACGCGACCTAACTGTCATACGACCTAAGCCTTACCTCATCCAGTCCCTAAGTCGTTAACTGCTACCACTAACTTCCTTAGGTCGCCAACTCCTATAAGTCGTCTACGACCTAACTACTATACGACCTAAGCTCTGAACGACCTAGGCTCTGAACGACTTGACCATACTACGATCTAATAACAACTGTTTTACAATGTTTTGATCCGTAAAAATACGGGTCGTTGCATTCTCTCCCTCTTAGGAATTTCGCCCCCGAAATTCCAAACAAACAAGAGCAATCAAAAACTATTCTGCATGCCTACCATCCATAGCAATCAACAAACCATGCATCCAATTACTAGCCTAGCATGCAGAATTATAAGACTAGAACAAGTTACAATGTCGTGAGATGACATGACACCTTATGGCCATACCTCGAAGAGTTCAGGATGAGCTGCCTTCATCCTCTCTTCCACCTCCCATGTACAGTCGTTAACATCATCACTTCATTGTACCTTGAGCAACTTAACTACCTTCCTCCTAAGCTGTTTCATGTCAGTTTCCACAACACGAAGCGGCTTACGAGGTCTCTCAACAACTTGATCTACCTCAAAATCTTCACAGCTATCGGTAGAAACTACTGCATTCGAGTCGTGCACATACTTCCGTAGATACGATATATGAAAAACATTGTGCACACCCGACATCTTTTCTGCTAACTCCAATCTATAGGCGAGCTTTCCAATTCGCTCGATGAACGGGAATGGTCCGACAAATCTTGGAGTCAATTTTCCTTTCTTCCCGAATCGAATAACATTCTTCAGTGGAGAAATCTTCACAAAAACCATATCACCTACGTCGAATTCCAAATCCTTACGACGCTTATCGGCATAACTTTTCTGACGGTCTTGGGCTGCCATCATTCATTGCCGAATGATCTCTATACAATCTGAAGTCTGTCGAATCATTTCTGGCCCAAGTATCAACTTTTCTCCTATTTCTAACCAACATGTCGGAGAGTTACACGGTCTTCCATACAATGCCTCATACGGTGCCATACCAATGCTTGACTGGTAACTGTTATTATACGAAAATTCCACCAAATGAAGGTGATCTTCCCATGATCCTCCGAAATCTAATACACATGCTCTGAGGAGATCTTCCAAAACTCGATTGACTCTCTCAGTCTGACCATCTGTTTGGGGATGATAAGCTGTACTCAAACACAACTTGGTTCCCAAAACTTCCTGGAAGCTCTTCCAAAATTCACTAGTGAACAATGGGTCTCGATCGCTCACTATACTCTTCGGAATACCATGAAATCGAACTATCCACTTAACATACAGCTCTGCCAACTTTGATGCAGTCCTAGTTGATCGTACAGGAATGAATCTTGCACTCTTAGTCAGACGATCTACGATGACCCAAATCCCTTCATTTCCCGTTCTTGTTCTAGGTAGCCCATCAATAAAATCCATCGATATCTGCTCCCACTTCCATGTAGGAACTTCTAATGGATGAAGCAATCCACTTGGCATCTTCTGTTCGGCTTTTACCAACTGGCAGTTCATGCACTTGGAAATAAAATTTCCAACATCCTTCTTCATACCTTCCCAGTAATAGTTTCTCTTCATATCCCGATACATCTTATTTCCACCTGGATGAATTGTCAGCTTCGAGTGATGACTTTCCTTCAGAACTTCATTTCTCAATTCATCTATATCGGGAAAAACTAGTCGTCCTTGTTTCCGAAGCCAACCCTCTCGTTCGACCTCGAATCCTTTATCCTTTTCTGGGTCCAATCCATATTCCAAATCACGGATGATCTTGACAAGCTTATCGTCTCGCTTTTGGCTCTCGCCAATTCTTTCCACAAGAGTCGGTCTCATCGATAAGTTTGCCAACATCTCAGGCTCCAATTCACATCTAGGCCTGAAGTCAAATCCAGCTAAATACTCGAGATTCTTCCATTCTGAAAACATGGCTCCCAATCTTGCATGTCTTCGACTTAACGCATATGCTACTGCGTTACCCTTTCCTGGAGTATAGGCTATACTAAAATCATATGATGCCAAAAACTCTAGCCATCGTTGCTGCCGAAGATTCAAATCCTTTTGGGAGAAAAGATACTTCAACGACTTATGATCTGTAAACAACTCGAATCGAACTCCCAATAGATAATGTCTCCACATCTTCAGAGCAAAAACAATCGCCGCTAACTCCAAATCATGAGTCGGATAATTCCTTTCATGCGGCTTCAGTTGTCGACTTGCATACGCAACAACTTTATCCTTCTGCATTAGCACTACTCCAAGTCCAGTACCACATGCGTCGGTGTAAACCACCATCTCTCCATTTCCACTTGGAATAGTCAAAACAGGAGCACTTGTCAGTCGCTTTTTCAGGATTCCGAAAGCTTGCTCACACTTAGTATCCCATCTAAATACTTGATTCTTTTTCGTCAATCTTGTTAATGGTGCAGACACCTTGGAAAAGTCTTTGATAAATCGGCGATAATATCCTGCTAATCCAAGAAAACTTCTCAAATCAGATGCATTCTTAGGTCTAACCCAATCCTGAATTGCTGCCACCTTAGCAGGATCAACCGCTATTCCGCTTCCAGAGATAATATGGCCTAAGAACCTCACTTCACTCTTCCAGAAGTGACACTTCGAAAACTTAGCCCTCAGCTGATGTTTCCGTAAGATTTCCAAAGCAATACGCAAGTGCGTCTTGTGCTCTCCTTCAGTTCTGGAGTAAATCAAAATATCATCCACGAACATGAGTACGAACTTGTTCAACTGATCTCTGAACACTCTATTCATAAGATCCACAAAATATGCTAGTGCATTGGTCAATCCAAACGACATTACTAGCCACTCAAAGAAACCGGATGGTGTCCTAAAAGAAGTCTTTGGCACACTATCCTTAGCCACTCTTAATTGGTGAAATCCCGTTGCCAAATCCATCTGAGAAAACACCTTAGCTTCGTGAAGCTGATCAAACAAGTCATCTATTCTCGGCAATGGATACTTGTTCTTCTTAGTCACTATATTCAGCTCACGATAATCCACACACAACCTCAACGATCCATCCGCTTTGGTTACAAACACAACTGGTGCACCCCATTCGGACACACTACGCCGAATGAATCCTTTCTGTAAAAGATCCTCAACTTGCACCCTCAACTCTTGTTGTTCCCTAGGCGCCATCCGCCTAAGAGGCATCACAACAGGTCTGGCTCCTTCAACTAAATCGATACGAAACTCGATCTCTCTGTGCGGCGGTAACCCTTTGACCTCATCAAAGACATCCTCAAATCCATTAGCGATTGGCACAGATGACAGTCCATCCTGTGGAACAACCAGCGAATACATGAAGCTCATGAAGACGCCTTCCTCATGCTTACACCGTATCACAACCTTTCTCCCCTCCACATTCTCGACTGTCACCTCCAACCTTTCACAATCAACTTTTGCTGCATACTTCCTAAGCCAGTCCATACCCAAAATAATTCCGAATCCCGCAAAGTTCATAACAAAACAATCACAAACAAAAGAGAAATCATGACTCGATACAATCAGAACACGGCAAAGCATACACAAACAAGACGAACCCACAACTGGATTAGTCACAACCAATGGCCTATCAACAATATCCGGTTCTAAACCCAACCGGCCTAAAAGTTCATTACAAACAAAAGAATGCGACGCCCCATTATCAAATAACACTCTAACTGGAACACCACAAATGGAAAGAGTACCTTGAACCGCCACACTCTTTCCTTTCTCTTCAGCAGTAGAGGCTTTCGAAGATGATGGAACAGCCCCCAAAGCATAAGCTTGCACAATCTGCTTGTCCTTCCGCAGTTCTGAACAATTCTTCTTAATATGCCCCGGCTTGTCACAGTTGTGGCACTTCACCGGTACCTTCGGATTCTTGCAATCTCTAGAGAAATGGCCCTTCTGCTGACAATTGTAGCAAGTCACTTCGCCCTTTGGCTTCTTCTGGCCATCCTTACCCTTTTGTTGCTGCTGCTTCCTCTTCTTGTTTCCAACCTGTTGTGGTTTAGACTCTTCCTTGGTCGCAGCAACAACAGATCCCTCTTTAGGAAACAGATTCTCGTGCCTGAGAGCTTTCTCCACAAGCTTCTCGAATGGATCATCCAAATGATCCACCAACTGCCTCCCAAGATAACTGTCCAAGCCTGTCACAAACTTCTCGTTCTTCTGATAAGGAGATTCAATATACGACCGGGCATACTTGGACAAAGCTTCAAACTCAGAAACATACTCAAGAACTGGTCTCCCACCCTGCTTGAGCTCCACAAACTTCTTGAACAGAATAGACTTCTGAGCCGTAGAAATGAACTTAGCTTCAAATATGGCTTGGAATTGCTCCCAAGTAATTTCTTCCTCCTGAGTATCAATGGTGATAGAGTTCCACCAGTCAGAAGCTCTTCCTTGAAGCTGCCTAGATGCTAGCTTCCTTTTAGTTGCATCCTCAATTCCCAAATCACCAAAGATCCTTCTACAAGCATCTATCCACCTCTGGACTTCAATGGTTGATTCTGTCCCCAAGAAAACCTTTCCTCCAAGAGCAGTGTAGTCTTTACACAGCTTAGCAAAATACACCGGTTTTGGAGTTTGAACTTGAACTCCAACATCCACCGATGGCCCCGGAGCTGGCATCCTTCTCATGATCGAGGTCATCCTAGCCTCGAACATAGCAGCATAATCAGCAGCCCCCTCAGTAGCACGACCTTCCCTAGCAGCTGGTCTCCCTCTTCGACTCATCCCTAATATATATAAAAAGGAATGATTAATACACTTTGAGAACAACTGCATAAAGGACTCACTTACTTCTAAGCTACTATATTATATATAGTAATCATCCATCAAAATACAATTACGTCTCTCATACGTAGTTACATCAGTGAGCGTTGGGTAAAATCGATTAACCAAGGCTCTGATACAAAATGTGACGACCGCCCATGACCCCTGCACTGAACATAGAAATAGTGCGTTGTAAAGTGTGCCAGGCAGCCATGGACGATTGCCAAGGTTAAGTTAAAACAGCAGAATCTATCGTATAACTCACAGCGCATGGATAAAATACAATAGAAAGTATATATAGTGAAGCTTTACAGAACAGAATCTCAATTAAACTTCATAAATAGTTTGGTACAAACATCTGAATAGTCAATACATCAAGCCTCACTACATATCACTCAGAAAATATACAAGCAGCGAAACATCCAGTACATATAGTAAGAAAATAATATGCAAGCCTCCAGCTCGTCTTCGTCATCAGCATCGTCGGAAACTAAGAACAACACCTGTCACCTGCTACCTAGTCTGCCCATCCCAAAGCGGATGAACAGCCCAAGGCAATAAGATTTAAACATAAAGCCTTGAGTCAGACAACAGTCTTAGTGAGCTGTAAATTAACTAACAACATACCAAAAGAACATAAAGGAAAAAGGAATAGGAATCCAACCCTCCCACTCCACCTCTTTCTACAGTGATAGCCCCCAAACACACTAAGCAGAAATAAACATAGCAAAGCAGACATTTAAAGTAAAGCAATTATCACTCGAGTCAAGGTCGGTGTTTTTCCAAGTACAAACCCCCAAGGCCTAAACCAAGATTAGATAAGCACCCAAAAAACATCGCTCTTGAGACCGAATGACGATACAGCTAAACATCTATAACTCTGGCTATCACTGTTGTCATTGCTTCGATACCACCTTTAATTGAATGACCGGCACATTCTTTCAGCCATCCGTCAAGGGTTAATGGCAACCCCGGTTCTAGACAGAACTCTGCACGTCGTCGCAGCCCGTGCCTAGGACTATCGAATCTGCCCATAGTACTCGACTACAATCATAGTCTTTAGGGACTATCGAATCTGCCCAGCGTACTCTTGCTTTGAGCCTGCTAGAACATTCAACAACGATGAAATCTCAGCCTTCTAGTCATCCTCCTCGACGACTATTTCCATACTAGCCCAAGCGCCTCTCGAGCAAACCATTATCCTCAACTCGAACCATTTCACCGAGTTATCAACATGCTTGGAATGATCCCGTCTGGATTAAACCAAGGCTATCTCATACCATGCCTCGCTTCATCTCATCATAGCAAAGCCTAATCTCAACATCATCAAATCTATCCATATGAGCTTCATCATCCGCCACATATGCCACGAGCAGCTTTTCTAATTCAAGAGCCTTTCCCTTAGCTTTTGAATCATCTTCGACTAACTTGTCCAAATCAAATCATCAATCAACTAATTTACAACAATCAATCAAGTCAAACATTAATCCAAGTAATCAAGCATTCAAACATGATCAAATAAACAATTATAACAATAATGGCAATCTTGTAAATAAAAAGTCCAAATCTAACAAGGATGAGTTATGAGCAATATCTCTACATCTTGATGAATGAACCTACATAGGTTAACATATAGTAAAATGGATGTCAAATCATCATGAACAATAGATCTACACTTAAGTTTATGAAAATGCATGGAAATCACTATTATAACATCAAATCAAGCCATCAATCCGATATACTCCTTTGGATCCGTGTGAGAGATAATCACCACTCACCGAATCACCTAAACACCTCAAAAGCAACACACTTCAGATCAGGACAGCGAAGGATCTAACTTGATTCGATCACAATCCCACTTCAAACGATGAAATCTCTCTTCGATGGATGAAGATCTTCAATCTAAGCTCTTGGATCTTCGATTTGATCTTCGATTAGGATGGAAGGAATCACAAGATTAGAGTGGAGAAAAGAAGTGAAGAAGTGTAGAACTAAAGCTCTCAAAATGGCAGGACTTCGTCGCTTCAAAATCCGGATCCTAAAAATTGAGGAAAAACCGGGTATTTATAGGCTGGAAAAATCTTAGGTCGTCCGCCCCCTTAGGTCGTCCACGACCTAACTATCTCCGACCTACGACTTAACAATCCTCCGACCTAAAACATGTGTGACTTAACACCTACGCGACCTAACGACTCAAGCCTTAACGACCTTGCGACTTAAAAATCACGCGACCTAACAACAACGCAAGCGCGCGACCTAACTGAGATGCCGACCTAACACATACGCGAGTGCGCGACCTAACTAGTTAGCAAATACTACGACTTAACTTCTTAAGCCCTTACGCGACCTAACTAGATCGTTCCACGACCTAACTTCACCCAGCATACTAACATAGGTCGTCTATGACCTAACTAGGCACGGCATGGCGACTCAACGACCTATCCTTAACTCGTCCACAACCTAACTTCCTTAGGTCGTTAACTCACTCAACCCCTAGGTCGCTAAACCCCAGTTTCCTATACCGCTAACTCTTAAGTCGCCAATTCCTTAGGTCGCCTATTCCTTAGGTCGCCTATTTCCTTAGGTCGGTCAAATTCTATAGGTCGTCCCAAACGCACATACGACCTAAACCACTACGCGACCTAACTGTCATACAACCTAAGCCTTACCTCATCCAGTCCCTAAGTCGTTAACTGCTACCACTAACTTCCTTAGGTCGCCATCTCCTATAAGTCGTCTACGACCTAACTACTATACGACCTAAGCTCCAAACGACCTAGGCTCTGAACGACTTAACCATACTACGATCTAACAACAACTGTTTTACAATGTTTTGATCCGTAAAAATACGGGTCATTCCATTCTCTCCCTCTTAGGAATTTCGCCCCCGAAATTCCAAACAAACAAGAGCAATCAAAAACTATTCTGCATGCCTACCATCCATAGCAATCAACAAACCATGCATCCAATTACAAGCCTAGCATGCAGAATTCTAAGACTAGAACAAGTTACAATGTCGTGAGATGACATGACACCTTATGGCCATACCTCGAAGAGTTCAGGATGAGCTGCCTTCATCCTCTCTTCCACCTCCCATGTACAGTCGTTAACATCATCACTCCATTGTACCTTGAGCAACTTAACTACCTTCCTCCTAAGTAGTTTCGTGTCAGTTTCCACAACACGAAGCGGCTTACGAGGTCTCTCAACAACTTGATCTACCTCAAAATCTTCACAGCTATCGGTAGAAACTACTGCATTCGAGTCGTACACATACTTCCGTAGATACGATATATGAAAAACATTGTGCACACCCGACATCTTTTCTGGTAACTCCAATCTATAGGCGAGCTTTCCAATTCGCTCGATGATCGGGAATGGTCCGACAAATCTCGGAGTCAATTTTCCTTTCTTCCCGAATCGAATAACATTCTTCAGTGGAGAAATCTTCACAAAAACCATATCACCTACGTCGAATTCCAAATCCTTACGATGCTTATCGGCATAACTTTTCTGACGGTCTTGGGCTGCCTTCATTCGTTGCCGAATGATCTCTATACAATCTGAAGTCTGTCGAATCATTTCTGGCACAAGTATCAGCTTTTCTCCTGTTTCTAACCAACATGTCGGAGAGTTACACGGTCTTCCATACAATGCCTCATACGGTGCCGTACCAATGCTTGATTGGTAACTGTTATTATACGAAAATTCCACCAAATGAAGGTGATCTTCCCATGATCCTCCGAAATCTAATACACATGCTCTAAGGAGATCTTCCAAAACTCGATTGACTCTCTCAGTCTGACCATCTGTTCGGGGATGATAAGCTGTACTTAAACACAACTTGGTTCCCAAAACTTCATGGAAGCTCTTCCAAAATCCACTAGTGAACAATGGGTCTCGATCGCTCACTACACTCTTCGGAATACCATGGAATCGAACTATCCATGTAACATACAGCTCTGCCAACTTTGATGCAGTCCTAGTTTATCGAACATGAATGAATCTTGCACTCTTAGTCAGACGATCTACGATGACCCAAATCCCTTCATTCCCCGTTCTTGTTCTAGGTAGCCCATCAATAAAATCCATCGATATCTGCTCCCACTTCCATGTAGGAACTTCTAATGGCTGAAGCAATCCACTTGGCTTCTTCTGTTCGGCTTTTACCAACTGGCAGTTCATGCACTTGGAAATAAAATTTCCAACATCCTTCTTCATACCTTCCCAGTAATAGGTTCTCTTCATATCCCGATACATCTTATTTCCACCTGGATGAATTGTCAGCTTCGAGTGATGACTTTCCTTCAGAACTTCATTTCTCAATTCATCTATATCAGGAACAACTAGTCGTCCTTGTTTCCGAAGCCAACCCTCTCGATCGACCTCGAATCCTTTATCCTTTTCTGGGTCCAATCCATATTCCAAATCACGGATGATCTTGACAAGCTTATCGTCTCGCTTTTGGCTCTCGCCAATTCTTTCCACAAGAGTCGGTCTCATCGATAAGTTTGCCAACATCTCAGGCTCCAATTCACATCTGGGCCTGAAGTCAAATCCAGCTAAATACTCGAGATTCTTCCATTCTGTAAACATGGCTCCCAATCCTGCATGTCTTCGACTTAACGCATCTACTACTGCGTTACCCTTTCCTGGAGTATAGGCTATACTAAAATCATATGATGCCAAAAACTCTAGCCATCGTTGCTGCCGAAGATTCAAATCCTTTTGGGAGAAAAGATACTTCAACGACTTATGATCTGTAAACAACTCGAATCGAATGAAATTTTGAAATTTTGAAATTGTAATCATACCAAATTTCAATAATTCAAGCATATACATCCAGTTAATCATCATGAACAACATATAAGAATAATATATTTAGCGTTCAAGACATAAGTGGAAGTTACACTCACAAAAGTGCTTATGAAGCTTGAATTTGTGCTTCCCTTACTTCAAAAAACTTGAAACCCTTCCTATAATTTACCGACTTAAAGTAAAAAAGGATCAAAATTCAAAATTTGATGAGGATTAAAATATATTAGGGTGTTAGGAAGTGGTAAGAGCAAATACATTTCTATATTTCACAAAGAAATACTTGAAATTAATAATTTTGGCCAAGGGTTTGTTAACAGCTTCCATAAGAGTTTATTTTGAGGTTTAGAAATGTATTTTAGAACGAAAAGAGAAGGAGAGTTTTCCCCTTTTGGCTAGGATGAATAATTAAGATGGGTTGCAACCCAAAAAGCCTAATCTATTAATGAAAAATGCATTTCTTCTTTTATAAAAATGCTTCTTACACTTTTACTATATTCTATTTACCATATTAACCATATAAAAAATACTGTAATCCATAAAAATAATTTTCTCATATCATAGACAACATAAAACAATTTTATTAAACCAAGTTTCAATTTTTAAAACATGAAAAATATTTTTAAATTATAATTATCCACTCTAAAATAAGTTATATGTGCTTTTATATTTTTATTGACACGTATAAATTTGAAACCATAAAAAAAAATTATCTTTCAATTTGAAATTGAAAATATTCGGTAACTAATATAGTACTTAATTATTTTCCTTCAAAAAATTTCAAATTTTTATTTAACAAAAATTATTCTAAACAAATTCTGAAATAATATTTTCAACTTTACTTATAACTTATTGTCCATTTAATTTTATTTAAGACTTTTTTCTAATTTTAGGCCGATTATTACACTCCAAACTCATTTTATTTCCAAAAATTAATAACTTCATTTTAAAATTTCCAATTTATAAATCAAAATGTTTTTAATTGCACTTGTTTTATGTTGGCTCCTTACAGGGTTGTTATAGAATTAATGTTGTTGAATAGTAAATCATCCTCATTAGTTGTAGAAAACAAAATAGTGTCATTTAAAAAAAATCAGGATTTAAGCTTTGCATCTATTCATTAGTGAAATAATGATGATTTTGCTAGGATATAAACAATAATTGTTCTATAAATTATGGAGAATGCTTTACTTAAGGTGTGATAAAATGAGAGAAAGATAAATTAAGGAGAATGCTAGGGTATAATCATGTGGGCGATATCATAACTTAAAATTTTTTCTTGGATTTTGTTTAGATGACATATTTATTTTGACCTAGGCAAACCATTTTGTAGACAAGATACTCATATAAAAAAATGGATAAGTACTAGAAATCACTATTTAAATTCATATGTTGCCCTCTTGGTTTCCAATTTCGTTAATTAAAAGTTGTTGACATTATACAAACAAAACACCAACAACCCTTATGGATGCCACATATTATTATTTTTCTTTTGTGTGAGGATCTTTACTAAGTCTAGTAATGATCTTAAATGTAACACCCTTAATTTTGATAACATTATTCAGGAGATTTAATTAGATAAATTAAATAGAATAATGTAAACACTAGAGTGATAAGGGGTTGAGATTTTAATAAATGATTAGAGGCCGTGCTTAGTTATTTAAATGGGCTTATAAATGGAATATATATTAATTAATTAAAATAAGGGTCTTAGGGTTATTGCTACCTTCATTTCTATTACCCATATATTCTCGTTTCATTCCCATTCATGTTCATTTTACAAAATACAAAACGTAAAGAAAAGAAGAGCAAAGCCGGCCATTAGAGGAAATGAGGGAAAATCAATTTAAAGCTAAGGATTCAAGCTAGGGGAAATTAATCTCAATCAAATCTCAAGCTCCCTATCCTAGTTAAGGTGAATAATAATCTAGATCATCTCTATTATGTTTTATGATCATTTTTCTTTAGGTTTAAGATTATATCCAACATTATGATGATTTTTGATTGATGATATGCTTGGATTTGGACATGTTGGGTTTAAACAAAATAATTTGATAATTATTTTATATGTTTTTAAGGGTAAAACCAATTATAATGATTTTCATATGACATGAGAAAATTTTCTATTAAGTAAAACATGATTTTAGAGATGGGTTTTAATTTTTATAATTTTCCAAGCTATGGAAAATTAATTATGAATTTTCAAAGGAAAATATGAATAATTGGGTTTAGAATTTATTTCGATTATTTTATGAAGAATTTGGGTCTAGAATTTTTATATGTTAGGTAACATATTGAAAGTGAATTTCTATAATTTTTGGAAATTTTTCCTAAGCGATTATTATGGAAATTAAATTATTTTCGAAGAAGAATTTAATTGCTTTAATTGTTTTGCTTATGGAAGGGCTTAATTGTAAAAATTAATCTATGTTTAGATTTGAAATTATGCGGCGGTTAGTTTGGTAAAGAATTTGAAAAGTATATGGCAACCAATTAAATGTTAAAAATAAGCAGGTTAGTAATAAAGTAATTACTTTAATTGGCATTAATTCGGTCTTTAACCAGAAAAGTGGGTTCCGCCTCTTTCAGAAGCACCTTTCGACCCTATGCTACCACCTTCAACCAAGTCGAAACCTACCAGGTCAAAACCAATTAAGCCGAAACAAATACACAAGGTATCAAAATGTTGGTACATAGTGGATTGAAGAGGACGGAAGGCTTGGAATCAAAACATAGCTTTCGATGGGGTCGAAACCTTTTTTACTTTCTAAAGATATGCACTTGCTTGTTTTTACTAAATGCTTTCGAAGGAGTCGAAACAGATGCTTTCGAAGGGGTTTTTTAAATTGCTTTCGAAAAGGGTTGCCACTTCTTATTTAAATAGTGGCTTTTGAATGAGTTACTTATTTTAAAATCAATGCTTTCGAAAAAGGTGGTTTCGACCTAGTCGAGACCTTGCTGCCAATATTATGCCTTTCGATGGTATTGAAGTCATCAATGCTTTTGAAAGGTAGCTTTTTAAAAAATATTGTACTAAGCCACTTCCTAATAACTTTCAAATGGGTTGAAGGGTTTCAAAGGCAAAGGCTTCGAAAGGGGTTTCGATGCTATCCTTCAAATTTTTTACTTAAATGTTTTAAGCTTTAGAAAGGATGGTGTCGAAGCCATCTACTTTCCCCAAACTCTTTTTAATGGTTTCTAAAAGGGTTACTTTCGCTTGTATTCACTTACACCCAATAAATATGTTCTAAAGTAAACCCAATGGTTTTGAAAGGGGTACTTTCAAATGGTTTCGAAGATATGCTTCTATAATGGAATGGCTTCACTTTAATACATTCGAAAGGTTTTGAAAGAAAGTTTTTAAAGTGTTTCGAAAAGCAAGTGCCTAGTGTTTTGAAAAGAAGATTTAAATGCTTTCGAAATGAAGTTTTCCAATGGTTTTGAAAGTAAAGATTAAAGGTTTTGAAAGCCTCGGTTTTCAAAATAAAGAACCCAATCTCAAATTTTAAAGGCAAAAACTCATGGCATTATAAAAGAGCTTTTAAGTGCTTTTAAATTGTAGTTTTTGATGAAGCTTTCCTTGATAAAATAGCAGGTTAAAGGGATTAACCATGTTGGTATTTTTATGTTAATATGTTTTCTTCTTGTAGTTTACATATTCACTTTACAACGGACCCATAACTGTAATTTGGGAAAAAGGGGCAGAATAACCAGCTAGGTTGACCTAGTAATGAATATAAATTGAGTTAACTCCTGAATGATTAGAATTGCATCCAGGAGGTCAGATAGACCAGAATGTAGGATGCCTAAATAGTAAAATTGTCAGATAGATAGGTTCATAGTAAACCCATGAAAACTATGTTTAGGAAAAGTTATTGGCAGGTGCCAATAGGTTCATAGTAAACCCATGAAAACTATGATTAGAAAGAGTATTGGTAGGGTCCAATAGGTTTATAGTAAACCCATGAAAACTATATCCAGATTAAGTTATTGACAGATGTCAATAGGTTCCTAGTTAACCCATGAAAATAAAATAAGAGAGAAGTTATTGGAGATACCAATAGGTTCAGGGAGAACCCATGAATAAGGAAGTTATTGGCAGGGCCAAATAGGTTCTTTATGATCCCGTAAAGACTATGAAATGGGAAAGGGAGTCCATAATTATTAAACGGGTTATTAGCCTGCCCATGAAAACTAATAGGTTAATAGTGACTTTAGAAACTATAACTGAGACAGATAGTCAAAATGAACGGGGATGGGTAATCCAAAATTAATTAAATTTTTTTGCATAGCATCATAATATTTTGAATTGCTATGTTTTAACTATTGTGGATGCAAGAGCACAGTATATGGTTTTATAAAGTTTTAAAGGAGATACTAGTGAAGGGAAACCCCGTTCTGCTAAGCGGTGTGGTCTCACTAGATATCTAAATGGCTTAAGATGGTAGATTATTATTCACTCCATGCTTTATGTCTGACTTGAAGTTTATGTTTTTCCCCTAAACTCTCGGGTGCTCAATTGATTTTGAGTAGTTTGAGAATTGAGATTTTCAAGTACCTCTTTAGATAATAAGCTTCCGGAGACGTGCAGGAGGCATGATAGCTATTTAGAGTTCTTTTCTATTTTGATTCCTCTGTGTATTGTTGTAAAGGAAAAGTTGTTAATTGCCTAGTTATATACTCTGATCATCCAAGGGGGTATCTTCATATGTCACTCTTGGCGTATGTTGTAATAATTATATTTTTTCTGAATGTGGTTCTCGTATTGGGATTATGTAATGAATTTGAATACTTTGAAATGGAATGAGAATGTAGTTTGTTGATTTTAAAATTTTTCATATCCATGTGTTTCTGTTATATCAATGTATCTAACATTACCGTATTAGGTCGCCGAGGGTTAACTATGGATGACTGCAGCATCCTTAGCCATTAGTTTTGGGCCTCCAAGTGGAGGATGTGACACTAAATTTGAGGTTGTACCATTAGGGTAATATAAGGTGCCAATATTGGCATGTATTCTTTTTAATATTTCATTTCCACAAAAAACAATTTATACTTTATAATATCTTATTTTATAAAGAGTTTGAGTCAAAAGAAAGGAGGAACAAAGAAAATTGCTTCCATATTAATTTGCAACTCCAAATTTTTATTGCATATTAGAATGACAAGCTCTTATTAATAATTATAATCCATAAAAAACCCACGAATGCAAATGTAAAAAAATTAGCCCTCCCTCAAACTTTAGAAATGAAAAAAAATAAGCGGCCCATTTTTAAATTCCAAAAGTATACTTCATTTCCATTTCATTTCCATTTTAATGCAATCTTCATATGAATTATCAACGCGAAAGGTTAAATCATGTATGGCTAAATCCATATTGATGAATATCTGATCTATTCGATCTTAAAAATCATGTACAGCTAAAAATTGACTCGCTCACTAAATCAAATATTATATTTCATAATTTTTAATTATTTCAATTTATTTACTGTTAAATTCAGGTCCCCATTTATTAGTTGAAATATAAAGCGGGTCCCGTCACTAATTTTTATAAGTGGAAATTAGGTTGAATGGTTTCTCATTCCAGGGTAATAAGTTTTAAGAACAGCACTTCTGAATAATTATAGAAAAATGATAAATTCATTTATCTTTTTATGTTATACAAGAAAATGACAAATTCGTATATCATTTTTTCTATGTAAATAAAAATGGTAACTTCGTTTATGTTTTTTCTGTAAGCCATCCTTAAAACTAATTTTTCAAAAATATTGTCGTTGAAACTTATTACTCCTTAACTAAGAAGCCCTTTGATTGAAAATCCATTTTTTATAAATTAGTTCCCTGCTTTTTTAATCATAACCCCCAAATATTAATTCCAATCTTTAAAATATGATAACTTTTTATAGATTAAACGAATTTAAGAATCCTTTTCACCATTAAATCACAAATTTAATAAACTTTTCAATGATATTTATTGTTGATACCTAAAAATAAAATTTTGAAATTCATAATTTTACATAGATTTTTAACTGTATTTATGTAATGCAGCTATTTGTGCTATCCCTTTGTGTAACTGCATTAATGTTAACTGCATTTATTTGGATGACATATATTTTCCATAGTTATTTTAACCCCCAAATTTATTTTATTCATTTATTTTACATATTGAATTTCAATAATGCATTTATTTTACATATTGAATTCGGTTGTATTGCAATTTGGTTTGGACTTCATTTGCTTCGAGCCAGTTCATTTACCTGATCTGGTTGCACCCCATACCTGAACTGATGTTGCATTAAGTCTTTTTGTAGCTTGCTTGTGCACACTTGAGTTTGTTCTGGTTCATGGCCCTGGTCTGATCTGTGTTGTTTTGACTTGAGTCTGGACTGACCATGTGTATATTTGAAATGTTGTATGTTGTTTTGCGTGCACCTGAGTTGAATCCACCATTTGGTTGGGTTTGACCTTGTGCTCACCTGTCCTTGTAGTTTTAACACGCAAGTGTATATCGGTGTGCACGACCTTATGGCATGTACAGTGATACACTGTGCATGTCACAAGTTGTTCGTCTATGATGAATTAAAAGAAACGGTGACGAACAACCCAAATAACTGAGGCAAATAATATTTTCAAAACACACATTTTATTATACACTGTAAAATATTTCTTTTTCAATTTTACTGTGTCAGTGTTTATTTTGTAGATAGTTCAGATGCTGAATACAGACTGGAGTAAATTTGAAGACCAAATATGAGTGATGAGTGAATATATGTAGTGAGGTGTAAAATGTATGTAAAATTGTATAGTGAAAATTATGTTGTAATAAGAAATTGTATTGTAATTGAAAATGTGGAAATGTAGTGGAGCTCAAATTTGTACTATTTGAATTTGTAATAAAATATTTGTTTGAATAAAATATTTGTTTGAATATGAATTCTGAGTTATTTATTTTATTCAACAAATATTCGTTTAATTATGTGAAAAATAAAATAGTACAACAAAAAATACATTTAAACGAATATATATATATATCTGTGTGTGTGTGTGTGTGTGTTTATTATCATCAAACAAAAATTATAGGCTATTGTATTCTACAATCGCCCCCTTTTGATGATAACAAACATATATTAAGATTTTGACTCTATTAAATGTATTTGGTTTTGACGAATTCCATTTGCTCCTCTTATTTGAATGCTCCCCCTACAATAAAGCTCCCCCTTCACATATGCATGAAAATAAATAAAAAATATGCAAACGAACCTAGATGGGAATATGCAAATAAAAAATATGACTTGACTTATTTTCCAAAATCTTAACTTCTCTCTCCCTTTTTTGTTATTAACAAAAGAGTAATAGTGTTAGAAAAATAGAGATAAAGCGATTGACATTAATACAACATTAATACCTAATCGAGTATAAATATTAAATTTCAATAAAAAATCAAACAAAAATCATAAATACTCTGTTAGGTGCATATTCCACTTTAAAGTGATAGGGGTGATGTCGGTATATAAAACCATATAGTTGTATCTATTTGTGGTATATTTATGATAGGAATTTGAATACTTACTAACCATGCATAACCGTTAGGACTTTTAAATGAGATTAGTAGTATTCCCAATTTTTTTAAAAAAAATGAATTTCAAGTATCTTCTAACTATGCATAACCGTGAGGACTTTTAAATGGGATTATAATCAACTCGTCTATTTAATAATCAATTTTGATATATGTTCCATACATGCATAACCGTGAGGACTTTTAAATGAGCATGAAAGCACATAATCAAAGATTCCAATTAATTTATCCATGCATAACCTTGAGGACTTTTAAATGAGAGTGAATACTTTGGATAATTTTATTGCTAATTAATTTAAAAAAATGAATAATTTCCTGTTTAATACAACATTTTGACATGCTATATTGGATTTTGATGAGTGATGGTCGTTAGAAATATGATAGACACAGAGATGGTCATGGAATTTTTACCAACTAAGGTTATTACAAATTTTGTTTAAAGTTTTAAAGAAATTTACTAAATATACTGTCTCAAGTCATAATATATGATTAATATCAACACTCATGAAATTTTTTCAGTCACTATTTTCCTTTTAGATAATCTGTAGGGAGTCAGATTAGTTAACATAGACATTTAAGATTAAATCCAAAAATATAAAATCAAATTTCTAAAATGCCTAAATTGAGATGCAGTCGAAAAAAACTATTTTCTGGAAGGTGTTTTGTAAAAATGTCTGCCAATTGAAAATCAGTTGAAATAAAATTTATGCAGATATTTTCTTTGTGAAAGTGATGCAACTAATGAATGTCCCTACATAAAACACATTCCACTAGTAATATTTCTATCAACTAGACTACCAGGATAATCTGCATCTGAATACCCCTTTAAATCAAAGTTTTCATAAGTTGGATACCATAGACCAAATCGTGGTGTGTGCAACAGATACATTATAATTCTTTTATAGCTTTTAAAATGAGATTCTTTTGGATTTGATTGAAACAGTGTACACAAGCAAGCAGAAAACATAATGTCTAGAAGCAGTAAGATGAAGAAGTGATCAATCATACCTCGATATTTCTTTTGATCAACTACCTTACCTTTTTCATCCTTGTCAAATTTAATTATGGTGCTCAAATCTTCTCAGTTGATCACTAGCTGATTGAAATCTGATTATGGTGTAGATTGTCAACATATAATACATCGTTTGTTGCCCATTTTAACTCTGCCACCTTTGTATTTCTCTAGGCTAACGAACTTTGATTTGTCGCTCGTCGTGTGCCTAGAAAAACCAGAATCCAGGTACCACTCTTTCTGTTCCTTAGCCTACCAACACACCTACACGAGGAAAGATTTTTGTGACCTATTTGTTTTTATAGATCCATGATTGTTAGTGACAAACGATTTTGAAAAACAAGTTTGCGTATAACCAAAACAGTTTATGATTGTTCCTTTTGGCACCCAGATTTGTTTGACTTTAAGGGATTTTACATTCGTGCCTTTAGGAACCCAAATTGATGTGGTTTTCGCGTATTTGGGTCTATACCAGCAATTGTTTTGATTATGTCCAGATTTTCTACAAATCGTGCACTTGGAGTTGACATGATTAGTTTCACTTCTAACTCTTCAGATTGAGTATACCCAAGTCCTTGTCTAACAGTATTAACAGTTTGTTTCCCTAATAGCATATTTAGTGATCTTTCTCATTTGGAGAATTTTTCTAAAGTTGCAGACAATTGTTGGACTTGTGTTTTGAGAGATTTGTTTTTATTCAATAACAAAGTGCACCTTTTAATAGAATTTTCTCTCCTAGTATTTTCACTTTCTTTCAAAATTAGAATTTTGTTTTCAAGCGATTTAATTTTAATTTCTAATTTTTTATTTCCTCTTCTAATGATGGACACTTATCACACTTAGGGCTCTTATTTTGATAGTTTTAAACCAATTGATCAAGCTGCTTATTTAGTTATATCAAACTATCTCTTTGTGATTCAATTTTAGCGTACTTCTCCCTAAGTCTTTCAAAACAGCCATATACCTCATGAAAATATATAAGTAATTCCGAGTGAGTAAGTTTTGTTACCTCGCTTGGCTCGTCATCATCGCTGTCACTTGTTTCTCCTGCAAAACACATATTTTCTCTTTCACTCTCACTGCTAGTTCTTTTATTATCTTCATCACTTTTATCCCAAGTTGCTGCAAAACTTCTCCTTTTCGATTTCTTTCCTTTGTAGAATTGATTTTGATGACAATTTGGCTTGATATGACCAGGTTTATTGCACTTGTGACAAATGATATCTTGCTCTTCTGAGTTGTCTAGAACTTTGACGATTATGTTCTTCACTTGTTGATTTAGGGCAAGATTTCCATATTTTCGGTTCTACCTTTTGACTCTCTTTACTATCGGTGTCAGTTCAGCTACTCCATCATCATCATCATCATCTTCACTTTCAATTGTTCCTTTGAGAGCTACTGATTTCTTACGTGTATCTCCTCCTTCACGTTCTTCCTTGAATTTGATTTCTAGCTCATAAGTGGTGAGATTCCTGATGAGTTCTTCAACTTTAACCTTTTTCATATCCTTTGATTCTTGAATTGTAGTCACTTTTGCTTCAAAATTTCATTGAATAATTCTAAGGATTTTTCGAACTATTTCTATTTCTGTGTACGGTCTTCCTAGAGATTTTGATTTGTATAGAAGATTAGAAAGTCGTCCATAGAATTCTTTGACACTTTCATCCTTTGACATTGTGAAGTTCTCATACTCGCTACTAAGCATGGCAAGGCGAGATTCTTTAACCAGGGAGGTTCCTTCATGAGTCACTTCAAGCGTGTGCCAAATTTCCTACGCAGTTAGACAATGTGAGACACAATTAAATTCAATTTGATCTAATGAACAAATAATAGAATTCATAGCTTTAGCATTAGCATTTTGCATTGTATTTTCAAGATCTATATATTGATCCATAGGTTTTTCAACTTCTTGATTATGTACCGTTATTGTTGGTGTGACGCCCCTACCCCGAGACCTACATTAGTAAAGAGAATTACTAAGTAATCTGTCTACTAATGCGGAGAATAAGGCTGGTTAAGGGCGACCCTCATGATAATGCATTAACAAAGAGCTAAGTATGTCGATATTTTTTTTCCATTACCTCATATATGGTCGACACACCTAGTTCTTAACTAATACGATACCATGGTGGTTTAGGACCGTTTCAGAATAAATGCAATATACAAATATATATAAACAGCCACAGAACAGTAAACCCAGATCAGAGTATACATACATCTCCATACATCATACATAACACAACATACATAAGTAGCATGAACTACAAAATATACATACACAACCATCCCACAAAATAATAGGTACAATGTCCAAGTCCGAACGAAGTGGTCCAAACAAAAGCAAGCTAATGGATCCAAGGAGTGAGCTAAATCCATACCTAACTTGCAACTCGGTCTGACCTGAGTAATAAATACATGGATCAGGAAGCCTAGAACTTATCATTAGTAAAGATAACAATAATAGGAGGAAAGGGAGAACTATTCCGTTGTTGACAACGAAACGATATAAGTATCATCAAATCATCTCAAAGGTGAGACATCTATGGGTTCATCATGATTTCATAAGGGAATTCAATTGGTTAACTAACTATGGTTCATCTTCTATAGTTATATAAGTGAAATAGGCAAGGATTTGAACCATATAAATAATCATCATAAAACAGTCTAAAACCACATAAATCCATCATAATAGAACTCAATGAGGGTCAAAACATCAAATTAGAAATCACTATAAACCATCAATACATGTAAGCCTTCATCCTACTCAAGGCTATAATAAAATCCTCATAAAAAAGGTGAAATCAAAACATCTAAAACTTCATGGAAAACTGCACGTGCTTACATCGTGACTAGTACTAATATTTGGTACCATAAACATCGTGATGACTGGAGTCAAGTAACATCATAACATCGTGAACATGGTGATGACTATAGTCTATAATATCATAATGACTCCCAGTCATAAAGACCCGAGTTAATAACATCGTGATGATCGGAGTCGCAACTACATCGTGATGACTCTAATTGAGTACTCGTGGTCTATAGTACTAGTAAACATCATGAATGTGTCTCAACTTCTCGGATAGGAACCCAATATGCGTTAACGTACGTCTCATACCATACGTTTGCACCTAACGATTTACTAGCCGTTAGTTGGTGCCATACTAGTAAAACATCATAAACATCATGAAAATATACTATGCCTCATCTCATCGGTGAGTAAATACAATACCCTACTCGTCTCATCTCATTGACGAGTACTAGTGGCATCGTGACTTGTCTCATCTCATCGACAAGTAAAAGCCATCATAATACATCTCAACATCGTAAAATCATCATAAAGAAGCATACATCATCTCATCGGCAAGTAAAAATAACATCTAGATGGTTATTTATAACCATAATTCAAAATAGGAATTTCTAGCTCTTAATTCGCCTCACTTCATCGGCGATTAAGAAATACATCTGAAAATGGTCCTTCATCGAATATACTCCTAAATTGGAGTTCTTGGACCATATAATCTATCCAAAATTTAATAACATCTTAAATCATCTCAAACAGCTCATCGAAAGGGTTTCGATCGTATAAGTCCGATATTAAGCGATAAAGCAAATCCATGTGTCCCATACCACATGTTTTACTTTACCGTTTAATTGTCTTTCTCATACGTCTGAAATTCATAAAAATAAGTAATTATATTTAGAAAACAATATTATTAGAGAAAAACAGGAATTTAAAATGATTTTCCGAAAACGATTATTAAAACCAATATTTGAAATTTCTTTATTATAGGAAATAAATATATTTTTATTTAGAAAAATAATTTTAAAATACTATATAATAATAATTTGAAATGTCCATATATTTCAAAAATGGTTTAGTGAAAATCGTTCTCGAAACAATGAAAACTAAGAAGGATATCTCAAAACCGATAACTTGAATTCAATACGAATTCAATTCAAATTTATCCCAAAACCAATTCAAATTACATTTAAATTTGAATTTCAAATTCTCCCAATAAAGCTAACCTACTGATAGGCATTATAGATCTCAAAATATCTTAAAAACAACATCAAAACCGAACGAGAATGAGAGCAAAAACGAGCTAATACAATTCTAATGTCAATGATTGTTATTGCTGTCATTTTGCACTCAGGACAGCAACATACAAACATAATTTCGACCAAGCAAGCTTCCAAATTTTAAAAAACTCAAAACATGAAACTTGTATAACATGATCTATGCTTTCCAGAACATCTAAAACTATTGAATTTGGTGAAGAAACGAAAGAATTATGGTTAATTCTATTTCAGATTCAAACACAGAGCAAATGTTAGTTTTGCTCTCGGGATAGCAATAGAAACACTCAAATTTGACCCATATAACTTCAAAACTATGGAAAATTCAAAACATGAAACTTGTTGCACTATGTCTAAGCTTTCCAGAACATCTAAAATTATTAAATTTGGATAAGAAACGTGTAAATTATGGCCAAAATAATTCTCAGGCCAGTGATTGTTGTTGCTGTCGATTTGATCTCGGGACAACAACAAACAAGCACAATTTTGATCAAGAAAACATCATAATTTTGGAAACCTCAGTACATGAAACTTGTAGATCTATGTCTAAGCTTTCTAGAACAGCCAAAATTATTAAATTTGGATAAGAAACCAAAAGGTTATGGCAAAATTCGTTTCGGCTTAAATCTCAAACAAATTTTACTATAATGATTTTCTTATATTATTTTTTTTTCCAATTTCTCACAAGATTATCATTTTCAGCTAGCAAATTTGTGAGCTTGCACTCACCTTAAAGATTTGGCAGTGAATTCAAGAGCAAGCTGATAGCTTTTGGTGAAAAGGGGGCCTTCAATAACCTGTAAAAGCTAAAATGTAAGGAAGAAGAAATCAATTACAGACAATTCATATACAGATTAAAGATTTTGATGAAATAAGCCTTAGTATTGGATTTGATTACCTTTTCTTTCCTTTGTTTTGAAAATTTCTCTTCTTGTTTCAGCAATTTAGTAGCAAAGTTTTAATTTTTTAAAGAGGGAGGCCATAGTTTTCATTTGCTGTTAATTTCTAGAGAAGAAGAAAATGAGAAATGGAAAAACAACGTACAGTATTTTTTTCTTTCCTGCTAGTTCTAGACTTGGGTTTAGGATCTAAAACTCATACCCATAAAGCTCATTCCTATACTTAGTGAAAATTCATTAAGTAAAGCATATATTTTCAATTATTTAACCAATATATACACATCTTTACATATTAAAAACCAAATAAAACTTATACAACAAAAGTTTGTGTCAATCAAATCGTTTTCTCAACAAAATAAAATCTAATTTAACTATAAAAATCTATTTTTATTAATAAAATCTTATTTCTACTTAATTATCATAATTTACACTTTTATCTCATAAAACACCATTTTTTAACATAACAATTATACAAAAATTGTTTTCTTGTCAAATAAAATACAACAAACCATTCTAACTTTATTTTTACATCAAAATATTATTTTTAAACAATATTCCATCTTTTATATTAATAAAATACAAATTTACTTCATTTTCCCCTTTTTTAAATCAATAAATGGTTAATATTATTGCATTTATCGAAATAAAATTACAAATTGATTATTTTCACTCCAAATTCTCAAATTAATGATTTTAAAGCTTTAGTTTCATCAATTTATATTTATTTCAACAATTTAAATGTTGAAATATATCTCTTGATTAATTTATTATCTCAAATTAACAAAATTCCAATATTTTCATCTTATTTAACCAAATCTCCTAACAATCAAATTTCAAGCCTAATATTTATTCTCAAACACATTGTTTATTTAAAATAACAAATTTTTACCCAATTTATCTCCTCCATTTTATTTTATCTTCAATGTTAAACTATAACTATCATTATAATTTAATATTTTAGGTAATCACCAATACCAGGGTTGTTACAAACTCCCCCCTTGCGTCCTCACAATTTCTAGAGGAAATCTGTATTCAACACACTTTATTTCATCAAACAAAGGAAATTTGAATAGATTAAAATGGAAAATTCTTACCTTCGTCATGACAAGATAAGAATCCAGGATACGATCGCTCGATGAATTCTCTGGTTTCCCAAGTGCAGTCATTGGGATTATCGGACCATTGAATCTTCACGAGCGAAATACTCTTGTTGCGAAGGCGTCTAACCTATGAAGCAAGAACCCTCAAAGGATGCTGCATGAATGATAGATCAGGAGAGACTTCTATCTTCTCTAAAGCACAAGAATCAAACACAGAATCTTAATCTCGTAGACACTTCCTCAACTGAGAGACGTGGAATACGTCGTGAACTCCAGAAAACTGATTGGAAAGTGCTACACGATATGCAACAGAACCGATATGCTCTGTAATAGGAAATGGCCCAATATAGCGTGGTGCCAATTTCCCTGTCTGGCTGAAGCGTATCACCCCCTTCAAAGGAGAAGCTCGAATATAAACAAGATCGCCTACTGAAAACTCAGGAGGCCTCCTACGGTTGTCCGCGTAGTATTTCTATCGACTCTGAGACTCTTTCATTCCCTCTCGGATAAGATGGATCTTCTCAAATGATTCTCGAATAGACTTGGGGCCAAGAATGAGCTTTTCCCCCGACTCAAGCCAACATAATGGAGAATGACACGGCCTTCCATATAAGGCTTCGAAAGGAGCCATGCCGATAAAAGATTGGTAGCTATTATTATAAGAAAACTCAACTAGAAGAAGATGATCCTCCCAACTACCACCAAAATCCAAGATACAAGCACGAAGCAGATCTTCCAAGATACGATTCACCCGTTTAGTCTGTCCATCAGACTGTGGGTGATAAGCTATGCTAAGATTAAGCTTTGTGCCCAAAGCTTACTGGAGACTCTGCCAGAAGTGACTCGTGAAAAGAGGGTCACGATCACATAATATATGAAGGAACACCGTGTAATCGCATGATCTTCTTAATATATAGCTTCGATAAGAGAGATGTCGTCCTGTTAGACTTAATAGGAATGAAATGTGCGGACTTAGTGAGACGGTCCACAACAACCCAAATACTGCTATGGCCTGACCTCGAACAAGGTAAGCCATCGATGAAATCCATAGAAACTTGGTCCCATTTCCACAATGGAACCTCTAAAGGCTGAAGAAGACCACTGGGTTGCTGATGCTCGGTCTTAGTAAGCTGACAAGTCATGCAATTGCTTACATAACTTACTATATCTCGCTTCATGCTTTCCCAGTAATAGAGACACGCATATCTGCATACATCTTGCTGCTGCCAGGATGAATAGTATACTTGGAACGGTGACACTCAGCTAGAATGTCCTGCCTAAGTTCTGGAATAGAAGGCACGACTAGACGATTCTTATTTCGAAGACACCCATGAATATTGATGCTAAAATCCCTCATCTCAATGTCATCGTGGGATTCAGACTTATACTTCTGAATAAGAACAGATATATCAGAGTCTTGCCACTGAGCCTCAGCAATCCGATCAAGAAGAGTAGGACGAGCTTCCATGCTATACAATAGAATAGGTGAATCTGAAGTGGAAGCACAATCACGAATATCACACATGGAAAGAGTCTCAAGAACTTTCCACACTGCAATCATCATGGAAACAATAGCTGAATGCTTACAACTCAAAGCATCAGCCACTCGATTCCCCTTGCCAAAGGTATACTAAATGTCGAAATCATACGAAGCTAGAAACTCGAGCCAATGTTGTTGTCACATGTTGAGCTCCTTCTGAGTAAATAAGTACTTTCGAGACTTGTGATCGGCAAAGAGAGTAAAGTGCTCTCCCAACAAATAATGACATCGCATCTTCAAAGCAAAGACAATAGTGACAAGCTCTAAATCATAGGTAGCGTACCGAACTTCGTTCGGACGTAATTGCCTTGAAGCGTAGGCAACTACCCTATCCTTCTGCATAAGAACAGCACCGAGGCCACTATGTCTGGTATCGATATAGACAATAAGATCCTGATTCCTTTTGGGAACCACAAGAACATGAGCATTAGTGAGAAGCTCCTTCAATCTCTGAAAGGAAGCCTCACACTTTTCTGACCATATATAGCGAACGCCTTTCTTCGTAAGGCTAGTCAAGGGAAGCACAATACAAGAAAAGTCTTTGATGAATCGATGGTAATAACCCGCCAAACCCAGAAAGCTACGAATCTTATGAACATTCTCAGGCCTCTTCCAATTCTGGATGGCTTCAATCTTAGAAGGATCGACCGAAATGCCTTTGGAAGAAACAACATGGCCTAAGAACTTAACTTGATTTTCCCAGAAATGACACTTAGAAAGCTTTGCTTTGAGTTGATGCTATCGAAGAGTACTCAAAACAATTTTAAGATGTCGAGTATGGTCCGCTTCGGACTTAGAATATACAAGAATGTCATCGATGAAAACAATAACAAACTAATCGAGATATTCCCGGAATACTCGATTCATAAGGTCGACGAAATAAGCAGGGACATTCGTCGAACCGAACGGCATGACGAGCCACTCATATAAACCATAGTGAGTGCGAAAAGCTGTAAGTGGAAAGCTGTCTTCCGCAACTCGGAGTTGGTGAAATCTCGTGGCAAGGTCAAGCTGTGAGAAGACCTTAGCACCACTCAACTGATCGAACATATCGTCAATCCTAGGCAATGGATAGCGGTTCTTGATGGTCAACTTATTAAGCTTGCGATAATCGACGCATAGCCTAAGAGTCCCATCGGACTTCCTCACGAATACCCCCATGGCTCCTCACGGTAAAGAACTAGATCAAATGAAATTCTTAGCTTCAAGCTCTAGGAGTTGCTTCTTCAGTTCCTCATTCTCTTTAGTAGACATCCTCGTGGGAAGACGACTAACTGGCTGTGCACCTGGAATAAGGTCGATGCGGAACTCAATAGCCCACTTGGGTGGAATCTCGAAATAGGCTCAAATAAGTCTGGAAAGTCACGAACAAAGGAATCTGAGACACATTATCATCGTCGTCTCAAGAATCAAGAGCAAACAAAGAAGCCACGGAATCATGATCAGACTCTTGAAGCAAAAGAGATAACTGAGTAGGAGAATCGGGATGACGAAGATATAAAACTCTCTCCAAACAAAGAATCCTGGCATCGTATCTAACTAGCCAGTCCATACCAAGAATCATATCAAATCCGAGAAAAGGAATCACGTGCTGATTCGCACGGAAAGAAAAACCACAAATCATAATTTCAACATCATCATAAAGAAGACTAAGGGTTGTAGATCCCCCGATAGGATTCGAAATCCGTAAAGAAGTAAGCATGCAAGAAACATTTAACTGTAAAGAATCGATGAGTTCCTTCGATACGAATGAATGAGAAGCACCCGTATCGAAGAGCACTTGAATAGAGCGATCATGAAATAAAATAGAACCCTCTAAAATGGAAGAGAATATACCTCGAGACTGAGAAGCATCTTCAGAAGTGGTAGCTACACTAAGATGACCCTGACGAGAACTGTTCTCCCTTTTGGGACAAGCTAAAATCAAATGTCCATCCTTCTTACAATAGAGGCATCTCTTAGGCGTGGGACACTCTCTCACAGGATGGTCAGGCAAATCACTATTGAAACAAGCAAAAGGCTTAGCTGAAGGAGTAGCTGGAGACTGAGAAGAGGATCCCCCATGCTTCTTCTTCTTATTAGGGTGGAAAGGTTTAGAGTTGAGGGAAAACTTTTTCTTGTTCGAATTTCCCCAAACCTCACCCTCAACATCACTATCCTTCTCCTTCTCGACCGCTTCAAGCTGAAGGGTCACATCCACAAGTTTCTCAAAAGATAGCTCAAGATGAAGCATAAGGGATTTCTTCAAGTATTTCTTAAGTCCAGAGATGAACTTAAGATTATTCTTATACGGAGTAGAAATGTGCTCAAGACCATACTTAGATAAGGCTTCGAAAGATGCAACATACTCAGAAACTGTTGACTTCCCTTGTTTGAAATAAAGGAAACGTCGAGCTAGAATAGCTTTCTTGGATTCAGGAACAAACTTAAGCTCGAATCTCTTAAGGAACTGATCCCACTCTAAGGTGGACTCATCAACTTCCGCCACAAGGAAGTCATACCAATTCAATGCACGTTCTTGCAACACACCCGATGCGACAAGAACGCGACGATGGCTAGATATCTCCATACGTTTAAATATGTGCTCACAAGAACTGAGTCATGCCTTGACCTCTAAGACGGTCTCAGTGCCTCTAAAGATCTTGCCACCAAGATGAGTAAAGTCACTACACATGCACGCAAATGCGGATTTGCGCGAAGGAGAAGATCGAGCTGGAACGGGAGGTTGAGTGCTCCTAATAAGCTCGAGAATCTGATCGGTAGACATATATACACCTTCGGGACGAGAACCACTGGACGATCCCGCCGCCGAAGAGCGTCCTCTACCTCTACCAGACATAGCTGAAAGATAAGATAAGATAGGATTGTTCACAGGGTAGATAGATATATTAGCAATTCAAATGTAGAAATTAAGGAATACTACGGAATTAACATTCCTAGACATATTCCTTTCTATCTACCCCAAAGGAATCGAAAAGGGACACGAATCAAAACAAGGACAAGGTGAGATGGATCACGATTGGGGATGATGTGTACAAATGTATTATATTTGATGTAGGGTAATTTTGTGTACTGTTCTGCATATATCACATTATATTCTGAAATCCTGCTCTGATACCAAGCTGTGATGCCCCACCCCGAGGCCTACATTAGTAAAGAGAATTACTAAGTAATCATGTCCACTAATGCAGAGAATAGGGCTGGTTAAGGGCGACCCTCATGATAATGCATTAGCTAATAGCTAAGTATGTCGATATATATTTTTTTTTCCATTACCTCGTATATGGTTGACACACCTAGTCCTTAACTAATACGATACCATGGTGGTTTAGGACCGTTTCAGAATAAATGCAACATACAAATATATATAAACAGCCACAGAACAGTAAACCCAGATCAGAGTATACATACATCTCCATACATCATACATAACACAACATACATAAGTAGCATTAACTACAAAATATACATACACAACCATCCCACAAAATAATAGGTACAATGTCCAAGTCCAAACGAAGTGGTCCAAACAAAAGCAAGCTAATGGATCCAAGAAGGAGTGAGCTAAATCCATACCTAACTTGCAACTCGGTCTGACCTGAGTAATAAATACATAGATCCGGAAGCCGAGAACTTATCATTAGTAAAGATAACAGTAACAGGAGGAAAGGGAGAACCATTCCGTTGTAGACAACGGAACGATATAAGTATCATCAAATCATCTCAAAGGTGATACATTTATGGGTTCATCATGATTTCATAAGGGAATTCAATTGGTTATCTAACTATGGTTCATCTTCTACAGTTATATAAATGAAATAGGCAAGGATTTGAAACATATAAATAATCATCATAAAACAGTCTAAAACCACATAAATCCATCATAATAGAACTCAATGAGGGTCAAAACATCAAATTAGAAATCACCATAAACCATCAATACATGTAAGCCTTCATCCTAATCAAGGCTATAATAAAATCCTCATAAAAAAGGTGAAATCAAAACATCTAAAACTTCATGGAAAACTGCACGTGCTTACATCGTGACTAGTACTACTATTTGGCACCATAAACATCGTGATAACTGGAGTCAAGTAACATCATAACATCGTGAACATCGTGATGACTATAGTCTATAATGTCATAATGACTCCTAGTCACAAAGACCCAAGTTAATAACATCATGATGATTAGAGTCGCAACTACATCGTGATGACTCCAATTGAGTACTCGTGGTCTATAGTACTAGTAAACATCATGAATGTGTCTCAACTTCTCGGTAGGAACCCAATAAGCATTAATGTACGTCCCATACCATACGTTCGCACCTAACGGTTTACTAGCCGTTAGTTGGTGCCACACTATTAAAACATCATAAACATCATGAAAATATACTCTACCTCATCTCATCGGCGAGTAAATACAATACTCTACTTGCCTTATCTCATTGACGAGTACTAGTGGCATTGCGACTTGTCTCATCTCATCGAGAAGTTATAGCCATCATAATACATCTCAACATCGTAAAACAAGCTTACCTCATCTCATCGGCAAGTAAAAATAACATCTAAATGGTTATTTATAACCATAATTCCAAATAGGAATTTCTAGCTCTTAATTCGCCTCATTTCATCGACGATTAAGAAGTACATCTAAAAATGGTCCTTCATCGAATATAATCCTAAATTGGAGTTCTTGGACCATATAATCTATCCAAAATTTAATAACATCTTAAATCATCTCAAACAACTCATCGAAAGGGTTTCGATCGTATAAGTCTGATATTAAGCGATAAAGCAAATCCATGTATCTCATACCACATGTTTTACTTTACCGTTTAACTGTCTTTCTCATACGTTCGAAATTCATAAAAATAAGTAATTTTATTTATAAAATAATTTTATTAGAGAAAAACAAGAATTTGAAACAATTTTCCAAAAACGATTATTAAAACCAATATTTGAAATTTCTTTATTATAGGAAATAAATATATTTTTATTTAGAAAAATAATTTTAAAATACTATATAATAATAATTTGAAATGTCCATATATTTCAAAAATGGTTTAGTGAAAACCGTTCTCGAAACAATGAAAACTAAGAAGGATATCTCAAAACCGATAACTTGAATTCAATACGAATTCAATTCAAATTTCTCCCAAAACCAATTCAAATTACATTTAAATTTGAATTTCAAATTCTCCCAATAAAGCTAACCTACTGATAGGCATTATAGATCTCAAAATATCTTAAAAACAACATCAAAACCGAACGAGAATGAGAGCAAAATCGAGCTAATACAATTCTAATGTCAATGATTGTTATTGCTGTCATTTTGCACTCAGGACAGCAACATACAAACATAATTTCGACCAAGCAAGCTTCCAAATTTTAAAAAACTCAAAACATGAAACTTGTATAACATGATCTATGCTTTCCAGAACATCTAAAACTATTTAATTTGGTGAAGAAACGAAAGAATTATGGTTAATTCTATTTCAGATTCAAACACAGAGCAAATGTTAGTTTTGCTCTCGGGATAGCAATAGAAACACTCAATTTTGACCCATATAACTTCAAAACTATGGAAAATTCAAAACATGAAACTTGTTGCAATATGTCTATGCTTTCCAGAACATCTAAAATTATTAAATTTGGATAAGAAACGTGTAAATTATGGCCAAAATAATTCTCAGGCCAGTGATTGTTGTTGCTGTCGATTTGCTCTCGGGACAACAACAAACAAGCACAATTTTGATCAAGAAAACATCATAATTTTGGAAACCTCAGTACATGAAACTTGTAGATCTATGTCTAAGCTTTCTAGAACAGCCAAAATTATTAAATTTGGATTAGAAACCAAAAGGTTATGGCAAAATTCGTTTCGGCTTAAATCTCAAACAAATTTTACTGTAATGATTTTCTTATATATATTTTGTTTGCCAATTTCTCACAAGATTATCATTTTTAGCTAGCACATTCGTGAGCTTGCACTCACCTTGAAGATTTAGCAGCGAATTCAAGAGCAAATTGATAGCTTTTGGTGAAAAAGGGGCCTTCAATAACCTATAAAAGCTGAAAATGGAACATGTAGGGAAGAAGAAACCAATTACAGACAATTCATATACAGATTCAAAATTTTGATGAAATAAGCCTTAGTATTGGATTTAATTTCCTTTTCTTTCCTTTGTTTTGAAGATTTCTCTTCTTGTTACAGCAATTTAGTAGCAAAGTTTTAATTTTATAAAGAGGGAGGCCATAGTTTTCATTTACTGTTAATTTCTAGAGAAGAAGAAAGTGAGAAATGGAAAAACAACGTACAGTGTTTTTTTTCTTTCCTGCTAATTCTAGACTTGGGATTAGGATCTAAAACCCATACCCATAAAGCTCATTCCTATACTTAGTGAAAATTCATTAAGTAAAGCATATATTTTCACTTATTTAACCAATATATACACACCTTTACTTATTAAAAACCAAATAAAACTTATACAACAAAAGTTTTTGTAAATCAAATTGTTTTCTCAACAAAATAAAATCTAATTAAACTATAAAAATCTATTTTTATTAATAAAACCTTATTTCTACTTAATTATCATAATTTACACTTTTATCTCATAAAACACCATTTTTTAACATAACAATTTATACAAAAATTGTTTTCTTGTCAAATAAAATACAACAAACCATTCTTACTTTATTTTTACATCGAAATATTATTTTTAAACAATATTCCATCTTTTATATTAATAAAATACAAATTTACTTCATTTTTCCCCTTTTAAAATCAATAAATGGTTAATATTGGCATTAATTTCCAATATTATTACATTTATCGGAATAAAATTACAAATCGATTATTTTCACTCCAAATTCTCAAAATAAAGATTTTAAAACTTTATTTTAATAAATTTATATTTATTTCAACAATTTAAATGTTGAAATATATCTCTTGATTAATTTATTATCTCAAATTAACAAAATTCCAATATTTTCATCTTATTTAACCAAATCTCCTAACAATCAAATTTCAAGCCCAATATTTATTCTCAAACACATGTTTATTTAAAATAACAAAATTTTACCCAATTTATCTCCTCCATTTTATTTTATCCTCAATGTTAAACTATAACTATCATTATAATTTAATATTTCAGGTAATCACCAATACCATGGTTATTACAGTTGGTGTGCTATATTCTGTCTCAACAATATTCCATGCATATATGGTTTTCAAAAAAAAATCATTCTATTTTTCCAATATGCATATTACGATTGAACATGGGTGGTCTAATTATGGACGAACCTTCAGCAAAATCATTATTTAAAGAAGCCATTTAAAAAAAATCAAATTTTTAAAACAAAAATTGGTTTTTGTTCCTAGCTTACCACTTATAGGATCATTTTCACCCTAGAGTGAGGGGGTGAATAGGGTGATACTGATAATAATAAAAATTAATGCGGAAATAAAAATATTAATAGAAAGTAAAGTAGAAGAGATCACACACAAATTTTCCCAGCTTTGGCAAAACCCTACCTACGTGCTGCCCCCAAGGTTTCTACTAGAAATTAAGTAGTCAGACGCTTACACACGTAAACTTGCGACACCCACTACTTGACCAACCTAACTCTACGCTGAAAACCCTATCACAACTCAGCCAGTGAGTTGCGAATTCTCAAACTACGCCCCGTAGTTTGTACCTAGTCACATGACTAGAATTTACACAATTTAAAATAGAAAAAATTACAAAATAAAATAAACAAAGCAAAACCCTAGTTTAAATAACTTAAGCCCAATATTAAATATAATATGACCGGCCCAATTGTAAATAAAATAAGTTGTCTTCCCTCTTTTATAATTGCGGCCCAAATAGAGAAGGTTGTATCCTCTAGCCGATATTATCTTCGTTCCTCTTCCAAAAGCTAGGGTTCTTCAAATTGAAGTGACGCTTGATAATTATTCGATTGATTTAAGGAGTTTGCTTTGCTTCGTCAATCGACTTCTGGCTTTTACTTCACTCGGCTGCTTAATTTCTCGAGCTCTACTGAATAGAAATTGGTATTTGAATTTTGCTTTGATTTCTCTATTTGATATGCTTGAACTCGACGAATGCCAATGATGATTTTGGGTTTGATTTATAGGGTTTGAACACCTTATGTTTATGTTCGTATAATTGTGTTTGAATTCTTCAGTGATTTTTGCTTGGCCTTTTGATTTTTCTTGAATACTTGTGATAAATCTGAATTGTTCAATACGTATTTGTTATTCCATGATTTTGAATTTAGCTCCCTTGCTTTGGATCGGTTTCTTCTTTTGCTCCTATTACGTCAGCATTTTGAATTTTGTGATGACTTGACGAATTTTGAATTGTCATCCACTATTCCATTTTTCTGAGACTTGTTCATCTGACGTGTTGGTATACATACGAATTTGAAATGAATACGATTGACCCCTGTTGATTTTTATCTCGGCCTACTACTTCTGTTTATTTTCATTTTTGAACACTGCCTTGTATGTCTTTGTATGCCATTGATTTATTTAACTTGTTGTCACACACACTGTCACGTTGTTGTCCTTGTTCTTGTTCGAACTGAACTGTTGTTGAATTGCTTGGTTGGAGTCTTCACTTGTATGCTACTTGGTCTAGTTAGATGCACTTGCATTGCTTCTACTGGTCTGCATTTCTTCGAGTCTCCTCTGTTATGCATTTGTGATTTGGGTCTTGGTGTCACCACTGCTGTGTTTGGTTTTCATGTGAGCTGGTCTGTTTTGGTTGAGTCAGTTCATGTGTGAGTTGTTGCAGTCTTGGTTCTATTTCACTTGAAGTTTTCACTGTTGTATCCATGTAGTCAGTTCTTGATATCTTCATGTATGTTTGTGCCTTTGTGCTATCCCACTGTTTGTCTGATACATTGTGTGGTGGTCTTGTTTAGTTTTGGAACTGCTTGCATATCATTGTGAACTGGTTTACATGTTGTATGCATGTGACTTTGCTATTGCACATTTCCAGTCTGGTTGCTTTATACATGGTTGCATATGAATTTGCTGTTGCATTTCACCGTTCACTGTGTATATACATGTATACATGCATGTATATATGTATGTTGAGGCATTGTAGTTGCATGTGTGGTTGTGTTCTTGGAGTCTTGTATACTTATGAGGTGTTGTTTCCTTTGGTCATTGGATGTGTCAACTCCATGTATACTTGAGTTTGTCTCATTTTAGAGTAGTCTGGTTTCATTCTTGTTTGATTGCTCTTGCCTAGAGTTTGAATGGTTGAGGCTGCTGTGTGTTATTGCATATATATGTATACATGTGTGTATACATATGTATATATATGTATGGTGGTTTGATATTGAATCTGGTTGTATTGCAATTTGGTCTGGACTTCATTTACTTCGAGCCAGTTCATTTACCTAATCTGGTTACACCCCATACCTGAACTGATGTTGCATTGAGTCTTTTTGTAGCTTGCTTGTGCACACTTGAGTTTGTTCTGGTTCATGGCCCTAGTCTGGTCTGTGTTGTTTTGACTTGAGTCTGGACTGACCAAGTGTATATTTGAAATGTTGTATGTTGTTTTGCATGCACCTGAGTTGAATCCACCATTTGGTTGGGTTTGACCTTGTGCTCACCTGTCCTTGTAGTTTTAACACGCAAGTGTATATCGGTGTGCACGACCTTGTGGCTTGTATAGTGATACATTGTGCATGTCACAAGTTGTTCGTGTATGATGAATTAAAAGAAACTATGACGAACAACCCAAATAACTAAGGCAAATAATATTTTCAAAACACACATTTTATTGTACACTGCAAAATATTTCTTTTTCAATTTTACTGCGTAAGTGTTTATTTTGTAGATAGTTCAGATGCTGAATACAGGCTGGTGCAAAGTTGAAGATCAAATACGAGTGATGAGTAAATATATGAAGGTGTAAAACGTATGTAAAAATTGTATAGTGAAAATTGTGTTGTAATATGAAATTGTATTGTAACTGAAAATGTGAAAATGTAGTGAGAGCTTAAATTTGTACTATTCGAATTTGTAATAAAATATTTGTTTGAATGAAATATTTGTTTGAATATGAATTCTGAGTTATTTATTTTATTCAACAAATATTTATTTAATTATATGAAAAATAAAATAGTAAAATAACAAATGCATTTAAACAAATATATATATGTTTATTATCATCAAACAAAAATAATAGGCTATTATATTCTACAACTAATGCAAGTAGTCAAAATTATTACTGCATCACATAATTGTAGTTAAAATATACAAATGTAATCCATTATTGATACCAAAAAATAAATTAAGAACGATATCCATTTTAACTGCATTTATGTGATGCAATAATAATTTTTGTCGCGGTTGATAATTATATTCATTCACAATGCACTTTATAATTTAATTGCATCTAGAAAATATAGATATATTTCAATGCTTTAATAAAATGTAATTATATTCTAACAACATATTTTGAATTGATTTAATTTACTGCATCTATGCGATGCAATAATAATTTTGGCTTGCATTTGATAATTTGATTCAATTTCAATATAGTTATAATTTAACAACATTAAGAAAATGCAATTAAATTTAAATACTTTAAGAAAATGAAATTGTAATTCAACGTCACTTTTTAAATTAATTTACTACATTTATGTGATGTAGTAATACTTGGTTGCACTTGATAATTTTATATAATCTTTATACACTTTAAAATTACTACATTAAGAAGATGCCATTATATTTAAATGCTTTGAGAAAATGCAATTATATTTTAACAATATATTTTGAATTAATTTAACCGTATTTATGTGATGCAATGATAATTTTGGCTACATCTAATAATTTTATTCGATTTTAATATCTTTATACATTGACTGCATTAAAAAAATGCATTTAGATTTAAATGCTTGGAGAAAATGCAATTATAATGTAACATCATTTTTTGAATTAATGTAACTGCATTTATATGATGTGGCATTAATTTTGGCTACATTTGATAATTTTTTATAATATTAATGCACTTTATAAATTAGTTGCATTTCATTCGATCTTAATACAAAATTTAACCACATTAAGAAAAATACAGTTATAGTTGCATTAATATAATGTGTTTATAATTTTAAATCCATATTTATTATTTTTTAACCTAGTGATTTGAATGATGCAATCATAGTTAAATTAGAACTACACAGTTTTCGATACATTATTTATATGAAAAAATTACGATTTTTCACAAAAACTAATTCAAAGACAAGATATTTACATCTACATACATATCATTTAAAAGATGATAATATTTGTGAATTGATAATAAAAACAGTTCATTGATATGATTTTTCTACAAAAACCAATTGCATTTTAAATATTGAAATCGGAATAAGTTGTGATCTAAACTACTCCTTTGATTAACTAAAAGATTCATCTATGCAATATGGGTGACAAGAAACAATAGAGCATTTGGAGCGTCCTAAAAAATGCAAGTTTTGAGATTATCAAACATTACATGTGAGACCGCCAAAGGATATGAGCTATAAGGTTTAGGGAGGATGTGACGGCTCGGGTTTTGCCCGCTCGAAAATCAACATCCGTACTTCACATTGTACTAGAATGCCGCAGATTCGACCGTTCAAATCCGATTCGCCGGAGCTATAACGGTCGAATCTGCGGCATTCTAGTACAATGTGAAGTACGGATGTTGATTTTCGAGCGGGCAAAACCCGAGCCGTCACATGTGGTATCAGAGCTAAGGTTGAACTTTAGCTCAGGAGTATAACACGTTAAGTAGCTCATTAGAGATAGAGTGCAGTAAACTCTAGAATGAGTATCCTCAGATATCTGTTCGAATGCCTCAATAAATTCTCTTGCTATCCACTGATAGTGAGTATGAGTGCAAGAAGAGGATGAGATAGGGGACAGAGAAATACGACTAGAAATGGTCAATACTCTGCAACAACAAGGAAACAATCTTTTCTCTATCAATCTCTTTTGTTCGTCATCTTTCCTCAATTCTTCGATGATTTTTGGTGGATCCAGGAAGAAATTCCATGTGACATATCGTGCACGTGTACGAGGCGCCGGAGCCACTCCGATCGTCGCCGATATCTTGCACAAATCGCCGGTGACCATCTCAACTCAGGCAAACACTCAGATCGTCGAAACCACCACGAAATCGAAATCGAGCAATTATCTCGACATCAGAAAAACAGCACTCGCCGGAAACTCCCTTATTCCCTTCGCCTCCATCCACGAGAACACCAGCAGCTCCGGCCATCAACTCATCATCCTCCCCTCTACCATTTCCCAACACCACGGCACACTCGGTCACTCAGAGATGACGAAATCACCTCGATTCCAGACCACAACAAAACTCGAGCTTAAACCCTATTCTTACCTCGTTCTCTCATCTCTTGCAATAGATAATTTTCCTAACAATTTTCCTGAAATCGTTGATCAACAAACTATCTTTAAACAAAAATTCAACATCTAAGATTTGCTCGATCACCGGAATTTGATTAAAATGCATATTTGGTTCAACTAGGAACTGCACCTTGCACACTCAACTAAAAATCATCATATTAATTTTAAAAATCCTACCTTTGAATGTAGATTCAAATTATAAAATCAAATCAGTAATTTAAATTATTCGAAATCATTCATATGATTTCTTTTTACTGTAAACTTGAGTTTACTGAGTCAAATTCTCCATTATCAAGCTTAAAAAAAATTCTAGGTCATGATTTAAGTTTCAAGAAAATATGTTTACTCACTTAAAAATCATTATTTGCATCTTAAAAATCCTATCTTCGACTAAGAATTCAAGTTATATGATTGAAGTAGCCATTTAAAACATTCGAATTTAACCATTGATTTCCTTTTCACTGTAAAATGCCATTTTCACAATATTCATTCAATCGTTAAACTTGTGATCATTTTTAAAATTTATATTGCCACCTTACAATCACTTTTTATTTTGAGATTAAGGCTTAATATGGGTTGGTTTGGGTAGTATGAATTTTTCTTGAGTTTTAGCTACCCTGTTACTAAACAGAAACTCATCTGTTCTTAGATAAGCATACACATCTCATTACACACATATATATTCACACACATTTATATTCGAATCAGAGATGTACAAGCCACATATGCTCATTTCTAAAAATTTAAAACAAGTGTTACTCACCTGAAATTTAGAAAGAACAGAGCACTTAGTCTTGCAGACAGTTTGAACTTGAGAACTGGAACATGTTTTCAACTTTGATCTTCCTGGATCTTCTTGTTTGCTTTAATTGGATTGTTGTTTGTAATAGATGTTGATTTAGTTTTGTTTTTTTTTCTTTCTTCTTTTTCAAGTTTGCTCTGTTATCTTTTGATGCACGAAAATGTGATAAGAAAGTGATATATAGAAAAATGTTCTCAGGAAATAATATAGCAGGTACAAATATTTTTATTTGGGTCAGAGATTTTCCTTAGGCTAAAATGATGTTGTAGTGTACTAAGGTCTCACGCATTAAATGATCTTGTACAAAATATATATATATATATATATTCACCTATATGCTAATATCTTCCCTTGCAAGCCATTTCACTTAGATATATTTCCTTTGCTTGTTTGTTTTAATGTACATACTTATCTAGTTTGCTTTATATGTTGAGTTCATATTATCTATGTGTTTATTTTTTCCTTTCTATGCTGTCTTGTTTACAAGTCTGGTTTCATACTTTTAAAATTATAAATTAGTATGGTTATTGTTATAAAGTTTTAGCTATCAACATTTAAATCATTTATTTATTAAATACGACTTAAATATTCAAATTCAATATATATACAATATTTTAAATTAAAATGATGTAACACATTTATATTTGATTTCGAGGAAACTCGCTCCATTTATCGCTTTATTTTACTATTTTTATCCAAAAATTTATTTAATCATAAATTTAACTCAAAATTTCATTTAATTATTAATTTAAATAAATTTTAAATTTCGGGGTCGTTACAAACTTCCCCCCTTAAAAGAATTTCGCCCTCGAAATTCACAGGCACGAAAACAAAGACAGATGAAGAATGTTTCATCTAATCAAACTGAATATCTATTCCGCATTTGGCTTACCAAATCAGAATATCAAAATCAGATACAAGAACGAATCTGTTTAACACTTCACAAGATACTCGAGTTATCCAGGTCTACGAAGTATGCAATGACATCGGTCAATTCGAAAGGATAACTAACCATTCGTAGAACATATCCGAACCCAAAGAATAGATAGATATATGGATACGATTTCAAAACTTTCAGTTTAGAACTAAAGTATACCTATCAATCATAGCAATCAAAGCAAACAATACATCCAAACAAACAATTTTGGCCTTTTTGGAGTTTATGTCCCATATTTATATATCGAATTTCTTCCTGGATCCACCAAAAATCATCGAAGAATTGAGGAAAGATGACGAACAAAAGAGATTGATAGAGAAAAGATTGTTTCCTTGTTGTTACAGAGTATTGACCATTTCTAGTCGTATTTCTCTGTCCCCTATCTCATCCTCTTCTTGCACTCATACTCACTATCAGTGGATAGCAAGAGAATTTATTGAGGCATTCGAACAGATATCTGAGGATACTCATTCTAGAGTTTACTGCACTCTATCTCTAATGAGCTACTTAACGTGTTATACTCCTGAGCTAAAGTTCAACCTTAGCTCTGATACCACATGTGACATATCGTGCACGTGTACGAGGCGCCGGAGCCACTCCGATCGTCGCCGCTATCTTGCACAAATCGCCGGTGACCATCTCAACTCAGGCAAACACTCAGATCGTCGAAACCACCACGAAATCGAAATCGAGCAATTATCTCGACATCAGAAAAACAGCACTCGCCGGAAACTCCCTTATTCCCTTCGCCTCCATCCACGAGAACACCAGCAGCTCCGGCCATCAACTCATCATCCTCCCCTCTACCATTTCCCAACACCACGGCACACTCGGTCACTCAGAGATGACGAAATCACCTCGATTCCAGACCACAACAAAACTCGAGCTTAAACCCTATTCTTACCTCGTTCTCTCATCTCTTGCAATAGATAATTTTCCTAACAATTTTCCTGAAATCGTTGATCAACAAACTATCTTTAAACAAAAATTCAACATCTAAGATTTGCTCGATCACCGGAATTTGATTAAAATGCATATTTGGTTCAACTAGGAACTGCACCTTGCACACTCAACTAAAAATCATCATATTAATTTTAAAAATCCTACCTTTGAATGTAGATTCAAATTATAAAATCAAATCAGTAATTTAAATTATTCGAAATCATTCATATGATTTCTTTTTACTGTAAACTTGAGTTTACTGAGTCAAATTCTCCATTATCAAGCTTAAAAAAATTTCTAGGTCATGATTTAAGTTTCAAGAAAATATGTTTACTCACTTAAAAATCATTATTTGCATCTTAAAAATCCTATCTTCGACTAAGAATTCAAGTTATATGATTGAAGTATCCATTTAAAACATTCGAATTTAACCATTGATTTCCTTTTCACTGTAAAATGCCATTTTCACAATATTCATTCAATCGTTAAACTTGTGATCATTTTTAAAATTTATATTGCCACCTTACAATCACTTTTTATTTTGAGATTAAGGCTTAATATGGGTTGGTTTGGGTAGTATGAATTTTTCTTGAGTTTTAGCTACCCTGTTACTAAACAGAAACTCATCTGTTCTTAGATAAGCATACACATCTCATTACACACATATATATTCACACACATTTATATTCGAATCAGAGATGTACAAGCCACATATGCTCATTTCTAAAAATTTAAAACAAGTGTTACTCACCTGAAATTTAGAAAGAACAGAGCACTTAGTCTTGCAGACAGTTTGAACTTGAGAACTGGAACATGTTTTCAACTTTGATCTTCCTGGATCTTCTTGTTTGCTTTAATTGGATTGTTGTTTGTAATAGATGTTGATTTAGTTTTGTTTTTTTTTCTTTCTTCTTTTTCAAGTTTGCTCTGTTATCTTTTGATGCACGAAAATGTGATAAGAAAGTGATATATAGAAAAATGTTCTCAGGAAATAATATAGCAGGTACAAATATTTTTATTTGGGTCAGAGATTTTCCTTAGGCTAAAATGATGTTGTAGTGTACTAAGGTCTCACGCATTAAATGATCTTGTACAAAATATATATATATATTCACCTATATGCTAATATCTTCCCTTGCAAGCCATTTCACTTAGATATATTTCCTTTGCTTGTTTGTTTTAATGTACATACTTATCTAGTTTGCTTTATATGTTGAGTTCATATTATCTATGTGTTTATTTTTTCCTTTCTATGCTGTCTTGTTTACAAGTCTGGTTTCATACTTTTAAAATTATAAATTAGTATGGTTATTGTTATAAAGTTTTAGCTATCAACATTTAAATCATTTATTTATTAAATACGACTTAAATATTCAAATTCAATATATATACAATATTTTAAATTAAAATGATGTAACACATTTATATTTGATTTCGGGGAAACTCGCTCCATTTATCGCTTTATTTTACTATTTTTATCCAAAAATTTATTTAATCATAAATTTAACTCAAAATTTCATTTAATTATTAATTTAAATAAATTTTAAATTTCGGGGTCGTTACAGAGGAGCTATATGAACTCATGATTATACAATGTAGTCGCATTTTTAGTTTTCAGTTTGTGCTGGGCCGATGGCCTTTTTTTTGCTCCATGTTTCATATACAGTTCTTTTAATTAGATAATGCATGGGCCGGGATCCCTTAGCCTAATTATTGTTTCGAAAAATCAGAACAAGATGTGAATATTAATATGGATTTGAGGATATCAACTGGTTACAAAAGGAAAATGCGGGTAGTGCATAATTTACATAAAATTATAAAGGAGGATGATTTGTATACTAAAATTATTTGAGTGAACTAAACGTATAAATCCTCTTATTTTTATCAATAAATCAGAAATTTTAAGAGACTTAAACCAATCTCCACCACAAAAATCTAGATCTTCAATGCGTTTATTAGATTTATATCAACTTCATGTTATTACTGCAAAATCTAGTATACACAAGTATTGAAAAATCTATTGAATTATAAAATTTTATCATGTATTTAATAATAACAGAAATACAGAGTGTTAGGAATATGTTCATCTTTAACTGCATTAGACTTATGTAGTTAGATAAATTTTGAGCTACAAAGTTTATTATTTATGTTCAATTACATTTAACAGCATTAAATATTGTAACAACCCATCATTCGTAATACCCAAAAATCATCGTCTCACAACGACGACTACGATAGAGTTAGGGGTATGCCCTAGGGACAATGATGTAATTTGTTACATATATCTTAGTCATTGAATAATCTTGTTCATAATAAAGGTGTTTCTTTCTATTATATACTTGATATAATGTGGTTATATTAATTAATTAATTTAAAGTATATTTAATAGAAAATCCATAAATGACATATTTTGTGATAGTAGTTACAAAGTGTTGTAACCATGAGTAATTTATCACAATAAAACAAATATACCATTTTAAATGTTTTAAGCAAGATGCATCAAGACTATATATCGATGTATCCGTGGAGACTAGAGTATGTAACACTCTCCAAATGTTGGGCGGTGTACTACTCATGACTAATGGGGGCACCTAGGGGTTACGTACTGATGGTTATTGGATAACAATGGAACAACTCACTCAATAGTTTTATGTTGGTTAATATAACTAAGGTCAAACAAAAAATATCGATATTACCGATTTACACAGTTCTCTCGACTTGAGAATACTATAGTTTGGTCAAGTGGAAGTATTGGAAGTGAAGCACTATTTAAGAGAGGATTCATCTCCTCAGTTATACAGGTTAGTATCATGGTCAACTCAAGCCAACTCAAAGTCAAAGTCTCTAGCTAGAGCATTTTGGTTAATAATAATTGTTATTATTAAACCAACGACTCTGTGTTTGGACTATAAATTTGAATGTGGATGATATTGGAATTTTGACCATTACAAAATTCCATAAATCCTAATATGACATAATTTTGATGAAGAGAATTGATGTAAATAATTATCACTAGCAGGTGCCGCTTATAATAAGTAAAATTTGATTTTACCGAAAAGACCTGTAAGCGATAATTCAGCCAAACTATCATACCACCTGCTAAATAAAGGAGGAAGTTCTAGTAGGAGAATAGGAAAAGGTTCATTTAATTCTATTATAAACAAAACCTCTCATTTTTGAAAGTACAGAGAACAAAACGTCACTTTCATTTTTGTTCTCTTTTTCTTTCTCTTCTTAATCATTCATCCATGGCTGAAACTTCATCCAAATAAAAAAACATCAAAACAAATTCAAATCAACATCAAACTAAATTAAAAAGGGCGGACCATTCTTCTCTTGCAAAGTGGGATGGTGATTTTTGAAATTTGAGGAAAAGCCACATATTAAGGTGTGATGAAGTGCAAGTTTTATCAGATCTAGAGAGTGATCAATCAGATCTAGGTATTCTTCTATCATTCAAGGTGTTTCTACATGCTTCATCCTAAGGTAATTATATGTGCGTATAATTCGATATTTACATGTTTATTTTACTATTATTATCTATGTTTGTTTATCATTTCCTTTTAATGTATGTTTATAATAAATCGACGCGTCTTGGATCTCATATTACTTCTGATAAATTCATTCTCTGTGTTGTTTCGATCTGTAATTTCTTATCACAAATTTACGCATGCCTACCTTGTTCAAATTTCTTTTATTTTATTGTAGATAGTTATGAAATTAAAAATTGACTTTGAATGAGATTTATGTATACTATGAGATAATCTTTACTTATTCAAATGCTAAGGGATTATGTGTGTGCGTGTGTGTTTGTGTTAAGTTATTTACCAATTGTTGAATCTGATTTTAATTACATATTATAAATATTTGTGCAATTACTATAATCCTTTTTAAAACAAAAATGGATACCTTGATTTAATATTAATGAATGGACTTTAGTGCAAATTTTAATTATTTGTTGTTTTCTATATTTAAAGTTTTGTACTAAGTTTGATGTATTGTTTCATTCCTAAATTAAAAATATAACGAAAACTTTGAACTTTTAAACTAAAACCCTTTTGTACAAATGTATATACACATATACCATATGCTACATTGTTTGCAAATATATGCCTTCAGATCCAAATTATTAAATTTTAATTATCAGCTATATGCTGTAACGACCCATATTTTTAACTATTTTAAATTATTAAATTTAATGTGATTATGGAATAAAAATGGTTAAAAATAAAATTTTAATGAATTATTTATGTAATATATTTAATATGAACTTGAGTAAAATTTTGAAATAAACAATTTCGAAGATTTAGGCAATAAAGATATTGAAATGAAATTCTATGTATTTACTGTGTTTATAACCAATAACTGGAATTAAATGATAAATATTGAATTATTTAGATAGAAATAAAATAATTGTTGATAACTAAAATTCATTTGAAATTTAATGATTATTAATATAATTTATTGGATAACTAAATTGTTTAAATTCAACATTGGAAATTATTTGAATAATTGAATTTTGAGTATAATATGAGTGAAGATGATATCGAAAGTTGATTTAAATTTTATTTAAATATGAATGAAGTTAGTGAACTTTTAAGATTCAATTTAAAGTGATTAAATTGATTTAGGAAATTACTTGTTTTAATTAACGTGTAAGAATAGCCATTTTGGGCACTTTCTCGGATTTCGGCGAAACTGGTTTCATCGGATCCGTAATAGTGAATTATTGTAGGATTTCAAGTTTCGTAGCGATCGGACTTATCATTTGGCTGTGCGAGCTTGAAACGTATAGAAATTAATTAAAGAAATTTAGTTAAAATAATCTGATTTTGAAATGCTATCTTCTGAATATGATGGAATTGGCTTTCGAAACTAGTTCCATTGTGTTCGAAATGGGGGTATAACATATAAAACGTCAGGCGGTACGCTACATTTGGATCTCGAGAATTTTGGGACATTAAGAAGCTAAATATTTTCTAATTATAATAATATATATACTCACCCTCATCCAACATGTCGTACACACCGCCCCATTCCTGTCTTCCCCGTACTTCCCCCTTCATTTCAAAATTTCAACAGATCGAGAAAAATAAATAAATAATAAACAGATAAACAAAGTCACGATTTTTCTCTGGATGCGTGCAAGCATGGAGAGGCACGACTAGAGGAGGTGGCGCGTGGCAAGCACGTAGAGGATTGCCGGAGCGACCGGAGGAGAGGTAGTCGGCGGCGGCTTAAGGGTTTGTGTTTTCTCAATTTGAGCGCACGCGAGTTGGAGGGTGATGGTGTGCATGTGAGCACTTTGATGGCTGGTGAAGGCAGAGGGCGTGTTGGATAGCAGGCGATTGATCGATAAAAAAAGGGGAATGAAGAGATGCGCGAGCTCAGCTGGAAGAAGGAGGATACATGCGTACCTGGTGGTATTGTTCATATGGAAGAGAAGGTACGTTTCGAGTGAAACGAGTCGCGATGTAACATCCCCTACTTGGAGGCCCAAGACTAACGGCTACGGATGCTACAGTCATCCATGATTATTAATCTTTGGCGACTAAATACGGTGGTGCTTGATATATTGATACACAGATCATGGAAATATGGAAAAAATTTAAACAATTCAAAAAACATGTTTCCACATTTAACTCAAAACATTGATGTTCATTACATAATCCCAATAACGTTAACCACGTTCAGCAAAATATAATTATTACAAATATGTCAAGAGCGACATATGAGGATGCTCTCTTGGTAGATCAGAGTATATAGATGGCTAATAAATCTGCCTTTACAAACAAAACACACAGTAGAAAAAGATAACTCTAAATAACTATATGCCTCCTGCACGCCTTCGGAAGCTTCATTTATCTAAGAAGAGAACCTGAAAACCCTAAACCTCAAATTACTCAAAATCAATTAAGTACCCGAGAGTTTAAGGGGAAAACAAAAACTTCGAGTCAGACATAAAGCCTGGTATAAATAATAATCTAACATCTCAATCCTTTTAGATATCTAGCTTAGCGGAATGGGTTTTCCCCTCACTAGTATCCTAAAGCCTTTATAATACCATATACTGTACTCCTGCATTAACAATGGTTAAAATATACAATTTCAATATATTATTATGATATGCATACTTGAAAACAATTAGGATTTCCCTTCCCTGGTTTAAACAAACACACTGTCTTAGTTATAGCCCATAGGGTCACTATTAACTTTTTTAGTTTTCAAGGGTTTACTAATAACCTTTAAATAACTAATGAACACCTTGTCCTATTCATAGTTTTCATGGGATCACTAAGAACCTATAGGCTCCTGCCAGTTAACTTGATTTATTCATGGTTTTCCCCAACCTATTGGTTATTCCAATAACTAATCACTTTATCCTAGTTTTCATGGGTTGACTAGGGATCTATGGATTTATCCAATAACTCACTTCACACCCTAGTTTTCATGGGTTGACTAGGAACCTATTAATACTTCCATTAGCCACTTACTTATTCTAGTTTTCATGGGTTTACTAGGAACCTATTGACTGATGTCAATTCTTAATCCGAATATAGTTTTCATGGGTTCACTACAAACCTCTTAGCTCATACTAGTCCTTAATACATAGTTTTCATGGGTTAACTATGAACCTGTTGGTTTCCTCCAATAACTACTTAATCATAGTTTTCATGGGTTTACTAGGAACCTATTTGGTTTATACCAATAACTACTTTATCATAGTTTTCATGAGTTTACTATAAACCTTTTTGGGTTACCTCCAATAACTACAAAGTTTAGGCAACCTATAATTTTGGTCACCCTGACTCAATGGATGTAATTCTACTTATTTAGGAGTTTAAGCAATTTATATTCACTATTAGGTTAACCTAGATGGTTCTTTCACCCACTTTTTCCCTAAAATACAGTTATGAGTTATCATATTTGAAGAAGCAAAATACAATTTAACAATACCACTGAAGTGGGTTTAATGCCCTTGAAATACATTTCATAAAACATAGCCAACATGATTAACTTATATTTTTTTCAAGGCCATACTTCTTCACAATCATGTGCTTAAGTCATTAAAAACTCCTTTATATATGCCGTAGGTTCTCCTTAAAAATTTAGTGTATGGGTCTTTAAAACTTTTCGAATCCATTGAAATCATTCAGCAATTTAAACCATTTGAAAGCATTCAGCTCTTAAAATATAAACTTTTCGAAGACTTACTGGGTTCAATTTAAAACATGCAGAAAATTCCACTTTTAAAACCTTTCGACTACATTGGAAGCAACCTTTCGACTTTGTCGGAAGGTCTGCTTCGAAAGCTTTAAAACATCTCTTTGAAACAATAAGCTTCAGCCTTTAAAACACCTTCTACGAAAGCTTTGAGTTATACTTCAATTATAAAACAAGGGTAATTCATCTAAGTCGAAAGCTTTGATACCTTTCGAAAGCATTGGAGAAGCAGCTGGTTTTAAAACATGTAAACCTTTCGACTTTGTCGAAAGCATCGACTTCAAAAGGATTGAAAAGCAGCTATAACCTTTTGACTGTGTCGGAAGGTTTCAAAACAAAACAAACAGAAAAAGTTGTAGTAACCTTTCGACTCTGTCAGAAGGTTTAAAAAAAAATAGTGATAAAACAGCAGTAACCATCCGATTGTATCGAAAGGTATAAAACCATTATTTTTAAACATTTGACCTGGTTGAAACAACCAGTCGAAAGCTCTAATTCGAAAGCAAAGCTGGTGAAAGCTTTTTGGTCTATAAAATAAACATACCCCAACCTCTCGGCCAACCAACCTTTCGACTAAGAACCCTTCGACCCTTTCCAATTAATTACGTACTAAGATACGTGATACCATATGCATTGGTTTGACCTTGTCGAAAGGTATAACCTTTCGACTTAGTCGGGAGGTCTGGGTCGGGAGGTTTAATGTCGTATAAGGCTGAAACATGCTAAAAGTATGATTTCTTTGTTTTTAACTTAAAAAGGATAACTTTCTAACTAACCTGCCTTTGTTTGTCAAATTCTCATTGGTTAAGAAATGCTTTTCAGAAAAATGTTGCCACTATTTTCAAATTTTAATAATGATTTTATTTTATAAAATGCCCCTTCTCCTTAATAAAATATATAAAACCTTTAAGTCCCATACCTTAAATAATTTTATATATTCATCATAATACATAGAAAAAATCTAAAAAAATCCCAAAAAAATCCATTTTATTATGTTTTCCAACATATAAAAATTTCAAACCCAATTAATCATTATTCAAGCCGTAAATATTTTACAACCAAATAAATCATTTTCTTCACTAGAAATTAATATAAAATCCATATGAATTCAAAAAATTATAAAAACTGAAACCCATCTCCAAATCATGTTTTCTATGACATAAAATTTTCCCATGGCATTTAAAAATCATTTCATCTTGATTTTACGCTAAAACCGTGTATATCGCCTCTTAAACGACCTTGTTTAATCCATTTAAATTGCAAATCAAGCATATCATCATTCAATTATATCATAAAAACATATTTAACACTAAAATCCGAAACCATATGATCATAAAACTAAAATAGAGATGTAGAAATTATTATTCACCTTAGATAAGGAAATTGAAGTTTGATTGAGATTGATTTCCTCCAACTTGAATCCTAAGCTTTAAGTTGATTTTTCTCTTCTCTTCTTCGTAATGGCCGGCTTTGCTTGCTTCTCACGGTTATAAATTTTGTTTGAGATAAAAATGAATGTATATAACTTAATGAGGATAGTATAAGGGTGGGAAGTATGGTTATTTACCCTAGTGCCCTTAGGTTTAATTTCCTAACCATTTTTATAAGTTCATTTGATTAGATAAGCACGGCCACTTAATTTATTAATCAACCTCAATCTCCTTATCTACATTATTCTATTTAATTTATTCTAATTAAATCTCCTGAATAATGTTATACAAAAAATTAGGGGTGTTACAAGCTCCCCTCCTTAAAGAATTTTGTCCTCAAAATTCAGTAAGGACTAACTAGCAACCATAGCAATCATCTGTAACATTCTCTAACAACCATACTAGCCTACTTGACTAACAAATATCTATATAAATCTAATATAGACATACCATCAATGCAGATCAGGATAAGCCTCCTGAATCCTATCTTCTGTCTTCCAAGTACAGTCTTTCTCGTTGTCGCTCCACTGAACTTTCACCAACTTGACTGTCGTGGTCCTTAATCTCTTCTCATCTCTTGCTACAACTCGAATCGGCTATCTAACAAAAGTCAAATCAGGCTCTACTATTAAATCCTCCAACTTTGTCTGTGGAATAGTAGACTTTAGATCATGCACATACTTATGAAGATGAGACATGTGGGATACATTATGAACACCTGCCAAACTGCTCGGCAACTCTACTCTGTATGCGAGCTTTCCAACCCTTTCTATAATCTAGAAGACATAACCGTCCCTTCTTTCTCAACTGTCCCATTTGGTCAAGACTAAAATACTTTAGGTCATCAACCTCTGATCCTTCCTCAAGCCTTCTAATCCTCTCAGCTAAAACTGGATCTTCTCTCTGTTTAGAAGCTATCCTTTCGATCAGCACTGGTCGAACTTCTAAACAAGACAGCATGGCAGTACCCCTGACTAGAACTAGCATTAGATCTCAACTGCACACCACAACTGGCTAAAGCTTCTAGATCCTTCCATTCTACCAACATCGCTAACACCACATTTTGATGTTTTCTACTGAGAGCATCAGCTACCTTATTTCCTTTTCCAGGAGTATACTCTATACCGAAATCATATGCAGCTAAAAACTCCAACCACCTCTGTTGTCTCATATTCAACTCCTTCCGAGAGAATAGATACTTTAATGACTTATGATCGATATACAACTCAAATCTTTCTCCCAACAGATAATGCCTCCAAATCTTCAATGCAAAGACCACTACAGCTAACTCCAAGTCATGAGTAGGATATCTAACTTCATGCGGTCTAAGCTACCTAGATGGGTAAACAATAACTTTGCCCTTCTGCATCAATACTGCTACCAATCCAGTACCACATGCATTAGTGTATACTACCAACCCATGATTACCATCTGAAACTGCTAACACTGGCGCATTGGTCAACAAATGCTTAAACTTAAGGAATGCTTCCTCACAATTGTCGGACCAAACAAACTTCAATTCCTTCCTGGTCAACTTAGTCAAAGGCGCTGCTATCCACGAGAAATCCTTAATGAATCTCCGGTAATAGCCAACAAGTCCAAGAAAACTCCTGATCTCGGTTGCCATCTCTGGTCTCTTCCAATTATCGACTACCTCGATCTTAACCGGATCAACTGACAATCCTTCCTCTAAAACCACATGACCAAGGAGCTTAACCTCTCTCTTCCAAAAATGACACTTGGAAAATTTTGCCTCTAGGTGATTCTGCCTCAGCATCTCCATCACCACTCTAAGATGAATCTCATGCTCTCATTTATCTTTAGAGTACACCAAAATGTCATCTATAAACACCAATATAAATCTATCCAAGTGCTCTTGAAAAACCCAATTCATCAAATCAACGAAGAAAGAAGGTGCATTTGTCAATCCAGATGGCATCACCAACCACTCATAAAAACCATACCTAGTTTGAAATGCCATCAAAGGAATGTTATCTTCCGCCACTCTCTATTGATGGAACCCCATCGCCAAATCCAATTGGGAAAATACTTTGGCTCCACTCAACTGATCAAACAGATCATCTATCCTAGGCAGAGGGTACCTATTCTTGATTGTCCTCTCATTTAACTTACGATAGTCGATACACATCCTTAACAACCCATCTAGTTTCTTCAAAAATACTACAGCTACTCCCTAAGGCAAACTGCTTGGTCTAATAAAATTCCTTCCCTCCAGATCCACTAACTGCACTTTCAATTCCTTCATCTCTATCAGTGTCATCTTGCTAGGTGGTCTACTGACGGGTTCAGCTTCTAGTACAAGGTCTATTCGAAACTCAACAGCTTGTTTTGGGGGTAGCTCAGTAACTGTTTCAAATACATCTGCAAACTTTCTTGCCACACAGATCTGACTAAGCTTTTTTCCAACCTCCATGATACTCAACAAAGCACACGCACTCTTACTGGAATTCTCCACCAAGAAAATGATTCGGTTATGACTATCTGGGTGCCTCAATGATATTTCCCGATCCTGATAAAATATCCTAGCCTTATTCTTACCCAACCAATCCATACCAAAATGATCCTGAAATCCACGAAATCAAAAACATACAGACTGCATGCAGACTTATGGTCTAACAAATCAAGTTCTAACTGGTTACATCTCATCCCAAAAGTTGCATACCCTCCTATTGGATTCGCAACCCTTAAGGAAGTAACAAGGTATGTGGGTTCTATACATAACCTATCAACCAAACACTGAGATATAAATGAATGCGATGCACCGTTATCAAAAAGTACCCTAACTGGTATACTCTGAATCAAAAGCGTACCTTCCATCACGGTTTTCCCTTTCTCTGTTGCAGTGGGTTTAGAAGAAGATGGTGGTCCAATAGCAAACACCTTCCCTCTGTTCGCCCTGACTAGCTTTGGACACTGGTTCTTATAGTGCCCAACTTGGTCCCAGTTGAAGCATTTCACATCCTTCTTCTCTGCATGCTTCTTTCCTTTGCCCGTCTGGCACTCATGAGCATAATGGCCTTTCTTATCACACTTATAACAAACCAAATCAGCCTTTGCCTTCTTACCTGCCTCCCTTTTCTGGGCTACATTCGTCTTAAAGATTTCCTTTTACTTCCCTAAGAACCCTAGAACTCAACTGATTTCTCCCTAGTTGAAACAGCAAGCATCTCCTCATGGCGGACGGTCATCTCCACCCTCACATAATAAGATTCTCTAATATGATTCATAGCCATCTTACCTAGCTCTGTCCTCAAACCTCTAATGAATCTTTCATTACTTCTGACATCAGTGTCAACCAAAGCATTACCATGTTGAGATAGCTCATCATACTTTGCAGCATACTCGATCATAGACATCTTTCCTTGGAAAAGATCCATAAACTACCTCATCAACGTCGATTTGGCAACCTCAGACAAGAACCCTTGCTCGAACCTCCTCCTGAAATCAACCCATCTCAGCTCCTCTTTCGGTACACCGACTGTCACACTATTCCACCAATGAAGCACTAACCTTGCAACTGTCTAGAGGCTAGCCTTCTCTTCTCTCCATCATTCAAGCCTAAATCTGTAAAGATCCTTTCACAGTTCAATGGCCAGTTTTCAACTTCAACAGCATCTTTCGTTCTAGGAAACGGCTTTCCTCCTAGACTGATATAGTCTCTACTCGACTTAGCATAATTATAACCAGCCAGAACTATAGGATTAGCTCCACCAACATTCCTAGCGGATCTTGCTTGCAAAAGATTAGTCAACAACTGATACACCATCCCCGCAACTACCGGTGGATTTCCAACACCCACATTTGGTTAGCATTAGCCTGTCGACCTTAGTTTCTCCGAGTATTAGGTCGAGCATTTCCATTGGTAGTGGTGCTTCCTCCACCTAGATTTCATCTTCCGTTTCATGCCTCCATATCTTATTTCTCGAATATCTGCCTATGAACCTTAGTAAGATACAGAAGAATGGTCTAAGAGAGAGGGGAAAACCTACTTAGATATATAACTATATACCAAATACAAGTATGTTACTATAGCGTTAACCCAAACCCCAATCATAATTTTTAAATTCATTTGAATATGTTTCAAAAAGATTTTAGGTTTAACTTTTCTTTTAAAGTTTCATAAACCATGCTCTGATACCAACTTGTAACATCCCTCTACTTGGAGGCCCGAGAATGATGGATACGGATGCTACAGTCATCCATATTTATTAATCTTTGGCAACTAAATACGGCGGTGCTAGACACACAGATCACAGAAATATGGAAAAAATTTAAATAATTCAAAAAACATGTTTCCACATTTAACTCAAAACATTGATGTTCATTACATAATCCCAATAATGTTAACCACGTTTAGCAAAATATAATTATTACAAATACGCTAACAGCGGCATATGAAGAAGCCATCTTAGTAGATCAGAGTATATAGAAGGCTAATAAATCTGCCTTTACGAACAAAACACATAGCGGAAAAGGATTACTCCAAATAACTATATGCTTCCGCACGCCTCCGGAAGCTTTATTTATCTAAGAAGAGAACCGAAAAACCATAAACCTCAAACTATTCAAAATCAATTAAGTACGGGAGAGTTTAAGGGAAAAACGAAAACTTCGAGTCAGACATAAAGCCTGGTATGAATAATAATCTAACATCTCAATCCTTTTAGATATCTAGTGAGACCACGCCGCTTGGCGGAACGATTTTTCCCCTTACTATTATTCTAAAGCCTCTATAAAACCAAATGTTGTATTCTTGCATCCACAATGGTTAAAATATACATTTTCAAGATATTATGATGATATGCATACTTAAAAACAATTAGGATTTCTCTTCCCAGTTTAAACTAACACCCTGTCTTAGTTATAGTCCCTAGGGTCACTATTAACCTTGTTAGTTTTCATGGGCTTACTAATAACCTTTAAATAACTAATGAACACCCTGTCCTATTCATAGTTTTCATGGGATCACTAAGAACATATAGGCTCCTGCCAGTTAACTTAATTAATTCATGGTTTTCCCTAACCTATTGGTTATTCCAATAACTACTCACTTTATCCTAGTTTTCATGGGTTGACTAGGAACCTATGGATTTATCCAGTTACTCGCTTCACACCCTAGTTTTCATGGGTTGATTAGGAACCTATTGATACTTCCACTAGCCACTTAATTATCCTAGTTTTCATGGGTTTACTAGGAACCTATTGACTGATGTCAATTCTTAATTCAGATATAGTTTTAATGGGTTCACTACAAATCTCTTAGCTCATACTAGTCCTTAATACATAGTTTTCATGGGTTAACTATGAACCTATTGGTTTCCTCCAATAACTACTTAATCATAGTTTTCATGGGCTTACTATGAACCTTTTTGGGTGACCTCCAACAATTACAAAGTTTAGGCATCCTATAATTTTGGTCACCCTGACTCCATGGATGCAATTCTACTCATTTAGGAGATTAAGTAATTTATATTCACTATTGGGTTAACATAGATGGTTCTTCTACCCCCTTTTTCCCCTAAATACAAGTATGAGTTATCATGTGAATATATTCATATTTAAAGAAGCAAAATACAATTTAACAATATCACTCCAGTGGGTTTAAGGTCCTTGAAATACATTTAATAAAAAATTGCCAACATGCTTAACTTATATTATTTTTTCAAGGCCATACTTCTTCACAATAATATACTTAAGTCATTAAAAAACTCTCTTATATAAGCCGTGGGTTCTCCTTAAAAATTTAGAGTATATGTCTTTAAAACCTTTCGAATCCATTGAAATCATTCAGTAATTCAAAACTTTCGAAAGCATTCAGCTCTTAAAATATAAACCTTTAGAAGACTTACTGGGTTCAATTTAAAACGTGTAAAAAATTCCACTTTTAAAACCTTTCGACTGTATTGGAAGCAACCTTTCGACTTTGTCAGAAGGTCTGCTTCGAAAGCTTTAAAACATCTCTTTGAAACAATAAGCTTCAGCCTTTAAAACACCTTCTTCGAAAGCTTTGAGTTATACTTCAATTATAAAACAAGGGTAATTCATCTAAACCAAAAGCTTTGATACCTTTCGAAAGCATTGGACAAGTAGCTGGTTTTAAAACAAATAAACCTTTTGACTTTGTCGAAAGCATCAACTTTGAAAGGATTGGAAAGCAGCTATAACCTTTTGACTGTGTCGGAAGGTTTCAAAACAAAACAAATAACAAAAGCGGAAGTAACCTTTCGACTCTGTCGGAAGGTTTCAAAACAAAATAGTGATAAAACATCAGTAATCTTTCGACTTGTCGAAAGGTTTAAAACCTTTATTTTTAAACATTTGACCTGGTTGAAAACAACCAAGTCGAAAGCTCTAATTCAAAAGCAAAGCAGGTGAAAGCTTTTTGGTCTATAAAACAAACATACCCTAACCTCTCTACCAACTAACCTTTCGACTAAGAACCCTTCGACCCTTCCAATTCATTACGTACCAAGATACATGATATCATATGCATTAGTTTGACCTTGTTGAAAGGTATAACCTTTTGATTTAGTCGAGAGGTTTGGGTCGGAAGGTTTAATTTCGTATATGGCTGAAACATGCTAAAAGTATGATTTATTTATTTTTAACTTAAAAAGGATAACTTTCTATCTAACCTGCCTTTGTTTGTCAAATTCTCATTGGTTAAGAAATACTTTTCAGAAAAATGCTGCCACTATTTTCAAAATTTAATAATGATTTTATTTTATAAAATGCCCCTTCTTCTTAATAAAATATATAAAACCTTTAAGTCCCATACCTTAAATAATTTTATATATTCATCATAATACATAGGAAAAATTTGGAAAAATCCAAAAAAATCCATTTATTATGTTTTCCAATATATAAAATTTTCAAACCCAATTATTTATTATTCAATCCGTAAATATTTTATAACCCAATAAATCATTTTATTCACTAGAAAATTAATATAAAATCCATATAAATTTAGAAAATTATAAAAATTGAAACCCATCTCCAAAATCATGTTTTCTATGACATAAAATTTACCCCTGGCATTTAAAAATCATTTCATCTTGATTTTACCCTAAAACCGTGTATATTTCTTCTTAAACAGCGTTGTTTAATTCATTTAAATCGCAAATCAAGCATATCATCACTCAATTATATCATAAAAAAGATTTACACTAAAATCGGAAACCATATGATCATAAAACTAAAATAGAGATGTAGAAATTATTATTCACCTTAGATTAGATAAGGAAAATAAAGTTTGATTGAGATTGATTTCCTCTAACTTGAATCTTAAGCTTTAAGTTGATTTATCTTTTCTCTTCTTCCTAATGGCCGGCCTTGCTTGCTTCTCACAGTTATAAATTTTACTTGAGATAAAAATGAATGTATATGATCTAATGAGAATAGTATAAGAGTGGGAAGTATGGTTATTTACCCTAATGCCCTTAGGTTTAATTTCCTAACCATTTTTATAAGTTCATTTGATTAGATAAGCACGGCCACTTAATTTATTAATCAACCTCAATCTCCTTATCTACATTATTTTATTTTATTTATTCTAATTAAATCTCCTGAATAATGTTATATAAAAAATTAGGGGTGTTACACGCGATGCGACCGTATCGACGTCGTCTATAGCATGGAATTGAAGTGAAATTTATTTGAAGCTGAAATATTTTCAGTTTCAAAAATAAGTGAGTGTTTTTAACGCTCACGAAGTACTAAAATATTTTTTATGTTAGTTAAATATAAACCATGAAGTAATTAAATTTTATTGAATGTTGTTGGTAGTTTAGTCGACATTTAAATTGACATATGATTTGAACTGGTAGAAATTTAAATTGATAGTTAAATTTGGAATTTGAATTAAATTGCTAGTAAAATTCCCAATTATTGATAATTAGTTAACTATCATGATTTATTGGCTGTTTTGAATGTTGTTTGTGATGGATGCCAATTGAATGATATATTAGATGATTGGTTATTTATATATATATATATATATATATATATATATAGTCACCTTGTAAATTATTTGACAGCATCTAAATTGTTGTTTGAATTATTTCGAATAAATTAAGAAATGGGTTGAAATGATATATGCCAATGACACTTTGATTTGGATTAAAATGATATATATCCATCCTTGAAATTAAAATCGAATTAACTGATCATTTGGTCATAAGATAGAAAATTATATACGGACACTAGATTAGTAAAATTAAATGATTTTAAAATTCTTAGATTTGAATTTATTCAAATGATTTCGTTTGTAAAATAAAATTGAATTAAAATATGGAAATTGAATTAATTTCGAATTTGAGTATTGAAATGTGAAAATAAAATTTGTTAAACGAAATTATTTAAAAAGGAAATTTGAGATTTTGAATATATAATTGAAATATGATTTGAATTTCGAAAATTGATTTGTTTTTAAAGATTTGAACATTTATACGAACTTTGAAATATTTCTAAATAAAAATAATTTAAATGGATATTTCAAATTTGAGCTCGTAATTGAATTATTTTGAAGATTGAATCTAAATTCAAACATTATAGTTTAATTTGAATTAAATGATTTAAATCGATATTTTGAGATTTAACTCGAAATTTATATAAATTAAAATGGTTTAAAATAATAATTGAATTGAAATTTAAACTATTGAATCAAATTGTCAAATCGACATTGAAGTTAAAAACGAAAACCGAAATAGGAAATTGATTTGAATTGAAATTGGAATCGAAATTAATTCGAATTGAAACTGAAAGCGAAACTGATTTGAATTGAAATCGAAATTGAGTCGATTTGAATTGAATTGACATTGAAGTTGATTTTAAATTGAAAGATTTGAAATTGAACCAATTCGATTGAAATTTAGACCGAGGTCCAGATTTATTGGAAATGGAAAAAGATAGTTTGATTGAAACTATTTCAAATAAATTATTTTAATATAAACTGTATAAAAATCAATCTTTTCAAATATTTTAATTATTTTAATTTTCCAAGCTATTTTACTATATAAACTATTTTAAATACTCAAACTATTTTTTATTAAACTATTGTAACTTTTTAAACTATTTAAAAAAATTCAAACTATTTTCTAAAAATTCAAACTGGTCAGAGTGGGAATCGTTTATATTTAAATCGTGGATTTAATTGTGAACTGGGTTAAAATGAAGTTATAACCTAAATTGTAGTTCGAATTAAATTTTGAAGTGAAAATTACATATCGAACTGAATATGACATTTTGAAGTAAATATGATATTTCGAAATGAAATGATGTTTGAAGTGAATATGATATTTTGATATCAAGTATGAATCGTTTTTCGAAATGTAAAAGTACCGACCGGTGTGTAAAACGACATTTTATTGTTCAATAGACCGTGGTCTCTTATTGGCATACTCTCTATCAATATTGGAACCACTTAAACAACTGTGTACACGGAGGAGACTTTAGACCGAAATGGTTGGATTTGAAGAAAGAGAATGATGATGGATAGACCCCGTCACTTGTGCCAATTTGAAATGACTAAAGCAGGATGGCTTGACAGGGCCAAGCGGGCTAGCTACCCCTAGTGGACATCCGTTCTTCGATTTTCTTCTTGGACTTGGTCCATACTATTACTTTCGATGTTGGTTTCGATTGGTGCACCTTGATTTGGGATAACCTTCCTGTAACGACCCGGCTTCCTATGCCCAAAAAGTCGGATCATTATGATGAAAGAAAGGGGTAGAAAATAGAAAAGAAGAGAAGAAAGAAAGAAACAACAACAACGATCTCACAGCGGAACGAATAAATTATATTAATAACATATACTATTACATAGTATACAACACTTTACAGAGTTACACAGCATATACATCACTTACTAGACAGTTATAACATCTATCTAGACATTACAACTCAATACACTACAGAGATACAGACACAGCGGAACTACAATATATATCTACAACGCTGAAGCCTCCTGCTCCATTGCTCCTCCACAATTCGTCAAAGCTAAACCTGAATCCCTTGGCTACTCGTAAAAATTTGAGTACCCAAGAGTTTATAAAACAGAAATAAACAACTTGGGTCAGACATGGGTCTGGTGTGAGTAACAGGTTAAACTTGCTTAACTTCAAAACCTTTAGAAAGAAAAGGTATCACGTAAGAATCCCCACAAATAAACATGGGTAAGTTTTTACCTTACGCTAACCAAAACATTTGATAGGAAATCCAGTTATATTATAATAGGGTCTAGGGTTTTCAAATAAATATGAAATAGCTGAAATTGTTACATTATTAAATTCCAGCATACTAGCCACAAAGTGGGTTATACAATCAAAACCGTAAGGGCACGTAGGAAGAATGGGTTTCCATACAATGGCAGGGCTACTGGGGTACCGCCCGTCACAGTACGTGGCCTAGATCACCGTACCGAGGAGTACGCCCGCTCCCCTGCAACACAAAGCCGGAACCATCCCTTACTGGATAATTCCGAACAAGATAACCCCGTAGTTGGCGCGACCAACCACACACTAAGCCGAATAAAAAGAAAAGGGACCTCTAGACAGGGATCTATCTTGCTCTCAGTGGGTGCTACCCACGAAGCCTTGCTGCACCTCCCCTGTTTTAGCCATTCCCGGTTGATGAGGCTTGAGGTTACGATTACCTTTAATCAGAACATATCACTTAGAATGCTCATCGTCCGCCTGACGATGTGCTGAAAGCATTCAATCCATACAAGTTCGTTCCGGGTTCGAACGAAACCGAAGGCATTATCTCGTTACACTCGTTTTGGAATCACCCTCAGAGTTAACGATAATAACCCTTGCACTCTGAATCTTCATCTTCACTTGAGATTCACGACCTATCGTTAATTTGGATCGATGTGGTATTCGGGTCTCCAGACCTGGAAATCCGGTATACGGAAAACCCGATCCCGGTCTCATCGAAATCCAAAACGTATCTTTTAAGGCCAAGTTGTTTAAAGGTTAAAACAATTCAATTCAATACTTGAATTCATACAGCATTTAACATAGATAAATATCACACATTTATCACAGATATATCCAATATCATATCACAGAATATCACAGCATATCATCCAATAGATATCATCCAATTTAGATATTCAACTCAAACAATCATCCATAAGCAACAATTATTAACCCTATGTTAAAATTAATTTAATTAACTTAAATTAAATTAATTACTTAAGAATTAATCATCTAACCTTGCTTAATCAATCATTAATTAATTACAAACCTTTAATTAATTAATTACTCATTAAATATTAATCATTCTTGATTAATTATTCATTAATTACATAAAGTAATTATCCTTTAATTAATTTCACAAATTAATTTTTCTTAACCATTAACAGTAATTAACCTTTAATTACTCTCATTAATTACATTAATTAATGATCCTTAATTAATTACTTACATTATAATTAATTACATTGACCCTTAATTAATTACATTAATTAATTAAACTTTAATTAATCATTTCTATTAATCCACCTTAATTAATCATAAACAGTAATTATCATTCTATAATTACTTACCCTAATTAATTAACTCCTTAATTAATTTTATTAATTATACCAAATAATAAATCCTTAATTACTCCTCCTAAGTAATTATCTTTTAATTGATTACATCTGGTAATTATACATTAATTACTTACAATAATTACACATATAAATTTTATTAAGTATTTATACTTAATCAACATCAAGTGATTATCTTTAATTAATTTACAAATTAATTAACTTAAATTAATCTCATTCATTTATTAATTACAATTGAGTAATCCATCCCTTCATTACCTTTAAACAAATTAATTAATCTTTAATTATAGATTAATTATTCTTTTAATTATTAATTAATAAACCTTAATTATCAATTAATAAAACTTAATAAATTAATCAATCCTTAATTATTAGTTAATTAACCCTTAATTACCATTTGATTAATCCTAAATTAATCACCCCTTAATTAATAATTAATAAAACCTAATTATTAATTTATAAAACTTAATTACAAATTAAGTACTTCTTAATTACTAATTTATTAACCTCCAATTATTAATTAATTAATTTCTAATTACTAAATTAATTAATCTCTAATCATTAATTAATAAATCTTAATCACTTGATTAATTCATCACTAATTATTAATTAATCAAATCTTAATTACTATTTATAATAAATTAAAAATCTTTAATTAATAAATTATAATCTTTAAATAATAAATTAATTACTCCTTAATCATTAATAAATTAATTTATTTAATTATACTTAAATTACTTTATTTACTTTATTAATCTCAAATTATTAAAACTTTAATTATCCTAAGATAAAACACTTCCTTTATTTATTTCCTAATCATATTATTTTTAAAACATTTCTTCTATAACTTAATTTAGAATATATTTTAAAATAACTAAAAACTTACTTACATATTTAAATTAAAACCATCATATAACTTTTAATCAATGTTAAAGAATAAATTTGTATGGAAAGAAGTTTATTTAAGAAGAGTTTAAAACAAATTCATTTTAAAATTTCAAAACTTTAGTTTTCAAAACTGTTAAAAACCATAACAGTTAACACTCACGTTCCACTCGAGTTCCTACTCGAGTCTTTCACCAAAATTCCCGAGCAACTCACAAATATCTCTCGTACCTTCTTCTCTTCGAGTTGCACTCACGAATTCTCGAGACCAACCCGAGTTCAACTGCTTCTTCCCCAGATTCAACGTTTCGCCTGAAACAAACGTGCACACGTGCACATGCACGATCGAATGACGCGATTCCGACCAACTTTCCGGTCTCCAACGTGTCGACAATGACTTCGCCATCCTCCTCGTCGTCTCAGTTCAACAATTTTGTCATCGAATCGAAAACGAGCCCAAAGTCCAAAACTGGAACCAAACCACCTCGATGAAATCTCCTCGCACCACCATCCTAGATCACCAGAGAACTCGCCGACCAACCCAGACCTTCTCCACTGTCCAATGCTTCATTTCCCCCACCACTGGTCGAGTCCGATACATCCACGACCAAGAAATTTGTCTCGACATCACCATCGATTAAACAGTCGATAAACCCTAGATTGCCTATGCCAGACCACCATGGTGAACGAGAAATACTCTGACCATTTTTCCCTTAATCCCCGACCTTCATACTACCTTCAGACCCAAGCGTAACCCTCCTCCATCGCCGATCGCCAAGAAAACGAGCGAAGTTTGAATTCTGATCAACTTAGAAATTCCCAATAATCCCAATCTTAAAAATCATGAAATCATTATCTAAAATCATCATTCTTCTATACGAATTTGTTTCTATAATCAAAACTAGAAATTAATATGATCAAATTTTCTGATTTGAAAAGATTATACTGTAATTTCCCATTTTCGAAATATTAACTCAATAATTTCACTTGAAATTATTTTTAAAAATGATGTTACAGTTTTACCATCATTTCCTCTTTAGAGATCATAGCCTAAAAAGGTTTAGAGAGAAAGGAATTGATCTTTAAACTTGTTATTCCCCTTATGATCTAAAAACAGAGATATGTATCTGGGTAAACACAGACATGCACATGTAAACATTTACATATATATATGTATACAGGCCTATTTACATCTATACAAACATTATTCACAGCATACTTCAAATATTTCTCACAAACACCAAGTTATATACTAAAGCTTTTGATAGTTTACTTACTGGAAATTAACAGAGAATAATGAACATTCATATGCATAACAACTCTTATGTAAACATCCATTCATACCCAACATTCAAGTAAACATTGCATATCATTTTACTATGACATTTATCAGGTATATCAAGACATAATAACAGATTTTAAAACTGTTTTTAAAATTAGATTTACTCACCTTTTAAAAAAAACAGAGAGCTTGATAAAACTGGGATTTGAAAACTGAGATACTGATGCTTTGAATTCGAATCTGAAGTTGATTAGAACTGAAGTTTGATTCTTGCTTTACTGGAACTTAAATGCTTTAAACTTTTGATTTCAGGTTGTATTTGAAAATAACCCTTTATCACAGGCTTTTGATTTTGATTTGCCTCTGGTATGAATATCACAGGTTGATGACATTTTCTGGTTTGAGGAATTGATTACTAATTTGTTTTTGGAGAAATTTTGTTTGCAGGCTGAAGTCTTTCTTAATGTTTGAAAATGTGAAGATAAAAAGGGAATTGAAGATAAAGAAAAATGTTTATATAGGCTGAAAATAATTTCTTAAAAATAAAAGAAAATGGAAATTTAAAAGATGGACACTTGTCTTTCTCATGCCTTAATCTTATAACACATATTATATTAAAGCCTTAGGAGCTAACACATGTCACCATGGTTACTTAATAAATTAACACTTGTCTTTTTAATTAATTTTATTTATTGTAAATGTAATTAAAAACCCTTTCTTTATTTTATAAATACTTATCTATTTATAAATTACTTTAAAGAAATAAAACCAATTATATTTTGAAAATCCAAATTAAAGTCAATTTAAAAGAACACATTCAATTTGAAATAACAATCCTATTTTATTAAAGTCTATTTATATCTATATATAAAACAATATACTATTAATATTGTATTTTAAACTTATCTATATATATATACTCTTAAATCTTATTTATTAAGCAATATTCAAAAATAAAATAATTCTTATTATTAATCTTATTTAAAACCATATAATTATTTTGTTTAAATAGCTTTGTAAAGCTAATATTAAATAAATCATAATTTCCAAACTATAAGAATATACACTAGAAATTTAAAACAAGATTTCATTTATTATTTAAATTTCAAATCCAAGCTTATCTATTTACAATATACACATATATATATACATTATAAATAGAAATCATTTAAAATGTAATATCCCGGAAATTTGGGGCAATATCAATTTAATAATCTATTTAAATAATTAAATTGATTTGTTAATCTTTGATAAAAATATTTGAATTGGTTTAAAAATCTAATTAAATGAATATTTAATTAGTGAATTTTATCCTTTAAAAACTAATAAAATGATTTCTATTTATAATGTATATATATATGTGTATATTGTAAATAGATAAGCTTGGATTTGAAATTTAAATAATAAATGAAATCTTGTTTTAAATTTCTAGTGTATATTCTTATAGTTTGGAAATTATGATTTATTTAATATTAGCTTTACAAAGCTATTTAAACAAAATAATTATATGGTTTTAAATAAGATTAATAATAAGATTTATTTTATTTTTGAATATTGCTTAATAAATAAGATTTAAGAGTACATATATAGATAAGTTTAAAATACAATATTAATAGTATATTGTTTTATATATAGATATAAATAGACTTTAATAAAATAGGATTGTTATTTCAAATTGAATGTGTTCTTTTAAATTGACTTTAATTTGGATTTTTAAAATATAATTGGTTTTATTTCTTTAAAGTAATTTATAAATAGATAAGTATTTATAAAATAAAGAAAGGGTTTTTAATTACATTTACAATAAATAAAATTAATTAAAAAGACAAGTGTTAATTTATTAAGTAACCATGGTGACATGTGTTAGCTCCTAAGGCTTTAATATAATATGTGTTATAAGATTAAGGCATGAGAAAGACAAGTGTCCATCTTTTAAATTTCCATTTTCTTTTATTTTTAAGAAATTATTTTCAGCCTATATAAACATTTTTCTTTATCTTCAATTCCCTTTTTATCTTCACATTTTCAAACATTAAGAAAGACTTCAGCCTGCAAACAAAATTTCTCCAAAAACAAATTAGTAATCAATTCCTCAAACCAGAAAATGTCATCAACCTGTGATATTCATACCAGAGGCAAATCAAAATCAAAAGCCTGTGATAAAGGGTTATTTTCAAATACAACCTGAAATCAAAAGTTTAAAGCATTCAAGTTCCAGTAAAGCAAGAATCAAACTTCAGTTCTAATCAACTTCAGATTCGAATTCAAAGCATCAGTATCTCAGTTTTCAAATCCCAGTTTTATCAAGCTCTCTGTTTTTTTTAAAAGGTGAGTAAATCTAATTTTAAAAACAGTTTTAAAATCTGTTATTATGTCTTGATATACCTGATAAATGTCACAGTAAAATGATATGCAATGTTTACTTGAATGTTGGGTATGAATGGATGTTTACATAAGAGTTGTTATGCATATGAATGTTCATTATTCTCTGTTAATTTCCAGTAAGTAAACTATCAAAAGCTTTAGTATATAACTTGGTGTTTGTGAGAAATATTTGAAGTATGCTGTGAATAATGTTTGTATAGATGTAAATAGGCCTGTATACATATATATATGTAAATGTTTACATGTGCATGTCTGTGTTTACCCAGATACATATCTCTGTTTTTAGATCATAAGGGGAATAACAAGTTTAAAGATCAATTCCTTTCTCTCTAAACCTTTTTAGGCTATGATCTCTAAAGAGGAAATGATGGTAAAACTGTAACATCATTTTTAAAAATAATTTCAAGTGAAATTATTGAGTTAATATTTCGAAAATGGGAAATTACAGTATAATCTTTTCAAATCAGAAAATTTGATCATCTTAATTTCTAGTTTTGATTATAGAAACAAATTCGTATAGAAGAATGATGATTTTAGATAATGATTTCATGATTTTTAAGATTGGGATTATTGGGAATTTCTAAGTTGATCAGAATTCAAACTTCGCTCGTTTTCTTGGCGATCGGCGATGGAGGAGGGTTACGCTTGGGTCTGAAGGTAGTATGAAGGTCGGGGATTAAGGGAAAAATGGTCAGAGTATTTCTCGTTCACCATGGTGGTCTGGCATAGGCAATCTAGGGTTTATCGACTGTTTAATCGATGGTGATGTCGAGACAAATTTCTTGGTCGTGGATGTATCGGACTCGACCAGTGGTGGGGGAAATGAAGCATTGGACAGTGGAGAAGGTCTGGGTTGGTCGGCGAGTTCTCTGGTGATCTAGGATGGTGGTGCGAGGAGATTTCATCGAGGTGGTTTGGTTCCAGTTTTGGACTTTGGGCTCGTTTTCGATTCGATGACAAAATTGTTGAACTGAGACGACGAGGAGGATGGCGAAGTCATTGTCGACACGTTGGAGACCGGAAAGTTGGTCGGAATCGCGTCATTCGATCGTGCATGTGCACGTGTGCACGTTTGTTTCAGGCGAAACGTTGAATCTGGGGAAGAAGCAGTTGAACTCGGGTTGGTCTCGAGAATTCGTGAGTGCAACTCGAAGAGAAGAAGGTACGAGAGATATTTGTGAGTTGCTCGGGAATTTTGGTGAAAGACTCGAGTAGGAACTCGAGTGGAACGTGAGTGTTAACTGTTATGGTTTTTAACAGTTTTGAAAAGCAAAGTTTTGAAATTTTAAAATGAATTTGTTTTAAACTCTTCTTAAATAAACTTCTTTCCATACAAATTTATTCTTTAACATTGATTAAAAGTTATATGATGGTTTTAATTTAAATATGTAAGTAAGTTTTTAGTTATTTTAAAATATATTCTAAATTAAGTTATAGAAGAAATGTTTTAAAAATAATATGATTAGGAAATAAATAAAGGAAGTGTTTTATCTTAGGATAATTAAAGTTTTAATAATTTGAGATTAATAAAGTAAATAAAGTAATTTAAGTATAATTAAATAAATTAATTTATTAATGATTAAGGAGTAATTAATTTATTATTTAAAGATTATAATTTATTAATTAAAGATTTTTAATTTATTATAAATAGTAATTAAGATTTGATTAATTAATAATTAGTGATGAATTAATCAAGTGATTAAGATTTATTAATTAATGATTAGAGATTAATTAATTTAGTAATTAGAAATTAATTAATTAATAATTGGAGGTTAATAAATTAGTAATTAAGAAGTACTTAATTTGTAATTAAGTTTTATAAATTAATAATTAGGTTTTATTAATTATTAATTAAGGGGTGATTAATTTGGGATTAATCAAATGGTAATTAAGGGTTAATTAACTAATAATTAAGGATTGATTAATTTATTAAGTTTTATTAATTGATAATTAAGGTTTATTAATTAATAATTAAAAGAATAATTAATCTATAATTAAAGATTAATTAATTTGTTTAAAGGTAATGAAGGGATGGATTACTCAATTGTAATTAATAATGAATGAGATTAATTTAAGTTAATTAATTTGTAAATTAATTAAAGATAATCACTTGATGTTGATTAAGTATAAATACTTAATAAAATTTATATGTGTAATTATTGTAAGTAATTAATGTATAATTACCAGATTTAATCAATTAAAAGATAATTACTTAGGAGGAGTAATTAAGGATTTATTATTTGGTATAATTAATAAAATTAATTAAGGAGTTAATTAATTAGGGTAAGTAATTATAGAATGATAATTACTGTTTATGATTAATTAAGGTGGATTAATAGAAATGATTAATTAAAGTTTAATTAATTAATGTAATTAATTAAGGGTCAATGTAATTAATTATAATGTAAGTAATTAATTAAGGATCATTAATTAATGTAATTAATGAGAGTAATTAAAGGTTAATTACTGTTAATGGTTAAGAAAAATTAATTTGTGAAATTAATTAAAGGATAATTACTTTATGTAATTAATGAATAATTAATCAAGAATGATTAATATTTAATGAGTAATTAATTAATTAAAGGTTTGTAATTAATTAATGATTGATTAAGCAAGGTTAGATGATTAATTCTTAAGTAATTAATTTAATTTAAGTTAATTAAATTAATTATAACATAGGGTTAATAATTGTTGCTTATGGATGATTGTTTGAGTTGAATATCTAAATTGGATGATATCTATTGGATGATATGCTGTGATATTCTGTGATATGATATTGGATATATCTGTGATAAATGTGTGATATTTATCTATGTTAAATGCTGTATGAATTCAAGTATTGAATTGAATTGTTTTAACCTTTAAACAACTTGGCCTTAAAAGATACGTTTTGGATTTCGATGAGACCGGGATCGGGTTTGCTACATTACAGCGTGATAGGGGGTTATCGCTTTGCGTTAGGTGGCGAACGGGAGACTCTTACCCCTACATGTCCCCGGGGGTAGTATAAGGCCTTTTGGGGTTGGTTGCGACTCGAGAGGGTGGCCGTAAAAGCAAACCCGAGGTATCACTGTGAGCCACAGCGGGGCTGGGATGGTTGAAAAGCCTACCGGTCGTGAACCGTTGCTGAAGGTTGAAAAGCCTAGGACATTACAGTGGTATCGGAGCATAGGTTGAGCGAATGCCTAAGCTTTTGGTTAAGTGAATATCAGAACACTAGGTTGAGTGAATACCTAGGTTCGGAAGGATTGTTCATTAGAGACAGGATCTGTAGCAACCTGTTTGAGTCTGAGTATATATATATATGAGAGAGCGTATTTGTTAGTTATATAAAATGGTTTTATATTGTGTTAATTGATCGGTTGAGTGGTATATGGATTCTGGTCAATACGAGTAGCTAACGTTATTGATAGGGATCTCTAAACACTTGACCAGGCCAACAGACACAATATTGTTTTAAAGAGGTAGATGAAATAATTCTACCCAGATATAATTTCTATATAAAAAGTATCATTTTAAATGTATATGGTATTTGTAATGATTGGTTGAGATGATAATAATTTATCATCTAGGATTAGGAGTCTGAGTGTTGAGGTTGGAAGAGTATCTGTCGAGACTGTAAACCTAATACCGTCTCGAGTGAACTTTACAGTTGTGTAAGGATTTCACAATCTCTGAAGGAAACCTGTTAAGGTTCGGAGTTTATCTTTGAAGTTGGATGAGTAGAGTTGGATCTGTCAGTTGGGCAGAAGCGAGTGATAGTATCTTGGTATCTTCTGGAAGAAGTAGCTGTGTGATGAGACGCAGTGAATATGGATGTTCCCGAAGATGTTTTCTTTGGAACAAGTTAATGAAGTATGTCTGCTTCAGTGTTGTGGCTGAGTTCAGCATGGTGATTCTGTTTAGTTTGGGTCTGAGTTTCTTGAAGAAGCTTTGGATAAGGAAGTCTTTGGCATCTGTGGCAGCAGTGCAGCTCGGAGTGTTCTGTATTGGCAGGAAGTTTTCTGGCTGAGCAGTGAAAGAGAAGTTCAGAAGCAGCAGAGTGGATCCATTTCTTTGATAGATAGGATAGATAAGTGTAAGCTGTTCTGATTGGTAAAGAGAGAACAGTTTTTTTTGAATTTGGCTGAGTTGATCGCAAAAGTGACTTGCGATAATTTGAGTATTCTCTTGAGTTATCCGAGATTTTCTGGGATGAGTTGTCCAATCTGGGCTTGTGTTCTTCATCAGCATTTTCATTCTTTTCCAGATTAGAGTGGTGTAGCGGAAGCAGTTTGAGAGTGAATCTCTGGATAGGAGAAGTAAGTTTGGAATCTACTGATGTTTGTAAGTAGAGTTGTGTTTTGGATTGGGTAGATCTTGAGAGGATCATTGGTTGAGTTATTTTTGGTCCTGATTGTTTCAAGAAGCATCAGCGAAGGTTGAGTTGATCAAAAAGGATTTGTAGACAGCCCAGGATTGTCAGAAGGATTTTGAGAATAAGAGACGAAGGAATTTTGAAATTCTAAGTTGGAGACTTCGTTGTTGCGAAGTTTTTCTCTGATTAAAGGGAGCTATAAGATTGGGTAAGTCTGGGAAGTTAGCTCCGAGTTATTTTGGATCTTTTCTGTGATCTAATTTGGATAAGTACTTTGATCTACAGGGTTGAATTGTCAGTTTCGATAACTGGGATTCAATGTGTTTTACGTATCTCTGAGGGAGTACATGTTTAATCTATCTCTGGTTTTGGAACCAGCAGTTCTGGAGGAATTGGTTGTTGAGTCAGACTCGTCTGTAGTCTGATATTCTGTTTAGTTTTGTAAATCTAGATAAGCAGGAGCTCTATAGCTTAGTAGTATTGTTTGTTTGGATTCTGTAGAGCGAGTATCCCGATATATATATACTTGGGGAAACTCGAGGAAATTCTATTTAGAATTTTGTCTGGATAGTTAAAATTGTTTGATTGGGTGAATTGGTTGCTATGGTTGTTAGCATATGGATGATAATATATAATTGTGATTTAAATAGATTATTAAATTACCTTTGTTTTAAATTTCGAGGACGAAATTATTTTAAGGGGGGAGGAATGTAATATCCCGGAAATTTGGGGCAATATCAATTTAATAATCTATTTAAATAATTAAATTGATTTGTTAATCTTTGATAAAAATATTTGAATTGGTTTAAAAATCTAATTAAATGAATATTTAATTAGTGAATTTTATCCTTTAAAAACTAATAAAATGATTTCTATTTATAATGTATATATATATGTGTATATTGTAAATAGATAAGCTTGGATTTGAAATTTAAATAATAAATGAAATCTTGTTTTAAATTTCTAGTGTATATTCTTATAGTTTGGAAATTATGATTTATTTAATATTAGCTTTACAAAGCTATTTAAACAAAATAATTATATGGTTTTAAATAAGATTAATAATAAGATTTATTTTATTTTTGAATATTGCTTAATAAATAAGATTTAAGAGTATATATATATAGATAACTTTAAAATACAATATTAATAGTATATTGTTTTATATATAGATATAAATAGACTTTAATAAAATAGGATTGTTATTTCAAATTGAATGTGTTCTTTTAAATTGACTTTAATTTGGATTTTTAAAATATAATTGGTTTTATTTCTTTAAAGTAATTTATAAATAGATAAGTATTTATAAAATAAAGAAAGGGTTTTTAATTACATTTACAATAAATAAAATTAATTAAAAAGACAAGTGTTAATTTATTAAGTAACCATGGTGACATGTGTTAGCTCCTAAGGCTTTAATATAATATGTGTTATAAGATTAAGGCATGAGAAAGACAAGTGTCCATCTTTTAAATTTCCATTTTCTTTTATTTTTAAGAAATTATTTTCAGCCTATATAAACATTTTTCTTTATCTTCAATTCCCTTTTTATCTTCACATTTTCAAACATTAAGAAAGACTTCAGCCTGCAAACAAAATTTCTCCAAAAACAAATTAGTAATCAATTCCTCAAACCAGAAAATGTCATCAACCTGTGATATTCATACCAGAGGCAAATCAAAATCAAAAGCCTGTGATAAAGGGTTATTTTCAAATACAACCTGAAATCAAAAGTTTAAAGCATTCAAGTTCCAGTAAAGCAAGAATCAAACTTCAGTTCTAATCAACTTCAGATTCGAATTCAAAGCATCAGTATCTCAGTTTTCAAATCCCAGTTTTATCAAGCTCTCTGTTTTTTTTAAAAGGTGAGTAAATCTAATTTTAAAAACAGTTTTAAAATCTGTTATTATGTCTTGATATACCTGATAAATGTCACAGTAAAATGATATGCAATGTTTACTTGAATGTTGGGTATGAATGGATGTTTACATAAGAGTTGTTATGCATATGAATGTTCATTATTCTCTGTTAATTTCCAGTAAGTAAACTATCAAAAGCTTTAGTATATAACTTGGTGTTTGTGAGAAATATTTGAAGTATGCTGTGAATAATGTTTGTATAGATGTAAATAGGCATGTATACATATATATATGTAAATGTTTACATGTGCATGTCTGTGTTTACCCAGATACATATCTCTGTTTTTAGATCATAAGGGGAATAACAAGTTTAAAGATCAATTCCTTTCTCTCTAAACCTTTTTAGGCTATGATCTCTAAAGAGGAAATGATGGTAAAACTGTAACATCATTTTTAAAAATAATTTCAAGTGAAATTATTGAGTTAATATTTCGAAAATGGGAAATTACAGTATAATCTTTTCAAATCAGAAAATTTGATCATCTTAATTTCTAGTTTTGATTATAGAAACAAATTCGTATAGAAGAATGATGATTTTAGATAATGATTTCATGATTTTTAAGATTGGGATTATTGGGAATTTCTAAGTTGATCAGAATTCAAACTTCGCTCGTTTTCTTGGCGATCGGCGATGGAGGAGGGTTACGCTTGGGTCTGAAGGTAGTATGAAGGTCGGGGATTAAGGGAAAAATGGTCAGAGTATTTCTCGTTCACCATGGTGGTCTGGCATAGGCAATCTAGGGTTTATCGACTGTTTAATCGATGGTGATGTCGAGACAAATTTCTTGGTCGTGGATGTATCGGACTCGACCAGTGGTGGGGGAAATGAAGCATTGGACAGTGGAGAAGGTCTGGGTTGGTCGGCGAGTTCTCTGGTGATCTAGGATGGTGGTGCGAGGAGATTTCATCGAGGTGGTTTGGTTCCAGTTTTGGACTTTGGGCTCGTTTTCGATTCGATGACAAAATTGTTGAACTGAGACGACGAGGAGGATGGCGAAGTCATTGTCGACACGTTGGAGACCGGAAAGTTGGTCGGAATCGCGTCATTCGATCGTGCATGTGCACGTGTGCACGTTTGTTTCAGGCGAAACGTTGAATCTGGGGAAGAAGCAGTTGAACTCGGGTTGGTCTCGAGAATTCGTGAGTGCAACTCGAAGAGAAGAAGGTACGAGAGATATTTGTGAGTTGCTCGGGAATTTTGGTGAAAGACTCGAGTAGGAACTCGAGTGGAACGTGAGTGTTAACTGTTATGGTTTTTAACAGTTTTGAAAAGCAAAGTTTTGAAATTTTAAAATGAATTTGTTTTAAACTCTTCTTAAATAAACTTCTTTCCATACAAATTTATTCTTTAACATTGATTAAAAGTTATATGATGGTTTTAATTTAAATATGTAAGTAAGTTTTTAGTTATTTTAAAATATATTCTAAATTAAGTTATAGAAGAAATGTTTTAAAAATAATATGATTAGGAAATAAATAAAGGAAGTGTTTTATCTTAGGATAATTAAAGTTTTAATAATTTGAGATTAATAAAGTAAATAAAGTAATTTAAGTATAATTAAATAAATTAATTTATTAATGATTAAGGAGTAATTAATTTATTATTTAAAGATTATAATTTATTAATTAAAGATTTTTAATTTATTATAAATAGTAATTAAGATTTGATTAATTAATAATTAGTGATGAATTAATCAAGTGATTAAGATTTATTAATTAATGATTAGAGATTAATTAATTTAGTAATTAGAAATTAATTAATTAATAATTGGAGGTTAATAAATTAGTAATTAAGAAGTACTTAATTTGTAATTAAGTTTTATAAATTAATAATTAGGTTTTATTAATTATTAATTAAGGGGTGATTAATTTGGGATTAATCAAATGGTAATTAAGGGTTAATTAACTAATAATTAAGGATTGATTAATTTATTAAGTTTTATTAATTGATAATTAAGGTTTATTAATTAATAATTAAAAGAATAATTAATCTATAATTAAAGATTAATTAATTTGTTTAAAGGTAATGAAGGGATGGATTACTCAATTGTAATTAATAAATGAATGAGATTAATTTAAGTTAATTAATTTGTAAATTAATTAAAGATAATCACTTGATGTTGATTAAGTATAAATACTTAATAAAATTTATATGTGTAATTATTGTAAGTAATTAATGTATAATTACCAGATGTAATCAATTAAAAGATAATTACTTAGGAGGAGTAATTAAGGATTTATTATTTGGTATAATTAATAAAATTAATTAAGGAGTTAATTAATTAGGGTAAGTAATTATAGAATGATAATTACTGTTTATGATTAATTAAGGTGGATTAATAGAAATGATTAATTAAAGTTTAATTAATTAATGTAATTAATTAAGGGTCAATGTAATTAATTATAATGTAAGTAATTAATTAAGGATCATTAATTAATGTAATTAATGAGAGTAATTAAAGGTTAATTACTGTTAATGGTTAAGAAAAATTAATTTGTGAAATTAATTAAAGGATAATTACTTTATGTAATTAATGAATAATTAATCAAGAATGATTAATATTTAATGAGTAATTAATTAATTAAAGGTTTGTAATTAATTAATGATTGATTAAGCAAGGTTAGATGATTAATTCTTAAGTAATTAATTTAATTTAAGTTAATTAAATTAATTATAACATAGGGTTAATAATTGTTGCTTATGGATGATTGTTTGAGTTGAATATCTAAATTGGATGATATCTATTGGATGATATGCTGTGATATTCTGTGATATGATATTGGATATATCTGTGATAAATGTGTGATATTTATCTATGTTAAATGCTGTATGAATTCAAGTATTGAATTGAATTGTTTTAACCTTTAAACAACTTGGCCTTAAAAGATACGTTTTGGATTTCGATGAGACCGGGATCGGGTTTTCCGTATACCGGATTTCCAGGTCTGGAGACCCGAATACCACATCGATCCAAATTAACGATAGGTCGTGAATCTCAAGTGAAGATGAAGATTCAAAGTGCAAGGGTTATTATCGTTAACTCTGAGGGTGATTCCAAAACGAGTGTAACGAGATAATGCCTTCGGTTTCGTTCGAACCCGGAACGAACTTGTATGGATTGAATGCTTTCAGCACATCGTCAGGAGGACGATGAGCATTCTAAGTGATATGTTCTGATTAAAGGTAATCGTAACCTCAAGCCTCATCAACCGGGAATGGCTAAAACATGGGAGGTGCAGCAAGGCTTCGTGGGTAGCACCCACTGAGAGCAAGATAGATCCCTGTCTAGAGGTCCCTTTTCTTTTTATTCGGCTTAGTGTGTGGTTGGTCGCGCCAACTATGGGGTTATCTTGTTCGGAATTATCCAGTAAGGGATGGTTCCGGCTTTGTGTTGCAGGGGAGCGGGCGTACTCCTCGGTACGGTGATCTAGGCCACGTACTGTGACGGGCGGTACCCCAGTAGCCCTGCCATTGTATGGAAACCCATTCTTCCTACGTGCCCTTATGGTTTTGATTGTATAACCCACTTTGTGGCTAGTATGCTGGAATTTAATAATGTAACAATTTCAGCTATTTCATATTTATTTGAAAACCCTAGACCCTATTATAATATAACTGGATTTCCTATCAAATGTTTTGGTTAGCGTAAGGTAAAAACTTACCCATGTTTATTTGTGGGGAGTCTTACGTGATACCTTTTCTTTCTAAAGGTTTTGAAGTTAAGCAAGTTTAACCTGTTACTCACACCAGACCCATGTCTGACCCAAGTTGTTTATTTCTGTTTTATAAACTCTTGGGTACTCAAATTTTTACGAGTAGCCAAGGGATTCAGGTTTAGCTTTGATGAATTGTGGAGGAGCAATGGAGCAGGAGGCTTCAGCGTTGTAGATATATATAGTAGTTCCGTTGTTTCTGTATCTCTGTAGTGTATTGAGTTGTAATGTCTAGACAGATGTTATAACTGTCTAGTAAGTGATGTATATGCTGTGTAACTCTGTAAAGTGTTGTATACTATGTAATAGTATATGTTATTAATATAATTTATTCGTTCCGCTGTGAGATCGTTGTTGTTGTTTCTTTCTTTCTTCTCTTCTTTTCTATTTTCTACCCCTTTCTTTCATCATAATGATCCGACTTTTTGGGCATAGGAAGCCGGGTCGTTACACTTCCTTTGACTCAATATGGGATGAATGGATGCGGTGGGCGATCATTGCTACAATGCATTACCACTAGCCCTGCGATCCGAACTGGTAATATCCTACCTTGGGCATTGCCTCACGTGCCTTGTCATACTTTTATCCCTATATGAGACCCCTACGATTTTGGCTTAGTGTTGTCATATCACGGCGCATCCCTATCCCCCGACGTGCTACTGGGGCGTTATATGCAAACTGTACGACAATGCTTAAAAATGATTTAAGGGGGATTAATATATAGCCTTAATGCTAAGAAAATTATTTATTTTACTGATTAGACATTATACATACATATAGCGTATTCTGCTATATATAAATATTTTCGAAGGATCATTAAGAGATCGAAAATCCCGTAACATCTCTTGAGTTATTGCACACACGTTATACACTGGATAGGAGATGTAAAACCCCGTAAACATCTCTGACGCTATTACACTCTTGTTATATGTGATACTGATTTGACTCACAGAAGAATATTTGACGCAGCGGATATTACAAAACAATGTAGATCGTTGAATGTAGCAATCGGTGGAATGGAAGATACTGAAATGCCCAAATTCGTTGATCCGAAGATACCGAATTCTAGCTATCCCGAACTCGTTGATCGCGCACGATACCGAGTTCAAAGATCTTCAATTCTTCAAGCGTTGATCAAGCGCACTTGATTCCGCGAATCGACTTCTACAATCGTTGAATCGAGCGCACTCGATTATCCGAAAGAGGAGATAGGAGATTACACTCGAGTACCAATTGAAATTGAGAGCACAAAGCTAACAAAAGAGAATTTTATTCAATATTCAACAACCTTTTACAAATGAGAGACTCGGCCTATTTATAGGCGTTTTACAACTCATATAAAAAAACAACAAAAATTACATCTCCTAGGTCGGTTCCGAGTTAACAGTCACGACCTAACGTAAGTCGTACACGACTTAAGTTCAAACAGTTACAACTCAACACACACAAAACTTCAAAGAAAATACAAGTACTTAGGTCGGAAACGACCTATAGATGACGACTTACAAACAGGTATGAGCTAAAAAGAAACACAAATGACTCAAAGATACAACGGCTCAGCATTAACGGCTCAGATTGATGCGGCATCAAAATCCTTGGCTACAAGCTTTCTTGCGACTTAAGAAATCAACAGCTGAGATTAAGTCGGCAAATAAGATCTACGGCAACAAATCTTCAGCGACTTAAAACATGCGCACCTCAGATCAGCGACTCAGAGAAATCAAAGGTAGAGATTAACTCGGCAGAAGAATCAACGGCATCCAGAGCTTTGCGACTTAAAGATAACATAACTCCGCGACTTAAGCCTGTACGACTTAAAACCTCGCGACCTAAGAACCCTGGCATCTGTACCATCTTTGTGCGACCTAAGTTCCTACGACCTAACTTAGGTCGAGACATTTTCCTGCGACTTAGTATAGGTCGTTTCATTTTAACCCGGAGCACTTTTAACTCGGTAAGTCGTACTAGCGACCTATCTTCCAATTCATTAGGTCGTACACGACCTAAAAACGTGTTAGGTCGTCTGAGCGCTTTTCCACTAGGTCGTTGCCGAGTTATACTAAGTCGCTGGGACGACTTAAACCCTCCTTTAGGTCGCGCACTCGAGTTAACTCGTTCACTAGGTCGCTGCCGAGTTATACTAAGTCGCTGGGACGACTTAAAAGCTTTGTTAGGTCGGCTGCGACCTAAAACTTGGTTTTTCCACCATTTCTCACCAAATCCTAACTCGTTAGCTTCCTTGCTAGGTCGGTCTCGACTTATCCACAAGTTAGGTCGTACACGACCTAGGACTTCTCCATTCTGGCCTGCATCATCCTCCCCAGGTTGAGAAAAATTCGTCCTCGAATTTGTACTTTTTGCATCCACAACAAACTCGTCTCCATGATATGGTATGATATGTTTTACATTGAATACGTCAGACGTATACACATCATCTGGCAACTTCAATTTATAAGCATTTTCATTGATTCGTTTCACAACTTCCACCGGACCAATTTTTCGTGCTTTCAGTTTATTATAAGCGCCTACCGGAAAACGATCTTTTGTTAACACTGCATAAACCAAATCACCTTCATGAAATTCAACACTCCTTCGTTTCAAATCTGCAGATTGTTTATACTTCTCATTTGCTTTCTCCAATCATTCTTGAACGATTTTATGACATTCCATCAGCCCTTCAACAAAATCAGCAGCTTTCTTAATTGTCCCCTTTGAGTGTGGTATCACCGTTAAATCCAACGGTCCTTTCGGTAAGCTCGAATAGACAATCTGGAATGGACTGAACCCAGTACTTCGATTCATAGCATGATTATGAGCAAATTCTGCCTGGCATAACTTCACATCCCAACTCTTCAGATTATCTCGAACAAGACATCTCAACAAATTTCCCAATGATCTGTTAACCACCTCAGTCTGTCCATCTGTTTGCGGATGATAAGCACTGCTAAAGTTCAACTTCGTTCCCACCATCTTCCACAAACTTAGCCAAAAATGACTCAGAAAACGTGTATCCCTGTCTGACACAATCGATTCTGGCAATCCAGGAAGTCAATATATCTCTTTGAAAAACAACTGAGCAACATGAACAGCATCTGCCGTCTTCTTACAAGCAATAAAATGTGCCATTTTCGAAAATCGGTCAACCACCACATAAATGGAATCATTACCACGCTGCGTTCTCGGCAACCCCAACACAAAGTCCATACTCACATCAACCCATGGTTTAGTTGGTACCGGTAACGGCATATATAAACCCACATTAGTCGCAGTTCCTTTCGAAACTTGACAGATATGACATCTCTCAACAAACCTCTCCACTTCTTTCCTCATCGATGGCCAAAAGTAGGATTGTGAAATTAACTGTAAGGTACGGTCTCTTCCAACATGCCCTTCTTCATGTAACTCCTTGATAATCTTCATTCTCAAACTACCCTCCGGTATGCACAATCGATTTCCTTTGAACAGAAAACCATCTACCATCACGAAATCATCTGTCTCTCCTTCCTTCACTTTATCTACAATCTTTGCAAAGTAAGGATCATCGGCAAATAATTCTGGTAACATATCAAATCCCGTCACTTCAACCTTCAATGTAGTTAACAAGTGATTTCTTCTACTCAACGCATCAGCCACACGATTCGTCACTCCCGACTTTTGTTTCACAACAAATGTAAACTGTTGTAGATATGCAATCCACGATGCATGTCTTGCTGAAATCTTGTCCTGCCCTTGTAAATGCTTCAAAGCTTCGTGATCAGTGTAAAGAACAAACTCTTTCTGAAATAGATAATGTCTCTAGTGTTTGATAGATTGTACAACAACATAGAATTCCACATCATACGTACTGTATCTCATCTTTGCTCCTGACAGCTTCTCACTGAAATATGCAATTGGACGTCCCTTCTGACTCAACACTCCTCCAATCCCAACCTTGGATGCATCAGTATGTAGTTCAAACACTAACTGAAAATCAGGTAATACTAGAATTGGTGCAGACATCAAAAGTTCTTTGATTCGCTCAAAAGCAACCCCGGCTTCCTCTGTCCATGCAAACTGTTTACCCTTCATACAATCAGTCACAGGTGCCATCACACTGCTAAAGTGTGGAATAAACCTTCGATAAAATGAAGCCAACCCGTGAAAACTACGAACTTCCGTTATCGTCTTGGGCTGCGGCCAATCTCTGATCGCCTCAACTTTACTCTGGTCCACCTGTATACCTTCCTTCGACACAACATACCCAAGAAACAACACCATATGCGTCATGAACACGCATTTCTTCGTTGCAGCATAAAATTGTTCTTGTCGTAATACCATCAGCACTTCTCTAAGATGATTTAAATGTTCCTCTGGACTTCCACTGTTGTTAACGATAAAAAGTGAACACTAACACCCGGTGTGTGTAATAGAATCGTGAAAGCACCACCCGTTGGTACGGGAACAGAATATAAGCTGAAAATAGCAGAAAAACAGTAAATGAACAACAGGTTTATAGTGGTTCGGCCCGTAATTAAGCCTACGTCCACTTTATAATCTTTTATTGCTGATTCGGTTACAATTTGATACAATATCCTTCCAAATACAATACAACTTGATCACGAAAGCACTCTTGACTACTAGCTCAATCTTTGATGATGGAACTCGACGAATCCGTGTTGGATGTAAGGAGTTCTTCTCGAAGCTTGTTGTAGTGTCTTGAATGCTTGAAGATCTTTGATTGCTGAATGAGAGGAGACTTCGACAGCGTAACGGCGCTTGAAGAAATGAATGGCCAAAAAGTCCTCTTGATGTTGGAAGTGGTGGGGTATTTATAGGAGCTGATTTGGATTCAGAAAATTCGCCTAAGTCTTAGGTCGCGTACGACCTTAGTTAAGTCGTAGGTCGCGAGCGACCTAAGCTTGGTCGTAGTCTCCTTGCGGCTTAAGAGATTAGTTGGTGAAGCAGTGCTTGGCTTTATTTGATTAAGTGGTAGGTCGCAGGCGAGTTAAGGGATAGCTGTGGGAGCTCTAGGTCGTTGAAGCCCTAATTCGTTAGCCTCTTAAGTCGCAAACTTCTCCCAAGTCCTTATGTCGCAAACCTTTCCTGTAGCTAGGTCGCAGACCTTTCTTAAGTCTTTAGGTCGCAAGGTCTTCTGATAGTTAGGTCGCAGACTCCCCAAGGTCGCAGAGCCTCCTTTAACAGTTAGGTCGCGACATTCTTTAGGTCGCCATGTTCTTAGGTCGTAGGTCGTCAACCTTTTAACTCGCAAACTGTTAAGTCGGAGCTCTTCTTAAGTCGTTGTCTTTAGGTTGGGTCGCTAGGCAAGTTAAGTCGCTGAGTCCTAGGTCGTAGACATTTTAGGTCGCAGCTTCTTAACTCGCAGACATTTTAACTCGTACATTATTAGGTCGTGGACGACTTAAGCTCAATCCTGTCTCTTAAGTCGTAAGTTGTCTAACTCCTTAAGTCGTATATCCCTTGAGTCGTAAGACCTCATGAGTCGTAAGAAGCTTATCCTGTTGAGTCATGAAGCTCTTAAGTCGTAGATCCTCTGAGTCGTAAACTTGTTAAGTCGTAAGCCGCTATAGGTTGTAGTCCGCTAACTCGTGAAGCTTTTAGGTCGTAAGTTCTCTTCAGTCGCTAGGTCATAAGTCGTCAAGACCACTTAGGTCGTAGGTTTTTTAACTCGTTAGCTTCTTGAATCACGGCAATCTGAGTCATCCATTTCTCAACTCGTAGGTCGTTGCTAAAGAGGAGTTAACATTTGCCCCTTGAAGTACACGCCTAGGTCGTGGGTCGTGTGCTTCGATCTTCTCTCGCGCTCGTAGGTGTTATGTCGTGAACGACTTAGCAAGGAATTAGGTCGTGAAATGTCGGTTCGCATTTCATTGCCTTGGGGTACAAATATCTTAGGTCGTTCCTCCTTCATTTCATCTGTCTTAACTTTCATTCTTCCATTAACAAGATTTCAAGCTCTCAAAGGCGAATTCAACTACTCGTTCATCGATCATCTTCAATTTCATATTGCGTAAGTGATCCCATTCTCTATTCAATCCTTAGCTATCACCGAACTATTCGATTACCTTATGCCTTGCTTCACGATTTTCGTTTCAATTGATCGCCGAGGAAATCGAAGTGGTTTGATTTGGCTTTCGGTGATTTGTGAGAAGAAGGGGAAGAGTTTCAGTGCATTAGGTTGGCTGATTTATGAGGAATGGGGTTCTTAGTGGAGGAAGGGATTTGAAGAGAGGAACTGATGCCCTGGTTTGAGTAGGAGATAGTCCGAGATCCCCTGAGAACGACCTAACACTTTCTCAGCTTAGATCACGCACGACTTACCTTTTTTGGTTGCTCACTGCAGCATTGGGTTTTAGGTCGTTGCCGAGCTAGAAAAATGTTATTTTGACTTTTCTTTTGTGCGACTTACGACCTAAAAAGTTAATGACCTATCTTGTTGCAATTTCTCATGGACCGTTGGCGAGTTAGCACTTAATCCTCAACTTGCGAGCACATGTGAGTGACTAGGTCGCGAACGAGATAGTCCTTAACTCGTAACTCACAAATTTATTTGAACGACTTAAGAACTTAGGACTCCATTGCTTCGAATTCTTGGACTTGAATGATCTGACTTAAGAGAACATGCCTTGGACATTTGCAAAGCCTTGGTTTCAAACTGTCTTATCTTTTAAACCGTGAACGAGCTAGAACTTGGGAAATTCTAACCCATGCTAAGTCGTGAACGAGTTACAACTTAGGAAATTCTGACCCATGCTAAGCCGTGAACAGGTTATAACTTAGGAAATTCTGACCCATGCTAAGTCATGAATGAGTTAGAACTTGAACAAATCTTCCACTGCCTCGAATGTTGAGACTTGAGTTGTTTGAACCTTGTTGCATTCTTTTGTAGATTGTCAATAATTCTAACTGCCTGTTATAACATTTACAAAAAACTGGGACGAATATACTGCCACCGACTGCCCACATCGAATGACAGATTAGTTGATAAAGATTAAATTAAATTAAATGAACTGTATGAGTGAGATGCTATACAATAACCAATTCAAGTGAAGTATTAAAGCAAAATCGTAATGGTAAACTAAAACTGATTTGTCTGTATTAACACTGCACTTGAGTATTAACAAGTTCTGAAATCTCGTAATCGACTGATTGTCAGTTAGTTTAATTCCAGTTATACTTGCTTTTTCTTGTTTTCATTAGTCTTGCATAGCACTTCACACTTTTAGGAAACGTGCACCTTCACTTTTGAACATTCAGCTGATTGTGTAGAATGGCATCTGATCAAGAAGACTTGGAACCAGCTGGAGGAGCTTTTCCAATTGCTACCCCTTTGAATGATCCCCCGGAAAGGACTCCTACCATCCTGAATCATAAAGTCTTCCGTCAACTATGCACCCAGTTTGGCATTGCTGAAGCTGACGCTTTGCTCCCTGGAGTGAATGACACTGCTGATAGGCCGCCCCACGGCTTTGTCGCAGTGAACCGCCAAATGTGCTTGAGTGGAGCGATTCCTCCGTTTAATGACTGTATTTGAGAACTTCTCCTTCGATTATCTATCTCCCCTTTTCAACTACACCCTAATGGCTATGCCATCCTGCTGGGACTGTGTGTGCTCTTTAGGAGAATGCTGGACCGTTTTCCCAGTTTTGGAGAAATTTGCTTCCTGTGCTCATTTGCAAAAAACAAAGACCATCCCTCTATCACAGTTGTAAGGAGTGCCAGGAATCGTAAACTGATTATTGGTCTTCCGGAAAGCGTTCCTGGGTTTTTGAGCCAGTTTTTCTTTGTTCGTTGTCCCCCGGGATTTTACGCCATTTGGAGAGTGGGAAGTACGATTATCTATCTTTTCCCTGTGTTTTCTAAATTCTTTGAAGTCCAAATTGTCAAGTGTTAACTTCTTTTTCTACTGTTTCAGCGCTTCCTCCCCCCTCTAGGGAATCTCGTCACAAGACTACCTTCGAGAGGCTTATGGCCGTGCCGGTTGAGGAGAGGAGTGTTCAATTTCTATTGAGAGATGAGTTCCTCCACGAATTTGGACTCTTACATCCTTCCCGTTCCACTCAGCCACATGAAGTCCCTGATTCTCCTACTGAGGAGTCAGATGCCCCTGTTCCTGCTAAAGAACCTTTACCGCAAGAACTTACCGCTGAGACTTCATTGGTAAAGTGTTCTACTCCTACCGACATTGCTGGATCGTCCAGTAAGTTAGCACTTGCCCCGGTTATTGAAGAGGAGGAAAATCTTCACACTCTTGAAAAGACGGCTGAGGTGGAAGTTGAAAAAGATAATTCTCCCATGCATCATGGCGATGATACTTTTGACAGTCTGAGCGACATCATGATAACCTCTCAGGAGCTCTTTAAAGATGATGTTTCTAAAGTGGTCCCTCCTGTTATCGAAGCAACTTCTTCTTTGTAACAAACCACAACGCCTTCCACACAACTTATTGCCATTTCTACACCCAAAAGTGGTTTGTAGTCTGACGCATGTAGTTTGCACATCACACACACTTAGGATTTTAGCACTTATATGCACTTAGCTTCTTCAATTTGAGGATTTCTAAAACTGGTCTTTTTCTTCAATTTCAGGTTCTCTGATGGGGCGAAGCGGCTCTTACTTCAACAAATTCCAGCGTTACGGAAGCCGTGAGGCTTATGACTTTAGGAGTTATATCGGTGTCGTGAAGGAAACTGATGAGGAGAGGGCTCCCAGAAAGGCTCATGAGAGGCGAGCTCATGAAGAGCGTCGTCGGAGAGAAGATGAGGAATACTATGGGAGTAGGGACGAGCGACGTGACTCTTCCCGCAGAAGCGACGATCCTTACAAGAGGAAATCTTACGATGACAAGGGGAAGAGTCATACTTCCGATGATTCCAGCAAACGGATCAGACTTGGCGAGAAAGATACGTCTAATATCTCGGAAAAGACTACCGCTTCTATTCCTCCTAATACATCTTCCGATTCTCCTGCCCTTAAGGAGTCTGACATCCAGACAATCATTAATAGGCCACAGTACCAAGCTGGAGATGGTCCTCCCACACTCCAGATCCGATTTCCGAATTGGTGTCTGAAAGGAGTGCGTTTTGATTTGGATTTGGTCCCCATTGACAAGCAGGCGATGCTGAAAAATGTCGATGCTGTAAAACTTGACATCGAAAGAATGTCTGGATGGCAGAAGCTGGTTGATGAACTTCAAAGGGTCAACCATATGAACCTTGAGGCGATGATGACCATGGAGAATGATAAATCAGAATGGGACAAATGGCGTAAGCAGCATAACGTGGAGATGAAAAGCATTAGCGATGGTTATGGGAAGCTCGAAGCTGAAGTTGAAAGACTTAAAAATGAGCTTGCCACTTCTTCCACTTCTTATTCTCAGAAAGAAGAAATGCTTCAAAAACAAGTTCGAGACGCCCATGCTGCTCAGAGAGATATTGAGGTGAAACTCGAAGCAGAACAGCAGGTTACGAGAAAATACCGCGATGACGCTGTTCAGCTTCGAGAGAAAGTCAGCTCTCAAGACTTAGAAATTATAAGACTGCAATCTCAGCTACTGAAGGCTGAAAGAGAACGTGATGAAGTCCTCTCTGGTAAAGCTGCAGCCGAAGAATCCCATAAGGCAACCATAGCCACCATTGACGCGACTCTATTCGACTTTTATATGCATTGTGTCCTGGGGCGTGCGAGCCTTTCAGTTTTGGGACCAGAATATGAAGTCACCTTGGCGGAAGTATGGGAGGCAATCATTGACTTGTTTGGCGGTGCCGGTTATGCTGAAGCAGATCTTCAAGCTACCTACTTAGGTGAGAGCGACCGCGCTGCCCTTGCCAAAGGAAAAGAGCAGCTTATCCGAATGCGGGCCGAGGCGACGGGAGAGAAGCTTCCTGAGAAAGAAATACCTCCTATTGCTCCTGCTTATACTTCGGCTTTAGCTTACGCGGATATTACTGGCTCTAGTTCTCATTCTACGCCTCCCGCTAAGGTTGACAAAGAAACTGTAACCACCCCTACAGAGGAAGAGGCAATGAAGGACTTCCAAGCTCGGGAATTTGAGATTGATCTCGCTAAACCGGCTTCTCCAGGTAACTTTGACGATTCACGGTCTTCTTTTTTCTCGGAGAATACTGATTTTGATTTCTTTTATTATGCAGCAGTCGTGCCGGAAACTGCACCAATTCTTCCTTCTTCAGCTGCCGTTCCTCCTCCTTCTCAAGTTATACCTCTTCCAGCTTCTCAACCAGGTTCACAGGAAGAACCAATAGCAGCCCTTCAAGGTTTGGACGAACCACCTGCTTTCAAAGAACAGAAGGCAGAAGGTCTGGAAGATAGCGAGAAGACCCCGGAGCGGTCTTTTGACTATGACACAAAGCTTTCTACATTTCTTGCTCCGGGGAGTGAGTCTTTTTCCAAGAAGAAGGGAAAGCGTGCGGTTTCGAAGAAAGGAAAGAAGAGTTCCTCTGCTGCTGGGGATGAAGCAGAGATCGATCCGGCTGAGTCTCTTTCTCCTTCTTCTCCGATACGGCCTACGAAACTAATTACCAGGCCGGGTAAAGGCTCCAAGGGTGGGAAGAAGGAGAAATGTGTTTGATTTTGTCTTTTCTGCTTTTTGCATGCACTGACCGGAGATTGTGCGGATACCGGTCTCCGCTCCTTTTTGTGATCTGCACAATGTAAAAAGTTTCCATAGTATTAAATAAAATGACTATTTTACTTGTACAAATTCTTGTGTATGTAGGAATATATCTGTTTCTCATTTGAAGTATAGAGTAAACGATTCTTTTTACTTGTACAAACTTTTGTCTGTGTTTCAAGAACGCATTTATTCCACATCTTCTTTACGTGATATCGCAATGAACTTGTGGTGTGTCGCTTGTACATTACTTTTATTAACGTAACTGAATTGTACAATGTTGCCCTCATACCACAAGTGCATTGCAATATTTCTTGCTTTTACAAGACTGATACTCTTATATTAGAGAATAACTATTCCATTTTTGAGGTAGGAATCATTCTGCTTTTAATAGAGTATATCTCGTTTTTGGAGAAATTTTTACTCCCTCTTTCTGTCAGAAGAACACTTCGACTTTTGGGAACGATCAGTTTTATTTGTTTAAAAATGAATTTTCCCGCACAATGAAATGAACTTCTGAAGAAGGTTTTGATTTTTGTGCCCCAGTAAAGGGTTCATTTTTGGTACTTCAAACAAGGTGAAGTACGCCTCTGAAGAGGTCTTTTGGTCTCTGAAGAGAAGCAATTTTGGTCTCCGAAGAGAAGCAATTTTGGTCTCCGAAGAGAAGCAGTTTTGGTATTTCAGCTCTGGTGAAGTGGGTCTCCGAAGAGAAGCATTTTGCACTTCTACACGGGTGAAATGTGCCTCCGAAAAGGGCTTTTGCCTCCGAAGATGGCTTGTTCCTCCGAAGAGGGCTTGTGCCTCCGAAGAGGGCTTGTGCCTCCGAAGAGGGCTTGTGCCTCCGAAAAGGGCTTTTGCCTCCGAAGATGGCTTGTGCCTCCGAAGAGGGCTTGTGCCTCCGAAGAGGGCTTGTGCCTCCGAAAAGGGCTTTTGATTGCCTGGAAGTTACTTTCTCATGGTCGAAGGGGTCCACGGGACAGGCGTAAGTTGCTTGATTGGATGTTTGTTTGTACAAACGATCGCAATCAATTAACAAGGTGCCCCTTCGGTGGTCCTACCAATCTTTTTGATTGAGGAAAGCACTCCCATTTATTGGCGTGCCTCGTTAGAGGGCTTTGGTTGGTGTGCCAGGAAGGTTGCATCTTAGGGGCAAGTAGATCCACGGGATGGACACAAGCTGCCTGATCGGATGCATCACAATCAGTTAGCGAGGGTCTTATTCCTTCTGCTTGGGAAGGTGTCCCTTTAGTGGATCTACCGGCTTTCCTGTTGAGAGGCATATCTCCCTTTGGCTGCTTCCATGTTTGCATGCTCATGTTGTATCATTATCTGCCAATCTGCGATCCTTTATCATCGTTTCCAAGCGCGTCTTCCTTTCTTTTGCAAGTAAACTGCTTTATCCGAAGAAGTAGACTTCACTGTTGAATGACTCCACAGAGTAAACGCAAGTTATTTGGTTGGATGCCTTTTTATATCAACGATCGCAACCAGTTAACAAGGGCTTGACAGAGTAGAGCCGTCAACTTTTTATGTGAAGTTCCTCTTGTATGGGATTTGAGTTTGGAATTTTTGTTGCTTGAAATTTGCTTTAATAAATGATTTGTAAGGCTCGCTTAGCTTTGCGATGGGTGAGCTTTGCTTTAATGACCTGCAATATTAGATCGACATTTTAGCAATACATTTAGAGTATTTACACATCGAAATATAACAGGCATTTTATAATAGAAAACACAGAATGCATAGTTTTTCATTATTGAGTTGCGCTAATTTCTCAACGGTTTACAATGCAGAAGTTACACATCCATCATTATCTTTACAAATTCAAGCAATGCTGTTAAGTAAAAATGAATGCTAGTTATTGTTGTTTCAGAATCTCCAAGCTGGATTTCCATTTGTGCTTGATTCATAGCTTTTGGATTTTTATGCCAAAGAGAGTGAGAGATGCCCCAGCTGCAGTTTTGTGGGTAGTTAGTAGTCGTCCCAACTTCTGCTTGCTGGGTATGGACCTCCTGTGACAACATTAATGACAAGCTTTTCTGAATCTTGCACTGCAGTGTTGTCGAGAGAATCGGATTGATAGGTAGGACGTTGTTGATCCCGAATGGATGAGGTTGGATCGACTCCGCTTCTCTTAACGTATTGTTGGAGTTTACCTTGCTCCAGCAATTCTTCAATCACCTTCTTTAACCGGCGACATTGGTCAGTGTCATGGCCAGGTTGATTGTGAAATTGGCAGAATTTTCCATTATGCTTTGCACCTTTCATCATCTCAGGTGGCTTAGGATACCGGACAACGTCTTTTGTTGCAAAAAAGATATTTCTTGGTGTATCAGTTAAAGGAGTAAAGTCCGGAGGATTAAAGCGGCGAGGTTTCTTTTCATTTCCCTGGCTCTTTCCTCCTTCACCCTCCCTTTTTTGACTTTCAGATTCTCTTTTCTTAGATGGGACATTGTTATTATCAGTTTGGGCAGCAACCGCTTTCGATGTTGCAGAAAGGCTTTCAAGGCGAATGAAATCGTCGGCCTTTTTATAAAATTTATCAAGTGAGTTCGGTTCCTTCATCTTTAGCCATATTCCAAATTTACTCGATTTATCAATGACTCGCATCAAATAAGTCAGGATCATGCGTGGCTCCGCATTTTCTACTTCGGCTAAAGCTATATTGAAACGGCTCAAGAAAGATTTGATTGATTCTCCGGGCGCTTGTTCAAGGTTAGACAGTGACATTATATCCTTAGCTTTTGAAGCATACAATCTGAACTGTTCTTTGAACTTTTGCGCTAAGTCGGAGAACTTATCTACACACCGAACTGGGAGCTTTGTAAACCAGAGTAAAGCCACACCTTCCAGGTATACTGGAAAGTACCGACACTTGATCTCGTCTGATGCTCTTGCACCGGTCATATGCCAATCGTACTTGTAGAGGAAATGATTAGGGTCACTGGTTCCCCTATAGGCTTGGATAGTAGGAGGTGCAAATTTCCTTGGAAACTCCGCTTTCAGGATCCTTTCAGTAAACGGAGTTCTGCTTGGTGCAAATCCCCAGTCGTTCTCATCCTCTTCCCTTTGCATGCTCTCTTTCATGATGCGGCTAACCATTTTGGACAGGTATTCTTTATTGTTCAAAGACACCTCCGGACAAGCATCAGTTCTTCCCTCGAAAGTTTGCCCGGGCATATCTTCATGACAAGTTGGTTGCGGCATAGAACCATCAGCCTGGAAAGGTGGCATTTCAGGAAGAGTAGTTCGATGGTTTTCTGGTTGACGATTTACCCCGAGCGGAGCAGTTAACCTATCCATCATCAAAGCGTTTTGGGTTTCAATCTGTTGGTATAATCCAGAAACTGCATCATCCAATTCAGCCCTGGTGACTCCAACGGTTGGAGTTGCTTGGTATATTGTTGGGGAAGCGGAAGTCCCTTCGTGAGCATTTCCGGATCTGATAGGTCTACCTCTTCTTCCAGGAGCCATTATTTCGGATCTGGTTTTTAAGAGAGGTTCTTTTTATGAATCTTTGCGAAGCAATGGTGGATGATCGCCTGAGTTGGGTTCTCAGTGAAAGCACCAAAATGTTAACGATAAAAAGTGAACACTAACACCCGGTGTGTGTAATAGAATCATGAAAGCACCACCCGTTGGTACGGGAACAGAATATAAGCTGAAAATAGCAGAAAAACAGTAAATGAACAACATGTTTATAGTGGTTCGGCCCGTAATTAAGCCTACGTCCACTTTATAATCTTTTATTGCTGATTCGGTTACAATTTGATACAATATCCTTCCAAATACAATACAACTTGATCACGAAAGCACTCTTGACTACTAGCTCAATCTTTGATGATGGAACTCGACGAATCCGTGTTGGATGTAAGGAGTTCTTCTCGAAGCTTGTTGTAGTGTCTTGAATGCTTGAAGATCTTTGATTGCTGAATGAGAGGAGACTTCGACAGCGTAACGGCGCTTGAAGAAATGAATGGCCAAAAAGTCCTCTTGATGTTGGAAGTGGTGGGGTATTTATAGGAGCTGATTTGGATTCAGAAAATTCGCCTAAGTATTAGGTCGCGTACGACCTTAGTTAAGTCGTAGGTCGCGAGCGAACTAAGCTAGGTCGCAGTCTCCTTGCGGCTTAAGAGATTAGCTGGTGAAGCAGTGCTTGGCTTTATTTTATTAAGTGGTAGGTCGCAGGCGAGTTAAGGGATAGCTGTGGGAGCTCTAGGTCGTTGAAGCCCTAATTCGTTAGCCTCTTAGGTCGCAAACTTCTCCCAAGTCCTTATGTCGCAAACCTTTCCTGTAGCTAGGTCGCAGACCTTTCTTAAGTCTTTAGGTCGCAAGGTCTTCTGATAGTTAGGTCGCAGACTCCCCTAGGTCGCAGAGCCTCCTTTAACAGTTAGGTCGCGACATTCTTTAGGTCGCCATGTTCTTAGGTCGTAGGTCGTCAACCTTTTAACTCGCAAACTGTTAAGTCGGAGCTCTTCTTAAGTCGTTGTCTTTAGGTTGGGTCGCTAGGCAAGTTAAGTCGCTGAGTCCTAGGTCGTAGACATTTTAGGTCGCAGACTTCTTAACTCGCAGACATTTTAACTCGTACATTATTAGGTCGTGGACGACTTAAGCTCAATCCTGTCTCTTAAGTCGTAAGTTGTCTAATTCCTTAAGTCGTAAGACCTCATGAGTTGTAAGAAGCTTATCCTATTGAGTCATGAAGCTCTTAAGTCGTAGATCCTCTGAGTCGTAAACTTGTTAAGTCGTAAGCCGCTATAGGTTGTAGTCCGCTAACTCGTGAAGCTTTTAGGTCGTAAGTTCTCTTCAGTCGCTAGGTCGTAAGTCGTCAAGACCACTTAGGTCGTAGGTTTTTTAACTCGTTAGCTTCTTGAATCACGGCAATCTGAGTCATCCATTTCTCAACTCGTAGGTCGTTGCTAAAGAGGAGTTAACAATTGTAAATCAGAATATCATCAAAATACACCACCACAAATTTCCCAATGAATGGTCGAAAAATCTGATTCATCACCCTCATAAAAGTACTCGGTGCATTGGATAAACCAAATGGCATGACCAACCATTCGTATAGACCCTCCCTAGTTTTAAAAGCAGTTTTCCACTTATCGCCTGGTCTGATACGAATTTGATGATATCCGCTCTTCAAATCAATCTTCGAAAATATAGTAGCTCCGCTTATTTGGTCTAGCAAATCATCCAACCTTGGCATTGGAAATCTATATCTCACGGTAATCTTATTCAAGGCTCGACTGTCAGTGCACATCCTCCACGTTCCATCCTTTTTGGGTACCAATAAAGCTGGTACAGCACAAGGACTCAGACTCTCCTGCACACGCCCCTGCTCAAGCAATTCCTCTACCTGCCTCCGCAACTCTTCATGCTCCTTCGGACTCATTCGATAATGTGGTCTGTGTGGCAACACAGCACCTGGAACAAGATCTATCTGATCACTGATGTTGTATATCCCTCAACGGTGGCAATTCCGTTGGTTACTCCTCTGGAAATACATCGTCAAATTATTCCAAAACTGGTTTAACTCCTTCTGGTATCTCAACCTCTTCACTGCTCTCTCGCCCAATTAACAAAAACACTTCAGGTTCCTCCTCTACTTCCTTCACAAACTCCTTCAGCGATAACAAAGTTTTGAACTCTTCAATCTCCTCCAACTTGTTTTCCCCCTGTTGTCGCTTCTTTGGAACTAGAGTAATCTTTGTGCCTTCGAACATGAAACTGTAACTGTTGGTTCGTCCGTCATGCTGCACAGCTCGATCATACTGCCACGGTCTCCCCAGCAACAAATGACAAATGTCCATATCTACGACATCACACCAGATTTCATCTTTGTATTTCTTCCCAATTGAAAAATTCACACAAGCTCTACGCCCAACTTTCACTTCACCACCCTTCCTCAACCAAGCTAACTTGTACGGTTTAGGATGTTTCTCGGTTTTCAACTCCAACTTCTTCACCGCTTCTGTAGAGATAATATTATCACAACTCCCAGCATCAATAACAAATTTACAAACTCTTCCCAGAATAGTGCATGTAGATTGAAAGATATTGTTCCTCAACCAACTACTTTCCTCCTCTTGCTTCGGTGTTAAACAACTTCTCCTCATCATCAATGCGTACCCGTCATCTCCTGACAGTAAGTCTTCCTCCTCAACTGGTAAATAATTAGAACATTCAGCTTCTTCATCCTCATCCTCAACCTCAGCTATCATAGCTCTCTTCTTCGGCTTTGGACATTCATTACTTTTGTGACCCAATTCCTGACAATTGTAACATTTGAAACCGTTGTTAACCTTTGTCTTATCAGCCTCCTTCACTACTGGTCTACTGATAGGTTTAGAAACATTAGAACTTCCACCAACACCCTTCACTTGATTGTTAGAATTAGTAAACACACCACTTCCCCGTCGTCCCTGTTTCTCCCAAGCAAACGCTTTCTGATGTGCTTCCGCTATAGATCTTGGATCAAACATATTAACCATATCCTGGATCTGCATTCGTAGTCCCCCAACAAATCCAGCTGTCAGTTGTTCTTCCTTCTCCATAATATCATTTCGAGCAATCAGTTGGTAAAATTCATCAGCATAGTCATTAACTGTCTTCGTGCCCTGCCTCAAGTTCTGCAAACGTTGATACATCAAAGATTGATAATTGTATGGTAAGAACGTTGCTTTCATCATTTTCTTCATCTTTTCCCAAGATTTAACTTTTGACTTTCCCATCCGATCACGTGTAAGCTTGGTTTGTTGCCACCATGCTAAAGCTCTACCCCTTAACCTCGTAGCAACCAACTTCACCCTACGCTGTTCTGGAACTTCTTTGAAGTCAAAAATCTCTTCAACATTAGCTACCCAATCTAGAAACTCCTCCGCTTGCATACCACCTTTGAATTCAGGAATTTCAGTCTTCATTCCCGACTCCCACTTGTGATCATACTCAGAGTAATTTCTTCCTTGTCCTCGTCCTTGTCCTTGAACACTACCACCATCATACTCCTCTTCAAAATCAGATGTATATCGTTGTCTATCTCGTCCACCCACATCTCTACTACCATTACGCCTTCCACCTTCATCCCTTCTATCGACATTCCTCCGTTCACGATCATTCACGTTCCTCCCACGCCCTTGATCATTTTCAACACTTCTGTCTCGATTGGAATGTGGCGAGACTCTACTACCCCCATGGTTAGATTCAGGTGAAACCCTTCTCCGATTTTGATTCATCTCCGTCATAAGCTTCTCTAACCGGCCAATTCCTTCGTTAAGCTTTTCACTAAAGTTCTCATTGATTCTTTGCTCCATCTCATCAGCCTCTTCTCTTCGATACAAAGCTTCTACGTTTTGGTGACGATTAGCTCTCCTTGGCGGCATACTTGAAAACTTCTCAAACTCTTCAACACTTCAAATTTCAAACGCTTTTCGGACTTTGATCCAAAATGAAACGGATCGAAAACTTCCACTTTGTAGCAAATCGCGATGAACACGATGGACAAAGTTTCGGCCTCCAATTCAAATCCGATCAAACAACTTCGAACAATGATGAACACTCCTCTTACTCTTGGCCGTGATAAACACAAACTCAAACCTTCCCTTCAAGCTCGGCAAATCACTTCAACTTCTAAATGAATAGGCTCCAAGTCTCGATCTAGCTATGATTGGCTAGAACAAGCTCCGATACCAAAATGACGCAGCGGATATTACAAAACAATGTAGATCGTTGAATGTAGCAATCGGTGGAATGCAAGATACTGAAATGCCCAAATTCGTTGATCCGAAGATACCGAATTCTAGCTATCCCGAACTCGTTGATCGCGCACGATACCGGGTTCAAAGATCTTCAATTCTTCAAGCGTTGATCAAGCGCACTTGATTCCGCGAATCGGCTTCTACAATCGTTGAATCGAGCGCACTCGATTATCCGAAAGAGGAGATAGGAGATTACACTCGACTACCAATTGAAATTGAGAGCACAAAGCTAACAAAAGAGAATTTTATTCAATATTCAACAATCTTTTACAAATGAGAGACTCGGCCTATTTATAGGCGTTTTACAACTCATATAAAAAAAAAACAAAAATTACATCTCCTAGGTCGGTTCCGAGTTAACAGTCACGACCTAACGTAAGTCGTACACGACTTAGGTTCAAACAGTTACAACTCAACACACACAAAACTTCAAAGAAAATACAAGTACTTAGGTCGGAAACGACCTATAGATGACGACTTACAAACAGGTATGAGCTAAAAATAAACACAAACGACTCAAAGATACAACGGCTCAGCATTAATGGCTCAGATTGATGCGACATCAAAATCCTTGGCTACAAGCTTTCTTGCGACTTAAGAAATCAACAGCTGAGATTAAGTCGGCAAATAAGATCTACGGCAACAAATCTTCAGCGACTTAAAACATGCGCATCTCAGATCAGCGACTCAGAGAAATCAAAGGTAGAGATTAACTCGGCAGAAGAATCAACGGCATCCAGAGCTTTGCGACTTAAAGGTAACATAACTCCGCGACTTAAGCCTGTACGACTTAAAACCTCACGACCTAAGAACCCTGGCATCTGTACCATCCTTGTGCGACCTAAGTTCCTGCGACCTAACTTAGGTCGAGACATTTTCCTGCGACTTAGTATAGGTCATTTCATTTTAACCCGGAGCACTTTTAACTCGGTAAGTCGTACTAGCGACCTATCTTCCAATTCGTTAGGTCGTACACGACCTAAAAACGTGTTAGGTCGTCTGAGCGCTTTTCCACTAGGTCGTTGCCGAGTTATACTAAGTCGCTGGGACGACTTAAACCCTCCTTTAGGTCGCGCACTCGAGTTAACTCGTTCACTAGGTCGCTGCCGAGTTATACTAAGTCGTTGGGACGACTTAAAATCTTTGTTAGGTCGGCTGCGACCTAAAACTTGGTTTTTCCACCATTTCTCACCAAATCCTAACTCGTTAGCTTCCTTGCTAGGTCGGTCTCGACTTATCCACAAGTTAGGTCGTACACGACCTAGGACTTCTCCATTCTGGCCTGCATCAATATTTTTGTCCTGACTAGAGTATTTCACCTTCGATTTTGTTTGCAATCTACTTCAATCTTGCCTTGGTTTTCCCATTTTTTGACCTTGTATAAACATTAGATGATTTTATTAATATTCGAAATAGTCGAACACTTAATTGCCATTTAATAATTTTATTTAATCAAATAATTTAAAATTAACTAATGAATTATTTTAAACAAATGATTAATTTTTAAACTAATTCTCCTTTTTTAAAAATCTTTTACTAACTAAATAATTAAATAAGTTAACTGAATAAATTTATCACCAAATCCATTAATAAAAATAAACTTAGCAAATTTAAAATATGTATATTTATTTTATTTTTGAAAACATATACCCTTATAAATATAGTCTATATAAATACCAAAATTTATATAAATATATACCAAAATAATAATCTATATTACCATTAAAATTTTCTTTTTTTATCTAAATCTTGTCTATCTATATATATTATTTTTCTGCTTATCTATATACTTTTAAACTAAAATAGATATGTGGGTATATATATATATATATATATATATTTATTCATACTTTTCCTTTACTGTATATAAACTGTATATATATACCTTGCTGCTGTTTTCCTCTCTTTTTTCTAATCTGCATAGATATATATATATATATATATATATTTAAAACTAAAATAGATTTTACACCTTACTGTAAAAATGAACACTGTGTTATATATATATATATATATTTTACTTATATGCATACATTCATGTATATATATTAAAATAAATAAAAAGACAAATTTGCAAAATACCTTACTGCCAAAAAAATCGCCAAACCCTCGCTAAACCCAGGCATCGCGACCTCCTCCATCGCCATCTCCCTAGGTGCCATCGACGCCTGACCCACACGAAAAGAGGCCATCGCGACATTTCGCCAACGATTCTCCCACCATCAGTTCCAGGAATTTTTGAGCAAGACTGATTTCCCCAAATTGTCGACCTCCCAAACCATCATGAGCCTTGGATCCTACGCGATCTCCCTTCCCAAAAGTCGTAAGCCTCACTTCGATTCAGCTTTGAATCGCCGGCCGCTTAATTATCTTATCGAAAGAAATTCGATCTTCAGTTTTCTTCTCTCTTTTTTATAAAACGAAAATAATTTGGTTTCGTTCGAGAAGAGGGAACGATTTGATTTCGATTCTGGAATGAAAGATATGAGGAGCAGCTGTTCCTTCAGCTTTGGAACGAATCTGGAGGAAGATAACGAATTTCTATCTGTATTCTATTTAAGGAACGAAATCAATTTTAATTGATTTGGAAAGGAGGAAGGGGAAAGATGCGCCATTGTCATGAATATCTCTGCTCTCATATTTTATTTTATTTTAGGTATCGGCTCGATTGATTTTTAACTGAGGAAAAATAAGAAGTTCACGTGATATAAAGGAGGAGAGGAGGCAAGACGTGATTTCTTGCGTGATGAATGCCTGCTACAGAGAAGGCAAAAAGTTTCGATGGTGAAAGGAAGCAGACTGGGGAAAGAATCTCAGCTGAGTTGACTCAAGTATATAAATATATATATATATATAGTTTTTATTTTTAAATTCAAATTCAAATTGTTTTGATAAATGCAACACGAAATTTTGACCTCCTATCGAGGCGTGCTGCTAGGCGTTCATAATGTTATACCCCTATTTTGAATGCAATGGAAATGGTTTTGAGTCCTAATTCGATCGTATGGAGAAGATAGCTTTTTGGATCGACTATTAAAATTAATTCAATTAATTATTTTCTAGGTGTTTATATCTTGTATGATCACACGATAACTCCAAATGCTACGAAACTTGGAATTCGATAATAATACAATATTACAGATCTAATGGAACTAGTTTCATCGCATTCTGAGACTATGCCTCGGAAGGCTATTTTTAAACCTCAATATAACCAATACATTTTTAAAACTGAATAGATTACTTCCAAATTCCATTTTAAAAGTTGCGTTGTCTTCAGTATCATTAATATGAATTTTGTAAGCCTTCAAATTATTTTTATCAAGCTTAAAACTTCAAATTCACCAATTTACCCAATATTCAATTATTACTTTAATAATTAAATTATCCAACAAACTGCTATATTTAAATTCAGAATCCATTTCCTTTAAATAACCCAAGCTTTCCATATTCAAAACCAATTTATAAATCAAATTTCAATATTTAAAACCATTTAAATATTCCAAACTCAACGTTGAAAAATCCGGGTCGTTACATTCCTCCCCCGTTAAATGAATTTCGTCCCCGAAATTACTAAGGCAGAAGAATGCTCCAAACCCATTAACTTAATCAAATCCACTTAGTGAAAACCTCATATTCACTTTTTCTAAACTTTAGTTCCAACTAAACAATTAGTTTCGACCAAAACAATTTGTCTTCAATTCCATTTCCAAAATCCTTTTATTTCAACTCCAATTTGAAATCGTCTTTTCGTTAACAAAAATATTTTTCAAAAATTTTCAAAACTTTTCTAGCTCCCAAAATTTCTGGAAAATTTTGGCAGAGTCTCCTTTGTACGGAGGAGCTTTTGCAATTTTACAAGAGATATAAATATATATACATTGACCCACACGGACGGAAAAAAAAACAAAACAATATTTCATATTTCCTATCTTTTATTGCGTAGGCGTACCATTGTTTAGCATTTTTAAGCAAGCGGCTTATTTATTTAGCAACTAGCGCGTCCAAAATCCAGCCAAACGGCCTTCAAGTACCTGTACTTACTCAGTTTAAACATGTAAGTGCCATATATAGGAAGTTTATTTATATTTCACTCAATTCCAATAGCTAACACATGGATTTCATAAGCAATGAACCCAAAACAATTTCCATAAGCAATTTATAAGGTTTCAAAAGTAAATCAATTGCTTTCACTCGCTTTTCTTACCATTTCATTAAATTTAAGTGATTTACAACTCACTTGCTTATCTTCAATTTATTTTTAAGTCCAATCAAACTCATATTCATATCAATTGATTCCAAAATCAATTTTATTTGTTTCCATTAATTCATAGAATTTTATTTAATCTCGTTTATGTCAAACGACAATTATTTCTATGCAATTTCGTCGATATTTATGCAAATAAACAATCACTTAGGCTTATAACCATTTGAAACTGATTCCAACTCAATTTACATTAATTTCATTCCATTCTAATTTATTTACAAACCATATATTTGCATTTTATTTCATATTCACATTGGTTTCATACAAACCATTTTATTAAGCTTGACAGCTTCTATGCTTATAAATTAATAACCATTTCCCAAATTTATATAAGCCATGCTTCTATTAATTTTAAACCTGAGTTAATTTACTTCAAATGATTCCAACTTCATTACTTAAGTTCATTTCCATTTTAATTTGATTCTCATCTAATCAAATTCCAATTAATTCAATTAGCCATTCTCATAATCCATTTAAATTTTTAATTCCATTCTTAATTCGTTAAAATAATATCCAAGGCCATATTTAATTCATTCACACTCGAATTGGACTTATTTGTAACTCAAATCATCTCTATTTTAATCCAATTCCATAACAACTTTAATTCATGTTCAATTCACTTCAATTTCAAGTTGAATAACTATTTATAGCTCGGGTTTCATTTCCAAATTCCATTATTAACTCAAATTTCAACTTTTATTTATCCAATTTAGGTTCCATTTCCATATTCATTAAACAATTAATTATCCAATTAATGCACTTCCCAAATTAAAATTCAATATTTGATTTTTATATTCAAAAATACTTTATTACTTTACTTGAATTCCTATTTTATAATTCAAGATTGGATTTTTTTATTTCATTTACCAAAATATAAAACAATTCTATTTTGGGTTTCCTTTCACTTTTTCTTAAATTTATAAGTCACGCTTATTTATATTCACACTTCCATCCATTTACAATCAATCCCATTCCATCCATTTCGGGATTAGATATTTTTACTTAACCAAGTATATATTTTATTTCAATGCTTTTAACCTTTATGGGCTATTTTCAATTCATTCACCCCAATACAATTCTTATTCAACTTACTTTTAAGGTAAGAATTTATTTCCACTCAATATTATCTATAATTCAACTGAATTTTATTTCAATTCAATTTTATTTAACTTAACTTCAGTTAAATCATACTATTCTCTTTAATCCACCCAATTCACTTGTATTTAAATTAAGTAAGGACTTATTTTCACTTAATATCATCTACATCTCAGTTCATTTCATTTCAATTCGATTTCAACTTAATTCAAATACAACTGGATTTATTTTCAGTTTAACTCAACTTACTTCCATTCACTTAGCTTAAATTAATTTCAATCTAATTCAATTTTATCTCCCAATCCAAATTTAATTTCTATTTTCCCATTTCAATCTCATTCAAAATTTACGAATTTATTTCTTCCCATCATTAATTAAATTTCAAAAATTTAATCTTAATCCAAGTTAAATTCTCATTTTTAACTTTCCCTTTTAATTTTAATTCCAAAATTCAAATCCAATGCTTTCCTTGGTTATATAAATTATCATCCAAACACTTCAATCTATATATCCATTTTAGAAAATTATTTTCTTTTATATCAAAATATATTTTTGGGGAAATTATTTCATTCACCCGCTTTTGAAAACAATGTTGTGTCGAATTTTTCTATTCAAGTGTTTAGAAACCCCTTCGATACAGTTGTCCAGGCTGTGCCGACGAAGGTACATATGCCACTCAATAAATCAATCAACACAATATAAAACCATTTTAATCACTAACAAATACGCGCTCATATCTATCATTACACTAAAACTCATTCTAGAGTACTACTGACTCTATCTCAAATGAGTAATCCCCACCAGAGCCAAGGATCTCGCTTAACCTTTCAGCGCTGATACCAAGTGAAACAGGCCGAGCCAGTGGCGACCGGTAGGCTTTTCAACCATCCCAGACCCATCGTGGCTTTCACTGGTACCTCGAATTTGCTTTTACGGCCAGCCTCTCGACTCGCAACCAACCCAAGGCCTTATACTACCTCAAAGGGACATGTAGGGGTAAGAGTCTCCCGTTCGCCACCAAACACGAAGCAAGAACCCCCTATCATGTTGTAATATAGCAAACCCGATCCCGGTCTCTTCGAAACGATCAACGCATTGGCCAATATTGATAGTCGGTTATTTAACTATCAAATAACATTCACAAGCAACCATTAAGTCTTAAATAATTTTCCCCAAATTATTTATCTCAAAATATCTACTTAAGATATTATCTTCATATTTCAACACCTTGAAATTAGATTCAATTTCATTTACTTCTCGTGGAACCATTTAAGTCTTTGCCAATCACTTATAATATTTTCCCACTTCATTAGTTTCTCAAGACTTGGAAAATATTTCTTTATCTCCTATTTCTTTCCTCAAAAATCATTTACAATTTCATTTGTAAAATTTTCAAACTTATTTCTCATGAATCCTATAAATCCCTAGATTCCTTAGTTAATTCCCGTTTATATTTCCCAAGCCATTTATCTTATTAAAAATTCAGGTTTCACTCCTGCACTCCTTATGAATTTTATTTCACCTCGAAATTCACTTATCCTATACTTGGGATTTTATTCAAGTTCCCATAACCCTCTATAAAAACTTTCCTTAAAAAATCTTATTCAAATTTAATACACTTGCTTTCCTTCTCAAGAGGATTTATAATTAGATTTTCAAAACGTTTAAAAATATATATGCAAGTAAAAATAATGGTTTATTTTCAAAGTATGGTTTTAAGGTAAAACTAAATCATATCCAATTATTAATAAATTTACAAAGCTGATTTAGAAAACTAGAATTTATTTTAATAAATACTAAGCATTAAAAATAACTATTTCGAAATATTCTAGATCCAGATAATAGTTTATGAAAATTATATAGTATAGTAATTTTAAAAAAAAATATTCCTTTAAAAACAAAATTATATTTTAGAACATCCAATATCCACTAATAAATTCCTCTTGATTCCTATCTTATCGACCATGTTCTCATTTCTCACATTCGGAAAATATTTCACTATTTTCTTTCAAAACAATTTTATAACTTAATATAAGTTCCCACTATAACTTATATTTTTTTAAAAAACATGTCCACTGATATCTTTCTATCTCATTTATAAACACCGTTTATAAATTATAAACTCCCCGAGTTTTCCATTTATTTATAAAAACAATTATTTATTTAAAATTTCATTATAACCCTTCTAGTCTTAATAAAATTCCGTTATAACATTTAGCCTTTAATAAAATCCCATTTTTATTTCAAATTCATTTATCGATTCCAAAATCCCATTCAACCCTTAATAGATAATTTAATTCAAATCTTTACTTAAACTATTTACCAATGGTTGAGTAATACCAAGTTAACCCATATATTTCTTTATTCTTCTTTAATTTCCCTTTTAATAAATCAAATTTCCAATATAAATAATTTCTTTCAAAATTTCCTTTTTTTAAAAATTGCTTCACTTAATTATTATGGTATTTTTAAAATATCCGAATTCAATTCACTGGCTATTTGACATTTAGTAGTTCAATTCCATATAATCCATATCAATTTACCTATCACATCATATATCACATATATATGAACAGTAAATATTTTTGAGGAATACAGTTAGATCCCTCCAACCTGTTTCCCTACATCCACAGATGTACCAATTCCACTTCGAGGTGGAATATCGCGGTATATGGGATTTATATAATATCATCTGCTATTATGCGGTGCATAGGGTCTCATCCGCTATATAATACGGGAATATCAATCACTCCAATATATATACTACTATATATAATATCATCCAGTAGATAAATTATTTAATTCATCCAAAGACATCCAATGATTTAAATTTAACATTTAAATTTAATCTATGGCACCCAAACGAGTGATAAAATCTCACCTTCGATTTTGTTTGCAATCTACTTCAATCTTTCCTTGGTTTTCCCTTTTTTTGACCTTGTATAAACATTAGATGATTTTATTAATATTCGAAATAGTCGAACAATTAATTACCATTTAATAATTTTATTTAATCAAATAATTTAATTTTAACTAATGATTTATTTTAAACAAATGATTAAATTTTAAACTAATTCTCCTTTTTTAAAAATCTTTTACTAACTAAATAATTAAATAAGTTAACTGAATAAATTTATCACCAAATCCATTATTAAAAATAAACTTAGCAAATTTAAAATATGTATATTTATTTTATTTTTGAAAACATATACCCTTATAAATATAGTCTATATAGATACCAAAATTTATATAAATATATACCAAAATAATAATCTATATTACCATTAAAATTTTCTTTTTTTTCTAAATCTTGTCTATCTATATATATTATTTTTCTGCTTATCTATATAATTTTAAACTAAAATAGATATGTGGGTATATATATATATATTTATTCATACTTTGCCTTTACTGTATATAAACTGTATATATATAACTTGCTGCGGTTTTCCTCTTTTTTTTCTAATCTGCATAGATATATATATATATATCTATATATATATATATTTAAAACTAAAATAGATTTTACACCTTACTGTAAAAATGAACACTGTGTTATATATATATTTTACTTATATGCATACATTCATGTATATATATTAAAATAAATAAAAAGACAAATTTGCAAAATACCTTACTGCCAAAAAAATCGCCAAACCCTCGCTGAACCCAGGCATCGCGACCTCCTCCATCGCCATCTCCCTACGTGCCATCGACGCCTGACCCACACGAAAAGAGGCCATCGCGACATTTCACCAACGATTCTCCTACCATCGGTTCCTGGAATATTTGAGCAAGACTGATTTTCGCAAATTGTCGACCTCCCTAAACCGTCACGAGCCTTGGATCCTATGCTATCTCCCTCCCCAAAAGTCGTAAGCCTCACTTCGATTCTGCTTTGAATCGTCGGCCGCTTAATTATCTTATCGAAAGAAATTCGATCTTCAGTTTTCTTTTTTCTTTTTATAAAATGAAACGAATTTGGTTTCATTTGAGAAGAGGTAACGATTTGATTTCGATTCTGGAATGAAAGATATAAGGAGCGGCTGTTCCTTTAGTTTTGGAACGAATCTGGAGGAAGATAACGAATTTCTATCTGTATTCTATTTAAGGAACGAAATCAATTTTAATTGATTTGGAAAGGAGGAAGGGGAAAGACGCGCCATTGTCGTGAATATCTCTGCTCTCATATTTTATTTTATTTTAGGTATCGGCTCGATTGATTTTTAACTGAGGAAAAATAAGAAGTTCACGTGATATAAAGGAGGAGAGGAGGCAAGACGTGATTTCTTGCGTGATGAATGCCTGCTACAGAGAAGGCAAAAAGTTTCGATGGTGAAAGGAAGCAGACTGGGGAAAGAATCTCAGCTGAGTTGACTCAAGTATATAAATATATATATATATATATATATATATAATTTTTATTTTTAAATTCAAATTCAAATTCAAATTGTTTCGATAAATTCAACACGAAATTTTGACCTCCTATCGAGGCGTGCCGCTAGGCGTTCATAATGTTATACCCCTACTCTGAACGCAATGGAAAAGGTTTCGAGTCCTAATTCGATCGTATGGAGAAGATAGCTTTTTGGATCGACTATTAAAATTAATTCAATTAATTATTTTCTAGGCATTTATATCTCGTACGATCACACGATGACTCCAAATGCTACAGAACTTGGAATCTGATAATAATACAATATTATGGATCCAATGGAACTGGTTTTGTCGCATTCCAAGACTGTGCCTTGGAAGGCTATTTTTAAACGTCAATATAACCGATACATTTTTAAAACTGAATAGATTACTTCCAAATTCCATTTTAAAAGTTATGTTGTCTTCAGTATCATTAATATTAATTTTGTAAGCCTTCAAATTATTTTTATCAAGCTTAAAACTTCAGATTCACTAATTTACCCAATATTTAATTATTACTTTAATAATTAAATTATCCAACAAACTTCTATATTTAAATTCGGAATCCATTTCCTTTAAATAACCCAAGCTTTCCACATTCAAAACCAATTTATAAATCCAATTTCAATATTTAAAACCATTTAAATATTCCAAACTCAACGTTGAAAAATTCGGGTCGTTACACTTTGTTTGCTTTCCACTGTTGAATTTGTCACAGCAGCTTCTAGCTTGTCGTTGTTCCGTGTGCGTATCTGTATCACCTTCTTTGTTCTCGTTGTTTCTCTAGCCTCAAAAGGTAAGCGATCGCTCACGATTAACATTCTTATGTTTAGTAAATTTATATTCACGTGAAATGACGATTGAAATATATTGTTAAATTTGAATTGTTAGTTATTTAATTATTGAATATGATATGTTAATATTTAAAATTGTTAACCTATTCAATTGACATATGACACCATAACCTGTTAATATATGTATTAAATTTAAATTGTCAATGATTATATATGCTTATAATTGATATGTTATGCTAGTTTATTCTATTGTTCTCACACTGCAAGTTCCCTATTAGTTTAGGAAATCCCTATGGGTTGAAATGATACATACCCGAATGATATTTTAGATTAGGGAAAATCGTTATGGGTTGAAATAATAAACCCAAGCGATTTTATTGATTTAAAATTTTGGGATTGCAGATTGAAATGATATATACCCGTAAATATTAAATTATGGCGGATTGAAATGATAAATATTTGTATCACTTGACCATAGGATAGAAAACTATATACGGACACCGTTGGTCTATTTTTAAAGGATTTCCAAATTTTGAAAAGAAAATATGTGTTTGATTTTAAAAATATATAATATAAAGATTTTATTTTAATTCTAATATGTGTGTAAAACTTAGATTTTTAAAATTATATGTTTTGGAAATTTTAAAATTATAAGTTAAGTTTGAAAATTTAAATTATAAAATTTTACTTATAACTTTATTATTTTTAAAAATATAGAATTAAGATTTAAAATAGATTTAATAATTATGAGTTAAAATAGATTTAATAATAAAATTTAATAAAAAATTAATTTAAATAATATATATAATATGTTTTAAACTATTTACTTGAATTTTATTTAAATAAGTATTGATTTGAAATTTATTAATTTTGAGATTTTAAAGATATAGTTTTATAACTTGACCACTTGATTAAATGGATATTTTCAAATTTAAATAAAATTAAATATTTAATTTTGATTTAAACTTGTAATTTGAGACTTTGATTTGTAATTTAATTTGTTTAAGAATTGAATTTGTATTTAAATAAGTATTGAATTTAACTTATTGATTTTGAGATTTTAAAGATAGATAAGAATTGAATTTAAATTACAATTGATTTGAACTTATTGATTTTGAGATTTTGAAAGAATATGAATTTATAACTTGATTTTGATTAAAAATGATTATATGAATATTTTCAAATTTAAATAAAATTAAAATTGAATATTTAGTTTGATTTAAATTTGAATTTGAGATCTTTTGTAAATGTTTATAAAAAGTGATTAAGTGAATATTTCAAATTAAATATAACTGAAGTTAGATATTTAAATTTTGATTTTGATTTAAAATTGTAATTTGAGATTATATTTGAATGTTTATAAAACTGATTTTTATAAAATGACCATGGTGTAAAATAAGCGTTTGGTTGTTAAAGAGACCGGGATCGGATATTGTCACACTCTCTGCCAATACCGAAAACCACTTTAATAACTGTGCACGTGGTGGAGAATTCAGAACGAAGTAGGATGATTTGGCGAACGTCTGTATGAGGTATGAACGTAGCCCTGACCCCCTTGGGTCAGCTTGATATGACTAAAACAAGAGTTATACCTGGACCAAGTGAGGTCGCACCTCCGATCGAGTATGCTTCTTCGAAACCATATCTATTACTTTATGATTTGATTGGGTGCACCTTTGATTATGGGAGTGTGTCCCGAAGTGGGTGGTAGTAGCTGCTATGCGTTACCACCAGCCTGGTTCTGCAAAATGGTAGTATCCTACGCTGGGCATTGCCTCGCATGCCTTGTCATATGCCTTATCGCACCCACTACGAGTTTGGTTTGTATCGTACCTATGGTGTAACATCCCGAAAATTTTCGACTTTCGAAAATTCAACATCGATACTCACTTTATCGACTGCTGAGCCATCGAACGCCGGAAACCCGAAAAGTTATGGTTTTAAGAAAAAGAAAAAGTAGAAGAAGAAGAAGATAGAAGAAAAAGAGAAGAAAGAAGAAAGAAGAACAACAGAACAACATCAGAACAGAAAACAATATCAGAATCTTACACATCGCAGCGGAATAATATACAATAGATAATTACTAGTCTTTTAAAACAAAGAACTATATCAGTTTATATATACATCAATCATCAGAGTCAATAAACAACAATGGACAGTTATATAAACTTGTCCTCATACAGAATACACAGCGGAATAAATAATATCAGATACAAGTACTACGTCTCGCCATCCAGCTTGCTTCCAAAGCTCCAGAATATCCAGAATATCCTGATAATATAACTCTAGGCTGCCCGTGTGGAAATTGGTGGGCACCCAGAGTTTAAAAGGGAACAATAAACTCCGAGTCAGTCATGGTGACTGGTGTGAGATCGTAAAACAGTTATTTTTCACAAAGAAAATAAAACAAATTCGCAATGCTTTTGGAAAATGAAACTACCATAAGACCTCCCGCCACACACACAATGCAAACGCAGAATTGGAGGAGATTTCTTCTTATGATAGTCAAAGATGCTTACTACGCAAAAATCAAATTCTTTTTGATATTATTATTAGTGCATAGTGTAGAAAACATTTCGAAAGTATAATATTAATCTTAGCCAACATACGACCAGTATCGTATGCCTACTATAGCTACTATGTTCAATAGCAGGTTACCGCCACATTCCATAGCAGGTAATACAACTAAAACCGTACACGTCACGTATTGTTTCTTTGGATTTCCAACAAATGGTCAGGCTAAGGAACTTCCTTTCCTCCTGCCGAATAGGATCGCCTCTGGCTGGACGTCCCGAGAGACAAACTGCTCTCTGCCAAACAAGGCCGGGTTACCCCTGTAACAGGTAACTCACGAATATGTCATCACCCGGTCCTTTAGGACCTTTATCCGAGCGCTCGATATCCAACATCACACATCATAAAGAAAGTGTATCCACATGAGTAAGTATCTGGGCTCCATACCATGATACCACCCCTTTCCAGAAGGAAATGACATACCCTAAAGGGCGCGACCCTCATAACCTTGCCGCAACATTCCTGTTTCGACCATTTCCGGGTTGTTGAGGCTTGATGAAGTCTCGTCCACAAAGCTACGCTTTCTCAAAAAGCCCTGCTTCGGGTCCAACAAAATGATCAACCTATGATCACAAAGATATAAGATCAAACAAATGATCATATCGCAAATGATCAAACACTGATCATTTTACAGCAACACTCAGTATGCCACGTTACCAAATTGGGATATATCGTTGATAAATTTCAACTACATAACCTCTGAGCTCGTATGTCTCAGAGAAGGGTGTTAAGCTAAGAGAATAAATTCTCCGCCACCAACAGAAATGTATTTGAAAGAAATCAGCTTTATATCTCAAATTGTAACGTCAGACACACAATCCATACAAGTCTGTTCCGGGATCGAACAGAACCGAAGGCACTTCTCACGAAGCCCTTGCATTTCCGGATAATTTTCAATCACGTCGGGACTTCCCGTCACTAAGGGTGATAAAACCTCTAAACCGGAGATCAGCCGATGTAGAGTAACTCGACGGTAATCCTTCCGTTTTCAAAAAATATCCGGTTTTCAACACCGGTCTTCGAATGCGATTCATAACGACGTATCACATATTCGGAATGGGTTATACGACCCCATGGTCCTTTCCCGGCTAACCCGAATAGTGAGCGCTTATTTAAAAATAAGTGTGGCATTCAAATTCATCCAATTCACAACAAATACCTACTCAAGGTAATTATTGATAGTCGGTTATTTAACTATCAATAAAGATGCGCAACATCATCAGATTCCAAATAATTTTCCAAATTATTTTATCTTCCAAAATATCTTTACTAGATATAAAAATTTCCACACTTTACCATTTGAAAACAAATTCAAATCAATTTCCAAATTTCAATTTATCTTTAAAAGATAAAATCTCAAAACAGTTCATTTCATATTGGAAAAGCATTTCCATACTTATTAAATAATAAGTATTTCACAATCATTTATTTTCAACACTTGGAAAATATTCGATATACTTAAATCAAATTAAGTATATATTTCATTCTTAAAGGAAATCTATTTTCTATAACAACATCAATTTGAGTCAAAACAAATGTTACGTAAAACATCGTTACGACGACTCAAAAATCACTAGTATAGGGATTCGAAATTTAAAATAGATATGTAAATCCCAATACTAGATAAAAACATTTCCTTTCGGAAATCATTTACTATAACAACAGTGTTATAGTCCACCATTTCCTTATTTCTCGAAAACGTCTATTTCAACAATAAATGTTGAAATCTATGCTTTCGATTCATAACACATTTTAAAACACCTTTAAAATGTTTAACTTCATTTTTAAAATATTACTTCTTCAAAAATGAATCCATTTTACTTAACAATATATTCACTCTCCAAAATCGTGAATAAAATTTACTTAACCCCATTTCAATCATTCCTACACATTTTTATTTCAATAAAAATTCGCTATTCAAAATCGTGAATATATCTTCTTAAATAATCTTCTATATTAAATTTATCACATTCAATCTATTTTCGAATTTATAAGCACGTTTATAAATTCTATTTCTCTTTTAATAACAACTTCGACTTATAAACCTTCTTTTATCAACTTCTATATTTAACTTATCAAAATAAGTGACTTTGGGTTTATAACAACTTTTATAAATTTTAATTCTATTTATAAAAGCTTCAATACCAAATCAATCTCAATATTGATTTCTAATTTTATTTTCAACGTTTGAATAAAATTTCCATATTGATTTCTCAAAAATTCATTTCTAAATATTAAATCAATTACAGATTGATTTCAAATTTTATTTATCACTACTAAAATAAATTCCTTATTTTTTCTCAAATTATTCAATATTCTGTTTTGAAATGGATTCTTCAAATTGAAATCATTTTACATTGATTTCACAACTTATTTCAATTTACCAATTAAATTCCAAACTGAATTTCCAACTTATCTTCTTTTAAATAAATTCCTTTTTAAGAAAATAAATTTCAATCGTTTCTTTCAATCTATTTTAAAATCCAAATTTAAATTAATTTCTTCAATTTAAAATCACTGTTTTATGAAATCCATTTATTTAGCATTTTCACTTTATTCTGGAATTTATTCGATAAGATTATAAAAACAGCTTTTATACTTTTAAATTCTTTTCTTCAAAATTTCTTCAATTTCAAAAATTGATTCACTTAGAAATTTTCTACTTGAATCTCAAAAATTCAATTTCGTTTATCTTTGGAATCCAATGATGTCAAAACATCCATTCAGCTAAATTTTAGCTTTCAAACAATTTCCAGATATCAATATGATTAATAGCCTCACTATAATCATTCACAGATTCATATCACACTAGAAATAAATTCAATAAATGTGAGGGGTCCAGTTGGATCCCTTCAACCTGTTTCCATGCATCCAAAGACGTTAGCACAATACCAATTCCGCTCCAGTACGGAATTATCGCGGTATATAGGTTTTTATAAATCCGCTTACTAACGGTGCAATAGGGTCTCATCCGCTATACGAGGCGGGAAATCATCAATCCAATATATACATATGCCAATATGTATATATTGCTATATATAGATATATCCTAAAATATCTAATATCACAATCAACATAGCAATCATATCAAACAATCAATAACTGCAATCAATTTTTAAATCTGAGTGAGAAGATCTCACCGAGATTTATTTTTTGCGGTCCAGTTTCCATCTTGACTTGATTTCTGGATTTTAAACCTTGTATAACAATTTTATACAATCGATAAATATTCAGATAAAATCGAACTATTAAATTCCACTTGATAATTTAAATTAACTTGTGATTTTATCTTGACTAACAAATTCTTTTTAACAATTTGATTTAACAAAATTTAAATTCAAAACTAATCATCTTTAATAAATTTTATCTAACTAAAAATTTTAAAACCAAATTTCCATAAATAAATCATTTCACTTAAAAATTTCCTTTTTCACTTAAAACCTTATATATATATATATCCATATAAATATCATCATCTTTTATATATTTATTTTCCGTTACTGTCTATCTATTTTATTTATTTTCTTCAAAAGCTTATGTATATTAGATTGAAAACAGTTTGACTGTATATATGCTACTGTAAATATATATCTCTCTGTACATAATTTAAAACTCAACAGTAATTCATTAAACTTCAACATTAAATTGCAGAAACTAAAGAATACCTTACTACCATTTTCGATCGAACAAACACCACATCGCCAGTATCTGACACCAGAACGCGACATCAAGAACGACGTCGAATCCTAATCCCCTTGCGCGGCCTCGACATCGTACTCGAGTTCGACGAATTTCTCCACCGCGAGCTCTTGCCATCGCCGAAGTTTCCACTTGTTGACCATCCACCAAACCCAGTCGCGAGCTTCATCACGAACGTCTCCAGCACCACACAATTGCGCGCGCCCAAACTCCTCACCCAATTCATGCCACATCGCGATATCCCCAAATCGAGCTCGAGTTGAACTCGATTTCACTATCCTCTGGCATTGCGACTGACCGCACCACCACTCCTTCCCCTGAAGCACACGCGCGACCCCACTATGCTTGACTTCGACAACGCGATGCCTCTAGCTGCATCCCAGTCGTTTGCGCGTGAACCAACCCAACTTACATCGACGAAGTCAGGTCGTGACCCAAACGAGGCGTGCGAGTTGATGAAGACGATGAGCACTCGCAGCCTCCACTCGAACTGATCGGAATAGGGGGGAAAAGATTTGGTTTGAACGAAAAAAAACTCGGCTTTGATTTCCTTTTCTTTTGAGAACAATCTGATTTTTAAAGAGAAAAGGATGCGGCCATTTTTTTCCTTTGATTTGTACAGATAGAAGAAGATGGTTTGCTTTATTATTTTTACTGAACGAGCAGAGAAAGGTTGCGTGATATCAGATGGGGAGGAAACAAGAGTACGCGAATAACAGAGAGTAGGTCGACGCAAATCAGAGACTAGGGTGGCTGGTGTTGATTAAAAATTTAAATTTTAAATTTAAATTTGAATCTGATTTAATTTCAACGCGTTTATGTGTTGTACGTTCACATAACAGCTCCGATAAATACGAAATTTGAAATCCGACAATAATTAAATATTACGGACCCAATGAAACTCGTTCCGTCGAATTCCGAGACTGCGCCTCGGACGGCTATTTTTAAATATCGATTTAAACGATATAAATTCAAGACTGAACAAAATAGTTTCAAATTCAATTCTGAAACTTCTATTATCTTCAGTATTGTCAATATAAATTTTCTAAGCCTTTAGATTATTTTTAATCAGCTTAAAATCAAAGATTCAAATTTTTATTTAATTTCAATCGATTAAATTTTAAAGTTTAATCGCAAATTTCAAAGTTATATCGGGGATTCAAATTAAATTATCGCTCAAATATTTAAAATAAATTAAATATTCCCAATTTAATTCGTTCAAAATTCTGGGTCGTTACAAACTTCCCTCCTTAAAAGAATTTCGTCCTCGAAATTACAAGTTAGGGAAAATGGTCCTTAACTCGTCTACTATTTTTCACAATCCAATAGTTTTATCAATTTATCAAAACAAATCTTTCTACTAAAGATTCGTTATTCATCAACTAAATTTCAACTTCAACTCTAAGTTTCAAAACAACATTGTTTTACTTCAAAATTCAAATTCGAGTTTAAATTCAAATTTTAAACTTCCAAATTTTCTCAAAATTTTTCTAACGCCCTAAATTTTCGAAAAATTTCGCCAGCGTCTCCTTTGCGCGGCTAATACGGCACGACTACAAAACGTCCCTACGGACTCTCAGATTTCAAAAAGAAAAAGAAAAAGCCAAGCGGCTAGACAAGAAATCATCAAAAACTCATATTATAATTCAAATACGTACCTTTTCGAGCAAATTCAAATTCATCTTTGAAAATCAAATCCAATTCCTTTATACCTGTATATCCTACTAGCCATAATATCTAGTTATAACATCCAATTATTTTGCAAATTTTATTACAAAATTTCTAATATCACCTTCTTATACCATTTCTAGTTTACTATTGAAGTTATATCCATTATCATTAAATTTCACATTTCACATTCATTTGAGTTTTTAATTCCCAATTTCAATTCAACTTGAGTTCAATTTATCTTCAATTTTGGATTTCATTCCAATCAGGTTTCAATATTCTATAAGTTATCAACTTATCTACATCTTGATTTATACAATCATTTATACATTCACATTCACAATTCCATTTCATTTAGGAATTTTATTTTCAATTACCTTCTTGGAATTCTATTTTCATTTATGAATCATATTTACAATTCATATTCATAATCTTTGTTCATATATGAATTTATTTCCTTATACCTTCAATTCGCATTTATAGATTTCATTTGTTAATGAACTTTAATTCCAATCACAATTACATAATTTACATTAACAATTTCTATTTGTATAAGTTATCAATTCAATCATATTCCATAAATATTCTTATAAAGTATTCCAGAGTCCTTTCAACCTTTCAAAACCATTCTGAAAACAATTCAAATTATCCTTTAAATTTTCCAAAACAAAACCCAAATTTTTCCAAACACTTTCCATTTAAAACAGTTTGGCAGCAATTCCTCCTTTGGAAACCCGAAAATGAACACCGGTGATGTCGCGATCATCATCAGAATTATTTTCCAGCGACCGAAAAGAGTTTAGAGCTTTCATCTCTCTAAAATACATTTCAAAACCTTTGAAATTCATTTTCAAATCAAAAAGAAATTAAATCTTTCCAAATCTCCAAAATTTCAAATTCTTTTCAAAACATTTCTAAATACTTCTCTGGAGTTCCGTTTCAAATTACAATTCACATTTATAAATTACATTCTCAAATTTCATTCGTATATGAATTCATTTCTTAATTTTGGAGTTACGATTTCAGTTCCTTATTCAATTTCAATGATAATAGATTAATATAGTCACTTCTAACAACCATGCAACCATATACTATAGTACTTCATAGAAAAACATTTCTTTTCTATACAAAAATAGTTTTGGGTAAAAATTATTTCATTCACCCTATTTAAAACAATACTGTGCCGAATTGTTCTATTCAAGTGTTTAGAGATCCCTATCGATAGAGTTGTACGGACAATACCGACCAGAATCCATATACCACTCAACAAACCAATCATCACAATATAAAACAATTTTATATTCAAATAACAAATACGCGCTCATATCTATTATTACACTCAAACTCATTCTAGAGTACTACTGACTCTATCTCTAATGAGTAACACCCAACAGTGCAGGGTTGTCGCTTAACCATATGCTCTGATACCAAATGTAACATCCCGAAAATTTTCGACTTTCGAAAATTCAACATCGATACTCACTTTATCGACTGCTGAGCCATCGAACGCTGGAAACCCGAAAAGTTATGGTTTTAAGAAAAAGAAAAAGTAGAAGAAGAAGAAGATAGAAGAAAAAGAGAAGAAAGAAGAAAGAAGAACAACAGAACAACATCAGAACAGAAAACAATATCAGAATCTTACACATCGCAGCGGAATAATATACAATAGATAATTACTAGTCTTTTAAAACAAAGAACTATATCAGTTTATATATACATCAATCATCAGAGTCAATAAACAACAATGGACAGTTATATAAACTTGTCCTCATACAGAATACACAGCGGAATAAATAATATCAGATACAAGTACTACGTCTCGCCATCCAGCTTGCTTCCAAAGCTCCAGAATATCCAGAATATCCTGATAATATAACTCTAGGCTGCCCGTGTGGAAATTGGTGGGCACCCAGAGTTTAGAAGGGAACAATAAACTCCGAGTCAGTCATGGTGACTGGTGTGAGATCGTAAAACAGTTATTTTTCACAAAGAAAATAAAACAAATTCGCAATGCTTTTGGAAAATGAAACTACCATAAGACCTCCCGCCACACACACAATGCAAACGCAGAATTGGAGGAGATTTCTTCTTATGATAGTCAAAGATGCTTACTACGCAAAAATCAAATTCTTTTTGATATTATTATTAGTGCATAGTGTAGAAAACATTTCGAAAGTATAATATTAATCTTAGCCAACATACGACCAGTATCGTATGCCTACTATAGCTACTATGTTCAATAGCAGGTTACCGCCACATTCCATAGCAGGTAATACAACTAAAACCGTACACGTCACGTATTGTTTCTTTGGATTTCCAACAAATGGTCAGGCTAAGGAACTTCCTTTCCTCCTGCCGAATAGGATCGCCTCTGGCTGGACGTCCCGAGAGACAAACTGCTCTCTGCCAAACAAGGCCGGGTTACCCCTGTAACAGGTAACTCACGAATATGTCATCACCCGGTCCTTTAGGACCTTTATCCGAGCGCTCGATATCCAACATCACACATCATAAAGAAAGTGTATCCACATGAGTAAGTATCTGGGCTCCATACCATGATACCACCCCTTTCCAGAAGGAAATGACATACCCTAAAGGGCGCGACCCTCATAACCTTGCCGCAACATTCCTGTTTCGACCATTTCCGGGTTGTTGAGGCTCGATGAAGTCTCGTCCACAAAGCTACGCTTTCTCAAAAAGCCCTGCTTCGGGTCCAACAAAATGATCAACCTATGATCACAAAGATATAAGATCAAACAAATGATCATATCGCAAATGATCAAACACTGATCATTTTACAGCAACACTCAGTATGCCACGTTACCAAATTGGGATATATCGTTGATAAATTTCAACTACATAACCTCTGAGCTCGTATGTCTCAGAGAAGGGTGTTAAGCTAAGAGAATAAATTCTCCGCCACCAACAGAAATGTATTTGAAAGAAATCAGCTTTATATCTCAAATTGTAACGTCAGACACACAATCCATACAAGTCTGTTCCGGGATCGAACAGAACCGAAGGCACTTCTCACGAAGCCCTTGCATTTCCGGATAATTTTCAATCATGTCGGGACTTCCCGTCACTAAGGGTGATAAAACCTCTAAACCGGAGATCAGCCGATGTAGAGTAACTCGACGGTAATCCTTCCGTTTTCAAAAAATATCCGGTTTTCAACACCGGTCTTCGAATGCGATTCATAACGACGTATCACATATTCGGAATGGGTTATACGACCCCATGGTCCTTTCCCGGCTAACCCGAATAGTGAGCGCTTATTTAAAAATAAGTGTGGCATTCAAATTCATCCAATTCACAACAAATACCTACTCAAGGTAATTATTGATAGTCGGTTATTTAACTATCAATAAAGATGCGCAACATCATCAGATTCCAAATAATTTTCCAAATTATTTTATCTTCCAAAATATCTTTACTAGATATAAAAATTTCCACACTTTACCATTTGAAAACAAATTCAAATCAATTTCCAAATTTCAATTTATCTTTAAAAGATAAAATCTCAAAACAGTTCATTTCATATTGGAAAAGCATTTCCATACTTATTAAATAATAAGTATTTCACAATCATTTATTTTCAACACTTGGAAAATATTCGATATACTTAAATCAAATTAAGTATATATTTCATTCTTAAAGGAAATCTATTTTCTATAACAACATCAATTTGAGTCAAAACGAATGTTACGTAAAACATCGTTACGACGACTCAAAAATCACTAGTATAGGGATTCGAAATTTAAAATAGATATGTAAATCCCAATACTAGATAAAAACATTTCCTTTCGGAAATCATTTACTATAACAACAGTGTTATAGTCCACCATTTCCTTATTTCTCGAAAACGTCTATTTCAACAATAAATGTTGAAATCTATGCTTTCGATTCATAACACATTTTAAAACACCTTTAAAATGTTTAACTTCATTTTTAAAATATTACTTCTTCAAAAATGAATCCATTTTACTTAACAATATATTCACTCTCCAAAATCGTGAATAAAATTTACTTAACCCCATTTCAATCATTCCTACACATTTTTATTTCAATAAAAATTCGCTATTCAAAATCGTGAATATATCTTCTTAAATAATCTTCTATATTAAATTTATCACATTCAATCTATTTTCGAATTTATAAGCACGTTTATAAATTCTATTTCTCTTTTAATAACAACTTCGACTTATAAACCTTCTTTTATCAACTTCTATATTTAACTTATCAAAATAAGTGACTTTGGGTTTATAACAACTTTTATAAATTTTAATTCTATTTATAAAAGCTTCAATACCAAATCAATCTCAATATTGATTTCTAATTTTATTTTCAACGTTTGAATAAAATTTCCATATTGATTTCTCAAAAATTCATTTCTAAATATTAAATCAATTACAGATTGATTTCAAATTTTATTTATCACTACTAAAATAAATTCCTTATTTTTTCTCAAATTATTCAATATTCTGTTTTGAAATGGATTCTTCAAATTGAAATCATTTTACATTGATTTCACAACTTATTTCAATTTACCAATTAAATTCCAAACTGAATTTCCAACTTATCTTCTTTTAAATAAATTCCTTTTTAAGAAAATAAATTTCAATCGTTTCTTTCAATCTATTTTAAAATCCAAATTTAAATTAATTTCTTCAATTTAAAATCACTGTTTTATGAAATCCATTTATTTAGCATTTTCACTTTATTCTGGAATTTATACGATAAGATTATAAAAACAGCTTTTATACTTTTAAATTCTTTTCTTCAAAATTTCTTCAATTTCAAAAATTGATTCACTTAGAAATTTTCTACTTGAATCTCAAAAATTCAATTTCGTTTATCTTTGGAATCCAATGATGTCAAAACATCCATTCAGCTAAATTTTAGCTTTCAAACAATTTCCAGATATCAATATGATTAATAGCATCACTATAATCATTCACAGATTCATATCACACTAGAAATAAATTCAATAAATGTGAGGGGTCCAGTTGGATCCCTTCAACCTGTTTCCCTGCATCCAAAGACGTTAGCACAATACCAATTCCGCTCCAGTACGGAATTATCGCGGTATATAGGTTTTTATAAATCCGCTTACTAACGGCGCAATAGGGTCTCATCCGCTATACGAGGCGGGAAATCATCAATCCAATATATACATATGCCAATATGTATATATTGCTATATATAGATATATCCTAAAATATCTAATATCACAATCAACATAGCAATCATATCAAACAATCAATAACTGCAATCAATTTTTAAATCTGAGTGAGAAGATCTCACCGAGATTTATTTTTTGCGGTCCAGTTTCCATCTTGACTTGATTTCTGGATTTTAAACCTTGTATAACAATTTTATACAATCGATAAATATTCAGATAAAATCGAACTATTAAATTCCACTTGATAATTTAAATTAACTTGTGATTTTATCTTGACTAACAAATTCTTTTTAACAATTTGATTTAACAAAATTTAAATTCAAAACTAATCATCTTTAATAAATTTTATCTAACTAAAAATTTTAAAACCAAATTTCCATAAATAAATCATTTCACTTAAAAATTTCCTTTTTCACTTAAAACCTTATATATATATATCCATATAAATATCATCATCTTTTATATATTTATTTTCCGTTACTGTCTATCTATTTTATTTATTTTCTTCAAAAGCTTATGTATATTAGATTGAAAACAGTTTGACTGTATATATGCTACTGTAAATATATATCTCTCTGTACATAATTTAAAACTCAACAGTAATTCATTAAACTTCAACATTAAATTGCAGAAACTAAAGAATACCTTACTACCATTTTCGATCGAACAAACACCACATCGCCAGTATCTGACACCAGAACGCGACATCAAGAACGACGTCGAATCCTAATCCCCTTGCGCGGCCCCGACATCGTACTCGAGTTCGACGAATTTCTCCACCGCGAGCTCTTGCCATCGCCGAAGTTTCCACTTGTTGACCATCCACCAAACCCAGTCGCGAGCTTCATCACGAACGTCTCCAGTACCACACAATTGCGCGCGCCCAAACTCCTCACCCAATTCATGCCACATCGCGATATCCCCAAATCGAGCTCGAGTTGAACTCGATTTCACTATCCTCTGGCATTGCGACTGACCGCACCACCACTCCTTCCCCTGAAGCACACGCGCGACCCCACTATGCTTGACTTCGACAACGCGATGCCTCTAGCTGCATCCCAGTCGTTTGCGCGTGAACCAACCCAACTTACATCGACGAAGTCAGGTCGTGACCCAAACGAGGCGTGCGAGTTGATGAAGACGATGAGCACTCGCAGCCTCCACTCGAACTGATCGGAATAGGGGGGAAAAGATTTGGTTTGAACGAAAAAAAACTCGGCTTTGATTTCCTTTTCTTTTGAGAACAATCTGATTTTTAAAGAGAAAAGGATGCGGCCATTTTTTTCCTTTGATTTGTACAGATAGAAGAAGATGGTTTGCTTTATTATTTTTACTGAACGAGCAGAGAAAGGTTGCGTGATATCAGATGGGGAGGAAACAAGAGTACGCGAATAACAGAGAGTAGGTCGACGCAAATCAGAGACTAGGGTGGCTGGTGTTGATTAAAAATTTAAATTTTAAATTTAAATTTGAATCTGATTTAATTTCAACGCGTTTATGTGTTGTACGTTCACATAACAGCTCCGATAAATACGAAATTTGAAATCCGACAATAATTAAATATTACGGACCCAATGAAACTCGTTCCGTCGAATTCCGAGACTGCGCCTCGGACGGCTATTTTTAAATATCGATTTAAACGATATAAATTCAAGACTGAACAAAATAGTTTCAAATTCAATTCTGAAACTTCTATTATCTTCAGTATTGTCAATATAAATTTTCTAAGCCTTTAGATTATTTTTAATCAGCTTAAAATCAAAGATTCAAATTTTTATTTAATTTCAATCGATTAAATTTTAAAGTTTAATCGCAAATTTCAAAGTTATATCGGGGATTCAAATTAAATTATCGCTCAAATATTTAAAATAAATTAAATATTCCCAATTTAATTCGTTCAAAATTCTGGGTCGTTACAAACCTATGGAGTGCTCACTGAGTATCCCACCGATTTGGTGGAGCTTATAGTATCCGTATAGACTACAATATTTATAAAAATGTATTAAGGAGGATATGGGTAACACCTTAATGCTATTTTAATATTTTACTTTACTGTAGACATTATATATGTAGCGTACTGTCCTATGTATGTAGATAGTTCCATGGATCCTTAAAAGGTGGAATCCCAAACATATTTTAAGTTAATTGCATTTCACTTGGACATTTCGCTTGAGTTGATCATTTACTTGCATAAGAATGTTAATCCTGACTCGGGTGTTCCATGTTTTGCTTTATGCTTGGGTCAGCCTGAGTGTCACAACATTTGAGACTCGCCTTTGTAGTTTGGAGCTTTGCTTAGAGATCTACCTTTTATCTATTCAGCTTTCAGTTATTTCCAGTTATTTATGTTCAGACTTGTCATTTGCTTTTGTATTAGAGACTTCTTGGTATTTGGGATTTCTGTTGTATTTTCTTTAGACTCTGATGTTGTAGTAGCTTCATGAACTACTATTTATCTATTCCGCTGCATATTATTGTATTACTCCGTGTCTGTGATTCTATGATCGATTTATTTACTATATATACTAAGTTTTGCCAAATATAAATTAATAATCTGTTGTTTTGAGCAATTCAAGTCTGACATGTGTGTCTGCTTTGGCACTCGGAGGGTGCAACATGATAGGGGGTTCTCGCTTCTGGGTTTGGTAGCGAACAGATGACTCTTGCTCCTACATGTATCACGAGGTTGCTGCAGTCAAGAGGCTGGCCTAAAAGCATAACATAGGTACCGATGTATGCTACGGTGGGCGTTCCCCCACTGTCGGTTGACCGTTACAGTTGGTATCAAAGCTCTGGTTTAGGCAAAACTTAGCATATGGAGTAAAAACTCATTAGAGATAGGGTAGAAATACCCTAGAATGAGTGCAATTGATTATAGAATCATATTTGTTCGAGCTAGAAATTCTTTGTTAGGATACTCTTTGATTTGGATTTCTTTTGAATTTTGGAACTTTACATTTGTTCTAAAATCCATTCTTGTCTTTTGTCGTGTTCTTTTTGATACTGGAGCATCCCGTAGCTTTATTTCTATTGATCTTTGTAATAAATTTGAGCACATCTTGCAACCTCAATTGGCAACTTCATCCTTATGTGTGACCGATCCCATCGGCAGTCCTGCCAACCTTAGTATGATTTGTAAAGGGGTGAAACTCCTTTACAAGAAGCGTCAATTCACCGGAGATTTCTATGTCCTCGGTTTTGATGCATTTGATATCTTACTTGGAGGTGATTGGTTAAAGCATTATGATGTTGTTATTTCTTGCATAGCCTGAACCGTTTCTTTAGTAGACGACAGGGTAATTCTCTTGTGATCATATGTCGAATGCCTTAGGATTATGTATGCAGTTTTATCTTTTTGCTAGATGCTTAGCATTGTGATCTTGACTCCACCCCTGTTGTCCAACTATTTCCGGATGTCTTTGGTGAAGTCACTTCTCTACCTCCTAAGTGGGAAATTGAATTCCGCATCGATCTTGTTTCTGGAGCTCGACCTGTTGTTCTTCCTCCCAGAAGGATGGCACCCAGAGAGAAAGTCGAGTTAAGGAAGCAGGTTGAAGACCTGTTTTCCAAGGGTTTGATTAGGCAGATTTTTTCTGAATAGGCAGCAGTTGTGGTCTTTGTCACCAAATCTGATGATTCATTGAGGATGTGTGTTTATTATACAGAGCTGAACAAGCTTACTCTTAAGAACAGATATATGATGCCTCGCATCAATGATATGTCTAATCAGCTCTATGGAGCTAATGTATTCTCTCAGCTTGATCTTGCTATCGGTTTTCACCAACTTCGTGTAGCTGAGGAGAGCATTCCCAAGATAGCTTTCCGAACGGAGAATGGTTTCTATGAATGGTGTGACGCCCCACCTCTATACTCACGCTAGCCAAGGACACTACGAGGTAATGCCGTCAACTAGCACGGAGAATAAGGCTGTTGAGGAGCGACCATCCGTGTAATTTCTTTGTGCGAGTACCGATATGTCAGATAAAAATATAACTTTTCATCTCAAGAGGAAATTCGACATACCGATACAAACTCAAAGCTACTACACAGTGGCTATATGGACTTCGGAAACAAATATAGAAATAAACATAACACAAATCAGTCACAGACAATTCATATCACAAAGGCAGAAATAGATATGAATAAAACACATGAAAGTGTACATTAGAGTAGTGGTCAAATAAGATCCACAATAACACAAAAGAATAGATACAAGTACTAGCCAAAAGAATATGTATACATCAAGGAGTCTAATCTCAAATGTATACAACAAAAACTACTAAACTAGAGTAGTTATCCAAAAGTCAGATGATGGTTCCAGGTAGGAATTCATGAGGAAGCACCTGTAAAATCTCAGTCTGACCCGAGTATTATTTAAGAAGAAAATAATAAACGGATCAGTCTAGCTATAAATATCAGATAAAGTGATATAGAATAAGAGATATGACAAAAACGTATCATAACCATAATACCATACTGTGATAAGTACGTAATTAAAAATCAACAAGAGATTAATCAATATCACAAGAATCTTCTCAAAGATTAAAAAGAATGTCATATTCTTTATTTAATTCACCCAGCCACAATAATGACATACATATTAATGCCAATTGTAAAAGTTGGTGAAACATAAATTCCAGAAATCAATATCTAGAAATCCAGAAATCACAAGAAAAGGATGTCCAATCCCAAGCGGGAGCATGAAAACTCATAAACAATTTGGAACATTGACGCAGTGCAAACGGTACGTCCAATGAACCGGAAAGTCGAGACATCGATGTAGTACAAACGGTACATCAGATGAATCGAAATACAAAACAATTAGGAACACTGACGCAGTGCAAACGGTACGTCCAATGAACCGAAAAGTCGAGACATCGATGTAGTACAAACGGTACATCAGGTGAATCGAAACACAATACAATTCATAACATTGACGCAGTGCAAACGGTACGTCCAATGAACCGGAAAGTCGAGACATCGATGTAGTACAAACGGTACATCAGATGAATCGAAATACAAAACAATTAGGAACATTGACGCAGTGCAAACGGTACGTCCAATGAACCGGAAAGTCGAGACATCGATGTAGTACAAACGGTACATCAGATGAATCGAAATACAAAACAATTAGGAACACTGACGCAGTGCAAACGGTACGTCCAATGAACCGGAAAGTCGAGACATCGATGTAGTACAAACGGTACATCAGGTGAATCGAAACACAATACAATTTGGAACATTGACGCAGTGCAAACGGTACGTCCAATGAACCGAAAAGCCGAGACATCGATGTAGTACAAACGGTACATCAGATGAATCGAAACACATTAAAAGTACATGGGTTGCTAGCCCACAAAGAAATGAGACGAAGCTCAATAAAATGAAGTACAGTCCTTCACACGGACAAAGAGACATCGCACATTGCTAGTCTAAACCATAAAATGATCATCATCGATCATCAAGAACTGTTGATTACACTAAGCTAGTAAATATAAGAGTTTAGCTTCATGTCCCATAACCACTTGCTTAACTCAAATATTTACGAACAAACTATAGATCTTCACTAGGAAATTGTCACAAAAGGGTTCAATCGAACAAGTCCAAGAGCTAACCGACAAAGTGAATGCAAGCGTTTCATACCACTCGTTTTACTAAGTCGTTTAAGTCGATTTCTCATCCGAGTGAGGTAAAGGCTTGTATATACTAGTAGATTGGAAAACGGTTTAAGAAACGAGCTTTGTAATAAAATAGTGTTGAAATCGTTTTAATGAAGGAGTTTTGATATTTACTACTAATATAGAAAACCTTTATATTTTTAAAGTGACAAATCATAGAAATGAATGTAGAAACAATCAATCATAAAAATTCACATTCGAAGACGTGAATAAAATCCAAAGAAATCAATTCCTAAAACCATCAAAGAAGGAAGTTCTGTTGAAAGTTTTTCAGATAAGATCCCCTACGAAGGGGGGTACGTGGTTCGACCTGCCCGGTCAGGTCGCGGGGGTCCAGGGGGCAGCGCCCACGGCGGGGTGCGGGGCAGCGCCCCGTCCAAAATGGTACGACCTAGAGAAGACAAGCGACCTAGCATGATATGGCAAAACAGGGAATTTCCAGACGTCTGAGGGGTTGGTCCAGACGTTTGGATTTAGTCTCTGGAAATATTCTAGAAAACGATCCAGACGTCTGAAACCTAGAATCAGACGTCTGAAGGCATTCAGACGTCTGGGGAAAAGTCCAGACGTCTGGATTTGGTTTCTGGGAATATCCCAGGAAACCAACCAGACGTCTGAAAACATAAATCAGACGTCTGACATCTTTTCAGACGTCTGGAACAATAGTTCAGACGTCTGAAATTAGTCACTGCCCTTTTTATTTTTCTACTGTATGTTATTTTTCACCAGGAGGCAAAACCAGACGTCTGGCATAGACCTCCAGACGTCTTAACACCCAATCTGGGCAGAAATTTACCTAGGCCAAGATGGCCAAAACGTTATCGGAAGCGATCGAGCAAGCAATGACAACTAAGGATTTACGTCTAGCGACAACCCGGCCTTAAAGGATGTTCGATACACTCCGAATATCAATGTACAAATGTCCATAGAAGGATTTTCATAAAATTGGACCAAAACACCAAAATTGAAGAATTCGCAAAACCAATTCAAATCACAACAAGTGAACACGAAATAGATGATAGGAATTCATACCTAACAACAAAGATAGGTATAGACAAAGATGTGAGATAAAAATCTCACCTTTGAACCCGAAAACAATGAATGAGAAGCTTGAAGACAAAGGATGATCAACCACACTTCAATCTCAACACAAGAAGCTTGAATCTAATCTTAAAAGAGAAACATTTCCTAAATTAGGTTTAGGAATTTTCTGAAATCAAAGTGAGAATGAGTTAGAGAAGAAGGAGATGATACTTACCAAAGCTTCTTCTTGAATTTGGAGGTAGAAGCTTGAATTTGCAATTGAACTAGGGCTTGGGGTTTTAATTTCCCATTCCTCTCCCCATTTTCAGTTTTGAGCTTGAGTGTTTGCAAAATGAAATGAGTGAATGGAGAGGAGAGGGGCTTAGTTAGGATATAGGGCTGAAACCCAAACCCAAACCCAAAGTGAAAAAGTAGCAAAATTCTACTAACTCCAAACATATCGAAGTTTATACTCAAAAAGGTCGCAAACGTCATTTTAAACGCAATGGGGGTGGTCTCGAGTCCTAATTCGACTGTTTGCAAAAAGTAGCTTTTCGGACTAAAATCCGACGAACGATGTTATATTTAAATAAAATATTTAAAATATAAAATCGATAAATATGCGGATTGTTACAAATGGTTAGTCATGTCCTTTGGATTAACCAATGCTCCTGCCTTCTTCATCGATCTCATGAATCACGTTTTCCATGATGTTCTCAATAAGTTTGTCTTGGTTTTCGTTAATGATATTCTCGTCTTTCTAAGTCAGAGAAGGAGCATGAATCTCATTTTGGCTATGTGCTGGAAACTCTTAGGAGTCATCAGTTGAAAGCCAAATTTTCTAAATGCCATTTTTGGAGGGATGATGTCCGATTCCTTGGGCACATTATTTCTGAAAATGGAGTCTCGGTTGACCCGGTTAAGGTCGCCGTGATTAATATAAGTCTATCGATCTTTCCTCTTTTGTAATTTAATTATCTTATCTTCCTTTCGAGCCTATCTTCTTAGTTAGAATTCTCTTTGATTAGGGTCCCTCTAAATTGAATCTCTATCCTTGTTCTAAAATCCATTCTTGAATCATCCTATGAGAGAGCGTAATTATAATTGATATAAAATGTTTTATATTGTGTTGTTTAAGTTGCTAAGTTTGAATTTTGGGTTTCGATCGATTAATCTAACTAACGCTATCGATAGGAATTCCAAAACACTTGAACAGAGCAAACTGGCATAATATTGTTTTCGAAATTGGTAAATGAAATAATTTATGTATGATTATATTTTATATATAAAAGTATAATTTTTTGAAATTAGATAGTTAAATGAATTGGTTGTTAGAAATGATAGTATTAGATTATCATTTATCGTTTTATCAGCATTCCTAAACCATTAACTATTATTGTATGTTATAAGGAGATGAAATTTTTAAAACATGGTTTATAAATCCGATTTGCAAATGAAATGAATTTAGATTAAGGATTTGAGAATTTAATTTTCGGTGCTTTTCAAAATTTGGTTTTCAAGGTTTTGGAAAAATATATTATTTGAAAGTATTTTCGAATGGAAATTGTTTCCAAATAATTTTAAAAGAAGTAAATCAGTACTCTTCTCTTATGTCACTGGAAAATAATTTCGATGATGACTGCAGCATCATCGACATTCATTTTCGAGTCTCAAAGTGGGAAGACCGCTTAGTAGCTTTGCTACACTTTTGTTTTGGAAAATGGATTTGATTTGAATTTTTTGAGTATGATTTGATGTACAAAATATATATGTGTATATATTTACTTCAAAATGGTTTGAAGTGAAACTGTAAATTTAGCTTTTAAGTTCTACGTTAAGTGATGGTTTTCAATTATTGAAATGAAGAAAAAAATTTGAACAATTGGAGTGTCTAAAATGAGAAATGGAATGGAAATAACTTGAAACAGTTGAACTATGATGAAATTAATTTGTATAATACTCAATTGCATTCTAAAACATATATAACTTACCTAAAATATTCAAAAAGTAAAATGTAACGTAAATATGTAATTGAAGGTTATACAAGAAAAAACTTAAGTAATAAAATTGTTCAAACTAAATTTTGCTTAATAGAATGTTGTAAATAAAAGGTAAATTTGTATAATGCTCAATTACATTCGAAAACATTAATAAAACTTACATGGGAAAAAGTTTGAATGTAATGAAAACATGTAATTGAATAGTATATATTATAAAATGTAAGTAATAAGATGTCCAAAAATGAAATTTTGTTAAGGGAATTTATAAATAAAAATTGAGTGGTTATGATAAATGTTTATACACTTAATCTATGTTGCAAGATATGTTAAGTGAAATAAATTGAATAATAATGTGATATCCCGGAAATTTTGGCAATATCAATTTAATAATCTGCATTAAAAATTAAATTGATATGACGATAATTATTAATAAGATTTGAAAATATTTAATAATCTTCTTTTGAATAAATATTTAACTGATAATTTATCTTTTAAAAGCTAATAAATTTTTTCTATTTATAATGTATATATATTTGTATACATTGTAGATAGATAAGCTTTGTTTTAAAGTAAATAAATAAAGGCATATTTTCTTATTTTAATATTTTTGGTAATTACAATGTGATTTGATATAATGTTAATATTAAATAAATAACCATTTGTTTTTAAAATATACTCAAGATTAAAGTTAAAATTTGTTTAAATGGTTTTAGCTTATATTTAAATTTAATAAAAGGTTTGTTTGTTCTTTTTAAATATAGCTTGATGCAAATAAGTAATAAAGTGATAATTTCTTTTATGAATTATTTTAATTTAATAATGAGTTATTTTTAAACAATATAAATAATGTAATATTTTTACAAATAGATTTTTAATATAAATAGGAATTGTTATATGTATATTTTGGAAGGAACTATGATTTGTAAATTGGGAATGAAGTCTTTCAAAAATGTTTAAATAAAATAAACCTTATAAATATTTAATATAAGTATAAAATAAAATAATAATAGGTAATTAAATATTTGATAGTTTAATTTTTAAAAAGAAATAAACACACTCATGTTAGAAATAGAATTAAATATTTAGGTTATATTTTATAACAAACAACTATAGCAACTTTATTTTTATAAGACAAAGTATATTTGAACATATAATATCTCTAAACAAAGTAAAGCATAAGTATGCTAGATAAGAAAAGAAAATATCTATGAATACATATACAAAGAAATGGGATAAGTCTAGAATCTTATAGTCTTTAGGAACATATATTTGTAGGCAAGTAAAGTATTATATACACTATAGTAAAATAAAATATGTAGGAAGGCAAGTAATATCATAGTAGTACATACAAAATGGAAAAAAAGATAAGTATGCAATGGGTAAGGTACCAAGGCATTTAATGCCATTATCTATAGTACTCAAGATATCTCATTTCAGCCTCCATTTATAAAAAAATCTCTGACCTATTTTTTTTTAAAAAAAGATAGTGTACTAGTGAAATACAAGCCTCTACACTTGTTCATATATATCAGTTTCTTTCCTCTTCCGTTCATAAACAAATGTAAACCAGAGAAAAAAAAATCAAAACCTATGCATTTTGCAAACTAAAACCTGTAGTCTTCATTATCTTCAATCTATTCAAAAGCCTGCATCTTCTTCTACCTGAAACAAGCTTAAGGAAAACAAACATTTTCTTCAACAAGCTTCAGCAACTCAAGTTTTAAAAACAAAAGGCATATTCCAGTAATTCAAGTTTTCAAAAGCCATTTCAAAAAAAATGCTCTGTTCATTTTCAAAACAGGTGAGTAACATCATTTTAAAGCATAAGTATATGAATCTGGATTGCATGGTTAAACTCTGGAATAAGTATGCTTTGTATATATGTATGTTTCTATGTGTATATGGATAGATATTTGTGTGCTTATTGTAACCTCTGTAACAAACTGTTTTAGTTTCCAAGCTTGAATTTTTATTCAAAAATTAGTATCCCTTGATTTGATAACTTTTAGAACTTAGAATACAAACAAAAATTTGTTGTTTCATCCTAGCTTAGAGTTTAAATTTTATTTAACTTGAAATAAATTTGAATATTGCTCTAGAAAATCAAAACAATCAGAGCAAACTTGAATAGGAGAAAACCCAAACATTTTAATTTATTACTCTAGGATCATAAGCTGAATCCTTAACTTATAACTTGATTTTTAAGAGGGAAATCATAATTTTTAATTTGGGATTTAAGGTGTAGTTTTGGGTTGAACAAAATATGGGAATTTGTGATTTTCTAGTGATCGAGTTGATCGAAATGTTTGAGGTTCTGGCCGGTGATAGTGGATTGATCAGAGGGTGAGGCAAAATGCCAGGAGGATGGTCAGGGCTTGGTGGTGGTGATGGGGGTTGATGAAGTCTATTAACCTAGTTTTGCTATGGTTCAGTTTTGGGTCTCGTTCGCCTTTGATTAGTGATCGAGTTCGACGCGCTTATGGGGATTGGAAGAGGGGATGTGTAACATCCCGAAAATTTTCGACTTTCGAAAATTCAACATCGATACTCACTTTATCGACTGCTGAGCCATCGAATGCCGGAAACCCGAAAAGTTATGGTTTTAAGAAAGAAGAAGAAGGTAGAAGAAGAAGAGAGAAGAAAAAGAAAGAAGGAAAGAAGAACAACAGAACAACGACAGAAACAGATTACAATATCAGAATCTCACATATCGCAGCGGAACAATATATAATAGATAAATGAATATCATTTAAAAACAAAAGAATTATATCTGTTATTACATTACATCACATCATATCATCAGAGTCAATATACAACTCAGTACAACAATGGACAGTTATATAACTTGTCCTCATACAGAATACACAGCGGAATAAATACTATCAGATACAAATACTACGTCTCGCCATCCAGCTTGCTTCCAAAGCTCCAGAATATCCAGAATATCCTGATAACATAACTCTAGGCTGCCCGTGTGGAAAATTTGTGGGCACCCAGAGTTTAGAAGGGAAACAATAAACTCCGAGTCAGTCATGGTGACTGGTGTGAGATCGTAAAACAGTTATTCTTTAAAATAAACAACAGGATAATTTTAAAGTCAATTCGAAATGCTTTTGGAAAATGAAACTACCATAAGACCTCCCGCCACACACACAATGCAAACGCAGAATTGGAGGAGATTTCTTCTTATGATAGTCAAAGATGCTTACTACGCAAAAAAATCAAATTCTTTTTGATATTATTATTAGTGCATAGTGTAGAAAACATTTCGAAAGTATAATATTAATCTTAGCCAGCATAGGTACCATTATAGTATGCTTGCTATAGCTGCCATATTAGATGACAGGTTCTACAACTAAAACCGTACAAGTCACGTATTGTTTCTTTGGATTTCCAACAAATGGTCAGGCTAAGGAACTTCCTATCCACGATGGGTACGTCCCTGGAATAGACGACCCGAGAACCTAACCGGATCTCTGCCAACACAAGGCCGGGTTACCTCTGCAAAAATAGGTAACTACTGACACGCGTATGCCATCCCCCGATCGTCACCGATCTTCCCGAGGATCCCCGATTCGCAACAAACCACATAGATAATAATAATGCAGTAACCACAGAGGTTAAGTATCTGGGCTCCATACCATGATACCACCTTTATCCAGAAGGAATGACATACACTAAGGGGCGCTACTCCCTAGAACCTTGCTGCACTCGTCCTGTTTCGACCATTTCCGGGGTGTGAGGCTCGACGAAGTCTCGTCCACAAAGCTACGCTTTCTCAAAAAGCCCTGCTTCGGGTCAACAAAAATGATCAACCTATGATCACAAAGATATAAGATCAAACAAATGATCATATCACAAATGATCAAACACTGATCATTTCACAGCAACACTCAGTATGCCACGTTACCAAATTGGGATATATCGTTGATAAATTTCAACTACATAACCTCTGAGCTCGTACGTCTCAGAGAAGGGTGTTAAGCTAAGAGAATAAATTCTCCGCCACCAATAGAAATGTATTTGAAAGAAATCAGCTTTATATCTCAAATTGTAACGTCAGACACACAATCCATACAAGTCTGTTCCGGGATCGAACAGAACCGAAGGCACTTCTCACGAAGCCCTTGCATTTCCGGATAAATTTCTAATCACGTCAGGACTTCCCGTCACTAAGGGTGATAAAACCTCTAAATCGAAGATCAGTCGATGTAGAGTAACTCGACGGTAATCCTTCCGTTTTCAAAAATATCCGGTCTTCAACATCGGTCTTCAAATGCGATTCATAACGACGTATCACATATTCGGAATGGGTTATACGACCCCATGGTCCTTTCCCGGCTAACCCGAATAGTGAGCGATTATTCAAAAATAAGTGTGGCATTCAAATTCATCCAATCACAACAAATACCTATCTAAAGGTAATTATTGATAGTCGGTTATTTAACTATCAATAAAGATGCGCAACATCATCAGATTCCAAATAATTTTCCCAAATTATTTTATCTTCAAAAATATCTTTACTAGATATAAAATTTCCACACTTAACCATTTGAAAACAATTTCAAATCAATTTCCACATTTCATTTTATCTTTGAAGATAAAATCTCAAAACAGTTCATTTCATATTGGAAAAGCATTTCCATACTTATTTAAAAATAAGTAATTCACAAATCATTTATTTTCAACATTTGAAAATATTCGATATACTTAAATCAAAATAAGTATATATTTCATTCTTTAAGGAAATCATTCTCTTTAAACACATTTATTTGAGTCAAAACGAATGTTACGTAAAACATCGTTACGACGACTCAAAATCACTAGTATAGGGATTCGAAATTAGATAGATATATAAATCCCAATACTACATAAAAACATTTCCTTTCGGAAATCATTTACTATAACAACAGTGTTATAGTCCATTATTTCCTTATTTTTCGAAAACGTCTATTTCAACAATAAATGTTGAAATCTATGATTTCGATAGTTCACACGTTTTAAAACATCTTTTAAAACAATTAACTTCATTTCAAATATCACTTTCCAAAACTATCCATTTTACTTAGCGATATATTCACTATCCAAAATCGTGAATATACTTTACTATTTACATTTCACTATTTTTCTACACGTTTTATTTCAATAATAATTCGCTATCCAAAATCGCGAATATATCTCCTTTGATAATCTTCTATATTTAATTTATCAAATTCAATTGATTTCGAATTTATAAGACAACGTTTATAAGTTCCATTTTCTATTTTCTATAACAACTCCGGTTTATAAATCTCATTTTAATAACTTCAAAAATTCATTTATAAGAATAAGTGATTTCGGATTTATAAAACAACATTTATAAATCACATTTGTACTTTATAACGATTTCAAATTTTTAAAAGAATCATTTATGAACAAATCCGATCAATATTCCATTTAAAGGCAAAAATCCAAGTTATAAGTAAATTACTTATAAATCCTTTATTCTACACTTTATTCATTATTAACTTCACAATATAAATCTATTAATTTCATTCACTTATGAAATCCATTTATACTTCTTTTTAACACTTATAAAAATTCGTTTTATAAGACCCATATTTTGATTTATAAAATATCAAGTTTATAAATCTTTTTATACAAATCGTTTACAGTTATTCAAAAATCCCAACTTAAACCATTTTATAAATAAATCGACTTTTATTTCAAATATGACACTTCGGTTATATTTCACTAAAAATTATAACTTTTATAACTTTAAAATTTTACGTTTATAAATCGATTCAAAAATTCCATAAAACGTATATTTTCAAAAATCACTTTAAAAATCCTTTTAAATTAAAAATCGTCATTTTTACATTTCCAAAACTGAATCCGATGATGCAACAACACCAATCAGTTCATCACAACAGTCAATATCATATATCATCATATGATAACAGAATATACATCAATATCTGTAAATAAATAACTACGGGTGAGGAATCCAGTTGGATCCCTCCAACCTGTTTCCCTGCATCCACAGATGTCAGCACAATACCAATTCCGCTCCAGTACGGAATTATCGCGGTATATAGGTTTTTATAAATCCGCTTACTAACGGCGCAATAGGGTCTCATCCGCTATACGAGGCGGGAAATCAATCAATCCAATATATACATATGCCAATATGTATATACTGCTATATATATAGATATATCCTATCATATCTAATAGCACATTCAAACAGTCAATCTATCAACAACTGTAAAAATTCCACATTCAAATTTGAGTGAGAAGATCTCACCTTGATTTTCCGATAGCAATTTATAGCGATTTATTTCGAATAAAATTAAACACGCGTTTACTTTTTACCCGAAATTCCAACTAGCTCCAAACGACTCCAAACCGATTGCATCGCGTAGTATTTGCCAAAACGAAGCCAACGCCGCTTGTTTCGTCAATTTTCGATCTCGTATGAACAAACTACAGCTTTTAGAAGTTTATACGAATTTAAAATATAAATAAATTCACAACTTTATAATTTAAAACCCTACACTACATCTGGCCGCACGCTTCACAGTAGAAGATCTCAGCCGTGCCTTTGTTCTTCCCCTCCCAGGCTTCGTCCACGAGAACGAACCCATGCCGCCATCACATTTGAAAATCTCGCAACCTTTTTAGCCACTTGGACGACGATCAGCGAGCATCATTCGATGCGCCTACGTGTGGTGCACCACCGCTTGGAACGAAGGCGAGCTCGGTCCTGTTGTTGCCTCGATAAACGCGCCCGACCTGATAGAGAACGCGGCCCCCATTCGACTTCATATGTCAACGATGATTCAAATCTACCGTTGGATGTGGTGGCCTTGAGGTGCTCGACAATATCGTAGTTGAAGTCGTAGCTTGAAACGGTGAGGATTAAGAGAGATCGAGAGGGGAACGTCGAGCATTTCTGGCCATTGTTTGGGATAGTGGCGGCTGAGACATTTAGAAACCCTAGGGTTGTTTTAATTTGCAAAAATGAAAACTAAGGGGCTTTTATAGAAAAAACGACGAACACTATTCACTCCGGATTTTCCGAACTCGAAATCGAGCGTGCCGGTTAGCGTTTCTAAGGTTTACCCCACGTTCTGATCGCAATGGAATAGGTCTCGGAAGCTAATTCGATCGTATGTGTGAGATATGACAATAAACGATCAATTTAAATTAAACCGATTTAAATCGATTTCGAGGCATTTTAATTTGCACCGGACAAATGGTAAATCCAAAAATTACGAAATTTGAAATCTTACAATAATATCACATTACGGATCCGATGAAACTGGTTTCGTCGAAATCCGAGACCGTTTGAAAAATGACTATTTTAACTCGACGATTTACAATTAAAAGATATCGATGCGTTTCGAGTTGCCACGGTCAAACGACAACTCCGATGGATACGAAAATTGAAATCCGGTAATAACTAACTATTACGGATCCAATGGAACTGGTCTCGTTCAATTCTGAGACTGTTCGAAAATTGGCTATTTTTACAGTCGATAATTAAATATTAAAATATTCAATTTTCACAATTTAACTCTAAATACAATTTTAAAAGTTCTATAACCTTTCTATAACTCCAGTATGATTAAATAAAATTTTACAAATCATTTTCAATCATATTAAACTCGATTCTCAATTATTCTGGGATTTCACTATTAAATTTATCGATTTAATTGACCAAATTAAATCCAATATTCGAATAATAAATTATTCGACTTCTAAATTCCATTTATTAATATTTAAAATCAATTAAATATTCGAATTTTAATTATCAAAAATTCTGGGTCGTTACAAACTTCCCCCCTTAAAAGAATTTCGTCCTCGAAATTACAAGTCAGGAAGAAAGGTCCTTAGCTCGTCTACTATTTTTCACAATTTAAATAATTTTCTCAAATTTTCAAAACAAATCTTTCTAATAAAGATTCGTTATCATTCAACTAGCTTTCTAACTTCAATTATGAGTTTTAAACAACATTGTCTTACTTCCAAATTCAAATTCGAGTTTAAATTCAAATTTTTAAACTTTCAAAATTTCTCAAAATTTTCTAACGCCCTAAATTTCCGAAAAATTTCACCAGCGTCTCCTTTGCGCGGCTAATACGGTACGACTACAAAACGTCCCTACGGACTCTCAGATTTCAAAAAGAAAAAAGAAAAAGCCAAACGGCTAGAGAGAAATCATCAAAAACTCATATTCGAATTCAAATACTTACCTTTTGTCGAGCCATTCAAATTTATCTTCGAAATTAAATTCCAATTCCTTTATACCTGTATATCCTACTAGCCATGATATCTAGTTACATATATTCATTTTCATTCAATTTTACATTTCAATTTCTCACTTGAATTCAATTTACCATTTCAATTCAATTTAACTTCTGAATATTGAATTTATCAATTATCTTTAGTTCACAACTGCACTTTTTTTAAATTAGTTTCAATTACTAATTCATTACAAATTCTAATCTACTTATTCAAATTTGTTTTCAATATTCAGTTTCAATTCCAGTTTTATTCTTTCGTTCATTCCAAAAATTTATTTTCAATTCACTATTACGGTTTATAACCACTCATATTAAACTGGATTTCAATTCGAATTCAATTTACATTCATGTACTTGCAATTGCAAATTGATTCATTCATTCACCATTTTATTTTCATAATTCAATACTCAATTCCAGAGTCTTTTCAACATTTCAAAGCCATTTTGAAAACAATTCCAATTATCCTTTGAATTTCCAAAACAAAAGCCCAAATTTTTCAAACAACTTCCTTTTAAAACAATTTGGCAGCAATTCCTCTTTTGGAAACCCGAAAATGAACACCAACGATGCCGCGGTCATCATCGAAGTTATTTTCCAGCGACCGAAAAGAGTTTAGAGCTTTTCATTCCCTCAAAACATTTTTCAAAACCCTTGAAATTCATTTTCCACTCCAAAAAGAATTTAAACTTTTCAAATCTCCAAAATTTTCAAATTCTTTTCAAACATTTCCAAAAACTTTTCTGGAATTCCGTTTTAAATTACAAATCACATTTATAATTTACATTCTCAAATTTCATTTGCATGTGAATTTATCTCTTAACTTTGGAGTTATGATTTCAATTTCTTATTCAATTTTAGTGATGATAATCCACTATTATTACTTCCTAACATCCATGCAACCATATACTATAGTATTTTATAGAAAAACATTTCTTTTCTATAAAAAAATAGTTTTGGGCAAAATTATTTCATTTACCCTATTTAAAACAATATTGTGCCGAATTGTTCTATACAAGTGTTTAGAGATCCCTATCGATAGAGTTGTACGGACAATACCGACCAGAATCCATATACCACTCAACAAACCAATCATCACAATATAAAACAATTTTATATTCACTAACAAATACGCACTCGTATCTATTATTACACTCAGCTCATTCTAGAGTACTACTGACTCTATCTCTAATGAGTAACACCCAACAGAGCAGGGTTGTCGCTTAACCATATGCTCTGATACCACTTGTAACATCCCGAAAATTTTCGACTTTCGAAAATTCAACATCGATACTCACTTTATCGACTGCTGAGCCATCAAATGCCGGAAACCCGAAAAGTTATGGTTTTAAGAAAGAAGAAGAAGGTAGAAGAAGAAGAGAGAAGAAAAAGAAAGAAGGAAAGAAGAACAACAGAACAACGACAGAAACAGATTACAATATCAGAATCTCACATATCGCAGCGGAACAATATATAATAGATAAATGAATATCATTTAAAAACAAAAGAATTATATCTGTTATTACATTACATAACATCATATCATCAGAGTCAATATACAACTCAGTACAACAATGGACAGTTATATAACTTGTCCTCATACAGAATACACAGCGGAATAAATACTATCAGATACAAATACTACGTCTCGCCATCCAGCTTGCTTCCAAAGCTCCAGAATATCCAGAATATCCTGATAACATAACTCTAGGCTGCCCGTGTGGAAAATTTGTGGGCACCCAGAGTTTAGAAGGGAAACAATAAACTCCGAGTCAGTCATGGTGACTGGTGTGAGATCGTAAAACAGTTATTCTTTAAAATAAACAACAGGATAATTTTAAAGTCAATTCGAAATGCTTTTGGAAAATGAAACTACCATAAGACCTCCCGCCACACACACAATGCAAACGCAGAATTGGAGGAGATTTCTTCTTATGATAGTCAAAGATGCTTACTACGCAAAAAAAATCAAATTCTTTTTGATATTATTATTAGTGCATAGTGTAGAAAACATTTCGAAAGTATAATATTAATCTTAGCCAGCATAGGTACCATTATAGTATGCTTGCTATAGCTGCCATATTAGATGACAGGTTCTACAACTAAAACCGTACAAGTCACGTATTGTTTCTTTGGATTTCCAACAAATGGTCAGGCTAAGGAACTTCCTATCCACGATGGGTACGTCCCTGGAATAGACGACCCGAGAACCTAACCGGATCTCTGCCAACACAAGGCCGGGTTACCTCTGCAAAAATAGGTAACTACTGACACGCGTATGCCATCCCCCGATCGTCACCGATCTTCCCGAGGATCCCCGATTCACAACAAACCACATAGATAATAATAATGCAGTAACCACAGAGGTTAAGTATCTGGGCTCCATACCATGATACCACCTTTATCCAGAAGGAATGACATACACTAAGGGGCGCTACTCCCTAGAACCTTGCTGCACTCGTCCTGTTTCGACCATTTCCGGGGTGTGAGGCTCGACGAAGTCTCGTCCACAAAGCTACGCTTTCTCAAAAAGCCCTGCTTCGGGTCAACAAAAATGATCAACCTATGATCACAAAGATATAAGATCAAACAAATGATCATATCACAAATGATCAAACACTGATCATTTCACAGCAACACTCAGTATGCCACGTTACCAAATTGGGATATATCGCTGATAAATTTCAACTACATAACCTCTGAGCTCGTACGTCTCAGAGAAGGGTGTTAAGCTAAGAGAATAAATTCTCCGCCACCAACAGAAATGTATTTGAAAGAAATCAGCTTTATATCTCAAATTGTAACGTCAGACACACAATCCATACAAGTCTGTTCCGGGATCGAACAGAACCGAAGGCACTTCTCACGAAGCCCTTGCATTTCCGGATAAATTTCTAATCACGTCAGGACTTCCCGTCACTAAGAGTGATAAAACCTCTAAATCGAAGATCAGTCGATGTAGAGTAACTCGACGGTAATCCTTCCGTTTTCAAAAATATCCGGTCTTCAACACCGGTCTTCAAATGCGATTCATAACGACGTATCACATATTCGGAATGGGTTATACGACCCCATGGTCCTTTCCCGGCTAACCCGAATAGTGAGCGATTATTCAAAAATAAGTGTGGCATTCAAATTCATCCAATCACAACAAATACCTATCTAAAGGTAATTATTGATAGTCGGTTATTTAACTATCAATAAAGATGCGCAACATCATCAGATTCCAAATAATTTTCCCAAATTATTTTATCTTCAAAAATATCTTTACTAGATATAAAATTTCCACACTTAACCATTTGAAAACAATTTCAAATCAATTTCCACATTTCATTTTATCTTTGAAGATAAAATCTCAAAACAGTTCATTTCATATTGGAAAAGCATTTCCATACTTATTTAAAAATAAGTAATTCACAAATCATTTATTTTCAACATTTGAAAATATTCGATATACTTAAATCAAAATAAGTATATATTTCATTCTTTAAGGAAATCATTCTCTTTAAACACATTTATTTGAGTCAAAACGAATGTTACGTAAAACATCGTTACGACGACTCAAAATCACTAGTATAGGGATTCGAAATTAGATAGATATATAAATCCCAATACTACATAAAAACATTTCCTTTCGGAAATCATTTACTATAACAACAGTGTTATAGTCCATTATTTCCTTATTTTTCGAAAACGTCTATTTCAACAATAAATGTTGAAATCTATGATTTCGATAGTTCACACGTTTTAAAACATCTTTTAAAACAATTAACTTCATTTCAAATATCACTTTCCAAAACTATCCATTTTACTTAGCGATATATTCACTATCCAAAATCGTGAATATACTTTACTATTTACATTTCACTATTTTTCTACACGTTTTATTTCAATAATAATTCGCTATCCAAAATCGCGAATATATCTCCTTTGATAATCTTCTATATTTAATTTATCAAATTCAATTGATTTCGAATTTATAAGACAACGTTTATAAGTTCCATTTTCTATTTTCTATAACAACTCCGGTTTATAAATCTCATTTTAATAACTTCAAAAATTCATTTATAAGAATAAGTGATTTCGGATTTATAAAACAACGTTTATAAATCACATTTGTACTTTATAACGATTTCAAATTTTTAAAAGAATCATTTATGAACAAATCCGATCAATATTCCATTTAAAGGCAAAAATCCAAGTTATAAGTAAATTACTTATAAATCCTTTATTCTACACTTTATTCATTATTAACTTCACAATATAAATCTATTAATTTCATTCACTTATGAAATCCATTTATACTTCTTTTTAACACTTATAAAAATTCGTTTTATAAGACCCATATTTTGATTTATAAAATATCAAGTTTATAAATCTTTTTATACAAATCGTTTACAGTTATTCAAAAATCCCAACTTAAACCATTTTATAAATAAATCGACTTTTATTTCAAATATGACACTTCGGTTATATTTCACTAAAAATTATAACTTTTATAACTTTAAAATTTTACGTTTATAAATCGATTCAAAAATTCCATAAAACGTATATTTTCAAAAATCACTTTAAAAATCCTTTTAAATTAAAAATCGTCATTTTTACATTTCCAAAATTGAATCCGATGATGCAACAACACCAATCAGTTCATCACAACAGTCAATATCATATATCATCATATGATAACAGAATATACATCAATATCTGTAAATAAATAACTACGGGTGAGGAATCCAGTTGGATCCCTCCAACCTGTTTCCCTGCATCCACAGATGTCAGCACAATACCAATTCCGCTCCAGTACGGAATTATCGCGGTATATAGGTTTTTATAAATCTGCTTACTAACGGCGCAATAGGGTCTCATCCGCTATACGAGGCGGGAAATCAATCAATCCAATATATACATATGCCAATATGTATATACTGCTATATATATAGATATATCCTATCATATCTAATAGCACATTCAAACAGTCAATCTATCAACAACTGTAAAAATTCCACATTCAAATTTGAGTGAGAAGATCTCACCTTGATTTTCCGATAGCAATTTATAGCGATTTATTTCGAATAAAATTAAACACGCGTTTAATTTTACCCGAAATTCCAACTAGCTCCAAACGACTCCAAACCGATTGCATCGCGTAGTATTTGCCAAAACGAAGCCAACGCCGCTTGTTTCGTCAATTTTCGATCTCGTATGAACAAACTACAGCTTTTAGAAGTTTATACGAATTTAAAATATAAATAAATTCACAACTTTATAATTTAAAACCCTACACTACATCTGGCCGCACGCTTCACAGTAGAAGATCTCAGCCGTGCCTTTGTTCTTCCCCTCCCAGGCTTCGTCCACGAGAACGAACCCATGCCGCCATCACATTTGAAAATCTCGCAACCTTTTTAGCCACTTGGACGACGATCAGCGAGCATCATTCGATGCGCCTACGTGTGGTGCACCACCGCTTGGAACGAAGGCGAGCTCGGTCCTGTTGTTGCCTCGATAAACGCGCCCGACCTGATAGAGAACGCGGCCCCCATTCGACTTCATATGTCAACGATGATTCAAATCTACCGTTGGATGTGGTGGCCTTGAGGTGCTCGACAATATCGTAGTTGAAGTCGTAGCTTGAAACGGTGAGGATTAAGAGAGATCGAGAGGGGAACGTCGAGCATTTCTGGCCATTGTTTGGGATAGTGGCGGCTGAGACATTTAGAAACCCTAGGGTTGTTTTAATTTGCAAAAATAAAAACTAAGGGGCTTTTATAGAAAAAACGACGAACACTATTCACTCCGGATTTTCCGAACTCGAAATCGAGCGTGCCGGTTAGCGTTTCTAAGGTTTACCCCGCGTTCCGATCGCAATGGAATAGGTCTCGGAAGCTAATTCGATCGTATGTGTGAGATATGACAATAAACGATCAATTTAAATTAAACCGATTTAAATCGATTTCGAGGCGTTTTAATTTGCACCGGACAAATGGTAAATCCAAAAATTACGAAATTTGAAATCTTACAATAATATCACATTACGGATCCGATGAAACTGGTTTCGTCGAAATCCGAGACCGTTTGAAAAATGACTATTTTAACTCGACGATTTACAATTAAAAGATATCGATGCGTTTCGAGTTGCCACGGTCAAACGACAACTCCGATGGATACGAAAATTGAAATCCGGTAATAACTAACTATTACGGATCCAATGGAACTGGTCTCCTTCAATTCTGAGACTGTTCGAAAATTGGCTATTTTTACAGTCGATAATTAAATATTAAAATATTCAATTTTCACAATTTAACTCTAAATACAATTTTAAAAGTTCTATAACCTTTCTATAACTCCAGTATGATTAAATAAAATTTTACAAATCATTTTCAATCATATTAAACTCGATTCTCAATTATTCTGGGATTTCACTATTAAATTTATCGATTTAATTGACCAAATTAAATCCAATATTCGAATAATAAATTATTCGACTTCTAAATTCCATTTATTAATATTTAAAATCAATTAAATATTCGAATTTTAATTATCAAAAATTCTGGGTCGTTACAGGATGTAGACGAAGTTGTAGCCGGAGACGCTGGCGTTCCGATGTTCGGCATTAGGAGGACGGAGAATTGACAGGGTTGTGGTGATGTTGCTCAAGATGTTTCCAGGTTTGGGAATTTAACTTGATTTCGATTCGAGTTGTTGTGATGGATTCTGATGTTCGTGATGTCATCTGGAGATGGTCGCTGATGGGGTGGAGTGCTGGTGAATGGCCGGAGATGGCCAGAGCCATGGTGCACGTGCACCGTGCCGTTGAAGTGTCGAAGTATTTTAGGTGTGTGCAGAAGGGTTGAACTCGGGTTTTAATCAAGTCATTCGAGTGATTGGCTCGAAGCAAGTCTGGGTACCACTCGAGCCAATTGTTGGGTTCAGGCATTAGCAAACCTGACTATTCCAGGTTTTAAAATTTAGTTCAAATTTAAAAACAGGATTTAGACTGTGTTTTAAAATTTAAAGTTTAAAGTATAGATTCATATGGAACTTTTGAATCATAAGGTTTAAAAATGAATTTGGATTTTTAAATCATGAATTTAAAATCAAGTTAAAAGCAAGTAAGCCAAATTTAAATCAAAGTTAAATATGGATTCAAGTTTTCATTGAATTCAAATCTGTAATTTAAAATCAGTTTTTTTTTTTAAATCTGAATCGTTAAAACAAGTTTAAATCAAAAAGTTTTTATTAATAAATTGTTTCAAATAATTGTTTGATTTTGGCATAGTTCTTTTTAAGGATTTTAGATTGAACTTTAAATTGTGTTTAATTAAAGATTAAATTACTTAATGTAATTAACTTAAATGAAGCAATTTAATTTAAATATAAATTAGAGATAATTAATTAATATAATTAATGATGTAGTTATGAATTGTTTAATTAAGGAATACTTAATAATGAGGTGATTAATTAATGTAATTAATTAAGGATAAATGTAATCAATTATATTTAATTAATAAATGAAGTAATTAAATGTTAATTACTATAAATGATTTAGGATAATAAATTTATGGAATTAATTTAAGACTGAATTACTTATTGTGATTAGAAAATGATTAATCAAAGGTGTTTAATCAAGATGAATATTTAGAGAATAATTAATTAAATTGATCTTTATTTAATTAACGGTTGTATAAGCAGGATATTTAGATGTAGTAATTAATTTAATTTACTTTAAATTAATTAGAGATAAAAGTAATTAATTTAATTCATTTTAAATTAATTATAGTTTGTGAATGATAAATCATTGCTTATGGATGGTTGAATGATGATTAAATGCCTTGAATTAGCTGATATCTTTGATATGAAATGTTTTATGACATGATATGTATGGGTACGCAGTGATAATGCGATTATTTTCCGAGGGTGAATTGCTGTGTAAAGTGACACTTTGTATTTAAAGGTTAAATTGTGTTTCACTTAAATAACATGGGTTAAGATGACATTGGATTCAAAGAGACAGGAGTCGGGTATTAATTAATACCCGAAACCATTTCGATTCTTTATAGATTGATATGTGAAATCAATAAACTGGTATGGAATGATTTAAGTAAATTAGACCATTTAATCTCAGTTTGGCACTTAGAAAGTGATGTGTGAAACAAGTAATGTCTATAACAGCTTGTGAAGTTGTAAATTGATATAAGTTACCCCGGGTTTATATAAGTTGCATACTTCAGTATTCCTTGTTAGATGGGTTACTCACGCTGGTTTCCAGCCTGACCCGGGTGTTACTTTGATGTAATGCTCGGGTCAGACCGAGTATTACAGATTTTCAGGTGAGGACGTCCTGGAGCTCAGGATACAAGCTGGATGGCAGAGACGTATGGAGTGTTTACTCTATGATATATTACAGTTTATCTGAGACATGTTGATTTTAACTGTCCAGTGTATGTATAAATGTTGTAACTCTGATGTAATGATATAAATTAACAGATATAGTATTCTTTTGTATAACTGTTATTATTTGATATTATATTTCATCCGCTGCGAACGTGAGATTGTTACTTGTTTTCTATTTCTTCTTCTAATTCTTTTCTTCTTTTCCTAACTATCTGGAATTTTCGGGATCGAAAATTCCGGGTCGTTACAGTTGGTATCTGTAACGATGCGTATTTTTACGGATCAAAACATCGTAAAACAGTTATCATTTGGTCGCATTATTCATAAGTCGTCCATAGCCTAAGTCTTAGGTCGTATGAGAGTTTGGAGCAACCTAAGGAAGTGGGCGAGCTAAGGAGTAGACGACTTAGTGAAGTGGAGCGACCTAAGGATTTTGGGATAGGTCGTATAGGTGTTGGGTCGTATGGTGGCTTAGGTCGTGGGATAGGTTAGGTCGGTTGGAGCGACCTATAGAAAGATAGCGACCTAAGGTTTGAGCGACTTAAAGGAAGACAACGACCTATAAGAGTTGGCGACCTAGGAAGTTAGCGACCTATAGGAGTTAGCGACCTAAGGGTTAGTAACCTATAGTAGTTAGCGACCTAGTGGTTAGCAACCTAAGAGCTAACGGTATAAGAGTTAGCGAGTTAGCGTAGTTAGGTCATGAGCGACCTAAGGTGTTAGGTTGTATCCTAGTTGAGATAGTTAGGTCGCGTGTGTGTTAGGTCGCAGGAGTGTTAGGTCGTAGAAGCGGTCTGTGTTAGGTCGCTAGGCTACATCTTTGTTAGGTCGTAGGTCGCAAGGATGCGCTGATGCGCTAAGTCGTTAGGTCGTAGAAGCGCTGATGCGTTAGTTCGCGTGGATGCGCATCTGTTAGGTCGTAGAGGAGCGTTTGTTAGGTCGTAGGGTTTTTAGGTCGTGGGGTTTTTAGGTCGTGGACGACCTAAGAGCGAACGACCTAAGCTTTTCCAGCCTATAAATACACGTCCATTTCTTCATTTTTGGGATCCGGATTTCGAAGCGACGAAGTGCTGCCATTTTGAGAGCTCGAGTTCTACACTTCTTCACTTCTTTTCTCCACTTTGATTTAGTACTTCCTTCCATCCAAGATTGAAGATTCAAGAGCTAAAGTCGAAGATCTACATCCATCGAAGAGAGATTTCATCATTTGTGGCGGATTGGTGATAGATCGAGTTAGATCCTTCGCTGTCCAGATCTGAAGTGTGTTGCTTTTGGGTTGTTTAGGTGATTTGGTGATTGGTGATTATCTCTCACACGGATCCAAAGGAGTATATCAGATCGTTGGCTTGATTTTGTGTTAAAGTAGTGGTTTCCATGCATTTTCTTAATCCTAAGTATAGATCAATATAGATCCATTGTTCATGATGATTTGACAACCATTTTACTACATGTTAACCTATGCAAGTCCATTCATCAAGATTATAGGGACATTGCTCATGTTTTCATGCTTGTTAGACTTTTGACTCTTTATTTACGAAATTGCCATTATTGTTATAATTGTCTATTTAGATCATATTTTAATGCTTGTTTACTTGGATTAATGTTTGATTTGATTAATTGCTATGAATTAGATGATTGATGATTTGATTTAGACAAGATGGTCGAAGATGATTCAAAAGCTAAGGGAGAGGCTCTTGAATTGGAAAAGCTGCTTGTGGCATATGTAGGGGATGATGAAGCTCATATGGATAGATTTGATGATGATGTTGAGATGAGGCTTTGCTACGATGATGATGAGGTGAAGCATGATATGAGATAGCCTTGGTCTAATCCAGACGGGATCATTCCAAGCAGATTGATAACTCGGTGATATGGTTCGAGTTTGAGGATAATGGTTTGCTCGAGAGGCGCTTGAGCTAGTATGGAAATAGTCGTCGAGGAGGATGACTAGAAGGCTGAGATCTCATCGTTGTTGAAGGTTCTAGCATGCTCAAAGCAAGAGTACGTTGGGCAGATTCGATAGTCCCTGAAGGCTACTGATTGGTAGTCGAGTACTCTGAGCAGATTCGATAGTCCTAGGCACGGGTCACGATGACGTGCGGAGTTATGTCTAGAACCGGGGTTTCCATTAGCCCTTGACGGACGGATGAAAGAATGAGCCGGTCATTCAATTAACGATGATATCGAAGCAATGATAACAGTGATAGCCAGAGTCATGGATGTTTGGTTGTATCATCATTCGGTCTCAAGAGCGGTATTTTCTGGGTGCTTATCTGATCTTGGTTTAGGCCTTGGGGGTTTGTACTTGGAAAACATCGCCCTTGACTCGAGTGATAATTGCTTTACTTTACATTGAATGCTTTGCTATGTTTGCTTCTGCTTAGTGTGTGTCTGGGGGCTATCACTGTAGAAAGAGGTGGAGTGGGAGGGTTGTATTCCTATTCCTTTTTCCTTTATGCTCTTTTGGTATGTTGTTAGTTAATTTACTGCTCACTAAGACTGTTGTCTGACTCAAGGCTCTTATTGCCTTGGGCTGTTCGTCCATTTTGGGACGGGCAGACTAGGTAGCAGGTGACAGGTGTTGTTCTTGCTTTCCACGATGCTGATGTCGAAGACGAGCTGGAGGCTTGCATATTATCTTCTTACTATATATACTGGATGTTCCGTTGTTTGTATATTCTCTGAGTGTTATGTAGTGAGGCTTGATGTATTGACTATTCAGATGTTTGTATTCAACTATTATGAAGTTTTATTGATGAGATTCTATTCTGTGAAGCTTCACTATGTATATATTCTATTGTATTTTGTCCATGCGCTGTGAGTAATACGATAGATTCTGTTGTTTAAATTTACCCTGGCAATCGTCCATGGTCGCCTGGCACACTTTACAGCACACTATCTCTAGGTTCGGTGCAGGGGTCATGGGCGGTCGTCACAGTATCAGAGCTGAAAGGTTAAGCGAGAACCTTGGCTCTGGCGGGAATACTCATAAGGATAGGGACAATAGTACCCTAGAATGAGTTGAGTGTAATATATATGAGAGAACGTACTTGTTATTTTTCTATATAAAGATTTTAAATGGTTTTGAAGGTAAATATTTGATATATATATATAGCAATATTCCTTAACCAATAATTGTTAAGGTAAGTGGTTGTTAAATTATTGGAATTAAATTAAGAAGTAATATAATACAACCAAACTGAAATTAAATAAAAAGTTTGTAATGGAGTCAAACGGAAATTGAAATCTTGAATTGGAAAAGTATTTCAGAATAAAATGAAAATGGATGGTTTCAGATACAATAATCTTGGTTATTATCAGGAATGATTAATAAGATGAGTAATAATGAGTAGGCAAAATAGAATGTTTGGGAAAGTAAAACATTTAGGTAAATATGACTTATAAATTTGAACTGAAGGTGATCTAGATTGTGAAGTTTTAAATCTAAGCCAGAAAATTTGGAATTTGTGTCAAAGTGCTAAAAGAAATAATAAATAAGTATTATTAGAATAAAAAAGGGACTTGTTGCAAACAAGAGTTGTTTGAAAATTTAAAGGAATTTGTTTTGGATTTAAAAAAAACCAAAGGTGGTTTAAAATTTAAGGATAACTTAGTGTGTAAAGGAAATAATATGTATATATGAGGAATATACATAATATCAAAGATGATCTGAAATAAACTCTAACTATTGAGTTTAAAATTGGGAATGAGATGTGGTACCCAAGGTGATAAGTTTTGAACTTATAAGATTATTAATGTAAAGTTTAAAATTTGAAATGGGAATTCAAATTTGGGTAAGGTTGGCTAGATTAAGTAAATTGAATTTAACTTTAGGAAAGTTAAATAATTTAATAAGCAACCTAAAATGGACATTTCAAAATGAAATTGAGATTTAACTTGGAAAGTTAAATGGTTAATTTGAATTGGGAGATCGTGTGATCTTAAAACGTGTTTGAGATCCAATGGATGTTTTAAAATAAATTGGATGATATCATCCTATTGTTATTAATAATCTTTAGATTGTGAATTGGATTTGTTTAAATGAATGAAGAAATGGATTGTGGTGATATATCCATTATTTAGCTAAAAAGGGAAATTAAAATTTGGAATTAAGGAGATGAAACCACTTTGAATTTAAGGTTTAAATGTTTAAAAAGAACTTGGAAATTTAAATTGTCAAGCATTGGTTTCAAAATTGAAATTGGGTAATAAATTGAATTTTTAAGGTAAAATTGTTTTGAACTCTTATTTGAACTTTGAAATAAGTTAAGTAAAGATAATTTAAAATGGAATTTTGAGAATTGGACTCAGAATTAAATTGTTTAAAGATTTGGATTATTAATTTAAAAATAAAGGTTAATTTGATTAAGGGGTTAAATCAACATTTGAAAATTTAACTCGAATTTATATAATTCGAGATGGTTTAAAATTGAGATTTAAATTGAGTTAGTTCAAACTGAATTTGATTTGAATTTGGAAAGAAGTTGAGATTATTTCAACTTGAATTGGGGATAAATCAAGTTCAAGGGAAATTGAAGTTATTAGAAGTGAGTCAATTTAAATGGGTGTGGAAATTTAAATTGAATTGATGGGGAATTGAACAGACTGACTCTGGACTATTTTCAAAATAAATTGTTTTAATATAAATCTATTTTCCAAACTATTTACTACACAACTTTTCTTTTTAAACCAAAAACTATATTAAACTTATTTTACAATTACTTTTGAAACTATTTAACTATTTTCAACTATTTTATAACTAATTACTATTTTACAACTATTTTGCAATTATTTTACTATTTTTCAATTATTTTACGATTACTTAACTGTTTTACAGCTATTTTACAAACTAATAATTATTTTTCAACTACTTATATATATATTTTTAAAAAAATTTCAAGTTATTTTCTAAATATAAATGGGTCGAAGTTCAAACTGTTATTGGTTAAATACCCAACTGAGAAAAGAATTGAAGTGATAATCCAAATGAGGATTTACGCAATTGTGAGTAAGTGAAGGTGAATAGAAAGAGAATTGATTCGGCTAATAATCAATGAAAATAAATACGTAAGATGTACGTATATTATTCTATTCGCCTAGTGATTTGATCCAGATTCGAGGACAGAATTTCGAGATAATATTATTGATCCGAGTTGGGATTTTTCGCTAGATTTTCGACGGCGAACCTGGATATGGATTGTTGATTGATTCTGGATATTCTCTATCATGGTTGTGTCCATGCAAGGAGAATGATGGTTTCTGATAAAGAACCAGATCTGAGTCCGCACTAAGAAGTCGGGTGGACGATCCTAGTTCGGAAGTGAAATTGTGTGATCGAGAAAGCGATCGGATTGGTATAGCGTACGGATGATATGTGTATACCATACGGATTTGAATGAAATTGATAATGGAAATTTGTGGATAAGAAATGTGAAATGGTTTTTGAAATAAAAGATATATTTTGTGAAACATATATTGAAGTAAAGTGGAAATTAGATATTTCTATGGTAAGAATTTACTTTATGGAAGTAAGTAAAATGGTAAGTGACTTTATAGAGTAATCAAATTTGAATATTTTATTTTGAATAAACAAAGTCATGTATCTTTGTTATATATAAGATAAAACTCCCCTAGTTGAATCCATTGCAAATAGAAAAAGGGTTTTTGAAGTATACAAAGGAAACTTATATAAGTATAAAGTGATTTAAAGATTTCCCAAGAAAATTATATATATGTATATATATAAAAGATTTTATGGAAATGGTTTTGAGAAAGGGTTTTGGGAACCTTTGGATTTGGAAAAAGGGCTTTTGATTTTTGGATAAAATCAATATTGGGATTTGGGAAAGCCTGATTTGTGAATTATCGATTTTGGGAATCGATTTTTGTGTAAAGGCACTTATATGAAATTCATACTGGTGTATGATTTGGAAAATACTATATGTGTATAATATAAAGTGTTTTGAGATGTGGCTCGGGGGAAAAAGGCGCTCCCTTGAAATGAACTTCTCAGGAGTGCCACAGGGTGGTACTGCCTTGAGCCTCTAAGGGGGAGGTTCTAAAGTTGATCCTGTGAGGAGTCCGGACAAAACTAGTTCCTGAGGATTATTGTGTAGCGAAATCGAGGGGCTGGTGCCTATAGAGGCATTTGGGTTATGCTGTGATGACAGTGTAACTCGATGTCACTGCGATCTACTGCAGACCATAGCGAAAGTCGTGTGTGCCGCTGAGAGCCAACAGTCTACGTTTGATTTTATATCGGTAGACTGCAACACTATGGTAACATAGTGAAAGTCGTGTGTGCCGCTGAGAGCCAACAGTGTATGTTTAATTTTACATCGGTAGACTGCGACTATGTGGAAGTGGAGAAGTTTCATTTTGACAGCGTAATCGAGAGGCCGCAGAGAGCCTGCAGTTACATGGACTTTTGCTGTGTCGACAACGTAACCCTGGAATGTAACTGCGATCTGTTGTGGGTTCCATGGTGTAATCAGTTACATGGACTTTTGCTGCGATGGCAACGTAACCCAGGATGTAACTGCGACCATGGATGGGTGTGATGATTCCCAGAGCATTCTCACCAAGATATTTCCTTTATTTTCAAAACTGTTTTCTATATTTTCAATAAAATTATTTTCCAAGTATTTTCACTTGGTGTCAAAACGGGTTTACCAAGTACTTGTCGATTTTCAGTCCTACGTCTGATCAACGTATGACCGAATCTCTATGAGAACGAGGATGGACTTGTTGAAACATCAAGTTATAAAAGTATTTTTATAAAAACTATTTTGGTAATATTATATGGATATTTAAAAGTATTTAAAAATGATCAAAGAATATTTATTTGATTTTAAACATTTTCATAAATTCTGGTTTCGCTCCTTTTCGAGGAAGAAAAGTTTTAAGGAGGGAGGAATGTGATATCCCGGAAATTTTGGCAATATCAATTTAATAATCTGCATTAAAAATTAAATTGATATGATGATAACTATTAATAAGATTTGAAAATATTTAGTAATCTTCTTTTGAATAAATATTTAACTGATAATTTATCTTTTAAAAGCTAATAAATTGTTTCTATTTATAATGTATATATATTTGTATACATTGTAGATAGATAAGCTTTGTTTTAAAGTAAATAAATAAAGGCATATTTTCTTATTTTAATATTTTTGGTAATTACAATGTGATTTGATATAATGTTAATATTAAATAAATAACCATTTGTTTTTAAAATATACTCAAGATTAAAGTTAAAATTTGTTTAAATGATTTTAGCTTAAATTTAAATTTAATAAAAGGTTTGTTTGTTCTTTTTAAATATAGCTTGATGAAAATAAGTAATAAAGTGATAACTTCTTTTATGAATTATTTTAATTTAATAATGAGTTATTTTTAAACAATATAAATAATGTACTATTTTTACAAATAGATTTTTAATATAAATAGGAATTGTTATATATATATATTTTGGAAGGAACTATGATTTGTAAATTTGAAATGAAGTCTTTCAAAAATGTTTAAATAAAATAAACCTTATAAATATTTAATATAAGTATAAAATAAAATAATAATAGGTAATTAAGTATTTGATAGTTTAATTTTTAAAAAGAAATAAACACACTCATGTTAGAAATAAAATTAAATATTTAGGTTAAATTTTATAACAAACAACTATAGCAACTTTATTTTTATAAGACAAAGTATATTTGCACATATAATATCTCTAAACAAAGTAAAGCATAAGTATGCTAGACAAGAAAAGAAAATATCTATGAACACATATACAAAGAAATGGGATAAGTCTAGATTCTTATATTCTTTAGGAACATATATTTACAGGCAAGTAAAGTATTATATACACTATAGTAAAATAAAATATGTAGGCAGGCAAGTAATATCATAATAGTACATACAAAATGGAAAAAAAAAGATAAGTATGCAATGGGTAAGGTACCAAGGCATTTAATGCCATTATCTCTAGTACTCAAGATATCTCATTTCAGCCTCCATTTATAAAAAAAATCTCTGACCTTTTTTTTTTAAAAAAAAGATAGTGTACCAGTGAAATACAAGCCTCTGCACTTGTTCATATATATCAGTTTCTTTCCTCTTCCGTTCATAAACAAATGTAAACCAGAGAAAAAAAATCAAAACCTATGCATTTTGCAAACTAAAACCTGTAGTCTTCATTATCTTCAATCTATTCAAAAGCCTGCATCTTCTTCTACCTGAAACAAGCTTAAGGAAAACAAACATTTTCTTCAACAAGCTTCAGCAACTCAAGTTTTAAAAACAAAAGGCATATTCCAGTAATTCAAGTTTTCAAAAGCCATTTCAAAAAAATTGCTCTGTTCATTTTCAAAACAGGTGAGTAACATCATTTTAAAGCATAAGTATATGAATCTGGATTGCATGGTTAAACTCTGGAATAAGTATGCTTTGTATATATGTATGTTTCTATGTGTATATGGATAGATATTTGTGTGCTTGTTGTAACCTCTGTAACAAACTGTTTTAGTTTCCAAGCTTGAATTTTTATTCAAAAATTATTATCCCTTGATTTGATAACTTTTAGAACTTAGAATACAAACAAAAATTTGTTGTTTCATCCTAGCTTAGAGTTTAAATTTTATTTAACTTGAAATAAATTTGAATATTGCTCTGGAAAATCAAAACAATCAGAGCAAACTTGAATAGGAGAAAACCCAAACATTTTAATTTATTAATCTAGGATCATAAGCTGAATCCTTAACTTATAACTTGATTTTTAAAAGGGAAATCATAATTTTTAATTTGGGATTTGTAACGTCCCAGATTTTCGCGCTCGAAAATCGACATCCATACTTTACATCGTACTCGAATGCCGTAGATTCGACCGTTCAAATCCGGTTCGCCGGAGCTTATAACAACATTAAGTAAACAACACAGTGGAAAAGAAAAAGAATATAGACATCCAACATCTGATACAATATCCAGATACAATGATGATACAATGAATATCTATATACATCAGAGATATGATACAACAAATAGCAGCGGAAAAAAAAAATAGATAACATTAGCAGCAGATAATCTCCATCTTCAAAGTGCTAATCCAGAAATAGCTTGAACTCTAAATAACGATGCACAAAGATGAGCAAGTGCAGTCCGATCCAAAGACTGAACTAGCTCCAGATAATCTACTAAATCTGAATATCTGAAAAACCAAACTCTAGACTGCTCGTGTAGAAAATTTTGAGCATCCAGAGTTTAGGAAAGAAACAATAAACTCCGGATCAGTCATGGGACTGGTGTGAGCAACAAAAACAGTTTATCTTTAAAAACGAATAACAGAGAATTTTTAAAGTCAATTCGCAATGCTTTTAGAAAATGAAACTACCATAAGACCTCCCACCACACACACAATGCAAACGCAGAATTGGAGGAGATTTCTTCTTATGATAGTCAAAGATGCTTACTACGCAAAAATAAAATCATTTTTGATATTATTATTAGTGCATAGTGTAGAAAAACATTTCGAAAATAGAATATCAATCTTAGCCAGCATAGGCATTCCGCACTTATGCCTACTATAGCTACTATGTTCAATAGCAGGTTACTGCCACATTCCATAGCAGGTAATACAACTAAAACCGTACAGGGCTCGTATTGTTTTGTTTGGATTTCCAACAAATGGTCAGGCTAAGGAACTTCCTATCCACGATGGGTACGTCCCTGGAATAGACGACCCGAGAACCTAACCGGATCTCTGCCAACACAAGGCCGGGTTACCTCTGCAAAAATAGGTAACTACTGACACGCGTATGCCATCCCCCGATCGTCACCGATCTTCCCGAGGATCCCCGATTTCCAACAAACCACAAAGTAATAAATTTGCAGCAACCACAGAGGTTAAGTATCTGGGCTCCATACCATGATACCACCTTTATCCAGAAGGAATGACATACACTAAGGGGCGCTACTCCCTAGAACCTTGCTGCATCCTTCCTGTTTCGACCATTTCCGGGGTGTGAGGTCCGACGAAGTCTCGTCCACAAAGCTACGCTTTTTCAAAAAGCCACGCTTTGGGTCAACAGATGATCAACCTATGATCACAAAGATATAAGATCAAACAAATGATCATATCACAAATGATCAAACACTGATCATCACACAGCAACACTCAGCATGCCACATTACCAAATTGGGATATATCGCTGATAAATTTCAACTACATAACCTCTGAGCTCGTATGTCTCAGAGAAGGGTGTTAAGCTAAGAGAATAAATTCTCCGCCACCAACAGATATGTATTTGAAAGAAATTGGCTTTATATCTCAAAGTGTAATGTCAGACATGTATCCATACAAGTCTGTTCCGGGTTCGAACAGAACCGAAGGCACTTCTCACGAAGCCCTTGCAAATCCGGATAATTTTCAAATCACGTCCGGACTTCCCATCACAAAAGAGTGATATAAATCTCTATACCGGGAGCTACCCAGTGCAGAGACATTCGACAGGTTGTCCTTTCATTTTCAAAAATATCCGGTCTTCAACACCGGTCTTCAAATGCGATCCATATACGACGTATCACTATTCGGAATGGGTTATATGACACAAATGTCTTTTCCCGGCTAACCCGAATAGTGAGCGCAATTTTAAAAACATACGGATATTGGGATTTCAATTAAGTCACAACTTAAACCCAAACTTTCTTTTCAAATGGTTTAACAAATTACCATTTAAATCTTTTAAACAAAAAGATTCAATTCACAAAGTTCACTTAATTTCACAAAGATTCATTCACAGATTTTCCAAATCGTTTTCCATTTCAATTTGATTAATTCGTTAAATCTTAAAATCAAAGATTTAACTAATAGCTTTCAAAACAATTTCATTTTTCGAATGGGTTAAATAAATCATCATTTTAAATCTGTTAAAAATAAACAGATTTAATTCATAGCTTTCGAAAAGAATTCATTTATAACTTGGAAAACCATTTTTCAATTAAATCTTGAAATTCCTTTACCTAAATTGGAATTTCACTTCTTAGCTGAAAGCTTTTATTCTTTTAAAACAACAGTCTTCAATTTGGAAATCTGATTCATTCATACGAGTTGAAATCCTTGGGTTAAATCCAAATTCCCAACTTATACTTTTAAAATGGTGTAGATTCATACAAACACATTTATATCATCTTTTGTCCCTAGTTTCCAAATCATAGATTTAATTTCAAACTTGAATTCAAATTTAAATCTAATTATTTAAATTTTCAAAACTCGGTTAAGTTATTTAAAATAACTTTTATCTTTGAAATTCTACTTCAAAAGCTTTCCCATTTAAACCCAAATTTCTAATTTCAAAATCAATTGAAATTAAAATTTCCATTTCAAAAACATCAAATTTAAATTGTTTGTGACTTAACCGATTTCCACGTGAAATCCATATTTGTGTGTGTAAAAGTGTAGTCCAGGGGTTTCACACACAATAGTGCAACATCAATCATCACATATCAAAATACAGGATATAGTTGATAAGCGATATAAACTATAACGCTTATCGTACAGATCACAGATATATATCACAGATAATCAATTACAGATCACAACAAAATCAGGATATATACAAAGCATCATAAATCAGGGATATCAATAATCAAGTCATCTAATAGAATCCAAATATTCGTAAGTAAGATCAGTTAATTATCTGATTAATTTAAAACAAATTAATTTCTTATGAATTATAAATCCTGGTTAATCAACATTGATAATTTACAAATCATTTTGATTAATTATTCTTTAATCTTTTATTAATTATCCATTAATAATAAATTAATTAACCTTTAATTATCAACCTTTAATTATTAAACAATTAATCTTTAATTATCTAATTCACCATTTAATTAATTATCTTCAATTAATTATTTTAATTAATTTTTCCTTGATTAATTATCATTCCTTAATCAACTTCATTAAATTAAATTTAACCTTTAATTAATTAATCTCAAATTAATTACCATTTTGAATTAATCACATTATACTTTGATTATCCTTTTAAACCTTGTTTAATAAATCACCTTTATCACATTAGATACCTTAAAAGGTTAAGATTTAGTTTAAACAACATTTTATCTTAATTTCCATTTTAAACTACATTATTTATTTATTAAACAATTTTGTAAAATAATGTATCTTGATTAAATAAATTTAAAACTTAATCATTTTAAAAATCCTTTATTTAAACTTTAATTTATTTAAAACTTTAATCATCTCCTTATTTTAAAACTTGGGTTTTATTTAAAATTGTTGAAAAGTAGAAAAAACTTCAAAATACAAACTGTTTTTGAGTGGCTCCTGTAACTGCTTCGAGTCACCCCCGAGACAAACTTGTCTTTGCTTCGGGTTACTCAGAAATTTAACCCGAGGGAAAATATTTTCCTTTATTTTTCTAAGTCCCAGAAACCTACTCGACATTCCACTAAAACGACACGAGTCCCCCTTCGAGTCTAACCCCAGTTCCCCCGAGAAATGCTTCGAGTCTTCCTCCATGCCACTTCTTCTTCCACAACCCAAAACTGTTCCCATACACGATGATACGCGTGCGCGTGTACGCCTTCGAACGTCGCCTCCGATCGACCACGGCCATCTCCACATCACGGAGACCCCCTCGACAACTTATCCCAAGCCTCCGATCATCCCTCCAGCCTCTCGATCGAAATCGAGTTCGATCATGAAACCTGGAACGAAATAGAAAAAAACATCACCAGACCTGGAAAACCCACCGTGTTCCCACCTCCGATCACCAGAGGCCACCAAACTCCGGCCAAAGTTTCGTCTACCACCCCTCTCCAACACCTCAAAAGCCCATTACGCTCGATCGTTCAATGACCTCGTACGAGACGAAAACACAGAGCCACCCAAAACTAGGTCTACAAAATAGAATTCGTCGCCGTCGCCTCCACGTTGATCTTCTGACCATCACGACAATTTTCGCTAAACCCCTGGTCACCCCTCTACCTCCAGACCAAACCACGACATCGCCAGTGAACTAGATCGTCCACGGCAACTCGAAATGTACAAAACATTCGAAACTAAACTGCTCTTCACCCCCTTGCTTAAAAATTATGTAACTTGTTTTAAAAATTCTATTTTAGTATGATGTTTCACCCTATACACCTGAATCTTTAAAACAAAAGATTTGTTTTTTTGAACTTATTTAAAGATGTATATGTTTTCTGGGTTTTACAGAGGCACATACCTGTTAGTTCAACATTTTACATTTTTAACACCTAGATTAAGGTTAAACAAACAATTGTTATTTACATCTTATATCCAAACAGTTATTTAAACAAAAGAGGAAGGTTTGTTTACATATTGACTGAAAGAAATGTCATCAAGTAACAGAGTATGCAAAAACAGATATATCCAGATATATGCACAAACAATACATATACAAAATATGCATCATCACTAAGAAAAGCATGCATCATATTCACTTAAGTTAACCTTTTAAAATAAAGTGTTGCTCACCTTTCCTGAAGGAACAAAGAAGAACAGAGATGATGGACAGAGAACTGAAATTGTTGAAAACTGGAAACAGATTTAGTTGCCTAAACTTGCATGCTTGAATTTGCTAGGTTCTTTTAACTGCTTCAGGTTTGAACCCTTGCTTTCAGACTTGAATTTTGTTTTGTTTATTTTTTTTTCCTCAGTTTTGAAATGGAATTACTTAGCTTATGATTTTCGAGACTGAAATGAATAAAGAAAAGAAGATAATGGGTATACTATTATTTGGTACAAAGAAATGTTTGTTTATACAAGTATGGGCTGACATGATATTAGAGATAAGGCAGGTATGTGGCTAGAGATTTATCTTGTACTTGTATTCTTATCTATTTAACCTATTTCTTTGCTTTATTTCGGCTGAAAGGATATGAGAAGTTGATGTACAGGTTTTACTTTATATTGAGGCTTGCATATTTTACTTTGTTTTGTTTTATCATTCTATAATGTTATTAGATTATACAGGTCTTTGAGTTTGTGGAGGCTGATAGGTATAAGGGAGTATACTAAAGGTATTTGCTGTCTTGTTTTATAGGCTGAGGTGATTTATATATTATTATTTTTTTTCATTTGTTTATACTTTGTTTATTTGTATTTGTTTTGTTACTTATTAATGTAAATAAGTTCCTATTTTAAATGTTGATTTACATATTACATTCGAATGAAAGATGTTTATATTTTTGCTTCGTATTTATATTTCGTTTTATCTTTTGTTTACATATATATATATATATCTATCAAGAAATAAAAAAAATGACAATTTCTATGTTTATTTGTTTTCTCTATTTATCTTACTACTTTGAAATGTAAAGAAGTTCTACTTTAAATTGTTGTTAGATTTTAACAAATATTCTACTTCTATTTTTATTAAAACTTACCTTATATTAATTTCAATTTCTAGATCAAATATTAATTATCATTATTTACTTAATATTCATTGTCTTATATTTATTTTATAAACTCAAACCATCTTTAACCATAATTTCAAATATATATATATATATATATATATATATATATTTATCATTTATCTTTAAACCATTTATTTAAGTTTTAAATTCAAATAGAAATATATATATATATATAAGTACATATATATATATATATATTAAATTTGCTCGTATATACCTAAATATATATATATATACATTAAATAGATATACACATATACTCACATATACACTATTTACGATATTTTAATCTCAAATGATTTATACAGAATATACTTGGATATCGGGGAAACTCACAATAAATAAATCGATTAATTTCACTTTAAACCATTTATTTTATTATTTTTATTCAGAATGAAATAAATTAACAATTTTAAATTCAAAAATTCAATTAATTATTAATTTAAATACTTATAAAATTTGGGGTCGTTACAAACTTCCCCCCTTAAAAGAATTTCGTCCTCGAAATTCGCAGGCACGAAAACAACGAAGATAGATAGATTCGATCTCCTACAATTCCTCAAACACAAGATACGGTTTCCAAACTCAAGTCGGAATATCTCAGAATACATACCGATTTGTCCCTCTTCGGACTTTGGTATTCACAAGAAATTTCAATAGAATTTCAAAATTTGGTTTCAAACGGTATCATTTTATTGATTTAATTCAATTTATCCTTCATATTCAATTAATCGATTTAACTTAATTCAAAATTTCCAATTTCAAATTTATTAAGGTTTAAAAACGAAAAGCTGATAAGAAATCGATGAAGATACGAAAGTAAAGATCTTCGATAGCGATTCATAAGGCCATCACCACACCAAAACTTCTACTTGTAGCTGGTACGAAGCAATGAAAAGAATTTTGGAAACGAATCAAAGAAGATTGATAAGAAGGTTGTTTCCACTGTTGCAGGGTATTGACCATCTATAGTCGTATTCCCTTGTCCCCTATCTCGTCCTCTTCTTGCACTCATACTCACTATCAGTGGATAGTAAGAGAATTTACTGAGACGTTCGAACGGATATCTGAGAAATACTCATTCTAGAGTTTACTTCACTCTATCTCTAATGAGCTACTTAATGTGTTATACTCCTGAGCTAAAGTACAACCTTAGCTCTGATACCAAATGTAAGTCCCAGATTTTCGCGCTCGAAAATCGACATCCATACTTTACATCGTACTCGAATGCCGTAGATTCGACCGTTCAAATCCGGTTCGCCGGAGCTTATAACAACATTAAGTAAACAACACAGCGGAAAAGAAAAAGAATATAGACATCCAACATCTGATACAATATCCAGATACAATGATGATACAATGAATATCTATATACATCAGAGATATGATACAACAAATAGCAGCGGAAAAAAAAAAATAGATAACATTAGCAGCAGATAATCTCCATCTTCAAAGTGCTAATCCAGAAATAGCTTGAACTCTAAATAACGATGCACAAAGATGAGCAAGTGCAGTCCGATCCAAAGACTGAACTAGCTCCAGATAATCTACTAAATCTGAATATCTGAAAAACCAAACTCTAGACTGCTCGTGTAGAAAATTTTGAGCATCCAGAGTTTAGGAAAGAAACAATAAACTCCGGATTAGTCATGGGACTGGTGTGAGCAACAAAAACAGTTTATCTTTAAAAACGAATAGCAGAGAATTTTTAAAGTCAATTCGCAATGCTTTTAGAAAATGAAACTACCATAAGACCTCCCACCACACACACAATGCAAACGCAGAATTGGAGGAGATTTCTTCTTATGATAGTCAAAGATGCTTACTACGCAAAAATCAAATCATTTTTGATATTATTATTAGTGCATAGTGTAGAAAAACATTTCGAAAATAGAATATCAATCTTAGCCAGCATAGGCATTCCGCACTTATGCCTACTATAGCTACTATGTTCAATAGCAGGTTACCGCCACATTCCATAGCAGGTAATACAACTAAAACCGTACAGGGCTCGTATTGTTTTGTTTGGATTTCCAACAAATGGTCAGGCTAAGGAACTTCCTATCCACGATGAGTACGTCCCTGGAATAGACGACCCGAGAACCTAACCGGATCTCTGCCAACACAAGGCCGGGTTACCTCTGCAAAAATAGGTAACTACTGACACGCGTATGCCATCCCCCGATCGTCACCGATCTTCCCGAGGATCCCCGATTTCCAACAAACCACAAAGTAATAAATTTGCAGCAACCACAGAGGTTAAGTATCTGGGCTCCATACCATGATACCACATTTATCCAGAAGGAATGACATACACTAAGGGGCGCTACTCCCTAGAACCTTGCTGCATCCTTCCTGTTTCGACCATTTCCGGGGTGTGAGGTCCGACGAAGTCTCGTCCACAAAGCTACGCTTTTTCAAAAAGCCACGCTTTGGGTCAACAGATGATCAACCTATGATCACAAAGATATAAGATCAAACAAATGATCATATCACAAATGATCAAACACTGATCATCACACAGCAACACTCAGCATGCCACATTACCAAATTGGGATATATCGCTGATAAATTTCAACTACATAACCTCTGAGCTCGTATGTCTCAGAGAAGGGTGTTAAGCTAAGAGAATAAATTCTCCGCCACCAACAGATATGTATTTGAAAGAAATCGGCTTTATATCTCAAAGTGTAATGTCAGACATGTATCCATACAAGTCTGTTCCGGGTTCGAACAGAACCGAAGGCACTTCTCACGAAGCCCTTGCAAATCCGGATAATTTTCAAATCACGTCCGGACTTCCCATCACAAAAGAGTGATATAAATCTCTATACCGGGAGCTACCCAGTGCAGAGACATTCGACAGGTTGTCCTTTCATTTTCGAAAATATCCGGTCTTCAACACCGGTCTTCAAATGCGATCCATATACGACGTATCACTATTCGGAATGGGTTATATGACACAAATGTCTTTTCCCGGCTAACCCGAATAGTGAGCGCAATATTTAAAAACATACGGATATTGGGATTTCAATTAAGTCACAACTTAAACCCAAACTTTCTTTTCAAATGGTTTAACAAATTACCATTTAAATCTTTTAAACAAAAAGATTCAATTCACAAAGTTCACTTAATTTCACAAAGATTCATTCACAGATTTTCCAAATCGATTTCCATTTCAATTTGATTAATTCGTTAAATCTTAAAATCAAAGATTTAACTAATAGCTTTCAAAACAATTTCATTTTTCGAATGGGTTAAATAAATCATCATTTTAAATCTGTTAAAAATAAACAGATTTAATTCATAGCTTTCGAAAAGAATTCATTTATAACTTGGAAAACCATTTTTCAATTAAATCTTGAAATTCCTTTACCTAAATTGGAATTTCACTTCTTAGCTGAAAGCTTTTATTCTTTTAAAACAACAGTCTTCAATTTGGAAATCTGATTCATTCATACGAGTTGAAATCCTTGGGTTAAATCCAAATTCCCAACTTATACTTTTAAAATGGTGTAGATTCATACAAACACATTTATATCATCTTTTGTCCCTAGTTTCCAAATCATAGATTTAATTTCAAACTTGAATTCAAATTTAAATCTAATTATTTAAATTTTCAAAACTCGGTTAAGTTATTTAAAATAACTTTTATCTTTGAAATTCTACTTCAAAAGCTTTCCCATTTAAACCCAAATTTCTAATTTCAAAATCAATTGAAATTAAAATTTCCATTTCAAAAACATCAAATTTAAATTGTCTGTGACTTAACCGATTTCCACGTGAAATCCATATTTGTGTGTAAAAGTGTAGTCCAGGGGTTTCACACACAATAGTGCAACATCAATCATCACATATCAAAATACAGGATATAGTTGATAAGCGATATAAACTATAACGCTTATCGTACAGATCACAGATATATATCACAGATAATCTATTACAGATCACAACAAAATCAGGATATATACAAAGCATCATAAATCAGGGATATCAATAATCAAGTCATCTAATAGAATCCAAATATTCGTAAGTAAGATCAGTTAATTATCTGATTAATTTAAAACAAATTAATTTCTTATGAATTATAAATCCTGGTTAATCAACATTGATAATTTACAAATCATTTTGATTAATTATTCTTTAATCTTTTATTAATTATCCATTAATAATAAATTAATTAACCTTTAATTATCAACCTTTAATTATTAAACAATTAATCTTTAATTATCTAATTCACCATTTAATTAATTATCTTCAATTAATTATTTTAATTAATTTTTCCTTGATTAATTATCATTCCTTAATCAACTTCATTAAATTAAATTTAACCTTTAATTTATTAATCTCAAATTAATTACCATTTTGAATTAATCACATTATACTTTGATTATCCTTTTAAACCTTGTTTAATAAATCACCTTTATCACATTAGATACCTTAAAAGGTTAAGATTTAGTTTAAACAACATTTTATCTTAATTTCCATTTTAAACTACATTATTTATTTATTAAACAATTTTGTAAAATAATGTATCTTGATTAAATAAATTTAAAACTTAATCATTTTAAAAATCCTTTATTTAAACTTTAATTTATTTAAAACTTTAATCATCTCCTTATTTTAAAACTTGGGTTTTATTTAAAATTGTTGAAAAGTAGAAAAACTTCAAAATACAAACTGTTTTTGAGTGGCTCCTGTAACTGCTTCGAGTCACCCCCGAGACAAACTTGTCTTTGCTTCGGGTTACTCAGAAATTTAACCCGAGGGAAAATATTTTCCTTTATTTTTCTAAGTCCCAGAAACCTACTCGACATTCCACTAAAACGACACGAGTCCCCCTTCGAGTCTAACCCCAGTTCCCCCAAGAAATGCTTCGAGTCTTCCTCCATGCCACTTCTTCTTCCACAACCCAAAACTGTTCCCATACACGATGATACGCGTGCGCGTGTACGCCTTCGAACGTCGCCTCCGATCGACCACGGCCATCTCCACATCACGGAGACCCCCTCGACAACTTATCCCAAGCCTCCGATCATCCCTCCAGCCTCTCGATCGAAATCGAGTTCGATCATGAAACCTGGAACTAAATAGAAAAAAACATCACCAGACCTGGAAAACCCACCGTGTTCCCACCTCCGATCACCAGAGGCCACCAAACTCCGGCCAAAGTTTCGTCTACCACCCCTCTCCAACACCTCAAAAGCCCATTACGCTCGATCGTTCAATGACCTCGTACGAGACGAAAACACAGAGCCACCCAAAACTAGGTCTACAAAATAGAATTCGTCGCCGTCGCCTCCACGTTGATCTTCTGACCATCACGACAATTTTCGCTAAACCCCTGGTCACCCCTCTACCTCCAGACCAAACCACGACATCGCCAGTGAACTAGATCGTCCACGGCAACTCGAAATGTACAAAACATTCGAAACTAAACTGCTCTTCACCCCCTTGCTTAAAAATTATGTAACTTGTTTTAAAAATTCTATTTTAGTATGATGTTTCACCCTATACACCTGAATCTTTAAAACAAAAGATTTGTTTTTTTGAACTTATTTAAAGATGTATATGTTTTCTGGGTTTTACAGAGGCACATACCTGTTAGTTCAACATTTTACATTTTTAACACCTAGATTAAGGTTAAACAAACAATTGTTATTTACATCTTATATCCAAACAGTTATTTAAACAAAAGAGGAAGGTTTGTTTACATATTGACTCAAAGAAATGTCATCAAGTAACAGAGTATGCAAAAACAGATATATCCAGATATATGCACAAACAATACATATACAAAATATGCATCATCACTAAGAAAAGCATGCATCATATTCACTTAAGTTAACCTTTTAAAATAAAGTGTTGCTCACCTTTCCTGAAGGAACAAAGAAGAACAGAGATGATGGACAGAGAACTGAAATTGTTGAAAACTGGAAACAGAATTAGTTGCCTAAACTTGCATGCTTGAATTTGCTAGGTTCTTTTAACTGCTTCAGGTTTGAACCCTTGCTTTCAGACTTGAATTTTGTTTTGTTTATTTTTTTTTTTCCTCAGTTTTGAAATGGAATTACTTAGCTTATGATTTTCGAGACTGAAATGAATAAAGAAAAGAAGATAATGGGTATACTATTATTTGGTACAAAGAAATGTTTGTTTATACAAGTATGGGCTGACATGATATTAGAGATAAGGCAGGTATGTGGCTAGAGATTTATCTTGTACTTGTATTCTTATCTATTTAACCTATTTCTTTGCTTTATTTCGGCTGAAAGGATATGAGAAGTTGATGTACAGGTTTTACTTTATATTGAGGCTTGCATATTTTACTTTGTTTTGTTTTATCATTCTATAATGTTATTAGATTATACAGGTCTTTGAGTTTGTGGAGGCTGATAGGTATAAGGGAGTATACTAAAGGTATTTGCTGTCTTGTTTTATAGGCTGAGGTGATTTATATATTATTATTATTTTTCATTTGTTTATAATTTGTTTATTTGTATTTGTTTTGTTACTTATTAATGTAAATAAGTTCCTATTTTAATTGTTGATTTACATATTACATTCGAATGAAAGATGTTTATATTTTTGCTTCGTATTTATATTTCGTTTTATCTTTTGTTTACATATATATATATATATATCTATCAAGAAATAAAAAAAATGACAATTTCTATGTTTATTTGTTTTCTCTATTTATCTTACTACTTTGAAATGTAAAGAAGTTCTACTTTAAATTGTTGTTAGATTTTAACAAATATTCTACTTCTATTTTTATTAAAACTTACCTTATATTAATTTCAATTTCTAGTTCAAATATTAATTATCATTATTTACTTAATATTCATTGTCTTATATTTATTTTATAAACTCAAACCATCTTTAACCATAATTTCAAATATATATATATATATATATATATATATATATATTTATCATTTATCTTTAAACCATTTATTTTAAGTTTTAAATTCAAATAGAAATATATATATATATATATAAGTACATATATATATATATTAAATTTGCTCGTATATACCTAAATATATATATATACATTAAATAGATATACACATATACTCACATATACACTATTTACGATATTTTAATCTCAAATGATTTATACAGAATATACTTGGATATCGGGGAAACTCACAATAAATAAATCGATTAATTTCACTTTAAACCATTTATTTTATTATTTTTATTCAGAATGAAATAAATTAACAATTTTAAATTCAAAAATTCAATTAATTATTAATTTAAATACTTATAAAATTTGGGGTCGTTACAGGATTTAAGGTGCAGTTTTGGGTTGAACAAAATATGGGAATTTGTGATTTTTTGGTGATCGAGTTGATCGGAATGTTTGAGGTTCTGGCTGGTGATAGTGGAGTGATCAGAGGGTGAGGCAAAAGTGCCAGGAGGATGGTCAGGGCTCGGTGGTGGTGATGGGGGGTTGATGAAGTCTGTTAACCTAGTTTTGCTATGGTTCAGTTTTGGGTCTCCTTCGCCTTTGATTGGTGATCGAGTTCGACGCGCTTATGGGGATTGGAAGAGGGGATGTAGACGAAGCTGTAGCCGGAGACGCTGGCGTTCCGATGTTCGGCATTAGGAGGATGGAGAATTGACAGGGTTGTGGTGATGTTGCTCAAGATGTTTCCAGGTTTGGGAATTTAACTCGATTTCGATTCGAGTTGTTGTGATGGATTCTGATGTTCGTGATGTCATCTGGAGATGGTCGCTGATGGGGTGGAGTGTTGGTGAATGGCCGGAGATGGCCAGAGCCATGGTGCACGTGCACCGTGCCGTTGAAGTGTCGAAGTATTTTAGGTGTGTGCAGAAGGGTTGAACTCGGGTTTTACTCAAGTCATTCGAGTGATTGGCTCGAAGCAAGTCTGGGTACCACTCGAGCCAATTGTTGGGTTCAGGCATTAGCAAACCTGACTATTCCAGGTTTTAAAATTTAGTTCAAATTTAAAAATAGGATTTAGACTGTGTTTTAAAATTTAAAGTTTAAAGTATAGATTCATATGGAACTTTTGAATCATAAGGTTTAAAAATGAATTTGGATTTTTAAATCATGAATTTAAAATCAAGTTTAAAGCAAGTAAGCCAAATTTAAATCAAAGTTAAATATGGATTCAAGTTTTCCTTGAATTCAAATCTGTAATTTAAAATCAGTTTTTTTTTTTAAATCTGAATCGTTAAAACAAGTTTAAATCAAATAGTTTTTATTAATAAATTGTTTCAAATAATTGTTTGATTTTGGCATAGTTCTTTTTAAGGTTTTTAGATTGAACTTTAAATTGTGTTTAATTAAAGATTAAATTACTTAATGTAATTAACTTAAATGAAGCAATTTAATTTAAATATAAATTAGAGATAATTAATTAATATAATTAATGATGTAGTTATGAATTGTTTAATTAAGGAATACTTAATAATGAGATGATTAATTAATGTAATTAATTAAGGATAAATGTAATCAATTATATTTAATTAATAAATGAAGTAATTAAATGTTAATTACTATAAATGATTTAGGATAATAAATTTGTGGAATTAATTTAAGACTGAATTACTTATTGTGATTAGAAAATGATTAATCAAAGGTGTTTAATCAAGATGAATATTTAGAGAATAATTAATTAAATTGATCTTTATTTAATTAATGGTTGTATAAGCAGGATATTTAGATGTAGTAATTAATTTAATTTAATTTAAATTAATTAGAGATAGAAGTAATTAATTTAATTCATTTTAAATTAATTATAGTTTGTGAATGATAAATCATTGCTTATGGATGGTTGAATGATGATTAAATGCCTTGAATTAGCTGATATCTCTGATATGAAATGTTTTATGACATGATATGTATGGGTACGCAGTGATAATGCGATTATTTTCCGAGGGTGAATTGCTGTGTAAAGTGACACTTTGTAATTAAAGGTTAAATTGTGTTTCACTTAAATAACTTGGGTTAAGATGACATTGGATTCAAAGAGACAGGAGTCGGGTATTAACTAATACCCGAAACCATTTCGATTCTTTATAGATTGATATGTGAAATCAATAAACTGGTATGGAATGATTTAAGTAAATTAGACCATTTAATCTAAGTTTGGCACTTAGAAAGTGATGTATGAAACAAGTAATGTCTATAACAGCTTGTGAAGTTGTAAACTGATATAAGTTACCCCGGGTTTATATAAGTTGCATGCTTCGGTATTCCTTGTTAGATGGGTTACTCACGCTGGTTTCCAGCCTGACCCGGGTGTTACTTTGATGTAATGCTCGGGTCAGACCGAGTATTACAGATTTTCAGGTGAGGACGTCCTGGAGCTCAGGATACGAGCTGGATGGCAGAGACGTATGGAGTGTTTCCGCTGTGATATATTATAGTTTATCTGAGACATGTTGATTTTAACTGTCCAATGTATGTATAAATGTTGTAACTCTGATGTAATGATATAAATTAACATATATAGTATTCTTTTGTATAACTGTTATTATTTGATATTATATTTCATCCGCTGCAAATGTGAGATTTTGTGACTTGTTTTCTGTTTCTTCTTCTATCTCTTTTCTTCTTTTCCTAACTATTTGAAATTTTCGGGATCGAAAATTTCGGGTCATTACAAATAAAAAGAGAATGTTATTTAAGTAAATAAATATGAACTTAAGAAACTAAACAGGTAATAAATAAATTCATATCTTCGTAAACCATTTGTGATACAAAAGGTAAATTACAAAAAATAGTTGAAATTGAATTATGAAGTGGAATTAACTTAAGTGAAGTCAAATGGATTAAATAAATGAGTTAAATAAAATAGAATTTGTTTCGGAAAAAAATGAACTTAAGTTATAAAGAAAATATGGAATGTTAATTAATTAAGAAGTAAATAAGGTGAATGCAAATAAATTGGATAGGAATGTAAATTAATTGAAAGTAATTTAATTAGAATGATAATAATAAATGGATGTTAATAAGTAATGAGATGTATAATGTTAACACACAAAAATGAAATTTATGTGGTTTTGAATCAATTGTTGTATCTAGTACTATGTATTTCGAATCTATCTTTCCTTTCTGTTGCTTCTATTCTCCTATCTTGTTCCTTTTTGGGAACAAAATGTTTTGAGTATGGGAGAGTGTAACGACCCGGAAATTTTTACGATTTAAATAATGTAATTAACTAAAAAAATTCATGTAATTAAACATTAAAAAAAATTCGATGAAAATTAACTATAAATTTTTAATAATGAAAATTTGATATTTGGTATGCGTCTATTTAAGCATAGCAAGTGGCAAATTTTTATTGGAATATATGAAAGTTTGTTTGGTAGTGAAATTTCAATTTAAAATTTAAAATCAGTTGAAAATTTGATGGAAATAAAATATTTTGAAATTCGAATATTTTATATAAGAAAAATGTAAACCATTTTCTAAGTGAGGTGTTATATTTCGTTTCGCCAAATTTGGACAACTCTAGCTCCGTTTATTTTATTTTCGGCATTTTAGCAGCATTTTTAGCATCGAATATCGATTTTTGATAGGTGGGTTGTGTCACTCGTATCTGTGTACCATCTTGTTTGTCTCATCGCGCTGATCTCCACGGTATATTCATTTGTATGTTTCGACATCTGGTACGTGGCGAAATCTGTGAAACGATTAGCCGTATCGGTTCCGCATTTGAGCCTTTTGGTTTCCTTATGTCCTTCCATTTGAACACCAGCTGAAAACTAATAGCCATTTTCTTTTAATATTTTCAAAAATTCATTCCTGACTTTTATTAGTCCAACCTGTTCAATATATATTGGTTTGTCCATTCACTTTTGGTTTCTTCTCCCTTTCTCTTCATTCTATTCTTTCTAATTCATTGCTTGAAAAAAAATATAAGTTTTGATATATTAGTTTGCTTTGATATATTCGAACCCATCTGCTTGTCTTTTTAGCAAACCCTCCACCGCCATCCGCTTCAGCCCGCACCAACCCTAAGCCTTCGCCCCTCCGCACCTTACTGGTGTGCATTCCCTCTCTACATTGTCAACCGAGCACCGCAACCAAGCCTCACCTCTAACCTTTCCTTCGACCATTCCCTAACCGCTCATCTTCCCTTCTACATCTCACTCCCTTGGCCGCAGTAGACCCGTGCTCCACCCTCAGCCTTGTGCTCCGCCCTCCACTTCTTAGAACCACCGAAACCCAGGCCTCACCCTCCAACCATCCCCACAGCAGACTCCGCCCTCTGCCATTCCTCCCTTCCACGCCAACAACACGGAAGCCACAGCACTGAATACCCATGCCATAGCCAAACACTAGCGCACTCGACCTTTCAACCACCAGACCCGCCTCTCTCCGGTCCCACAACACCTGACTACAACCCTCTCCTAATTTGCACCGCCATCCCCTCACCTAGCACTGTTTGCCACCTCCTTCTCACCTAATGACCCGTGCCGACCTCTCCATCACAGCCTACTCCCACCAGCGCTGTCCACCACAGCCTCCATCACCCTTGCTTCACTTATAGCCGAACAGACCCACCTCCCTATCCAACCCACGCCACCATCTACTCATCACCCAATTCCCTCTCCGATCCCCTCAGCCGAAACCCACCGCCTTCCATTTCTCCTCCCCGCCGCCTTTCCATCGAACTACATCCGATCACAGCCAAGCACGGCCCTTCCAGTTAGCCCAAACTCCAACCCGCAACTACCTACCGAACACCATAGCATACCCCTCCTAGGAAAGCCTTCCACTTCTCTATATTATAAAAAAGAATATTATATATATATTCATATTCCATCGAATTCTCGTTTACTGTGTTTGCTTTCCACTATCAAATTTGTCACAGCAGCTTCTAGTTTGTCATTGTTCCTTGTGCATATCCGTATCACCTTCTTTGTTCTCGTTGTTTCTCTAGCCTCGAAAGGTGAGCGATCGCTCACAGTTAACATTCTTATGTTTAGTAAATTTATATTCACGTGAAATGACGATTGAAATATATTGTTAATTTTGAATTGTTAGTTATTTAATTGTTGAATGTGATATGTTAATATTTAAAATTGTTAACCTATGTTAATTGATATATGACACCATAACCTGTTAGTATATGTATTTAATTTAAATTTTTAATGATTATATATGCTTATAATTGATATGTTATGCTAGTTTATTCTATTGTTCTCACACTACAAGTTTCCTGTTAGTTTAGGAAATCCCTATAGGTTGAAATGATACATACCCAACCGATATTTTAAATTAAGGAAAATCATTATGGGTTGAAATGACAAACCCAAGCGATTTTATTGATTTTGAAATTTTGGGATTGCGTGTGGAAATGATATATACCCGTAAATATAAAATTATTCGGATTGAAATGATAAATATCCGTATCACTTGACCATAGGATAGAAAACTATATACGGACACCGTTGGTCTATTTTTAAAGGATTTCCAAATTTTGAAAAGAAAATATATGTTTGATTTTAAATATATATAATATAAAGATTTTATTTTAATTCTAATATGTGTGTAAAACTTAGATTTTTAAAATTATATGTTTTGGAAATTTTAAAATTATAAGTTAAGTTTGAAAATTTAAGTTATAAAATTTTACTTATAACTTTATTATTTCTAAAAATATATAATTAAGATTTAGAATAGATTTAATAATTAAGACTTAAAATAGATTTAATAATAAAATTTAACAAAAATTAATAAAAAAATTAATTGAACTAATATATATATGTTTTAAACTATTTATTTGAATTTGTATTTAAATAAGTATTGATTTGAAACTTATTGATTTTGAGATTTTCAAGATATGGTTTTATAACTTGATAACTTGTTAAATGGATATTTTCAAATTTAAATAAAATTGAATATTTAATTTTGATTTAAACTTGTAATTTGAGACTTTGATTTGTAATTTAATTTGTTTAAGAATTGAATTTGCATTTAAATAAATATTGAATTTAACTTATTGATTTTGAGATTTTAAAGATATAATAAGAATTGAATTTAAATAAGAATTGATTTGAACTTATTGATTTTGAGATTTTGAAAGAATATGAATTTATAACTTGATTTTGATTAAAAATGATTATGTGAATATTTTCAAATTTAAATAAAATTGAAATTGAATATTTAATTTGATTTAAATTTGAATTTGAGATCTTATGTAAATGTTTATAAAAAGTGATTAAGTGAATATTTCAAATTAAATATAATTGAAGTTAGATATTTAAATTTTGATTTTGATTTAAAATTGTAATTTGAGATTATATTTGAATGTTTATAAAAGTGATTTTTCATAAAATGACCACGGTGTAAAATAAGCGTTTGGTTGTTAAAGATACCGGGATCGGATATTGTCACACTCTATACTAATACCGAAAACCACTTTAACAACTGTGCACGTGTAATAACCCGCTTTTCCGTACCCCTTGAATAGACACTAATCTCCATCTATTTACTCAAGGTGAACGAAAAACCGAACCATTAGGGTTTTTAAAAGAAGAGGTAGAAGAAAAGATAGAAGAAAAGAGAAAGAAGAAACAAAAGAACAACATCAGAAACAGAAACAATATCAGAATCTCACATATCGCAGCGGAACAATATATAATAGATAATTGAATAATCTTTAAAACAAAGAACTATATCATTTTATAACATACATCAATCATCAGAGTCACTATACAACTCAGTACAAAAATGGACAGTTAGCTAAACTTGTCCTCATACAGAATACACAGCGGAATAAATATATCAGATACAAATACTACGTCTCGCCATCCAGCTTGCTTCCAAAGCTCCAGAATATCCAGAATATCCTGATAATATAACTCTAGGCTGCCCGTGTGGAAATTGGTGGGCACCCAGAGTTTAGAAGGGAACAATAAACTCCGAGACAGTCATGGTGACTGGTGTGAGATCGTAAAACAGTTATTTATCTTTAAAAATAAATAGCAGAGAATTTCTAAAGTCAATTCGCAATGCTTTTGGAAAATGAAACTACCATAAGACCTCCTGCCACACACACAATGCAAACGCAGAATTGGAGGAGATTTCTTCTTATGATAGTCAAAGATGCTTACTACGTAAAATCAAATCATTTTTGATATTATTATTAGTGCATAGTGTAGAAAACATTTCGAAAGTATAATATTAATCTTAGCCAACATACGACCAGTATCGTATGCCTACTATAGCTACTATGTTCAATAGCAGGTTACCGCCACATTCCATAGCAGGTAATACAACCAAAACCGTACACGTCACGTATTGTTTCTTTGGATTTCCAACAAATGGTCAGGCTAAGGAACTTCCTTTCCTCCTGCCGAATAGGATCGCCTCTGGCTGGACGTCCCGAGAGACAAACTGCTCTCTGCCAAACAAGGCCGGGTTACCCCTGTAACAGGTAACTCACGAATATGTCATCACCCGGTCCTTTGGGACCTTTATCCGAGCGCTCGATATCCAACATCACACATCATAAAGAAAGTGTATCTACATGAGTAAGTATCTGGGCTCCATACCATGATACCACCCCTTTCCAGAAGGAAATGACATACCCTAAAGGGCGCGACCCTCATAACCTTGCCGCAACATTCCTGTTTCGACCATTTCCGGGGTGTGAGGCTCGACGAAGTCTCGTCCACAAAGCTACGCTTTCTCAAAAAAAGCCCTGCTTCGGGTCCAACACAATGATCAACCTATGATCACAAAGATATAAGATCAAATAAATGATCATATCACAAATGATCAAACACTGATCATTTCACAGCAACACTCAGTATGCCACGTTACCAAATTGGGATATATCGCTGATAAATTTCAACTACATAACCTCTGAGCTCGTACGTCTCAGAGAAGGGTGTTAAGCTAAGAGAATAAATTCTCCGCCACCAACAGAAATGTATTTGAAAGAAATCAGCTTTATATCTCAAATTGTAACGTCAGACACACAATCCATACAAGTCTGTTCCGGGATCGAACAGAACCGAAGGCACTTCTCACGAAGCCCTTGCATATCCGGATAATTTTCAATCACGTCGGGACTTCCCGTCACTAAGGGTGATAAAACCTCTAAATCGGAGATCAGCCGATGTAGAGTAACTCGACGGTAATCCTTCCGTTTTCAAAAATATCCGGTCTTCAACGCCGGTCTTCAAATGCGACTCATAACGACGTATCACATATTCGGAATGGGTTATACGACCCCATGGTCCTTTCCCGGTTAACCCGAATAGTGAGCGCTTATTTAAAAATAAGTGTGGCATTCAAATTCATCCAATTCACAACAAATACCTATCTAAAGGTAATTATTGATAGTCGGTTATTTAACTATCAATAAAGATGCGCAACATCATCAGATTCCAAATAATTTTCCAAATTATTTATTTTCAAAAATATCTTTACTAGATATAAAATTTCCACACTTTAACCGTTGGAAAACAATTTCAAATATTCACCTTTCAAATTATCTTTAAAAGATAAAATCTCAAAACAGTTCATTTCATATTGGAAAAGCATTTCCATACTTATTTAAAAATAAGTAATTCACAAAATCATTTATTTTCAACACTTAGAAAATATTCGATATACTTAAAATCAAAATTAAGTATATATTCATTCTTTAAGGAAATCATAAATTTTACATCTATTTGAGTCAAAACGAATGTTACGTAAAACATCGTTACGACGACTCAAAATCACTAGTATAGGGATTCGGGATTTAGGTAGATATATGAATCCCAATACTAGATAAAAACATTTCCTTTCGGAAATCATTTATTATAACAACAGTGTTATAGTCCATCATTTCCTTATTTCTCGAAAACGTCTATTTCAACAATAAATGTTGAAATCTATGATTTCGATATTCAATACATTTTAAACCATCGTTTAAAACAATTAACTTCATTTTACAATATCTCTTTCCCAAACATAACCGTTTTTTTTCAATAATATATTCACTGTCCAAAATCGTGAATATACTTTACTATTTACATTTCACTATTTTCTACACGTTTTATTTCGATAATAATTCGCTATCCAAAATCGCGAATATATCTCCTTTGATAATCTTCTATATTTAATTTATCAAATTCAATCGATTGGTTTCCGAATTTATAAAATAACGTTTTATAAATTCCATTTTCTATTTTCTATAACAACTCCGGTTTATAATCTCATTTTATTAATCTTCAAAAATTCACTTATAAGAATAAGTGATTTCGGATTTATAAAACAACGTTTATAAATCACATTTGTACCTTATAACGATTTCAGCTTATAAAAATCATTTCATTTTGAAATTCCTATTTATATCCCATCTAAGTGCAAAAGTCAAATTTATAAGTAAATTTCTTATAAATCTTTTATTCTACAATATCTATTTACTTTATAACTTCACGTTATAAATCTATTAATTTCATTCACTTATGAAATCCATTTATACTTCTTTCTAACATTTATAAAAATTCATTTTATAATTTCACCATTCTTAATTTTGTGGATATCAATTTCATAAATCTTTTATATAAACCGTTTACAGAAATTCAAAAATCTCAATTTAAACCATTTCATAAATCAGTCAACTATTTATTCCAAAAATCACTTTTCGGTTATATTTCACAAATCTATAAATTTTTGTAACTTTAAAATTTTACGTTTATAAATCGATTCAAAAATTCCATAAAACGTATATTTTCAAAAATCACTTTAAAAATCCTTTTAAAGTAAAAGTCGTTATTTTTACATTTCAAAACTGAATCCGATGATGCCACAACTGTGATATCCCGGGTTTTTGGGTAATATAAATTTAATAATCTGTATTAATAATTTAATTAATTTGATAAATTTTCTTTATAATTTTAGTTTAAATTGGTAATTTAATCTTTAAAGGATAATCAATATTTAATCTGGCAATATTGATAAGACTTGTTTGTTAAAGCTAATAAAATTTTATTCTATTTATAATATATATATATATGATGTATATTGTGAATGGAAATATCTTTTGTTTTAAATTAAAGATTGTATTTTCAAATTGTAATATATATGTATGTATATGTTATAATTTGGATTGTTTTGAATTTAATTTAATCTATTGATAATTTATATATGTATGAAGTATGATTTAAAGCTTTGTTTTTAAAATTAATATTTTTCAAAGTTTAGTTTAGATTAATTCCATTATTTTCAAAATATAAGATAATTGTTTATTTTAAATGAAATTGTTTAAAAAGGATTTAAACAAGCTTTGTTTTGTCTTCTTTGTAAATGCTCAAATTAAAATGTTTATAAGTGTGTATATATGGTTTTAAATAAACTTTCCTTTTTAAAATATCTCTTAAACTAAAATAGTTTGTAAATAAGTAAATGAATTTATATAAATCCATATTTACATAATTAATAAAATATAAATACTTTTTCAAGGGTATTTGGTTTTATAATATTTTCTCTAAAAATAGTTTATATATATACATATACTAAGATAAATGTTAGTAATTAATAAAGTAAGTATGAAAAGCTTTATATTAACATTTAAATTAATTAAAAGTTTATTTAATGTATTAAAGGACATGTGTTAATATCTTAACACATGGTAATAACATTTGTAAGAAAACTAAACATGCATGGACATTTGTCTAACTTATAAAAATTACAAGTGGCCTTCATTTAATAATTATTTGAAAATTTAGAAAACTAAATTATCTTAAATGACATATGTATAGAGAAGCCTGGCATTTTTCTTTCAGTTCAAAACTTATGTCCTCAGTTCGAAATCTTTTCCATCTTCTTTTTTTTTTCTCTCCATCTCTTCTAATGTCAAAAGAAAATCAAAACTATAAGGAAAATCAAACAGCAAACATTCGAATTCAACACTAATACAACTTCAACCTGAGATCAAATGGAAGCAACTAAATCAAACACTGATTCAACTGCAACCTGCAAGTCAGATCTGTTCAACATTTTAAATCAACAAATCTGTAAGCATGCAAGGATTCTGTTTCTTCAGCAAAACAAAATGCAAGTTTCAGTTCAAATATAAGACATCTCTACAACAAGTTTCCAGATTCAACAATTCAAGTTTTTTTTAAATCAATAGCAGTTGCCAGATCAAAAATTTAAAGGCCTGGGAAAACTGTTCTCTGCTTTAAAAATGGTGAGTAAATTTATTTTTAAAAACAGTTTAACCTGATGATTTTATTTGATGTCAGTGATAGATTAAATTGATCTGATATGAATGCATGTATATATGGTTGAATGATGGTGTGTACTTGCTTGCATGTCTGTATATATGCAAATATCTGAATGTATATGTAGGTATATAGGAAAATAGGCTCTGTTTATAGTTCAGGTTGGAAAATCAAGTTCTAAAATTCAAATCCTCTTTGTAAAATCGATATTAGATATTGATTTGTGAATGAAAAAGGATTGTTACAATATAAATTCAACTTTAAAAATGGTTTCTAGAATTTATATCTGGCAATTATTTCTGAAAGATGAATACCAGTGATGATCTAAAATTTAGCCAAGAATCAATCTTCGTAATTTCAGAATTTGATTATAGAATTTGATTAGTAATAGAAAATGAGGAATTTTAATATACATATCAAAATTTTTAGATTGATAATTCATGAGAATTTTTGAGATATTCGTTTTGGGTATCTTTGTTGATTGCCGTTGATCAACGTGATGATCGGAGGCAATTTCTTGATCGAAGCTAGTTTGAGTGTTGGAGAGTACAGGAAAAATACTGGAGAAATTTTCAATTGACTGGATCGAGTGAATTTGGGTCGAGTAGGGTTCTAACAGTAGTTTCTGTCATTGATGTTGTCGAGCTTTGTTCGACAAGGGTAAGGCATCGAGTGCGTTTGCATTAGGGGGAATAGAGGCTAGGGTTCGAGGTGATTCGATGGGGGTTTGGCGGAATTCAACGGCGGCGAGGATGGTCGTGGGTGAGGGAATTTCCGGTACGAAGCTACTGCAGTTTTCGAGCACGAGGTCGATTTTTTTTTGTTTCGAGTGAATTTGTTCGATCTGGAGACGTTTTCGAGTTCGCGTGAGATTGTGTGGTTGTTGGCGAAGGTCGCGACGAACGTTGGTGGTCGGCGGCGATGGTGCAAGTGCACCACGTGCACGTGTGCACATTTGGGGTGACTGGGTTTTTCGCGTTTGGGGAAGACGAGTTCGTCTCGGTGATGGTTCGAGCATTTGGGGGTTACGACTCGAAGCAGATGAATTTAGGGAAACGCGAGGCAGGCTCGAGTTTTTGATTGGGACGACTCGAAGTTGGCTCGGGAAGATATTATAAGCTGGCCGAGTTGTTTTGTTTTTAAATCTGGGTTTCAAATTTAAAATAGTATTCCAGGTTTAAAAATCTTAAAGAAATCATTACCAAGTTTTAAGTTTAAAGCTTGAACAAGTTTTTAATCAAGTTTAAATTAAAAGAAAAGTGTTTTAAACAAGTTTAAAACTTTAAAGAAATTATTAAGTAATGTTTTGATTTGATTTCAAATATATTTTTAAACAAATAAGTTTAAAGGATATGATAATTGTTTCAAAAATGAATATTGTTTAATTTGATTAAACATGTTGAAACTGGGTTTCAAAAATTTAAGTATATAAAAATTTAATGTTTGTATTGTTTTGTTAAAGTAAATTTTATTTCAAAATTGATTTTTTAATTTACTTTTAATAAAGTAAATGATTTGAGTAAATGTTTAATAAATGTAAAGTTTATTCTTAATTAGTTAAGTACAGATTAATTAAGAACAATTAATTAATAAAATAAATTTGAGCTTAATTACTATTTGTAATTAATGGTAAATTCCTTAATAAAGTAATTAGTGAATAGTTAATGAATTAATTAGAGATTAAGAGATGATTAATTAGTTAATTAATTAATGTAATTAATTTTAGATTAATTAATTAGCCTAATTAATTTAAGAAAATCAATTTATGATTAAATGAGTAAATTCCTTAATAAAGTAATTAATGGATAATTACTTAAAGTAATTAGGAGGAGTAAATTACTCATGGAAGTAATTAGCTGAAGTAATTAATGAGTAATCACTTAATGTTATCAATTAAGGAATTAATTAATATAATTATTTTAAAGTTAATTAATTATGAAGTAATTAATTAATTAAAGTATTAAGAATTATTTAATGATGGAATTAATTTTGGTTAAGTAATTAATTAAGAAAGTAATCAAGATTTTTAATGCAAGTAATTAGAAGATAATTACTTATGTAAGTAATTAAGAATTAATTACTTAATTTTAGTTTAGTTAATTAATAAATGTGATTAATTAAATGTGTTTAATTTAAGATTAATTACTAAGAGTAATTAATTAATAAAGTAATTAATTAAGGATTATTTGTTAATTTAAATTGATTAATAATTACTTAATGAAATAATTGAAGATTAATTAATTAGATTAATTAATCAAGGTTAATATAATTAATTAAGAAGTAATTAATTAAGATAAGCAATTACAAATTGTTAATTACCGTTTATGATTAATTAAGACTAATTAATGAAGTGGTTGATTAAAATTAATTGTTTAATTAATTAAAAGGTTAATTAATTAGTAAGGATTTTTTTTTTTTTTATGAATTAATCAAGGTTGATTAATGAAAGTAATTAATTAAAGTATGCTTAATTATATGCTTAATTAATTAATGAAGGTTCATTAATTATTGTAATTAATGATAGTAATTAAAAGTTAATTACTGTATATGGTTAAGGATAATTACTTGAATGTAATTAAAGTATAATTAATCAAGGAAGATTAATTAAGAAGATCATTAAAAGATGATTAATTAATTAAATTGTAATTAATTAATGGTTAAGTAAGAAGGATTTATAAAATGAAGTAATTAATTTAATTCTTTAAATTAATTAAAAGATAATATAAATCATTACTTATGAATGGGTGATAGTATTGAATACTTGGCATTGATTGATATCTCTGATGAGATATATGTTGTATGATATGGATGTTAGTTGAATTGTATGGATTATCTGATAATGTTGATTATCTGTTGTGAATTATCTTTCTTTGTGTATAAAGATAATGAATTGAATTTGTTTTAACCTTTAAAACAACTTGGCCTTAAAAGATACGCTTTGGATTTCGATGAGACCGGGATCGGGTTTCCGTATACCGGATTTCCAGGTCTGGAGACCCGAATACCACATCGATCCAAATTAACGATAGGTCGTGAATCAAGTGAAGATGAAGATTCAGAGTGCAAGGGTTATTGTCGTTAACTCTGAGGGTGATTCCAAAATGAGTGTAACGAGATAATGCCTTCGGTTTCGTTCGAACCCGGAACGAACTTGTATGGATTGAATGCTTTCAGCACATCGTCAGGTGGACGATGAGCATTCTAAGTGATGTGTTCTGATTAAAGGTAATCGTAGCCTCAAGCCTCATCAAACCGGGAATGGCTAAAACAGGGGAGGTGCAGCAAGGTTAGTGGGTAGCACCCAAGTAGTATAAGATTTCCCTGTCTAGAGGTCCCTTCTTTTTATTTCGGCTGTGTGGGCGGTTGCTAGCTACAACCGCGGGGTTTCTTATGCGGGAATTATCCAGTAAGGGATGTTCCGGCCTTGTGTTGCAGGGGAGCGGGCGTACTCCTCGGTACGTTGATCTAGGCCACGTACTGTGACGGGCGGTACCCCAGTAGCCCTGCCATTGTATGGAATCCAATCTCCAATAAGTGTCGTACGATTTAGTTGTGCCCAACTATGTTGGAACGTGAGATGTAAGCATTCCAGCTATTTCTGTATTTTACTTGAAAACCCTAGACCCTATTATAATATAACTGGATTTCCTATCAAATGTTTTGGTTAGCGTAAGGTAAAAACTTACCCATGTTTATTTATGGGGAGTCTTACGTGATACCTTTGTTTTCAAAAGGTTTTGAAGTTAAGCAATTTAAACCGTTTACTCACACCAGACCCATGTCTGACCCAAGTGTTTATTTTCTGTTTTATTAAACCTTGGGTACTCAAATTTTTACGAGTAGCCAAGGGATTCAGGTTTGCTTTGACGAATCTTTGGAGGAGCAATGGAGCAGGAGGCTTCAGCGTTCGTAGATATAGTGTTCCGCTGTGTTAGTCTGTATGAGTCATTTGTTGAGTTGTATTTGAGTTGTAATGACTAGACAGATGTTTATAACTGTCTAGTATGTGTTGTATAAGCTGTGTATCTCTGATGTATATGATACAATGTAATATCTTATTTGATCAATATAATTTATTCGTTCCGCTGTTTAGATTCTGATGTGTTTCTTTCTTTCTTCTCTATCTTATCTCTTTTCTATCCCTTTCTTTCTTCTTGATGATACGACTTTTTGTGGAGAAAAAGCCGGGTCGTCACAAAATCTAAACGATTGTTTTCGAAGAAGTAGAAGTTTCTCATGATGACTAATTCTGATCTGTTTAGATTCTGATTGTTGTTCTTTCTTTCTTCTCTTCTTTTCTACTTTCTCACCTCTTTCTTTTCTTCAAAACGATGCGTCTTCCTAGTCGTAGGATGGCGGGTCGTTACAGTGGTATCAGAGCAGTAGGTTGAGTGAATACCTAGCTCTGGAGTGGTGTTTATCTTGAGAGAGCGTATTTGTAATTTTTATATAACTATATATATATATATACCTATTCTACCTAGGTGTTGGATTACCTGTTCAGGTTTTCCAATATAAGTTATAAAGGTAGATAAGGTGGTAGTGTGTGTAACACAATTACCAATAGTTGGAGTTTGAATATTTGAGGTTGGAAGTATATATCGAGACTGTAAACCCAATATCATCTCGAGTAAGTTGGCAGTATGGAGTAAGGATGTCTCGGATCTCTGAAGAAAATCCTTTTTAAGATTCGGAGTCCATTATTGGAATGTAAGATTGGTTGAGCTCGGGTGAGCAGATTTTCTAGAGTTTGGATCTGTGGAATAAGCAGAAGTGAGTAATGGTATCTTGGCAGCTGTGTGATGAGATGCAGTATCTATGGATGTTCCCGAAGTAGATGTTCTTTTTGGAGCAAGATTGAGAAGAGTAAGTTATTGGCGTTTGGTTTGGGGTCCGAGTTTCTCGAGGAGCCTATGGATTAGAAGTCTTTGATTAGCTGTGATAGCAGTTTCAGCTCGGAAGTGTTTGTGTGCCGACAAGAAGATTTTCTGGCTTAGCAGTGTCCCTGAGATAGAGTTTGGAAGCAGTAGTGTGGCTCGTTTCTTCGATGGTTCAAGAATCTTTGTGGTTCTTCTATCAGCAGTCCGGGAAGATGGTGAAGGCTTTCTTGAAGGGTTAACCTTGTTTAGAAAAGCTTAAGACTGTTTTTAATTAGTAAAGAGAGAACAGTTTCTTTGGAATCTGAACTAGGTAGGATCGCAAAAGTGACTTGCGATTAGTTTGGGAATTTATCTTGGGTAATCTTTTGTGTGAGATGGAGGTTTCTCATGTGGAAGTAGGAGCTACTGAAGGAGTCAGAGATTTTTCCGGATGTCTTCGAGGAAGTAAAAGTTTGTCTGCATTTAGAGTTTGAGTTCCGTATCGACTTAGTTCCAGAAGCGATACCGGTGGTTAGTCTGGTAGTAGGATGGTTCTTAGAGAAAGAAGAGTTGGTGTAGCAGCTCAGAAATTTTTGGAAATGGATTGGTCAGATCTAGTTTTCAAGTTTGGATATTAATAGATTTTGGAAGGATCATATTGTTGAATAGGATCTGGGGATCATTTTGTCCTTGATTCAGATTGTTTCAAGAAGCATCAGCGAAGGTTAAGCTGATCAGGAGGAGATGAGGTAGCCCAGGAATCGTCTAGTGAGTTATGCAGATATGAGACAAGGAGTTTGGAATTCGGAGTTGGAGATTGGAAATTGTTTAAGTTTTTCTCCGATTATAAAGCTATAAGATTGGTAAGTCTGGAAGCTAGCACTGAAGTATTTTGGATTTTCCCTGTGTTCTCGAGAGGAGTAGTTCTTTTGTCTACAGGATTGAATGGCCAGTTGGATATCTGGAATTCATTGTATTTCACGTATCTCTGAGGGAGTACGTGTATGATGCATTGCTAGTGTGGAATCTGCAGTTTAGATGGATTTGGAAGTTGAGCTAGACTTGAGTGTGATCTGATATTCTGTTCAGATTGGTGGATCTAGAGATGATAGGAGCTCTAGTCATGGTGGTGTTGATAGTTTAGATTCTGTAGAGCGAGTCTCCCGGTGATTTATACCCAGGGAAACTCGAGATAGTGTTAGTAAAGTCTATCCTGATTTATATCAGAATAGTTAGTTAGGTTTGATTGTTTGATTGGTTGTTATGGTTGTTATGAATTAGATGATAGGTATGCCTTGCTGTAAAAATCTTTACTGGATTATTAAATTAACTTTGCTTTTAATTTCGGGGACGAAATTATTTTAAGGGGGGAGGAATGTGATATCCCGGGTTTTTGGGTAATATAAATTTAATAATCTGTATTAATAATTTAATTAATTTGATAAATTTTCTTTATAATTTTAGTTTAAATTGGTAATTTAATCTTTAAAGGATAATCAATATTTAATCTGGCAATATTGATAAGACTTGTTTGTTAAAGCTAATAAAATTTTATTCTATTTATAATATATATATATATGATGTATATTGTGAATGGAAATATCTTTTGTTTTAAATTAAAGATTGTATTTTCAAATTGTAATATATATGTATGTATATGTTATAATTTGGATTGTTTTGAATTTAATTTAATCTATTGATAATTTATATATGTATGAAGTATGATTTAAAGCTTTGTTTTTAAAATTAATATTTTTCAAAGTTTAGTTTAGATTAATTCCATTATTTTCAAAATATAAGATAATTGTTTATTTTAAATGAAATTGTTTAAAAAGGATTTAAACAAGCTTTGTTTTGTCTTCTTTGTAAATGCTCAAATTAAAATGTTTATAAGTGTGTATATATGGTTTTAAATAAACTTTCCTTTTTAAAATATCTCTTAAACTAAAATAGTTTGTAAATAAGTAAATGAATTTATATAAATCCATATTTACATAATTAATAAAATATAAATACTTTTTCAAGGGTATTTGGTTTTATAATATTTTCTCTAAAAATAGTTTATATATATACATATACTAAGATAAATGTTAGTAATTAATAAAGTAAGTATGAAAAGCTTTATATTAACATTTAAATTAATTAAAAGTTTATTTAATGTATTAAAGGACATGTGTTAATATCTTAACACATGGTAATAACATTTGTAAGAAAACTAAACATGCATGGACATTTGTCTAACTTATAAAAATTACAAGTGGCCTTCATTTAATAATTATTTGAAAATTTAGAAAACTAAATTATCTTAAATGACATATGTATAGAGAAGCCTGGCATTTTTCTTTCAGTTCAAAACTTATGTCCTCAGTTCGAAATCTTTTCCATCTTCTTTTTTTTTTTCTCTCCATCTCTTCTAATGTCAAAAGAAAATCAAAACTATAAGGAAAATCAAACAGCAAACATTCGAATTCAACACTAATACAACTTCAACCTGAGATCAAATGGAAGCAACTAAATCAAACACTGATTCAACTGCAACCTGCAAGTCAGATCTGTTCAACATTTTAAATCAACAAATCTGTAAGCATGCAAGGATTCTGTTTCTTCAGCAAAACAAAATGCAAGTTTCAGTTCAAATATAAGACATCTCTACAACAAGTTTCCAGATTCAACAATTCAAGTTTTTTTTAAATCAATAGCAGTTGCCAGATCAAAAATTTAAAGGCCTGGGAAAACTGTTCTCTGCTTTAAAAATGGTGAGTAAATTTATTTTTAAAAACAGTTTAACCTGATGATTTTATTTGATGTCAGTGATAGATTAAATTGATCTGATATGAATGCATGTATATATGGTTGAATGATGGTGTGTACTTGCTTGCATGTCTGTATATATGCAAATATCTGAATGTATATGTAGGTATATAGGAAAATAGGCTCTGTTTATAGTTCAGGTTGGAAAATCAAGTTCTAAAATTCAAATCCTCTTTGTAAAATCGATATTAGATATTGATTTGTGAATGAAAAAGGATTGTTACAATATAAATTCAACTTTAAAAATGGTTTCTAGAATTTATATCTGGCAATTATTTCTGAAAGATGAATACCAGTGATGATCTAAAATTTAGCCAAGAATCAATCTTCGTAATTTCAGAATTTGATTATAGAATTTGATTAGTAATAGAAAATGAGGAATTTTAATATACATATCAAAATTTTTAGATTGATAATTCATGAGAATTTTTGAGATATTCGTTTTGGGTATCTTTGTTGATTGCCGTTGATCAACGTGATGATCGGAGGCAATTTCTTGATCGAAGCTAGTTTGAGTGTTGGAGAGTACAGGAAAAATACTGGAGAAATTTTCAATTGACTGGATCGAGTGAATTTGGGTCGAGTAGGGTTCTAACAGTAGTTTCTGTCATTGATGTTGTCGAGCTTTGTTCGACAAGGGTAAGGCATCGAGTGCGTTTGCATTAGGGGGAATAGAGGCTAGGGTTCGAGGTGATTCGATGGGGGTTTGGCGGAATTCAACGGCGGCGAGGATGGTCGTGGGTGAGGGAATTTCCGGTACGAAGCTACTGCAGTTTTCGAGCACGAGGTCGATTTTTTTTTGTTTCGAGTGAATTTGTTCGATCTGGAGACGTTTTCGAGTTCGCGTGAGATTGTGTGGTTGTTGGCGAAGGTCGCGACGAACGTTGGTGGTCGGCGGCGATGGTGCAAGTGCACCACGTGCACGTGTGCACATTTGGGGTGACTGGGTTTTTCGCGTTTGGGGAAGACGAGTTCGTCTCGGTGATGGTTCGAGCATTTGGGGGTTACGACTCGAAGCAGATGAATTTAGGGAAACGCGAGGCAGGCTCGAGTTTTTGATTGGGACGACTCGAAGTTGGCTCGGGAAGATATTATAAGCTGGCCGAGTTGTTTTGTTTTTAAATCTGGGTTTCAAATTTAAAATAGTATTCCAGGTTTAAAAATCTTAAAGAAATCATTACCAAGTTTTAAGTTTAAAGCTTGAACAAGTTTTTAATCAAGTTTAAATTAAAAGAAAAGTGTTTAAACAAGTTTAAAACTTTAAAGAAATTATTAAGTAATGTTTTGATTTGATTTCAAATATATTTTTAAACAAATAAGTTTAAAGGATATGATAATTGTTTCAAAAATGAATATTGTTTAATTTGATTAAACATGTTGAAACTGGGTTTCAAAAATTTAAGTATATAAAAATTTAATGTTTGTATTGTTTTGTTAAAGTAAATTTTATTTCAAAATTGATTTTTTAATTTACTTTTAATAAAGTAAATGATTTGAGTAAATGTTTAATAAATGTAAAGTTTATTCTTAATTAGTTAAGTAGAGATTAATTAAGAACAATTAATTAATAAAATAAATTTGAGCTTAATTACTATTTGTAATTAATGGTAAATTCCTTAATAAAGTAATTAGTGAATAGTTAATGAATTAATTAGAGATTAAGAGATGATTAATTAGTTAATTAATTAATGTAATTAATTTTAGATTAATTAATTAGCCTAATTAATTTAAGAAAATCAATTTATGATTAAATGAGTAAATTCCTTAATAAAGTAATTAATGGATAATTACTTAAAGTAATTAGGAGGAGTAAATTACTCATGGAAGTAATTAGCTGAAGTAATTAATGAGTAATCACTTAATGTTATCAATTAAGGAATTAATTAATATAATTATTTTAAAGTTAATTAATTATGAAGTAATTAATTAATTAAAGTATTAAGAATTATTTAATGATGGAATTAATTTTGGTTAAGTAATTAATTAAGAAAGTAATCAAGATTTTTAATGCAAGTAATTAGAAGATAATTACTTATGTAAGTAATTAAGAATTAATTACTTAATTTTAGTTTAGTTAATTAATAAATGTGATTAATTAAATGTGTTTAATTTAAGATTAATTACTAAGAGTAATTAATTAATAAAGTAATTAATTAAGGATTATTTGTTAATTTAAATTGATTAATAATTACTTAATGAAATAATTGAAGATTAATTAATTAGATTAATTAATCAAGGTTAATATAATTAATTAAGAAGTAATTAATTAAGATAAGCAATTACAAATTGTTAATTACCGTTTATGATTAATTAAGACTAATTAATGAAGTGGTTGATTAAAATTAATTGTTTAATTAATTAAAAGGTTAATTAATTAGTAAGGATTTTTTTTTTTATGAATTAATCAAGGTTGATTAATGAAAGTAATTAATTAAAGTATGCTTAATTATATGCTTAATTAATTAATGAAGGTTCATTAATTATTGTAATTAATGATAGTAATTAAAAGTTAATTACTGTATATGGTTAAGGATAATTACTTGAATGTAATTAAAGTATAATTAATCAAGGAAGATTAATTAAGAAGATCATTAAAAGATGATTAATTAATTAAATTGTAATTAATTAATGGTTAAGTAAGAAGGATTTATAAAATGAAGTAATTAATTTAATTCTTTAAATTAATTAAAAGATAATATAAATCATTACTTATGAATGGGTGATAGTATTGAATACTTGGCATTGATTGATATCTCTGATGAGATATATGTTGTATGATATGGATGTTAGTTGAATTGTATGGATTATCTGATAATGTTGATTATCTGTTGTGAATTATCTTTCTTTGTGTATAAAGATAATGAATTGAATTTGTTTTAACCTTTAAAACAACTTGGCCTTAAAAGATACGCTTTGGATTTCGATGAGACCGGGATCGGGTTTCCGTATACCGGATTTCCAGGTCTGGAGACCCGAATACCACATCGATCCAAATTAACGATAGGTCGTGAATCAAGTGAAGATGAAGATTCAGAGTGCAAGGGTTATTGTCGTTAACTCTGAGGGTGATTCCAAAATGAGTGTAACGAGATAATGCCTTCGGTTTCGTTCGAACCCGGAACGAACTTGTATGGATTGAATGCTTTCAGCACATCGTCAGGTGGACGATGAGCATTCTAAGTGATGTGTTCTGATTAAAGGTAATCGTAGCCTCAAGCCTCATCAAACCGGGAATGGCTAAAACAGGGGAGGTGCAGCAAGGTTAGTGGGTAGCACCCAAGTAGTATAAGATTTCCCTGTCTAGAGGTCCCTTCTTTTTATTTCGGCTGTGTGGGCGGTTGCTAGCTACAACCGCGGGGTTTCTTATGCGGGAATTATCCAGTAAGGGATGTTCCGGCCTTGTGTTGCAGGGGAGCGGGCGTACTCCTCGGTACGTTGATCTAGGCCACGTACTGTGACGGGCGGTACCCCAGTAGCCCTGCCATTGTATGGAATCCAATCTCCAATAAGTGTCGTACGATTTAGTTGTGCCCAACTATGTTGGAACGTGAGATGTAAGCATTCCAGCTATTTCTGTATTTTACTTGAAAACCCTAGACCCTATTATAATATAACTGGATTTCCTATCAAATGTTTTGGTTAGCGTAAGGTAAAAACTTACCCATGTTTATTTATGGGGAGTCTTACGTGATACCTTTGTTTTCAAAAGGTTTTGAAGTTAAGCAATTTAAACCGTTTACTCACACCAGACCCATGTCTGACCCAAGTGTTTATTTTCTGTTTTATTAAACCTTGGGTACTCAAATTTTTACGAGTAGCCAAGGGATTCAGGTTTGCTTTGACGAATCTTTGGAGGAGCAATGGAGCAGGAGGCTTCAGCGTTCGTAGATATAGTGTTCCGCTGTGTTAGTCTGTATGAGTCATTTGTTGAGTTGTATTTGAGTTGTAATGACTAGACAGATGTTTATAACTGTCTAGTATGTGTTGTATAAGCTGTGTATCTCTGATGTATATGATACAATGTAATATCTTATTTGATCAATATAATTTATTCGTTCCGCTGTTTAGATTCTGATGTGTTTCTTTCTTTCTTCTCTATCTTATCTCTTTTCTATCCCTTTCTTTCTTCTTGATGATACGACTTTTTGTGGAGAAAAAGCCGGGTCGTCACAAAATCTAAACGATTGTTTTCGAAGAAGTAGAAGTTTCTCATGATGACTAATTCTGATCTGTTTAGATTCTGATTGTTGTTCTTTCTTTCTTCTCTTCTTTTCTACTTTCTCACCTCTTTCTTTTCTTCAAAACGATGCGTCTTCCTAGTCGTAGGATGGCGGGTCGTTACAACAACACCAATCAGTCCATCACAACAGTCAAATATCATATATCATCATATGATAACAGAATATATCAAAATATCTGGAAATAATCAATACGGTGAGGAATCCAGTCGGATCCCTCCAACCTGTTTCCCTGCATCCACAGATGTTAGCACAATACCAATTCCGCTCCAGTACGGAATTATCGCGGTATATAGGTTTTTATAAATCCGCTTACTAACGGCGCAATAGGGTCTCATCCGCTATACGAGGCGGGAAATCAACAATCCAATATATACATATGCCAATATGTATATATTGCTATATATATAGATATATCCTATCATATCTAATAGCACATTCAAACAGTCAATCATCAATCAATAACTGTAAAAATTCCACATTCAAATTTGAGTGAGAAGATCTCACCGTGATTTTATTTCTGATTCCAGCGTTTATTTCGAATAAAATTAAACACGCGTTTAATTTCACCCGAAATTCCAACTAGCTCCAAACGACTCCAATCCAATTGCATCGCGTAGTGCTCGAGAAAACGAAGCCAACGCCGCTCGTTTTGTAATTTTTCAATCTCGTATGAAAGAGATATCACATTTCAAAGTTTACTCGATTTTAAATAAAATTAAATTACAATTTCTATCTTTAATTTTATACCAACAAATCAGAGCCGTTCGTTTTGAAATCTGCAGATCCATGCCGTGTACATCTTCTCCCCCGTTCACGTTCGTGAAAACGAACCCATGCCGCCTAGCTAGGGTTAACGGTTGAGCCACCATAGTTCGTCGAAACCCCATCATTCCACCTTCACTCGAACCGCCTCAGCCACCTCCACCTTCGCCCCAGGTATCTCGAAGCTCGGTGGTCCCTACTGCACGAAAAACGAGGCCAAATGGTGCGACTTCCCTGGCCAGCTGCGCCTCCAACGATGCTCCGTTGATGATCATATCCGTATAGATGTGAAGCTCTCCCCTAGATCTACAACTTCCGTGTTGAACACTTCTTGAAATAACGCATGGATTGGAGGAGATTGACAAAAGAAGTTTAGGAATTTATGGCCGTTCGTTTTGATGGTGGCGGCTCTGAATTGAAATCCTAGGGTTTGGGAGTTGTTTGCAAAGTGAAGATAGAGGGGGTCTTTTATAGAAAATTTCACGATTTACTATTCATCGAATTTTTTCGAACTCCGATTCGAGCGTGCCGGCTGACGTTTCTAAGGTTTACCCCGCGTTCCGAACGCAATGGAATAGGTTTCGGAAGCTAATTCGATCGTCTGTGCGAGATATGGCATAAAACGCTTAATTTAAATTAAACCGATTTAAATCGATTTCGAGGCGTTTTAATTTGTACCGGACAAATGGTAAATCCAAAAATTACGAAATTTGAAATCTTACAATAATATCACATTACGGATCCGATGAAACTGGTTTCGTCGAAATCCGAGACTTTTTGAAAAATGACTATTTTAACTCGACGATTTAAAATTAAAACGATATCGATGCGTTTCGAGCTGCCACGGTCAAACGACAACTCCGATGGATACGAAAATTGAAATCCGATAATAACTAACCATTACGGATCCAATGGAACTGGTTTCGTTCAATTCTGAGACTGTTCGAAAATTGACTATTTTTACAGTCGATAATTAAATATTAAAATATTCGATTTTCACAAATTAATTCCAAATTCGATTTTAAAAGTCCTGTAACATCTCTATAACTCCAGTATGATTAAATATAATTTTACAAATCATTTTAAATCACATTTAATCCAGATTTCAATTATCTCTGGAATTTAACTATTTAATTTATCGATTAAATTATCCAATTAAATCCAATATTCGAGAAATAAATCATTCGACTTCTAAGTTCCATTTATTAATATTTAAAATCAATTAAATATTCGAATTTAAATTATCAAAAATTCTGGGTCGTTACAGACTTCCCCCCTTAAAAGAATTTCGTCCTCGAAATTACAAGTTAGGAAAAAGTTACTGAATTCATTAACTTTTCAAAAACGATTCATCCAAACTAGATTTTACAATTCATTTAAGTGTTTAACTTTTCCAAAATTCATAGTTAAACTCCTCACAAAATCTTTACTAAGTTTTCAAATCATAACTTAGTTTTCAAAATTTTCAAATTTCTCTAAAATATTCTAACGCCTTAAATTTTCAGAAAATTTCGCCAGCGTCTCCTTTGCGCGGCTCGATCCGAAAAAAAAATGACAGTGTATATATATCACAAATATACATCTCATCAAGTGATGAGGCATCCCGTAGGGAAAAAAGTGTAAAAGTACGATATTTAATCCGAGATATGTACCTTATTATATTTTTAGCGAGCGTATACAGCTAATATAGCGCGAAAGCGAGCTCCAAATGCGAAGCAACGCCATCCGCACCTACTAAACACTCAACAAACCATATGAGAACATGTAGATATGAAAATATAGTCAATATACATCGTATAGCAACATAACTACATATGCTAACATAACAATGCATTCAAAAGCAACAATGCAACCATCAAACAATCATCCAACTATCATCCAACAACTTCATAACCAAATCAATATAGATTCACTTCTCATTAACATTCATTGAATTGGTTTTCAATTTTAAATCATATTCGATTCATTTACATTGGATTTAATCAACATTCTCTTTCAATTCAATTAGTTTACATTCACTAATTTACATTCATGTTGGTTCATTTTCAATTTTGAATTTAATCACATAGCTTTCCAATTTGCTAATTCAATTTCATTAATACTTAATGAATTTTTTTATACACAATCAACTAACAATCAAATAACAACCAATGTATATTCAACACAACCAAATTATCAATTTTTTACATTCGATTTGGTTCAACACTTTTAGTTTCAATTTGTTGATATTAAATTGATTTCCATTCAATTATTTAATTCCTTTAGCTTCTAATGAATTAACGCTTATATTCATTGCTTCATATCAATTAGTTACATTTGGTTGATTATCATTCAACCCATTTATTCAATTGCTAATTCATTTTAACAATAAAATTGAATTTCATTTATATAACTCAAGTTCACATTCATTTAATAAATTCACTTTATTAATTTACTTTGATATCAAAATCAACTTCGTTCAACATTACTTAAGTTATTTTCCATTTCAAACATCATTTGTTCAACTTAACTTAAGTTTCCACTTATAAATCCAATTCAGATTTTGTTTTTCTTAACAAAATTCATTTAACCTTTTACCAAAATCAAATTTCATCAATCATTCAAATTTATATCACATTTGACTTTCTTTTAGTTAAATTTCACATCATATTTCATTATGCTACTCAAATTCATTAACTTTACCAAAGTTAAATCTATTATCTCATATCATAAGTATAAATCTTATTTCACTTATATTTATCACTTTACAACTTGGATTTTAAATCAAATTTGTTTATCACAACAAAACCTCAATTTCCAATTTACTATGGTAGCAAATCAATCACATAGAAACTCGAAAATGATACTGATGATGCTGCAGTCATCACCCTTATTATTTCCCAGCAACAATAGTGAATGTAGTGCTTTAAATTCTTTCAAAAATTTCCTTTTATTCATAAATCACATTTATAAATCTCTTTGCACATAATTTCACTTCTTACATATAAGATTATTTTACCATTGTAAATCATTTTAATTATAACTCCATATTTATAATTCATTCTCTTATATATTTTTCTCTTTCACAATTGTTGTTTTAATTCAACTTATTCAAACAATCTTAATTAACTTGTATATATATACATTTTAACAACCAAACAACCAATTCATATATATTTTAATAATTCTTAAAAAATTATTTCTTTATATACAAAATATAATCAAGGTAAAATTATTTCATTTACCCAGTTTAAAACAATACTGTGCCGAATTGTTCTATATAAGTGTTTAGAGATCCCTATCGATAGAGTTGTACGGACAATACCGACCAGAATCCATATACCACTCAACAAACCAATCATCACAATATAAAACAATTTTATATTCACTAACAAATACGCACTCGTATCTATTATTACACTCAGCTCATTCTAGAGTACTACTGACTCTATCTCTAATGAGTAACACCCAACAGAGCAGGGTTGTCGCTTAACCATGTGCTCTGATACCAAATGTAATAACCCGCTTTTCCGTACCCCTTGAATAGACACTAATCTCCATCTATTTACTCAAGGTGAACGAAAAACCGAACCATTAGGGTTTTTAAAAGAAGAGGTAGAAGAAAAGATAGAAGAAAAGAGAAAGAAGAAACAAAAGAACAACATCAGAAACAGAAACAATATCAGAATCTCACATATCGCAGCGGAACAATATATAATAGATAATTGAATAATCTTTAAAACAAAGAACTATATCATTTTATAACATACATCAATCATCAGAGTCACTATACAACTCAGTACAAAAATGGACAGTTAGCTAAACTTGTCCTCATACAGAATACACAGCGGAATAAATATATCAGATACAAATACTACGTCTCGCCATCCAGCTTGCTTCCAAAGCTCCAGAATATCCAGAATATCCTGATAATATAACTCTAGGCTGCCCGTGTGGAAATTGGTGGGCACCCAGAGTTTAGAAGGGAACAATAAACTCCGAGTCAGTCATGGTGACTGGTGTGAGATCGTAAAACAGTTATTTATCTTTAAAAATAAACAGCAGAGAATTTCTAAAGTCAATTCGCAATGCTTTTGGAAAATGAAACTACCATAAGACCTCCTGCCACACACACAATGCAAACGCAGAATTGGAGGAGATTTCTTCTTATGATAGTCAAAGATGCTTACTACGTAAAATCAAATCATTTTTGATATTATTATTAGTGCATAGTGTAGAAAACATTTCGAAAGTATAATATTAATCTTAGCCAACATACGACCAGTATCGTATGCCTACTATAGCTACTATGTTCAATAGCAGGTTACCGCCACATTCCATAGCAGGTAATACAACCAAAACCGTACACGTCACGTATTGTTTCTTTGGATTTCCAACAAATGGTCAGGCTAAGGAACTTCCTTTCCTCCTGCCGAATAGGATCGCCTCTGGCTGGACGTCCCGAGAGACAAACTGCTCTCTGCCAAACAAGGCCGGGTTACCCCTGTAACAGGTAACTCACGAATATGTCATCACCCGGTCCTTTGGGACCTTTATCCGAGCGCTCGATATCCAACATCACACATCATAAAGAAAGTGTATCTACATGAGTAAGTATCTGGGCTCCATACCATGATACCACCCCTTTCCAGAAGGAAATGACATACCCTAAAGGGCGCGACCCTCATAACCTTGCCGCAACATTCCTGTTTCGACCATTTCCGGGGTGTGAGGCTCGACGAAGTCTCGTCCACAAAGCTACGCTTTCTCAAAAAAAGCCCTGCTTCGGGTCCAACACAATGATCAACCTATGATCACAAAGATATAAGATCAAATAAATGATCATATCACAAATGATCAAACACTGATCATTTCACAGCAACACTCAGTATGCCACGTTACCAAATTGGGATATATCGCTGATAAATTTCAACTACATAACCTCTGAGCTCGTACGTCTCAGAGAAGGGTGTTAAGCTAAGAGAATAAATTCTCCGCCACCAACAGAAATGTATTTGAAAGAAATCAGCTTTATATCTCAAATTGTAACGTCAGACACACAATCCATACAAGTCTGTTCCGGGATCGAACAGAACCGAAGGCACTTCTCACGAAGCCCTTGCATATCCGGATAATTTTCAATCACGTCGGGACTTCCCGTCACTAAGGGTGATAAAACCTCTAAATCGGAGATCAGCCGATGTAGAGTAACTCGACGGTAATCCTTCCGTTTTCAAAAATATCCGGTCTTCAACGCCGGTCTTCAAATGCGACTCATAACGACGTATCACATATTCGGAATGGGTTATACGACCCCATGGTCCTTTCCCGGTTAACCCGAATAGTGAGCGCTTATTTAAAAATAAGTGTGGCATTCAAATTCATCCAATTCACAACAAATACCTATCTAAAGGTAATTATTGATAGTCGGTTATTTAACTATCAATAAAGATGCGCAACATCATCAGATTCCAAATAATTTTCCAAATTATTTATTTTCAAAAATATCTTTACTAGATATAAAATTTCCACACTTTAACCGTTGGAAAACAATTTCAAATATTCACCTTTCAAATTATCTTTAAAAGATAAAATCTCAAAACAGTTCATTTCATATTGGAAAAGCATTTCCATACTTATTTAAAAATAAGTAATTCACAAAATCATTTATTTTCAACACTTAGAAAATATTCGATATACTTAAAATCAAAATTAAGTATATATTCATTCTTTAAGGAAATCATAAATTTTACATCTATTTGAGTCAAAACGAATGTTACGTAAAACATCGTTACGACGACTCAAAATCACTAGTATAGGGATTCGGGATTTAGGTAGATATATGAATCCCAATACTAGATAAAAACATTTCCTTTCGGAAATCATTTATTATAACAACAGTGTTATAGTCCATCATTTCCTTATTTCTCGAAAACGTCTATTTCAACAATAAATGTTGAAATCTATGATTTCGATATTCAATACATTTTAAACCATCGTTTAAAACAATTAACTTCATTTTACAATATCGCTTTCCCAAACATAACCGTTTTTTTTCAATAATATATTCACTGTCCAAAATCGTGAATATACTTTACTATTTACATTTCACTATTTTCTACACGTTTTATTTCGATAATAATTCGCTATCCAAAATCGCGAATATATCTCCTTTGATAATCTTCTATATTTAATTTATCAAATTCAATCGATTGGTTTCCGAATTTATAAAACAACGTTTTATAAATTCCATTTTCTATTTTCTATAACAACTCCGGTTTATAATCTCATTTTATTAATCTTCAAAAATTCACTTATAAGAATAAGTGATTTCGGATTTATAAAACAACGTTTATAAATCACATTTGTACCTTATAACGATTTCAGCTTATAAAAATCATTTCATTTTGAAATTCCTATTTATATCCCATCTAAGTGCAAAAGTCAAATTTATAAGTAAATTTCTTATAAATCTTTTATTCTACAATATCTATTTACTTTATAACTTCACGTTATAAATCTATTAATTTCATTCACTTATGAAATCCATTTATACTTCTTTCTAACATTTATAAAAATTCATTTTATAATTTCACCATTCTTAATTTTGTGGATATCAATTTCATAAATCTTTTATATAAACCGTTTACAGAAATTCAAAAATCTCAATTTAAACCATTTCATAAATCAGTCAACTATTTATTCCAAAAATCACTTTTCGGTTATATTTCACAAATCTATAAATTTTTGTAACTTTAAAATTTTACGTTTATAAATCGATTCAAAAATTCCATAAAACGTATATTTTCAAAAATCACTTTAAAAATCCTTTTAAAGTAAAAGTCGTTATTTTTACATTTCAAAACTGAATCCGATGATGCCACAACACCAATCAGTCCATCACAACAGTCAAATATCATATATCATCATATGATAACAGAATATATCAAAATATCTGGAAATAATCAATACGGTGAGGAATCCAGTCGGATCCCTCCAACCTGTTTCCCTGCATCCACAGATGTTAGCACAATACCAATTCCGCTCCAGTACGGAATTATCGCGGTATATAGGTTTTTATAAATCCGCTTACTAACGGCGCAATAGGGTCTCATCCGCTATACGAGGCGGGAAATCAACAATCCAATATATACATATGCCAATATGTATATATTGCTATATATATAGATATATCCTATCATATCTAATAGCACATTCAAACAGTCAATCATCAATCAATAACTGTAAAAATTCCACATTCAAATTTGAGTGAGAAGATCTCACCGTGATTTTATTTCTGATTCCAGCGTTTATTTCGAATAAAATTAAACACGCGTTTAATTTCACCCGAAATTCCAACTAGCTCCAAACGACTCCAATCCAATTGCATCGCGTAGTGCTCGAGAAAACGAAGCCAACGCCGCTCGTTTTGTAATTTTTCAATCTCGTATGAAAGAGATATCACATTTCAAAGTTTACTCGATTTTAAATAAAATTAAATTACAATTTCTATCTTTAATTTTATACCAACAAATCAGAGCCGTTCGTTTTGAAATCTGCAGATCCATGCCATGTACATCTTCTCCCCCGTTCACGTTCGTGAAAACGAACCCATGCCGCCTAGCTAGGGTTAACGGTTGAGCCACCATAGTTCGTCGAAACCCCATCATTCCACCTTCACTCGAACCGCCTCAGCCACCTCCACCTTCGCCCCAGGTATCTCGAAGCTCGGTGGTCCCTACTGCACGAAAAACGAGGCCAAATGGTGCGACTTCCCTGGCCAGCTGCGCCTCCAACGATGCTCCGTTGATGATCATATCCGTATAGATGTGAAGCTCTCCCCTAGATCTACAACTTCCGTGTTGAACACTTCTTGAAATAACGCATGGATTGGAGGAGATTGACAAAAGAAGTTTAGGAATTTATGGCCGTTCGTTTTGATGGTGGCGGCTCTGAATTGAAACCCTAGGGTTTGGGAGTTGTTTGCAAAGTGAAGATAGAGGGGGTCTTTTATAGAAAATTTCACGATTTACTATTCATCGAATTTTTTCGAACTCCGATTCGAGCGTGCCGGCTGACGTTTCTAAGGTTTACCCCGCGTTCCGAACGCAATGGAATAGGTTTCGGAAGCTAATTCGATCGTCTGTGCGAGATATGGCATAAAACGCTTAATTTAAATTAAACCGATTTAAATCGATTTCGAGGCGTTTTAATTTGTACCGGACAAATGGTAAATCCAAAAATTACGAAATTTGAAATCTTACAATAATATCACATTACGGATCCGATGAAACTGGTTTCGTCGAAATCCGAGACTTTTTGAAAAATGACTATTTTAACTCGACGATTTAAAATTAAAACGATATCGATGCGTTTCGAGCTGCCACGGTCAAACGACAACTCCGATGGATACGAAAATTGAAATCCGATAATAACTAACCATTACGGATCCAATGGAACTGGTTTCGTTCAATTCTGAGACTGTTCGAAAATTGACTATTTTTACAGTCGATAATTAAATATTAAAATATTCGATTTTCACAAATTAATTCCAAATTCGATTTTAAAAGTCCTGTAACATCTCTATAACTCCAGTATGATTAAATATAATTTTACAAATCATTTTAAATCACATTTAATCCAGATTTCAATTATCTCTGGAATTTAACTATTTAATTTATCGATTAAATTATCCAATTAAATCCAATATTCGAGAAATAAATCATTCGACTTCTAAGTTCCATTTATTAATATTTAAAATCAATTAAATATTCGAATTTAAATTATCAAAAATTCTGGGTCGTTACAGTGCACGTGGTGGAAAATTTAGAACGAAGTAGGATGGTTCGGAGAACGTCTGTTTGAGGTATGAACGCAGCCCTGACCCCCTCGGTTCAGCTTGATATGATTAAAACAGGAGCTATACCTGGGCTAAGTGTGGTCGCACCTCTGATCGAGAATGGTTCTTCGAAACCAAATCTATTACTTTCTGATTTGATTGGGTGCACCTTTGATTATGGGAGTGTGTCTCAAGGTGGGCGGTAGTAGCTGCTATGCGTTACCACCAGCCCGGTTCTGCAAAACGGTAGTATCCTACCCTAGGCATTGCCTCACGTGCCTTGTCATAAGCCTTATCGTGCCCACTACGAGTTTGGTTTGTATCGTACCTATGGAGTGCTCACTGAGTATCCCACCGGTTTGGTGGAGCTTACAGTATCTGTATAGACTACGATATTTATATAAAAATATGTTAAGGGGGATATGGGTAACGCATTAACGCTATTTTAATATTTTACTTTACTGTAGATATTATATATGTAGCGTATTGTACTATGTATGTACATAGTTCCATGGATCCTTAAAGGGTGGAATCCCAAACATCCTTTAAGTTAATTCCATTTCACTTGAGTTGATTTACTTGCATAAGAATGTTAATCCTGGCTCAAGTGTTCCGTGGTTTGCTTTATGCTCGGGTCAGCCTGAGTGTCACAGCATTTGAGACTCGCCTTTGGAGCTTGGAGCTTTTCTTGGAGATCTACCTTTTATCTATTTAGCTTTTAGTTATTTCCAGTTATTTATGTTCAGACTTGTCATTTGCTTTTGTATTAGAAACTTCTTTGTACTTAGGATTTATGTTGTATTTGCTTTAGACTATGATGTTGTAGTAGCTTCATGAACTACTATTTATCTATTTCGCTGTAGATTATTGTATTACTCTGTGTCTGTGATTCTGCGATTGATTTATTTACTGTATATGCTAAGTTTTTCCAAATATAAATTAATAATCTGTTGTTTTGAGAAATTCAAGTCTGACATGTGTGGATTATTATCGATTTCAACGGTTCAAAATGGCAGGTCGTTGCAAAATATGCATATATAAGATATATGTGTCTTACTATAACGGTTATAGTAGATATGTCCAATATAAAAGTTGTATTGGAATACTAATTTAAAATTAATTAAAGAGTTAATTAGTTAAAATTAATTAAATAATATTTAATTAATAAAATGTTATACATAAGATTATTGTATAAGTCAATTAAAATATAAAAGTTATATAATAATGAAACTTATATAATATGAGTGTATAAACTAAAGGTGGAACATTAAAGAAACCCAAATAGACATAATGAATAAATACATATGTAAATGTACGTATACTACGATTTTTGGTTTGTGGGGTTATGATTTGTTGAGCAAACTCAAGGTAAGAATGCCAAGACAAACGAGTCCTAACACCCACTAGTGAAGTCGAAAGACTTATATGTTTTATCTTAGGGTTTGGAGAACCCTAAAAGAACTAGTGGGAGCCTTATTAGAAAAATGAAATGGTAATATTTAACCTTTCTAATATTGTAAGAGCATATGCTAAATAATGTTATAATTATCTACGATGATTAATTTATGCATTTAATATGGTTGATAAAATGTTTATCAATTAACATATACAAACGAACTGAATTGAAAGTTGACAAATGGAAATATAATACTCACTATTAAATGCCTATTGCATATTAATGTTTTCTATACCAATGTAAGTGTCTAGTTTTTACAATACTTATTCACAAAATGGTCACTTACGTGCTTATTTGGTTGAGATCGTGTATTGCACTCTTTGAGTTTCGAACTCTAAAAACAATACAAGACTATGGATATTTGATCCATATATTATCATTTATAAATGTTATATGGTGAATGGTCACAGTTCGTAATATACGATACTTCAATGAATATATAGTTCATTGGAAATAAGCCAATAAACAATATTTTTTAGATCATGCATTCAACTTGATTGATTGCAAAGGGATCATATTGTGTTAACGTAACACAAGACCAAAAACTACAAGATAGATATAAGAACTCGATCACTTAAATGTCATTTTGATCGATGTACGTAAAGTGCAACATATTTGATGTCCTTAAATGTTAAGGATAATCGAATGTGCTTTTGTAAAGATTTTGTTATGATATTGTAGTAAGGTTTTCTTTTGAATAGTTTAACCATTTGAAAGGAAAACGAATGTATAAGAATAGATGTAATTTAATGTACAGTTGGGATGAAGAGAATGAATAGTCACTTTTGCTTTATAGAGAAACATTGGAAAAGAGAATTATAATAATAATTGATACTTAATATTGGAATAAGAAATATGATTTCTATTTTGAAATGTATTTTCATATAGAATATTGTTTTCTTTGAGATTTATTTCTTTGAGCTCAAGGTATTTGATCAACGAACTCTCCACTGTAAATAGTTGTAGTGTATGAAATAAACAAATTGTATTAAGTGAATGATGGACCTCTGAATTTAATATGCTATTACAGTAATGGTGGAAATAGTGGGAGCATACCATATAGCACTTATTAATTGCATCATAGTATGAAAATTGTTTTCGTAAAACTTTCCATACATTATTTATGAAATAATGATTATTTTTCGGTATCGACTGAAAATATTTATAGACATAGCTATATTTCAATATGAATATTATGAATATTCTTTGTGAAATAGAACTATAATGTGGTAATTTTTTTATAACAAAAGTGATGCATTGGAAAATACAAAAGTATCAATATTATTTATAGTTGTTTTGGAATTATAGACTAAGCCGTAGTTTTGAGAAATAATTTTATTGTATGATTTTGAATCATATGATACTTGTCAACTATATCTCAAACAATAAAGGGCTATGCACCCATTTGGTGGGGGTATCATAAGAGTTGATGAACTCTTCGGATTGATAGATATAGATGTATGAAATCGTAATTCTATAAATACCAAAACGGTTCCAAGTACTTCGTCATATTCACCGATAGTTATCTTCGAAAGGGAAATGTGTATTTGATACACGTGTAGTATGTGTATGGTAAACTTATAAAATATAAAACAGAAGTAAATAAAATAACATGCGATAGAAATGATTTGATTTGATCGAATGAGTGAGTATATGGGAAAATGTTCTAAACATACCTAAAATGAATAAAGATTAAATCTTAAAATTACTCCTTTATGTAATAAATAATGATGATCGATATAGAGTAATCGAACTTTGTTAAACAATGTACGATTAATTATAAGTGAAGTTGGGTTAGTTCCTTTCTACGAAGTAATGTACTTAAGGGTAGTACACAAGGTTAATATTATTTCATCTGAATAACAGTTTAAAAAAATTACAAGATAAGGGTTTATAAGAAACTCTAACATATCATAGGCTAAGGAGTTGGAAGGTTGTGCGAGTCGAAAGGTTGCACGTAATAATTGTTCATGAGGGATCTTGTATGAATCTCCCCAAAAGGATTTTGAAAAGGCTGTCATTGGATGACATATTTATGTTTCGAACATAATATTTGTAAACTAAAACCAAATCAGTTTTATAAATAAATAAATTCATAAAATGTTTATGAATATCTATTCTATTGCACTGAGAAACAACTGTTGTTTCAAGATATACCAACTTCATTGTGAAGAAATTTCTTTAAGGAATTACTGGTAGTAAAATGGAATTAGATATGATCCATAGATAGGAGCTGATTATATGAGATGAAATGAAATTAATTAAACTAAATGAACATATAGCATTAGAATGTCTAATAAGTATTCTCGCACATCTAAGAGAAACTATGATTTTCTTATTAATGTCGAAAATATATAATCCTAGATTGTTTAATTAAACTATTAAGAGTGTGGACGGAGTCTATATGGTGCACAAATCCGAAAGAATTCCAAGTACGCTATCAAAATATAGATTTTGGTGGTCTAATTGAATGGATATGATCCATTGATCATGACTGTGTCTTTATGAGTAAATACTAGTGCAGTTGGAATTAAATAAGCAATGTTGGTAAGAATAATATAATAAACTTCAATTGTTGAAATTAGCGTAATAGATTCAATATTCAACACGTTCAAGTCAATTCAGATTTACTCACAAAATTACCACTTGATAAGTCCTGGTGTTTTAGTACATAGTATTAGAACAGAAAATTCTAAATAACGATTTAGAATAAGCTGTTTACACATGTTAACCAAAAATGTCTCAAAGTCAGTCGAAGCAATATAGAGTTTGTGAGTCTTTGGATATGATTCAAGAAATGATACGAAAGTATCATTTTATAAGATCATGATTAAATAAGTATTTTGTTAGAAATATCAAATAGTTTGATTTTCAATCAAAGCGTACAGGAAGCGATTGTTCATAAGAAAGAACGTTAAAAGGTACATTGATATTTCTAAACTATAAGTAAACAACAGATTGTTGATTTTAACGATGTACTTGTGATAAATCAGCCTTTGTTGTTTTAATACTCAACATTGGATTAATAAATGATGTCTTTTATAGTAAGTATAAAAGATGTCAGGAATGTCCATGATGTGCACGTAAATGTGCACATTTTTACTTTCATATTTTATCAAATTTAATTAAATAAATGATCATATTGGGTATTTTAACGTATTTAAACCAAAATTCAAATTATTTTCAAATCGTCATATATTCATCTTCATAGGGGTAAAATGGTCATTTTTTTGCATATATTAATTTGTGAAAATTTACTTGGAAATTTCTATATTATTTTGTAGAAATTTGGTTTCAAATGGAAGATGGTTTCATGGAATATATGCATGCACAAAAGAATACAAAGGAATGAAGACGGAAATAATTCAGACTCATGATCATGGAGGACCCCACCTACCCACCTACCTTAATGTATAAATTAGAAGCTAATGCACATGCTAATGGCCATTAGAGTTTCATGCACACTTAATGGAGGATTATCTCATGCTAATGATTACTTGGCCACCACACTTCCTAAGAGGGTAGTTTGGGTAGTACCCAAAAAATGGATTAGGGTTTTAAAACATGTATAAATACCCCCATATTTTCATGTAACCTTCCTCGCTTTTCTTAGGCTCTCTTCCTCTTAGCTCATTAGTTTAGGATCAAAAATAAAAGCTCTCTTTTCTATCTTTTCATGGCTACTTAGCCATTTCTTTTCATGTAATTTTTATATGCAATTTTAGTTTGTTCTCTTTTATTTACATGCTTCTTCCTTTCATGTTAGTAGTGTGGATCTTTACTTTATGCAATTAGCTTAGTTTTTGTTTACTTTGCTCCCTTTTTCCTTTTTTTGTTTTATGTTGAATGCTACAATTGTTGATATGATAACAAATATGAGAGGTTAAAATCCTTCAATTTAGGGACAATGAAGCTCTCTAATCATGTAGCTTCAACATAGTTTGATAATTATTGATCTTCTTTTGGGCTTAATGGCAATGTATGAATGGTTTAAAATTTGTTGTTTTAGCTTTGAATTTGATAACCTATATGTAACGACCCGAAATTTTGGACCATTCGCATCCATTATAAGTGTATAGGTAGACACTCATGCCGGAGTTGAATTGCTCAAAATACCGCGTTGTTAATTTAAATTTGGCAAAACTGAACATATACAGTAAATAAATAATCACATATCACAGACACAGAGTAATAATTGCAGCGGAAATAAAAGAGATAGCAGTTCATGAAGCTACTATATGAATAGATAAAATACATCAGAGTTTACAATAGAAGAGTAATACGATACATCAGAGTTAAACCAGATACAACGGAAGAGTAACACGATACATCAGATACAAATCAGAATACATCACAGGAATCACCGAATATCTGAAAGCTGGATAGATAGCTGGATCTCCAAGCGAAGCTCCAACTCCAAAGGTGAGTCTCGAAAGCTGAACCACTCAGTCTGACCCGAGCGTAAAGCAAAACACAAGACACTCGAGTCAGGATTAACATTCTTATATTAATAAATCCAACTCAAGTGAAATAGCAATTGAAATACCAGTAACTCAAAGGATGTTTGGAATAACCATCCTTTAAGGATCCGTTAAACTATCTACTAGGTAGTAATGTACGATAAGTAGATAATGTCTATCAGTAATAATAAGATATCAAAATAGTGTTAAGTCATGGCCCATTCCACCCTTAACACATTTTTATTCCCAAAAGCATATACAAGACCGTAGTTTCCCCAAAACCGGAAGTCACCAGAGGGCAATCCATATACTAAAGGTACAAATCAAATTCGTAGTGGTCGCGTATAAATGGAATACAAGTATGACAAGGCACATGAGGCAATACCCAAGATAGTGATAATACCGTTCGCCTGATCCGGACTGGTGAGAACGCAACGCCGCAGCGCCCACAACACCGTGAAACAACACTCCCAAAATCAAGGGTGCACCAATCGACAACAAGTATAAGTAGTTCGAAGAAGTGTGTCCACTTGAGGTAGCTAATCCTCCATTGGCCCGGCACAGCTCCTATTTTAGTCATTTCCAATTTGACACAAGTGTCAAGGCTATCCATTATCGTTCCCTTTCTTCAGTCATCACGTACATCATTCCAACCACTTCATTCTGGATCATCACTCCGCGTATAGTTATTAAAGTGGTTTCGGTTCAGATAGAGAATATCCATTACCGATCCCGGTCTCTTTAATAACTTTCGTAATTATTACACCGATTGGTCGTTTGTTTATTTCAAAACCAAATCAATTTCAATTTCAAATAGAATTCGTAAATCAACATTTCATTTGTCTTTCAAAACCAATCTCCAATAATTTACGTTTCAAAACTTCCAAATTATCATTTCACAATCTTATAATTCAATTTCAATTTCTATTTAAAAAATCCAAATATTGATTCAAATTCGAATACAAGTTTCATTTCGAAAACATTTAAATTAAATCTTATTTAACATTCAAATCAATTTAAAATCATTTATCGATTTCATTCAATATTCGTTAAGTTACTATGCCATTCAAAACAATTTCCATTAAATTTCCAATTCATTAAATCCATTATTTAAATTCAACTTCATTTTTATCAAAACTTACAAATTTAATTAAATTAAATTCATCAAATCAAATTCTTTACATTTCAAGTCTTACATTAATTCCAAAATATCACATTTCATTTCTTGTTAAAGAAAATTCAATTTCAATTATTTATTTACTTACTTAAACAAATTTTAAAAACTTAATTAATAAAGAAACTCAATTTCAATTATTTACGAAGTAAAATTTACTTATTCAAAAATTCAATTTTCTTATTAAAGAATCCAATTAAATTTAATCATTAAATAATTCAATCTTATTTAATTATTAAATAATTCAAAACTTAATTATTAAGTAATTTCAAAGTTTTATAATTTCAAACTTAATTATAATTTCAAACTTAATTATTAAATCATTTCAAACTTAATTATAATTTCTCAAATTAAACAACATTCTTTCATCAATTACATTGTTAATATTTTGTTTCAGATTATTAAATATTAACATTTTCCTTTCATCAAAAATTCCAATTTCAACTTCATTTCAAAACCATAATATTTATTCAAATAAAATCTTCATTTTATTTTTAAATCAATTTATTGACCAATCGGGTTTTATTTAATTATCTATTCTAAGTCAAAGTTCAATTTGGGTATTTATCATTTCAACCTGATTCCAATTCAATTCAAAATCAAAACATAGCAAAGGGAACTTGCAGTGTGATAACTGGGATGGTGTCAAAGTAAATAAACAAGTAATAACAACAATCAATATCAATCCAATAATCAATTCAAATAATCCCGAAATAACCGTATTAATTCGCATTGTTATTTGTACGAATTAATATTATTATTCCTAGAATCTACACTATCATTTCATGTAGATTAAAGATTATTACATTACGGTTTCCACTTGACATTCAATTTCAATTTCATCCATCATCAATTTAACAACATACTTTCAGTAATTCAAGATGTAATTAAACAAATCCTACGTGTCGATAAATTCAACAGTTAAGGGGTCATATTATACAAATGTCAGTTAATTCAATTTAACAATTAATTATCCTATATCAAGTTCAATTTCATACTATTTATCATTTTCACATTAACAATTTAACGTCCAATATAAACATTAACAATAAATCAATTATCAGCCAAACTGTATTATCATCGCATAAATAATTAACAGATAATGGTGTCAGGTGTCACAGGTGAACTGATACAGGCAATAGCATATATAACAGTGTAATTAACTAACAGCAGCATATTTCAATTGTCGTTTCAATTGAAATCAAATTTAATTAATAAAAGAACGTTAATCGTGAGTGATTGCTCACCTTTAGAGGCTAGAGAGTACAGAAGATGACACAGATACGCACACTGATACGGACATTGAAATTTTGAATGATGAACCGAAGCAAATAGAAATCGGCACAAATAAAGCTGATAATAAGAATAGACAAAATCCAATCAGAACAGGGTCGATGAAGAAAATCGGAATAAGTGGACATATATATATAACTCTATATATATATATATATAAAATCATGGTTTATATTCAAACACATTTTTAAATTTAAATACATATAGATATATTTCAAAATCCTTGTTTAAATTGGCCTAAAAAAAATCCTTATACACATATATACATATACCATATAACCCAAGTGACTAATATATATATGCAAATATAACCTTTAAAACAAAACATAGTTTTTATAACTATCTATATGTATGCAGACAATGCGTACGCTGACCCAAATATGACATAAAGCAGATATATAAAGCTGGGATTTGAAATAACAAACATAGGCAACTGTAACCAATATTATATCCACCCATGTGCATTAAATATATATATGTACTGACTCAGTAAAAACTTATGTATTAAACTCAGTAAGTCCTATATATATAACAAATATGTTTACCGATGTTATACAACCGCACACTATTGTATATATACGACTCACCTATGTATATACTTTGATGTATATATATAACAATTATAACTGATATATTAATTTACCTATATATATACTAAATATATTTATCTCTACAAATTTGAAAGTAAATGTGTATAGGTAGGCTGACATAAACCACGTATCAAACTAAGTATTGCATAAACATATCATATAATTGCGGCACGCTATATAAAATTTTTTATTTTTTTTTTCAATTATGAAGCTTTCTTTAATAATAACTACGTATGAGCTCTGGTAATCTACTATAGATGACACTATAGACATGCATAATATTTTGCAAAAACTAGGTGCACGCTATATAAAATTTGTAATACACGTATAAACGACTTGTGGATCAACAACAGTTTATATACTTACATATATACACGTAACAGTTTATAAAATATGAGTAACCATTCTACCATGTATACCCGACTTTGGTCAGAAGACATGCAAAACAATACATATGCATAAACTGACTATATATATGAGTATATATATAACTTATACTGTAAACCATTTTCTAAACCAACCATGACTAAAATATACCCGTACATATTACTATATTATAAAATTTTATAAACTAACCTATACTTTATATTTTTAAACCAAACGTATAACTAACATATATTAATATACATACAAACACATCTACCTGTACCCGCTATTTCAAAAGACGAAGTGAAGCAGGCTCGAGAGGGAGGCTGCGGTCATGACTGCCGATTCGGGAAGAGGAAGGGTGTTGCTTGAATCGAAGAGGAGGGGAAGAAGAATGGTTGGCGGAGATGGGCGAAGAGGTTTGCAGAGGCCCGAGTAGATGATTGGTGGAGAGCTTCACTGGCCGAACGTGGCAGGCAGAAGAGAAAGGCCGGAGTAGAGGTGGACACGTGCTTAGGCGTGGTGGCGGAGATGGGTGGTCGGATGAGGCTGAGCACGGTGGCTGCTGCTCGTGCTTGGGTAGGGGAAAATCGGGCTGCTGGGGAGGGTGTGTTGCGCTGCCGAGCAGTGGCGAGGAAGCAGGGAGGGGAGCGTGGAAGGGAATGGGGTCGATGACATGCGACGTGGCGAAAATAGCGGTTGTCAGTTGAAGGTTTGGGAAGTATCCATATGCGAATTTTTTAGTCTTCATTTTTTTTAGAATGACAGAACAAATTGAAAGGGAAGAGAGGAGGCATCTACAGGAAAAGAAAGAAGAGCAGGTAGGTTGCAGAGGAAACTTAACTTCTTTTGAATTTGGTAGTAAATGAAGTTGAAACCGAATGAAAATATGAAATGCAAATTAAATTGAATGGAATCAATTGCCAATGAAGTGAACTAAAGATAATTGATAAATTCAATATTCAGAATAGAAGATAAAATTGAATTCAAATGAAATTGAAATGAATAATTGAACGAAAATGAATATGTAACTTCAACAGTGAAGTAAAAATGTATAAGCAGTTTATATCGAAATTTTGTAATAGAATTTGCAAAATGGTTTGAATGTTGTAACTAGATATTATGGCTAGTAGGACATACAGGTGTTATAAAAGGAATTGGAATTTTGATTTCGAAGATAATTTGAATTGCTCGAAAAAGGTATGTATTTAAATTTGAATATGAGATTTGATGACTTATTTCTCTAGCCGCTTGGCTTTTTCTTTTTCTTTTTGAAATCTGAGGGTCCGGAGGGACGGTTTGTAGTCGTGCCGTATTAGCCGCGCAAAGGAGACGCTGGCGAAATTTTTTGAAAATTTAGGGCGTTAGAAAATTTTTGAGAAAATTTAGAAGTTTAAATTTGAATTTAAATTTAAATTTGAATAAAGTAGTAAAACAATGATTGTTTGAAACTTAAAGTTGAGGTTGAAATTTAGTTAGGTGATAACGAATCTTTAGTAGGAAGATCTGTTTGAAAAGTGATAAAACTATTTGGATTGTAAAAAATAGTAGACGAGTTAAGGACCTTTTTTCCTAACTTGTAATTTCGAGGACGAAATTCTTTTAAGGAGGGAAGTCTGTAACGACCCAGAATTTTGAACGAATTAAATTGAGAATATTTAATTAATTTTAAATATTTGAACCACGATTTAATTTGAATCCCGAATATGACTTTAAATCGGCGATTAAATTATAGAATTTAATCTGTTGATAGTTGAATAAAAATTCGAATCTTCAATTTTAAGCTGAAGAAAAATATTTCAAAGGCTTTTAAAATTCGTAATGATAATACTGGAGATAATAGAAGCTTCAGAATAGAATTTGAAAGTAATCGTTCAGTTTTGAAATTAAATCGTTCAATCGAATTTAAAAATAGCCGTCCGAGGCGCAGTCTCGGAATTCGACGAAACCAGTTCCATTGGGTCCGTAATATTGAATTAGTGTCGGATTTCCAATTTCGTATTTTTCGGAATTGTTATGTGAGCATACGACACATAAACGCGTTGAATCTTTATCGAATTCAATTTGAATTCAAATTTAAATTGGTCACATCAGCTACCTTTCGTTCCATTTTATCACGCCTAAAATCACGGCTAAAATCGTGCAAGCACACGACACTTCTCTGATAAATCACGTTCCTCCCTCTCTTCCCAGTTCAAAAATCACAGAGAAAAAAAAAATGTCGCCTCCTTTGCATTATAAAATCAAAACCCCCTTCTCAAATCAAAATCCAACCCGCCCCACTTCCTTCGGAACGAAACCAAATCGCGAGTGGCTCAAATTCAAAGTCGAAGGCAGGGAGCACGATTTTAATCGTGTACTCCCATTCGAGTTCGTTCGTCAAGCAGAGAGGGGGTTGGTCGAATCGATCGAAGGTGAGGGACTCGAGCTGGTTGCTCGCATCGAGCTCGGTTAGGGCTCGTTTGGGAAGGTCAGGGTCGCGACTCGTGATAGTGGCGAGTGGAATCACGTGGAGCGGCGACTCGGCTTTGAGATAGTGTGGTGGCGTCGAGCTCGTGAGTACGGTGACTTCGTGGTAGCGAGGCGATTCAGTGCTGTCGCACGTGAAGCTGGGAGGAGAAGCTCGTGAATTAGGGGTTGGCAAATGGCTGTACATCGTGAACGACAGGAGGATGTTGACAATGGTGATAGTCTCACGAAGCAGATTTGGGAAGCTCGCGATCGAAGTTGGGGTGACTCGATGGTATTTGGAGATGTCAGCGACGAAGGTCGGGCTGGGAACACACGTACGGCGATGTGGATGGAGGGTTCGCCGATGGCTATGGGGGAAGACGTTGCAATCGCGTTCGAGCATCGGCAGAGATTCTGATCTGGGTTCGTAAGAGAGGTATACGAACTTCATTGCCTTGATTTAATTTTTTTGATTACAGTGAAGTATATTTTGTTGTTGATCTCGAATTTATATCAAGTTAAAGTGAAAATTTATTTAATCTTAAAAATATATATGTATACATATTTACAGTGAAGAAAATTTGTTTAAAGTATTTTGTAAAAGAAGATTCGTTAGAAATTTAATTTATTGGATAAAAAGATTTATTTAAGGGAAAAGAAAAAATTTGTTAAGATAAAATCATTGGTTAATATAAATTATCAAATAGAAGTTTGTTTAAGATTTAAGGTGTTATTTTAAAATAAGAAAATTTGTTAAAGAGAATAATGTTGAAAGTAAATCATAGTATAATTAAAATTACTAAAAATGAAATTGAATTTTAGTTAAATGAATTTATAAAAAGAAAATAGGTTTAAAGAAATTTAAAATGTTGGATTAGATAAGATTATTAATTGAGAAATTGGTTTAGAACAGAACTATCAGGATTAAACAATTAAAAACGGAAACTGGTTAATTAATTGTTTCGAATATTAATAGATGTGTACAAATGTTTATACAAGGTTAATAAAGTCAAGAAAATCGAGTCAAGATGGAAACGGATGGCAAATTAAAAGCTAAGGTGAGATTTTTCTCACTCAAAAATTGATTGCAGTTATTGATTGTTTGATATGATTGCTATGTTGATGGTGATATTAGATATAGTAGGATATATCTATCTATATATAGCAATATATACATATTGGCATATGTATATATTGGATTGATTGATTTCCCGCCTCGTATAGCGGATGAGACCCTATTGCGCCGTTAGTAAGCGGATTTTTATAAAAACCCATATACCGCGATATTCCACCTCGAAGTGGAATGGTATTGTGCTAACGTCTTTGGATGCAGGGAAACAGGTTGGAGGGATCCAACTGGATTCCTCAACTGTATTTATTTATTTACAGATGTTGATATATATTCTATTATCATATGATGATATATGATGTTTGATGTTGTGATGGACTAATTGATGCGTTGCATCATTGGATTCAAAATTTTGAAGTTTAAAAATAACGATTTTAACTTTAAAAGAGATTTTTAAGTATACGTTTTATTTGAAAGTTTGAATTGATTTACTTTAAATAAATAAATGTTATAAATTTAAAGTTATGGAGATTATAATGTTTGTGAAAGATAACCAAAAGATGATCTTTTGAAATAAAGAGTTAAGAAATTTATAAAATGGTTTAAGTTGAGATTTTTGAATTATTAAACCAATGTATATAAAAGATGTATCAAATTGATATTTATCAATTAAAGTTATTGGAATTTTAAAATGAGTTTTATAAGTGATATGAAATTTATAATTATAAAATGTGAAGATATGAAATTTATAATTATAAAATGTGAAGATATGAAATGTATAGAATTATAAATTGTAAAGATATGAAATTTATAGATTTATAAAGTATGAAGTTGTAGAATGAATGATTATAAGAAATTTACTTATAAATTGGATTTTTGCTTTTAAATGGAATATTGATCGGATTGTTAATAAAGAAGATTTATAAATCAAAGTTGTTAAAAAAATATAGAAATAGGATTTATAAACGTTGTTTTATAAATTCAAAATCAATGGAGTTTGATAAATTAAATGTAGGAGGTCATTAAAGAAGATATATTCGCGATTTTGGATAGCGAATCTTTATTGAAATAAAATGTGTAGAGATGATTGAAATTTGGTTAAGTGAATTATATTCACGATTTTGGACAGTGAATATATTCTTAAGGAAAATGGATATGTTCTGGAGAAACGATATTATAAAATGAAGTAATTGTTTTAAAAGATGTTTTAAAACATGTTAAATATCGAAATCATAGATTTCAACATTTATTGTTGAAATAGACGTTTTCGAGAAATAAGGAAATGATGGACTATAACACTGTTGTTATAGTAAATGATTTCCGAAAGGAAATGTTTTATATAGTGTTGGGATTTATATATCTATCTAAATTTTGAATCCCTATACTAGTGATTTTGAGTTGTCGTAACGATGTTTTACGTAACATTCGTTTTGACTCAAATAAAATTTGTGAAAGAGAATGATTTCCTTAAAGAACGAAATGTATACTTAATATTGATTTAAGTATATCGAATATTTTCCAAGTGTTGAAAATAAATAGATTTGTGAAATACTTATTTTTAAATAAGTATGGAAATGTTTTTCCAATATAAAATGAACTGTTTTGAGATTTTATCTTCAAAGATAAATTGAAATGTGAATATTTGAAATTTGTTTTCAAATGATTAAGTGTGGAAATTTTATATCTAGTAAAAGATATTTTGGAAAAGAAATAATTTGGAAAATTATTTGGGATCTGATGATGTTGCGCATCTTTATTGATGGTTAAATAACCGACTATCAGTAATTACCTTGGATATGGTATTTGTTGTGAATTGAATGAATTTGAATGCCACACTTATTTTTAAATAAACGCTCACTATTCGGGTTAGCCGGGAAAGGACCATGGGGTCGTATAACCCATTCCGAATATGTGATACGTCGTTATGAATTGCATTCGAAGACCGGTGTTGAAGACTGGATATTTTTGAAAACGGAAGGATTACCGTCGAGTTACTCTACATCGACTGATCTTCGATTTAGAGGTTTTATCACCCTTAGTGATGGGAAGTCCTGACGTGATTGAAAATTATCCGGAATCCGGATATGCAAGGGCTTCGTGAGAAGTGCCTTCGGTTCTGTTCGATCCTGGAACAGACTTATATGGATTGTGTGTCTGATGTTACAATTTGAGATATAAAGCTGATTTCTTTCAAATACATTTCTGTTGGTGGCGGAGAATTTATTCTCTTAGCTTAACACCCTTCTCTGAGACATACGAGCTCAGAGGTTATGTAGTTGAAATTTATCAGCGATATACTCCCAATTTGGTAACGTGGCATACTGAGTGTTGCTGTGAAATGATCAGTGTTTGATCATTTGCGATATGATCATTTGTTGGATCTTATATCTTTGTGATCATAGGTTGATCATTTTGTTTGACCCGAAGCAGGGCTTTGTAGAAAGCGTAGCTTTGTGGACGAGACTTCATCGAGCCTCACACCCCGGAAATGGTCGAAACAGGAAGGATGCGGCAAGGTTCTAGGGAGTAGCGCCCCTTAGTGTATGTCATTCCTTCTGGATAAAGGTGGTATCATGGTATGGAGCCCAGATACTTAACCTCTGTGGTTGCTGCAAAATTTATTTCTTTGTGGTTGTTGCGAATCGGGGATCCTCGGGAAGATCGGTGACGATCGAGGGATGGCATACGCGTGTCAGTAGTTACCTATTTTTGCAGAGGTAACCCGGCCTTGTTGTAACGATCGTGATTTTTGAATTACTGTCGAAATAAATATTTAAATCAGAAATTTTAAATTGGAAAAAAAAAGTGAAACGTAAGGATACAAACTTACAGGAAACGTGGATGTAGCTTGTACACATTATTAACTCGATAGAGTAAACATAATAGTTTGTATTTTAGGTGCAAATGTTTACGTAGCAGTCGGTACACACCTTCAATTTCGTGTTGCTTGCGTATATAAATCTGTATACTGAAAGCTGGTGGTTTTATAATTGCAGTAAAAAGAAACTGACCAACTGCTCACATTGATTGCTTTATCTTTCCTTGCGTGTGTAGACTTTTATTCTGTATTTTTGTACATGCGTGAGGAATTGGTGCCCAAGCATCACATTATTTTCTGAGTGCGCACGGGTATATTGCCCAAACTTTCTTTCGTGCGTACATGGGAATAATTTGCCTTGCTGTCGCATTCCTTTTCTTTTTTTTAAAGCATAAATAAGAACACTTTGCAGCCATCATCATTTATTAGCAAGCATGTCCTTTTCTCTCTTCTTTTGCACGTCTAGCTTTTAATGCGTTTGTACAGCTTCTCTGCCAACTTATATTTTTATTTTGACTTGTATGCAAAATTGGAAGAGAAACGGCATCACTTCTTTTCATTCCATTTTCTCGGTTGTAGCTTTGAAAACTTATTAATGGCGGTTCCATATTATTGCTTTCTTCTGAAGCTTTGGTGCTAACTGATTTTTTTTGCAGCGAGTTAAGGTGAGTTTTATACTCACTTCTCTAATATATTCAGATCAGTTGATAATTTTGGTTTACTTCAAAGAGCAGCGTGTGCGTGAAAAGTTGTTGCCAAAATAATTTCGTGCGTGCATATTTGCATATAGTGTTTTTCATTTTGAATGGAAAAAAAAAGAGTAGTCCAGAACAACACTTCAGCTACCTGGAGAATTAGATTACATGAAAGCATTGCATGGAACATTTTGAACGTGCATAAATGAGTGTATTAAAATGCGTGTAGACCAATTTGTTCGTGCCAGAGAGTTCTATTTTACATGAAAACGTGCTAGAGAGTTCCTTTTTATATTATTTCTTATGCGTGCAAAGCAGGGTCCTTGTCAAATCATTTTGTGCAAAAGAAAAAAATAGCATTCGAGAATCAGTATTAAATGCATGCAAACTTGTCATATACAAGTGTAAGTCCTGGCACTCTAATTTTATTCCTTTGTATGTGCGTGCCTCAAGTATTAAATGCATGCGAATTAAACTATGTCCAGCCCTTTTAAATTGCAAACCAAGTGCATGCATAGTAAAATATGTCCAGGCCATTATATTAGGATGTACGTGCAAGATTGAATTGCTTAGAAATGTGTCCAGGTTACACATAATTAGTGCACACATATTATTATTGCGTGTAAGGTTAGTTCCAGATCTTTTAGTTTTAGCATTTTTGGTGTGTCTGCATATTAGCGTGCATGCATTTAGGTGTAACGCAAAATATTTATTTTTGTGTGCAAAACAGAGTCCAGTTCAAGGATGATGGAGTTATTAAATATTTTCATTTCTTCATTTTCGAGTGATGTGTTTTATGAATATCGGGTAATGCAGTTTAATTATTAATTTTTGTTGAACCGGTGTTAAGTTTTTAAACGTATTTTATTACCGTTATTATATAATGGAATTCTTACGCCGGTATTATATTTTTGAAGTGTGTTGTTTTGATGACATTTTTGACGAATAAAAATTACTGCTTTTTGACTGTAGTAACCGTCAATTTTAAAGTGAAATTTTAAGCGGTTATCCCGCAATGCTGATTTGGTATCCGTTTTTACGGTGTTTTGTGAAGCGCAATTTCCTCGTCGAAATTGCTACAGATGTTGCTATTTTAATCACGTATTTTAAAAATCGTTTTAAAATAAAAGTGTTTCAAAAATTTTTACACTTTGCGCTTTCAAAAGAATGAGGAAGCGATTTAAACGCTTCAGCAAAATTGAGGACTATGAACCCTTACTTTTACTGATTCGCTTAATTCCGGACTTGTCCGTTTGAGAACGTAAAATGTATTTTTATAAAATACACAATTTTGCACTTTCAAGGAAACGATGAAGAGATTTAAACGATTTAGCAAAAGTGCGGAGTATAGAACCACACTTTTACTATTTCGGTTAAATCCGGACTCGTTAATTGAAATATTTGTTGTTTGATGATTTTGATGATTTTGTGCGCTTTTGAGCGACTATGATGGACCTTCGGGTCATATGATGGACCTTCGGGTCAAATACCAGTACTAGACCTTCGGGTCATATGTTGGACCTTCGGGTCATATGTTGGGCGCCAAAAATTATGATGACAGTACTTGGTAGGCTTCGGCCATATGTTGATGCACGTGCGGCGTAGCTAAAACTCGCCATTTGTTGGGATCGATCCACTTTTATGTTGATTTTCTAGTTATCTATTTTTGATGTCTAGATTTTGTGAATTGTTGTTTTGAATTCAATTGTGAATTTGAAAGTTGATTTTGATGGAGTTTGATGTGATTTCTTCATTTAACTATGTTGATTTCTTATGTTGAATAGTCTCATTCGAGATTATTATTATTTTACTTTGATGTTATTTATGATGCACTCACATATAAGAATAAATTAGACTGATCCGTTTATTATTTCTTTTTGAATAATACTCGGGTCAGACCGAGTTATTTCAGGGTAGTCTCTATCTCTGATTCTGTAGCAGCTTCAGCTTTTGGGATATCGCATCATCTTTTGTCTAGCCTTCGAGGAGTTCTTTTGGTTATTCGACTCTCATCTTATGTATGTTGATGTATATGTTTATGTACATTTGGTTCATGTGAACCATCGACTGTTGTAGCATATATTCCAGACTTGTCTTCCGCTATATATCTGATATTTCTGTACTGATGTGATTATACTATCAGTGTTGTTGTTATTATGAGTTGTTCTGAATTTTTCTTTAGCCACTGTAGTTTCGTTTTAGATTTGGATTGAATATATATCTTTGGGAGTAATTTATACAACTCCTATCGATGTAATCAATACTCGTCTAAGGCATAACTTACAGATGGTCGCTCCTCACAAGCCTTATTCTTCGCAATAGCAGACGTTATTCCTTATAATAACCTTTGTTATTGTGAGCATAGAGGTGGGGCGTCACAGCTTGGTATCAGAGCGAGGTTCAGAACAAATTATAATAAACACAGAACAGAAACAGAATGGAATATGTGATACAACTATTCAAGGGTTTTGTTCGTGCCTTTCTAATCGATTCCTTCGTTGTTCTTAAACTTCTTATCCTCTCTAAAAAGTTGGAATATGTCTAGGAATATATCTCATATTTCCGTAGTATTCCATTTGTTAAATTCCTTATCAGTCTTGTTGTAGTTTCCTTGAGTTAAAACAAGGAAAGTCCTCTGTTTCCGATTGTCCTACTGCTCCTAAGGATTTCAAATCCGGGAAGCTTAATGTTGCTTAAGGTTCTGGTGATTCTTCTCAGCCTAAAGGTATTCTTCCTTCTATTTTGGAAGGTTTTATTTTATTTCATAGCCGTTCTATTAGAGTTCTTTTCGATACGGGTGCATCACATTCATTCGTGTCGAAGAAGCTTGTTGGTGTTATTCCTTTGGATGTTATTACTCTTTGCGATCCTTTGAGGATTGTGAATCCTATTGGTGGATCCGCTACTCTTGGTTTATTGTGTGTTGATGTAAAGATTATTCTTTGTGGGTTTTTCCTTTCGTGCAAATCTGCATGTTATGGATCATCTTGGTTTTGATACGATTTTGGGAATGGATTGGCTCGTCCGTTATGAAGTTCAATCCTATGTCCTAAAAGAATTTTATATCTCAAGCATCCCGATGCTATCGAGCAGTTATCTAGTATATTTCGAAGTATGGACCATCCTTCGAATGCTTTCATTTCTTCCTTCGAATGCTTTCATTTCTTCCTTCGAATCAGATGATGTCTTAGCTAATATTCCTGTAGTTTGTGATTTTCTGATGTCTTCGAGCTTATTTTGAGTTTGCCGTCGATTAGGGCAATTGAGTTCCGTATTGATCTTATCTTTGATGTTCATTCTGTCAGTCGTCCTCCCACGAGGATGTTTGTTAAGGAAAATGAGGAACTCAAGCCTCAATTATCTGAGTTGGAAGTCAAGCGATTTATTCGTTCTAGCCTTTCTCCTTGGGGCGCCGTCGTTGTCTTCGTTAAGAAGCCAGATGGTACTCTTAGGCTTTACATTGATTTTAGCAAGCTTAACGAGTTCACTATCAAATAGGTACCCATTACCTAGGATCGACGGCATGTTCGATCAAGTAAGTGGCGCTAAACTGTTCTCCCAATTCAACCTTACCATTGGTTTTCACTTGGCTACGAGTTGCGGAAGTTAGCATTCCACTTACCGCATTCCGCACTCGTTATGATTCTTATGAATGACTTATTACGTCATTCAGTTGCCCAGCCTAATTCATCCATTTTATGAATCGAGTATTCTACGAATATCTCGATGACTCCATTTGTGTATTTATTGACTTTGGATGAAAACATCAATTTAAAATTTGGCAAATCTTTTTCGTAAGATTTATTTACAAGTATATTTGGATTTGTGTTTATCATATAGAAGATGTTTTTGTGATTGTATTGCCCATTGAGTGCTTTAAGAATTCTGGTCGATGCGCTTGATCAACGTTATCGATAGGAATCTCCTAAACGCTTTGATGAGACAATTTGACACAATAAATTGATTTATAAAAAGTAAATTTTTCTAGAAAGTGATTTCATAAAGAAGATTATCAGAAAGAACTCTTTTCCGATACTCTTATTCTTGTGGTTCCCGAAGGGAACCAAGACTCTATTGATTATACCAATGTCAGTCGTATTGGTTTGGGTGTCGTTCTCTTGCAAAAAGAAAATGTGCTATCACTTATGCTTCTTTACAATTAAAGCCGATCGAGACTAGGTATGTCATTCATGATCTAGTGCTCGTGGCTATTGTTTTGCTTTTAGAGTTTGACATCGTTATTTTTGGAAAGGAGTGGTGTTCTCCACTCTGATCACTATTCTCAGAAGTATCTATTCACTCAGAAGGAATGTAATTTGAGATAACAGCGTTGGATCGAATTCCTAGCTTCTTATGATTTCCATATTCAGTATACCCCTGGTAAGGGTAATCGAGTTGCTGATGCGCTTAGTCGTAGGCAGCAAATTGTTGTTTCCACGATGCTAGCAGAGTGGAATATTTTGGAAGCTTTATCTCTTTGTGATATTAGAGGCTGTCCTTCAGTTTCTGATTCTCCCGTTCTTTTATTTAGCATGGAAGCTCGTCCTAGTTTGTTGGATCGTGTTGCCGATGCCTAGAAACAAGATCCACATATTGCCTATCTTATTCAGAGTTGTAAATCGGAATCCCGAAGTGATGATCTGAAGGATTTCGATATTGATATTCATGGTTGTATTCGGAGGAAGGGTAGATCGATCGTGCCTAGTGTTTCTAATCTTAGAAATGACATTCTTGAGGACTGTCATCGCTCTAAGTATGTTATCCATTCGGGTAGTATTATGATGTATGCTGTTGTCAAACGCTTATACTTTTGGGAGGGTATGAAGCGTGAGGTTACAAGTTATGTAAGTTGTTGCTTAACTTGTCAACTTATTAAAGCAGAACACCATCGCCCTAGTGGTCTTTTGCAACCTCTTGAGATTCCATTATGGAAATGGGATCAAATTTCTTTGGACTCCATTGATGGTCTACCTCGTTCGAGGTCGGGCCATACTAGTATTTGGGTGATTGTTGACCGATTGACTAAATCAGCCCATTTTATTCCTATTAAGTCCAATCGGACTACTCCTTTATTGGCTAAGCTGTTTATTAAAGAAGTCGTTCGACTTCATGGTGTGCCTGGTTCTATTGTTAGTGACAGAGATCCGCTTTTCACAAGTGGTTTCTGGCAGAGCCTTCAAAAAGCTTTGGGCACTAAGCTCAATCTCAGTGCAGCTTATCATCCACAGTCTGATGGTCAGACTGAAAGGGTGAATCAAGTTTTAGAGAATCACCTTCGAGCTTGCATTCTTGATTTTGGTGGTAGTTGGAAAGACCACTTACCTCTTGTTGAATTTTCTTATAACAACAGTTTTCAATCCAGTATCGGTATGGCTCCTTTCGAAGCTCTTTACGGAAGGTCGTGTCGATCACAATCTTGTTAGTTGGAATCGGGGGAAAAGTTAGTTCTCGATCCCGATTATATTCGTGATTCTTTTGAGAAGATTGATATTATCGGGCAGATAATGAAAGAGGCTCGGAATAGGCAGAAATCTTATGCCTATCATCGTAGGAAGCCTTTGAAATTTTCGGTTGGCGATCGCGTATTCATTCGTGTTTCTCCAATGAAGGGTGTGGTACGTTTTAGTAGCTTCGGGAAATTGACTCCTTGTTATATTGGACCGTTTCCTATTACGGAACGTATTGGCCCTATTGCTTATCGCGTATCGCCACCTATTCAGTTTTTGGGAATTCATGACGTATTTCATGTATCCCAGCTTCGTCGATGCCTTCGAGATTCCGATTCAATTACTGATCCTCCTATGTTGCAAGATCTTGAGATCTCATCCGACTTGTCTATTGTGCAAAATCCTATTCGTGTGCTAGCTACGGAGGTTAAACGCCTTCGGAATAAAGAAGTCCCGCTTGTAAAAAATAAATTCAATGGTCCTCAAACCCCAAAGATAGCACTTGGGAAACCAAAGAATTCATCGAGCATTCTTATCCCGGTTTTCTCTCCTCTTCGAGTGGGGGTGAGCATTCTTATTCATCTTTTCTATTTTAATTTTGTTGGGATAAATTATTTGTGTTATTAACACCTTGGTATGAAAATTTCGGGGACGCAATTTTTATAAGGAGGGGAGTCTGTAACGATCGTGATTTTTGAATTACTGTCGAAATAAATATTTAAATCAGAAATTTTAAATTGGAAAAAAAAAGTGAAACGTAAGGATACAAACTTACAGGAAACGTGGATGTAGCTTGTACACATTATTAACTCGATAGAGTAAACATAATAGTTTGTATTTTAGGTGCAAATGTTTACGTAGCAGTCGGTACACACCTTCAATTTCGTGTTGCTTGCGTATATAAATCTGTATACTGAAAGCTGGTGGTTTTATAATTGCAGTAAAAAGAAACTGACCAACTGCTCACATTGATTGCTTTATCTTTCCTTGCGTGTGTAGACTTTTATTCTGTATTTTTGTACATGCGTGAGGAATTGGTGCCCAAGCATCACATTATTTTCTGAGTGCGCACGGGTATATTGCCCAAACTTTCTTTCGTGCGTACATGGGAATAATTTGCCTTGCTGTCGCATTCCTTTTCTTTTTTTTAAAGCATAAATAAGAACACTTTGCAGCCATCATCATTTATTAGCAAGCATGTCCTTTTCTCTCTTCTTTTGCACGTCTAGCTTTTAATGCGTTTGTACAGCTTCTCTGCCAACTTATATTTTTATTTTGACTTGTATGCAAAATTGGAAGAGAAACGGCATCACTTCTTTTCATTCCATTTTCTCGGTTGTAGCTTTGAAAACTTATTAATGGCGGTTCCATATTATTGCTTTCTTCTGAAGCTTTGGTGCTAACTGATTTTTTTTGCAGCGAGTTAAGGTGAGTTTTATACTCACTTCTCTAATATATTCAGATCAGTTGATAATTTTGGTTTACTTCAAAGAGCAGCGTGTGCGTGAAAAGTTGTTGCCAAAATAATTTCGTGCGTGCATATTTGCATATAGTGTTTTTCATTTTGAATGGAAAAAAAAAGAGTAGTCCAGAACAACACTTCAGCTACCTGGAGAATTAGATTACATGAAAGCATTGCATGGAACATTTTGAACGTGCATAAATGAGTGTATTAAAATGCGTGTAGACCAATTTGTTCGTGCCAGAGAGTTCTATTTTACATGAAAACGTGCTAGAGAGTTCCTTTTTATATTATTTCTTATGCGTGCAAAGCAGGGTCCTTGTCAAATCATTTTGTGCAAAAGAAAAAAATAGCATTCGAGAATCAGTATTAAATGCATGCAAACTTGTCATATACAAGTGTAAGTCCTGGCACTCTAATTTTATTCCTTTGTATGTGCGTGCCTCAAGTATTAAATGCATGCGAATTAAACTATGTCCAGCCCTTTTAAATTGCAAACCAAGTGCATGCATAGTAAAATATGTCCAGGCCATTATATTAGGATGTACGTGCAAGATTGAATTGCTTAGAAATGTGTCCAGGTTACACATAATTAGTGCACACATATTATTATTGCGTGTAAGGTTAGTTCCAGATCTTTTAGTTTTAGCATTTTTGGTGTGTCTGCATATTAGCGTGCATGCATTTAGGTGTAACGCAAAATATTTATTTTTGTGTGCAAAACAGAGTCCAGTTCAAGGATGATGGAGTTATTAAATATTTTCATTTCTTCATTTTCGAGTGATGTGTTTTATGAATATCGGGTAATGCAGTTTAATTATTAATTTTTGTTGAACCGGTGTTAAGTTTTTAAACGTATTTTATTACCGTTATTATATAATGGAATTCTTACGCCGGTATTATATTTTTGAAGTGTGTTGTTTTGATGACATTTTTGACGAATAAAAATTACTGCTTTTTGACTGTAGTAACCGTCAATTTTAAAGTGAAATTTTAAGCGGTTATCCCGCAATGCTGATTTGGTATCCGTTTTTACGGTGTTTTGTGAAGCGCAATTTCCTCGTCGAAATTGCTACAGATGTTGCTATTTTAATCACGTATTTTAAAAATCGTTTTAAAATAAAAGTGTTTCAAAAATTTTTACACTTTGCGCTTTCAAAAGAATGAGGAAGCGATTTAAACGCTTCAGCAAAATTGAGGACTATGAACCCTTACTTTTACTGATTCGCTTAATTCCGGACTTGTCCGTTTGAGAACGTAAAATGTATTTTTATAAAATACACAATTTTGCACTTTCAAGGAAACGATGAAGAGATTTAAACGATTTAGCAAAAGTGCGGAGTATAGAACCACACTTTTACTATTTCGGTTAAATCCGGACTCGTTAATTGAAATATTTGTTGTTTGATGATTTTGATGATTTTGTGCGCTTTTGAGCGACTATGATGGACCTTCGGGTCATATGATGGACCTTCGGGTCAAATACCAGTACTAGACCTTCGGGTCATATGTTGGACCTTCGGGTCATATGTTGGGCGCCAAAAATTATGATGACAGTACTTGGTAGGCTTCGGCCATATGTTGATGCACGTGCGGCGTAGCTAAAACTCGCCATTTGTTGGGATCGATCCACTTTTATGTTGATTTTCTAGTTATCTATTTTTGATGTCTAGATTTTGTGAATTGTTGTTTTGAATTCAATTGTGAATTTGAAAGTTGATTTTGATGGAGTTTGATGTGATTTCTTCATTTAACTATGTTGATTTCTTATGTTGAATAGTCTCATTCGAGATTATTATTATTTTACTTTGATGTTATTTATGATGCACTCACATATAAGAATAAATTAGACTGATCCGTTTATTATTTCTTTTTGAATAATACTCGGGTCAGACCGAGTTATTTCAGGGTAGTCTCTATCTCTGATTCTGTAGCAGCTTCAGCTTTTGGGATATCGCATCATCTTTTGTCTAGCCTTCGAGGAGTTCTTTTGGTTATTCGACTCTCATCTTATGTATGTTGATGTATATGTTTATGTACATTTGGTTCATGTGAACCATCGACTGTTGTAGCATATATTCCAGACTTGTCTTCCGCTATATATCTGATATTTCTGTACTGATGTGATTATACTATCAGTGTTGTTGTTATTATGAGTTGTTCTGAATTTTTCTTTAGCCACTGTAGTTTCGTTTTAGATTTGGATTGAATATATATCTTTGGGAGTAATTTATACAACTCCTATCGATGTAATCAATACTCGTCTAAGGCATAACTTACAGATGGTCGCTCCTCACAAGCCTTATTCTTCGCAATAGCAGACGTTATTCCTTATAATAACCTTTGTTATTGTGAGCATAGAGGTGGGGCGTCACACTTGTGTTGGCAGAGATCCGGTTAGGTTCTCGGGTCGTCTATTCCAGGGACGTACCCATCGTGGATAGGAAGTTCCTTAGCCTGACCATTTGTTGGAAATCCAAACTCCAATACGAACTTTATACGGTATTAGTTGTAGAACCTGCCATTTACGTACGGTGGTCACCACTGTTTAGATGGTAGCTATAGTAGGCATACGATACTGGTCGTATGTTGGCTAAGATTAATATTATACTTTCGAAATGTTTTCTACACTATGCACTAATAATAATATCAAAAAGAATTTGATTTTGCGTAGTAAGCATCTTTGACTATCATAAGAAGAAATCTCCTCCAATTCTGCGTTTGCATTGTGTGTGTGGTGGGAGGTCTTATGGTAGTTTCATTTTCCAAAAGCATTGCGAATTTGTTTTATTTTCTTTGTGAAAGAATAACTGTTTTACGATCTCACACCAGTCACCATGACTGACTCGGAGTTTATTGTTCCCTTCTAAACTCTGGGTGCCCACCAATTTCCACACGGGCAGCCTAGAGTTATGTTATCAGGATATTCTGGATATTCTGGAGCTTTGGAGATAAGCTGGATGACGAGACGTAGTATTTGTATCTGATAGTATTTATTCCACTGTGTATTCTGTATGAGGACAAGTTTATATAACTGTCCATTGTTGTATATTGACTCTGATGATTGATGTATGTATAAAATGATATAGTTCTTTGTTTAAAGATTATTCATTTATCTATTATATATTGTTCCGCTGCGATGTGTAAGATTCTGATATTGTTTTCCTGTTTCTGCTCTTCTTCTGTTTTCTTCTTCTTCTCTTTTTCTTCTATTTCTTCTTTCTAAAACCCTCACTATTGGAGTTTTCGGCACTCGATTTCTCGGCAGTCGATAAAGTGAGTATCGATGTCGAATTTTCGAAAGTCGAAAATTTCGGTACGTGACAGCGTGGTATCAGAGCATATGGTTAAGCGACAACCCTGCTCTGTTGGGTGTTACTCATTAGAGATAGAGTCAGTAGTACTCTAGAATGAGTTTGAGTGTAATAATAGATACGAGCGCGTATTTGTTAGTGAACATAAAAATGTTTTATATTGTGTTTGCTTATCCGTTGAGATGTTTGTGAATTTTGGTCGGTATGTGGGACGCTATATTATCGATAGGGATTTCTAAACACTTAAACGAGGCAAGACGACATAGTATTGTTTTAAAATAGGGTAAATGAGATAATTTTACCCAAAACTATTTTTGTATAGAAAAGAAATAATTTTCTATGAATTATCATAGTATATGGATGTTTGGTTGTTAGGAAGTAATAACATTGAAACATTATCATTGTTATCTGAAATTGAATGAGAAATTAAAAATAACAACCAAAGATTTGAAGATAAATCCATTTAACAAATGTAAATTATAAATGTGAATTGAAATATAAGGAAATAAATTCATATAAGAATAAAATTGTGGATATAAATTGTAAATGTGAATTGTAATTTAAAACGAAATCCAGAGAAGTTTTTGGAAAGGTTTTGAAAAGAATCTGGAAAATTTGGAGATTTGGAAGTTTAAATCTTTTTGATTTGAAAATGAATTGCAAAGGTTTTGAAAATTATTTTAGAAGGATGAAAGCTCTAAACTCTTTTCGGTCGCTAGAAAATAATTTCGATGATGATCGCGACATCACCGGTGTTCATTTTCGGGTTTCCAAAAGAGAAATTGCTGCCAAATTATTTTAAATGGAAGTGGTTTGAAAAATTTGGGTTTTGTTTTGGAAATTCAAAAGGATAATTTGAATTGTTTTCAAAATGGCTTTGAAAGGTTGAAAAGACTCTGGAATACTATATAAAAATATTTATGAAATATTATGAAATTGATAACTTATAAAATATTGAGATCTGATTGGAATGAAATTCAAATTGTAAATGAATTTATAACTTGGAATAGAATTCAAGAAGGTAATTGAAAATTTAAAATTCAATAATGGAATGAAATTGTGAATATGAAATTATAATTGAAAATAGAATTCTAATGGAATGAAATTAGTAAGGTGAATGTATCAATGATCTTATAAATCGAAATGTAAATAAGTTGATAACTTATAAAAGATTTGAAAATGAATAGAACTGAAATTGAATTTGATTTGTGAAGTATTAAACTAAAATTTGTAAGTGAAGCTTATTAAATGAAGTGAATAAGATTAAAACTGAATGTTAAACTTCTTTTGAATTTGGTAGTAAATGAAGTTGAAACCGAATGAAAATATGAAATGCAAATTAAATTGAATGGAATCAATTGCCAATGAAGTGAACTAAAGATAATTGATAAATTCAATATTCAGAATAGAAGATAAAATTGAATTCAAATGAAATTGAAATGAAAAATTGAACGAAAATGAATATGTAACTTCAACAGTGAAGTAAAAATGTATAAGCAGTTTATATCGAAATTTTGTAATAGAATTTGCAAAATGGTTTGAATGTTGTAACTAGATATTATGGCTAGTAGGACATACAGGTGTTATAAAAGGAATTGGAATTTTGATTTCGAAGATAATTTGAATTGCTCGAAAAAGGTATGTATTTAAATTTGAATATGAGATTTGATGACTTATTTCTCTAGCCGCTTGGCTTTTTCTTTTTCTTTTTGAAATCTGAGGGTCCGGAGGGACGGTTTGTAGTCGTGCCGTATTAGCCATGCAAAGGAGACGCTGGCAAAATTTTTTGAAAATTTAGGGCGTTAGAAAATTTTTGAGAAAATTTAGAAGTTTAAATTTGAATTTAAATTTAAATTTGAATAAAGTAGTAAAACAATGATTGTTTGAAACTTAAAGTTGAGGTTGAAATTTAGTTAGGTGATAACGAATCTTTAGTAGGAAGATCTGTTTGAAAAGTGATAAAACTATTTGGATTGTAAAAAATAGTAGACGAGTTAAGGACCTTTTTTCCTAACTTGTAATTTCGAGGACGAAATTCTTTTAAGGAGGGAAGTCTGTAACGACCCAGAATTTTGAACGAATTAAATTGAGAATATTTAATTAATTTTAAATATTTGAACGACGATTTAATTTGAATCCCGAATAAGACTTTAAATCGGCGATTAAATTATAGAATTTAATCTGTTGATAGTTGAATAAAAATTCGAATCTTCAATTTTAAGCTGAAGAAAAATATTTCAAAGGCTTTTAAAATTCGTAATGATAATACTGGAGATAATAGAAGCTTCAGAATAGAATTTGAAAGTAATCGTTCAGTTTTGAAATTAAATCGTTCAATCGAATTTAAAAATAGCCGTCCGAGGCGCAGTCTCGGAATTCGACGAAACCAGTTCCATTGGGTCCGTAATATTGAATTATTGTCGGATTTCCAATTTCGTATTTTTCGGAATTGTTATGTGAGCATACGACACATAAACGCGTTGAATCTTTATCGAATTCAATTTGAATTCAAATTTAAATTGGTCACATCAGCTACCTTTCGTTCCATTTTATCACGCCTAAAATCACGGCTAAAATCGTGTAAGCACACGACACTTCTCTGATAAATCACGTTCCTCCCTCTCTTCCCAGTTCAAAAATCACAGAGAAAATAAAAATGTCGCCTCCTTTGCATTATAAAATCAAAACCCCCTTCTCAAATCAAAATCCAACCCGCCCCACTTCCTTCGGAACGAAACCAAATCGCGAGTGGCTCAAATTCAAAGTCGAAGGCAGGGAGCACGATTTCAATCGTGTACTCCCATTCGAGTTCGTTCGTCAAGCAGAGAGGGGGTTGGTCGAATCGATCGAAGGTGAGGGACTCGAGCTGGTTGCTTGCATCGAGCTCGGTTAGGGCTCGTTTGGGAAGGTCAGGGTCGCGACTCGTGATAGTGGCGAGTGGAATCACGTGGAGCGGCGACTCGGCTTTGAGATAGTGTGGTGGCGTCGAGCTCGTGAGTACGGTGACTTCGTGGTAGCGAGGCGATTCAGTGCTGTCGCACGTGAAGCTGGGAGGAGAAGCTCGTGAATTAGGGGTTGGCAAATGGCTTTACATCGTGAACGACAGGAGGATGTTGACAATGGTGATAGTCTCACGAAGTAGATTTGGGAAGCTCGCGATCGAAGTTGGGGTGACTCGATGGTATTTGGAGATGTCAGCAACGAAGGTCGGGCTGGGAACACACGTACGGCGATGTGGATGGAGGGTTCGCCGATGGCTATGGGGGAAGACGTTGCAATCGCGTTCGAGCATCGGCAGAGATTCTGATCTGGGTTCGTAAGAGAGGTATACGAACTTCATTGCCTTGATTTAATTTTTTTGATTACAGTGAAGTATATTTTGTTGTTGATCTCGAATTTATATCAAGTTAAAGTGAAAATTTATTTAATCTTAAAAATATATATGTATACATATTTACAGTGAAGAAAATTTGTTTAAAGTATTTTGTAAAAGAAGATTCGTTAGAAATTTAATTTATTGGATAAAAAGATTTATTTAAGGGAAAAGAAAAAATTTGTTAAGATAAAATCATTGGTTAATATAAATTATCAAATAGAAGTTTGTTTAAGATTTAAGGTGTTATTTTAAAATAAGAAAATTTGTTAAAGAGAATAATGTTGAAAGTAAATCATTGGAAATTAAAATTACTAAAAATGAAATTGAATTTTAGTTAAATGAATTTATAAAAAGAAAATAGGTTTAAAGAAATTTAAAATGTTGGATTAGATAAGATTATTAATTGAGAAATTGGTTTAGAACAGAACTATCAGGATTAAACAAATAAAAACGGAAACTGGTTAATTAATTGTTTCGAATATTAATAGATGTGTACAAATGTTTATACAAGGTTAATAAAGTCAAGAAAATCGAGTCAAGATGGAAACGGATGGCAAATTAAAAGCTAAGGTGAGATTTTTCTCACTCAAAAATTGATTGCAGTTATTGATTGTTTGATATGATTGCTATGTTGATGGTGATATTAGATATAGTAGGATATATCTATCTATATATAGCAATATATACATATTGGCATATGTATATATTGGATTGATTGATTTCCCGCCTCGTATAGCGGATGAGACCCTATTGCGCCGTTAGTAAGCGGATTTTTATAAAAACCCATATACCGTGATATTCCACCTCGAAGTGGAATGGTATTGTGCTAACGTCTTTGGATGCAGGGAAACAGGTTGGAGGGATCCAACTGGATTCCTCAACTGTATTTATTTATTTACAGATGTTGATATATATTCTGTTATCATATGATGATATATGATGTTTGATGTTGTGATGGACTAATTGATGCGTTGCATCATTGGATTCAAAATTTTGAAGTTTAAAAATAACGATTTTAACTTTAAAAGAGATTTTTAAGTATACGTTTTATTTGAAAGTTTGAATTGATTTACTTTAAATAAATAAATGTTATAAATTTAAAGTTATGGAGATTATAATGTTTGTGAAAGATAACCAAAAGATGATCTTTTGAAATAAAGAGTTAAGAAATTTATAAAATGGTTTAAGTTGAGATTTTTGAATTATTAAACCAATGTATATAAAAGATGTATCAAATTGATATTTATCAATTAAAGTTATTGGAATTTTAAAATGAGTTTTATAAGTGATATGAAATTTATAATTATAAAATGTGAAGATATGAAATTTATAATTATAAAATGTGAAGATATGAAATGTATAGAATTATAAATTGTAAAGATATGAAATTTATAGATTTATAAAGTATGAAGTTGTAGAATGAATGATTATAAGAAATTTACTTATAAATTGGATTTTTGCTTTTAAATGGAATATTGATCGGATTGTTAATAAAGAAGATTTATAAATCAAAGTTGTTAAAAAAATATAGAAATAGGATTTATAAACGTTGTTTTATAAATTCAAAATCAATGGAGTTTGATAAATTAAATGTAGGAGGTCATTAAAGAAGATATATTCGCGATTTTGGATAGCGAATCTTTATTGAAATAAAATGTGTAGAGATGATTGAAATTTGGTTAAGTGAATTATATTCACGATTTTGGACAGTGAATATATTCTTAAGGAAAATGGATATGTTCTGGAGAAACGATATTATAAAATGAAGTAATTGTTTTAAAAGATGTTTTAAAACGTGTTAAATATCGAAATCATAGATTTCAACATTTATTGTTGAAATAGACGTTTTCGAGAAATAAGGAAATGATGGACTATAACACTGTTGTTATAGTAAATGATTTCCGAAAGGAAATGTTTTATATAGTGTTGGGATTTATATATCTATCTAAATTTTGAATCCCTATACTAGTGATTTTGAGTTGTCGTAACGATGTTTTACGTAACATTCGTTTTGACTCAAATAAAATTTGTGAAAGAGAATGATTTCCTTAAAGAACGAAATGTATACTTAATATTGATTTAAGTATATCGAATATTTTCCAAGTGTTGAAAATAAATAGATTTGTGAAATACTTATTTTTAAATAATTATGGAAATGTTTTTCCAATATGAAATGAACTGTTTTGAGATTTTATCTTCAAAGATAAATTGAAATGTGAATATTTGAAATTTGTTTTCAAATGATTAAGTGTGGAAATTTTATATCTAGTAAAAGATATTTTGGAAAAGAAATTATTTGGAAAATTATTTGGGATCTGATGATGTTGCGCATCTTTATTGATAGTTAAATAACCGACTATCAGTAATTACCTTGGATATGGTATTTGTTGTGAATTGAATGAATTTGAATGCCACACTTATTTTTAAATAAACGCTCACTATTCGGGTTAGCCGGGAAAGGACCATGGGGTCGTATAACCCATTCCGAATATGTGATACGTCGTTATGAATTGCATTCGAAGACCGGTGTTGAAGACTGGATATTTTTGAAAACGGAAGGATTACCGTCGAGTTACTCTACATCGACTGATCTTCGATTTAGAGGTTTTATCACCCTTAGTGATGGGAAGTCCTGACGTGATTGAAAATTATCCAGAATCCGGATATGCAAGGGCTTCGTGAGAAGTGCCTTCGGTTCTGTTCGATCCTGGAACAGACTTATATGGATTGTGTGTCTGATGTTACAATTTGAGATATAAAGCTGATTTCTTTCAAATACATTTCTGTTGGTGGCGGAGAATTTATTCTCTTAGCTTAACACCCTTCTCTGAGACATACGAGCTCAGAGGTTATGTAGTTGAAATTTATCAGCGATATACTCCCAATTTGGTAACGTGGCATACTGAGTGTTGCTGTGAAATGATCAGTGTTTGATCATTTGTGATATGATCATTTGTTGGATCTTATATCTTTGTGATCATAGGTTGATCATTTTGTTTGACCCGAAGCAGGGCTTTGTAGAAAGCGTAGTGTTTGTACCAAAAATGGGCACAACACTCTTCGGAAGTCTTTGAAGAGATAAACGCGCAGAATGAAGATTAAAACTGTGGGTTATCTAACAAAAACTCCAAATAACAGAAAGTAAATTGCAAAGACAAGCGATTTAGAGTGGTTCGGCTTTGTAGCCTACGTCCACTATGAAGGTTTGATGATTTTATTGCTCGACGCTCGAAGATTACAATTCTTTATACTGTAATACAACTGAATTCAAATTCTAAGTGTCAATCTAAAGCAGCGGTGGTGTTCTGGAGTAAATCTGGCAGAATCTGGGCGCTCTTCAGTACTTAGAATTCTCCGACCCCTTTTCTGAATGACCAGGGGGTCTATTTATAGGTGTGGGAGGCTGGTATTTCGCCCAAAATGAGGGGAGACCAGTTCTGGCACGTCAGGGGGCCCACATGGCCGAAATCTGGAGATCCGGGCCCACTTTGGGATCGATTCGACCCTTGGTTCGAATCGATCAAGAAATCATCCAAACGAGCTGAAATTTGGCGTGTACATCCTTCATCATGTGCTTAAGCTTCTGTGAAAATTTCATAGCATTTGGACTTGTAGAACTCGAGTTATGATCGATTCAAGTTGGTGTTTTTCGTATTCTGGAGTCGTTCGAATCGATCTGCTCAAATCGATTCGTTCGAATCGATCTTCCTGCTTGTGAGGATGGTGACGTGGTGCGCTTCCTTCGAATCGGTCCGCTTTGCACTCCGCTTTGACTGGGTCGAATCCATGACCTCGGCTACTTCGATTCGATGGTTTTGAGGAAATGGATTCGAAGAGGTGTAAGTTCGAATCGATCAGGATGGATTCGAAGACAGTTATGAAGGGGAGTCAAAGTCTCTATAACTGAATGGATTCGAAGGTACTGGAGTCGAATATTGGTCTCCTCCGAATCGATGACGTTGGTGCTTTGGAATGGAGTCGGAGCTCCTCTGCCTGCATGGATTCGATGCGAAGCCTTAAGGATGGATTCGAACCAATATATAGTTGATGGATTCGAACGCAGGCTCCTTTATCATCGATTCGAAGGTAAGCGTCCACGATGGATTCGAAGCAGACGAGAGGGGATGGATTCGAAGACGATCGAGTCGACCTTAATGGATTCGAACACAAGGTTGTTTCCTCCATTTTCCATCGGTGATATCTTGAGCATACGAACTCGGATTGACTTGAAAATTGGAACGTCACTTCCTCTGGCCTTGCTTAGCATATCTTATCAATTGTGGCCCGATCCGGACTCGGACAAATATCGTCGATATTCGTAGTGATCCTACGTGTAACCGACTTCCAAGACGATCTGTTACTGTTTTCTAGTTAAGTCCTTGATATCACGGCCTTGCCAAAAGGCGGGATAACATTTGCCCCCCAAAGTACGTCTTGTGTAAACATGACGTGCTTTGAAAAGTCGCAGTCTCTCACTGGACAGCTATGACATGCTTTACCGAAAGTTGCATTCTGTATTGCCGTAATCGACCGTCGCAAAATAGTGACTGGCTGTCAGTTTTTTGGGTCATGACGAGATGAATATTCGATCCCTGTAAATGATAGAGATCAAGCATTAGTCAGAAATACGCGCATACGTGTATTGTCTTGGCTTTGATTAACGTTGCGTGATTGCAAGTTGTTGTCAGTTCGGTTTACTATCGAAATCTGCGTCGGTCCTCTCCTGGACCGATTTGAGATTTGAGTTAAAACACTGCCTTTACGATTGCCTATGATTATCTTCTTGTATCGATCCTCTCCTGAATCGAGGTAAAAAAGGTAATCCAGTAATCTTTTCACGTCGAAGCGATGTGTTCATTTTTATAGATGGTTTTGATGGATTCGAAGGGCGGATGGAGTAGAAGTTGTGAGTGTTCGGATCAATATTGCTTTGCTTCGATGCTGCCGGAATGGATTCGATGTGGCAAAGGATTCGAAACCGGTTGGATTCGAACTAAAGGAGGGATTCGAACCGGTGGAACGACGCTGCGTTGTGATGGATTCGAAGATGTCGCAACGAATCGATTCGAGTCGATAATCCCACCTATAGAAGCCGGTCAGATATACCGGGAGGCGAATCGCCACATCTCCCCTATATATACCGGGCTCCTATTCACTTCTCACTTTTCACTTTTTACTGTTACGAGAGCTTCTTCTTCGACTCGATCCTTCAGAGCAGGAAACCTTCGTGTCCTCATACGAATTGATCAAATTTTCCCAAGCCTTTGACTATAGTCGAATACAATCAGGTAAACATGGAACCGATTCGAGTGTAGAACATTAAAACTTGGAAAACTTGACAGCGATTCCATTTTTTCTTCTGAAAAGCATGAAGGACCAGTAGATCTGGGATGGGTCGAATCGATGAATCCAGGGAAAGGAACCTGTTATGGATGGACTTCGTTCCTCTTTACTGCTCTGCATCGATCTGGGAACGTGCAATTCGAATCAGTCTTAAGTGTCAGGCTTCGAATCGATGATCATGAAAGAAAAAATAGATCAAAACGATCGATTCGAAGCAATGTTGCCCTGATCGATTCGAAGACATAAATTCTGATCGATTCGAAGCTGTGTCATGCTCATGGATTCGAAGCATCTTTCCTTCTCCAGTTTTCATCGAGTCGTACCATACGGATTCGAAGTATTTGGATTTTAGCTTTATCGAATCGATTCACATCGATTCGAGCCAGTGGATTCGAACTTCATTGATTCGACTCATATCGATTCGAGTCAATCGATTCGAACGTCCTGACTTTTGAAACTTCTGCTCTTCTGATTTATTCCAACATCTGAACTACGACCAGTTTCACGTTGAATTTCGACGAACATAATGAACTTTAGCATACTTGACTCCGACGAGCTTCGGCCTTGCATAGTCGAACTTAACCGAAAGATTTGACCTCCTTTGTGAAGCTCGTCGATGGAACTGTGACTCAACCAACAACGCAACTGACTTATACACGAGGTTGGTTCGTAGCGTTTGGATGTTGCGGAAGTGACGGTCAGCGATGACGGTCATTTTCATTCTCAAATTCCCAAGATATGCTGTACGAACATCTTGTTTTATTCTGTTAAATTTGCTTAAGTGATGTATATTACTTGTACTGCACGACACGTTCACACACACACTATACTGGGGCACGCACGGGCTGGTTATGAACTTAACGTTGCTTTCTGATGAGTTAGCTAATTATGGAATCTTCGAGCTCCCAGCAACAAGAGGTGCAGAGCTCGACTCCCCCCGTGCTTGAGATTCCTGACATCCCTGCAGACGTAATCGATCCGGCTCCAGACGAATTGCCGGAGGCGATATTTATTGAGGACCCTGTCGACTCGGTTCAGTCCAACATATCTGAATCCTTGTTGGGACGAATATGTCTAAAGCATAACATATCTCTGAGTGACGTATTATTGCCCAGCGCCACCGATAGACCGCACAATCCGCCTGAAGGATATACAGCATTCTACCGTCATGCTTGTGCGGCTGGAACTCTTCCTCCCTTCAATCAATATATCCGAAGGATGCTATCATATTTAGGGATCGCTCCTTCACAACTTCATCCCAACGGGCACGCGCTGCTGAATAGTGTCTTCGTAATATTCATGGACTGTCTTTTTCGCCCGCCGAGGCCCTATGAAATCAGACATATATTTAACTTCAAGAGCAGGGGTGATAGCCCGTCGTTTACATTTTTGGAGGCAGTTAGAAATTGCCAAGTTGTAGTTGGAGCTTGGACGCGACTGAGCTACTTCAAGAACGAATGGTTCTACGTTCGATGCCCTCCGGGTTTTGCTAGGCGATGGTTGTCTAGACGTAAGCGCCTTAACCTGTTTCTTTGACCAATATCTCTTCGGTGTTAAAATTGACATTTCATTCCCTTTTCAGCTATTATCTCTAGGCCCGATGGAGGACGTTTCAAGGGTACTGTCCGGAGTCTTCAAGAAGTCCCAAGCGAGCTGAGGCATATTGACTCGGTGCTGAACGACTACAACTTAAGAGTTCTGGGTTTGATTGACATTAATCAAAGCATAGTTGTTGAGGGATTTTCAAAGTCCGTTTCCAAGAAGGAAAATAAGAAGAAACCCAAGAAGAGAAAAGCGAAGAGGTCACTCGGGATCAGAATAATCGAGGCGAGTGACGAAGAAAGAACTCAGACGGATTCAGAGCCGATGGCTGACCTTTCGGGAAATTTGGAGGAATCGGGAGAAAAACGGAAAGGCAAGGCCGCTGTTTCCAAAAAACTTAAGTCAAAAGGGGGAAAATCTGTAGATGTGTTTCTTCCCGCTTCCGGAGTTATGATTTCTGAGGCCGCCCCTTCTCATTCGAGAGATTCTCTCAAAGGGCTTGACGATATTCCTATCCCAGATTATATATCAATCTCTCATAACCCTGGGTTGGAGGAATTACAAGATGTCTTAAATATGAACGAGCCCTTTCCTTTAAGTGCGGTCAACACTTCCGGTCGGTTTGGGGGTTTACACATTTACACACACTTTCACGGCACTTCATGATTTCTGCATAGTAAACATTGCTTTATGGGATTTTAATCCGTAATTCTTTCTTATCGCAGGTGAGATGTCAGGACGCGGTTCCACTTTAGATAGGCTTCGGAACGTGCGTCAATCTTCTCCATTTTATGACTCCCGTAGGAGAGAGGCAGATAGGGACCATGGGCGAGGCTACTCGAGTCAAGAACGTTATGACAGAGACAGGGATTACTCGCGTAACCGTTCTGGTTATGATTATTCTGATAGAGACCGGGGGTATCAGTACCGACCCCGATCTCGTTCTCCTCCGCCTCCCAGGGCTCCAGTGGACCTCCCAGGGCCATCTCATCAGCAACAATTGCCTTCTCAATCTTCTCGGCCTGACGCTCAACGGCCTAGAGTGGAACCAACGGCAGCTGCTATAATTGAACAAGCTCCGGCTGAGTTGACAAGCGAGGGAGCCGCTAAGCTTGCCCAAATGAAAAACGACTATCCGGAAATTTGCATGGATGGCTACATCTTCCCTCCTAATTTTAAAAGAATCCCTCCGGAAGCTGAGACCACTGCACATAATTACATTCACGACTTCTATGCTCAGTACAAAGAGTGGTATAAGGCAGCCGTGAAGGCCTCTAGAGTAGCTTTCGACAGGGCGAAAATCATTGCTGAACGTGATGTCGACATTGCGAAGCAGAAACGCATTATCCAAGTTCTTCAATCCGAAGTGGAGACGTCCCGAAAGTCGGAGCTTGAAACTCTTAAGAAACACGAGGGTGTCGTGGCCAAACTAGCGAGGATGCAGCAAGAACACTGTGCCACAGTGGAAGAGATGGGCCATCGCAATACCACCGTTGCAGCCGAGCGAGACTTAGCCGTCAAAGAGCTGAACGAGCTCAAGGCCAAATTCGCTGAAATGGTGAAGGAGAAAGACGATGCGAATGCTACTGCTCAAGAGGCTTGCGACCAAGCAGTATCCCTCAGGGCTGAACTTGCTGCGGCGGCGGTCAAGGCTAAGTCCGTGGAGGCGGAGATTCAGGAAAAAATCTTGGAGGAGAGGTCCAGGCTAGATGCTGAGTTTGACGATCTCCTAGTTACGTATAACGCTAATGTGCTGGAACACAGAAATCTAGCGTGGCTGGGAGATGACTCCATGATCTTGTATAACGCCTGGACCCGGCTGGTGAACGAGAAGAGAGCGGCGCATCCAGATGGATCACTTGACGACTTTGAACTGGAGATGCGCCTGCTTACTGAGGGTGAGAGGAAGGCCCTTCATGAGGTGGTAATCTCTGTGGCAAAGGAAAAACTTGGCATTCAATCTCTAGAGACAGGCGAAGGTTCGGGGACCGCGCATCACGAGGCAAGCGTTGGAGCTGTACTCGCAACATTGCCCGAAACCACTGGTGCGGTAGACCCCCAATCTGTTCCCGCATATAATCCTGACCAGCCATTATTATCTTCTGCCGATGATTCCACCCATGTTTCGGTCCAGACCAAGGAAGGTATTTGAGCGCTTCTCGTAGTTTAGTCGTGAAAAACCTTAAGCAACACACTTGGCTAACAATCTTTGTTTTGTCGCATTTCAGTGACTGAGGCTATTGTGTCTGCGCCCCTTGCTCTATCAGTTCCTCATCAAACACAAGGGGTTGTTTTTTCTGAAGCCGTCACGACTTCCACTTTGATTGGCGAGGAGGGAGATGCAAATGTGTTTTCTTTCAGCGCTGAGATGATTGAGGAGCTTCTCAACGAACCCATCGATCCCTCTGCCAATCCGTCCTATGCTGTGAGTGAGGCTGCTCCGGCCGTTAGTTTACCTATGCCAGCTATTGGCACATCTGATGCGGCCCAAGCATCTCGTGAGGACGACGTTTTAGCTGAGATTGCTGCCGAGACGGCGTCAGGGAATGTAGGTTCTAGTCCACCCGGGCCTGCCCCGTTAATGGTGATTTCGCCGGGTGGTACTGTGTTGATCGAGACCGCTCCTGTCCCTCTTCCTGCTACTACTCCTATGCCCCCAGCTCGTCCTCCTAGAAGAACTTCTGTCGCCTCCAGCTCTGAGGAGGATGTCGACATCATATCGCTGCCGGAGGGCAAGCCTGAAAAGAGCAAGCGATTGAGGAAGAAGTCAGGCAGCGGATCAGGTGGAGCTACCCCAAAGAAGAAGATAAGGAAGAAGAAAGAATGAACTCCTTTCCCCAAATTTTTGTTGCGTAGGGTAGCATTTTGTTGGTTTTTCTATAGCCGTGTATAGATGTGGATTCGGCTCCCACTAGCAGAATTTTTCATAAACACTTTGTAATCAGATTCTTTTTGTTGATAAGGGAAATGAAAATCTATTCTCTTTCTGTCTTCAACTTGTTATGTGTTATGGTTCTGCCCCCAGTATTGGGGATTAGTGTGGAGTTGACGTATGTTTATACCCCGTCTCGCGCTCCGGAGTACGGAGTAGAATGGATGTTTATACTCCGCCTCGCACTCTGCGAGTACGGAGTTAGATGAATGTTTATACTCCGCCTCGCACTCTGGGAGTACGGAGTTAAGGAATGTTTATACTCCGCCTCGCACTCTGGGAGTACGGAGTTAGTTAAAAAGTTTTGTACCCAGCTCGCGCTCTCGGAGTACTCTGGGGTTTAGGAAAAATGTTTATACTCCGCCTCGCACTCTGGGAGTACGGAGTTAGTTAATGTTTATACTCCAGTTCGCGCTTTCGGAAGCTGGAGTTTGTTGACATTCATACCCAGCTCGCGCTCTCGGAGTACTCTGGGATTTAGAAAAATGTTTATACTCCGCCTCGCACTCTGGGAGTACGGAGTTTGTTAATGTTTATACTCCAGTTCGCGCTCTCGGAAGCTGGAGTTCGTTGATATTTGTACCCAGCTCGCGCTCTCGGAGTTCTCTGGGGTTTAGGAAAATGTTTATACTCCGCCTCGCACTCTGGGAGTACGGAGTTAAGTAAAAAGTTTTGTACCCAGCTTGCGCTCTCGGAGTTCTCTGGGGTTTAGGAAAATGTTTATACTCCGCCTCGCACTCTGGGAGTACGGAGTTAATTAATGTTTATACTCCAGTTCGCGCTCTCGGAAGCTGGAGTTAAGGAAAAGGTCGTCGTGTATCAACCCATTTCTGGCCTGACGTGATGGCTCGCCCCCGAGCTCGGGTTTCATTTGGTGAGTGGTTGATTGCTTCATAGCCACTCCCTACTTGAATAGATTCCATTGCGTGATGGAATTTAGCTCTTCGTGCATCGTGATGTTGTACATTGTATTTAATGAATCGCAGCTCTGGCTCAAAGAGATGGCATTTTATTGCTGAAATAAGAAAACATGGCAAAGTCAGTTGCCTCATTACAAATTCTAATTTCGAAATGCAGAAACAAATTCTAAAACAGAATTGAAACTAAATAGATAAACACAGCCTGTTATGTGCGATGGCGACGAAGTCTTTCGCTATATAAGGCTTCTGGTGAAGCTAGACCATCTGCGGTCGTCATCTCATATACATCATCCCCGAGCTCTTGCTTAATCTCATGTGATCCCTTCCATGTTGGTTTCATGTGCAGCAGTGCTGGGTATTCTTTTTTAATGACGATCTCATTGCGTTCAAAAGTTTTAAGTCGGTCTTTGGCATCGCGTAATCGGGCGATTCGTTTTCGGTGTATGACTGTCCTCAAGTCAACCTGATCGCCCTGGACGACTCCAACTCCGTTGATAGTGGGAAACTTTAAGGTCAAGCACCATGGGGCAATTACAGCTCTGAATTCAGTAAGGGCAGGTCGTCCTAAGAAGGCGTTGTATGGCGAGACTATGTTCAACACAGTGAACTGTAATGTTCGAACTCTCCAATGTTCCTTAGATCCTAACCTAACTGGTAACTTCACCACCCCAATAGGTACGGTAGAGCTACCGTTGAATCCATGGAGGTGAGTTTGGCAAGGTTCCAAATCCCTGGGATTCATCCTCATTTGATTATAAGCATGTATAAAAAGGATATTCACAGAGCTCCCGCAGTCAATTAGTATCCTCTTCATCCAAGCTGGACCTACTTGTGCCGATATCACGAGTGGGTCCGTAGTTGGGCTTCCGACATAACCAGTATCGTTGTCTCGGAAAGTGATGTCATTAATTGTCGCTCTCTTTCGTTTGGTCGAAGGTTTATTGTCTAAGTTATCATCGTACTCAAAGTCTGTTCGTCTAACCAAGTTGCTATATGATTTCATTTTTCCCCAGCTTTGCTTCGCTGTACGAGGACTATCACTCACAGCATTAATCACCAGTCTTCCTCCGACACGACCTGGTTCTTCCTGTCTTTCTGGGTTCTGTACATGACTTTGATTTGAGGGGCCCGCCCCTTCAGATTGCGGTGCCCGCACAAACTGATCTAACTTCCTTTCTCTAATCAACTTCTCAACGAGGTCTTGCAAGTGTCGACACTCATTGGTGTTGTGGCCATAACTTTCGTGGAATCTACAGAACTTTCCTGTTTGAATCTGCCTCTCCGACGATTGCTTCGGAGCCGGTTTCTTGTATTGCATAGTATTGCAAGTCTGTAGGTACACATTTTCCAATGATGTATTCAATGGTGTGTAATTATCAAACATTGGAGCCTCACGTCGTGGACCCCGATTTGGATCTCTTTTCTTATTCTGACCATTGTTTCCTCTTGGCTGCGTTTGCTTGTTTTGTATGTTCAACTGAACATTTCCGGAATTGCCACCGGACTGTTTTACTGCTACATTGCTCTGTATCTCTTCACTCTTGGGTCCCGCATCGTCTTGCTTCCTAGACTGTTTCGCGTCCTCTTGTCGTAAGAATTGCGCGGCTTTGGAGTAGAAACGGTCCAACGATGCGGGCGGTTTTCCGGCTAACCAGTTTCCAAATTCAGAATCAGGGTCAATCCCCTTTGTCAATGCCATTAGGATTGAGTTATCATTGGGGTTACTAATCTCCACACATGCCGCATGGAATCTTTCTAAATAACGCCTTAGCGTTTCCCCACGAGCTTGGGTAACACTGGATAAGGTGTTGACATCTTTGGGTCTAGCGACATGCATGCGAAATTGTTCAAAAAATTTCTTAGCCAGTTGATCGAATGAAGAGATAGACCTAGGTGGCAATCTTGTGAACCACATCGTTGCAATTCCACCTAGAGAGATGGGGAAACTTCGACATTTTACTGCGTCATCGGCCCTTGCGGCGCTCATTGACCATTCATATTTTAAGATGTGTTGATTGGGATCAGAATTTCCTTCGTACATAGGAAGGGTTGGCATTCTGAATCGCCGGGGAGGTTCAGCACTCAGTATCTCGTCTGTGAAGGGAGTGTGACTACGGGAAAGTCCCCAGTCATCGTTGGTAAGGCCTTGGCTTTCGCGGATCATCTGACGTATCATAGTCGAGATGTCTGGCATTGCTACATTTTGAGCTTGCCGAGCTAAGGTGTGGTCGGGTTCCACAGCGCGAGTTCGGACCGGGCGCTGTCGACGGTCCAAATTCTGCCTCCTTGGTTCAGCGTCATCCAAGACGTACGGTTCAGGAGTACGTCCACGTTGCCGATTATTTGGCTCTGAAAGATTTCGGGTATCAACCCTTGTTTCTATTGTGGCAGCTGCGGCATGATTGCCCGCGGTATGCTGGGTAGTAGGGCCTCCTTGCGTGGAGGGCCCGGCCTGAAAGCTGGTTGACGGTCCTGCCATCAACTGTCCAATAGTTAAAGCGGGTTGATATCCGATCGTTTGTGCATGACTCCCGTCTAATCGAGGACGGGTAGATCTGTGATAGTAGTCTGATGAAGCAGAACTTTCAGTGGATGAGCGGGAAACAACATCCCTTCTGGACCTCCTACGGCCCTGGCGGTTCAGTTGGTTCGTCAATTCGATATTGGCACGCAACTGTTCGGCTAATTGCTGCCGACTCTGAGTCAGCTCTTGTAGCAATACTTGGAATTCTTGTCTAGTGACTGTCCCAGACGGATCTGAGTGGGCAGTGTTGTCTTGGTTGGATGGCTGCTGTTGAGTAGGATTCTGTCCATCCCTACCTTCTTGTCCAGCAGCTGTAGAAGTGGTTCTTGTGCTAACCATTTCGAATGATGAATCCTTTTCCTAGATTTTACGCAAATCTGAGTAGAATGGAAGGACTGTGAATCAAAGATCTGGATCTTCCTCTTGGATTTGTGCAATCCGGTATCGATGGTAGATCCAAGGAGCAGGAGAAAAAAGCTGGTTTTTTCTCAGTGAAAGCACCAAAGTGTTTGTACCAAAAATGGGCACAACACTCTTCGGAAGTCTTTGAAGAGATAAACGCGCAGAATGAAGATTAAAACTGTGGGTTATCTAACAAAAACTCCAAATAACAGAAAGTAAATTGCAAAGACAAGCGATTTAGAGTGGTTCGGCTTTGTAGCCTACGTCCACTATGAAGGTTTGATGATTTTATTGCTCGACGCTCGAAGATTACAATTCTTTATACTGTAATACAACTGAATTCAAATGCTAAGTGTCAATCTAAAGCAGCGGTGGTGTTCTGGAGTAAATCTGGCAGAATCTGGGCGCTCTTCAGTACTTAGAATTCTCCGACCCCTTTTCTGAATGACCAGGGGGTCTATTTATAGGTGTGGGAGGCTGGTATTTCGCCCAAAATGAGGGGAGACCAGTTCTGGCACGTCAGGGGGCCCACATGGCCGAAATCTGGAGATCCGGGCCCACTTTGGGATCGATTCGACCCTTGGTTCGAATCGATCAAGAAATCATCCAAACGAGCTGAAATTTGGCGTGTACATCCTTCATCATGTGCTTAAGCTTCTGTGAAAATTTCATAGCATTTGGACTTGTAGAACTCGAGTTATGATCGATTCAAGTTGGTGTTTTTCGTATTCTGGAGTCGTTCGAATCGATCTGCTCAAATCGATTCGTTCGAATCGATCTTCCTGCTTGTGAGGATGGTGACGTGGTGCGCTTCCTTCGAATCGGTCCGCTTTGCACTCCGCTTTGACTGGGTCGAATCCATGACCTCGGCTACTTCGATTCGATGGTTTTGAGGAAATGGATTCGAAGAGGTGTAAGTTCGAATCGATCAGGATGGATTCGAAGACAGTTATGAAGGGGAGTCAAAGTCTCTATAACTGAATGGATTCGAAGGTACTGGAGTCGAATATTGGTCTCCTCCGAATCGATGACGTTGGTGCTTTGGAATGGAGTCGGAGCTCCTCTGCCTGCATGGATTCGATGCGAAGCCTTAAGGATGGATTCGAACCAATATATAGTTGATGGATTCGAACGCAGGCTCCTTTATCATCGATTCGAAGGTAAGCGTCCACGATGGATTCGAAGCAGACGAGAGGGGATGGATTCGAAGACGATCGAGTCGACCTTAATGGATTCGAACACAAGGTTGTTTCCTCCATTTTCCATCGGTGATATCTTGAGCATACGAACTCGGATTGACTTGAAAATTGGAACGTCACTTCCTCTGGCCTTGCTTAGCATATCTTATCAATTGTGGCCCGATCCGGACTCGGACAAATATCGTCGATATTCGTAGTGATCCTACGTGTAACCGACTTCCAAGACGATCTGTTACTGTTTTCTAGTTAAGTCCTTGATATCACGGCCTTGCCAAAAGGCGGGATAACACGTAGCTTTGTGGACGAGACTTCATCGAGCCTCACACCCCGGAAATGGTCGAAACAGGAAGGATGCGGCAAGGTTCTAGGGAGTAGCACCCCTTAGTGTATGTCATTCCTTCTGGATAAAGGTGGTATCATAGTATGGAGCCCAGATACTTAACCTCTATGGTTGCTGCAAAATTTATTTCTTTGTGGTTGTTGCGAATCGGGGATCCTCGGGAAGATCGGTGACGATCGGGGGATGGCATACGCGTGTCAGTAGTTACCTATTTTTGCAGAGGTAACCCGGCCTTGTGTTGGCAGAGATCCGGTTAGGTTCTCAGGTCGTCTATTCCAGGGACGTACCCATCGTGGATAGGAAGTTCCTTAGCCTGACCATTTGTTGGAAATCCAAACTCCAATACGAACTTTGTACGGTATTAGTTGTAGAACCTGCCATTTACGTACGGTGGTCACCACTGTTTAGATGGTAGCTATAGTAGGCATACGATACTGGTCGTATGTTGGCTAAGATTAATATTATACTTTCGAAATGTTTTCTACACTATGCACTAATAATAATATCAAAAAGAATTTGATTTTGCGTAGTAAGCATCTTTGACTATCATAAGAAGAAATCTCCTCCAATTCTGCGTTTGCATTGTGTGTGTGGTGGGAGGTCTTATGGTAGTTTCATTTTCCAAAAGCATTGCGAATTTGTTTTATTTTCTTTGTGAAAGAATAACTGTTTTACGATCTCACACCAGTCACCATGACTGACTCGGAGTTTATTGTTCCCTTCTAAACTCTGGGTGCCCACCAATTTCCACACGGGCAGCCTAGAGTTATGTTATCAGGATATTCTGGATATTCTGAAGCTTTGGAGATAAGCTGGATGACGAGACGTAGTATTTGTATCTGATAGTATTTATTCCATTGTGTATTCTGTATGAGGACAAGTTTATATAACTTTCCATTGTTGTATATTGACTCTGATGATTGATGTATGTATAAAATGATATAGTTCTTTGTTTAAAGATTATTCATTTATCTATTATATATTGTTCCGCTGCGATGTGTAAGATTCTGATATTGTTTTCCTGTTTCTGCTCTTCTTCTGTTTTCTTCTTCTTCTCTTTTTCTTCTATTTCTTCTTTCTAAAACCCTCACTATTGGAGTTTCCGGCACTCGATTTCTCGACAGTCGATAAAGTGAGTATCGATGTCGAATTTTCGAAAGTCGAAAATTTCGGTACGTGACATAGGCTATTGGAAATGTAGAAATCGAAAGGTCAAAATTAGCAATTTTTGAAAATATTAAATGTAGTGAACCTTGGAATCATCCAGTGAATATAAATGGTCCCAGCAAGCCAAAAGTTAAAGATTTGAATAACAATGAGATCATTCGTTTCACGGATTCTGCTCTGAACCGGGCTTCAAAACACTAGGACGAATATACTGCGTAGATCAGTACGATGAGACGATCAAAATGGTATATAGAAATCAATGGTACGATTGAATTATAAAAATTCGAACTTTCCAACTGGCGGAAAATGCAAGAAAAACACTGAAAAATAAGATCGACGGATTCAAAGATGTCCGAGTTTGGAAAAACGACAAACTGAAATCTTGCTCAGAAGATGGTTTAGAATTTTTCTATGTAAAAATATTTAGGTTTCGGAAACATTTTATTTTCATCGCTTTTTAACTGATTAAATTGAAGTGAATTTACGCGCGAAATAAACTTTCGTATTTTCGGACGAAAATTTACCAGTTGCTTGGTTTCATTAGACGCATTCCAAATATCAATTTATATTTCAAAATTTTATCGTTTAAAATTTCACAAAATTTCAACTAATTACGCTATTAAAACAGTTGAAATTTACGGGTCGTTACACTCTCCCCCACTCAAAACTTTTCGTCCCCGAAAAGGAACGAGGTAGGAGAATAGAAACAACCTGAAGGAAACACAGATTTGAAATACAAAATAAAATAATTGGTTTAAACCGTATAAATTTCAATTTACCTTAATTAATACTCAATATTTGATTTAAAATTCAAGGTATTTCGATAAGTTGATTTAATTCCAATTTATTAATATTTGATACCAAAAGATTTCTTCAAAACAAAATTTATTTTATTTATCTCATTTACTCATTGTTTTATTATCTAATTATCCTTTATTAACAATTTCTAAAATCATAAACTTGAATAGTCCTTTATTTTAATCATATTTTATTCAACAAATCTAATTCTTCTTTATTCCAAATTATTATTAGATTTGTTCCACTTAATATATCTTATTACATATATTTAACCCATATAAATTAATTTAAACCATAAGAGTTTCGATTTAAATAAATTTACATCTGCTAATTGCTTTTCAATTCAAGGTATTTTCATATGTTGATCAAATTTCAATTTATTAATTCTTTCAAAACAAATTTATTTCATTATTAACTGAGTTTTACTTATTATCCTATCTAACTCTATTAACATCTTTATAATCAAATTTAGTGTATAACATTTATTATAAACACTCAAATTTTATTTATAAATTTAATTTATATTATATATTATCCAATTACATATTCAACTTCTGAACGATTTAGGTAAGTTGTATTAGAATGCAGTTGAACAATATACAAATAAAATTTTCCCAATTCAATGATTCAAGTTTAAATATTTATTCCTAATTTTGGTTTTACTTATAATTAAAATCATCCTTTAACAAAATTTAAGAATTAGATTTCCGATTAACTTTAAACAATTTAGAGATATATATAATATATTTATATCAATCAAATTAAATTTTAAAATAAGATACCTATATATATATAAATCAAATATACTGAAGAAATTCAAATCCAAATATTTTTCAAAACAAACCGTAGCAAAGCTACAGAATAGTATCTCCACTTCGAAACTCGAAAATGAACGTCGATGATGCGGCCACCCTCACCGAAATTATTTTCCAGCGACAAAGAGAAGAGCACTGATTTCAACATTTTAAAAGTTCTTTGGAAACGATTTCTATTCGAAAATACTTCCAATAATATATACTTTAAAATTTTAAGACCAAATTTCGAAATCATCGGAAACTAATAAATTCTCAAATTTCTGAATTAGATTCATTTCAAATTCCAATCAATTTATAACCAAGTTTATAAATTCATTTATTTATATTATGCAATAGTCAATGGTTTACAAAACAATAAATGAAAATCAAATATTATTATTCTGACAACAAATTCATTAACAATTTAATTTCAGAAAACTTATATTTATGTATAATATAATCATACAAAACTTTTATTTTATTTACCAAATTTGAAAACGGTATTGTGTCAGTTTGCTCTGCTCAAGTGTTTTGGAAATTCTATCGATAGCGTTGATCAGACGAATCGATCGAAAATCCAAATCACATCAACAACTCAAACAACACAATATATAAAACATTTAATATTAATTTACAAATACATTTCTTTGCTCGACGATACATGATAGAATTTTCAAAATAAGGATAGGGTTTCAAATTTGATGAACTCAAATCAAAGAGAAATCTGATTCGAAAATAAGTTCGAAACAAAATAAGATGATTTAAATAACAAATAGGAAGATGGATAAGTTTATATAAATCGCGGGCAACCTTAACCGGGTCAACCGTGACTTCAGGAATAAGATCGATGTTGAATTCCGAGGTAAATCAACACTCGATCTCAAGAGATGGAATTCAGGTATAGCAGGGAATAGATAGCATCATAAACCGAGGATACAGAAATCTCCGGTAATCAGTGCCAATTGTAAAGGAGTTTCACCACTTTACAAATCATTTGAAGTTTGGCGAGACCGCCAAGTTATTATAGAGATCATTCAAAGTGGAGTTATTGGATACTCCAGAATTCAGACGAATATGAATAGTGAGGGACAAGAATGAATTTCGGAACCGAGGGAACGTTCCAAAAATTCAAGGAATCGAATCAAAAGGAAGAGATTGAAACTCGAATGAGAGTGATTTTGTAAATATATTTACCCTATATGTTAAGTTTTGCCTAGAGCTACCAAAGCTCTGATACCAACTGTAACGACCCGAAATTTTGGACCATTCGCATCCATTATAAGTGTATAGGTAGACACTCATGCCGGAGTTGAATTGCTCAAAATACCGCGTTGTTAATTTAAATTTGGCAAAACTGAACATATACAGTAAATAAATAATCACATATCACAGACACAGAGTAATAATTGCAGCGGAAATAAAAGAGATAGTAGTTCATGAAGCTACTATATGAATATATAAAATACATCAGAGTTTACAACAGAAGAGTAATACGATACATCAGAGTTAAACCAGATACAACGGAAGAGTAACACGATACATCAGATACAAATCAGAATACATCATAGGAATCACCGAATATCTGAAAGCTGGATAGATAGCTGGATCTCCAAGCGAAGCTCCAACTCCAAAGGTGAGTCTCGAAAGCTGAACCACTCAGTCTGACCCGAGCGTAAAGTAAAACACAAGACACTCGAGTCAGGATTAACATTCTTATATTAATAAATCCAACTCAAGTGAAATAGCAATTGAAATACCAGTAACTCAAAGGATGTTTGGAATAACCATCCTTTAAGGATCCGTTAAACTATCTACTAGGTAGTAATGTACGATAAGTAGATAATGTCTATCAGTAATAATAAGATATCAAAATAGCGTTAAGTCATGGCCCATTCCACCCTTAACACATTTTTATTCCCAAAAGCATATACAAGACCGTAGTTTCCCCAAAACCGGAAGTCACCAGAGGGCAATCCATATACTAAAGGTACAAATCAAATTCGTAGTGGTCGCGTATAAATGGAATACAAGTATGACAAGGCACATGAGGCAATACCCAAGGTAGTGATACTACCGTTCGCCTGATCCGGACTGGTGAGAACGCAACGCCGCAGCGCCTGCAACACCGTGAAACAACACTCCCAAAATCAAGGGTGCACCAATCGACAACAAGTATAAGTAGTTCGAAGAAGTGTGTCCACTTGAGGTAGCTAATCCTCCATTGGCCCGGCACAGCTCCTGTTTTAGTCATTTCCAATTTGACACAAGTGTCAAGGCTATCCATTATCGTTCCCTTTCTTCAGTCATCACGTACATCATTCCAACCACTTCATTCTGGATCATCACTCCGCGTATAGTTATTAAAGTGGTTTCGGGTCAGATAGAGAGTATATCCATTACCGATCCCGGTCTCTTTAATAACTTTCGTAATTATTACACCGATTGGTCGTTTGTTTATTTCAAAACCAAATCAATTTCAATTTCAAATAGAATTCGTAAATCAACATTTCATTTGTCTTTCAAAACCAATCTCCAATAATTTACGTTTCAAAACTTCCAAATTATCATTTCACAATCTTATAATTCAATTTCAATTTCTATTTAAAAAAATCCAAATATTGATTCAAGTTCGAATACAAGTTTCATTTCGAAAACATTTAAATTAAATCTTATTTAACATTCAAATCAATTTAAAATCATTTATCGATTTCATTCAATATTCGTTAAGTTACTTTGCCATTCAAAACAATTTCCATTAAATATCCAATTCATTAAATCCATTATTTAAATTCAACTTCATTTTTATCAAAACTTACAAATTTAATTGAATTAAATTCATCAAATCAAATTCTTTACATTTCAAGTCTTACATTAATTCCAAAATATCACATTTCATTTCTTGTTAAAGAAAATTCAATTTCAATTATTTATTTACTTACTTAAATAAATTTTCAAAACTTAATTAATAAAGAAACTCAATTTCAATTATTTACGAAGTAAAATTTACTTATTCAAAAATTCAATTTTCTTATTAAAGAATCCAATTAAATTTAATCATTAAATAATTCAATCTTATTTAATTATTAAATAATTCAAAACTTAATTATTAAGTAATTTCAAAGTTTTATAATTTCAAACTTAATTATAATTTCAAACTTAATTATTAAATCATTTCAAACTTAATTATAATTTCTCAAATTAAACAACATTCTTTCATCAATTACATTGTTAATATTTTGTTTCAGATTATTAAATATTAACATTTTCCTTTCATCAAAAATTCCAATTTCAACTTCATTTCAAAACCATAATATTTATTCAAATAAAATCTTCATTTTATTTTTAAATCAATTTATTGACCAATCGGGTTTTATTTAATTATCTATTCTAAGTCAAAGTTCAATTTGGGTATTTATCATTTCAACCCGATTCCAATTCAATTCAAAATCAAAACATAGCAAAGGGAACTTGTAGTGTGATAACTGGGATGGTGTCAAAGTAAATAAACAAGCAATAACAACAATCAATATCAATCCAATAATCAATTCAAATAATCCCGAAATAACCGTATTAATTCGCATTGTTATTTGTACGAATTAATATAATTATTCCTAGAATCTACACTATCATTTCATGTGATTAAAGATTATTACATTACGGTTTCCACTTGACATTCAATTTCAATTTCATCCATCATCAATTTAACAACATACTTTCAGTAATTCAAGATGTAATTAAACAAATCCTACGTGTCGATAAATTCAACAGTTAAGGGGTCATATTATACAAATGTCAGTTAATCCAATTTAACAATTAATTATCCTATATCAAGTTCAATTTCATACTATTTATCATTTTCACATTAACAATTTAACGTCCAATATAAACATTAACAATAAATCTATTATCAGCCAAACTGTATTATCATCGCATAAATAATTAACAGATAATGGTGTCAGGTGTCACAGGTGAACTGATACAGGCAATAGCATATATAACAGTGTAATTAACTAACAACAGCATATTTCAATTGTCGTTTCCATTGAAATCAAATTTAATAAATAAAAGAACGTTAATCGTGAGTGATTGCTCACCTTTAGAGGCTAGAGAGTACAGAAGATGACACAGATACGCACACTGATACGGACATTGAAATTTTGAATGACGAACCGAAGCAAATAGAAATCGGCACAAATAAAGCTGATAATAAGAATAGACAAAATCCAATCAGAACAAGGTCGATGAAGAAAATCGGAATAAGTGGACATATATATATATATATATATATAACTCTATATATATATATATAAAATCATGGTTTATATTCAAACACATTTTTAAATTTAAATACATATAGATATATTTCAAAATCCTTGTTTAAATTGGCCTAAAAAAAATCCTTATACACATATATACATATACCATATAACCCATGTGACTAATATATATATGCAAATATAACCTTTAAAACAAAACATAGTTTTTATAACTATCTATATGTATGCAGACAATGCGTACGCTGACCCAAATATGACATAAAGCAGATGTATAAAGCTGGGATTTGAAATAACAAACATAGGCAACAGACTGTAACCAATATTATAACCACCCATGTGCATTAAATATATATATGCACTGACTCAGTAAAAACTTATGTATTAAACTCAGTAAGTCCTATATATATAACAAATATGTTTACCGATGTTATACAACCGCACACTATTGTATATATACGACTCACCTATGTATATACTTTGATGTATATATATAACAATTATAACTGATATATTAATTTACCTATATATATACTAAATATATTTATCTCTACAAATTTGAAAGTAAATGTGTATAGGTAGGCTGACATAAACCACGGATCAAACTAAGTATTGCATAAACATATCATATAACTGCTGCACGCTATATAAAATTTTATTTTATTATTATTATTTATTTTTTCAATTATGAAGCTTTCTTTAATAATAGCTACGTATGAGCTCTGGTAATCTACTATAGATGACACTATAGACATGCATAATATTTTGCAAAAACTAGGTGCACGCTATATAAAATTTGTAATACACGTATAAACGCCTTATGTACCCTATATTTAAGATCAACAACAGTTTATATACTTACATATATACACGTAACAGTTTATAAAATATGAGTAACCATTCTACCATGTATACCCGACTTTGGTCAGAAGACATGCAAAATAATACATATGCATAAACTGACTATATATATGAGTATATATATAACTTATACTGTAAACCATTTTCTAAACCAACCATGACTAAAATATACCCGGACATATTACTATATTATAAAATTTTATAAACTAACCTATACTTTATATTTTTAAACCAAACGTATAACTAACATATATTAATATACATACAAACACATCTACCTATACCCGCTATTTCAAAAGACGAAGTGAAGCAGGCTCGAGAGGGACGCTACGGTCATGACTGCCGATTCGGGAAGAGGAAGGGTGTTGCTTGAATCGAAGAGGAGGGGAAGAAGAATGGTTGGCGGAGATGGGCGAAGAGGTTTGCAGAGGCCCGAGTAGATGATTGGTGGAGAGCTTCACTGGCCGAACGTGGCAGGCAGAAGAGAAAGGCCGGAGGAGAGGTGGACACGTGCTTAGGCGTGGGTGGCGGAGAAGGGTGGTCGGAAGAGGTTGAGCACGGTGGCTGCTGCTCGTGCTTGGTTAGGGGAAAATCGGGCTGCTGGGGAGGGTGTGTTGCGCTGCCGAGCAGTGGCGAGGAAGCAGGGAGGGGAGCGTGGAAGGGAATGGGGTCGACGACATGTGACGTGGCGGAAACAGCGGCTGTCAGTTGAAGGTTTGGGAAGTATCCATATGCGAATGTTTTAGTCTTCATTTTTTTTAGAATGACAGAACAAATTGAAAGGGAAGAGAGGAGGCATCTACAGCAAAAGAAAGAAGAGCAGGTAGGTTGCAGAGGAAAGTGAATAGGAAACAGATGGTGGAAAGATATGTGCTGTCCCTTTGAAATAAAACGTTATCACCTTTTTAGGCTATTGGAAATGTAGAAATCGAAAGGTCAAAATTAGCAATTTCCGAAAATATTAAATGCAGTGAACCTTGGAATCATCCAGTGAATATAAATGGTCCCAGCAAGCCAAAAGTTAAAGATTTGAATAACAATGAGATCATCTGTTTCACGGATTCTGCTCTGAACCAGGCTTCAAAACACTAGGACGAATATACTGCGTAGATCAGTACGATGAGACTATCAAAACGGTATATAGAAATCAATGGTACGATTGAATTATAAAAATTCGAACTTTCCAATTGGTGGAAAATGCAAGAAAAACACTGAAAAATAAGATTGACGGAGTCAAAGATGTCCGAATTTGGAAAAACGACAAACTGAAATCTTGCTCAGAAGATGGTTTAGAATTTTTCTATGTAAAAATATTTAGGTTTCGGAAACATTTTATTTTCATCGCTTTTTAACTGATTAAATTGAAGTGAATTTACGCGCGAAATAAACTTTCGTATTTTCGGACGAAAATTTACCAGTTGCTAGGTTTCATTAGACGCATTCCAAATATCAATTTATATTTCAAAATTTTATCGTTTAAAATTTCACAAAATTTCAACTAATTACGCTATTAAAATAGTTGAAATTTACGGGTCGTTACACTATATCACCAAATAGGCTATGTTTAAACAATCACTAGACACAAATTACTTCTTCATCTACATATGATTATGGTAATGAAGTGAATGTTGAAATCAAAATTTGATGGTCTATATTTCTAATCAATAATTAATAGGCCATGCTTAAAATATATTTTACTTTCAACTTGTTGTCATTTTTCATGAGAGTTAGTAAGTGGTTTAAGGGGTGTGTTATAGTTTAATGGATTATGTTGAGCTAATTAATAACACAAATAGGCTATACTTATGATAAACACATCAATTTAACTCACTGATGACCAAAAAAGAGAGATCATAATTTCATATTTTGTTGAACTATGTGATCTAGAGAATGGAATTATCTCTAAATTGTCATTTTATTCTCATAGTTTTCATTCACTTGTGTAGTTGTAGCTTTACATTTTCTTTGTAGTTAAAACAATCTCTCGACTTTGCTTTAATTTGATTGAGTAGAAATTTAAAAATATTAACAATTCCCTACGGATCGACCAATACTCGCCACATACTAGAATTGTACAACGTGCGCTTGCGGTTAATATTTATTTAAATTTTTTTGACGATTTTCTAACTCATACGAAAACCATCGTTGAACAGTCCCAAATGATATGCAAGGACACCTTATCAAAATGTTTAATATGGAAGGTGTAAGATTGATTCCTTTGCATTGGCAAAAGGAATTATCATACATGTTGTATTATCTATGATATCATGATTTGTTTATGTATTTGATACATGAAGAAAATATCAAATCCAAATTTATATCACTAAATGGTTGTTTGAAGTGTTCTCATGTATTTATGAAATACTAGAGAATTGTCTATAGAAACAAAAACTCTTTATGAAGGAGTGTTCGAACTCAAACTTCATAAGTCATATTGAGTGTAGTATGTCAATAATAAATTCAAGTTAAGAATCTTTAAGTTGGAAATGTTCCAAATAAAAGATTGTGGCTTATTCAATGAAAAAAGGCTACGTACATCGCCTTGAATATTGCCGCAATAAAAATAATGTATATAAAATTATAAGTGCGCAAATTTATAACTTAACCGATTCCAAATGTTGAGAATCTCATAACATTGTTATATGATAACAATGTCACGGTTCGTAATAGAACTTAGAGCTCAATAGAGGTTGAGAGACATACTCCGAATTGTTCCACGTGATAAAGCAGTTTATCACCGTCTGAGAGAGTTGATTGACAGAGTAGATAATTGAAACATAATAGCATATCCGTTCATAAAGGAACTGACCCAACTGGTTTTGAAAAACCGATTGGAGAAGTTGGAACATAATTGACCCCAAGTGCAAGTGGGATATTGATAGAGTTAGGGGTATGCCCTAGGGGAATTATGTAATTTGTTACATATATCTATCTCGTTGATCAATCTTGTTCATAACAAAGGTGTTTCTTTCTATTATTTACTTGATATAATGTGGTTATGTTAATTAATTAATTTAATTAAAAGTATATTTAATAGAAAATCCATAAATTGCATATTTTTTATAGCAGTTACAAAGTACTGTAACCGTGAGTAATTTATCACAATAAAACAAATATACCATTTTAAATGTTTCTAGTCAAGATGCATCGAGACTGGATATCGATGTATCTGTTGAGACTAGAGTATGTAGCGCTCTCCAAATGTTGGGCAATATATAACTCATGACTGCTGGGGGCACCTAGGGGTTACATACTGATAGTTATTGGATAATTATGGAACAACTCACTCGATAATTTTCTATTGGTTAATAAACTAAGTTCAAACAAAAAATATCGATGAGACTGATTTACACAATTATCTCGACTTGAGAATACTGTGGATTTTCAATATAAAAGCTCCATTTTAATTATAGTCAAATCATGGCATGGCGTTCCATCGAGTGACTATTGTTGGGTCGAGTGGAAGTATTGGAAGTGAAACACTATTCAAGTGGTGATGACCCGATTTTTCATACCCGAAAAATCAAACCATCAGAATTAGAAGAAGAAGGAGGTAGAAGAAAAGATAACAACACAATAGAATCTTACATTGCAGTGGAATAAAATATAATAGATAATAACTGATCTTTACAGAAAAGAAACTATATCTGTTTATGCATACATCATCAGAATACAACATCAGAGTACAATACAATCAACATCACAATTCAGGACAGTTATAATAACTTGTCCTCACAAAGATGACTATACAAATTATGATACACGGTGGAATACAACAAATACGGGTGATACGTCTCGCCATCCAGCTCGTCTCCTGAGCTCCACAGCTTCCTATCATGTATCTGTAATACTCGGTCTGACCCGAGAATTATAATAAAATAACACCCGAGTCAGTGTGGAAAACCAGCATGAGAAAACACACTCAATTGGATTATTAAAGTTTTCCAAACTCTTTGAATCAAAAGCATCTCGTAAGACCACGCCACAAATAAACATGTCGGGTTTTTACCTTACGATAGCCAAAACATTTCTTATCAAAATCCTCTGATATTGTAATAGTGTCTAGATACAAATACTTATTCAAAATAGCTGAAATTGTTACATGATTAAATTCCAGCATACTAGCCACAAAGTGGGTTCTACAAACAAAAACCGTAAAGGCGCGTAGGGAGAATGGATTTCCAACTAATGACTAGGCACTGGGGTACCACCTGTCACAATACCTGGTCTAGATCAGCGTACCGAGGATCCACCCTAAATCCCCTGCAACACAAGACCGGAACTACCGCTTACTGGATAATCCCGAGTAAGATCACCCCGCGGTTGGGATCAGCAACCGCCCACTAAGCCGAAATAAAAGGGACATCTAGACAGGGATGACCCCACCCTAATAGGTGCTACCCACTTAGCCTTGCTGCATAACCCCTGATTTTCAGTCATTCCCGGTTGATGAGGCTCGAGGCTAAGCGTTACCTTTTAGAACACATCTCTTAGAATGCCCACCGTCCACCTGACGATGTTCCGAAAGCATTCATCCATACAAGTCTGTTCCGGGTTCGAACGAAACCGAAGGCACTACTCCTACTACATCCATTTTGGAATCACCCTCAGGTTAGTAGCAACTAGCCCTTGCACTTCACTGCTCCATCTTCGACTCCAAACTCTGGTTTTCCACATGAAAACGTTCAAACCGAATCGAAGTGGTTTTCAAGAAATTAATCCCGATCCCGGTCTCTTCGAAACGATCAACGCATTGGCCAATATTGATAGTCGGTTATGTAACTATCAAATAACATTCACAACAACCATCAGACACGTAAATAATTTTCCAAATTATTTATTTATCTCAAAATATCTTCGCAAGATATATTTCCACTTTTCAACCCTTTGAAAACAGTTTCAAACCGTCCTTCTCTCATGGAATAAATTTCCCAAATATTTCTATTTCCACTGAAATCACCAAGTACAAACACTTTAGATTTTAAAAATAATTTAGAAACACTTTATTATAAAATATACTTTAAATTAAAAGCTACTTTAATACTTTAAGAATATTTTAAATAAAGCTACTTTATAAAACTAAATTTTCATCTTTTCAAAACATAATACCAAGTCACCTTTAAATAATTACTACTAAAATAAATTTTAAAATAATATTTACTTTAAACTTAAACATATAAAAATAATAAATTTTATAAAACATATTTTTACAACAACTTTTAACACTTTTCACTTGTACTTAAAAATTTGCTTTGAAAACGTACTTGGCTATCCAGGGAAATACACCTCTCTTTCACATCTTTTAAAAATAAATCACTATTTATTTTTAACCAAATTTACCCATTCCCTTAATAAATTCCCATTGTGAATTTATTTTTTTCAAATATCCACTGATATATTACTTCACCTTTATAAACCCAGTTTATAAATTTTCATAGTCTCATCTTCCTTCTAAAATCCCAGTTCCAAACACTTAATCAATTTCAAATTGATTTCCAAAATTTACTCCATTTTAAAATAAATTCTTTACTTATCCAATTTTATTTAAAAACTTATAAATTTCAGGTATAACTTCCTTGTGATGATTTAAAACCTTACTTTAACTGATAATACAAATTTTCACATTTATTCCAAAATGCTTCTTTTATTTCTTTCTAAACCATTTTAATTCTGAATTCAAATATAAATCTTTCATTCCTTTAAATAATATCACTTAAGATTTAAAATTCCTTATTTCCCCCTTTATTCAAAATCTCCTTCCCATACTCAAAATTTATTTACTAGGATTTAAAAATCACTTTTATCCTTTCCCAATTCATTCTTTAATTTATTTAAATTCCCTATAATTATTTTACTTAAAATTTCTCTCTTATATTTTCTTTTTCAAAAATCCAATTCTATATATTTTGATAACTCGGTATACCGAAAGGTATATTCAATCAAACACAGCATCCAACATTTCAATTATCAATATAATTCATCACATAATATTAAATAATCGTATCACAGAATTATTAGAACAATCTAAATAATTTTTAGGAATCCAGTTGGATCCCTCCAACCTATTTCCCTACATCCACAGATGTTAGCACAATACCAATTCCACTTCGAGGTGGAATATCGCGGTATATGGGATTATAAAATATCATCCGCTATTATGCGGCGCATAGGGTCTCATCCGCTATATAATGCGGGAAATCAATCACTCCAATATATATATACCATATATAATATACCACATCCCATCAATTCAATCATTCAACCAAATATTTAAATTTAACCATTTAAATTTAAATAGCAATCCAGAAGAGTGAGATTAACTCATCTTTGATTTTTGATTTCCAATCCAATCTTGACTTGTTTTCTTCATTGTATTAGACCTTGAATAAACAATTTATGGTTTATTAATATTCGAAAAAAAATCGAACAATTCAATTGCCATTTAATAATTTTAATTTAAATAAATGATTTCGTTTAAACTAATTATTTCTTTTTAACAAAATATTTTCTTTTCTTTTGAAACCCATATACTAAAAATAATTATTTAATTACCCATTGATTTTAACTTAAACGAAAATTTTCCCTTTAATAAATTATTTTTAGTAACAAAATAATATAGGTTAACTAAGCAATTAATCACCATATTCATTATTAAAAAAAAACTAGACTAGTAAGTTAGAAATAAAAATGTGTATAGGAATACTTGCTTTTATTGTGAAACTATATATATGTGTATATACTAAAAAAATAGTCTATATTACCTTCAAAATTTATATTCCTAAGTCTTATGTACATATATATATATATATATTACCTTTCCGAACCTGCCTTAAAAATTTCTGTTTCCAAATCACGTAATAATAATAATAGCAGTATTTTATTATAATTAACTAACTCTTTATATCACTTTTATAAAATGTAACGACCCCGGATTTTATATAAATTTAAAATGATAATTTATTTATTTTTGAATTAATATTTGTGGAATAAATCGATAAGGCAATGCGAGTTTCCCCGATATCCAAGTATATTTGTATAAATCATTTAAAAATTTAAAAATATTGTATATATGAGAATATATATCTGTATTTGAACATATCTGACTAAATTTGAAATAATATATATAGATATATATTTGATTTGGATTTAAATTGTAAATAAAGTATACCAACATAACTAAAAAAAAATAGCTTTATATCCACAAACACATAGTTATGTAAAGTAATAAGCCAGGCAAAAGAAAGTGAATGAGACTGTAAGATTTAGAATGCAGGCATATAAAATATGCTTATAAAATAAATGGGAGATGTGCCAGGCTTTGTATATTTGTAGCTGTAAATAAAGTATGCAAGCAAGTATATTTGTACTAGAGATAAATACAAACTAGGCAAATGGAATATGAATGAAACCTGAGAGTAGATATGCAAAACATAAACAAGTAAAATAAGGATATCTATAAAAATATCTATGTACTAAAATAAGTTAAGGTTGAGACATATAGTACTTAAGCATTTAATGCCTCTACCTCTAAGCAGCAAACAGTCAATTCGAATTGTTCAAAAGATAAATTCAGCCTCCATAACAAATCTTCCCTGGCCAAATAAATAAATAGAAAGTAAAGAAAAAATCTCTGAACGAACAGAAATTGTTTGTACTAGCTAATGCAAACCCTGTGAAACTTCTTTCTATATATCTCTCCTTGTTTCATTTGTCTATCACAACACAACAAAACCAGAATTTATATCAAAACCTGTAGTTCTTTTCAAAAAAATTTGCAACCTGGAATCAACAAAAAAAAATGCAAGTTCAAATTCCAGCTTTCAAGTTTCATGTTTCAAACAAAAGAAGAATAACGCTCTCTGTTTTATAGTCCAGGTGAGTAACATTTAATTTCAAAAGCTTTAAGTTATTTTAAAAATAGATCAAGATTCATTTATAATCTGGTTTGTGAATATTTCAGTTGGAATATGATTCTGTGCATATGTATATGTTGCTCTGTACATATATCTCCCTATCACTTGATACATGAATCATGTTTTTGTTCAAACAAACAATTTTAATCTGTAAGTTGTTAACTAAAACAATATGTTTAAACTAATTTTAAGATTTTAAAGGCTAATTAAAACTATGATTGTAAGAGACTACTGTAACTTGTTCTACAGGTAAATCAAACACTTCTTTGATAAATTTGAATGCTATAAAATGCTAATTCAAGTTTATATATTGAATTATTACTGCAAGTGGCGACTTTTAAAACTAAAATGAAGATTTTTAGCTTGGTATTTCCGGAGCAGTTTAAATATGAACAAAAATTGCATTATTATCAATTACTGTTGAATGATCCATTAATAAAGGTTGAAATTTGGTATGAAGATAATATGATCATCTATGATGTTGAGAAAAATGTGAAATAATTTTTATATTGTGTGAATTTGAAAAACGTGGCCGAACTAGGGTTTTTGTCAAGTTTTTGCACATGTCAGTAAACGTGATGGGTTCATCATCTACGCGTGATCGAGCTGTTCGTGCTTTTCGGTGATGGTAGGAGGAGTGATGATGAGCAGACGACCGGAGTTTCAGGACCTCCGGTGGTTGAGGCATCGAGAGCGATGCATTGCCAGGATTGATGAAAGTTTTCGTCTATGTTCAGATCTGGAAGTTCAAACTCGTTTTTGAATTCGAGGAGGATTCGTTCGATTGGAGGGTATATGCGAGTTCGTATGGGTTCGAGGGATCGTCGAGCGATGTCGCGACGTTCATCTGAAGGCGGCGACGTTGGGCACGTGCACAGTGTGCACGTCGAATCTGGATTGGATGGTTGTGTTGGAGTACTCGGGTTTGTCTCGAGTAATTTGGTGATTGGGTCGGAGTTTTGAGGGGTTGGACTCGAAGGAGATACGGGGGTAGCTTGGCTACAACCTGATTTCCAGGTTTAAACAGAACCCTGTTCTGTTTTCTTTCAAACATTTAAACTGAAGTTCAAGTTTAAAGTCAGGTTAAAACTGAGTTTTTAAAGTTAAAGTTTAAGTATAAATTTTGGCTTATGTTAGATCTTAGTTTGGGAAAATAAAAGTTTTAAATTTAAATTAGAAATGGTTAAGTAATTTGAAAGTGTGTGTATATATATATTAATGATTTGGACTTATTTATAATTAGAGAAAAGTTATTAGTTAATGAAGAAAATTAACTAAGGATTTAGTAATTTAAATAATCAATTATAAATGGTTTAAATGAAATTATTCCATGGAAGAAATTAAGGATTAATTACTTCTTATAATTAAATTTAGATATTTTGATTTAATCAAAGTTAATACTTAAGATATTTTTAAATCTTGATTAATATTTATTTTAATTAAGTAGTAAATTAAAGATAATTAATTAATAATTAGTGATTAATTAATTAAGTAATTGGAGATAATTAAATTGTAATTAAGGATTAATGTAGTTAATTTTAGTTAATAAATTAATGAAGTAATTAAAGGGTAATTACTGTAATTGGTTAAAAATAATTAATTTGTGAAATTAATTAAAGGAAATTACTTGATGTAATTAGAGAGAAATTAATCATTGATTTAAGATAATTTATTAAGTGGTGAATTAAATGATTAATGTTTAATTATTTAATAATTAAAGGTTGATGAATTAAAATAAAAGGGTAATTAATTATTAAAGGTTAATTAATTTAAAATAATTCGTAGTTAATTAATGTTAATTAACTAGGATCGGTAATTTATTCCTAAGTAATAAATCTGATTTGAATTAATCAGACAATTAATTGATCTTACTTATGAATGTTTGGATTCTGTTGGATGATTTGATTGTTTGATATCCGTGATTTGAGATGCTTTGTGATATACCCTGATTTATGCCGTGATCTGTGATTTCTGTTTCTGTGATATTACTATGTGAATATGCAAACCTGTGGCCCGTAAAACGGCATTTGAATTTCGATGCGACAGGGAGTCGGATTCCAGTTGGTTATCCGAAACCCACATCGAATTGTAATGATGAATCTTTATGACTGATAAATTGACTTTATCTATGAATCTGTGAATGAAGATAAGCGTTATCGATTATATCGCTTATCGATATATCTGTGATGATTGATGTTGTGCACTATTGTGTGAAACCCCTGGACTACACCATACACACACAAATATGGATTTCACGTGGAAATCGGTTAAGTCACAGATGATTTAAATTTAATGTTTTGAAATTAAAGTTTAATTTCAATTGATTTTGAAATTGGAAATTCGGGTTTAATATGAAAAACTTTTGGAATGGAATTTTCAAAAATAAAAAGTTATTTTGAATAACTTAATCGAGTTTTGAAATTTAAATAATTTGATTTAAATTTGAATTCAAGTTTGAAATTGAATTCTATGATTTGAAACTAGGGATTAAAGAGGTTGTACAAGTTATATATGAGTTAAACTATTTTAAAAATATTGATTTGGAAATTTGAATTTAATTCAAGGGTTTTGACTCGTGTAAATATAACTGGGTTTTCCGAAACGGAACTATTTGTTTTCAAATAGTAAAAGCTTTCACATAAGAAAGGATTTCCAAATTGTGTTGAACGGTTTCAAGTTTGAAATAGAATTGAAATGTTTTGAAATTTATGAAATGAGTCTTTGATTCAAAGACCGAACGAGTTAATCTAACTTGAAATAAAACTGTTTTGAAAGGCTATGAATGAATCTTTGGGAACGAGTTTTGAGAGCTATAAGTTAAATCTTTGATTTAAAGATTTAACGAGTTAAATTGAAATGGAAATCGATCTGGAAAATCTGTGAATGAATCTTTTGTTTAAAAGATAAAATGTGGAAAATTGTTAAACCATTTAAGGTTGTTAAAATGAATCTTTTTGGTTTAAAGATTTAAAAATGGTAATTTGTTTAAACCATTTGATGAAAAGTTTTGGGTAATAAGTTGTGACTTAATTGAAATCCCAATATCCATATGTTTTTAAAGATTTCGCTCGTTATTCGGTTTAGCCGGGAGAGGACCTTTGTGTCATATAACCCGTTCCGAATACTGATACGTCGTATATGGATAGCATTTGAAGACCGGTGGTGAAGACCGGATATTTGCGAAAACGAAAGGACAACTCGTCGAATGTCTCTGCATCGACTGGCCCCGATATAGAGATTTTATCACCCTTTGTGATGGGAAGTCCGGACGGGATCGTGAATACCCGGATTTGCAAGGGCTTCGTAAGAAGTGCCTTCGGTTCTGTTCGAACCCGGAACAGACTTGTATGGATACATGTCTGACATTACACTTTGAGATATAAAGCCGATTTCTTTCAAATACATTTCTGTTGGTGGCGGAGAATTTATTCTCTTAGCTTAACACCCTTCTCTGAGACGTACGAGCTCAGAGGTTATGTAGTTGAAATTTATCAGCGATATATCCCAATTTGGTAATGTGACATGCTGAGTGTTGCTGTGTGATGATCAGTGTTTGATCATTTGCGATATGATCATTTATTTGATCATTTATCTTTGTGATCATAGGTTGATCATCTGTTGACCCAAAGCGTGGCTTTTTGAAAAAGCGTAGCTTTGTGGACGAGACTTCGTCAGGGCCTCACAAACCGGAAATGGTCGAAACAGGAATGTTGCGGCAAGGTTATGAGGGTCGCGCCCTTTAGGGTATGTCATTTCCTTCTGGAAAGGGGTGGTATTATGGTATGGAGCCCAGATACTTACTCATGTGGATACACTTTCTTTATGATGTGTGATGTTGGATACCGAGCTCGGATAAAGGTCCCAAAGGACCGGTAGGTGGCATATTCGTGAGTTACCTGTTACAGGGGTAACCCGGCCTTGTTAGCAGAGAGCAGTTTGTCTCTCGGGGCGTCCCGCCAGAGGCGTTCCCATGCGGCGGAAGGAAGTTCCTTAGCCTGACCATTTGTTGGAAAACCCAAAGAAACAATACGAACCCTGTACGGTTTTAGTTGTATTACCTGCTATGGAATGTGGCGGTAACCTGCTATTGAACATAGTAGCTATAGTAGGCATACGATACTGGTCGTATGTTGGCTAAGATTAATATTATACTTTCGAAATGTTTTCTGCACTATGCACTAATAATAATATCAAGATGATTTTGCGTAGTAAGCATCTTTGACTATCATAAGAAGAAATCTCCTCCAATTCTGCGTTTGCATTGTGTGTGTGGCGGGAGGTCTTATGGTAGTTTCATTTTCTAAAAGCATTGCGGATTTCAATGTTTAAAACCTTTTGTTGTTGTTTAAAGATAAACTGTTTTTGTTGCTCACACCAGTCCCATGACTGATCCGGAGTTTATTGTTCCCTTCCTAAACTCTGGGTGCCCACTATTTTCCACACGGGCAGTCTAGAGTTGGGTTCTTTCAGATATTCAGGTTGAGTAGATTATCTGGAGCTAGCTATGGATTGGAGCACTCTATTGGAGATATTCTATCCGCTGCTGGTGTTATCTATTTTCTTTCCGCTGCTATTTGTTGTATCATATCTCTGATGTGTATATTGATATTCTTTGTATCACTCTGTTGTATCAGATATTGTATATCAATGTATTATTCTTTTCTTCCGCTGTGTTATTTACTTAATGTTGTTATAGCTCCGGCGAATCGGATTTGAACGGTCGAATCTGCGGCATTCTAGTACAATGTGAAGTACGGATGTTGATTTTCGAGCGGGCAAAACCCGATACGTTACATACAACTTACTGTTTATATAATTATTGTTCAGCAAAATATATATATATATTGTAAATTAGGTTTAATAAAAATTTGAGAATACCTCACAGATCGAAATCGAATTTCTTCCAGCCCAACGGCTGCAGCGAGCAATTCACCTCGTCCTCACATCATCGCTGGTTCTCCTCCAAGTGCGAACGAGCTCGAGATTCCTTTATTTTCGAGATGTTCCCGCAGTTGATGAGTTTGAGCTCACCACGATCCACGCGTCGTGCCATCGGCCACCAAACCTAAAATCCCATCACGACGGCAACCAAGCGTCGCTCTATGCTCGCGAGTCTCCAACATCACCGCCGAGTGTCCTCTCATCGCGATTCCAGATACGTAATCCCCTTTCCGTTCGAATGAATTCGAACTCACAGCCCTAGCTTCGCCGACCCAAGACGCCGCTCCTTCGACTCTCGCGATAATTGTTCGAACGAATTAGCACAGAGGAGAAAACCATCGATCGGCCATTAAAATTTCTTCGTTTGATTTTTTTTCGGTTTGAACTGATGAGGATGGAAAGAAGATACGTGATTTACTGAAGGGAATTGTCGGCTTTGATTTGATTTTACACTGAGGGAAAAAGATGGACGTGATTTCCTCTATATTGAATGCCTTCTACAGAGAAGGCAAAAGCGTTGATGGAGAAAGAAAACAGGCTGGTGGGAGGGAATTTCGGCTGGAGAAAATTTGACTGGTCCAAATATATATTATATTTAAATTTAAATTTAAATTTAAATCGTCTCGTTTTACGTATCTTAAAATCTCGACCTCCAATTGATGCGCGTCGCTAGGCGTTCATAATATTATACCCCTATTTCGAACGCAATGGAAAAGGTTTGGAGTTCTAATTCGATCGTATGGAGAAGATAGCTTTTTGAACCCAGTTATTATATTAAATTTTCGATATAGATTTCAATGCATTTATCAATCGTGCGCTCACACAACAAATCCAACACTACGAAATGTAGAATTCGATAATAATACAATATTACGGATCCAATGGAACTGGTTTCGTCGAATTCCGAGACTGTGCCTCAGAAGGCTATTTTTAAATTCAATTTAAACAACATTTTTTTTAAAGCTGAACAACCACCTTTAAATTCAATTTTAACAGTTCTATTACCTTCAGTATTATCAATACAAATTTTACAAGCCTTCAAATTATTTTTATCAGGCTTAAAACTCCAGATTCAACATTTTACACATCTTCAAATTATTTAATTTAATAATTAAATTACCCAATAAATAGTGATATTCGAAATTCAAGTTAGAAATTAACTTTTAAATATTTAAAATTAATTAAATATTTCGATTTCAAATATCCAAAAATTACGGGTCGTCACAATTCAAGTGAGGATTCTTCTCCTCGGTTATATGGGGTTAGCATCATGGTCAACTCAAGTCAACTCAAAGTCAAAGTCTCTGGTCAGAGCATTTTGGTTAATAATAATTGTTATTATTGAACCAAGGACTTTGTCTTTGGACTATAAAGTTGAATGTGGACGATATTGGAATTTTGACCATTACCAAATTCCATAAATCCTAATATGATATAGTTTTGACGAAGAGAATTGGTGCAAATAATTGTCACTATCAGGTACCGCTTATAATAAGTAAAATTTGATTTTACTGAAAAGACCTATAAGCGATAAATTTAGTCAAACTGTCATACCACCTGCTAAGTGACATGTGAACATTAATATTTGAATTGTTCAATATTAATCGCTGACTGAATTCACACCTCCGAGTCGCACAACCGCATTTGTCCACACAATTTAATTAGTTTGTAAAATGTTGTAAACTGTTTAAATTAATTAATATTTATGAAATATTAATTATTGTTAAATTTTATGTTTTGAATGTTGTTGGTAATTGTTTTAATGCATATATAAAAGTTAAATTTGCATATATCAATATGCGATACCCGTAAAATTTTAAACATGTTTTAAATAATAAAATAACTACATAAAAGTTGTTTTCTTTTATTTGGAAAAGTTGCATATTTGGAATATGCTTGGATTGGCCATATAATGGCAAGAGGATGAAATTAATTAATGAGATTAATTGAAATTTAAAAAGAGGAAATAAAGGAGGAAGTTCTAGTAGGAGAATAGGAAAAGGTTCATTTAATTCTATTAAAAACAAAACCTCTCATTTTTGAAAGTATAAAGAATAGAACGTGATTTTTGTTTTTTTTCCTTTTTCTTCCTCTTCTCTATCATTCATCCATGGCTGAAACTTCATCCAAAAGAAAAAAACATAAAAAAAATTCAAATCAACATCAAACTAAATTAAAAAGGTTGGTTCATTCTTTGCTTGCAAAGTGGGATGGTGATTTTTGAAATCTGAGGAGAAGCCACATATTAAGGTGTGATGAAGGGCAAGTTTTATCAGATCTAGAGAGTGATCAATCAGATCTAAGTATTCTTCTATCATTCAAGGTGTTTCTACATGCTTCATCCTAAGGTAATTATATGTGCATATAATTCTATATTTACATGTTTATTGTATTATTATTTTGATCTATGTTTGTTTATCATTTCCTTTCATGTATGTTTATGATAAATCTACATGTCTTAGATCTCATATTACTTCTGATAAATTTTCATCATTCTCTGTGTTGTTTGGATCTGTAATTTCTTATCACAAATTTACGCATGTCTACCTTATTCAAATTTCTATTCTTTTATTTTAGATAGTTATGAAATTAAAAATTGATTTTGAATGAGATTTATGTATACTATGAGATAATCTTTACTTATTCAAATGCTAATGGATTTTATATATATATATATATATAAAGTTATTTACCATTCCTTGGATTTGATTTTAATTACATATGTTAAATTTTTGTAGAATTGTTACAATCCTTGTTAAAACAAAAGTGGGTACCTTGATTTAATATTAATGAATGGACTTTAGTTCGAATTTTAATTATTTGTTGTTTTCTATATGTGACGCCCCACCTCTATACCCACGCTAGCCAAGAACACTATGGTGTAATGCTGTCAACTAGCACGGAGAATAAGGCTGTTGAGGAGCGACCATCCGTGTAATTTCTTTGTGCGAGCACCGATATGTCGGATAGAATAACAAGTTCGACATACCGATACAAACTCAAAGCTATCACACAGTGGCTGTATATAATCTTCGGAAACAAACATAGAAGTGAACGTAACATACATCAGTCATAGACATCCATATCACAAAGGCGGAAAAAGATATGAATATATATAACACATGAAAGTGTACATCAGAGTAGTGGTCAGAAAGATCCACGATAATACAAAAGAATAGCAACATGTGCTACACAAAAGAATAAGTATACATTATAGAGTCTATATCTCAAATGTATACATCCAAAAACTACTAATCTAAGTAGTTAGCCAAAAGTCAGAGTAATAGATCCCTGGAGAGAAGTCAAGCAGAAGCACCTGTAACATCTCGGTCTGACCCAAGTATTATTTCATAAGAAAATAATAAACGGATCATTCTAGCTATAAATATCAGATGACATGATATAGAATAAGAGATATGGCATAAACATATAATAACTATAACGGGATACTACTATAAGTATGTAAATGATAATCAACAAGAGATTAATCAATATCACAAGAATCTTCTCAAAGATAAAATGGGGTATCATACCCTAAACTTGTATTCATACCAAGTCAATGACACACGAATTCACTAATGCACAAAAATTGATAAACATATCAATGAAAATCATAAAAATTGGTGAAGCACAAATTCCAGAAATCAACACACGAAATCCAGAAATCACATAAAAAGGGGGGAGGCCTATCACAAGAATGGGAGCATGAAAACTCACCAACACGTGTAACACAAGAACGAGAAGCTATCTCATGGAAGCTATCCATTAAATTTTGACACACGAACGTTCCGAAGACCATGGGGCGCTACCCCATATATGTGAGTAGAAACATCACACAAGCGGGGTCTAGTCTCCCTCGCGGACAAAGAGACATCGCTCAATCGCTAGTCTAAATCACAAAAATGATCGTCATGATCATGAAGAAGTGTCAATCACACCAAGCCAGTAAATATATGAGTTTAGCTTCATGTCCCATAACCACTTGCTTAACTCAAATATTTACGAACAAACTGTAGATCTTCACTAGAAAATTGTCACAAGAGGTTCAATCGAACAAGTCCAAGAATTAACCGACGAAGTAAACGCAAGCGTTTCATACCACTTGTTTTGCTAAGCCGTTTAATTAGATTTCTCATCCGAGTGAGGTAAAGGCTTGTATATACTAATAGATTGGAAAACGGTTTTATAAACGAGTTTGGTATTAAAAATAGAGTTGAAAATGTTTTGATAAAAGAGTTTTGATATTTACTACTAGTATTGAAACCTTCATATTTTTAAAGTGACAAAACACAAAAATGATTGTAGAACAATCAATCACAGAAATTCACATACGAAGACATGAATAACATCCAAGGAAATCAGCTCAAAATACATCAAAGTGGAAGTTCTGTTGAATGTTTTTTAGATAAGACCCCCTACGGAGGGGTGGTCCAGGGGGGTGGCAACCCCCCAAGGTGGGGGTGCGGGGGCAACGCCCTTGCTATGGGGTTCGACCTGCCCGGTCAGGTCGTAGGGGTCCAGGGGGCAGCGCCCCGTCCAAAACGGTACGACCTAGTGAAGCCAAGCGGCCTACGACCTAAAGGTAAAGCGGGTTAAAGAGGATAGGTCGAACGACCTAAGTATGTCATGCTGAGCGACCTAAAATGTCCGGATGACCTAACTAGGCGAGCGACCTAAAAGGCAGATAGGTCGAGCGACCTAACTGGAGCGACCTAGCGGTCATGCGACCTAAAGGAGATAAGGTCAAGCGACCTAAAAATTCGCGACCTAACATGATACAGCAAAGAGGCGCGAGACCTAAAGGGGTACGCGACCTAAACGGTTTCGCGACCTAACTGGGTACGCGACCTAAAGGGGTACGCGACCTAACTGGGTACGCGACCAAAAGGGGTATGCGACCTTAAGGGTTTCGCGACCTAACTGGGTACGCGACCTAAAAGGTTTCGTGACCTAAAGTTTTAACACGCGAGCGACCTAACGTTATAAAGGCCAAACGACCTAAGGCTTAACTCGCGAGCGACCTAACGTTATAAAGGCCAAACGACCTAAGGCTTAACTCGCGAGCGACCTAACTGCCGAACGACCTAAGCTGCAGAGACGATTTTAGGCCGGAAACGACCTAAATGGTGTGCGACTTATCAACGGCAGAGCGACCTAGCACGCCCAGAACGACCTAAGTGCAGGAATTTTCCAAAAACGCTGAAAATTGGAGTTTTTCGCCAATCCAATCCAAACCAAATGCAAATGTGCATGCCGAAATGATAGGGAATCATTCCCAACAGATCAAGATGGATATAGACAAGAATGTGAGATAAAAATCTCACCTTTTCACGAAATTGATGATGGAGAAGCTTGAGAGCAAAGCAAGAATCAACCACAAGCTTGAATCTATGTTCTTCACTTTGAATTTGGAGTTAGATGTTGAATTTGCTAAAGATCTTGAGCTAGGAATTTTAATTTCCCTTTCCCTCCACCATTTTTGTTGAAGCTTGAAGTGTTTTAAGAAGTGATGAAGAGGAGATGGGTTGGGGCTGAGTTAGAAGAGGTTCAGCCCAAACCAAAAGCCCTAAGCCAAAAAGTGACGAAAATTCCACTATCTCTAAACATATCGATGTTTATACTTAAAAGATTGCAAACGACGTTTCGAACTCAATGGAAGTGGTCCTGAGTCCTGATTTGACCGTATGCAAAAAGTAGCTTTTCGGACTAAAATCCGACTAACGATAAAATATTTAAATATAATATCGATAAATATGCGGGTTGTTACACTATATTTAAATTTTCTGTTAAGTTTGATGTATTGTTTCATTCCTAAATTAAAAATTTAATGAAAACTTTTAACTTCAAAACCAAATACCTTTTGTACAAATGTATATACGCATATACCATATGCTACATTATTTGCAAATATATGCTTTCAGATCCAAATTATTAAATTTTAATTATCAGTTATATGTAATATAAATGTTTTGTTTAAATCAAATTTGTACAAAGGTTATGAGCAATAATGTAACCCTTTTTTTTGTTAAACATTTTCTCAGTTGACATTTTTTCTATTGATATTAATTGAGGATTTCAAATTATTTAAAACAACCAATAGGTTTTCACTTTGTATGCATGTATTATCCATAACTATTATAAATGTATGCACCCATGATTATTATGAATGTATGCATATATTTCATTAACAAAATTTAGACAACGAAGGCATGTGTAGATTTGGTTGGTAAGTAACCAATGTCATTTAATGTATTAATCGTTATAGCTAAATGGTGAAAGAAATGAAAGTTTTTCCTCTTTTCATATTCTATCATATCCATGTATAGATTTGATTGATAATTAATAAATGTCATTTAATGTATTGATTGTCATAGTTAAATGGTGAAAGAAACGATAGGTTTGCCTCTTTTCGTATTCTATCATATCCATGTGTAGATTTGATTGATTAGTAATAAATGTCATTTAATGTATTAATTGTTATAGTTAATTGTTGAAAGAAATGATATGTTTCTCTCCTTTCATATTGTGCATATTTACCCTTTATTAATTGAATATATTAACGGAGGGAAACAAATAATTTCCTTCTCTTAATTTATTTTTACATGTTTCATTTATACATATATACACCACTTAAAGTCTGATGTGAGTGGAACTATCTCAAAATACTATATATTAAAACTATATACGAATAAACAGAAAACTACTAAGATCCAACCGGTCCTTCCACAAACGTGGCTCAAGGGTACCTGGATTGTCCATAAACAAGTAAAGTATACCTATCTCAAAATGATAGAAAATCATACCATAACTGGCTCTTCTCTTCTCATCAACGAGCCAACACAACTAATATAATGCGACCGCCACATAACAATATACAATTGTAGGGGTAATAAAAGGGTTATAATATAGGTCTACACTATGCTACACACAACGATAATATCAATCAACTAGTGTAGCACAAACAAAACATCATGATGTGTCGAATAGAGAATATCTACCATCACCCCTATACTAAACGAAATATAAATGGAGCAACTACACCTTACACGATCTTGGATTTATATATGCATTCTTACCTCTGAGAGTTCGGGAACGGAATTGAGTGTTCTCATTCGACCTCTTGTATGTACAAGTGCCCTAATACAGACCTAGATCGCTCTTTTGGTAACAATGAAAACCCCGTCACTGTAGTGCTCTCTAGCATCTATATCTACGCTACCGCTACTAGTTACAAGCACCTTTTAAGCACTGCTTTGGACCTCCCGAAGGCTTGGTATGAAATCGTAAAACAATGTATAAAGGATGCGTAGCACTGAAACCGCACTACGACCCCAAATCTAGTCGCCTACTACACGATTCCCTCCATGTGTACTTGGTTTGATCTCAATGGATGACTCAAGCACAACATCGCTTTGAACCATATGATCTATGATATCCATCTGTCTACACGTCCTCCCATTCTCGTACCGGTCGCTATTGTCACGTGTTCGCACATCTGCCTAAGTCTGGAACGCACTTCCCGCCTTTGTGTGCTTCCTCCAATTGTACACGCTCACTGTACGGATCATGAAACCGATCATGTCCCGATCTCGTAGCTGATCGTCTCTTGATCGCTATCTCGATCTCCTCGCTCCTCGCCTTGATCGCTTCCTCGATTGTTTGCCCGAACGACTTATTGATTGTTGTCGACCAATCATGCACCTCTTATATTTGCATCCAAAATTCGAGTCGAGACTTGCATTCCACTTTCACGAGTGGCCCGAAGCTTCTCCAAAGCCATGCCGAAGTCTCATGTTGAATCGCGTCCAAACCGGGAGAGAAATCTCCCAAAAAACACTCCTTGTCCAGGCTTTATTGCCTGGGATAGGTCCCCACCGGTGGGGACTGCTCCCAGGCAGTAAAGTCTGGGCAGCAAGATATTGCGCTCCACTATCCATCATTTCGTGTACCATTCCTCCATTGCTTCTCACCCGATGGGCCGTCTTGCTTCCCAAGCATGCCTTCACCGCATTGGACCTCCTTCGAAGTTTATTGGTTGATGTTTGAAAGCGGTTCCTTATGTATTCTAAGACTAATTTTGACATGAAATCCACTCTTTGCACGTGTAGAGTTCAACGGGCGACTATAGCGATCCGACTTCCTCTAAACATGCCAAAATATACTCAATCGAAATTTTGCCTCATGTGATACCTACGCATGCCAGTACACTCATTTGTCCACTCACAGATGTGTACTCAAACACACTTTATTACACAAATCACATTTCGGACTTCATCGAAGCGATTACTCGACCCGGTATATTCTTAAACATAGCGCATGCTATAGTCGCTATGGCTACGTGAGACGCCCGCAACACATTTATACACAGACGTATTCACACACACACACACACACACACACACACACACACACACATATATATATATATATATATATATTCACAGAAACACACATACATATATACAAATAAACATGCACAACCGTTCCAATGACGATACACAAATTGTTTTGATCGTTATACATCTTTAAATACATGTATATATACTTATACTTACCCATATTCCTATACATACACGTATCCTTAAATAAGCAATTCGACTATTACTTAATTAAATCTTATTTTTATTTACTAAATCTTTCAATAAAAGTCAAATATGCTTCCACACCATTTTATAAAATATTATTACTACTTTATAAAATGTATTACTAGCTTATTAATCATTTAAGCTTTTGTAAGACTTAATTTCTTTATTTAAAATTAAGTATTCTTTTCATGACTATTTTATAAAATCTTATAATCACTTTATAAAATATCTTCTTTATATTATTTTATAAAATCTCATACTTCTTTATAAACTACATCATTTATGTCATTTTATAAAATGTCATACTATTTTATAATATACTTCTTTAACTTATAAAATTATTTAACAACATACATATATACTGGCAGTTTTACATGTATGTAGTTTTTTGAAAAAATCTTTTCAAAAGAAATGCATTCATATAAGAGGATCCGATTTAGAATTAGTCTGCATATATATTTTCTGTGTGGTGATACAATAATACACAATGCACTTATGCATTTTGGTTGCAAAAATTGATTGTATAAATTAGAATAGTTGGAAATTTAGGCCCATGAAGGTATGGGTTGTTACATATAGAGTTCAAAAACTTACTTAATTAGCTTACTAACTTTTCTAAAACCATTTAAATTAGTTTTATTATTGCTAACTATTGACATGCACTTAATTGCGTCATCAAATTAATCTCTAATCCATCACAACATCACATATACTCATTTAATTGACCCAAAACTCATTTCTTAGCTCGCTAACTATTTCAAAAATAATAATATAGGTATTAAACAAATAACGGGTTAATATAAATATGTTTGTAACATGAACATAAGCCTAAATCAACATAAACATTCTCTAAATCACTTCATATGATTCCATAATCATCATTAAACGAAATAATGAATATTAACTAGTAAACATAGTTAGAAAATCATCCAACTCACCTTCACTTTCACTGAAACAAGCTCTAATCGCCAAATTCCACTTCTAAGCTCTCTTGAAATCTTGGATGAAGCTCCAAACTTCGATTCAAACTTATTTCTTGATAGGTTATATGAGGAATTGGATAAGAACAATTATGATGATTTTATTGGTATTTATTGGAATTATTTGGGCTTGAATTAAGAGATTTCGGGTTAGGAAATTGGAAGATAATTAGGAAAGTAATTAGAGAATAAGAATAAAATGAAACGTTGAATGAAGATGGAATGAGGAGTTAGCTAAATATAAACTAACTTAGGGGCAGTGTTAACCCTGAATTATCCACGACCTAAGAAGTATACGTCTCAAGACTTAACGAGTTAAGGATTGCGAGACTCAACAAGTTGACTTAGATGATCTACGACTCAGTAGACTCCGACCTAAGGAATGGTCCTACTCAGCGACCTATGAGTCAAAAGGTTAGCGACCTGAGACATGGTGGGACTTAACAGTTTACGAGCTATCAAGTTTACGACTCAATGGATGTACGACTTGAGGGCTTAACGACTCAGCGAGTTAAAGTCTCTACGACTAAAGAAGGTTTCGACTTAACATGCTACGACTCATCAGGTTAACTCTTCTATGACATAAGAGACTCAGTGACTTAACTTGCCTAGCGACCTAACTACTTGGAAGGCCTTAAGTCGTCTACGACTCATGGTTGCTATAAGTCGTCTCCGACTCATGGTTGCTATAGGTTGTCTACGACTCGTGTTTTGCTATAAGTCGTCGACGACTCATGGTCTTACGAGATAAGAGGTGTACGACTCATAGTCCTGCGAGATAAGAAGTGAACAACTTAAGTTATGTGGCGACTTAGTGATTAAAAAGAATCAGCGGCCTAACTGCTAAAGGCTCTACGACTCATGAGGTTATACGACTCATGAGGACTTACGACTCATGAGGTCTTACGACTCATGGGGTTTACAAATCACAAGGTTTTACGACTCATTGGATCTATGGCTCATCAGGTTTACGACTCATGAGGACTTACGACTCATGAGGACTTACGACTCATGGAGTATTACGACTCATGGGGACTTACGACTCATGAGGTCTTACGACTCATGAGGTATTACGACTCATCAGGCTTACGACTTAAAGGCTATCAAGCTAAAATCCAAAGCCCGTGCCTGAGCCACTTTGATCTGATGAGTCGGCTACGAGTTAGCACTTGTCTTCCAACTGAGCCACAAGATGAACCAAATATGGCGCCCACGAGACATCATAAGTCGAATACGAGTCACGACTTACCATGAGTCGGTCACGACTCATGACTTGGCCAAATCGAAAGCTCAGAAATCTGCTCTTATAAATAGGCCACCACTTCCAACATTGGGGGGACTTTTTGGCAATTCATTTCTCCAAGCGTCGTTACGCTGTCGAAGCCTCTTCTCATTCAGCAATCTAAGATCCTCAAGCATTCGAGACACTACAACAATCTTCGAGAAGAGCTCCTAACATCCTACATGGATTCGTCGAGTTTCATCATCAAAGATTGAGCTAGTAGTCAAGAGTGCTTTCATAATCAAGTTGTATTGTATTTTGAAGGATATTGTATCGAATTGTAACCGAATCAGCAATAAGAGACTATAAAGTGGACGTAGGCTCAATTACGGGCCGAACCACTATAAATCTGTTGTTCATTTACTGCATTTCTGCTATTTTCCTGCTTAATTTCTGTTCCCGTCACACGGGTGGTGCTTTCACGATCTTATTACACACACCGGGTGTTATCGTTCATATTTTAACGTTAACATTTTGGTGCTTTCACTGAGAAGGTCCAACTCAGGCGATCATCTACCGTTGCTTCGCAAAGACTCATAAAAAGAACCTCTCTTAAAAACCAGATCTGAAATAATGGCTCCTGGAAGAAGAGGTAGACCTATCAGATCCGGAAATGCTCACGAAGGGACTTCCGCTTCCCCAACAACAAACCAAGCAACTCCAACCGTTGGAGTCACCAGGGCTGAATTGGACGACGCAGTTTCTGGATTATACCAACAAATTAAAACTCAAAATGCTTTGATGATGGATAGAATAACTGCCCTGCTCGGGGCAAATCGTCAACCAGAAAACCATCAAACCACCCTTCCTGAAATGCCACCTTTCCAAGCTGATGGTTCTATGCCGCAACCAACTTATCATGAACATATGCCCGGGAAAAATTCCGAGGGAAGAACTGGTGCTTGCCCGGAGGTGTCTTTGAACAATAAAGAGTACCTGTCTAAAATGGTTGGCCGCATCATGAAAGAGAGCATGCAAAGGGAAGAGGATGAGGCTGACTGGGGATTCGCGCCAAGCAGAACTCCATTTACTGAAAGGATCCTGAGAGCAGAATTTCCAAGGAAATTTGCACCTCCTACTATCCAAGCCTATAGGGGAACCACTGACCCTAATCATTTCCTATACAAATACGATTGGCATATGACCGGTGCAAGAGCATCAGACGAGATCAAGTGTCGATACTTCCCAGTATATCTGGAAGGTGTGGCTTTACTTTGGTTCACAAAGCTTCCAGTTCGGTCTGTAGATAAGTTCTCCGACTTGACCCAAAAATTTAAAGAACGGTTCAGATTGTATGCTTCAAAAGCTAAGGATATAATGTCACTGTCTAACCTGGAACAAGCGCCCGGAGAATCGATCAAATCTTTCTTGAGCCGTTTCAATATAGCTTTAGCCGAAGTAGAAAATGCGGAACCACGCATGATCCTGACTTATTTGATGCGAGCCATTGATAAATCGAGTAAATTTGGAATATGGCTAAAGATGAAGGAACCGAACTCACTTGATAAATTTTATAAAAAGGCCGACGAGTTCATTCGCCTTGAAAGCCTTTCTACGACGTCGAAGGTGGTTGCTGCCCAAACTAATAATAACAGTGTCCCATCTAAGAAAAGAGAATCTGAAAGTCAGAAAAGGGAGAATGAAGGAGGAAAGAACCTGGGAAATGAAAAGAAACCTCGCCGCTTTAATTCTTCGGATTATACTCCTTTAACTGATACACCAAGAAATATCTATTTTGCAACAAAAGACGTTGTCCGGTATCCTAAGCCACCTGAGATGACGAAAGGTGCAAAGAGTAATGGAAAATTCTGCCAATTTCACAATCAATCTGGCCATGACACTGACCAATGTCGCCAGTTAAAGAAAGTGATTGAAGAATTGCTGGAACAAGGTAAACTCCAACAATACGTTAAGAGAAGCGGAGTCGATCCAACCTCATCCACTCGGGATCAACAACACCCTACCCATCAATCCGATTCTCACAACAACACTGTGCAAGATTCAGAAAAGCTTGTCATTAATGCTATCACAGGGGGACCATACCCAGCAAGCAGAAGTTGGGATGACTATTAATTACCCACAAAACTGCGACTGGGGCATCTCTCACTTTCTCTAGCATAAAAATCCAAAAGCTATGAATCAAGTACAAATGGAAATCCAGCTTGGAGATTCTGAAACAACAATAACTAGCATTCATTTTTTACTTAACAGCATTGCTTGAATTTGTAAAGATAATGATGGATGTGTAACTTCTGCATTGTAAACCGCTGAGAAATCAGCATGACTCAATAATGAAAAACTATGCATTCTGTGTTTTCTATTATAAAATGCCTGTTATATTTCGATGTGTAAATACTCTAAATGTATTGCTAAAATGTCGATCTAATACTGCAGGTCATTAAAGCAAAGCCCACCCATCGCAAAGCTAAGCAAGCCTTACAAATCATTTATTAAAACAAATTTCGAGCAACAAAAATTCCAAACTCAAATCCCATACGATAGGAACTTTACATAAAAAGTTGACGGCTCCACCGTGTCAAGCCCTCGTTAACTGGTTGCGATCGTTGATATAAAAAGGCATCCAACCAAATAACTTGCGTTTACTCTGTGGAGTCATTCAACAGTGAAGTCTACTTCTTCGGATAAAGCAACTTACTTGCAAAAGAAAGGAAAACGCGCTTGGAAACGATGATAAAGGATCGCAGATTGATGGATGATGATACAACATGAGCGGGCAAACGTGGAAACAGCCAAAGGGATGTATGCCTCTCAACAGGAAAGCAGGTAGATCCACTAAAGGGATACCTTCCCAAGCAGAAGGGATAAGACCCTCGCTAACTGATTGTGATGCATCCGATCAGGCAGCTTGTGTCCATCCCATGGATCTACTTGCCCCTAAGACGCAACCTTCCTGGCACACCAACCAAAGCCCTCTCACGAGGCATGCCAATAAATGGGAGTGCTTTACTCAATCAAAAAGATTGGTAGGACCACCGAAGGGGCACCTCGTTAATTGATTGCGATCGTTTGTACAAACAAACATCCAATCAAGCAACTTGCGCCTGTCCCGTGGACCCCTCCGACCATGAGAAAGTAACTTCCAGGCAATCACAAGCCCTCTTCGGAGGCACAAGCCATCTTCGGAGGCACAAGCCCTCTTCGGAGGCACAAGCCCTTTTCGGAGGCACAAGCCCTCTTCGGAGGCACAAGCCCTTTTCGGAGGCACAAGCCCTTTTCGGAGGCACAAGCCCTTTTCGGAGGCACAAGCCCTCTTCGGAGGCACAAGCCATCTTCGGAGGCAAAAGCCCTTTTCGGAGGCACATTTCACTTGTGTAGAAGTGCAAAATGCTTCTCTTCGGAGACCCACTTCACCCGAGTAGAAATACAAAACTGCTTCTCTTCGGAGACCAAAATTGCTTCTCTTCAGAGACCAAAAGACCTCTTCAGAGGCGTACTTCACCTTGCTTGAAGTACCAAAAATAAACCCTTTACTGGAGCATAAAATCAAGACCTTCTTCAGAAGCTCATTTCATTGTACAGGAAAATTCACTTTCAAACAAATAAAAGTGATCATTCCCAGAAGTCGAAATGTTCTTCAAAAAAAAAAAAAAAAGTTTCTCCAAAGACAAGATATACTCTATTAAAAAAAACAGAATAATTCTTCCCTGAAAAAATGGAAAGTTATTCTCTAAAATAAGAGTATCGGTCTTGTGAAAGCAAGAAATATTACAATATACTTGTGGTATGGGGGCAGCATTATACAATTCAGTTACAGTAATAAAAGTAATACACAAGCGACATACCACAAGTTCATTGCAATATCACATAATAAAGATGTGGAGTAAATGCGTTCTTGAAACACAGACAAAAAGTTTGTACAAATAGAAAGAGTCGTTTACTCTACACTTCAAATGAAAAACAGATGTATTCCTACATACACAAGGATTTGTACAAGAAAAATATCTATTTATTTCAACACTATGAGAAATTTTTTACATTGTACAGGTTACAAAAAGAAGCGAAGACCGGTATCCGCACAATTCTCGGTCAATACAAAAAGCAGAAAAGACAAAATCAAACTCATTTCCCCTTCTTCCCACCCTGGGAGCTTTTACCCGGCCTGGTAATTAGCTTCGTAGGCCGTATCGGAAAAGAAGGAGAAAGAGACTCAGCCGGATCAATCTCTGCTTCATCCCCAGCAGCAGAAGAACTCTTCTTTCCTTTCTTCGAAACCGCACGCTTTCCCTTCTTCTTGGAAGAAGACTCGCTCCCCGGAGCAAGAAATGTAGAAAGCTTTGTGTCGTAGTCAAAAGACCGCTCCGGGGTCTTCTCGCTATCTTCCAGACCTTCTGCCTTCTTTTCTTCGGAAGCAAGTGGTTCGTCTAAACCTTGAAGGGCTGCTATTGGTTCTTACTGTGGACCTGGTTGAGAAGCTGGAAGAGATATAACTTGAGAAGGAGGAGGAACGACAGCTGAAGAAGGAAGAATTGATGTAGTTTCCGGCACGGCTGCTGCATAATAAAAGAAATCAAAATCAGTATTCTCCGAGAAAAAAGAAGACCGTGAATCGTCAAAGTTACCTGGAGAAGCCGGTTTAGAGAGATCAATCTCAAATTCCCGAGCTTGGAAGTCCTTCATTGCCTCTTCCTCTGTAGGGGTAGTTACAGTTTCTTTGTCAACCTTAGCGGGAGGCGTGGAATGAGAACTAGAGCCAGTAATATCCGCATGAGCTAAAGCCGTAGTATGACCAGGAGCAATAGGAGGTGTTTCTTTCTCAAGAAGCTTCTCTCCCATCGCCTCGGCCCGCACTCGGATAAGCTGCTCTTTTCCTTTGGCAAGGGCAGCGCGATCGCTCTCACTTAAGTAGGTAGCTTGAAGATCTGTTTCAGAATATCCGGCACCACCAAATAAGTCAATGATTGCCTCCCATACTTCCGCTAAGGTGACTTCATATTCTGGTCCCAAAAATGAAAGGCTCCCACGCCCCAGGACACAATGCATATAAAAGTCGAACAGAGTCGTGTCAACGGTGGCTATGGTCGCCTTATGGGATTCTTCGGCTGCAGCTTTACCAGAAAGAACTTCGTCACGTTCTCTTTCAGCCTTCAGTAGCTGAGATTGCAGTCTTATAATTTCTAAATCTTGAGAGCTGACTTTCTCTCGAAGCTGAACAGGATCATCGCGGTATTTTCTCGTAACCTGCTGTTCTGCTTCGAGTTTCACTTCAATATCTCTCTGAGCAGCATGGGCGTCTCGAACTTGTTTTTGAAGCATTTCTTCTTTCTGAGAATAAGAAGTGGAAGAAGTAGCAAGCTCTTTTTTAAGTCTTTCAACTTCAGCCTCGAGCTTCCCATAGCCATCGCTAATGCTTTTCATCTCCGCGTCATGCTGCTTACGCCATTTGTCCCACTTGGACTTATCATTCTCCATGGTCATCATCGCCTCAAGGTTCATATGGTTGACCCTTTGAAGTTCATCAACCAGCTTCTGCCACCCAGACATTCTTTCGATGTCAAGCTTTACAGCATCGACATTTTTCAGCATCGCTTGCTTATCAATGGGGACCAAATCCAAATCAAAACGCACTCCTTTCAGACACCAATTCGGAAATCGGCTCTGGAGTGTGGGAGGACCATCTCCAGCTTGGTACTGTGGCCTATTAATGATTGTCTGGATGTCAGACTCCTTAAGGGCAGGAGAACCAGGAGACGTATTAGGAGGAATAGAAGCGGTAGTCTTTTTCGAGATATTAGATGTATCTTTCTCGCCAAGTCTGATCCGTTTGCTGGAATCATCGGAAGTATGACTCTTCCCCTTATCATCGTAAGAGTTCCTCTTGTAAGGATCGTCGCTTCTGCGGGAAGAGTCACGTCGCTCGTCCCTACTCCCATAGTATTCCTCATCTTCTTTCCGGCGACGATCTTCATGAGTTCGCCTCTCGTGAGCCTTTCTGGCAGCCCTCTCCTCATCAGTTTCCTTCACAGCACCGATATAACTCCTAAAGTCATAAGCCTCACGGCTTCCGTAACGCTGGAATTTGTTGTAGTAAGAGCCGCTTCGCCCCATCAGAGAACCTGAAATTGAAGAAAAAGACCAGTTTTAGAAATCCTCAAGTTGAAGAAGCTAAGTGCATATAAGTGCCAAGATTCTAAGTGTGTGTGATGTGCAAACTACGCGCATCAGACTACAAACCACTTTTGGGTGTAGAAATGGCAATAAGTTGTGTGGAAGGCGTTGTGGTTTGTTGCAAAGAAGAAGTTGCTTCGACAACAGGAGGGACCACTTTAGAAACATCATCTTTAAAAAGCTCCTGAGAGGTTATCATGATGTCGCTCAGACTGTCAAAAGTATCATCGCCATGGTGCAGGGGAGAATTCTCTTTTTCAACTTCCACCTCAGCCGTCTTTTCAAGAGTGTGAAGATTTTCCTCCTCTTCAACAACCGGGGCAAGTGCTAACTTACTGGATAGTCCAGCAATGTCGGTAGAAGTAGAACACTTTACCAATGAAGTCTCAGCGGTAAGATCTTGCTGTAAAAGTTCTTTAGCAGGAACAGGGGCATCTGACTCCTCAGCAGGAGAATCAGGGACTTCATGTGACTGAGTGGAACGGGAAGGATGTAAGAGTCCAAATTCGTGGAGGAACTCATCTCTCAATATAAATTGAACACTCCTCTCCTCAACCGGCACGACCATAAGCCTCTCAAAGGTAGTCTTGTGACGAGATTCCCTAGAGGGGGAAGGAAGCGTTGAAACAGTAGAAAAAGAAGTTAACACTTGACAATTTGGACTTCAAAGAATTTAGAAAAACACAGGGAAAAGATAGATAATCGTACTTCCCACTCTCCAAATGGCGTAAAATCCCGGGGGACAACGAACAAAGAAAAACTGGCTCAGAAACCCAGGAACGCTTTCGGGAAGACCAATAATCAGTTTACGATTCCTGGCACTCCTTACAACTGTGATAGAGGGATGGTACTTGGTCTTTGTGAATGAGCATAGAAAGCAAATTTCTCCAAAACTGGGAAAACGGTCCAGCGTTCTCCTAAAAAACACACAAAGTCCCAGCAAGATGGCGTAGCCATTAGGATGAAGTTGAAAAGGGGAGATAGATAATCGAAGGAGAAGTTCTCGGAGACAGTCATTAAACGGGGGAATCGCTCCACTCAAGCACATTTGGCGGTTCACTGCGATGAAGCCGTGGGGCGGCCTATCAGCAGTGTCATTTATTCCAGGGAGCAAAGCGTCAGATTCAGCGATGCCAAACTGGGTGCATAGTTGACGGAAGACTTTATGGCTCAGAGTGGTAGGAATCCTTTCCGGGGGATCGTTCAGCGGGGTAGTAATTGGAAAAGCTTCTCCAGCTGATTCCAAATCTTCTTGATGGGATGCCATTCTACACAATCAGCCGAATGTTCAAAAGTGAAGGTGCACGTTTCCTAAAAGTGTAAAGTGCTGTGCAAAACTAATGAAAATAAGAAAAAGCAAGTATAACTGGAATTAAACTAACTGACAATCAGTCGATTACGAGATTTCAAAACTTGTTAATGCTCAAGTGCAGTGTTAATGCAGACAAATCAGTTTTAGTTAACCATTACGATTCTTCTTTAATACTTCATTTGAGTTGGTTATTGTGTAGCATTTCACTCATACAGTTCATTTAATTTAATCTTTATCAACTAATCTGTCATCCGATATGGGCAGTCGGTGGCAGTATATTCGTCCCAGTTTTTTGTAAATGTTATAACAGGCAGTTAGAATTATTGACAATCTATAAAAGAGTGCAACAAAATTCAAGAGTCCAAAGTTCAAACAACTCAAGTCTTAGCATTCAGGGCAGTGGGAAATTTGCTCAAGTTCTAACTCGATCACAACTTAGCATGGGGCAGATTTTCCTAAGTCCTAGCTCGTTCACGGTCTAAAAGATATGCCATGAATCAAGTTGAGTCATAACTCTCCAATCGTACCACACATTTAAGCAAAGTGAACAAGTGCTAAGTCGTGAACGACTCAAATGGTTCCTACGAGCTAGGGTTAACTATTCTCTAAGTCATAAGTCGTGGGGATTAAAAGGGGACTTCAATTCTCTAAGTCGTAAGTCGTAACTCGGCTACGACTCAAAGCTTGGTTGCTGTAAGTGATAAGTCGATCCAAAATTTAGTCCATCTGACTCCTGACTCGTTTAATCCCTAACTCGTTAACCATATATCCATCCAACCCCTAACCCTTAACTATCCAACCTGTTAACCCATTCACCGGTTAGCTTCTTCGTCAACCCTATTTCTAAAACCACCACAGATCACAAATCATTACAATCCATATCAAGCCACCTTAATTCCATGAATATCCTACACAGCAGTATTCGCAAGGACCGAGGGAAGAATTCATGGAGAAAGGTCGATAGCAATGGTCAGCGATTGGGAAAAGGGAAAAGACGCTTACGCGATGTAACTGGAAGTGGTTGGAGGTAAATCGAGTCGAAATTGCCTTTGGGAAGCTTGAGATCTTGTTAATGGCAGATACGACTTAAAGCACAAGTGATAGGAAGAAGAAGATAAGAGGTACGACCTAAGCGTTTTATACCTCAGGTCGAAGGAATTGGAATCGACTCGCACGAACTAAAATGAATCAAAACACACGACCTACGACTTAGGCGTGTATTTCGAGGGGCAAATGTTAACCCTGAATTATCCACGACCTAAGAAGTATACGTCTCAAGACTTAACGAGTTAAGGATTGCGAGACTCAACAAGTTGACTTAGATGATCTACGACTCAGTAGACTCCGACCTAAGGAATGGTCCTACTCAGCGACCTACGAGTCAAAAGGTTAGCGACCTGAGACATGGTGGGACTTAACAGTTTACGAGCTAACAAGTTTACGACTCAATGGATGTACGACTTGAGGGCTTAACGACTCAGCGAGTTAAAGTCTCTACGACTTAAGAAGGTTTCGACTTAACATGCTACGACTCATCAGGTTAACTCTTCTATGACTTAAGAGACTCAGTGACTTAACTTGCCTAGCGACCTAACTACCTGGAAGGCCTTAAGTCGTCTACGACTCATGGTTGCTATAAGTCGTCTCCGACTCATGGTTGCTATAGGTTGTCTACGACTCGTGTTTTGCTATAAGTCGTCGACGACTCATGGTCTTACGAGATAAGAGGTGTACGACTCATAGTCCTGCGAGATAAGAAGTGAACAACTTAAGTTATGTGGCGACTTAGTGATTAAAAAGAATCAGCGGCCTAACTGCTAAAGGCTCTACGACTCATGAGGTTATACGACTCATGAGGACTTACGACTCATGAGGTCTTACGACTCATGGGGTTTACAAATCACAAGGTTTTACGACTCATTGGATCTATGGCTCATCAGGTTTACGACTCATGAGGACTTACGACTCATGAGGACTTACGACTCATGGAGTATTACGACTCATGGGGACTTACGACTCATGAGGTCTTACGACTCATGAGGTATTACGACTCATCAGGCTTACGACTTAAAGGCTATCAAGCTAAAATCCAAAGCCCGTGCCTGAGCCACTTTGATCTGATGAGTCGGCTACGAGTTAGCACTTGTCTTCCAACTGAGCCACAAGATGAACCAAATATGGCGCCCACGAGACACCATAAGTCGAATACGAGTCACGACTTACCATGAGTCGGTCACGACTCATGACTTGGCCAAATCGAATGCTCAGAAATCTGCTCTTATAAATAGGCCACCACTTCCAACATTGGGGGGACTTTTTGGCAATTCATTTCTCCAAGCGCCGTTACGCTGTCGAAGCCTCTTCTCATTCAACAATCTAAGATCCTCAAGCATTCGAGACACTACAACAATCTTCGAGAAGAGCTCCTAACATCCTACATGGATTCGTCGAGTTTCATCATCAAAGATTGAGCTAGTAGTCAAGAGTGCTTTCATAATCAAGTTGTATTGTATTTTGAAGGATATTGTATCGAATTGTAACCGAATCAGCAATAAGAGACTATAAAGTGGACGTAGGCTCAATTACGGGCCGAACCACTATAAATCTGTTGTTCATTTACTGCATTTCTGCTATTTTCCTGCTTAATTTCTGTTCCCGTCACACGGGTGGTGCTTTCACGATCTTATTACACACACCGGGTGTTATCGTTCATATTTTAACGTTAACAGGCAGTTAGTGGGATTAGCCCAATTCCATTTCATCCAAACAAAAAAAACCATTCACTCTGAAAACTTTTTAACTCTAAACGTAGTCAAGTTTATACTCATTTTTCTCACGGCGGGAAAGCGATCCCAACTAAGGGTGTCTCGAATCCTAAATACATGTTTCTAAAAGTCGAGCACAATGGACGTTCCATTAATAAACGACTTAATATTTAAATTAATTATTTAAATACCGAGTCATTAAACTGTGGGTTGTTACAAATATGTTTATCTTTAACTACGTTAGAGTCATGCAGTTAAATAAATAATTAATTTAAGTAAAAATTACTTTTACTTCTAGCCTTACAACAGTTAAAATTTTAACTGCATTTTGGAATACAATGAGTAAATATATATGTAATATATCAGCTTTAATGGTTTAATTTATATTTTGGTAACGAGAGTGATACTTTGTTCAAGCAGCGCACTCATTATGATATCTTAAAGGCTCGAACCCATGACATCTAGAATCTTTGTTTAAAGTGTCGTAACGCTAACCACTTGAGCCAGAAGTTATTGACAATAGTTTAACATATATGTTTAACCGCATTAGAACAATATAGTTAAATACGTAAAATAGCTTATAAAACAGTCAAAATTTAACTGTATTGTAAATTCTGATAATTAATATAATTTTAGATTATTATCTTTTAAAAATTAATTTATATTTTTAACTGCATTAGGCTTATGCAGTTGAATAACTAATTTAATTTAATTCAAAAATATTCATACTTCTACTGTTTAAAATTGTTTAAAATTTAACTGCACTATCCTTAGCGGTAAATTATAACCTTAAAAGTTTGGTGGTCGTGTTTAACTACATTAGACTTATGTAGTTAAATTATTAATGTAACTTAATTCCAAAGTATTCATACCTCTAGCCTTAAAAACAGTTAAAATTTTAATTGCATTATAAAATACAGTAAATAAATATGTTTGTATATTATCAAATTGAAAGGTTTAATTTACATGATTAACTGAGTTATGCAGTTAAATAAGTTACTTTAATTTTAAATCATTTATACTTCTACATTTAATAATGTCAAATGCATTACATAATTTTATTTGTAATATATAAGCTTTCAAGGTTCGTTTTTCATATTTAACTGCATTATAAGTATGCAATTAAACTGAATTTACAAATTGCAATGTAAATTACTTTTAACTGCATTATATTTATACCTTAGATTGATATACCTTTAACTGCATTAGGCTTATACATTATACTTCAACGTAATTAAAATAATTCATTACAATTGCGTGTGAAAAACACCTTTTTGTCTTTTTCGTGTTCAAAGGAAGTGGTTATGATGTTTGTCTTTCCCAAGATTCAAATTTAAAATTTGTGAGAGATTTAATATTTTCAAAATGAGAAAATCTAAACTCCACACCATGAGATTCATCATTGAAGGTTTAAAAAAAATAGAACTACTAAATTAGATTTTAATTTACAAGCTTTGTTATGTCATCGTGCATTTAACAATGTGGATTCTTGTCATATATATTAACGTTAAAAGGTACATCAGCCTCCGTTTCTAACATGACTACAAATTTCAAGTAATTGTACAACACTATACTAACTGCAAGTATAAACAGCAGAAGTTACAACGAAATGTAACAAGCAAATATAACATTATATTCACTGCAAATTTCAATCTTTATTCCCAGTTATCCAACCAGATCAGCATAGTTTTAACCTCCTCGTCGAAAAAATTCCCAAATATAAAGAACTTCTGAAATATGAGAATAACATTCAAATTCAGTGTTTTTCAATAGTCCACAAAATCCACTTGTTAGTTAAAAAAGGAATGAAATTAGGAACTACTTCAGTATTATAATTGTATCAGTTTTTGTTACAAAAATAATGCAATGCATCCTTGGGTCAAAAAGAAAAATGTTGCAATAATGAGGAATAATCAACCGGTTCCCTTATGCGTAAAAAAAGTCAAAAAATGAGACACTGACATAACTAAGTAATAAATGAATTTTGTTTCAAAAAAGAAATCATTTTCTGCTCTCATCCTTCGTAGAATAGATGAATTCATATGTCCCCATCCTCGTCCCTCGTTAAATTACAACCACGTATTATACCAATTTAATTCATACGGGGGATCCACCATAGAAAATAAAGAGCGAAGATGAAGAAATCAGTGGCTGGGATGTACTGGACATGTAACGACCCGACTTTCCAAGCCCGGAAAATCGAACCATTAGTGTTAAAAGAAGAAGAGGTAGAAGAAGAAAGCAGAAAAATCAACATCAGAATCTCACATCACAGCGGAATAAACTATAATATATAATACAGATCTTTACTCAACAGAAAAATATATATGTTTTACATTACATCCATCACTAGAATACATCATCAGAGTCAATATACAACACAACACAATAATGGACAGTTATATAAACCTGTCCTCACAACTGAATACACAGCTAATCAACATAGCGGAATATATAAACAAATACGAGGAATACGACTCGCCATCCAATTCATCGCCTGAGCTCCACAGCTATAATCTGAACCTGTTTATCTCGGTCTGACCCGAGCATTATATAAAACAACACCCGAGTCAGTCTGGAATACCAGCGTGAGAAAATCACACTCAAATTTATTATTAAAGTTTCAAAAATCCTTTTGAAAATAAAAGCATCTCGTAAGACCACGCCACAAATAAACTTGTCGGGTTTTTACCTTACGATAGCTAAAACACTTTTGATAAAATCCTCTGATATTATAATAGTGTCTATATACAATTACTTATTCAAATAGCTGAAATTGTTACATTCATTAAATTCCGGCATACTAGCCACAACGTGGGTAATACAAACAAAACTCGTACAAGGCACGTAGGAAGAATGGATTTCCAACGAATGACTATGCACTGGGGTACCACCTGTCACAGTACGTGGCCTAGATCACAGTACCGAGGAGTACACTCTTTCCCCTGCAACACAAGACCGGAATCACCTATGGGCAATTCCGAATATGATCACCCCACGGTTGGGATCAGCAACCGCACCACTTAGCCGAAATAAAAGGGACCTCTAGACAGGGATGACCACACTCTCAAGTGGGCGCTACCCACGAAGCCTTGCTGCATAACCCCTGATTTTCAGTCATTCCCGGTTGATGAGGTCTGAGGCTAAACGATACCTTTATAGCACATATCCCTTAGAATGCCCATCGTCCACCTGACGATGTCACGAAAGCATTCGTCCATACAAGTCCGTCCCGGGTCCGAACGGAACCGAAGGCACTATTCCTACTACATCCATTTTGGAAATATCCTCAGGATTAGTAGCGACTAGCCCTTGCACTTCACAGCTCCATCCTCGACTCCGAACACGTTACACGAAACATACAAACCGGATCGAAGTGGTTTTCGAGAAATAAATCCCGATCCCGATCCCGGTCTCTTCGAAACGATCAGCGCATTTGGCCAATATTGATAGTCGGTTATTTAACTATCAATTAACATCCATAACATCCATCAAATAAGTAAATAATTTTCCCAAATTATTTATTATTTCCAAAATATCTTCACGAGATATACAATTTCCATTCAACCCCTTTTTGAAAACAGTTTCAACATATTCCTCCCATGGAATAATTTCTCAAATAATTATTTCCTCTGAGACACCAAGTATAAAAGCCCTTTTAGAATTTTGAAATAATTTTTAAAAACACTTTATTACAAATATACTTGAAAATATTGAAATTAAAACTACTTTAATACTCTATTTGAAATATATATATTTTTAAAACAAATATTTAAAATAAAACCACTTTGTAATTGTAAACTAATTTTTCTTTTTAAAACATTTTACCAAATCACTTATATTTATTACAATAATAGATTTGAAAAATACTTACTTTAGAAATTTAACATTTTGAAATAATAGGTTTTCTAAAATATGATTTTTAAAATAACAATAAATCCTTTAACCAATATTTAAAATTGCTCAAAAACAAAATGTACTTGGCTACCCAGGAAATACACTTTCTTTCCACATCTTTAAAATAAATCACCATTTATTCTAAACCCAATCCACATTCCTTTATAAATTCCCACCTTGAATTTGTATTTAAATATCCACTGATTTTTCACTTTACTTTATAAACCCAGTTTAAAATTTCAAAGTCTTCCTTCTCTTTTAAATTACAATTTCCAACATTTAAGTAAATTTTCAATTGATTCCCAACTTACTTCACTTGAATAAATTTATTTACTTACTTCATTATTCAAATACATTAGCTTTTAGATTTATTTATTTTATTTGAGATTAGAACCTTTTTAACTAAAATATCAATTTTAGATTTTTAAAATCCCTTATTTAACCTTTAATTAAATTTAATCCTTAAGTTCTAAAAATAAATTCTTTAGTCTTTAATATAACATCACTTAAACTTAAGACTTATTATTCCTCTGTTTATTCAAAATTTCTCCTTTTTCCATATTGATTAAAATCTTGAAAATCACTTTATTTTATTTCCTTTCCAATTCATTATTAAATTTATTCAAATTCTCTTGAATTATTTTACTGAAAATTTTACTCTTTGACTTTTTCCAAAATTCCAATTTTATAGATTTTAATAACTCATTGTAATGAAATATTCAATCCAATATTTCAATCATCCATATAATCATCACAGGATATTAAAAATCATCACAGAATATTTAAACGAAATTAAATATTTTGAGGAATCCAGTTGGATCCCTCCAACCTGTTTCCCTGCATCCACAGATGTTAGCACAATACCAATTCCACTTCGAGGTGGAATATCGCGGTATATGGGTTTAAAATATTAATATCCGCTATTATGCGGCGCATAGGGTCTCATCCGCTGTATAATGCGGGAATATCAACTTCAATATATACATATGCCAATATATATATATTGATATATATACTACTATATATACTATCACATCAAATCAATCCAAACAATCATTCAATAAATATTTAAATTTAACCAATTAAATTTAAATTATAATTTAACTGAGTGAGATTAACTCACCTTTGCCTCTAAATTTGTAAATCCACCTCATTCTTGATTTGATTTCCCGATTATTGACCTTGAAAAAAATTTATATGATTTATTAACATTTAATACAATTCGGAAATTTATTGCCATTTTCAAATTTAATTAACTGATGACTGCGTTTTGAAACTGATTTACCTTTTATGAATCTTTTTAGTAACTTAATTAGTTAAATACGAAATTTAAAACAGTTTAAATCTTCAAATTTATATATTTTAAAATTAAAATAGTAAATTAAAATATTCAGTTTTATTTCTTGCATGTAATCACTTATACAAAAAATCAAATCCTTATAACCCTACAACATTTTTTTAAAAACATAATATTATTTTATTGTAAGTTTATAATTTCTGTCTAACTTGAAAATAACCCAAATTCTTTACCGAGACTTTCATCTAAAATATATATATTATTTTGTTTCTGTGAACATATGAACAACATATGTATTCACCTCTAGATTATATATATTTTACTGTTTACCTACTCATATGTATATATATTATTTAAACTCTAATGAAAATAAAATTTCTTTCTAAACCAGTATTCATATATTAGAGTAAAAATAAAACAGAGTTATTTTATATCTCTTACTATAAACATATATATATATTCTTCCTGTAATATATGAAATTAAACAAAATAACTGGAAATACCATATTGTAAACTATACAATTTGTCTATTACTATTATTATTATGATTCGAAACTGCATATATCTATTATATTAAATTAAACAAAATACACTCAGACCTTACTGTATATATACAAACGCATAAAAATTAAATAAGAGGGGATACCTTCTTCTCGCAGAACCCTCTCCGCCTCAAGCTCGTGATCGAACAGGGAGTCGCGACCTCCTTTCACTGCTCGATCATCGATTGGGAACGAACCCTCGTTCGTCGCGGTCCTTCTGACGCCGCTTCCCCATGGCGACCCAAAAGTCGCGCTTCGATTCGACCATGCTTCCAGATGAGAACCTCTTTCCCTTCGATTTCCTCAGGCCTCGCGTGCTAGAGGACGACTCGAAGTCGAGTTCGATCGTCCATCTCCCTCTTTCGATTTCGAATTCAAATAAAAGTGGCTCGCCATATTTAAAAGTTGATTTCGTTTCGTTTGAATATTGAATGAAGAAGGTGGAAGGAGAAATAGGTTTCGATGTTTACTGATTCGAACTTTCGTTCGTTTATCAATATTTTTTTTAGGAAAGCGAATTTGTTTGTCACGAATTTAGGGGAAGAGGAGTTAATCAATAGAGGACTCGGCCATTTATTAAATTTTTCTTCTTCCGATCTGTTTCTCGTGCATTGAAAAAGAGTAGGAAAGGAGACAAGATAAGATGGTGGCGTGTTGGAGAAAAAGGTTGTAGTACTTTGGAATAGACTGGAAAATATCTGATGTGAAATTAATTTGACTAGTCAAGTAAAATATCTACTCGAATTTAAATTTAAATTCAAATTGTCTCGGAAATGCAACTTACAATTTCGAATTCCTATCAAGGCATGCCGCTAGGCGTTTATAATGTTATACCCCTAATCAAAACGCAATGGAAAAGGTTTCGAGTCAAAATTCGATCGTATGGAGAAGATAGCCTTTTTGGGTCGACTATTTAAATTAAATTCGATATAAATTTCAGTGCGTTTATATATCGTACGCTCACACAACAACTCCAAACGCTACGAAAATTGAAATCCGATAATAATACAATATTACGGATCCAATGGAACTGGTTTCGTCGAATTCCGAGACTGTGCCTCGGAAGGCAATTTTTAAATTCAATTTAAACAATAAAATTTCAAAACTGAACAAAACACTTTGAAATTCAATTTTAAAAGTTTCATCACCTTCAATATTAACAATATAAATTTTCTGAACCTTTAAACTATTTTTAACAGGCTCAAAACTCAGGATTCTCTATTTTACCCTATTTTCGATTGTTTAATTCAATAATCTATCATCCAATAAATACTATATATTTGAAAATAAAGTTAAAATTTAACCTTCGAATATTTAAAATAAATTAAATATTCCCATTTCAAATATACAAAAATTCTGGGTCGTCACATTCCTCCCCCCTTAAAAGAATTTCGTCCCCGAAATTACCAGTTAAGAGAAATGATTCGATACCCGTTTTATTTCCCCAATCCAAATAGTTTTAACAACTTTCCATAACAATTCTTTAAACAAAGACACACTATCCCTCTTACTAACATTCCCAAACCTATCCATAAGTCGTACCCATATCACTTCTTATCAATTCAAATTTAAATTTGAATTCAAAATTTTAAATTATCAAATTTTCTCAAAATTTCACTAACTCTCTAAATTCCCAAAAATTTTTGCCAGCGTCTCCTTTGCGCGGCTAGCTCGGTACTACTACAAAAATGCCTCTACGGGCCCCAGATTTCAAAAGAAAACAAAAAGCCAAGTGGCTGGATCAAAAACCCAATCAAATTTCATATAGAAATTCAAATACATACCTTTTTGTCGGGCCATTAAATTTTATCCTCTAAAATCAAAATCAATTACCTGTATATCCTGCTTAGCACTAATATCAAATCACAACTTTCCAAAAACATTTTATCGACTTCTTTACAAATTTCAAATATTTGCTTTACTTATGCCCGTACGATGCACATATATCATTCGTACGCAATATCAAATTCGATCGCTCACTCGATCACACAATTTCACTTCCGAACTAGTATCGTCCACCCGACTTCCTAGTGCGGACTCAGATTTGGTTTCTTGATCGGAAACCGTCATTCTCCTTGCATAGTCATAACTACGATAGAGAATTCCCAGAATCAATCAAAATTCCATATCCTGGCTCGCCGTCGAAAATCGAGTGAAAAATTCCAACTCGGATCGATATATCTATCTCGAAATTCTGTGCTCGAATCCGGATCAAATAGCTATGCGAATAAAATAATATACGTACATCTTACGTATAAATTCCAATTGATTACCAATTATATCAATTTCCTTTTTATTCACATTCAGTTTGATTGCATTCACTTATCCACAATTTTCTCATTTCATGTAACGACCCGTATTTTTACGGATCGAAAAGTTCGTAAGAATCTGGAATTCTTAGCGTTGTTAAGTCCTAAGTCGTAACCGACTTATAGATTGGACGACTTAAGGGAAGAAAGACTTAAGTCGGTGACGACTTAAGAGTTAGATCGTCTAGTAGCTTAGGTCGTGTAGGAAGTAAGTCGTGGGATAGGATAGGTCGAATGAGCGACTTAAGTTAGTGGCGACTTAGGAGTTAGCGACCTAAGGTTTTGAGCGACCTAAGGGATAGGTCGGCAACGACCTAAGGAACTGGTGAGTAGCGACCTAAGAGTTAGGTCGTGAGCGACCTAGTGTTCAGTTAGGTTGTGAGCGACCTAAGTTTGGAAGTTAGATAGTTAGGTCGTCTAGACGACTTAGGAGTTAGGTCGGATTATCCTGTGTATAGTTAGGTCGTTAAACGACCTAAGGTGTTAAGTCGTTAGGTCGTAACTCGTTGAGTCGAGTAAAGTGATAGGTCGTTAAGGCGCATCTCAGTTAAGTCGCATGGATGCACATATACGTTAGGTCGCGTGAGGGCTTATCAGTTAGGTCGTAGGTCGGAGACCCTATTAAGTCGTAAAGGTTCTTAGGTCGGCAAAGCGTTAGGTCGTATGAATGCACTGGACTGATGAGTGTTAGGTCGTAAGTTGTAGTAGCTTGGGGTTGTTGAGTCGGAGGTTGTTAGGTCGAAGACTTTAGGTCGGTGGGGTTTTAGGTCGTAAGTCGTGGACGACCTAACTCCGATGGGACGACTTAAGGAGGATTTCAGCCTATAAATAGGAGGGTTTTTCTCACTTTTTGGGATCCGGATTTCGAAGCAGCGAAGTGCTGCCATTTTGAGAGCTTGACTTATACACTTCTTCACTTCTTTCCTTCACTCCAATCTAGTAATTCATTCCATCCATGTCGAAGATCAAATCGAAGATCGAAGAGCTTAGATTGAAGATCTACATCCATTGAAGTGAGATTTCATCGTTTGAAGCGGATTTGTGATAGATCGAGTTGGATCCTTCGCTGTCCAGATCTGAAGCGTATTGCTTTTGGGTTGTTTAGGTGATTTGGTGAGTGGTGATTATCTCTCACACGGATCCAAAGGAGTATATCGGATCGTTGGCTTGATTTTGGTGTTAGGATAGTGATTTCCATGCATTTTCCTAATCATATGTGTAGATCCATATAGATCCGTTGTTCATGATGATTTGATATCCATTTTACTACATGTTAACCTATGCAAGTCCATTCATCAAGATTATAGAGATATTGTTCATGTTTTCATGCTTGTTAGACTTTTGACTCTTTATTTACGAAATTGCCATTATTGTTATAATTGTCTATTTAGATCATATTTGAATGCTTGATTACTTGGATTAATGTTTGACTTGATTGATTGCTATGAATTAGATGATTGATGATTTGATTTAGACAAGTTGGTCGAAGATGATTCAAAAGCTAAGGGAAAGGCTCTTGAATTGGAAAAGCTGCTCGTGGCATATGTAGCGGATGATGAAACTCATATGGATAGATTTGATGATGACGTTGAGATGGAGCTTTTCTATGATGATGATGAGGCGAAGCATGATATGAGATAGTCTTGTTCTAATCCAGACGGGATCATTCCAAGCAAGTTGATAACTCGGTGATATGGTTCGAGTTAAAGGATAATGGTTTGCTCGAGAGGCGCTTGAGCTAGTATGGGAATAGTCGTCGAGGAGGATGACTAGAAGGCTGAGATCTCATCATTGTTGAAGGTTCTAGCATGCTTAAAGCAAGAGTACGTTGGGCAGATTCGATAGTCCCTGAAGGCTAATGATTGATAGTCAAGTACTCTGGGCAGATTCGATAGTCCTAGGCACGGGTCACGATGACGTGCAGAGTTATGTCTAGAATCGAGGTTTCAATTAGCCCTTGACGGACGGCTGAAAGAATGTGCCGGTCATTCAATTTACGATGATATCAAGGCAATGATAAAAGTGATAGCCAGAGTCATGGATGTTTGGTTGTATCGTCATTCGGCTTCAAGAGCGGTATTTTCTGGGTGCTTATCTGATCTTGGTTTAGGCCTTGGGGGTTTGTACTTGGAAAACATCGTCCTTGACTCGAGTGATAATTGCTTTACTTTAAATTGTATGCTCTGTTATGGTTGCTTCTGCTTAGTGTGTCTGGGGGCTATCACTGTAGAAAGAGGTGGAGTGGGAGGGTTGTATTCCTATTCCTTTTCCTTTATGCTCTTTTGGTATGTTGTTAGTTAATTTACTGCTCACTAAGACTGTTGTCTGACTCAAGGCTTTATGTTTTAACTCTTATTGCCTTGGGCTGTTCGTCCATTTTGGGACGGGCAGACTAGGTAGCAGGTGACAGGTGTTGTTCTCGCTTTCCACGGTGTTGATATCGAAGACGAGCTGGAGGGTTGCATATTATCTTCTTATTATATGTACTGGGTGTTCCGCTGTTTGTATTTTCTCTGAGTGTTATGTAGTGAGGCTTGTTGTATTGACTACTCAGATGTTTGTATTCAACTATTATGAAGTTTTTATTGATGAGATTCTATTCTATGAAGCTTCACTATGTATATATTCTATTGTGTTTTGTCCATGCGCTGTGAGTAATACGATAGATTCTGTTGTTTTAATTTACCCTGACAATCGTCCATGGTCGCCTAGCACACTTTACAGCGCACTTTCTCTAGGTCCAGTGCAGGGGTCATGGGCGGTCGTCACATTTCACAACTTCAAATTTTAATTGTCATTCAATTATTCATCTAGAATAACTTTCCTCAATACCAAATTACTTAAGAATCACACCATATTCCTTAAGTTCAATATAAATATTTTACATACTGCTTATACTTATTTTCACTTCATTATTGAAGTTCATATCCATTTCTATTTACTTTTGTCTTTACAATTCCATTTGATTTCAATTTGGCTTCCACTCGAATATTTAATTAGTTGCACTTACTAATTAATTTAAATTTCGATTAACGGTTTATTCGCAAACTTCACTTCTTTAGTTCCTTCGATTTCACTTCACCTTACATTCACATTTGAATTAGATTTCAATATCCAGTTTCAATTTCATTTGCTTAACAAATTTAAATCATTTATCGTTAATGAAAATTTTCAAAAATTTCAAAAAAATTCTAACTACCAAAATTTAGGGAAAATTTTGGCAGAGTCTCCCTTGTACGGAGGGACTTTTGCGATATCGCAGGATGCACAAATATATATATACATCGGCCTCAGGCCGGAAATCACAATATATATCAATATAAACAGTTCATATCTCCTATTTGAATTTTTGCGTAGGCGTACCTTTATTTTATCATTTTTAAGCAAGCGGCTATTTATTTAAGCAATTAACGCAGTCAAAATCAGCCAAGCGGCTTCCCTGAACCTGTACTAACTCAATTTAAACAGTTAAGTGATAATATATTATAGCATTTCAATTCATTTCAATAGCTAAATCATGGGTTTTACAAGTCATACTTGCCAAATAACACTTAAAAGTAATTTATAAAGTTTCAACCACCAATTTAATTGTTTTCACTCGCTTCCAACCAATTTTAATGTCATTTCGTTCAATTCCATTGGTTCACAATTCAATTCCTTATATCCAATTCATTTGAATCCAAACGAACTTATATTTATTAAAATTGATTCAAAAACCAATTATATTTACTTCCATTAATTCATAGAATTTTATTTAATTCCGTTTCATTTCAATTTATTCATATCCATTTTACTTTTAACTTAGGTTAATTTATTCTATTTGCCCATAGAATTATTTATTCACTCCCATTAACGTCGAACGATCAATTTATGCAATTCGACGACATTCATCCAAACAAATATTTTCTTTAGCCCCATGACTACTTTTAAAAAGCAATTCCAACTCAATTTATATTTTATTCGATTTCATTTTTAATTGATTCCATTCAATTTATTTTACATTCCATAATCATATTCAATTTATTTAAATTCATTTATTAATCTTGGAACATTCCATAATATTTACATCGAATATTCATTTCATCATTCATTTACAAGCAAAATACTTGTCACATCAAATTTATATCTGACTTGCATTTAACCGATTCAGGTTCCATCTCCATATTTCATTTACCAATTTATTATCAATTTGTTAATTCAGGGTTTATTCCCAATATTTGATTTTTATCTCTAAACCACTTTAACTATTTTACTGGAGCTCCATTTATTTAATAATTTAAGCTTGGGATTGTATCCATTACTATTACGAACCATTTTATTTGGCTTATCTATTTTACCTCAAATTTTATAAGTCACAAACTTATTTACATTTTACTTTTAACTTGGAATTTCACATTTTATTTAGCCAATATATTTTTATTATTCCATAAACAACTTTAAATAAGATTCCGAAGTTTTAAACAATTCTAGAATTTTCCAAAATTTTCAAAATCACTTTTGAAATCAACCACATCCAAACTCCTTTGGTAAATTCAATTATCCCTTTGAATTTCAAAACAACCCAATTCACAATCAATTCCAATTTAAAACAGTTTGGTAGCAATTTCTCTTTGGAAACTCGAAAATAAACATCGATGATGCTGCAGTCATCACCGAAATTATTTTCCAGCGACCAAAAGAGAATTAAATGCTTTTATCTCTTTTAAAACATTTCAAATATTTTTAAATCCCAAACCTCACCAGATTTCAATTCCAATCCAAAATATTTCTGAAATAGTACCACTTATTATTTCTCCAAAGTCTTTGAAAACCATTTCCAAATTCCAGAAATTTAAACTTTTCCCAACATTCCAAATTCAAAATCCAACCAATTCATATTCCAACATTATTCTGGAATTTTATTTCCAATGTTAAATCAAATTTGTATATGAAGTTTATTTCAATTTATAAATTATATTCATAATTTACATTTTCAAATTCCACTTGTTATATAAATTATTTTTTTCAACTTGGTTATAATTCAATTTCTTATTCAATTCTACACAATAGTGTTAATGATTTTATATTATCGTTCCTTAACAATCAAGCATCCAAATACTATAATACTTTACAAAAATTTATATTCTTTATATACAAAAATAATTTGGGTAAAATTATTTCATCTACCCATTTTAAAACAATATTGTGTCGAATTGTTCTATTCGAGTGTTTAGAAACCCCTTCGATCTAGTTTCGAGGCTGTGCCGACGAAGGTTCATATACCACTCAATAAATCAATCAACACAATACAAAACCATTTTATATTCACTAACAAATACGCACTCATATATATTATTACACTCAAAATTCCCTCCAGAGCCAAGGTTATCGCCAACCTTTGCTCTGATACCAAATGTAACGACCCGACTTTCCAAGCCCGGAAAATCGAACCATTAATGTTAAAAGAAGAAGAGGTAGAAGAAGAAAGCAGAAAAATCAACAATAGAATCTCACATCGCAGCGGAATAAACTATAATATATAATACAGATCTTTACTCAACAGAAAAATATATCTGTTTTACATTACATCCATCACTAGAATACATCATCAGAGTCAATATACAACACAACACAATAATGGACAGTTATATAAACCTGTCCTCACAACTGAATACACAGCTAATCAACACAGCGGAATATATAATCAAATATGAGGAATACGACTCGCCATCCAATTCATTGTCTGAGCTCCATAGCTATAATCTGAACCTGTTTATCTCGGTCTGACCCGAGCATTATATAAAACAACACCTGAGTCAATCTGGAATACCAGCGTGAGAAAATCACACTCAAATTTATTATTAAAGTTTCAAAAATCCTTTTGAAAATAAAAGCATCTCGTAAGACCACGCCACAAATAAACATGTCGGGTTTTTACCTTACGATAGCTAACACTTTTTATAAAATCCTCTGATATTATAATAGTGTCTATATACAATTACTTATTCAAATAGCCGAAATTGTTACGTTCATTAAATTCTGGCATACTAGCCACAACGTGGGTAATACAAACAAAACTCGTACAAGGCACGTAGGAAGAATGGATTTCCAACGAATGACTAGGCACTAGGGTACCACCTGTCACAGTACGTGTCCTAGATCACAGTACCGAGGAGTACGCCCGCTGCCCTGCAACACAAGACCGGAATCACCTATGGGAAAATCCGAATATGATCACCCCACGGTTGGGATCAGCAACCGCACCACTAAGCCGAAATAAAAGGGACCTCTAGACAGGGATGACCACACTCTCAAGTGGGCGCTACCCACGAAGCCTTGCTGCATAACCCCTGATTTTCAGTCATTCCCGGTTGATGAGGTCTGAGGCTAAACAATACCTTTATAGCACATATCCCTTAGAATGCCCATCGTCCACCTGACGATGTCACGAAAGCATTCGTCCATACAAGTCCGTCCCGGTTCCGAACGGAACCGAAGGCACTATTCCTACTACATCCATTTTGGAAATATCCTCAGGATTAGTAGCGACTAGCCCTTGCACTTCACAGCTCCATCCTCGACTCCGAACACGTTACACGAAACGTACAAACCGGATCGAAGTGATTTTCAAGAAATAAATCCCGATCCTGGTCTCTTCGAAACGATCAGCGCATTTGTCCAATATTGATAGTCGGTTATTTAACTATCAATTAACATCCATAACATCCATCAAACAAGTAAATAATTTTCCCAAATTATTTATTATTTCCAAAATATCTTCACGAGATATACAATTTCCATTCAACCCCTTTTTGAAAATAGTTTCAACATATTCCTCCCATGGAATAATTTCTCAAATAATTATTTCCTCTGAGACACCAAGTGCAAAAGCCCTTTTAGAATTTTGAAATAATTTTTAAAAACGCTTTATTACAAATATACTTGAAAATATTGAAATTTAAACTACTTTAATACTCTATTTGAAATATATATATTTTTAAAACAAATATTTAAAATAAAACCACTTTGTAATTGTAAACTAATTTTTCTTTTTAAAACATTTTACCAAATCACTTATATTTATTACAATAATAGATTTGAAAAATACTTACTTTAGAAATTTAACATTTTGAAATAATAGATTTTCTAAAATATGATTTTTAAAATAACAATAAATCCTTTAACCAATATTTAAAATTGCTTAAAAACAAAATGTACTTGGCTACCTAGGAAATACACTTTCTTTCCACATCTTTAAAATAAATCACTATTTATTCTAAACCCAATCCACATTCCTTTATAAATTCCCACCTTGAATTTATATTTAAATATCCACTGATATTTCATTTTACTTTATAAACCCAATTTAAAATTTCAAAGTCTTCCTTCTCTTTTAAATTACAATATCCAACATTTAAGTAAATTTTCAATTGATTCCCAACTTACTTCACTTGAATAAATTTCTTTACTTACTTCATTATTCAAATACATTAGCTTTTAGATTTATTTATTTTATTTGAGATTAGAACCTTTTTAACTAAAATATCAATTTTAGATTTTTAAAAGTGGAAATTAGGGAGGCATCCCTATCATACTTTCATATTGTAAAGCGGGTCCCTGTTAAAGTTTCATTGTAAAGCGGGTCCCTATTTTCTGGAAACGAAGAAAAATTATTGCTGAAATGTCAGCAATTTTTATAAATAAGTGCTGATATTTCAGCAACTATCTGTGTCAAAGTTTTATTGTAAAAACAAAGAAAAATTATTGCTGAAATGTTAGCAACTTTTATAAATAAGTGCTGATATTTCAGCAACTTTCATAAACTGTGTTCACAGTGTACATAAATGTTGCTGAAATATCAGCAACTTTTATAAATAAGTGTTGATATTTCAGCAAATTTCATACACTATGTTCATAGTGTACAGAAATGTTGCGGAAATATCAGCAACTTTTATGAAATGTTGCATCATGCTCTGCAATAATCGTGAATAAAAAACAGGGACCTAATTTACACTGAAATTTAGTGAAGAACTTTTCGTGAATTTTGAAACTTAATAAGGACCTGTGCCAAAAGTACCCTTTTTAAAATCCCTTATTTAACCTTTAATTAAATTTAATCCTTAAGTTCTAAAAATAAATTCTTTAGTCTTTAATATAACATCACTTAAACTTAAGATTTATTATTCCTTTGTTTATTCAAAATTTCTCCTTTTTCCATATTGATTAAAATCTTGAAAATCACTTTATTTTATTTCCTTTCCAATTCATTATTAAATTTATTCAAATTCTCTAGAATTATTTTACTGAAAATTTTACTCTTTGACTTTTTCCAAAAATCCAATTTTATAGATTTTAATAACTCATTGTAATGAAATATTCAATCCAATATTTCAATCATCCATATAATCATCACAGGATATTAAAAATCATCACTGAATATTTAAACGAAATTAAATATTTTGAGGAATCCAGTTGGATCCCTCCAACCTGTTTCCCTGCATCCACAGATGTTAGCACAATACCAATTCCACTTCGAGGTGGAATATCGCGGTATATGGGTTTAAAATATTAATATCCGCTATTATGCGGCGCATAGGGTCTCATCCGCTGTATAATGCGGGAATATCAACTTCAATATATACATATGCCAATATATATATATATATATTGATATATATACTACTATATATACTATCACATCAAATCAATCCAAACAATCATTCAATAAATATTTAAATTTAACCAATTAAATTTAAATTATAATTTAACTGAGTGAGATTAACTCACCTTTGCCTCTAAATTTGTAAATCCACCTCATTCTTGATTTGATTTCCCGATTATTGACCTTGAATAAAAATTTATATGATTTATTAACATTTTATACAATTCGGAAATTTATTGCCATTTTCAAATTTAATTAACTGATGACTGCGTTTTGAAACTGATTTCCCTTTTATGAATCTTTTTAGTAACTTAATTAGTTAAATACGAAATTTAAACCAGTTTAAATCTTCAAATTTATATATTTTAAAATTAAACTAGTAAATTAAAATATTCATTTTTATTTCTTGCATGTAATCACTTATACCAAAAATAGTATCCTTATAACCCTACAACATTTTTTTTAAAAACATAATATTATTTTATTGTAAGTTTATAATTTCTGTCTAACTTGAAAATAACCCAAATTCTTTACCGAGACTTTCATCTAAAATATATATATTATTTTGTTTCTGTGAACATATGAACAACATATGTATTCACCTCTAGATTATATATATTTTACTGTTTACCTACTCATATGTATATATATTATTTAAACTCTAATGAAAATAAAATTTCTTTCTAAACCAGTATTCATATATTAGAGTAAAAATAGAACAGAGTTATTTTATATCTCTTACTATAAACATATATATATTCTTTCTGTAATATATGAAATTAAACAAAATAACTAGAAATACCATATTGTAAACTATACAATTTGTCTATTACTATTATTATTATGATTCGAAACTGCATATATATATTATATTAAATTAAACAAAATACACTCAGACCTTACTGTATATATACAAACGCATAAAAATTAAATAAGAGGGGATACCTTCTTCTCGCAGAACCCTCTCCGCTTCAAGCTCGTGATCGAACAGGGAGTCGCGACCTCCTTTCACTGCTCGATCATCGATTGGGAACGAACCCTCGTTCGTCGCGGTCCTCCTGACGCCGCTTCCCCATGGCGACTCCAAAGTCGCGCTTCGATTCGACCATGCTTCCAGATGAGTACCCCTTTCCCTTTGATTTCCTCAGGCCTCGCGTGCTAGAGGACGACTCGAAGTCGAGTTCGATCGTCCATCTCCCCCTTTCGATTTCGAATTCAAATAAAAGTGGCTCGCCATATTTAAAAGTTGATTTCGTTTCGTTTGAATATTGAATGAAGAAGGTGGAAGGAGAAATAGGTTTCGATGTTTATTGATTCGAACTTTCGTTCGTTTATCAATATAAATTTTTTTTAGGAAAGCGAATTCGTTTGTCACGAATTTAGGGGAAGAGGAGTTAATCAACAGAGGACTCGGCCATTTATTTAATTTTTCTTCTTCCGATCTGTTTCTCGTGCATTGAAAAAGAGGAGGAAAGGAGAAAAGATAAGATGGTGGCGTGTTGGAGAAAAAGGCTGTAGTACTTTGGAATAGACTGGAAAATATCTGATGTGAAATTAATTTGACTAGTCAAGTAAAATATCTACTCGAATTTAAATTTAAATTCAAATTGTCTCGGAAATGCAACTTACAATTTCGAATTCCTATCAAGGCGTGCCGCTAGGCGTTTATAATGTTATACCCCTAATCAGAACGCAATGGAAAAGGTTTCGAGTCAAAATTCGATCGTACGGAGAAGATAGCCTTTTTGGGTCGACTATTTAAATTAAATTCGATATAAATTTCAACGCGTTTATATATCGTACGCTCACGCAACAACTCCAAACACTACGAAAATTGAAATTCGATAATAATACAATATTACGGATCCAATGGAACTGGTTTCGTCGAATTCCGAGACTGTGCCTCGGAAGGCTATTTTTAAATTCAATTTAAACAATAAAATTTCAAAACTGAACAAAACGCTTTGAAATTCAATTTTAAAAGTTTCAACACCTTCAATATTAACAATATAAATTTTCTGAACCTTTAAACTATTTTTAACAGGCTCAAAACTCAGGATTCTCTATTTTACCCTATTTTCGATTGTTTAATTCAATAATCTATCATCCAATAAATACTGTATATTTGAAAATAAAGTTAAAATTTAACCTTCGAATATTTAAAATAAATTAAATATTCCCATTTCAAATATACAAAAATTCCGGATCGTCATAGGACACATGGGACAGTAAAATGGGAATAGAGGAATAGTGTTCTTCATAGAATATTCAAAAGTGCTTCTGCTCCAATCATTATCATCCTTTAGCAATACCTGTAATTATATAATCAGAATTGTAACGCGACTTCACATAAGAATATTTTAAACTTGTTTACTGTTTATGTCAGTTGAAATCACGCTGTTATACCTTTTCGAATTTTCGATCATACCAAATTCCAAAGGTCCATAGTCATTCAAATTTCATTCTTTTTATACAGAAATTACTTTTGAAAAGATTGCACAAAAATGTTTTATGTATGACTAGTAATTAAAAAAAAATTATTCAAATTATTATGCAATAAGTATTTTGTAATAGTTTTATAATGAGGATCGGAGCTTATTAAAATACCATTACACTTCTGAAGTTTTAACATAATTAACCATATTTATTCATAAACATAATGAAAATTAATTTGTGAGATGAAGGTTTTTTTAAGGCTTTCTGAATCGCCTTATATTCATGATTGTTGTTTATGTCATCCTGAACAAGCATGGGTACTAGGTAGTGATCGTACAAAAAAGTTTATACTTCAGTTTGATTCGCTCTATCCTTCTGCTCCGATGCTTCGGTTTGAAGTAAATCACCAATTATACTTTTTTCATGCCGGGAAAACAATTATTTGTTACTTTTTAAACCGGAAACGGTTTATTTTGCGAATTCCGGTCCGATCAATACTGGGGTTGGATCAGATCGGAATAGTTGAAATTTCATCGTGTTGTATGGAATTTTGAACCTTGCATACCAGGAAAAAAACTGACAATCATTACATTAAAAAGAGAGAACAATAAGAAAGTAACAAAATCGTACTGAGGGAAACTGTTATTGTTTGAAAAGAATCAATATTGTATTGAGAAAATAAATTTACTTACATCTATCTACTCAACCTAGGCAGGCTGCTTCTCAAATCCAGATTGCAAAATCAAATTCCTCTAAATACTCAAAAAGGTTGATGGAATTTCGCATGTGGTTTTTGAGGATTGTAACATGGTCATCCTGTAAAATTCTAAGCACCCTAGCCACATACTCAAAGTTTGTACCATAGAAGTGAGAAGCGCATGCTGCCTTGAAACACAACATCTTATGATCATCTCCTACTGCAAATGCACATATAAGAGAACAAAATATTAGGAGAACTCGATATATATTTTATGTATTTAATTTCCACCAGTAAAATTATAATTATACACTATCAAGTGGTATGAATTATGAAATCCAAATGAGGTAACTGACTAATGCCAGAAAACAGAATATTAGTTGAGTTTTTGGTTAAAAGATACTTAAATTATTCAACTAATGTCAAAAGTCACTGGTCTTTCAGATTTCAAGCTTTCGCTAATGTATGGTTAGAAATATGCTAAAACTGATGAGAAGGCAATATGACATTGCATGGTACAGAAGGAAAATAACTACATCAAGGACCTCTAGCTTAAATGGTTAGACGTATAACACTTTAGACAAAGGCTCTGAAGGTCATGGGTTAGACATCTTAGCGAGTGTTCTGCTTGAATAAAGTATCACTTTTGTTAATAAAAATGCTGTTGGATCAGATAATGTTGTTTGAGCAACGTATGAATGGAGTTAAATAACAACAATAATATTAATAACCAACCATTTATGAAAAGAATTCCCTCTTATGTCTTATGATTTAAGCAATCGGTTTTGACATGTTTATAAGAACTATTGGCACTTACATATCACTTAATATTCAATGCTGGGATCTAACATAATTTTTTTTATTGTAAAGCTCATATTCACTTACTAGCATTGTCTGGCAAAGAAGAGATGCTGAAATGACGCCGCTTCCACCATTTCAACCGGAGCTTCCAAGAGCTTCTAGAAACTTCACAAAATAAAGCTTCAGGAATTCTAATAGAAGGTAATGCTTGTTTCCTTCTTTTCTTTTGATCTTTTACATTGCATTCTTCAACATCGGGTGGATTTTGGATCTTAACCAAACATGAAGAAAATTCTTCCCATGTTGCACAATTCCCATCAGAAGCGTTAAGATGTAAAGTTATCATCTCAAACATCAGCATGGTGCTATAATTTTCTAGAATGGACATAGAAAAACAATTTTGTTTGAATTAATCTTATTGTTCCAAAACAGACAAGAGTTTTATAGTCTCTCTACTATTAATAAAAGGAATCAATGGTATATGATTCACAAATGCTGGTCAATTCAACCATCATCAAAGTCAAATGAATAACCTTTCAATTTTTCATATTTTATCGCATCTCTACATCACATGCATGTGGGAGCACTTCGTGCATGTATACTAGTTGAGATCAAGGTATATTTGTTGTCGGTAATTTCCACTATCATCACATGGTTGACAATTATACCCAGATAGGAACTGAAACTGCCAGTAAACTGGTTGAGAAATGTAGATAATCAGTGGTGAAGTCTTTCATAGTTGAGAGGGGCCAGCTGACCGCCCTTAACTTTTGAAATTCTATTGGTCCTTCCTAGTCAATGAACTGACTGTTTTAAAAGAAGTCCTTGTGTGTTCATCTATGTAGGTTCATTCTTTTATTGGCTCTTGCTTCTAAGCATATTCACTTGGATATAAAAATGCCTGAGTATAATGAACTAGAATTATTAAGGTGGAACCCAGTGCACGAGGCTCCCGCGTGATAGCAGGCTCTGGGGAGGTCGATTGTACGCAGCCTTTCCCACGCTTTGCGAAGAGGCTGTTTCCGGACTCGAACCCTACTAAGATTGAGATTTAAACTTATTAGAATTATTAAATTTTAAATTTAAATACAGTTTTAGTAAGCATAAATTGAGTAATATGAGGAAAAAGGAATATGAACTTTCTACTAAGATTGAGATTTAAACTTGTCATCAAATCTATACCAAATTTTCCATCTGAATATAAATATTATTCTCTGTTTTGAGCTGGGTTCAAATTCCCAAGTCTTCTTATGCGTATAAGTGCAATTTGGGAGGTTCAGGATGTATCATAATTTGAAGTTGTGTTTCTGTTCCAATTGTTAGTAAAGATATAGTATGCAAATTGTTGGGAACCGTTGTTCAAAGTGATTGTAAAAAATCTAAGAAAATGCATTCTTGTTATTTTCAGCTTACATAGTTGAACTATCAAACTTTTTCGTTCAGAATGTAGTTAAAAGATCACAGAAAATATGAAAACAATGTATCTAATGAGATGTAAATGTTCAGGCAACAATATTTCAGCAACTAACTTGGTTATTTATAATTCAGTATTTTATATTGTTAAAACTGACTAACACATTGGATATTTTATTGAATCAAACTTTGACGACCCCCATAATCAAATTCCTGGCTTCGCCTCTGTAGATAATACGTTCACTATATATCAGCAGTTTAAATTGTTTTGAAGTATGATGTTCAGAACAAGCTAATTCAAAGACAAATGCCATTTGACAAATATTGTCATTCAGATCCAACTTTTATATCAACATAAGAGAATGTAGAAGTATTTTAGAAACTTAACTGTTCTTTAATCACTTTAGATTAGTACAAAAGAACATGAAGCATTTAAGTGTTTTCAAATGATGTCAATAGACTAGATACTATATGCTTATTAGGTTGTAAAATAAACAGGTACGGAGTAGCTTCTTGTACCTAATTTGTGCATCTGTGCAAGCCCTTTAAGAGACTGGTAACAAATAGGATCTCTCCTCAATGCATTTTCATAGTTCCTACAAATTTGGGAGACTTTATAAGGTTGAAAACATTCAAGTAGCCTGGCCATAAGCCTGAATAAGAGAAGATGCATCAATAGTCAACACAATAACCAATACAGGTTCTTCCAGAGCAAAGGAGGAAAAAAAATGAATATTAGGCTCAAGTTCTTAAAATCAAACTTAAAACACGAAAACTCCTAAAAAAAGATTGTAAATTAGGTCCCTAAAATTAAGTTATTGAATAATTGCATACATTTATGCAATTATTCAATATTCAAAAATTGCATAAATGTCTGCAATTATTCAGTGAATAATTGCGGAAATTTCGGCAATTTTTTTGGTCTGAAAGGGTAAAAGGTATGGGTCTGAAATTTTTATATGATTAACAACATATTAAAAGTGGTTTTCTGGAATTTTTGTAGATTTTTTCTAAATGTTTTGATGGATATATAAAATTATTTAAGGTATGTGACTTAAATGTTTTATATGTTTATAAAAGGAAAAAAACTATTTGCAAATAATTCGAATTTGTTATTTCTGAATATTGGCAGCACTTTTGAAAAGGTAAAATGGCAACCAATCAAATTTAGAAAAATAAGGCAGGTTAGGTACAAAAATAATAATTTAAAAGGACAAATAAATAGGTTTTTCGCAGTTTCGATGATTTCGGCATCAGGTTCCGTCTTCATACCTTCGCCTCCGACACAGTCGAAACCAATGCACATGGTATCAGAGAATTGGTATGTTGTGAATTGGATGTGGACGCAAGATATAGGGTCGAAACCAAGGGCTCCGAAGAGGTTGAGGCTTTACTTTGCTTTTAAAAGAAAATGTGTATGCTTGCTTTCAACTAAGATGCTTTCGACTAGGTCAAATGGCTTTAAAGGAAATGGTTTCGATTGGGTTGCGCCCTTATTTTTAAATGATTGTTTTCGACTAAGTTGAAATCTTTTGCTGCCGCATTTTTACCTTTCGACCCAGAGGGTTTCGAAGGGGTTACTTTGTTTTCTAAAATTGGCCACTTCTCCAATATGTTCGAATGGATGGTTTCGACACCATTACTTCTTTACTTAGGAATACTTTCGAAAGATATGCTTTCGATTTAAATGGTTTAATGACCATTTCGCTCGATTGAAGTATAACCCAAAATGGTTTCGGAAGTGTCAGTTCTGAATGGTTTCGAACATTGTTTTTCCAAATGTTTTAAATTGAATCCAAGTGCTTTCGAAAAGTTTGTGTTTATCAAGGTTTGATACTTTCGAAAGGTTTTAAAAGGAAGGTTTCGAAGGGATGGTTCCTCGATGGTTTCAAAGGAGTCGAAAGGTATGGTTCTTCTGGTTGTTTCGAAAGGATTGAAGAAAAAGGTTTTTCCAAAGGTTTTGAAATGCTATGTTTAAAGGTTTTAAAAGAAAGATGTCTAAGGTTTTCAAAGCATTCGAAAGGAAGGTTTTCAGAGCTTTCGAAAGGGATACTTTCAATGATTTCGAAATGGGTACTTTCAAAGATTTAAATGTTTTCATCAACTAGATTTGGGTAAAGTACATCTAACATGGCAATGTGATTTTGAGTAAAGCACAGAAGATATAATTTTCCTTGTTGAGTTTGATTTAAAGGTTTTAAATTATTCTGAAAAGATTTTCAAGGGAAATTTTGGGAAGGGTCTCTAAGTAAAATGACTCAGATATTAGAATACCAGATGAGACTGGTATAGGGTCGCACTCTGTACATTAGCTACAAGCCCCGGCTAATTTTGTCCAAAATTCCAATGCGTATGGCTTTGTCACAGGTAAGACTAAAATTATGAATACACACAGAAAAGTAATGTATATTTGTATACATATGAGTTATTGATGAGCCCGCAAAACCATTAGGATCAGGTGACCATGGAAGATGATAAGTTAAGGACAGATCGTCCAGAAGAGAAGTATTTAACAGATAGTTAAGGACAGATCGTCCAAAAGAAGAGGAGTGTCTAACAAATGGTAGATAAATTTTGATATATTGTCTGGTAGGCCCGAGTCTGCTAAAGATTAATAGCTAGCCAAACAAAACTAAAGTGTTTGAACAGATAGTTCATTTATTACTTGATATGTATGTTTACATAATGATGTTTTACAGATTTTAACCAGTTTTGGTTGTAGAAAAAGATTTGCAAAAGAAATGTTGTAAAAGGATGTTTGTGATAGGAAACTCGTTCCGCTAAGCGGCGCAGTCTCACTTAACATAAAATAACAGAGATGGACAGTATTATTCACACTATGCTTTATGTCTGACTCGAAGTTTTTGTTTCCTCTTAAACTCTCGGGTGCTCAAAATTGATTTGAGTAGACTGAGGGTTGAGGTTTTTGAATTTTAGAATTTTGACGAATAAAGCTTCCGAAGACGAGCAGGTGGCTAACGGATAGCTATATAGGAGTTCGGTTTATTTTGTTTTGATTTCGCTGTGTATGTCGCTCTTGGCGTATTATTGTAAATTATATTTGAGTATTGCCTGGAAAACGTTTTGGGATTTTGTAACTTGGATATGAATTATTGTTTTGAAATGTAATCAGCAAAATGTTGTTTCTGGAAATCTATGATTTTGTTCATATTCAAGTGCTTTTGATATTATGGATACCATTAACATTGCCTTATTTTGTCACCAGAAGTTAATACTATAGATGATTGTAGCATCTGTAACGCTTAGCTTTTGACCTTTAGATACTGGATGTTACAACTTATGATGGATTGGTTAAGTGATATTCTGCCAGGATAGAAAAATATCATTTAGACACTCTAATTGTAGCGACAGGATTGTTTATACCGTAGAAGGTTCTAGCGATGAGGTGAATGCTTTGTTGGGTGTTATGGAACTGGATGATGAGCTGAGTCGAGTTTTCGTGATTAGAGAATTCGCAGACGTGTTTGAGCCTGTAATAGGATTTCCACCGAAACGAGCCATTGAGTTTAAGATAGATTTGGTTCCGGGAGCAGAACCGATGAGTATGGCCAAGCAGGATGACCCCTACAGAGATGAGGGAGTTGAAAGTGCGGTTGGTGGATTTAGAAGGCAAGAGTTTTATCAGACCGAGTAGTTCGTCTTGGGGAGCAGCAATGTTTGCTAAGAAACCGGAAGGATCGTTGAGGCTATATATCGATTATCGTAAGTTGAATGAGACGACGATAAAGAATCGATATCAATTGCCTAGAATTGACGATTTGTTCGATCAGTTGAGTGGAGCCAAGGTATTTTCTCAGTTGGATTTGGCAGCAGGTTTCCATCAGCTCAGAGTAGCAAATGATAGTATACCTTTGACGGCATTTAGAACCAGATAAGGGTCGTATGAATGGTTAGTTATGCCGTTCGGACTGACTAATGCGTCAGCTTTCTTTGTGTATTTGATGAACCGAGTTTTCCGAGAGCACTTGGATAGGTTCGTAGTGGTTTCATTGATGATACCTTGATATACTCTAAGGATGAAAGATAGCATGAAGTTCATCTTAAAGTGGTGCTTGAGAAGCTGAGGTAGCATCAGCTGAAGGCGAAGTTTACGAAGTGTCATTTCTGAAAAAAGGAATTAAAGTTTCTTGATGTAGTCTCAGAGAAAAGGTGGTCAGTAGATCCAACTAAGATTGAAGCGATGAATAGTCGAAAGAGACCCAAGACAGTAACCGAGATAAAGAGTTTCCTTGGGTTGGCTGGTTATTATCGGAGATTTATTAAGGATTTTTCGCGGATAGCAGCACCAACGACCAAACTAACAAGAAAGGATGTGAAGTTTGTGTGGACTGATAAGTGTGAGGAAGCATTCCAGTGTTTGAAACACTTATTGACCCACGCACCTGTATTGGTTGTTCCGGAAGGGAATCAGGATTTGGTGGTTTATACGAATGCGTGTGGAACATGATTAAGAGCTGTGCTGATGTAGAGAGGTAAAGTGATTGTCTAAGCTTCTAGACGCCTTAGACCGCATGAGGTTAGATATCCGACGCATGATTTGAAGGTGGCTGTAGTGATTTTTTCATTGAAGGTGTAGAGGCATTATCTTTTGGGAGAGAGGTTTGAGTTATATACAAATCATAAGACGTTGACGTATTTGTTCTCTCAGAAGGAGTTGAACAGGAGACAACAGAGGTGGTTAGAATTTATAGCCGCTTATGATTTTGGGATTGAGTACACACCGGGGAAGGGCAACAAGATTGCGGATGCACTTAGCAGGAAACATCAGAATGCAGTGTTAACATGATTGCTGAGTGGAAAGATTTAGAAGCATTGACAGATTGCAGTGGAGATCTGAGGTTGGGTCTAGCGGAGAAACCGTAATGTTATCTTGTTTGGAAGTTCGACCAGTAATGATCGAAAGGATTGCTTCCAAACAGGAGAAGGATCCAGTGTTAGCTGAACGGATCAGGAAGTTAAGGGAAGGAACCAAGAGCGCTGACTTGAAGGACTTCAGTCTTGACCAGAATGGGTGGTTGAGAAAGAAAGGGAGATTATGTGTTCCGAATGTAGGAAACATAAGGAAAGAAGTTTTAAAGGAATGCCATCGTTCGAATTCATCCAAAATGAACCAAGATGTATCAGGATATGAAGAGAAATTTCTTCTGGGAATGTATGAAGCGGTATATTGGCTTGTGTGTAAAGCAGTGTTTGATTTGCCAACAAGCAAAGGCCGAACACCAAAAGCCAAGTGGATTGCTTCAGCCATTAGATGTTCTAGTATGGAAGTGAGATTCTATTTCTATGGATTTTATTGACGGGTAGCCAAGGTCGAACGGAGGAAATGAAAGTATATAGGTCATAGTGGATATGTTAACCAAGAGTACATTTTTATTCCAGTAAAGTCAAACAGGACGACACCTGTTTTAGCGAAGTTGTTTATGAAGAATGTGGTTAGACTGCATGGAATTCCTAGTAGCATAGTTAGTGATAAAAATTCCTTATTAACTAGCGAGTTCTGGCAGAGTCTACAGAAAGTTTTGGGAACCAAGCTCAAGATGAGTACCGCTTACCAACCGCAAACAGATGGGCAAACGGAGAGAGTTAACAAGATCTTGGAAGATTTGTTTAAAACTTGTGTTCTAGATTTCAGGGGAACATGGGAAGACCATTTGTATTTAGTCGAGTTTCCATATAATAACAGTTATCAGACTAGTACTTGAATGGCACCGTTTGAAGCTTTGTATGAAAGGCAATGCAAATCTCCCGTTTGTTGGTTGAAGACCGGGGATAGGTTGGTTCTTGGTCCAGATAAAGTTAAAGAAGCTGCAAAAAAATTGAGGTCATTCGAGTTAGAATGAAGGAGCCTCGGTCTAGGCAGAAGAGTTATGTAGATAGAAGACGGAAAGATTTAGAGTTCTCAGTTGGAGATCAGGTTTTGATCAAGGTGTCACCGATGAAGGGTGTGATCAGATTCAGAAGATCAGGGAAGTTGGCACTGAGATTCGTTGGACCTTTTCCTATTGTTGAGAAGATCGGGAAACTCGCATATAGAGTTGAGTTACCGAGCAGTTTGCCAGGTGTCCAGCATGTTTTTCATGTTTCTCATCTCATAAAGTGTGTTAGAGACCCGGAGACTTCTATTACACCATACTAGATGACTTAGTAGTAGAACCGGACTTGACCATAGTGAGAAAGCCAGTTGGTATAGTTGCAAGAGATGAAAAGAAGCTTAGAATCAAGACGGTCAGATTAGTCAAAGTCCAGTGGAGTGACGATGACAGGGACTGTACTTAGAAGATTGAGAGCAGGATTAGAGATATTTATCCTGATTTGTTTGATGGTATGTTTTACCTCTTTGTTTGTAATTTCGAGAACGAAATTCTTTAAAGAGGGGAGTTTGTAACACCTCATATTTTTTATAACATTATTTAGAATATTTAATTAGCTAAATTAAATAAAATAATGTATTGATTAGGAGATTAAGATTTGATTTAATTAAAGGGTAGTCGTGCCAATTAACCAGTGAATTAAAAGAAAGTTTAAAATGAAATAGGGGAGAGGTAAAATAAGAAAGAGGTCATTCCTATATCTATAACCCTTGGCCATGTAAATTATACAAGTTCATTCATTTTATAAATTTTGAAAACTAAAGACCGGCCACTATTAACAAGGAAAAGGGAAAAAAGACAAAGAAAAGCTTAAGCAAATCAAATCCATTCACATATCTCAATCTCTTTAATCTCTAAAGCTAAGATGAATAATATTTACATCTCTTATTTGATTTGTTTTCGGTTTTAAGATGATTCCAAAATATTTTGCAATGTTTTGCCATGTTTTTGAATGAAGGAATGATTATACATACTTGTTGATGATTTATACATGTTCATATTGATTTTATGATATGTTTTAAGGTAAAAACCCTATTAAATGACATCTAAATGTCTTGCGGATTTTTACATAGACAAGAAATTATATTTTGTACATGGGTTTCAATTTTCAAAATTTTCAGAATTTTTGTAGATTTTATATGAATTTTCTAGTAAAGAAAATGTTAATTTTTGGATTATAAATTATTTACGGTTAAATAATAAAAGGTTTGGGCCTGAAATTTTTATATGTTGAAAAACATATTAAAATAGATTTTCTAGAATTTTTGTAGATTTTTCCTCAGTGTTTTGATGAATATATAAAATTATTTAAGGTATGTGACTTAAATGTTTTATATGTTTATAGAAGGAGACGGGGCTCTTTGCAAATAATTCAAATTTGTTATTTCTGGAAATTGACAGCACTTTTGAAAAAGTAAAATGGAAACCAATCAAATTTAGATAAACAAGGCAGGTTAGGTGCTAAAGAAATAGTTTAAAAGGACAAATGAATAGATTTTTCACTATTTCGATGTTTTCGACACCAGGTTCCGCCTTCATACCTTCGCCTTCGACACAGTCGAAACAAATGCACATGGTATCAGAGAACTGATATGTAGAGAATTGAATGTGGACGAAAGGTATAGGGTCGAAACCAAGGGTTCTGAAGGGGTTGAGGCTTTACTTTGCTTTTAAAAGAAAATGCGTCCACTTACTTTCGACTAAGATGCTTTCGACTTGGTTAGCTTTCGACTAGGTCAAATGATTTAAAGGAAACAGTTTCGATTGAGTTGTGCCATTGTTTTTAAATAATTGTTTTCGACTAAGTCGAAACCATTAGTGCCGCTTTTTTACCTTTTGACCCAAAGGGTTTCGAAGGGGTTACTTTGTTTTCTAAAATTGGTCACTTCTCCAATGCTTTCGAAAGGATGGTTTCGTTACCATCACTTCTATACTTAGAAATGTTTTCGAAACATAGGCTTTCGACTTAAATGGTTTAATGACCCTTTTGCTCAGTTGAAATATAATCCAAAATGGTTTCGAAAGAGTCGGTTTTGAATGGTTTCGAAGGGTGTTTTTCCATATATTATAAATTGAACCCAAGTGCTTTCGAAAGGCTTATGTTTTTCAAGGTTTGATACTTTCGAAAGGTTTTAACAGGAATGTTTCGAAGGGGTGGTTCCCCAATGATTTTGAAGGAGTCGAAAGGTATGGTTTTTCTGGTTGTTTCGAAAGGCTTGAAGGAAAAGGTTTTTTCAAAAGTTTCGAAATGTTATGTTTAAAGGTTTTAAAAGAAAGATGTCTAAGGTTTTTAAAACTTTCGAAAGGAAGGTTTTTAGAGGTTTCGAAAGAGGTACTTTCAATATATTCGAAAGGGGACTTTCAAAGATTTAAATGTTTTCATCAACTAGTTTTGACTAAAGTATATATAACATGGTAAGGTGATTTTGAGTAAAGCATAGAAGATATATTTTTCCTTGTTGAGTTTGATTTAAAGGTTTTAAATCATTCTGAAAAGGTTTTCAAGGAAAATTTTAGGAAGGGATCCCTAAGTAAAATGACTCAGATATTAGAATTCCAAATGGGACTGGTATAAGGTCGCGTCCTATACATTAGCTACTAGCCCCAGCTAATTTTGTCCAACATTCCAGTATGTAGGGCTTTGTCACATGTAAGACTAAAATTATGGATACACACAGAAAAGGAATATATGTTTGTATACAGATAAGTTAAAGACAGACAGACGGTCCAGAAGAGAAGTATTTAACAGTTAGTTAAGGACAGATCGTCCAGAAGAAAAGGAGTGTCTAACAGATGTTAGATAAATTTTGATATATTGTCTGGTAGGCTCGAATCTGCCAAAGGTTAATAGTTAGCCAAACAAAACTAAAGTGTTTGAACGGATATTTCATTTATTACCTGATATGTATGTTTACATAATGATGTTTTTCAGATTTTAACCAGTTTTGGTTGCAGAAAAAGATTTGCAAAAGAAAGGTTTTAAAAGGATGTTAGTGAGGGAAAACCCGTTCCGCTAAGCGGCGTGGTCTCATTTAACATAAAATAACAGAGATGGACAGTACTATTTACACCATGTTTTATATCTGACTTGAAGTTTTTGTTTCCCCTTAAACTCTCGGGTGCTCAAAATTGATTTGAGTAGGCTGAGGGTTGAGGTTTTCGGGTTTTAAAATTTTGGCGAATAAAACGTCCGGAGACGAGCAGGTGGCTGACGGATAGCTATATGGGAGTTCAGTTTATTTTGTTTTGATTCCGTTGTGTATTAAGTCAGATATGACTATATTGCTTTGATCAATTAAAGGGCATCGTCATATGTCGCTCTTGACGTATTATTGTAAATTATATTTGATCATTGCCTGGAAAACATTTTGAGATTTTGTAACTTGGATATGAATTATTGTTTTGAAATGTAATCAGCAAAATGTTGTTTTTGTAAATCTATAATTTTATTCATATTCAAGTGCTTCTGATATTATGGATACCATTAACATTGCCGTATTTTGTCACCATAAGTTAATACTATAAATAACTACAGCATCTACAGCGCTTAACTTTTGACCTCTATATATGGGATATTACAGTCTGTATAAATAGAGCTATCTTATTTGATTAAATGTAAGAGCTTTCACTTTATCTGTACCAGTACTCATGCTCGCGCATCGCATGTGTACATAAACAAAGAACCATCGCAGTTATTTTCTTTCAAAAAAAGCTTTTGGTAATATAAAAAATGGTGAAACTGATTACAATATATTTTTAGTGTCTCGGCGGTTCGAACCCAAACATCTATAAATTCAGTCTAAAGAACTCATTTACCATGAGTATTTTTTACAATTTCAAAAGCTTCAAATGGAGTTGTTCCCATTATATACAAGAAGATAGTTTCAAAGCAACCATTGATTAGTGTATATTGGCAATGTGGTGAAATAGAACAAAATCCCCAAACATCGGTTTTATTTTTACAAAACCATCATTCTAGTCAACAGAATTGCCTCACTGCATTTGAAGATGTTGATGCAAGGTACTAAATGATATTGCTCAACAAAAATAAAATACGAGATACAAGCCATCAAATTGTTTACATATATACTAAACAAATATAGTTACAAACCAACATGGTTGGCTCAGTTGGTTAGTAGTTTAGATTACAAGATTAAAGGTCACGAGTTCGATCTCCGAGATCGACAATTGTTGCCATTAACGAACCAAGTTCAAAAAAAAGACAAATACAGTTATAGGATAATTTTACCTTAACATACAACCTATTCAAACATAATGGTCTTTGACAACTCAACTATATATATATATGTGTGTGTGTGTGTAAAAAGAGTGACATATTTAGAAACAACTGTTCAAATAACAAATTTCAAGCAATGACAATATGCAGTATTATACCTGAAAGGAATGGATATATCGAACGTCTGACAGGAATGCTCAACCTCTGTAAAAGCTTCATCCACTCGATCACCAAGTAACAGAAGCTGGCCAAACAAAGGAAAAGTATATAATTACTTCACGATAAATACCAGAAGTTTATGAAAACAAAGTAAAAATACTTATATAATGATATAAAATTATTAAATTTTAATTTTTTATATAGCTTTGATAAATAAAGCTTGAAAATTATAAAAATATATATATTATGAACTTGTGTCCATTGGAATTATATGCCACATCGAATGCTCAAAGAGAGGTAAAGATCGACCAAGATTGACATGAGAGGAAGTGGTAAAAAAGGACTTGAGGGATTGTAATATATTCGAAGAGCCGGTGTCGAACATGAACGCTTATAAGTTAGAGATTCACGTAGCAGAACCATGAGCCAGAGGTTTTTTTTTTGCTTGAGGTTGGTTTAAGAGTAGTGTTATAAGTTTTAGACTATAGGACTAGTGAATAGAAGCCTAAGACGTAGTGTTTGGTTTTCGGTCACTATTAGTATTAGTACCATTATTGCTATTATAATAATAATTATTATTATTATCATGGATTTTTTAATTTCTTTATATGTTCTTATTTTTTATTTTATTTTTATCTTTATTTTTACTTTATTTATTATTATTATTATTTGTTTAACTATTTCACTTTATTTTATTATTATTATCATTGTTTTTAAATTGACTTTGTCATTTAGTTTTGCGTTCTATCTCTAGCCGACCCCAACTAGTTTGTGAATAATGGCTTAGTTGTTGTTGTATATATATTATGAACGTTATGCTAAAATTAGGATTTGAGCCTGCGATCTTATTTATGTATCAACATTTTCATTTGAAAATAGAAATTATTTTTGTTTTGAGTGGGATTCGAACTTCTGACCTTTTGTTTGTATATAAGGGCATTTTTTAAAACTTGAGGTTGGGCTAAAAAATTGCAACTATATTTCGATTATTAATAAAGATTACATAAACATCCCAACTCCCCATTGAAGGTCACTTGGTGGTTACAGAATAATAAGGGACAGCCTACCACTTATTAGCTAAATTGACACCTAGAAAATGACTAGGAATTTTGTTCACATAAAAGATATTTATATTTAGAAATATGTATACTGGAACATATTAAAGAAATAATTTCAATAGTTAAAGACATTTATGAAAAATATTAGACAATATAATAATTCAAGTTCAATGGTATAGCGGTAAAAGGTATATCATAACTGCCAAAGCATAAAACATGTGGATCAGTTATCAGGAAGAAGGAATAAAAAAAGGCCAGTACCACACTATTAAGATAATGTTTTAATAGAATATTTATAGTATTTATTGTCTTTACCCTATTAAACTTATATTTCAGTAAATTAATGCAAGTAAAATGCAATGCACATCACTTACGACAAAAGTGGGAAAAAGAAGACGAAGTGGCCTCAATTTCTATCGAAATGGGTTTCTATATGGGAACTGGATGTAATTTGACAGGGAAAAAAAGAAAAACCTGAAAGCAATAAACTTGAGATGCAAATATACCATGGTCATGTATCGAGTAAACGTTGTAAGATCTATTAAATATCTATTATGAAAAAAATATTTGGAACTAACATTCAGTTTAACAATTATGTTTTCCAATATCATTTACCAAGAAAATTGCAATTTACTTAGGTATGGTAACTGCCAGTATCATCAAATAATCCACCCCATTTATATCAAACTTAATTTCAATAGCAGCAGAAATTTTTTTTGACATTGGACGTGACTATGGAGATGGCTGGGTCTAGTACATTAACCTTAACATTAACATGAATTAAATTTTAGATAGTGATCGAAATATTGGTTAATGAAAAAAAACTTTAAGCTAAACATGACTAACTTGCACAAAAAATATCATTTCAGAAACCATGCTGCATTCTGAAGATAAAATTTCGCTGTAATGATGTATTTCTGGATCAATTGTTTCACCAGAATCCAACATTTCCCTACATTGTGCCACCGCTAATTCTAATCTCAGTTCCGACCTTAACCAAAATCTAAGCCCTAATCTATATTCTTGCCCTAATTCTGATTGTCCTGTGTTTCTGATATTAGACGCAAAATTTAAACAAATCTTTCACATTTTTAAATTTGTCTTTACCTATATGAAAAGGAAAAAAAACATTAAACATTTTATGATCAAACATATCATTTGGTTCAATTTTCTAATAAAAATATTTTGTAATTTCATGATTGAATTTAATTGGAGTTGCAAGTTATATTTACATTGTCAGAATAAGTTATTTATTAATTTTTGATTACAGATTAATTTATTAATGTTTGTTGTGTATCTACAGCCATTCCATTTGAAATCCAAATAAAATCATGACTATGCTGTATTTGAAAGATCAATAGTTAAGTATATTTTTGTAAAATATCTACCAATTATTTCATTTTCGACTTCTTTGCAAAATATACTGCATATTTTAAAATAGGTTTCAGTAAACGAAAAAATAGAGATAAGGAAGGTTTAAATGCAGCATGTTTTTTAGCTTTCCTATGGTAAGTAAACAATCCCAACTGGCTAATTTGGTACATATTTCTTTTATGCGCCAAATATTTAATCAGGACAATGTAATATATCTTACCTGAATCAAAGGCAGCAAAGCAGCAGATACTGGTTTTGATGAATGGAGAGCAAGTTTCAAATATTTCACAGCATCTATGTAGCTTTCCTTATCAGCCAAGATTCTATATTGGTCGATATCAACATCCCCATTAATGTGGTCTAAACAAATAGGCAACAAGCCTGTGTCCAATCCTGAAACATGCAGATCAATAGAAGAAACATTCAGACAAAAAATTATGAGATCAACAACCCCAGTAAAGTGCACTACGACTACCATACTACTGCCAGTCACATGTTTATTTTAGTGAAAATTTGGTTCCACTTTTCAGTTTTGATACATGAAAAACCCTTTTCAAAAACATGTTTTAAATAACATATCTATTTATTATTTCGGTTAAAAAAAAAATAAAAAAAAATCGTTTATTTTCGAAAATTAAATAAACGCCCAGGTTATTAATGACATGGTTAGATCACCCGCATGGTGATCTGGACGCTCGGTCCGAGTCCGAAAACAGCTTCTTCGCAATGCGATGGAAAGACTGCGTACATTATCAACCTCCCTAGAGCCCGCTATCGTGCGGAAGCCTCGTACACTGGGTTCCACCTTTAGTTTTTTCCAAAAATTAAATATGGACATTAAAAACATGTTTCGATGATCAAAACAATTTATTTTGAAAAAATGCAAATATTTGTTGGTCCACAAAATTCAAATAGTTGCAGACTTCTTCGCAAATATCCCGAAATTTAAAAACAAAGGTTCTCTTTATACCTGTTTTTAGGAGAGGTGGCTGTGTATTTTGAAACTTAAAAAGGGTGTTTTTACGAAAGTTTCCTTTATTTTACTAATTTATTTGGTATCTGGAACCCACAATAAATTAAACAACTTTAACGTTAAGAGTGTAATTACATGATTATTATCTTGCAGACAGAAATACAGTCTTTAACGGTCATGGCCTGTGAGTTGATCCTTATACCGAGAGACTGATTAATAGTGATATGATTCTGTGGACAAATAAATACATTATAAAATGCATTTCTGGTAGTTCCATTTATTCCCTATCATTGCTACTAATACAAAAAAGGTGCCTACATAAGACAACATCCAACTGTTTATAAAATAAAGGTTTCTCCCGCACGTTTAATGATAAACATTACAGAAGAACCTTTAACAGTAAAGAAATCTTACCTTGCGCATAGAATACAGAAAGATTTTGAAGGTCGTCAGGTACCTTTTTAACACCATCTGTCGAATGACTCATGGAAAATTTTTGAGTGGAAGCAACATAGGCCTCTTTTCTAGGCGATATCCGTTTACAGTTTGAAGTAGCATTTCCATCATGAAATGAACTGACTGACAGAGATCCAGAAGACAAATTTGTGTTGTTAACAGCAGCATAATGGTCGTTTGAACAATTGGCCATGCTCATTTCTTGGTAGTCATAATTATAACCATGGTCAAATGAGTGCATCATCCCATCACTTATCTTGTAGTCTTCTGGTAGACCAGAATACCAAAGTTGGTAAAGTATCATCCCATAAAGTAGGTTTACAGATGCCTTATTTGCCATGACATGATCTTGGATAACACTGTAACAACACAAAAAGTGAAAATTATAAATTAATATCAAGAAAAAAAATAACATAAGGAAAACTGCTACAGCAGATCAAATCAAATGTTGCATTTGTATCACTTACCATGATCTATAATGAGAAATGTAAAGACATTATGTGGTACCATGTATCAACTATCAAGTGTGAATATAGTACATAACAATGCACAAAGTGATGTATTACATCCATAACATATCTTGACAAATGTCAAGTAATTTAAGTTCAAATATTAATTTGAACATGAAAAGTGGAAACAGGAGAAACATGAACAGTTGCTAATATTTTAGAATTTCAATAGGATATAAGAGCGTAATTTCTTGCACAAGAAAGAAAATGAAGTACGTATGTAAAAGAATAATAAAAGAAGTAACAAATCAAACAAGATATGCATAAAAGACCAAATAGTTTCAGAAAAAACATGATACTTTTGTCAATTCCAACATGATTCAACTAAAAACAAGAAAAATGGTTTTAAAAAAAATCAATTTTTGAATATATTTTTTATTATAAATACATATTCTATTTTAATAATTACAAGTATGTATTATCTATCAGTGTATTTCTACTGGAAAATAAAATACCATAATCTGAAACCAAATCGTAAATGAAATTTTCACAATTTCCAAAAACGAGCGAAAAACTAAAAAACTCAAATGGACACAACGGAAATGAAAACCGCAACCTTGAATCTTGAGATTAACATCAAAAAAACCATGAATTTGTTATATATACTAACAAGTTAAAACTTGAAACCCAATGAATCCAGATGACAAGTGTTTGATCTTAGCTTTCTCAAGAAAACCAATGTTTGATAAGAGACCTCAAAAAAAAAACGGTAATATGAATGTAAGAAAAATATAGCTTTTCCTAAGATAAAGCAGGAAAAAAAAAACTATAAAATTGAGGAAATTACAGTTTCATCGTGCTGTTTGCTGCATCTATATTTCGTTGAGTGAAGTAGAATATAGCTAGCTCTAAAAGAATCTTGTTTTTCTGCATGAATACCATAGAATAAGGTCAAAGTTATACAAATTGAGCAAAGCAAATTGGGATGGTGCATTTGTGTACCTTTTCTGAACAGCTCTTAAGCCGTGGAAAATTGTTAATCCATACTTCGAAAACTTGTCTGATCCACATTTCATATTTTGTACCATCTTTCTTGTTAAATGACCGTCTATGAAGTTCCATGGCCGCTTGCAAACGAAGAGCAAGTTAGGTTCATTTGTGTGAATGGCTGTGTAACACTAAAGGAATATTCTTGGTCATTTTAGTAGTCTGCATGGTAAAAAGAACTATTTTATCAGTACTCCATAGCTGGTGTTTGTACCAAAAATGGGCACAACACTCTTCGGGAGTTATTTGAAGAGATAAAATGAAGATTATAAATGTAAAACAGAGGTTATCTAACAAAAACTCCAACAAACAGAAATGTAAAATGCACAGACAAGCAATTTAGAGTGGTTCGGCGTATGGCCTACGTCCACTATGAAGTTTTGATGATTTTATTGATTCTCTTTCAATGATTACTAGCGGTTACAGCAATGAACAGCGGATTACAGATTAGAATTCGAAATTGACAGCAAAAGTATGATGCAAATCTCAATCCGGCAGAGTCTGGACGCTTCAGAGAAAAAAGATCATTTTTCTGTTGATTCTGGGGCTCTATTTATAGGCGTAGGAGGCTCAAATCTCGCTCAAACTCCGGGAGACTTGGTCTGGTACGTGAGGGGACCCACTCGACCAACCTCAGAAAGTTTTGAGTCGATCTGTGATCGATATGAAGTCATTTCGTATCGATCAAGATGATCTCCAATTGAGCTAAAATTTGGTGGACATGATCCTCAGTATGTATGCAAGCTTCCCTGAAAATTTCGTTGTATTTGGATCATTGGATCTCAAGATATGGTCGATACGAAACGAGATCTCTCGAAGGCTGTTTGGTTCGTCCCCACGGCTTCGAATCGATCCCCCCCGCAACGATTGCTGCACGTGCTTCTGAGATGAGGTGGCGTGCGCACTTCGTTTCGATCCAGTATTCGCTCCGCATTGACCGTTTCGATTCCATGGATCTCGCCTCGTTTGTTTCGATGAATGGCACATCATCCTAGTTTATAGACTCGTTGAATATGAATGGCACATCACATGTTAATGGATATGAGTCTAGACCGATGCGAACTCGATGGGTTCGAATAAAGGAGGTCCGATGGATGCGAAGCAAACGTTGGCTGATGGATACGAAGCGCTTCAACCGTTGATGTGTACGAAGTCTATCGATACGAGCTCGATGGATTCGAACATGGCCGCTCCTGATTGATACGAACTCATGGGAGGTAATCGATACGAAGTAGGTGATCTACCGATGGACTCGAATGAAACCGAGTCGAACCTGGGTACTTCGATGGATTCGAAGTTGATCGACACAAATCTTGATCGATTCGAACTAGAGCTTCGGTGATGGATACGAATGCGCCCAGAGTGATGGAAACGAAAGAGCCCAGAGTGATGGAAACGAAATCTGGGTTTCTCCCTTCAACTTGAATCAATCATAACTTGAGCATGTGAACTCGGATTGATCCAAAATTTGAGATGTTGACTTCTATGATATTTCTTGTCATGTCCTATCAATTGTTGCTCAATCTGGCATCAAACAAAATTCAACGATATCCATGGCGAGCTATCCCTGTCTTCTAGTCGATTCCTTGGTGTCCTGGCCTTGCCAAAAGGCGGGATAACATTTGCCCCCCAAAGTACGTCTTGTGAAAACATGACGTGCTTTGAAAAGCCACAAGTTTGCGAGTCGTCATCAGCATTTGTCATCATTGAACCTCGCATTGATTCCTTCTTGAACTGGTTTGAAACTTGAGTTGAAACGATGTCTGATGATCGCCTTTTACCACCTTCTTGTATTGATCCCCTCATGAATCGATGTTAAAAGTTGGGAAACCTTTCTTCGTATCGATGCAGGCTGATTCGATGGATACGAAACGATTATTCGTATTGATGGATTTTAACAGATACGAATTTTGTGATCGTATCGATAAGCCTGCATCGTTGAGATTGATGGTTCACAAAACGTGTGCTTCGAATCGATGGGGTCCATTGTCTTCAGGTGGCTTCTCTGCGCATCTCGAATCAGTGAAGTCTGGTGGGTTCGAAATGGGCCTTCGCTTCGACGCGCCGTTTGACTGGTTGCGACCGGTCAGGTTGACTGGGAGTCGAATCGACTCGGTTCCACCCTAGACTCCATATAAATACCTGGGACTTAGCCCATTTTTTCACTTTTTCACTTTTTGTTTTTACTGTTGCCTCTAGCCTCTTGCGATCGACTCGGGAACAGACAACAGCTTCACACTTTCGACTCGATCCAATTCGTTCCTCCAGATTTTCGAATCCAAGCTCCAAACTAGGTAGGCAACTGTGAATTTAAATGACGAAGTTGCCACTTATCCTTTCTCTCTTCATCGATCTGTCGTTCTGGCAACTGGTAAAACCAGATCTGGCTTGAAGCTATGATGGCCATGGCGATTTGTACAGATTGGAGAAGAAAGGACGGAGAGGGCGATCTTGAATCGATATGGGGGTTATGTTCGAATTGATGAGAGCGATGAGATTTTTCCTGGATTTCGCATCGATTGTTGGAGTGAACTGGTGTCAATGCCGTTCGAATCAATGGCTCGGGCAGTTGATTGTACCGATACGAAATGATTGATACGAGCGAATAATTCGTACGAATCCCTTAGCTTCGGATCGACACAAACTTTGCGCCTACGATCGATACGAAAACCATTGACTCTAGCGTCATCGATGTCAACCTGAAACTTCTCAGATCGATACGAATCAAGCAACCAAGGACCGATGCGAAGCTATCCCAGTCTGATCGATACGAACTTAACCCCTGATAATCGATTCGAAATAGGCTTACTGGTATCGATTCGAACTGATACATTGATGGATTCGAAAGAGTTCCGTCTGATCGATTCGAACTGACATCATGATGGAGTCGAGTAAACTCCATTCTTGACCATAATTCTAACGAGCTTCACTCCTGCATACCTTGACCCTTGATTCCGACGAGCTTCTACCTTGCATAATTGAACTCGACCACAGGACTGCATGTTTGACTGCCTTTTGAAACTCGTCGATGGAACTGAAACCTAACGAATATATAACGGACTTACACCTGAATCAACCATTTAGCATCTGGATTGCGTGGTCATGACGGTCAGCGATGACGGTCACCTCCAGGCTGACTTTCAGAGTTTTGCCGTTTACACATTTCGGTTCATTCCATAGAATTTGCTCAAGTCATGTACAACACTTGTACTGCACAACACATTCACACACTTTACATTGGGGAATGCACGGACAGTTTATCGTCTAACGATGATTTCTCGTGAGTTAGCTAGTTATGGAACCATCAAGTCCGCAGCAGCAAGAAACTCAGAATCTTATCCCTCCCAGACTTGAGATTCCGGACATCGAGGCCGAAGCTATTGGTCCAGCTCCGGATGAATTTCCCGATGCGTCCTTCATTAATAGTCCACCTGACTCTGTCCCGTCCAACATCTCTGAAAATATGCTAGGGAGAATATGCTTGAGGCATGGCTTATCGTTGGACGATGTGATGTTGCCTGGACCGGACGACAGACCACACAATCCCCCGGAGGAGTATACTGCCTTTAATCGACATGCATGTGCAGCCGGTACACTTCCTCCGTTCAACGATTACATAAGAGAGGTGTTGGCTTACCTGGATATTGCTCCGTCTCAGCTACATCCGAATGGATATGCTTCACTCAATGGCTTGTTCATCGCATTTATGGAATACCTCTACCGACCTCCCCGCCCGACCGAGATAAGATACCTCTTCAACTTCAAAAGTCGAACTGACAGCCCATCTTTTACATTCTTGGAGTCTGTAAGAAACTGCAAAGTTGTCACGGGGTCGTGGACTAGGCTGAGCTACTTCAAGTCAGAGTGGTTCTATGTCCGATGTCCGCCGGGGTTTGCCAGAAGATGGCTGTTTAGACGTAAGCATTGTCTTTTTCCCAAGTAATTGACGGGGCAATTTTTGAATGAAACTAAACTCATATCTCCTATTCTCTTTCTTTCGGCAATAATCCAGCGACCTGAAGGCGGCTACTATAAAGAGATAGTTCGTGTCCTTCAAGAAATCCCTAGCGAAGAAAGGAATATCGAGTTGCTACTGACGGACCAGTACCTTAGAGTTCTTGGGTTGATCGGGCGGAGGCAGAGCATAAGGCTCGATGGTACATTAAAGACCGTCTCCAGAGAAAAGGTCAAGCGGAAGAAACCCAGGGTTGTGATAATTGAGGAACCCGATTCCGAGAGAACTCATACCGACGAGGAACCGTTGGTCGGACCCGCTAATGCAACCCCGGATTCCGATGCAAAGAGGAAAGGCAAAGCAGTGGCCTCAAAACAGCCTAAGTCCGGGAGGCGAAAGTCTGTGGTTTTACACCGTCCTCTGCCAGGAGTTAGGATTACGGAAGCACCCTCCCTGCCAGCTGAAAATCAATTCGAAGGGCCTGTTGACCCTCCAATCCCGGACATCGAGCCCGAGCAACACGACGTTGAATTGGGTGGACCGCGACATATCGTCGATGTTAGCGAGTCTCTTCCTGCCAGTGCGATTGACACTTCTGGTTGGTCCGGGGGGTTACACATTCACACACTCTTCACGGCACAACACATTTTCCTAACCGTAAACAACATATTGCAAACGGCTACTGATTCTTTGTTGTTTTCTTTTCAGGTACGATGTTTGGGCAAAGTTCTGTGCTTGGTAGTTTGCGCAACAAGCGCCGTTATCATGAGCCACGCAGGAGAGAGGGCGAGAGGGATTACGACTCAGGACACTCTGGTCAGGAGAAGTTTGACAGAGACAGGGGATACGTTCACCGATCCCGATCTCGCTCTCCTCCTCCCAGGACCTCCGCACCTCCTACGGTAGCAGTTACTCGTCCTCCTGAAATTTCACGGCCTAGGCCACCTTCTCAAGCTTCGAGGCCCGATCCTCCGCACAGGACTGAAATAGCCACCTCTTCGGCTACCGCACCGGTCCCGACTGAAGCGTCCAGTGAAGGAGCGCTTAAATTGGCACAGATGAGGAAAGAATTTCCCGACATCTGCTTTGATGGTTATGTCTTCCCTCTGCACTTGAGGAGAATTCCGCCAACCGCTGAAACCACTATCCATGATTATGTTGCGGATATCTTCTTCCAGTACAGGGAATGGGGACGGGCCGCGAGGAAAGCGTCCAAAGTGGCATTCGATCGGGGCGTCACCATTGAGAAGCTTGAGAAGGAGTTGGGTCACAATGACTGAATCATAAAAGCGCTCAACTCGGAGGCTGAGTCTTCTCGTAAATCTGAAATGGATGCCCTAAAAAAGGTTGATGAAGTAAACGCTGCCATGACCAGGATGAAGCAAGAGCATTATACTGCCATCGAGGACATGGGTCATAGGAACACCACCATTACCGCCGAGAGGGATGCCGCTCTTAAGGAGCTTAATGAGCTGAAATCAAAGTTCTCCGAGATGGTGAAGGAAAAAGACGCAGCTAATGTCTCTGCGCAGGAGGCCTGTGATCAGGCAGTGACGCTCCGAAAGGAGAAAGAAGCGGCTATGCAACAAGCTCGCGAAGCTGAGGCTGGGGTTGACGAGAAGGTACGGCAGGCGGAGGCCAGGATTGAGGCCGAGGTAGAAGAGCTACTCGTCACGTACAACGCCAATGTGCTAAGGCACCGAGATTTGACATGGCTTGACGATTACCCCACGCATCTCTATAACTCCTGGAACTTACTGGTTGATGAGGAGAAGTCTGGGCACCCTGATGAAGCCCTTGATGAATTCAAGCTGGAGAACCGCATTCTCAATGATGACGAAAAGAAGGTTCTCCATGGCTCCATGATTTCCCACGATAAGGAGAGGCTTGGGGCCCAGACTCAGGACGTCGGAGAAAGCTCTGGTGCGGAGCACCATGTTACGAGTTCTGAGATAATTGTGTCATCTCAATCTGAGCCAACTCCTATGATCGACTCCCAGCCTATTCCGGCATATGACCCAGACCGACCGCATCTATCTCCTATTAAGGAGCATCCTTTCGAAGTCGTTCAGACGACCCCGAGCCAAACCGAGGAAGGTACTCTGAACTAACTTTTTGTATACTTGGATTGGAGGGTCTGTGTCGAAGTGTACATTAAGGACATGTTCTTTTTCTTTGATCAGTGACGGAAGTTGCACCAGCTGCACCTTTCACCGCCCAAGAACCAGGCCAAGTGCCAGAAGCCATCATTTCTGAGGCGACTTCCGTCGTGGCAATGGCACCAGTCGGAGTAACGCAGGGGAGCTCACTTTCTTTCGATGAAAAGATGATAAACGAGCTCCTCGGCCGTCAGAGTGATCCTTTTGCGGACCTGCCGTTTGGCCTGGGTGGATTCTCGTCTACTTCCGACACTTCAACTCAGACTATCACAACCCATAGCGAGGCCAGAGCACAATGGGAAGCGGCGATGTTGGCCGAGATTAATGCCGAGATGGTGGCCGTGGCGCGTGGCGGCAGCGTAGATGGCGGAGCATCAACACAGTGCCCCACTCCTCTTATGATTGTGTCTCCTGGGGGCACGCTTATTGATACTAATGTACCAGTCCCTCCTCCGGCTGCGGAATCTGTTCCTCCAACTCCTCCTGTGGGAAGAATTCCCATAGAGTCCAGCTCGGCCGAGGACGTCGACATTATGCCTTCACCCGAGGGGAGCCTGGCTAAGGAGAAAGGTTCCAAGCGAAAGGGTACTGGTGGTTCCAGTAGCTCCTCGAGGAAGAAGAAGTTGAGGAAGCAGAAGGATTAGACACTCCTTTTAGGCATACTTTTCTTTTTTGGTAGTTAGGGATTTTGTCACTTTTCTTTGTTCCCTTTTGTAGGCCGTGTTTAGATGCGGGTTCGGCCCCTGCAAGTAGGAGTATTTTGGAAAGGCTCATGTATGAACCGTAGCTTTTGAATTACTTGAAAATAAAATTTTGTCTTCTAGTTTCAGCTTATGTTCCTTTCTATGCTTGAATATTGCAGTGTTCGAACTTTGGTCCGGTGTACTTGCATTATCTTATTGTTTCAAGAACAGCTCATTTTACTTGTTAAGTATGGAAATCTCGGACTTGAGTTGTGATCGGGGATCACATCGGAGCTGAGCATCACATAGTTTCGGGTAATGATTAACATTTGCCTCTGCCCCCAGTTCCAGGGTTAAGTTGTGATGATTAGCTTGTGATTGCATCAAGCGAGGACCGAGTGGTCGAACTACACTTGTTCTCTTATGAATCGTTTCATCCACACTCCGGGGATATATATCATCTCATAAGCGGTTGTTCGCACTCTAGGAACACGGAGTTGACTGATGTTTATACTCCGTCTCGCACTCTGGGAGCACGGAGTTGGTCGTTTATACTCCGCTTCGCACTCTGGGAACACGGAGTTAGTTGTTTATACTCCGTTTCGCACTCCGGGAACACGGAGTTGATTGATGTTTATACTCCGTCTCGCACTCTGGGAATACGGAGTCAAATGTTTATACTCCGCTTCGCACTCTGGGAATACGGAGTTGGTTGTTTTATACTCCGTTTCGCACTTTGGGAACATGGAGTTGAGTGTTTATACTCCGTCTCGCACTCTGGGAGCGCGGAGTTGAGTGTTTATACTCCGTCTCGCACTCTAGGAATGCGGAGTTGGATGTTTATACTCCGCTTCGCACTCTGGGAATACATAGTCGATTGTAGGATTGTCGTGTGTCAAATCCATCAATATTGGTGTAATGGCTTGCCCCCGAGCTCGGGTTTCACTTACTGAGTGGCCGGTCATATCGCAGCCACTCTCCGTTTGAATAAGTCCCATAGTGTGATGGGATTTAGCTCTTCGTGCATCGTGATGTCGTATATCGTACTTAATGAATCACAGCTCTGGCTCGAAGAAGTGGCATTTTATTGCTGAAATAAGAAAATGCGGCAAAGTCAGTTGCCTTATTACAAGATTCAAATTTCGAAATGCAAAAACAAATTGCTAAATAGAATGAAATAAATAAAGCCTGTCATATGTAATAGCGACGGAGACTTTCGCTGTTCCAAGCCCTCGGCAAATCGAGACCGTCAACGGTCGACAGCTTGAACGTGCCATCTCCGAGTCTTCGTGTAATCACATACGGCCCTCCCCAGTTCGGCTTCATGTGTGAAGGAACGGGGTAGACTCTCTTGAGCACGAGGTCGCCGAGTTCAAAGGTTCGAGGTCGAACTTTGGTGTTGTATAGTCGGGCGACCCGACTTCGATGTGCGGCTGCTCTCAGATCAGCCTCTTCCCGTTTTTCATCCAATAGATCCAAAGATTCGGCCAGAAGTATAGCGTTCGTTTTCGGATCATAATAAGTCACGCGATGAGAAAACACTTCCGTTTCGACCGGAATAACAGCCTCTGAGCCATAAGATAGGGAAAACGAAGTGTGCCCGGTCGCGGTTTTGTGAGTCGTTCGATAGGCCCATAACGCCATAGGAAGTTCGTCGACCCACTTGCCCCCAGCCTTTTCTAATCGTTTCTTCAGGATTGATTTTATAACTTTATTGACAGCTTCAACCTGTCCATTCGCTTGGGGGTGTGCGACAGCCGAGAACTTTTTGTGGATATGAAACCGTTGACAGAAATCTTTGAATTCCGCACTCTCGAATTGGGCTCCGTTATCAGTGATGATGGTATGCGGGAGTCCAAATCGACAGATGATGTTGCGAACCACGAAGTTTATTACTTTCTTTGTCGTAATGGTTGCAAGGGCTTCAGCCTCAGCCCACTTTGTGAAGTAGTCAACGGCAACGATGGCGTATTTCGCACCGCCTTTCGCTAAAGGTAAAGCGCCGATGATATCGATGCCCCACATTGCGAATGGCCAGGGACTGACCATTTGGGTTATTTCAGTAGGCGGAGCTCTTGGAATTCGGGCATGTATCTGGCATTTATCGCACTTCCGGGCATAGTTCGCCGCATCTCGGTTCACTGTCGGCCAGTAGTACCCATATCGGAGTATCTTCTTAGCGAGAGCTTGTCCTCCGGTATGATCGCCACACTCTCCTTCGTGTATGTCATGTAACACTCGGTTGATTTCCTCATGGGCGATACATCTGAGGAGAGGAACGGAATAACCTCTCCTATACATGACGCCGTTTTGGATGACGAACCGCGAAGCTTTCCGCTGGACTTGTCTCTTCTCATTTCTAGGTTCAGGCAACGTCCCATTCTCAATGTAATTCCGATACGGAGTCATCCAAGATTCTCTACTGGGAGCGGTTTCATATACAGAGTTCATTTCTATCCGATCGATGCTCGGGGAGGCCAAAGTTTCAACAGGGACAAGTCCCATTTGCTACGCTTCACCTGTGCTGGCTAACTTTGCCAGTGAATCGGCTTTTTGATTGTGCTCCCGAGGCACATAATAGATGGCATAATAATCAAACTGGTTTAGTATTTCCTGAACTCGGGCCAGGTAAGCAGCCAGTCTTCGGTCTCTTACCTGATATTCTCCTCGTACTTGACATACCACTAGCTGTGAATCGCAATAAATTTCCACCGCGATAATTCTCAAGTCTCTGGCAAGTTTTAGGCCGGTTAGGAGGGCTTCATATTCAGCTTCATTGTTAGTTGCACGAAAGTCGAACTTCAAAGCATAACATATGGATCGGCCCTCGGGAGTCTCAAGTACAACCCCAGCGCCCGAACACCGGTCATTTGACGCACCGTCAGTATACAGCTTCCAGATGTATTCGGGGGATTCACTGGTCTCGGGCAAGTTTTCTGGAACGGTGAATTCAGCTATGAAATCTGCCAGGACTTGTCCTTGAATGGCTCTCCGCGGAGCGTATGCGATATCAAATTGGCTTAGCTCAATGTTCCACTTGAGTAACCTACCGGACGTCTCAGGCCGTGTGAGGACCTGTCGTAACGGCTGGTCGGTGTACACAGTAAGCGGATGAGCTTGGAAGTAAGGGTGGAGCTTTCTTGAGGCAATGACCAAGCAATAGGCCAGTTTCTCCAATCTCGGATAATTCCTTTCAACTCCTGTTAGCCGCTTACTAACATAGTAGACCGGGTTTTGCACTTTGTCTTCTTCCCGAACTAGGGCAGCACTAATCGCATGTTCTGATACTGCCAGGTAGAGATATAGTTGCTCGTGGTCAACTGGTTTTGACAAGATCGGAGGTGTGGAGAGATGTTGAACTAGTGATCGGAATGCGCCTTCACACTCCGTGGCCCATTCAAAGTTTCGTTTTCCCTTCCGGATCAGGTCGAAGAAAGGAATGCATTTATCGGTGGACTTTGAAATGAACCTGCTCAATGCTGCGACCTTTCCGTTGAGACTCTGGACTTGCTTTATGGTTCTAGGGGTTTTCAAATTTCTTATAGCCCAGATTTTCTCAGGATTCGCTTCTATCCCCCGAGCGTTGATGATGAACCCAAGGAATTTTCCGGATGCGACGCCGAAGTGACACTTGAGCGGGTTGAGCTTCATTCCATATTCCCGGAGGATGATGAACATTGAATTCAAATCTCTGACGTGGTCTGTGGAAAATCGGGACTTCACCAGCATGTCATCCACATAAACCTCCATGGTCTTCCCAATCTGATCGGTGAACATCCGGTTGACTAAGCGTTGGTATGTTGCTCCAGCGTTCTTTAGACCAAACGGCATGACTTTGTAACAATAGAGTCCCAGATCGGTCACGAAGCTGGTATGTTCCTGATCAGGTAAATGCATGGGTATTTGGTTGTAGCCGGAATATGCATCCATAAAGGATAGTAGCTCATGTCCGGCCGTTGAATCTACGAGCTGATCGATTCGCGGAAGTGGGAAGCTATCTTTTGGACAGGCCTTGTTTAGGTCAGAGTAATCAACGAAGGTTCTCCATTTTCCGTTTAGTTTCCGAACCAGTACAGGGTTGGATACCCATTCTGGATACAAGGCATCTCGAATGAACCCGCTTGATCGCAGTTTATCAACCTCCTCCTTAAGGGCGGCAGATCTCTCTGGATCCATACCGCGCCTTTTCTGCTTTACTGGGACATGTCGCGGATCTATATTCAGGGAGTGACTTGCAATGCTCGGTGAGATTCCGCACATGTCAGAGTGTGTCCAGGCGAAGACGTCGAGATTCGCCCGAAGAAACTCGACCAATTCCTGCTGTGTCTGCTTGTTCAGTTGAGACCCAACTTTCAGCATCTTTGAATCATCATCCTCACTGATTGGGACGTCCACAGTCAGTTCGGCTGGAGAAGCTTGACTCTCCGTAGATTCGTTTTTATCCTCGTTGTCCCTAGGGTCCAGGTCTTTCAGGAATTGGTCGTGGTGCCCGGGCCGAGGCCCAGGCATCAATTGTCAATTATCAATTGAACGGACGCAGAGAGATTCCTCTACGCCCTTTCCCTTCTCTTTGTGTTGCGCCCCGCGCAGCTCAGCAATATAACATGCCCTTCCCGTGGCCTGATCTCCTTGAACAACTCCAATCCCATGATCGGTGGGGAACTTCAGAGTTAAGCACCATGGGGCGATGGCCGCCCTGAATTCAGCTAGGGCCGGTCGGCCCAAAAATGCGTTATAAGGTGAATCAATCTCCAAGACGACAAACTGTAGCATCCGGACCCTCCGGCGTTCTCCAACGCCTAACTCAACTGGGAGTTCACTTATTCCGATGGGTATTGTGGCACTTCCGTTGAAACCGTGGATTCTGGATAAACAGGGTTTCAAATCCTTTGTCTCCATTTTCAATAAGTCGTAAGCCCGTTTAAGCAAGATATTCACAGAGCTTCCACTGTCAACCAGGATCCTCTTCATCCAAGCAGGACCTACCTGGGCAGATATGACTAGTGGGTCGATTGTAGAGGCTTCGACCTTATCGACGTCTCGGCTCCTGAACACGATATCATCAGATATTATCTTTTGTTGTTTCACCGGGGTTCCGTCTTCGCAATTACTACAACATTCGAAGTCCGCATGCCTGATAGAACTAGCATACGACTCCATTTCCCCCCAGCTTCTGTCTACCGGATGGGGACCACCACTTATTGTGTTAATAACCAATCTCCCGCCCGCACGGGCGGGTTCCTCCTCTCTTTCTTGATTTTGTGAACGATTTTGATTCGAAGGGCCCGCTCCACCAGACTGCGGCGCCCGTACAAACAGATCTAGCTTCCTCTCTCTAATCAACTTCTCGATGAGGTCCTGCAAATGTCGACACTCATTGGTATTGTGACCGTAGCTTTCATGGAATCTACAGAACTTTCCTGTTTGAACCTGTCTTTCCGATGAGGGCTTCGGAGCAGGTTTCTTATACTGTACAGTGTTACAAGTCTGTAAGTATACGTTTTCCAATGACGTGTTTAACGGCGTATAACTGTCAAACATCTGAGCTCTACGCCATGGACCTCGGTTCTCATCTCTCTTCTTATTCTGGCCATTATTTCCTCTCTGCTGGGTTTGCTTGTTTTGTATATTCAGTTGAACTTTCCCGGAACTCTCACCGGACTGTTTAACTGCTACATTGCTCTGTATTCCCTCAATGCTGGGTCTCGCATCGTCATGCTTCCTGGACTGTTTTGCGTCCTCTTGCCGCAAGAATTGAGCGGCTTTGGAGTAAAAACGGTCCAACGATGCGGGCGGTTTTCCAACTAGCCAGTTCCCGAATTCAAAATCAGGATCAATCCCCTTGGTCAGAGCCATCAAGATTGAATTATCGTTAGGATTGGTGATCTCAACGCATGCTGCGTGGAACCTCTCCAGGTAACGCCTGAGCGTTTCTCCATGAGCTTGAGTGACGCTGGACAGGGTATTAACGTCTTTTGGCCTGGCAACATGCATACGGAATTGTTCTACAAACCTCTTGGCCAATTGATCGAACGAAGAAATTGATCTAGGTGGTAGGCGTGTAAACCACATTGCCGCGATCCCCCCCAGAGAGATGGGGAAGCTTCGACACTTCACTGCATCGTCAGCCCTTGCAGCGCTCATCGACCATTCATATTTCAAAATATGCTGGTTGGGGTGACTATTTCCTTCATACATCGGGAGAGTTGGCATTCTGAATCGCCTAGGAGGTTCAGCGTGTAACACTTCGTCTGTGAAAGGGGTATGACTACGAGAAATCCCCCAATCATCATTAGTGAGCCCCTGAGTCTCGCGTATCATCTGACGTATCATGGTTGATATATCCGACACTGGAAGATTCTGAGTATGATGAGCTAAGGCGTGGTCAGGTTCCATGGTGCGAGTCTGGATCGGGCGCTGTCGACGATCCGTATCTCGCCTCCTTGGCTCAGCGTCTTCTGGGACATATGGTTCAGGAGTATGTCCACGCTGTTGATTGACCGGTTCTGATTGATTTCGGGTATCGACCTTTGTTTCTGCTGCGGCGGTTGTGGCGCGGTTATCCATGGTGTACTGTGGGGCAGTGCCTCCTCGTGTCGAGGGCCCCGTTTGGAAGCTAGTCGATGGTCCTACCCTCAGTTGCCCAACAGTTAAGGCGGGTTGATATTCAGCAGCTTGAGCGCGACTTCCCTCTAACGGAGGACGGGTAGTCCGTTGGTGATAGTCAGATGAAGCTGAGCTTTCGGTAGATGCTCTAGAGGCATCATCTCTCCTGGACCTTCTATGGCCCCGGCGGTTTAGCTGGTTGGTCAGCTCGATATTGGCGCGCAACTGTTCCGCCAACTGCTGACGGCTTTGGGTCAGCTCCTGGAGCAATACTTGAAACTCCTGTCGGGTGACTAGCCCCGTCAAATCCGAGTGAGCGGTATTGTCTTGATTAGAAGAAGGCTGCTGTGTGGGATTCTGCCTATCTCGGCCTTCTTGCTCTGTAGCGGTAGCGCCAGTTCTTGTGCTGACCATTCTCGGTGGCGGAGTCCTCTCCTAGATTTTGAGCAAATCTGAATTGAATGGAAGGATTCCGGACTGGATATCTGGATCTTCCTCTTGGATTTGTGCAATCCGGTATCGATGGCAGATCCAAAGAGCAGGAGAAAAAAGTGAAATTCTCAGTGAAAGCACCAAAGTGTTTGTACCAAAAATGGGCACAACACTCTTCGGGAGTTATTTGAAGAGATAAAATGAGGATTATAAATGTAAAACAGAGGTTATCTAACAAAAACTCCAACAAACAGAAATGTAAAATGCACAGACAAGCAATTTAGAGTGGTTCGTCGTATGGCCTACGTCCACTATGAAGTTTTGATGATTTTATTGATTCTCTTTCAATGATTACAAGCGGTTACAGCAATGAACATCGGATTACAGATTAGAATTCAAAATTGACAGCAAAAGTAGGATGCAAATCTCAATCCGGCAGAGTCTAGACGCTTCAGAGAAAAAAGATCATTTTTCTGTTGATTCTGGGGCTCTATTTATAGGCGTAGCAGGCTCAAATCTCGCTCAAACTCCGGGAGACTTGGTCTGGCACGTGAGGGGACCCACTCGACCAACCTCAGAAAGTTTCGAGTCGATATGTGATCGATATGAAGTCATTTCGTATCGATCAAGATGATCTCCAATTGAGCTAAAATTTGGTGGACATGATCCTCAATATGTATGCAAGCTTCCCTGAAAATTTCGTTGTATTTGGATCAGTGGATCTTAAGATATGGTCGATACGAAACAAGATCTCTCGAAGGCTGTTTGGTTCGTCCCCACGACTTCGAATCGATCCCCCCCCCGCAACGATTGCTGCACGTGCTTCTGAGATGAGGTGGCGCGCGCACTTCGTTTCGATCCAGTATTCGCTCCGCATTGACCGTTTCGATTCCATGGATCTCGCCTCGTTTGTTTCGATGAATGGCATGTCATCCTAGTTTATAGACTCGTTGAATATGAATGGCACGTCACCTGTTAATGGATACGAGTCTAGACCGATGCGAACTCGATGGGTTCGAATAAAGGAGGTCCGATGGATTCGAAGAAAACGTTGACTGATGGATACGAAGCGCTTCAACCGTTGATGTGTACGAAGTCTATCGATACGAGCTCGATGGATTCGAACATGGCCGCTCCTGATTGATACGAACTCATGGGAGGTAATCTATACGAAGTAGGTGATCTGCCGATGGACTCGAGTGAAACCGAGTCGAACCTGGGTACTTCGATGGATTCAAAGTTGATCGACACGAATCTTGATCGATTCGAACTAGAGCTTCGGTGATGGATACGAATGCGCCCAGAGTGATGGAAACGAAAGAGCCCAGAGTGATGGAAACGAAATCTGGGCTTCTCCCTTCAACTTGAATCAATCATAACTTGAGCATGTGAACCCGGATTGATCCGAAATTTGAGATGTTGACTTCTATGATATTTCTTGTCATGTCCTATCAATTGTAGCTCAATCTGGCATCAAACAAAATTCAGCGATATCCATGGCGAGCTATCCCTGTCCTCTAGTCAATTCCTTGGTGTCCTGGCCTTGCCAAAAGGCGGGATAACAGCTGGAACTTCCATACTAGCCAGCAGATACAATATCTAAGTCAAATAGATGCAAAAAAACAGCTGGTTCTGTTTAGTATTTCAAATAATTAAGGCTATCATACAGGCAGTCCTTTTATATAGAAGTGGTTTTGCTAATACTTAATAACTCACATTGGCAGAACAAAAACAAGTTTACTAGTAGACATACAAATTAAACACTTTTTATAGAAGCAATACTCATACAGTTCTTTCACATGTAGACCTATCAGACGGATCCTTGATTGGACGGTTTAAAATGTTCAAGAATGCACTAAATGATTCGCGAGCCAATTGTTTTACTTTTTCCTGAGGAATTGTTCATGGAAATATTTCCTAGCTGTCTAATATAGCCTGTAAGGTCATGTACTCACAATTTATAATCCCAAAGCACATAATGAATTCAACAAGTAAACACATCTCAGGAACAGTGAGTCAACATTTAAGGTTCAATAACTGACAAAATAACCAATCACATTGCAACTCATAAAATAACTCAAAGGTTTTCTTTTTCCAGGATCAGTCACATTGCAACTAGCGGCCAATATCAATGATATCGGGATACTTCTCCCAATATATCGCATAACTAATGATGCGTTGATCAATATCACTTGGTATATCTGAACAATATTTGTTGAAGCATACATGTGAAAATTTTATAATATTGATTACTTGATGATATCAGTTCAATATAATAGAAAGGTGGGGGGAAAAAACTATCTTTGTTGACCTTAACTCAAAATCAAATTTGTAGTTTATCATATTTCCTATAAGTACATCAATTGATGATTAACATTTTTGATACCAAAACTCTAAGTTGCATGTGAGCATTGTAAATACTCATCAAACTTTAACGGTTAAAAATTTTGGTAAATCATTCTATTTTTATGTTTCTTTATGATTACTTATTGTTTACGAATTTGGATACTTTACAAAGGTTTTCTCTCTTCTGTTAAATTTGTTATTTATATTGTGTTAGCCCTTATAGTTCACATGTTTGAGCAATGATCCATATTTTTTTATTTGTAGTATAGTATAACTGCCAAAGTACACCGGTGATTACGGAAACCTTCCAAATTTAAATCAACTTCCCATTTTAATTCAAATAACAAACTTCGACTTAAAATACAGTTCAAATCATGATTGAGAAAAAACGTTCAGTCCATATTAAGATCTAAAAAGGTGGTGCTGTTGACAACATCAAATTGGCTAAGGAGCAATACTAAGAATGAGCACAACCAAATTTTTGGTATGGTTCACTGAAAACGTTGACATAAAAAAAATTAGTGTGAATTGAACCTAGATTAGGCAAAAATTTAGATGAACTCGACAAAAAAATTGGTTGCTATCAAAAATGTCAAGTTACTTATTTGAGTTTGCAGTCCAAAAATTTTGTTGTTTGCAAACAAACTAATGATAAAAGAAGGAAAAAAAATCAAGTTCTAAATTAAGATACAGAAGCCCAATTATTCAAATCAATATTGGAACATGAATTGATGCTATAAAAGAAGTGTCAATGCTTAAACGTAGTAGTCAGTTGATAGCTTACATAGGACAATATTTTACACATGCAAGCATCTATACAATACAATACAAAAAATTTGAATCTACAATTACGATTTAAACGCATTTCATATTTAAAATTTAAATTTTATAATTTACAACAAAAAATTCCTCGTTGAATTTCTTAACATCGATCGACACTGATTTATGGTATTTTCAATAGTCTAACCGTTATAAAGTTGTAAATAACACGAAAAATATAATTTTGATATTACATGATATTGTTCTAGATATCACATATTGATTCTTAAATGATATTGTCGACATCATTATAAACTACCCAACATTTCAAACCTACCACACAATATTGTTTTAACGTTCAGACAAGCAGCTCTAAGGATTTAATCTGTATAATTTCTACTTCATTTTAAGAAATTTAGAAAAATAGTCTTTTCGATTCCGACTTCCTTCCAGCCTTTGGTTAACATCCTTGTAATTAATAAGTCAATTTTCAAAAATATAAAAAAGCCAGAAACTAACTATTCATTTGCATGATCACTTATAAAAGAGAGTTATTCAAAATCTTTAGAAACGATAAACAATCCATCCACCAATATCTTAACTGTCATTTCATTTCAACAAAGTAAATATATGCTCATTCATAGACCGTAGAGCATGTGCTTTATTGTAACATACCATGTACTTTCTTCGTTCACCATCATCAGACATATTACTTGGAGCAGGAGATCCTTTCAATAGTACAGAGAGCACGCCAGCTGCCTCATTCCACCGATGCTCTCGCATTAAATTATTCAAAAGCTTATCTAAATGACATCGATGCAAAACACTTAACGACATATTTCTTACACAGTATTTTGAACTATTGTATCACCTTTTTTGCCCTATTTTACTGCCAACCATTTCTTCTCTCACTTCTTGTTTATTTTCCTCCAGTTCATCAGTTTCATCATTCTCTTCTTTCACATAGTTTTGCTTAACAATGAAGTCGCTAGCTAAACATGAAGGCGGCTCCTCATTAAAAGTGCGAGTCACTTCTTCAGCTTCATTATCATGCAATCTTACAACGGAGTCATATTTTTCCACTTTTTCCAATTTGACACTGGTTAATTGGATATTTTTCACTGAAACATTGTCCCGAACATCTAGAGGACAAAACAATGAATCAAACATATATTTCACCGACCAATCGAAAGACCAGAACCATTAAACTGATCATTTGATTTATCCAAATCAAGGTAAAATAATTACCTTTGGTGATTTTATGCACTTTGAGAACAGATTGGGAACATGCTGCTGGCACCATTATCCGCATAATGAAAATCCTACAAATTTGAAATAATATTATTCATCATCTCGTTTGGATATCTTTTTAGACTAATTCTATTCACACCCCGATTTCCTCCTTTCGCACCTTGCTATTTTATCAATTTTAAATTTTTCCAAAATTGCCTCTATATTCAAACCACACCAGATCAGGTTTAAAAGAAACAAGAGCAAGGTTTATGCAAAAATCTAGCTCGGTCCAAGTGAGGATCATGTAATATCCTAGTTCGGACCGAACGAGGTTTGTACAATAACCAAGTTCGGGTCGAGCGAGGTTTGTACAATAACCTAGTTTGGACCGAGTATGGTTTGTGAACAAATCACGTCACATCTGAACATGGTTTTAAAAAAATGAGGGCATTGTCCGAATGAATTGAAAAAACAAAAGTGGGGAATGACGATTATTTTTTTACTAAACTTGGTCTGAAAGGAGGAATGCAGTATGCGAATGGAAACAGCCATTTTTTTTATGCTCAAATTTTTATATTGATATCACTACCAAAGATATTAATAAAAATAGATAAAAGAAATGCAAAATGTGCTTATTTTGGGCGATTCAAATGGCAAGTTAACAAAATAAATTATTTTATCATTCACAGATTAATTCTCATCATGCCAATATATTTTCTTCCTCCTCTTCCTCTCAAACTAAAATCTTAAACCCTAATCAGTGATTGAAAAAATCGCGAGATCGTACGTTCCAGACAGCGATTTGGAAGGAAACGCAATCCTATTTCAGAAGGAAAATATTGAAGTCCAATACTGAATCGCGATTTCAATATAAACATCGAATTGAAACAAAATGAAAAGAGATTTAGTTCAGCATCGCGACGTCGATACAGCAACAAACAATAAAGATTAAAAAATTGAATGAGGAAGCAGCAGCAAACCTGAACTGAAGAATCTAGGATTCAAGGGCAAGTTGTTAAAACATATGTCTGATGTTTACAATAAAAGTATTGTGGCTAAGGTACTGTTTGTCCTGAGGAAGTGCTGATGCAATCCAGTACTTATTCAGGCCCAAAAAATTCGATGATCTTCACTATTGGAAATGCCGAAGGAGATTCACGTATATTTTCCAACTTACGCCCCTTTTTTTAAGAAAAAAAAAGTTATCTATACTATATTATTATTAGTGAGTTAAATTTCAAGCTCACACAAGCCCCTTTGAAATTTGGCAACTGAATAGTCTCTAAATCTATATTTCCTTTCTTTTATTCTTCCTAAGCGTCACATTCTTCCTCTCATCTTCGTAATTGGAGGAAAAACAAAACAACAAAATTTATTTTTCCTGCTAATGGCCTCTATTCTCTCATCTTCACTTCTAGACTTCCGATCAAATCAAATAAAATCGAACGTCTAAACCCTAGGCTTTAGTTGACATCCTCAATTCCTTCCCTCTACATCAATATCCACTCTCCACTCCTTTCCTTACTCTCTAACTCCTTGGTTGATTTCCTACGATCCAATTACTATTCGGCATTTGATTTCACGTGTACTAATCTCCTTAATCCACTAATTCGAAAGCATCCAACAACGACTTCGTGAATGAGGTATTTTACTATTTCTATTTTTGATTTTTCCTGCTCTTAATCGAATTATTTGATAAAATTTTCTATATTATTTTTTTAGGTCATTTTGTACTTTTGATTTTGAGAATTTCATGTATAATGATTTTGCAGATTTGCTGGATCCACAGTCAATCAAGAACATCCTTAACGAATCTGTGATCTAGGTATTTTATTACTGTTTTCGAATTTTCCAATTACGAATTATTTGATAAAAAATTTCTCCATTTTATTTCCAGATTGTCAAAAGCTGTGTATACATGAAACTGAGAAATTTAAAACCGACGGTTGGATTTGTGATTATCGTTGTTACATTATTTGATCAGTTTTATTTAGGAAGTTTTCAGGGAATCCAAAAGCAGCAAGATAGATCTGATATAGAGTATAATTTTATGAAACATGTTACCTCTTAACATACTTAAATTAAGAATCTCATATTTAATATTGGTAAATATTTTAAAAAATGTCAATCATCTCTGCATTTAACAATTAAACAATATTTAGGTTGGTTTTGTTCTAATAACCATAGTTTATCTATTTAGCTTGGTTGTCTCTGTCATTACTAATAACTTATATAATCACTTTTTCATTTATCATAAATGCTACCTCTACAGGTTTTGAGACACACAAAGGTTTGTTGAGACTGTTGGCGTTTGCTTTACTACTGATCAAGCAATGGAAGTTGCCATTCATGGTTTGCTTTTAATTGAGCTATATTGCAACATTTTCAAAGGTCATTTGGTAAATTACGTATGCTTTGTATCAATTTGCTTATCATGATGTTTAAGGCAGGTATCTAAAATTAGTCTTTGCTTTACACATCTTTTGTGCACAAACATCTCATTATGAATATCGTGTACCTATCAAAGTTCAGTCAACATCCATGTAAATAATGATACAAACCCGAGTGCATAACAAGAGTTCTCTCATTAAATTTTAGTACAATGTTTGTTATTCCTAACTATAAAAGGTTCATACTTAGTTTTCCTAATAATTTTCATTTGTGATCTAACAAGACACCATAAATATTTTGAAATTTCAAAAGGTTAGTTATTGCATTTCTTAGTATTCATGATCATTTAAACATAGGGTGCACGATTATGTTTATCTCATAAAACCGATTAGATTTGTACAATTTCAATTACTTTGGAGACCATGGATGATGGGGAAATAAAAATATTTCTTTGAATTAACCACAGTGAAATGACACTTTTGGTGATTAACCCGATATTCTTTTCCATCCTGTCTGCAAATGCACAATAACGACAATATATATCATGCTCCACAATTTCACTTTCCATGGATGTTTAGTTGATTTGGGGTTACCACATAGTCTTGTTTTGATTCACTAATGCCAACAAAACAATTGGATACTAAGTTTTAAAGCAATTCAATTAGACTCCAATAATTAGAAGCACTTTAACATTCTGGAATGAAAAAAGATAATGCATGTGAGTGGGTGGGTATTAGAAACACAGGTTAAATGTTTATTATAAATGTTTAACTAGGAAAAAAATATGAATTTGTTTTTGATACAATAATAAATCACACAACATTTGAATAAATGCATGTGATAGTCCGCATACAAATTTCTTCACCAATATCCATTTTATTACCTCATCCACTATGTTTATTGATGTTTCATAATTTTATTCATGTAAACACTTTTGTTTCATCTCCCTCTTATGTCATCGTCTTAAATTCAAAATAACTATTTTGTATCTTTTTCGTTTGATGCTTTTGCAGCAACACTGATTTACCCTTTTTTTCTTAACAATCAATTCTTTATTGCATGCAATTATATAGAAAAAATACGTTTGGATTATCCAGTGCTTAAAAAAGAAGCATGATTTTCAGGTCAATTTTAATCCAATTTCTATTATTATTTATTTATAGTATTTGGGTTTTATTTTCTATATTTTAGAATGAAAGTTTTTTATAAAAACAAATTTGATGAAAGCTATCATTTCTATTAAATTACTTTCTAACCAAATAATGATTCCATTTTGTAATTTTCTTTTCACCCGTTCCTCACTTTTTCAATGCACTAAATTGATTTTGAAAGCTATGAATTTGCTAAACTAAAGACGTTATGGTTTTGCAAGTGTTTTAAAATTTGATTCCACGATCAATTTTTCTTACACAATTCTTCTCTCAGTTTACTTGTTGAATATATCATTTCCTTATAGGTTACTGTTATGGCTAATTTCAAATGTGCATCAACTATGGTATGTAGGTCTACCTTCATCTTTGTTTACCAGTTATGATATTGTAGTACAAGCTGTTTCTTTGCTATGTCTATTTTGGATGCTTAAACTTTGTTCTTTAGTCAAAGTGTGTTTATGGATATTTATTTTCTACAGTAAATGAACATTTCTACACCCAAAATCTTTTCATTACATTTACAGAGTTAAGCATAGCTACATCCACATAGCTGCTAATTATGTTTGAAAGGCTCTTAATTTATAGGTTTGAATGACCAAATTGGCAGTAATTTGTGATGGTTGCTTAACAACAGAGATTCAAGAAATAATTGTTTTTTATTCCATATATAAGGTACTTCTACTGGACTAAACCAACTTTGGCATCATGTGTATATTTTGTACTACTCGCTGATACCATATCTATAGCAATACTATGTTGAAAAAATCTTTTCTATTTTAAGATGTATCAAATATTTCTTTTCTATTATACTGTAGAGAGTTAATGTTCTCAATTTTAGATTATACCCCTTGGTTTAATTAGTATATAAATTGATTTATATTTTTATAAAATAATTATTTCCTCACATGTTTGGTCTTTTTATCGGTTTTCATTGTTTAGATGTACTTTGACTTACTCAAGCCAGTTTTGAAGCTCCACATGAAGGTTAAAATATATGCTAAATATTGGTTAATTTACATATTATATGAACCAAATATAGAATATATTTCTTGCCTTTTTAGTATATTTTTTACAGTGTTAAGTGCAATCCTCTTTTTATCTTTTCTATTTTCATTGAAGGATTAAGCATATACTACATTACCATTTATGTGTGTGTATATGTACGTATGTATATGTGTGCGCGTGTGTGTCTATATTATATTTGCGTGTGTGTATAAGACCAAGAAGTTCATATAGATTTATATTAATAATTTTGTTGTTATTAAAAGGTACTGCTTCAATAAGTGAATAAGTGTATACATAAGTTTGATATATCTTATACAAATATTCTAACCTGTAAATATATGTTTTTAATAGAAGTGTGTGTATTTATAAGATTTGATTATACGTTTCAGCTCTGAGCTTTAATATCTTTTATAATAATTCAACTTATTGTTTTCTGTAGTTATAGGCTCTTTCTCTATTTTCTACTAGCAATCGCGAATTTGTTCTTTTATGACTAATGTGTTTTTTCTTTCAACATGTTGGATAAATAATAAATATTCATATTGTCTGTAGAATTTATTTGGTGATCGTTTATTTTCAAAGATGATTTGCTCCATAGTTCAAGTCCATTGTTCTTAAAATTTTATATATGTTATCTGATATGAATGTCATATCTAATTTGAATAATTTAGGTCATGTTCTTAAGCTTTTAGGTTTTTTCTTTGGCATGTTCATCTAGCGGTTTGTCTTTGTTTAGCGGTTGTCACTATGCATATCATATAGCTTTTCTTCACATATTTATAATAAGGTCGGTAATTCAATATTGGTTATCAGGTCAGTGTACATGTGTCTTTTTCACCGATGTCCACTCTTCAACTATTTTTGAATGTTTGTAATATTTAAACCATATAAAACATTTTACTTCATCTAACTTGATTCTCTTTTGTTTTTACTCAGGTCTGAAGCTTCGTACAAAGAAATAGACATTTCTTTAATTATTCGTGTGTTTAAAATCTACAGCAAATCAACATATAGAAATAGTTTAACTGGATTATCATTGTATCGTAATACTTTTCTATAAACAATAGAATTTGTATTGACAAAAAAACTAGGAATCGGAAGTGGTAGTAAGTGACAGACATAACAGTTTCAATATTAATGTTTGATGAACATGTGGTTTACCAGAACTTATCATCTTTCTTAATTTTGGTGCAAAAATCATGTATGGTTTAGATACCAACCATTTAATCGTAGTGACTCCGTATTTGTCAATGGAAGGCATATCTCACCCTAGGGATAATTTGTCATTTTTTTATTTTAATGAACGAAAATAAATGAGATTTCAAAACATACCAGTTTTCTTGCAAAATCATTAATACAGGTCTGTGAATAAACTTAATCCATCTTTCCCCTAGCATTTGAATATCACTGGGTGCTCACTTTCCCATTGTAACGTAATAAAAAGGGCAATTGCCATTGAAAACGTGTATTTTCACAAGACAACCATGGTTAATAATTAAACCAGCATGGTGGAAACGTTATTTTATGATCACGTCTTTAGTCATATTTTATAGAACCGTGCTTTTTATTTCTTTCGTATTTCGCCATATTACATCTGCTGCTTTTTTTACTACTGACAAATCCACTTTGCCCTTTTAACTCTTTCGCCTTGATATATGTTTAAGAGCATTCAGTCCTATTACTACGTTGACTCAATAAGGATTATATACTAATTTTAATACTTATATTTGATATTATAGCAATGTTTTATAATTCCTTCCTGTAAATAGTCTATTTTGATTATTTATCCAAATAATTAAATTTCTAACTGCAACAAATATATTTTGTTATATCCGTGTGCGAAGCACGGGTTCACACTAGTTTTCTTTAATAAGAGTGCTGTTATTGACACTGCAGAATTTGTTAAGGGGAGGACAACAAAAAACTTGAAATTCAACATCCCCTGCCGAATCAAGCCGAATCAACATTTTACACTACGTTCGGTGGGGGGTGGTCGAATTTCAAGCTTAAATTCGTAGGAGGTCTGTCGAATTTAAGGCATAAACTCGACAGGCCCCCGCCGAAATCTCCTCCTTAACAAATTTTGAAGTGTCAATAACAATGTCCTTCATTAATATCGATAAGAATCATACAATGGCAGGATTCGTCTTCTTAAAAAAACTCATCATTGTGGTGAGAGAAAAAAGCACGACCTCCTCTATATCACCATCTCTAGTACAGTAAAACAATAAAATACAAGAACAAATACAATGCTAGGAACATAATAAATGTTAACCCACTTTTTGGCAAGGTCGAGATATCAAGGAATTAGCAAAAAATCAATGATTACTTGTTCCGAATATTAGTTATATACCGCAGGTTCACTATGGACATCGATTAATTTTGTCCAAGTCCAAATCAAGTTAGAATTGATATGACACGACGATCAAAGAGGAGGAAGCCAAAGTTGCAAGTTTCAAGTCAATCGGACTTCATATGCTCAAGTTATGATCGATACAAATTTCAGGAATCAACCTCGCTCGGGTGTCGCTTAGCACACCTCACTCGGGTGTCGCTTAGCACACCTCACTCGGGTGTCGCTTAGCACACCTCACCCGGGTGTCGCTTGACACACCTCACTCAAATGACGTTCGACACAACTGCTTTGTTCGGCGTATAAGGAACGTTTGGCATCCATGAACGTTCGGCTATTCTACGATTCGACACGAATGGGTCAACTGGTATTTAAGGTCGTTCGGCATGCAGAGCGTCCGACTCCACTCCAAGACCGTTCGGCATACCTCCACTCCAATGCCGTTCGGCACACCTCACTCTAATGTCATTCGGCATACCTCCATTCCAAGACCGTTCGGCATACCTCCACTCCAATGCCGTTCGGCACACCTCACTCTAATGTCGTTCGGCATACCTCCACTCCAAGACCGTTCGGCACACCTCACCCTAGTATCGTTCGGCACACCTCACTCTAATGTCGTTCGGCATACCTCCACTCCAATGCCGTTCGGCACACCTCACTCTAATGTCGTTCGGCATACCTCCATTCCAAGACCGTTCGGCATACCTCCACTCCAATGCCGTTCGGCACACCTCACTCTAATGTCGTTCGGCATACCTCCACTCCAATGCCGTTCGGCACACCTCACTCTAATGTCGTTCGGCATACCTCCATTCCAAGACCGTTCGGCATACCTCCACTCCAATGCCGTTCGGCACACCTCACTCTAATGTCGTTCGGCATACCTCCACTCCAAGACCGTTCGGCACACCTCACCCTATTATCGTTCGGCACACCTCACTCTAATGTCGTTCGGCATACCTCCACTCCAAGACCGTTCGGCACACCTCACCCCAGTATCGTTCGGCATCTGGAGACGTTCGGCATGATGGAGGTTCGGCACTAAGGATCGCTCGGCATTGCACCTCGCACCTCCATACCTCAGTACCTCGCACCTCCATACCTCAGTACCTCGCACCTCCAAACCTCGGTACCTCGCACCTCCCAACGTTCGGCATTCAGCGTTCGGCATCCATGGTTCGGCATATGGAGACCACTCCATTTGGGCTGAGGTACTCGGCTACCAGGCCCACCAGGGAAGTCCAACCCATCTTTGTCGATAAATAGAGAGGCAGGGGCACAGTAAAAGGGGATCCTCTCTCCTACTCTCTAACTTTCTATTTCCGAAGGCTAAGGCTATCCTACCAGTTTGTAACTGTAATTGATTCGAACATCAATAAAAAGGAAATTTCTAGAGTGGACGTAGGCCGGAGTCAGCCGAACCACTATAAATTCTTTGTCTTTACCGCTTTCATTTTAATTTCTGTTATTATTCATATTAACATCCTCTACATACATTCTATCTGTGAGCGATGATTGTTATTTGGTGCTTTCATTTGCATTTGGGGGTTAGTGACCAATTTTGGCGCTAACACTTTGGTACTTTCACTGAGAACGCAAATACTTGGGAATTTTGGAGCTAGGAACTTGGATTCTAGAAAGCAATGGCCAGGCCATCAACTAGGAAGCAAGCGACAGGAAGGAGCAATCAGGAAGGGAGTCAAGAAGCTTCCTCTGGAGCTGGAGAGGGCCGAGCCTCGATCTACATCACTCGAAACGAGATGGAGGCAATGATGGACTCGATTCACGAAAGATTGATGAAGAGACAACAAGAAGCGATGCAGAGCTTCTTTGAACAGATGAGAACAGCCGTAGCACAGAACTTAGGACCGACTGCAGTTGCTACCGATATGGGGCAAGAGACTAGAGCTACAGAGAACGCTGAAGGTCAGAACCAAGAACAGAATGCAGTGCCCGAAGGCAATCAACAAGGGCTTGGGGGCAGACCCTCAGGATCTGACATTGGAAGACCCACGGACGGAGCTCAGCAGGCTAGAGCTAACGCCAACATTAATGAACCACATGAAGAATATTACCCAGAATACCCTTCGAGACCTGGGGGGCAGGATAGAGGCATGTTGAGGGGACAACCCCTTGATGGAGATGAAAGGATGGCTGGATTAGTGCGGCGAATAATGAGAGGAGGGTTGTCAAGCGGAGGCTTAGAGGATGTCAGTCGGAGCCCGTTCACTCCGAATATCAAGAATGCGAGGAATCCTCTAAAGTTCAAGTTACCCACGCTGGATACTTATGATGGAAAGTCAGACCCGACCATGCACATTACTAGATACATCAGGCATATGGAAGTGCTGGGGGCATCCGAGGAAGTGATGGCACGATGCTTCCCTTTATTTTTATCAGATTTGGCTGCGCTTTGGTTCAGACAACTAGAGACTGGATCAATCAGGACATGGGGTGAGCTAGTGGAATGCTTCATGAGACAGTTTAGGGTTCATGTGACGCGACCCAAGAGTGTGATGACTTTAGCCTCGATAAAGCAAAGGACCGGAGAGTCCATAAAAGATTTTCTATTGCGATTCAATGCAACGGTGGCTTCTGTAGATCGCCCGGATCCATCAATGATTTTGAGGGCAGCAGTAGCAGGAATTGCAGAAGGCGCCGAATTCAAAGATTCTCTGACCAGAGACCCACCGCAAGATCTAGGAGAGTTTTATCATGAAGCTAAAAAATTCATTCGACTAGAGGAATCACGAGCCGAGAGGCAGGAAATAAACACTACACGAAGCGAAGGAACCGCAGGAGGACAGTCTGGAGCAGACAAAGGAAAGAGAAAGCAGGACGATGCACAGGACGGTCCTGATAAACGGAAGAAATTCCGGGAACCCAGATTCAGGCAATACACCGGTTTGACGGCAAGCCTGGAACGAATTTACACTGAAACTCGGGGGCAGCTCCCTTATCGAAAGCCGCCGAGAAGAGATCCCACAGAGCGGGAACGCAGAACTGGAAAATATTGCCTATTCCATGAGCTGGATGGGCACACGACCGATGAATGCCGCCACCTAAAGGATGAGGTGGAAGAACATGCTAGAGGTGGTAGATTGCCACAATATGTCAGAGAACCGACAGCAGCGGTAAGGCCTGAACAGCCACCGCCTCCACGTAACAGGAACGATCCAGGATCGGGATCACGACTCGTCATCAACTGATCATGATGGCAAGGGCCAAGTTCAAGATATGAACTCTGGTCAATCACTTTTCTTAGATTTGCTTTCAAAATAAAACGGCTATTCCACTCACTCATGTATGGGAACCAGAGAGATCCCTAGGCATGCTCTGAGATGGTATAGACCGTTCAGCCCGGAGAGGCGTTGTTTAGTTTTTTCCTGATGTTTGAGATTGAACATCTAGGGTCTGAATTTAATAAATAAACTTGAATTTCCTGAATAAGCCTTTGACCGGAGAGTTAAAGGACGAATATTACGTACTGATACAAAATGATGATCGCTTTATGACCCTAACCGGAGAGACGGGGTCCGGAGTGCAAGAGGTGAGTTGCTTCACCGGAGAGCGACAGGATTGACTCACTTAAGCATCGTTTCTCATTCACCGGAGAGTGATTGGATCGAGATTCGATAAGAGCCCAGAGAGGCTATGATCGGCTTAAAGATTTTGGCCATGACATCGCTTATTGTTCAGAAACGCTGAACTGGAGTGCAGGAAGTGAGTCGCTTCGCCGGAGAGCGACAGAATCGACTTGCTTAAGCGCTGTTTCCCCTTCATCGAAGAGTGATAGGATGGGATCCAGCAAGGGCCCGGAGAGGCTATGATCGGCCGACGATTTAGGCCAAGATATCGCTTAATGTTCAGACACACTGAACCAGAGTGCAAGAAGTGAGTCGCTTCGCCGAAAAGCGACAGGATCGGCTCACTCAACGTTGTTTCCCCTTCACCGGAGAGTGACAGGATGGGATCTAGCAAGACATCGCTATATGCCCTAACTGGGGCCGGAGTGCAAGGGATAGAAAGCAACGCCGGAGTGCAACATGATCTTTCTATTCAATCGTTAAGTCTGGAATGGACTTAGCAAGGGTCCGGAGTGACCATCGATAGTTCAGAGAGGCTATAGAATTTGGTTACTGACTTCCGTAAGTGGAAGTAGATACTGATTCGGCTTCGAACAGCCATAAATCTGATTGACAATACTAAAGAAATAAATAGAACATAAGCTCACTACATTCGATCTGAAGCTATTCAAAACACGCATTTTACCAAAAGGCATGTTTTGGGGGGCAAAGTGTTAACCCACTTTTTGGCAAGGTCGAGATATCAAGGAATTAGCAAAAAATCAATGATTACTTGTTCCGAGTATTAGTTATATATCGCAGGTTCACTATGGACATCGATGAATTTTGTCCAAGTCCAAATCAAGTTAGAATTGATATGACACGACGATCAAAGAGGAGGAAGCCAAAGTTGCAAGTTTCAAGTCAATCGGACTTCATATGCTCAAGTTATGATCGATACAAATTTCAGGAATCAACCTCGCTCGGGTGTCGCTTAGCACACCTCACTCGGGTGTCGCTTAGCACACCTCACCCGGGTGTCGCTTGATACACCTCACTCAAATGACGTTCGGCACAACTGCTTTGTTCGGCGTATAAGGAACGTTCGGCATCCATGAACGTTCGGCTATTCTACGATTCGACACGAATGGGTCAACTGGTATTTAAGGTCGTTCGGCATGCAGAGCGTCCGGCTCCACTCCAAGACCGTTCGGCATACCTCCACTCCAATGCCGTTCGGCACACCTCACTCTAATGTCGTTCGGCATACCTCCATTCCAAGACCGTTCGGCATACCTCCACTCCAATGCCGTTCGGCACACCTCCACTCCAATGCCGTTCGGCACACCTCACTCTAATGTCGTTCGACATACCTCCACTCCAAGACCGTTCGGCACACCTCACCCTAGTATCGTTCGGCACACCTCACTCGAATGTCGTTCGGCATACCTCCACTCCAATGCGGTTCGGCACACCTCACTCTAATGTCGTTCGGCATACCTCCATTCCAAGACCGTTCGGCATACCTCCACTCCAATGCCGTTCGGCACACCTCACTCTAATGTCGTTCGGCATACCTCCACTCCAATGCCGTTCGGCACACCTCACTCTAATGTCGTTCGGCATACCTCCATTCCAAGACCGTTCGGCATACCTCCACTCCAATGCCGTTCGGCACACCTCACTCTAATGTCGTTCGGCATACCTCCACTCCAAGACCGTTCGGCACACCTCACCCTAGTATCGTTCGGCACACCTCACTCTAATGTCGTTCGGCATACCTCCACTCCAAGACCGTTCGGCACACCTCACCCCAGTATCGTTCGGCATCTGGAGACGTTCGGCATGATGGAGGTTCGGCACTAAGGATCGCTCGACATTGCACCTCGCACCTCCATACCTCAGTACCTCGCACCTCCATACCTCGGTACCTCGCACCTCCCAACGTTCGGCATTCAGCGTTCGGCATCCATGGTTCGGCATATGGAGACCACTCCATTTGGGCTGAGGTACTCGGCTACCAGGCCCACCTGGGAAGTCCAACCCATCTTTGTCTATAAATAGAGAGGCAGGGGCATAGTAAAAGGGGATCCTCTCTCCTACTCTCTAACTTTCTATTTCCGAAGGCTAAGGCTATCCTACCAGTTTGTAACTGTAATTGATTCGAACATCAATAAAAAGGAAATTTCTAGAGTGGACGTAGGCCGGAGTCAGCCGAACCACTATAAATTCTTTGTCTTTACCGCTTTCATTTAATTTCTGTTATTCTTCATATTAACATCCTCTACATACATTCTATCTGTGAGCGGTGATTGTTATTTGGTGCTTTCATTTGCATTTGGGGGTTAGTGACCAATTTTGGCGCTAACAATAAAAAATAGAAAAAGAGCAACCGCCCCACGAAAGCAAAACAAACACACCACCTTTGCCGATGAACAACCCAATCCGACCCAATTTAAACGAACAACATACCTTAATCTCTCGAGCTCAAAGCCACCGCTATCACTATCCATTGTCATCTAAATCGATTCCCCATTTCAAAAAAATATGTCGGTCATTCGAAGAGAAATTCCACTGCCGAATTCGTCTCTTAAGGTGAAGGCGAACATCTATTTCGATAAGCTTGCTTCTTTGATCACCCGAGCTGCTCTTACCTTCAAATCTACACCCTTATATATATCTACACACACATAAAATGAGTATACCTTCATTTGAAGCTTTTAGAATTACTAAACTAGCCCAAGAAACATATTACTCGATGAAGGAAAATTCTGTCAACTAATTTCTAGCATTTTGCTTACATGCGACTCATCAGCCATAAATTAATGTGCCAATGAATTGCAATGAATCGTGCATCTTTTCCTGCTCTTTTTTCTTTAGCCAATCTCAAGACACCGGCTTTGGATCAGGATGCACTTTATTTTATTTTGAATTAATTATTTTCTCCTACCTAAAAGAACCCTAATTTTGGCATCCACTTTATTTTATTTTGAATTAATTCTTTTCTCCTACCTAAAAGAACCCTAATTTTGACATGCATAAGAAAATTCAATCTCTGTGATCAAACCAAAAATTAATGATGAAAGAAGACGGATTACTAGGAAGATCTCTGAATTTTAATTCACTTCATCAAAATAAATCAATTCTAAACCTTGCTCAATCAATTGGACAACGACTATCCAACAAGAAATAGAGAAACGAGGTGTCAAAGAAAATGGTATGATCATAAATTCTTCACGTGTGTTGAATTGATTTACTGTTTTCACAATGTTTAATGGGGCATTTCACTAGAAGGACAAACTTTGCAGTCCAATTAGTTTCTAGGACACACATCCACAGAAATTAATTTCAAGGCCAAAGTCAGCAGAATAATTACTTTTAAGGACAAAGTCAGCAGTCCAATTACTTTCAAGGACATAATTTCATAGGTTTTCAGGCCTTAGAAACTAATTATTTTGCATTTTGTCCTTAAAAGTAATTATTTCAGTTGTGTCCTAGAAACTAATTGCACTTGCTAAAGAGGCCATTGTGGTTAATTTCCACATGTTTAATTGTATTTTGTATTTGCTTTCGATGGCTCCTTTTCATTTATACTTATTTTCACGATATTTATTTTTAGCTATAGAATTTGTCAGTGGCTGTTACCAAAAGGACAAAAGTTAAGAATCTGTCATCGATTGTCATCGAAAGGACAGAAGTTAAGACGATGAGGTTATGTTTGATCATATATATTTGATTTATTCCAAGCATAATTTTTTCAACTAAATTTTTTGTTCATATTTTTTGCTCATCAATGCATAATCAGATGCATGGCATTTTTATTTTTGAATATTTGCTTTATGATCATTTCAAATATTTTTAATATTGCAAATCCATATAAAAAATTGTGAAAGTTATTTTTTATTTTATTGTGGCTAAGTTGTTGGTTGAAATGTAAACTAAACGTAAGTGTTATAGGAACAATATACAACTATTGACTTTATTGTCATACTCTTAGCTTTCACGAAATACATGGAGCTTAATGAGCTATCGAGCAAGAAACGGCTGCTGTTATAAATATGTAAGTCTCTATGTTGCCTCAAAGTTCTTACCACTATTGTACATACATTAATATACTTTTGGTTAGGAAACTACTACTTTTCACAGAATGTTCTATGTTAAAATTTCATCTCCCTAAAGCACATGCATTTTACATTTAAGAACTCATTGTTGTTCAGTATATTTACCATATTGAGATCGATGTTATGGTTATAATGAGGAGGGTAGAGAAAATGAGAAGAAAAACAGAGATTAAGTAAGAAGATGCAGCGGGCAATATTGACATAGAGAATGACACCCACAGTTACAAGTATGTCTTATTCAAAATAAAAATGTTATTGCTTATAATTACACAACGTCTCAATAGTTTTCACTACTAGAAGCATTAATTTAATCATAAAGAAGCCTTTTAGCTATTTTTATAACATGCAGAATTTTGGTTAATTTTGATTTTTAAACCTTTTTCATATTTTGACGATTTTGCCTTTATATAAAAGCATCGAGTTTAATGTTAGTAAATGAATGTATTTTTCTTTAAAATAAATATATTTATTTATATACTATGAAAATAGAGGTAATGAAAATCTTTTTATAGTTGCAAATTATCCGACTAAAGTGGTTACAAAAATTTACGACTTTATGGTAAGTGTTTGGAAGTAGTATCAATATTGATATGATAATAGAAGCATAATCAATATACCAATCACTGAAAAGGATAGAAGCACACTTGCATAAAAAAGGAAGAATGTTAAATAGTGAGAAATCACACTTATCTAGGAAAAGGACCTCGATGCTACAGTTAAAAATCAGCAAATTTTTGTAAAGATGTTGATATAATTATAGGAAAGAAAGGTAGAAATAAAGCCCAGTTATTAGCTTCTTATCTTCAACATCCACAACGAATTTGAATATTTTTCTTAACACACGTCCAAAGGACGTGCTTAACGTACTAGTGTGTGTGTGTGTAAACAAAGGAGTAGTAAAACTTTGTTCCGACAAAAAATTATAAATTTTTCTTTATTCTTCAATTTTTTTAATCAAAACCACGTTAAAAAAATTCAATTTTATAATTTTATAATAATTTTTTATACGCATGTGTGTTGGACGTACCATAAAATCTCGTTATAAATAACATTGTTTTTTCTTCTTCCGGTCAAGGCAACTCTATTAATTTCAAGACAACCTTGTATACATTGTTTTAGGTAAGGTTATATGCATGTTTTTATAATATAAACAAATACATATGATTTGATATTTGTATTTTAGTGCAATGTGATGAAGTATGCATTGTTATATGGTATAAACAAGTATGAATGGTTTCATTTCTTGCTGCTTAGATTAAACATGTTTATACTCAATCAAACAATATTTCAACAGCAACCAATCAAACACATTTCAACATTCATCATTAAGCATCTATTATTCATCATTCAGTCTTCAACATTCAGCCTTCAGCATTAAGTATGTTATTTTAACAAATTAAATCTAAATCTTATTTCCCAATCCCATCGTAGATTCAATTAAAAAAGAGTACAAATATCTACTTTTCCCTATTCCAACCTTAATTGATAATACTGTATAGTTCAATGTTTATATCTAATTTCATTCAATTAATCCAACACGAAGAAAATTTTGATTTAATTCCACAAACTCTAAAAGTTATATGATCATTTTGAAAAAAAAAATTATAAACTCCAACCTAGAACAAATATTTTCTTTTAATGATTCAATTTTCAAATTTTTTAGAATGATAAAAACTAGAGTAGGTCTTCGTTTTAACTTTCATGAACTGAAGAATGTATGAAGATAGAGAGAGAAACTAAATGCAAGAAAAATGAAAAATGAAAACAAGAAGAGAGGAAGAAAATGGTAAAATTGGTAGAAGATTTGGTGGGAAAAGAAAATTGTGAGATCGAATTCTTTTTTATCAAAAACTATAGTGGGAAAGGAGGATTATGAGTGTCAATAGATGTAGCTATGGATATTTTGGACGTGCACGGTCTAGTACCTATTCTTCTCCTTTCATTTATTTATTTATTTTAATTATTCTTCTTCCATTTATTTATTCTATTTTACTATGTTGACAACAAAGTTTTTGTATTTCATAAAAAATGTATTATTTATATTCTTGTTGACGTCAAAAATGATCCTCAACACCCAAACAGTATGAAAGCGCCACGGGTTCAATCACAATTTCCAAAAAGAGAATTAAATGCGTGGATCAAAGATTCAATAGCAAAAAAGTAAATAAACATTCGAATTTTATAGTGGTTGGATAAACTCTGGTATACGTCCGCTCTAATAATCTTTTTTATTATACTGTAGGATTACAAATACAGTTTTTGTTTTAGCCTTAAAAAAATCAATGGAGGAAGGAAAGAGAAATAATAAAGAAGAGCCAGAAGAAGTTCCCCTGCAATGAGCCAATGACCCTGTATCTATATGAGAAGACGTGCAAACATCTAGCTAAAAATCCACATACAGAAGACCGAAGCCAAGACAGACCGATCCAAAAAAAATGGGGCTCATCTGGGGCCATATGACCGATCAACGTCGATCGATGATGGGGGCCATGTGGGGCCACGCGATCAATTGTGGTGGTCCCCCTCCACTTCCTCTTTGTGCATCCATAGTTGTTGGATTAATTCCCCTGGTATTTGTTGAGTTATTGAACGATCATCGTTGAGTAGAACTACCAATCCGAGTGATCTATAGCCATAATGATCTGATCCGATCTTCTGCCTATAGGAAGTTCCAATCCATATTTAGCCAATTCGGAAATGCCATATTCCTAAATCTGCTTGACTATCATCCATAACCTTGCTTATAATGGATCTCCGAACTTGATAATCATCCATCCGTGATTCTTGTCTCGATGACCACAAAATCCATTTAGCCAAATCCATGGTATCACGGTCTTGCTAAAAGGCGGGATAATAATTCTATAGTTATTTACCTTTTTGTAATTATATTCTTAAGTATTTGACCTTCACTAGTTTGAAGATTGTTGATTTTGGGATAATTGATCTGTTTGAATTTGTTATGTACATGAAAATAGTTTTCTTGCTCAATCACTTAGATTTAGTAATGAACTTTATTAAATTAAAATTGATGATATTAAAGTTGATATGAATGAGGTAATTGTCAAGTTCCTTGTTTTTATTTTTGGTTTGTGCTAGGTAAAAAACTGCTGATCGATTTATTGTTATTTTACATATTGGGGATGGTCATTGATTTATTTCATTTGAACCACATCGCGACGCGAAGATAGAAGAAAATAATGAAAGAGACGATGTGTAATGTGATTTTCAGACGATAGGGATCATTTTACCATGGATAAAATGTGTATCTTGTTTTGATATTTGTACGTTACACATATATACTAGTTTTAACTATTATTTATTTTTATTTTAACGTATTTACTGGATTTATTTATACATTAATGTCAATTACAAGCGAACAAGATGAAGGCTATTTTCAAATCAATTGGGATGTGGAAATAGTATACTCATAATTATGAGTTGCCAAATAGTTTAATTAGTTATGCTTTTGCTAGGAAATTAATGAACAAGGAGAAAAATCATGATGGGTATGAGTGTTGTAAATGTTAAGGCTATAGATGAGCTAAAGAAAAATAATTCTAAAATGTTTCGACATTAAAGATTATTTACAATGCAAAAGTTAAGATGTTTATTCTAATCGATCTGATATCGACCTTAGGTTATTCATCACCCTTTAGCTCTGATACCAAATATGACGACCGCTCTACACCTCTCGTACCTGATATAATTTGTAGAACGTGCTGCAATGGTACCTGGTGAATGCAGAGCGGATGTCAAGGGCAAAGTAACCAATAAAGACACAAGCTATCATGTATCTCTCGCAGCTATATATATATAATATGTGAGACAGATAAGTATAACCAGATGAACCAAAATAGATATAAGAGTACATAAGGTTCAAAACAGTTATACAAAGCATATGGAATAAAGTTTATATATCGAACATTAACTCAAGGAAATTTAGGACTAATGAATTAATCAAATAAATAAATTACAAGGGGGCAAAATGGTCATTTTAAGACTTTAGAATTTGACAACAAAACTAGGATCATTGCAATCGTCTCGTTATTCTAAGTCATGCAATATTTTTTTGTCTTGTTTGGAGTCTGTATGGAGGAGATATGGTCGAAAGCTTCATCGATTCGAACGAGCGCTACACGTTTGAATTTGAATTTGAAAATTTGGCGAAAATATGTCATTTTCCATCCTTTGAGTTACAAACTAAATTCACATACTTTATTACAGAAACTAACCAACCACTTGACATTTCTTTTTTCTTCCTTCGGTCCTCTCTAAACTACTCACATCAAATCAACATAACTCGCTCAGATCTCCACAAATCGAGTGAAACCAAAAGAAACGCAAAGCTAATAGAAGGGGCTATGACCTAGCAATGATTTGGAGGAAAAAGTTTGAGGAGAGGAGTGCGGCAACTACGAACAATGAAGCTTTGGACTGGAAATAGTGAATTAGTGAGTGACCTTTGCTTTCCTCTTTCTATAATGCAGTCTTGACGTTATAAGATGATTTGCATGCTATATTAGATTGGATAATCATGTATAAACACTTTTAATTTGAAATTACAGGGGTTTGGTAGGGATTTGATTGATATAAATGTTTAGAATCTAGGTTTAGATGTGATTTGGAAATCTGAAAGTTTTACACCAAATTTCGTTAAATTAATAACATAATTTTACTTACGAACCTAAAGGTAGGGTCTAGGCACGTTTCTCGATGAGCTAAGACGAAGTGGTGATGACCAGAGGCAAGATCGACAAACAAAATCACAAAAACCAGAAACTAAAATATGAAAATGTATAGCACACGGGTGGATCGGTGGCCGTAGCCAATGCACGTTAATTTTGCCTGGTTGAACCTTGGTCTATTGGCCCATATAAATAAATAATATACAATTGTTTTGGAAGGCGACCCATCGATAGAAAAAAAAACAATTTTTTAATTTTTAATTTTTAATATATATACACACATATATAATAAGTATTTAAAAAAATGGAGGACAAGGCTTTTATTCAAGAGGGAACTGTTACAGGGAAGGAACTGCCCACCAAACCACCAGATCTGGTCGCCGGGACTTCTCCCACATCCATCTACCAACGACCCCAGCATGCTCCTACGTAAAGATGGTTAAGCAATTTTGGTGTGTACCAGGAATCCATCACTGATCTACAATTCACCAAGCAATTAAAGGATGGAGATGACCCAAAAAAAATTATGCCAGATGAGGTTATTTCTAAAAACATTGGAAGATGGGCTAATACTATTGCCACATATATAATGGGACATCGACCACTGTTTGATCACTTTAAGCAGTACGTGGAAAAAGTCATGAAGCTATATCAAGTTTTGAATTTTTTTACAAACCTAATGGATTTGTCCTTACTTGGTTATCTTTTTCTGCTGATGTTGATAATATCATCAAAGGTGGCCCTTGCACTTTTAACTCTAAGATGGTTATTTTAAAGAAATGGTCCCCTGATTTAAAGTTCTGCAAAGATTATTTCTCCACAATCCATATACGGATCAGACTTGTAGATCCTAATTTGGCCTATTGGAATATAAGGAAGGTATTAGCCGTGTAACTAGTTCGCTTGGTAATCCGATTAGAATGGATAACAGGACCACAACTGAACTCAGATTGAACTTGCTCGTGTACTTGTTGAAATTGATGTTAAGTATGACTATCCTAGCATAGTTAAAAGTGGTGCGTACGAACAATCACAGTGAGTTTATTAAATTATAGTATGTGCAAAGCTAAAAAGTTATGCACTATGCAATTTATACGATCACAATTCAGATCATTGTATAATTGTAGTTCAAAAATCATGGCAACCAAAAGTTCCCAATATACCGATTGATACAACTATTGATAGTTATAAAATTACATAGGTAGATCTAACCGAAGTTACAAATGAACATCTAACTGCTACTATCAGTAAAGCATATGATGTGGGAAAGGTAAAGAAAAGGAAACAGTAAACTGTGATTCTACTATTTCTACATCGAATCAATTTTCTTGTCTTGATGCTGATTCCGGTCTCTCAAACTTCAATTTCGTCCCATCCACACTGTTATCCTTCATCAGAGATTCAAAAATATAATCTTGAGATTGAATCCCAACCTCTCCATCAGCAATTCCTTATAATGCTTCACATAATATGACACACTCAACCGAAATACATCAGAGTTCTTCATCTTCAACTGTAACAGTCTGTCATGGCGATTCATCTAAAATTACCTGCACACTCAAGTGAAACACATCAAAATTCTAATATAGATGAAGTGATGGTGGAAGAATATAATTCTGATGACTCTGACTTTAATGGTTTTGCCTCAGTAGTGGATGCTTTTGACTCAACACAGCGGTTTGTAGAAAATATGGCCTCAAAAGTTCAAAAAACTCCAAAAAAGCCAACAAAAATAATATTTCTCAATTCATTATAGCTAATCCTACATATGAGGCTAAGCACCATAAAAATGCTCTCAAAGCTACTGCTCCTTCTAAAAGGCGAACAAGGACCTCGATCTCTATTAAATGAATCTTATGTCTTGGAATGTCAGAGGGTTGACTATTGATTCGAAATTGTATCACGTATTCAACCTCCAGCACCCACAAACTCACATTAATGATTTTGGTGGAAAATAAAACGGAGACCAGTAGTATTTTCAGATTACAATTATCCCTATCGAGCCAATGGGAAACTTTTCATATAGGCTATGCTTAAACAAACATAAACACAAATTACCTCTTTATCTACATATGATAATGGTAATGAAGTGGATTTTAGAATCAAAATTTGATGGTTTATATTACTAATTAAAAGTAAATAGATCATGCTTAGAATAGATTTTATGTTTAATTTCATTGTTATTTTCATGAGAGTTAAGAAGTGGTTTGGAGGGTATGTTAAAGTTTGATGGTTTATGTTGGGCTAATTAATAGCACAAATAGGCCGTACTTATGATAAACACATCAACTAAATTCACTAATGACCAAAAAAGAGATATCATAATTTCATTGTGTTGATTTATGTGATCATGAGAAGCGATTTGCCTCTAAATTACCATCTACTCTCATATTTTTATCAACTTTGTTTTAGTTGGTTTTTACATTTTTTTAATTAACACATCTTCAAGTTTGGTTTAATTTGATTGAGTAGAATTTTAAATCAATACAATTCCCTGTGGATCGACCCATACTCGCTACGTACTAAAATTGTACGTCGTGTGCTTGCGGTTATTTTATTACAAAATTAGGCTATTTTCTAATTCAATAGGAAATTAGTCGATTCAACAACGTGTAGTATGTATTACGGTATATGTTATGTTGTTTTGAATGTTAAAACAACATAAGTATACATGTATGTATATAAAAAAAAGTTTGAAATTAATATTATTTAATTAAAATTGTTCAATTAAATTAATTAAATAGTAATTAATTAAATGACACACACACACATATTAAAGGGTAGTTAATTAAATGACACACACACACACACATTTCTATCCGAAAGCAAAGGAAGCAACCTCCCCATCCCTTCGCCCTTCTCTCCGCTTCGACACCGTGCCTACCTTTAGACTTTGGTGGAGGGTAACTGTTTACCTTCCGTCTTAGGTGAAAGGTACCTTTCGACTTCATCGAAAGGGTAAAATTAGGCTTGTTGGAGTCAAAGATAGAACTGGGCCCATTGAAGTGATGTTTTTATCTTGCTTGACTAATTTTGTTTGGCCGAGGAACCTTCTTCTGTACTTCCAAATAGTAGAAATTATACAAAGGTCAACATTTTCCTTAAAAAACTGTACTTCTTCCCCTAAATATTTCCAAAAGCAAATTTCCTCCCAAATTTAAGTAATTTTGGAAGCAAATTTTCAGTTTAGTCCTTGGGCTTAAATAATTTAATTACTTAGTAAATCACTAAGGAAAGATTCCCAAAAATCACCAAAAATCAGATAAATCATATACTTCATCATATTAAAATTTCAAAGAATATGAAGATCAAAACAACTCAGAATTTAACCAAAACCGAATGAAACTTGTTAATTATCCCATTAACATTTTAAAACACCTATGTCTTATCCAAACAAAGGTTTTAATGATTATATCCTAACCAAAATCACAAATAGGAATCGGGTATAACCCATAACTGATCCTAACACAAAAAATGAGATGATAAACATGATTATTCACCTTGATTAGTTGATTGGAGAATGAGATAATTTCCTAGCTTTAATTCCTTAGCTTTTTCTTCAATTTAAACTCTTCCTGGAGCTTTTTAATGGCCGACCGAAATATATGGGAGTTAAGAATGAGAAAACGGGAATTTATTCAAGTGGAGAAAGAGATATATACAAAGAAATGTAGCCCTATTTCCATGTTTACCCCATAGGAAATTCCTCCTTCTAAATTTAGTTAAGTCTTATTTTAGTTCATCCATTTAGACACGGCCATTGGATTTATTAATCTCATCTCCCTAATTATTCACAATATTCTATTTAATTTATCCAATTAAATTCCTGAATAATGCTAATTAAAATTTGAGGTCACTACAGACTCCCCCGTTAAAGAATTTCGTCCTCGAAATTCAATAAGGAAAAAACAACAAGCATATAGCCCATGCAAGAAAAGCTAGTATAACCTACCAGCCAAATCCTATATAAACCTTATATAGAACATACCATCTAAAATAGCTCAGGAAAAGTATCCTTAATCCTGTCTTCTATCTTCCAAGTACAGTCCTTCATGTTGTCGCTCCACTATACTTTCGCCAACCTGACTGTCTTGTTCCTTAACATTTTCTCATCTTTTGTCACAACACAAACCGGTTGCCTCACAAAAGTCATATCCGGTTCCACCACTAAGCCCTCCAGTACCATCGGAGCGATAGTAGTTTCTGGATCATGAACAAACTTCCTAAGATGAGAAACATGAAACACATCGTGGAGCCTGGCCAAACTGCTCGGTAAATCTACTTGGTACGCGAGTCTCCCAATCCTCTCTGATATAGGGAATGGTCCAACATATCTCGGTGCTAGCTCCCGGTCTTATCGAACCAAACTACACCTTTCATCGGTGATACCTTGATGAAAACTCTATCTCCAACTGAGAACTCTATATCCTTAAGCCTCTTGTCTGCGTAACTCTTCTGTCTAGACTGAGCTTCCTTCATTCTTTCCCATATCAACTCGATATTTTTCGTCGCCTCTCTCACCAAATCTGGACCAAGGACTAACCTGTCTCAGGTCTCTAGCCAACATGCTGGTGATTTTCATGGCCTTCCATACAAAGCTTCGAAAGGCGCCATTCTTATAGTAGCCTGATAAATATTATTATAGGAAAACTCCACTAAGTGCAAGTGATCTTCCCAAGAACCACTAAAATCCAGCACACAAGCTCTCAACAGATCTTCCAGTACCTTGTTAACTCTCTCTGTCTGCCCATCCATCTGAGGATGATATGCGGTACTCATCTTGTCTTGAGCTTAGTGCCTAACATATTTTGCAGGCTCTTCCAGAACTCACTAGTAAACAAAGAATCTTTATCACTAACAATACTACTAGGAATTTCATGCAGTCCAATGTTGTTCTTCAGGAACAACTTAGCCAAAACAGGTGCCATTTTGGTTGACCTTACCGGAATGAAATGGGCACACTTGGTCAATCTGTCCATTATGACCTATATACTTTCATTATCTTGGTTCGACCTTGGAAACCCATCAATAAAATCCATAAATATCGAATCCCACTTCCAACTGGAACATCCAAAGGCTGAAGCAAGCCACTTGGCTTTTGATGTTTGGGTTTTACTTGTTGATAGTTCAAACACTGTTTTACCCATAAGCCAACATCCCTCTTCATTCCTTCCCAAAAGAAACTCCTCTTCATATCCTGATACATCTTGGTTTCCCCAAGATGAATTGTAAACTTGGATCGATGACATTCCCTAAGAACTTCCTTCCTAAGGTTTCCAACATCCGAAACACATAACCATTCCTTCTTTCTCAACCAACCCCTACGGTCAAGAATAAATCCTTTAACTCATCAATCTCGGTTCCATCTTCTAACCTTCTAATCCTCTCGGCTAACACTGGATCCTCTTTCTGCCTAGAAACAATTCGTTCAATCAGAACTGGTCGAACTTCCCAACAAGATATCATGGCGATGTTCTGACTAGATCCAGCAGTCGACCTCAACTGCACACTGCAAGCAGCCAGTGCTTCCAAGTCTTTCCATTCTGCCAACATAGCTAACACCACATTCTGATGTTTCCTGCTAACCGCATCTGCCACCTTATTTCCTTTTCTAGGTGCATACTCAATGCTAAAATCATAAGCTGCAACAAACTCCAGCCATCTCTGTTGTTTCATGTTCAGCTCCTTCTAAGAGAATAAATACCGTAGAGACTTATGATCCGTAAAAAGCTCAGACCTTTCTTCCAAAAGATAATGTCTCCATAACTTTAATTCAAAGATCGCCGTTGCCAACTCCAAATCATGAGTAGGGTATCTTACTTCATGTGGTCTAAGCTGTCTAGAAGCATAGGCAATAACCTTTCCACTCTGCATCAGTGCTGCACCTAACCCGGCACCACATGCATCGGTGTAAACTACCAATCCCTGATTCCCATATGGAACTACTAACACGGGCGCATTGGTTAACAAATGTTTCAACTTAAGGAATGCCTTCTCACATTTGTCAAACCAAACAAACTTCACGTCCTTTCTGGTTAACATAGTTAAGGATGCCGCTATCCACGATAAATCCCTATTGAACCTTCAGTAGTATCCTGCAAGACCAAGAAAACTTCTAATCTTACTTACCGGCTCTCGTCTCTTCCAACCATTAACAGCTTCGATCTTATCTGGATCAACTGCTAAACCTTTCTCGGAAACCACATGACTAAGGAACTTCACTTCCTTCTTCCAGAAATGACACTTGGAGAATTTCGCTTTCTGCTGATGTTGCCTTAGCATCTCCAATATTGTTCTAAGACGATCTGCATGATCCTTCTCATTCTTAGAATATACCAAAATGTCATCAATAAAAACCAATACGAACCTATCCAAGTGCTCTAGGAAAACCCAGTTCATCAAATCCATAAAGAAATCTAGCGCATTAGTAAGCCCTAATGGCATAACCAACCATTCGTAAGACCCATATCTAGTCCTAAATGTCGTCAAAGGAATACTGTCCTCTGCTACTCCTAGTTGATGGAAACCTGTTGCCAAATCCAGTTGGGAAAACATTCTAGCTCCACACAACTAATCGAATAAGTCATCGACCTCGGCAAAGGATACCTATTCTTGATCGCTCTCTCGTTCAACATACGATAGTTGATACACATCCTTAACGGCCCATTTGGCTTCTTCACAAATACCGCGCCTGTTTCCCAAGGTGAACTGCTTGTTCAGATGAAATTCTTTCCTTCTAATTCCACTAGCTGCACCTTCAGTTCCTTCATCTCGGTTGGTGACATCCTGCTAGGTGGTCTACTAACGGGTTCAACTCCCGGTACGAGATCTATCCGAAACTCGATTGCCCTTTTCGGCGGCAAGCCCGAAACTGGTTCAAACATATCCGCAAACTCACTTGCAACCTGAACCTACTTCAACTCTGCTTCTATTCCCATGGCACTCAATAACGCATATGCATTTCCATCCGAACTCCTTACTAAGTAAATAACTCGATTACGGCTATTAGGGTGTCTTAGTGATATTTCCCCCTCTTGGTAAAATATCCTAGCATCATATCTATCTGACCAATCCATACCCAATATGATCCCAAATCCAACGAAATCAAAAACATATCAACTGCATGCAAACATATGACCTAACAAATCATGTTCTAACTGGTCATATCTCATTCCCAGAGTTGTATACCCTCCTATAGGATTCACAACTCTTAAAGGAGTAATAAGGTATAAAGGTTCCAGACAAAAGCAATCTACCAAATACTGAAATATAAACGAGTGCGATGCACCGGTATTAAATAGTATCTAACCATAGTACTATGAATCATAAGCATACCTTCCATCATAGCTTTTCCTTTCTCAGCAACCGTTGGTCTAGAGGATGATGGTTCCGACGCAAAGACCTTTTCCTTTCCAGGTTTAGCAGCTTCGGGACGCTTGTCTTTGTAATGCCCCATCTGGCCACAGTTGTAGCACTTCACATTCGGCCATACTACAACTGCTCTTCCATCACCCAAACGACACTCATTAGCATACTGCCCTTTCTTGTCACACTTGTATCAAACAATATCAGCCTTGCTCTTCTTAGCTGCTACCCCCGACCGGGTACCTTTCTTCTTGAAGAACTTTCGCTCCTTACCCCGAAAATTCTGAACCTCAGCTGGTTTCCCTTTTCCAAAAGTAAAAAGCATCTCTTCATTCCGAATAGCTATCTCAACAACAATATGACATAGATCCCGGAGGTTTGGCATGGTTTCTCCGGCGATCTCAGGATTCAACCCCCTGATAAACTTATCATTCCTTCCAATGATAGTATCTACAGTAGCATATCCGTAACGGAATAGTTCATCAAAGTCTATAGCATACTCAATCACTGATCTATCCTCCTGGACTAAATCTTTAAACTTATTGAGCAATGTCGACTTGGCAACCTCTAATAAAAATCTTTCTTCGAACCTCCTTAGAAATTCAGCCCAAGTCAAGTTTTCCTCTGGCTCTCCCATGGTAATTCCGTTCCACCAAAACAATGCTGCTCCCTGCAATTGCCTTGAAGCAAGTCTCCTCTTCTGCATATCCGTCAAGCCGAGATCTACAAATATCGTTTCACAATGCAAAAGCCAGTTCTCCACTCCTACTGCATCCTTAGTTCCCAGAAAAGGCTTTCCTCCAAGGCTAGCGTAATCCCTGCTCAGCTTGGCATAGTTATTGCCAACTAGAGCCACCATATTAGCTCCTCCACATTCCCTACACCCACTCCCATAGCTGCTCTAGCTTGGATCATATCAACAAAGAACTGATACATTATCACCATATCAACTTGAGGAATCTCAGCACCAACATTAGCATTTGCATCTGGGTTTGCATTTGCCTATCGACCCTAGTTGCTCCTACTATTGGGTCAAACATTTCCACTTGTTGTGGTGCGTCTTCCATCTTGATTCACTCTTCCGTTTCCTACCTCCATATCTTACTTCCCTACTACCTGAAATCTAATCTTGGTAAGATACAGAAGAACGGTCTAAGAGAGTGGGGAATACATACTTAGGTATTTATAGCAAAGTACACATACGTTACTATAACGCTTACCCAAGCCCAACCATATTTTAGATTCATTAGATTATGCTTGAAAATCTTTTAGGGTTTAAAACTCCTTTTTAAGTACATAAACCATGCTCTGAAACCAACTTTGTAACATCCCGCTTTTGGAGGCTCAAAACTAACTGCTACGGATGCTGTAGTCATCCATAAGTGTTATTTCCGAGTGACCGAAATCAGAATCTTGAAACTATTGGCAACACAGAAACATAAGAATATGAAAAATTTCAAACTTCAATAAAACAAAACTTCTCATTTCTTATGAACAATATTCAGATTTATTTACACAATCCCAGACGTTAACCACGTTCAGATAACATATACATGTACAAAATACGATAAGAGCGACATATGAAGATGTCCCCTTATGATGATCAGAGAACTAATAATATGAACTTTTCAGTTCTTAGTACATCGCAGCGGAAAATACAAAATAGCTCCTATATAGCTAACACTGCCTCCAGCATGTCTCCAGAAGCTTATTGTCCAAAAACTTGAAAGTCTCCCGCTCTCAGACTACTCAAATTAATTTTGAGTACCCAAGAGTTTGTGGAGAAACACAAACTTCGAGTCAGACAATAAGTCTGGTATGAATAATCCCCTATCATCTCTTATCATAAATAGATATCTAGTGAGACCACACCACTTAGCGGAATGGGTTTTCCCCTTACTAGTATCCAAAACAACACATGCAAATCATTTACTATGCCCCTACACCCAAAAATGATTAATCTTAACATAATATGAAATAAAGCCATAAATCATATATATTGGACATCCCATCCACCCATTATTTAGGTATCCCACCTAAATGCAATTTATTAGATTTCCCATCTAGATCAGTTTATTAGAGTTCCCCTCTAAAATCTTTTAAAGTGACTATTCGTCAAAACTTTAATAGGATTATCCATCCCAAATCCATTCAAAATAAATGCAGATTGTCCATCATATATTGTTTTATAAAAGAAGGTGTGAGTTATCCACCGCACACTCCATAGTTTTCTTAGGATGACTATGAATCCTTGGTTGCTAAATCCCGAGGCTAACCACCTCTGGGAAAACATTTTGATGTGGGCTATCCACCGCACATTCCATGGTTTTCCTAGGTTAACCAAGAACCCAACACTTGGCCAAAATATCATGATCCCCATGATTATTTATAAAAACTCATGATCCCCATAATTATTTATTTTCCCCAGGTATTCCACCTGTTTAACCTATTCCCATTGGTATCCCCAATTAGATTAAATTAAATATGTTATCCCGCCTTATGGCAAGGCCGTGACACCAAAAAGTTGACTGGAAAACTAAAGACAGTTCGTTGTAAAAGCTCGTTATACACTATTTTACCATGGATATCAATGAATTTTGTCCGAGTCCGGATCGAGCCAAAATTGGTAGGACATGACAAGCTAAGCCATGAGAGTCAACATTTCAAATCTCAAGTCAATCCGAGTCCGTATGTTCGAGTTATGATCGACGCAAGTTAGAAGAATCTATGTTCGAATCCATCAGTGTAGCCATCATTCGAATCCATAGCATTCGAATCCATCGAAAGAAGGTGCTTCGGATCTATGAAGCATAGCCCCAGGTTCGAATCCATCGTCCCTGCATTACTTCGAATCCATGGGAAGTACCATTGCTTCGACTCCATCAGAACACCCTCAAAGTTCGAATCCATCCAATGCCTCCCTTAGTTCGAATCCATGCAGTTGTAGGGACTTCGACTCCATCTCATAACTATCTTCAAGTCCACCCTATTAAAGAAAATTCGAATCGATCAATAGTGGCATCCCCTGATCGATTCGAACGAACACTGGTCCAATCGATTCGAAGGAAACGCGTCTTCGGATCGATCACCCCGAATCCATCAATTCCACACAGCTGAAACCAAGGATTAGACCTAGAAAACTCGGAGAAAAAGGGGGATTGACCCGAAGCACATGCACCACGTCATCATCTTCACGTGCAGAAGCATGGATTTGACCCTATGGAGTCGAACCACATCGATTCGAACGAATCCATAAGGCGAAAAACATCAACTTGAATCGATCATAACTTGAGATCTTTAAGTCCAAATGCTATGAAATTTTCACATTAGCTTACTGGCAACCTAAGGAATGATCATGCCAAATTTCATCTCAATCGGAGCAAAACTTGATCGATTCGAAGCAAGGGTCGAATCGATCCCAAAGTGGGCCCGGATTTCCAGAGAGCGGGCATGTGGGCCCCCTCACGTTCCAGAACTGGTCTCCCTTCAATTTAGGCGAAATATCAGCCTCCTACACCTATAAATAGAGCTCCTGGTCATTCAGAAAAGAGGTGAGACAATTTTGAGAGCTAAAGAGCGCCCAGACTCTGCCAGATTTACTCAGAATCACCACTGCTTCCTTAGATTTAGACTTAGCTCAGAAAATCAGTTGTACTACATTACAAGAAATTGTAATCTTCAAGTGAACATCAGTAAAATCATCAACTTCAGAGTGGACGTAGGCAAGATCGCCGAACCACTATAAATCTCGCATTTATATTCATTATCTCTGAATTGTGATACTCTATTTGCTTAGATTTGAGATTTGTGTGTGAATATTGTTGATTTATATTCATACACTAGTGCTTTCACAACATTCGGGGTTTGTGACCAATTTTGGCGCAAACACTTTGGTGCTTTCACTGAGAACGACTAGCACCCGCTACACCAGATTCAAAGTTTAGATTTGAAAGCATGAAGGTTTGAAAGACAATGACCCGACAAACTAGTAGGAGACAAAGGCCAGAGCAAAGTCAGCATGAAGGGAGTCAAGGGGCTTCCTCGAGGGCAAACCAAGCATTGATCTTCATCACCATGGATGAGATGGAGACAATGATGAAGAGACAGGAGGAAATGATCCAGAATTTGCTTCAACAGATTGGACAACTTGGAGCGCAAAATCAAGGAACAACCAGAATCCAGAACGGAGCAGGACCATCTGGCGCAGCACCGGAGCTGGGGGGCACACACTTAGAGCATGTTGATCCAATCCCGGGAAGAGATTCAGGGACATCCGAGCAACTTGGTGGCAATGGAGGGATGAACGCTCAGCCAGGGGGGCTGGACGAAGGTGACACTCGAAGATCACAGCCTGACGACAACGATAGGTTGGCGGAGATGGTCAGACGGGCCATGAGAGGCGGACTAGTCAATAGATATCTGGAGGATGTACATAGGAGTCCCTTTACTCCTACGATCAGGCAGGCTAGGAATTCACCGAACTTCAAGCTACCATCGGTGGAAATGTATGATGGGCGGATAGATCCAGCGGTCCATCTAACGATGTATATGAGGCACATGGAAGTGCTGGGGGCAAAACAGGAGGTCATGGCTCGGTGCTTTCCATTGTATATGTCGGACATTGTAGCGCTATGGTTTAGACAACTGGAGAGTGGCTCCATTGGGACTTTGACAGATTTAACAGAAAGGTTTATGAGACAATTCAGGGTTCATATTTCGAGACCCAAGAACGTGATGAGTTTGGCGACTCTAAAGCAGAAAGCTGGGGAATCTTTGAGGAATTTTCTGACGTGATTTAATGCGGCAGCAGCGTCAGTGGATCGACCATATCCATCTATGGTCATGATGGCAGCTGTATCTGGGATATCTGATGGCACGGAGTTCAAGAATTCACTAACTAAGGATCCTCCTACGGACCTGGGAGAATTTTATCATGAAGCCGGAAAGTTTTTGCAATTGGAAGACGCTAATGCTGAAAGAGAAGAAGGAGAGGGAATAGAAGTTTATGCAATTAAAGACAAAAAGCCTCTCGAAAAGGACTCAGGCAAGGACAAAGGAAAACGAAAGGCTGAAGATAGTGGTGATGGGCCAAAGCGACTGCGGAGAGAGCCACGATTCACCACCTACTCAGAGCTCAACGAGGGTTTGGAGCGAATCTACCAAGACACCCGAGAGCAAGTTGCCTATCATAGACCAATACGACGGGATCCGACTACCGATGAGAGAAAGTCAGACAAATATTGCTTATTCCACGAGCTGAATGGTCATAACACAAATGACTGTAGACACATGAAGGATGAGGTAGAAGGGCATATCAGGAACGGTAGGCTACTTCAGTATGTGAGGAGGCGAGCTCCAACGGTGGAACCAGAGCGACCACCGTCTACATCAGCTAGGAGTGACCCTGAGCCGAGGCACCGAATGGTTATCAATTAATTTAAATAACGATGAACGAGTCGTAAACTTCTCACTGACACCATCAAACCATTTACACATGTATGAGATCGCGAACGATCCACAGGCATGCTCTGAATGATTATTGACTGTCTCGTAGTGAGAATTTACACTTTGACATCCTTGCTTTGCTTTTGTTTCATGTTGATTTGGACATTTAGACTTTGTTTGTTTGAATATTTCTGTGAACGTTAATTTGATATTCGCAATTCCGTAGAAGAAGTTACTCGCGTATGCTTTGGATCGCGAACGGTCCACAAGCACACCTTGTATGGCGACGAACCGCCACGATCGCTGATTTAGAAGTTCGCCCGAACGTGAACCTGACATTGATAAAACTAAGTCCCTCCCGGGCACACTCAGTCGCCTCAAACGGCACCCGACCTCGAACGGTCACCATTTGCCTCGAACGGCACCCGACCTCGAACGGTCACCATTTGCCTCGAACGGCACCCGACCTCGAACGGTCACCATTAGCCTCGAACGGCACCCGACCTCGAACGGTCACCATTTGCCTCGAACGGCACCCAACCATGAACGGTCACAATTCACTTAATATGACATTCGATCGCGAACGATCACATTTTTGCCTCGTATGGCACACGATCACGAACGATCACATTCTTCTTTCCACGTCACCCGACCGCGAACGGTCATAATTCGTTTAGAACGACATCCGATCGCGAACGGTCACAACTCGTCTAGAACGACATCCGACCGTGAATGGTCCCATTTCGGTATTTGCCGCAAGCGGCATCCGACCTCGAAAGGTCACATATCACCTCAAATGACATACGGTCACGAACGATCGTCCATCGTGGTCAGGAAAAACTATCAATTTCTTTGCACGTCATCAACAGGATATGAACATCCAGCTTATGGCATTACAAAACACACCTTCCTATCGCAAGGCATGTTTTGGGGGGAAAATGTTATCCCGCCTTTTGGCAAGGCCGTGACACCAAAAAGTTGACTGGAAAACTAAAGACAGTTCGTCGTAAAAGCTCGTTATACACTGTTTTACCATGGATATCAATGAATTTTGTCCGAGTCCGGATCGAGCCAAAATTGGTAGGACATGACAAGCTAAGCCATGAGAGTCAACGTTTCAAATCTCAAGTCAATCCGAGTCCGTATGTTCAAGTTATGATCGACGCAAGTTAGAAGAATCTATGTTCGAATCCATCAGTGTAGCCATCATTCGAATCCATAGCATTCGAATCCATCGAAAGAAGGTGCTTCGGATCTATGAAGCATAGCCCCAGGTTCGAATCCATCGTCCCTGCATTACTTCGAATCCATGGGAAGTACCATTGCTTCGACTCCATCAGAACACCCTCAACGTTCGAATCCATCTAAAGCCTCCCTTAGTTCGAATCCATGCAGTTGTAGGGACTTCGACTCCATCTCATAACTATCTTCAAGTCCACCCTGTTAAAGCAAATTCGAATCGATCAATAGTGGCATACCCTGATCGATTCGAACGAACACTGGTCCAATCGATTCGAAGGAAACGCGTCTTCGGATCGATCACCTCGAATCCATCAATTCCACACAGCTGAAACCAAGGATTAGACCCAGAAAACTCGGAGAAAAAGGGGGATTGACCCGAAGCACGCGCACCACGTCATCATCTTCACGTGTAGAAGCATGGATTCGACCCTATGGAGTCGAACCACATCGATTCAAACGAATCCATAGGGCGAAAAACATCAACTTGAATCGATCATAACTTGAGATCTATAAGTAAAAATGCTATGAAATTTTCATAGTAGCTTACTGGCAACCTAAGGAATGATCATGCCAAATATCATCTCAATCGGAGCAAAACTTGATCGATTCGAAGCAAGGGTCGAATCGATCCCAAAGTGGGCCCAGATTTCCAGAGAGCGGGCATGTGGGCCCCCTCACGTGCCAGAACTTGTCTCCCTTCAATTTAGGCGAAATATCAGCCTCCTACACCTATAAATAGAGCCCTTGGTCATTCAGAAAAGAGGTGAGACAATTTTGAGAGCTAAAGAGCACCCAGACTCTGCCAGATTTACTCAGAATCACCACTGCTTCCTTAGATTCAGACTTAGCTCAGAAAATCAGTTGTACTACATTACAAGAAATTGTAATCTTCAAGTGAACATCAGTAAAATCATCAACTTCAGAGTGGACGTAGGCAAGATCGCCGAACCACTATAAATCTCGCATTTATATTCATTATCTCTGAATTGTGATACTCTATTTGCTTAGATTTGAGATTTGTGTGTGAATATTATTGATTTATATTCATACCTTGGTGCATTCACAACATTCGGGGTTTGTGACCAATTTTGGCGCAAACACTTTGGTGCTTTCACTGAGAACGACTAGCACCCGCTACACCAGATTCAAAGTTTAGATTTGAAAGCTTGAAGGTTTGAAAGACAATGACCCGACAAACTAGTAGGAGACAAAGGCCAGAGCAAAGTCAGCATAAAGGGAGTCAAGGGGCTTCCTCGGGGGCAAACCAAGCATCGATCTTCATCACCAGGGATGAGATGGAGACAATGATGAAGAGACAGGAGGAAATGATCCAGAATTTGCTTCAACAGATTGGACAACTTGGAGCGCAAAATCAAGGAAAAACCAGAATCCAGAACGGAGCAAGACCATCGGCGCAGCGCCGGAGCTAGGGGGCACACACTTAGAGCATGTTGATCCAATCCCAGGAAGAGATTCAGGGACATCCGAGCAACCTGGTGGCAATGGAGGGATGAACGCTCAGCCAGGGGGCAGGACGAAGGTGACACTCGAAGATCACAGCCTGACGACAACGACAGGTTGGCGGAGATGGTCAGACGGGCCATGAGAGGCGGACTAGTCAATAGAGATCTAGAGGATGTACATAGGAGTCCCTTTACTCCTACGATCAGGCAGCCCAGGAATCCACCGAACTTCAAGCTACCATCGGTGGAAATGTATGATGGGCGGACAGATCCAGCGGTCCATCTAACGAAGTATATAAGGCACATGGAAGTGCTGGGGGCATCACAGGAGGTTATGGCTCGGTGCTTTCCATTGTATATGTCGGACATTGCAGCGCTATGGTTTAGACAACTGGAGAGTGGCTCCATTAGGAATTGGACAGATTTAACAGAAAGGTTTATGAGACAATTCAGGGTTCATATTTCGAGACCCAAGAACGTGATGAGTTTGGCGACTCTAAAGCAGAAAGCTGGGGAATCTTTGAGGAATTTTCTGACGCGATTTAATGCGGCAGTAGCGTCAGTGGATCGACCGGATCCATCTATGGTCATGATGGCAGCTGTATTTGGGATATCTGATGGCACGGAGTTCAAGAATTCACTAACTAAGGATCCTCCTACGGACCTGGGAGAATTTTATCATGAAGCCGAAAAGTTTTTGCGATTGGAAGACGCTAATGCTGAAAGAGAAGAAGGAGAGGGAATAGAAGTTTATGCAATTAAAGACAAAAAGCCTCTCGAAAAGGACTCAGGCAAGGACAAAGGAAAACGAAAGGCTGAAGATAGTGGTGATGGGCCAAAGCGACTGCGGAGAGAGCCACGATTCACCATGTACTCAGAGCTCAACGAGGGTTTGGAGCGAATCTACCAAGACACCCGAGAGCAAGTTGCCCATCGTAGACCAATACAACGAGATCCGAATACCGAAGGATGAATCGTAAACTTTGATCGATGACATTTTTCTAGAACTTCTCTCCTTAATTTATCTACATTTGGAATGCATATTCTTCCCTTCTTTCTCAACCATCCTCTTTGGTCAAGACTAAAATCCTATAGGTCATCAATCTCTGATCCTATCTCAAGCCTTCTAATCCTCTCGGTTAAAACCAGATCTTCTCTTTGCTTAGAAGTTATCCTTTTGATCAGCACTATTCCAACTTCTAAACAAGATAACATGGCAGTACCCTGACTAGAACTAGCAGTAGATCTCAACCACACACCACAACTGGATAAAGCTTCTAGATATTTCATTCTGCCAACATTGCTAACACCACATTTTGATGTTTTCTACTAAGGGCATCTGCTACCTTATTTCCTTCTCCAGAAGTATACTCTATACCGAAATCATAAGCAGCCAAAAACTCCAGCCATCTCTACTGCCTCGTATTCAACTTCAACTCCTTCTAAGAGAATAAATATTTCAATGACTTATGATTGGTAAACAACTCAAATCTCTCTCCCAAAAGATAATGCCTCCAAATCTTCAAGGGAAAAATTACCGCAGCTAACTCCAAGTCATGAGTAGGATATCTAGATTTGTGCGGCCTAAGTTGCCTAGATGCGTAAGCAATAACTTTGCCCTTCTACATCAATACTGCTCCCAATCTAGTATCACATGCATCAGTGTATACTACCAACCCTTGGTTACCATTCAGAACAACTAACACTGGAACATTAGTCAACAAATGCTTTAACTTAATGAATGCTTCCTCGCATTTGTCGGACCAAACAAACTTCACGTTCTTCCTGGTCAACTCAGTCGAAGGCGCTGCTATCCACGAAAAATCCTTAATGAATCTCCGGTAATAGCTAGCAAATCCAAGAAAAATCCTGATCTCGATTACCGTCTCTGGTCTTTTCCAATTATTGACTGCCTCGATCTTTACTAGATCGACTGACAATCCTTCCTTTGAAACCACATGACCAAGAAACTTAACTTCTCTCTTCCAGAAATGAAACTTGGAAAACTTCACCTTCAGCTAATTCTGCCTTAGCGTCTCCAACACCACTCTAAGATGAATCTCATGCTCTCTTTCATCTTTCGAGTTCACCAAAATGCATCTATAAACACCAACATGAACCTATCCAAGTGCTCTCGGAAAACCCGGTTCATCAAATCAACGAAGAAAGCAGGTGCTTTCGTCAATCCAAATGGCATCACCAACCACTCATACGAACCATACCTAGCCCGAAATGCCATCAAAGGAATGCTATCCTCCGTCACCCTCAACTGATGGAACCTCGTCGCCAAATCCAATTGGAAAAATACTCTGGATCCACTCAACTGATCAAACAAATCATCTATCCTCGGCAGAGGGTACCTATTCTTGATCGTTCTTTCGTTCAACTTACGATAGTTGATGCACATTCTTAACGATCCATCTGGTTTCTACACAAACACCGCAGCTTCTCCCCAAGGCGAACTGCTTGGTCTAATAAAATTCATTTCCTCAAGATCCACTAGCTGCATCTTCTATTCCTTTATCTCTGTTGGTGTCATCCTGCTAAGGGGTCTACTGACAGGTTCATCTCCTGGTACAAGGTCTGTTCAAAACTCAACCGCTCATTTTGGAGATAATCTAGTAACCGGCTTAAAGACATCTGCAAACTTTCTAGCCACACGAACCTGACTAAGCTCTTCGCCAGCCTCTATGCCACTCAACAAAGCACAAACACTCTTATTGGAATTCTCCACTGAGAAAATGATTCGGTTATGACTATCTGCGTGTCTCAATTATATTTCCCGGTCCTAGCAAAATATCCTAGCCTCATACTTACCCAACCAGTACATACCTAAGATGATCTCGAAATCTACCAAATCAAAACATATAAACTACATGCAAACTTATGACCTAACAAATCAAGTTCTAACTAGTCACATCTCATCCTAAGAGTTGCATACCCTCCTATTAGATTCGCAATCTTTAAGGAAGTAACAAGGTATGTGGTTCTATACATAACCTATCAACCAAATACTTAGATATAAAAGAATGTGATGCACCGGTATCAAAAAGTACCATAACTGGTATATTCTGAATCAAAAGTGTACCTTCCATCACAGTTTTCACTTTCTCTACTACAATGGGTTAAGAAGAAGATGGTGGTCCAATAGCAAACACCTTCCCTCTGTCCATCCTAACTGGCTCTGGACACTAGTTCTTATAGTGCCCAACTTGGTCACAATTAAAGCATTTCACATTCTTCTTCTCTGTAGGCTTCTTTCCTTTACCAGTTATGCACTCGTGGGCATAATGGCCTTTCTTATCGCACTTATAACACACCAAATCATCCTTTGCTTTCTTAGCCGCCTCCATTTTCTGGGCTCCTTTCTTCTTAAAGAATTTCTTTTTCCTTCCCTAAGAACGCTAGGGCTCGACTGGCTTCTCCATAGCTGAAACAGCAAGCATCTCCTCATGGCGGACGGTCATCTCCACCGTCACATGATAAGGTTCTCTAATACGAGTCATAGCCATTCTTATTAGCTCTGGTCTCAAATCTCTAATGAATCTCTCACTCCTCCTAACATCAGTGTCAACCAAAGCATAACCATATCGAGATAGCTCATCAAACTTAGCAGCATACTCGATCGCAGACATCTGTCCTTGGACAAGATCCATAAACTTCCTCATCAATGCCGATTTGGCAACCTCAGACAAGAACCTCTGCTCAAACCTCCTCCAGAAGTCAGCCCATGTCAACTCTTCCTCCAGCACTCCTGCCGCCACACTGTTCCATCAATGAAGCACTAACCCTTGCAACTGTCTAGAGGCTAGCCTTCTCTTCTCTCCATCATTTAAGCCTAAGTCTGCAAAGATCCTTTCATAGTTCAACAGCCAGTTCTCTACTTCAGCGGTATCTTCCGTTCTAGCAAACGGCTTTCCTCCCAGACTGACATAGTCTCTACTCAGCTTAGCATAGTTATATCCAACTCGAACTATGGGATTAGCTCCATCAACATTCCCAGTAGCTCCTGCTTGCAAAATATTAGCCAATAACTGATACACCATCCCTGCATGTATTGGCAGATTTCCAGCACCAACGTTGGCCTCAGCATTTTGACTAGCGTCAGCCTGTCGACCTGTGTTTCTCTGAGTATTAGGTCGAGCATTTCCATTCGTTGTGGTGCTTCCTTCACCCAGATTTCCTCTTCCGTTTCCTGCCTCCATATCTTCTTTCTCGTATATCTACATACGAGCCTTAGTAAGATACATAAGAATGGTCTAAGAGAGAGAGGAATACGTATTTAGATATATACTTATATATCAAATACAAGTACATTAATATAGCGTTAATCCAAACCCCAATCAAATTTCTAAATTCATTGGATTATGTATGAAAAAGCTTTTTGGTTTAACTTTTCGTTTAAAGTTTCGTAAACCCATGCTCTAATACCAACTTTTAACATCCCCTTACTTGGAGGCCCAAAACTAACGACTATGGAGGCTGCTGTCATCCATAGTTATTAATATTCGGCGACCAAATACGGCGGTGCTAGATAATATGATACACAGATCAAATAAATATGGAAAAAATTTAACAATTTAAATACATACATCTCCATATTCAAATCAAAACATTTTATGTTCATTACAAAATCCCAAAATACGTTACCCACGTTTAGCAAAATATAATTATTACAATTACGCCAAGAGCGACATATGAAGATGCCCCCTTGGTGGATCATAGTATATAGAAGGCTAATAGATCTGCCTTTACAAACAAATACACAGCGGAAAAGAAAACACTAAATAACTATCTGCCTCCTGCACGTCTTCGGAAGCTTTATTTGTTAACGAAGAAACCTAAGAACCTTAAAACTCAAACTACTCAAATTTAATTGAGTACCCGAGACTTTAAGGGGAAAACAAAAACTTCGAGTCAGACATAAAGCCTGGTATGAATAATAATCTAACATCTCAATCCTTTTAGATATCTAGTGAGCCCACACCGCTTAGTGGAATGGGTTTTCCCCTCACTAGTATCCTAGAATCTTTGTAAAACCATATTATGTGCTCCTGCATCCACAATGGTTAAAATGTACATTTAAAATATTATGATGATACACATACTTGATAATAATTAGGATTTCCCATTCCCAGTTTAATTTGACACACTGTCATAATTATAGTTTCTAGGATCACTATTAACCTTTTTACTTTTCATGGGTTTACTAATAACCTTGATATAATTAATAGACTCCCTCTCCTATTCATAGTTTTCATGGGATCACTAAGAACCTATAGGCACCTGCCAATTAACCTAATTAATTCATAGGTCCCCTTGAACCTATTAGTCATTCCAATAACGAATCACCTTATCCTAGTTTTCATGGGTTAACTATGAACCTATGAACTTATTCAGTAACTCACTTCACATCGTAGTTTTCATGGGTTGACTAGGAACCTACTGATACTTCCATTAGCCACTTTCTTATCCTAGTTTCGTGGGTTTACTAGGAACCTATTGACTAATGTAAATTCTTAATCCGGATATAGTTTTCATGGGTGTTAGTCCTTGAGAAGTTGGTTTTGATGACAACAACCTTAGAATAAGATTATAAAATATAAATACTAACATTATTGTTTAGATATATATGTATATGCAGGATATATATACAGGTACCAAAGAATGAAGACTGTACAATATAGAGATTCAAGAACTGATGAACTCAAGATCTAAGATATCAAGATTCAAGACTAATGAGTATCAAGATTATCAAGAGTTCAAGATTTCAAGATAAATAATTTATATCTACATCTGTGTTTGATTCTGTGATCATATCTGTGTCTAAATATTGCATACATTTGTGCTCAAATTAATATAAACTCAAAAAGAATTAGTAATTCTTTAAAACACTATTCACCCCCTCTCTAGTGTTAATTCTAGCCTTAAGATCCATAATCCGCATTTCTCACAATGGGTTCATTACAAATCAATTAGCTCCTACCAACGGTCCTTAATACATAGTTCTCATGGGTTAACTATGAACCTGTTGGTTTCTTCCAATAACTACTTAATCACAGTTTTCATAGGTTTACTATGAACCTTTTGGTATATACCAATAACTACCTTATCATAGTTTTCATGGGTTGAATATGAACCTTTTGGTTACCTCCAATAACTACAAGGTTTAGGCGTCCTATAATTCTTGTCACCCTATCTTCTTGGATGCAATTCTACTCATTTAAGAGTTTAAGCCATTTTATTTTCAGTATTGAGTTAACCTAACTTGTTCTTCTACCACTTTTCCCCAAACTACAGTTATCGGTTATCATGTGAATATACTCATATTTGAAGAAGCAAAACAACAATTTAACAATACCACTCTTGTGGGTTTAAAGTCCTTGAAATTCATATCATAACATAGTTAACACCTTTAACTTATATTTTTATCAAGGCTGTTAACGTTAAAAAGTGAACGCTAACACCCGGCGTGTGTAGTAGAATTGTGAAAGCACCACCCGTGTGACGGGAACAAGAAGTAAGCAGTAAAGTAGTGAAAAAGCAGTAAAAGACAGCAGTTTATAGTGGTTCGGCTTGAGATCGAGCCTACGTCCACTTTGAATCTTTTTATTACTGAATCCGGTTACAAGACGATACAATCACTTATCAAAACAATACAATTTGATCATAAAGACAATCTTGACTACTAGCTCAAACTTCGATGATGAAACTTGATGAATCCGTGTTGGATGTAAGAAATTCCTCTCGAAGCTTGTTGTAGTGTCTCGAATGTTTGAAGATATTCAATTGTTGAATGAGTTGAGAGTTCGACAGAGTAACGACGCTTTAAGAAATGATCGGCCAAAAGTCCCCTTCATGTTGAATGTAGCGGTGTATTTATAGGAGTTGAACTCTAGCAGAAGTTTCGCCAAGTCTTAGGTCGCGTACGACCTAAGTTAGGTCGTAGGTCTCGAGCGACCTAAACTAGGTCGCAGTCCACTCGCGACTTAAGAAGTAGGTTGATGAAGTTGTACTCGGTAGGTCGTGAAGTGGTGCTGATGAAGTGGTAAGTCGTGAACGACCTAAGGTAGGTCGTCTCCCTTCCTTTGCCTTTAGCTTGTCAAGCTGCTTTATGAAGTTAAGTCGCGAAGCTCCTTAACTTGTTAGGTCTCATCTGTAGTTAGGTCGTAAACCACTTTAGGTCGTAGAGTCTGCTAACTCGTAAAGCTTTTAGGTCGTGGGATTCCTTAGGTCGTGACATCCCATAGGTCGTTAGATTCCTTAGGTCGTGAGTCCTTTAGGTCGTGAGTCCTTTAGGTCGCAACTTCCCTTAGGTCGCAGCTTCCCTTAGGTCGCAGCTTCCCTTAGGTCGCAGCTTCCTTTAGGTCGTTGAATATGTTAGGTCGCGAAGTCCCTTCAGCAGTTAGGTCGCGAAGTTCTTAGGTCGTGACATTCCTTAGGTCGCGACATTCTTTAGGTCGTGAGGTTTCTTAGGTAGCAGAGTTTTAGGTCGGTACTAAAATATGAGTTAACATTTGCCCCTCGAAGTGCAGGTCTATGCCATAGGTTGTGTGCTTCGACTTAACCTTCTTAGGTCGTGAACGACCTAAAAATCGTGATAAATCGTATGTCTGCTCGCCTTCCTCCCTTAGTCTCATATAAATAAGTTAGGTCGCTCCTTCCTCCCCATCTTACTGCTCTGAAACGCCATTGCCCTTGACAAAATTTTTCAATTTCTCGAAGGCGAATTCAATCCAGCCAACCATCGATTCATTCCTATCAGCATATTACGTAATTGGATCAATCTCTACTCCTCCATAATCGCTGCTTGATCGTGAATCCTCATTTTCCGGTCTAAGTTTAATTTCATGCGCCATGCTTCATTTTTTGAATGGTGGTTTCGATCGATTTTTGATTGTTGTTTGATATGTTGTGGTGGTTCATGATCGCATGAAATTTTCACAATGGATCGGTGGGATTCACAATCGATTTGCTGGTCGATTTGGTGGCATGTCGAGATGGAACGAAGAGGATGACGAATTCTTTTATAATGGCGGTATTGGGTTATCGGATCCAGTAAGGTGTTGCGTGGAGAGGAAGTCAGCGACCTAATGGATTTGGGCGACCTGAAAGTTAGGTCGTGCTAGGATTCTTGGCGACCTAAGCCTTGCGATCTAAGAACATCTGCGACTTAGGCGAAACCGAACAACCCTTTTTTTGTGCGACCTAAAGAGTTTTCAACCTATGATAAGTCGTGTGCGACCTAGGACTTGAACCAAACCTGTACTGCCTTGAAGATGCTTCGACCTATGATAGGTCGCTGAACGACCTAGGACTTGAAACAAACCTGCACTGCCTTGAAGATGCTTCGACCTATGATAGGTCGCTAAACGACCTAGGACTTGAACCAAACCTGCACTGCCTTGAACATCTTGATTCGCACAGTACGACCTAAAAAAGCTTCGACCTATGATAGGTCGCTGAACGACTTAGGACTTAGAGAAATTTGACCAGAAGTTGACTGAGCTTTCAAATGTGAACTGTGTTGTATTTCTTTTCAAATTGTCTTGACTTTAATGCTAATAACCTGTTTAAAAACAACATTTGCAGAAAAACGGGACAAATATACTGCCATTGACTGCCCACATCGCATGACAGATTAGTTGATAATGAATAATTAACTTAAATGAATTCTGCGGATGAAATGCTGTGAAATGACAAATTGTGTAGAAACAAAGCTGAAATAATCAACCTAAGTTGACTTGTTTGCATCAACACAACATTGTATTTGAACTTGAAACAACAAGCCTCGAAATTTTATAATCGACAAATGTCAACTATCTCAATTTCAATTATGCTTGCTTGTTATCGTTTTAGTTCTGCACAACACTTCACACTTTTTAGGAAATGTGCACCTTCATATTTAAATATCCAGTTGATTGTGTAGAATGACATCTCAACAAGAAGATTCAGGACCAGTCGGAGAAGCCTTCCCGATTGCCAACCCACTGATCGATCCTCCGGAGAGAACTCCGACTACTCTGAGCCACAAAGTTTTTAGACAACTATGTATCCAATTTGGTATCGCCGAATCAGACGCTATATTCCCTGGAGCAAGCGACACAGCTGACAGGCCACCCCTCGGTTTTGTCGTAGTGAACCGCCAGATATGTTTAAGCGGAGCTATTCCGCCTTTCAACGAATTTCTTCGTGAACTCTTTCTTCGATTAGCTATCTCGCCCTTCCAGCTACACCCCAACGGTTATGCTGTTCTGATGGGGTTATGTGTTCTGTTTAGGAGGATGCTTGATCGTCTCCCGAGCTTTGACGAAATTTGCTACTTATGCACCTTTTCAAAGAACAAAGACCATCCTTCAATCGTGCTTGTAAGAGGTGCCAGAAACCGGAAATTGATTTTGGATTTGCCCGAAAGCGCTCACGGTTTTCTGAGTCAGTTTTTCTTTGTCCGATGTCCACCAGGGTTCTACGCTGTTTGGAGAGTCGGAAGTAAGATTGTCTTTTGCCGTTCATCTCATGAGTTTTTCGAAACCCGAATTATCAAATGCTTAACTTCGTTCTTTTTCTCTTCCAGCACTTCCTCCGCCGCTCAGAAATCCCAGCCTCAAGTTGATCCTTGAAACCTTAAATGCTGTGGCGGCGGAAGAAAGAAGCACCAAATTTTTGTTGAAAGACGAATTTTTGCATCAGTATGGACTTTTACACTCTTCCCGATCTACCCAGCCTTATGAAGTCCCCAATTCTCCAGTAAAAACATCGGATGCCCCAGTCCATGCTGAAGAACTTTCACCGAAAGGACTTACCATTGAGACTTCATTGGTAAAGTGTTCTACTCCTACCGACATTGTGGGGTCATCGAACAAATTAGCACTTTCTCCCGTTATTGAAGAAGAAGAAACTTCTAAACATTTCAAGAAAGTTGATGGTAAAGGAGTCGAGAAAGAAAGCCCCACAAAACACGATGGTGACGATACCTTTGATGGGTTGAGTGATCTGATGATCACTTCACAGGAACTTTTCAAAGATGATATAACTAAAGCTACATCTCCTGTGACTGAAGAAACATCTACTTTGCAGAAAACTTCGTCGGCTCAAAAATCAACTCCCGCTTCTCAATCTGTTATCACTCCCCAACCAAAGAGTGGTTTGTAGTTTGACACGCGTAGTTCGCACATCACACACATTTAGGATGCTTAGCACTTATACGACTTCACTTCTTCAATTTGGAGATTTCTAAGACTTGTCTTTTTTCTTCAATTTCAGGTTCTACAATGGGGCGAAGTGGCTCATATTTCGACAACTTTCGGCGCTACGGAGGGCGTGATTCTTACGATTACGGACGCTATCTCCCCACCCGTAAAGAATCTGACGAAGAGCGAGCAATTAAAAAAATCAAGAGAGGCGAGCCTATGAGGAGCAGCAGAGAAGAAGGGACGATGACTTCCCTAAAAGGAAATATCATGATGATAAAGGAAAAAGCCATGCTACTGAAAACCCGAGTAAACGGGTTAGACTTGGTGAAACGGACGTGTCTGCAATTTCTGGAAAAACTGACGCTCCTATCTCTTCTAATATCTCGTTTGGGTCTCCTCCTTTAAAGAAATCTAATATCCAAGCGATTATCAATAGACCCCAGTATCAGGTTAAAGATGGCCCTCCAACGCTTCAAAGCCGATTTCCGAATTGGTGCTTAAAAGGAGTGCGCTTTGATTTAGATCTAATTCCGATCGACAAACAAGCCATGCTCAGAAATCATGATGTAGTTAGGCTTGATATTGAGAGGATGTCGCAATGGCAAAAGCTTGTTGATGAACTCCAAAGAGTCAACCATAAGAATCTCGAGAACATGCTGACTCTGGAGAACGATAAGACTGAATGGGATAAAATCTGCAAGTAGCATGATGCGGAGATGACGAGCATCGCGGATGACAACGCAAGGCTTGAATCTGAAGTCAAGCGACTTAAAGAAGATCTCGCCTCTTCTTCTGCATCGCATACCCAAAAAGAAGAAGTCTTTCAGAAGTAAGTGATAGATGCTCATGCTGCGCAAAGGGATGCCGAGATGAAGCTTGCAGCCGAGCAGCACATTACTGAGAAATACCGCAAAGAAAATGCTGAGCTGCAGGGTGCAACTATTTCCCAAAACACAGAAATTGAGATGTTAAAAGCTCGACTTTTTAAAGTTGAGAAAGAGCACGACGATGTAGTTGTTGGACAAGTTGCAGCTGAATAATCTCATAAAGCAACTAAAGCCATTATTGACTCTACTTTATTCGACTTTTACATCCACAGTGTTTTAGGGCGTGGTAGTCTCTCATTCTTGGGACCAAAATATGAGATCACCCTAGCTGAAGTATGGGAGGCAGTGATTGATATGCTCGGGGGAGCCGGCTACAATGAGACGGCGCTTGAGGCAATTTATCTTAATGACGATGCTCGCGCCGCTCTTGCTAGAGGAAAAGAACAACTCGCTGAGGCTAGAGCTGGAACAGTGGCAGAAGAGCATTCAGAAAAGAAAATATCTTTAACTGCCCTTGTCCATACTTCGATTTCGACTGACGTTGATATCGTTGGTTCCAGCTCCCACTTTTCCCTTCCTGCAAAAGACGTTGAGGGTAAGCCCGTTACTGCCGAGTCTCCCCTTACCCAAATCGAAGAGAAGAGCCAAGAAGACGCTGAGGCTGATAAATTTGAAATTGATTTGTCAAAACCAACTTCTCCAGGTAACTTCGATTCAGATCTGGCTCAAGTGGATTATTCATTCGATTCAATTGACTTGGATGAATTTCTCGCTTATTACTTAAGTCCTGGTGATCCGATATCTCCTCTTTTTTCGGAGAATATTAATTTTGACTTCTTTTCTTCTGTAGCGGAAGCACCGAATACTGCACAAACTTCCACTCCTCTAGTTGCCGTTCCTCCACTTTCCCAAGTTACTTCTCCTTCTGCTTCTCAGCCGGGATCACAGGCAGAGAAAATTGAAGCTCTTCAAGGCCTGGATGATCCGGCCGCTTCGCAAGAGCAGAAGGCGGAGGATCTTGATGACACTTAGAAGACCCCAGAGCAGTCTCTTGACGATGACACAAAGCTTTCTACACTGCTTGCTACTCCGGGGAGCGAATCTTCTTCAAAGCGGAAGGGGAAGCGTGTCATGAAGAAGGAGAAGAAATGTATTTCCGTTGGAGAAGATAAAGCAAAGGAAGATCCGGCTACCCTTTCTCCTCCTCCCTCTCCGACCCGTCCACGCCGGATCTCGAAACTAATTATCAAACCAGGCTATGGTACTAAGGGCAGCAAGAAGAAGGAGTGACAAGCTATGCTCTTCTTTTCTTATTTTGCCTTTTGCATGTATTGACCGAAGATTGTGCAGGTACCGGTCCCTGCTTCTTTTTTTAATCTGCACAATGTAAAAAGTTTTCATAGTATTGAATAAAATAGCTATTTTACTTGTACAAATTCTTGTGTATGTGAGAATGCATCTGTTTCTCATTTTTAGTATAGAATAAACGATTCTTTTTACTTGTACAAACTTTTTTGTCTGTGTTTGAGAATGCATTTATTCCACATCTACTTTTCATGACATTGCAATGAACTTGTGGTATGTTGCTTGCATATTCCTTTTATTAATGTAACTGAATTGTATAGTGATGCCCCCATACCACAAGTGCATTGCAACATTTCTAGCTTTTACAAGACTGATACTCTTATTTCAGAGAATAACTATTCCACTTTTAAGGGAAGAATCATTCTGCTTTTAATAGATCATATCTTGTTTTTTTTGGAGAAATTTTTACTTTCTCTTTCTTCCTTGAAGAACACTTCAACTTTCAGAAATGATCACTTTTATTTGTTAAAAAGTGGATTTTCCTACGCAGTGAAATGAGCTTCTGAAGAAGGTTTTGATTTTGTGCCCCAGTAAAGGGTTTATTTTTGGTACTTCGAGCACGATCAAGTGTGCCTCCGAAGAGGTCTTTTTGTAGCATTTCAACTTTTTAGGAAGAACTTTTTGAGATGAATAAGTTAACCTTCCTTTGAGAGTTGAAATGTGCTTCCGGAGAAGGCTTTTTTGTTTGAGTATTCTGTTTTGGGACATGCCTCCGGAGAGGGCTCCTCTTAAAGAGTTGTGCCTCCGAAGAGGGCTTGTGCCTCCGAAGAGGGCTTGTGCCTCCGAAGAGGGCTTGTGCCTCCGGAGAGGGCCTGCGGTGCCTCGGGAGAGGGCTTTTGCCTCCGAAGAGGGCGTGTGCCTCCGAAGAGGGCTTGTGGTGCCGCGGGAGAGGGCTTTCACCTCCGTAGAGGGCGTGTGCCTCCGAAGAGGGCTTGTGGTGCATCGGGAGAGGGCTTTCGCCTCCGTAGAGGGCGTGTGCCTCCGAAGAGGGCTTGTGCCTCCGAAGAGGGCTTTTTGATTGCCTAGAAGTTACTTTCTCATGGTTGGATGGATCCACGGGGCGGACGCAAGTTGTTTGATTGGATGTTCGTTTGCACAAACGACCGCAATCAATTAACAAGGGCCCTGTTCCTTCAGCTTGAGAAGGTGCCCCTTCGGTGGCTCCACCAATCTTTTTTGATTGAGAGAAGCACTTTCATTTTTTGGCGTGCCTCGTTAGAGGGCTTTGTTGACCTTTGGGAAGGAGCATCGGTTGGTTGGTGTGCCAGGAAAGTTGCGTCTCAGGGGCGAGTAAATCCACGGGACGGACGCAAGCTGCCTGATCGGATGCATCACGATTAGTTAGCAAGGGCCCTGTTCCTTCTGCTTGGGAAGGTGTCCCTTCGGTGGTTCTACCGGCCCTTTTATTGAGAGGCATACCTCCTTTTGGATGCTTCTGTGTTTGTTTGGCCATGTTCTCTCATCATCTGCTCATTAGCGATCTTTTATTATCGTTTCCAAGCGCATCTTCTTTCTTTTTGCAAGTAAATTGCCTTATCCGAAGAAGTGGACTTCACTGTTGAAAATCTTCACGGGACAAACGCGAGTTACCTAGTTGGATGTCTGTTCATATCGACAATCACAACTAGTTAACAAAGGCTTGCCACAGTGGAGTCGCCAACTTTTTTTGTGAAGTTCTTCTTGTATAGGATTTGAATTTGGAATTTTTATCGCTTGGTATTTGCTTAATAGGTGATTTACAGAGGTCGCTTGGCTTTGTGACGAGCAACCCTTGTTTTAATGTCCTGCAATTTTGAATCGATATTTTAGCAGTACATTTAAAGTATTTACATATCGAAATGAAACAGGCATTATAAAATAGTAAAGAACACAAGATTTATAGTGGTTCGACCAGGAATCGGGCCTACATCCACTTTATAGCTTTTATTAACTTGCACTGATTTACAATGTCTTTCAATACAACTGATACATTCATCACTATTTTACAATTTTTAGCAAAGCTTTTTTCAAGTAAAATAAGGACGTAAGTGGTTGTTGTTCCAGGCTCTTGGAATTGGATCTCCTTCAACAGTTATGAGTTTGAAAGTGCCATCAAGAAGTTTACTGCCTATGGCATATGGTCCTTCCCAGTTTGGCCCAAACACACCAGTTGCTGTCATGATCCTTTTCAAAACTAAGTCTCCGACCTCAAAGCTGCGTTGGCGAACTTTAGAGTTGAAGTGCTTGGCTATCCTTTGTTGATAAGCTAAAACTCTGAGCCTAGCTTCTTCTCTTTTTTCATCAAGAAAATCAAGTGCTTCAAGTTGCAGCTTTTCGTTTTCAGCTTCATTGAAATGAATTCTCCTATGTGAAGGAACTTCTACTTCCACTGGAATCATTGCTTCTGATCCGTATGCCAGTGAAAATGGAGTGTGCCCAGTCGCAGTTTTGTGAGTAGTTCTGTATGCCCATAGTGCTAATGGAAGCTTATCGACCCAACCACCTTTTGCTTTTTCGAGTTGCTTTTTGATGGTTGACTTGATAATTTTGTTCACTGCTTCCACTTGCCCGTTTGCCTGCGGATGAGCCACTGCTGACAAGCTTTTTCGAATTCTGAATCGTTTGCAAAAGTCCTGGAATTCTTCACTTTCAAACTGAGTGCCGTTGTCTGTGATTATCTTCTGCGGCACACCATACCTACAAATGATATTTTTAGTTACGAAATTTATCATCTTTTTAGAGGTAATGGTGGCCAAGGGTTCTGCTTCAGCCCACTTAGTGAAATAATCAACTACAACAATAGCATATTTGATTCCAGATTTAGCGATCGGTAAAGGTCCAATCAAGTTTATTCCCCAAATGGCGAACATCCATGGGCTGACCATTTGTGTGAGTGCGGCGGAAGGCGCTTTTGGGATTTTTGCAAATCTTTGGCATTTGTCGCACTTTCAGGAGTAAATGGCAGCATCTCGATTAATATCAGGCCAGAAATACCCATATCGGAGAACTTTCTTGGCTAGAGTTTGGCCTCCTGAATGATCCCCGCATTCTCCTCCATGTACCTCAGCTAGAATCGTCTTGGCTTCCTCCTTGGTTACACATCGAAGTAATGGCATTGAGAATCCCCGTCTATATGATCGGCCATCTTGAATTACATATCTTGATGCTTTCCTCAATAGTTTTCGGCGTTCTTTAGAACTTTCTGGCAGGGAACCATTGAGTAGGTATCCGTTGATTGGAGTCATCCATGATTCATGCTCTTGAGACGCAGCCATAATCCAATCAACATCCATTTCATCAATGCTTGGAGCTGACAGAACTTCCACAAGAACTAATCCCAGTAATTGAGCTTCTCCAGAACTTGAGTACTTTGCCAGAGAATCAGCTTTCATGTTTTCTACCCGAGGAATATGACTTATCGTATAATTATCGAAATCTTCGAGAAGTTCACATGCCTTTGACAAGTATGCGGGCAGATTTCCACCTTTAGCTTGAAACTCTTTCTTTACCTGGCAAACAATAAGTTGAGAATCGCTGAAGATCTGTAACACTTTGATGTTTAGTTCCTTGGCAATTTTTAAACCGGCAATAAGCGCTTCATATTCTGCTTCATTGTTTGTTGAAGGAAATTCCAGTCTCAATGCATAACACAAAGATCGTCCTTCGGGGGTTTAAAGCACAACCCCTGCCCCAGAACAGTAATCATTTCTCGATCCGTCAACATACAACTTCCACTGGATTGGAATGCCATAAGTTATTTCATTCTCACTATCACCTTTGTCGGTAGATTCTGTGATGAAATCCGCTAAAGCTTGTCTGTTAATTGCTCTCCGGGGATGGTAAGTGATGTCATATTGGCTGAGTTCAATGTTCCATTTCAAAAGACGACCCGAAGTTTCAGGACGAAACAGGACTTGCTTTAGAGGTTGATCAGTAAGAACTTTGATAGGATGAGCTTGAAAGTATGGTCTCAATTTCCTGGAAGCAATTAGCAAACAATAGGCGAGCTTCTATATCTTCGAATAATTCATCTCTGCCCCAGTGAACCGTTTGCTGATGTAATAGACTGGACGTTGTATTTTCATATCTTCCCGTACAAGCACTGCACTGAGGGCGTGAGATGAAATTGCTAAATAGATGAAAAGGTCTTCACCATCAGTAGGCTTGGACAGAATTGGAGGCGTTTCCATATGACAAATTAGTTCATCGAAAGCATTCTGGCATTCGGGAGTCCATTCGAAATTTTTCTTTCCTTTCTTAGAGCATCAAAGAAGGGAATGCATTTGTCTGTGGTCTTGGAAATGAAACGACTCAGAGCAGCAACTTTTCCATTGAGGCTTTGCATTTCTTTCTTTTTTTTAGGGGCTTTGACCTCTCTTAGAGCTGTGATTTGAGTAGGATTGGCTTCGATGCCCCTGGCGCTCACAATGAAACCAAAGAATTTCCCGGACTCTACTTCGAACGAACATTTCAATGGATTGAGCTTCATTCCGTACCTTCGAAGAATTGCAAACATTTCCTCCAAGTGACCCATGTGGTCTACAGATTTCTTTGACTTCACCAACATATCGTCAACATAAACTTCCATGGTTCTTCCAATCTGAGGTTTGAACATCGCATTGACGAGCCTTTGGTAGGTTGCCCCAGCATTCTTCAATCCGAAAGGCATAACTTTGTAGCAGTAGAGACCCACATCTGTGATAAAGCTTGTGTCTTCCTGGTCCGGCTCATGCATCATAATCTGATTGTACCCGAAGTAAGCATCCATAAATGATAACAACTCATGCCCAGCTATTCCATCCACCAATTGATCGATTCTGGGCAGCGGGAAGCAATCTTTGGGGCATGCTTTGTTTAGGTCTGAAAAATCGATGCATACCCTCCACTTTCCGTTTGCTTTCTTAACCAGTACTGGATTTGAAACCCAATTTGGATAAGTAGAGATTTTGATGAAGCCGTTCTCTATGAGCCGATCGACTTCTTCCTTTAGTGTCGTCGATCTTTCTGGGCCTTGAGTTCTTCTTTTCTGTTTCACTGGCGTGAATTTTGGATCAATGTTCAGAGTATGTACAGCAACTTCCGGGGAGATCCCACACATATCAGCATGACACCAAGCGAACACATCCAGATTGGCTTTTAAGAATGATATCAGCGTGTTTTGAACTGCTATGCTCAGCTGTGAACCCACATTGAGTACTTTGTTCGGGTCTTTCGAGTCAACATATATTGGTACCGTTACTTCCACGGGCACCACTCTATTCTCCCCTGTACTGGCTTTCCTGGGGTCCATTTCTTTCCTTGCATTGTTGTGTTCGCCAGTTCAGGGGCCACCCCGTAACTGCTACAAGGTTGGTTCTTTGATGCGGAGCGGAGCTGCAGCATCTTTTCCCATTTCTCTTTTCCTAGCCTCTCGGAGCTCTACAAGATAACACTCTCGTCCCGCGTTCCGATCTCCCTTAATGACAGCAACCCCATTATCAGTGGGAAATTTCATTGTTAAACACCACGGAGCGAGGACGGCCCTGAAAGCAGCAAGATTAGGCCGACCCAAGAAAGCATTATAGGCGGAGAATCCATCAACAATTACAAAAGTTTGCTTCCGAACCAACTTCTTATGTCCTTCGCCCATTTCAACAAACAAGTCCACCGTTCCAATTGGCTGTTTCAGCTCTCCTGTAAATCCGGCAATCTTATGTGAAGAAGCTTGTACGTCTGTCATTGGAATTTTCATTTGGTCAAATGTCTTTTTAAAGAGTATGTTGCACGAGGCACCACTATCAACCAACACTCTTTTGACAATAGCCCGCCCAATACCGACAGAGACAACTAAAGGGTCCTCAGTAGGAGCTTCCACATCAATAGAATCCCTGGTTCTGAACATAATATCATCATGAAAAGTTTTCTGCTGCTTTAGAGGTGCAGCATCTTCCAAGATTAAGACACTTTCTTCAGCTAGGGCATACTTCAAAGCTCTAGCATACCTTTCCATCTCACCCCAACTCCTGCCAGCCGGATGAGGTCCTCCTGTGATCACATTGATAAAAGGTCTTTCCTTTTCAGCAGGCCTCTCTCCTGAACAAGATAAATGAGCTGGGGGTAGTTGCCCTTGGTTAGATGAAGACAGGTCTTTTCTATTCCTTTTAACATACTGCTGCAACTTATTCTCTCTTAACAATTCTTCAATCAGGCTTTTCAAGTGGCGGCACTCGTTGGTATCATGACCTGGTTGGTTATGAAACTTGCAAAATCTTCCGCTTTGAGTAGCATTTTTCCCAACTTTTACTGCCTGTGGTTTTGGAAATTCAACAGCATCCTTAGTGGCGATGAAAATATTCTCCGGTGTATCAGTCAGAGGGGTAAAATCCGAAGGTTTGAGGAAGTGGGGCTTCTTGAGATCTTTATGCTTCTTTCCACCAGTACTCTCCCTTTTCTGATTTGCAGATTCTTTCTTGTTCTGAACTGTAGCATTATTTCCACCACTGTTGTCACAACTTTAGCTGACGCGGAGAGATTCTCTAGGCGCATGAACTCATCAGCCTTTTTGTAGAACTTTTCGAGCGAATTTGGTTCCTTCATTTTTAACCATTTTCCAAACTCGCTTGACTTGTCAATAGCCCGCATTAAGTAGGTTAAGATCATTCGTGGCTCCGCGTTATCAACTTATGCTAGGGCTAAATTAAAGCGATTCAGGAAGGATTTGATGGGCTCTCCAGGATTCTGCTCAAGACTTGAGAGAGACATTATATCCTTTGCTCTTGAAATGTACAATTTGAATTGTTCCTTGAATTTTCGGGTCAAATCGGAAAATTGGTCAACAGATCGCACAGGAAGCTTGGTAAACCAAAGTAATGCCACTCCTTCCAAGTATACCGGGAAATATCGGCATTTAATCTCATCAGTTGCTCTGGCGCCAGTCATGTGCCAATCATATTTGTACAGGAATTGATTTGGGTCGCTCGTTCCCCTATAAGCAGGAATGGTGGGGGGAACAAATTTTCTGGGAAACTCAGCTTTCAGAATCCTCTCAGTAAATGGAGTTTTACTCGGTGCGAATCCCCATTTGCTCTCATCCTCATCTCTGTGCATGCTTTCTTTCATTATTTGTCGAATCATGCCGGAAAGATATTCCTCATTATTTAGTGACTTTGCAGAGTAGACTTCGGCCATTTTCTCGGGAGTTTGTCCGGGTAGATGTTCACGGAAAACTGGCGATGGCCTAGATCCTTCAGCCTGGAGATGTACCCCTTCAGCGGCACCTGATCCCCCTTGAGGAATATGTCTTCCTTCGGAGTTGCGAAGAGCATCAGCAATGTTTTCTTCATTATTAACTGGTCTTTGACTTTCCCCGAGCAAAGCATTTAACTTTTCCATCATCAGATTATTCTGAGTTTCAATCTGCTGGTACAGTCCGGACACAGCAGCATCTAACTCTTCTCGCGTTACCCCGACGCTTGGAGCTGCCTGATTTGGAGAAAGAGAAGTGGCAGTATTGTCGCGGTCATCATCAGATCTGACAGACTTACGTTCTCTTCCAGGAGCCATTATATCTGATAGACTTCTGGTTTTGAAGGAAATTCTTTCAACAAACTTCCGTGAAGCTATGGTGAATGATCGCCTGAGTTGGGTTCTCAGTGAAAGCACCAAAATGTTAACGTTAAAAAGTGAACGCTAACACCCGGTGTGTGTAGTAGAATTGTGAAAGCACCACCCGTGTGACGGGAACAAGAAGTAAGCAGTAAAGTAGTGAAAAAGCAGTAAAAGACAGCAGTTTATAGTGGTTCGGCTTGAGATCGAGCCTACGTCCACTTTGAATCTCTTTATTACTGAATCCGGTTACAAGACGATACAATCACTTATCAAAACAATACAATTTGATCATAAAGACAATCTCGACTACTAGCTCAAACTTCGATGATGAAACTTGATGAATCCGTGTTGGATGTAAGAAATTCCTCTCGAAGCTTGTTGTAGTGTCTCGAATGTTTGAAGATCTTCAATTGTTGAATGAGTTGAGAATTCGACAGAGTAACGACGCTTTGAGAAATGATCGGCCAAAAGTCCCCTTCATGTTGAATGTAGCGGTGTATTTATAGGAGTTGAATTCTAGCAGAAGTTTCGCCAAGTCTTAGGTCGCATACGACCTAAGTTAGGTCGTAGGTCGTAGTCCATTCGCGACTTAAGAAGTAGGTTGATGAAGTTGTACTCGGTAGGTCGTGAAGTGGTGCTGATGAAGTGGTAAGTCGTGAACGACCTAAGGTAGGTCGTCTCCCTTCCTTTGCCTTTAGCTTGTCAAGTTGCTTTATGAAGTTAAGTCGCGAAGCTCCTTAACTTGTTAGGTCGCCTCTGTAGTTAGGTCGTAAACCACTTTAGGTCGTAGAGTCTGCTAACTCGTGAAGCTTTTAGGTCGTGGGATTCCTTAGGTCGTGACATCCCATAGGTCGTTAGATTCCTTAGGTCGTGAGTCCTTTAGGTTGCAACTTCCTTTAGGTCGCAGCTTCCCTTAGGTCGTAGCTTCCCTTAGGTCGCAGCTTCCCTTAGGTCGCAGCTTCCCTTAGGTCGTTGAATATGTTAGGTCGCGAAGTCCCTTCAGCAGTTAGGTCGCGAAGTTCTTAGGTCGTGACATTCCTTAGGTCGCGACATTCTTTAGGTTGTGAGGTTTCTTAGGTCGCAGAGTTTTAGGTCGGTACTAAAATATGAGTTAACAAAGGCAATACTTCTTTAAAGTTTCTTACTTAAAGCCATTACAAAACTGTTTTATGCAAGCCGTTGGTTTTTCCTTTAAAAAATAAAGTATGAGTTTTTCAAACCTTTTGAAAACGTCGAAGGGTTGCACCTTCAACCTCTTCGAAAGTTTTAATCATCTGCTTTAAAAACAATAGGCTCTAGCCCCTCTAATACTTTAAAAACTTCCTTTGATACCTTTCGACCTTGATAAAGCATACTATTATAGATAAAAGGGTAGAACCTTTTGAAACCATTGGAAAGCAAACCTTTCGAAACCGTTAAGACTTAGAACCTTTCAAAATCATTGAAATTCAACCCTTTCAAAAGCATTGGGTTTACACTTAAAAATATTACTCTGGGTCATAGGTGAAAGTTTTCAAAATCACTCTACATTGGGGAATACAATTGAACATTTCGACTATGTCAGAAGCTCCTACTTTCGACCCCTTCGGAATGTTGGGCAAGTGTCTTGTATTCATAAAACAAGTAAACCTTTCGACTAAGTCGAAAGCTCCTACTTTCGACCCCTTCGAAAGGTTTAAATAAAAATAAACGCGGCAGTTCTTTTCAAAATCTTCTTTGAAACAACCTTTGGAAACCAAACCTTTCGACTTTGTCGAAAGGTCTCTTAAATCCTTTCAAAACCTAACCTTATGACTTTGTCGAAAGGTCTTGTAGAACACTTATAAAAACCAAACCTTTCGACTTTGTCGAAAGGTCTTTAAAACAACCTTTTGAAAACCAAACCTTTTGACTTTGTCGAAAGTTCTTTTGAAAACTGATAAGTGATTTTCTTTCTCAATCAACATAAAATAAGGAACCACATTCTTCGAAAGCAACCCTTCGAATGCAATCCTTCGACACATACCTTTCGACTTGGTTCAATTCACTCCATACCACCTGAATGATATCATGTGTATTGCTTTCTACCTGGTTGGTCAATGAAGTCGAAAGGTCTTGGTCGAGAGGTATGAGTCGAAAGGTTTTCCAAAGAAGGCGGAACCACCTTTTTATGGGTAAAAGCTGATTTTTCCAAAATAAGAAAACATTTTGTAACTAACTTGCCCACTTCTAAACATTTGATTGGCTTCCACAACTTTTAAATAATTTTAGATAATATTAGGTGCATTTTCTCAGATCTAAACCAATTTAACATTTAACAATTAAGCCCTTCCTTTTATAAAAATAATTAAATCATTAGGTCCTTCTTTCAAAATAATTTGATTTCCATACTAAATTACTTAGTAAAAATCCCCAAAAATTCTAGAAATTCACTTTAATCTTTTATCTGACATAATAAAATTTTAGACCCAAATTCTTAATATATTTTTCCAAATAATTTATAAACCCTAATTACCATATTTTTCTTTGAAAATTCATAACAAATTCTCCACGGCTTGGAAAATTATAAAAATTAAAACCCAACTCCAAAATCATGTTTTCTATAACATATAATTTTCCCAAGGAATTTAAAAATCATTTCATCTCGATTTTTCTCTAGAACCGTGTATATCCCTTTTAAACAACCTTATTTAAACATATATAATTCAAAATCAAGCATATCATCATGCAACATATCATAAAAACAGATTTATCCTTATATCCGAAACCATTTGATGTAAAAATCAAAATAGAGATGTAGAAATTATTATTCACCTTAGATTGGATAAGGAAATTGAAGTTTGATTGAGATTTATTCCTTCTAACTTGAATCCTAAGCTTTAAGTTGATTTTCTCTTCTCTTCTTCCTAATGGTCGACCTTGCTTGCTTCTTATGGTTATAAGTTTTTGTTTTAAGTAAAATGAACGTGTATGACTTAATGAGAATAGTATAAGGGTAGGAAGTATGGATATTTACCCTAATGCCCTTAGGTTTAATTTCCTAACCATTTATATAAGTTCATTAGATTTTAAATAAGCACGACCACCTAGTTTATTAATCAACCTCAATCTCCTTATCTACATTATTCTATTTAATTTATTCTAATTAAATCTCTTGAATAATGTCACTAAAATTAGGGGTATTAATGGCCTCTAATTAAATTTTCAAATCTCAATCCCCTTATCACTCTAATATTTACATTATTCTATTTAATTTCTAATTAAATCTCCTGAATAATGTTATTAAAAATTAGCGGTGTTATAAGTATCTCTACCTCTGCTTTGGATTTGATTTGGTGGTATGTGTGTGGAGATGTGAAATACTCGGATTCTCGATAAGGTTGATGGGCTAGGTTGTACATTTCCAAGAGGAGTCATAGGAGAAAATGACCCTCTCAAGTATATTTTCTAGTGTATGCTTTCAGTAAGGGGGCGCACCCTTCTAGTCATTGTTGGAAATTTTCATTTCTTGTTATTAATTCAAAACTCTTAATTGGTTTCTTAATTGCATCAAAAGTTACTAGAGTTCTTCTCAATGTTTAATTATTTGTGTCCAATCTTTAAGTTTGAATTTTGATCTTGTTTATGCCCATTCTTTCAAGTTTGGGTTTTTTAATTTGTTTCTATTCATTCATGTATGGAAATTGTTCTTGTGTGGTAAAACTCGTTCCACGATTAGCGATGTGGTTTCACATGATTTTTATATGCTCACCATATTACTTGAGTTTGCTCACATTGGTTTTCCAAACTGATCCGGGTGTTATTTTATTATAATACTCGTGTTAGACCGAGTATTTTTCCAAGTTGTCATTGATGAGTCATGGAGCTTACGGAGTAGAGCTGGATGTTCACATGTCATAGCATTTTATTTCCACGGTACCCATCAACATTTGTAAGGCCAGCAATTTATAACTGTCCAAGCTGATGAGGTTTGTTTTTAACTCTGATATATCATGTATTTTAGAGTGATAGCTTTACTGTCTTTTTTATATTATTTGTTGTTGTTCTGCTGTGAGATTCTGTTGAACCATGTTCTTTTTTTCCTTTTTCTTTTCTTTTTACACTAACAATCCATCTTTTTGGTTGGATGTTCGGCATTTTAATATCGTAGATGTATTATGTGTCAACTTTCAAAGGTCGAAAAGGTGGGTTATTACACCCACCCTCGCCATGCTAGAGCCCAAACTCGCTCTCTATTGTCTTAAAAAACAAGTTAGTAGAAGAAAGCAAGGTAGGTGTGTTGTTTACAAGGTGGCGATAGCATTGGGTGAAGTTTGTGTTTGTTTAAGTGAGTAAAATTCACTTAAAATCAACTTTAAATTTTGATTATCATATTGTAATTATTTATTTTGGTTACTTATGTGTGTATGTATTTATTATTGTTGTGTGTGGTTCTCGCTAGAAAGCAGCCGACACATAGGATTTAGACATGGGACTAGAAATAAAGTCGAAGTGTTCGTAGTGAATAGGTCGCTCTGACACACTTCGAAGTGCATATGTGATAAATTGTAGGGGATACATTTTGTTGAGAGACTCCAAGAAGTTCCTCACCTTGTGGATATTTGTTTGCATGTTTACATACTATGTAAGATGTGTGAAATATGTATGTTGCTTAGAAATATCGTTTGTTTTGATGATTTGTTTTATGTGGCATTGAAAATCCATTGGTTTCTTTTAAAACTGGTTTGTTGCTTTACCTTTCTATAAATGTTTTAAAAGATTTTTTTAAAATCGACTTTTTTTCAAAACTCTTATAAAAGTGTTTTAAAGTAATATGGAATTTATGTACTAAAAGGGTGTTTATTTGCATAAAAGAAAATTTTTGTTTTAAAAATTAAACTTTGGTTTAAATTAAATAATTTTTAAATCAAAGACTAGAAATTAAGTTTTCTAAAGTTGGTTTTTAATTATTTTAGCAAGGACTTTGCTTTTAAACATGAGATTTCTTTGTCAGTGCCAATAAGTAACATAAAACAAATATCATAAACAGTGCTTGAATGTTGACATGTTTTATGGAAAATAAGTCATCTTATAGTTTGAACTAAAAGACAATGAGTAGACTTTCTTTTATCAATGAGACCTAAAATCGAAGTGTAGTAACTAAAGAAAGGCGAGGTGCAACCAGTACCATGAGTTACTTGACTTTGATTCCGGGCTAGGGGTAGAGAAGTCAAAATGTCGAAAACATGATATGTATAAAAGGACTGATTATGATAAATGGGCCATGATTAATTAAATATATGGAAGATACTTCATCTTATACTCGACACTAAATTTCAAGATGTAACAGGTGCAAATCATGTCCCTATATTAGTCTTCTCTCTTATTACTTTATCCATCCAACGCACCTAAATAGCCCAGTATATAGGGTCGGGAGACTTCTTTTGTTAGTAGTGAGTGCGAAGCTGAGGCGCCTGAATGCCCCAGTATATAGGGCCGGGAAGGACATGAGTGGCATATTCATTAAGGAGCGAGCGAAGTAAGCGGGAATAAGTGAGGCGGGAGTTCTATTGTCTAAAGCAAGGAAGAATATTCCTTTGACTCGAAGTTTGCCTTGGTTTCTTGACTTGTTGACTCGAAGCTCAATGATTCATGGGGCCCCGTTCTCTGGATCAAAGCTCTCCTCCTCCAATTGTTCGGTGAGTTGACAGGAAGTGTGAGGTGCAACACTGTAAAGTAGCAAAGAGTGGACTGCTTTTTCAGTTGGAGGTCGGGGAATGAGAAGGAGTTCTTTCTGTGAGTTCTGAGTCCGGTTAGACTAGAACAATTAGGGGACGACTTGGTATACTAGGATCCTTAAGCAAACATGGAGAAATTATTCTAGAGTGGAAGTGTTAAAGAACCACATAGGCGTGAAACATCCATCCTAAGTATACTAAGCCTAGGGAAATCGAACGATGAAGACCATCCTTTTTGGCCTCAAAAGGGTTAGGGAAGCCCATTTTCTATTTATGAGAGTTTAAGAATGAACGTTGAGGCAAGGGTAGTTCTCTAACTTATCCAACTTCATTGTCAATCGAGTGATAGAATATGGTTGAAATCGAAAAGTGGTGATAAGTATATGATGTGCGATATTCCATATGCAAACCATATACTTACCCCAGATAGTGATTTGTCCACTATCGATAACTTTGACCTATTTTGACTTAAGAAGTGTATAAAAGCTTCACGATTTCATACGGTTTGAGATCCCCTTGGGAGGACTCATTTCAATGAAACACTGTTTGCTTTTAAAAGAGTATATTCGAGATCCCAACAGGGACTCTTATATTTGTTCGCATACTTCTAAAAGAACCGGAATGGAGCTACCGCTAGTTTCAGATAAGTATAGTTTATTTGAACCACTTTTAACTAACAAATGCTTTGTCTTCTGAATGATTATGAATTATGCTATGGAGTTGTTTTACTATCCTGAGGGTGATTCTAAAATGGAAGGTAGTAAGTTTTTGTATTTGTTCGATCCTGGAACCACTTGTATGGAAGAACGCTGGCATTGCATTTTTGCTTGGAGGGAAGTGTTAGCATTCCAAGATGGGTTTGCCAAAAATGGTAATTGTTGCCTCAAACCTCACACCGGAAATGACTAAAATAGGGAAGATGCGGCAGGGCTATGTGGGTCGCACCATTAGGGTATAATCATCCCTAATCTAGATCAATATTTCTTTGAATGTATGCTTCGGGACCAATATTGTTGCTAATCGCAACCAAGGGATGATTATATTTAGTACTATCCAGGAAGGGGTAGTGTGATGCCCCACCTCTATACTCACGCTAGCCACGGACACTACGAGGTAATGTCATCGACTAGCACGAAGAATAAGGCTGTTGAGGAGCGACCATCTGTGTAATTGCTTTTTGTGAGTACCGATATGTCAAATTTTATAACTTGCATTTCATTTCAAGAGGAAATCCGACATATCAAATACAAACTCAAAACTACCACACAGTGGCTATGAGGCCTTCGGAAACAAATATAGAAACAAACATAACACAAATCAGTCACAGATATTCATATCACAAAGGCGGAATCAGATATGAATATAACACATAAAAGTGTACATCAAAGTAGTAGTCATACAAGATCCACTACATCACAAAAGAATAGATACAAGTGCTAGACAAAAGAATAATTATACATCAAGGAGTCTATATCTCAAATGTATACAAACAAAAACTACTAAGCTAAGTAGTTAGCCAAAAGTCAGGAGATAATCCCTGATAAGAAGTCAAGTAGAAACACCTGAAATATCTCAGTCTGACCCGAGTATTATTTAAGAAGAAACTAATAAACGGATCAGTCTAGGTATAAATATCAGATAAAATGAGATAAGATAAGAGATATGACCAAAAACGTATGATAACAATAATGCCATACTGTGACAAGTACACATCAAATAACAACAAAAATCATACAATATCTCAAGAATCTCAAACATCCAAAAAGAATCGCATTCTTTAAATAATTCACCAAAACACAAATATTGATAGAGCTTATCAATGCAAACCCCGAAAATTGGTGAAACACAAATTCTAGAAATCACAACCAGAAATCCAGAAATCACAAAAGGGGGAAGGCCTATCACAAACGGGAGCATAAAAACTCACCAGCACGTGCATTACAAACGGGTCGCTAACCCATGGTCGCTAACCATAGAGCCGGTGCCATGACGTAGTACAACGAATGCCCAAGGAACCAGAAACTCAAATAATCCAAAACATCAACGTAGTACAGCGTTACGTCCGATGAACCAAACTCCAATAACCAGGAACAACAACGTAGTACAGCGAACGCCCGATGAACCTGAATACAAATAATCCAGAACATCGATGTAGTACAGCGTTACGCCCGATGAACCAAACTCAAATAATATGGAACAACAACGTAGTACAGCGAATGCCCGATGAACCGAACTCCAAAAAAACATTGGTCGCTAGCCTATAAAAATGAGACGAAGCTCCATAAATCAGGGTACAGTCCCCCACACGGACAAAGAGACATCGCATATCGCTAGTCTAAACCATAAAATGATCATCATCGATCATCAAGAAGTGTCGATTACACCAAGCAAGTAAATAAATGAGTTTAGCTTCATGTCCCATAACCACTGGCTTAACTTAAATATTTACGAACAAATTGTAGATTTCCACTTGAAAGTTGTCACAAGAGTTCAACCGAACAAGTCCAAGAATTAACCGAAGAAGTAAACGCAAGCGTTTCATACCACTTGTTTTACTAAGCCGTTTAATTAGATTTCTCATACGAATGAGGTAAAGGTTTGTATATACTAATAGATTGGAAAACGGTTTTAAAAGAGAACTTTATATTTGAAATAGAGTTGAAAACATCTTTGTGAAAGAGTTTGAATATTTACTGCTAGTATAGAAACCTTTGTATTTGAAAGTGACAAATCACAAAAATGATTGTAGAAATAATCAATCACCAAAGATTCACATTTGAAGAAGTAAATCAAATCTAAAGAAATCGATACCAAATCCATCAAAATGGATGTTGCCAAAAATCCCGAAAAAGAAATTATCAAAGTCAACTAAAGTGATAACAACTAATCGGAGAAAGGAGAATCGATCAAAAATTGGAAATCCACACAAAATTTGCCTGTAATAGTCAAAATAAACATTTCTCAGAATCATCCCACTGGACTACAGGGTCAGTCGACTGACACAGACCTGGAAACACTCGGTTGCTAGGCTCAGTCGACTGACTCACTGTGTCAGTCGACTGATACAGACCTGGAAACACTCGGTTTCCAGGCTCAATCGACTGACTCAGTGTGTTAGTCGACTAATACAGGGGCAGAGATTTTTCTGCCCCCTGGTTCAGTCAACTGAACCTGCTTCATCAGTAGTTTCAGCCTAGCCCCCTTGTGGGGAAAAATCAATAACACAGACCGAAAGCGAACGAGCGAGCAACAACGAGTAGGAATTTACGCCAAGAGACAACCCTGCCTTGTATAGCCCTCCAAAACACCCCACTAACGTGTTTAAACATCAAAGATTGGATTTTTGAAGATTTGACCTCAAAACACCAAAAATTGGAATATTCACCAATTCAATTCAAATCAAAAGCAAATGAACATAAATAAGTGTTAGGAATTCATACCTAACATAATGATATCTATAGAAGTAGATGTGAGTGCAAAAACTCACCTTTAAAACTCAAAAACACAAGAGAGAAGCTATAGAGCAAGGCAAGAACATTCACTCTTTAATTTTAACCCAAGAAGCTTCAATCTAAGCTCAAAAGAAAAACATTTCCTAAGTTAGGGTTTAGGAAATTCTGAAATTGAAGAGAGATAGAGATGGAGAAGATAAAGAGGATGCTTACCTAAGCTTCTCCTAGATTTTGGAGCTAGAACTTGAATTTGCAAAGGAAACTAGGGCTTGGAATTTCCAATTTCCCATTCCTCTCCCCATTTTTACTAAAGCTTGAAGTGTTAGGAAAATGAGAATGAAATGAGAAGAGGGACTGAGTTAGGGTATTAAGATGTTAGTGGGCTGAAACCCAAACCTAAAGCCCAAGTAGAAAAATAGCAAATTCCACTCAACTCCAAACATATCGATGATCATACTCAAAAAAGTTGCAAACTCCATTTTGGACTCAGTGGAAGTGGTCTCGAGTCCTAATTCGACTGTTTGCAAAAAGTAGCTTTTCGGACTTTAATCCGACTAACGATGCCATATTTAAATAAAATATTTAAATATACAATCGTAAAATATGCGGGTTGTTACAGGTAGGCTGGTTCTGTGTTGGCAGAGGTGCAATTGGTTTGCCGCCTCGATACATTTTCTCTAGAGGTGTACTATAAGAAAGGTAGTCCTCTACCTTGTCATTTTCGGAAACCCATTTTCCAATATGTGCTTTACGGAATTGGATGTATACTAAATATGCTGGAATGTAATTAATGTCACAATTTGGGCTATGTTAATTATTTATTTTAAACCATGGATATTATTATAGTATCATCATATTTCTTATATAAATGTTTTGGTTATCGTAAGGTAAAAACCCATCTGTTTTTATGTGCAGCATGGTCTTACGACATACCTTTATTTTTGAAGAGTTTTTATAAATATAACAAAGAATGCATTCTGAGTTTACTCACACAAGACCCATGTTTGACCCAGAGCTTTTCTATCTTTCCCTTGAACTCTTAGGTACTTTAATTTTTGAGTAGCCAAGTAGCCCAAGTTCTTACTGATGCATTTTGTAGAGGAGTAAGGAGCAGCGGGCTTCGTCATTATCTAGTTATCTATTTTATTTCTATTGTATGTGTATAGTATGTATCAGCATTATGCAGGCAGATAGTTATAACTTTTGTTAACCAGCCTTTTGGAAAAGCAGTACATAGGCGGATTTAACCCAATGGACATTATGATCGTTAAGGCGGGAGGCCCGGAGAAACGGTTACCAAGCTCAGAGATCGGCTATAAACGAGACCATGGATGATGGTCAAGAGGATTCGAATTGGATTTCTAATTTTTGTCCTAATTAAGGTGCAATTAGTATGAAGTGATAAGGAAGGCCTCATGAGGCTACTTTCAAATTTCAAGTTGATCTAAATTCGTATGCTATAGTTATGCGCAAAAGAAGAGGGATCGGGTCATATTCAACTCAAAAGTACAGCTTAACGATGATCGCTCCATAACTCAACAACCATATGGCGGATTGAAGTGAAACTTTGGAAACAAGAAGAGGGGATCCTAGGGAGTCTACCTTAGGGATCGCATGGAATTTAGAGAAGTTGGAGGGATCAATATCTGTCCCTCAATAGGAATTGGTACCTATCCTCTTAGGGATCGGCTAAGCCCAACTTCATAACAAAGATCGATCATTATCTCAACATCTACACATCCAATTGACATGAAACTTAGAGGACAAGCTAACTAGAACATATGGAACACTCCATGTGGATTTCATAGCATTTGGAGCAAGTTGGAGGGATTAGTACCTACCCCTCCATAGGAATCGTCTATAATCAGCCTTAAGACCATATTGCAACAAAGATCAGTCAATAACTCGAGTTCTGCGGATCCAGTGAAACTTGAAGGCTATACATAATATAACATGTAGAAGCTCCCTTAGGGATCTCATATCATTTGGAGAAGATTGGAGGGATCATTACCTATTCCTCAGGAGGGCTCGACGGAAAACATAATTCAAGCGATGCTACCTCACGGAAAACATGATATCTCACAAACCGTAAGTCGAAATGGCACGAAATTTGGAGGGAAAGTTGCTAACATCATAGGGACCCCCAGAGAGATCGCACCCCATTTAGACACTAAAATAGGGATCATTACCGATCCCTATTATGGGCCCTAATGGATCTGCAAATTTTTGGGTGGCCTCGTCTTGGTCTCTCGAACCTTCTATTGAAATTTCAGCTTGATCTGTGCACGTCTTCCCCTATAAATACAATAAGCATGGCATCAAAAATGGTATCTTCTTTCTGCTTCTCTTTATCTCCAATCTAGGCTACACTCTAAAAATTTTATTCTTGGATTTCAAATTGTAATAGTAAACAAACTTCAATATAATAAAAAGGATTATTTAGGAGTAGACATAGGCCAGAGTTAGCCGAACCACTATAAATCTTTACACGTTTTACTTTCTTTCTGATTGTTTTAATTTTGTTCTTCATTTATTTCTCTTCATATTTCTATGATTGGATTAGATATCGGAGCTTTTGCACAGTTGGGTGTTGGTGGCCAATTTTACCGCCAACTTTTTGGTGCTTTCATGGAAAGAAATTGCACCCGCGGATTTGGAAGCTTAGATGCTTGGATTTAGAAAGCAGCGGCTAGGCAATAAACATAGAGAATGCTACCGAAAAGGAGCCACCAAAGGGGGAGTAAGGAAGCTTTATCAGTAGTTGGAGCTAATCAAGCATCTATCTGCATCACTAGGGATGAAATGGAAACGATGATGGATGCTATGCAGGAGAGGATGCTGAAAAGACATGAGGAGGTGATGCATAATTTATTCCAACAGATTAGACAAGCTGGAGCACAGAATCAAGGAGTTGAAGCATCAAGAATCACTGGAGATCAAAACCGAGAACATGAAAATGGAGCCATTAGATAAAGGAATGGAATAGAGAAGCCGGAGCCAGTCCTCTACCATCCTAGAGGGATCAGGACCGATCTCCAAAGGCTATGGGGCATGCCCCCGTGTCTAGTTGATCGTAATGATGGAGGAGTTGCGATCGATCCCATGGATCTTTGTGTGAATCAAAATTTGGATGCTCGTCTGGAAGAATACGTTCAAGAATTCCCTCGTAGACTCGAGGGCCAACTTGGACATGATGGTAGGAGACTACCATTGGATGACAATGATTGGTTTTCAGAGATGATAAGGCAAGCTATGCGTGGAGGATTAGTGAACAAGGATCTGGAGGATGTAAATAGGATTCCATTCACTCCAAATATCAAGAATGCTACGAATCAACCAGAATTCAAACTACCAACACTAGAAGCTTATGACGGAAAGTCAGATCCAACTATGCATATGATGAGGTATATATGGCACATGGAAGTACATGGTACATCGGAAGAAGTCCTGGCACGACGTTTCCCCTTGTACTTAATGGATGTAGCTGTGCTATGGTTCAGGCAGTTGGAAAGTAATTCAATTAGCATATGGATAGAATTGGTCAAAAGATTCATAAAGCAATTTGGGGTTCACATTACAAGACCTAAGAATGTGATGACATTGACATTAATAAAGCAATAGGCATGAGAATCACTCAAGGATTTCTTAACCATGTTCAACACAGCAGTTGTTTCTTCGGATCGACCAAGCAGCTTGGGATTCACATTACGAGATCTAAGAATGTGATGACATTGACGTTAATAAGCAATGGGCATGAGAATCACTCAAGGATTTATTGACCAGGTTCAACACGGCAGTTGTTTCGATGGATCGAACAAGCAGCTTGGGGTTCACATTACGAGACCTAAGAATGTGATGACATTGACATTAATAAAGCAATGGGAATGAGAATCACTTAAGGATTTCTTAACCAGGTTCAACACGGCAATTGTTTTGGTGGATCGACTAGATCCATCGATGGTTTTAATGGTGACAGTGTCGGGAGTTACAAATAATTTAGATTTTAAGATATCACTAATATGAAATTCCCCGATAGATCTCGGGGAATTCTACCATGAAGCAAAGAGGTTTCTACGACCAGAAGATATGAAAGCTAATAAAAAGGCAACGAAAGTTGATACGGTACGGGGTGATGAACAGCCCGGTGAAAGCTCAGGAAAGGGCAAGAGCAAAAGAAACATGAATAATAACTTCGAGGGATCAAAGCTATAGAGGGGGAACCCAAATTCTCTTCTTACCCTAAATTGAATGAAACCCTTGAACGGATATACTTAGATACTTAAGAGCGTCTTGCATATTGGAGGCTGGTAAGAAGGGAACCCTCCAAATGTGAATAGACATTAGGAAAGCGCTGCCTATTCCATGAGCTGGATGGGAACAATACATATGACTATGGGCATTTGAAGGATATAATTAAGGAACACATGAGGAATTGCAAGTACAATAATTCGTAAGGACTCGGGCTACGACAATGGAATAAGAGCAGCCACCATCCACCTCAAATGAAAATGGCATTGGATCAAGGCACCATCATCAACTTGTCATCAATTGATGGGGATGGCATGGATTAAGTGGCAAACTCCACAGTTAGATGGCCAAGTCACTTATACGTGTACGGAATCGAGAACGGTCCCTAAACATGCTCCGAGATGATGATATACCATAGTGCTAGGGCTTGTGAAATTTATTTTTTCCCTTTCTTCTTCTTTGCTTCGAACTCTTGTTTTTTTAGTTTTGTTTAAACTTTGGTTTATTTGTTGTACGGACTTTTATTTTATGGACCGAGGAATGCTTAAATTTGGATCAATGTAATGGACAACACAGGTCGTCAGGTATGGATTATGCCTAGCAAGGGGTAGGTCGCTTCTCTTGAATGTGATGGATCAACCTACTTAGGTCATCGAGTGTGGATTGTGCTCGTTAAGGATCCAGAGAGACCAAGGTTATCGGGTATGTACTATGCTTGATAGGGGGTTGGTCGCTTTGCTCGAACGCGATGTATCGACCTACTTAGGTTGTTGAGTATGGATTGTGTTTGCACCAAAAATGGTCACAAACCCTAAGTGTAGTGAAAGCACCAGCGTATGAATACGAATCAACAGTATTCACACACAAATCACAGATCTGAGCAAATAACAATCAACAATCAAGAAATAATGAACAGTGACACACAATTTATAGTGGTTCGGCTATCTCCGGCCTACGTCCACTTAAACGTTTTTATGATTTTATTGCTCGATGCTTGAAGATTACAATTTCGTATGTTATATTACAACTGATTTGCTGAACTAAGTCTGAATCTAAGGCAGCAATGGTGATCTGGAGTAAATCTGGCAGAATCTGGGCGCTCTTTGCTCTCAAAGTTCTCCGACCCCTTTTCTGAATGACCAGGGGCTCTATTTATAGGTGTAGGAGGCTGATATTTCGCCTAAAATGAGGGAAGACCAGTTCTGGCACGTGAGGAGGCCCACATGGCCGAAATCTGGAGTCCCGGGCCCACTTTGGGATCGATTCGACCCTTGGTTCGAATCGATCAAGAAATTGTCCAATCAAGCTGAAATTTGGTGTGAACATTCTTCATCATGTGTTGAAGCTTTTGTGAAAATTTCATAGCATTTGGATGTGTAGATCTCAAGTTATGATCGATTCAAGGTTGCATTTCTGGTTGACTAGCCTGGTTCGAATCGATCTAGTTCGAATCGATTCGTTCGAATCGATCCAGCGCGCGCTTCTGGGATGACGTGGAGCGCTTCCTTCGAGTCGATCCTCCTTTTTCTCCTAGCTTTACTGAGTCGTGGCCGGGGTTTTAGCTATGTAGGCGTGGTGGATTCGAGGTAGTGGGTTCGTAGACATGCTCGTTCGAATCGATCAAGGCTTACCTTGGTTTAATTGATTCGAAGTTACCTTAACAAGGTGGACTCGAAGCAGCTTATGGGATGGAGTCGAGGTGCATCTACTATATGGATTCGAAGTAGAGGAATGCCTACCGGGTTCGAACTGTTGGATTTTAGTGTAGTCTGGTTGGATGGATTCGAACTAAGGAGTGCTCGATGGATTCGAAGCCAGGCAAAAGGGATGGATTCGAAGGAAGGCTTCCACGATGGATACGAAGCATGTAAAACTTGATGGATACGAAGATGATGGAGTCGACCTTGATGGATTCGAATAGCATTCCTACCTCATCGATTCGAACATAGGGTTTTTTATGGATTCGAATATAAGGTTGTCTCCTCCATTTTCCGTTGGTGATATCCTGAGTATATGAACTCGGATTGACTCGAAACTTGGAAAGTCGTTTCCTCTGGCCTTGCTCGACATGCCTTATCAATTGCAGCCCGATCCGGACTCGGACAAAATTCATCGATATCCATGGTGAACCTGCGATGCACAATCGATGTTCACGACTAATAATCATTGATTTTCAGTTAATCTTTGGGTATCTCGACTTTGCCAAAAGTTGGGATAACATTTTGCCCCCCAAAACATGCCTTTTTGGTAAAAGGCGTGTTTTGATCAGTCTTAAGTTGGATGCAGTGAGTTCATGTTTTACTCATAGCTTATAGCATTTTCAATCAAGTCCATGGCTGTTCGAAGCCGAATTGTTATCAATTTTTTCCAGTGGAAGTTAAGAACGAAATTCCACGGTCTCTCCGTACTATTGATGGTCACTCCGGACCCTTGTCAAACCCATTCTAGATTTAGCGATTGAATAGAAAGATCATATTGCACTCCGGCGTTGCTTTCTATCCCTTGCACTCTGGCCGCAGCTAGGGCGTATAGCGATGTCTTGGTCGTTCTCGACCGATCATAGCCTCTCCGGGCTCATGCTGGATCCAATCCTGTCACTCTCCGGTGAAGGGGAAACAACGTTAAGTGAGTCAATCCTGTCGCTCTCCGGCGAAGCGACTTACCTCCTGCACTCCGGTTCAGTGTATCTGAACATTAAGCGATGTCATGACCTAAATCGTCGGTCGATCACAGCCTCTCCGGGCTCATGCTGGATCCCATCCTGTCACTCTCTGGTGAAGGGGAAACAACGTTAAGTGAGTCAATCCTATCGCTCTCCGGCGAAGCGACTCACTTCCTGCACTCCGGTTCAGTGTATCTGAACATTAAGCGATGTCATGGCCTAAATCGTGGGCCGATCATAGCCTCTCCGGGCTCTTATCGAATCCTGATCTAATCACTCTCCGGTGAATAGGAAACGATGCTTAAGTGAGTTGATCCTGTCGCTCTCCGGCGAAGCAACTCACTTCTTGCACTCCGGACCCTGCCTCTCCGGGTAGGATCATAAAGCGATCATGTTTATATTGATATTTAATGTTTATCCTTTAACTCTCCGGTCAAAGGTTTATTTTAATAAGTGTTTCTTTATTAAATTCAAATCCTAGATGTTCAATCTCAAACACCAGGAAAAACAAGATAATGCCTCTCCGGGCGGAGCGGTCTATTTCCATCTCAGAGCATGCCTAGGAATCTCCGGTTCCCGTACATGAGTAAGTGGGATAGCCGTTTTATTTTGGAAATCAAATATAAGAAAACTAAGTGACCAAAGCTCATATCCTGAACTTGGCCCTTGCCATCGTGATCAGTTGATGACGAGTCGTGATCCCGATCCAGGATCAGTCCTGTTAGGTTGAGGCGGTAGTTGATCGGGCCTGACCGCCGTTGCACGTTCTCTGACATACTGTGGCAATCTACCACTCCTGGCATGTTCTTCCACCTCATCCTTCAGGTGGCGGCATTCATCGGTAGTGTGCCCATCCAGCTCATGGAATAGGCAATATTTTCCGGTTCTACGTTCCCGCTCTGTGGGATCTCTCCTTGGTGGCTTTCGATAGGGGAGTTGCCCCCGAGTTTCGGTGTAAATTCGTTCCAGTCCTGCCACCAAGTCTGTGTACTGCCTGAATCTAGGCTCTCGGAATTTCTTCCGTTTGTCAGGACCATCAGGTGCGTCATCCTGCTTTCTCTTTCCTTTGTCTGCCCTGGACTGTTCCTTGGCGGTTCCTTCGCCTTGTGCAACATTTATTTCCTGCCTCTCGACTCGTGATTCCTCTAATCGAATGAATTTTTCAGCTTCATGGAAAAACTCTCCAAGATCTTGCGGTGGATCTTTAGTCAAAGAGTCTTTGAATTCGGTGCCTTCTCCAACTCCTGCCACTGCCGCCATTAAAATCATCGATGGGTCCGGGCGATCTACAGAAGTCACCGTCGCATTAAATCGTAACAAAAAATCTTTTATGGACTCTCCGGTCCTTTGTTTTATCGATGCCAAAGTCATCACGCTCTTAGGTCGCGTCACGTGGACCCTAAACTGCTTCATGAAGCAATCCACAAGCTCGCCCCATGTCCTGATTGATCCGGTTTCTAGCTACCTAAACCAAAGCGCAGCCAAATCTGATAAGAATAAGGGGAAACATCGTGCCATCACTTCCTCGGATGCTCCCAGCACTTCCATGTGTCTGATATATCTGGTGATATGCATGGTCGGGTCTGATTTTCCGTCATAAGGATTCAGCGTTGGTAGTTTGAACTTCGGAGGGTTCCTTGCATTCCTGATATTCGGAGCGAACGGACTCCGACTAACTTCTTCCAATCCTCCTCCTGAAAACCCTCCTCTCATGAGTCGTCTCACTAGGCCGATCATTCTTTCATCTCCATCTAGGGGTTGCCCCCTTGTCATGTCTCTGTCCTGCCCTCCGAGTCTCGTAGGGAATTCTGGTACGTACTCTTCGGGTGGCTCGTTAGCATTTGTGTTGGCCCTAGCCGGCTGAGCTCCTTCCAAAGGTACTTCTGCGTTGGATCCTGCGGGCCTGCCCCTAAGCCCTTGTTGATTGCCTTCTGGTTCTGCATTCTGTCCTCCATTGGGTTCCATAGCCCTAGCTCCTTGTTCCATATTCACAGCCGCTGTAGCTGGTCCAGGGTTCTGCGTCCCTGTAGCTCTCATCTGCTCGAAGAAATTCTGCTGCATCTCTTGTTGGCTTTTCATCATTCTTTCCTGCATTAAGTTATTCATCGCTTCCATCTCATCTCTAGTAATGTAGATCGAAGCTTGTCCTTCTCCAATGCCAGAGGATGCCTCTTGACTTCCTGCCTGTTGGCTCCTCTCAGTTCTTTGTCTAGTTTGTCGAGTCATTGTAGAGTCAGATCTGAATCCTTAAAATTCCAAATCTAAATTTTGAATTTGGTGTAGCGGGTGCTAGTTCTTCTCAGTGAAAGCACCAAAGTGTTTGCACCAAAAATGGTCACAAACCCCAAGTGTAGTGAAAGCACCAGCGTATGAATACGAATCAACAGTATTCACACACAAATCATAGATCTGAGCAAATAACAATCAGCAATCAAGAAATAATGAACAATGACACACAATTTATAGTGGTTCGGCTATCTCCGGCCTACGTCCACTTCAAGGTTTTTATGATTTTATTGCTCGATGCTTGAAGATTACAATTTCGTATGTTATATTACAACTGATTTGCTGAACTAAGTCTGAATCTTAGGCAGCAATGGTGATCTGGAGTAAATCTGGCAGAATCTGGGCGCTCTTTGCTCTCAAAGTTCTCCGACCCCTTTTCTGAATGACCAGGGGCTCTATTTATAGGTGTAGGAGGCTGATATTTCGCCTAAAATGAGGAAAGACCAGTTCTGGCACGTGAGGAGGCCCACATGGCCGAAATCTGGAGTCCCGGGCCCACTTTGGGATCGATTCGACCCTTGGTTCGAATCGATCAAGAAATTGTCCAATCAAGCTGAAATTTGGTGTGAACATTCTTCATCATGTGTTGAAGCTTCTGTGAAAATTTCATAGCATTTGGATGTGTAGATCTCAAGTTATGATCGATTCAAGGTTGCATTTCTGGTTGACTAGCCTGGTTCGAATCGATCTAGTTCGAATCGATTCGTTCGAATCGATCCAGCGCGCGCTTCTGGGATGACGTGGAGCGCTTCCTTCGAGTCGATCCTCCTTTTTCTCCTAGCTTTACTGAGTCGTGGCCGGGGTTTTAGCTATGTAGGCGTGGTGGATTCGAGGTAGTGGGTTCGTAGACATGCTCGTTCGAATCGATCAAGGCTTACCTTGGTTTAATTGATTCGAAGTTACCTTAACAGGGTGGACTCGAAGCAGCTTATGGGATGGAGTCGAGGTGCATCTACTATATGGATTCGAAGTAGAGGAATGCCTACCGGGTTCGAACTGTTGGATTTTAGTGTAGTCTGTTTGGATGGATTCGAACTAAGGAGTGCTCGATGGATTCGAAGCCAGGCAAAAGGGATGGATTCGAAGGAAGGCTTCCACGATGGATACGAAGCATGTAAAACTTGATGGATACGAAGATGATGGAGTCGACCTTGATGGATTCGAATAGCATTCCTACCTCATCGATTCGAACATAGGGTTTTTTATGGATTCGAATATAAGGTTGTCTCCTCCATTTTCCGTTGGTGATATCCTGAGCATATGAACTCGGATTGACTCGAAACTTGGAACGTCGTTTCCTCTGGCCTTGCTCGACATGTCTTATCAATTGCAGCCCGATCCAGACTCGGACAAAATTCATCGATATCCATGGTGAACCTGCGATGCACAATCGATGTTCACGACTAATAATCATTGATTTTCAGTTAATCTTTGGGTATCTCGACTTTGCCAAAAGTTGGGATAACAGATTGTACTCGGCAAGGATCTGGAGAGATCAAGGTTCTCAGGTATGGACTATGCCTGGCAAAGGGTAGGTCGCTTCGCTCGAACGCAAGAGATCGACCTACTCAGGTCAATGAGTATGAATTGTACTCGGCAAGGATCCAGAGATATCAAGGTCTTCAGGTATGGACGATGCCTGGTAAGGAGCAGGTCGCTTCTCTCAAACACGATGGATTGGCTTGCTCATGTCATCGAGTATGGATTATGCTCAGCAAGGATCCAGTGAGATTAAGGATTTGGATAAGGATAACAATCCAATGAGGTTATGGATTTGTATGTCAGCTTCGAACAACTATGGATTTGGATATTGGTCCAGAGCAATTTGGGATCTGGCTAATGACCCGGTGAGGTCTAGTGTTTGGATAAAATGATCTGGAGAGATCTCGAATTTGGAATTGGATATTGACTCGGAATGTTCATGGATTTCACTAAAGATCTGGAGAGATCATGGATTTGGATTGGCAATGGATTGGATAATATGGCTATCAATGGATTATGGACTTCGAATTTTGGATTTGTGGCAATTCAAAACAAGCATTCCTATCGCAAGGCATGTTTTAGGGGGCAAAGTGCTAATCTCGCCTTTTGGAAAAGCAGTAAATAGGTGGATTTAACCCAGTGTACATCATGATCATCCAGGCGGGAGGCCAGGAGAAATGGTTCCCAAGCTCGGAGATCAACTATAAACGAGACTATGGATGACAGTCAAGCGGATTGGGATCAAATCCATAATTTTTGTCGTAATCAATGTGCAATTGGTATAAAGTGATAAGGAAGGCCTTGTGAGGCTATATTTAAAATTTCAAGTCGATCGGAGTTCGTATGCTAGACTTATGGGCAAAAGAAGAGGGATCAGATCAAATTCAGCTCAACAGCACAGCTCAACGATGATCACTCCATAACTCAACAATCATAAGGAGGATTGAAGTGAAACTTTGGGAACATAAGAGGGGACCCTGGGAAGTCTACCCTAGGGATTGTATGGGATTTGGAGAAGTTGGAGGGATCGACATCTGTCCCTCAATAGGGATCGGTACCTATCCCTCTTAAGGATCGGTAAGCCCAACTTCATATCAAAGATCGATCAATATCTCAACATCTACAAATCAATTGACATGAAACTTAGAGGACAAGCTAATTAGAACATATGGGACACCTCATGGGGATCGTATAGCATTTGGAGCAAGTTAGAGGGATCGGTACCTATCCTTCCATAGGGATCGGCTATAATCAGCCTTAACACCATATTGCAACAAAGATCGGTTAATAACTCGAGTTCTACTAATCAAATTGGCATGAAACTTGAAGGCTATATATAATATAACATAGAGAAGCTCCCCTAGGAATCACATGTCATTTGGAGAAGATTGGAGGGATCGGTTGAATACAGAATTCAAGCAAAACCACCTTATGGAAAACGCGATATCTCACAAACCGTAAGTTGAAATGGCATGAAATTTAAAGGCAAGTGGCTTATCATAGGGAACCCCTCGGAGAGATCGCATCCTTTTTAGACACCATATTGGGATCAGTAACAATCCCTATTGTGAGTCTCAATGGGCCTGGAAATTTTTAGTTGGTTTCATCTTGGTCTACCGATCAACCTATAAAAATTTCAGCCCGATACATGCATATCTTCCCCTATAAATATAGTAGACATGTCATCAAAAAGGAGATCTTCTTTGAGCTTCTTTTTATCTTCAACCTATGCTACACTCTGTCAATTTTGTCCTTGGATTTCGGATTGTAACTGTAAACAAACTTCAGTATAATAAAAATGATTATTTGGTAGTGGACGTAAGCCAAGCCGAACCACTATAAATCTTGTCTCATTTTACTTGCTTTCTGATTATTTTAATTTTGTTCTTCATTTATTTCCCTTCATATTTTTATGATTTTATTGTATATTAGAGCTCTTGCAAAAATTATATTTTTGTGGCCAATTTTGACGCCAACAACTGTCCCTGGTTGAGGTTAGTTCCTACTATAACTCATGTATAAATTTAGGAGTAACTATATGTACTATCTTTTTTACATAAAAATTATGGTGTAATTACTTGGAAAAGTTCCAAGCAATACACGCTATATCTATATTCTAAATATACAAGTACATACAACTCACACATTACAACTCATGTTGATAACTCACACATAAATACATACACTTCCATAACAACCCACTACAACTTCAACACAGTACAACATCAAACACAAACAAACATACAACACCAAACACGTACATCACAATGAACGTACAACAAAACACATAACCCGGTACAACAAAACACATACAACACTATTCAAAAAATATACAGTCCAATACATATCATATCCATTTATACATGTGTATCACACCAAAAACCATACAAAATATAGCCCATACAATAGCTATTACAAAAAGACAACTACACCAAGAAACCATCAGCTACTTAAAACAAAAAGTATCTACATGTGCTCCAACTTCTACTTCATGCATTGCCACTCCTTCCCCTATTTTTCACCCTTCTTGCTACGTTATCTCCTAACCTATCCATATATTCCACCTCTCAATACCTACCTAAGCACAAACAAATTTAAGAAATTGAAGGATGATGGAGTTAGAACTTTTGAAATTTTCTTTAAATCGCATGTTGTTTCTCTCATGTCACAAAACCAGCAAAAAGTAAAGTTTAATCTAATGAAGTTATTCAGCTCCTCTTTGTTAGAAGTATCAACATATTTATAAGCCCAAAAATCAAACTGTTCACGAATAAAAAGGATCAAATTCAAGTTCATATCAAGCTGAACCATACATTTGGTCCATACATACAAGGAAAAGTCACAATCACAAAACCAATGTAAGTAATCTTTAATTTATTCTCCATAAAAAATACAACTTTCAACTATATTTAGCTTCTTTAACTTTAACATGTTTCCAGTGTTCAGTTTCCGATGAATTATAATCCACATATGCAATTTTACCTTCATAGGAATCCCTTGGAAGCCCGCATATTCTTAAAGCCCAAAATCTTTCTTCCTGAAAAATTAATTAGCTTATGTAAACTATTAACTTTGAACACTTTATTATTGCACAGACTCCATTCGAAACTATCATTCTCACCATTTACACTATAACTCTCCAACAACTTAATAATCCTCATTAATTGACAAAGAGCCCTTCCTTCTATCACTATGTTGAAAGAAAACTTCCATTTAAAACTTGTTGCATTTACATTATACATTTCAGCCATACTGCATTCCTTATTATTTTCTACCCCAAACAAAGCACAAAAATCAATAGCTAATGGAATTGAAAAAATCCAACAGTCAACCCAAAAAGTAGTGCTCCAATCGTTATTCACAACAATATTAATACCCAATTTAAAAAAATGGATACTACTCATAACTCCTTTCTAGAAAATAGAACAATTAGTTAGCTTTCTAAACCAAGAAATTTTCCTTCATAACTAGTATTAACCACCCATTCTTTCCAAAGAGCTTTTCTACTACTAACAATCTCCCAAATCCATTTACAACGTAGGGAAGAGTTCGTATATTGCAAATTTAAAATTCCAAGTCCTCCCTGACTATAAGATCTACACATCTGATTCCATGAAATTAAGCAACTTAAAGCTTTTGTTTCCTTTTTGCCAGTCCCGAAAAACCTCCTTCTTAAAGCATTAATTTTATTCATAGCCCATTTTGGACATTTGTAAAAAGAAAACCAATATAGAGGAAGTGTTGTTAATAAAAAGTTCACCAAAATCACTCTACCTGCTTTAGACAAGAAATTGCCCTTCCATTATGCCAACTTACTATCAAATTTATCTATTAGGCCATATCGATCTTGCTTTTGAAGCTTGTTTGGCCTTATACACAGACCCAAGTAGCTTAAAGGAAAATCACCCACTTTACAGTTAAGCATTTCAACAATTTTCTTTGTAATAGATTCTCAACATCCAATACTAATAATAGAACTCTTGAAGAAATTAATTTGCAGCCCCGATAAACTTTGGAAAGCATATAGCATGAATTTTAGAGCAGCAAGTGCTTAAAATTAGGATCACGAAAAATAATAGTGTCATCCACATAATGTAGTGAATTAATACCACCTATAATGTAATCACTTCCATAGCTTTTTAGGATCCTATTATCACTACTTACTTTTTATATTTCGATGAAGACATCCGCTGCAGATCAAACAATAATGAATGTTTGCACCAAAAATGTTCACAAACCCCGAATGTAATGAAAGCACCAGTGTTTATACACAAATCCTCAATATCTAGTCATAGATCTCAGATCTAGATGACGTAGAGAGTAAAAATGAAGAAATAACAAAATTAAAATGAAAGAAATAAGAGAACACACAAGATTTATAGTGGTTCGTCTATCTCCGGCCTACATCCGCTTTGAATTGATCCTTTTATTCCTTTTATACTGTGATTACAGTTACAATCCTTTGAATATCAATAACCACAATGGCAGAGTTTTTCCAACTGAGAAGAAGATAAAGAGGACCCGAGAAAAAAAGACCACCTTTTAGTTGCAATGGAGGTGCTATTTATAGGTGTGGAGTTGGAAATATCTGCCTTAAATCTTAGAATACTCTTTCTCAAGCCCATATGGGCCCACATGATCAATCTGGATTCATTTGGGATCGATCCTTGATCGATCCATAACGAGTTCGCATCGATCATAAAATGCTCCGATCGAGCTGAGATCGATCATGGTGTAAGATGATAGTGCAAAGTCTTTGCTCTCAAAATTTCATGGAGTTCCAATGCGTAGATTGTGAGATATGATCAATCCAAGTTTGAGTTTGTAAGTGTAGGCTAATGATCTGGTATACATTATCTGGTAGCCATCATCTCATATCCATCATTTGGTATCCATCATCTTGTATCCATCATCTGGTATCCATCATCTCGTACCCATCATCTGGTATCCAACATCTTGTATCCATCATCTAGTATCCATCATCTCTTATCCATCATCTCGTATCCATCATCAGATATCCATCATCTAGTATCCATCATCTCGTATCCATCGTCTGGTATCCATCATCTCATATCCATCATCTCATATCCATCTTCTGGTATCTATCATCTGGTATCCATAGTGATCGATACGAGAGTATCGATATGGGCTAGTTTTTCATGAATATTGATCCATCCATAACTCGAGCATATGAACTCCGATTGACCTAAAATTCGAAGTGTAGCCTCACCGAACCTTGTTTATCATTCCCGATCGATCCCACCTTGATTGGAGCTTGGTCTAATTTTGAAGGTATCGATCATAGCCTTGTTTGCAATCGATAATACGAAAATTGATTCATCCATAACTCAAGCATATGAACTCCGATTGAACTGAAATTCGAAGTGTAGCCTCATCGAGCCTTGTTTATCATTCTCGATCGATCCCACCTTGATTGGATCTTGGTCTAATTTAAAGGTATCGATTATATCCTTGTTTCCAATCGATCTCCAATCTTGATATCCATCCTTTTTAGCCAATTTGTTGATATTTCGGCCTTTATCAAAAGGCGGGGTAACATTCTCTTAAAACATGCTTTGCGGTAGGAAGGCATGTTTTGAATAGCTTTAAATCCGACATCCAAAGTCCATATTCCATCCATAGCCATATCATACAATCCAAAATTCAATCCATTATCAAGCAATTCCATCCAAGTCTGATAGCCAAATTTGCGACTGTTCCGAGTCGATATCTAGATCCGGGACTACTCCGGGTCCTTAACCAAATCCTTAGCTATTCAAAGCCTAATAAATATCCATTTAACATCTTGGAAGCCAGTAACCGAATTCTACGATCTCTCCAAATTATTGACGGCCTCACTGGACCCTTGCTAAGCTTAATCCAAGCTTAACGATTAAATAGGCAGACCCTGTCGTGCTCCGGCGAAGCAACCTATTCCTTGCACTCCGGCCTCGGTGGGGGCATATAGCGATGTCTTGGTCCTCCTAGACTGATTATAGCCTCTCTGGGCTCTTGCTGGATCCTATCCTATCACTCTCCGATGAAGGGGAAACAACATCGAGTGAGCCGATCCTGTCGCTCTTTAGCGAAGCAGCATCACTCCCTTCATTCTGGTTCACTATCCTTGAACATTAAGCGATGCCATGACCTAAGTCCTAGATCGATCATAGCCACTCTGGGTTCTTGCCATACCTCGATCCAATCACTCTTTGGTTAATGGGGAACAACGTCAAGTGAGTCGATCTTGTCGCTCTCAGACGAAGCGACTCACTTTCTGCACTCTGGTCCCTACCTTTCCAGTTAGGGGCATAAAGCGATCAATTTCCAACTGATTTCCAGTATCCATCCCGTAACTCTCTTGTTAGTGATTTGTTTCATAAAATCCAAATCCATTCATTAAATCCAAATTCCAAATTTTCAATGAAAAAACATAAAAAACTAAGTGCTGCCTCTCCGGGAAGAGCGGTCTACTACCATCTCAGAGCATGCTTGGGAATTGCTCTGGTTCCCTTACATGTGTAAGTGGCATAGCTGCTTTATTTTAGAAACAAAACCAAAAAGATTATTTGATGACCAAAGTTCAAATCCTGAACTCGGCCCTTGCCATCACGATCAGCTAGTGACGAGTCGTGACCCCGATTCAGAGTCATTCCTGTTTGGTGCAGGCGATAGCTACACGTGTTCTACCGTTGTTGTCTGGTTCCTCACATACTGTGGCAATCTGCCACTCCTGATGTGTTCTTCCACCATGTCTTTTAAGTAGCGGCATTCATTTGTGGTATGCCCTTCTAACTCATCGAATAGGCAGTACCTCCCGCTTCTGCGCTCCCGCTCTGTGTGATTCCTTCTGGGTGGTTATCGATAGGGGAGTTCCCCCGTGTTTCCAAGTAAATCCATTTCTGATTCTCCATCAAGTCTATGAATGTGGTGAATTTAGGTTCTCGGTCTCTCCTCCATTTGTTAGAACCATCATATCCATCATCCTTCTTTCGCTTTCCTTTATCAATCCCACGTCCTTCTCCAGACGTTCCTTCGCCTTGTGTGGTGTTCACCTCTTGCCTTTTGACACGTGCGTTCTCTAATCATATAAACCTTTCTGCCTCGTGATAGATGTTTAATGATGTTTTTTTCATCGAGTTAGAAAATCGTCGAAAAATTTATAATAAAATTTACCATAAGCGCACGACATATAAATGTTAGTATGTGGCGAGTACGGGTCGATCCGCATGGAATTGTTAGATTTTAAAAATCTATTCAATCAAATTAAACCAAAGTTGAAAGTGATTAGCTAGAAAATGTAAGAAAAATGACAAAAAGAAAGTGATAAAAATATGAGAGTAGAAAGACAATTTAGAGATAAATTCGCTCTCTAGATCACATAGTTCAACAAAAATGAAATTATGATCTCTCTTTTTTTATCATTAGTGAATTTAAATGATGTGTTTATCATAAATATGGCTTATTTGTGCTATTAATTAGCTCAACGTAAGCCATCAAACTATAACACACCCCTTAAACCACTTACTAACTCTCATGAAAATGACAACAAAGTTGAAAATGAAATCTATTTTAAGTATGGCCTATTAACTATTAACTAGAAATATAGACCATCAAATTTTAATTTCAACATTCACTTCATTACCATCATCATATGTAGATGAAGAGGTAATTATTGTTTGTGATCGTTTAAGCATAGCCTATTTGGTGTCAACAATATAGGCTATTAAATTCAAAGCAAAAACAACAAGTTAAACCACTTCAAGCATTATGATTAAGCATAAAAAGAGAGCAATAATTATCAAAATGTTGAAGCTACATAATTAGAGAGCTTCATTACCCCTAAATTGAAGGGGTTTAGCCTCTCATTTGTGTTATCATATCAACACTTGTAGAATGCAACATGAAACTAGAAAAAAGAAGGAAAATGAAAACTAATGGAAAAGTGAACTATTCTACTTGCATAAAATAAAATCTATTCTACTTGCATAAATAAGTAAATCTATACTACTAACATGAAAGGAAATAAACAAGAAGAGAAAAGAGCATGTATTAAATTACATAAAAAAAAGAAATTACATGAAATAAGAAATGGCTAAGTAGCCATGAAAAGAAAGAGAGCTCTCATTTTATTTTTGATCCTAAACTAAACTAAGAGAAGAGAGCCTAAGAGAGACTAAAGAAGAGAGCTTAAGAGAGAAGAGAGACTAATTACATGAAGATAAGGGGTAACTATACATGTTTGGAAACCCTAATTCATTTTTTGGGAACTACCCAAACTACCCTCGTAGGAAGTGTGGTGGCCAAGTAATCCCAGCACTATTTTTACTTATTTGATTTAACTTGTTATCGAAAAGAAATGAAAATACCACTTTGAAAAACTTTGATAATCAACTAAGGATTCATTCCATAGTTACACTGTGTTATCAACCGAAACAATGAGTTAATCCATATTTCAAAATGCTACCAGTTTGACAAATTGATTGGCATTTTTTCATCTCTATTTCATAATAGGATAGACTAATGGTTATTACTTTTCCTACAGCGAAAAAAAAATTTGTTCGTTCTCCTTGGTAAATTACCTTTTCAATTTAACAGAAATGTTAATGGTGCACATTAATTAAAGTATTCTTCCATATAGTAAGTTCAAAATTGTCAATGGTAACTAATAGTACATTTAGTTGGTCGTTGAATTTGTGTATTTAAGGCTTATGTTCTCGCATCAACCTATAGCACATTTTTTAGGAAAATGTGCAGAAATTATAAAAAGGACCAAAAATATATGATTGCAACCTTGGAAGTAGATACCATCTATTCTAAATAAAAAAATAGTCATATATATACAAGACTGTAACCATTTGTTTAGTACGGTTGGTGCAATATTTGTTGCACTATGACTTTACATGCAAAAGCATAATCTTTTATATCAGCGGGTAAAGTTAGGGTTGGGTTTTGTGACGCCCCACTCTGAGACCCACATTAGTAAAGAGTATTATGAGGTAACATCGTCTACTAATGCGGAGAATAGAGCTGGTTAGGAGCGACCTTCTATAGGCTTGTCTTAATTATCTGTTGAATATGTCGACAATTCCATTTCTTACTTAAATGGATCGACGTATCCAATGAATACTTAATACAAAGCCATAGGTGGCTGAGGATCTATCAGAACAAATATGACAACTCAAATGTAATACACATCACAGAATAGTAAATCATCATATACATTTACACATAACCAGATACATTGCAGAGTATACAAATTAATACATGTCAGTGGTAAAGCAAACCACGATATACAGACGAGTCAATAGAGTACACATCAGAGTTACAGTCAAAAAGGACTAAACAAAAAGCTATGACAAAAAGGAGCTAGCGGAGTAGTCCATGCGGAAGCAAAATAGGCTAAGTCCAAAGTACCTAACCTGAAACATCTCGGTCTGACCCGAGTATAAAATACACGGGTCAGTCTAGCTAAACAAATCAGTTAGATAAACTGAACAAATATCATAATATGATAATGAGGCAAAATATAACATAAAAATTCCCAAAGAGAAACAAACATCTAAGTAGAGATGTATAATAAGCCTCATGTCCTCGACAACTCAAATAAACAAAGGATAGGAATATCCTAAATCAAGCCACAAATGGCAAATATCAAATACCAATGAAGGTAACACAAGATTCCACAAGGTAGTCACGCTCATATCGTGTGGTTATATAAAACCATCACCGAACCGCGCTACTCAAGGGAATATGAAATCATCCAGGAAAACATTATCGAAGGGACAACACCTAAGGAGACAGTCCGAAGACACTATCCAAAAGGTGATAAGCCAGAAGGAGACAGTCCGAAGACACTATCCAAAAGGCAATAACCCAAGGGAGACAGTCCGAAGACACTATCCCAAAGGTAAACACTCCAAGGGAGACAGTCCGAAGACACTATCCCAAGGCAAATAACTCAAGGGAGATAGTCCGAAGACACTATCCCAAAAGCACTATGTGTCAAAAACTCTCAGAAAGAAACCCGAAAAATGTCAACGTGAGTCCCATACCACACGTTCGCACTAGACGGTTTGCTAACCGTTAGTCAATTTCACACTCAAAGCAGTACAAAGTTCACCTCGTCTCATCGGTAAACTTAGACCCGAAGGTCAAAATGGTCAAATGAATAGATTAGCAATTAATTGGAAGGATGAACGCACGTGTTCATAGCACGCGTTTTATTCAATCATTTAATTCTCCTCCCTCTTCGCTCGAAGTGCAAAAGCGTGTGTGTTTTAAATGGAAATTTTGAATTGGATAAATGAGTTTTTAATAATTTAAGAAGATCATTTTATAAAAACCAGTGTATGCAATTAAAAAGAAGTCATCAAAGTCAAATATGTAATAACAACACTTGAAATCAACACACATCGATAAAATATGGAAAATCAAGCGAAATAGGCAAATAGGCAAAAGATAGCAGATTTAGATGTTTGAAAGAAGTGGTTCAGACGTCTGAATCTGGAAAATTAAAAGTTTCCAGAACACAGATTCAGACGTCTGAACTAAATATTTCAGACGTCTGAAAACAGCTGAATTTAGCCTATTTTCTTTCAGTTTGCATTCAGACGTCTAGTGGCTAGATTCAGACGTCTAATTCTGGACTGGTTGCAAACGAACCAATTCAGACGTCTGGAGCCTTTGATTCAGACGTTTGAATCTGGAAATAGAAATTTTCCAGAATAATATTCAGACGTCTGAAATATCAATTCAGACGTCTGAAACTGGAATTTCAGACATTTCCTGAACCTAGGCCAAAGATGGCCAAACAAATAGAAAGCGATCAAATGAGCGATGATTACGGGGTTTACGTCAACGACTACCCAACCTTAACGACTCACCCAAACACCTCGAACAACATAAACATCAACCATATAAGGCTTTCATAAATTGGCATCAAAAATCATGAATTGGCAATTTCACCGAATCAATCTCAATCGGAAGCAAATGAACATGAAAATATGTTAGGAATTCATACCTAACAATACTAGATAGTTCTAAACCTAGATGTGAGATAAAAATCTCACCTTTTACTCAAAAACAAAGAAAAAGGATCAACCACTCTTCACTTCAACTCCACAAGCTTCAATCTAAGATCAAAACAAACATTTCCTAAATTAGGGCTTAGGAATTTCTGAAATTGAAGAGGAGAAGAGATGGAGAAGATGAAGATGGAGCTTACCTTGGCTTCTCCTTGAATTTGGAGCAAGAATTTGGAGTTTGCAATTGGATTTAGGGCTTAGAATTTCTAATTCTTCTTCCTTTCCCCCATTTTCAGTTTTAGTTGAACTTTAGAAGTGAAAATGAGTGAATGAATAAAGAGAGGGCTGAGTTGGGTGTAGCCCAAACCCAAAAAGCCCAACCGAAAAAGCCAAAAATCAACTTACTCCAAACATATCGAAGCTTATATTCAAAAAGATCGCAAACGCCATTTCGGACTCAATGGAGATGGTCCCGAGTCCTAATTCGGCCGTTTGCAAAGAGTAACATTTCAGACTTAAATCCGACTAACGACGTTATATTTAAATAAAACATTTAAATATAAAATCGTGAAATATGCGGGTTGTTATAGATCTCCCCTCCTTTATAAAATTGCGTCCGTGTAATTTCTGGAGAATAGTTTGCAACAACTACATACTTATCCCAAAAGGAAAGAAAATATGCTTGAGATAAAAAGATATTCTCACCATTTCTAAGCAAAGATAGAAAACCGGGTTAGGATCGCTCGATGAACTCTCTGGTTTCCCAAGTGCAGTCATTGGGATTAGCGGACCATTGAACTTTAACGAGCGGCACGTCCTTGTTTCGAAGGTGTCCCACCTCCGTGGCAAGTACGCGAATAGGTTGCTGAATAATAGGTAAATTTGGTGAGATCTCAAGCCCTTGCAAATCAGGAGAATCGATAATAGAATCCGACTATCGAAGACACTTCCGAAGCTGAGAGACGTGAAACACGTCATAAATGCCAGATAGATGAGCTGGAAGTGAAACTCTATAAGCCACAGGGCCAATACGTTCAGTAATAGGAAATGGTCCTACAAAGCGAGGAGCCAACTTCCCGGTCGTACTGAAGCGCATAACCCCTTTCAAAGGAGAAACACGAATAAAGACGAAATCACCAACCGAGAACTCAAGAGGCTTCCTATGGTTATCCGCGTAGGATTTTTGGCGGCTCTGTGCCTCTTTCATTCTCAGACGAATAAGAACAATCCTCTCAGAAGAATCATGAACAAAATCTGGGCCAAGAATAAGCTTCTCCCTAGATTCCAACCAACAAGAAGGTGATCGACATGGCCTTCCGTATAAGCCTTTGAAAGGATCCATACCGATACTAGACTGAAAACTATTGTTGTAGGAGAACTCTACAAGGGTTATATGATCCTCCCAACTACCTCCAAAATCAAGAATACGAATACGGAGGAGATCTTCCAAGATACGATTCACCCGTTCAGTCTGTCCATCTGACTGCGGATGATAAGCTGTGCTACAATTAAGCTTCGTTCCCAAAGCTTGCTGAAGACTCTTCCAGAAATGACTGGTGAATAAAGGATCACGATCACTCACTATCGAACAAGGAATACCGTGAAGTCTCACGATTTCCTTGATAAATAACTTAGCCAAAAGAGAAGTGGTCCGGGTGGACCTAATCGGAATAAAGTGAGCAGATTTGGTCAATCGATCAACGATGACCCAAACAGAAGTATGGCCCGACCTCGATCGAGGTAGACCGTCAATGAAATCCATCGAAATCTGATCCCATTTCCACAATGGAATCTCAAGAGGCTGAAGGAGACCAGAAGGGCGCTGATGTTCGGCTTTAATACGCTGACAAGTCATGCAATTACTCACATAAATCGCCACATCGCTCTTCATGCCTTCCCAATAATAGAGGCGATGCATGTCGGCATACATCTTACTACTGCCAGGGTGAATAATATACTTAAAACGATGACAGTCATCAAGAATGTCATGCCTAAGTGAAGAATCAGAGGCACCACAAGACGGTTCTTCTTGCGAAGACACCCATGAAAATCAATGCTAAAATCCTTCAACTCCTCATCTCGGGATTCAAACTCACAAAGCTGAATAAGATGCAACAAACCAGGATCATGCTGCTGAGCTTCGGCAATACGATCCAATAGAGAGGGTCGAGCTTCCTAACAAAATAATACAAGCGGAGAATCAGAGGATGGAGTTCGATCACGAATATCACAAAAAGATAGAGTCTCAAGAATATCCCATTCGGCAAGCATCAAAGAAACGACAGCTGAATGCCTGCGACTAAGCGCATCAGCCACACGATTACCCTTACCAGGGGTATACTGGATATCAAAGTCATAAGAGGCAAGAAACTCGAGCCAACGTTGTTGCCTCATATTGAGTTCCTTCTGAGTAAACAAATACTTCAAGGATTTATGATCGGTATAGAGAATGAACCGCTCGCCTAATAAATAGTGTCGCCAGATCTTCAAGGCGAAGACAATGGCGGCTAACTCAAGATCATGAGTGGCATAGCGAACTTCATTCGAACGTAGTTGCCTTGAAGCATAAGCAACTACCCGATCCTTCTGCATAAGCACGGCACCGAGACCACTACCACAAGAATCGGTGTAGACAACAAGATCACGATTCCCCTTGGGAACCACAAGAATAGGAGCATTAGTGAGAAGTTCCTTTAATGTCTAAAAGGAAGCTTCACACTTGTCGGACCAAATATAACGAATGCCTTTCTGGGTAAGGCTGGTAAGAGGAAGCACAACACGGGAAAAATCCTTAATGAACCGACGGTAATAACCCGCCAATCCAAGGAAACTACGAATCTCATGAACACTCTCAGGCCTCTTCCAATTTTGAATAGCTTCGATCTTTGAGGGATCGACAGAAATGCCATCGGAAGATACAACATGGCCTAAGAACTTAACCTTATTCTCCCAAAAATGGCACTTGGAGAATTTGGCTTTTAACTGATGACGACGAAGAGTACTCAAGACAATTCTCAAGTGATTAGCATGCTCAGCTTCAGACTTAGAATAAACAAGAATGTCGTCAATGAATACAAGGACGAACTTATCGAGAAATTACCGAAATAGTCGATTCATAAGGTCAACAAAGAAAGTAAGAGCCTGCACCAAACAGGAATGACTCTGAATCGGGGTCACGACTCGTCACTAGCTGATCGTGATGGCAAGGGCCGAGTTCAGGATTTGAACTTTGGTCATCAAATAATCTTTTTGGTTTTGTTTCTAAAATAAAGCAGCTATGCCACTTACACATGTAAGGGAACCAGAGCAATTCCCAAGCATTCTCTGAGATGGTAGTAGATCGCTCTGCCTGGAGAGGCAGCACTTAGTTTTTTATGTTTTTTCATTGAAAATTTGGAATTTGGATTTAATGAATGGATTTGGATTTTATGAAACAAATCCCTAACCAGAGATTTACGGGATGGATACTGCAAGTCAGTTGGAAATTGATCGCTTTATGCCCCTAACTGGAAAGGTAGGGACGGGAGTGCAGAAAGTGAGTCGCTTCGTCGGAGAGCGACAGGATCGACTCACTTGACGTTGTTCCCCATTAACCAAAGAGTGATTGGATCGAGGTTTGGCAAGAACCCAGAGTGGCTATGATCGATCTAGGACTTAGGTCATGGGATCGCTTAATGTTCAAGGATACTGAACCAGAATGAAGGGAGTGATGCTACTTCGCTAAAGAGCGACAGGATCGGCTCACTCGATGTTGTTTCCCCTTCATCGGAGAGTGATAGGATAGGATCCAGCAAGAGCCCAGAGAGGCTATAATCAGTCTAGGAGGACCATGACATCGCTATATGCCCCCACCGAGGCCAGAGTGCAAGGAATAGGTTGCTTCGCCGGAACGCGACAGGGTCTGCCTATTTAACCGTTAAGCTTGGATTAAGCTTAGCAAGGGTCCAGTGAGGCCGTCAATAATTTGGAGAGATCGTAGGATTTGGTTACTGGCTTCCAAGATGTTAAATGGATATTTATTAGGCTTTGAATAGCTAAGGATTTGGTTAAGGACCCGAAGTAGTCCCGGATCTAGATATCGACTCGGAACAGTCGCAAATTTGCCTATCAGACTTGGATGGAATCGCTTGATAATGGATTGAATTTTGGATTGGATGATATTGCTATGGATGGAATATGGACTTTGGATGTTGGATTTAAAGCTATTCAAAACATGCCTTCCTACCGCAAAGCATGTTATACGAGGCAAATGTTACCCCGCCTTTTGATAAAGGCCGAGATATCAACAAATTGGCTAAAAAGGATGGATATCGGGATTGGAGATCGATTGGAAACAAGGCAATAATCGATACCTTCAAAACTAGACCAAGATCCAATCAAGGTGGGATCGATCGAGAATGATAAACAAGGCTCGATGAGGCTACACTTCGAATTTCAGTTCAATCGGAGTTCATATGCTTGAGTTATGGATGAATCAATTTTCGTATTATCGATTGCAAACAAGGCTATGATCGATACCTTCAAAATTGGACCAAGCTCCAATCAAGGTGGGATCGATCGGGAATGATTAACAAGGTTCGGTGAGGCTACACTTCTAATTTTAGGTCAATCGGAGTTCATATGCTAGAGTTATGGATGAATCAATATTCATGAAAAACTGGCCCATATCGATACTCTCGTATCGATCACTATGGATACCAAGTGATAGATACCAGAAGATGGATATGAGATGATGGATACCAGACGATGGATATGAGATGATGGATACTAGATGATGGATATCAGATGATGGATACGAGATGATGGATAAGAGATGATGGATAAGAGATGATGGATACTAGATGATGGATACCAGATGATGGATACCAGATGATGGGTACGAGATGATGGATACCAGATGATGGATACGAGATGATGGATACCAAATGATGGATACGAGATGATGGATACCAGATGATGTATACTAGATCATTAGCCTACACTTACAAACTCAAACTTGGATTGATCATATCTCACAATCTACGCATTGGAGCTTCATGAAATTTTGAGAGCAAAGACTTTGCACTATCATCTTACACCATGATCGATCTCAGCTCGATCAGAGCATTTTATGATCGATGCGAACTCATTATGGATCGATCAAGGATCGATCCCAAATGAATCCAGATTGATCATGTGGGCCCATATGCGCTTGAGAAAGAGTATTCTAAGATTTAAGGCAGATATTTCCAACTCCGCACCTATAAATAGCACCTCCATTGCAACTAAAAGGTGGTATTTTTTTCTCGGGTCCTCTTTATCTTCTTCTCAGTTGGAAAAAAACTACCATTTTGGTTATTGATATTCAAAGGATTGTAACTGTAATCACAATATAAAAGGAATAAAAGGATCAATTCAAAGCGGATGTAGGCCGGAGATAGACGAACCACTATAAATCTTGTGTGTTCTCTTATTTCTTTCATTTTAATTTTGTTATTTCTTCATTTTTACTCTCTACGTCATCTAGATCTGAGATCTGTGACTAGATATTGAGGATTTGTGTATAAACACTAGTGCTTTCATTACATTCGGGGTTTGTGAACATTTTTGGTGCAAACATTCATTATTGTTTGATCTGCAGCGGATGTCTTCATCAAAATATAAAAAGTAAGTATTGATAATAGGATCCTAAAAAGCTATGGAAGTGATTACATTATAGGTGGTATTAATTCACCACATTATGTGGATGACACTATTATTTTTCGTGATCCTAATTTTAAGCACTTGCTGCTCTAAAATTCATACTATATGCTTTCGAAAGTTTATCGGGGCTACAAATTAATTTCTACAATAGTTCTATTATTAGTATTGGCTGTTGAGAATCTATTACAAAAAAAATTGTTGAAATGCTTAATTGTAAAGTGGGTGATTTTCCTTTAAGCTACTTGGGTCTGTGTATAAGGCCAAACAAGCTTCAAAAGCAAGATCAATATGTCCTAATAGATAAATTTGATAGTAAGTCGGCAAAATGGAAGGGCAATTTCTTGTCTAAAGCAGGTAGACTGATTTTGGTGAACTTTTTATTAACAACACTTCCTCTATATTGGTTTTCTTTTTACAAATGTCCAAAATGGGCTATAAATAAAATTAATGCTTTAAGAAGGAGTTTTTTCAGGACTGGCAAAAAGGAAACAAAAGCTTTAAGTTGCTTAATTTCATGGAATCGGATGTGTAGATCTTATAGTCAGGGAGGACTTGGAATTTTAAATTTGCAATATACGAACACTTCCCTACGTTATAAATGGATTTGGGAGATGGTTAGTAGTACAAAAGCTTTTTGGAAAGAATGGGTGGTTAATACTAGTTATGAAGGAAAACTTCTTGGTTTAGAAAGCTAACTAATTGTTCTATTTTCTAGAAAGGAGTTATGAGTAGTATCCATTTTTTTAAATTGGGTATTAATATTGTTGTGAATAACGATTGGAGCACTACTTTTTGGGTTGACTGTTGGATTTTGTCAATTCCATTAGCTATTGATTTTTGTGCTTTGTTTAAGGTAGAAAATAATAAGGAATGCAGTATGGCTGAAATGTATAATGTAAATGCAACAAGTTTTAAATGGAAGTTTTCTTTCAACAGAGTGATAGAAGGAAGGGCTCTTTGTCAATTAATGAGGATTATTAAGTTGTTGGAGAACTATAGTTTAAATTGTGAGAATGATAGTTTCGAATGGAGTCTGTGCAATAATAAAGTGTTCAAAGTTAATAGTTTACATAAGCTAATTAATTTTTCAGGGAGAAAGATTTTGGGCTTTAAGAATATGCGGGCTTCCAAGGGATTCCTATGAAGGTAAAATGCATATGTGGATTATAATTCATCGGAAACTGAACACTGGAAACATGTTAAAGTTAAAGAAGCTAAATATAGTTGAAAGTTGTATTTTTTATGGAGAATAAATTGAAGATTACTTACATTGGTTTTGTGATTGTGACTTTTCCTTGTATGTATGGAGTAAATGTATGGTTCAGCTTGATATGAACTTGAATTTGATCCTTTTTATTCGTGAACAGTTTGATTTTTGGGCTTATAAATATGTTGATACTTCTAACAAAGAGGAGCTGAATAACTTCATTAGATTAAACTTTACTTTTTGCTGGTTTTGTGTCATGAGAGAAACAACATGCGATTTAAAGAAAAATTCAAAAGTTCTAACTCCATCATCCTTCAAGTTCTTAAATTTGTTTGTGCTTAGGTAGGTATTGAGAGGTGGAATATATGGAGAGGTTAGGAGATAACGTAGCAAGAAGGGTGAAAAATAAGGGAAGGAGTGGCAATGCATGAAGTAGAAGTTGGAGCACATGTAGATACTTTTTGTTTTAAGTAGCTGATGGTTTCTTGGTGTAGTTGTCTTTTTGTAATAGCTATTGTATGGGCTATATTTTGTATGGTTTTTGGTGTGATACACATGTATAAATGGCTATGATATGTATTGGACTGTATATTTTTTGAATAGTGTTGTATGTGTTTTGTTGTGGCAAGTTATGTGTTTTGTTGTACGTTCATTGTGATGTACGTGTTTGGTGTTGTATGTTTGTTTGTGTTTGATGTTGTACTGTGTTGAAGTTGTAGTGGGTTGTTATGGCAGTGTATGTATTTATGTGTGAGTTATCAACATGAGTTGTAATGTGTGAGTTGTATGTAGTTGTATATTTAGAATATAGATATAGCGTGTATTGCTTGGAACTTTTCCAAGTAATTACACCACAATTTTTATGTAAAAAAGATAGTACATATAGTTACTCCTAAATTTATACATGAGTTATAGTAGGAACTAACCTCAACCAGGGACAGTTGTTGGCGTCAAAATTGGCCCCCAAAATATCAAAAGCTCTAATATACAATAAAATCATAAAAATATGAAGGGAAATAAATGAAGAACAAAATTAAAATAATCAGAAAGCAAGTAAAATGAGACAAGATTTATAGTTGTTCGGCTTGGCTTACGTCCACTACCAAATAATCATTTTTATTATACTGAAGTTTGTTTACAGTTACAATCCGAAATCCAAGAACAAAATTGACAGAGTGTAGCCTAGGTTGAAGATAAAAAGAAGCTCAAAGAAGATCTCCTTTTCGATGCCATGTCTACTATATTTATAGGGGAAGATATGCATGTATCGAGCTGAAATTTTTATAGGTTGATCGGTAGACCAAGATGAAACCAACTAAAAATTTCCAGGCCCATTGAGACCCACAATAGGGATTGTTACCGATCCCAATATGGTGTCTAAAAAGGATGCGATCTCTCCGAGGGGTTCCCTATGATAAGCTACTTGCCTTTAAAGTTCGTGCCATTTCGACTTACGGTTTGTGAGATATCACGTTTTCCATGAGGTGGTTTTGCTTGAATTCTGTATTCAACCGATCCCTCCAATCTTCTCCAAATGACATGTGATTCCTAGGGGAGCTTCTCCATGTTATATTATATATAGCCTTCAAGTTTCATGCCAATTTGATTAGTAGAACTCGAGTTATTAACCGATCTATGTTGCAATATGGTGTTAAGGCTGATTATAGCCGATCCCTATGGAGGGATAGGTACCGATCCCTCTAGCTTGCTCCAAATGCTATATGATCCCCATGAGGTGTCCCATATGTCCTAATTAGCTTGTCCTCTAAGTTTCATGTTAATTGATTTGTAGATGTTGAGATATTGATCGATCTTTGATATGAAGTTGGGCTTAACCGATCCTTTTGAGGGATAGGCATCGATCCCTATTGTGGGACAGATGTCGATCCCTCCAACTTCTCTAAATCCCATACAATCCCTAGGGTAAACTTCCTAGGGTCCCCTCTTCTGTTTCCAAAGTTTCACTTCAATCCTCCTTATGATTGTTGAGTTATGGAGTGATCATCGTTGAGCTGTGTTGTTGAGCTGAATATGATCTGATCGCCCTTCTTTTGCCCATAAGTCTAGCATACAAACTCCGATCGACTTGAAATTTTAAATATAGCCTCACAAGGCCTTCCTTATCACTTTATACCAATTGCACATTGATTAGGACAAAAATTATGGATCTGATCCCAATCCGCTTGACTGTCATCCATAGTCTCGTTTATAGCCGATCTCCGAGCTTGGGAACCATTTCTTCGGGCCTCCCGCCTTGATGATCATGATGTACACTGGGTTAAATCCACCTATGTACTGCTTTGCCAAAAGGCGGGATTAGCACTTTTCCCCCTAAAACATGCCTTGCGATAGGAATGCTTGTTTTGAATTACCACAAATCCAAAATTCGAAGTCCATAATCCATCGATAGCCATATTATCCAATCCATTGCCAATCCAAATCCATGATCTCTCCAGATCTTTAGTGAAATCCATGAACATTCCGAGTCAATATCCAATTCCAAATTCGAGATCTCTCTAGATCATTTTATCCAAACACTCGACCTCATCGGGTCGTTAGCCAGATCCCAAACTGCTATGGACCAATATCCAATTCCATAGCTGTTCGAAGCTAACATACAAATCCATAACCTCTTTGGATTGTTATCCTTATCCAAATCCTTAATCTCACTGGATCCTTGCCGAGCATAATCCATACTCGATGACATGAGCAAGCCAATCCATCGTGTTCGAGAGAAGCGACCTGCTCCTTACCAGGCATTGTCCATACCTGAAGACCTTGATATCTCTGGATCCTTGTCGAGTATAATTCATACTCGTTGACCTGAGTAGGTCGATCCCTTGCGTTCGAGCGAAGCGACCTACCCTTTGCCAGGCATAGTCCATACTTGACAACCTTGATCTCTCCAGATCCTTGCCGAGCACAATCACTACTCGACAACCTAAGTCGGTCGATACATCGCGTTCGAGCAAAGCGACCAACCCCCTATCAAGCATAGTACATACCCGATGACCTAGGTCTCTCTGGATCCTTAACGAGTACAATCCATACTCGATGACGTATGTAGGTTGATCCATCACATTCAAGAGAAGCGACCTACCCCTTGCTAAGCATAATCCATACCTGACGACCTGTGTTGTCCATTACATTGATCCAAATTTAAGCATTCCTCGGTCCATAAAATAAGAGTCCGTACAACAAATAAACCAAAGTTTAAACAAAACTAAAAAAACAAGAGTTCGAAGCAAAGAAGAAGAAAGGGAAAAAATAAATTTCACAAACCCTAGCACTACGGTATATCATCATCTCGGAGCATGTTTAGGGACCGTTCTCGATTCCGTACACGTATAAGTGACTTGGCCATCTAACTGTGGAGTTTGCCACTTAATCCATGCCATCCCGATCAATTGATGACAAGTTGATGATGGTGCCTTGATCCAATGCCATTTTCATTTGAGGTGGACGGTGGCTGCTCTTATTCCATTGTCGTAGCCCGAGTCCTTACGAATTATTGTACTTGCAATTCCTCATGTGTTCCTCAATTATATCCTTCAAATGCCCATAGTCATATGTATTGTTCCCATCCAGCTCATGGAATAGGCAGCGCTTTCCTAATGTCTATTCATGTTTGGAGGGTTCCCTTCTTACCAGCCTCCGATATGGAAGACGCTCTTAAGTATCTAAGTATATCCGTTCAAGGGTTTCATTCAATTTCAGGTAAGAAGAGAATTTGGGTTCCCCCCTCTATCGCTTTGATCCCTCGAAGTTATTATTCATGTTTCTTTTGCTCTTGCCCTTTCCTAAGCTTTCACCGGGCTGTTCTTCACCCCGTACCGTATCAACTTTCATTGCCTTTTTATTAGCTTTCGTATCTTCTTGTCGTAGAAACCTCTCTGCTTCATGGTAGAATTCCCCGAGATCTATCGGGTAATTTCATATTAGTGATATCTTAAAATCTAAATTATCTGTAACTCCCGACACTGTCACCATTAAAACCATCGATGGATCTAGTCGATCCACCGAAACAATTGCCGTGTTGAACCTGGTTAAGAAATCCTTAAGTGATTCTCATGCCCATTGCTTTATTAATGTCAATGTCATCACATTCTTAGGTCTCGTAATGTGAACCCCAAGCTGCTTGTTCGATCCACCGAAACAACTACCGTGTTGAACCTGGTTAATAAATCCTTGAGTGATTCTCATGCCCATTGCTTTATTAATGTCAATGTCATCACATTCTTAGATCTCGTAATGTGAATCCCAAGCTGCTTGGTCGATCCGAAGAAACAACTGCTGTGTTGAACATGGTTAAGAAATCCTTAAGTGATTCTCATGCCCATTGCTTTATTAATGTCAATGTCATCACATTCTTAGGTCTTGTAATGTGAACCCCAAGTTGCTTTATGAATCTTTCGACCAATTCTATCCATATGCTAATTGAATTACTTTCCAACTGACTGAACCATAGCACAACTACATCAATTAAGTACAAGGGGAAACGTCGTGCCAGGACTTCTTCAGATGTCCAATGAACTTCCATGTGCCATATATACCTCATCATATGCATAGTTGGATCTGACTTTCCGTCATAAGCTTCTAGTGTTGGTAGTTTGAATTCTGGTGGATTCGTAGCATTCTTGATATTTGGAGCGAATGGACTCCTATTTACATCCTCCAGATCCTTGTTCACTAATCCTCCATGCATAGCTTGCCTTATCATCTCTAAAAACCAAATATTGTCATCCAATGGTAGTCTCCTACCATCATGTCCAAGTTGGCCCTCGAGTCTACGAGGGAATTCTGGAACGTATTCTTCCAGACGAGCATCCAAATTTTGATTCACACAAAGATCCATGGGATCGATCACAACTCCTCCAGCATTACGATCAACCAGAAATGGGGGCATGCCCCCTAGCCTTTGGAGATCGATGCCGATCCCTCTAGGATGGTAGAGGACCGGCTCCGGCTTCTCTATTCCATTCCTTTGTCTAATAGCTCCATTTTCATGTTCTCGGTTTTGATCTCCAGTGATTCTTGATGCTTCAACTCCTTGATTCTGTGCTCCAGCTTGTCTAATCTGTTGGAATAAATTCTGCATCATCTCCTCATGTCTTTTCAGCATCCTCTCCTACATAGCATACATCATCGTTTCCATTTCATCCTTAGTGATGCAGATAGATGCTTGATTAGCTCCAACTCCTGATAAAGCTTCCTTACTCCCCCTTTGGTGGCTCCTTTTCGGTAGCATTCTCTATGTTTATTGCCTAGCCGCTGCTTTCTAAATCCAAGCATCTAAGCTTCCAAATCCGCGGGTGCAATTTCTCTCCATGAAAGCACCAAAAAGTTGGCGGTAAAATTGGCCACCAACACCCAATTGTGCAAAAGCTCCGATATCTAATCCAATCATAGTAATATGAAGAGAAATAAATGAAGAACAAAATTAAAACAATCAGAAAGCAAGTAAAACGTGTAAAGATTTATAGTGGTTCGGCTAACTCTGGCCTACGTCTACTCCTAAATAATCCTTTTTATTATATTGAAGTTTGTTTACTATTACAATTTGAAATCCAAGAATAAAAATTTTAGAGTGTAGCCTAGATTGGAGATAAAGAGAAGCAGAAAGAAGATACCATTTCTGATGCCATGCTTATTGTATTTATAGGGGAAGACGTGCACAGATCAAGCTGAAATTTCAACAGAAGGTTCGAGAGACCAAGACGAGGCCACCCAAAAATTTGCATATCCATTGGGGCCCATAATAGGGATCGGTAATGATCCCTATTTTAGTGTCTAAATGGGGTGCGATCTCTCTAGAGGTTCCCTATGATGTTAGCAACTTTCCCTCCAAATTTCGTGCCATTTCGACTTACGGTTTGTGAGATATCATGTTTTCCGTGAGGTAGCATCGCTTGAATTCTGTTTTCCGTCGAGCCCTCCTGAGGAATATGTACTGATCCCTCCAATCTTCTCCAAATGATATGAGATCCCTAGGGGAGCTTCTCCATGTTATATTATGTATAGCCTTCAAGTTTCACTGGATCCGCAGAACTCGAGTTATTGACTGATCTTTGTTGCAATATGGTCTTAAGGCTGATTATAGCTAATTCCTATGGAGGGGTAGGTACTAATCCCTCCAACTTGCTCCAAATGCTATGCAATCCACATGGAGTGTTCCACATGTTCTAGTTAGCTTGTCCTCTAAGTTTCATGTCAATTGGATGTGTAGATGTTGAGATAATGATCGATCTTTGTTATGAAGTTGGGCTTAGCCGATCCCTAAGAAGATAGGTACCAATTCCTATTGAGGGACAGATACTGATCCCTCCAACTTCTCTAAATTCCATGCGATCCCTAAGGTAGACTCCCTAGGATCCCCTCTACTGGTTTCCAAAGTTTCACTTCAATCCGCCATATGGTTGTTGAGTTATGGAGCGATCATCGTTGAGCTGTACTTTTGAGTTGAATATGACCCGATCCCTCTTCTTTTGTGCATAACTATAGCATACGAATTCAGATCGACTTGAAATTTGAAAGTAGCCTCATGAGGCCTTCCTTATCACTTCATACCAATTGCACCTTAATTAGGACAAAAATTAGAAATCCAATTTGAATCCTCTTGACCATCATCCATGGTCTCGTTTATAGCCGATCTCTGAGCTTGGTAACCATTTCTCCGGGCCTCCCGCCTTAACGATCATAATTTCCATTGGGTTAAATCCGCCTATGTACTGCTTTTCCAAAAGGCAGGTTAACAAAAGTTATAACTGTCTGCCTGCATAATGCTGATACATACTATACACATACAATAGAAATAAAATAGATAACTAGATAACGACGAAGCCCGTTGCTCCATACTCCTCTACAAAATGCATCAGTAAGAACTTGGGCTACATGGCTACTCAAAAATTAAAGTACCTAAGAGTTCAAGGGAAAGATAGAAAAGCTCTGGGTCAAACATGGGTCTTGTGTGAGTAAACTCAGAATGCATTCTTTGTTATATTTATAAAAACTCTTCAAAAATAAAGGTATGTCGTAAGACCATGCTGCACATAAAAACAGATGGGTTTTTACCTTACGATAACCAAAACATTTATATAAGAAATATGATGATACTATAATAATATCCATTGTTTAAAATAAATAATTAACATAGCCCAAATTGTGACATTAATTACATTCCAGCATATTTAGTATACATCCAATTCCGTAAAGCACATATTGGAAAATGGGTTTCCGAAAATGACAAGGTAGAGGACTACCTTTCTTATAGTACACCTCTAGAGAAAATGTATCGAGGCGACAAACCAATTGCACCTCTGCCAACACAGAACCAGCCTACCTGTAACAACCCTCATATTTTACGATTGTATATTTAAATATTTTATTTAAATATGGCATCGTTAGTCGGATTAAAGTCCGAAAAGCTACTTTTTGCAAACAGTCGAATTAGGACTCGAGACCACTTCCACTGAGTCCAAAATGGAGTTTGCAACTTTTTTGAGTATAAACATCGATATGTTTGGAGTATAGTGGAATTTGCTATTTTTCTACTTGGGCTTTAGGTTTGGGTTTCAGCCCATTAACATCTTAATACCCTAACTCAGTCCCTCTTCTCATTTCATTCTCATTTTCCTAACACTTCAAGCTTTAGTAAAAATGGGGAGAGGAATGGGAAATTGGAAATTCCAAGCCCTAGTTTCCTTTGCAAATTCAAGTTCTAGCTCCAAAATCTAAGAGAAGCTTAGGTAAGCATCCTCTTTATCTTCTCCATCTCTATCTCTCTTCAATTTTAGAATTTCCTAAACCCTAACTTAAGAAATGTTTTTCTTTTGAGCTTAGATTGAAGCTTCTTGGGTTAAAATTGAAGAGTGAATGTTCTTGCCTTGCTCTATAGCTTCTCTCTTGTGTTTTTGAGTTTTAAAGGTGTGTTTTTGAACTCACATCTACTTCTATAGATATCATTGTGTTAGGTATGAATTCCTAACACTTATTTATGTTCATTTGCTTTTGATTTGAATTGAATTGGTGAATATTCCAATTTTTGGTGTTTTGAGGTCAAATCTTTAAAAATCCAATCTTTGATGTTTGAACACGTTAGTGGGGTGTTTCGGTGGGCTATACAAGGCAGGGTTGTCTCTTGGCGTAAATCCATACTCGTTGTTGCTCACTCGTTCGCTTCCGGTCCGTGTTATTGATTTTGCCCCACAAGGGGGCTAGGCTGAAACTACTGATGAAGCAGATTCAGTCGACTGAACCAGGAGTTCAGTCGACTGAACCAGGGGGCAGAAAATTCTCTGCCCCTGTATCAGTCGACTAACACACTGAGTCAGTCGATTGAGCCTGGAAACCGAGTGTTTCCAGGTCTGTATCAGTCGACTAACACAATGAGTCAGTCGACTGAGCCTAGAAACCGAGTGTTTCCAGGTCTGTGTCAGTCGACTGACCTTGTAGTCCAGTCGACTGATTCTGAGAAATGTTTATTTTGCCTATTACAGGAAAATTTTGTGTGGATTTCCAATTTTTGATCGATTCTCCTTTCTCCAATTAGTTGTTATCACTTTAGTTGACTTTGATAATTTCTTTTTCGGGATTTTTAGCAACATCCATTTTGATGGATTCAGTATCGATTTCTTTAGATTTGATTTACTTCTTCAAATGTGAATCTTTAGTGATTGATTGTTTCTACAATCTTTTTTATGATTTGTCACTTTCAAATACAAAGGTTTCTATACTAGCAGTAAATATTCAAACTCTTTCACAAAGATGTTTTCAACTCTATTTCAAATATAAAGCTCTCTTTTAAAACTGTTTTCCAATCTATTAGTATATACAAACCTTTACCTCATTCGTATGAGAAATCTAATTAAACGGCTTAGTAAAACAAGTGGTATGAAACGCTTGCGTTTACTTCTTCGGTTAATTCTTGGACTTGTTCGATTGAACTCTTGTGACAACTTTCAAGTGGAAATCTATAATATGTTCGTAAATATTTAAGTTAAGCCATTGGTTATGGGACATGAAGCTAAACTCATTTATTTACTAGCTTAGTGTAATCGACACTTCTTGATGATCGATGGTGATCATTTTATGGTTTAGACTAGCGATATGCGATGTCTCTTTGTCCGCGTGGGGGACTGTACCCCGATTTATGGAGCTTCGTCTCATTTTTATAGGCTTGCGACCTATGTTTTTGTGGAGTTCGGTTCATCGGGCATTCGCTGTACTACGTCGTTGTTCCATATTATTTGAGTTTGGTTCATCGGGCGTAACGCTGTACTACATCGATGTTCTGGATTATTTGTGTTCAGGTTCATCGGGCGTTCGCTGTACTACGTCGTTGTTCCTGGTTATTTGAGTTTGGTTCATCGGACGTAACGCTGTACTACGTTGATGTTTTGGATTATTTGAGTTTCTGGTTCCTTGGGCATTCGTTGTACTACGTCGTGGCACCAGCTCTATGGTTAGCGACCATGGGTTAGCGACCCGTTTGTAATGCACGTGTTGGTGAGTTTTTATGCTCCCGTTTGTGATAGGCCTTCCCCCTTTTGTGATTTCTGGATTTCTGGTTGTGATTTCTAGAGTTTGTGTTTCACCAATTTTCGGGGTTTGCATTGATATGCTCTATCAATATTTTTGTTTTGGTGAATTATTTAAAGAATGTGATTCTTTTTGGATGTTTGAGATTCTTGAGATATTGTATGATTTTTGTTGTTATTTGATGTGTACTTGTCACAGTATGGCATTATTGTTATCATACGTTTTTGGTCATATCTCTTATCCTATCTCATTTTATCTGATATTTATAGCTAGATTGATCCGTTTATTATTTTCTTCTTAAATAATACTCGGGTCAGACTGAGATATTTCAGGTGTTTCTGCTTGACTTCTTATCAGGGATTATCTCCTAACTTTTGGCTAACTACTTAGCTTAGTAGTTTTTGTTTGTATACATTTGAGATATAGACTCCTTGATGTATAATTATTCTTTTGTCTAGCACTTGTATCTATTCTTTTGTGATGTAGTGGATCTTATATGACTACTACTTTGATGTACACTTTTATGTGTTATATTCATATCTGATTTGGCCTTTGTGATATGAATATCTGTGACTGATTTGTGTTATGTTTGTTTCTATATTTGTTTCCGAAGGCCTCATAGCCACTGTGTGGTAGTTTTGAGTTTGTATTTGATATGTCGGATTTCCTCTTGAAATGAAATGTAAGTTATAAAATTTGACATATCGGTACTCGCACAAAGCAATTACACAGATGGTCGTTCCTCAACAGCCTTATTCGTCGTGCTAGTCGACGGCATTACCTCCTAGTGTCCTTGGCTAGCGTGAGTATAGAGGTGGGGCATCACACTACCCCTTCCTGGATAGTACTAAATATAATCATCCCTTGGTTGCGATTAGCAACAATATTGGTCCCGAAGCATACATTCAAAGAAATATTGATCTAGATTAGGGATGATTATACCCTAATGGTGCGACCCACATAGCCCTGCCGCATCTTCCCTGTTTTAGTCATTTCCGGTGTGAGGTTTGAGGCAACAATTACCATTTTTGGCAAACCCATCTTGGAATGCTAACACTTCCCTCCAAGCAAAAATGTAATGCCAGCGTTCTTCCATACAAGTGGTTCCAGGATCGAACAAATACAAAAACTTACTACCTTCCATTTTGGAATCACCCTCAAGATAGTAAAACAACTCCATAGCATACTTCACAATCATTCAGAACACAAAGCATTTGTTAGTTAAAAGTGGTTCAAATAAACTATACTTATCTAAAACTAGCGGTAGCTCCATTCCGGTTCTTTTAGAAGTATGCGAACAAATATAAGAGTCCCTGTTGGGATCTCGAATATACTCTCTTAAAAGCAAACTGTGTTTCATAGAAATGAGTCCTCCTAATGGGATCTCAAACCGTATGAAATCGTGAAGCTTTTATACACTTCTTAAGTCAAAATAGGTCAAAGTTATCGATAGTGGACAAATCACTTTCTGGGGTAAGTATATGGTTTGCATATGGAATATCGGACATCATATACTTATCACCACTTTTCGATTTCAACCATATTCTATCCCTCGATTGACAATGAAGTTGGATAAGTTAGAGAACTACCCTTGCCTCAACGTTCATTCTTAAACTCTCACAAATAGAAAATGGGCTTCCCTAACCCTTTTGAGGCCAAAAAGGCTGCTCTTCATCGTTCGATTTCCCTAGGCTTAGTATACTTAGGATGGATGTTTCACGCCTATGTGGTTCTTTAACACTTCCACTCTAGAATAATTTCTCCAAGTTTGCTTAATGATCCTAGTATACCAAGTAGTTCCCTAATTGTTCTAGTCTAACCGGACTCAGAACTCACAGAAAGAACTCCTTCTCATTCCCCGACCTCCAACTGAAAAAGCAGTCCACTCTTTGCTACTTTACAGTGTTGCACCTCACACTTCCTGTCAACTCACCGAACAATTGGAGGAGAAGAGCTTTGATCCAGAGAACGGGGCCCCATGAATCATTGAGCTTCGAGTCAACAAGTCAAGAAACCAAGGCAAACTTCGAGTCAAAGGAATATTCTTCCTTGCCTTAGACAACAGAACTCCCGCCTCACTTATTCCCGCTTACTTCGCTCGCTCCTTAATGAATATGCCACTCATGTCCTTCCCGGCCCTATATACTGGGGCATTCAGGCGCCTCAGCTTCGCACTCACTACTAACAAAAGAAGTCTCCTGACCCTATATACTGGGCTATTTAGGTGCGTTGGATGGATAAAGTAATAAGAGAGAAGACTAGTATAGGGACATGATTTGCACCTGTTACATCTTGAAATTTAGTGTCGAGTATAAGATGAAGTATCTTCCATATATTTAATTAATCATGACCCATTTATCGTAATCAGTCCTTTTATACATATCAAGTTTTCGACATTTTGACTTCTCTACCCCTAGCCTAGAATCAAAGTCAAGTAACTCATGGTACTGGTTGCACCTCGCCTTTCTTTAGTTACTACACTTCGATTTTAGGTCTCATTGATAAAAGAAAGTCTACTCATTGTCTTTTAGTGCAAACTATAAGATGACTTATTTTCCATAAAACATGTCAACATTTAAGCACTGTTTATGATATTTGTTTTATGTTACTTATTGGCACTGACAAAGAAATCTCATGTTTAAAAGCAAATTCCTTTTTAAAATAATTGAAACCAACTTTAGAAAACTTAATTTCTAGTCTTTGATTTAAAAATTATTTAATTTAAACCAAAGTTTGATTTTTAAAACAACAATTTTCTTTTATGCAAATAAACACCTTTTTAGTACATAAATTCCATATTACTTTAAAACACTTTTATAAGAGTTTTGAAAAAAAAGTCGATTTCAAAAAAATCTTTTAAAACAATTTTAGAAAGGTAAAGCAACAAACCAGTTTTAAAAGAAACCAATGGATTTTCAATGCCGCATAAAACAAATCATCAAAACAAACGATATTTCTAAGCAACATACATATTTCACACATCTTACATAGTATGTAAACATGCAAACAAATATCCACAAGGTGAGGAACTTCTTGGAGTCTCTCAACAAAATGTATCCCCTACAATTTATCACATATGCACTTCGAAGTGTGTCATAGCGACCTATTCACTACGAACACTTCGACTTCATTTCTAGTCCCATGTCTAAATCTTATGTGTCGGCTACTTTCTAGCGGGAACCACACACAACAATAATAACTACATACACACATAAGTAACCAAAATAAATAATTACAATATGATAATCAAAATTTAAAGTTACTTTTAAGTGAATTTTACTCACTTAAACAAACACAAACTTCACCCAATGCTATCGCCACCTTGTAAACAACACACCAACCTTGCTTTCTTCTACTAACTTGTTTTTTAAGACAATAGGGAGCGAGTTTGGGCTCTAGCATGGCGAGGGTGGGTGTAATAACCCACCTTTTCAACCTTTGAAAGTAGACACATAATACATCTACGATATTAAAATGCCGAACATCCAACCAAAAAGACGGATTGTTAGTGTAAAAAGAAAAGAAAATGGAAAAAAAGAACATGGTTAAACAGAATCTCACAGCAGAACAACAACAAATAATATAAAAAAGACAGTAAAGCTATCACTTTAAAATACATGATATATCAGAGTTAAAAACAAACCTCATCAGCTTGGACAGTTATAAATTGCTGGCCTTACAAATGCTGATGGGTACATATTATAATACCGTGGAAATAAAATGCTATGGCATGTGAACATCCAGCTCTACTCCGTAAGCTCCATGACTCATCAATGACAACTTGGAAAAATACTTGGTCTAACACAGGTATTATAACAAAATAACACCCGGATCAGTTTGGAAAACCAATGTGAGCAAACTCAAGTAATATGGTGAGCATATAAAAATTATGTGAAACCACATCGCTAATTGTGGAACGAGTTTTACCACACAAGAACAATTTCCATACATGAATGAATAGAAAAAAATTAAAAAACCCAAACTTGAAAGAATAGGCATAAACAAGATCAAAATTCAAACTTAATCAATGGACACAAATAATTAAACGTTGAGAAGAACTATAGTAACTTTTGATGCAATTAAGAAACCAATTAAGAGTTTTGAATCAATAACAAGAAATGAAAATTTCCAACAATGACTAGAAGGGTGCGCCCCCTTACTGAAAGCATACACTAGAAAATATACTTGAGAGGGTCATTTTCTCCTATGACACCTCTTGGAAATGTACAAGCTTGCCCATCAACCTTATCGAGAATCCGAGTATTTCACATCTCCACACACATACCACCAAATCCAATCCAAAGCAGAGGTAAAGATACTTGTAACACCGCTAATTTTTAATAAAATTATTCAGGAGATTTAATTAGAAAATTAAATAGAATAATGTAAATGTTAGAGTGATAAGGGGATTGAGATTTGAAAATTTAATTAGAGGCCATTAATACCCCTAATTTTAGTGACATTATTCAAGAGATTTAATTAGAATAGATTAAATAGAATAATGTAGATAAGGAGATTGAGGTTGATTATTAAACTAGGTGGTCGTTCTTATTTAAAATCTAATGAACTTATATAAATGGTTAGGAAATTAAACCTAAGGGCATTAGGGTAAATATCCATACTTCCTTCCCTTATACTATTCTCATTAAGTCATACACGTTCATTTTACTTAAAACAAAAACTTATAACCATAAGAAGCAAGCAAGGTCGACCATTAGGAAGACGAGAAGAGAAAATCAACTTAAAGCTTAGGATTCAAGTTAGAAGGAATCAATCTCAATCAAACTTCAGTTTCCTTATCCAATCTAAGGTGAATAATAATTTCTACATCTCTATTTTGATTTTTACATCAAATGGTTTCGGATTTAAGGATAAATCTTTTTTATGATATGTTGAATGATGATATGCTTAATTTTGAATTATATATGTTTAAATAAGGTTGTTTAAAAGGGATATACATGGTTCTAGGGAAAAATCGAGATGAAATGATTTTTAAATTCCTTGGGAAAATTATATGTTATAGAAAACATGATTTTGGAGTTGGGTTTTAATTTTTATAATTTTCCAAGCCGTGGAGAATTTGTTATGAATTTTCAAAGGAAAATATGGTCATTAGGGTTTATAAATTATTTGGAAAAATATATTAAGAATTTGGGTCTAAAATTTTATTATGTCAGATAACAAGATTAAAGTGAATTTCTAGAATTTTTGGGGATTTTTACTAAGTAATTTAGTATGGAAATCAAATTATTTTGAAAGAAGGACCTAATGATTTAATTATTTTTATAAAAGGAAGGGCTTAATTGTTAAATGTTAAATTGGGTTAGATCTGAGAAAATGCACCTAATATTATCTAAAATTATTTAAAATTTGTGGAAGCCAATCAAATGTTTAGAAGTGGGCAAGTTAGTTACAAAAAGTTTTCTTATTTTGGAATCAGCTTTTACCCAGAAAAAGATGGTTCCACCTTCTTTGGAAAACCTTTTGACTCAAACCTCTCGACCAAGACCTTTCGACTTCATTGACCAACCAGGTAGAAAGCAATACACATGATATCATTCAGGTGGTATGGAATGAACTGAACCAAGTCGAAAGGTATGTGTCGAAGGATTGCATTCGAAGGGTTGCTTTCGAAGAATGTGGTTCCTTATTTTATGTTGATTGAGAAAGAAAATCACTTATCAGTTTTCAAAAGAACTTTCGACAAAGTCGAAAGGTTTGGTTTTCGAAAGGTTGTTTTAAAGACCTTTCAACAAAGTCGAAAGGTTTGGTTTTTATAAGTGTTCTACAAGACCTTTCGACAAAGTCGTAAGGTTCGGTTTTGAAAGGATTTAAGAGACCTTTCGACAAAGTCAGAAGGGTTGGTTTCCAAAGGTTGTTTAAAAGAAGATTTTGAAAAGAACTGCCGCCTTTATTTTTATTTAAACCTTCCGAAGGGGTCGAAAGTAGGAGCTTTCGACTTAGTCGAAAGGTTTACCTGTTTTATAAATACAAGACACTTGCCCAACCTTCCGAAGGGGTCGAAAGCAGGAGCTTCTGACATAGTCGAAATGTTCAATTGTATTCCCCAATGTAGAGTGGTTTTGAAAACTTTCACCTATGACCCAGAGTAATATTTTTAAGTGTAAACCCAATGCTTTCGAAAGGGTTGAATTTCAATGATTTTGAAAGGTTCTAAGTCTTAACGGTTTCGAAAGGTTTGCTTTCCAATGGTTTCAAAAGGTTCTACCCTTTTATCTATAATAGTATGCTTTATCAAGGTCGAAAGGTACCAAAGGAAGTGTTTAAAGTATTAGAGGGGCCAGAGCCTATTGTTTTTAAAGCAGATGATTAAACCTTTCGAAGAGGTTGAAGGTGCAACCCTTCGACGTTGTCAAAAGGTTTGAAAAACTCATACTCTAATTTTTAAAGGAAAAACCCACGACTTGCATAAAGGAGTTTTGTAATGGCTTTAAGTAAGAAACTTTAAAGAAGTATTGCCTTGTTAAAAAATATAAGTTAAAGGTGTTAACTATGTTATGATATGAATTTCAAGGACTTTAAACCCACAAGAGTGGTATTGTTAAATTGTTGTTTTGCTTCTTCAAATATGAGTATATTCACATGATAACCGATAACTGTAGTTTAGGGAAAAGTGGTAGAAGAACAAGTTGGGTTAACTCAATAGTGAAAATAAAATGGCTTAAACTCCTAAATGAGTAGAATTGCATCCAAGAAGATAGGGTGACAAGAATTATAGGACGCCTAAACCTTGTAGTTATTGGAGGTAACCAAAAGGTTCGTATTCAACCCATGAAAACTATGATAAGGTAGTTAATTATTGGTATATACCAAAATGTTCATAGTAAACCTATGAAAACTGTGATTAAGTAGTTATTGGAAGAAACCAACAGGTTCATAGTTAACCCATGAGAACTATGTATTAAGGACCGTTGGCAGGAGCTAATTGATTTGTAATGAACCCATTGTGAGAAATGAGGATTACGGATCTTAAGGCTAGAATTAACACTAGAGAGGGGGTGAATAGTGTTTTAAGGAATTACTAATTCTTTTTGAGTTTATATTAATTTGAGCACAAATGTATGCAATATTCAGACACAGATATGATCACAGAATCAAACACAAATGTAGATATAAAGTAAAAGCAATAAAGGAAAGAACACACCGGATTTTATACTGGTTCGAAGTTACCCTACATCTAGTCCTGCAACACAAGTACAGATTTCCTTTCAAAATCAATTCTTACAATTACACCCTCGATTTCAAGGCCAAGAGGTAGACCGCTCCAGATTCACAATCCTCTGGGTAGAGATACTTGATTTTACAGGCAACAAGTTCACCCGATTGATTTTCCAGGCTATAATCACACCTTTTCTCGCTCGATTTAATACAAAGAAGTCTATAACTCTGAATAGCACTGGGATCTTGTTGAGATAGTGATAGAGAATCAAACCAGAGATGATCTAGTTAGATTCGATGGCGATTTCGGCAGAGTAATGGTAAAAATGTATATAAAGAAATGTGGAAGAAGAAGAGGAGTGAAATCAGAGAAAATATGAATGTAAATTCGTTTAAAATAGCCCCTATTTATAGTAGAACAACAGCCATGTCCATTCGTGGAAGGATATGACGAATAGACACTTCCTTTGAAATTCAAACTTTTGAAATAAACTGTCATCTTGTCGACATGGGGTTCTTGGGGTTGTCGACATGCCTAAATTATTTTTGGTAATTTGTTTTTCTTTGAAAATAACTTCTATCTTGTATTAAAACTATTTTAAACTTGATAAATATACTTAACTATAGTTAAAATACATAAATAAGTATAGAGAATAATATTTTAGTATATAAAAATTTTACCATAATTTTATATTTAAATCTAAGTATAAATATTAAAAGTTAAATATATTATAATTAAAAGATAGTTTAAAACCAAGGATAATTTGATATTGAAAATAAAGATTATTTTGAGGCTAAAAGTATTTTAAAACCAGGATAGATGTTTTTGATTTAAAAAGGAAGATTTTGAAATCATTTTGAAAACAAGATATAATTTTGTAAAACATTTGAATAAAAGTTAGTGGATACAAAACAATGTTCCACTAGATTTTTCGTAGGTTCCATCCTACTTAGGGTTCCATCCCTTTAACGGACTCGAAGTGGATTCCATTCCACGAATAAAATGGATTTTAAGATGTCAGTGCTTTTCTAGGAGTTTTAACAAAATTCCTAACTAAATTATTTATCTTGAAATCTTGAACTCTTGATAATCTTGATACTCATGAGTCTTGAATCTTGATATCTTAGATCTTGAGTTCATCAGTTCTTGAATCTCTATATTGTATAGTCTTCATTCTTTGGTACCTGTATATATATCCTGCATATACATATATATCTAAACAATAATGTTAGTATTTATATTTTATAATCTTATTCTAAGGTTGTTGTCATCAAAACCAACTTCTCAGGGACTAACACCCATGAAAACTATATCCGGATTAAGAATTTACATTAGTCAATAGGTTCCTAGTAAACCCATGAAACTAGGATAAGAAAGTGGCTAATGGAAGTATCAGTAGGTTCCTAGTCAACCCATGAAAACTAGGATGTGAAGTGAGTTACCGAATAAGTCCATAGGTTCATAGTTAACCCATGAAAACTAGGATAAGGTGATTCGTTATTGGAATGACTAATAGGTTCAGGGGACCTATGAATTAATTAAGTTAATTGGCAGGTGCCTATAGGTTCTTAGTGATCCCATGAAAACTATGAATAGGAGAGGGAGTCTATTAATTATATCAAGGTTATTAGTAAACCCATGAAAAGTAAAAAGGTTAATAGTGATCCTAGAAACTATAATTATGACAGTGTGTCAAATTAAACTAGGAATGGGAAATCCTAATTATTATCAAGTACGTGTATCATCATAATATTTTAAATGTACATTTTAACCATTGTGGATGCAGGAGCACATAATATGGTTTTACAAAGATTCTAGGATACTAGTGAGGGGAAAACCCATTCCACTAAGCGGCGTGGTCTCACTAGATATCTAAAAGGATTGAGATGTTAGATTATTATTCATACCAGGCTTTATGTCTGACTCGAAGTTTTTGTTTTCCCCTTAAAGTCTCGGGTACTCAATTTAATTTGAGTAGTTTGAGTTTTAAGGTTCTTAGGTTTCTTCCTTAACAAATAAAGCTTCCGAAGACGTGCAGGAGGCAGATAGTTATTTAGTGTTTTCTTTTCCGCTGTGTATTTGTTTGTAAAGGCAAATCTATTAGCCTTCTATATACCATGATCCACCAAGGGGGCATCTTCATATGTCTCTCTTGGCGTAATTGTAATAATTATATTTTGCTAAACGTGGGTAACGTATTTTGGGATTTTGTAATGAACATAAAATGTTTTGATTTGAATATGGAGATGTATGTTTTTAAATTGTTAAATTTTTTCCATATTTATGTGATCTGTGTATCAAAATATCTAGCACCGCCGTATTTGGTCGCCAATATTAATAACTATGGATGACAACAGCCTCCATAGTCGTTAGTTTTGGGCCATCAAGTAAGGGGATGTTAAAAGTTGGTATCGGAGCATGGGTTTACGAAACTTTAAACGAAAAGTTAAACCAAAAAGCCTTTTCATACATAATCCAATGAATTTAGAAATTTGATTGGGGTTTGGATTAACGCTATATTAATGTACTTGTATTTGATATATAAGTATATATCTAAATACGTATTCCTCTGTCTCTTAGACCATTCTTATGTATCTTACTAAGGCTCATATGTAGATATACGAGAAAGAAGATATGGAGGCAGGAAACGGAAGAGGAAATCTGGGTGAAGGAAGCACCACGACGAATGGAAATGCTCGACCTAATACTCAAAGAAACACAGGTCGACAGGCTGACGCTAATCAAAATGCTGAGGCCAACGTTCGTGCTGGAAATCCGCCAATACATGCAGGGATGGTGTATCAGCTGTTGGCTAATATTTTGCAAGCAGGAGCTGCTGGGAATGTTGATGGAGCTAATCCCATAGTTCGAGTTGGATATAACTATGCTAAGCTAAGTAGAGACTATGTCAGTCTGGGAGGAAAGTCGTTTGCTGGAACGGAAGATACCGCTGAAGTAGAGAACTGGCTGTTGAACTGTGAAAGGATCTTTGCAGACTTAGGCTTAAATGATGGAGAGAAGAGAAGGCTAGCCTCTAGACAGTTGCAAGGGATAGTGCTTCATTGATGGAACAGTGTGGCGGCAGGAGTGCTGGAGGAAGAGTTGACAAGGGCTGACTTCTGGAGGAGGTTTGAGCAGAGGTTCTTGTCTGAGGTTGCCAAATCGGCATTGATAAGGAAGTTTATGGATCTTGTCCAAGGACAGATGTCTGCGATCGAGTATGCTACTAAGTTTGATGAGCTATCTCGATATGGTTATGCTTTGGTTGACACTGATGTTAGGAGGAGTGAGAGATTCATTAGAGATTTGAGACCAGAGCTAATAAGAATGGCTATGACTTGTATTAGAGAACCTTATCATGTGACGGTGGAGATGACCGTCCGCCATGAGTAGATGCTTGTTGTTTCACCTATGGAGAAGCCAGTCGAGCCCTAGGGTTCTTAGGGAAGGAAAAAGAAATTCTTTAAGAAGAAAGGAGCCCAGAAAAGGGAGGCGGCTAAGAAAGCAAAGGCTGATTTGGTGTGTTATAAATGCGATAAGAAAGGCCATTATGCCCACGAGTGCATAACTGGTAAAGGAAAGAAGCCTGCAGAGAAGAAGAATGTGAAATGCTTTAATTGTGACCAAGTTGGGCACTATAAGAACTAGTGTCCAGAGCCAGTTAGGATGGACAGAGGGAAGGTGTTTGCTATTGGACCACCATCTTCTTCTTAACCCACTGTAGCAGAGAAAGTGAAAACTATGATGGAAGGTACACTTTTGATTCAGAATATACCAGTTATGGTACTTTTTGATACCGGTGCATCACATTCTTTTATATCTCTGTATTTGGTTGATAGGTTATGTATATAACCACATACCTTGTTACTTCCTTAAAGATTGCGAATCTAATAGGAGGGTATGCAACTCTTGGGATGAGATGTGAATAGTTAGAACTTGATTTGTTAGGTCATAAGTTTGCATGTAGTTTATATGTTTTGATTTCGTAGATTTCGAGATCATCTTAGGTATTTACTGGTTGGGTAAGTATGAGGCTAAGATATTTTGCTAGGACCGGGAAATATAATTGAGACACCCAGATAGTCATAACCGAATCATTTTCTCAGTGGAGAATTCCAGTAAGTGTGTTTGTGCTTTGTTGAGTGGCATAGAGGCTGGCGAAGAGCTTAGTCAGGTTCGTGTGGCTAGAAAGTTTGCAGATGTCTTTGAGCCGGTTACTGGATTATCTCCAAAACGAGCGGTTGAGTTTCGAACAAACCTTGTACCAGGAGATGAACCTGTCAGTAGACCCCTTAGCAGGATGACACCATCAGAGATAAAGGAATTGAAGATGCAGCTAGTGGATCTTGAGGGAATGAATTTTATTAGACCAAGCAGTTCGCCTTGGGGAGAAGCTGCAGTGTTTGTGTAGAAACCAGATGGATCGTTAAGGATGTGCATCGACTATCGTAAGTTGAACGAAAGAACGATCAAGAATAGGTACCCTCTGCCGAGGATAGATGATTTGTTTGATCAGTTGAGTGGATCCAGAGTATTTTTCCAATTGGATTTGGCGACGAGGTTCCATCAGTTGAGGGTGACGGAGGATAGCATTCCTTTGATGGCATTTCGGGCTAGGTATGGTTCGTATGAGTGGTTGGTGATGCCATTTGGACTGACGAATGCACCTGCTTTCTTCGTTGATTTGATGAACCGGGTTTTCCGAGAGCAATTAGATAGGTTCATGTTGGTGTTTATAGATGCATTTTGGTGAACTCGAAAGATGAAAGAGAGCATGAGATTCATCTTAGAGTGGTGTTGGAGATGCTAAGGCAGAATTAGCTGAAGGTGAAGTTTTCCAAGTTTCATTTCTGGAAGAGAGAAGTTAAGTTTCTTGGTCATGTGGTTTCAAAGGAAGGATTGTCAGTCGATCTAGTAAAGATCGAGGCAGTCAATAATTGGAAGAGACCAGAGACGGTAATCGAGATCAGGATTTTTCTTGGATTTGCTAGCTATTACCGGAGATTCATTAAGGATTTTTCATGGATAGCAGCGCCTTCGACTAAGTTGACCAGGAAGGACGTGAAGTTTGTTTGGTCCGACAAATGCGAGGAAGCATTCATTAAGTTAAAGCATTTGTTGACTAATGTTCCAGTGTTAGTTGTTCCGAATGGTAACCAAGGGTTGGTAGTATACACTGATGCATGTGATACTAGATTGGGAGCAGTATTGATGAAGAAGGGCAAAGTTATTGCTTACGCATCTAGGCAACTTAGGCCGCACAAATCTAGATATCCTACTCATGACTTGGAGTTAGCTGCGGTAATTTTTCCCTTGAAGATTTGGAGGCATTATCTTTTGGGAGAGAGATTTGAGTTGTTTACTAATCATAAGTCATTGAAGTATTTATTCTCTTAGAAGGAGTTGAAGTTGAATACGAGGTAGTAGAGATGGCTGGAGTTTTTGGCTGCTTATGATTTCGGTATAGAGTATACTTCTGGAGAAGGAAATAAGGTAGCAGATGCCCTTAGTAGAAAACATCAGAATGTGTGTGTTAGCAATGTTGGCAGAATGAAATATCTAGAAGCTTTATCCAGTTGTGGTGTGTGGTTGAGATCTACTACTAGTTCTAGTCAGGGTACTGCCATGTTATCTTGTTTAGAAGTTGGAATAGTGCTGATCAAAAGGATAACTTCTAAGCAAAGAGAAGATTTGGTTTTAACCGAGAGGATTAGAAGGCTTGAGATAGGATCAGAGATTGATGACCTACAGGATTATAGTCTTGACCAAAGAGGATGGTTGAGAAAGAAGGGAAGAATATGCATTCCAAATGTAGAGAACTTAAGGAGAGAAGTTCTAGAAAAATGTCATCGATCAAAGTTTATGATTCATCCTGGAGGGACCAAGATGTATCAAGATATGAAGAGAAGCTTCTATTGGGAAGGCATGTAGAAGGATGTTGGCTTGTGGGTTAGGCAGTGTGTTAACTGTCAACAAATGAAGGCCGAACATCAGAAGCCAAGTGGGTTACTTCAGCCTTTAGATATTCCCGTCTGGAAATGGGATTTGATATCGATGGATTTTATAGACTGGTTGCCAAGGTCAAATAAAGGAAATGAAAGCATACGTGTTATAGTGGATAGGTTGACCAAGAGTGCCCATTTCATTCCGATAAAGTCAACCAGGACGGCACTTGTTTTAGCAAAGTTGTTCATGAAGAACATAGTTGGACTTCAGGGGATTCCTAGTAGCATAGTCAGCGATAGAGATGCATTATTCACTAGTGAATTTTGGAGAAGTCTGATGTGCACATAAATGTGTATATTTTTACCACGATATTTAATCTATTTAAATTAAATAAATGATCATATCGGGTATTTTAACTTGTTTAAACCAAAATTCATATTATTTTCAAATCGTCACATATTCATCTTCATCCAAGGGCAAAATGGTCATTTTTGTGCATATATTAATTTGAGAAAATTTAATTAGAAATTTCTATATTTTTTTATAGGAATTTGGCTTCATATACAAGTGATTACATGATAATATATGCATGCACAAGAGTGAAGAGAACAAATGAAGATGGAAATAATTCAAAGTGAAGATAATGGAGGACCCCACCTACCCACCTACCTTAATGTACAAATTAGAGGCTAATGCACATGCTTATGGAATTAATGGCTTCATGTACATTTAAGTGAGGGATTATTGAAGCTAATGATAACTTGGCCACCACACTTCCTACAAGGGCATTTTGGGCATTTCCCAAAAATATGAATTAGGGTTTAACACTTGTATAAATACCCCATATCTTCATGTAACCCTCTCTCCCTTAGTCTCTCTTAGTTAGTTTTAGATCAAATAAAAGAAAGCTCTCTTCTCTTTTCCATGGCTACTTAGCCATTTTTATTTTCATGTAACTTCCATTTTTTTATGCAATGTTAATTAGTGCTCTCTTTCTTTTACATGCTTCTTTTGTTTATTTACTTTCATGTTAGTAGTGTAGATTTATTTTTCATGCAAGTAGAATAGTTTAGTTTTTCCTTTCTTTTTTCTCTCTTTTTCCTCTTGTTTGTTTAATGTTGCTTTCTACATTTGTTAATTTGATAACAAAAATGAGAGGCTAATCCCTTCAATTTAGGGGTAATGAAGCTCTCTTGAATCATGTAGATGCATAATTTCTTTTATGTCTCTTTTGTGCTTAATGGAAAGTAGATGTTTGTATGGTTTTGTTTTTAATATTGAGTTTGATAGCTTATATTGTTCAAAACAAATAGGCTATGCTTAGTCATATGAATCATTAATTACCTCTTCATCTACATATGATCATGGTAATGGAAGTGGATTTAGAATCAAAATTTGATGGTTTATGTTTCTAATTCAATAGTTAATAAACCATGCTTAAAATAGATTCTACTTTTAATTTCATATCATTTTCATTGAAGTTAGTAAGTGGGTTAGAGGGTGCATTAAAGTTTGATGGTTTAAGTGTGTTAATTAATAACACAATTAGGCCATGCTTATGATAAATGCATCAACTAAACTCACACATGACCAAAAAGAGATCATAATGTCATTATGTTGATTTATATGATCATGAGAGGGGATTTGCCTCTAAATTGCTCTTTAATCTCATCTTTTTATTCTCCTTAGTTTTAGTTTGTTTTTACTTTCTTTTAGTTAGTTAACAATCACTTGACTTTGGTTTAATTTGATTGAATAGAATTTTAAAATCATCAATTCCCTGTGGATCGACCCGTATTCGCCACGTGCTACATTCGTACATCGTGCGCTTGCGGTTATATTTTTATTTATAAATTCGTTCGACGGTTTTCTAAACCGATAGAATTTCCGTCGTCGAACAAGTTTTTGGCGCCGTTGTTGGGGAGTTGCTTTGATTTTGATTTTTTATTCTTCGAATTATTTGTTGTTTGATTTTTGCGTGTTTTTATTTTGTGTGTGTTTGCGTTTTATAAAAAAAATATTGTTGTGTGTTGTGTGTCATTTGTGTGATTGTATAGATTTCTTGTTTTCTAGTTTCATTTTGCATTTCTCTTTAAAAAAATACACACAATTTCATTGCTAATTTCATTTTCCATTTCACTTTGCAAAACATTTACAACTTTTAATTTACAATATATTTTCAATACAAATTTTGAACAAGATTTTGGTAAAACTGTTGCCTCTGCCTCCACAAATAACCACCCTGCACCTCTACATTTTTCATGACCAAACTTCCACCATTCTCTGCATATCAACTGCAAGCAATTCTTCACAACAGCCTTCTAACCACTTACCATTGCCTCCACATAATCTGAACATTGACAGCCAAAAACTACACTCCCCTTACTGTCACTTACTATCGAAAACTGCACTCCAAACTACTCTCATCTTACTCCCCTTACTGACAGTAACATCTCATCCCCAAATAGTAGTTCCTGTACAACTACATTTTCATTAACAAATAGTAGTGGTATACAACTCCTACCAGAGCCACCATCCTCCTCGACTATTGAAATCAATCTCTAACTCCAGTAACCATCATCGTATATCCTCTGCCTTCCAAAACACCACTACTTCACTACTCCTTTCATTCAACCAAACCGCCTGTGCACTTCACCAAAAAACCATCTCCATCCTACATCACAACGATACAGCAACCCTCATCGAACTGCACACATCAAATCTCCTTACCCACCACAATCATTGCTCATGAAATCTGTTCACTGAAACCAATATCTGCTTCACCTATTCAACCTGCAACCCATTACAATCCACTGCTGCAGTTGTTAACTACCACAGTCGACCATACATACACTTCCACATTCCTACCTCTGCTATCCTACTCCTTCACCATCTAACCATCAAACTCATACAGACATCTACCATACATTCATCTCAGACCATCCACCCAAATCTGTCAATCCCACTGCCATTTCACAAACCAAACTGGAATACCAAACTGATACCCATTGCTACAAACGACTTCATACGACAATTCGCCATTAAACACGCACTCAACTGCTCACCAACCAACCACACACCCACCAGCCATAAAAACCATAACTACTGCACATACCATCCATCATCACTTCCCCAACCATCTCACTTCTACATATCACCATTCATAGTGCAATTTAGTTCACCAACCACACTCCTCGAAGAACTGTTTCTACATTAATTTCACACTCCTCTTGCTATACAACTTCTTCATATCAACCCCACTGCTCCTAAAAAAACAACCAAAACAACACCACCTGCCACTTACTATCACAACAGAGCTGTTACAACTGCCACAAACAACTACTGACCACCTTGTACATCCCCATATCCACTTGAACACGTTGTTGCCTCTTTCATAACCACTTCCAATCATTTGATCTCATCCATCACCTACCAATCAGTGCAATCAAACTTCAACATAGTTCAATTCGTCCCACTTCCACTTTGATCATTACATATGTACCCTCATAACCACTTTAGACAACAGAAAAAGTTCAAACCAACCTGAACCTACACTGTCTTCAACCATTTCAGTTGCATAAGCCCTTGCAGCTGCACTTCACCATTAAAGCTACTCAACCAAACTGCATACACGTGCCTGCCTTGCCATCTTCCGCAATCAACAACTTCAGATCATACATCTTCATCAGACAACCAACTACTCGCTCAAGCATCTTACCTCAACTACTAACAGCAGCTATCTCCACGCAAATCCACGAATCAGCAACTCCAACCGCAAATCAAACTGACAGTCTCCCTCTCCAATTCGCAGTCTCAATTCCCCCAATTGAACTCCACCGCATCACGAAATCATTGCAACCCCCTTAACAAAGACCCTCGATGTTGAAAACACTATCGTGAAACTGAGAATTCCTTATTTGATTGCGATTTTAAGAGGGAAGTGAAATCAGATTTTTCTGCAATTTATCGTTCAATTTGATAATCGCGATTTTTAATTTGTGATATTGCAGTGCTGGTTGGAGAATATAATATTGGGTGATATTTGTGTGAACCGAGTTGAAAGTTGTGGATTTGTCTTCATTTTTATTTTGTATTTTTGTTAAGTTATTTTAAGTAAAAAAAACATCAAGTTTCAATTTGTTTTGATTTTTTAAATTTTGTTTAAGTAAAACGCTACTTTTAAATTTTATTTCCTTTTCAAAAAATAACTATGTATATATCTTTTTTTTAATTTTCAGGTTGCCAAAGCAAGAAATAAAGGAAGAATAACTTGCTGAAAACTGTCGCTCCGCTTTCCAAAAATAAATTGCTAGCTTGCTTATATAAGAAAATTTGCTGCTTTTAATCTCATCTCTAGTTTTATTTGAATTGCATTGTTGGTTACTTGCATTTGCATTTTATTAAAAAAAATTCAAAAAAATTCAGAAACAATAACAAAAATCTATTCGTAGTTGCATTGTTGATACACGTTTAATTTCTTCTTTGCATTTCATCCTAGAATTTTGATTAATAATAACGGTTAGAAATCGATAACGCATAATTGTATATTGACAATTTGTCCTCTTTGAACAATCGAATTTCTTGGTATCTAGGCTACGGCAGAGTAATAACCATTTATAAATATTACGGTGATTCATAAATATTATAGTGGTTGTTCCTCTGAAGGTACTTAAACCTTCAGCTGCATTGCTACGGTGATTCGTGGTGCACCGATAACTCCTGCCCATTACCTGGCTGAGAACTATCTTGTTGATTTAAGACAATTTGTAATTAGACAAATTTGGGTTAACTTAGGATAAACCATTTGTAATTAGCCCTTGCATTAGTTCATGCATATTTAAAAAAAATTCAAAATCCAAAACTAAAAAAAAAATTGAAAATATTCCTTTTTCTTTGAAATTTCAAAAATCCAAAAAAATTAGAAAAACCAAAAATTCAAAAAAAAATTATAAAATTATAAAACCTTTTCAAAAACAAAAAAAAATTGAAAAACCAAAAATCAAATTTTCTTTTGAAAAATAAATTTCATTTGTAAATATTTTTCCTTCAAAAAAAAACCCCAAAAACATTCTTGAAAATGTCTGAGTTTCCCCACTTACGTGAATTTTACAATAGTTGTGAAAATCAATATAATCCATATGATTTCACTCCAAATTCGTATGGATATTTTAACAATAACTATTGCTTAAATGATTCAAATTTTGAACCACAAAATTTTCAAAACGATGACCAACTCTCATGTCTTGAAAAGAGCATTTCGTCTTTACTTGAAATCTCCACACAACAAAATCAAATGATAAATGATTTGTGTAATTCATATTTGGGCAATGATTCAAATCAAAGTTTTCAAAATAATCAAAATTTGAATTCACTTCAAAAGTCAAACGATTTCGAGTATAACCCATGCCAATTCAATTTTGAACTCCAAAATGAATTTCAAAATCAAAACGAAAATGCGATCCACTTTTCAAATAATTTTGGCAATGGGAATAATTTCGACTATGATGTAAGTGAAAATTTTTGTTCTCTAAAAATCCAAATCGAAAATCCTCAAGCTAATAATTATAAATTAGATTTTGTTGAACAAATGAACAAAATTTACGATGACCACACGGATTCGTTGTTTGAAACTTATATGAAACAACGTGAACAACAAAACCAAATCCCAACGTGTGACGAGTTAAGTAATAATCCATCTTTTACCCAAATCGAAGATTTTCAAATAACAACTTTTGAAATTGAAAATAATAATCTTAATGAAGTTGTTGAAAACACGGTAATTGTTGGATTTCAATTCTTTTGAGGGTGTGGAACCAAATTTAAAATTCGATCTTCCTTTTTTTCGATTTTGAAAATTTGAATACAACAACTTTGGATATTGAACTTGAGATATGCAATGAATTTGTTAATAATCCAACAAAGGAAGACGAATTAAATGAACACGAATTCTGTGGACTTTTCGAAAACGAGTTATCGAATTCTGAAGGGGAAGATTTACATCACCATTTTGATTTTGAAATCGATAATTTTGAAGAAGTTTCCAACGATAAGTTTGAACTTCAACTTGGTGATAATAAATTTGAATTTCAATCAATTATTCTATCAACCCAGAAAATCATCGAAAATAAAACAACTCGTAAAATTTTTAATAAAACAACATTCGTTTTCCCAAATCAACATTCAACTTTGAAATCATTTATGGTTTGGTTTTTCAAGCTTAAACTGTGTCTCGTATACTTGATGAGACAAATGAATCAGTCTTTGGAAGACCGTTTCATTTACTTTTTGACGATATACTTTCTGATCTCGTGTAAATACCGTTAATTTTCAATTAAATAAAGGTCATGTTTTTATTTTTATTTTTCTCCTTCCACTTGGGTTGACTGCGGGGACGCAATCAAAATCAAGTGTGGGGGGAGACTCATTTTCATTTTTAATTTTTCATGATTTATTTTTGATTTTTCTTTTAAAAACTCAAAAAATAATATAAAAAATCCCAAAAACAATTTTTTTTAAGCATTTTGATTTATTTTTTAAAGAAACACTATAAGGTAAATATATGGTTTTGGTTTATTAAATTGAAATTTTTAAAAATTTATTCGTCTTAACAAAAATAAAAATGAAGTTTGATTACAAATAATAATGGTTTAACTAGTATATAGGAAGATTCATACATGATAATTATGAAATATATCCTAATTGAAAATTTTTGTTTTAAAAAGTGGTTGATTTAAAGTAAAGAATATAACATTTTTTTTGTCTTCTAAGTTAAATGATGCTAAGATGTTTTGCAAACTCTCTTCCAAAAAAAACAAAAACAAAAACAAAACTGAAAAAAAAAATTCTTGTATATATGTATATATTCTCTTAATAAACACCTAAAGTCAGGTGTTCACACTCGTGTGTTCTCGCCATGCTCTGTACCCTTCTCACGTAAGCCCGAAAGGCAGTGCACGATTGGTATATCTGGCCTCAGTTTATCTGAGTTAGGTGTATATATATATAAAAATTCTTTTTAATAACGCCTACAGTCAATAGGTGTTCACACTCGTGTGTTCACTCGCCACGCTCTGTATTCCCTTCACATCAGTCCGCAAGGCAGTGCATGGGTAATATATCTGGCCACAGTTTATCTGAGTTACGCATATGTAAATATTGTAAATATCAATAAAATTTTCAAAAAAAAATGGAGAGAGTAAGCAAATGAAATCCAAGCACTATTTTAATTTATTTGATTTGATTTGTTATTGAAATGAAATGAAATACCACTTTAATAAACTTTGATGATCAACTAAGGACCTATTTCATGGTTACACTTTGTTATCAACTGAAACAACGAGTTAAACTATTGTCTATTTGTTATGATAACTTAATTTTTGTTGGAAATTTTGACGAGTAAATGACTTAAATTTCAAGATAATGACCAAACCTATATTTAACTTATTTGTGTTAATTTAAAAGTAAATCCTTCATTCGTAAATATTTTCAAAAACTTGCATTCACATCTTTGTAAATAAATCTTGCATTTTGTAAATATTTTCATTCTGCATTTGGATTTTGTGGGTAGTATCCCCTGAAAACCCTCACGAGACAACACTCGTCCTATGGGGACACCCAGAGGTTTAACGGCTTGTTGCATACGCTCAATACAATCGTGCTCCCTATGAAAATGGATTTATCTTAGTTTTCCTTTATTCGAGGATGAATAAAAAGATACGTGTGGGGGTATTTGATGTGCACATAAATGTGTATATTTTTACCACCATATTTAATCTATTTAAATTAAATAAATGATCATATCGGGTATTTTAACTTGTTTAAACCAAAATTCATATTATTTTCAAATCGTCACATATTCATCTTCATCCAAGGGCAAAATGGTCATTATTGTGCATATATTAATTTGAGAAAATTTAATTAGAAATTTCAATATTTTTTTATAGGAATTTGGCTTCATATACAAGTGGTTACATGATGATATATGCATGCACAAGAGTGAAGAGAACAAATGAAGATCGAAATAATTCAAAGTGAAGATAATGGAGGACCCCACCTACCCACCTACCTTAATGTACAAATTAGAGGCTAATGCACATGCTTATGGAATTAATGGCTTCATGTACATTTAAGTGAGGGATTATTGAAGCTAATGATAACTTGGCCATCACACTTCCTACAAGGGCATGTTGGGCATTCCCCAAAAATATGAATTAGGGTTTAACACTTGTATAAATACCCCATATCTTCATGTAACCCTCTCTCTCTTAGTCTCTCTTAGTTAGTTTTAGATCAAATAAAAGAAATCTCTCTTCTCTTTTCCATGGCTACTTAGCCATATTTATTTTCATGTAACTTTCATTTTTTTTATGCAATGTTAATTAGTGCTCTCTTTCTTTTACATACTTCTTTTGTTTATTTACTTTCGTGTTAGTAGTGTAGATTTATTTTTCATGCAAGTAGAATAGTTTAGTTTTTCCTTTCTTTTTTCTCTCTTTTTCCTCTTGTTTGTTTAATGTTGCTCTCTACATTTGTTAATTTGATAACAAAAATGAGAGGCTAATCCCTTCAATTTAGGGGTAATGAAGCTCTCTTGAATCATGTAGATGCAACATAATTTCTTTTATGTCTCTTTTGTGCTTAATGGAAAGTAGATGTTTGTGTTGATTTGTGTTTATTATTGATTTTGATAGCTTATATTGTTCAAAACAAATAGGCTATGCTTAGTCATATGAATCATTAATTACCTCTTCATCTACATATGATCATGGTAATGGAAGTGGATTTAGAATCAAAATTTGGTGGTTTATGTTTCTAATTCAATAGTTAATAAACCATGCTTAAAATAGATTCTACTTTTGATTTCATATCATTTTCATTGAAGTTAGTAAGTGGGTTAGAGGGTGCATTAAAGTTTGATGGTTTAAGTGTGTTAATTAATAACACAATTAGGCCATGCTTATGATAAATGCATCAACTAAACTCACACATGACCAAAAAGAGATCATAATGTCATTATGTTGATTTATATGATCATGAAAGGGAATTTGCCTCTAAATTGGTCTTTAATCTCATCTTTTTATTCTCCTTAGTTTTAGTTTGTTTTTACTTTCTTTTAGTTAGTTAACAATCACTCGACTTTGGTTTAATTTGATTGAATAAAATTTTAAAATCATCAATTCCCTGTGGATCGACCCATATTCGCCACGTGCTACATTCGTACACCGTGTGCTTGCGGTTATATTTTTATTTCTAAATTCATTCGACGGTTTTCTAAACCGATAGAATTTCCTTCGTCGAACAAAGTCTACAGGAGGTCTTAGGTACCAAGCTCAAGATGATTACAACATATCACCCACAGATAGATGGGCAGATAGAGAAGGTCAATAAGGTACTCGAAGACCTATTGAGAGCTTGTGTGTGGGACTTTGGTAGATCTTGGGAGGATCACCGACATTTGATTGAATTTTCTAATAATAATAGTTATCAGACTAGTATAAGAATGGCGCATTTTGAAGCTTTGTATGGAAGGCCATGTAGATCGCCTGCATGTTGGTTAGAGACGGGAGACAGATTGGTCTTAGGTTCGGAACTGGTTAGGGAGGCATCAGAAGATTGAGTTAATCCGAGGACGAATGAAGGAAGCTCAATCTAGGTAGAAGAGTTACGTAGATAAGAGGCGTAAAGACTTAGAGTTCTTAGTAAGAGACATGATTTTCATTAAGGTGTCACCAATGAAAGGTGTTCATAATGTATTTCATGTGTCTCACCATTGTAAGAATATGCATGATCCAGAGGCTACTAGTCCTTAGACAGAGTTGGAGGACTTGGTAGTAGAGCCTGATTTGACTTTTGTTAGACAACTAGTTCGGGTTGTAGCGAGAGATGAAAAGAGATTGAGGACCAAGATAGTCAAGTTGGTGAAAGTTCAGTGGAGCAACAACGAGAAAGACTGTACTTGGGAGACATAAGACAGGATTTTGAAGGCTTATCCTGATCTGCTTTGACAGTATGTCTATATCAGATTTATTGATGATGATAGTTAAGTAGGCTAGTATGGTTGTTAGGAGATGTTACAAATGATTACTATGTTTGATAGTTAGACCTTATTGAATTTCGAGGACAAAATTCTTTAAGGAGGAGAGCCTGTAACACCCCTAATTTTAGTGACATTATTAAAGAGATTTAATTAAACTAAATTAAATAGAATAATGTACATAAGGAGATTGAGGTTGATTAATAAACTAGGTGGTCGTACTTATTTAAAATCTAATGAACTTATATAAATGGTTAAGAAATTAAACCTTAGGGCATTAGGGTAAATATCCATACTTCCCACCCTTATACTATTATCATTAAGTCATACACATTCATTTTACTTAAAACAAAAAATTATTACCGTGAGAAGCAAGCAAGGCCGACCATTACGAAGAAGAGAAGAGAAAATCAACTTAAAGCTTAGGATTCAAGTTAGAAGGAATCATTCTCAATCAAACTTCAATTTCCTTATCCAATCTAAGGTGAATAATAATTTCTACAGCTCTATTTTGATTTTTTACATCATATGGTTTTGGATTAAAAGATTAATCTATTTTTTGATACATTGAATGATGATATGCTTGATTTTGAATTATATATGTTTAAATAAGGTTGTTTAAAAGGGATATACATGGTTTTAGGGCAAAACCGAGATGAAATGATTTTTAAATGCCATGGGAAAATTTTATGTTATAGAAAGCATGATTTTGGAGTTGGGTTCTAATTTTTATATTTTTCCAAGCCGTGGAGAATTTACTATGAATTTTCAAAGGAAAATATGGTCATTAGGGTTTATAAATTATTTTGAAAAAATATATTAAGAATTTGGGTCTAAAATTTTATTATGTTAGATTGTAACGGCCGGCCCCTATACCCATGCCAACCAAGAGCAATACTAAGTATTACTGTCAGAAAGCACGAAGGATGGGACTCGATAGGGCTAAATGTTGTACTCATTCCCTTGAACTAACACTGGCACGAGAAATTTCATATTTTTTTTTCTACTTAACTTACCATTCGTGCTCAGTCTCGGTTCAAAGCAATGGTACAAGATAATTTTTTCTCCAGGTTACATGGTACAAAATATAATAGAACATACAGCTCAGCACAATAACAGCAGAATACATAATACATATCATAATAGTAATGTCCACAATACATAGTCCATAGTACATAATACCACTCCCAAAATACATAATAACATACATACCATAATATATATATTAACTACTCATAAGTCCAAGCTGTAAAGTCCAAAACCCCAAAACGTGGAAAATGATAAGAATGCTGCTACAGTCCACGCAACCTAACCTGCAACCACAATCCTCAGACTGACCCGAGGATTATAAAACAAATCACACGGGTCAGACTATTGCTAGTGTGAGTGAAGTAAAATCTATGGACAATTGTTATCACAATCAACAAAGGGAAAAAAAGCGCCACATGTATAAACCAACATGAGGCATAGATGTGTGTGTGAACCAACATGTAGACTTAGTTTCATAAACAATTCATTTAATCAAATAATGGTTTTAGACCAAAAATATCGTATGTAATCCAATACGATACCAACCCAATTATCATATGTAAAACAATATTATAATAAATCACACACACATTCTCCAAAGATACTGGGTTTCCTAAATCAACTTTAATATTTTCCATAAAAATCATAAGATAAAGAAAATTGCAATGTGGGAATTATGGGATAAATGTAACATGACTCATAAAATATACCAAATAAACAAGCGCTAGTATTGTAGAATCACAGTGGTAGAGCTCGAGCGCGCGCGGAGGCATCAGCACCGTAACCTACACATAACCCCATAACACACCTGGCGATCAACCCAGGATAACCAAGACGGTCTAAGGCAAAGGCCGTATGCTACTCGTTCATGGATCTACACGTGGGACCCCCACGCCTCCATCTATCATAGTCCATGACCCACCGATCGGAGATCCCGATCCAAAAAGAATAAGATTAACCCTATGTAGCAGACCGTTGACCTTTGGTGGTAAAAGGGCTAGTGATATACCACCGATTCAGGTAGCAATCCTGAATCAGGTCGGCCAAGATGGAGTTTTGGCCCATTGGTACAACAGAGTCCAATCTATCCCTACCCAAAAATCAAAGGTATTTTTAAGTTTTATTATTTTAAAAAAAAACATGCCATAAGAATCCAAAGTGTTTATAAATTCAAAACACTTCTCAAAAACAAAATCACTGATGGCAAAATTCTCCTAAAATTCTTCAATAAACCCAGTATATGGTTTAAAAGCAATTAAAGTTTAGTAAAACAATTGTCCAAATAATTTGCTAAAACTTATTAATTTTAAAAATTCTTTTTTTTTCGGCTCCGTCGGATTGCACTACTGCAGCCCTCAAATAATGAGCTGCACTGTGCGAAGCCGCAATGAAATACAGTGCGGCATAGAGCTGCACATAATGCAGCCTCACCCGGACTGCACAATTGGGCATAGCTGCACTACAGTGCAGCACTGCTCTGCACTCCAGTGCAGTAAAAGGCTGCACTATAGTGCAACATCTGCTGCACTATAGTGCAACATCTGTTGCACTACAGTGCAGCGCCAGGCGCTGCACACAGTGCAGCTTCCCGTTGCACTACAGTGCAGTAGAGGGCTGCACAACAGTGCAGCCCCCGGTTGCACACAGTGCAGCCGCCTGCTGCACTGCCACAGTGCATCCGGGTGCTGCACACAGTGCAGCATAGGGCAGCACTACAGTGCAGCTCCCTGCTGCACTACAGTGCAGCAGAGGGCTGCACTACAGTGCAGCAGCCGGCTGCACCAAGTGAAGCATCTGCTGCACTGCACAGTGCAGCCTGCTGCACTGCAAAATAGTGCAGCCTGCTGCACTGCACAATAGTGCAGCCGGCTGCACAACATTGCAGCCTGTTATGCAGCCGGGTGCACTGCACAGTGCAGCCGCCGACTGCACAGTGCAGCACAGTGCTGCGCTGCAGTGCAGCTTGCACAGTGTTACCTGCGCAGTGTTACCTGTACAGTGCAGCTTGCTGGCTGCACTGTAACAGTTAACTTTACAAATTTATTTTTTCTTCTTGAAAATTTGATATAACATGTTTTATTTCTAAAACATTCCATCATGCATGTTATTTGTATTAACAAAATTCAGTTATACAATATTCAAATTAACGTATCTTTCAACCAAATTGCTTTTATCTCTTTTCCTTACCATACTAAATTCAATTCTTTTTATTTCAAACCTTTACAAAATTGCAATGTTATTCTAATATCCAATGATCCGAATAATAGTAAATAGAATAAGGGTAAGGAATTAGCAACAATTCATATGTAAAGATTTCAATTTTAGGCCTTCAAGCAATTATAACATGAAATAAAAGAAAAAGCTTAAAACTTCACTCACCTAAAACTCCAAATAGCAATCTTTAAGCTCTAAATCAGCTAGCCTTGGATTGTTTGTCTTTCACCTTTCAATTGCTAACAAAATAGGAAAACCCTAAATAGCTATTCATAAAAAGAAATAGATAGAGTATGATTGATTTATGGATACTTACTCTTAGAATTGGGAATCTTATCTTTTATCCTTTAATTGCAAAGTGGGATTTGTGTTTGAGTGAGAGGATTAGAAATAGGTTTCAGGTTTTCCCCTTTTTTTCTTTTCTGTTTCTCAAACTGTTGTACGTACTGTAAGCAGATAAGAGAGGGAATGGTGTTTTTATTATAAAGCCTCTCCTCTAGAATGTTCTCTCAATTAACCCTTTAGTTTATTATTTTCTTTTTCTTTAAATAAAATATAATCATTTTATTTTGTCTTTATTCTAGATTTTTCTTTTGCTTAACATTATTTCATTCAATTTCTAGAACTTTCCTACATGACATGATATTATTATTATTTATTTAATTTTTTTCTTTTTTTTCTTTTCTCTTCTTTTTTTTTCTTTCCTTTTATACCTAATTGTAAATCAACATAAAAAAATTCTCATCTAAACTTTCATACATAAAACACATTTTATCTCATGTAATTAGTTGTCATTCTTTCATAAAAAAAACATATCATTCTCAATTTTAAACTTTTCAAATAATTTAGGTTAATAAAATGGTTCATTTATTAATATAAATTACATCACCATTAAAAAAAAGACATAATTTATAACGCCAAATAAAAGTAAATTAATTTGTTACAATTTAGTTTCCTCTTAACTCTATTAATATTAAGTTTCCATTTTATTTTCTTTTGTCTTCATTTATTTATTATTTCATTTTTTTCCGTAAATATTTAATTGTCTATTATTATTATTAACAGATTAATTATTAATTTATTAGTTGATTCCCAATTTAGTATCCCAAAAAATCGGGTTGTTACATAGATAACATGGTTAAAGTGAATTTCTGCAATTTTTAGGGATTTTTACTAAGTAATTTAATATGGAAATTAAATTATTTTGAAAGGAAGACCTAAATGATTAATTGTTTTTATAAAAGGAAGGGCTTAATTGTTAAATGTTAAATTGGTTTAGATTTGAGAAAATGCGGCCAATATTATCTAAAATTATTTATAAGTTGTGGAAGCCAATCAAATGTTTACAAGTGGGCAAGTTAGTTATAAAAACTTTTCTTATTTTGGAAAAAATAGCTTTTACCCAAAAAAAGGTGGTTCGGCCTTCTTTGGAAAACCTTTCGACTCAGACCTCTCGACCAAGACCTTTCAACTTCATTGACCAACCAGGTAGAAAGCAATACACATGATATCATTCAGGTGGTATGGAGTGAATTGAACCTAGTCAAAAGGTATGGTGTCGAAGGGTTGCTTTCGAAGAAGATGGTTCCATATTTTATGTTGATTGAGAAAGAAAATCACTTGCCTATTTTCTAAAGACCTTTCGAAAAAGTCGAATGGTTTGGTTTTCAAAAGGTTGTTTTAAAGACCTTTCGACTAAGTCGAAAGGTTTGGTTTTTATAAGTCTTCTACAAGTCCTTTCGACAAAGTCGAAAGGTTAGGTTTTAAAAGGATTTAAGAGACCTTTCGACAAAGTAATATTTTTAAGTATAAACCCAATGCTTTCGAAAGTTTGAATTTCAATGATTTCGAAAGGTTCTAAGTCTTAATGGTTTCGAAAGGTTTACTTTCCAATGGTTTTGAAAGGTTCTACCCTTTTATCTATAATAGTAATGCTTTATCAAGGTCGAAAGATTTCAAAGGAAGTGTTTAAAGTATTAGAGGGGCTAGAGTCTATTGTTTTTAAAGCAGATAATTAAGCCTTTCGAAGAGGTTGAAAGTGTAACCCTTCGACGTTGTCGAAAGGTTTGAAAAGCTCATACTCTAATTTTAAAGGAAATACCCACGGCTTGCATAAAGGAGTTTTGTAATGGCTTTAAGTAAGAAATTTTGAAGAAGTATTGCCTTGATAAAAATATAAGTTAAAGGTGTTAACTATGTTATGATATGTATTTCAAGGACTTTAAACCCACATGAGTGGTATTGTTAAATTGTTGTTTTACTTCTTCAAATATGAGTGGTATTGTTAAATTGCATCTAAGGAGACAGGGTGACAAGAATTATAGGATCCCTTAACTTAGTAGTTATTGGACGTAACCTAAAGGTTCATAGTCAACCCATGAAAACTATGATAATTAGTTATTTATGTATACCAAAAGGTTCATAGTAAACCCATGAAAACTATGATTAAGTAGTTATTGGAGGAAAACAACAGGTTCATAGTTAACTCATGAAAACTATGTATTAAGAACAATTGGCAGGGACTAATTGGTTTGTAGCGAACCCATGAAAACTATATCCGGATTAAGAATTGACATCAGTCAATAAGTTCCTAGTAAACCCATAAAAACTAGGATAAAAAGGTGGCTAATGGAAGTATTAGTATGTTCCTAGTCAACCCATGAAAACTAGGATGTGAAGTGAGTTACTGGATAAGTCCATAAGTTCCTATTTAAACCATTAAAACTAGGATAAGTTGATTAGTTATTGGAATGACTAACAGGTTTAGGGGGACCCAAGAATTATTTAAGTTAATTGGCAGGAGTCTATAGGTTCTTAGTGATCCTATGAAAATATGAATAAGACAGCGAGTCTATTAATTATATCATGGTTATTAGTAAACCCATGAAAACTAAAAAGGTTAATAGTAACCCTAGAAACTATAATTATGATAGGGTGTCAAATTAAATTGGGAATGGGAAATCCTAATTATTTTCAAGTATGCATATTATCTTAATATTTTAAATGTATGATTTAACCATTGTGGATGCAGGAGCACAAAATATGATTTTAGAAAGGTTTTAGGATACTAGTAAGGGGAAAACCCGTTCCGCTAAGCGGCATGGTCTCACTAGATATCAAGAAGGATTGAGATGTTAGATCATTATTCATATCAGTCTTTATGTCTGACTCGAAGTTTTTGTTTTCCCCTTAAACTCTTGGATACTCAATTGAATTCTACTAGTTTAAAATTTAAGGTTCTCAGGTTTCTTCCTTAAAAAATAAAGCTTCCGAAGACGTGCAGGAGGCAGATAGTTATTTAGTGTTTTCTTTTCCGCTGTGTATTTGTTTGTAAAGGCAGATCTATTAGCCTTCTATATACTTAAATCCACCAAGGGGGCATCTTCATATGTCGCTCTTAGCATAATTGTAATAATTATATTTTTCTGAATGTATGTAACGTATTTTGGGATTATGTAATGATCAAAAAAATGTTTTGATTTGAATGTGGAGATGTATGTTTTTAAATTTTTAAATTTTTTTCATATTTCTGTGGTCTGTGTGTCAATATATTTAGCATCGCCGTATTTGGTCGCCAAAGATTAATAACTATGGCCGACTGCAGCATCTGTAACCGTTAGTTTTGGACCTCCAAGTAAGGGGATGTTACATGGCCGTGCTTAAATAAACATAAAGAATGAGTATATAGAAATGGTTTATTAGATAATTAATAAGAGAATAAAACATAGGCATTATGGGTAATAGCCGCAACCATAATCCCATTAACCATTACCCTTAAAATCTCGTTTCCATTTCTTTGCATATTCATTTTTCAAAACTCAAAAACGTAAATCAAAGAAATTTTTTTTACTACAAACCTGTTCCAAGGATCGATCTCAATAGCTTTCTTAAAATAAATATCCCAGGAGTTAAAATGTAAATACCGCCACCCCATGCGGAGACCATGTGATTATAACCAAGTGCTGAACCAAACCCCATCACAGAGACCTATGATTCATCGCCTTTATAAACAAGTAAAATATAAGCAATAACGTAGATATAGCAACTGCCCCATTGTCATAAGATCCTACCACATCTCTAAATATACTAGTTAATGTAGGATTAGCGACATATAAAGCACATACATTATGACATCAAACAGTAACCACACTAACATTCATGAAAAGCAAGCAAGTAAGAAACAGTCAATAGCAGCAAGCAAGCAAGCAAATATAAAAAAAATCTTCCAATTTACATGACAAGCTAGAAGGAAAAACCTTCACTCATGATTACTCGGCCAGGAACAGCAAGCAATAGCCACAAGATAAGCTATATTCCCATTAGCAGCATAACCAAAAGAAAAACAAGGAACCCAAAAGACCAAAAATAGTTAGCCATGCCAGAAAAAAATGGAAAGGCAAAAAACGCAAACCCACAATGCCACAAAACTACCTTATCCAAGAAAGCATGCGATTTGACAACAGAGGACAACACTACTCGCTGCTTCAGTAGTCTTTGTGGTGTTGAACAGTAAAAGAAAACGACTACCATGTCTTTTCCCTTTTTAGAATTTTAAGCCCTAATTTTATTTTATTGAAAGAGAGGATCATAATTTTAGTTTTATTGAAGAAAAATTCTAAGTTTTTGTTTTAAAGGAAATGTTGAAGGACAAGGCTAATAGAAACATTACTTTTATTAAGAGAGGGTGGCAGAGAAAAATTTCGTGAAATGTTAGAGATTTAATGGCCAAAAAACATTGCTAGCGTTTCTAAAATATTAGTAGCAGTAGTTGGCTTTGAAACGCTGCTAATCAATGCAAGCGATAACAAGTTTTCTTGTAGTGAAGCCGGCCATATCCTAGGGAAGGAAAAAGGGAAAAATCAATTAAAGCTAAGCAATCGAGCAAGGGTAATTAATCAAAGATCAAATCTCAAGTTCCTTATCGTAATCAAGGTGAATAATAATCAAAACCATCTCTATTTTTGTTTTTAAGATCATTTGATTTTGGGTTTTATGTTTAAACCTTGTGATGGTTTTGCTGATGATATGCATGGATTTTATGATATGTTTGCAAACAAGATTGTTTGATAGATGTTTAGTTCGGTTTTTAGGAAAAAATCGTATTCATTGAAATTTCGAATGCCATGAGGAATTTATATCTTATATAAAATATTATTTTGGAGATGGATTTAAATTTTTATAATTTTCCAAGCTATGGAAAATTTATTATGAATTTTCAAAGGAGAATATGAATAATTGGGTTTAGAAATTAATTTCGGTAATTATATAAAGCATTTTGGTCTGAAATTTATATATGTTAGATAAAATATTAAAAGTGAATTTCTATGATTTTTGGGGATTTTTTCTGGGTGATTTACTATAGAAATTAAATTAATTTAGTTGGAGGATTAAAATGTTTTAATTGTTTTGCTTAAGAGAAGGGCTTATTTGCTTAATTATTTTTATTTAGACCTGAAATGAATGTGGCAGTTTTTTTGAAAAAAATTGAAATGTTTATGGCAACCAATTAAATTTTTACAAATAGGCAGGTTAGTTAAAAAGCAAGTATTGAAAAGGCAATAAAATGGATTTTGTACAAAAATAATGTTTCACCGCTTTCAGTAGCTACCTTTTGACCCTATACTTCCGCCTCAACCAAGTCAAAACCAATACACAAGGTACCAATGCATTGGTACGTTGTTGATTGGAGAATGATGATAGGTATGGAGTCGAAACCATGGTTTCGAAGGGTTCAAATGTAACACTCCAGATTTTTGGTAACATTATTTATGAGATTTAGTTAGTTAAACTAAATAAAATAATGTGTTGATTAGGGGATTGAGAGTTGAATTTATTTAAGGTAGTCGTGCCTTCTTAAATGAATTAAAAGAAGGGTTTAAAATGAATTAGAGGAGGGATATTATGGGAAAGTGGCCATTCCTATATTCACTTCCTTAGGCCGTGTATTATGTACACATTCATTTAATTTCAAAATTTTCAAAATCAAGGCCGACCACCATTAATAAGGAAAGGAGAAGAGGAAACTAAGGAAAAGCTAAAGGAAAGGAAAATTCAAATCAAACCCATTCGAATCTCAAGCTCCTTAATCTTTAAAACAAAGGTGAATAATGTTTACATCTCTAAATTTTTATGGTTTCATTTTTAAGGTTAAATCCGAATATTTTGCAATAGTATGCCATGTTTTTGAATGATAAAATGATTATATATACATATTGATTTATTTATGTTCATATAGACTCAATGACATGTTTTGAGATGAAAATCCTATTAAATGACATCCAATTGCTTTGCGAATTTTTATGAAGGTCTAAATTGATAATTTAGAGATGGGATTCAATTTTTAGATTTTTCTGAATTTTTGTGGAATTATTATGAATTTTCTAAGGAAGAAAATGGTATTTTGGATTATAAAATTATTTACCGGAAAATAATTTATTATTTGGGTCCGAAAATTTTATATGTTGAAAAACATATAGTATTTGATTTTTTGGAATTTTTCCAGATTTTTCCAAGATGATTTAATAGTTATATAAAATTATTTAAGGTATGAGACTTAAATGTTTTATATCTTATATTATAAAGCAAAACCTTCGATCAATGGGTCAAAGTGAAGCTTTTTCGAGATTTCCCAAAACGTCCATTGTCCCTGTTTCTTAATTCATTTAAAAAACTTAGGCCCCATTTGGCTTGCTGTTTTTAGTCTTGCGTTTTCGTCTAAACTAAAATGCGCATTCCTTATGTATTGTTGGAGAACACACAATTTCGAAAACGAAATTAAAATAGAAAATAGAAAACAAGTTTATTTGATTTTTCGTGTTTTGAGATATAACAAGAGGATGGAAAACAATTCATCTCCTCCATTTCCCGTCCATCGTCGCAATGACTAAGAATTATAAAAAGATTTCCCCCATTTTCTTGTATTTTGTAGTGTGGGTTGAAAACACAAAACTCAAAACGAAACCAAACGGGCCCTTATTATTTGGGTTACTTTGGCATTTTGAACGAAGCGGGATTCGTTAGTTCCATTATCTCCATAGTCTCATACATCATAATTCCAACTGAACAACACCTACCCAAATTTTCTTTTGTCCTCCAAATTACTTTTTACATCACACCAAATATGTTTGTGCCCCTTAGGAATCGTTCATGACTGCAGCCAAGAGTGCAGTAGCAATGACCAAAAGCATTGCTGAAAACACGGTGAAGGATTAGAGAAAGATGCTACAAGAATGGGGATGACAAACCAGCCTTCAATCTATAAGCATAGGAAAAATAAACACAAAAATTATAAAGCGGAGGATCTTAGAACCCAGCTACCATCTTACTTACGCGTTTTGCTTGTTTGTTCGTTTACTCTTTTTGCCAGATCTTAGATCGTTGCTTTGTTGGAATTGTAATTTATTATTACGAGTAAGGTTGTTTTTCCCAATGCAAACACTCCAATGTAGAGATAATGTTTAGTTATCTGAAAGATTCATAATTTTTTTATCATATATCTAGAACTAGAATGTTTTAGGATTTTAATTTTAGTTTTACATTTCTATTAATTGGTTCATGACAAAGTGGTTGATACTAAAAATTTAAACTCAACCATTCACAATTGACATAATGATCGCATTAGAATTCCAAGTCATTTGGATTGTTGTTTCTTCTATGCTAAGTCCATGCATGTTGAATACAAATAGGTCTACAAAATTTCATTAATGATTTACTTATTTAACTATTATTTAATAGTATTCATATTTTAGTAAGAACTCAACAACTTCATACTTATATAATTTTTAGTACACAATTTACATGTTGTTGATTGTACATGAATTGATTCGTTGAAGTAGCTTGGAATTGTCTACACTAATGTTTATAATTTCAAGGTTAAAATAAATAATATATCCCTGTAACAAGATTTTCTACATAATGAAATAACATATGTATCCCTTTTGAAGTATTATCTCATGAAACAGACCAAAGATATAACAAATCAGGTCCAATTCAAAACTAATTTCCAACTTTGATTGTATTTTTCCATGGATACGTATGATGGACGTGCATGTGTACTAGTAATTATAAAGGAGAAAGGGGCTTTTTCAAAAATTGTTTAAATTTTCAAGTAAGGAAAGTCAACAGCATTTTTCAATATAAAAATCAGGCAACCAATCAGATTTAGACAAATAAGGCAGCTTAAGTACAAAAGGACAACTTTAAAGCATAAATAAATAGGCTTTTTACCATTTTGACTCATTCGGCAACTAAGTTCCACCTTTATTCCAAACCTTCCGACGAGGTCGAAAGGTGTCAAACCTCTCGACTAGGTCGACAACCAATGCTCATGGTATCAGGCAACTGGTACGTAGTGAATTGGAAGGGGTCGAAAGGTATAGGGACAAAGTTAAGAGCTACTGAAAGAGATGAAGCTTTGTTTTGGTATTAAAGAAAATACGACTGCTAGCTTTCGACAAAGATCTTTCGACAAGGTCGGCAGGATATAAATGCTTTCGATAACGTCAAATGGTTTAAAAGAAAAGGTTTCGATTGGGTTGCTTTCTTGTTATGATTAAAACCTTTCGACAAGGTCGAAAGCATAGTTGCCACTTCCAACTTTCGACCAAGGTGGATTCGAAGGGGATCATTTTGTTTTCTAAAATTTTCCGCTTCTCCATTGCTTTCGAAGGATTGGCTCCAACACCATCACTTCATTGTTTATGAAATGGTTTTCAAAGAGTTACTTTCAAAGGGTTTCGAAGCAGATGCTTTCGACTTCAATGTTTTTCTAATCCTTTTGCTCAGCTTGAAGTCATAATCCAAATGTTTTAAGCCAAAACATTTAAAAGGTTTCAAAGTAGTTGACTTTGAATGGTTTTAAAAGGTTTCCACTTGTTTTAAAATTAAACCCAATGATTTCGAAATGTTTTAAGTTTCAATGCTTTCGAAAGGTTTTATCAATGATTTCACAGGGGTGGTTCCCCATGCTTTCGACAATATCGAACGGTAAGACCTTTCGACAAAGTCAAAAGGAAACCTTTCGACAAGGTCAAAAGGTATGGGTATTTAATGTTTTCAGAAGGCAAGGGTATAAAGGATTTTAAAGGTGGATGTCATATATCTTAAGGCTTTTCATTGGTTTTGAAGGAGTTACCTTCAAATATTTCGAAAGGTTTTATTAAATGTTTCGAAGGGGTATCCTTCAATGTTTTTGAGGGGTTTTATTAATGGTTTTGAAGGAGTTACCTTCAATGTTTTCGATAGGTTGTTTAAAGGTTTTAAACAAAGGTTTCAAATATAATGATTAGGCAGATAGCCTAAATGTTTAAGTTATAAAGGAATTTAACTTATTTTAAAAAGGATAGATAATCCTTAATGAACATTGTTATCCCACCTTTTGGCAAGGCCGTGACACCAAAAACTTGACAAGAAACCAAGGATAGTTCATCCTGGAGATCGGTTATACATAGGTTCACTATGGATACTGGTAAATTTTGCCCGAGTCCAGATTGAGCTACAATTAATATGACACGACAAGCAAAACTATGAAAGCCAACGTTCCAAATTTCAAGTCAATCGGAGTTCGTATGCTCAAGATATTGATCGATCATGGTTGAGAAATCCAACTCTATTCGTATCCATCCAATTTTGTATCCATTCCTTAAGAGAGATTCAGTTCGTATCCATCGCCTACTGACTTCCTTCGTATCCATAAAATGAAGCTACTTCGTATCCATCATGTTAACAACGCTTCGTATCCATCAACAAATGCCCATTTCGTATCGGTATTCCTCCATCCATCTCGTATCGATCTCCCACCATCGATACGAACAGCAACAACTACCGATCGATACAAAGAAAGCAACATTAAGCATCGATACGAAGGCAGCCTCCAACCATCAATATGAAGTAGCATGCAAGCATCGATATGAATAGAGCCACGCATGATCGATGCGAAATAGTATCGATACGAAGACGACAATGTCATACAAATCCAAACTTGCATCGATCATAACTCAAAATCTACAAGTCCCAATACCACCAAATTTTCACAGGAGCTTACGTACCACCTAGAGAATGTTCATGACCGATCTCGACTTGATCGGAAAAAATCTCGATCGATGCGAATTCGGTTCGTATCGATCACGGATCGAGTGCAAACAGCATGGAATCGATCGCGTGGGCCAACCCACGTGAGAGAAGAAGTCCTCCGAGATCAGGGTGAGATATTTGCTGCCTACGCCTATAAATAGCAACCCTGGACCTACAGAAAATGGACTTTTTTGCTTCTCTATGCCGATACTCTGCCGAAATCATTATTAATCTTCAATTGTACCGTTGTAATCTCTTGTAAACAGGAAGTGAAATTCAATAAACATAAGTCATTTCATAGTGGACGTAGGCAATACGCCGAACCACTCTAAATTCGTGTGTTTCTGTGCATTTTCTTATTTTTTGATTGGTGTGTTTGTTAGATCTGCCTCATTTTACATTTAATTTCTTAATTTTATCTCTTCAAACACATCCGAAGAGTGTTGTGCCCAATTTTGGTACAAATAAACATCATCAACCTTATTCTGAGTAGAGTATATATAAAATGAAAAAATTGCTTAGAGTAAAGCTAAAGATTTATTTTCCTTATGTGTGTATATATATATATATGATTTGATGGACTAAATCATTTTGAAAAGGTTTTCAAGGAAGATTTTAAAGGTAGTCAACCCTAAGAAAATTCAGGTAGTTTGCGCGTTTAAATTCGGACAGTCGGTCCATTTTGAGGGTAGTCAGCCTAGAGGATAATTTGTTTGCAATTATTTCAGTAGAAATAGCAATTACTATGATTGTAGATTCTTGTGTGTAAATTATAATGAAACTATTTTCTAGCTTTTGTACCCATCCGTCGAGGAATCTTCCAAGAATTAACTCACCAAGGGCAGTTCGATATATTATAACGAGTGTTGCAGCACGCTCTTCGCGCATGAATTATTTTCCTTATAAATTTTATATGTTTAAATCAGTCAAAAAATTATTTTTTTATTTTCAAATGATATTAAGATTTGTATATTGTAAAGAAATATTTTGAATTTGTAAAGGAAGATTAATTTTAGACCCTATTTTTAGAAATGTTTTGAATTTGTAAAGCATGTTAAAATGTTATATCCTACTTTTAGAGACGTTTGAATTTGTCAAAGATATTAGATTCTATTTTTAAGTGATTGAGATTTGATAATATATAGAGGGGCATTTTTGATATTTCACGTTGGTACCAAAAAAATGTGACACTAAAGCTATTATAACTATTAATAAGGATCTCCATTGAGATAGGCACTCTTGCTATCAAATTATTGAAGAATACTGGTATTGTTATTAATATAAGACAATACAGCACTTGTTATCAATATTTGCTGATATGTCTGAAATGATTAGGTATATTTTCAGATAATAAAACAATTATTCTCAATATTTGTTTATATGTCTACCACTATTGGGAAAATTTTCATAACACAGCAAACATTTTCAATATTTGTTGATATATCTACAATTATTTGGTATATTTACAAACAACAGAGAAATTATTGGAGTTTTTTCAAACAACTCGGCAATTTAAACAATTATTTAAATTTTGTAGTTTATTAATATATCTGCATTTATTTTTACCTACGGTCATTGTTTCTAAAGAATTCTTCAAGCAGTTTGGTTTTCTCGTCGCCTAGCCTTTGGACATATAAACATTGTTTGACATTTATTTTTGCATCTACAGACATCTCATTTAATCTTGGTTTTTGTAACGACCCTAGATTTTTATTTAATTTAAGTTAATAATTAAATAAAAATCTGGATAAAGATAGTAAAATAAATTGATTATAAATGGGAGCGAGTTTCCCCGATTCAACTTGAAAAATATATAAAGTTATATGGATTTGAAAACAAGACACATATGAAAACATCAAGATAGCAAAAATATATATACAAGTGTGAAACCAAAACAAGATAGCAAACTATCTCCATGCTTTGTACAGCCGAGATAAGATGGAAACAAATAATAAAGTATAAAGATTGTAGACATAAGGGTACAACATAATAAATGCAAGACACAATGTAAAAGTATAATATGAAGCATAAAGTACACAATGAAATATTTTATCAACCGAGACAAAGCATAAGTGTATAGATAATTTTATGCAAATTTGTACAAACTAAATTGTATCAGCCTCCGTTCCTCTGATCTAATTGTACAAAAGAAATTATAATATACAACAAGTACTCAAGCATTAGCCTCCAAAGTTTCTGCTCTCCAGTGTACAAACAAATATAAATATTGTATACCCTGTACAACTCCTCTTTTATATCTATCAACATCTTCATCTCAGTTTTTATCATTCGAAACTGAGTAACCCCTAAAGCAAGCATCCTCTTTAAAACTTGAACAAACATAAACAACTGGAAAATGAATTCAATAACTTCAAAGCTTGAGAGAAGAATCAACTTGATTCGAACCTACAAAGCAACAAATTCAACATAATCAAAGTTGCAGTTCAAAAAAAACATCAGCTTCAGGAATCAAAACCAAAGCATTTAAAACCTGGAACCAAAAATAAGAAGACTGTCCCCTGTTCTCTGTTTTTACAGGTGAGCAAACTTCTAAACAAATCCTTTTATCTGTGAGTAAACTCTTATTTTAAACAGTTAAGTAAATGCAGGATTTGTTGCTTATAAAATTTTGAAACAAGAAACGCTAGCATAGGTAGATTTAAGTGTGCGATATGTTTGCAATGATATAGACTGTGCATGTCTGTTGTGGATATTACCTCTGTTATGTGTAATAATGTTTGAACAAATGATTGTTAGAAACAACAGGAATTAAGTGGTAAAAGTATTTTAAGTAGGAATTGATGATAGTTTAACTGGACTGGAAGCATTACAGTAAGAATCTTAACTTCTCAAAATCTCGACTTTAAAGTTTTGTTGTTTCAAGATTATAACTTGAATCCACGTTGCAAATTAGGATTTTTAAAACAAAATCCATGATTTTTAACATTTAATTGAATGAGGAATCTGAGGTTAACCAGAAAATGGGTTTTGGGTGATTACTGGCGATCGGCGTAGTGCTAGGGGTCGAGATTAATGGTGAAGGTGGCTGGAACGTTGGGGTTTCCAGGAAAAATAGTGTAGAATTTTTCTGATGACGATGGTGGCCACGCGAGGCCAATCTAGGGTTTTGGTGTCAGGGTTGGTCGACAGTTATTTTCGAATTGACGTGATGTCCACGGTGGATCGGAGGCAATCGCGCCACTGGGGAATGGAGTATTGGATGCTAGCGAAGCTACCTTCGAAGTCGCGAAGTGGTCAGTAGTCAGATCGTCGATGTCGAGGAAGTTTTTCAGATGGCAGTTTGGTTCCAGTTGAACTTGAGTGCTCGATTTTGATTTGGGGACGTTTGAGTTGATCGGGGTTATCGAATGGAGTAGAGGGGTTGCCGATGACTTGTCGGTGGTCGTGGCACTGGTCGGCGGCGCCTGGGTTGCGTGTGCACGTACACGCTTGAAGTTGTGTGCATCTGTGTTTCGTTCGGTTTGGGGAAGACGAGATTGGATCGTGTGAGTGTTCGAGATTTGGTAGAGTCGACTCGAAGCAAGGGTCGGGGGTTTTGGAGTTTATCTCGGGTTGTACGCGAGTGATAAAATGCTTCCAGAATTTGAACGAAGCAAGATTTTAAAAAGAACAAGAAGGAAGGGAAGAAACAGATGGTGACGCGAGTTTCTCGGGTGAAATTTCCTTTTGCTCGAAGTAGAATATGGGAATCTCGGGTATTTGTTTGTCTTCCAGTTTTTAGCCTGTAACTTGATTTTCAGTTTTAAAAGTTTGGGTTTTAAAATTTAAATCAAAGTTAATCTGAGTCTAAGGAATATTTAATTCCAGTTTTTGAAATGAAGAGTAAGTTTAAAATGTAAATACTTTAAATAAATTTGATTTAAAATCTCTTCATCACTAAGATTGGTTTAACTTAGGATTTAATGTTTTTATTTAAAAGTTAGATAAAATAATTTAAAGTTAAATTAGTGATCATTTGAACTTGGGGTTTTAAAATGAAAGTTCAAAAGGAAATTTGAAATAAAAGTTTCCAACATATGGAAGTGAAATTTAAATAAATAAATGAAAAATGGGTTTCCTTAAGTAAATGAAGATGCTGTATAAGTTATATTGAATACTTAATTAATTAAATAACTAAAGATTAATTATTAATTACTTAATGAACTTGATTAAGGTATAGTTACTTCGTGTAATTACATAAAGGATAATTAATTAATTTAGGATTGAAAGATAATTACTTTTATTAAAGGTTAACTAATTATGTAATTAACTTAAGGTTAATTAATTTATAAATTAAGGATAATTAATTAAATGATAATTAATTAAGGGTAATTAATTAATTAAAGAATAATTTAATAATTTTAAGTTAATTAATAAGGGATTAAATGTTAATTAATTAAAATGGTTGGTAATTAATTAATGTTGATCGAACCAGGATCAGTGACTAATCTGATTTAATTTTATCAGATAAATAAATTGACCTTACCTATGTATATTTGGATCCTATTGGATGACTTGATTGTTTGATATCCCTGATATATGATGCTTTGTGATATACCCTGATTTATGTTGTGATCTATAATTTACTTATCTGTGATATATATCTGTGATCTGTGAATGAAGATAAGCGATATAGTTTATATCGTTTATCAACTATATCCTGTATTTTGATATGTGATGATTCATTGTGTTGCACTATTGTGTTGAACCTCTGGACTACACTTTTACACACACAAATATGGATTTCACGTGGAAATCGGTTAAGTCACAGATAATTTAAATCCGATGTTTTTGAAATTGAAATTTTAATTTCAATTGATTTTGAAATTAGAAATTTGGGTTTAAAGTGAAAAGCTTTTGAAATAGAATTTCAAAGATAAAAGTTATTTTGAACAACTTAATCGAGTTTTGAAAATTTAAATAATTTGATTTAAATTTGAATTCAAGTTTGGAATTGAATCCTATGATTTGAAACTAGGGATTGAAAATGTTATAAATGTGTTTATCTGAATTTAAACCATTTAAAAAAATGTAATTTTGAGAATTTGAACTTAACCCAAGGATTTCAACTCGTATGGATGAATCAGATTTTCCGAAATAAAAACTGTTGTTTTAAATGATAAAAGCTTTCATGTAAGAAATGAAATTCCAATTTAGTTAAAGGAATTTCAAGATTGAATTGAAAATTGGTTTTCCAAGTTATGAATGAATTCTTCTTTTTGAAAAGCTATGAATTGAATCTGTTTATTTTTAACAGATTTAAAATAATGATTGGTTTAAATCATTTGAAATGGGATTGTTTTGAAAGCTATAAGTTAAATCTTAAAGATTTAACGAGTTAAACTGAAATGGAGATTAATTGGGAAAATCTGTGAATGAATCTTTTATTTAAAAGATTTAAATGTGGAAATTGTTTAAACCATTGGAGGTTGTTGAAAATGAATCTTTTTGTCTAAAGATTTGAAAATGGTAATTTGTTAAACCATTTGAAAAAAAGAAGTTGAATTAATAAGTTGTGACTTAATTGAAATCCCAATATCCATATGATTTTAAATTGCGCTCACTATTCGGGTTAGCCGGGAAAGGACCTTTGGGTCGTATAACCCATTCCGAATATGTGATACGTCGTATATGGATAGCATTTGAAGACCGGTGTTGAAGACCGGATATTTTTGAAAACGGAAGGATTACCGTCGAGTTACTCTGCATCGGCTGATCCCCGATATAGAGGTTTTATCACCCTTAGTGACGGGAAGTCCGGACGTGATTGGAAATTATCCGGATTTGCAAGGGCTTCGTGAGAAGTGCCTTCGGTTCTGTTCGAACCCGGAACAGACTTGTATGGATACATGTCTGACATTACACTTTGAGATATAAAGCCGATTTCTTTCAAATACATCTCTGTTGGTGGCGGAGAATTTATTCTCTTAGCTTAACACCCTTCTCTGAGACGTACGAGCTCAGAGGTTATGTAGTTGAAATTTATCAGCGATATATCCCAATTTGGTAATGTGGCATGCTGAGTGTTGCTGTGAAATGATCAGTGTTTGATCATTTGCGATATGATCATTTGTTTGATCTTATATCTTTGTGATCATCTCTTTGATCATTTGTTTGACCCGAAGCATGGCTTTGTGACAAAGCGTAGCTTTGTGGACGAGACTTCGTCGAGCCTCACACCCCGGAAATGGTCGAAACAGGAAGGATGCGGCAAGGTTCTAGGGAGTAGCGCCCCTTAGTGTATGTCATTCCTTCTGGATAGAGGTGGTATCATGGTATGGAGCCCAGATACTTAACCTATGTGGTTGCTGCATTATTATTATGTGGTTTGTTGGAAATCGGGGATCCTCGGGAAGATCGGTTACGATCGGGGGATGACATACGCGTGTCAGTAGTTACCTATTTTTGCAGAGGTAACCCGGCCTTGTGTTGGCAGAGATCCGGTTAGGTTCTCGGGACGTCATTCCAGAGGCGTTCCTTCGTGGCATAGGAAGTTCCTTAGCCTGACCATTTGTTGAAAATCCAAAGAAACAATACGCGACATGTACGGTTTTAGTTGTATTACCTGCTATGGAATGTGGCGGTAACCTGCTATTGAACATAGTAGCTATAGTAGGCATAAGTGCGGAATGCCTATGCTGGCTAAGATTTATATTATACTTTCGAAATATTTTCTACACTATGCACTAATAATAATATCAAAAATGATTTGATTTTGCGTAGTAAGCATCTTTGACTATCATAAGAAGAAATCTCCTCCAATTCTGCGTTTGCATTGTGTGTGTGGTGGGAGGTCTTATGGTAGTTTCATTTTCCAAAAGCATTGCGGATTTCAATGTTAAACCCTTTTGTGTTTGTTTAAAGATAAATTGTTTTTGTTGCTCACACCAGTCCCACGACTGATCCGGAGTTTATTGTTCCCTTCCTAAACTCTGGGTGCTCATAATTTTCCACACGAGCAGTCTAGAGTTGGGTTTCTTTTCAGATATTCAGGTTTAGTAGATTATCTGGAGCTAGTTCATTCATCGGAGTTGCTTATCTTGGAGTTGTGGATTCATTCTTGTCTGAAGATCATTTTGGAGTTATCACTTCTATTGATATTGTTCCGTTGCTGTTGTTATCTTTTCTTTTCCGCTGCTATTTCTTGTATCATATCTCTGATGTATATTGATATTCATTGTATCACTCTGTTGTATCAGATATTGTATATCAATGTATTATTCATTTATTCCGCTGTGTTATTTACTTAATTGCGTTATAAGCTCCCAAGAACCAGATTCGGCATTTGAATCTACGGCATTTTGAGTACAAGTGAAGTACGGGTGCCGATTTTCGAAGGTCGACTTTTGGGTCTTGACATGTGGTATCAAAGCTAAGGTTGAACTTTAGCTCAGGAGTATAACACATTAAGTAGCTCATTAGAGATAGAGTGAAGTAAACTCTAGAATGAGTAATTCTCAGATATCCGTTCGAACGTCTCAGTAAATTCTCTTACTATTCACTGATAGTAAGTATGAGTGCAAGAAGAGGATGAGATAGGGGACAGGGGAATACGACTATAAATGGTCAATACTCTGTAACAATAAGGAAGCAATCTTTTCTCTATCAATCTCTTTTGTTCGTCATCTTTTCTGAATTCTTCGATATTTTCTGGTAGATCCAGGAAGGAATTCGACATATTAATATGGGACATAAACTCCGAAATGGCCAAAATTGTTTGTTTGGATGAATTGGTTGCTTTGATTGCTATGGCTGATAGGTATACTTTAGTTCTAAACTAAAAGCTTTGAAATAGTATCAATATATCTGTCTATTCTTTGGGACCCGATATGTTCTACGAATGGTTAGTTATCCTTTCGAACTGACCGATGCCTTTGCATATTTCGTAGATCTGGATAACCCGAGTATTTTGTTGATTGTTAAACAGATTCGTTCTTGTATCTGTTATTGATATTCTGATTTGGTAAGCCAAATGCAGAATAGATATTCAGTTGATTAGATGAAATATTCTTCATCTGTCTTTGTTTTCGTGCCTGTGAATTTCGAGGACGAAATTCTTTTAAGGGGGGAAGTTTGTAACGACCCTAGATTTTTATTTAATTTAAGTTAATAATTAAATAAAAATCTGGATAAAGATAGTAAAATAAATTGATTATAAATGGGAGCGAGTTTCCCCGATTCAACTTGAAAAATATATAAAGTTATATGGATTTGAAAACAAGACACATATGAAAACATCAAGATAGCAAAAATATATATACAAGTGTGAAACCAAAACAAGATAGCAAACTATCTCCATGCTTTGTACAGCCGAGATAAGATGGAAACAAATAATAAAGTATAAAGATTGTAGACATAAGGGTACAACATAATAAATGCAAGACACAATGTAAAAGTATAATATGAAGCATAAAGTACACAATGAAATATTTTATCAACCGAGACAAAGCATAAGTGTATAGATAATTTTATGCAAATTTGTACAAACTAAATTGTATCAGCCTCCGTTCCTCTGATCTAATTGTACAAAAGAAATTATAATATACAACAAGTACTCAAGCATTAGCCTCCAAAGTTTCTGCTCTCCAGTGTACAAACAAATATAAATATTGTATACCCTGTACAACTCCTCTTTTATATCTATCAACATCTTCATCTCAGTTTTTATCATTCGAAACTGAGTAACCCCTAAAGCAAGCATCCTCTTTAAAACTTGAACAAACATAAACAACTGGAAAATGAATTCAATAACTTCAAAACTTGAGAGAAGAATCAACTTGATTCGAACCTACAAAGCAACAAATTCAACATAATCAAAGTTGCAGTTCAAAAAAAACATCAGCTTCAGGAATCAAAACCAAAGCATTTAAAACCTGGAACCAGAAATAAGAAGACTGTCCCCTGTTCTCTGTTTTTACAGGTGAGCAAACTTCTAAACAAATCCTTTTATCTGTGAGTAAACTCTTATTTTAAACAGTTAAGTAAATGCAGGATTTGTTGCTTATTAAATTTTGAAACAAGAAACGCTAGCATAGGTAGATTTAAGTGTGCGATATGTTTGCAATGATATAGACTGTGCATGTCTGTTGTGGATATTACCTCTGTTATGTGTAATAATGTTTGAACAAATGATTGTTAGAAACAACAGGAATTAAGTGGTAAAAGTATTTTAAGTAGGAATTGATGATAGTTTAACTGGACTGGAAGCATTACAGTAAGAATCTTAACTTCTCAAAATCTCGACTTTAAAGTTTTGTTGTTTCAAGATTATAACTTGAATCCACGTTGCAAATTAGGATTTTTAAAACAAAATCCATGATTTTTAACATTTAATTGAATGAGGAATCTGAGGTTAACCAGAAAATGGGTTTTGGGTGATTACTGGTGATCGGCGTAGTGCTAGGGGTCGAGATTAATGGTGAAGGTGGCTGGAACGTTGGGGTTTCCAGGAAAAATAGTGTAGAATTTTTCTGATGACGATGGTGGCCACACGAGGCCAATCTAGGGTTTTGGTGTCAGGGTTGGTCAACAGTTATTTTCGAATTGACGTGATGTCCACGGTGGATCGGAGGCAATCGCGCCACTGGGGAATGGAGTATTGGATGCTAGCGAAGCTACCTTCGAAGTCGCGAAGTGGCCAGTAGTCAGATCGTCGATGTCGAGGAAGTTTTTCAGATGGCAGTTTGGTTCCAGTTGAACTTGAGTGCTCGATTTTGATTTGGGGACGTTTGAGTTGATCGGGGTTATCGAATGGAGTAGAGGGGTTGCCGATGACTTGTCGGTGGTCGTGGCACTGGTCGGCGGCGCCTGGGTTGCGTGTGCACGTACACGCTTGAAGTTGTGTGCATCTGTGTTTCGTTCGGTTTGGGGAAGACGAGATTGGATCGTGTGAGTGTTCGAGATTTGGTAGAGTCGACTCGAAGCAAGGGTCGGGGGTTTTGGAGTTTATCTCGGGTTGTACGCGAGTGATAAAATGCTTCCAGAATTTGAACGAAGCAAGATTTTAAAAAGAACAAGAAGGAAGGGAAGAAACAGATGGTGACGCGAGTTTCTCGGGTGAAATTTCCTTTTGCTCGAAGTAGAATATGGGAATCTCGGGTATTTGTTTGTCTTCCAGTTTTTAGCCTGTAACTTGATTTTCAGTTTTAAAAGTTTGGGTTTTAAAATTTAAATCAAAGTTAATCTGAGTCTAAGGAATATTTAATTCCAGTTTTTGAAATGAAGAGTAAGTTTAAAATGTAAATACTTTAAATAAATTTGATTTAAAATCTCTTCATCACTAAGATTGGTTTAACTTGGGATTTAATGTTTTTATTTAAAAGTTAGATAAAATAATTTAAAGTTAAATTAGTGATCATTTGAACTTGGGGTTTTAAAATGAAAGTTCAAAAGGAAATTTGAAATAAAAGTTTCCAACATATGGAAGTGAAATTTAAATAAATAAATGAAAAATGGGTTTCTTTAAGTAAATGAAGATGCTGTATAAGTTATATTGAATACTTAATTAATTAAATAACTAAAGATTAATTATTAATTACTTAATGAACTTGATTAAGGTATAGTTACTTCGTGTAATTACATAAAGGATAATTAATTAATTTAGGATTGAAAGATAATTACTTTTATTAAAGGTTAACTAATTATGTAATTAACTTAAGGTTAATTTATAAATTAAGGATAATTAATTAAATGATAATTAATTAAGGGTAATTAATTAATTAAAGAATAATTTAATAATTTTAAGTTAATTAATAAAGGATTAAATGTTAATTAATTAAAATGGTTGGTAATTAATTAATGTTGATCGAACCAGGATCAGTGACTAATCTGATTTAATTTTATCAGATAAATAAATTGACCTTACCTATGTATATTTGGATCCTATTGGATGACTTGATTGTTTGATATCCCTGATATATGATGCTTTGTGATATACCCTGATTTATGTTGTGATCTATAATTTACTTATCTATGATATATATCTGTGATCTGTGAATGAAGATAAGCGATATAGTTTATATCGTTTATCAACTATATCCTGTATTTTGATATGTGATGATTAATTGTGTTGCACTATTGTGTTGAACCTCTGGACTACACTTTTACACACACAAATATGGATTTCACGTGGAAATCGGTTAAGTCACAGATAATTTAAATCCGATGTTTTTGAAATTGAAATTTTAATTTCAATTGATTTTGAAATTAGAAATTTGGGTTTAAAGTGAAAAGCTTTTGAAATAGAATTTCAAAGATAAAAGTTATTTTGAACAACTTAATCGAGTTTTGAAAATTTAAATAATTTGATTTAAATTTGAATTCAAGTTTGGAATTGAATCCTATGATTTGAAACTAGGGATTGAAAATGTTATAAATGTGTTTATCTGAATTTAAACCATTTAAAAAAAATGTAATTTTGAGAATTTGAACTTAACCCAAGGATTTCAACTCGTATGGATGAATCAGATTTTCCGAAATAAAAACTGTTGTTTTAAATGATAAAAGCTTTCATGTAAGAAATGAAATTCCAATTTAGTTAAAGGAATTTCAAGATTGAATTGAAAATTGGTTTTCCAAGTTATGAATGAATTCTTCTTTTTGAAAAGCTATGAATTGAATCTGTTTATTTTTAACAGATTTAAAATAATGATTGGTTTAAATCATTTGAAATGGGATTGTTTTGAAAGCTATAAGTTAAATCTTAAAGATTTAACGAGTTAAACTGAAATGGAGATTAATTGGGAAAATCTGTGAATGAATCTTTTATTTAAAAGATTTAAATGTGGAAATTGTTTAAACCATTGGAGGTTGTTTAAAATGAATCTTTTTGTCTAAAGATTTGAAAATGGTAATTTGTTAAACCATTTGAAAAAAAGAAGTTGAATTAATAAGTTGTGACTTAATTGAAATCCCAATATCCATATGATTTTAAATTGCGCTCACTATTCGGGTTAGCCGGGAAAGGACCTTTGGGTCGTATAACCCATTCCAAATATGTGATACGTCGTATATGGATAGCATTTGAAGACCGGTGTTGAAGACCGGATATTTTTGAAAACGGAAGGATTACCGTCGAGTTACTCTGCATCGGCTGATCCCCGATATAGAGGTTTTATCACCCTTAGTGACAGGAAGTCCGGACGTGATTGGAAATTATCCGGATTTGCAAGGGCTTCGTGAGAAGTGCCTTCGGTTCTGTTCGAACCCAGAACAGACTTGTATGGATACATGTCTGACATTACACTTTGAGATATAAAGCCGATTTCTTTCAAATACATCTCTGTTGGTGGCGGAGAATTTATTCTCTTAGCTTAACACCCTTCTCTGAGACGTACGAGCTCAGAGGTTATGTAGTTGAAATTTATCAGCGATATATCCCAATTTGGTAATGTGGCATGCTGAGTGTTGCTGTGAAATGATCAGTGTTTGATCATTTGCGATATGATCATTTGTTTGATCTTATATCTTTGTGATCATCTCTTTGATCATTTGTTTGACCCGAAGCATGGTTTTGTGACAAAGCGTAGCTTTGTGGACGAGACTTCGTCGAGCCTCACACCCCGGAAATGGTCGAAACAGGAAGGATGCGGCAAGGTTCTAGGGAGTAGCGCCCCTTAGTGTATGTCATTCCTTCTGGATAGAGGTGGTATCATGGTATGGAGCCCAGATACTTAACCTATGTGGTTGCTGCATTATTATTATGTGGTTTGTTGGAAATCGGGGATCCTCGGGAAGATCGGTTACGATCGGGGGATGACATACGCGTGTCAGTAGTTACCTATTTTTGCAGAGGTAACCCGGCCTTGTGTTGGCAGAGATCCGGTTAGGTTCTCGGGACGTCATTCCAGAGGCGTTCCTTCGTGGCATAGGAAGTTCCTTAGCCTGACCATTTGTTGGAAATCCAAAGAAACAATACGCGACGTGTACGGTTTTAGTTGTATTACCTGCTATGGAATGTGGCGGTAACCTGCTATTGAACATAGTAGCTATAGTAGGCATAAGTGCGGAATGCCTATGCTGGCTAAGATTTATATTATACTTTCGAAATATTTTCTACACTATGCACTAATAATAATATCAAAAATGATTTGATTTTGCGTAGTAAGCATCTTTGACTATCATAAGAAGAAATCTCCTCCAATTCTGCGTTTGCATTGTGTGTGTGGTGGGAGGTCTTATGGTAGTTTCATTTTCCAAAAGCATTGCGGATTTCAATGTTAAACCCTTTTGTGTTTGTTTAAAGATAAATTGTTTTTGTTGCTCACACCAGTCCCACGACTGATCCGGAGTTTATTGTTCCCTTCCTAAACTCTGGGTGCTCATAATTTTCCACACGAGCAGTCTAGAGTTGGGTTTCTTTTCAGATATTCAGGTTTAGTAGATTATCTGGAGCTAGTTCATTCATCGGAGTTGCTTATCTTGGAGTTGTGGATTCATTCTTGTCTGAAGATCATTTTGGAGTTATCACTTCTATTGATATTGTTCCGTTGCTGTTGTTATCTTTTCTTTTCCGCTGCTATTTCTTGTATCATATCTCTGATGTATATTGATATTCATTGTATCACTCTGTTGTATCAGATATTGTATATCAATGTATTATTCATTTATTCCGCTGTGTTATTTACTTAATTGCGTTATAAGCTCCCAATAACCAGATTCGGCATTTGAATCTACGGCATTTTGAGTACAAGTGAAGTACGGGTGCCGATTTTCGAAGGTCGACTTTTGGGTCTTGACAGTTTTGATTTATATTATTCTACCATTTTTGGTTGGATTTCTTTTTCTTTCTTTGCTATTTTGAATTCCTTTTCATTTTCTAATTCAATTTCTTCGGTTGAATTTGATCTTTTTTCCTCATCTTTGCTTTCGATCGATTATTTTTGTTTTTTAGTCTCTTCTTGTGCTTTTTTAAAGATATCATAAAGTTCTTGATTACTTCTGAGACCTTGGGATTCACTGTTGCTTTCACTTGAAAGTGTTTTAAAGTTTGGGTTATATTCTAATAGTTTTGTCCATTTTTCCAAACTTTCCTTTGTATGTTCTTTCGCAATAATGATTTCTTTCATTTTATCTTGTGAAATTTTATCGACATTCTCAAGATTTTGTTCAACTTCAGCAGTTGCATTATTAGCAGCATGATCAATCCCATCTTTATTTCTTTCAGTTGTTTGAACTAAAAAATACATTTGAAATTTAAATATTTAGTACCTTTGAAATAATAATGAATATTTGTTGTTGTTCTCCAAATAATACGAAAAATTAAAGATTATGCAACACTTATTGTTAATTATTGCAGGGTTATCTGCATTTATTCTTTATAAATGCATTTATTTCCTCAAATATTATGAATAAGTGCAGATATATCAACAAATATTTTTAATTTTTATTCAGAAACTATTAATAATCAGAAAATTATCGAATGAAGGATTTGTTTGTTTTGGATCTTTTTCCATAGCAACATTTTTATCTTCATTTTTCTTTGGTTTGTCTGTATCTTTTTCTTCAACATTTTATTTGCTTCGTCATGTTTTTCTTCTTCATTCAAACTGCATCCATCGTCATTCTCATCTTTATGGATTTGCTTCTTTTCATATTGTTTCTTTTCTTCATCATCATCTTTTCTCTCTTCTTCTTTATCATCTTTCCACTCTTCTTCTTCATTTCTATCCTCTTCATCTTCATTCTTCTCTTTCGGGTTAATGCTTTCAACAATTTTTAGCTCCCCTTTCCCAACAATTTTATTCTTTGTAACACCTTCTTACGCATCATCTTCTTCTTCAACATCTTCATCATCCGCTTCATCATCTTCTTCCTCATCTTCATTATCTTCCTCTTCAACATCTTCATCATCCTCTTCATCATCTTCTTTCTTATCAACATTTTTGTTTGTCAATACTTCAAATTGAAGCATCGGCACTATCACTGTCTCTAACTTTTTCACTTTCAGAGAAATCATCTTTGCTACCACTTACTTCTTGCAAGTGTAATGTCATCATATTAGATTCAGTGGAACATGATTCTTTTGTGTATTTACTCATTCCATTTTTAGATGGGCATTTTGATTTTGAAGCTTTTTGTTGTCCATTTCAAGCCTTTGTATTATTTCTTTGTGTTTTTCTTCTCGTTCTTTGTATATCTTCTCATATTCATTGCCTTTTTCTAAAGCATCTTTTAATATGTTAATTTGCTTCCCTTGAACATCCACAAACAAAGAGTTGAAGCATATTTGTTTAGTAGCTTTATAATATTTTTACTAATAATTGCATATGAAACAGCAATTATAACTACTAATTGCAGATACGTCTACGGTTATTAGGGAAATTTATACCATACAGCAATTAATCAGTTATTCTCAATATTTTCATCTTATTATACATGAATTGTTAATAATAGTCGATATATATATATATATATATATATATAAGTATTGCTGATAATTGCAGATATGTCTGCAAGTATTGTTGGTATTTGCAGATATGTTTGCAAGTGTTCAGAATAATATCTTTCCTTCAAATAAGTTCAAAATTTTGCAGATTCTAGTGTATTTATTTGTAGACATAAAGATTTGTATCTCATAGTCAGCAACATGATTGGTTTGAGCATTGAAATATTCCATTTTGCAGCTAATGGGTATGAGTTTTTGTATTTAGGTTTAGATGGCTTTAGCACATGAGTTTTCTCACAAATCCACTACTGAAAAGAAAACAATTAATATCAATATATATATATATATATATATATATAATTTGGCAGCTTGTATATTTAAGTTGAAATATAATACCAATAATAATGTTACACAAGCTATGATTTTTCTTGGCTTCTCGACATATTTTTCTATTTAATCCATAAGATGCTTATGAATTATTTTTGGCCGTGAAATCAATGACATTTTCCTTACATACACAATAGGGAACCATGTTCCATTATATTTCAAGTTAGAATTTGAAACAAGAAATGTTGCAGTCAAATATAGGAGGTGAAGTTTTGTTGTTTCTTCTCTATCCTTATATGTAGTTCCTTTTTGTAGAAAATAACTATTTTTCTATCTTCTTTTTATGAACATTGACGTCCCTTTCAAAATGTATTAGTGATTATTCACACCAGCTACTATTATCATTATTATATCGGTGTTTCCTGGGGATTTGACCAGGCAACTAGTGCTCGGCATCAGAGAGTGTCCGGCATCCAGGAATGTTCGGCGAAGCAACCATCATCCATGAGTACTCGGCGTAGTACTCGGCGTCCTTAGTATCCGGTGTCCAGGAGTGTTCGGCATAATACTCAGCAGTGTTCGGCATCGAGACTACTCGGCGTAGTACTCGGCAGCAAGGGTACTCGGCACCAAGTAGTGTTCGGCAACAACCTATGCTCAGCGTCGACTGGTGTTCGGCATCCCATAAGTGCTTGGCATCAAGACTGCTCGGCGTACCAGAGTACTCGGCATCAAGACTGCTCGGCATGCAAGACTGCTCGGCATACCAGAGTACTCGGCATCGAGGCTGTTCGGCATACAAGGTCGCTCGGAATCAGGGCTGTTCGGCATCAAGACTGCTCGGCATGCAAGACTGCTCGGCATACCAGAGTACTCGGCATCGAGGCTGCTCGGCATACAAGGTCGCTCGGAATCAAGGCTGCTCGGCATACAGGAGTACTCGGCATCCTATGGTGTTCGGCGTAATACTCGTCATCCAGAAGACGTTCAACACGACTAACCAGCACACCGTTCGGCATAGAAGGAATGGTTCGGCGGAACTCGTTCGGCGAACCTTGCTCGGCATACGGCGACCACTGTACTCGGGCTGGAACGTTCGGCAATCAGCCCACTTGGGAAGTCCAGCCCATCTTTGCCTATAAATAGAGGGGCAGGGTCACAGTGAAAGGGATCCTTTTTTGGAGAGCAAATAGGGGGAGACTCTGCCATTTTCAAGACTCATCTTCTCTACTCAAACACCTTCATTCAAGCATTTGATTCACGAATTGTATTTGTAATCAATCAATCATAAAGGAAATCAATAAATTTGAGCAAAGTGGACGTAGGCAATTACGCCGAACCACTATAAATTTGGTGTTCTTACTTTCTGCACTTGAATTAAGTTTGTCTTCTCTGTTTAATTGCTTTCATCACTTATATCTCTACACAATCTTTCTGAACGAGGTTAGTGACCAATTTTGGTGCTAACACTTTGGTGCTTTCACTGAGAATCGAATTCTCAGACCTCAAGGATCTGCTTTGAAGCTACTGGATTGAACAAATCCCCTAAAGAAGATCCGACTTACTGATAGGACATCCGTTGATTCTACTCAGAGTTCATACCAATAACTCTACAATGGCAAGACCACGTACCAGGTCAGCTTCCCTTAATGCGGATGCCCGAGAGACTGCTAGCGTGCAACAAGCAGGACCTAGCAATCAACCAGCAATCCCGAGTGCAGGGATTGCCGCTCAAGAACAGACTCCAGTTGTCACCAGAGTGGAGTTCAACGACTTGATGAGAGAACTTAGGGAAAGCAGGAGACAACTGGGAGAACAGATGCAAGCTAATGCCAACCTGATGGCACAACTCACTCAACAGCAGCAACAGAATGCTGGGGGCAATCAAGCTGCTTATTCCTCTTCTGATAGCTCAACTTCTTCTGATGAGCCACCCAGGCGCAGACGCCGTAAGACTGAAACCGCAAGGGCAGATGCTGCTGTTCGAACAACAGGAGACCGCGACCAAGCCAGAACTGGAAACTTCCGAACTGGAGTACAGGTGGAGGAGGGAGCTCCAGATCATCAAGATGTTAACAATGTTGAACCTCATGACGCACGATTGGCAGATCGCCAGGAAAGGAGGCATCAGCATGGACAGGCACGTAGAACTGACTCCAACCTCCCAGCTTCCATACAGACACCCGATTTGACAGCCATGATCAGGCAACTGATGAAAGAAAATCAGGGCTTGTCAAATGACGATTGGGGAGTGTCAAGAAGTCATACTCCGTTCACGGATGTTGTGCTACAAGCGTCCTACCCCAAGAAGTTTAGAATGCCAACCATTCCTGCATACGAAGGAAAGACTGACCCCAGACAACATGTAATGAGGTATGAATGGATGATGGATTCAGCCAGAGCAAATGATGCCACCAAATGTAGGTGCTTTCCGATTACTCTATCTGGGATCGCTACTATGTGGTTCACCCGACTTCCTCCGCGATCCGTATCAAATTTCGAGGAGTTGGCAAAGAAGTTTATTGAGCAGTTCAGGATACACACTACACGCCCGAAGGACGTGATGTCTCTGTCGAGTGTAATCCAAAATCCCGGAGAGTCGCTGAAGGAGTACTTACAAAGATTCCACGTTGCGGCAACTAAAGTCAGTAATCCCAACGACCACGCAATTCTAATGGCTGTGATGAGAGGTGTAGATCCGGATTCTGAATTCGGGGATTGGCTGGCAGGAAAACCTCCGACTACGCTAGAGCGTTTCTACTCCAAGGCGCACCAGTTCATAAGAAGAGAGGAAGCTAGGTGGGTACGACGAGACAAGGCACCGGGACCCGCCCAAGAGTCAATTAAGAGCAACATTGCTGTGAAGCAATCTGGAGACAATTCAGGAAAGGTCCAAGTCAACGTCCAGAATAAGCCTGTGCAGCCCAAAGAATCCGGAGGAAGGAGTCAAGGAAAGAGGAAAGAAGCGGGAAAGTGGAAGTCGAGAATTCCAAGCTACAACGAGTACACTCCGCTAAAAGCCCCACTTGAGAACATTTACCTATCCACATGCAATACTTTTCAGTACAGAAAACCACGTCCGAAAGAATCGACTGAAGAACAGAAACGGACTGGGAAATATTGCCGCTTCCATGAAACCTATGGACACAACACGGAAGAATGCAGACACCTACATGACGCTATCGAGAAATTGATCAGACAAAAGAAGTTGCAAGAATTTGTGAAGGATCCGCAGGAAGGAGGACAGGGAACGTCCGACCCAGGTCGTGCACCAGCTCCACGTCATCCAGAGGAACCTGCCCGAACTGTTGGGAGACTGGTTATAAATACAATTATCGGCGGACCTCATCCCGCAGATAAGAACTGGCAAGAGATGGAGCGATATGCGGGCTCCTTGAAGCATGCGGATTTCGAGTGCTGTTCAAACGTAGAGGACGGGGCCCCTGCTAAGCAGCAGCGCGTGATGACAGACGATATTGTGTTCAGAAACAGAGACGCTGATCAGATAGAGGCTCCGACCATCGATCCCATGGTCATATCTGCAACAATCGGACCAGCGTATGTAAAAAGAATCTTGATTGATTGTGGAAGTTCAGTCAACATCATCTTCAAGAAGGCATATGATCAGATGAAGCTAGAGACAAAAGACTTGAAACCATCCAAAGCTCGAATCCACGGTTTTAACGGCGCTGCGACTGATGCAGTGGGATATGTCGAGTTACCAGTTGAACTGGGACAAGGCGAGCGTCGGAGGGTACGAATTCTACCCTTTGTAGTTTTGGATGTGGACTCTCCATACAATGTTTTCTTGGGTCGGCCGGCCCTGGCTGAATTTAGGGCGGCACTAGCCCCGTGGTGCTTGACTTTGAAGTTCCCAACTGACAAAGGAGTAGGCATTGTTCACGGAGACCAAGCAGCTGGTCGTTCTTGTTATGTGGCCGAGCTCCGTGAAGCCCACCGGAGGGAAAAAGGAAAGGGTACGGACAATCCTGTCCGCATCCTCAACACGAATAATTGACAAGTAGTGCCCGAGCCCTGGCTCGGGCATAGTTCTCGGATCTACGGAGATATAGATCCGAGAGACGACGATGAGAAACCCAGGGAAGAGAAGGCGGCACCGGCTGAATTAACAATCGACATTTCAGTTAGCCGTGACGACCCTTCGCGAATACTGAAAATCGGATCACAGTTAAGCCCCGCAATGACAGAAGACCTTAGCGACTTCCTCCGAGCAAACCTCGATGTTTTCGCCTGGACGCATTCTGATATGTGTGGGATTTCTCCCGCCATCACAAGTCATATGTTGAACATAGACCCGAAATACGTCCCAGTCAAGCAAAAGAGGAGAGGAATGGATCCAGAGAGATCCGCCGCTCTTGGAGAGGAGGTGGACAAACTCAAAGCAAATGGGTTCGTCCGCGACGCCCTCTACCCGGAGTGGGTCTCCAACCCTGTGCTAGTAAAAAAGGCAAATGGGAAATGGAGGACTTGCGTAGATTATTCCGACTTGAACAAAGCATGCCCTAAGGACAGTTTCCCGTTGCCTAGGATCGATCAGTTGGTCGATTCCATAGCAGGACACGAATTATTGTCATTCATGGATGCGTACTCAGGATACAACCAAATCCCAATGCATATTCCGGACCAAGAACACACCAGCTTCGTTACAAATGTCGGGCTGTATTGCTATGTAGTGATGCCCTTTGGATTAAAGAATGCTGGAGCAACTTACCAACGTCTGGTGAATCGAATGTTCAAGGACCAGCTGGGCAAAACCATGGAAGTCTATGTGGATGACATGCTCGTGAAGTCACGGCAGTCAAACGACCACATCCAAGACTTAGCTGAAATGTTTAACATACTCAGGTCCTATGGAATGAAGATCAACCCGCTGAAGTGTTCTTTCGGCGTTGCATCAGGGAAGTTTTTAGGATTCATCGTCAACGCTAGGGGAATCGAAGCCAACCCAGAAAAGATCCAAGCCATTCGAGACGTACAAGCACCCAGGACTATAAAGCAGGTACAGAGCTTGAACGGGAAAGTGGCTGCGCTAAGTCGGTTTATATCCAAGGCAACTGACAAGTGCATCCCATTCTTCGACATAATAAAGAAAGGAAAGAGGAATTTTGAATGGACGTCTAGCTGCGAGGAAGCTTTCCAGAACCTGGTAAGGCATCTGGAGAGCCCACCGATGCTATCTAAACCAGTTGACCATGAGATGCTGTATGTTTACTTGGCTATATCCCCTCATGCGATAAGCGCAGCTTTGGTCCATGAGGAGGATCGAGTCCAGAAGCCGGTATATTATGTTAGCAAGCGTTTAACGGGGGCAGAGAAGAATTACCCTAAAATTGAGAAATTGGCTTATTGCTTGGTGATTGCATCACGCAAGCTACGCCCATACTTTCAAGCGCATTCAATCGGCGTTTATACCGATCAACCCCTGAGGCAGGTACTTCAGCGACCAGAAACTTCTGGAAGATTGCTAAAATGGAACATCGAGTTGAGCCAATTCGATATCGCGTACTTACCACGGAGAGCTATCCGAGGGCAAGCGTTAGCAGACTTCATCGCTGAATTTACCATACCCATCAAACCGGACGATCACGACATCATTCCCCCCATACGATGGAAGTTATACACTGACGGTGCATCAAATGACCGTTGCTCCGGCGCGGGCGTAGTTCTTATGACTCCGGAAAACCGATCAATCTGTTATGCCCTGAAGCTCGATTTTCCGGCTACAAACAACGAAGCTGAATATGAAGCATTGATCGCTGGCTTGAAGCTTATCAAAGAACTCGGAATCAAATCAATCGAAATCTTTTGTGACTCGCAGTTAGTGGTATACCAAGTGCGAGGAGACTACCAAGCAAAAGGACGAAAGCTTGCTCCGTACCTCGTTCAGGTCCAGGAACTACTATCAAATCTTGAGCGTTATGACATTTCGCACATCCCTCGAGAACAAAACAAAGAAGCCGACTTGTTGGCTAAGTTCACAAGTACCGACGATGTCCAGCAAATGGGATTGTATCCCGTGGAAGTCTTGCATGCCCCGAGTACGGGCGAGATGAAAATCGATCTTGTGTTGGAAACAGAGATCGAGAAGGACTCGTGGATAACCCCATTCAAACTGTACCTGACAACTGGGGCTTTACCAGAAAGAAGAAGCGAAAGACGACAGGTCCTTCGAAAGGCTGTGCGGTACGTAATGCAGGATGGATCCATGTACCGGAAAGGATTCTCAATCCCATTACTACGATGCATCGCTCATGATGAAACAAAGCGAGTCTTGAGGGAAGTCCATGAAGGGGAATGCGGCGACCATACTGGGGGGCAAACGCTAGCAAAAAAGATCCTCCGCTATGGGTATTACTGGCCAACCGTAAACCGGGATGCCGCGGACTACGCAAGAAAATGCGACAAGTGTCAAAGATATGCAAAAATCCCGAGGGCTCCGTCAACGGAACTCACACAAATGATCAGCCCTTGGCCATTCGCGATCTGGGGAATCGACATAATCGGCTCTTTGCCTCTATCCAAAGGTGGTGCGAAATACGCGATAGTTGCGGTCGACTATTTCACGAAATGGGCCGAGGCAGAACCTTTGGCCACTATCACCTCTAAGAAAGTCATTAATTTCGTTGTACGAAACATCATATGCCGCTTTGGTCTTCCACGCACCATCATTACGGATAACGGAACGCAATTCGAAAGTAGAGAGTTCAAAGAGTTCTGTCTAAAGTACGGCATCGAGAAAAAGTTCGCTGCCGTTGCACACCCAAAAGCTAACGGACAAGTCGAGGCCGTTAACAAGGTAATCAAGTCCATACTAAAGAAGCGTCTGGAGAAGGTTGGAGGCAAGTGGGTAGATGAACTCCCGACGGCATTATGGGCATATAGGACTACCCACAAGTCCGCGACCGGCCACACTCCGTTCGCCTTGGCATACGGTTCTGAAGCCGTGATACCCGTGGAACTTGAAGTTCCATCGCACCGAGTGACATACTATGACCCCAAGACGAACCAAAACCTCTTGCTGGAATCACTGGACTGCATCGACGAAAAGCGTGAAGAAGCTGAGTTAAGGGCGGCGGCGCACAGACATCGAGTCAAGCGCTACTACGATGGCAGAGTCCGCCCAAGAATCTTTGATGTGGGTGATCTCGTTCTGAAACGAGTCTTCCCAGTACCATCACGCATGAATCCCAGCTGGGAAGGCCCATATGCCATTGAACGGAAGCTTGGAGAAGGAACATTCAAGCTAGCGACCGTTGATGGCACGACACTCCCCCGAGCATGGAACAGTGAACATTTGCGGCACTATTACATTTAGCATGTTTCCCTTTCTTGTTATAGGCATTATTGTTTTCCGCATGTTTCCATTCAATAATGACTTAGTTTCCTTTTGAAGTTGTAATCGAACAATTTAGTTGATTTTCATTAATAAAGGCTTGAAGCCACATTTTCTATGAAGTTTCTGTATCTCTTAATCGAATGATAAATTACATTATTCTGTGCGGCGTACAGACTCATACAAACGATTTCCAATCTCCGAATCCCCAGAGTGCGGAGCGGAGTACTCTAAGTCCCCAGAGCGCGGACTAGAGTATAAACGATTTTACAATCTCCGAATCCCCAGAGTGCGGAGCGGAGTACTCTAAGTCCCCAGAGCGCGGACTAGAGTATAAACGGTTTCCAATCTCCGAATCCCCAGAGTGCGGAGCGGAGTACTCTAAGTCCCCAGAGCGCGGACTAGAGTATAAACGATTTTCCAATCTCTGAATCCCCAGAGTGCGGAGCGGAGTACTCTAAGTCCCCAGAGCGCGGACTAGAGTATAAACGATTTTCCAATCTCCGAATCCCCAGAGTGCGGAGCGGAGTACTCTAAGTCCCCAGAGCGTGGACTAGAGTATAAACGATTTACAATCTCCGAATCCCCGGAGTGCGGAGCGGAGTACTCTGAGTCCCCAGAGCGCGGACTAGAGTATAAACGGTTTCCAATCTCCGAATCCCCAGAGTGCGGAGCGGAGTACTCTAAGTCCCCAGAGCGCGGACTAGAGTATAAACGATTTTCCAATCTCCGAATCCCCAGAGTGCGGAGCGGAGTACTCTAAGTCCCCAGAGCGCGGACTAGAGTATAAACGATTTCCAATCTCCGAATCCCCAGAATGCGGAGCGGAGTACTCTAAGTCCCTAGAGCGCGGACTAGAGTATAAACAATTTCCAATCTCCGAATCCCCAGAATGCGGAGCGGAGTACTCTAAGTCTCCAGAGCGCGGACTAGAGTATGAACAGTCTCAAGTCTCCAAGTCCCCGGAGCACAGTGTCAGCAAACCAAATAAAGACAAGAGAATCATCCAAACAAGAAGAAACTGAAATTTTATTCGATAAGTCCAAAATAGGGATACAAGATCACTCCTACAAAATTCGGGTCTGTACAAACTACAAGTTATGAAAGGTAGAAACTATTACAAACTTAAGCAAAAAACTTGTTGAACAAGTGCATCGATCATTTCTTCGACTTCTTCTTCTTGTCCGCCTTCGGTGTCTCCGACGACTCCTCTCCCTCACGTTTCTTCTTGGACTTTTTGCTTGCTAAAGAGACGGAGTCAGGAGTAGGAGACGGAACATCTAATGGTTTGGACCTGCCCGGGAGAATGATTTTCAAAGGTCTATTCCGCGGGTCAGTAAGTTCCAGGACTTCGGATTCAACCTTGACTTTGACCTTTCTCTTCTCCTCGTCGGCGAGACGATCCTTCATGCTCATCTCTGAAGTATGCTCAGAGGCGCCAGTAATTTTAACTTCGTCGCTTCCTTCGGCCGGAGACGAGGTGTCAAGTTTGTCATCATCAAGCGCCCCGATCACTTGAGCGTCTGGGCCGGGAGTCACCTCTGCGTGAGCAGCGTCGCTTGTTTTCCCCGCTTCCTCCTTGGCGTCGTCGCTCCTCGGAGTTGGCTCAGTGTCAGAACAACCTGTGAGAAATATAAGAAGTGGGCATTAGAACAAATAACCACTGTTGAAAAATGACGGGATCACTTCGATTTCTAGAGAAAGAAGAATATCCTACCAGGATCAGGTTGACTGTCGGTGGCGCGCGGGGTTTCACCCTCCAGGATAGGTGACAGCACATGAACGCCAAGCCCGGGATCTTCGGGATCATAACTGGCGTGTTGCTCGAATGGATCAAGCGTCGACCGATCGGCCGATTGAGCAGCATAAGGAGCGACAATGTGAGGAGTAGTAGTGTCGGCCTCTGACGGGCCAGCCTCGTTGTTCTTCTCTTTCGAAGGGGAAGAGCCTTTGCCATAGAGAGCCAATGCTACGGATAAATCCGATGGCTCATTCCCCCTCAGGAACTCCTTCACCAGTGCATCCTCGTCGATTTCTTCGGAGCCTGATTCGACTTTCTTGATCTTTATCAGAGTCTCCCATGCCTCAGCCAGGGATTCATGGTAGCCGTCGCCCAAGAATGTTAGGTCGCGATGCATAAGGACGCGGGCTCCGTACTCGGCAATCAACGGGTCAAACATACTTTTGACCTCTTCCCTGCCAGCCTCTGCGGCCGCCTCAAGGCGAGAATCAAGCTCCTCCTCAGCCATTCTTTTACCCTCCTCACGGGCTTCATCCTTCGTTCTCTCGACCCCGGCAAGTTCACCGTCGAGCTTTGCCTTGAGGAGCCGGGTAGCAACAATCTCATCGCAATACCGCTGTGATTCTTCCTGAGCGGCTATTTTGTCTTCTTTCTCCTTGGAGAGTTGTTCTTTCAGCTCTTTGACTTGAATAGCGAGCACGTCCCTTTCTTTTTGAACAGAGTCTTTTTCTAGGGCAAGGGCGCCGCTGCGCTGAACTGCTTCATCAAGCTCCTTTTTGTGAGCCACCTCTAAGCAAGTAACTGCCTCGGCAGTATCTTTTGCGCCTTGTTCAGCGGCTTCTAGCTTTAACTTATAAGAGGCGAGCTCTTCGTCTTGGAGTTTGATGATTTTCTTATTGCTGTCAGCCTCCAGAGTCAGACGGTCAATCTCGTGTTGACGCTCAACAGATACTTCTGATATCTTCTCCACCAAGTGCACGAATGCGTCATGTTGAACATAGACGTCATTGTTGCATGCAATGGCACTTTGCTTCACGTGCCCAGGAATGTGATGGATGGCCGGGAGGAATTTCAAACCGTCAAAACAAATCTTCGAAAACTTGGCCTTAAGGTCGACCATCTTTTCCGCAACGGTTGGGTCCACGGCAGGAGCAGGAGGAGGAGGCTTAGAGAATTCCGTTCTTTTACGCGGCTCCCGAACTTGCCTCGTACTCGATGAACTGGAATGTTGTTCTCGAGCAGCATCTGACTGATAGCCCTTCTGCAGAGACTTCTCTTTATCCGGCTCAGTTGCAGGAGGAAGATCACGGGACTGAGAAGATTGATAGTGCGCTTTCTTGCGATGAGACGATTCGTGCGGACGATTGTCCCTATCCTCATAATCACCTCGGTCCCGGCGTCTGCCCGAACCGGAGTTCCGTCCGGAGTGATGAAATATTAAAGACCCTTGAAGGCGATCAAGTCCGTGGGAGCGGCCCATATCACCTGCAAAGAAGGAAGATAACAACGAATTAAGGAGAATTCACGAATTAAAAAGACTTGAAGTATGCTATGGAATGCGCGTGTGCGTGTGTGTCCTAAGTGTTCCCCCCGACGGACCCGTTCGTTTGTCTTTGCTAATCGGGGTATTGTCTCTGTGAGCCGGGAGTTGAACTCCTACATTGCCTCTAGCGGGCGACGAGAATTTGAGAGCTTCAGGATCATCGAACCCATAATTAAGTATGTCTTCGGGGATAGAGAGGTTCGAGAGACCCCTTAGAGAACTCTCCAGACGCTGTGAAGAAACCTCTTTTTCATGAGGGATAGGCGTAGGTTTTGAGGTGTCGCCGACTTTCTCTTTCTGAACCGTATATTTCAGCTTTTTCTTTCCCTTCGAAGGGGAGGATGACGTCTCAATATCCTGGATTTCGATTGCCGGATTCCAAGCAGGACCCACGTTCTCGCCCTGAGTGTCGGGTGCATCACCCTCTCTACGCTCGCCTTCTTCGTGCGCGACGGGAGCGCGACGTGACGACGGGCCGGCAAGTTTTTTCCCTTTACCGGATGGAGGTTTGGGAATTGTAACGCCTTCTGGAAGGCTGACCCGACGATCAGGAGCTAGCAAGCCGAACCCCGACAGCGATTCATTTGAAATGATAGCTCGAATATCTCGGTCCTCGGCCGGGAGAGCTCTAATCGCGTCAACAGCATCAGAATATCCTCGGCCTTCCGGACGCGGGTTAATACCTGAAAAGATGAGATGAAAAGTTAGGAAAAAACATGACTCCCATTAAGTACAAGTAACGGTTCAGCAGAGAGACTTACTGCCTTCAACCCATCTCCTAGCGAAACCAGACGGGCATCGCACATAGAACCATTCCTGTTTGTACAGGGCGAACTTGCTGCAGGCCCCTGTCAGGATCTGGCACTTGTGATACGGCTCGAGGAAGATGAAGGAGGGGCTATCTTTCCGTCTCTTGAACATGTAAATGTATCGAATATCACACGGGGTTGGAGGTCTGGAGAAGACAGCCATGAAGAGTAAATAAGTCCCATATAGGAACGCATGACCATTCGGGTGCAGCTGCGACGGAGCGATATCTATATACTGCAGCACATCCCGGAGAAATAGGTTAAACGGAGGCACGCTGCCCATCCAGCACATGAACTTGTTGCAGGCCGTGTACCCGACCGGGGGCAAGTGAGGACGGTCGTGTCTCGAAGGAACTAACACGTCGGTAAAGGGAATTCCGTGAATGGAACATATCCGTCGCAGAGCGGCCTCGTTGATCCTCGAGGCTTGAGAATCGACCAGATTGTCCAATAAGATGGTTGACTCTAGAGCATCGGGCGCCAGATTATGAGCGGGAGAGATTGACGGATTGGAAGCATCTGCGGCTCCTTGCTTTGCTGACGGCCCAGGCCTGTCAGATACGGTGGCCGAACTAGATTTTCCTGACATCCCGAATAAATAATGAACCTGGCTAAATGCTTGAGAAAGCTATACTTGAAAAACGTTGAGCGTTAGAATCAGCATCACGAATTTTCCCCCCACGTGGTGTGTGAACTAGTGCAAGCAATTGTGTAAAGACAGCAATAAAGATATAATAATTAGCTGCGGATCATCGCTTTCGAAGACCGTCATCGCTGACCGTCTCAAAGGCCCGCCTTGAGGTAATTACAGTTTCAGGTTCAAAAGACATATGATTTCTAGAGTGACCGGCCTAAGTGTAGTTTAACATTTATACTGATCGGCATTTTAGTTATGTTCATCGTCCTAAGTAAAGTGTTCGGCAATTGTATTGTTCGGCATATAAGGTGTTCGGCAATTACATTGTTCGGCATGAAAGGTGTTCGGCAATTGTATTGTTCGGCATATAACGTGTTCGGCAATTATATTGTTCGGCATGAAAGGTGTTCGGCAATTGTATTGTTCGGCATATAACGTGTTCGGCAATTATATTGTTCGGCATGGAAGGCGTTCGGAAATTATATTGTTCGGCATGTCAAGTGTTCGGCAATTGCATTGTTCGGCATGTGAAATGTTCGGCGTTTGGGCATTGATTGGCTTTGTTTCGTTCGGCTCAATTATAGTTCGACTTGTTAGTGAGCGTTCGGCCTGGCCTTGCCCGGCTGAGGTACCGTTCGGCAACTAACCGTTACACCGACCGGCACATGACCACATGCGCCGGAGCAGCGAACGGCGCCATTACCCTCTCCAACACCTCTCATTCTTTTTCTTCCTTTTTGACCTCGATCCAACACGAGGAGACTAAGGCAATAAGCGGACATACTCCTAACCCCTCCACGCTATGTCGTTCGGCAATACAGACAAGCTATACAAAAACCCTCTACACGACTTCGTTCGAACATCTCGTTTGAGTTTACGATGAAAAATACCTAAGTATGCAGATCGAAGATTGAGATGAAGTAGTTAAGTCTCAAATTCGGACGATTCAACGGAATTGTGAGAGCGGAGGAAATAAGAAGTAAAAGGAGAAAAGGAAGAGAAGGGACTGGTTTTATAGAGGGAAATGGAGGAAGTCGAAGGGGCTATTCCCGGTAGAACCGGTCAATACCGGAGTACTCGGCGTTAGGGTGGAATGACGTTCGGCACGCTGGGAACGTTCGGCTCAGAACGTGTCGTTCGGCATCCCAAGCTTGTTCATCTCGCACCTCCCTTTGCTAGCATTCTCGAGAGGGTACCTCCGAGGTAGATTGTACCAGATTCAAAGCGCATCACGTTCGGCCACGCAATACACTTTGGGGGGCAAGTGTTTCCTGGGGATTTGACCAGGCAACTAGTGCTCGGCATCAGAGAGTGTCCGGCATCCAGGAATGTTCGGCGAAGCAACCATCATCCATGAGTACTCGGCGTAGTACTCGGCGTCCTTAGTATCCGGTGTCCAGGAGTGTTCGGCATAATACTCAGCAGTGTTCGGCATCGAGACTACTCGGCGTAGTACTCGGCAGCAAGGGTACTCGGCACCAAGTAGTGTTCGGCAACAACCTATGCTCAGCGTCGACTGGTGTTCGGCATCCCATAAGTGCTTGGCATCAAGACTGCTCGGCGTACCAGAGTACTCGGCATCAAGACTGCTCGGCATGCAAGACTGCTCGGCATACCAGAGTACTCGGCATCGAGGCTGTTCGGCATACAAGGTCGCTCGGAATCAGGGCTGTTCGGCATCAAGACTGCTCGGCATGCAAGACTGCTCGGCATACCAGAGTACTCGGCATCGAGGCTGCTCGGCATACAAGGTCGCTCGGAATCTAGGCTGCTCGGCATATAGGAGTACTCGGCATCCTATGGTGTTCGGCGTAATACTCGTCATCCAGAAGACGTTCAACACGACTAACCAGCACACCGTTCGGCATAGAAGGAATGGTTCGGCGGAACTCGTTCGGCGAACCTTGCTCGGCATACGGCGACCACTGTACTCGGGCTGGAACGTTCGGCAATCAGCCCACTTGGGAAGTCCAGCCCATCTTTGCCTATAAATAGAGGGGCAGGGTCACAGTGAAAGGGATCCTTTTTTGGAGAGCAAATAGGGGGAGACTCTGCCATTTTCAAGACTCATCTTCTCTACTCAAACACCTTCATTCAAGCATTTGATTCACGAATTGTATTTGTAATCAATCAATCATAAAGGAAATCAATAAAGTTGAGCAAAGTGGACGTAGGCAATTACGCCGAACCACTATAAATTTGGTGTTCTTACTTTCTGCACTTGAATTAAGTTTGTCTTCTCTGTTTAATTGCTTTCATCACTTATATCTCTACACAATCTTTCTGAACGAGGTTAGTGACCAATTTTGGTGCTAACAATCGGTTACTTGATTACAGCTTAACGGACTTAGCTACTATTATCATTATTATATCAGTTTGATTAACCAGTTTGGTTGCATGAAGGGATTTGCAAAATATATGTTTTAAAGAGGATATTAGTGAGGGAAAACCTATTCGCTAAGCGGCGTGGTCTCATTTAATATCAGTAAACAGAGATGTAATAGTATTATTCACACCAGGCTTTATGTCTGACACGAAGTTTTTGTTTCACCTTAAACTCTTGGGTACTCAAAATTGATTTGATTAGGCTGAGGGTTAAGGTCTTTGGGTTTTAGAAATTTTGACGAATAAAGCTTTTGAAGACGAGCAGATGGCTGACGGATAGCTAATTAGGAGTTATAGTTTTATCTTGTTTTGATTATGTTGCGTATATTAAGTCAGATATGACTATATATACTCTAATCAACCAAGGAGGCATCGTCATATGTCGATCTTGGCATATTTTGTAATAATTATATTTGAACTTAACCTTGGAAACGATATGAGATTATATAACATGGATATGAATTTGTTTTGAAATATAATCTGTAAAATGTTGTTTTTGGAAATCTATGAATTCATTCATATTAAAGTGCTTCTGATATTATAGATACCATTAACATTACCGTATTTTGTCACTAGAAGTTAATAATATGGATGACTGTAACATCTGTAGCGCTAAGCTTTTGGCCTCTAGATACGGAAAGTTACATTGCCACTCCTCTGCGTTGTCGAATTTATTAGGTAGCATATGTTGTCCAGTTTCTCAATTTTCACTCTTAACAGTAGAAGCTATTCATTTAACAAAATCGGTCTTGACTGCCTAAATTAAACCTGAGTTATTTGATTCTTCTTTGGATTTCTTATTTTGTTTACTAGATTTGAGTTATTGAATTTTGTTTGCTTTGATGTTTGTGTAGCTACTCACATCAATAATAACAAGAGTTTCGCGGTCAAGATTGTAATTTATTATTTTTATATATTGTTTTTCAATGAAATTCAATAGCATTACTCATGTCTAGCACTGTTACAGTGTAACATTCATGATTATGATATGTTTTTAGGAACTAAAATATTTAATACATAATTGTCATATTTGTTATACAGATCTTGAATACAGTGATTTGTATTATTCCTTTTGGATGTTTATTTAACAAAGTAATTGCTAACTAAAATTTTATTGTACTATATTTTATGGTCATAGCATTCTCTGGCTAGAAAAGAAATGTAATGCAAAAGTTTTTAAAAAAAATTCACCGTCGTGTACAAAATAGGATGACTAGATATTGACAGTTCATATATGGCCAAGTTATATGCATGCCAAACAAGAAAATTAATAATACCAGTTGTTGTTACTCCATCATTAAAGAAGCTAAGAAAGAAGTATTTAAGGCTTAGTTGTATATGAGGATGACTAAACCCCATTGTAATGAAAAGGGTGAGAAAAACTAATGCATAAATTTGATATCCACTATTACATGTATATACATTAAACACTCGTCTTTTGCTTTATTTATTTTTAAAATGCAAGCATATTAATACACAAATTGTACTTTTGTGCAGTCGTACTCTTTAAAATAAGAAAATAAAGAATTCTTACATATTTTTTTTTTCTTAACAAATATGCTACCTTATTTCTAATAATGTACTTTTATGTGTTGACAAGAATGGTATTTTTTTATGCATGTCGAGGACTTGCTTAAGTGAGAAGTTATGTTGATGGGGAGATGTTAATAGCTTAATTAATAAAGCAAGCTTATATTATTTCAATTCTACTCTAGTCAAAATAAACTAGCTTCAGTCATATGCTTGCTCCAGCTGAAATAGCTCAAACTAACTGCTGCTCTACAACGATCTCGGAATGAAAAAAAACAGCTTCAAAACTTACTGGAGAGAAGAAGCTCCTAAAAGGTATGCCACACACACACCAACAAAATTCATCGTATTCCAAACATACGTCGACCCACATTATAAACTAACTTTCCGGATTTATCTGCCAGGTTTGGAAATTTGGAAATACTCATGCACACAGATAGAATTGTAGCATAAAATAATATCATTGGAAAACAACATTCCTTACCATAGCGAGCAACTCTGCAATAGCGTAAGAAGGTTACCAACTTAACCACGTAAAGCACGGCTGTCAAATTAAAAGTACTAAAAATGCATATCCTTGCAACTGAACAGGTAATTGTATGCGTAAACAATTCCATTGAGGTGTGTACATTACCAACGAAGACTTATACTGAGGTCACGTAAGTTCAGCAGCGGACCATTATCGAGTGACCTAGATCTGCAAGCATCAAGTTCATAAAATAGGTACACTCAAATATCCACTTTTACTGTAACGACCCGCTATTTTGGACCATTCGCATCCGCACATGTCGGACTTGAATAATTCAAAATACCACGTTGTTAATTTAAATTTGGCAAAACTGAACATATACAGTAAATAAGTAATCACAGATCACAGACACAGAGTAATAAGTGCAGCGGAAATAAAAGATAGTAGTTCATGAAGCTATTATATACATATCAGAGTTAAATAAGGTACAACAGATGTCTCGAATACAATAATCAAATACAATATCAGAATATAATCACTGAAATCAACTGGATATCTGAAAGCTGGATAGATAGCTGGATCTCCAAGCGAAGCTCCAACTCCAAAGGTGAGTCTCGAATACTGGTGCACTCAATCTGACCCGAGCGTAAAGCAAAACACAAAACACTCGAGTCAGGATTAACATTCTTATATATATAAACCCAACTCAAGTGAAATAGCAATTGAAATACAAGTAACTCAAAGGATGTTCGGAATAACCATCCTTTAAGGATCCATTAAACTATCTACTATGTAGTAGTGTATGATAAGTAGATAATGCCTATCAGTAATATAAGATATCAAAATAGTGTTAAGGCGTTACCATTATCCCCCTTAACACATTTTATATAAGCGTTATAGTCTATACAACACTGTAAACTCCACCGTAAACTAGTGGGATATCAGGGAGTACTCCATAGGTATAACACAAAACAAATCGTAGTGGTCGCGTATATAGGGATCCAAGTATGACAAGGCACATGAGGCAATACCCAAGGTAGTGAAACTACCGTTTGCCTGATCCGGATTGGTGAGAACGCATCGCCGCAGCGATCGCAACACCACGAAACAACACTCCCAAAATCAAGGGTGCTCCAATCGACAACAAGTAATGAATAGTTTCGAAGAAGTGTGTTCGCTCGAGGTAGCTAGCCCCCATTTGGCCCGGCACGACTCCTGTTTTAGTCATTTCCAATTTGACACAAGTGTCAAGGCTATCCATTATCGTTCTCTTTCTTCAGTCATCACGTACATCATTCTAACCACTTCATTCTGGATCACACTCCACGTATAGTTATTAAAGTGGTTTTCGGTTTAGACAATGAGTATGTCCCTAACCGATTCCGGTCTTTTTAATAACTTTCATGATTATTACACCGATTGGTCATTTATTTATTTTCAAAACCAAATCAATTTCAATCTCAATTAGAATTTGTAAACCAACATTTCATTTGTCTTTCTAAACCAATTTCCACAATTTACGTTTCAAACTTCCACATTCATAATTTCAAAATCTTATAATTCAAGTTCAATTTCTATTTAAAACAATTCAAATATTGATTCAAGTTCGTATATAAGTTTCATTCCGAAATCATTTAAATTAATTTAATTTAACATTCAAATCAATTTAAATTCATTTATCGATTTCATTTAATATTCGTTAAGTTAAATTTATCATTCAAAACAATTTCTATTTAACTTCCAATTTATTAAATCAATTATTTAAGTTCAACTTCATTGTATCAAAACTTCAAATTGAATTAAATTAGATTCGTCAAATCAATTCTTTAAATTACAAGTCTTACCTTAATTCAACAAATCACATTTTTATTTCTTTGTTAAAGAAATTCAATTTCACGTATTTACTTACTTAAATAATTTTCCAAAACTTAATTAATAAAGAAACTCAATTTCACTTATTTACGAAGTAAAATTCACTTATTCAAAAGTTCAATTTCTCTTATCAAAGAATTCAAATTTTTATTTAATTATTAAATAATTCAATCTTATTTAATTATTAAATAATTTCAAAACTTAATTATTAAATAATTCCCAATTTTAAAACAACGTTCATTCATCATCTATTATGTTAATATTTTGATTCAGATTGTTAAGTATTAACATTTTCTTTCATTAAAATTCAAATTCCAACTTCGTTTCAAAACCATATTATTTATTCAAATAAAATCTTCATTTTATTTTTAAAACAAATCATTGACCAATCGGGTTTTATTTAATTCTCTATCCTAAGTCAAGTTCATTTGGGTATTTATCATTTCAACCCGATTCCAATTCAATTCAAAATCAAAACATAGCAAAGGGAACTTGCAGTGTGATAACTGGGATGGTGTCAAAGTAAATAAACAAGCAATAACAACAATCAATGTCAATCCAATAATCAATTCAAATAATCCCGAAATAATCGTATTAATTGGCATTGTTGTTTGTGCAAATTAATATAATTATTCCTAGAATCTACACTATCATTTCATGTAGATTAAAGATTAGGGGTTTTTAGGTTCAAGGAAAAAGTTGTAGAAAAATTTAGTTTTAGGAACAAGAAGTTTGCATTTTAAGCTGAAGGACACTTTCTAGTGTAAATCACAGAATGATAGTTGTAACTATCATTTTCTGTTTACACTAAAAAGTGTCCTTCAGACTAAAAAACAAACTTGTTGTCCCTGAGACTAAAGTTTTTTGCAACTTCTTCTCTGTGTCTATTTTCCTGTAAAGATTATTGCACTAATATTTTATGCGGTTCTTCACTTGGTATCTATTATTCAATTCATACTACATCAGTTTATACAACATACATTCAAATGGTTCAAGGTGTAATTAACCATATTACTACGTGTCAAGTAATTAAACTTTTAAAGGGTTCATATTAAGAAAATGTCATCAAATCAAATTTAACACATATATCAAATCTAACTATCCTACGTCAATTTCAATTTCAAATTATTTATCACTTTCAACATTAACAATTTAACGTCCAATTGTAAACATCAAACAATCAATTATTTAACAACCAAACTGTATTGTCATTGCATATATAACAGATAATGGTGTCAGATGTCATAGGTAAACTAATACAGGTAATAACATATATAACAGTGTAATTAATTAACAACAACATATTTCAATTTGTCATTTCAATTGAAATCAAATTTAATAAATAAAAGAACGTTAATCGTGAGTGATTGCTCACCTCTTGAGGCTAGAGAGATGAATAAACAACGAAGTCGAGTCACGGACGCAAGCACAGCTTCCGGAATAAACTAGATTGGCACGAATCGTCGAGCAAAGCTGTTAAATAGGAATTGCCGAAATCAGATCAAAACATTCAACATAGCAACAATTACAAAACATGTCCTGCGTCAAAGTTTAACAATATAATTCTATGTGCTACCGAGATCGAAATGGTCTGAAATTTGGTATGAATAAAGATCAAAACTTGTATTTCAAACTGCAAAAAAATCACTTTATTTGGACAAGAGACGAGAAAAGTTACGATGTCACGAACATAGACTCAGGCCATGTTGCGACTGTCAAATATTCAGGTCTGAAAACCCCTCTGGGTTTGACTTTCAGGTAAGGAACAGAGAACTGAACCACCTCATATGAAGCTAAAATTTTATATACCGAAAATAGAAAACTTTATCATTTAAACAAAAAGGGAATCACTGTATTCCGACGTAAGACGGAAGAGATAAGATGCGTCAAACATGAACTCATGTCGTGTTTGCAGCAGTGTAAAATAATTTAAGTACAAAAGAACAGCTGCCTGGGTCTAACTTCCAGATCCTCGACCACTAATCAAACGATGTCGGATTTTGCTGAAATTTGACAGGCATAAACTAGATAACTCCGACTCTTTTTCAAAAATAGAATCAACCCATTCCGATAAAACATGAGTGAGATATGATATCGTGAACATGAAGTCTAACTGCTGTTCAAAAAAAAAACATGCAAACAAGTGCAAAATCAGTTTGCTTGCAACTTTCAGGTATAAAACAGAGGACCAAACGGCCTTGAATTGGACTGAAATTTTACATACATAAACTAGAGAATCTCATCTTTAAACCAAAAAAAGAATCATTGAATTTCGATAGGAAATGAAAGAGATACGTTGCGTCAAACATGGACACTGGTCGTGTTTGTAACAGCGCGAATAATTCTAAGTACAGCTGAAAACATTCAACAGTCCAACTTACGGACACAAAACGGTGTAACAAATTACATTCGAATGAAATGAAATTTTTCAGGCATATACTAGAGAATCTCAACTTTAAAAAAATAAAAATAAAGAAATAAATAAATAAAATAAAGTATAACATATATATACATAGCCTTCGGCCTATCAACATGAAACAAAAGTCTTCATATTATAAACTAGGAAGGAAGCACTTGAAATAAGTAATTTTTTTTTACTAACAAAATATACATGAACAGATAATATATAACTATCTAAAAAAAATATGTAAACTTATATTATAAGATGCGAACAAAATTTCTTATTATATATTCATATGTTTCCATAAACACCCAGCATCCATATATATGTAACTTCACTAATACATAATTTTCGAAATCTATATAAACTGTAGACTGTAGGAATGAAGCAAAAAAATATATATTTTATAATATACAACACCAACAGTGCATATAACTTCCAATACATATCCTCAAATCAAAAGTTATAAAGCACACATAAAGAAAACACATACAGTAAGACATATATACACTCAGCATGTATATATTACCTTCATATAAAGAAGCTCGGCCGTGCTAGGCTCGGATCTCAGAAAGCAAGGGGAAGGAGGTCGGTTTAGATCTAACATTGCTCGGCTAAGAGAGTGGGTCAGGGAGAGGGAGAGGTGAACGGCGGAGTTGGCGGCAGAGGCTGCTACGGCCAGGGGGCTGATCAAGGGAAGACGAGCGGACTTGGAGCTGCTAGTGGGTTGTCGGGCTTGGGTTGGCGTGTACGCATGGCAGCAGCCATGGCTGGTGTGGGGTCGGCTTCTAGCATGGTGGGTAGGCGGTTCAAAAGTCGGGAGAGAAGGTGAGGCCGATGGTGGCTACACACGACACGGGGGGTGTGAGAGGTGGATGCGTGCTGTCGGGGTGTGGATGAGGTGGAAGCTTGAGTGGCTAGGCCGGTGCATTGGAGGGAGAAGTGCGTAGAAGCTTGGACAAACCGAGTGTGGCTGGTGGTCGAACTGGGGAGGTGTGGGCTGGTGGTAGAGTGGTCAGCGGATGAGGATAGCGGGCTGACTGTGTTTGATTGCAGGGAAAAAGAAAAGGAAGAAAGGCATAGTGGAGATGCTTGCTGATGAGAAGAAAGAAGGAGGTGAAGGGTTGAGGCATGAGTGGTTGGAACGTGTGGAAGAAGAGAGATATTAGCCTGGGAAAATAAAAGAATGCAACAGTTTCCCATGCTATATATTATATTTTGTTTCAATCCAGTAAAAGAAAAGGATAGCGAACAATGAACCGGCAAAATGAACAAAAAGTGGAAATAGAAAAGGTCTCGAAAGTTGCATTCAAGGAAATTAAATGTTCATGCCCATTGGAATTTTACACGGTTGCTACCCAACTGCAAAAGAATTCAAAACGTTCAAAACGGTACCGATACAGATGACCGTTTCGCAGTTTTCACGACGAATCGGACTTTAAAACACAGAAGTGAATATACCGTTGAAATCAACACGACGAGATGACCAAAACGGTATACAGATATCAGTGGCACGATCGAATTATAAAAATTCGAATTTTCTAATAGCGGAAAATGCAAGAAAAACGCTGAAAAATAAGATCGACGGAGCCAAAAATGTCCGAATTTGGAAAAATGACAAACTGACATCTTGCTCAGAAGATGTTTTAGAATTTTTCTATGTAAAAATATCTAGCTTTCGGAAACATTTTATTTTCATCGCTTTTTAACTGATTAAATTGAAGTAAATTTACGCGCGAAATAAACTTTCATATTTTCGGACGAAAATTTACCAGTTGCTATGTTTAACTAAACGCATTCCAAATATCGAATTTATATTTCAAAATTTTATCGTTTAAAATTTCACAAAATTTCAACTAATTACGTTATTAAAACAGTTGAAATTTACGGGTCATTACATTTACCTTAAAAAAAGCCATGTCTCTCATTAGGCGAACTAACATGAACGCTGCTTTTACCGTAATTAGCTTCTCTCCACTTATGCATGAGATTTTATACATTTATGCTCATCCACTATAATGTTCTTTATACATCAGATACGTATAGATTATGAAACTTGAAAATGATTAAAAAAAAGTAAAAATAACATCAAATCTCATACCTTCACCTGAATAATGCGATTCAACCAATACAGATACATGTCTTGAAAACTAGGTTCCTAACATCAAGTCTTACCTTGACTGCAAAGCCTAAATTTGTAGGCAATTAAAGTAGCGAACAAAACTTCCAAATAACTGGTTATCAAATTTACTGTACGCTATTACTATACAAAAAAAGTGTGGTTATCAAATGCATATGTTTGTTAGCCTACATTTTTATTTGTTTATTTTCCTTAAACAATGATAAATTTTTTGTAAGTCATTAGATTAACATTGCACTTTCAATTGTAGGCAACGTAGCTACTACACAAAAATATTTTCATGCCCTTTCTACTTTATACACATTTATTAGCTTTTTTTTCTTGCATGGTTCGGATAGCCTTTTTTGGGTATGAAATAATCTGTTGATGGCTTACGGCTATCAAAGCCGTATGACTCACTATGAGCTTCGTTTTGACTGGTTATGGCTCCCGTAACTCTAAACGAGCCAACAGTTATGGCCGTCCGAAGAATCGATATCCATAGGGTGCAACATCCGCGGTGCAAGGTGCAACATTCGTCCAAAAAGCCAAAACAGCGCCGTGCGACTTTTAGAAGTGGGTGCAGGGATTTGAAATGGAACAGTACCATGGGGCACCACACTCCAGGGTAGGTAAATCGAAGACCAGCCACGGTGATCCCGTTTTAACTTAAAAATTCACGCGACGGAAAAAAGATGGCCAAAAAACTTCAAAGACCCGATTGTGGTTCGGATAGCCTTTTTTGGGTATGAAACAATCCATTGACGGCTTACAGCAGTCAAAGCCGTAGAACTCACTGAGAGCTTCGTTTTGACTGGTTATGGCTCCCGTAACTCTAAACGAGCCAACAGTTATGGCCGTCCGAAGAATCGATATCCACAGGGTACAACATCCGCGGTGCAAGGTGCAACATTCATCCAAAAAGCCAAAACAGCGCCGTGCGACTTTTAGAAGTGAGTGCAGGGATTTGAAATGGAACAGTACCATGGTGCACCACTCTCCAGGGTAGGTAAATCGAAGACCAGCCACGGTGATCCCGTTTTAACGTAAAAATTCACGTGACGGAAAAAAGAAGGCCAAAAAACTTCAGACACCCGATTGTGGTTCGGATAGCCTTTTCTGGGTATGAAACAATCCGTTGACGGCATACAGCTATTAAAACCGTAGAACTCACTGAGAGCTTCGTTTTGACTGGTTATGGCTCCCGTAACTCTAAACGAGCCAACAGTTATGGCCGTCCGAAGAATCGATATCCACAGGGTGCAACATCCGCGGTACAAGGTGCAACATTCGTCCAAAAAGCCAAAACAGCGCCGTGCGACTTTTAGAAGTGGGTTGCAGGTATTTGAAATGGAACAGTACCATGGTGCACCACTCTCCAGGGTAGGTAAATCGAAGACCAGCCATGGTGATCCCGTTTTAACGTAAAAATTCACGTGAAGGAAAAAAGAAGGCCAAAAAACTTCAAAGACCTGATTGTGGTTCGGATAGCTTTTTTTGGGTATGAAACAATCCGTTGACGGCTTACATCTGTCAAAGCCGTAGAACTCACTGAGAGCTTCGTTTTGACTGGTTATAGCTCTCGTAACTCTAAATGAGCCAACAGTCATGGCCGTTCGAAGAATCGATATCCACAGGGTGCAACATCCGCGGTGCAGGGTGCAACATTCGTCCAAAAAGCCAAAACAGTGTCGTGCGACTTTTAGAAGTGGGTGCAGGGATTTGAAATGGAACAGTACCATGGTGCACCACTCTCCAGGGTAGGTAAGTCGAAGACCAGCCACGGTGATCCCGTTTTAACGTAAAAATTCACGTGACAGAAAAAAGAAGGCCAAAAAACATCAGAGACCCGATTGAGGTTCGGATAGCCTTTTTTGGGTATGAAACTATTCGTTGACGGCTTACAGCAGTCAAATCCGTAGAACTCACTGAGAGCTTCGTTTTGACTGGTTATGGATTCCGTAACTCTAAACGAGCCAACAGTTATGGCCGTCCGAAGAATCGATATCCACAGGGTGCAACATCCACGGTGCAAGGTGAAACATTCGTCCAAAAAGCCAAAACAGCACCGTGCAACTTTCAGAAGTGGGTGCAGGGATTAGAAATGGAACAGTACCATGGTGAAGCACTCTCCAGGGTAGGTAAATCGAAGACCAGCCACGGTGATCCCGTTTTAACGTAAAAATTCACGTGATGGAAAAAAGAAGGCCAAAAAACTTCATAGACCCGATTGAAGTTCGGATAGCCTTTTTTGGATATGAAACAATCCTTTGACGGCTTACAGCAGTCAAAGCCGTAGAACTCACTGACAGCTTCGTTTTGACTGGTTATGGTTCCTGTAACTCTAAACGAGCCAACAGTTATGGCCGTCCGAAGAATCGATATCCACAGGGTGCAACATCCACGGTGCAAGGTGCAACATTCGTCCAAAAAGCCAAAACAGCGCCGTGCGACTTTTAGAAGTGGGTGCAGGGATTTGAAATGGAACAGTACCATGGGGCACCACTCTCCAGGGTAGGTAAATCGAAGACCAGCCACGGGGATCCCGTTTTAACGTAAAAATTCACGCGACGGAAAAAAGATGGCCAAAAAACTTCAGAGACCCAATTGTGGTTCGGATAGCCTTTTTTAGGTATGAAACAATCCGTTGACGGCTTACAGCAGTCAAAGCCGTAGAACTCACTGAGAGCTTCGTTTTGACTGGTTATGGCTCCCGTAACTCTAAACGAGCAAACAGTTATGGCCGTCCGAAGAATTGATATCCACAGGGTGCAACATCCGCGGTGCAAGGTGCAACATTCGTCCAAAAAGCCAAAACAGTGCCGTGCGACTTTTAGAAGTGGGTGCAGGGATTTGAAATGGAACAGTACCATGGTGCACCGCTCTCCAGGGTAGGTAAGTCGAAGACCAGCCACAGTGATCCCGTTTTAACGTAAAAATTCACGTGATGGAAAAAAGAAGGCCAAAAAACTTCAGAGACCCAATTGTGGTTCGGATAGCCTTTTTTGGGTATGAAACAATCTGTTGACGGCTTACAACTGTCAAAGCCATAGAACTCACTGAAAGCTTCATTTTGACTGGTTATGGCTCCCGTAACTCTAAATGAGCCAACAGTTATGGCCGTCCGAAGAATCGATATCCACAGGGTGCAACATCCGCGGTGCAAGGTGCAACATTCGTCCAAAAAGCCAAAACAGTGCCATGAGACTTTTAGAAGTGGGTGCAGGGATTTGAAATGGAACAGTACCATGGTGAAGCACTCTCCAGGGTAGGTAAATCGAAGACCAGCCACGGTGATCCCGTTTTAACGTAAAAATTCACGTGACGGAAAAAAGAAGGCCAAAAAACTTCATAGACCCGATTGAGGTTCGGATAGCCTTTTTTGGATATGAAACAATCCTTTGACGGCTTACAGCAGTCAAAGCCGTAGAACTCACTGACAGCTTCGTTTTGACTGGTTATGGCTCCTGTAACTCTAAACGAGCCAACAGTTATGGCCGTCCGAAGAATCGATATCCACAGGGTGCAACATCCGCGGTGCAAGGTGCAACATTCGTCCAAAAAGCCAAAACAGTGCCGTGCGACTTTTAGAAGTGGGTGCAAGGATTTGAAATGGAACAGTACCATGGGGCACCACTCTCCAGGGTAGGTAAATCGAAGACTAGCCACGGTGATCCCGTTTTAACGTAAAAATTCATGCGACGGAAAAAAGATGGCCAAAAAACTTCAGAGACCCGATTGTGGTTCGGATAGCCTTTTTTGGGTATTAAACAATCCGTTGACGGCTTACAGCAGTGAAAGCCGTAGAACTCACTGAGAGCTTCGTATTGACTGGTTATGGCTCCCGTAACTCTAAACGAGCCAACAGTTATGGCCGTCCGAAGAATCGATATCCACAGGGTGCAACATCCGCGGTACAAGGTGCAACATTCGTCCAAAAAGCCAAAACAACGCCGTGCGACTTTTAGAAGTGGGTGCAGGGATTTGAAATGGAACAGTACCATGGTGCACCACTCTCCAGGGTAGGTAAGTCGAAGACCAGCCACAGTGATCCCGTTTTAACGTAAAAATTCACGTGACGGAAAAAAGAAGGCCAAAAAACTTCAGAGACCCAATTGTGGTTCGGATAGCCTTTTTTGGGTATGAAACAATCCGTTGACGGCTTACAACTGTCAAAGCCGTAGAACTCACTGAGAGCTTCATTTTGACTGGTTATGGCTCCCGTAACTCTAAATGAGCCAACAGTTATGTCCGTCCGAAGAATCGATATCCACAGGGTGCAACATCCGCGGTGCAAGGTGCAACATTCGTCCAAAAAGCCAAAACAGTGCCGTGCGACTTTTAGAAGTGGGTGCATGGATTTGAAATGGAACAGTACCATGGTGCACCACTCTCCAGGGTAGGTAAGTCGAAGACCAGCCCCGGTGATGCCGTTATAACGTAAAAATTCACGTGACGGATAAAAGAAGGCCAAAAAACTTCAGAGACCCGATTGTGGTTCGGATAGCCTTTTTTGGGTATGAAACAATCCATTGATGGCTTACAGCCATCAAAGCCGTAGAACTCATTAAGAGCTTCGTTTTGACTATTTATGGCTCCCGTAACTCTAAACGAGCCAACAGTTATGGTCGTCCGAAGAATCGATATCCACAGGGTGCAACATCCGCGGTGCAAGGTGCAACATTCGTCCAAAAAGCCAAAACAGCGCCGTGCGACTTTTAGAAGTGGGTGCAGGGATTTGAAATGGAACAGTACCATGGTGCACCACTCTCCAGGGTAGGTAAATCGAAGACCAGCCACGGTGATCCCGATTTAACGTAAAAATTCACGTGAAGGAAAAAAGAAGGCCAAAAAACTTCAGACACCCGATTGTGGTTCGGATAGCCTTTTCTGGGTATGAAACAATCCGTTGACGGCATACAGCTATTAAAGCTGTAGAACTCACTAAGAGCTTCGTTTTGATTGGTTATGGCTCCCGTAACTCTAAACGAGCCAACAGTTATGGCCGTCCGAAGAATCGATATCCATAGGGTGCAACATCCGCGGTGCAAGGTGCAACATTCGTCCAAAAAGCCAAAACATCGCTGTGCGTCTTTTAGAAGTGGGTGCAGGGATTTGAAATGGAACAGTACCATGGTGCACCACTCTCCAGGGTAGGTAAGTCGAAGACCAGCCACAGTGATCCCGTTTTAACGTAAAAATTCACGTGATGGAAAAAAGAAGGCCAAATAACATCAAAGACCCGATTGAGGTTCGGATAGCCTTTTTTGGGTATGAAACTATGCATTGACGGCTTACTGCAGTCAAAGTGGTAGAACTCACCGAGAGCTTCGTTTTGACTGGTTATGGCTCCCGTAACTCTAAACGAGCCAACAGTTATGGCCGTCCGAAGAATCGATATCCACAGGGTGCAACATCCGCGGTGCAAGGTGCAACATTCGTCCAAAATGCCAAAACAGTGCCGTACGACTTTTAGAAGTGGGTGCAGGGATTTGAAATGGAACAGTACCATGGTGCACCACTCTCCAGGGTAGGTAAATCGAAGACTAGCCACGGTGATCCCGTTTTAACGTAAAAATTCACGTGAAGGAAAAAAGAAGGCCAAAAAACTTCAGAGACCCGATTGTGGTTCGGATAGCCTTTTTTGGGTATGAAACAATCCGTTGACGGCTTACATCTGTCAAAGCCGTAGAACTCACTGAGAGCTTCGTTTTGACTGGTTATAGCTCCCGTAACTCTAAACGAGCCAACAGTTATGGCCGTTCAAAGAATCGATATCCATAGGGTGCAACATCCGCGGTGCAAGGTGCAACATTCGTCCAAAAAGACAAAACAGTGTCGTGCGACTTTTAGAAGTGGGTGCAGGGATTTGAAATGGAACAGTACCATGGTGCACCACTCTCCAGGGTAGGTAAGTCGAAGACCAGCCACGGTGATCCCATTTTAACGTAAAAATTCACGTGACAGAAAAAAGAAGGCCAAAAAACTTCAGAGACCCGATTGAGGTTCGGATAGCCTTTTTTGGGTATGAAACTATTCGTTGACGGCTTACAGCTGTCAAATCCGTAGAACTCACAGAGAGCTTCGTTTTGACTGGTTATGGCTCCCGTAACTCTAAACGAGCCAACAGTTATGGCCGTCCGAAGAATCGATATCCACAGGGTGCAACATCCACGGTGCAAGGTGCATCATTCGTCCAAAAAGCCAAAACAGCACCGTGCGACTTTCAGAAGTGGGTGCAGGGATTTGAAATGGAACAGTACAATGGTGAAGCACTCTCCAGGGTAGGTAAATCGAAGACCCGCCACGGTGATCCCGTTTTAACGTAAAAATTCACGTGACGGAAAGAAGAAGGCCAAAAAACTTCAGAGACCCGATTGAGGTTCGGATAGCCTTTTTTGGATATGAAATAATCCATTGACGGCTTACAGCAGTCAAAGCCGTAGAACTCACTAACAGCTTCGTTTTGACTGGTTATGGCTCCCGTAACTCTAAACGAGCCAACAGTTATGGCCGTCCGAAGAATCGATATCCATAGGGTGCAACATTCGTCCAAAAAGCCAAAATAGCGCCGTTCGACTTTTAGAAGTGGGTGCAGGGATTTGAAATGGAACAGTACCATGGGGGAGCACTCTCCTGGGTAGGTAAATCGAAGACCAGCCACGGTGATCCCGTTTTAACGTAAAATTCACGCGACGGAAAAAAGATGGCCAAAAAACTTCAGAGACCCGATTGTGGTTCGGATAGCCTTTTTTGGGTATGAAACAATCCGTTGACGGCTTACAGCAGTCAAAGCTGTAGAAATCACTGAGAGCTTCGTTTTGACTGGTTATGGCTCCCGTAACTCTAAACGAGCCAACAGTTATGGCCGTTCGAAGAATCGATATCCACAGGGTGCAACATCCGCGGTGCAAGGTGCAACATTCGTCCAAAAAGCCAAAACAGCGCCGTGCGACTTTTAGAAGTGAGTGCAGGGATTTGAAATGGAAAAGTACCATGGTGCACCACTCTCCAGGGTAGGTAAATCGAAGACAAGCCATGGTGATCCCGTTTTAACGTAAAAATTCACGTGACGGAAAAAAGAAGGCCAAAAAACTTCAAAGACCCGATTGTGGTTCGGATAGCCTTTTTTAGGTATGAAATAATCCGTTGACAGCTTACAGCTGTTAAAGCCGTAGAACTCACTGAGAACTTCGTTTTGACTGGTTATGGCTCCCGTAACTCTAAACGAGCCAACAGTTATGGCCGTCCGAAGAATCGATATCCACAGGGTGCAACATCCGCGGTGCAAGGTGCAACATTTGTCCAAAAAGCCAAACATGCGCCGTGCGAATTTTAGAAGTGGGTGCAGGGATTTGAAATGGAACAGTACCATGGTGCACAACTCTCCAGGGTAGGTAAATCGAAGACCAGCCACGGTGATCCCGTTTTAACGTAAAAATTCACGTGATGGAAAAAAGAAGGCCAAAAAACTTCAGAGACCCGATTGTGGTTCGGATAGCCTTTTTGGGTATGAAACGATCCGTTGACGGCTTACAACTGTCACAGCCGTAGAACTCACTGAGAGCTTCATTTTGACTAGTTATGGCTCCCGTAACTCTAAACGAGCCAACAGTTATGGCCGTCCGAAGAATCGATATCCACAGGGTGCAACATCCGCGGTGCAAGGTGCAACATTCGTCCAAAAAGCCAAAACAGTGTCGTGCAACTTTTAGAAGTGGGTGCAGGGATTTGAAATGGAACAGTACCATGGTGCACCACTCTCCAGGGTAGGTAAGTCGAAGACCAGCCACAGTGATCCCGTTTTAAGGTTAAAATTCACGTGACAGAAAAAAGAAGGCCAAAAAACTTCAGAGACCCGATTGAGGTTCGGATAGCCTTTTTTGGGTATGAAACTATTCGTTGACGGCTTATAGCCGTCAAATCCGTAGAACTCACTGAGAACTTCGTTTTGACTGGTTATGGCTCCCGTAACTCTAAACGAGCCAACAGTTATGGCCGTCCGAAGAATCGATATCCACAGGGTGCAACATCCACGGTGCAAGGTGCAACATTCGTCCAAAAAGCCAAAACAGCGCCGTGCGACATTTGGAAGTGGGTGCAGGGATTTGAAATGGAACAGTACCATGAGGCAGCACTCTCCTGGGTAGGTAAATCGAAGACCAGCCACGGTGATCCCGTTTTAACATAAAAATTCACGCGACGGAAAAAAGATGGCCAAAAAACTTCAGAGACCCGATTGTGGTTCGGATAGCCTTTTTTGGGTATGAAACAATCCGTTGACGGCTTACAGCAGTCAAAGCCGTAGAAATCACTGAGAGCTTCGTTTTGACTGGTTATTGCTCCCGTAACTCTAAACGAGCCAACAATTATGGCCGTTCGAAGAATCGATATCCACAGGGTGCTACATCCGCGGTGCAAGGTGCAACATTCGTCCAAAAAGCCAAAACAGCACCGTGCGACTTTTAGAAGTGAGTGCAGGGATTTGAAATGGAACAGTACCATGGTGCACCACTCTCCAGGGTAGGTAAATCGAAGACCAGCCATGGTGATCCCGTTTTAACGTAAAAATTCACGTGACGGAAAAAAGAAGGCCAAAAAACTTCAGAGACCCGATTGTGGTTCGGATAGCCTTTTTTGGTTATGAAACAATCCGTTGATGGCTTACAGCTGTTAAAGCCGTAGAACTCACTGAGAGCTTCGTTTTGACTGGTTATGGCTCCCGTAACTCTAAACGAGCCAACAGTTATGGCCGTCCGAAGAATCGATATCCACAGGGTGCAACATCCGCGGTTCAAGGTGCAACATTCGTCCAAAAAGCCAAAACAGTGTCGTGCAACTTTTAGAAGTGGGTGCAGGGATTTGAAATGGAACAGTACCATGGTGCACCGCTCTCCAGGGTAGGTAAGTCGAAGACCAGCCACAGTGATCCCGTTTTAACGTAAAAATTCACGTGATGGAAAAAAGAAGGCCAAAAAACTTCAGAGACCCAATTGTGGTTCGGATAGCCTTTTTTGGGTATGAAACAATCTGTTGACGGCTTACAACTGTCAAAGCCATAGAACTCACTGAAAGCTTCATTTTGACTGGTTATGGCTCCCGTAACTCTAAATGAGCCAACAGTTATGGCCGTCCGAAGAATCGATATCCACAGGGTGCAACATCCGCGGTGCAAGGTGCAACATTCGTCCAAAAAGCCAAAACAGTGCCATGAGACTTTTAGAAGTGGGTGCAGGGATTTGAAATGGAACAGTACCATGGTGAAGCACTCTCCAGGGTAGGTAAATCGAAGACCAGCCACGGTGATCCCGTTTTAACGTAAAAATTCACGTGACGGAAAAAAGAAGGCCAAAAAACTTCATAGACCCGATTGAGGTTCGGATAGCCTTTTTTGGATATGAAACAATCCTTTGACGGCTTACAGCAGTCAAAGCCGTAGAACTCACTGACAGCTTCGTTTTGACTGGTTATGGCTCCTGTAACTCTAAACGAGCCAACAGTTATGGCCGTCCGAAGAATCGATATCCACAGGGTGCAACATCCGCGGTGCAAGGTGCAACATTCGTCCAAAAAGCCAAAACAGTGCCGTGCGACTTTTAGAAGTGGGTGCAAGGATTTGAAATGGAACAGTACCATGGGGCACCACTCTCCAGGGTAGGTAAATCGAAGACTAGCCACGGTGATCCCGTTTTAACGTAAAAATTCATGCGACGGAAAAAAGATGGCCAAAAAACTTCAGAGACCCGATTGTGGTTCGGATAGCCTTTTTTGGGTATTAAACAATCCGTTGACGGCTTACAGCAGTGAAAGCCGTAGAACTCACTGAGAGCTTCGTATTGACTGGTTATGGCTCCCGTAACTCTAAACGAGCCAACAGTTATGGCCGTCCGAAGAATCGATATCCACAGGGTGCAACATCCGCGGTACAAGGTGCAACATTCGTCCAAAAAGCCAAAACAACGCCGTGCGACTTTTAGAAGTGGGTGCAGGGATTTGAAATGGAACAGTACCATGGTGCACCACTCTCCAGGGTAGGTAAGTCGAAGACCAGCCACAGTGATCCCGTTTTAACGTAAAAATTCACGTGACGGAAAAAAGAAGGCCAAAAAACTTCAGAGACCCAATTGTGGTTCGGATAGCCTTTTTTGGGTATGAAACAATCCGTTGACGGCTTACAACTGTCAAAGCCGTAGAACTCACTGAGAGCTTCATTTTGACTGGTTATGGCTCCCGTAACTCTAAATGAGCCAACAGTTATGTCCGTCCGAAGAATCGATATCCACAGGGTGCAACATCCGCGGTGCAAGCTGCAACATTCGTCCAAAAAGCCAAAACAGTGCCGTGCGACTTTTAGAAGTGGGTGCATGGATTTGAAATGGAACAGTACCATGGTGCACCACTCTCCAGGGTAGGTAAGTCGAAGACCAGCCCCGGTGATGCCGTTATAACGTAAAAATTCACGTGACGGATAAAAGAAGGCCAAAAAACTTCAGAGACCCGATTGTGGTTCGGATAGCCTTTTTTGGGTATGAAACAATCCATTGATGGCTTACAGCCATCAAAGCCGTAGAACTCATTAAGAGCTTCGTTTTGACTATTTATGGCTCCCGTAACTCTAAACGAGCCAACAGTTATGGTCGTCCGAAGAATCGATATCCACAGGGTGCAACATCCGCGGTGCAAGGTGCAACATTCGTCCAAAAAGCCAAAACAGCGCCGTGCGACTTTTAGAAGTGGGTGCAGGGATTTGAAATGGAACAGTACCATGGTGCACCACTCTCCAGGGTAGGTAAATCGAAGACCAGCCACGGTGATCCCGATTTAACGTAAAAATTCACGTGAAGGAAAAAAGAAGGCCAAAAAACTTCAGACACCCGATTGTGGTTCGGATAGCCTTTTCTGGGTATGAAACAATCCGTTGACGGCATACAGCTATTAAAGCTGTAGAACTCACTAAGAGCTTCGTTTTGATTGGTTATGGCTCCCGTAACTCTAAACGAGCCAACAGTTATGGCCGTCCGAAGAATCGATATCCATAGGGTGCAACATCCGCGGTGCAAGGTGCAACATTCGTCCAAAAAGCCAAAACATCGCTGTGCGTCTTTTAGAAGTGGGTGCAGGGATTTGAAATGGAACAGTACCATGGTGCACCACTCTCCAGGGTAGGTAAGTCGAAGACCAGCCACAGTGATCCCGTTTTAACGTAAAAATTCACGTGATGGAAAAAAGAAGGCCAAATAACATCAAAGACCCGATTGAGGTTCGGATAGCCTTTTTTGGGTATGAAACTATGCATTGACGGCTTACTGCAGTCAAAGTGGTAGAACTCACCGAGAGCTTCGTTTTGACTGGTTATGGCTCCCGTAACTCTAAACGAGCCAACAGTTATGGCCGTCCGAAGAATCGATATCCACAGGGTGCAACATCCGCGGTGCAAGGTGCAACATTCGTCCAAAATGCCAAAACAGTGCCGTACGACTTTTAGAAGTGGGTGCAGGGATTTGAAATGGAACAGTACCATGGTGCACCACTCTCCAGGGTAGGTAAATCGAAGACTAGCCACGGTGATCCCGTTTTAACGTAAAAATTCACGTGAAGGAAAAAAGAAGGCCAAAAAACTTCAGAGACCCGATTGTGGTTCGGATAGCCTTTTTTGGGTATGAAACAATCCGTTGACGGCTTACATCTGTCAAAGCCGTAGAACTCACTGAGAGCTTCGTTTTGACTGGTTATAGCTCCCGTAACTCTAAACGAGCCAACAGTTATGGCCGTTCAAAGAATCGATATCCATAGGGTGCAACATCCGCGGTGCAAGGTGCAACATTCGTCCAAAAAGACAAAACAGTGTCGTGCGACTTTTAGAAGTGGGTGCAGGGATTTGAAATGGAACAGTACCATGGTGCACCACTCTCCAGGGTAGGTAAGTCGAAGACCAGCCACGGTGATCCCATTTTAACGTAAAAATTCACGTGACAGAAAAAAGAAGGCCAAAAAACTTCAGAGACCCGATTGAGGTTCGGATAGCCTTTTTTGGGTATGAAACTATTCGTTGACGGCTTACAGCTGTCAAATCCGTAGAACTCACAGAGAGCTTCGTTTTGACTGGTTATGGCTCCCGTAACTCTAAACGAGCCAACAGTTATGGCCGTCCGAAGAATCGATATCCACAGGGTGCAACATCCACGGTGCAAGGTGCATCATTCGTCCAAAAAGCCAAAACAGCACCGTGCGACTTTCAGAAGTGGGTGCAGGGATTTGAAATGGAACAGTACAATGGTGAAGCACTCTCCAGGGTAGGTAAATCGAAGACCCGCCACGGTGATCCCGTTTTAACGTAAAAATTCACGTGACGGAAAGAAGAAGGCCAAAAAACTTCAGAGACCCGATTGAGGTTCGGATAGCCTTTTTTGGATATGAAATAATCCATTGACGGCTTACAGCAGTCAAAGCCGTAGAACTCACTAACAGCTTCGTTTTGACTGGTTATGGCTCCCGTAACTCTAAACGAGCCAACAGTTATGGCCGTCCGAAGAATCGATATCCATAGGGTGCAACATTCGTCCAAAAAGCCAAAATAGCGCCGTTCGACTTTTAGAAGTGGGTGCAGGGATTTGAAATGGAACAGTACCATGGGGGAGCACTCTCCTGGGTAGGTAAATCGAAGACCAGCCACGGTGATCCCGTTTTAACGTAAAATTCACGCGACGGAAAAAAGATGGCCAAAAAACTTCAGAGACCCGATTGTGGTTCGGATAGCCTTTTTTGGGTATGAAACAATCCGTTGACGGCTTACAGCAGTCAAAGCTGTAGAAATCACTGAGAGCTTCGTTTTGACTGGTTATGGCTCCCGTAACTCTAAACGAGCCAACAGTTATGGCCGTTCGAAGAATCGATATCCACAGGGTGCAACATCCGCGGTGCAAGGTGCAACATTCGTCCAAAAAGCCAAAACAGCGCCGTGCGACTTTTAGAAGTGAGTGCAGGGATTTGAAATGGAACAGTACCATGGTGCACCACTCTCCAGGGTAGGTAAATCGAAGACAAGCCATGGTGATCCCGTTTTAACGTAAAAATTCACGTGACGGAAAAAAGAAGGCCAAAAAACTTCAAAGACCCGATTGTGGTTCGGATAGCCTTTTTTAGGTATGAAATAATCCGTTGACAGCTTACAGCTGTTAAAGCCGTAGAACTCACTGAGAACTTCGTTTTGACTGGTTATGGCTCCCGTAACTCTAAACGAGCCAACAGTTATGGCCGTCCGAAGAATCGATATCCACAGGGTGCAACATCCGCGGTGCAAGGTGCAACATTTGTCCAAAAAGCCAAACATGCGCCGTGCGAATTTTAGAAGTGGGTGCAGGGATTTGAAATGGAACAGTACCATGGTGCACAACTCTCCAGGGTAGGTAAATCGAAGACCAGCCACGGTGATCCCGTTTTAACGTAAAAATTCACGTGATGGAAAAAAGAAGGCCAAAAAACTTCAGAGACCCGATTGTGGTTCGGATAGCCTTTTTGGGTATGAAACGATCCGTTGACGGCTTACAACTGTCACAGCCGTAGAACTCACTGAGAGCTTCATTTTGACTAGTTATGGCTCCCGTAACTCTAAATGAGCCAACAGTTATGGCCGTCCGAAGAATCGATATCCACAGGGTGCAACATCCGCGGTGCAAGGTGCAACATTCGTCCAAAAAGCCAAAACAGTGTCGTGCAACTTTTAGAAGTGGGTGCAGGGATTTGAAATGGAACAGTACCATGGTGCACCACTCTCCAGGGTAGGTAAGTCGAAGACCAGCCACAGTGATCCCGTTTTAAGGTTAAAATTCACGTGACAGAAAAAAGAAGGCCAAAAAACTTCAGAGACCCGATTGAGGTTCGGATAGCCTTTTTTGGGTATGAAACTATTCGTTGACGGCTTATAGCCGTCAAATCCGTAGAACTCACTGAGAACTTCGTTTTGACTGGTTATGGCTCCCGTAACTCTAAACGAGCCAACAGTTATGGCCGTCCGAAGAATCGATATCCACAGGGTGCAACATCCACGGTGCAAGGTGCAACATTCGTCCAAAAAGCCAAAACAGCGCCGTGCGACATTTGGAAGTGGGTGCAGGGATTTGAAATGGAACAGTACCATGAGGCAGCACTCTCCTGGGTAGGTAAATCGAAGACCAGCCACGGTGATCCCGTTTTAACATAAAAATTCACGCGACGGAAAAAAGATGGCCAAAAAACTTCAGAGACCCGATTGTGGTTCGGATAGCCTTTTTTGGGTATGAAACAATCCGTTGACGGCTTACAGCAGTCAAAGCCGTAGAAATCACTGAGAGCTTCGTTTTGACTGGTTATTGCTCCCGTAACTCTAAACGAGCCAACAATTATGGCCGTTCGAAGAATCGATATCCACAGGGTGCTACATCCGCGGTGCAAGGTGCAACATTCGTCCAAAAAGCCAAAACAGCACCGTGCGACTTTTAGAAGTGAGTGCAGGGATTTGAAATGGAACAGTACCATGGTGCACCACTCTCCAGGGTAGGTAAATCGAAGACCAGCCATGGTGATCCCGTTTTAACGTAAAAATTCACGTGACGGAAAAAAGAAGGCCAAAAAACTTCAGAGACCCGATTGTGGTTCGGATAGCCTTTTTTGGTTATGAAACAATCCGTTGATGGCTTACAGCTGTTAAAGCCGTAGAACTCACTGAGAGCTTCGTTTTGACTGGTTATGGCTCCCGTAACTCTAAACGAGCCAACAGTTATGGCCGTCCGAAGAATCGATATCCACAGGGTGCAACATCCGCGGTTCAAGGTGCAACATTCGTCCAAAAAGCCAAAACAGTGTCGTGCAACTTTTAGAAGTGGGTGCAGGGATTTGAAATGGAACAGTACCATGGTGCACCACTCTCCAGGGTAGGTAAGTCGAAGACCAGCCACAGTGATTCCGTCTTAACGTAAAAATTCACGTGACGGAAAAAAGAAGGCCAAAAAACTTCAGAGACCCGATTGAGGTTCGGATAGCCTTTTTTGGGTATGAAACTATTCGTTGACGGCTTATAGCCGTCAAATCCGTAGAACTCACTGAGAGCTTCGTTTTGACTGGTTATGGCTCCCATAACTCTAAACGAGCTAACAGTTATGGCCGTCCGAAGAATCGATATCCACATGGTGCAACATCCACGGTGCAAGGTGCAACATTCGTCCAAAAAGCCAAAACAGCGCCGTGCGACATTTAGAAGTGGGTGCAGGGATTTGAAATGGAACAGTAACATGGGGCAGCACTCTCCTGGGTAGGTAAATCGAAGACCAGCCACGGTGATTCCGTTTTAGCATAAAAATTCACGCGAAGTAAAAAAGATGGCCAAAAAACTTCAGAGACCCGATTGTGGTTCGGATAGCCTTTTTTGGGTATGAAACAATCCGTTGACGGCTTACAGCAGTCAAAGCCGTAGAAATCACTGAGAGCTTCGTTTTGACTGGTTATTGCTCCCGTAACTCTAAACGAGCCAACAATTATGGCCGTTCGAAGAATCGATATCCACAGGGTGCAACATCCGCGGTGCAAGGTGCAACATTCGTCCAAAAAGCCAAAACAGCGCCGTGCGACTTTTAGAAGTGAGTGCAGGGATTTGAAATGGAACAGTACCATGGTGCACCACTCTCCAGGGTAGGTAAATCGAAGACCAGCCATGGTGATCCCGTTTTAACGTAAAAATTCACGTGATGGAAAAAAGAAGGCCAAAAAACATCAGAGACTCGATTGTGGTTCGGATAGCCTTTTTTTGTTATGAAACAATCCGTTGACGGCTTACAGCTGTTAAAGCCGTAGAACTCACTGAGAGCTTCGTTTTGACTGGTTATGGCTCCCGTAACTCTAAACGAGCCAACAGTTATGGCCGTCCGAAGAATCGATATCCACAGGGTGCAACATCCGCGATGCAAGGTGCAACATTCGTCGAAAAAGCCTAAAGTGCGCCGTGCGAATTTTTGAAGTGGGTGCAGGGATTTGAAATGGAACAGTACCATGGTGCACCACTCTCCAGGGTAGGTAAATCGAAGACCAGCCACGGTGATCCCGTTTTAACGTAAAAATTCACGTGACGGAAAAAAGAAGGCCAAAAAACTTCAGAGACCCGATTGTGGTTCGGATAGCCTTTTTTGGGTATGAAACAATCCATTGATGGCTTACAACTGTCACAGCCGTAGAACTCACCGAGAGCTTCGTTTTTACTAGTTATGGCTCCCGTAAATCTAAACGAGCCAATAGTTATGGCCGTCCGAAGAATCGATATCCACAGGGTGCAACATCCGCGGTGCAAGGTGCAACATTCGTCCAAAAAGCCAAAACAGTGTCATGCAACTTTTAGAAGTGGGTGTAGGGATTTGAAATGGAACAGTACCATGGTGCACCACTCTCCAGGGTAGGTAACTCGAAGACCAGCCACAATTATCCCGTTTTAACGTAAAAATTCACGTGACGGAAAAAAGAAGGCCAAAAAACTTCAGAGACCCGATTGAGGTTCAGATAGCCTTTTTGGGTATGAAACTATTCGTTGACGGTTTACAGCTGTCAAATCCGTAGAACTCACTGAGAGCTTCGTTTTGACTGGTTATGGCTCCCGTAACTCTAAACGAGCCAACAGTTATGGCCGTCTGAAGAATCGATATCCACAGGGTGCAACATCCACGGTGCAAGGTGCAACATTCGTCCAAAAAGCCAAAACAGCACCGTGCGACTTTCAGAAGTGGGTGCAGGGATTTGAAAAGGAACAATACCATGGTGAAGCACTCTCCAGGGTAGGTAAATCGAAGACCAGCCACGGTGATCCCGTTTTAACGTAAAAATTCACGCGACGTAAAAAAGATGGCCAAAAAACTTCAGAGACCCGATCGTGGTTCGGATAGCCTTTTTTGGGTATGAAATAATCCGTTGATGGCTTACAGCTGTCAAAGCCATAGAACTCACTAAGAGCTTCGTTTTGACTTGTTATGGCTCCCGTAACTCTAAACAAGCCAACATTTATGGCCGTCCGAAGAATCGATATCCACAGGGTGCAACATCCGCGGTGCAAGGTGCAACATTCGTCCAAAAAGCCAAAACAGTGCCGTGCAACTTTTAGAAGTGGGTGCGGAGATTTGAAATGGAACAGTACCATGGTGCACCACTCTCCAGGGTAGGTAAGTCGAAGACCAGCCACAGTGATCCCGTTTTAACATAAAAATTCACGTGACGGAAAAAAGAAGGCCAAAAAACTTCAGAGACCCGATTGAGGTTCATATAGCCTTTTTTGGGTATGAAACTATTCGTTGATGGCTTACAGCTGTCAAATCCGTAGAACTCACTGAGAGCTTCGTTTTGACTGGTTATGGCTCCCGTAACTCTAAACGAGCCAACAGTTATGGCCGTCCGAATAATCGATATCCACAGGGTGCAACATCCACGGTGCAAGGTGCAACATTCGTCCAAAAAGCCAAAACAGCGCCGTGCGACTTTTAGAAGTGGGTGCAGGGATTTGAAATGGAATAGTACCATGGGGCAGCACTCTCCTGGGTAGGTAAATCGAAGACCAGCCACAGTGATCTCGTTTTAACGTAAAAATTCACGCGACGGAAAAAAGATGGCCAAAAAACTTCAAAGACCCGATTGTGGTTCGGATAGCCTTTTTTGGGTATGAAACAATCCGTTGACGGCTTACAGCAGTCAAAGACGTAGAAATCACTGAGAGCTTCGTTTTGACTGGTTATGGCTCCCGTAACTCTAAACGAGCCAACAATTATGGTCGTTCGAAGAATCGATATCCACAGGGTGCAACATCCGCAGTGCAAGGTGCAACATTCGTCCAAAAAGCCAAAACAGCGCCGTGCGACTTTTAGAAGTGAGTGCAGGGATTTGAAATGGAACAATACCATGGTGCACCACTCCCCAGGGTAGGTAAATCGAAGACCAGCCATGGTGATCCCGTTTTAACGTAAAAATTCACGTGACGGAAAAAAGAAGGCCAAAAAACTTCAGAGACCCGATTGTGGTTTGGATAACCTTTTTTGGGTATGAAACAATCCGTTGACAGCTTACAGCTGTTAAAGCCGTAGAACTCACTGAGAGCTTCGTTTTGACTGGTTATGGCTCCCGTAACTCTAAACGAGCCAACAGTTATGGCCTTCCGAAGAATCGATATCCACAGGGTGCAACATCCGCGGTGCAAGGTGCAACATTCGTCCAAAAAGCCTAAACTGCGCCGTGCAAATTTTAGAAGTGGGTGTAGGGATTCGAAATGGAACAGTACCATGGTGCACCACTCTCCAGGGTAGGTAAATCGAAGACCAGCAACGGTGATCCCGTTTTAACGTAAAAATTCACGTGACGGAAAAAAGAAGGCCAAAAAACTTCAGAGACCCGATTGTGGTTCGGATAGCCTTTTTTGGGTATGAAACAATCCGTTGACGGCTTACAGCTGTTAAAGCCGTAGAACTCACTGAGAGCTTCGTTTTGACTGGTTATGGCTCCCGTAACTCTAAACGAGCCAACAGTTATGGCCGTCCGAAGAATCGATATCCACAGGGTGCAACATCCGCGGTGCAAGGTGCAACATTCGTCCAAAAAGACAAAACAGTGTCGTGCAACTTTTAGAAGTGGGCGCAGGGATTTGAAATGGAACAGTACCATGGTGCATCACTCTCCAGGGTAGGTAAGTCGAAGACCAGCCACAGTGATCCCGTTTTAACGTAAAAATTCACGTGACGGAAAAAAGAAGGCCAAAAAACTTCAGAGACCCGATTGAGGTTCGGATAGCCTTTTTTGGGTATGAAACTATTCGTTGATGGCTTACAGCTGTCAAATCCGTAGAACTCACTGAGAGCTTCGTTTTGACTGGTTATGGCTCCCGTAACTCTAAACGAGCCAACAGTTATGGCCGTCCGAAAAATCGATATTCACAGGGTGCAACATCCACGGTGCAAGGTGCAACATTCGTCCAAAAAGCCAAAACAGCACCGTGCGACTTTCAGAAGAGGGTGCAGGGATTTGAAAAGGAACAGTACCATAGTGAAGCACTCTCCAGGGTAGGTAAATCGAAGACCAGCCACGGTGATCCCGTTTTAACGTAAATATTCACGCAACGTAAAAAAGATGGCCAAAAAACTTCAGAGACCCGATTGTGGTTCGGATAGCCTTTTTTGGGTATGAAAGTATCCGTTGATGGCTTACAGCTGTCAAAGTCGTAGAACTCACTAAGAGCTTCGTTTTGACTGGTTATGGCTCCCGTAACTCTAAACGAGCCAACATTTATGGTCGTCCGAAGAATCGATATCCACAGGGTGCAACATCCGCGGTGCAAGGTGCAACATTCGTCCAAAAAGCCAAAATAGAGCCGTGCAACTTTTAGAAGTGGGTGCAGGGATTTGAAATGGAACAGTACCATGGTGCACCACTCTCCAGGGTAGGTAAGTCGAAGACCAGCCACAGTGATCCCGTTTTAACGTAAAAATTCACATGACGAAAAAAAGAAGGCCAAAAAACTTCAAAGACCAGATTGAGGTTCGGATAGCCTTTTTTGGGCATGAATCTATTCGTTGACGGCTTTCAACTGTCAAATCCGTAGAACTCACTGAGAGCTTCGTTTTGACTAGTTATGGCTCCCGTAACTCCAAACGAGCCAACATTTATGGCCGTCCGAAGAATCGATATCCACAGGGTGCAACATCCACGGTGCAAGGTGCAACATTCGTCCAAAAAGCCAAAACAGCACCGTGCGACTTTCAGAAGTGGGTGCTGGGATTTGAAAAGGAACAGTACCATGGTGAAGCACTCTCCAGGGTAGGTAAATCGAAGACCAGCCACGGTGATCCCGTTTTAACGTAAAAATTCACGTGACGTAAAAAAGATGGCCAAAAAACTTCAGAGACCCGATTGTGGTTCGGATAGCCTTTTTTGGGTTTGAAATAATCCGTTGATGGCTTACAGCTGTCAAAGCCGTAGAACTCACTAAGAGCTTCGTTTTGACTGGTTATGGCTCCCGTAACTCTAAACGAGCCAATAGTAATGGCCGTCCGAAGAATCGATATCCACAGGGTGCAACATCCGCGGTGCAAGGTGCAACATTCGTCCAAAAAGCCAAAACAGCGCCGTGCGACTTTTAGAAGTGGGTGCAGGGATTTGAAATGGAACAGTACCATGGTGCACCACTCTCCAGGGGAGGTAAGTCGAAGACCAGCCACAGTGATCCCGTTTTAACGTAAAAATTCACGTGATGGAAAAAAGAAGGCCAAAAAACTTCAAAGACCCGATTGAGGTTCGGATAGCCTTTTTTGGATATGAAACTATTCGTTGACGGCTTACAGCTGTCAAATCCGTAGAACTCACTGAGAGCTTCGTTTTCACTGGTTATGGCTCCCGTAAATCTAAACGAGCCAACAGTTATGGCCGTCCGAAGAATCGATATCCACAGGGTGCAACATCCACGGTGCAAGGTGCAACAATCGTCCAAAAAGCCAAAACAGCGCCGTGCGACTTTTAGAAGTGGGTGCAGGGATTTGAAATGGAACAGTACCATGGGGCAGCACTCTCCTGGGTAGGTAAATCGAAGACCAGCCACGGTGATCCCGTTTTACGTAAAAATTCACGCGACGGAAAAAAGATGGCCAAAAAACTTCAGAGACCCGATTGTGGTTCGGATAGCCTTTTTTGGGTATGAAACAATCCGTTGACGGCTTACAGCAGTCAAAGCCGTAGAAATCACTGAGAGCTTCGTTTTGATTGGTTATGGCTCCCGTAACTCTAAACGAGCCAACAATTATGGCCGTTCGAAGAATCGATATCCACAGGGTGCAACATCCACGGTGCAAGGTGCAACATTCGTCCAAAAAGCCAAAACAGCGTCGTGCGACTTTTAGAAGTGAGTGCAAGGATTTGAAATGGAACAGTACCATGGTGCACCACTCTCCAGGGTAGGTAAAACGAAGACCAGCCACGGTGATCCCGTTTTAACGTAGAAATTCACGTGACGGAAAAAAGAGGGCCAAAAAACTTCAGAGACCCGATTGTGGTTCGGATAGCCTTTTTTGGGTATGAAACAATCCGTTGACGGCTTACAGCTGTTAAAGCCGTAGAACTCACTGAGAGCTTCGTTTTGACTGGTTATGGCTCCCGTAACTCTAAACGAGCCAACAATTATGGCCGTCCGAAGAATCGATATCCAATGGGTGCAACATCCGCTGTGCAAGGTGCAACATTCATCCAAAAAGCCAAAACTGCGCCGTGCGAATTTCAGAAGTGGGTGCAGGGAATTGAAATGGAACAGTACCATGGTGCACCACTCTCTAGGGTAGGTAAATCGAAGACCAGCAACGGTGATCCCGTTTTAAAGTAAAAATTCACGTGACGGAAAAAAGAAGGCCAAAAAACTTCAGAGACCCGATTGTGGTTCGGATAGCCTTTTTTGGGTATGAAACAATCCGTTGACGGCTTACAACTGTCACAGCCGTAGAACTCACTGAGAGCTTCGTTTTGACTAGTTATGGCTCCCGTAACTCTAAACGAGCCAACAGTTATGGCCGTCCAAAGAATCGATATCCATAGGGTGCAACATCCGCGGTACAAGGTGCAACATTCGTCCAAAAAGCCAAAACAGTGCCGTGCATCTTTTAGAAGTGGGTGCAGGGATTTGAAATGGAACAGTACCATGGTGCACCACTCTCCAGGGTAGGTAAGTCGAAGACCAGCCACAGTGATCCCATTTTTAACGTAAAAATTCACGTGACGGAAAAAAGAAGGCCAAAAAACTTCAGAGACCCGATTGAGGTTCGGATAGCCTTTTTTGGGTATGAAACTATTCGTTGACGGCTTACAGCTGTCAAATCCATAGAACTCACTGAGAGCTTCGTTTTGACTGGTTATTGCTCCCGTAAGTCTAAACGAGCCAACAGTTATGGTCGTCCGAAGAATCGATATCCACAAGGTGCAACATCCACGGTGCAAGGTGCAACATTCGTCCAAAAAGCCAAAACAGCACCGTGCGACTTTCAGAAGTGGGTGCAGGGATTTGAAAAGGAACAGTACCATGGTGAAGCACTCTCCAGGGTAGGTAAATCGAAGACCAGCCACGGTGATCCCGTTTTAACGTAAAAATTCACGCGACGTAAAAAAGATGGCCAAAAAATTTCAAAGACCCGATTGTGGTTCGGATAGCCTTTTTTGGGTATGAAATAATCCGTTGATGGCTTATAGCTGTCAAAGCCGTAGAACTCACTAAGAGCTTCGTTTTGACTGGTTATGGCTCCCGTAACTCTAAACGAGCCAACATTTATGGCCGTCCGAAGAATCGACATCCATAGGGTGCAACATCCGCGGTGCAAGGTGCAACATTCGTCCAAAAAGCCAAAACAGTGCCGTGCAACTTTTAGAAGTGGGTGCAGGGATTTGAAATGGAACAGTACCATGGTGCACCACTCTCCAGGGTAGGTAAGTCGAAGACCAGCCACAGTGATCCCGTTTTAACGTAAAAATTCACATGACGGAAAAAAGAAGTCCAAAAAACTTCAGAGACCCGATTGAGGTTCGGATAGCCTTTTTTGGGTATGAAACTATTCGTTGACGGCTTACAGCTGTCAAATCCGTAGAACTCACTGAGAGCTTCGTTTTGACTGGTTATGGCTCCCGTAACTCTAAACGAGCCAACAGTTATGGCCGTCCGAAGAATCGATATCCACAGGGTGCAACATCCACGGTGCAAGGTGCAACATTCGTCCAAAAAGCCAAAACAGCACCGTGCGACTTTCAGAAGTGGGTGCAGGGATTTGAAAAGGAACAGTACCATGGTGAAGCACTCTCCAGGGTAGGTAAATCGAAGACCAGCCACGGTGATCCCGTTTTAACGTAAAAATTCACGCGACGTAAAAAAGATGGCCAAAAAATTTCAGAGACCCGATTGTGGTTCGGATAGCCTTTTTTGGGTATTAAATAATCCGTTGATGGCTTACAGCTGTCAAAGCCGTAGAACTCACTAAGAGATTCGTTTTAACTGGTTATGGCTCCCGTAACTCTAAACGAGCCAACAGTTATGGCTGTCCGAAGAATCGATATCCACAGGGTGCAACATCCGCGGTGCAAGGTGCAACATTCGTCCATAAAGCCAAAACAGCGCCGTGCGACTTTTAGAAGTGGGTGCAGGGATTTGAAATGGAACAGTACCATGGGGCTGCACTCTCCAGGGTAGGTAAATCGAAGACAAGCCACGGCGATCCCGTTTTAACGTAAAAATTCACGCGACGTAAAAAAGATGGCCAAAAAACTTCAGAGACCCGATTGTGGTTCGGAGCCTTTTTTGGGTATGAAACAATCCGTTGACGGCTTACAGCAGTCAAAGCCGTAGAACTCACTGAGAGCTTCGTTTTGACTGGTTATGGCTCCCGTAACTCTAAACGAGCCAACAGTTATGGCCGTCCGAAGAATCGATATCCACAGGGTGCAACATCCGCGGTGCAAGGTGCAACATTCGTCCAAAAAGCCAAAATAGCGCCGTGCGACTTTTAGAAGTGGGTGCAGGGATTTGAAATGGAACAGTACCATGGTGCACCACTCTCCAGGGTAGGTAAGTCGAAGACCAGCCACAGTGATCCCGTTTTTAACGTAAAAATTCACGTGACGGAAAAAAGAAGGCCAAAAAACTTCAGAGACTCGATTGAGGTTCGGATAACCTTTTTTAGGTATGAAACTATTCATTGACGGCTTACAGTTGTCAAATCCGTAGAACTCACTGAGAGCTTCGTTTCGACTGGTTATGGCTCCCGTAACTCTAAACGAGCCAACAGTTATGGTCGTCCGAAGAATCGATATCCACAGGGTGCAACATCCACGGTGCAAGGTGCAACATTCGTCCAAAAAGCCAAAACAGCACCGTGCGACTTTCAGAAGTGGGTGCAGGGATTTGAAAAGGAACAGTACCATGGTGAAGCACTCTCCAGGGTAGGTAAATCGAAGACCAGCCACGGTGATCCCGTTTTAAAGTAAAAATTCACGCGACGTAAAAAAGATGGCCAAAATACTTCAGAGATCCGATTGTGGTTCGGATAGCCTTTTTTGGGTATGAAATAATCCGTTGATGGCTTACAGCTGTCAAAGCCGTAGAACTCACTAAGAGCTTCGTTTTGACTGGTTATGGCTCCCGTAACTCTAAACGAGCCAACATTTATGGCCGTCCGAAGAAACGACATCCATAGGGTGCAACATCCGCGGTGCAAGGTGCAACATTCGTCCAAAAAGCCAAAACAGTGCCGTGCAACTTTTAGAAGTGGGTGCAGGGATTTGAAATGGAACAGTACCATGGTGCACCACTCTCCAGGGTAGGTAAGTCAAAGACCAGCCACAGTGATCCCGTTTTAACGTAAAAATTCACATGACGGAAAAAAGAAGTCCAAAAAACTTCAGAAACCCAATTGAGGTTCGGATAGCCTTTTTTGGGTATGATACTATTCGTTGACGGCTTACAGTTGTCAAATCTGTAGAACTCACTGAGAGATTCGTTTTGACTGGTTATGGCTCCCGTAACTCTAAACGAGCCAATAGTTATGGCCGTCCGAAGAATCGATATCCACAGGGTGCAACATCCACGGTGCAAGGTGCAACATTCGTCCAAAAAGCCAAAACAGCACCGTGCGACTTTCAGAAGTGGGTGCAGGGATTTGAAAAGGAACAGTACCATGGTGAAGCACTCTCCAGGGTAGGTAAATCGAAGACCAGCCACGGTGATCCCGTATTAACGTAAAAATTCACGCGACGTAAAAAAGATGGCCAAAAAACTTCAGAGACCTGATTGTGGTTCGGATAGCCTTTTTTGGTTACGAAACAATCCGTTGACGGCTTACAGCTGTTAAAGCCGTAGAACTCACTAAGAGCTTCGTTTTGACTGGTTATGGCTCCCGTAACTCTAAACGAGCCAACAATTATGGCTGTCCGAAGAAACGATATCCACAGGGTGCAACATCCGCGGTGCAAGCTGCAACATTCGTCCATAAAGCCAAAACAGCGCCGTGCGACTTTTAGAAGTGGGTGCAGGGATTTGAAATGGAATAGTACCATGGGGCAGCACTCTCCAGGGTAGGTAAATCGAAGACAAGCCACGGCGATCCCGTTTTAACGTAAAAATTCACGCGACGTAAAAAAGATGGCCAAAAAACTTCAGAGACCCGATTGTGGTTCGGAGCCTTTTTTGGGTATGAAACAATCCATTGACGGCTTACAGCAGTCAAAGCCGTAAAACTCACTGAGAGCTTCGTTTTGACTGGTTATGGCTCCCGTAACTCTAAACGAGCCAACAGTTATGGCCGTCCGAAGAATCGATATCCACAGGGTGCAACATCCGCGGTGCAAGGTGCAACATTCGTCCAAAAAGCCAAAATAGCGCCGTGCGACTTTTAGAAGTGGGTGCAGGGATTTGAAATGGAACAGTACCATGGTGCACCACTCTCCAGGGTAGTTAAATCGAAGACCAGCCACAGTGATCCCGTTTTAACGTAAAAATTCACGTGATTGAAAAAATAAGGCCAAAAAACTTCAGAGACCCGATTGAGGTTCGGATAGCCTTTTTTGGGTATGAAACTATTCGTTGACGGCTTACAGCTGTCAAATCCGTAGAACTCACTAAGAGCTTCGTTTTGACTGGTTATGGCTCCCGTAACTCTAAACGAGCCAACAGTTATGGCTGTCCGAAGAATCGATATCCACAGGGTGCAACATCCACGATGCAAGGTGCAACATTCGTCCAAAAAGCCAAAACAGCACCGTGTGACTTTCAGAAGTGGGTGCAGGGATTTGAAATGGAACAGTACCATGGTGAAGCACTCTTCAGGGTAGGTAAATCGAAGACCAGCCACGGTGATCCCGTTTTAACGTAAAAATTCACGTGACGGAAAAAAGAAGGCCAAAAAACTTCAGAGACCCGATTGAGGTTCGGATAGCCTTTTTTGGATATGAAACAATCCGTTGACGGCTTACAGCAGTCAAAGCCGTAGAACTCACTGACAGCTTCGTTTTGACTGGTTATGGCTCCCGTAACTCTAAACGAGCCAACAGTTATGGCCGTCCGAAGAATCGATATCCATAGGGTGCAACATCCGCGGTGCAAGGTGCAACATTCATCCAAAAAGCCAAAATATCGCCGTGCGACTTTTAGAAGTGGGTGCAGGGATTCGAAATGGAACAATACCATGGTGCACCACTCTCCAGTGTAGGTAAATCGAAGACCAGCCACGGTGATCCCGTTTTAACGTAAAAATTCAGGTGACGGAAAAAAGAAGGCCAAAAAACTTCAGAGACCCGATTGTGGTTCGGATAGCCTTTTTTGGTATGAAATAATCCGTTGATGGCTTACAGCTGTCAAAACCGTAGAACTCACTAAGAGCTTCGTTTTGACTGGTTATGGCTCCCGTAACTCTAAACGAGCCAACAGTTATGGCCGTCCGAAGAATCGATATCCACAGGGTGCAACATCCGCGGTGCAAGGTGCACCATTCGTCAAAAAAGCCAAAACAGCGTCGTGCGACTTTTAGAAGTGGGTGCAGGGATTTGAAATGGAACAGTACCATGGGGCAGCACTCTCCAGGGTAGGTAAATCGAAGACCAGCCACGGCAATCCCGTTTTAACGTAAAAATTCACGCGACGTAAAAAAGATGGCCAAAAAACTTCAAAGACCCGATTGTGGTTCAGAGCCTTTTTTGGGTATGAAACAATCCATTGACGGCTTACAGCAGTGAAAGCCGTAGAACACACTAATAGCTTCGTTTTGACTGGTTATGGCTCCCGTAACTCTAAACGAGCCAACAGTTATATCCGTCCGAAGAATCGATATCCACAGCGTGCAACATCCGCGGTGCAAGGTGCAACATTCGTCCAAAAAGCCAAAACAGCGCCGTGCGACTTTTGGAAGTGGGTGCAGGGATTTGAAATGGAACAGTACCATGGTGCACCACTCTCCAGGGTACGTAAATTGAAGACCAGCTACGGTGATTCCGTTTTAACGTAAAAATTCACGTGACGGAAAAAAGAAGGCCAAAAAACTTCAGAGACCCGATTGATGTTCGGATAGCCTTTTTTGTGTATGAACAATCCGTTGATGGCTTACAGCCGTCAAAGTCGTAGAACTCACTGAGAGCTTCGTTTTGACTGGTTATGGCTCCCGTAACTCTAAACGAGCCAACAGTTATGGCCGTCCGAAGAATCGATATCCACAGGGTGCAACATCCGCGGTGCAAGGTGCAACATTCGTCCAAAAAGCCAAAATAGCGCCGTGCGACTTTTAGAAGTGGGTGCAGGGATTTGAAATGGAACAGTACCATGGTGCACCACTCTCCAGGGTAGGTAAGTGTAAGACCAGCCACAGTGATCCCGTTTTAAACGTAAAAATTCACGTGACGGAAAAAAGAGGGCCAAAAAACTTCAGAGACTCGATTGAGGTTCGGATAACCTTTTTTAGGTATGAAACTATTCGTTGACGGCTTACAGCTGTCAAATCCGTAGAACTCACTGAGAGCTTCGTTTTGACTGGTTATGGCTCCCGTAACTCTAAACGAGCCAACAGTTATGGTCGTCCGAAGAATCGATATCCACAGGGTGCAACATCCACGGTGCAAGGTGCAACATTCGTCCAAAAAGCCAAAACAGCACCGTGCGACTTTCAGAAGTGGGTGCAGGGATTTGAAAAGGAGCAGTACCATGGTGAAGCACTCTCCAGGGTAGGTAAATCGAAGACCAGCCACGGTGATCCCGTTTTAACGTAAAAATTCACGCGACGTAAAAAAGATGGCCAAAATACTTCAGAGATCCGATTGTGGTTCGGATAGCCTTTTTTGGATATGAAACAATCCGTTGACGGCTTACAGTAGTCAAAGCCGTAGAACTCACTGACAGCTTTGTTTTGACTGGTTATGGCTCCCGTAACTCTAAACGAGCCAACATTTATGGCCGTACGAAGAAACGACATCCATAGGGTGCAACATCCGCGGTGCAAGGTGCAACATTCGTCCAAAAAGCCAAAACAGTGCCGTGCAACTTTTAGAAGTGGGTGCAGGGATTTGAAATGGAACAGTACCATGGTGCACCACTCTCCAGGGTAGGTAAGTCAAAGACCAGCCACAGTGATCCCGTTTTAACGTAAAAATTCACATGACGGAAAAAAGAAGTCCAAAAAACTTCAGAGACCCGATTGAGGTTCGGATAGCCTTTTTTGGGTATGATACTATTCGTTGACGGCTTACAGCTGTCAAATCTGTAGAACTCACTGAGAGATTCGTTTTGACTGGTTATGGCTCCCGTAACTCTAAACGAGCCAACAGTTATGGCCGTCCGAAGAATCGATATCCACAGGGTGCAACATCCACGGTGCAAGGTGCAACATTCGTCCAAAAAGCCAAAACAGCACCGTGCGACTTTCAGAAGTGGGTGCAGGGATTTGAAAAGGAACAGTACCATGGTGAAGCACTCTCCAGGGTAGGTAAATCGAAGACCAGCCACGGTGATCCCGTTTTAACGTAAAAATTCACGCGACGTAAAAAAGATGGCCAAAAAACTTCAGAGACCTGATTGTGGTTCGGATAGCCTTTTTTGGGTATTAAATAATCCGTTGATGGCTTACAGCTGTCAAAGCCGTAGAACTCACTAAGAGCTTCGTTTTGACTGGTTATGGCTCCCGTAACTCTAAACGAGCCAAAAATTATGGCTGTCCGAAGAATCGATATCCACAGGGTGCAACATCCGCGGTGCAAGGTGCAACATTCGTCCATAAAGCCAAAACAGCGCCGTGCGACTTTTAGAAGTGGGTGCAGGGATTTGAAATGGAACAGTACCATGGGGCAGCACTCTCCAGGGTAGGTAAATCGAAGACAAGCCACGGCGATCCCGTTTTAACGTAAAAATTCACGCGACGTAAAAAAGATGGCCAAAAAACTTCAGAGACCCGATTGTGGTTCGGAGCCTTTTTTGGGTATGAAACAATCCGTTGTCGGATTACAGCAGTCATAGCCATAAAACTCACTGAGAGCTTCGTTTTGACTGGTTATGGCTCCCGTAACTCTAAACGAGCCAACAGTTATGGCCGTCCGAAAAAATCGATATCCACAGGGTGCAACATCCGCGGTGCAAGGTGCAACATTCGTCCAAAAAGCCAAAATAGCGCCGTGCGACTTTTAGAAGTGGGTGCAGGGATTTGAAATGGAACAGTACCATGGTGCACCACTCTCCAGGGTAGTTAAATCGAAGACCAGCCACAGTGATCCCGTTTTAACGTAAAAATTCACGTGACTGAAAAAATAAGGCCAAAAAACTTCAGAGACCCGATTGAGGTTCGGATAGCCTTTTTTGGGTATGAAACTATTCGTTGACGGCTTACAGCTGTCAAATCCGTAGAACTCACTGAGAGCTTCGTTTTGACTGGTTATGGCTCCCGTAACTCTAAACGAGCCAACAGTTATGGCTGTCCGAAGAATCGATATCCACAGGGTGCAACATCCACGATGCAAGGTGCAACATTCGTCCAAAATGCCAAAACAGCACCGTGTGACATTCAGAAGTGGGTGCAGGGATTTGAAATGGAACAGTACCATGGTGAAGCACTCTTCAGGGTAGGTAAATCGAAGACCAGCCACGGTGATCCCGTTTTAACGTAAAAATTCACGTGACGGAAAAAAGAAGGCCAAAAAACTTCAGAGACCCGATTGAGGTTCGGATAGCCTTTTTTGGATATGAAACAATCCGTTGACGGCTTACAGCAGTCAAAGCCGTAGAACTCACTGACAGCTTCGTTTTGACTGGTTATGGCTCCCGTAACTCTAAACGAGCCAACAGTTATGGCCGTCCAAAGAATCGATATCCATAGGGTGCAACATCCGCGGTGCAAGGTGCAACATTCGTCCAAAAAGCCAAAATATCGCCGTGCGACTTTTAGAAGTGGGTGTAGGGATTCGAAATGGAACAATACCATGGTGCACCACTCTCCAGTGTAGGTAAATCGAAGACCAGCCACGGTGATCCCGTTTTAACGTAAAAATTCAGGTGACGGAAAAAAGAAGGCCAAAAAACTTCAGAGACCCGATTGTGGTTCGGATAGCCTTTTTTGGTATGAAATAATCCGTTGATGGCTTACAGCTGTCAAAACCGTAGAACTCACTAAGAGCTTCGTTTTGACTGGTTATGGCTCCCGTAACTCTAAACGAGCCAACAGTTATGGCCGTCCGAAGAATCGATATCCACAGGGTGCAACATCCGCGGTGCAAGGTGCACCATTCGTCAAAAAAGCCAAAACAGCGTCGTGCGACTTTTAAAAGTGGGTGCAGGGATTTGAAATGGAACAGTACCATGGGGCAGCACTGTCCAGGGTAGGTAAATCGAAGACCAGCCACGGCAATCCCGTTTTAGCGTAAAAATTCACGCGACGTAAAAAAGATGGCCAAAAAACTTCAGAGACCCGATTGTGGTTCAGAGCCTTTTTTGGGTATGAAACAATCCATTGACGGCTTACAGCAGTGAAAGCCGTAGAACACACTAATAGCTTCGTTTTGACTGGTTATGGCTCCCGTAACTCTAAACGAGCCAACAGTTATATCCGTCCGAAGAATCGATATCCACAGCGTGCAACATCCGCGGTGCAAGGTGCAACATTCGTCCAAAAAGCCAAAACAGCGCCGTGCGACTTTTGGAAGTGGGTGCAGGGATTTGAAATGGAACAGTACCATGGTGCACCACTCTCCAGGGTAGGTAAATCGAAGACCAGCCACGGTGAACCCGTTTTAACGTAAAAATTCACGTGACGGAAAAAAGAAGGCCAAAAACCTTCAGAGACCCGATTGTGGTTCGGATAGCCTTTTTTGGGTATGAAACAATCCGTTGACGGCTTACAGCTGTTAAAGCCGTAGAACTCACTGAGAGCTTCGTTTTGACTGGTTATGGCTCCCGTAACTCTAAACGAGCCAACAGTTATGGCCGTCCGAAGAATCGATATGCACAGGGTGCAACATCCGTGGTGCAAGATGCAACATTCATCCAAAAAGCAAAAACAGCGCCGTGCGACTTTTAGAAGTGGGTGCAGGGATTTGAAATGGAACAGTACCATGGTGCACCACTCTCCAGGGTAGGTAAGTTGAAGACCAGCCACGGTGATCCCGTTTTAACGTAAAAATTCACGTGACGGAAAAAAAAGGCCAAAAAACTTCAGAGACCCGATTGAGGTTCGGATAGCCTTTTTTGGGTATGAAACAATCTGTTGACGGCTTACAGCTGTCAAAGCCGTAGAACTCACTGAGAGCTTCGTTTTGACTGGTTATGGCTCCCGTAACTCTAAACGAGCCAACAGTCATGGCCGTCCGATGAATCGATATCCACAGGGTGCAACATCCACGGTGCAAGGTGCAACATTCGTCCAAAAAGCCAAAACAGCGCCGTGCGACTTTTAGAAGTGGGTGCAGGGATTTGAAATGGAACAGTACCATGGTGCACCACTCTCCAGTGTAGGTAAATCGAAGACCAGCCACGGTGATCCCGTTTTAACGTAAAAATTCACGTGACGGAAAAAAGAAGGCCAAAAAACTTCAGAGACCTGATTGAGGTTCGGATAGCATTTTTTGGGCATGAAACTATCCGTTGATGGCTTACAGCTGTCAAATCCGTAGAACTCACTAAGAGCTTCGTTTTGACTGGTTATGTCTCCCGTAACTCTAAACGAGCCAACAGTTATGGTCGTCCGAAGAATCGATATCCACGGGGTGCAACATCCGCGGTGTAAGGTGCAACATTCGTCCAAAAAGCCAAAACAGCACCGTGTGTCTTTCAGAAGTGAGTGCAGGGATTTGAAATGGAACAGTACCATGGTGAAGCACTCTCCAGGGTAGGTAAACCGAAGACCAGCCACGGTGATCCCGTTTTAACGTAAAAATTCATGTGATGGAAAAAAGAAGGCCAAAAAACTTCAGAGACCCGATTGAGGCTCGGATAGCCTTTTTTGGGTATGAAACAATCTGTTGATGGCTTACATCTGTAAAAGCCATAGAACTCACTGAGAGTTTCGTTTTGTCTGGTTATGGCTCCCGCAACTCTAAACGAGCCAACATTTATGGCCGTCCGAAGAATCGATATCCACAGGGTGCAACATCCGCGGTGCAAGGTGCAACATTCGTCCAAAAAGCCAAAACAGCGCCATGCGACTTCTAGAAGTGGGTGCAGGGATTTGAAATGGACCAGTACCATGGGGCAGCACTCTCCATGGTAGGTAAATCGAAGACCAGCCATGGTGATCCCGTTTTAACGTAAAAATTCACGTGACGGAAAAAAGAAGGCCAAAAAACTTCAGAGACCCGATTGTGGTTCGGATAGCCTTTTTTCAGTATGAAATAATCCGTTGACGGCTTACAGCCGTCAAAGCCGTAGAACTCACTGAGAGCTTCGTTTTGACTGGTTATGGCTTTCGTAACTCTAAACGAGCCAACAGTGCCGTCCGAATAATCGATATCCATAGGGTGCAACATCCGCGGTGCAACGTGCAACATTCGTCCAAAAAGCCAAAACAACGCCGTGCGACTTTTAGAAGTGGGTGTAGGGATTTGAAATGGAACAGTACCAGGGGGCAGCACTCTCCAGGGTAGGTAAATCGAAGACCAGCCACGGCGATCCCGTTTTAACGTAAAAATTCACGCGACGTAAAAAAGATGGCCAAAAAACTTCAGAGACCCGATTGTGGTTCGGAGCCTTTTTTGGGTATGAAACAATCCATTGACGGCTTACAGCAGTCAAAGCCGTAGAACTCACTAAGAGCTTCGTTTTGACTATTTATGGCTCCCGTAACTCTAAACGAGCCAACAGTTATATCCGTCCGAAGAATCGATATCCACAGGGTGCAACATCCGCGGTGCAAGGTGCAACATTCGTCCAAAAAGCCAAAACAGCGCCGTGCGACTTTTGGAAGTGGGTGCAGGGATTTGAAATGGAACAGTACCATGGTGCACCACTCTCCAGGGTAGGTAAATCGAAGACCAGCCACGCTGATCCCGTTTTAACGTAAAAATTCACGTGACGGAAAAAAGAAGGCCAAAAAACTTCAGAGACCCGATTGTGGTTCGGATAGCCTTTTTTGGGTATGAAACAATCCGTTGACGGCTTATAGCTGTTAAAGCCGTAGAACTCACTGAGAGCTTCGTTTTGACTAGTTATGGCTCCCGTAACTCTAAACGAGCCAATAGTTATGGCCGTACGAAGAATCGATATGCACAGGGTGCATCATCCGCGGTGCAAGGTGCAACATTCATCCAAAAAGCAAAAACAGCGCCGTGCGACTTTTAGAAGTGGGTGCAGGGATTTGAAATGGAACAGTACCATGGTGCACCACTCTCCAGGGTAGGTAAATCGAAGACCAGCCACGGTGATCCCGTTTTAACGTAAAAATTCAAGTGACGGAAAAAGAAGGCCAAAAAACTTCAGAGACCCGATTGAGGTTCGGATAGCCTTTTTTGGGTATGAAACAATCTGTTGACGGCTTACAGCTTTCAAAGCCGTAGAACTCACTGAGAGCTTCGTTTTGACTGGTTATGGTTCCCGTAACTCTAAACGAGCCAACAGTCATGGCCGTCCGATGAATCGATATCCACAGGGTGCAACATCCACGGTGCAAGGTGCAACATTCGTCCAAAAAGCCAAAACAGCGCCGTGCGACTTTTAGAAGTGGGTGCAGGGATTTGAAATGGAATAGTACCATGGTGCACCACTCTCCAGTGTAGGTAAATCGAAGACCAGCCACGGTGATCCCGTTTTAACGTAAAAATTCACGTGACGGAAAAAAGAAGGCCAAAAAACTTCAGAGACCTGATTGAGGTTCGGATAGCATTTTTTGGGCATGAAACTATCCGTTGATGGCTTACAGCTGTCAAATCCGTAGAACTCACTAAGAGCTTCGTTTTGACTGGTTATGTCTCCCGTAACTCTAAACGAGCCAACAGTTATGGTCGTCCGAAGAATCGATATCCACGGGGTGCAACATCCGCGGTGTAAGGTGCAACATTCGTCCAAAAAGCCAAAACAGCACCGTGTGTCTTTCAGAAGTGAGTGCAGGGATTTGAAATGGAACAGTACCATGGTGAAGCACTCTCCAGGGTAGGTAAACCGAAGACCAGCCACGGTGATCCCGTTTTAACGTAAAAATTCATGTGATGGAAAAAAGAAGGCCAAAAAACTTCAGAGACCCGATTGAGGCTCGGATAGCCTTTTTTGGGTATGAAACAATCTGTTGATGGCTTACATCTGTAAAAGCCATAGAACTCACTGAGAGCTTCGTTTTGTCTGGTTATGGCTCCCGCAACTCTAAACGAGCCAACATTTATGGCCGTCCGAAGAATCGATATCCACAGGGTGCAACATCCGCGGTGCAAGGTGCAACATTCGTCCAAAAAGCCAAAACAGCGCCGTGCGACTTTTAGAAGTGGGTGCAGGGATTTGAAATGGACCAGTACCATGGGGCAGCACTCTCCATGGTAGGTAAATCGAAGACCAGCCATGGTGATCCCGTTTTAACGTAAAAATTCACGTGACGGAAAAAAGAAGGCCAAAAAACTTCAGAGACCCGATTGTGGTTCGGATAGCCTTTTTTCAGTATGAAATAATCCGTTGACGGCTTACAGCCGTCAAAGCCGTAGAACTCACTGAGAGCTTCGTTTTGACTGGTTATGGCTTTCGTAACTCTAAACGAGCCAACAGTGCCGTCCGAATAATCGATATCCATAGGGTGCAACATCCGCGGTGCAACGTGCAACATTCGTCCAAAAAGCCAAAACAACGCCGTGCGACTTTTAGAAGTGGGTGTAGGGATTTGAAATGGAACAGTACCAGGGGGCAGCACTCTCCAGGGTAGGTAAATCGAAGACCAGCCACGGCGATCCCGTTTTAACGTAAAAATTCACGCGACGTAAAAAAGATGGCCAAAAAACTTCAGAGACCCGATTGTGGTTCGGAGCCTTTTTTGGGTATGAAACAATCCATTGACGGCTTACAGCAGTCAAAGCCGTAGAACTCACTAAGAGCTTCGTTTTGACTATTTATGGCTCCCGTAACTCTAAACGAGCCAACAGTTATATCCGTCCGAAGAATCGATATCCACAGGGTGCAACATCCGCGGTGCAAGGTGCAACATTCGTCCAAAAAGCCAAAACAGCGCCGTGCGACTTTTGGAAGTGGGTGCAGGGATTTGAAATGGAACAGTACCATGGTGCACCACTCTCCAGGGTAGGTAAATCGAAGACCAGCCACGCTGATCCCGTTTTAACGTAAAAATTCACGTGACGGAAAAAAGAAGGCCAAAAAACTTCAGAGACCCGATTGTGGGTCGGATAGCCTTTTTTGGGTATGAAACAATCCGTTGACGGCTTATAGCTGTTAAAGCCGTAGAACTCACTGAGAGCTTCGTTTTGACTAGTTATGGCTCCCGTAACTCTAAACGAGCCAATAGTTATGGCCGTACGAAGAATCGATATGCACAGGGTGCATCATCCGCGGTGCAAGGTGCAACATTCATCCAAAAAGCAAAAACAGCGCCGTGCGACTTTTAGAAGTGGGTGCAGGGATTTGAAATGGAACAGTACCATGGTGCACCACTCTCCAGGGTAGGTAAATCGAAGACCAGCCACGGTGATCCCGTTTTAACGTAAAAATTCAAGTGACGGAAAAAGAAGGCCAAAAAACTTCAGAGACCCGATTGAGGTTCGGATAGCCTTTTTTGGGTATGAAACAATCTGTTGACGGCTTACAGCTGTCAAAGCCGTAGAACTCACTGAGAGCTTCGTTTTGACTGGTTATGGCTCCCGTAACTCTAAACGAGCCAACAGTTATGGCCGTCCGAAGAATCGATATCCACAGGGTGCAACATCCGCGGTGCAAAGTGCAACATTCGTCCAAAAAGCCAAAACAGCGCCGTGCGACTTTTAGAAGTGGGTGCAGGGATTTGAAATGGAATAGTACCATGGTGCACCACTCTCCAGTGTAGGTAAATCGAAGACCAGCCACGGCGATCCCGTTTTAACGTAAAAATTCACGTGACGGAAAAAAGAAGGCCAAAAAACTTCAGAGACCTGATTGAGGTTCGGATAGCCTTTTTTGGGCATGAAACTATCCGTTGATGGCTTGCAGCTGTCAAATCCGTAGAACTCACTGAGAGCTTCGTTTTGACTGGTTATGGCTCCCGTAACTCTAAACGAGCCAACAGTTATGGTCGTCCGAAGAATCGATATCCACAGGGTGCAACATCCGCGGTGCAAGGTGCAACATTCGTCCAAAAAGCCTAAACTGCGCCGTGCGAATTTTAGAAGAGGGTGCAGGGATTTGAAATGGAATAGTACCATGGTGCACCACTCTCCAGTGTAGGTAAATCGAAGACCAGCCACGGCGATCCCGTTTAAACGTAAAAATTCACGTGAAGGAAAAAAGAAGGCCAAAAAACTTCAAAGACCCGATTGAGGTTCGAATAGCCTTTTTTTGGTATGAAACAATCTGTTGAAGGCTTACAGCTGTCAAAGCCGTAGAACACACTGAGAGCTTCGTTTTGACTGGTTATGGCTTTCGTAACTCTAAACGAGCCAACAGTTATGGCATTCCGAAGAATCGATATCCATAGGGTGCAACATCCGCGGTGCAAGGTGCAACATTCATCCAAAATGCCAAAACAGCACCGTGCGACTTTTATAAGTGGGTGCAGGGATTTGAAATGGAACAGTACCATGATGCACCACTCTCCAGGGTAGGTAAATTGAAGACCAGGCACGGTGATCCCGTTTTAACGTAAAAATTCAGGTGACGGAAAAAAGAAGGCCAAAAAACTTCAGAGACCCGATTGTGGTTCAGATTGCCTTTTTTGGGTATGAAATAATCCGTTGATGGCTTACAGCTGTCAAAGCCGTAGAACTCACTAAGAGCTTCGTTTTGACTAGTTATGGCTCCCGTAACTCTAAACGAGCCAACAGTTATGGCCGTCCGAAGAATCGATATCCACAGGGTGCAACATCCGCGGTGCAAGGTGCAACATTCGTCCAAAAAGCCAAAACAGCGCCGTGCGACTTTTAGAAGAGGGTGCAGGGATTTGAAATGGAATAGTACCATGGGGCAGCACTCTCCAGGGTAGGTAAATCGAAGACCAGCCACGGTGATCCCGTTTTAACGTAAAAATTCACGTGAAGGAAAAAAGAAGGCCAAAAAACTTCAAAGACCCGATTGAGGTTCGAATAGCCTTTTTTGGTATGAAACAATCTGTTGAAGGCTTACAGCTGTCAAAGCCGTAGAACTCACTGAGAGCTTCGTTTTGACTGGTTATGCCTCCCGTAACTCTAAACGAGCCAACAGTTATGGCCGTCTGAAGAATCGATATCCACAGGGTGCAACATCCAAGGTGCAAGGTGCAACATTCGTCCAAAAAGCCAAAACAGCGCCGTGCGACTATTAGAAGTGGGTGTAGGGATTTGAAATGGAACAGTACCATGGTGCACCACTCTCTAGGGTAGGTAAATCGAAGACCAGCCACGGTGATCCAGTTTTAACGTAAAAATTCACGTGACGGAAAAAAAAAGGCCAAAAAACTTCAGAGACCCGATTGTGTTTCGGATAGCCTTTTTTGGGTATGAAACAATCCGTTGATGGCTTACAACTGTCAAAGCCGTAGAACTCACTGAGAGCTTCGTTTTGACTGGTTATGGCTCCAATAACTCTAAACGAGCCAACATTTATGGCCGTCCGAAGAATCGATATCCACAGGGTGCAACATCCGCGGTGCAAGGTGCAACATTCGTCCAAAAAGCCAAAACAGCGCCGTGCGACTTTTAGAAGTGGATGCAGGGATTTGAAATGGAACAGTACAATGGTGCACCATTCTCCAGGGTAGGTAAATCGAAGACCAGCCTCGGTGATCCCGTTTTAACGTAAAAATTCACGTGAAGGAAAAAAGAAGGCCAAAAAACTTCAAAGACCCGATTGAGGTTCGAATAGCCTTTTTTGGGTATGAAACAATCCGTTGACGGCTTACAATTGTGAAAGCCGTAGAACTCACTGAGAGCTTCGTTTTGACTGGTTATGGCTCCCGTAACTCTAAACGAGCCAATAGTTATGGCCGTCCGAAGAATCGATATCCACAGGGTGAAACATCCGTGGTGCAAGGTGCAACATTCGTCCAAAAAGCCAAAACAGCGCCGTGCGACTTTTAGAAGTGGGTGCAGGGATTTGAAATGGAACAGTACCATGGGGCAGCACTCTCCAGGGTAGGTAAATCGAAGACTAGCCACGGTGATCTCGTTTTAACGTAAAACTTCACGTGACGAAAACAAGAAGGCCAAAAAACTTCAGAGACCCGATTGTGGTTCGGATAGCCTTTTTTGGGTATGAAACAATCCGTTGACGGCTTACAGCTGTCAAAGCCGTAGAACTCACTTAGAGCTTCATTTTGACTGGTTATGGCTCCCGTAACTCTAAACGAGCCAACAGTTATGGCCGTCCGAAGAATTGATATCCATAGGGTGCAACATCCGCGGTGCGAGGTGCAACATTTCTCCAAAAAGCCAAAACAGCGCTGTGCGACTTTTAGAAGTGGGTGTAGGGATTTGAAATGGAACAGTACCATGGGGCAGCACTCTCCAGGGTAGGTAAATCGAAGACCAGCCACGGTGATCCCGTTTTAACGTAAAAATTCACGTGATGGAAAAAAGAAGGCCAAAAAACATCAGAGACCCGATTGAGGTTCGGATAGCCTTTTTTGGGTATGAAACAATCCGTTGATGGCTTACAGCAGTCAAAGCCGTAGAACTCACTGACAGCTTCGTTTTGACTAATTATGGCTCCCGTAACTCTAAACGAGCCAACAGTTATGGCCGTCCGAAGAATCGATATCCATATGGTGCAAAATCCGCCGTGAAAGGTGCAACATTCGTCCAAAAAGCCAGAACAGCGCCGTGCGACTTTTAGAAGTCGGTGCAGAGATTTGAAATCGAACAGTACCATGTTGCACCACTCTCCAGGGTAGGTAAATCGAAGACCAGCCACAGTGATCCCGTTTTAACGTAAAAATTCACGTGACGGAAAAAAGAAGGCCAAAAAACTTCAGAGACCCGATTGTGGTTAGGATAGCCTTTTTTGGGTATGAAACAATCCGTTGACGGCTTACAGCAGTCAAAGCCGTAGAACTCACTGAGAGCTTCGTTTTGACTAGTTATGGCTCCCGTAACTCTAAACGAGCCAACAGTTATGGCCGTCCGAAGAATCGATATCCGCAGGGTGCAACATCCGCGGTGCAAGGTGCAACATTCGACCAAAAAGCCAAAACAGCGCCGTGCGACTTTCAGAAGTGGGTGCAGGGATTTCAAATAAAACAGTACCATGGTGCACCACTCTCCAGGGTAGGTAAGTCGAAGACCAGCCACGGTGATCCCGTTTTAACGTAAAAATTCACGTGACGGAAAAAAGAAGGCCAAAAAACATCAGAGACCCGATTGAGGTTCGGATAGCCTTTTTTGGGTATGAAACAATATGTTGACGGCTTACAGCAGTCAAAGCCGTAGAACTCACCGAGAGCTTCGTTTTGACTGCTTATGGCTCCCGTAACTCTAAACGAGCCAACAGTTATGGCCGTCCGAAGAATCGATATCCACAGGGTGCAACATCCGCGGTGCAAGGTGCAGCATTCGTCCAAAAAGCCAAAATAGTGCCGTGCGACTTTTAGAAGTGGGTGCAGCGATTTGAAATGGAAGAGTACCATGGTGCACCACTCTCCAAGGTAGGTAAATCGAAGACCAGCGACGGTGATCCCGTTTTAACGTAAAAATTCACGTGACGGAAAAAAGAAGGCCAAAAAACTTCAAAGACCCGATTGAGGTTCGGATAGCCTTTTTTGGGTATGAAACAATCCGTTGACGGGTTACAGCAGTCAAAGCCATAGAACTCACTAACAGCTTCGTTTTGACTGGTTATGGCTCCCGTAACTCTAAACGAGCCAACAGTTATGGCCATCCGAAGAATCGATATCCATAGGGTGCAACATCCGCGGTGCAAGGTGCAACATTCGTCCAAAAAGCCAAAACAGCGCCGTGCGACTTTTAGAAGTGGGTGCAGGGATTTGAAATGGAACAGTACCATGGTGCACCACTCTCCAGGGTAGGTAAATCGAAGACCATCCACGGTGATCCCGTTTTAACGTAAAAATTCAGGTGATGGAAAAAAGAAGACCAAAAAACTTCAGAGACCGGATTGTGGTTCGGATAGCCTTTTTTGGGTATGAAATAATACGTTGATGGCTTACAGCTGTCAAAGCCGTAGAACTCACTAAGAGCTTCGTTTTGACTGGTTATGGCTCCCGTAACTCTAAACGAGCCAACAGTTATGGCCATCCGAAGAATCGATATCCACAGGGTGCAACATCCGCGGTGCAAGGTGCAACATTCGTCCAAAAAGCCAAAACAGCGTCGTGCGACTTTTAGAAGTGGGTGCAGGGATTTGAAATGGAACAGTACCATGGAGCAGCACTCTCCAGGGTAGGTAAATCGAAGACCAGCCACGGTGATCCCGTTTTAACGTAAAAATTCACGTGAAGTAAAAAAAAAGGACAAAAAACTTCAGAGACCCGATTGAGGTTCGGATAGCCTTTTTTGGGTATGAAACAATCCGTTGATGGCTTACAGCCGTCAAAGCCATAGAACTCACTGAGAGCTTCGTTTTGACTGGTTATGGCTCCCGTAACTCTAAACGAGCCAACAGTTACGGCCGTCCGAAGAATCGATATCCATAGGGTGCAACATCCGCGGTGCAAGGTGCAACATTCGTCCAAAAAGCCAAAACAGCGCCGTGCAACTTTTAGAAGTGGGTGTAGGGACTTGAAATGGAACAGTACCATGGTGCACCACTCTCCAGGGTAGGTAAATCGAAGACCAGCCACGGTGATCCCATTTTAACGTAAAAATTCACGTGACGGAAAAAAGAAGGCCAAAAAACTTCAAAGACCCGATTGTGGTTCGGATAGCCTTTTTTGGGTATGAAATAATCCTTTGATTGCTTACATCTGTCAAAGCCGTAGAACTCACTAAGAGCTTCGTTTTGACTGGTTATGGCTCCCGTAACTCTAAACGAGCCAACAGTTATGGCCGTCCGAAGAATCGATATCCACAGGGTGCAACATCCGCGGTGCAATGTGCAACATTCGTCCAAAAAGCCGAAACAGCGCCGTGCGACTTTTAGATGTGGGTGCAGGGATTTGAAATGGAACAGTACCATGGTGCACCACTCTCCAGGGTAGGTAAATCGAAGACCAGTCACGGTGATCCCGTTTTAACGTAAAAATTCAGGTGATGGAAAAAAGAAGGCCAAAAAACTTCAGAGACCCGATTGGGGTTCGGATAGCCTTTTTTGGGTATGAAATAATCCATTGATGGCTTACAGCTGTCAAAGCCGCAGAACTCACTAAGAGCTTTATTTTGACTGGTTATGGCTCCCGTAACTCTAAACGAGCCAAGAGTTATGGTCGTCCGAAGAATCGATATCCACAGGGTGCAACATCCGCGGTGCAAGGTGCAAGATTCGTCCAAAAATCCAAAACAGCGCCGTGCAACTTTTAGAAGTGGGTGTAGGGATTTGAAATGGAACAGTACCATGGTGCACCACTCTCCAAGGTACGTAAATTGAAGACCAGCTACGGTGATCCCATTTTAACGTAAAAATTCACGTGACGGAAAAAAGAAGGCCAAAAAACTTCAGAGACCCGATTGATGTTCGGATAGCCTTTTTTGTGTATGAACAATCCGTTGATGGCTTGCAGCCGTCAAAGTCGTAGAACTCACTGAGAGCTTCGTTTTGACTGGTTATGGCTCCCGTAACTCTAAACAAGCCAATAGTTATGGCCGTCCGAAGAATCGATATCCACAGGGTGCAACATCCGCGGTGCAAGGTGCAACATTCGTCCAAAAATCCAAAACAGCGTCGTGCGACTTTTAGAAGTGGGTGCATGGATTTGAAATGGAACAGTACCATGGGGCAGCACTCTCCAGGGTAGGTAAATCGAAGACCAGCCACGGTGATCACGTTTTAACGTAAAAATTCACGTGAAGGAAAAAAGAAGGCCAAAAAACTTCAGAGACCCGATTGAGGTTCGGATAGCCTTTTTTGGGTATGAAACAATCCGTTGACGGCTTACAGCCGTAGAACTTACTAAGAGCTTCGTTTTGACTGGTTATGGCTCCCGTAACTCTAAACGAGCCAACAGTTATGGCCGTCCGAAGAATCGATATCCACAGGGTGCAACATCCGCGGTGCAAGGTGCAACATTCGTCCAAAAAGCCGAAACAGCGTCGTTCGACTTTTAGAAGTGGGTGCAGGGATTTGAAACGGAACAGTACCATGGTGCACCACTCTCCAGGGTAGGTAAATCGAAGACCAGCCACGGTGATCCCGTTTTAACGTAAAAATTCAGGTGATGGAAAAAAGAAGGCCAAAAAACTTCAGAGACCCGATAGTGGTTCAGATAGCCTTTTTTGGGTATGAAATAATTCGTTGATGGCTTACAGCTGTCAAAGCCGTAGAACTCACTAAGAGATTTGTTTTGACTGGTTATGGCTCCCGTAACTCTAAACGAGCCAACAGTTATGGCCGTCCGTAGAATCGATATCCACAGGGTGCAACATCCGCGGTGTAAGGTGCAACATTCGTCCAAAAAGCCAAAACAGCGTCGTGCGACTTTTAGAAGTGGGTGCATGGATTTGAAATGGAATAGTACCATGGGGCAGCACTCTCCAGGGTAGGTACACTAGTACAAAACTGGTCATTTGTGTCGGTTGTCTAACCCCTGTTGTGTCGGTTTTACAACCGACTCATATGAAGACGACACAAAAGACATTTTTCTGTTGTGTCGGTTGTACGACCGACACAAATATCAATCATTTGTGTCGGTTGTTAATGAAGAACCGACACAAAACTATGAACAGTTGTGTCGGTCTTTCTAATAGAACCGACGCAAATTAGCTTGTACAGTGAAGCAAACCGCCGTTTATTGTGTCGGTCCTTTTAGAAAAACCGACACAACTGTTGCTTGTTTTGTGTCGGTTCTTTATTGACGACCGACACAAATGATTGATATTTGTGTCGGTTATTTTTGTTTTTTCAACCAACACAATTGATATACAGTTGTATCGGTTCCCTTTGAAGTAACAACCGACACAAGTTATATCTGAAGCAAAAAAAAAATATTATTACCGTTTAAGATTATAAAAACAGTATGAAATTGAATTTTAAATTTTATAAACGAACGTTACTATGAACTGATTGAACAAAAAATATAATTATATTATCCATCAACATAATTCATGTTTACAGACCAAAATAGAATATAATCTATCACAACATAACGTACATAACAAAATACCAACGTATGTTACAAAAGATCAGCGTACACAACAAAAAACAACTACATCCAATTATACATGATATAACTAGCTAAATTCTCTCGAACCTCGTCTATCTCTTGTTGGTTATAAGAACCGTCTCGTACAAAGTCCTGCAATTAAGAGAATTGTTATACAAAAGACAAAAATTAAGTCAGGAATACTCTGCATATACAAGAATCTGAGGAATATAATTCAAACACAGGCGATTTGAACGCAAGCATCAAAACATTCCTCAATTTAGAAGGGATGCTATTTCAATTTACCATGGACTCTCTCATATTCAGCAAATTTATGTTCTTTCCCAAAAAACATTGAAAATCACTTTAAAAAAGAATTACAAAGTGGTAAATGGTGTAACCTCTCCACTTGTGCGCATGACATTTTTATTTGCAATTTTGATTGAGAAATTTTCTCCAAATAGGACATGTCCTTCAGTGAGTAGAATACTAAAAAATATTTGCTACATATATTAATAATATAGTAAAGATTAACAAACAAGTCTATAATCAAAAAAGTGATTATCATCTATATCCTCTACAGCAGATTATTTTCAGTGAACTACTCATTACAAGGAAAAGAAATGTTTTACGATTGAACTTTGAAGTCTTCCTTTACACATAACAAATCTATAGCATGGATAAAAACAATAATTCACCGCCAAATAAAACTTACTAGGCCTGTGAGTAGTCTTCTTCACTGCCATGGCCACATTGGATCGAGGAAGAAACACTCCAGTTCCCTGTCAGTTACAGCAACCAATTATACTATTTAAATACAAAGATCATATAAGAAAATCATCATAATAATTAAAAGATCGACTTTGAACGAAACCTTAGCATTATACAGAGGTTGGTACACTCCACGATTCACTGTGCCTAAAAATACACCAGTGCCACTGGAAACCCGATACCTGTTAACTTCAAACCCGTACGCCGTAGCTCCTACAACCGCAAATCTCTTGTTCGGATTCGAATAATTGCACTAGATTGAACAGTTAACACAATTATTGCAAACTGAGAAGAAATTAAGGCTACAACTAGCAGTTGATGGTGAAAAGTTTAAACAATTTCGGGTACATTTTGGGTTAAGAAATGGAGTATTCTGTGAGAAATCTGTCAAGTGGTTCAAATCTATATGCTCTTGTTTTCTTTTATTCTTATTTTCGTTATTTGAATTCATATTTTTGTGTAGTAATTAATTTTTAATCTCTGGCTTTTCTGTCCAATGGTTCTAATTAAGTAAAAATTATAATGAATTCAACTAAATATTACATTTTAGAATATTTGATACGTTGACATTCCAATAAGCATTTCCAAAGGGATTTTTGATGCAACTCATGGCAGTAACAGATGGTCTCCTGCTAGTGTACTGTAGATTACACCTAAATAGTGAACAAAACAAAATTGCCAACTTTAACAAAGATACAAATTTTCCTAGTGACCACTTGTAAGTGGAAAGGAATTGGGAACATGGATCCAATGTTTCTTGTGCACCAAATTTCCAGATAAAGAAAAATAAAACAATGAAGGAAAAAATGTATGAACAAAAATCAAACAAAAAGGATATGAAGGGAATAAGGATACGATAGGGAATACTAATTTGTGAGACCAAGTGTATGCATTTTTTATGACACATGCAAATCATGACATAAATTTTTTATGAAGGATATGAAGTAATCACTCGATTTGACATATTTAAAATCATTACACATGCAATTTTTTTGCTCTAGTATTTATATTTTTAAAATTTTTATCCATTTCCTTTCTTGGCAATTAGACAACAAACAGGCAGTAAGGGATCTACCTTACAAATTAGAGTACAAAAATATAAAGTATTCCTGATAATTCATCCATAACAGGTGATAAAATATTATCCTTGAAGCCTGTAAACTATAAAATTCTCACCTTAGACAAAAATATGGAAAATATACTTGATTATGAATTATTGCTAAAACACCACTTAATATATTGATTTATATCGATACATGGATTCTTCTCAAAATGCTTTTACAAATTGTTTTACATGTGAAGGTTCAACAAACATGCTACTAATGTCTTTGTATAGCATAGCCAGACCTAATTAATTTTGAATAGCTTTCCACCGTAACGAAAATGTTGCTTCCTACCATGTCATATATCAAGCGTCACTGTAAACCAGCAATTGCTCATTAATTTTTTATTACAGCTGCCTGACTAGTTGCGTTCATTATTATAGCACACTTGTACATAAATATACACGTTAAGCTTAAAAATCTGAGGTAGATATATGGACATACCTATTTCGTAAAGAAGAGCACTTAAACTTGAACAGCCAGGGCCTCCTGTGAGCCATAAAACTAGAGGATCTTCTTTTGGATTTCGCTCTGAAGCTGTAAAATAGTAAAATAGTTCCACACCATTCACCTCGTCGACATTTACATACCTGATCCATTTTATACATCAAAACTCAGCCAAAGATTATGGGTAAAACATACATGTAAACTTTTGAAGTTGATTATCTGCATGAATGCAACTTTCTTTTCACTGATAGGACAAATTTATTATTTTCAACATAGTTAAGTACTTACGTATGAAGATGCAAAGTTTGAACATATATTAAGAAATACCCGGTTTCAAGATGAAAAGGAAGAGGGCCTGGAAATCCTGGAAGATGACTGACGATGTGAGATAGAACTAGTGTCGGGAAAAGTGTTATAGAAAGCAAAGAAGGAAGCAGGAAGAATGAAGGCATGCTTGTTTTAATGTGTGACATGAATGATATTGAATGATTACTTGTTTAAAGCATTCGACACATACGTATATAATGTTTTGGAATTACATTAAACAAACAAAAAATATGTCTTTCTGAAAGATTTATGCTCGTGGCTCACCTCACTCCATGTAATTATATAGCAGTCATCCATTTATTTCAACAGTAGCAGGGACGAAATTGTTTGCATATAGGAACAAAAGTAATACAAACAATGAAATAAAGCATCAGGTCAGGTGCACAAGTACAACAGGGGAAGTGAAAATTAAGAACCATTACCAAAAGACAAAAAAATGAGGACATGTAAATAAAATAACAGGGAAGTGAGCTAGTCTTTTTTTCTATAATTTCTGTAATGTATGCACATGAAATAATTGGTTCTCATGAAAATGTGGAAAACCATCTGAAATAAATAGCTGCGCAAGTTACAAACCTGTATACCTTTTTCTATTTCTAAATACAAGCAGTTACTATAAGTTTGTTTTTGTTATTTTTTGGGTCTATTTTTATACTACTATCACTCATTTATAAAAAAAATCATGTGTATTAGCAAATCGTGGAGATTATGTGTAGTGTTTATGTCGACTTTTTTACTCGTCCTATTGTTCTCGTTACTATTCGGATGCTTGATAAATGTAGCTACTGATTCTTTTGAGTTCATAACGAAATATTTTTGAAGCATTAAAGATTTTACATTGCGCAGAAGCTAATATGAATTGTTAGGAATTTGTATATAAAACAAACTAAAAAAGAACATTTATTTTCTAAATAAAAAAACTGTATGTTTTCATTGGCTGAGTGTACGGGGACAGAGAAAAATGGAACCAGCTGATTTCCTACCCGACAACAAGCATCAGAATGATAAAACTATCACATTGTGCTTTCTCACAAAAATATGCTTGTAGAATAAAATACAATGCGTTGTCATGTAAAATTTGAGGTATAATTACTATAATCTATATTGTATCAGTTATTGATATTTTTGAAAGTTCATAAAATCCGGCTAAACAATTCATCCATAATCAAAGTTATATAGTATTTGATACGAAAAACTTACAGCTCCCAGGAGTCCAAATACATAGATGATGGTTAGAACTGCTTCCTCTTGCTTTTCAGAAACCTGTCTTTCTTCGAAAAAGCATAAAAGAATCCAAACACAAATGCTGCAGAGACAGAAACTGACACCCATGGAAATGGCGGATCCTTGAAACAAACGAGTGAAGCTTCCAAATTCTGAGTTTCATGATAAACCATCAAATGCAATTCGTAAAGATCATGCTCGGAGGACATCATCAAATACATCACCTTCTCGTAATCCAAATGTGACATAGCCAACGTTACCCTTTCAAGTTTATACTTCAAAAAGTTCCACCTCTGCAAAAATTCAACATACTTCCCACCTTCCAGAAGCTTCTGCTCCCCACTGTGCAACTTCACGCTATCCAAAAGTTCAGTCAGGCTCATTTTCGTATAATCTATATTGTACTTTTCACATACAAATCCCTGTTTTTAAAATGCTGCCTACCTAATTAAACAATTAAGTATATAACCAATTCATGTTTACAGATCAAGCCCATGCATCACTAGATTCCCTCTCTGCTTCTCTCTTCTCCCTATGTTGAAAAGTTTTGATTTTGCTGCAAAAACAAGTTGGTCATATTTTGCTCTAAATGGCTTCTCCTATTCTGTAGCTTCTTTTCTTTTGGAAAATGTGTGTACATTTTGAGCCATGAGTTTGCTTCTTTTCATGTCATTTCTCTTCTCATGTTTATATCTTTCTGATGTTACCTTTCCTCTTTCTATTCTATCTAATAATAACAAGAAGTTTGAAAACAGTAGTCTTGTTAACTGCAACCGCAAAACTTACATCTTCCCATGTGTTTGAGAACAAAAGAAGACATGGGCAGACACAAAACAATCTCATTTTGCTTCTGGATCCATTTCAACTTTACTGAGTGAGTCTTCATTTACCTTTTTTATTTGTTCCATCTTTCATAAATTATATTCCCAAGTTTGTTCTCAAGATAGCAATTTGACAATGGGAGAGAATACAAATCACTTGACCATAAAAATTGGAGCAAACTCATGTGAAAATGGTGGAATAACTTACCTAATATCTCCATCTTTATCGATTTCTCCAAATCTCAACTCTCCTTCACCACCATCTTCTGCTTTTGTTTCAGCATTGCAATCTCCTTACATATCTCCTAGAGCTTTAGAACCACCATTAGCTGAAACCATTTCAGTCACAACAAGAGATGGGAGAGCGAAGAATCGAGGTGGAGGGAGTGAGAGATGGAGAGGCGGTGGTCGGGATGTCCGCCGAGGACGGAGAAGAATTCGTCCGAGATCAATTTGCATAAATTTAGACTGGTTAACATTCCAGCACATGTCCACAAAATGATGGCTTCATAGAATATTATGGCTACATACATAATGTAGAAACAAAGACGTAAATACTTGAAATCCTTAATTCAACAACATTCAAAGATTTATTTATTTAATCATGTTTATTGTGCTTATGTGCTCACAGCCGAAGTTAATCAGTAAACATTCTAGGTAATGCACTCAAACTAAAACATCATACAAAATAGAAAACAAAACTATATCCTTAACATTAATTGCTATACAATTTGCATCATCAGTAAACTTGGCACAAGACGAAAAATTATACAGGGAGAAAATAAATCTGACATTGCTTTTCTATTTCCTTCATAATTAAAATTACAACACAAATTGCTTTGGTAGAGATTAGAAACGGCAATTGTTAAATGACAACAGAATAACAAATTAGTAGACTACATACCTTGAATAAATTGAAAAAGGGTTGACTAATGAAAACCAGAGATTACAACAGCAACGATGGATTTTCATTGATGGAGGAAAACTGGTGTAGAAATCCTAGAAATTGCGAAGGAATCATAGAGTATCCGAAGGATGGTTAAATAGACTCCAAAATCTATTTGAGGGAGCTTGACGTAAATTAGGACGGAGACGTGGAGCTTGAAAGCTGGGTCTAGTGTTCGGGAGAGGGACTTTTTGAGGGAGGAGGGGAGAGTGAGGAAGGAGTCGTTGGCGTTGAGGGGATTGGAGAGGGGGAGAGAGGAGAGGAAGGTGTCCAGGCCTGGAGGTGGCGAGGCGGAGATTAGATTTAGGGTTTGGAAGAGGAGAAGAATGAGAAATAGGATTTCGGACATGATTTACGAATTAGTCAGGAATTATTGGGGTTCGCGGGAAAAGATGGGCGACTGAAATGGATTTGGGGGGAAAAGTTGTGTGCCTATGGTGTCGGTTTTTGGACAACCGATGCTATTGTATTTAATTGTGTCGGTTGTTCAAACAACCGACACGAGTAAATCTAGTGCTTCCCTTTAATTGTGTCGGTTTCTTAAGAACAACAGATGCAAATTACATTTTTAACATTTTCTTCTTACCCCATAAGTTAATAGTTTCGGTTGTTAATAATCAACCGACACAAATTACACTATTTGTATCGGTTTTATGGACAACCGACACAAATGAGGCGAAGCAACTGATCTCTTTTGTACTAGTGGTAAATCGAAGACCAGCCACGGTGATCCCGTTTTAACGTAAAAATTCACGTGAAGGAAAAAAGAAGGCCAAAAAACTTCAGAGACCCGATTGAGGTTCGGATAGCCTTTTTTGGGTATGAAACAATCCGTTGACGGCTTACAGCCATCAAAGCCGTAGAACTCACTGAGAGCTTCGTTTTATCTGGTTATGGCTCCTGTAACTCTAAACGAGCCAACAGTTATGGCCGTCCGAAGAATCGATATCCACAGGGTGCAACATCCGCGGTGCAAGGTGCAACATTCGTCCAAAAAGCCAAAACAGCGCCGTGCGACTTTTAGAAGTGGGTGCAGGGATTTGAAATGGAACAGTACCATGGTGCACCACTCTCCAGGGTAGGTAAATCGAAGACCAGCCACGGTGATCCCGTTTTAACGTAAAAATTCACGTGATGGAAAAAAGAAAGCCAAAAAACTTCAGAGACCCGATTATGGTTAGGATAGCCTTTTTTGGGTATGAAACAATCCGTTGACGGCTTACAGCTATCAAAGCCGTAGAACTCACTGAGAGCTTCGTTTTGACTGGTTATGGCTCCCGTAACTCTAAACGAGCCAATAGTTATGGCCGTCCGAAGAATCGATATCCACAGGGTGCAACATCCGCGGTGCAAGGTGCAACATTCATCCAAAAAGCAAAAACAGCGCCGTGCGACTTTTAGAAGTGGGTGCAGGGATTTGAAAAGGAACAGTACCATGGTGCACCACTCTCCAGGGTAGGTAAATCGAAGACCAGCCATGGTGATCCCGTTTTAACGTAAAAATTCACGTGACGGAAAAAAGAAGGCCAAAAAACTTCAGAGACCCGATTGTGGTTAGGATAGCCTTTTTGGGTATGAAACAATCCATTGACGGCTTACAGCTGTCAAAGCCGTAGAACTAACTAAGAGCTTCGTTTTGACTGGTTATGGCTCCCGTAACTCTAAACGAGCCAACAGTTATGGCCGTCCGAAGAATCGATATCCACAGGGTGCAACATCCGCGGTGCAAGGTGCAACATTCGTCCAAAAAGCAAAAACAGCGCCGTGCGACTTTTAGAAGTGGGTGCATGGATTTGAAATGTAACAGTACCATGGTGCACCACTCTCTAGGGTAGGTAAGTCGAAGAACAGCCACAGTGATCCCGTTTTAACGTAAAAATTCACGTGACGGAAAAAAGAAGGCCAAAAAACTTCAGAGACCCGATTGAGGTTCGGATAGCCTTTTTTGGGTATGAAACAATCCGTTGACGGCTTATAGCAGTCAAAGCCGTAGAACTCACTGAGAGCTTCGTTTCGACTTGTTATGGCTCTCGTAACTCTAAACGAGCCAACAGTTATGGTCGTCTGAAGAATCGATATCCACAGGGTGCAACATCCGCGGTGCAAGGTGCAACATTCGTCCAAAAAGCCGAAACAGCGCCGTGCGACTTTTAGAAGTTGGTGTAGGGATTTGAAATGGAACAGTAAAATGGTGCACCACTCTCCAGGGTAGGTAACTCGAAGACCAGCCACGGTGATCCCATTTTAACGTAAAAATTCAGGTGATGGAAAAAAGAAGGCCAAAAAACTTCAGAGACCCGATTGTGGTGCGGATAGCCTTTTTTCAGTATGAAATAATCTGTTGATGGCTTACAGCTGTCAAAGCCGTAGAACTCACTAAGAGCTTCGCTTTGACTGGTTATGGCTCCCGTAACTCTAAACGAGGCAACAGTTATGGCCGTCCGAAGAATCGATATCCACAGGGTGCAACATCCGCGGTGCAAGGTGCAACATTCGTCCAAAAAGCCAAAACAGCGTCTTGCGACTTTTAGAAGTGGGTGCTGGGATTTGAAATGGAACAGTACCATGGTGCAGCACTCTCCAGTGTAGGTAAATCGAAGACCAGCCACGGTGATCCCGTTTTAACGTAAATATTCACGTGAAGGAAAAAAGAAGGCCAAAAAACTTCAAAGACCCGATTGAGGTTCGGATAGCTTTTTTTGGGTATGAAACAATCTATTGACGGCTTACTGCAGTCAAAGCCGTAGAACTCACTAAGAGCTTCGTTTTGACTGGTTATGGCTCCCGTAACTCTAAACAAGCCAACAGTTATGGCCGTCCGAAGAATCGATATCCACAGGGTGCAACATCCGCGGTGCAAGGTGCAACATTCGTCCAAAAAGCCAAAACAGCGCCGTGCGACTTATAGAAGTGGGTGCAGGGATTTGAAATGGAACAGTACCATGGTGCACCACTCTCCAGGGTAGGTAAATCGAAGACCAGCCACGGTGATCCCGTTTTAACGTAAAAATTCACGTGACGGAAAAAAGAAGGCCAAAAAACTTCAGAGACCCGATTGTGGTTAGGATAGCCTTTTTGGGTATGAAACAATCCATTGACGGCTTACAGCTGTCAAAGCCGTAGAACTAACTAAGAGCTTCGTTTTGACTAGTTATGGCTCCCGTAACTCTAAACGAGCCAACAGTTATGGCCGTCCGAAGAATCGATATCCACAGGGTGCAACATCCACGGTGCAAGGTGCAACATTCGTCCAAAAAGCAAAAACAGCGCCGTGCGACTTTTAGAAGTGGGTGCATGGATTTGAAATGGAACAGTACCATGGTGCACCACTCTCCAGGGTAGGTAAGTCGAAGAACAACCACAGTGATTCCGTTTTAACGTAAAAATTCACGTGACGGAAAAAAGAAGGCCAAAAAACTTCAGAGACCCGATTGAGGTTCGGATAGCCTTTTTTTGGGTATGAAACTAGCCATTGACGGCTTACAGCAGTCAAAGCCATAGAACTCCCTGAGACCTTCGTTTTGACTGGTTATTGCTCCTGTAACTCTAAACGAGCCAACAGTTATGGTCGTCCGAAGAATCGATATCCACAGGGTGCAACATCCGCGGTGCAAGGTGCAACATTCGTCCAAAAAGCCAAAACAGCGCCGTGTGACTTTTAGAAGTGGGTGCAGGGATTTGAAATGGAACAGTACCATGGTGCACCACTCTCCAAGGTAGGTAAATCGAAGACCAGCCACGGTGATCCCATTTTAATGTAAAAATTCACGTGACGGAAAAAAGAAGGCCAAAAAACTTCAAAGACCCGATTGTGGTTAGGATAGCCTTTTTTGGGTATGAAACAATTTGTTGACGGCTTCCAGCCGTCAAAGCCGTAGAACTCACTAAGAGCTTTGTTTTGACTGGTTATGGCTCCCGTAACTCTAAACGAGCCAACAGTTATGGCCGTCCGAAGAATCGATATCCACAGGGTGCAACATCCGCGGTGCAAGGTGCAACATTCGTCCAAAATGCCAAAACAGCGTCGTGCGACTTTTAGAAGTGGGTGCAAGGATTTGAAATGGAACAGTACCATGGGGCAGCACTCTCCAGGGTAGGTAAATCGAAGACCAGCCACGGTGATCCCGTTTTAACGTAAAAATTCACGTGAAGGAAAAAAGAAGGCCAAAAAACTTCAGAGACCCGGTTGAGGTTCGGATAGCCTTTTTTGGGTATGAAACAATCCGTTGACGACTTACAGCCATCAAAGCCGTAGAACTCACTGAGAGCTTCGTTTTGACTGGTTATGGCTCCCGTAACTCTAAACGAGCCAACAGTTATGGCCGTCCGAAGAATCGATATCCATAGGGTGCAACATCCACGGTGCAAGGTGCAACATTCGTCCAAAAAGCCAAAACAGCGCCGTGCGACTTTTAGAACTGGGTGCAGGGATTTGAAATGGAACAATACCATGTGGAAACACTCTCCTGGGTAGGTAAATCGAAGACCAGCCACGGTGATCCCGTTTTAACGTAAAAATTCACGCGACGGAAAAAAGATGGCCAAAAAACTTCAGAGACCCGATTGTGGTTCGGATAGCCTTTTTTGGGTATGAAACAATCCGTTGACGGCTTACAGCAGTCAAAGCCGTAGAAATCACTGAGATCTTCGTTTTGACTGGTTATGGCTCCCGTAACTCTAAACGAGCCAACAATTATGGCCGTTCGAAGAATCGATATCCATAGGGTGCAACATCCGCGGTGCAAGGTGCAACATTCGTCCAAAAAGCCAAAACTGCGCTGTGCGACTTTTAGAAGTGAGTGCAGGGATTTGAAATGGAACAGTACCATGGTGCACCACTCTCCAGGGTAGGTAAATCGAAGACTAGCCACGGTGGTCCCGTTTTAACGTAAAAATTCACGTGACGGAAAAAAGAAGGCCAAAAAACTTCAGAGACCCGATTGTGGTTCGGATAGCCTTTTTTGGGTATGAAACAATCCGTTGACGGCTTACAGCAGTCAAAGCCGTAGAACACACTGAGACCTTCGTTTTGACTGGTTATTGCTCCCGTAACTCTAAACGAGCCAACAGTTATGGTCGTCCGAAGAATCGATATCCACAGGGTGCAACATCCGCGGTGCAAGGTGCAACATTCGTCCAAAAAGCCAAAACAGCACCGTGCGACTTTTAGAAGTGGGTGCAGGGATTTGAAATGGAACAGTACCATGGTGCACCACTCTCCAAGGTAGGTAAATCGAAGACCAGCCACGGTGATCCCGTTTTAACGTAAAAATTCACGTGACGGAAAAAAGAAGGCCAAAAAACTTCAAAGACCCGATTGTGGTTAGGATAGCCTTTTTTGGGTATGAAACAATCCGTTGACGGCTTACAGCTGTCAAAGCCGTAGAACTCACTAAGAGCTTTGTTTTGACTGGTTATGGCTCCCGTAACTCTAAACGAGCCAACAGTTATGGCCGTCCGAAGAATCGATATCCATAGGGTGCAACATCCGCGGTGCAAGGTGCAACATTCGTCCAAAATGCCAAAACAGCGTCGTGCGACTTTTAGAAGTGGGTGCAGGGATTTGAAATGGAACAGTACCATGGGGCAGCACTCTCCAAGGTAGGTAAATCGAAGACCAGCCACGGTGATCCCGTTTTAACGTAAAAATTCACGTGAAGGGAAAAAGAAGGCCAAAAAACATCAGAGACCCGATTGAGGTTCGGATAGCCTTTTTTGGGTATGAAACAATCCGTTGACGGCTTACAGCCATCAAAGCCTTAGAACTCACTGAGAGCTTCGTTTTGACTGGTTATGGCTCCCGTAACTCTAAACGAGCCAACAGTTATGGCCGTCCGAAGAATCGATATCCACAGGGTGCAACATCCACGGTGCAAGGTGCAACATTCGTCCAAAAAGCCAAAACAGCGCCGTGCGACTTTTAGAACTGGGTGCAGGGATTTGAAATGGAACAGTACCTTGGGGAAGCACTCTCCTGGGTTGGTAAATCGAAGACCAGCCTCGGTGATCCCGTTTTAACGTAAAAATTCACGCGACGGAAAAAAGATGGCCAAAAAACTTCAGAGACCCGATTGTGGTTCGGATAGCCTTTTTTGGGTATGAAACAATCCGTTGACGGCTTACAGCAGTCAAAGCCGTAGAAATCACTGAGAGCTTCGTTTTGACTGGTTATGGCTCCCGTAACTCTAAACGAGCCAACAATTATGGCCGTTCGAATAATCGATATCCATAGGGTGCAACATCCGCGGTGCAAGGTGCAACATTCGTCCAAAAAGCCAAAACTGCGCTGTGCGACTTTTAGAAGTGAGTGTAGGGATTTGAAATGGAACAGTACCATGGTGCACCACTCTCCAGGGTAGGTAAATCGAAGACTAGCCACGGTGATCCCGTTTTAACGTAAAAATTCACGTGACGGAAAAAAGAAGGCCAAAAAACTTCAGAGACCCGATTGTCGTTCGGATAGCCTTTTTTGGGTATGAAACAATCCGTTGACGGCTTACAGCAGTCAAAGCCGTGGAACTCACTGAGACCTTCGTTTTCACTGGTTATTGCTCCCGTAACTCTAAACGAGCCAATAGTTATGGTCGTCCGAAGAATCGATATCCACAGGGTGCAACATCCGCGGTGCAAGGTGCAACATTCGTCCAAAAAGCCAAAACAGCGCCGTGCGACTTTTAGAAGTGGGTGTAGGGATTTGAAATGGAACAGTACCATGGTGCACCACTCTCCAAGGTAGGTAAATCGAAGACCAGCCACGGTGATCCCGTTTTAACGTAAAAATTCACGTGACGGAAAAAAGAAGGCCAAAAAACTTCAAAGACCCGATTGTGGTTAGGATAGCCTTTTTTGGGTATGAAACAATCCGTTGACGGCTTACAGCTGTCAAAGCCGTAGAACTCACTAAGAGCTTTGTTTTGACTGGTTATGGCTCCCGTAACTGTAAACGAGCCAACAGTTATGGCCGTCCGAAGAATCGATATCCACAGGGTGCAACATCCGCGGTGCAAGGTGCAACATTCGTCCAAAATGCCAAAACAGCGTCGTGCGACTTTTAGAAATGGGTGCAGGGATTTGAAATGGAACAGTACCATGGGGCAGCACTCTCCAGGGTAGGTAAATCGAAGACCAGCCACGGTGATCCCGTTTTAACGTAAAAATTCACGTGAAGGAAAAAAGAAGGCCAAAAAACTTCAGAGACCCGATTGAGGTTCGGATAGCCTTTTTTGGGTATGAAACAATCCGTTGACGGCATACAGCCGTCAAAGCCGTAGAACTCAATGAGAGCTTCGTTTTGACTGGTTATGGCTCCCGTTACTCTAAACGAGCCAACAGTTATGGCCGTCCGAAGAATCGATATCCACAGGGTGCAACATCCACGGTGCAAGGTGCAACATTCGTCCAAAAAGCCAAAACTGCGCCGTGCGACTTTTAGATCTGGGTGCAGGGATTTGAAGTGGAACAGTACCATGGGGAAGCACTCTCCTGGGTAGGTAAATCGAAGACCAGCCACGGTGATCCCGTTTTAACGTAAAAATTCACGCGACGGAAAAAAGATGGCCAAAAAACTTCAGAGACCCGATTGTGGTTCGGATAGCCTTTTTTGGGTATGAAACAATCCGTTGACGGCTTACAGCAGTCAAAGCCGTAGAAATCACTGAGAGCTTCGTTTTGACTGGTTATGGCTCCCGTAACTCTAAACGAGCCAACAATTATGGCCGTTCGAAGAATCGATATCCATAGGGTGCAACATCCGCGGTGCAAGGTGCAACATTCGTCCAAAAAGCCAAAACTACGCTGTGCGACTTTTAGAAGTGAGTGCAGGGATTTGAAATGGAACAGTACCATGGTGCACCACTCTCCAGGGTAGGTAAATCGAAGACTAGCCACGGTGATCCCGTTTTAACGTAAAAATTCACGTGACGGAAAAAAGAAGGCCAAAAAACTTCAAAGACCCGATTGTGGTTCGGATAGCCTTTTTTGGGTATGAAACAATCCGTTGACGGCTTACAGCTGTCAAAGCCGTAGAACTCACTGAGAGCTTCGTTTTGACTGGTTATGGCTCCCATAACTCTAAACGAGCCAACAGTTATGGCCGTCCGAAGAATCGATATCCACAGGGTGCAACATCCGCGGTGCAAGGTGCAACATTCGTCCAAAAAGCCTAAACTGCGCCGTGCGAATTTTAGAAGTGGGTGCAGGGATTTGAAATGGAACAGTACCATGGTGCACCACTCTCCAGGGTAGGTAAATCGAAGACCAGCCACGGTGATCCCGTTTTAACGTAAAAATTCACGTGACGAAAAAAAGAAGGCCAAAAAACTTCAGAGACCCGATTGCGGTTCGGATAGCCTTTTTTTGGTATGAAACAATCCGTTGATGGCTTACAACTATCACAGCCGTAGAACTCACTGAGAGCTTCGTTTTGACTAGTTATGGCTCCCGTAACTCTAAACGAGCCAACAGTTATGGCCGTCCGAAGAATCGATATCCACAGGGTGCAACATCCGCGGTGCAAGGTGCAACATTCGTCCAAAAAGCCAAAACAGTGCCGTGCAACTTTTAGAAGTGGGTGCAGGGATTTGAAACGGAACAGTACCATGGTGAAGCACTCTCCAAAGTAGGTAAATCGAAGACCAGCCACGGTGATCCCGTTTTAACGTAAAAATTCACGCGACGGAAAAAAGATGGCCAAAAAACTTCAGAGACCCGATTGTGGTTCAGATAGCCTTTTTTGGGTATGAAACAATCCGTTGACGGCTTACAGCAGTCAAAGCCGTAGAACTCACTGAGAGCTTCGTTTTGACTGGTTATGGCTCCCGTAACTCTAAACGAGCCAACAATTATGGCCGTTCGAAGAATCGATATCCATAGGGTGCAACATCCGCGGTGCAAGGTGCAACATTCGTCCAAAAAGCCAAAACTACGCTGTGCGACTTTTAGAAGTGAGTGCAGGGATTTGAAATGGAACAGTACCATGGTGCACCACTCTCCAGGGTAGGTAAATCGAAGACTAGCCACGGTGATCCCGTTTTAACGTAAAAATTCACGTGACGGAAAAAAGAAGGCCAAAAAACTTCAAAGACCCGATTGTGGTTCAGATAGCCTTTTTTGGGTATGAAACAATCCGTTGACGGCTTACAGCTGTCAAAGCCGTAGAACTCACTGAGAGCTTCGTTTTGACTGGTTATGGCTCCCATAACTCTAAACGAGCCAACAGTTATGGCCGTCCGAAGAATCGATATCCACAGGGTGCAACATCCGCGGTGCAAGGTGCAACATTCGTCCAAAAAGCCTAAACTGCGCCGTGCGAATTTTAGAAGTGGGTGCAGGGATTTGAAATGGAACAGTACCATGGTGCACCACTCTCCAGGGTAGGTAAATCGAAGACCAGCCACGGTGATCCCGTTTTAACGTAAAAATTCACGTGACGGAAAAAAGAAGGCCAAAAAACTTCAGAGACCCGATTATGGTTCGGATAGCCTTTTTTTGGTATGAAACAATCCGTTGATGGCTTACAACTATCACAGCCGTAGAACTCACTGAGAGCTTCGTTTTGACTAGTTATGGCTCCCGTAAATCTAAACGAGCCAACAGTTATGGCCGTCCGAAGAATCGATATCCACAGGGTGCAACATACGCGGTGCAAGGTGCAACATTCGTCCAAAAAGCCAAAACAGTGCCGTGCAACTTTTAGAAGTGGGTGCAGGGATTTGAAACGGAACAGTACCATGGTGAAGCACTCTCCAGGGTAGGTAAATCGAAGACCAGCCACGGTGATCCCGTTTTAACGTAAAAATTCACGCGACGTAAAAAAGATGGCCAATAAACTTCAGAGACCCGATAGTGGTTCGGATAGCCTTTTTTGGGTATGAAACAATTCGTTGATGGCTTACAGCTGTCAAAGCCGTAGAACTCACTAAGAGCTTTGTTTTGACTGGTTATGGCTCCCGTAACTCTAAACGAGCCAACAGTTATGGCCGTCCGAAGAATCGATATCCACAGGGTGCAACATCCACGGTGCAAGGTGCAACATTCGTCCAAAAAGCCAAAACAGCGCCGTGCGACTTTTAGATCTGGGTGCAGGGATTTGAAGTGGAACAGTACCATGGGGAAGCACTCTCCTGGGTAGGTAAATCGAAGACCAGCCACGGTGATCCCGTTTTAACGTAAAAATTCACACGACGGAAAAAAGATGGCCAAAAAACTTCAGAGACCCGATTGTGGTTCGGATAGCCTTTTTTGGGTATGAAACAATCCGTTGACGGCTTACAGCAGTCAAAGCCGTAGAAATCACTGAGAGCTTCGTTTTGACTGGTTATGGCTCCTGTAATTCTAAACGAGCCAACAATTATGGCCGTTCGAAGAATCGATATCCATAGGGTGCAACATCCGCGGTGCAAGGTGCAACATTCGTCCAAAAAGCCAAAACTACGCTGTGCGACTTTTAGAAGTGAGTGCAGGGATTTGAAATGGAACAGTACCATGGTGCACCACTCTCCAGGGTAGGTAAATCGAAGACTAGCCACGGTGATCCCGTTTTAACGTAAAAATTCACGTGACGGAAAAAAGAAGGCCAAAAAACTTCAAAGACCCGATTGTGGTTCGGATAGCCTTTTTTGGGTATGAAACAATCCGTTGACGGCTTACAGCTGTCAAAGCCGTAGAACTTACTGAGAGCTTCGTTTTGACTGGTTATGGCTCCCATAACTCTAAACGAGCCAACAGTTATGGCCGTCCGAAGAATCGATATCCACAGGGTGCAACATCCGCGGTGCAAGGTGCAACATTCGTCCAAAAAGCCTAAACTGCGCCGTGTGAATTTTAGAAGTGGGTGCAGGGATTTGAAATGGAACAGTACCATGGTGCACCACTCTCCAGGGTAGGTAAATCGAAGACCAGCCACGGTGATCCCGTTTTAACGTAAAAATTCACGTGACGGAAAAAAGAAGGCCAAAAAACTTCAGAGACCCGATTGTGGTTCGGATAGCCTTTTTTTGGTATGAAACAATCCGTTGATGGCTTACAACTATCACAGCCGTAGAACTCACTGAGAGCTTCGTTTTGACTAGTTATGGCTCCCGTAACTCTAAACGAGCCAACAGTTATGGCCGTCCGAAGAATCGATATCCACAGGGTGCAACATCCGCGGTGCAAGGTGCAACATTCGTCCAAAAAGCCAAAACAGTGCCGTGCAACTTTTAGAAGTGGGTGCAGGGATTTGAAACGGAACAGTACCATGGTGAAGCACTCTCCAGGGTAGGTAAATCGAAGACCAACCACGGTGATCCCGTTTTAACGTAAAAATTCACGCGACGTAAAAAAGATGGCCAAAAAACTTCAGAGACCCGATAGTGGTTCGGATAGCCTTTTTTGGGTATGAAACAATTCGTTGATGGCTTATAGCTGTCAAAGCCGTAGAACTCACTAAGAGCTTTGTTTTGACTGGTTATGGCTCCCGTAACTCTAAACGAGCCAACATTTATGGCCGTCCGAAGAATCGATATCCACAGGGTGCAACATCCGTGGTGCAAGGTGCAACATTCGTCCAAAAAGCCAAAACAGCGTCGTGCGACTTTTAGAAGTGGGTGCATGGATTTGAAATGGAACAGTACCATGGGGCAGCACTCTCCAGGGTAGGTAAATCGAAGACCAGCCACGGTGATCCCGTTTTAACGTAAAAATTCACGTGAAGGAAAAAAGAAGGCCAAAAAACTTCAGAGACCCGATTGAGGTTCGGATAGCCTTTTTTGGGTATGAAACAATCCGTTGACAGCTTACAGCTGTCAAAGCCGTAGAACTCACTGAGAGCTTCGTTTTGACTGGTTATGTATCCCGTAATTCTAAACGAACCAACAGTTATGGTCGTCGGAAGAATCGATATCCACAGGGTGCAACATCCGCGGTGCAAGGTGCAACATTCGTCCAAAAAGCCAAAACAGCGCCATGCGACTTTTAGAAGTGGGTGCAGGGATTTGAAATGGAACAGTACCATAGTGCACCACTCTCCAGGGTAGGTAAATTGAAGACCAGCCATGGTGATCCCGTTTTAACGTAAAAATTCACGTGACGGAAAAAAGAAGGCCAAAAAACTTCATAGACCCGATTGTGGTTAGGATAGCCTTTTTTGTGTATGAAACAATCCGTTGACACCTTACAGCTGTCAAAGCCGTAGAACTCACTGAGAGCTTCATTTTAACCGGTTATGGCTCCCGTAACTCTAAACGAGCCAATAGTTATGGCCGTCCGAAGAATCGATATCCACAGGGTGCAACATCCACGGTGCAAGGTGCAACATTCGTCCAAAAAGCAAAAACAGCGTCGTGCGACTTTTAGAAGTGGGTGCAGGGATTTGAAATGGAACAGTACCATGGTGCACCACTCTCTAGGGTAGGTAATTCGAAGAACAGCCACAGTGATCCCGTTTTAACGTAAAAATTCACGTGACGGAAAAAAGAAGGCCAAAAAACTTCAGAGACCCGATTGAGGTTCGGATAGCCTATTTGGGTATGAAACAATCCGTTGACGACTTACAGCGGTCAAAGCCGTAGAACTCACTGAGAGCTTCGTTTTGACTGGTTATGGCTCTCGTAACTCTAAACGAGCCAACAGTTATGGCCGTCCGAAGAATCGATATCCACAGGGTGCAACATCCGCGGTGCAAGGTGCAACATTCGTCCAAAAAGCCGAAACAGCACCGTGCGACTTTTAGAAGTTGGTGCAGGGATTTGAAATGGAACAGTACCACGGTGCACCACTCTCCAGGGTAGGTAAATCGAAGACCAGCCACGGTGATCCCGTTTTAACGTAAAAATTCAGGTGATGGATAAAAGAAGGCCAAAAAACATCAGAGACGCGATTGTGGTTCGGATAGCCTTTTTTGGGTATGAAATAATCCGTTGATGGCTTACAGCTGTCAAAGCCGTAGAACTCACTAAGTGCTTCGTTTTGACTGGTTATGGCTCCCGTAACACTAAACGAGCCAACAGTTATGGCCGTCCGAAGAATCGATGTCCACAGGGTGCAACATCCGCGGTGCAAGGTGCAACATTCGTCCAAAAAGCCAAAACAGCGTCTTGCGACTTTTAAAAGTGGGTGCAGTGATTTGAAGTGGAACAGTACCATGGGGAAGCACTCTCCTGGGTAGGTAAATCGAAGACCAGCCACGGTGATCCCGTTTTAACGTAAAAATTCACGCGACGGAAAAAAGATGGCCAAAAAACTTCAGAGACCCGATTGTGGTTCGGATAGCCTTTTTTGGGTGTGAAACAATCCGTTGACGGCTTACAGCAGTCAAAGCCGTAGAAATCACTAAGAGCTTCGTTTTGACTGGTTATGGCTCCCGTAACTCTAAACGAGCCAACAATTATGGCCGTTCGAAGAATCGATATCCATAGGGTGCAACATCCGCGGTGCAAGGTGCAACATTCGTCCAAAAAGCCAAAACTACGCCGTGCGACTTTTAGAAGTGAGTGCAGGGATTTGAAATGGAACAGTACCATGGTGCACCACTCTCCAGGGTAGGTAAATCGAAGACTAGCCACGGTGATCCCGTTTTAACGTAAAAATTCACGTGATGGAAAAAAGAAGGCCAAAAAACTTCAGAGACCCGATTGTGGTTCGGATAGCCTTTTTTGGGTATGAAACAATCCGTTGACGGCTTACAGCTGTCAAAGCCGTAGAACTCACTGAGAGCTTCGTTTTGACTGGTTATGGCTCCCGTAACTCTAAACGAGCCAACAATTATGGCCGTTCGAAGAATCGATATCCATAGGGTGCAACATCCGCGGTGCAAGGTGCAACATTCGTCCAAAAAGCCAAAACTACGCTGTGCGACTTTTAGAAGTGAGTGCAGGGATTTGAAATGGAACAGTACCATGGTGCACCACTCTCCAGGGTAGGTAAATCGAAGACTAGCCACAGTGATCCCGTTTTAACGTAAAAATTCACGTGACGGAAAAAAGAAGGCCAAAAAACTTCAGAGACCCGATTGTGGTTCGGATAGCCTTTTTTGGGTATGAAACAATCCGTTGACGGCTTACAGCTGTCAAAGCCGTAGAACTCACTGAGAGCTTCGTTTTGACTGGTTATGGCTCCCATAACTCTAAACGAGCCAACAGTTATGGCCGTCCGAAGAATCGATATCCACAGGGTGCAACATCCGCGGTGCAAGGTGCAACATTCGTCCAAAAAGCCTAAACTGCGCCGTGTGAATTTTAGAAGTGGGTGCAGGGATTTGAAATGGAACAGTACCATGGTGCACCACTCTCCAGCGTAGGTAAATCGAAGACTAGCCACGGTGATCCCGTTTTAACGTAAAAATCCACGTGACGGAAAAAAGAAGGCCAAAAAACTTCAGAGACCCGATTGAGGTTCGGATAGCCTTTTTTGGGTATGAAACAATCCGTTGACGGCTTACAGCTGTCAAAGCCGTAGAACTCACTGAGAGCTTCGTTTTGACTGGTTATGGCTCCCGTAACTCTAAACGAACCAACAGTTATGGCCGTCCGAAGAATCGATATCCACAGGGTGCAACATCCGCGGTGCAAGGTGCAACATTCGTCCAAAAAGCCAAAACAACGCCGTGCGACTTTTAGAAGTGGGTGCAGGGATTTGAAATGGAACAGTACCATAGTACACCACTCTCCAGGGTAGGTAAATTGAAGACCAGCCACGGTGATCCCGTTTTAACGTAAAAATTCACGTGACGGAAAAAAGAAGGCCAAAAAACTTCATAGACCCGATTGTGGTTAGGATAGCCTTTTTTGCGTATGAAACAATCCGTTGACACCTTACAGCTGTCAAAGCCGTAGAACTCACTGAGAGCTTCATTTTGACCGGTTATGGCTCCCGTAACTCTAAACGAGCCAATAGTTATGGCCGTCCGAAGAATCGATATCCACAGGGTGCAACATCCGCGGTGCAAGGTGCAACATTCGTCCAAAAAGCAAAAACAGCGCCGTGCGACTTTTAGAAGTGGGTGCAGGGATTTGAAATGGAACAGTACCATGGTGCACCACTCTCTAGGGTAGGTAATTCGAAGAACAGCCACAGTGATCCCGTTTTAACGTAAAAATTCACGTGACGGAAAAAAGAAGGCCAAAAAACTTCAGAGACCCGATTGAGGTTCGGATAGCCTATTTGGGTATGAAACAATCCGTTGACAGCTTACAGCGGTCAAAGCCGTAGAACTCACTGAGAGCTTCGTTTTGACTGGTTATGGCTCTCGTAACTCTAAACGAGCCAACAGTTATGGCCGTCCGAAGAATCGATATCCACAGGGTGCAACATCCGCGGTGCAAGGTGCAACATTCGTCCAAAAAGCCGAAACAGCGCCGTGCGACTTTTAGAAGTTGGTGCAGGGATTTGAAATGGAACAGTACCATGGTGCACCACTCTCCAGGGTAGGTAAATCGAAGACCAGCCACGGTGATCCCGTTTTAACGTAAAAATTCACGTGACGGAAAAAAGAAGGCCAAAAAACTTCAGAGACCCGATTGTGGTTCGGATAGCCTTTTTTTGGTATGAAACAATCCGTTGATGGCTTACAACTATCACAGCCGTAGAACTCATTGAGAGCTTCGTTTTGACTAGTTATGGCTCCCGTAACTCTAAACGAGCCAATAGTTATGGCCGTCCGAAGAATCGATATCCACAGGGTGCAACATCCACGGTGCAAGGTGCAACATTCGTCCAAAAAGCCAAAACAGTGCCGTGCAACTTTTAGAAGTGGGTGCAGGGATTTGAAACGGAACAGTACCATGGTGAAGCACTCTCCAGGGTAGGTAAATCGAAGACCAGCCACGGTGATCCCGTTTTAACGTTAAAATTCACGCGACGTAAAAAAGATGGCCAAAAAACTTCAGAGACCCGATAGTGGTTCGGATAGCCTTTTTTGGGTATGAAACAATTCGTTGATGGCTTATAGCTGTCAAAGCCGTAGAACTCACTAAGAGCTTTGTTTTGACTGGTTATGGCTCCCGTAACTCTAAACGAGCCAACATTTATGGCCGTCCGAAGAATCGATATCCACAGGGTGCAACATCCGTGGTGCAAGGTGCAACATTCGTCCAAAAAGCCAAAACAGCGTCGTGCGACTTTTAGAAGTGGGTGCATGGATTTGAAATGGAACAGTACCATGGGGCAGCACTCTCCAGGGTAGGTAAATCGAAGACCAGCCACGGTGATCCCGTTTTAACGTAAAAATTCACGTGAAGGAAAAAAGAAGGCCAAAAAACTTCAGAGACCCGATTGAGGTTCGGATAGCCTTTTTTGGGTATGAAACAATCCGTTGACGGCTTACAGCTGTCAAAGCCGTAGAACTCACTGAGAGCTTCGTTTTGACTGGTTATGGCTCCCGTAACTCTAAACGAACCAACAGTTATGGCCGTCCGAAGAATCGATATCCACAGGGTGCAACTTCCGCGGTGCAAGGTGCAACATTCGTCCAAAAAGCCAAAACAGCGCCATGCGACTTTTAGAAGTGGGTGCAGGGATTTGAAATGGAACAGTACCATAGTGCACCACTCTCCAGGGTAGGTAAATTGAAGACCAGCCACGGTGATCCCGTTTTAACGTAAAAATTCACGTGACGGAAAAAAGAAGGCCAAAAAACTTCATAGACCCGATTGTGGTTAGGATAGCCTTTTTTGTGTATGAAACAATCCGTTGACACCTTCCAACTGTCAAAGCCGTAGAACTCACTGAGAGCTTCATTTTGACCGGTTATGGCTCCCGTAACTCTAAACGTGCCAATAGTTATGGCCGTCCGAAGAATCGATATCCACAGGGTGCAACATCCGCGGTGCAAGGTGCAACATTCGTCCAAAAAGCAAAAACAGCGCCGTGCGACTTTTAGAAGTGGGTGCAGGGATTTGAAATGGAACAGTACAATGGTGCACCACTCTCTAGGGTAGGTAATTCGAAGAACAGCCACAGTGATCCCGTTTTAACGTAAAAATTCACGTGACGGAAAAAAGAAGGCCAAAAAACTTCAGAGACCCGATTGAGGTTCGGATAGCCTATTTGGGTATGAAACAATCCGTTGATGGCTTACAGCGGTCAAAGCCGTAGAACTCACGGAGAGCTTCGTTTTGACTGGTTATGGCTCTCGTAACTCTAAACGAGCCAACAGTTATGGCCGTCCGAAGAATCGATATCCACAGGGTGCAACATCCGCGGTGCAAGGTGCAACATTCGTCCAAAAAGCCGAAACAGCGCCGTGCGACTTTTAGAAGTTGGTGCAGGGATTTGAAATGGAACAGTACCATGGTGCACCACTCTCCAGGGTAGGTAAATCGAAGACCAGCCACGGTGATCCCGTTTTAACGTAAAAATTCAGGTGATGGATAAAAGAAGGCCAAAAAACATCAGAGACGCGATTGTGGTTCGGATAGCCTTTTTTGGGTATGAAATAATCCGTTGATGGCTTACAGCTGTCAAAGCCGTAGAACTCACTAAGTGCTTCGTTTTGACTGGTTATGGCTCCCGTAACACTAAACGAGCCAACAGTTATGGCCGTCCGAAGAATCGATGTCCACAGGGTGCAACATCCGCGGTGCAAGGTGCAACATTCGTCCAAAAAGCCATAACAGCGTCTTGCGACTTTTAAAAGTGGGTGCAGGGATTTGAAGTGGAACAGTACCATGGGGAAGCACTCTCCTGGGTAGGTAAATCGAAGACCAGCCACGGTGATCCCGTTTTAACGTAAAAATTCACGCGACGGAAAAAAGATGGCCAAAAAACTTCAGAGACCCGATTGTGGTTCGGATAGCCTTTTTTGGGTGTGAAACAATCCATTGACGGCTTACAGCAGTCAAAGCCGTAGAAATCACTGAGAGCTTCGTTTTGACTGGTTATGGCTCCCGTAACTCTAAACGAGCCAACAATTATGGCCGTTCGAAGAATCGATATCCATAGGGTGCAACATCCGCGGTGCAAGGTGCAACATTCGTCCAAAAAGCCAAAACTACGCTGTGCGACTTTTAGAAGTGAGTGCAGGGATTTGAAATGGAACAGTACCATGGTGCACCACTCTCCAGGGTAGGTAAATCGAAGACTAGCCACGGTGATCCCGTTTTAACGTAAAAATTCACGTGACGGAAAAAAGAAGGCCAAAAAACTTCAAAGACCCGATTGTGGTTCGGATAGCCTTTTTTGGGTATGAAACAATCCGTTGACGGCTTACAGCTGTCAAAGCCGTAGAACTCACTGAGAGCTTCGTTTTGACTGGTTATGGCTCCCATAACTCTAAACGAGCCAACAGTTATGGCCGTCCGAAGAATCGATATCCACAGGGTGCAACATCCGCGGTGCAAGGTGCAACATTCGTCCAAAAAGCCTAAACTGCGCCGTGCGAATTTTAGAAGTGGGTGCAGGGATTTGAAATGGAACAGTACCATGGTGCACCACTCTCCAGCGTAGGTAAATCGAAGACTAGCCACGGTGATCCCGTTTTAACGTAAAAATCCACGTGACGGAAAAAAGAAGGCCAAAAAACTTCAGAGACCCGATTGAGGTTCGGATAGCCTTTTTTGGGTATGAAACAATCCGTTGATGGCTTACACCTGTCAAAGCCGTAGAACTCACTGAGAGCTTCGTTTTGACTGGTTATGGCTCCCATAACTCTAAACGAGCCAACAGTTATGGCCGTCCGAAGAATCGATATCCACAGGGTGCAACATCGGCGGTGCAAGGTGCAACATTCGTCCAAAAAGCCTAAACTGCACCGTGCGAATTTTAGAAGTGGGTGCAGGGATTTGAAATGGAACAGTACCATGGTGCACCACTCTCCAGCGTAGGTAAATTGAAGACTAGCCACGGTGATCCCGTTTTAACGTAAAAATCCACGTGACGGAAAAAAGAAGGCCAAAAAACTTCAGAGACCCGATTGAGGTTCGGATAGCCTTTTTTGGGTATGAAACAATCCGTTGACGGCTTACAGCTGTCAAAGCCGTAGAACTCACTGAGAGCTTCGTTTTGACTGGTTATGGCTCCCGTAACTCTAAACGAACCAACAGTTATGGCCGTCCGAAGAATCGATATCCACAGGGTGCAACATCCGCGGTGCAAGGTGCAACATTCGTCCAAAAAGCCAAAACAACGCCGTGCGACTTTTAGAAGTGGGTGCAGGGATTTGAAATGGAACAGTACCATAGTGCACCACTCTCCAGGGTAGGTAAATTGAAGACCAGCCACGGTGATCCCGTTTTAACGTAAAAATTCACGTGACGGAAAAAAGAAGGCCAAAAAACTTCATAGACCCGATTGTGGTTAGGATAGCCTTTTTTGCGTATGAAACAATCCGTTGACACCTTACAGCTGTCAAAGCCGTAGAACTCACTAAGAGCTTCATTTTGACCGGTTATGGCTCCCGTAACTCTAAACGAGCCAATAGTTATGGCCGTCCGAAGAATCGATATCCACAGGGTGCAACATCCGCGGTGCAAGGTGCAACATTCGTCCAAAAAGCAAAAACAGCGCCGTGCGACTTTTAGAAGTGGGTGCAGGGATTTGAAATGGAACAGTACCATGGTGCACCACTCTCTAGGGTAGGTAATTCGAAGAACAGCCACAGTGATCCCGTTTTAACGTAAAAATTCACGTGACGGAAAAAAGAAGGCCAAAAAACTTCAGAGACCCGATTGAGGTTCGGATAGCCTATTTGGGTATGAAACAATCCGTTGACGGCTTACAGCGGTCAAAGCCGTAGAACTCACTGAGAGCATCGTTTTGACTGGTTATGGCTCTCGTAACTCTAAACGAGCCAACAGTTATGGCCGTCCGAAGAATCGATATCCACAGGGTGCAACATCCGCGGTGCAAGGTGCAACATTCGTCCAAAAAGCCGAAACAGCGCCGTGCAACTTTTAGAAGTTGGTGCAGGGATTTGAAATGGAACAGTACCATGGTGCACCACTCTCCAGGGTAGGTAAATCGAAGACCAGCCACGGTGATCCCGTTTTAACGTAAAAATTCAGGTGATGGATAAAAGAAGGCCAAAAAACATCAGAGACCCGATTGTGGTTCGGATAGCCTTTTTTGGGTATGAAATAATCCGTTGATGGCTTACAGCTGTCAAAGCCGTAGAACTCACTAAGTGCTTCGTTTTGACTGGTTATGGCTCCCGTAACTCTAAACGAGCCAACAGTTATGGCCGTCCGAAGAATCGATCTCCACAGGGTGCAACATCCGCGGTGCAAGGTGCAACATTCGTCCAAAAAGCCAAAACAGCGTCTTGCGACTTTTAAAAGTGGGTGCAGGGATTTGAAATGGAACAGTACCATGGGGCAGCACTCTGCAGGGTAGGTAAATCGAAGACCAGCCACGGTGATCCCGTTTTAACGTAAATATTCACGTGAAGGAAAAAAGAAGGCCAAAAAACTTCAAAGACCCGATTGAGGTTCGGATAGCCTTTTTTGGGTATGAAACAATCTGTTGACGGCTTACTGCCGTCAAAGCCATAGAACTCACTGAGAGCTTCGTTTTGACTGGTTATGGCTCCCGTAACTCTAAACAAGCCAACAGTTATGGCCGTCCGAAGAATCGATATCCACAGGGTGCAACATTCGTCCAAAAAGCCAAAACAGCGCCGTGCGACTTTTAGAAGTAGGTGCAGGGATTGAAATGGAACAGTACCATGGTGCACCAATCTCCAGGGTAGGTAAATCGAAGACCAGCCACGGTGATCCCGTTTTAACGTAAAAATTCACGTGATGGAAAAAAGAAGGCCAAAAAACTTCAGAGACCCGATTGTGGTTAGGATAGCCTTTTTTGGGTATGAAACTATCCGTTGACGGCTTACAGCTGTCAAAGTCGTAGAACTAACTAAGAGCTTCGTTTTGACTGGTTATGGCTCCCGTAACTCTAAACGAGCCAACAGTTATGGCCGTCCGAAGAATCGATATCCACAGGGTGCAACATCTGCGGTGCAAGGTGCAACATCCGTCCAAAAAGCAAAAACAGCGCCGTGCGACTTTTAGAAGTGGGTGCAGGGATTTGAAATGGAACAGTACCATGGTGCACCACTCTCCAGGGTAGGTAAGTCGAAGAACAGCCACAGTGATCCTGTTTTAACGTAAAAATTCACGTGACGGAAAAAAGAAGGCCAAAAAACTCCAAAGACCCGATTGAGGTTCGGATAGCCTTTTTTTGGGTATGAAACTAGCAATTGACGGCTTACAGCAGTCAAAGCCATAGAACTCACTGAGACCTTCGTTTTGACTGGTTATTGCTCCCGTAACTCTATACGAGCCAACAGTTATGGTTGTCCGAAGAATCGATATCCACAGGGTGCAACATCCGCGGTGCAAGGTGCAACATTCGTCCAAAAAGCCAAAACATCGCCGTGCGACTTTTAGAAGTGGGTGCAGGGATTTGAAATGGAACAGTACCATGGTGTACCACTCTCCAAGGTAGGTAAATCAAAGACCAGCCACGGTGATCCCGTTTTAACGTAAAAATTCACGTGACGGAAAAAAGAAGGCCAAAAAACTTCAAAGACCCGATTGTGGTTAGGATAGCCTTTTTTGGGTATGAAGCAATCCGTTGACGGCTTACAGCTGTCAAAGCCGTAGAACTCACTAAGAGCTTTGTTTTGACTGGTTATGGCTCCTGTAACTCTAAACGAGCCAACAGTTATGGCCGTCCGAAGAATCGATATCCATAGGGTGCAACATCCGCGGTGCAAGGTGCAACATTCGTCCAAAAAGCCAAAACAGCGTCGTGCGACTTTTAGAAGTGGGTGCAGGGATTTGAAATGGAACAGTACCATGGGTCAGCACTCTCCGGGGTAGGTAAATCGAAGACCAGCCACGGTGATCCCGTTTTAACGTAAAAATTCACGTGAAGGAAAAAAGAAGGCCAAAAAACTTCAGAGACCCGATTGAGGTTCGGATAGCCTTTTTTGGGTATGAAACAATCCGTTGACGGCTTACAGCCGTCAAAGCCGTAGAACTCACTGAGTGCTTCGTTTTGACTGGTTATGGCTCCCGTAACTCTAAACGAGCCAACAGTTATGGCCGTCCGAAGAATCGATATCCACAGGGTGCAACATCCGCGGTGCAAGGTGCAACATTAGTCCAAAAAGCCAAAACAGCGCCGTGCGACTTTTAGAAGTGGGTGAAGGGATTTGAAATGGAACAGTACCATGGTGCACCACTCTCCAGGGTAGGTAAATCGAAGACCAGCCACGGTGATCCCGTTTTAACGTAAAAATTCACGTGATGGAAAAAATAAGGCCAAAAAACTTCAGAGACCCGATTGTGGTTAGGATAGCCTTTTTTGGGTATGAAACAATCCGTTGACGGCTTACAGCTGTCAAAGCCGTAGAACTCATTGAGAGCTTCGTTTTGACTGGTTATGGCTCCCGTAACTCTAAACGAGCCAATAGTTATGGCCGTCCGAAGAATCGATATCCACAGGGTGCAACATCCGCGGTGCAAGGGGCAACATTCATCCAAAAAGCAAAAACAGCGCCGTGCGACTTTTAGAAGTGGGTGCAGGGATTAGAAATGGAACAGTACCATGGTGCACCACTCTCTAGGGTAGGTAAGTCGAAGAACAGCCACAGTGATCCCGTTTTAACGTAAAAATTCACGTGACGGAAAAAAGAAGGCCTAAAAACTTCAGAGACCCGATTGAGGTTCGGATAGCGTTTTTTGGGTATGAAACAATTCGTTGATGGCTTACAGCGGTCAAAGCCATAGAACTCACTGAGAGCTTCGTTTTGACTGGTTATGGCTCTCGTAACTCTAAACGAGTCAACAGTTATGGCCGTCCGAAGAATCGATATCCACAGGGTGCAACATCCGCGGTGCAAGGTGCAACATTCGTCCAAAAAGCCGAAACAGCGCCGTGCGACTTTTAGAAGTGGGTGTAGGGATTTGAAATGGAACAGTGCCATGGTGCACCACTCTCCAGGGTAGGTAAATCGAAGACCAGCCACGGTGATCCCGTTTTAACGTAAAAATTCAGGTGATGGAAAAAAGAAGGCCAAAAAACTTCAGAGACCCGATTGAGGTTCGGATAGCCTTTTTTGGGTATGAAACAATCCGTTGACGGCTTACAGCTGTCAAAGCCGTAGAACTCAATGAGAGCTTCGTTTTGACTGGTTATGGCTCCCGTAACTCTAAACGAACCAACAGTTATGGCCGTCCGAAGAATCGATATCCACAGGGTGCAACATCCGCGGTGCAAGGTGCAACATTCGTCCAAAAAGCCAAAACAGCATCATGCGACTTTTAGAAGTGGGTGCAGGGATTTGAAATGGAACAGTACCATGGGGCATCACTCTCCAGGGTAGGTAAATCGAAGACCAGCCACGGTGATCCCGTTTTAACGTAAAAATTCACGTGAAGGAAAAATAAAGGCCAAAAAACTTCAGAGACCCGATTGAGGTTCGGATAGCATTTTTTGGGTATGAAACAATCCGTTGACGGCTTACTGCCGTCAAATCCGTAGAACTCACTGAGAGCTTCGTTATGACTGGTTATGGCTCCCGTAACTCTAAACGAGCCAACAGTTATGGCCGTCCGAAGAATCGATATCCATAGGGTGCAACATCCGCGGTGCATGGTGCAACATTCGTCCAAAAAGCCAAAACAGCGCCGTGCGACTTTTAGAAGTGGGTGCAGGGATTTGAAATGGAACAGAACTATGGTGCACCACTCTCCAGGGTAGGTAAATCGAAGACCAGCCACGGTGATCCCGTTTTAACGTAAAAATTCACGTGATGGAATAAAGAAGGCCAAAAAACTTCAGAGACCCGATTGTGGTTAGGATAGCCTTTTTTGGGTATGAAATAATCCGTTGATGGCTTACAGCTGTCAAAGCCGTAGAACTCACTGAGAGCTTCGTTTTGACTTGTTATGGCTCCCGTAACTCTAAACGAGCCAACAATTATGGCCGTCCGAAGAATCGATATCCACAGGGTGCAACATCTGCGGTGCAAGGTGCAACATTCGTCCAAAAAGAAAAAATAGCGCCGTGCGACTTTTAGAAGTGGGTGTAGGGATTTGAAATGGAACAGTACCATGGTGCACCACTCTCCAGGGTAGGTAAATCGAAGACCAGCCACGGTGATCCCGTTTTAACGTAAAAATTCAGGTGATGGAAAAAAGAAGGCCAAAAAACTTCAGAGACCCGATTGTTGTTCGGATAGCCTTTTTTGGGTATGAAATAATCTGTTGATGGCTTACAGCAGTCAAAGCCGTAGAACTCACTAAGAGCTTCGTTTTGACTGGTTATGGCTCCCGTAACTCTAAACGAGCCAACAGTTATGGCCGTCCGAAGAATCGATATCAACTGGGTGCAACATCCGCGGTGCAAGGTGCAACATTCGTCCAAAAAGCCAAAACAGCGCCGTGCGTCTTTTAGAAGTGAGTGCAGGGATTTGAAATGGAACAGTACCATGGTGCACCACTCTCCAGGGTAGGTAAATCGAAGACCAGCCACGGTGATCCCGTTTTAACGTAAAAATTCACGTGACGGAAAAAAGAAGGCCAAAAAACTTCAAAGACCCGATAGTGGTTAGGATAGCCTTTTTTGGGTATGAAACAATCCGTTGACGGCTTACAGCTGTCAAAGCCGTAGAACTCACTGAGAGCTTCGTTTTGACTGGTTATGGCTCCCGTAACTCTAAACGAGCCAACAGTTATGGCCGTCCGAAGAATCGATATCCACAGGGTGCAACATCCGCGGTGCAAGGTGCAACATTCGTCCAAAAAGCAAAAACAGCGCCGTGCGACTTTTAGAAGTTGGTGCAGGGATTTGAAATGGAACAGTACCATGGTGCACCACTCTCTAGCGTAGGTAAGTCGAAGAACAGCCACACTGATCCCGTTTTAACGTAAAAATTCACGTGACGGAAAAAAGAAGGCCAAAAAACTTCAGAGACCCGATTGAGGATCGGATAGCCTTTTTTGGGTATGAAACAATCCGTTGACGGCTTACAGCGGTCAAAGCCGTAGAACTCACTGAGAGCTTCGTTTTGACTGGTTATGGCTCTCGTAACTCTAAACGAGCCAACAGTTATGGCCGTCCGAAGAATCGATATCCACAGGGTGCAACATCCGCGGTGCAAGGTGCAACATTCGTCCAAAAAGCCGAAACAGCGCCGTGCGACTTTTAGAAGTGGGTGCAGGGATTTGAAATGGAACAGTACCATGGTGCACCACTCTCCAGGGTAGGTAAGTCGAAGAACAGCCACAGTGACCCCGTTTTAACGTAAAAATTCACGTGACGGAAAAAAGAAGGCCAAAAAACTCCAAAGACCCGATTGAGGTTCGGATAGCCTTTTTTTGGGTATGAAATAATCCGTTGATGGCTTACAGCTGTCAAAGCCGTAGAACTCACTAAGAGCTTCGTTTTGACTGGTTATGGCTCCCGTAACTCTAAACGAGCCAACAGTTATGGCCGTCCGAAGAATCGATATCCATAGGGTGCAACATCCGCGGTGCAAGGTGCAACATTCGTCCAAAAAGCCAAAACAGCGTCGTGCGACTTTTAGAAGTGGGTGCAGGGATTTGAAATGGAACAGTACCATGGGGCAGCACTCTCTAGGGTAGGTAAATCGAAGACCAGCCACGGTGATCCCGTTTTAACGTAAATATTCACGTGAAGGAAAAAAGAAGGCCAAAAAACTTCAGAGACCCGATTGAGGTTCGGATAGCCTTTTTTGGGTATGAAACAATCCGTTGACGGCTTACTGCCGTCAAAGCCATAGAACTCACCGAGAGCTTCGTTTTTACTGGTTATGGCTCCCGTAACTCTAAACGAGCCAACAGTTATGGCCGTCCGAAGAATCGATATCCACATGGTGCAACATCCACGGTGCAAGGTGCAACATTCGTCCAAAAAGCCAAAACAGCGCCGTGCAACTTTTAGAAGTGGGTGCAGGGATTTGAAATGGAACAGTACCATGGTGCACCACTCTCCAGGGTAGGTAAATCGAAGACCAGCCACGATGATCCCGTTTTAACGTAAAAATTCACGTGACGGAAAAAAGAAGTCCAAAAAACTTCAAAGACCCGATTGTGGTTAGGATAGCCTTTTTTGGGTATGAAACAATCCGTTGATGGCTTACAGCTGTCAAAGCCGTAGAACTCACTGAGAGCTTCGTTTTGATTGGTTATGGCTCCCGTAACTCTAAACGAGCCAACAGTTATGGCCGTCCGAAGAATCGATATCCATAGGGTGCAACATCCGCGGTGCAAGGTGCAACATTCGTCCAAAAAGCAAAAACAGCGCCGTGCGACTTTTAGAAGTGGGTGCAGGGATTTGAAATGGAACAGTACCATGGTGCACCACTCTCCAGGGTAGGTAAGTTGAAGAACAGCCACAGTGACCCCGTTTTAACGTAAAAATTCACGTGACGGAAAAAAGAAGGCCAAAAAACTCCAGAGACCCGATTGAGGTTCGGATAGCCTTTTTTTGGGTATGAAACTAGCCATTGACGGCTTACAGCAGTCAAAGCCATAGAACTCACTGAGACCTTCGTTTTGACTGGTTATTGCTCCCGTAACTCTAAACGAGCCAACAGTTATGGTCGTCCGAAGAATCGATATCCACAGGGTGCAACATCCGCGGTGCAAGGTGCAACATTCGTCCAAAAAGCCAAAACAGCGCCGTACTACTTTTAGAAGTGGGTACAGGGATTTGAAATGGAACAGTACCATAGTGCACCACTCTCCATGGTAGGTAAATCAAAGACCAGCCACGGTGATCCCGTTTTAACGTAAAAATTCACGTGACGGAAAAAAGAAGGCCAAAAAACTTCAAAGACCCGATTGTGGTTAGGATAGCCTTTTTTGGGTATGAAACAATCCGTTGACGGCTTACAGCTGTCAAAGCCGTAAAACTCACTAAGAGCTTTGTTTTGACTGGTTATGGCTCCCGTAACTCTAAATGAGCCAACAGTTATGGCCGTCCGAAGAATCGATATCCACAGGGTGCAACATCCGCGGTGCAAGGTGCAACATTCGTCCAAAAAGCCAAAACAGCGTCGTGCGACTTTTAGAAGTGGGTGCAGGGATTTGAAATGGAACAGTAACATGGGGCAGCACTCTCCAGGGTAGGTAAATCGAAGACCAGCCACGGTGATCCCGTTTTAACGTAAAAATTCACGTGAAGGAAAAAAGAAGGCCAAAAAACATCAGAGACCCGATTGAGGTTCGAATAGCCTTTTTTGGGTATGAAAGAATACGTTGACGGCTTACAGCCGTCAAAGCCGTAGAACTCACTCAGAGCTTCGTTTTGACTGGTTATGGCTCTCGTAACTCTAAACGAGCCAACAGTTATGGCCGTCCGAAGAATCGATATCCACAGGGTGCAACATCCGCGATGCAAGGTGCAACATTCGTCCAAAAAGCCAAAACAGCGCCGTGCGACTTTTAGAAGTGGGTGCAGGGATTTGAAATGGAACAGTACCATGGTGCACCACTCTCCAGGGTAGGTAAATTAAAGACCATCCACGGTGATCCCGTTTTAACGTAAAAATTCACGTGACGGAAAAAAGAAGGCCAAAAAACTTCAGAGACCCGATTGTGGTTAGGATAGCCTTTTTTGGGTATGAAACAATCCGTTGACGGCTTACAGCTGTCAAAGTCGTAGAACTCACGAAGAGCTTCGTTTTGACTGGTTATGGCTCCCGTAAGTCTAAACGAGCCAACAGTTATGGCCGTACGAAGAATCGATATCCACAGGGTGCAACATCCGCGGTGCAAGGTGCAACATTCGTCCAAAAAGCAAAAACTGCGCCGTGCGACTTTTAGAACTGGGTGCATGGATTTGAAATGGAACAGTACCATGGTGCACCACTCTGTAGTGTAGGTAAGTCGAAGAACAGCCACAGTGATCCCGTTTTAACGTAAAAAATCACGTGACGGAAAAAAGAAGGCAAAAAAACTTCATAGACCCGATTGAGGTTCGGATAGCCTTTTTTGGGTATGAAAGAATCCGTTGACGGCTTACAGCGGTCAAAGCCGTAGAACTCACTGAGAGCTTCGTTTTGACTGGTTATGGCTCTCGTAACTCTAAACGAGCCAACAGTTATGGCCGTCCGAAGAATCGATATCCACAGGGTGCAACATCCGCGGTGCAAGGTGCAACATTCGTCCAAAAAGCCGAAACAGCGCCGTGCGACTTTTAGAAGTGGTTGCAGGGATTTGAAATGGAATAGTACCATGTTGCACCACTCTCCAGGGTAGGTAAATCGAAGACCAGCCGATCCCGTTTTAACGTAAAAATTCAGGTGATGGAAAAAAGAAGGCCAAAAAACTTCAGAGACCCGATTGTGGTTCGGATAGCCTTTTTTGGGTATGAAATAATCTGTTGATAGCTTACAGCTATCAAAGCCGTAGAACTCACTAAGAGCTTCGTTTTGACTGGTTATGGCTCCCGTAACTCTAAACGAGCCAACAGTTATGGCCTTCCGAAGAATCGATATCCACAGGGTGCAACATCCGCGGTGCAAGGTGCAACATTCGTCCAAAAAGCCAAAACAGCATCGTGCGACTTTTAGAAGTGGGTGCAGGGATTTGAAATGGAACAGTACCATGGGGCTGCACTCTCCAGGGTAGGTAAATCGAAGACCAGCCACGGTGATCCCGTTTTAACGTAAAAATTCACGTGATGGAAAAAATAAGGCCAAAAAACTTCAGAGACCCGATTGTGGTTAGGATAGCCTTTTTTGGGTATGAAACAATCCGTTGACGGCTTACAGCTGTCAAAGCCGTAGAACTCATTGAGAGCTTCGTTTTGACTGGTTATGGCTCCCGTAACTCTAAACGAGCCAATAGTTATGGCCGTCCGAAGAATCGATATCCACAGGGTGCAACATCCGCGGTGCAAGGGGCAACATTCATCCAAAAAGCAAAAACAGCGCCGTGCGACTTTTAGAAGTGGGTGCAGGGATTAGAAATGGAACAGTACCATGGTGCACCACTCTCTAGGGTAGGTAAGTCGAAGAACAGCCACAGTGATCCCGTTTTAACGTAAAAATTCACGTGACGGAAAAAAGAAGGCCTAAAAACTTCAGAGACCCGATTGAGGTTCGGATAGCGTTTTTTGGGTATGAAACAATTCGTTGATGGCTTACAGCGGTCAAAGCCATAGAACTCACTGAGAGCTTCGTTTTGACTGGTTATGGCTCTCGTAACTCTAAACGAGTCAACAGTTATGGCCGTCCGAAGAATCGATATCCACAGGGTGCAACATCCGCGGTGCAAGGTGCAACATTCGTCCAAAAAGCCGAAACAGCGCCGTGCGACTTTTAGAAGTGGGTGTAGGGATTTGAAATGGAACAGTGCCATGGTGCACCACTCTCCAGGGTAGGTAAATCGAAGACCAGCCACGGTGATCCCGTTTTAACGTAAAAATTCAGGTGATGGAAAAAAGAAGGCCAAAAAACTTCAGAGACCCGATTGAGGTTCGGATAGCCTTTTTTGGGTATGAAACAATCCGTTGACGGCTTACAGCTGTCAAAGCCGTAGAACTCAATGAGAGCTTCGTTTTGACTGGTTATGGCTCCCGTAACTCTAAACGAACCAACAGTTATGGCCGTCCGAAGAATCGATATCCACAGGGTGCAACATCCGCGGTGCAAGGTGCAACATTCGTCCAAAAAGCCAAAACAGCGTCATGCGACTTTTAGAAGTGGGTGCAGGGATTTGAAATGGAACAGTACCATGGGGCATCACTCTCCAGGGTAGGTAAATCGAAGACCAGCCACGGTGATCCCGTTTTAACGTAAAAATTCACGTGAAGGAAAAATAAAGGCCAAAAAACTTCAGAGACCCGATTGAGGTTCGGATAGCATTTTTTGGGTATGAAACAATCCGTTGACGGCTTACTGCCGTCAAATCCGTAGAACTCACTGAGAGCTTCGTTATGACTGGTTATGGCTCCCGTAACTCTAAACGAGCCAACAGTTATGGCCGTCCGAAGAATCGATATCCATAGGGTGCAACATCCGCGGTGCATGGTGCAACATTCGTCCAAAAAGCCAAAACAGCGCCGTGCGACTTTTAGAAGTGGGTGCAGGGATTTGAAATGGAACAGAACTATGGTGCACCACTCTCCAGGGTAGGTAAATCGAAGACCAGCCACGGTGATCCCGTTTTAACGTAAAAATTCACCTGACGGAATAAAGAAGGCCAAAAAACTTCAGAGACCCGATTGTGGTTAGGATAGCCTTTTTTGGGTATGAAATAATCCGTTGATGGCTTACAGCTGTCAAAGCCGTAGAACTCACTAAGAGCTTCGTTTTGACTTGTTATGGCTCCCGTAACTCTAAACGAGCCAACAATTATGGCCGTCCGAAGAATCGATATCCACAGGGTGCAACATCTGCGGTGCAAGGTGCAACATTCGTCCAAAAAGAAAAAATAGCGCCGTGCGACTTTTAGAAGTGGGTGTAGGGATTTGAAATGGAACAGTACCATGGTGCACCACTCTCCAGGGTAGGTAAATCGAAGACCAGCCACGGTGATCCCGTTTTAACGTAAAAATTCAGGTGATGGAAAAAAGAAGGCCAAAAAACTTCAGAGACCCGATTGTTGTTCGGATAGCCTTTTTTGGGTATGAAATAATCTGTTGATGGCTTACAGCAGTCAAAGCCGTAGAACTCACTAAGAGCTTCGTTTTGACTGGTTATGGCTCCCGTAACTCTAAACGAGCCAACAGTTATGGCCGTCCGAAGAATCGATATCAACTGGGTGCAACATCCGCGGTGCAAGGTGCAACATTCGTCCAAAAAGCCAAAACAGCGCCGTGCGTCTTTTAGAAGTGAGTGCAGGGATTTGAAATGGAACAGTACCATGGTGCACCACTCTCCAGGGTAGGTAAATCGAAGACCAGCCACGGTGATCCCGTTTTAACGTAAAAATTCACGTGACGGAAAAAAGAAGGCCAAAAAACTTCAAAGACCCGATAGTGGTTAGGATAGCCTTTTTTGGGTATGAAACAATCCGTTGACGGCTTACAGCTGTCAAAGCCGTAGAACTCACTGAGAGCTTCGTTTTGACTGGTTATGGCTCCCGTAACTCTAAACGAGCCAACAGTTATGGCCGTCCGAAGAATCGATATCCACAGGGTGCAACATCCGCGGTGCAAGGTGCAACATTCGTCCAAAAAGCAAAAACAGCGCCGTGCGACTTTTAGAAGTTGGTGCAGGGATTTGAAATGGAACAGTACCATGGTGCACCACTCTCTAGCGTAGGTAAGTCGAAGAACAGCCACACTGATCCCGTTTTAACGTAAAAATTCACGTGACGGAAAAAAGAAGGCCAAAAAACTTCAGAGACCCGATTGAGGATCGGATAGCCTTTTTTGGGTATGAAACAATCCGTTGACGGCTTACAGCGGTCAAAGCCGTAGAACTCACTGAGAGCTTCGTTTTGACTGGTTATGGCTCTCGTAACTCTAAACGAGCCAACAGTTATGGCCGTCCGAAGAATCGATATCCACAGGGTGCAACATCCGCGGTGCAAGGTGCAACATTCGTCCAAAAAGCCGAAACAGCGCCGTGCGACTTTTAGAAGTGGGTGCAGGGATTTGAAATGGAACAGTACCATGGTGCACCACTCTCCAGGGTAGGTAAGTCGAAGAACAGCCACAGTGACCCCGTTTTAACGTAAAAATTCACGTGACGGAAAAAAGAAGGCCAAAAAACTCCAAAGACCCGATTGAGGTTCGGATAGCCTTTTTTTGGGTATGAAATAATCCGTTGATGGCTTACAGCTGTCAAAGCCGTAGAACTCACTAAGAGCTTCGTTTTGACTGGTTATGGCTCCCGTAACTCTAAACGAGCCAACAGTTATGGCCGTCCGAAGAATCGATATCCATAGGGTGCAACATCCGCGGTGCAAGGTGCAACATTCGTCCAAAAAGCCAAAACAGCGTCGTGCGACTTTTAGAAGTGGGTGCAGGGATTTGAAATGGAACAGTACCATGGGACAGCACTCTCTAGGGTAGGTAAATCGAAGACCAGCCACGGTGATCCCGTTTTAACGTAAATATTCACGTGAAGGAAAAAAGAAGGCCAAAAAACTTCAGAGACCCGATTGAGGTTCGGATAGCCTTTTTTGGGTATGAAACAATCCGTTGACGGCTTACTGCCGTCAAAGCCATAGAACTCACTGAGAGCTTCGTTTTTACTGGTTATGGCTCCCGTAACTCTAAACGAGCCAACAGTTATGGCCGTCCGAAGAATCGATATCCACATGGTGCAACATCCACGGTGCAAGGTGCAACATTCGTCCAAAAAGCCAAAACAGCGCCGTGCAACTTTTAGAAGTGGGTGCAGGGATTTGAAATGGAACAGTACCATGGTGCACCACTCTCCAGGGTAGGTAAATCGAAGACCAGCCACGATGATCCCGTTTTAACGTAAAAATTCACGTGACGGAAAAAAGAAGTCCAAAAAACTTCAAAGACCCGATTGTGGTTAGGATAGCCTTTTTTGGGTATGAAACAATCCGTTGATGGCTTACAGCTGTCAAAGCCGTAGAACTCACTGAGAGCTTCGTTTTGATTGGTTATGGCTCCCGTAACTCTAAACGAGCCAACAGTTATGGCCGTCCGAAGAATCGATATCCATAGGGTGCAACATCCGCGGTGCAAGGTGCAACATTCGTCCAAAAAGCAAAAACAGCGCCGTGCGACTTTTAGAAGTGGGTGCAGGGATTTGAAATGGAACAGTACCATGGTGCACCACTCTCCAGGGTAGGTAAGTTGAAGAACAGCCACAGTGACCCCGTTTTAACGTAAAAATTCACGTGACGGAAAAAAGAAGTCCAAAAAACTTCAAAGACCCGATTGTGGTTAGGATAGCCTTTTTTGGGTATGAAACAATCCGTTGATGGCTTACAGCTGTCAAAGCCGTAGAACTCACTGAGAGCTTCGTTTTGATTGGTTATGGCTCCCGTAAGTCTAAACGAGCCAACAGTTATGGCCGTACGAAGAATCGATATCCACAGGGTGCAACATCCGCGGTGCAAGGTGCAACATTCGTCCAAAAAGCAAAAACTGCGCCGTGCGACTTTTAGAACTGGGTGCATGGATTTGAAATGGAACAGTACCATGGTGCACCACTCTGTAGTGTAGGTAAGTCGAAGAACAGCCACAGTGATCCCGTTTTAACGTAAAAAATCACGTGACGGAAAAAAGAAGGCAAAAAAACTTCAGAGACCCGATTGAGGTTCGGATAGCCTTTTTTGGGTATGAAAGAATCCGTTGACGGCTTACAGCGGTCAAAGCCGTAGAACTCACTGAGAGCTTCGTTTTGACTGGTTATGGCTCTCGTAACTCTAAACGAGCCAACAGTTATGGCCGTCCGAAGAATCGATATCCACAGGGTGCAACATCCGCGGTGCAAGGTGCAACATTCGTCCAAAAAGCCGAAACAGCGCCGTGCGACTTTTAGAAGTGGTTGCAGGGATTTGAAATGGAATAGTACCATGTTGCACCACTCTCCAGGGTAGGTAAATCGAAGACCAGCCGATCCCGTTTTAACGTAAAAATTCAGGTGATGGAAAAAAGAAGGCCAAAAAACTTCAGAGACCCGATTGTGGTTCGGATAGCCTTTTTTGGGTATGAAATAATCTGTTGATAGCTTACAGCTATCAAAGCCGTAGAACTCACTAAGAGCTTCGTTTTGACTGGTTATGGCTCCCGTAACTCTAAACGAGCCAACAGTTATGGCCTTCCGAAGAATCGATATCCACAGGGTGCAACATCCGCGGTGCAAGGTGCAACATTCGTCCAAAAAGCCAAAACAGCATCGTGCGACTTTTAGAAGTGGGTGCAGGGATTTGAAATGGAACAGTACCATGGGGCTGCACTCTCCAGGGTAGGTAAATCGAAGACCAGCCACGGTGATCCCGTTTTAACGTAAAAATTCACGTGAAGGAAAAAAGAAGGCCAAAAAACTTCAGAGACCCGATTGAGGTTCGGATAGCCTTTTTTGGGTATGAAACAATCCGTTGACGGCTTACAGCCGTCAAAGCCGTAGAACTCACTAAGAGCTTCGTTTTGACTGGTTATGCCTCCCATAACTCTAAACGAGCCATAAGTTATGGCCGTCCGAAGAATCGATATCCACCGGGTGCAACATCCGCGGTGCAAGGTGCAACATTCGTCCAAAAAGCCAAAACAGCACCGTGCGACTTCTAGAAGTGGGTGCAGGGATTTGAAATGGAACAGTACCATGGTGCACCACTCTCCAGGGTAGGTAAATCGAAGACCAGCCACGGTGATCCCGTTTTAACGTAAAAATTCACGTGACGGAAAAAAGAAGGCCAAAAAACTTCCGAGACCCGATTGTGGTTAGGATAAACTTTTTTGGGTATGAAACAATCCGTTGACGGCTTACAGCTGTCAAAGCCGTAGAACTCACTGAGAGCTTCGTTTTGACTGGTTATGGCTCCCGTAACTCTAAACGAGCCAACAGTTATGGCCGTCCGAAGAATCGATATCCACAGGGTGCAACATCTGCGGTGCAAGGTGCAACATTCGTCCAAAAAGAAAAAACAGCGCCGTGCGACTTTTAGAAGTGGGTGCAGGGATTTGAAATGGAACAGTACCATGGTGCACCACTCTCCAGGGTAGGTAAGTTGAAGAACAGCCACAGTGATCCCGTTTTAACGTAAAAATTCACGTGACGGAAAAAAGAAGGCCAAAAATCTCCAGAGACCCGATTGAGGTTCGGATAGCCTTTTTTTGGGTATGAAACTAGCCATTGACGGCTTACAGCAGTCAAACCATAGAACTCACTGAGACCTTCATTTTGACTGGTTATTGCTCCCGTAACTCTAAACGAGCCAACAGTTATGGTCGTCCGAAGAATCGATATCCATAGGGTGCAACATTCGCGGTGCAAGGTGCAACATTCGTCCAAAAAGCCAAAACAGCGCCATGCGACTTTTAGAAGTGGGTGCAGGGATTCGAAATGGAACAGTACCGTGGGGCAGCACTCTCTAGGGTAGGTAAATCGAAGACCAGCCACGGTGATCCCGTTTTAACGTAAAAATTCACGTGACGGAAAAAAGAAGGCCAAAAAACTTCAAAGACCCGATAGAGGTTCGGATAGCCTTTTTTGGGTATGAAACAATCCGTTGATGGCTTACAGCAGTCAAAGCCGTAGAACTCACTGAAAAGTTCGTTTTGACTGGTTATGGCTGCCGTAACTCTAAACGAGCCAACAGTTATGGCCCTCCGAAGAATCGATATCCACAGGGTGCAACATCCGCGGTGCAAGGTGCAACATTCGTCCAAAAAGCCAAAACACCGCCGTGCGACTTTTAGAAGTGGGTGCAGGGATTTGAAATGGAACAGTACCATGGGGCAACACTCTCCAGGGTAAGTAAATCGAAGACCAGCCACGGCGATCCCGTTTTAACGTAAAAATTCACGTGACGGAAAAAAGAAGGCCAAAAAGCATCAGAGACCCGATTTTGGTTCGGATAGCCTTTTTTGGGTATTAAACAATCCGTTGACGGCTTACAGCTGTCAAAGCCATAGAACTCACTGAGGGCTTCGTTTTGACTAGTTATGGATCCCGTAACTCTAAACGAGCCAACAGTTATGGACGTCCGAAGAATCGATATCCAAAGGGTGCAACATCCGCGGTGCAAGGTGCAACATTCGTCCAAAAAGCCAAAACAGCGCCGTGCGACTTTTAGAAGTGGGTGCAGGGATTTGAAATGGAACAATACCATGGGGCAGCACTCTCCAGGGTAGGTAAATCGAAGACCAGCCACGGTGATCCCGTTTTAACGTAAAAATTCACGTGACGGAAAAAAGAAGGCCAAAAAACATCAGAGACCCGATTTTGGTTCGGATAGCCTTTTTTGGGTATGAAACAATCCGTTGATGGCTTACAGCTGTCAAAGCCGTAGAACTCACTGAGGGCTTCATTTTGACTGGTTATGGCTCCCGTAACTCTAAACGAGCCAACAGTTATGGCCGTCCGAAGAATCGATATCTACAGGGTGCAACATCCGCGGTGCAAGGTGCAACATTCGTCCAAAAAGCCAACACAGCGTCGTGCGACTTTTAGAAGTGGGTGCAGGGATTTGAAATGGAACAGTACCATGGGGCAGCACTCTCCAGGGTAGGTAAATCGAAGACCAGCGACGGCGATCCCGTTTTAACGTAAAAATTCACGTGACGGAAAAAAGAAGGCCAAAAACATCAGAGACCCGATTTTGGTTCGGATAGCCTTTTTTGGGTATGAAACAATCCGTTGATGGCTTACAGCTGTCAAAGCCGTAGAACTCACTAAGGGCTTCGTTTTGACTGGTTATGGATCCCGTAACTCTAAACGAGCCAACAGTTATGGACGTCCGAAGAATTGATATCCACAGGTTGCAACATCCGCGGTGCAAGGTGCAACATTCATCCAAAAAGCCAAAACAGCGCCGTGCGACTTTTAGAAGTGGGTGCAGAGATTTGAAATGGAACAGTACCATGGGGAAGCACTCTCCAGGGTAGGTAAATCGAAGACCAGCCACGGTGATCCCGTTTTAACGTAAAAATTCACGTGACGGAAAAAAGAAGGCCAAAAAACATCAGAGACCCGATTTTGGTTCGGATAGCCTTTTTTGGGTATGAAACAATCCGTCGACGGCTTACAGCTGTCAAAGCCGTAGAACTCACTGAGGGCTTCGTTTTGACTGGTTATGGATCCCGTAACTCTAAACGAGCCAACAGTTATGGACGTTCGAAGAATCGATATCCAAAGGGTGCAACATCCGCGGTGCAAGGTGCAACATTCGTCCAAAAAGCCAAAACAGCGCCGTGCGACTTTTAGAAGTGGGTGCAGGGATTTGAAATGGAACAGTACCATGGGGCAGCACTCTCCAGGGTAGGTAAATCGAAGACCAGCCACGGTGATCCCGTTTTAACTTAAAAATTCACGCGACGGAAAAAAGATGGCCAAAAAACTTCAAAGACCCGATTGTGGTTCGGATAGCCTTTTTTGTGTATGAAACAATCCATTGACGGCTTACAGCAGTCAAAGCCGTAGAACTCACTGAAAAGTTCATTTTGACTGGTTATGGCTCCCGTAACTCTAAACGAGCCAACAGTTATGGCCCTCCGAAGAATCGATATCCACAGGGTGCAACATCCGCGGTGCAAGGTGCAACATTCGTCCAAAAAGCCAAAACACCACCGTGCGACTTTTAGAAGTGGGTGCAGGGATTTGAAATGGAACAGTACCATGGGGCAGCACTCTCCAGGGTAGGTAAATCGAAGACCAGCACCGGCGATCCCGTTTTAACGTAAAAATTCACGTGACGGAAAAAAGAAGGCCAAAAAACATCAGAGACCCGATTTTGGTTCGGATAGCCTTTTTTGGGTATGGAACAATCCGGTTACGGCTTACAGCTGTCAAAGCCATAGAACTTACTGAGGGCTTCGTTTTGACTGGTTATGGATCCCGTAACTTTAAACGAGCCAACAGTTATGGACGTCCGAAGAATCGATATCCAAAGGGTGCAACATCCGCGGTGCAAGGTGCAACATTCGTCCAAAAAGCCAAAACAGCGCCGTGCGACTTTTAGAAGTGGGTGCAGGGATTTGAAATGGAACAGTATCATGGGGCAGCACTCTCCAGGGTAGGTAAATCGAAGACCAGCCACGGTGATCCCGTTTTAACGTAAAAATTCACGTGACGGAAAAAAGAAGGCCAAAAAACATCAGAGACCCGATTTTGGTTCGGATAGCCTTTTTTGGGTATGAAACAATCCGTTGGTGGCTTATAGCTGTCAAAGCCGTAGAAATCACTAAGGGCTTCGTTTTGACTGGTTATGGCTCCCGTAACTCTAAACGAGCCAACAGTTATGGCCGTCCGAAGAATCGATATCTACAGGGTGCAACATCCGCGGTGCAAGGTGCAACATTCGTCCAAAAAGCCAACACAGCGCCGTGCGACTTTTAGAAGTGGGTGCAGGGATTTGAAATGGAACAGTACCGTGGGGCAGCACTCTCCAGGGTAGGTAAATCGAAGACCAGCGACGGCGATCCCGTTTTAACGTAAAAATTCACGTGACGGAAAAAAGAAGGCCAATAACATCAGAGACCCGATTTTGGTTCGGATAGCCTTTTTTGGGTATGAAATAATCCGTTGATGGCTTACAGCTGTCAAAGCTTTAGAACTCACTAAGGGCTTCGTTTTGACTGGTTATGGATCCCGTAACTCTAAACGAGCCAACAGTTATGGACGTCCGAAGAATCGATATCCACAGGTTGCAACATCCGCGGTGCAAGGTGCAACATTCATCCAAAAAGCCAAAACAGCGCCGTGCGACTTTTAGAAGTAGGTGCAGAGATTTGAAATGGAACAGTACCATGGTGCAGCACTCTCCAGGGTAGGTAAATCGAAGACCAGCCACGGTGATCCCGTTTTAACGTAAAAATTCACGTGACGGAAAAAAGAAGGCCAAAAAACATCAAAGACCCGATTTTGGTTCGGATAGCCTTTTTTGGGTATGAAATAATCCGTTGATGGCTTACAGCTGTCAAAGCCGTAGAACCCACTGAGGGCTTCGTTTTGGCTGGTTATGGCTCCTGTAACTCTAAACGAGCCAACAGTTATGGTCATCCGAAGAATCGATATCCACAGGGTGCAACATCCGCGGTGCAAGGTGCAACATTCGTCCAAAAAGCCAAAACAGCGCCGTGCGACTTTTAGAAGTGGGTGCAAGGATTTGAAATGGAACAGTACCGTGGTGCACAAGTCTCCAGGGTAGGTAAATCGAAGACCAGCCATGGTGATCCCGTTTTAACGTAAAAATTCACGTGACGGAAAAAAGAAGGCCAAAAAACATCAAAGACCCGATTTTGGTTCGGATAGCCTTTTTTGGGTATGAAACAATCCGTTGATGGCTTACAGCTGTCAAAGCCGTAGAACTCACTGAGGGCTTCATTTTGACTGGTTATGGCTCCCGTAACTCTAAACGAGCCAACAGTTATGGCCGTCCGAAGAATCGATATCTACAGGGTGCAACATCCGCGGTGCAAGGTGCAACATTCGTCCAAAAAGCCAACACAGCGTCGTGCGACTTTTAGAAGTGGGTGCAGGGATTTGAAATGGAACAGTACCATGGGGCAGCACTCTCCAGGGTAGGTAAATCGAAGACCAGCGACGGCGATCCCGTTTTAACGTAAAAATTCACGTGACGGAAAAAAGAAGGCCAAAAACATCAGAGACCCGATTTTGGTTCGGATAGCCTTTTTTGGGTATGAAACAATCCGTTGATGGCTTACAGCTGTCAAAGCCGTAGAACTCACTAAGGGCTTCGTTTTGACTGGTTATGGATCCCGTAACTCTAAACGAGCCAACAGTTATGGACGTCCGAAGAATCGATATCCACAGGTTGCAACATCCGCGGTGCAAGGTGCAACATTCATCCAAAAAGCCAAAACAGCGCCGTGCGACTTTTAGAAGTGGGTGCAGAGATTTGAAATGGAACAGTACCATGGGGAAGCACTCTCCAGGGTAGGTAAATCGAAGACCAGCCACGGTGATCCCGTTTTAACGTAAAAATTCACGTGACGGAAAAAAGAAGGCCAAAAAACATCAGAGACCCGATTTTGGTTCGGATAGCCTTTTTTGGGTATGAAACAATCCGTTGACGGCTTACAGCTGTCAAAGCCGTAGAACTCACTGAGGGCTTCGTTTTGACTGGTTATGGATCCCGTAACTCTAAACGAGCCAATAGTTATGGACGTCCGAAGAATCGATATCCAAAGGGTGCAACATCCGCGGTGCAAGGTGCAACATTCGTCCAAAAAGCCAAAACAGCGCCGTGCGACTTTTTGAAGTGGGTGCAGGGATTTGAAATGGAACAGTACCATGGGGCAGCACTCTCCAGGGTAGGTAAATCGAAGACCAGCCACGGTGATCCCGTTTTAACGTAAAAATTCACGTGACGGAAAAAAGAAGGCCAAAAAACTTCAAAGACCCGATTGAGGTTCGGATAGCCTTTTTTGGGTACGAAACAATCCGTTGATGGCTTACAGCAGTCAAAGCCGTAGAACTCACTGAAAAGTTCATTTTGACTGGTTATGGCTCCCGTAACTCTAAACGAGCCAACAGTTATGGCCCTCCGAAGAATCGATATCCACAGGGTGCAACATCCGCGGTGCAAGGTGCAACATTCGTCCAAAAAGCCAAAACACCGCCGTGCGACTTTTAGAAGTGGGTGCAGGGATTTGAAATGGAACAGTACCATGGGGCAGCACTCTCCAGGGTAGGTAAATCGAAGACCAGCACCGGCGATCCCGTTTTAACGTAAAAATTCACGTGACGGAAAAAAGAAGGCCAAAAAACATCAGAGACCCGATTTTGGTTCGGATAGCCTTTTTTGGGTATGGAACAATCCGGTTACGGCTTACAGCTGTCAAAGCCGTAGAACTTACTGAGGGCTTCGTTTTGACTGGTTATGGATCCCGTAACTTTAAACGAGCCAACAGTTATGGACGTCCGAAGAATCGATATCCAAAGGGTGCAACATCCGCGGTGCAAGGTGCAACATTCGTCCAAAAAGCCAAAACAGCGCCGTGCGACTTTTAGAAGTGGGTGCAGGGATTTGAAATGGAACAGTATCATGGGGCAGCACTCTCCAGGGTAGGTAAATCGAAGACCAGCCACGGTGATCCCGTTTTAACGTAAAAATTCACGTGACGGAAAAAAGAAGGCCAAAAAACATCAAAGACCTGATTTTGGTTCGGATAGCCTTTTTTGGGTATGAAACAATCCGTTGATGGCTTATAGCTGTCAAAGCCGTAGAAATCACTGAGGGCTTCGTTTTGACTGGTTATGGCTCCCGTAACTCTAAACGAGCCAACAGTTATGGCCGTCCGAAGAATCGATATCTACAGGGTGCAACATCCGCGGTGCAAGGTGCAACATTCGTCCAAAAAGCCAACACAGCGCCGTGCGACTTTTAGAAGTGGGTGCAGGGATTTGAAATGGAACAGTACCATGGGGCAGCACTCTCCAGGGTAGGTAAATCGAAGACCAGCGACGGCGATCCCGTTTTAATGTAAAAATTCACGTGACGGAAAAAAGAAGGCCAATAACATCAGAGACCCGATTTTGGTTCGGATAGCCTTTTTTGGGTATGAAATAATCCGTTGATGGCTTACAGCTGTCAAAGCTTTAGAACTCACTAAGGGCTTCGTTTTGACTGGTTATGGATCCTGTAACTCTAAACGAGCCAACAGTTATGGACGTCCGAAGAATCGATATCCACAGGTTGCAACATCCGCGGTGCAAGGTGCAACATTCATCCAAAAAGCCAAAACAGCGCCGTGCGACTTTTAGAAGTGGGTGCAGAGATTTGAAATGGAACAGTACCATGGGGCAGCACTCTCCAGGGTAGGTAAATCGAAGACCAGCCACGGTGATCCCGTTTTAACGTAAAAATTCACGTGACGGAAAAAAGAAGGCCAAAAAACATCAAAGACCCGATTTTGGTTCGGATAGCCTTTTTTGGGTATGAAATAATCCGTTGATGGCTTACAGCTGTCAAAGCCGTAGAACTCACTGAGGGCTTCGTTTTGGCTGGTTATGGCTCCTGTAACTCTAAACGAGCCAACAGTTATGGTCATCCGAAGAATCGATATCCACAGGGTGCAACATCCGCGGTGCAAGGTGCAACATTCATCCAAAAAGCCAAAACAGCGCCGTGCGACTTTTAGAAGTGGGTGCAAGGATTTGAAATGGAACAGTACCGTGGTGCACAAGTCTCCAGGGTAGATAAATCGATGACCAGCCACGGTGATCCCGTTTTAACGTAAAAATTCACGTGACGGAAAAAAGAAGGCCAAAAAACTTCAGAGACCCGATTGTGGTTCGGATAGCCTTTTTTGGGTATGAAACAATCCATTGACGTCTTACAGCTGTCAAAGCTGTAGAACTCACTGAGAGCTTCGTTTTGACTGGTTATGGCTCCCGTAACTCTAAACGAGCCAACAGTTATGGCCGTACGAAGAATCGATATCCACAGGGTGCAACATCCGCGGTGCAAGGTGCAACATTCGTCCAAAAAGCCAAAACAGCGCCGTGCGACTTTCAGAAGTGGGTGCAGGGATTTGAAATGGAATAGTACCATGGTGAAGCACTCTCCAGGGTAGGTAAATCGAAGACCAGCCACGGTGATCCCGTTTTAACGTAAAAATTCACGTGACGGAAAAAAGAAGGCCAAAAAACTTCAAAGACCCGATTGAGGTTCGGATAGCCTTTTTTGGGTATGAAACAATCCGTTGATGGCTTACAGCAGTCAAAGCCGTAGAACTCACTGAAAAGTTCGTTTTGACTGGTTATGGCTCCCGTAACTATAAACAAGCCAACAGTTATGGCCATCCGAAGAATGGATATCCACAGGGTGCAACATCCGCGGTGCAAGGTGCAACATTCGTCCAAAAAGCCAAAACAACGCCGTGCGACTTTTAGAAGTGGGTGCAGGGATTTGAAATGGAACAGTACCATGGGGCAGCACTCTCCAGGGTAGGTAAATCGAAGACCAGCCACGGTGATCCCGTTTTAACGTAAAAATTCACGTGACGGAAAAAAGAAGGCCAAAAAACATCAGAGACCCGATTTTGGTTCTGATAGCCTTTTTTGGGTATGAAACAATCCGTTGGCGGCTTATAGCTGTCAAAGCCGTAGAACTCACTGAGGGCTTCGTTTTGGCTAGTTATGGCTCCTGTAACTCTAAACGAGCCAACAGTTATGGTCGTCCGAAGAATCGATATCCACAGGGTGCAACATCCGCGGTGCAAGGTGCAACATTCGTCCAAAAAGCCAAAACAGCGCCGTGCGACTTTTAGAAGTGGGTGCAGGGATTTGAAATGGAACAGTACCGTGGTGCATAAGTCTCCAGGGTAGGTAAATCGATGACCAGCCACGGTGATCCCGTTTTAACGTAAAAATTCACGTGACGGAAAAAAGAAGGCCAAAAAACTTCAGAGACCCGATTGTGGTTCGGATAGGCTTTTTGGGTATGAAACAATCCGTTGATGGCTTACAGCTGTCAAAGCCATAGAACTCACTGAGGGCTTCGTTTTGACTGGTTATGGCTCCCGTAACTCTTAACGAGCCAACAGTTATGGCCGTCCGAAGAATCAATATCTATAGGGTGCAACATCCGCGGTGCAAGGTGCAACATTCGTCCAAAAAGCCAACACAGCGCCGTGCGACTTTTAGAAGTGGGTGCAGGGATTTGAAATGGAACAGTACCATGGGGCAGCACTCTCCAGGGTAGGTAAATCGAAGACCAGCGACGGCGATCCCGTTTTAACTTAAAAATTCACGTGACGGAAAAAAGAAGGCCAAAAACATCAGAGACCCGATTTTGGCTCGGATAGCCTTTTTTGGGTATGAAACAATCCGTTGATGGCTTACAGCTGTCAAAGCCGTAGAACTCACTGAGGGCTTCGTTTTGACTGGTTATGGATCCCGTAACTCTAAACGAGCCAACAGTTATGGACGTCCGAAGAATCGATATCCACAGGTTGCAACATCCGCGGTGCAAGGTGCAACATTCGTCCAAAAAGCCAAAACAGCGCCGTGCGACTTTTAGAAGTGGGTGCAGAGATTTGAAATGGAACAGTACCATGGGGCAGCACTCTCCAGGGTAGGTAAATCGAAGACCAGCCACGGTGATCCCGTTTTAACGTAAAAATTCACGTGACGGAAAAAAGAAGGCCAAAAAACATCAGAGTCCCGATTTTGGTTCGGATAGCCTTTTTTGGGTATGAAACAATCCGTTGATGGCTTACAGCTGTCAAAGCCGTAGAACTCACTGAGGGCTTCGTTTTGGCTAGTTATGGCTCCTGTAACTCTAAACGAGCCAACAGTTATGGTCGTCCGAAGAATCGATATCCACAGGGTGCAACATCCGCGGTGCAAGGTGCAACATTCGTCCAAAAAGCCAAAACAGCGCCGTGCGACTTTTAGAAGTGGGTGCAGGGATTTGAAATGGAACAGTACCGTGGTGCATAAGTCTCCAGGGTAGGTAAATCGATGACCAGCCACGGTGATCCCGTTTTAACGTAAAAATTCACGTGACGGAAAAAAGAAGGCCAAAAAACTTCAGAGACCCGATTGTGGTTCGGATAGCATTTTTTGGGTATGAAACAATCCGTTGACGGCTTACAGCATTCAAAGCCGTAGAACTCACTAAGAGCTTCGTTTTGACTGGTTATGGCTCCCGTAACTCTGAACGAGCCAATAGTTATGGCCGTACGAAGAATCGATATCCACAGGGTGCAACATCCGCGATGCAAGGTGCAACATTCGTCCAAAAAGCCAAAACAGCGCCGTGCGACTTTCAGAAGTGGGTGCAGGGATTTGAAATGGAACAGTACCATGGTGAAGCACTCTCCAGGGTAGGTAAATCGAAGACCAGCCACGGTGATCCCGTTTTAACGTAAAAATTCACGTGACGGAAAAAAGAAGGCCAAAAAACTTCAAAGACCCGATTGAGGTTCGGATAGCCTTTTTTGGGTATGAAACAATCCGTTGATGGCTTACAGCAGTCAAAGCCGTAGAACTCACTGAAAAGTTCGTTTTGACTGGTTATGGCTCCCGTAACTATAAACGAGCCAACAGTTATGGCCATCCGAAGAATCGATATCCACAGGGTGCAACATCCGCGGTGCAAGGTGCAACATTCGTCCAAAAAGCCAAAACAACGCCGTGCGACTTTTAGAAGTGGGTGTAGGGATTTGAAATGGAACAGTACCATGGGGCAGCACTCTCCAGGGTAGGTAAATCGAAGACCAGCCACGGTGATCCCGTTTTAACGTAAAAATTCACGTGACGGAAAAAAGAAGGCCAAAAAACATCAAAGACCCGATTTTGGTTCTGATAGCCTTTTTTGGGTATGAAACAATCCGTTGGGGCTTACAGCTGTCAAAGCCGTAGAACTCACTGAGGGCTTTGTTTTGACAGGTTATGGCTCCCGTAACTCTAAACGAGCCAACAGTTATGGCCGTCCGAAGAATCGATATCCACAGGGTGCAACATCCGCGGTGCAAGGTGCAACATTCGTCCAAAAAGCCATAACAGCGCCGTGCGACTTTTAGAAGTGGGTGCATGGATTTGAAATGGAACGGTACCATGGGACAGCACTCTCCAGGTTAGGTAAATCGAAGACCAGCCACGGCGATCCCGTTTTAACGTAAAAATTCACGTGACGGAAAAAAGAAGGCCAAAAAACATCAGAGACCCGATTTTGGTTCGGATAGCCTTTTTGGGTATGAAACAATCCGTTGATGGCTTATAGCTGTCAAAGCCATAGAACTCACAGAGGGCTTCGTTTTGACTGGTTATGGATCCCGTAACTCTAAACGAGCCAACAGTTATGGACGTCCGAAGAATCGATATCCACAGGGTGCAACATCCGTGGTGCAAGGTGCAACATTCGTCCAAAAAGCCAAAACAGCGCCGTGCGACTTTTAGAAGTGGGTGCAGAGATTTGAAATGGAACAGTACCATGGGGCAGCACTCTCCAGGGTAGGTAAATCGAAGACCAGCCACGGTGATCCCGTTTTAACGTAAAAATTCACGTGACGGAAAAAAGAAGGCCAAAAAACATCAAAGACCCGATTTTGGTTCTGATAGCCTTTTTTGGGTATGAAACAATCCGTTGGGGCTTACAGCTGTCAAAGCCGTAGAACTCACTGAGGGCTTTGTTTTGACAGGTTATGGCTCCCGTAACTCTAAACGAGCCAACAGTTATGGACGTCCGAAGAATCGATATCCACAGGGTGCAACATCCGTGGTGCAAGGTGCAACATTCGTCCAAAAAGCCAAAACAGCGCCGTGCGACTTTTAGAAGTGGGTGCAGAGATTTGAAATGGAACAGTACCATGGGGCAGCACTCTCCAGGGTAGGTAAATCGAAGACCAGCCACGGTGATCCCGTTTTAACGTAAAAATTCACGTGACGGAAAAAAGAAGGCCAAAAAACATCAAAGACCCGATTTTGGTTCTGATAGCCTTTTTTGGGTATGAAACAATCCGTTGGGGCTTACAGCTGTCAAAGCCGTAGAACTCACTGAGGGCTTTGTTTTGACTAGTTATGGCTCCCGTAACTATAAACGAGCCAACAGTTATGGCCATCCGAAGAATCGATATCCACAGGGTGCAACATCCGCGGTGCAAGGTGCAACATTCGTCCAAAAAGCCAAAACAGCGCCGTGCGACTTTTGGAAGTGGGTGCATGGATTTGAAATTGAACGGTACCATTGGGCAGCACTCTCCAGGGTAGGTAAATCGAAGACCAGCCACGGCGATCCCGTTTTAACGTAAAAATTCACGTGACGGAAAAAAGAAGGCCAAAAAACATTAGAGACCCGATTTTGGTTCGGATAGCCTTTTTGGGTATGAAACAATCCGTTGATGGCTTACAGCTGTCAAAGCCATAGAACTCACTGAGGGCTTTGTTTTGACTGGTTATGGCTCCCGTAACTCTAAACGAGCCAACAGTTATGGACGTCCGAAGAATCGATATCCACAGGTTTCAACATCCGCGGTGCAAGGAGCAACATTCGTCCAAAATCCCAAAACAGCGCTGTGCGACTTTTAGAAGTGGGTGCAGAGATTTGAAATGGAATAGTACCATGGGGCAGCACTCTCCAGGGTAGGTAAATCGAAGACCAGCCACGGTGATCCCGTTTTAACGTAAAAATTCACGTGACGGAAAAAAGAAGGCCAAAAAACATTAGAGACCCGATTTTGGTTCGGATAGTCTTTTTTGGGTATGAAACAATCCGTTGATGGCTTACAGCTGTCAAAGCCATAGAACTCACTAAGGGCTTCGTTTTGGCTGGTTATGGCTCCCGTAACTCTAAACGAGCCAACAGTTATGGTCGTCCGAAGAATCGATATCCACAGGGTGCAACATCCGCGGTGCAAGGTGCAACATTCGTCCAAAAAGCCAAAACAGCGCCGTGCGACTTTTAGAAGTGGGTGCAGGGATTTGAAATGGAACAGTACCGTGGTGCATAAGTCTCCAGGGAAGGTAAATCGATGACCAGCCACGGTGATCCCATTTTAACGTAAAAATTCACGTGACGGAAAAAAGAAGGCCAAAAAACTTCAAAGACCCGATTGTGGTTCGGATAGCCTTTTTTGGTTATGAAACAATCCGTTGATGGCTTACATCTTTCAAAGCCATAGAACTCACTAAGATATTCGTTTTGACTGGTTATGGCTCCCGTAACTCTAAACGAGCCAACAGTTATGGCCGTCCGAAGAATCGATATCCACAGGGTGCAACATCCGCGGTGCAAGGTGCAACATTCGTCCAAAAAGCCAAAACAGCGCCGTGCGACTTTTAGAAGTGGGTGCAGGGATTTGAAATGGAACAGTACCATGGTGCACTACTCTCCAGGGTAGGTAAATCGAAGACCAGCCACGGTGATCCCGTTTTAACGTAAAAATTCACGTGACGGAAAAAAGAAGGCCAAAAAACATCAGAGACCCGATTTTGATTCGAATAGCCTTTTTTGGGTATGAAATAATCCGTTGACGGCTTACAGCTGTCAAAGCCGTAAAACTCACTGAGGGCTTCATTTTGACTGGTTATGGCTCCCGTAACTCTAAACGAGCCAACAGTTATGGCCGTCCTAAGAATCGATATCTACAGGGTGCAACATCCGCGGTGCAAGGTGCAACATTCGTCCAAAAAGCCAACACAGCGCCGTGCGACTTTTAGAAGTGGGTGCAGGGATTTGAAATGGAACAGTACCATGGGGTAGCACTCTCCAGGGTAGGTAAATCGAAGACCAGCGACGGCGATCCCGTTTTAACGTAAAAATTCACGTGACGGAAAAAAGAAGGCCAAAAACATCAGAGACCCGATTTTGGTTCGGATAGCATTTTTTGGGTATGAAACAATCCGTTGATGGCTTACAGCTGTCAAAGCCGTAGAACTCACTGAGGGCTTCGTTTTGACTGGTTATGGATTCCGTAACTCTAAACGAGCCAACAGTTATGGCCGTCCGAAGAATCGATATCTACAGGGTGCAACATCCGCGGTGCAAGGTGCAACATTCGTCCAAAAAGCCAACACAGCGCCGTGCGACTTTTAGAAGTGGGTGCAGGGATTTGAAATGGAACAGTACCATGGGGTAGCACTCTCCAGGGTAGGTAAATTGAAGACCAGCCACGGTGATCCCGTTTTAACGTAAAAATTCACGTGACGGTAAAAAGAAGGCCAAAAAACATCAGAGACCCGATTTTGGTTCGGATAGCCTTTTTTGGGTATGAAACAATCCGTTGATGGCTTACAGCAGTCAAAGCCGTAGAACTCACTGAAAAGTTCGTTTTGACTGGTTATGGCTCCCGTAACTATAAACGAGCCAACAGTTATGGCCATCCGAAGAATCGATATCCACAGGGTGCAACATCCGCGGTGCAAGGTGCAACATTCGTCCAAAAAGCCAAAACAACGCCGTGCGACTTTTAGAAGTGGGTGCAGGGATTTGAAATGGAACAGTACCATGGGGCAGCACTCTCCAGGGTAGGTAAATCGAAGACCAGCCACGGTGATCCCGTTTTAACGTAAAAATTCACGTGACGGAGAAAAGAAGGCCAAAAAACATCAAAGACCCGATTTTGGTTCTAATAGCCTTTTTTGGGTATGAAACAATCCGTTGGGGCTTACAGCTGTCAAAGCCGTAGAACTCACTGAGGGCTTTGTTTTGACAGGTTATGGCTCCCGTAACTCTAAACGTGCCAACAGTTATGGCCGTCCGAAGAATCGATATCCACAGGGTGCAACATCCGCGGTGCAAGGTGCAACATTCGTCCAAAAAGCCATAACAGCGCCGTGCGACTTTTAGAAGTGGGTGCATGGATTTGAAATGGAACGGTACCATGGGACAGCACTCTCCAGGTTAGGTAAATCGAAGACCAGCCACGGCGATCTCGTTTTAACGTAAAAATTCACGTGACGGAAAAAAGAAGGCCAAAAAACATCAGAGACCCGATTTTGGTTCGGATAGCCTTTTTGGGTATGAAACAATCCGTTGATGGCTTATAGCTGTCAAAGCCATAGAACTCACAGAGGGCTTCGTTTTGACTGGTTATGGATCCCGTAACTCTAAACGAGCCAACAGTTATGGACGTCCGAAGAATCGATATCCACAGGGTGCAACATCCGTGGTGCAAGGTGCAACATTCGTCCAAAAAGCCAAAACAGCGCCGTGCGACTTTTAGAAGTGGGTGCAGAGATTTGAAATGGAACAGTACCATGGGGCAGCACTCTCCAGGGTAGGTAAATCGAAGACCAGCCACGGTGATCCCGTTTTAACGTAAAAATTCACGTGACGGAAAAAAGAAGGCCAAAAAACATCAAAGACCCGATTTTGGTTCTGATAGCCTTTTTTGGGTATGAAACAATCCGTTGGGGCTTACAGCTGTCAAAGCCGTAGAACTCACTGAGGGCTTTGTTTTGACTAGTTATGGCTCCCGTAACTATAAACGAGCCAACAGTTATGGCCATCCGAAGAATCGATATCCACAGGGTGCAACATCCGCGGTGCAAGGTGCAACATTCGTCCAAAAAGCCAAAACAGCGCCGTGCGACTTTTGGAAGTGGGTGCATGGATTTGAAATGGAACGGTACCATTGGGCAGCACTCTCCAGGGTAGGTAAATCGAAGACCAGCCACGGCGATCCCGTTTTAACGTAAAAATTCACGTGACGGAAAAAAGAAGGCCAAAAAACATTAGAGACCCGATTTTGGTTCGGATAGCCTTTTTGGGTATGAAACAATCCGTTGATGGCTTACAGCTGTCAAAGCCATAGAACTCACTGAGGGCTTTGTTTTTACTGGTTATGGCTCCCGTAACTCTAAACGAGCCAACAGTTATGGACGTCCGAAGAATCGATATCCACAGGTTTCAACATCCGCGGTGCAAGGAGCAACATTCGTCCAAAATCCCAAAACAGCGCTGTGCGACTTTTAGAAGTGGGTGCAGAGATTTGAAATGGAATAGTACCATGGGGCAGCACTCTCCAGGGTAGGTAAATCGAAGACCAGCCACGGTGATCCCGTTTTAACGTAAAAATTCACGTGACGGAAAAAAGAAGGCCAAAAAACATTAGAGACCCGATTTTGGTTCGGATAGTCTTTTTTGGGTATGAAACAATCCGTTGATGGCTTACAGCTGTCAAAGCCATAGAACTCACTAAGGGCTTCGTTTTGGCTGGTTATGGCTCCCGTAACTCTAAACGAGCCAACAGTTATGGTCGTCCGAAGAATCGATATCCACAGGGTGCAACATCCGCGGTGCAAGGTGCAACATTCGTCCAAAAAGCCAAAACAGCGCCGTGCGACTTTTAAAAGTGGGTGCACGGATTTGAAATGGAACAGTACCGTGGTGCATAAGTCTCCAGGGAAGGTAAATCGATGACCAGCCACGGTGATCCCATTTTAACGTAAAAATTCACGTGACGGAAAAAAGAAGGCCAAAAAACTTCAAAGACCCGATTTTGGTTCGGATAGCCTTTTTTGGTTATGAAACAATCCGTTGATGGCTTACAGCTTTCAAAGCCGTAGAACTCACTAAGAGCTTTGTTTTGACTAGTTATGGCTCCCGTAACTCTAAACGAGCCAACAGTTATGGCCGTACGAAGAATCGATATCCACAGGGTGCAATATCCGCGGTGCAAGGTGCAACATTCGTCCAAAAAGCCAAAACAGCGCAGTGAGACTTTTAGAAGTGGGTGTAGGGATTTGAAATGGAACAGTACCATGGGGCAGCACTCTCCAGGGTAGGTAAATCGAAGACCAGCCACGGTGATCCCGTTTTAACGTAAAAATTCACGTGACGGAAAAAAGAAGGCCAAAAAACTTCAAAGACCCGATTGAGGTTCGGATAGCGTTTTTTGGGTATGAAACAATCAGTTGATGGCTTACAGCAGTCAAAGCCGTAGAACTCACTGAAAAGTTCGTTTTGACTGGTTATGGCTCCCGTAACTCTAAACGAGCCAACAGTTATGGCCGTCCGAAGAATCGATATCCACAGGGTGCAACATCCGCGGTGCAAGGTGCAACATTCGTCCAAAAAGCCAAAACAGCGCCGTGCGACTTTTAGAAGTGGGTGCAGGGATTTGAAATGGAACAGTACCATGGGGCAGCACTCTCCAGGGTAGGTAAATCAAAGACCAGCCACGGCGATCCCGTTTTAACGTAAAAATTCACGTGACGGAAAAAAGAAGGCCAAAAAACATCAGAGACTCGATTTTGGTTCGGATAGGCTTTTTGGGTATGAAACAATCCGTTGATGGCTTACAGCTGTCAAAGCCATAGAACTCACTGAGGGCTTCGTTTTCACTGGTTATGGATCCCGTAACTCTAAACGAGCCAACAGTTATGGACGTCCGAAGAATCGATATCCACAGGGTGCAACATCCGTGGTGCAAGGTGCAACATTCGTCCAAAAATCCAAAACAGCGCCGTGCGACTTTTAGAAGTGGGTGCAGAGATTTGAAATGGAACAGTACCATGGGGCAGCACTCTCCAGGGTAGGTAAATCGAAGACCAGCCACGGTAATCCCGTTTTAACGTAAAAATTCACGTGACGGAAAAAAGAAGGCCAAAAAACATCAGAGACCCGATTTTGGTTCTGATAGCCTTTTTTGGGTATGAAACAATCCGTTGGCGGCTTACAGCTGTCAAAGTCGTAGAACTCACTGAGGGCTTCGTTTTGACTGGTTATGGCTCCTGTAACTCTAAACGAGCCAACAGTTATGGCCGTCCGAAGAATCGATATCCACAGGGTGCAACATCCGCGGTGCAAGGTGCAACATTCCTCCAAAAAGCCAAAACAGCGCTGTGCGACTTTTAGAAGTGGGTGCAGGGATTTGAAATGGAACAGTACCATGGGGCAGCACTCTCCAGGGTAGGTAAATCGAAGACCAGCCACGGCGATCCCGTTTTAACGTAAAAATTCACGTGACGGAAAAAAGAAGGCCAAAAAACATCAGAGACCCGATTTTGGTTCGGATAGCCTTTTTGGGTATGAAACAATCCGTTGATGGCTTCAGCTGTCAAAGCCATAGAACTCACTGAGGGCTTCGTTTTGACTGTTATGGATCCCGTAACTCTAAACGAGCCAATAGTTATGGACGTCCGAAGAATCGATATCCACAGGGTGCAACATCCGCGGTGCAAGGTGCAACATTCGTCCAAAAAGCCAAAACAGCGCCGTGCGACTTTTAGAAGTGGCTGCAGAGATTTGAAATGGAACAGTACCATGGGGCAGCACTCTCCAGGGTAGGTAAATCGAAGACCAGCCACGGTGATCCCGTTTTAACGTAAAAATTCAAGTGACGGAAAAAAGAAGGCCAATAAACATCAGAGACCCAATTTTGGTTCGGATAGCCTTTTTTGGGTATGAAACAATCCGTTGATGGCTTACAGCTGTCAAAGCCATAGAACTCACTGAGGGCTTCGTTTTGGCTGGTTATGGCTCCCGTAACTCTAAACGAGCCAACAGTTATGGTCGTCCGAAGAATCGATATCCACAGGGTGCAACATCCGCGGTGCAAGGTGCAACATTCGTCCAAAAAGCCAAAACAGCGCCGTGCGACTTTTAGAAGTGGGTGTAGGGATTTGAAATGGAACAGTACCGTGGTGCATAAGTCTCCAGGGTAGGTAAATCTATGACCAGCCACGGTGATCACATTTTAACGTAAAAATTCACGTGATGGAAAAAAGAAGGCCAAAAAACTTCAGAGACCCGATTGTGGTTCGGATAGCCTTTTTTGGGTATGAAACAATCCGTTGACGGCTTACATCTTTCAAAGCCGTAGAACTCACTAAGAGCTTCGTTTTGACTGGTTATGGCTCCCGTAACTCTAAACGAGCCAACAGTTATGGCCGTCCGAAGAATCGATATCCACAGGGTGCAACATCCGCGGTGCAAGGTGCAACATTCGTCCAAAAAGCCAAAACAGCGCCGTGCGACTTTTAGAAGTGGTTGCAGGGATTTGAAATGGAACAGTACCATGGGGCAGCACTCTCCAAGGTAGGTAAATCGAAGACCAGCCACGGTGATCCCGTTTTAACGTAAAAATTCACGTGACGGAAAAAAGAAGGCCAAAAAACATCAGAGACCGGATTTTGGTTCTGATAGCCTTTTTTGGGTATGAAACAATCCGTTGGCGGCTTACAGCTGTCAAAGCCGTAGAACTCACTGAGGGCTTCGTTTTGACTGGTTATGTCTCCCGTAACTCTAAATGAGCCAACAGTTATGGCCGTCCGAAGAATCGATATCCACAGGGTGCAACATCCACGGTGCAAGGTGCAACATTCGTCCAAAAAGCCAAAACAGCGCCGTGCGACTTTGAGAAGTGGGTGCAGGGATTTGAAATGGAACAGTACCATGGGGCAGCACTCTCCAGGGTAGGTAAATCGAAGACCAGCCACGGCGATCCCGTTTTAACATAAAAATTCACGTGATGGAAAAAAGAAGGCCAAAAAACATCAGAGACCCGATTTTGGTTCGGATAGCCTTTTTGGGTATGAAACAATCCGTTGATGGCTTACAGCTGTCAAAGCCATAGAACTCACTGAGGGATTCGTTTTAACTGGTTATGTATCCCGTAACTCTAAACGAGCCAACAGTTATGGACGTTCGAAGAATCGATATCCATAGGGTGCAACATCCGCGGTGCAAGGTGCAACATTCGTCCAAAAAGCCAAAACAGCGCCGTGCGACTTTTAGAAGTGGATGCAGAGATTTGAAATGGAACAGTACCATGGGGCAGCACTTCTAGGGTAGGTAAATCGAAGACCAGCCACGGTGATCCCGTTTTAACGTAAAAATTCACGTGACGGAAAAAAGAAGGCCGAAAAACATCAGAGACCCGATTTTGGTTCGGATAGCCTTTTTTGGGTATGAAACAATCCGTTGATGGCTTACAGCTGTCAAAGCCATAGAACTCACTGAGGGCTTCGTTTTGGCTGGTTATGGCTCCCGTAACTCTAAACGAGCCAACAGTTATGGTCGTCCGAAGAATCGATATCCACAGGGTGCAACATCCGCGGTGCAAGGTGCAACATTCGTCCAAAAAGCCAAAACAGCGCCGTGCGACTTTTAGAAGTGTGTGCAGGGATTTGAAATGGAACAATACCGTGGTGCAGCACTCTCCAGGGTAGGTAAATCGAAGACCAGCCACGGTGATCCCGTTTTAACGTAAAAATTCACGTGACGGAAAAAAGAAGGCCAAAAAACATCAAAGACCCGATTTTGGTTCTGATAGCCTTTTTTGCGTATGAAACAATCCGTTGGCGGCTTACAGCTGTCAAAGCCGTAGAACTCACTGAGGGCTTCGTTTTGACTGGTTATGGCTCCTGTAACTCTAAACGAGCCAACAGTTATGGCCGTCCGAAGAATCGATATCCACAGGGTGCAACATCCGTGGTGCAAGGTGCAACATTCGTCCAAAAAGCCAAAACAGCGCCGTGCGACTTTTAGAAGTGGGTGCAGGGATTTGAAATGGAACAGTACCATGGGGCAGCACTCTCCAGGGTAGGTAAATCGAAGACCAGCCACGGCGATCCCGTTTTAACGTAAAAATTCACGTGACGGAAAAAAGAAGGCCAAAAAACATCAGAGACCCGATTTTGGTTCGGATAGCCTTTTTGGGTATGAAACAATCCGTTGATGGCTTACAGCTGTCAAAGCCATAGAACTCATTGAGGGCTTCGTTTTGACTGGTTATGGATCCCGTAACTCTAAACGAGCCAACAGTTATGGACGTCCGAAGAATCGATATCCATAGGGTGCAACATCCGCGGTGCAAGGTGCAACATTCGTCCAAAAAGCCAAAACAGCGCCGTGCGACTTTTAGAAGTGGGTGCAGAGATTTGAAATGGAACAGTACCATGGGGCAGCACTCTCCAGGGTAGGTAAATCGAAGACCAGCCACAGTGATCTCGTTTTAACGTAAAAATTCACGTGACGGAAAAAAGAAGGCCAAAAAACATCAGAGACCCGATTTTGGTTCGGATAGCCTTTTTTGGGTATGAAACAATCAGTTGATGGCTTACAGCTGTCAAAGCCATAGAACTCACTGAGGGCTTCGTTTTGGCTGGTTATGGCTCCCGTAACTCTAAACGAGCCAACAATTATGGTCGTCCGAAGAATCGATATCCACAGGATGCAACATACGCGGTGCAAGGTGCAACATTCGTCCAAAAAGCCAAAACAGCGCCGTGCGACTTTTAGAAGTGGGTGCAGGGATTTGAAATGGAACAGTACCGTGGTGCATAAGTCTCCAGGGCAGGTAAATCGATGACCAGCCACGGTGATCCCATTTTAACGTAAAAATTCACGTGATGGAAAAAAGAAGGCCAAAAAACTTCAGAGAACCGATTGTGGTTCGGATAGCCTTTTTTGGGTATGAAACAATCCGTTGACGGCTTACATCTTTCAAAGCCGTAGAACTCACTAAGAGCTTCGTTTTGACTGGTTATGGCTCCCATAACTCTAAACGAGCCAACAGTTATGGCCGTCCGAAGAATCGATATCCACAGGGTGCAACATCCGCGGTGCAAGGTGCAACATTCGTCCAAAAAGCCAAAACAGCGCCGTGCGACTTTTAGAAGTGGGTGCAGGGATTTGAAATGGAACAGTACCATGGTGCACCACTCTCCAGGGTAGGTAAATCGAAGACCAGCCACGGTGATCCCGTTTTAACGTAAAAATTCACGTGACGGAAAAAAGAAGGCCAAAAAACTTCAGAGACCCGATTGAGGTTCGGATAGCCTTTTTTGGGTATGAAACTTTCCATTGACGGCTTACAGCTGTCAAATCCGTAGAACTCACTGAGAGCTTCGTTTTGACTGGTTATGGCTCCCGTAACTCTAAACGAGCCAACAGTTATGGTCGTCCTAAGAATCGATATCCATAGGGTGCAACATCCGCGGTGCAAGGAGCAACATTCGTCCAAAAAGCCAAAACAGCGCCGTGCGACTTTCAGAAGTGGGTGCAGGGATTTGAAATGGAACAGTACCATGGGGCAGCACTCTCAAGGGTAGGTAAATCGAAGACCAGCCACGGTGATCCCGTTTTAACGTAAAAATTCACGTGACGAAAAAAAGAAGGCCAAAAAACATCAGAGACCGGATTTTGGTTCTGATAGCCTTTTTTGGGTATGAAACAATCCGTTGGCGGCTTACAACTGTCAAAGCCGTAGAACTCACTGAAAAGTTCATTTTGACGGGTTATGGCTCCCGTAACTCTAAACGAGCCAACAGTTATGGCCATCCGAAGAATCGATATCCACAGGGTGCAACATCCGCGGTGCAAGGTGCAACATTCGTCCAAACAACCAAAACACCGCCGTGCGACTTTTAGAAGTGGGTGCAGGGATTTGAAATGGAACAGTACCAGGGGCAGGACTATCCAGGGTAGGTAAATCGAAGACCAGCCACGGTGATCCCGTTTTAACGTAAAAATTCACGTGACAGAAAAAAGAAGGCCAAAAAACATCAGAGACCCGATTTTGGTTCGGATAGCCTTTTTTGGGTATGAAACAATCCGTTGACGGCTTACAGCTGTCAAAGCCGTAGAACTCACTGTGGGCTTCGTTTTGACTGGTTATGTCTCCCGTAACTCTAAACGAGCCAACAATTATGGCCGTCCGAAGAATCGATATCCACAGGGTGCAACATCCGCGGTGCAAGGTGCAACATTCGTCCAAAAAGCCAAAACAGCGCCGTGCGACTTTTAGAAGTGGGTGTAGGGATTTGAAATGGAACAGTACCATGGGGCAGCACTCTCCAGGGTAGGTAAATCGAAGACCAGCCACGACGATCCCGTTTTAACGTTAAAATTCACGTGACGGAAAAAAGAAGGCCAAAAAACATCAGAGACCCGATTTTGGTTCGGATAGCCTTTTTTGGGTATGAAACAATCCGTTGATGGCTTACAGCTGTCAAAGCCGTAGAACTCACTGAGGGCTTCGTTTTGGCTGGTTATGGCTCCCGTAACTCTAAACGAGCCAACAGTTATGGTCGTCCGAAGAATCGATATCCACAGGGTGCAACATCCGCAGTGCAAGGTGCAACATTCGTCCAAAAAGCCAAAAAAGCGCCGTGCGACTTTTAGAAGTGGGTGCAGAGATTAGAAATGGAACAGTACAATGGGGCAGCACTCTCCAGGGTAGGTAAATCGAAGACCAGCCACGGTGATCCCGTTTTAACGTAAAAATTCACGTGACGGAAAAAAGAAGGCCAAAAAACATCAGAGACCCGATTTTGGTTCGGATAGCCTTTTTTGGGTATGAAACAATCCGTTGATGGCTTACAGTTGTCAAAGCCATAGAACTCACTGAGGGCTTCGTTTTGGCTGGTTATGGCTCCCGTAACTCTAAACGAGCCAACAGTTATGGTCGTCCGAAGAATCGATATCCACAGGGTGCAACATCCGCGGTGCAAGGTGCAACATTCGTCCAAAAAGCCAAAACAGCGTCGTGCGACTTTTAGAAGTGGGTGCAGGGATTTGAAATGGAACAGTACCGTGGTGCACAAGTCTCCAGGGTAGGTAAATCGATGACCAGCCACGGTGATCCCATTTTAACGTAAAAATTCACGTGACGGAGAAAAGAAGGCCAAAAAACTTCAGAGACCCGATTGTGGTTCGGATAGCCTTTTTTGGTTATGAAACAATCCGTTGACGGCTTACTGCTTTCAAAGCCGTAGAACTCACTAAGAGCTTCGTTTTGACTGGTTATGGCTCCCGTAACTCTAAACGAGCCAACAGTTATGGCCGTCCGAAGAATCGATATCCACATGGTGCAACATCCGCGGTGCAAGGTGCAACATTCGTCCAAAAAGCCAAAACAGCGCCGTGCGACTTTTAGAAGTGGGTGCAGGGATTTGAAATGGAACAGTACCATGTTGCACCACTCTCCAGGGTAGGTAAATCGAAGACCAGCCACGATGATCCCGTTTTAACGTAAAAATTCACGTGACGGAAAAAAGAAGGCCAAAAACTTCAGAGAGCCGATTGAGGTTTGGATAGCCTTTTTTGGGTATGAAACTTTCCATTGACAGCTTACAGCTATCAAATCCGTAGAACTCACTGAGAGCTTCGTTTTGACTGGTTATGGCTCCCGTAACTCTAAACGAGCCAACAGTTATGGCCGTCCGAAGAATCGATATCCACAGGGTGCAACATCCGCGGTGCAAGGAGCAACATTCGTCCAAAAAGCCAAAACAGCGCCGTGCGACTTTCAGAAGTGGGTGCAGGGATTTGAAATGGAACAGTACCATGGTGAAGCACTATCCAGGGTAGGTAAATCGAAGACCAACCACGGTGATCCCGTTTTAACGTAAAAATTCACGTGACGGAAAAAAGAAGGCCAAAAAACTTCAAAGACCCGATTGAGGTTCGGATAGCCTTATTTGGGTATGAAACAATCCGTTGATGGCTTACAGTAGTCAAGGCCGTAGAACTCACTGAAAAGTTCGTTTTGACTGGTTATGGCTCCCGTAACACTAAACGAGACAACAGTTATGGCCATCCGAAGAATCGATATCCACAGGGTGCAACATCCGCGGTGCAAGGTGCAACATTCGTCCAAAAAGCCAAAACACCGCCGTGCGACTTTTAGAAGTGGGTGCAGGGATTTGAAATGGAACAGTACCTTGGGGCAGCACTCTCCAGGGTAGGTAAATCGAAGACCAGCCACTGTGATCCCGTTTTAACGTAAAAATTCACGTGACGGAAAAAAGAAGGCCAAAAAACATCAAAGACCCGATTTTGGTTCGGATAGCCTTTTTTGGGTATGAAACAATCCGTTGACGGCTTACAGCTGTCAAAGCCGTAGAACTCACTGAGGGCTTCGTTTTGACTGGTTATGGCTCCCGTAACTCTAAACGAGCCAACAGTTATGGCCGTCCGAAGAATCGATATCTACAGGATGCAACATCCGCGGTGCAAGGTGCAACATTCTTCCAAAAAGCCAAAACAGCGCCATGCGACTTTTAGAAGTGGGTGCAGGGATTTGAAATGGAACAGTACCATGGGGCAGCACTCTCCAGGGTAGGTAAATCGAAGACTAGCCACGGCGATCCCGTTTTAACGTAAAAATTCACATGACGGAAAAAAGAAGGCCAAAAAACATCAGAGACCCGATTTTGGTTCGGATAGCCTTTTTTGGGTATGAAACAATCCGTTGACGGCTTACAGCTGTCAAAGCCGTAGAACTCACTGAGGGATTCGTTTTGACTGGTTATGGATCCCGTAACTCTAAACGAGCCAACAGTTATGGACGTCCGAAGAATCGATATCCAAAGGGTGCAACATCCGCGGTGCAAGGTGCAACATTTGTACAAAAAGCCAAAATAGCGCCGTGCGACTTTTAGAAGTGGGTGCAGGGATTTGAAATGGAACAGTACCATGGGGCAGCACTCTCCAGGGTAGGTAAATCGAAGACCAGCCACGGTGATCCCGTTTTAACGTAAAAATTCACGTGATGGAAAAAAGAAGGCCAAAAAACATTAGAGACCCGATTTTGGTTCGGATAGCCTTTTTTGGGTATGAAACAATCCGTTGACGGCTTACAGCTGTCAAAGCCGTAGAACTCACTGAGGGCTTCGTTTTGACTGGTTATGGCTCCCGTAACTCTAAACGAGCCAACAGTTATGGTCGTCCGAAGAATCGATATCTACAGGGTGCAACATCCGCGGTGCAAGGTGCAACATTCGTCCAAAAAGCCAAAACAGCGCCGTGCGACTTTTAGAAGTGGGTGCATGGATTTGAAATTGAACAGTACCATGGGGCAGCACTCTCCAGGGTAGGTAAATCGAAGACCAGCCACGGCGATCCCGTTTTAAAGTAAAAATTCACGTGATGGAAAAAAGAAGGCCAAAAAACATCAGAGACCCGATTTTGGTTCGGATAGCCTTTTTTGGGTATTAAACAATCCGTTGATGGCTTACAGCTGTAAAAGCCGTAGAACTCACTGAGGGCTTCGTTTTGACTGGTTATGAATCCCGTAACTCTAAACGAGCCAATAGTTATGGACGTCCGAAGAATCGATATCCACAGGGTGCCACATCCGCGGTGCAAGGTGCAACATTCATCCAAAAAGCCAAAACAGCACCGTGCGACTTTTAGAAGTAGGTGCAGGGATTTGAAATGGAACAGTACCATGGGGCAGCACTCTCCAGGGTAGGTAAATCGAAGACCAGCCACGGCGATCCCGTTTTAAGGTAAAAATTCACGTGACGGAAAAAAGAAGGCCAAAAAACATCATAGACCCGATTTTGGTTCGGATAGCCTTTTTTGGGTATGAAACAATCCGTTGACGGCTTACAGTTGTCAAAGCCGTAGAACTCACTGAGGGCTTCGTTTTGGCTGGTTATGGCTCCCGTAACTCTAAACGAGCCAACAGTAATTGTCGTCCGAAGAATCGATATCCACAGGGTGCAACATCCGCGGTGCAAGGTGCAACATTCGTCCAAAAAGCCAAAACAGTGCCGTGCGACTTTTAGAAGTGGGTACAGGGATTTGAAATGGAACAGTACCGTGGTGCACAAGTCTCCAGGGTAGGTAAACCGATGACCAGCCACGGTGATCCCGTTTTAACGTAAAAATTCACGTGACGGAAAAAAGAAGGCCAAAAAACTTCAGAGACCCGATTGTGGTTCGGATAGCCTTTTTTGGGTATGAAACAATCCGTTGATGGCTTACAGCTTTCAAAGCCGTAGAACTCACTAAGAGCTTCGTTTTGACTGGTTATGGCTCCCGTAACTCTAAACGAGCCAACACTTATGGCCGTCCGAAGAATCGATATCCACAGGGTGCAACATCCGCGGTGCAAGGTGCAACATTCGTCCAAAAAGCCAAAACAGCGCCGTGCGACTTTTAGAAGTGGGTGCAGGGATTTGAAATGGAACAGTACCATGGTGCACCACTCTCCAGGGTAGGTAAATCGAAGACCAGCCACGGTGATCCCGTTTTAACGTAAAAATTCACGTGACAGAAAAAAGAAGGCCAAAAAACTTCAAAGACCCGATTGAGGTTCGGATAGCCTTTTTTGGGTATGAAACTTTCCGTTGACGGCTTACAACTGTCAAATCCGTAGACTCACTGAGAGCTTCGTTTTGACTGGTTATGGCTCCCGTAACTCTAAACGAGCCAACAGTTTTGGCCGTCCGAAGAATCGATATCCACAGGGTGCAACATCCGCGGTGCAAGGAGCAACATTCGTCCAAAAAGCCAAAACAGCGCCGTGCGACTTTCAGAAGTGGGTGCAGGGATTTGAAATGGAACAGTACCATGGTGAAGCACTCTCCAGGGTAGATAAATCGAAGACCAACCACGGTGATCCCGTTTTAACGTAAAAATTCACGTGACGGAAATAAGAAGGCCAAAAAACTTCAAAGACCCGATTTAGGTTCGGATAGCCTTTTTTGGGTATGAAACAATCCGTTGATGGCTTACAGTAGTCAAAGCCGTAGAACTCACTGAAAAGTTTGTTTTGACTGGTTATGGCTCCCGTAACTCTAAACGAGCCAATAGTTATGGCCATCCGAAGAATCGATATCCACAGGGTGCAACATCCGCGGTGCAAGGTGCAACATTCGTCCAAAAAGCCAAAATACCGTCATGCGACTTTTAGAAGTGGGTGCAGGGATTTAAAATGGAACAGTACCGTGGGGCAGCACTCACCAGGGTAGGTAAATCGTAGACCAACCACGGTGATCTCATTTTAAGGTAAAACTTCACGTGACGGAAAAAAGAAGGCCAAAAAACTTCAGAGACCCGATTGAGGTTCGGATAGCCCTTTTTGCGTATGAAACAATCCGTTGACGGCTTACAGCTGTCAAAGCCGTAGAACTCACTGAGGGCTTCGTTTTGACTGGTTATGGATCCCGTAACTCTAAACGAGCCAACAGTTATGGACGTCCGAAGAATCGATATCCACAGGGTGCAACATCCGCGGTGCAAGGTGCAACATTCGTCCAAAAAGCCGAAACAGCGCCGTGTGACTTTTAGAAGTGGGTGGAGGGATATGAAATGGAACAGTACCATGGGGCAGCACTCTCCAGGGTAGGTAATTCGAAAACCAGCCACGGTGATCCCGTTTTAAAGTAAAAATTCACGTGACGGAAAAAAGAAGGCCAAAAAACATCAAAGACCCTATTTTGGTTCGGATAGCCTTTTTTGGGTATGAAACAATCCGTTGACGGCTTACAGCTGTCAAAGCCGTAGAACTCACTGAGGGCTTCATTTTGACTGGTTATGGATCCCGTAACTCTAAACGAGCAAACAGTTATGGACGTCCGAAGAATCGATATCCAAAGGGTGCAACATCCGCGATGCAAGGTGCAACATTCGCCCAAAAAGCCAAAACAGCACCGTGCGACTTTTAGAAGTGGGTGTAGGGATTTGAAATGGAACAGTACCATAGGGCAGCACTCTCCAAGGTAGGTAAATCGAAGACCAGCCACGGTGATCCCGTTTTAACGTAAAAATTCACGTGATGGAAAAAAGAAGGCCAAAAAACATCAGAGACCCGATTTTGGTTCGGATAGCCTTTTTTGGGTATGAAACAATCCGTTGACGGCTTACAGCTGTAAAAGCCGTAGAACTCACTGAGGGCATCGTTTTGGCTGGTTATGGCTCCCGTAACTCTAAACGAGCCAACAGTTATGGTCGTCCGAAGAATCGATATCCATAGGGTGCAACATCCGCGGTGCAAGGTGCAACATTCGTCCAAAAAGCCAAAACAGCGCCGTGCGACTTTTAGAAGTGGGTGCATGGATTTGAAATGGAACAGTACCGTGGTGCACAAGTCTCTAGGGTAGGTAAATCGATGACCAGCCACGGTGATCCCGTTTTAACGTAAAAATTCACGTGATGGAAAAAAGAAGGCCAAAAAACTTCAGAGACCCGATTGTGGTTCGGATAGCCTTTTTTGGGTATGAAACAATCTGTTGACGGCTTACAGCTTTCAAAGCCGTAGAACTCACTAAGAGCTTCGTTTTGACTGGTTATGGCTCCCGTAACTCTAAACGAGAGAACAGTTATGGACGTCCGAAGAATCGATATGCACAGGGTGCAACATCCGCGGTGCAAGGTGCAACATTCGTCCAAAAAGCCAAAACAGCACCATGCGACTATTAGAAGTGGGTGCAGGGATTTGAAATGGAACAGTACCATGGGGCAGCACTCTCTAGGGTAGGTAAATCGAAGACCAGCCACGGCGATCCCGTTTTAACGTAAAAATTCACGTCACGGAAAAAAGAAGGCCAAAAAACATCAGAGACCGGATTTTGGTTCGGATAGCCTTTTTTGGGTATGAAACAATCCGTTGACGGCTTACAGCTGTCAAAGCCGTAGAACTCACTAAGGGCTTCGTATTGGCTGGTTATCGCTCCCATAACTCTAAACGAGCCAACAGTTATGTTCGTCCGAAGAATCGATATCCACAGGGTGCAACATCCGCGGTGCAAGGTGCAACATTCGTCCAAAAAGCCAAAACAGCGCCGTGCGACTTTTAGAAGTGGGTGCAGGGATTTGAAATGGAACAGTACCGTGGTGCACAAGTCTCCAGGGTAGGTAAACCGATGACCAGCCACGGTGATCCCGTTTTAACGTAAAAATTCACGTGACGGAAAAAAGAAGGCCAAAAAACTTCAGAGACCCGATTGTGATTCGGATAGCCTTTTTTGGGTATGAAACAATCCGTTGACAGCTTACAGCTTTCAAAGCCGTAGAACTCACTAAGAGCTTCGTTTTGACTGGTTATGGCTCCCGTAACTCTAAACGAGCCAACAGTTATGGCCGTCCGAAGAATCGATATCCATAGGGTGCAACATCCGCGGTGCAAGGTGCAACATTCGTCCAAAAAGCCAAAACAGCACCGTGCGACTTTTAGAAGTGGGTGCAGGGATTTGAAATGGAACAGTACCATGGGGCAGCTCTCTCTAGGGTAGGTAAATCGAAGACCAGCCACGGCGATCCCGTTTTAACGTAAAAATTCACGTGACGGAAAAAAGAAGGCTAAAAAACATCAGAGACCCGATTTTGGTTCGGATAGCCTTTTTTGGGTATGAAACAATCCGTTGATGGCTTGCAGCTGTCAAAGCCGTTGAACTCATTGAGGGCTTCGTTTTGGCTGGTTATGGCTCCCGTAACTCTAAACGAGCCAACAATTATGGTCGTCCGAAGAATCGATATCCACAGGGTGCAACATCCGCGGTGCAAGGTGCAACATTCGTCCAAAAAGCCAAAACAGCTCCGTGCGACTTTTAGAAGTGGGTGCAGGGATTTGAAATGGAACAGTACAGTGGTGCACAAGTCTCCAGGGTAGGTAAATCGATGACCAGCCACGGTGATCCCGTTTTAACGTAAAAATTCACGTAACGGAAAAAAGAAGGCCAAAAAACTTCAGAGACCCGATTGTGGTTCGGATAGCCTTTTTTGGGTATGAAACAATCCGTTGATGGCTTACAGCTTTCAAAGCCGTAGAACTCATTAAGAGCTTCGTTTTGACTAGTTATGGCTCCCGTAACTCTAAACGAGCCAACAATTATGGCCGTCCGAAGAATCGATATCCACAGGGTGCAACATCCGCGGTGCAAGGTGCAACATTCGTCCAAAAAGCCAAAACAGCGCCGTGCGACTTTTAGAAGTGGGTGCAGGGATTTGAAATGGAACAGTACCATGGTGCACCACTCTCCAGGGTAGGTAAATCGAAGACCAGCCACGGTGATCCCGTTTTAACGTAAAAATTCACGTGACAGAAAAAAGAAGGCCAAAAAACTTCAAAAACCCGATTGAGGTTCAGATAGCCTTTTTTGGGTATGAAACTTTCCGTTGACGGCTTACAACTGTCAAATCTGTAGAACTCACTGAGAGCTTCGTTTTGACTGGTTATGGCTCCCGTAACTCTAAACGAGCCAACAGTTTTGGCCGTCCGAAGAATCGATATCCACAGGTTGCAACATCCGCGGTGCAAGGAGCAACATTCGTCACAAAAGCCAAAACAGCGCCGTGCGACTTTCAGAAGTGGGTGCAGGGATTTGAAATGGAACAATACCATGGTGAAGCACTCTCCAGGGTAGGTAAATCGAAGACCAACCACGGTGATCCCGTTTTAACGTAAAAATTCACGTGACGGAAATAAGAAGGCCAAAAAACTTCAAAGACCCGATTTAGGTTCGGATAGTCTTTTTTGGGTATGAAACAATCCGTTGATAGCTTACAGCAGTCAAAGCCGTAGAACTCACTGAAAAGTTCGTTTTGACTGGTTATGGCTCCCGTAACTCTAAACGAGCCAACAGTTATGGCCATCCGAAGAATCGATATCCACAGGGTGCAACATCCGTGGTGCAAGGTGCAACATTCGTCCAAAAAGCCAAAATACCGCCATGCGACTTTTAGAAGTGGGTGCAGGGATTTGAAATGGAACAGTACCGTGGGGCAGCACTCTCCAGGGTAGGTAAATCGAAGACCAGCCACGGTGATCTCATTTTAACGTATAACTTCACGTGACGGAAAAAAGAAGGCCAAAAAACTTCAGAGACCCGATTGAGGTTCGGATAGCCCTTTTTGGGTATGAAACAATCCGTTGACGGCTTACAGCTGTCAAAGCCGTAGAACTCACTGAGGGCTTCGTTTTGACTGGTTATGGATCCCGTAACTCTAAACGAGCCAACAGTTATGGACGTCCGAAGAATCGATATCCACAGGGTGCAACATCCGCGGTGCAAGGTGCAACATTCGTCCAAAAAGCCGAAACAGCGCCGTTTGACTTTTAGAAGTGGGTGTAGGGATTTGAAATGGAACAGTACCATGGGGCAGCACTCTCCAAGGTAGGTAATCGAAGACCAGCCACGGTGATCCCGTTTTAACGTAAAAATTCACGTGACGGAAAAAAGAAGGCCAAAAAACATCAGAGACCCTATTTTGGTTCGGATAGCCTTTTTTGGGTATGAAACAATCCGTTGATGGCTTACAGCTGTAAAAGCCGCAGAACTCACTGAGGGCATCGTTTTGGCTGGTTATGGCTCCCGTAACTCTAAACGAGCCAACAGTTATGGTCGTCCGAAGAATCGATATCCGTAGGGTGCAACATCCGCGGTGCAAGGTGCAACATTCATCCATAAAGCCGAAACAGCGCCGTTCGACTTTTAGAAGTGGGTGCAGGGATTTGAAGTGGAACAGTACCGTGGTGCACCACTCTCTAGGGTAGGTAAATCGAAGACCAGCCACGGTGATCCCGTTCTAACGTAAAAATTCACGTGACGGAAAAAAGAAGGCCAAAAAACTTCAGAGACCCGATTTAGGTTCGGATAGCCTTTTTTGGGTATGAAACAATCTGTTGACGGCTTACAGCTTTCAAAGCCGTAGAACTCACTAAGAGCTTCGTTTTGACTGGTTATGGCTCCCGTAACTCTAAACGAGCCAACAGTTATGGACGTCCGAAGAATCGATATGCACAGGGTGTAACATCCGCGGTGCAAGGTGCAACATTCGTCCAAAAAGCCAAAACAGCACCGTGCGACTTTTAGAAGTGGGTGCAGGGATTTGAAATGGAACAATACCATGGGGCAGCACTCTCTAGGGTAGGTAAATCGAAGACCAGCCACGGCGATCCCGTTTTAACGTAAAAATTCACGTCACGGAAAAAAGAAGGCCAAAAAACATCAGAGACCGGATTTTGGTTCGGATAGCCTTTTTTGGGTTTGAAACAATCCGTTGACGGCTTACAGCTGTCAAAGCCGTAGAACTCACTAAGGGCTTCGTTTTGGCTGGTTATGGCTCCCATAACTCTAAACGAGCCAACAGTTATGTTCGTCCGAAGAATCGATATCCACAGGGTGCAACATCCGCGGTGCAAGGTGCAACATTCGTCCAAAAAGCCAAAACAGCGCCGTGCGACTTTTAGAAGTGGGTGCAGGGATTTGAAATGGAACAGTACCATGGTGCACAAGTCTCCAGGGTAGGTAAATCGATGACCAGCCACGGTGATCCCGTGTTAACGTAAAAATTCACGTGACGGAAAAAAGAAGGCCAAAAAACTTCAGAGACCCGATTGTGGTTCGGATAGCCTTTTTTGGGTATGAAACAATCCGTTGGCGGCTTACAGCTTTCAAAGCCGTAGAACTCACTAAGAGCTTCGTTTTGACTGGTTATGGTTCCCGTAACTCTAAACGAGCCAACAGTTATGGCCGTCCGAAGAATCGATATCCACAGGGTGCAACATCCACGGTGCAAGGTGCAACATTCGTCCAAAAAGCCAAAACAGCACCGTGCGACTTTTAGAAGTGGGTGCAGGGATTTGAAATGGAATAGTACCATGGGGCAGCACTCTCCAGGGTAGGTAAATCGAAGACCAGCCACGGCGATCCCGTTTTAACGTAAAAATTCACGTGACGGAAAAAAGAAGGCTAAAAAACATCAGAGACCCGATTTTTGTTCGGATAGCCTTTTTTGGGTATCAAACAATCCGTTGACGGCTTACAGCCGTCAAAGCCGTAGAACTCATTGAGGGCTTCGTTTTGGCTGGTTATGGCTCCCGTAACTCTAAAGAGCCAACAGTTATGGTCGTCCGAAGAATCGATATCCACAGGGTGCAACATCTGCGGTGCAAGGTGCAACATTCGTCCAAAAAGCCAAAACAGCGCCGTGCGACTTTTAGAAGTGGGTGTAGGGATTTGAAATGGAACAGTACCGTGGTGCACAAGTCTCCAGGGTAGGTAAATCGATGACCAGCCACGGCGATCCCGTTTTAACGTAAAAATTCACGTCACGGAAAAAAGAAGGCCAAAAAACATCAGAGACCGGATTTTGGTTCGGATAGCCTTTTTTGGGTATGAAACAATCCGTTGACGGCTTACAGCTTTCAAAGCCGTAGAACTCACTAAGAGCTTCGTATTGACTGGTTATGGCTCCCGTAACTCTAAACGAGCAAACAGTTATGGCCGTTCGAAGAATCGATATCCACAGGGTGCAACATCCGCGGTGCAAGGTGCAACATTCGTCCAAAAATCCAAAACAGCACCGTGCGACTTTTAGAAGTGGGTGCAGGGATTTGAAATGGAATAGTACCATGGGGCAACACTCTCCAGGGTAGGTAAATCGAAGACCAGCCACGGTGATCTCGTTTTAACGTAAAACTTCACGTGACGGAAAAAAGAAGGCCAAAAAACATCAGAGACCCGATTGAGGTTCGGATAGCCCTTTTTGGGTATGAAACAATCCGTTGACGGCTTACAGCTGTCAAAGCCGTAGAACACACTGAGGGCTTCGTTTTGACTGGTTATGGATCCCGTAACTCTAAACGAGCCAACAGTTATGGACGTCCGAAGAATCGATATCCACAGGGTGCAACATCCACGGTGCAAGGTGCAACATTCGTCCAAAAACCCGAAACAGCGCCGTGTGACATTTAGAAGTGGGTGCAGGGTTTTGAAATGGAACAGTACCATGGGGCAGCACTCTCCAGGGTAGGTAATTCGAAGACTAGCCACGGTGATCCCGTTTTAAAGTAAAAATTCACGTGACGGAAAAAAGAAGGCCAAAAAACATCAGAGACCCAATTTTGGTTCGGATAGCCTTTTTTGGGCATGAAACAATCCGTTGACGGCTTACAGCTGTCAAAGCCGTAGAACTCACTGAGGGCTTCGTTTTGACTGGTTATGGATCCCGTAACTCTAAACGAGCCAACAGTTATGGACGTCCGAAGAATCGATATCCACAGGATGCAACATCCGCGGTGCAAGGTGCAACATTCGTCCAAAAAGCCAAAACAGCACCGTGCGACTTTTAGAAGTGGGTGCAGGGATTTGAAATGGAACAGTACCATGGGGCAGCACTCTCCAGGGTAGGTAAATCGAAGACCAGCCACGGCGATCCCGTTTTAACGTAAATATTCACGTGACGGAAAAAAGAAGGCCAAAAAACATCAGAGACCCGATTTTGGTTCGGATAGCCTTTTTTAGGTATGAAACAATCCGTTAACGGCTTACAGCTATCAAAGCCGTAGAACTCACTGAGGGCATCGTTTTGGCTGGTTATGGCTCCCGTAACTCTAAACGAGCCAACAGTTATGGTCGTCCGAAGAATCGATATCCACAGGGTGCAACATCCGCGGTGCAAGGTGCAACATTCGTCCAAAAAGCCAAAATACCGCCATGCGACTTTTAGAAGTGGGTGCAGGGATTTGAAATGGAACAGTACCGTGGGGCAGCACTCTCCAGGGTAGGTAAATCGAAGACCAGCCACGGTGATCTCATTTTAACGTAAAACTTCACGTGACGGAAAAAAGAAGGACAAAAAACTTCAGAGACCCGATTGAGGTTCGGATAGCCCTTTTTGGGTATGAAACAATCCGTTGACGGCTTACAGCTGTCAAAGCCGTAGAACTCACTGAGGGCTTCGTTTTGACTGGTTATGGATCCCGTAACTCTAAACGAGCCAACAGTTATGGACGTCCGAAGAATCGATATCCACAGGGTGCAACATCCGCGGTGCAAGGTGCAACATTCGTCCAAAAAGCCGAAACAGCGCCGTTTGACTTTTAGAAGTGGGTGTAGGGATTTGAAATGGAACAGTACCATGGGGCAGCACTCTCCAAGGTAGGTAAATCGAAGACCAGCCACGGTGATCCCGTTTTAACGTAAAAATTCACGTGACGGAAAAAAGAAGGCCAAAAAACATCAGAGACCCTATTTTGGTTCGGATAGCCTTTTTTGGGTATGAAACAATCCGTTGATGGCTTACAGCTGTAAAAGCCGTAGAACTCACTGAGGGCATCGTTTTGGCTGGTTATGGCTCCCGTAACTCTAAACGAGCCAACAGTTATGGTCGTCCGAAGAATCGATATCCGTAGGGTGCAACATCCGCGGTGCAAGGTGCAACATTCGTCCATAAAGCCGAAACAGCGCAGTTCGACTTTTAGAAGTGGGTGCAGGGATTTGAAGTGGAACAGTACCGTGGTGCACCACTCTCTAGGGTAGGTAAATCGAAGACCAGCCACGGTGATCCCGTTCTAACGTAAAAATTCACGTGACGGAAAAAAGAAGGCCAAAAAACTTCAGAGACCCGATTTAGGTTCGGATAGCCTTTTTTGGGTATGAAACAATCTGTTGACGGCTTACAGCTTTCAAAGCCGTAGAACTCACTAAGAGCTTCGTTTTGACTGGTTATGGCTCCCGTAACTCTAAACGAGCCAACAGTTATGGACGTCCGAAGAATCGATATGCACAGGGTGTAACATCCGCGGTGCAAGGTGCAACATTCGTCCAAAAAGCCAAAACAGCACCATGCGACTTTTAGAAGTGGGTGCAGGGATTTGAAATGGAACAGTACCATGGGGCAGCACTCTCTAGGGTAGGTAAATCGAAGACCAGCCACGGCGATCCCGTTTTAACGTAAAAATTCACGTCACGGAAAAAAGAAGGCCAAAAAACATCAGAGACCGGATTTTGGTTCGGATAGCCTTTTTTGGGTTTGAAACAATCCGTTGACGGCTTACAGCTGTCAAAGCCGTAGAACTCACTAAGGGCTTCGTTTTGGCTGGTTATGGCTCCCATAACTCTAAACGAGCCAACAGTTATGTTCGTCCGAAGAATCGATATCCACAGGGTGCAACATCCGCGGTGCAAGGTGCAACATTCGTCCAAAAAGCCAAAACAGCGCCGTGCGACTTTTAGAAGTGGGTGCAGGGATTTGAAATGGAACAGTACCATGGTGCACAAGTCTCCAGGGTAGGTAAATCGATGACCAGCCACGGTGATCCCGTGTTAACGTAAAAATTCACGTGACGGAAAAAAGAAGGCCAAAAAACTTCAGAGACCCGATTGTGGTTCGGATAGCCTTTTTTGGGTATGAAACAATCCGTTGGCGGCTTACAGCTTTCAAAGCCGTAGAACTCACTAAGAGCTTCGTTTTGACTGGTTATGGTTCCCGTAACTCTAAACGAGCCAACAGTTATGGCCGTCCGAAGAATCGATATCCACAGGGTGCAACATCCGCGGTGCAAGGTGCAACATTCGTCCAAAAAGCCAAAACAGCACCGTGCGACTTTTAGAAGTGGGTGCAGGGATTTGAAATGGAACAGTACCATGGGGCAGCACTCTCCAGGGTAGGTAAATCGAAGACCAGCCACGGCGATCCCGTTTTAACGTAAAAATTCACGTGACGGAAAAAAGAAGGCTAAAAAACATCAGAGACCCGATTTTTGTTCGGATAGCCTTTTTTGGGTATCAAACAATCCGTTGACGGCTTACAGCCGTCAAAGCCGTAGAACTCATTGAGGGCTTCGTTTTGGCTGGTTATGGCTCCCGTAACTCTAAAGAGCCAACAGTTATGGTCGTCCGAAGAATCGATATCCACAGGGTGCAACATCCGCGGTGCAAGGTGCAACATTCGTCCAAAAAGCCAAAACAGCGCCGTGCGACTTTTAGAAGTGGGTGTAGGGATTTGAAATGGAACAGTACCGTGGTGCACAAGTCTCCAGGGTAGGTAAATCGATGACCAGCCACGGCGATCCCGTTTTAACGTAAAAATTCACGTCACGGAAAAAAGAAGGCCAAAAAACATCAGAGACCGGATTTTGGTTCGGATAGCCTTTTTTGGGTATGAAACAATCCGTTGACGGCTTACAGCTTTCAAAGACGTAGAACTCACTAAGAGCTTCGTATTGACTGGTTATGGCTCCCGTAACTCTAAACGTGCAAACAGTTATGGCCGTTCGAAGAATCGATATCCACAGGGTGCAACATCCGCGGTGCAAGGTGCAACATTCGTCCAAAAATCCAAAACAGCACCGTGCGACTTTTAGAAGTGGGTGCAGGGATTTGAAATGGAATAGTACCATGGGGCAACACTCTCCAGGGTAGGTAAATCGAAGACCAGCCACGGTGATCTCGTTTTAACGTAAAACTTCACGTGACGGAAAAAAGAAGGCCAAAAAACATCAGAGACCCGATTGAGGTTCGGATAGCCCTTTTTGGGTATGAAACAATCCGTTGACGGCTTACAGCTGTCAAAGCCGTAGAACACACTGAGGGCTTCGTTTTGACTGGTTATGGATCCCGTAACTCTAAACGAGCCAACAGTTATGGACGTCCGAAGAATCGATATCCACAGGGTGCAACATCCACGGTGCAAGGTGCAACATTCGTCCAAAAACCCGAAACAGCGCCGTGTGACATTTAGAAGTGGGTGCAGGGTTTTGAAATGGAACAGTACCATGGGGCAGCACTCTCCAGGGTAGGTAATTCGAAGACTAGCCACGGTGATCCCGTTTTAAAGTAAAAATTCACGTGACGGAAAAAAGAAGGCCAAAAAACATCAGAGACCCAATTTTGGTTCGGATAGCCTTTTTTGGGCATGAAACAATCCGTTGACGGCTTACAGCTGTCAAAGCCGTAGAACTCACTGAGGGCTTCGTTTTGACTGGTTATGGATCCCGTAACTCTAAACGAGCCAACAGTTATGGACGTCCGAAGAATCGATATCCGCAGGATGCAACATCCGCGGTGCAAGGTGCAACATTCGTCCAAAAAGCCAAAACAGCACCGTGCGACTTTTAGAAGTGGGTGCAGGGATTTGAAATGGAACAGTACCATGGGGCAGCACTCTCCAGGGTAGGTAAATCGAAGACCAGCCACGGCGATCCCGTTTTAACGTAAATATTCACGTGACGGAAAAAAGAAGGCCAAAAAACATCAGAGACCCGATTTTGGTTCGGATAGCCTTTTTTAGGTATGAAACAATCCGTTAACGGCTTACAGCTATCAAAGCCGTAGAACTCACTGAGGGCATCGTTTTGGCTGGTTATGGCTCCCGTAACTCTAAACGAGCCAACAGTTATGGTCGTCCGAAGAATCGATATCCATAGGGTGCAACATCCGCGGTGCAAGGTGCAACATTCGTCCAAAAAGCCAAAACAGCGCCGTGCGACTTTTAGAAGTGGGTGCAAGGATTTGAAATGGAACAGTACCGTGGTGCACAAGTCTCCAGGGTAGGTAAATCGAAGACCAGCCACGGCGATCCCGTTTTAAAGTAAAAATTCACGTGATGGAAAAAAGAAGGCCAAAAAACATCAGAGACCCGATTTTGGTTCGGATAGCCTTTTTTGGGTATGAAACAATCCGTTGATTGCTTACAGCTGTCAAAGCCGTAGAACTCACTGAGGGCTTCGTTTTGACTGGTTATGGATCCCGTAACTCTAAACGAGCCAACAGTTATGGACGTCCGAAGAATCGATATCCACAGGATGCAACATCCACGGTGCAAGGTGCAACATTCGTCCAAAAAGCCAAAACAGCACCGTGCGACTTTTAGAAGTGGGTGCAAGGATTTGAAATGGAGCAGTACCATGGGGCAGCACTCTCGAGGGTAGGTAAATCGAAGACCAGCCACTGCGATCCCGTTTTAACGTAAAAATTCACGTGACGGAAAAAAGAAGGCCAAAAAACATCAGAGACCCGATTTTGGTTCGGATAGCCTTTTTTGGGTATGAAACAATCCGTTGACGGCTTACAGCTGTCAAAGCCGTAGAACTCACTGAGGGCATCGTTTTGGCTGGTTATGGCTCCCGTAACTCTAAACGAGCCAACAGTTATGGTCGTCCGAAGAATCGATATCCATAGGGTGCAACATCCGCGGTGCAAGGTGCAACATTCGTCCAAAAAGCCAAAACAGCGCCGTGCGACTTTTAGAAGTGGGTGCAGGGATTTGAAATGGAACAGTACCGTGGTGCACAAGTCTCCAGGGTAGGTAAATCGATGACCAGCCACGGTGATCCCGTTTTAACGTAAAAATTCACGTGACGGAAAAAAGAAGGCCAAAAAACTTCAGAGACCCGATTTTGGTTCGGATAGCCTTTTTTGGGTATGAAACAATCTGTTGACGGCTTACAGCTTTCAAAGCCGTAGAACTCACTAAGAGCTTCGTTTTGACTGGTTATGGCTCCCGTAACTCTAAACGAGCCAACAGCTATGGACGTCCGAAGAATCGATATGCACAGGGTGCAACATCCGCGGTGCAAGGTGCAACATTCGTCCAAAAAGCCAAAACAGCACCGTGCGACTTTTAGAAGTGGGTGCAGGGATTTGAAATAGAACAGTACCATGGGGCAGCACTCTCCAGGGTAGGTAAATCGAAGACCAGCCACCGCGATCCCGTTTTAACGTAAAAATTCACGTGATGGAAAAAAGAAGGCTAAAAAACATCAGAGACCTGATTTTGGTTCGGATAGCCTTTTTTGGGTATGAAACAATCCGTTGACGGCTTACAACTGTCAAAGCCGTAGAACTCATTGAGGGCTTCGTTTTGGCTGGTTATGGCTCCCGTAACTCTAAACGAGCCAACAGTTATGGTCGTCCGAAGAATCGATATCCACAGGGTGCAACATCCGCGGTGCAAGGTGCAACATTCGTCCAAAAAGCCAAAACAGCGCCGTGCGACTTTTAGAAGTGGGTGCAGGGATTTGAAATGGAACAGAACCGTGGTGCACAAGTCTCCAGGGTAGGTAAATCGATGACCAGCCACGGTGATCCCGTTTTAACGTAAAAATTCACGTGACGGAAAAAAGAAGGCCAAAAAACTTCAGAGACCCGATTGTGGTTCGGATAGCCTTTTTTGGGTATGAAACAATCCGTTGATGGCTTACAGCTTTCAAAGCCGTAGAACTCACTAAGAGCTTCGTTTTGACTGGTTATGGCTCCCGTAACTCTAAACGAGCCAACAATTATGGCCGTCCGAAGAATCGATATCCACAGGGTGCAACATCCGCGGTGCAAGGTGCAACATTCGTCCAAAAAGCCAAAACAGCGCCGTGCGACTTTTAGAAGTGGGTGCAGGGATTTGAAATGGAACAGTACCATGGTGCACCACTCTCCAGGGTAGGTAAATCGAAGACCAGCCACGGTGATCCCGTTTAAACGTAAAAATTCACGTGACAGAAAAAAGAAGGCCAAAAAACTTCAAAGACCCGATTGAGGTTCGGATAGCCTTTTTTGGGTATGAAACTTTCCGTTGACGGCTTACAACTATCAAATCCGTAGAACTCACTGAGAGCTTCGTTTTGACTGGTTATGGCTCCCGTAACTCTAAACGAGCCAACAGTTTTGGCCGTCCGAAGAATCGATATCCACAGGGTGCAACATCCGCGGTGCAAGGAGCAACATTCGTCCAAAAAGCCAAAACAGCGCCGTGCGACTTTCAGAAGTGGGTGCAGGGATTTGAAATGGAACAGTACCATGGTGAAGCACTCTCCAGGGTAGATAAATCGAATACCAACCACGGTGATCCCGTTTTAACGTAAAAATTCACGTGACGGAAATAAGAAGGCCAAAAAACTTCAAAGACCCGATTTAGGTTCGGATAGCCTTTTTTGGGTATGAAACAATCCGTTGATGGCTTACAGCAGTCAAAGCCGTAGAACTCACTGAAAAGTTCGTTTTGACTGGTTATGGCTCCCGTAACTCTAAACGAGCCAACAGTTATGGCCATCCGAAGAATCGATATCCACAGGGTGCAACATCCGCGGTGCAAGGTGCAACATTCGTCCAAAAAGCCAAAATACCGCCATGCGACTTTTAGAAGTGGGTGCAGGGATTTGAAATGGAACAGTACCGTGGGGCAGCACTCTCCAGGGTAGGTAAATCGAAGACCAACCACGGTGATCTCATTTTAACGTAAAACTTCACGTGACGGAAAAAAGAAGGCCAAAAAACTTCAGAGACCCGATTGAGGTTCGGATAGCCCTTTTTGCGTATGAAACAATCCGTTGACGGCTTACAGCTGTCAAAGCCGTAGAACTCACTGAGGGCTTCGTTTTGACTGGTTATGGATCCCGTAACTCTAAACGAGCCAACAGTTATGGACGTCCGAAGAATCGATATCCACAGGGTGCAACATCCGCGGTGCAAGGTGCAACATTCGTCCAAAAAGCCGAAACAACGCCGTGTGACTTTTAGAAGTGGGTGGAGGGATATGAAATGGAACAGTACCATGGGCAGCACTCTCCAGGGTAGGTAATTCGAAGACCAGCCACGGTGATCCCGTTTTAAAGTAAAAATTCACGTGACGGAAAAAAGAAGGCCAAAAAACATCAAAGACCCGATTTTGGTTCGGATAGCCTTTTTTGGGTATGAAACAATCCGTTGACGGCTTACAGCTGTCAAAGCCGTAGAACTCACTGAGGGCTTCATTTTGACTGGTTATGGATCCCGTAACTCTAAACGAGCCAACAGTTATGGACGTCCGAAGAATCGATATACAAAGGGTGCAACATCCGCGATGCAAGGTGCAACATTCGCCCAAAAAGCCAAAACAGCGCCGTGCGACTTTTAGAAGTGGGTGTAGGGATTTGAAATGGAACAGTACCATGGGGCATCACTCTCCAAGGTAGGTAAATCGAAGACCAGCCACGGTGATCCCGTTTTAACGTAAAAATTCACGTGACGGAAAAAAGAAGGCCAAAAAACATCAGAGACCCGATTTTGGTTCGGATAGCCTTTTTTGGGTATGAAACAATCCGTTGACGGCTTACAGCTGTAAAAGCCGTAGAACTCACTGAGGGCATCGTTTTGGCTGGTTATGGCTCCCGTAACTCTAAACGAGCCAACAGTTATGGTCGTCCGAAGAATCGATATCCATAGGGTGCAACATCCGCGGTGCAAGGTGCAACATTCGTCCAAAAAGCCAAAACAGCACCGTGCGACTTTTAGAAGTGGGTGCAGGGATTTGAAATGGAACAGTACCGTGGTGCACAAGTCTCCAGGGTAGGTAAATCGATGACCAGCCACGGTGATCCCGTTTTAACGTAAAAATTCACGTGACGGAAAAAAGAAGGCCAAAAAACATCAGAGACCCGATTGTGGTTCGGATAGCCTTTTTTGGGTATGAAACAATCTGTTGACGGCTTACAGCTTTCAAAGCCGTAGAACTCACTAAGAGCTTCGTTTTGACTGGTTATGGCTCCCGTAACTCTAAACGAGCCAACAGTTATGGACGTCCGAAGAATCGATATGCACAGGGTGCAACATCCGCGGTGCAAGGTGCAACATTCGTCCAAAAAGCCAAAACAGCACCGTGCGACTTTTAGAAGTGGGTGCAGGGATTTGAAATGGAACAGTACCATGGGGCAGCACTCTCTAGGGTAGGTAAATCGAAGACCAGCCACGGCGATCCCGTTTTAACGTAAAAATTCACGTCACGGAAAAAATAAGGCCAAAAAACATCAGAGACCGGATTTTGGTTCGGATAGCCTTTTTTGGGTATGAAACAATCCGTTGACGGCTTACAGCTGTCAAAGCCGTAGAACTCACTAAGGGCTTCGTTTTGGCTGGTTATGGATCCCATAACTCTAAACGAGCCAACAGTTATGTTCGTCCGAAGAATCGATATCCACAGGGTGCAACATCCGCGGTGCAAGGTGCAACATTCGTCCAAAAAGCCAAAACAGCGCCGTGCGACTTTTAGAAGTGGGTGCAGGGATTTGAAATGGAACAGTACCGTGGTGCACAAGTCTCCAGGGTAGGTAAACCGATGACCAGCCACGGTGATCCCGTTTTAACGTAAAAATTCACGTGACGGAAAAAAGAAGGCCAAAAAACTTCAGAGACCCGATTGTGGTTCGGATAGCCTTTTTTGGGTATGAAACAATCCGTTGACAGCTTACAGCTTTCAAAGCCATAGAACTCACTAAGAGCTTCGTTTTGACTGGTTATGGCTCCCGTAACTCTAAACGAGCCAACAGTTATGGCCGTCCGAAGAATCGATATGCACAGGGTGCAACATCCGCGGTGCAAGGTGCAACATTCGTCCAAAAAGCCAAAATAGCACCGTGCGACTTTTAGAAGTGGGTGCAGGGATTTGAAATGGAACAGTACCATGGGGCAGCACTCTCCAGGGTAGGTAAATCGAAGACCAGCCACGGCGATCCCGTTTTAACGTAAAAATTCACGTGACGGAAAAAAGAAGGCTAAAAAACATCAGAGACCCGATTTTGGTTCGGATAGCCTTTTTTGGGTATGAAACAATCCGTTGATGGCTTACAGCTGTCAAAGCCATTGAACTCATTGAGGGCTTCGTTTTGGCTGGTTATGGCTCCCGTAACTCTAAACGAGCCAACAATTATGGTCGTCCGAAGAATCGATATCCACAGGGTGCAACATCCGCGGTGCAAGGTGCAACATTCGTCCAAAAAGCCAAAACAGGTCCGTGCGACTTTTAGAAGTGGGTGCAGGGATTTGAAATGGAACAGTACAGTGGTGCACAAGTCTCCAGGGTAGGTAAATCGATGACCAGCCACGGTGATCCCGTTTTAACGTAAAAATTCACGTAACGGAAAAAAGAAGGCCAAAAAACTTCAGAGACCCGATTGTGGTTCGGATAGCCTTTTTTCGGTATGAAACAATCCGTTGATGGCTTACAGCTTTCAAAGCCGTAGAACTCACTAAGAGCTTCGTTTTGACTGGTTATGGCTCCCGTAACTCTAAACGAGCCAACAATTATGGCCGTCCGAAGAATCGATATCCACAGGGTGCAACATCCGCGGTGCAAGGTGCAACATTCGTCCAAAAAGCCAAAACAGCGCCGTGCGACTTTCAGAAGTGGGTGCAGGGATTTGAAATGGAACAGTACCATGGTGCACCACTCTCCAGGGTAGGTAAATCGAAGACCAGCCACGGTGATCCCGTTTTAACGTAAAAATTCACGTGACAGAAAAAAGAAGGCCAAAAAACTTCAAAGACCCGATTGAGGTTCGGATAGCCTTTTTTGGGTATGAAACTTTCCGTTGACGGCTTACAACTGTCAAATCCGTAGAACTCACTGAGAGCTTCGTTTTGACTGGTTATGGCTCCCGTAACTCTAAACGAGCCAACAGTTTTGGCCGTCCGAAGAATCGATATCCACAGGGTGCAACATCCGCGGTGCAAGGAGCAACATTCGTCCAAAAAGCCAAAACAGCGCCGTGCGACTTTCAGAAGTGGGTGCAGGGATTTGAAATGGAACAGTACCATGGTGAAGCACTCTCCAGGGTAGGTAAATCGAAGACCAACCACGGTGATCCCGTTTTAACGTAAAAATTCACGTGACGGAAATAGAAAGGCCAAAAAACTTCAAAGACCCGATTTAGGTTCGGATAGCCTTTTTTGGGTATGAAACAATCCGTTGATGGCTTACAGCAGTCAAAGCCGTAGAACTCACTGAAAAGTTCGTTTTGACTGGTTATGGCTCCCGTAACTCTAAACGAGCCAACAGTTATGGCCATCCGAAGAATCGATATCCACAGGGTGCAACATCCGCGGTGCAAGGTGCAACATTCGTCCAAAAAGCCAAAATACCGCCATGCGACTTTTAGAAGTGGGTGCAGGGATTTGAAATGGAACAGTACCGTGGGGCAGCACTCTCCAGGGTAGGTAAATCGAAGACCAGCCACGGTGATCTCATTTTAACGTAAAACTTCACGTGACGGAAAAAAGAAGGCCAAAAAACTTCAGAGACCCGATTGAGGTTCGGATAGCCCTTTTTGGGTATGAAACAATCCGTTGATGGCTTACAGCTGTCAAAGCCGTAGAACTCACTGAGGGCTTCGTTTTGACTGGTTATGGATCCCGTAACTCTAAACGAGCCAACAGTTATGGACGTCCGAAGAATCGATATCCACAGGGTGCAACATCCGCGGTGCAAGGTGCAACATTCGTCCAAAAAGCCGAAACAGCGCCGTGTGACTTTTAGAAGTGGGTGGAGGGATATGAAATGGAACAGTACCATGGGGCAGCACTCTCCAGGGTAGGTAATTCGAAGACCAGCCACGGTGATCCCGTTTTAAAGTAAAAATTCACGTGACGGAAAAAAGAAGGCCAAAAAACATCAAAGACCCGATTTTGGTTCGGATAGCCTTTTTTGGGTATGAAACAATCCGATGACGGCTTACAGCTGTCAAAGCCGTAGAACTCACTGAGGGCTTCATTTTGACTGGTTATGGATCCCGTAACTCTAAACGAGCCAACAGTTATGGACGTCCGAAGAATCGATATCCAAAGGGTGCAACATCCGCGATGCAAGGTGCAACATTCGTCCAAAAAGCCAAAACAGCGCCGTGCGACTTTTAGAAGTGGGTGTAGGGATTTGAAATGGAACAGTACCATGGGGCAGCACTCTCCAAGGTAGGTAAATCGAAGACCAGCCACGGTGATCCCGTTTTAACGTAAAAATTCACGTGACGGAAAAAAGGAGGCCAAAAAACATCAGAGACCCGATTTTGGTTCGGATAGCCTTTTTTGGGTATGAAACAATCCGTTGACGGCTTACAGCTGTAAAAGCCGTAAAACTCACTGAGGGCATCGTTTTGGCTGGTTATGGCTCCCGTAACTCTAAACGAGCCAACAGTTATGGTCGTCCGAAGAATCAATATCCATAGGGTGCAACATCCGCGGTGCAAGGTGCAACATTCGTCCAAAAAGCCAAAACAGCGCCGTGCGACTTTTAGAAGTGGGTGCAGGGATTTGAAATGGAACAGTACCGTGGTGCACAAGTCTCCAGGGTAGGTAAATCGATGACCAGCCACGGTGATCCCGTTTTAACGTAAAAATTCACGTGACGGAAAAAAGAAGGCCAAAAAACTTCAGAGACCCGATTGTGGTTCGGATAGCCTTTTTTGGGTATGAAACAATCTGTTGACGGCTTACAGCTTTCAAAGCCGTAGAACTCACTAAGAGCTTCGTTTTGACTGGTTATGGCTCCCGTAACTCTAAACGAGCCAACAGTTATGGACGTCCGAAGAATCGATATGCACAGGGTGCAACATCCGCGGTGCAAGGTGCAACATTCGTCCAAAAAGCCAAAACAGCACCGTGCGACTTTTAGAAGTGGGTGTAGGGATTTGAAATGGAACAGTACCATGGGGCAGCACTCTCTAGGGTAGGTAAATCGAAGACCAGCCACGGCGATCCCGTTTTAACGTAAAAATTCACGTCATGGAAAAAAGAAGGCCAAAAAACATCAGAGACCGGATTTTGGTTCGGATAGCCTTTTTTGGGTATGAAACAATCCGTTGACGGCTTACAGCTGTCAAAGCCGTAGAACTCACTAAGGGCTTCGTTTTGGCTGGTTATGGCTCCCATAACTCTAAACGAGCCAACAGTTATGTTCGTCCGAAGAATCGATATCCACAGGATGCAACATCCGCGGTGCAAGGTGCAACATTCGTCCAAAAAGCCAAAACAGCGCCGTGCGACTTTTAGAAGTGGGTGCAGGGATTTGAAATGGAACAGTACCATGGTGCACAAGTCTCCAGGGTAGGTAAATCGATGACCAGCCACGGTGATCCCGTGTTAACGTAAAAATTCACGTGACGGAAAAAAGAAGGCCAAAAAACTTCAGAGACCCGATTGTGGTTCGGATAGCCTTTTTTGGGTATGAAACAATCCGTTGACGGCTTACAGCTTTCAAAGCCGTAGAACTCACTAAGAGCTTCGTTTTGACTGGTTATGGCTCCCGTAACTCTAAACGAGCCAACAGTTATGGCCGTCCGAAGAATCGATATCCACAGGGTGCAACATCCGCGGTGCAAGGTGCAACATTCGTCCAAAAAGCCAAAACAGCACCGTGCGACTTTTAGAAGTGGGTGCAGGGATTTGAAATGGAACAGTACCATGGGGCAGCACTCTCCAGGGTAGGTAAATCGAAGACCAACCACGGCGATCCCGTTTTAACGTAAAAATTCACGTGACGGAAAAAAAGAAGGCTAAAAAACATCAAAGACCCGATTTTTGTTCGGATAGCCTTCTTTGGGTATCAAACAATCTGTTGACGGCTTACAGCCGTCAAAGCCGTAGAACTCATTGAGGGCTTCGTTTTGGCTGGTTATGGCTCCCGTAACTCTAAACGAGCCAACAGTTATGGTCGTCCGAAGAATCGATATCCACAGGGTGCAACATCCGCGGTGCAAGGTGCAACATTCGTCCAAAAAGCCAAAACAGCGCCGTGCGACTTTTAGAAGTGGGTGCAGGGATTTGAAATGGAACAGTACCGTTGTGCACAAGTCTCCAGGGTAGGTAAATCGATGACCAGCCACGGCGATCCCGTTTTAACGTAAAAATTCAAGTCACGGAAAAAAGAAGGCCAAAAAACATCAGAGACCGGATTTTGGTTCGGATAGCCTTTTTTGGGTATGAAACAATCCGTTGACGGCTTACAGCTTTCAAAGCCGTAGAACTCACTAAGAGCTTCGTATTAACTGGTTATGGCTCCCGTAACTCTAAACGAGCAAACAGTTATGGCCGTTCGAAGAATCGATATCCACAGGGTGCAACATCCGCGGTGCAAGGTGCAACATTCGTCCAAAAAGCCAAAACAACACCGTGCGACTTTTAGATGTGGGTGCAGGGATTTGAAATGGAATAGTACCATGGGGCAACACTCTCCAGGGTAGGTAAATCGAAGACCAGCCACGGTGATCTCGTTTTAACGTAAAACTTCACGTGACGGAAAAAAGAAGGCCAAAAAACATCAGAGACCCGATTGAGGTTCGGATAGCCCTTTTTGGGTATGAAACAATCCGTTGACGGCTTACAGCTGTCAAAGCCGTAGAACACACTGAGGGCTTCGCTTTGACTGGTTATGGATCCCGTAACTCTAAACGAGCCAACAGTTATGGACGTCCGAAGAATCGATATCCACAGGGTGCAACATCCACGGTGCAAGGTGCAACATTCGTCCAAAAACCCGAAACAGCGCCGTGTGATATTTAGAAGTGGGTGCAGGGTTTTGAAATGGAACAGTACCATGGGGCAGCACTCTCCAGGGTAGGTAATTCGAAGACTAGCCACGGTGATCCCGTTTTAAAGTAAAAATTCACGTGACGGAAAAAAGAAGGCCAAAAAACATCAGAGACCCGATTTTGGTTCGGATAGCCTTTTTTGGGTATGAAACAATCCGTTGACGGCTTACAGCTGTCAAAGCCGTAGAACTCACTGAGGGCTTCGTTTTGACTGGTTATGGATCCCGTAACTCTAAACGAGCCAACAGTTATGGACGTCCGAAGAATCGATATCCACAGGATGCAACATCCGCGGTGCAAGGTGGAACATTCGTCCAAAAAGCCAAAACAGCACCGTGCGACTTTTAGAAGTGGGTGGAGGGATTTGAAATGGAACAGTACCATGGGGCAGCACTCTCCAGGGTAGGTAAATCGAAGACCAGCCACGGCGATCCCGTTTTAACGTAAATATTCACGTGACGGAAAAAACAAGGCCAAAAAACATCAGAGACCCGATTTTGGTTCGGATAGCCTTTTTTGGGTATGAAACAATCCGTTGACGGCTTACAGCTGTCAAAGCCGTAGAACTCACTGAGGGCATCGTTTTGGCTGGTTATGGCTCCCGTAACTCTAAACGAGCCAGCAGTTATGGTCGTCCGAAGAATCGATATCCATAGGGTGCAACATCCGCGGTGCAAGGTGCAACATTCGTCCAAAAAGCCAAAACAGCGCCGTGCGACTTTTAGAAGTGGGTGCAGGGATTTGAAATGGAACAGTACCGTGGTGCACAAGTCTCCAGGGTAGGTAAATCAAAGACCAGCCACGGCGATCCCGTTTTAAAGTAAAAATTCACGTGATGGAAAAAAGAAGGCCAAAAAACATCAGAGACCCGATTTTGGTTCGGATAGCCTTTTTTGGGTATGAAACAATCCGTTGATTGCTTACAGCTGTCAAAGCCGTAGAACTCACTGAGGGCTTCGTTTTGACTGGTTATGGATCCCGTAACTCTAAACGAGCCAACAGTTATGGACGTCCGAAGAATCGATATCCACAGGATGCAACATCCGGGGTGCAAGGTGCAACATTCGTCCAAAAAGCCAAAACAGCACCGTGCGACTTTTAGAAGTGGGTGCAGGGATTTGAAATGGAGCAGTACCATGGGGCAGCACTCTCGAGGGTAGGTAAATCGAAGACCAGCCACTGCGATCCCGTTTTAACGTAAAAATTCACGTGACGGAAAAAAGAAGGCCAAAAAACATCAAAGACCCGATTTTGGTTCGGATAGCCTTTTTTGGGTATGAAACAATCCGTTGACGGCTTACAGCTGTCAAAGCCGTAGAACTCACTGATGGCATCGTTTTGGCTGGTTATGGCTCCCGTAACTCTAAACGAGCCAACAGTTATGGTTGTCCGAAGAATCGATATCCATAGGGTGCAACATTCGCGGTGCAAGGTGCAACATTCGTCCAAAAAGCCAAAACAGCGTCGTGCGACTTTTAGAAGTGGGTGCAGGGATTTGAAATGGAACACTACCGTGGTGCACAAGTCTCCAGGGTAGGTAAATCGATGACCAGCCACGGTGATCCCGTTTTAACGTAAAAATTCACGTGACGGAAAAAAGAAGGCCAAAAAACTTCAGAGACCCGATTGTGGTTCGGATAGCCTTTTTTGGGTATGAAACAATTAGTTGACGGCTTACAGCTTTCAAAGCCGTAGAACTCACTAAGAGCTTCGTTTTGACTGGTTATGGCTCCCGTAACTCTAAACGAGCCAACAGTTATGGACGTCCGAAGAATCGATATGCACAGGGTGCAACATCCGCGGTGCAAGGTGCAACATTCGTCCAAAAAGCCAAAACAGCACCGTGCGACTTTTAGAAGTGGGTGCAGGGATTAGAAATGGAACAGTACCATGGGGCAGCACTCTCCAGGGTAGGTAAATCGAAGACCAGCCACCGCGATCCCGTTTTAACGTAAAAATTCACGTGATGGAAAAAAGAAGGCTAAAAAACATCAGAGACCCGATTTTGGTTCGGATAGCCTTTTTTGGGTATAAAACAATCCGTTGACGGCTTACAACTGTCAAAGCCGTAGAACTCATTGAGGGCTTCGTTTTGGCTGGTTATGGCTCCCGTAACTCTAAACGAGCCAACAGTTATGGTCGTCCGAAGAATCGATATCCACAGGGTGCAACATCCGCGGTGCAAGGTGCAACATTCGTCCAAAAAGCCAAAACAGCGCCGTGCGACTTTTAGAAGTGGGTGCAGGGATTTGAAATGGAACAGTACCGTGGTGCACAAGTCTCCAGGGTAGGTAAATCGATGACCAGCCATGGTGATCCCGTTTTAACGTAAAAATTCACGTGACGGAAAAAAGAAGGCCAAAAAACTTCAGAGACCCGATTGTGGTTCGGATAGCCTTTTTTGGGTATGAAACAATCCGTTGACGGCTTACAGCTTTCAAAGCCGTAGAACTCACTAAGAGCTTCGTATTGACTGGTTATGGCTCCCGTAACTCTAAACGAGCCAACAGTTATGGCCGTCCGAAGAATCGATATCCACAGGGTGCAACATCCACGGTGCAAGGTGCAACATTCGTCCAAAAAGCAAAAACAGCACCGTGCGACTTTTAGAAGTGGGTGCAGGGATTTGAAATGGAACAGTACCATGGGGCAACACTCTCCAGGGTAGGTAAATCGAAGACCAGCCACGGTGATCTCGTTTTAACGTAAATCTTCAGGTGACGGAAAAAAGAAGGCCAAAAAACTTCAGAGACCCGATTGAGGTTCGGATAGCCCTTTTTGGGTATGAAACAATCCGTTGACGGCTTACAGCTGTCAAAGCCATAGAACTCACTGAGGGCTTCGTTTTGACTGGTTATGGATCCCGTAACTCTAAACGAGCCAACAGTTATGGACGTACGAAGAATCGATATCCACAGTGTGCAACATCTGCGGTGCAAGGTGCAACATTCGTCCAAAAAGCCGAAACAGCGCCGTGTGACTTTTAGAAGTGGGTGCAGGGATTTGAAATGGAACAGTACCATGGGGCAGCACTCTCCAGGGTAGGTAATTCGAAGACTAGCCACGGTGATCCCGTTTTAAAGTAAAAATTCACGTGACGGAAAAAAGAAGGCCAAAAAACATCAGAGACCCGATTTTGGTTCGGATAGCCTTTTTTGGGTATGAAACAATCCGTTGACGGCTTACAGCTGTCAAAGCCGTAGAACTCACTGAGGGCTTCGTTTTGACTAGTTATGGATCCCGTAACTCTAAACGAGCCAACAGTTATGGACGTCCGAAGAATCGATATCCAAAGGGTGCAACATCCGCGGTGCAAGGTGCAACATTCGTCCAAAATGCCAAAACAGCGCTGTGCGACTTTTAGAAGTGGGTGTAGGGATTTGAAATGGAACAGTACCATGGGGCAGCACTCTCCAAGGTAGGTAAATCGAAGATCAGCCACGGTGATCCCGTTTTAACGTAAAAATTCACGTGACGGAAAAAAGAAGGCCAAAAAACATCAAAGACCCGATTTTGGTTCGGATAGCCTTTTTTGGGTATGAAACAATCCATTGACGGCTTACAGATGTCAAAGCTGTAGAACTCACTGAGGGCTTCGTTTTGACTGGTTATCGCTCCCGTAACTCCAAACGAGCCAACAGTTATGGCCGTCCGAAGAATCGATATCTACAGGGTGCAACATCCGCGGTGCAAGGTGCAACATTCGTCCAAAAAGCCAAAACAGCGCCGTGCGACTTTTAGAAGTGGGTGCAGGGATTTGAAATGGAACAGTACCATGAGGCAGCACTCTCCAGGGTAGGTAAATCGAAGACCAGCCACGGCGATCCCGTTTTAAAGTAAAAATTCACGTGATGGAAAAAAGAAGGCCAAAAAACATCAGAGACCCGATTTTGGTTCGGATAGCCTTTTTTGGGTATGAAACAATCCGTTGATTGCTTACAGCTTTCAAAGCCGTAGAACTCACTGAGGGCTTCGTTTTGACTGGTTATGGATCCCGTAACTCTAAACGAGCCAACAGTTATGGACGTCCGAAGAATCGATATCCACAGGATGCAACATCCGCGGTGCAAGGTGCAACATTCGTCCAAAAAGCCAAAACAGCACCGTGCGACTTTTAGAAGTGGGTGCAGGGATTTGAAATGGAACAGTACCATGGGGCAGCACTCTCCAGGGTAGGTAAATCGAAGACCAGCCACGGCGATCCCGTTTTAACGTAAAAATTCACGTGACGGAAAAAAGAGGGCCAAAAAACATCAGAGACCCGATTTTGGTTCGGATAGCCTTTTTTGGGTATGAAACAATCCGTTGACGGCTTACAGCTGTCAAAGCCGTAGAACTCACTTAGGGCATCGTTTTGGTTGGTTATGGCTCCCGTAACTCTAAACGAGCCAACAGTTATGGTCGTCCGAAGAATCGATATCCATAGGGTGCCACATCCGCGGTGCAAGGTGCAACATTCGTCCAAAAAGCCAAAACAGCGCCGTGCGACTTTTAGAAGTGGGTGCAGGGATTTGAAATGGAACAGTACCGTGGTGCACAAGTCTCCAGGGTAGGTAAATCGATGACTAGCCACGGTGTTCCCGTTTTAACGTAAAAATTCACGTGACGGAAAAAAGAAGGCCAAAAAACTTTAGAGACCCGATTGTGGTTCGGATAGCCTTTTTTGGGCATGAAACAATCTGTTGACGGCTTACAGCTTTCAAAGCCGTAGAACTCACTAAGAGCTTCGTTTTGACTGGTTATGGCTCCCGTAACTCTAAACGAGCCAACAGTTATGGACGTCCGAAGAATCGATATCCACAGGGTGCAACATCCGCGGTGCAAGGTGCAACATTCGTCCAAAAAGCCAAAACAGCACCGTGCGACTTTTAGAAGTGGGTGCAGGGATTTGAAATGGAACAGTACCATGGGGCAGCACTCTCTAGGGTAGGTAAATCGAAGACCAGCCACGGCGATCCCGTTTTAACGTAAAAATTCACGTGACGAAAAAAAGAAGGCCAAAAAACATCAGAGACCGGATTTTGGTTCGGATAGCCTTTTTTGGGTATGAAACAATCCGTTGACGGCTTACAGCTGTCAAAGCCGTATAACTCACTGAGGGCTTCGTTTTGGCTGGTTATGGCTCCCGTAACTCTAAACGAGCCAACAATTATGGTCGTCCGAAGAATCGATATCCACAGGGTGCAACATCCGCGGTGCAAGGTGCAACATTCGTCCAAAAAGCCAAAACAGCGCCGTGCGACTTTTAGAAGTGGGTGCAGGGATTTGAAATGGAACAGTACCGTGGTGCACAAGTCTCCAGGGTAGGTAAATGGATGACCAGCCACGGTGATCCCGTTTTAACGTAAAAATTCACGTGACGGAAAAAAGAAGGCCAAAAAACTTCAGAGACCCGATTGTGGTTCGGATAGCCTTTTTTGGGTATGAAACAATCCGTTGATGGCTTACAGCTTTCAAAGCCGTAGAACTCACTAAGAGCTTTGTTTTGACTGGTTATGGCTCCCGTAACTCTAAACGAGCCAACAGTTATGGCCGTCCGAAGAATCGATATCCACAGGGTGCAACATCCGCGGTGCAAGGTGCAACATTCGTACAAAAAGCCAAAACAGCGCCGTGCGACTTTTAGAAGTGGGTGCAGGGATTTGAAATAGAACAGTACCATGGTGCACCACTCTCCAGGGTAGATAAATCGAAGACCAGCCACGGTGATCCCGTTTTAACGTAAAAATTCACGTGACGGAAAAATGAAGGCCAAAAAACTTCAGAGACCCGATTGAGGTTCGGATAGCCTTTTTTGGGTATGAAACTTTCCGTTGATGGCTTACAGCTGTCAAATCCGTAGAACTCACTGAGAGCTTCGTTTTGACTGGTTATGGCTCCCGTAACTCTAAACGAGCCAAAAGTTATGGCCGTCCGAAGAATCGATATCCACAGGGTGCAACATCCGCGGTGCAAGGAGCAACATTCGTCCAAAAAGCCAAAACAGCGCCGTGCGACTTTTCGAAGTGGGTGCAGGGATTTGAAATGGAACAGTACCATGGTGAAGCACTCTCCAGGGTAGGTAAATTGAAGACCAACCACGGTGATCCCGTTTTAACGTAAAAATTCACGTGACGGAAAAAAGAAGGCCAAAAAACTTCAAAGACCCGATTGAGGTTCGGATAGCCTTTTTTGGGTATGAAACAATCCGTTGATGGCTTACAGCAGTCAAAGCCGTAGAACTCACTGAAAAGTTCGTTTTGACTGGTTATGGCTCCCGTAACTCTAAACGAGCCAACAGTTATGGCCATCCGAAGAATCGATATCCACAGGGTGCAACATCCGCGTTGCAAGGTGCAACATTCGTCCAAAAAGCCAAAACACCGCCATGCGACTTTTAGAAGTGGGTGCAGGGATTTGAAATGGAACAGTACCGTGGGGCAGCACTCTCCATGGTAGGTAAATCGAAGACCAGCCACGGTGATCTCGTTTTAACGTAAAACTTCACGTGACGGAAAAAAGAAGGCCAAAAAACTTCAAAGACCCGATGGTGGTTCAGATAGCCTTTTTTGGGTATGAAACAATCCGTTGACGGCTTACAGCTTTCAAAGCCGTAGAACACACTAAGAGCTTCGTTTTGACTGGTTATGGCTCCCGTAACTCTAAACGAGCCAACAGTTATGGCCGTCCGAAGAATCGATATCCACAGGGTGCAACATCTGCGGTGCAAGGAGCAACATTCGTCCAAAAAGCCAAAACAGCGCCGTGCGACTTTCAGAAGTGGGTGCAGGGATTTGAAATGGAACAGTACCATGGTGAAGCACTCTCCAAGGTAGGTAAATTGAAGACCAACCACGGTTATCCCGTTTTAACGTAAAAATTCACGTGACGGAAAAAAGAAGGCCAAAAAACTTCAAAGACCCGATTGAGGTTCGGATAGCTTTTTTTGGGTATGAAACAATCCGTTGATGGCTTACAACAGTCAAAGCCGTAGAACTCACTGAAAAGTTCGTTTTGACTGGTTATGGCTCCCGTAACTCTAAACGAGCCAACAGTTATGGCCATCCGAAGAATCGATATCCACAGGGTGCAACATCCGCGTTGCAAGGTGCAACATTCGTCCAAAAAGCCAAAACACCGCCATGCGACTTTTAGAAGTGGGTGCAGGGATTTGAAATGGAACAGTACCGTGGGGCAGCACTCTCCATGGTAGGTAAATCGAAGACCAGCCACGGTGATCTCGTTTTAACGTAAAACTTCACGTGACGGAAAAAAGAAGGCCAAAAAACTTCAGAGACCCGATTGTGGTTCGGATAGCCTTTTTTGGGTATGAAACAATCCGTTGACGGCTTACAGCTTTCAAAGCCGTAGAACTCACTAAGAGCTTCGTTTTGACTGGTTATGGCTCCCGTAACTCTAAACGAGCCAACAGTTATGGACGTCCGAAGAATCGATATCCACAGGGTGCAACATCCGCGGTGCAAGGTGCAACATTCGTCCAAAAAGCCAAAACAGCACCGTGCGACTTTTAGAAGTGGGTGCAGGGATTTGAAATGGAACAGTACCATGGGGCAGCACTCTCCAGGGTAGGTAAATCGAAGACCAGCCACGGCGATCCCGTTTTAACGTAAAAATTCACGTGACGGAAAAAAGAAGGCCAAAAAACATCAGAGACCCGATTTTGGTTCGGATAGCCTTTTTTGGGTATGAAACAATTCGTTGACGGCTTACAGCTGTCAAAGCCGTAGAACTCACTGAAGGCTTCATTTTGGCTGATTATGGCTCCCGTAACTCTAAACGAGCCAACAGTTATGGTCGTCCGAAGAATCGATATCCACAGGGTGCAACATCCGCGGTGCAAGGTGCAACATTCGTCCAAAAAGCCAAAACAGCGCCGTGCGACTTTTAGAAGTGGGTGCAGGGATTTGTAATGGAACAGTACCGTGGTGCACAAGTCTCCAGGTTAGGTAAATCGATGACCAGCCACGGTGATCCCGTTTTAAAGTAAAAATTCACGTGACGGAAAAAAGAAGGCCAAAAAACTTCAGAGACCCGATTGTGGCTCGGATAACCTTTTTTGGGTATGAAACAATCCGTTGACGGCTTACAGCTTTCAAAGCCGTAGAACTCACTAAGAGCTTCGTTTTGACTGGTTATGGCTCCCGTAACTCTAAACGAGCCAACAGTTATGGCCGTCTGAAGAATCGATATCCACAGGGTGCAACATCCGCGGTGCAAGGTGCAACATTCGTCCAAAAAGACAAAACAGCGCCGTGCGACTTTTAGAAGTGGGTGCAGGGATTTGAAATGGAACAGTACCATGGTGCACCACTCTCCAGGGTAGGTAAATCGAAGACCAGCCACGGCGATCCCGTTTTAACGTAAAAATTCACGTGACGGAAAAAAGAAGGCCAAAAAACATCAGAGACCCGATTTTGGTTCGGATAGCCTTTTTTGGGTATGAAACAATCCGTTGACGGCTTATAGCTGTCAAAGCTGTAGAACTCACTAAGGGCTTCGTTTTGGCTGGTTATGGCTCCCGTAACTCTAAACGAGCCAACAGTTATGGCCGTCCGAAGAATCGATATCCACAGGGTGCAACATTCGCGGTGCAAGGAGCAACATTCGTCCAAAAAGCCAAAACAGCGCCGTGCGACTTTCAGAAGTGGGTGCAGGGATTTGAAATGGAACAGTACCATGGTGAAGCACTCTCCAGGGTAGGTAAATCGAAGACCAACCATGGTGATCCCGTTTTAACGTAAAAATTCATGTGATGGAAAAAAGAAGGCCAAAAAACTTCAAAGACCCGATTGACGTTCGGATAGCCTTTTTTGGGTATGAAACAATCCGTTGATGGCTTACAACAGTCAAAGCCGTAGAACTCACTGAAAAGTTCGTTTTGACTGGTTATGGCTCCCGTAACTCTAAACGAGCCAACAGTTATGGCCATCCGAAGAATCGATATCCACAGGGTGCAACATCCGCGATGCAAGGTGCAACATTCGTCCAAAAAGCCAAAACACCGCCGTGCGACTTTTAGAAGTGGGTGCAGGGATTTGAAATGGAACAGTACCGTGGGGCAGCACTCTCCATGGTAGGTAAATCGAAGACCAACCATGGTGATCTCGTTTTAACGTAAAACTTCACGTGACGGAAAAAAGAAGGCCAAAAAACTTCAGAGACTCGATTGAGGTTCGGATAGCCCTTTTTGGGTATGAAACAATCCGTTGACGGCTTACAGCTGTCAAAGCCGTAGAACTCACTAAGGGCTTCGTTTTGACTGGTTATGGATCGCGTAACTCTAAACGAGCCAACAGTTATGGACGTCCGAAGAATCGATATCCATTGGGTGCAACATCCGCGGTGCAAGGTGCAACATTCGTCCAAAAAGCCGAAACAGCGCCGTGCGACTTTTAGAAGTGGGTGCAGGGATTTGAAATGCAACAGTACCATGGGGCAGCACTCTCCTGGGTAGGTAATTCGAAGACCAGCCACGGCGATCCCGTTTTAACATAAAAATTCACGTGACGGAAAAAAGAAGGCCAAAAAACATCAGAGACCCGATTTTGGTTCGGATAGCCTTTTTTGGGTATGAAACAATCCGTTGATGGCTTACAGTTGTCAAAGCCGTAGAACTCACTGAGGGCTTCGTTTTGGCTGGTTATGGCTCCCGTAACTCTAAACGAGCCAACAGTTATGGCCGTCCGAAGAATCGATATCCACAGGGTGCAACATCCGCGGTGCAAGGTGCAACATTCGTCCAAAAAGCCAAAACAGCGCCGTGCGACTTTTAGAAGTGGGTGCAGGGATTTGAAATGGAACAGTACCGTGGTGCACAAGTCTCCAGGGTAGGTAAATCGATGACCAGTTACGGTGATCCTGTTTTAAAGTAAAAATTCACGCGACGGAAAAAAGAAGGCCAAAAAACTTCAGAGACCCGATTTTGGTTCGGATAGCCTTTTTTGGGTATGAAACAATCCGTTGATGGCTTACAGCTGTCAAAGCCGTATAACTCACTGAGGGCTTCGTTTTGACTGGTTATGGATCTCGTAACTCTAAACGAGCCAACAGTTATGGACGTCCGAAGAATCGATATCCACAGGGTGCAACATCCGCGGTGTAAGGTGCAACATTCGTCCAAAAAGCCAAAACAGCACCGTGCGACTTTTAGAAGTGGGTGCAGGGATTTGAAATGGAACAGTACCATGGGGCAGCACTCTCCAGGGTAGGTAAATCGAAGACCAGCCACGGCGATCCCGTTTTAACGTAAAAATTAACGTGACGGAAAAAAGAAGGCCAAAAAACATCAGAGACCCGATTTTGGTTCGGATAGCCTTTTTTGGGTATGAAACAATCCGTTGACGGCTTACAGCCATCAAAGCCGTAGAACTCACTGAGGGCTTCGTTTTGGCTGGTTATGGCTCCCGTAACTCTAAACGAGCCAACAGTTATGGTCGTCCGAAGAATCGATATCCACAGGGTGCAACATCCGCGGTGCAAGGTGCAACATTCGTCCAAAAAGCCAAAACAGCGCCGTGCGACTTTCAGAAGTGGATGCAGGGATTTGAAATGGAACAGTACCATGGTGAAGCACTCTCCAGGGTAGGTAAATCGAAGACCAACGACAGTGATCCCGTTTTAACGTAAAAATTCACGTGACGGAAAAAAGAAGGCCAAAAAACTTCAAAGACCCGATTGAGGTTCGGATAGCTTTTTTTGGGTATGAAACAATCCGTTGATGGCTTACAGCAGTCAAAGCCGTAGAACTCACTGAAAGGTTCATTTTTACTGGTTATGGCTCCCGTAACTCTAAACGAGCCAACAGTTATGGCCATCCGAAGAATCGATATCCACAGGGTGCAACATCCGCGGTGCAAGGTGCAACATTCGCACAAAAAGCCAAAATACCGCCGTTCGACTTTTAGAAGTGGGTGCAAGGATTTGAAATGGAACAGTACCGTGGGGCAGCATTCTCCAGGGTAGGTAAATTGAAGACCAGCCACGGTGATCTCGTTTTAACGTAAAACTTCACGTGACGGAAAAAAGAAGGCCAAAAAACTTCAAAGACCCGATTGAGGTTCGGATAGCCCTTTTTGGGTATGAAACAATCCGTTGACGGCTTACAGTTGTTAAAGCCGTAGAACTCACTGAGGGCTTCGTTTTGACTGGTTATGGATCCCGTAACTCTAAACGAGCCAACAGTTATGGACGTCCGAAGAATCGATATCCAAAGGGTGCAACATCCGCGGTGCAAGGTGCAACATTCGTCCAAAATGCCGAAACAGCGCCGTGCGACTTTTAGAAGTGGGTGCAGGGATTTGAAATGGAACAGTACCATGGGGCAGCACTCTCCAGGGTTGGTAAATCGAAGACCAGCCACGGCGATCCCGTTTTAACGTAAAAATTCACGTGACGGAAAAAAGAAGGCCAAAAAACATCAGAGACCCGATTGTGGTTCGGATAGCCTTTTTTGGGTATGAAACAATCCGTTGATGGCTTATAGCTGTCAAAGCCGTAGAACTCACTGAGGGCTTCGTTTTGGCTGGTTATGGCTCCAGTAACTCTAAACGAGCCAACCGTTATGGTCGTCCGAAGAATCGATATCCACAGGGTGCAACATCCGCGGTGCAAGGTGCAACATTCGTCCAAAAAGCCAAAACAGCGCCGTGCGACTTTTAGAAGTGGGTGCAGGGATTTGAAATGGAACAGTACCATGGTGCACCACTCTCCAGGGTAGATAAATCGAAGACCGGCCACGGTGATCCCGTTTTAACGTAAAAATTCACGTGACGGAAAAAAGAAGGCCAAAAAACTTCAGAGACCCGATTGAGGTTCGGATAGCCTTTTTTGGGTATGAAACTTTCATTTGACGGCTTACAGCTGTCAAATCCGTAAAACTCACTGAGAGCTTCGTTTTGACTGGTTATGGCTCCCGTAACTCTAAACGAGCCAACAGTTATGGCCGTCCGAAGAATTGATATCCACAGGGTGCAACATCCGCGGTGCAAGGAGCAACATTCGTCCAAAAAGCCAAAACAGCACCGTGCGACTTTCAGAAGTGGGTGCAGGGATTTGAAATGGAACAGTACCATGGTGAAGCACTCTCCAGGGTAGGTAAATCGAAGACCAACCACGGTGATCCCGTTTTAACGTAAAAATTCACGTGACTGAAAAAAGAAGGCCAAAAAACTTCAAAGACCCGATTGAGGTTCGGATATCCTTTTTTGGGTATGAAACAATCCGTTGATGGCTTACAGCAGTCAAAGCCGTAGAACTCACTGAAAAGTTCGTTTTGACTGGTTATGGCTCCCGTAACTCTAAACGAGCCAACAGTTATGGCCATCCGAAGAATCGATATCCACAGGGTGCAACATCCGCGTTGCAAGGTGCAACATTCGTCCAAAAAGCCAAAACACCGCCATGCGACTTTTAGAAGTGGGTGCAGGGATTTGAAATGGAACAGTACCATGGGGCAGCACTCTCCATGGTAGGTAAATCGAAGACCAGCCACGGTGATCTCGTTTTAACGTAAAACTTCACGTGACGGAGAAAAGAAGGCCAAAAAACTTCAGAGACCCGATTGTGGTTCGGATAGCCTTTTTTGGGTATGAAACAATCCGTTGACGGCTTACAGGTTTCAAAGCCGTAGAACTCACTAAGAGCTTCGTTTTGACTGGTTATGGCTCCCGTAACTCTAAACGAGCCAACAGTTATGGACGTCCGAAGAATCGATATCCACAGGGTGCAACATCCGCGGTGCAAGGTGCAACATTCGTCCAAAAAGCCAAAACAGCACCGTGCGACTTTTAGAAGTGGGTGCAGGGATTTGAAATGGAACAGTACGATGGGGCAGCACTCTCCAGGGTAGGTAAATCGAAGACCAGCCACGGCGATCCCGTTTTAACGTAAAAATTCACGTGACGGAAAAAAGAAGGCCAAAAAACATCAAAGACCCGATTTTGGTTCGGATAGCCTTTTTTGGGTATGAAACAATCCGTTGACGGCTTATAGCTGTCAAAGCCGTAGAACTCACTGAGGGCTTCATTTTGGCTGGTTATGGCTCCCGTAACTCTAAACGAGCCAATAGTTATGGTCATCCGAAGAATCGATATCCACAGGGTGCAACATCCGCGGTGCAAGGTGCAACATTCGTCCAAAAAGCCAAAACAGCGCCGTGCGACTTTTAGAAGTGGGTGTAGGGATTTGTAATGGAACAGTACCGTGGTGCACAAGTCTCCAGGGTAGGTAAATCGATGACCAGCGACGGTGATCCCGTTTTAACGTAAAAATTCACGTGACGGAAAAAAGAAGGCCAAAAAACTTCAGAGACCCGATTGTGGTTCGGATAGCCTTTTTTGGGTATGAAACAATCCGTTGACGGCTTACAGTTTTCAAAGCCGTAGAACTCACTAAGAGCTTCGTTTTGACTGGTTATGGCTCCCGTAACTCTAAGCGAGCCAACAGTTATGGCCGTCCGAAGAATCGATATCCACAGGGTGCAACATCCGCGGTGCAAGGTGCGACATTCGTCCAAAAAGCCAAAACAGCGCCGTGCGACTTTTAGAAGTGGGTGCAGGGATTTGAAATGGAACAGTACCATGGTGCACCACTCTCCAGGGTAGATAAATCGAAGACCAGCCACGGTGATCCCGTTTTAACGTAAAAATTCACGTGACGGAAAAAAGAAGGCCAAAAAACTTCAGAGACCCGATTGAGGTTCGGATAGCCTTTTTTGGGTATGAAACTTTCGGTTGACGGCTTTCAGCTGTCAAATCCGTAGAACTCACTGAGAGCTTCGTTTTGACTGGTTATGGCTCCCGTAACTCTAAACGAGCCAACAGTTATGGCCGTCCGAAGAATCGATATCCACAGGGTGCAACATCCGCGGTGCAAGGAGCAACATTCGTCCAAAAAGCCAAAACAGCGCCGTGCGACTTTCAGAAGTGGGTGCAGGGATTTGAAATGGAACAGTACCATGGTGAAGCACTCTCCAGGGTAGGTAAATCGAAGACTAACCACGGTGATCCCGTTTTAACGTAAAAATTCATGTGACGGAAAAAGAAAGCCAAAAAACTTCAAAGACCCGATTGAGGTTCGGATAGCCTTTTTTGGGTATGAAACAATCCGTTGATGGATTACAACAGTCAAAGCCGTAGAACTCACTGAAAAGTTCGTTTTGACTGGTTATGGCTCACGTAAATCTAAACAATCCAACAGTTATGGCCATCCGAAGAATCGATATCCACAGGGTGCAACATCCGCGATGCAAGGTGCAACATTCTTCCAAAAAGCCAAAACACCACCGTGCGACTTTTAGAAGTGGGTGCAGGGATTTGAAATGGAACAGTACCGTGGGGAAACATTCTCCATGGTAGGTAAATCGAAGACCAGCCACGGTGATCTCGTTTTAACGTAAAACTTCACGTGACGGAAAAAAGAAGGCCAAAAAACTTCAGAGACCCGATTGAGGTTCAGATAGCCCTTTTTGGGTATGAAACAATCTGTTGACGGCTTACAGCTGTCAAAGCCGTAGAACTCACTGAGGGCTTCGTTTTGACTGGTTATGGATCCCGTAACTCTAAACGAGCCAACAGTTATGGACGTCCGAAGAATCGATATCCATAGGGTGCAACATCCGCGGTTCAAGGTGCAACATTCATCCAAAAAGCCGAAACAGTGCCGTGCGACTTTTAGAAGTGGGTGCAAGGATTTGAAATGGAACTGTACCATGGGGCAGCACTCTCCAGGGTAGGTAATTCGAAGACCAGCCACGGCGATCCCGTTTTAACGTAAAAATTCACGTGACGGAAAAAAGAAGGTCAAAAAACATCAGAGACCCGATTTTGGTTCGGATAGCCTTTTTTGGGTATGAAACAATCCGTTGATGGCTTACAGCTGTCAAAGCCGTAGAACTCACTGAGGGCTTCGTTTTGACTGGTTATGGATCCCGTAACTCTAAACGAGCCAACAGTTATGGACGTCCGAAGAATCGATTTCCAAAGGGTGCAACATCCGCGGTGCAAGGTGCAACATTCGTCCAAAAAGCCAAAACAGCGCCGTGCGACTTTTAGAAGTGGGTGCGGGGATTTGAAATGGAACAGTACCATGGGGCAGCACTCTCCAGGGTAGGTAAATCGAAGACCAGCCACGGCGATCCCATTTTAACGTAAAAATTCACGTGACGGAAAAAAGAAGGCCAAAAAACAACAAAGACCCGATTGTGGTTCGGATAGCCTTTTTTGGGTATGAAACAATCCGTGGATGGCTTAGAGCTGTCAAAGCCGTAGAACTCACTGAGGGCTTCGTTTTGGCTGGTTATGGCTCCCGTAACTCTAAACGAGCCAACAGTTATGGTCGTCCGAAGAATCGATATCCATAGGGTGCAACATCCGCGGTGCAAGGTGCAACATTCGTCCAAAAAGCCAAAACAGCGTCGTGCGACTTTCAGTAGTGGGTGCAGGGATTTGAAATGGAACAGTACCATGGTGAAGCACTCTCCAGGGTAGGTAAATCGAAGACCAACGACAGTGATCCCGTTTTAACGTAAAAATTCACGTGACGGAAAAAAGAAGGCCAAAAAACTTCAGAGACCCGATTTTGGTTCGAATAGCCTTTTTTGGGTATGAAACAATCCGTTGATGGCTTATAGCTGTCAAAGCCGTATAACTCACTGAGGGATTCGTTTTGACTGGTTATGGATCCCGTAACTCTAAACGAGCCAACAGTTATGGACGTCCAAAGAATCGCTATCCACAGTGTGCAACATCCACGGTGCAAGGTGCAACATTCGTCCAAAAAGTTAAAACAGCACCGTGCGACTTTTAGAAGTGGATGCAGGGATTTGAAATGGAACAGTACCATGGGGCAGCACTCTCTAGGGTAGGTAAATCGAAGACCAGCCACGGCGATCCCGTTTTAACGTAAAAATTCACGTGACGGAAAAAAGAAGGCCAAAAAACCTCAGAGACCCGATTTTGGTTCGGATAGCCTTTTTTGGGTATGAAATAATCCGTTGATGGCTTACAGCCGTCAAAGCCGTAGAACTCACTGAGGGCTTCGTTTTGGTTGGTTATGGCTCCCGTAACTCTAAACGAGCCAACAGTTATGGTCGTCCGAAGAATCGATATCCACAGGGTGCAACATCCGCGGTGCAAGGTGCAACATTCGTCCAAAAAGCCAAAACAGCGCCGTGCGACTTTCAGAAGTGGGTGCAGGGATTTGAAATGGAACAGTGCCATGGTGAAGCACTCTCCAGGGTAGGTAAATCGAAGACCAACGACAGTGATCCCGTTTTAACGTAAAAATTCACGTGACGGAAAAAAGAAGGCCAAAAAACATCAAAGACCCGATTGAGGTTCGGATAGCTTTTTTTGGGTATGAAACAATCCGTTGATGGCTTACAGCAGTCAAAGCCGTAGAACTCACTGAAAAGTTCGTTTTGACTGGTTATGGCTCCCGTAACTTTAAACGAGCCAACAGTTATGGCCATCCGAAGAATCGATATCCACAGGGTGCAACATCCGCGGTGCAAGGTGCAACATTCGTCCAAAAAGCCAAAATACCGCCGTGCGACTTTTAGAAGTGGGTGCAGGGATTTGAAATGGAACAGTACCGTGGGGCAGCACTCTCCAGGGTAGGTAAATCGAAGACCATCCACGGTGATCTCGTTTTAACGTAAAACTTCACGTGACGGAAAAAAGAAGGCCAAAAAACTTCAGAGACCCGATTGAGGTTCGGATAGCCCTTTTTGGGTATGAAACAATCCGTTGACGGCTTACAGCTGTCAAAGCCGTAGAACTCACAGAGGGCTTCGTTTTGACTGGTTATGGATCCCGTAACTCTAAACGAGCCAACAGTTATGGACGTCCGAAGAATCGATATCCACAGGGTACAACATCCGCGGTGCAAGGTGCAACATTCGTCCAAAATGCCGAAACAGCGCCGTGCGACTTTTAGAAGTGGGTGCAGGGATTTGAAATAGAACAGTACCATGGGGCAGCACTCTCCAGGGTAGGTAAATCGAAGACCAGCCACGGTGATCCCGTTTTAACGTAAAAATTCACGTGACGGAAAAAAGAAGGCCAAAAAACATCAGAGACCCGATTTTGGTTCGGATAGCCTTTTTTGGGTATGAAACAATCCGTTGATGGCTTAGAGCTGTCAAAGCCGTAGAACTCACTGAGGGCTTCGTTTTGGCTGGTTATGGCTCCCGTAACTCTAAACGAGGTAAACAGTTATGGTCGTCCGAAGAATCGATGTCCATAGGGTGCAACATCCGCGGTGCAAGGTGCAACATTCGTCCAAAAAGCCAAAACAGCGCCGTGCGACTTTTAGAAGTGGGTGTAGGGATTTGAAATGGAATAGTACCGTGGTGCACAAGTCTCCAGGGTAGGTAAATCGATGACCAGCCACGGTGATCCCGTTTTAACGTAAAAATTCACGTGACCGGAAAAAGAAGGCCAAAAAACATCAGAGACCCGATTGTGGTTCGGATAGCATTTTTTGGGTATGAAACAATCCGTTGATGGCTTACAACTTTCAAAGCCGTAGAACTCACTAAGAGCTTCGTTTTGACTGGTTATGGCTCCCGTAACTCTAAACGAGCTAACAGTTATGGCCGTCCGAAGAATCGATATCCACAGGGTGCAACATCCGCGGTGCAAGGTGCAACATTCGTCCAAAAAGCCAAAACAGCGCCGTGCGACTTTTAGAAGTGGGTGCAGGGATTGAAATGGAACAGTACCATGGTGCACCACTCTCCAGGGTAGGTAAATCGAAGACCAGCTACAGTGATCCCGTTTTAACGTAAAAATTCACGTGACGGAAAAAAGAAGGCCAAAAAACTTCAGAGACCCGATTGAGGTTCGGATAGCCGTTTTTGGGTATAAAACTTTCCGTTGACGGCTTACAGCTGTCAAATCCGTAGAACTCACTGAGAGCTTCGTTTTGACTGGTTATGGCTCCCGTAACTCTAAACGAGCCAACAGTTATGGCCGTTCGAAGAATCGATATCCATAGGGTGCAACATCCACGGTGCAAGGAGCAACATTCGTCCAAAAAGCCAAAACAGCGCCGTGCGACTTTCAGAAGTGGGTGCAGGGATTTGAAATGGAACAGTACCATGGTGAAGCACTCTCCAGGGTAGGTAAATCGAAGACCAACCACGGTGATCCCGTTTTAACGTAAAAATTCACGTGACGGAAAAAAGAAGGCCAAAAAACTTCAAAGACCCAATTGAGGTTCGGATAGCCTTTTTTGGGTAAGAAACAATCCGTTGATGGCTTACAGCAGTCAAAGCCGTAGAACTCACTGAAAAGTTCGTTTTGACTGGTTATGGCTCCCGTAACTCTAAACGAGCCAACAATTATGGCCATCCGAAGAATCGATATCCACAGGGTGCAACATCCACGGTGCAAGGTGCAACATTCGTCCAAAAAGCCAAAACACCGCCGTGCGACTTTCAGAAGTGGGTGCAGGGATTTGAAATGGAACAGTACCATGGGTCAGCACTCTCCAGGGTAGGTAAATCGAAGACCAGCCACGGTGATCCCATTTTAACGTAAAAATTCACGTGACGGAAAAAAGAAGGCCAAAAAACATCAAAGACCCAATTGAGGTTCGGATAGCCTTTTTTGGGTAAGAAACAATCCGTTGATGGCTTACAGCAGTCAAAGCCGTAGAACTCACTGAAAAGTTCGTTTTGACTGGTTATGGCTCCCGTAACTCTAAACGAGCCAACAATTATGGCCATCCGAAGAATCGATATCCACAGGGTGCAACATCCACGGTGCAAGGTGCAACATTCGTCCAAAAAGCCAAAACACCGCCGTGCGACTTTCAGAAGTGGGTGCAGGGATTTGAAATGGAACAGTACCATGGGTCAGCACTCTCCAGGGTAGGTAAATCGAAGACCAGCCACGGTGATCCCGTTTTAACGTAAAAATTCACGTGACGGAAAAAATAAGGCCAAAAAACATCAGAGACCCGATTTTGGTTCGGATAGCCTTTTTTGGGTATGAAACAATCCGTTGACGGCTTACAACCGTCAAAGCCGTAGAACTCACTGAGGGCTTCGTTTTGAGTGGTTATGGCTCCCGTAACTCTAAACGAGCCAACAGTTATGGCCGTCCGAAGAATCGATATCTACAGGGTGCAACATCCGCGGTGCAAGGTGCAACATTCGTCCAAAAAGCCAAAACAGCGTCGTGCGACTTTTAGAAGTGGGTGCAAGGATTTGAAATGGAACAGTAGCATGGGGCAGCACTCTCCAGGGTAGGTAAATCGAAGACCAGCCACGACGATCCCGTTTTAACGTAAAAATTCACGTGACGGAAAAAAGAAGGCCAAAAAACATCAAAGACCCGATTTTGGTTCGGATAGCCTTTTTTGGGTATGAAACAATCCGTTGATGGCTTAGAGCTGTCAAAGCCGTAGAACTCACTGAGGGCTTCATTTTGGCTGGTTATGGCTCCCGTAACTCTAAACGAGCCAACAGTTATGGTCGTCCGAAGAATCGATATCCATATGGTGCAACATCCGCGGTGCAAGGTGCAACATTCGTCCAAAAAGCCAAAACAGCGCCGTGCGACTTTTAGAAGTGGGTGTAGGGATTTGAAATGGAATAGTACCGTGGTGCACAAGTCTCCAGGGTAGGTAAATCGATGACCAGCCACGGTGATCCCGTTTTAACGTAAAAATTCACGTGACGGAAAAAAGAAGGCCAAAAAACATCAGAGACCCGATTGTGGTTCGGATAGCCTTTTTTGGGTATGAAACAATCCGTTGATGGCTTACAACTTTCAAAGCCGTAGAACTCACTAAGAGCTTCGTTTTGACTGGTTATGGCTCCCGTAACTCTAAACGAGCTAACAGTTATGGCCGTCCGAAGAATCGATATCCATAGGGTGCAACATCCGCGGTGAAAGGTGCAACATTCGTCCAAAAAGCCAAAACAGCGCCGTGCGACTTTTAGAAGTGGGTGCAGGGATTGAAATGGAACAGTACCATGGTGCACCACTCTCCAGGGTAGGTAAATCGAAGACCAGCCACGGTGATCCCGTTTTAACGTAAAAATTCACGTGACGGAAAAAAGAAGGCCAAAAAACTTCAGAGACCCGATTGAGGTTCGGATAGCCTTTTTTGGGTATAAAACTTTCCGTTGACGGCTTACAGCTGTCAAATCCGTAGAACTCACTGAGGGCTTCGTTTTGGCTGGTTATGGCTCCCGTAACTCTAAACGAGCCAACAGTTATGGTCGTCCGAAGAATCGATATCCATAGGGTGCAACATCCGCGGTGCAAGGTGCAACATTCGTTCAAAAAGCCAAAACAGCGCCGTGCGACTTTTAGAAGTGGGTGTAGGGATTTGAAATGGAATAGTACCGTGGTGCACAAGTCTGCAGGGTAGGTAAATCGATGACCAGCCACGGTGATCCCGTTTTAACGTAAAAATTCACGTGACGGAAAAAAGAAGGCCAAAAAACATCAGAGACCCGATTGTGGTTCGGATAGCCTTTTTTGGGTATGAAACAATCCGTTGATGGCTTACAACTTTCAAAGCCGTAGAACTCACTAAGAGCTTCGTTTTGACTGGTTATGGCTCCCGTAACTCTAAACGAGCTAACAGTTATGGCCGTCTGAAGAATCGATATCCACAGGGTGCAACATCCGCGGTGAAAGGTGCAACATTCGTCCAAAAAGCCAAAACAGCGCCGTGCGACTTTCAGAAGTGGGTGCAGGGATTTGAAATGGAACAGTACCATGGTGAAGCACTCTCCAGGGTAGGTAAATCGAAGACCAACCACGGTGATCCCGTTTTAACGTAAAAATTCACGTGACGGAAAAAAGAAGTCCAAAAAACTTCAAAGACCCCAATTGAGGTTCGGATAGCCTTTTTTGGGTATGAAACAATCCGTTGATGGCTTACAGCAGTCAAAGCCATAGAACTCACTGAAAAGTTCGTTTAAACTGGTTATGGCTCCCGTAACTCTAAACGAGCCAACAATTATGGCCATCCGAAGAATCGATATCCACAGGGTGCAACATCCACGGTGCAAGGTGCAACATTCGTCCAAAAAGCCAAAACACCGCCGTGCGACTTTCAGAAGTGGGTGCAGGGATTTGAAATGGAACAGTACCATGGGTCAGCACTCTCCAGGGTAGGTAAATCGAAGACCAGCCACGGTGATCCCGTTTTAACGTAAAAATTCACGTGACGGAAAAAATAAGGCCAAAAAACATCAGAGACCCGATTTTGGTTCGGATAGCCTTTTTTGGGTATGAAACAATCCGTTGATGGCTTACAGCCGTCAAAGCCGTAGAACTCACTGAGGGCTTCGTTTTGAGTGGTTATGGCTCCCGTAACTCTAAACGAGCCAACAGTTATGGCCGTCCGAAGAATCGATATCTGCAGGGTGCAACATCCGCGGTGCAAGGTGCAACATTCGTCCAGAAAGCCAAAACAGCGCCGTGCGACTTTTAGAAGTGGGTGCAGGGATTTGAAATGGAACAGTAGCATGGGGCAGCACTCTCCAGGGTAGGTAAATCGAAGACCAGCCACGGCGATCCCGTTTTAACGTAAAAATTCACGTGATGGAAAAAAGAAGGCCAAAAAACATCAAAGACCCGATTTTAGTTCGGATAGCCTTTTTTGAGTATGAAACAATCCGTTGACGGCTTACAGCTGTCAAAGCCGTCGAACTCACTGAGGGCTTCGTTTTGACTGGTTATGGATCCCGTAACTCTAAACGAGCCAACAGTTATGGACGTCCGAAGAATCGATATCCAAAGGGTGCAACATCCGTGGTGCAAGGTGCAACATTCGTCCAAAAAGCCAAAACAGCGCCATGCGACTTTTAGAAGTGGGTGCAGGGATTTGAAATGGAACAGTACAATGGGGCAGCACTCTCCAGGGTAGGTAAATCGAAGACCAGCCACGGCGATCCCGTTTTAACGTAAAAATTCACGTGACGGAAAAAAGAAGGCCAAAAAACATCAGAGACCCGATTTTGGTTCGGATAGCCTTTTTTGGGTATGAAACAATCCGTTTACGGCTTACAGCAGTCAAAGCCGTAGAACTCACTGAGGGCTTCGTTTTGGCTGGTTATGGCTCCCGTAACTCTAAACGAGCCAACAGTTATGGTCGTCCGAAGAATCGATATCCACAGGGTGCAACATCCGTGGTGCAAGGTGCAACATTCGTCCAAAAAGCCAAAACAGCGCCGTGCGACTTTCAGAAGTGGGTGCAGGGATTTGAAATGGAACAGTACCATGGTGCACAAGTCTCCAGGGTAGGTAAATCGATGACCAGCCACGGTGATCCCGTTGTAACGTAAAAATTCACGTGACGGAAAAAAGAAGGCCAAAAAACTTCAAAGACCCAATTGAGGTTCGGATAGCCTTTTTTGGGTATGAAACAATCCGTTGATGGCTTACAGCAGTCAAAGCCGTAGAACTCACTAAAAAGTTCGTTTTGACTGGTTATGGCTCCCGTAACTCTAAACGAGCCAACCGTTATGGCCATCCGAAGAATCGATATCCATAGGGTGCAACATCCGCGGTGCAAGGTGCAACATTCGTCCCAAAAGCCAAAACACCGCCGTGCGACTTTTAGAAGTGGGTGCAGGGATTTGAAATGGAACAGTATCGTGGGTCGGCACTCTCCAGGGTAGGTAAATCGAAGACCAGCCACGGTGATCCCGTTTTAACGTAAAAATTCACGTGACGGAAAAAAGAAGGCCAAAAAACATCAGAGACCCGATTTTGGTTCGGATAGCCTTTTTTGGGTATGAAACAATCCGTTGACGGCTTACAGCCGTCAAAGCCGTAGAACTCACTAAGGGCTTCGTTTTGACTGGTTATGGCTCCCGTAACTCTAAACGAGCCAACAGTTATGGCCGTCCGAAGAATCGATATCTACAGGGTGCAACATCCGCGGTGCAAGGTGCAACATTCGTCCAAAAAGCCAAAACAGCGCCGTGCGACTTTTAGAAGTGGGTGCAGGGATTTGAAATGGAACAATACCATGGGGCAGCACTCTCCAGGGTAGGTAAATCGAAGACCAGCCACGGCGATCCCGTTTTAACGTAAAAATTCACGTGACGGAAAAAAGAAGGCTAAAAAACATCAGAGACCCGATTTTTGTTCGGATAGCCTTTTTTGGGTATGAAACAATCCGTTGACGGCTTACAGCTGTCAAAGCCGTCGAACTCACTGATCGTTTTGACTGGTTATGGATCCCGTAACTCTAAACGAGCCAACAGTTATGGACGTCCGAAGAATCGATATCCAAAGGGTGCAACATCCGCGGTGCAAGGTGCAACATTCGTCCAAAAAGCCAAAACAGCACCGTGCGACTTTTAGAAGTCGGTGCAGGGATTTGAAATGGAACAGTACCATGGGGCAGCACTCTCCAGGGTAGGTAAATCGAAGACCAGCCACGGCGATCCCGTTTTAACGTAAAAATTCACGTGACGGAAAAAAGAAGGCCAAAAAACATCAAAGACCCGATTTTGGTTCGGATAGCCTTTTTTGGGTATGAAACAATCCGTTGACGGCTTACAGCAGTCAAAGCCGTAGAACTCACTGAGGGCTTCGTTTTGGCTGGTTATGGCTCCCGTAACTCTAAACGAGCCAACAGTTATGGTCGTCCGAAGAATCGATATCCACAGGGTGCAACATCCGCGGTGCAAGGTGCAACATTCGTCCAAAAAGCCAAAACAGCGCCGTGCGACTTTTAGAAGTGGGTGCAGGGATTTGAAATGGAACAGTACCGTGGTGCACAAGTCTCCAGGGTAGGTAAATCGATGACCAGCCACGGTGATCCCGTTTTAACGTAAAAATTCACGTGACGGAAAAAAGAAGGCCAAAAAACTTCAGAGACCCGATTGTGGTTCGGATAGCCTTTTTTGGGTATGAAACAATCTGTTGATGGCTTACAGCTTTCAAAGCCGTAGAACTCACTAAGAGCTTCGTTTTGACTGGTTATGGCTCCCGTAACTCTAAACGAGCCAACAGTTATGGCCGTCAGAAGAATCGATATCCACAGGGTGCAACATCCGCGGTGCAAGGTGCAACATTCGACCAAAAAGCCAAAACAGCGCCGTGCGACTTTTAGAAGTGGGTGCAGGGATTTGAAATGGAACAGTACCATGGTGCACCGCTCTCCAGGGTAGGTAAATCGAAGACCAGCCACGGTGATCCCGTTTTAACGTAAAAATTCACGTGACGGAAAAAAGAAGGCCAAAAAACTTCAGAGACCCGATTGAGGTTCGGATAGTCTTTTTTGGGTATGAAACTTTCCGTTGACGGCTTACAGCTGTCAAATCCGTAGAACTCACTGAGTGCTTCGTTTTGACTGGTTATGGTTCTCGTAACTCTAAACGAGCCAACAGTTATGGCCGTCCGAAGAATCGATATCCACAGGGTGCAACATCCGCGGTGCAAGGAGCAACATTCGTCCAAAAAGCCAAAACAGCGCCGTGCGACTTTCAGAAGTGGGAGCAAGGATTTGAAATGGAACAGTACCATGGTGAAGCACTCTCCAGGGTAGGTAAATCGAAGACCAACCACGGTGATCCCGTTTTAACGTAAAAATTCACGTGACGGAAAAAAGAAGGCCAAAAAACTTCAAAGACCCGATTGAGGTTCGGATAGCCTTTTTTGAGTATGAAACAATCCGTTGATGGCTTACAGCAGTCAAAGCCGTAGAACTCACTGAAAAGTTCGTTTTGACTGGTTATGGCTCCCGTAACTCTAAACGAGCCAACAGTTATGGCCATCCGAAGAATCGATATCCACAGGGTGCAACATCCACGGTGCAAGGTGCAACATTCGTCCAAAAAGCCAAAACAGCGCCGTGCGACTTTTAGAAGTGGGTGTAGGGATTTGAAATGGAACAGTACCGTGGTGCACAAGTCTCCAGGGTAGGTAAATCGATGACCAGCCACGGTGATCCCGTTTTAACGTAAAAATTCACGTGACGGAAAAAAGAAGGCCAAAAAACTTCAGAGACCCGATTGTGGTTCGGATAGCCTTTTTTGGGTATGAAACAATCTGTTGATGGCTTACAGCTTTCAAAGCCGTAGAACTCACTAAGAGCTTCGTTTTGACTGGTTATGGCTCCCGTAACTCTAAACGAGCCAACAATTATGGCCGTCAGAAGAATCGATATCCACAGGGTGCAACATCCGCGGTGCAAGGTGCAACATTCGACCAAAAAGCCAAAACAGCGCCGTGCGACTTTTAGAAGTGGGTGCAGGGATTTGAAATGGAACAGTACCATGGTGCACCGCTCTCCAGGGTAGGTAAATCGAAGACCAGCCACGGTGATCCCGTTTTAACGTAAAAATTCACGTGACGGAAAAAAGAAGGCCAAAAAACTTCAGAGACCCGATTGAGGTTCGGATAGTCTTTTTTGGGTATGAAACTTTCCGTTGACGGCTTACAGCTGTCAAATCCGTAGAACTCACTGAGTGCTTCGTTTTGACTGGTTATGGTTCTCGTAACTCTAAACGAGCCAACAGTTATGGCCGTCCGAAGAATCGATATCCACAGGGTGCAACATCCGCGGTGCAAGGAGCAACATTCGTCCAAAAAGCCAAAACAGCGCCGTGCGACTTTCAGAAGTGGGAGCAAGGATTTGAAATGGAACAGTACCATGGTGAAGCACTCTCCAGGGTAGGTAAATCGAAGACCAACCACGGTGATCCCGTTTTAACGTAAAAATTCACGTGACGGAAAAAAGAAGGCCAAAAAACTTCAAAGACCCGATTGAGGTTCGGATAGCCTTTTTTGAGTATGAAACAATCCGTTGATGGCTTACAGCAGTCAAAGCCGTAGAACTCACTGAAAAGTTCGTTTTGACTGGTTATGGCTCCCGTAACTCTAAACGAGCCAACAGTTATGGCCATCCGAAGAATCGATATCCACAGGGTGCAACATCCACGGTGCAAGGTGCAACATTCGTCCAAAAAGCCAAAACAGCGCCGTGCGACTTTTAGAAGTGGGTGTAGGGATTTGAAATGGAACAGTACCGTGGTGCACAAGTCTCCAGGGTAGGTAAATCGATGACCAGCCACGGTGATCCCGTTTTAACGTAAAAATTCACGTGACGGAAAAAAGAAGGCCAAAAAACTTCAGAGACCCGATTGTGGTTCGGATAGCCTTTTTTGGGTATGAAACAATCTGTTGATGGCTTACAGCTTTCAAAGCCGTAGAACTCACTAAGAGCTTCGTTTTGACTGGTTATGGCTCCCGTAACTCTAAACGAGCCAACAGTTATGGCCGTCAGAAGAATCGATATCCACAGGGTGCAACATCCGCGGTGCAAGGTGCAACATTCGTCCAAAAAGCCAAAACAGCGCCGTGCGACTTTTAGAAGTGGGTGCAGGGATTTGAAATGGAACAGTACCATGGTGCACCGCTCTCCAGGGTAGGTAAATCGAAGACCAGCCACGGTGATCCCGTTTTAACGTAAAAATTCACGTGACGGAAAAAAGAAGGCCAAAAAACTTTAGAGACCCGATTGAGGTTCGGATAGTCTTTTTTGGGTATGAAACTTTCCGTTGACGGCTTACAGCTGTCAAATCCGTAGAACTCACTGAGTGCTTCGTTTTGACTGGTTATGGTTCCCGTAACTCTAAACGAGCCAACAGTTATGGCCGTCCGAAGAATCGATATCCACAGGGTGCAACATCCGTGGTGCAAGGAGCAACATTCGTCCAAAAAGCCAAAACAGCGCCGTGCGACTTTCAGAAGTGGGTGCAGGGATTCGAAATGGAAGAGTACCTCCAGGGTAGGTAAATCGAAGACCAACCACGGTGATCCCGTTTTAACGTAAAAATTCACGTGACGGAAAAAAGAAGGCCAAAAAACTTCAAAGACCCGATTGAGGTTCGGATAGCCTTTTTTGGGTATGAAACAATCCGTTGATGGCTTACAACAGTCAAAGCCGTAGAACTCACTAAAAAGTTCGTTTTGACTGGTTATGGCTCCCGTAACTCTAAACGAGCCAACAGTTATGGCCATCCGAAGAATCGATATCCACAGGGTGCAACATCCGCGGTGCAAGGTGCAACATTCGTCCAAAAAGCCAAAACACCGACATGCGACTTTTAGAAGTGGGTGCAAGGATTTGAAATGTAACAGTACCGTGGGGCAGCACCCTCCAGGGTAGGTAAATCAAAGACCAGCCACGGTGATCCCGTTTTAACGTAAAAATTCACGTGACGGAAAAAAGAAGGCCAAAAAACATCAGAGAACCGATTTTGGTTCGGATAGTCTTTTTTGGGTATGAAACAATCCGTTGACGGCTTACAACTGTCAAAGCCGTAGAACTCACTGAGGGCTTCGTTTTGACTGGTTATGGCTCCCGTAACTCTAAACGAGATAACAGTTATGGCCGTCCGAAGAATCGATATCCACAGGGTGCAACATCCGCGGTGCAAGGAGCAACATTCGTCCAAAAAGCCAAAACAGCGCCGTGCGACTTTCAGAAGTGGGAGCAAGGATTTGAAATGGAACAGTACCATGGTGAAGCACTCACCAGGGTAGGTAAATCGAAGACCAACCACGGTGATCCCGTTTTAACGTAAAAATTCACGTGACAGAAAAAAGAAGGCCAAAAAACTTCAAAGACCCGATTGAGGTTCGGATAGCCTTTTTTGGGTATGAAACAATCCGTTGATGGCTTACAGCAGTCAAAGCCGTAGAACTCACTGAAAAGTTCGTTTTGACTGGTTATGGCTCCCGTAACTCTAAACGAGCCAACAGTTATGGCCATCCGAAGAATCGATATCCACAGGGTGCAACATCCACGGTGCAAGGTGCAACATTCGTCCAAAAAGCCAAAATACCGCCGTGCGACTTTTAGAAGTGGGTGCAGGGATTTGAAATGGAACAGTACCGTGGGGCAGCACTCTCCAGGGTAGGTAAATCGAAGACTAGCCACAGTGATCTCGTTTTAACGTAAAACTTCACGTGACGGAAAAAAGAAGGCCAAAAAACTTCAGAGACCTGATTGAGGTTCGGATAGCCCTTTTTGGGTATTAAAACAATCCGTTGACGGCTTACAAATGTCAAAGCCGTAGAACTCACTGAGGGCTTCGTTTTGACTGGTTATGGATCTCGTAACTCTAAACGAGCCAACAGTTATGGACGTCCGAAGAATCGATATCCACAGGGTGCAACATCCGCGGTGCAAGGTGCAACATTCGTCCAAAAAGCCGAAACAGCGCCGTGCGACTTTTAGAAGTGGGTGCAGGGATTTGAAATGGAACAGTACCATGGGTCAGCACTCTCCAGGGTACGTAAATCGAGGACTAGCCACGGTGATCCCGTTTTAACGTAAAAATTCACGTGACGGAGAAAAGAAGGCCAAAAAACATCAGAGACCCGATTTTGGTTCGGATAGCCTTTTTTGGGTATGAAACAATCCGTTGATGGCTTACAGCTGTCAAAGCCGTAGAACTCACTGAGGGCTTCGTTTTGGCTGGTTATGGCTCCCGTAACTCTAAACGAGCCAACAGTTATGGTCGTCCGAAGAATCGATATCCATAGGGTGCAACATCCGCGGTGCACGGTGCAACATTCGTCCAAAAAGCCAAAACAGCGCCGTGCGACTTTTAGAAGTGGGTGCAAGGATTTGAAATGGAACAGTACTGTGGTGCACAAGTCTCTAGGGTAGGTAAATCGATGACCAGCCACGGTGATCCCGTTTTAACGTAAAAATTCACGTGATGGAAAAAAGAAGGCCAAAAAACTTCAGAGACCCGATTGTTGTTCGGATAGCCTTTTTTGGGTATGAAACAATCTGTTGATGGCTTACAACTTTCAAAGCCGTAGAACTCACTAAGAGCTTCGTTTTGACTGGTTATGGCTCCCGTAACTCTAAACGAGCCAACAGTTATGGTCGTCCGAAGAATCGATATCCAAAGGGTGCAACATCCGCGGTGCAAGGTGCAACATTCGTCCAAAAAGCCAAAACAGCGCCATGCGACTTTTAGAAGTGGGTGCAGGGATTTGAAATGGAACAGTACCATGGTGCACCACTCTCCATGGTAGGTAAATCGAAGACCAGCCACGGTGATCCCGTTTTAACGTAAAAATTCACGTGACGGAAAAAAGAAGCTGGCCAAAAAACTTCAGAGACCCGATTGAGGTTCGGATAGCCTTTTTTGGGTATGAAACTTTCCGTTGATGGCTTACAGTTGTCAAATCCGTAGAACTCACTGAGAGCTTCGTTTTGACTGGTTATGGCTCCCGTAACTCTAAACGAGCCAACAGTTATGGCCGTCCGAAGAATCGATATCCATAGGGTGCAACATCCGCGGTGCAAGGAGCAACATTCGTCCAAAAAGCCAAAACAGCGCCGTGCGACTTTCAGAAGTGGGTGCAGGGATTCGAAATGGAAGAGTACCTCCAGGGTAGGTAAATCGAAGACCAACCACGGTGATCCCGTTTTAACGTAAAAATTCACGTGACGGAAAAAAGAAGGCCAAAAAACTTCAAAGACCCGATTGAGGTTCGGATAGCCTTTTTTGGGTATGAAACAATCCGTTGATGGCTTACAACAGTCAAAGCCGTAGAACTCACTAAAAAGTTCGTTTTGACTGGTTATGGCTCCCGTAACTCTAAACGAGCCAACAGTTATGGCCATCCGAAGAATCGATATCCACAGGGTGCAACATCCGCGGTGCAAGGTGCAACATTCGTCCAAAAAGCCAAAACACCGACATGCGACTTTTAGAAGTGGGTGCAAGGATTTGAAATGTAACAGTACCGTGGGGCAGCACCCTCCAGGGTAGGTAAATCGAAGACCAGCCACGGTGATCCCGTTTTAACGTAAAAATTCACGTGACGGAAAAAAGAAGGCCAAAAAACATCAGAGAACCGATTTTGGTTCGGATAGTCTTTTTTGGGTATGAAACAATCCGTTGACGGCTTACAACTGTCAAAGCCGTAGAACTCACTGAGGGCTTCGTTTTGACTGGTTATGGCTCCCGTAACTCTAAACGAGATAACAGTTATGGCCGTCCGAAGAATCGATATCCACAGGGTGCAACATCCGCGGTGCAAGGAGCAACATTCGTCCAAAAAGCCAAAACAGCGCCGTGCGACTTTCAGAAGTGGGAGCAAGGATTTGAAATGGAACAGTACCATGGTGAAGCACTCTCCAGGGTAGGTAAATCGAAGACCAACCACGGTGATCCCGTTTTAACGTAAAAATTTAAGTGACGGAAAAAAGAAGGCCAAAAAACTTCAAAGACCCGATTGAGGTTCGGATAGCCTTTTTTGGGTATGAAACAATCCGTTGATGGCTTACAGCAGTCAAAGCCGTAGAACTCACTGAAAAGTTCGTTTTGACTGGTTATGGCTCCCGTAACTCTAAACGAGCCAACAGTTATGGCCATCCGAAGAATCGATATCCACAGGGTGCAACATCCACGGTGCAAGGTGCAACATTCGTCCAAAAAGCCAAAATACCGCCGTGCGACTTTTAGAAGTGGGTGCAGGGATTTGAAATGGAACAGTACCGTGGGGCAGCACTCTCCAGGGTAGGTAAATCGAAGACTAGCCACGGTGATCTCGTTTTAACGTAAAACTTCACGTGACGGAAAAAAGAAGGCCAAAAAACTTCAGAGACCCGATTGAGGTTCGGATAGCCCTTTTTGGGTATTAAAACAATCCGTTGACGGCTTACAACTGTCAAAGCCGTAGAACTCACTGAGGGCTTCGTTTTGACTGGTTATGGATCCCGTAACTCTAAACAAGCCAACAGTTATGGACGTCCGAAGAATCGATATCCACAGGGTGCAACATCCGCGGTGCAAGGTGCAACATTCGTCCAAAAAGCCGAAACAGCGCCGTGCGACTTTTAGAAGTGGGTGCAGGGATTTGAAATGGAACAGCACCATGGGGCAGCACTCTCCAGGGTACGTAAATCGAGGACTAGCCACGGTGATCCCGTTTTAACGTAAAAATTCACGTGACGGAGAAAAGAAGGCCAAAAAACATCAGAGACCCGATTTTGGTTCGGATAGCCTTTTTTGGGTATGAAACAATCCGTTGATGGCTTACAGCTGTCAAAGCCGTAGAACTCACTGAGGGCTTCGTTTTGGCTGGTTATGGCTCCCGTAACTCTAAACGAGCCAACAGTTATGGTCGTCCAAAGAATCGATATCCACAGGGTGCAACATCCGCGGTGCACGGTGCAACATTCGTCCAAAAAGCCAAAACAGCGCCGTGCGACTTTTAGAAGTGGGTGCAGGGATTTGAAATGGAACAGTACTGTGGTGCACAAGTCTCTAGGGTAGGTAAATCGATGACCAGCCACGGTGATCCCGTTTTAACGTAAAAATTCACGTGATGGAAAAAAGAAGGCCAAAAAACTTCAGAGACCCGATTGTTGTTCGGATAGCCTTTTTTGGGTATGAAACAATCCGTTGATGGCTTACAACTTTCAAAGCCGTAGAACTCACTAAGAGCTTCGTTTTGACTGGTTATGGCTCCCGTAACTCTAAACGAGCCAACAGTTATGGTCGTCCGAAGAATCGATATCCAAAGGGTGCAACATCCGCGGTGCAAGGTGCAACATTCGTCCAAAAAGCCAAAACAGCGCCGTGCGACTTTTAGAAGTGGGTGCAGGGATTTGAAATGGAACAGTACCATGGTGCACCACTCTCCATGGTAGGTAAATCGAAGACCAGCCACGGTGATCGCGTTTTAACGTAAAAATTCACGTGACGGAAAAAAGAAGGCCAAAAAACTTCAGAGACCCGATTGAGGTTCGGATAGCCTTTTTTGGGTATGAAACTTTCCGTTGATGGCTTACAGTTGTCAAATCCGTAGAACTCTCTGAGAGCTTCGTTTTGACTGGTTATGGCTCCCGTAACTCTAAACGAGCCAACAGTTATGGTCGTCCGAAGAATCGATATCCATAGGGTGCAATATCCGCGGTGCAAGGAGCAACATTCGTCCAAAAAGCCAAAACAGCGCCGTGCGACTTTCAGAAGTGGGTGCAGGGATTCGAAATGGAAGAGTACCTCCAGGGTAGGTAAATCGAAGACCAACCATGGTGATCCCGTTTTAACGTAAAAATTCACGTGACGGAAAAAAGAAGGCCAAAAAACTTCAAAGACCCGATTGAGGTTCGGATAGCCTTTTTTGGGTATGAAACAATCCGTTGATGGCTTACAGCAGTCAAAGCCGTAGAACTCACTGAAAAGTTCGTTTTGACTGGTTATGGCTCCCGTAACTCTAAACGAGCCAACAGTTATGGCCATCCGAAGAATCAATATCCACAGGGTGCAACATCCGCGGTGCAAGGTGCAACATTCATCCAAAAAGCCAAAACACCGACATGCGACTTTTAGAAGTGGGTGCAAGGATTTGAAATGTAATAGTACCGTGGGGCAGCACCCTCCAGGGTAGGTAAATCGAAGACCAGCCACGGTGATCCCGTTTTAACGTAAAAATTCACGTGACGGAAAAAAGAAGGCCAAAAAACATCAGAGAACCGATTTTGGTTCGGATAGTCTTTTTTGGGTATGAAACAATCCGTTGACGGCTTACAACTGTCAAAGCCGTAGAACTCACTGAGGGCTTCGTTTTGACTGGTTATGGCTCCCGTAACTCTAAACGAGCCAACAGTTATGGCCGTCCGAAGAATCGATATCCATAGGGTGCAACATCCGCGGTGCAAGGAGCAACATTCGTCCAAAAAGCCAAAACAGCGCTGTGCGACTTTCAGAAGTGGGAGCAAGGATTTGAAATGGAACAGTACCATGGTGAAGCACTCTCCAGGGTAGGTAAATCGAAGACCAGCCACGGTGATCCCGTTTTAACGTAAAAATTCACGTGACGGAAAAAAGAAGGCCAAAAAACATCAGAGAACCGATTTTGGTTCGGATAGTCTTTTTTGGGTATGAAACAATCCGTTGACGGCTTACAACTGTCAAAGCCGTAGAACTCACTGAGGGCTTCGTTTTGACTGGTTATGGCTCCCGTAACTCTAAACGAGCCAACAGTTATGGCCGTCCGAAGAATCGATATCCACAGGGTGCAACATCCGCGGTGCAAGGAGCAACATTCGTCCAAAAAGCCAAAACAGCGCCGTGCGACTTTCAGAAGTGGGAGCAAGGATTTGAAATGGAACAGTACCATGGTGAAGCACTCTCCAGGGTAGGTAAATCGAAGACCAACCACGGTGATCCCGTTTTAACGTAAAAATTCAAGTGACGGAAAAAAGAAGGCCAAAAAACTTCAAAGACCCGATTGAGGTTCGGATAGCCTTTTTTGGGTATGAAACAATCCGTTGATGGCTTACAGCAGTCAAAGCCGTAGAACTCACTGAAAAGTTCGTTTTGACTGGTTATGGCTCCCGTAACTCTAAACGAGCCAACAGTTATGGCCATCCGAAGAATCGATATCCACAGGGTGCAACATCCACGGTGCAAGGTGCAACATTCGTCCAAAAAGCCAAAATACCGCCGTGCGACTTTTAGAAGTGGGTGCAGGGATTTGAAATGGAACAGTACCGTGGGGCAGCACTCTCCAGGGTAGGTAAATCGAAGACTAGCCACGGTGATCTCGTTTTAACGTAAAACTTCACGTGACGGAAAAAAGAAGGCCAAAAAACTTCAGAGACCTGATTGAGGTTCGGATAGCCCTTTTTGGGTATTAAAACAATCCGTTGACGGCTTACAACTGTCAAAGCCGTAGAACTCACTGAGGGCTTCGTTTTGACTGGTTATGGATCCCGTAACTCTAAACAAGCCAACAGTTATGGACGTCCGAAGAATCGATATCCACAGGGTGCAACATCCGCGGTGCAAGGTGCAACATTCGTCCAAAAAGCCGAAACAGCGCCGTGCGACTTTTAGAAGTGGGTGCAGGGATTTGAAATGGAACAGCACCATGGGGCAGCACTCTCCAGGGTACGTAAATCGAGGACTAGCCACGGTGATCCCGTTTTAACGTAAAAATTCACGTGACGGAGAAAAGAAGGCCAAAAAACATCAGAGACCCGATTTTGGTTCGGATAGCCTTTTTTGGGTATGAAACAATCCGTTGATGGCTTACAGCTGTCAAAGCCGTAGAACTCGCTGAGGGCTTCGTTTTGGCTGGTTATGGCTCCCGTAACTCTAAACGAGCCAACAGTTATGGTCGTCCAAAGAATCGATATCCACAGGGTGCAACATCCGCGGTGCACGGTGCAACATTCGTCCAAAAAGCCAAAACAGCGCCGTGCGACTTTTAGAAGTGGGTGCAGGGATTTGAAATGGAACAGTACTGTGGTGCACAAGTCTCTAGGGTAGGTAAATCGATGACCAGCCACGGTGATCCCGTTTTAACGTAAAAATTCACGTGATGGAAAAAAGAAGGCCAAAAAACTTCAGAGACCCGATTGTTGTTCGGATAGCCTTTTTTGGGTATGAAACAATCCGTTGATGGCTTACAACTTTCAAAGCCGTAGAACTCACTAAGAGCTTCGTTTTGACTGGTTATGGCTCCCGTAACTCTAAACGAGCCAACAGTTATGGTCGTCCGAAGAATCGATATCCAAAGGGTGCAACATCCGCGGTGCAAGGTGCAACATTCGTCCAAAAAGCCAAAACAGCGCCGTGCGACTTTTAGAAGTGGGTGCAGGGATTTGAAATGGAACAGTACCGTGGGGCAGCACTCTCCAGGGTAGGTAAATCGAAGACTAGCCACGGTGATCTCGTTTTAACGTAAAACTTCACGTGACGGAAAAAAGAAGGCCAAAAAACTTTAGAGACCTGATTGAGGTTCGGATAGCCTTTTTTGGGTATGAAACTTTCCGTTGATGGCTTACAGTTGTCAAATCCGTAGAACTCACTGAGAGCTTCGTTTTGACTGGTTATGGCTCCCGTAACTCTAAACGAGCCAACAGTTATGGCCGTCCGAAGAATCGATATCCATAGGGTGCAACATCCGCGGTGCAAGGAGCAACATTCGTCCAAAAAGCCAAAACAGCGCCGTGCGACTTTCAGAAGTGGGTGCAGGGATTCGAAATGGAAGAGTACCTCCAGGGTAGGTAAATCGAAGACCAACCATGGTGATCCCGTTTTAACGTAAAAATTCACGTGACGGAAAAAAGAAGGCCAAAAAACTTCAAAGACCCGATTGAGGTTCGGATAGCCTTTTTTGGGTATGAAACAATCCGTTGATGGCTTACAACAGTCAAAGCCGTAGAACTCACTGAAAAGTTCGTTTTGACTGGTTATGGCTCCCGTAACTCTAAACGAGCCAACAGTTATGGCCATCCGAAGAATCGATATCCACAGGGTGCAACATCCACGGTGCAAGGTGCAACATTCGTCCAAAAAGCCAAAACACTGACATGCGACTTTTAGAAGTGGGTGCAAGGATTTGAAATGGAACAGTACCGTGGGGCAGCACCCTCCAGGGTAGGTAAATCGAAGACCAGCCACGGTGATCCCGTTTTAACGTAAAAATTCACGTGACGGAAAAAAGAAGGCCAAAAAACATCAGAGAACCGATTTTGGTTCGGATAGCCTTTTTTGGGTATGAAACAATCCGTTGACGGCTTACAACTGTCAAAGCCGTAGAACTCACTGAGGGCTTCGTTTTGACTGGTTATGGCTCCCGTAACTCTAAACGAGCCAACAGTTATGGCCGTCCGAAGAATCGATATCTACAGGGTGCAACATCCGCGGTGCAAGGTGCAACATTCGTCCAAAAAGCCAAAACAGTGCCGTGCGACTTTTAGAAGTGGGTGCAGGGATTTGAAATGGAACAGTACCATGGGGCAGCACTCTCCAGGGTAGGTAAATCGAAGACCAGCCACGAATATCCCGTTTTAACGTAAAAATTCACGTGATGGAAAAAAGAAGGCCAAAAAACATCAGAGACCCGATTTTAGTTTGGATAGCCTTTTTTGGGTATGAAACAATCCGTTGACGGCTTACAACTTTCAAAGCCGTAGAACTCACTGAGAGCTTCGTTTTGACTGGTTATGGCTCCCGTAACTCTTAACGAGCCAACAGTTATGGCCGTCCGAAGAATCGATATCCACAGGGTGCAACATCCGCGGTGCAAGGAGCAACATTCGTCCAAAAAGCCAAAACAGCGCCGTGCGACTTTCAGAAGCGGGTGCAGGGATTTGAAATGGAACAGTACCATGGTGAAGCACTCTCCAGGGTAGGTAAATCGAAGACCAACCACGGTGATCCCGTTTTAACGTAAAAATTCACGTGACGGAAAAAAGAAGGCCAAAAAACTTTAAAGACCCGATTGAGGTTCGGATAGCCTTTTTTGGGTATGAAACAATCCGTTGATGGATTACAGCAGTCAAAGCCGTAGAACTTACTGAAAAGTTCGTTTTGACTGGTTATGGCTCCCGTAACTCTAAACGAGCCAATAGTTATAGCCATCCGAAGAATCAATATCCACATGGTGCAACATCCGCGGTGCAAGGTGCAACATTCGTCCAAAAAGACAAAATACTGCCGTGCGACTTTTAGAAGTGGGTGCAGGGATTTGAAATGGAACAGTACCATGGGGCAGCACTCTCCAGGGTAGGTAAATCGAAGACCAGCCACGGTGATCTCGTTTTAACGTAAAACTTCACGTGACGGAATAAAGAAGGCCAAATTACTTCAGAGACCCGATTGAGGTTCAGATAGCCTTTTTTGGGTATGAAACAATCCGTTGACGGCTTACAGCCATCAAAGCCATAGAACACACTGAGAGCTTCGTTTTGTCTAGTTATGGCTCCCGTAACTCTAAACGAGCCAACAGTTATGGCCGTCCGAAGAATCGATATCCACTGGGTGCAACATCCGCGGTGCAAGGTGCAACATTCGTCCAAAAAGCCAAAACAGTGTCGTGCGACTTTTAGAAGTGGGTGCAGGGATTTGAAATGGAACAGTACCATGGTAAACCACTCTCCAGGGTAGGTAAATCGAAGACCAGCCACGGTGATCCCTTTTTAACGTAAAAATTCACGTGACGGAAAAAAGAAGGCCAAAAAACTTCAGAGACCCGATTGAGGTTCGGATAGCCTTTTTTGGGTATGAAACAATCCGTTGACGGCTTACAGCCATCAAAGCCGTAGAACACACTGAGAACTTCGTTTTGACTGGTTATGGCTCCCGTAACTCTAAACGAGCCAACAGTTACGGCCGTCCGAAGAATCGATATCCACAGGGTGCAACATCCGCGGTGCAAGATGCAACATTCGTCCAAAAAGCCAAAACAGCACCGTGCGACTTTTAGAAGTGGGTGTAGGGATTTGAAATGGAACAGTACCATGGGGCAGCACTCTCTAGGGTAGGTAAATCGAAGACCAATCATGGTGATCCCGTTTTAACGTAAAACTTCACGTGACGGAAAAAAGAAGGCCAAAAAACTTCAGAGACCCGATTGAGGTTCGGATAGCCTTTTTGGGTATGAAACAAACCGTTGACGGCTTACAGCCGTCAAAGCCGTAGAACTCACTGAGAGCTTCGTTTTGACTGGTTATGGATCCCGTAACTCTAAACGAGCAAACAGTTATTGTCGTCCGAAGAATCGATATCCATAGGGTGCAACATCCGCGGTGCAAGGTGCAACATTCGGCCAAAAAGCCAAAACAGCGCCGTGCGACTTTTAGAAGTGGGTGCAGGGATTTGAAATGGAACAGTACCATGGGGCAGCACTCTCCAGGGTAGGTAAATCGAAGACCAGCCACGGTGATCTCGTTTTAACGTAAAACTTCACGTGATAGAAACAAGAAGGCCAAAAAATTTCAAAGACCCTATTGTGGTTCGGATAGCCTTTTTTGGGTATGAAACAATCAGTTGACGGCTTACAGCTGTCAAAGTCGTAGAACTCACTGAGAGCTTCGTTTTCACTGGTTATGACTCCCGTAACTCTAAACGAGCCAACAGTTATGGCCGTCCGAAGAATCCATATCCACAGAGTGCAACATCCGCGGTGCAAGGTGCAACATTCGTCCAAAAAGACAAAACAGCGCCGTGCAACTTTTAGAAGTGGGTGCAGGTATTTGAAATGGAACAGTACCATGGTGCACCAATCTCCAGGGTAGGTAAATCGAAGACCAGCCACGGTGATCCCGTTTTAACGTAAAAAGTCACATGACGGAAAAAAGAAGGCCAAAAAACATCAGAGACCCGATTTTGGTTCGGATAGCCTTTTTTGGGTATGAAACAATCCGTTGACGGCTTACAGCTGTCAAAGCCTTAGAACTCACTGAGGGCTTCGTTTTGACTGGTTATGGCTCCCGTAACCATAAACGAGCCAACAGTTATGGCCGTCCGAAGAATCGATATCCACTGGGTGCAACATCCGCGGTGCAAGGTGCAACATTCGTCCAAAAAGCCAAAACAGCGCCGTGCGACTTTTAGAAGTGGGTGTAGGGATTTGAAATGGAACAGTACCATGGGCAGCACTCTCCAGGGTAGGTAAGTCGAAGACCAGTCACGGTGATCCCGTTTTAACGTAAAAATTCACGTGACGGAAAAAAGAAGGCCAAAAAACTTCAGAGACCCGATTGAGGTTCGGATAGCCTTTTTTGGGTATGAAACAATCCGTTGACGGCTTACAGCCGTCAAAGCCATAGAACTCACTGAGAGCTTCGTTTTGACTTGTTATGGCTCCCGTAACTCTAAACGAGGCAACAGTTATGGCCGTCCGAAGAATCGATATCCAAAGGGTGCAACATCCGCGGTGCAAGGTGCAACATTCGCCAAAAAGACAAAACAGCGACGTGCGACTTTTAGAAGTGGGTGCAGGGATTTGAAATGAAACAGTACCATGGGGCAGCACTCTCCAGGGTAGGTAAATCGAAGACCAGTCACGGTGATCCCGTTTTAACGTAAAAATTCACGTGACGGAAAAAAGAAGGCCAAAAAACTTCAGAGACCCGATTGAGGTTCGGATAGCCTTTTTTGGGTATGAAACAATCCGTCGACGGTTTACAGCCATCAAAACCGTAGAACTCAAGGAGAGCTTCATTTTAACTGGTTATGGCTCCCGTAACTCTAAACGAGCCAACAGTTATGGCCGTCCGAAGAATCGATATCCACAGGGTGCAACATCCGCGGTGCAAGGTGCAACATTCGTCCAAAAAGACAAAACAGCGTCGTGCGACTTTTAGAAGTGGGTGCAGGGATTTGAAATGGAACAGTACCATGGTGCACCAATCTCCAGGGTAGGTAAATCAAAGACCAGCCACGGTGATCCCGTTTTAACGTAAAAATTCACGTGACGGAATAAAGAAGGCCAAATTACTTCAGAGACCCGATTGAGGTTCGGATAGCCTTTTTGGGTATGAAACAATCCGTTGACGGCTTACAGCCATCAAAGCCATAGAACTCACTGAGAGCTTCGTTTTGACTGGTTATGGCTCCCGTAACTCTAAACGAGCCAACAGTTATGGCCGTCCGAAGAATCGATATCCACTGGGTGCAACATCCGCGGTGCAAGGTGCAACATTCGTCCAAAAAGCCAAAACAGCGTCGTGCGACTTTTAGAAGTGGGTGCAGGGATTTGAAATGGAACAGTACCATGGTAAACCACTCTCCAGGGTAGGTAAATCGAAGACCAGCCACGGTGATACCGTTTTAACGTAAAAATTCACGTGACGGAATAAAGAAGGCCAAATTACTTCAGAGACCCGATTGAGGTTCGGATAGCCTTTTTGGGTATGAAACAATCCGTTGACGGCTTACAGCCATCAAAGCCATAGAACTCACTGAGAGCTTCGTTTTGACTAGTTATGGCTCCCGTAACTCTAAACGAGCCAACAGTTATGGCCGTCCGAAGAATCGATATCCACTGGGTGCAACATCCGCGGTGCAAGGTGCAACATTCGTCCAAAAAGCCAAAACAGCGTCGTGCGACTTTTAGAAGTGGGTGCAGGGATTTGAAATGGAACAGTACCATGGTAAACCACTCTCCAGGGTAGGTAAATCGAAGACTAGCCACGGTGATACCGTTTTAACGTAAAAATTCACGTGACGGAATAAAGAAGGCCAAATTACTTCAGAGACCCGATTGAGGTTCGGATAGCCTTTTTAGGTATGAAACAATCCGTTGACGGCTTACAGCCATCAAAGCCATAGAACTCACTGAGAGCTTCGTTTTGACTGGTTATGGCTCCCGTAACTCTAAACGAGCCAACAGTTATGGCCGTCCGAAGAATCGATATCCACTGGGTGCAACATCCGCGGTGCAAGGTGCAACATTCGTCCAAAAAGCCAAAACAGCGTCGTGCGACTTTTAGAAGTGGGTGCAGGGATTTGAAATGGAACAGTACCATGGTACACCACTCTCCAGGGTAGGTAAATTGAAGACCAGCCACGGTGATCCCGTTTTAACGTAAAAATTCACGTGACGGAAAAAAGAAGGTCAAAAAACTTCAGAGACCCGATTGAGGTTCGGATAGCCTTTATTGGGTATGAAACAATCCGTTGACGGCTTACAGCTATTAAAGCCGTAGAACTCACTGAGAACTTCGTTTTGACTGGTTATGGCTCCCGTAACTCTAAACGAGCCAACAGTTATGGCCGTCCGAAGAATCGATATCCACAGGGTGCAACATCCGCGGTGCAAGGTGCAACATTCGTCCAAAAAGCCAAAACAGCACCATGCGACTTTTAGAAGTGGGTGTAGGGATTTGAAATGGAACAGTACCATGGGGCAGCACTCTCCAGGGTAGGTAAATCGAAGACCAGTCACGGTGATCCCGTTTTAACGTAAAAATTCACGTGACGGAAAAAAGAAGGCCAAAAAACTTCAGAGACCCGATTGAGGTTCGGATAGCCTTTTTGGGTATGAAACAATCCGTTGACGGCTTACAGCCGTCAAAGTCGTAGAACTCACTGAGAGCTTCGTTTTGACTGGTTATGGCTCCCGTAACTCTAAACGAGCCAACAGTTATGGTCGTCCGAAGAATCGATATCCATAGGGTGCAACATCCGCGGTGCAAGGTGCAACATTCGACCAAAAACCCAAAACAGCGTCGTGCAACTTTTAGAAGTGGGTGCAGGGATTTGAAATGGAACAGTACCATGGGACAGCACTCTCCAGGGTAGGTAAATCAAAGACCAGCCACGGTGATCTCGTTTTAACGTAAAACTTCACGTGATAGAAACAAGAAGGCCAAAAAATTTCAAAGACCCTATTGTGGTTCGGATAGCCTTTTTTGGGTATGAAACAATCAGTTGACGGCTTACGGCTGTCAAAGTCGTAGAACTCACTGAGAGCTTCGTTTTGACTGGTTATGAATCCCGTAACTCTAAAAGAGCCAACAGTTATGGCCGTCCGAAGAATCCATATCCACAGGGTGCAACATCCGCGGTGCAAGGTGCAACATTCGTCCAAAAGGACAAAACAGCGCCGTGCAACTTTTAGAAGTGGGTGCAGGGATTTGAAATGGAACAGTACCATGGTGCACCAATCTCCAGGGTAGGTAAATCGAAGACCAGCCACGGTGATCCCGTTTTAACGTAAAAATTCACGTGACGGAAAAAAGAAGGCCAAAAAACTTCAGAGACCCGATTGAGGTTCGAATAGCCTTTTTTGGGTATGAAACAATCCGTTGACGGCTTATAGCCGTCAAAGCCGTAGAACTCACTGAGAGCTTCGTTTTGACAGGTTATGGCTACCGTAACCATAAACGAGCAAACAGTTATGGCCGTCCGAAGAATCGATATCCACAGGGTGCAACATCCGTGGTGCAAGGTGCAACATTCGTCCAAAAAGCCAAAACAGAGCCGTGCGACTTTTAGAAGTGGGTGTAGGGATTTGAAATGGAACAGTACAATGGTGCACAACTATCCAGGGTAGGTAAATCGAAGACCAGCCAAGGTGATCCCGTTTTAACGTAAAAATTCACGTGACGGAAAAAAGAAGGCCAAAAAACTTCAGAGACCCGATTGTGGTTCGGATAGCCTTTTTTGGGTATTAAACAATCCATTGACGGCTTACAGCAGTCAAAGCCGTAGAACTCACTGAGAGCTTCGTTTTGACTGGTTATGGCTCCTGTAACTCTAAACGAGCCAAAAGTTATGGCCGTCCGAAGAATCGATATCCACAGTGTGCAACATCCGCGGTGCAAGGTGCAACATTCGTCCAAAAAGCCAAAACAGCGTCGTGCGACTTTTAGAAGTGGGTGTAGGGATTTGAAATGGAACAGTACCATGGTGCACCACTCTCCAGGGTAGTTAAGTCGAAGACCAGCCACAGTGATCCCGTTTTAACGTAAAAATTCACGTGACGGAAAAAAGAAGGCCCAAAAACTTCAAAGACCCGATTGAGGTTCGAATAGCCTTTTTTGGGTATGAAACAATCCGTTGACGACTTAAGGCTGTCAAAGCCGTATAACTCACTGAGAGCTTCGTTTTGACTGGTTATGGCTCCCGTAACTCTAAACGAGCCAACAGTTATGGACGTCCGAAGAATCGATATCCACAAGGTGCAACATCTGCGGTGCAAGGTGCAACATTCGTCCAAAAAGCCAAAACAGCGCCGTGCGACTTTTAGAAGTGGGTGCAGGGATTTGAAATGGAACAATACCATGGTGCACCACTCTCCAGGGTAGGTAAATCGAAGACCAGCCACGGTGTTAGCACCAAAATTGGTCACTAACCTCGTTCAGAAAGATTGTGTAGAGATATAAGTGATGAAAGTAAATTAAACAGAGAAGACAATGCTAATTTAAATGCAAAAAGTAAGAACACCAAATTTATAGTAGTTCAGCGTAATTGCCTACGTCCACTTCGTTCAACTTTATTGATTTCCTTTATGGTTGATTACAAATACAATTCGTGAATCAAATGCTTGGGTGAAGTTGTTGAGTAGAGAAGATGAGTCTTGAAAATGGCAGAGTCTCCCCGGTGTTTTCTCTCCAAAAAAGGATCCATTCCACTGTGACCCTGCCCCTCTATTTATAGACAAAGATGGGCTGGACTTCCCAAGTGGGCTGATGGCCGAACACTCCAGCCCGAGTACAGTGGTCGCTGTATGCCGAGCAAGGTTTGTTGAACGCCGCTACGCTGAACCATTCCTTCTATGTCGAACGGTGTGTTGGTGTCGTGGGAAGTGTAGGATGGTTGTCTGTTGAGGCCGAACGTGCCTCCATCTCAAGCTCTTGAATGAACGGTGTATGCAGGCCGAACGATACCAGTATCTTGAGTAGTTGTGCATATTGAATGTCTTCTGGATGTCGAGTACTACGCCGAACACCATGGGATGCCGAGTACTCCTGTTGCCGAGTACTACGCCGAGTACCTTGGGATGCCGAGTACTCTTGTTGCCGAGTACTACGCCGAGTACTTTGGGATGCCGAGTGCTCTTGATGCCGATTTCTCCTATCACCGAGTTCTAATGATGCCGAACGCTAGCGCTGAGCATTGGTTGTCGCCGAGTGCCAGTTGACGCCGAACACTGCTGGATGCCGGACACTATGGATGCTGTGTACTTCGCCGAACACTGCTGGATGCCGGACACTATGGATGTTGTGTACTTCGCCGAACACTCCTAGATGCCAAGTGCGTCGGCGAACACTGCTGGATGCCGGACAGTCTGAGATGCCGAGCACTAGTTGCCTGGTCAAATCTCCAGGAAACACTTGCCCCCCAAAGTGTATCGCGTGGCCGAACGTGATGCGCTTTGAATCTGGTCCAATTTTCCTTGATGATGCTTTCTTGAGGAGGCCTGTGATGGAGGTGCGTGACGAACGTGGTTTTGACGCCGAACGGTACGTTCGAAGCCGGACAATGCTCATGTGCCGAATGGTACTTCGTTTCGATTCCGAGCACTCTGGTATTGACCGGTTCTACCGGGTATAGCCTTTTCAACTTCTACCTCCCTCTATATAACCAGGTCCTTCCCGTCCCTTCTCCTTTACCTTTTCGTTTCTGCCATTCTTCCAAGATTTCTAACCTTCTCTAGTCGAACAGATTTACAACTTGAACATTCCTTCCTAAGCTCCTAACTGCAATCTTGGTACCGCTCCTCGTATAACTTGAATAAGTTTCAAATGAGTCAAGTGTGTCCTATAGGAAGTTTTCGAGTAGGTTGTCCTCATTGCCGAACGATAATGCGAGGCGAGGAGGAAGGATTCGAGGTGTTTGCACATGTGGCTATTGTACTTAGCTCCATCGCGTCGAACCAAAGTCAAAAATGAAGGAAAAGGAAAATATTGGAGGTTGTAAGGGTGTTGGATGGCATAGCTATGGTTCGGCGTATGTTGTCATGCGCCGAACGATAGAGGCTGCCAAATAGTATTTCGTCTGAATGTGGCCGAACACTCGCTAGAACGCCGAACAACAACTTAGCCGAATGAACTAAAACCGAACACTTACTAAAATGCCGAACAACATTCAAATGCCGAACCAACACATGCATGCCGAACAGAACTTAGGTCGAACAATTTCAATGCCAAACAACATTCAAATGCCGAACAAACACATGCATGCCGAACAGAACATAGGTCGAACAATTTCAATGCCGAACAACATTCAAATGCCGAACAAACACATACATGCCGAACAGAACTTAGGTCGAACAATTTCAATGCCGAACAACATTCAAATGCCGAACAAACACATACATGCCGAACAGAACTTAGGTCGAACAATTTCATTGCCGAACAACATTCAAATGCCGAACAGTATAAATGTCAGACTAAACTTAGGCCGGTCACTTTATAAATCATATGTTTCCTGCATCTCGAACTGTACTCACCTCAAGGCGGGCTTTTTGAGACGGTCAGCGATGACGGTCTTCGAAGGTGACAATTCGAAGCTAATTTTTAAATCTTTAAAATCTTTAGATTCTTATCGCTTGTACACAATTGCTTGCACTAGTTCACACACCACGTGGGGTGAAAACTCGTGTTGCTAATTCTAACGTTCAACGTTTTTTAAGTATAGTTTTCTCAAGCACTTAGCCAGGTTTGTTATTTATTGGGGATGTCGAGAAAATCTAGCTCTGCCACCATATCCGACAGGCCTGGGCCGTCATCAAGGCAAGGAGCCGCTGATACTTCTAATCCGTCGACTTCTCCTGCTCGTAACTTGGCACCTGATGCTCTGGAGGCAACAATCTTACTAGACAATCTGATCGATTCACAAGCCTCGAAGATCAACGAAGCTGCTCTGCGACGGATATGCTCCATTCACGGGATTCCTTCTACCGACGTGTTAGTTCCTTCGAGACACGATCGCCCTCATTTGCCCCCAGTCGGGTACACTACCTACAACAAGTTCATGTGTTGGATGGGCAGCGTGCCTCCATTCAATTTATTTCTCCGGGATGTACTGCAGTATATAGACATAGCTCCGTCGTAGCTGCACCCGAATGGCCATGCATTTCTATATGGGACTTACTTACTTTTCATGGCTGTCTTCTCCAGACCTCCAACCGCCGGTGATATCAGATACATTTATATGTTCAAGAGACGGAAAGACAGTCCTTCCTTTATGTTCCTCGAGCCATACCACAAATGCCAGATCTTGACAGGGGCATGTAGTAAATTCGCCCTGTACAAACAGGAATGGTTCTATGTGCGCTGCCCTTCTGGTTTCGCCAGGAGATGGGTTGAAGGCAGTAAGTCTCTCTGCTGAGTCACTATTCATATTTGATCGGAGTCATGCTTTTCCTAACTCTTCATTTCATCTTTTCAGGTATCAACTCGCGTCCGGAAGGCCGAGGATATTCTGAGGCTGTCGATGCCATTAGAGCTCTTCCTGCCGAGGATCGAGACATCCGGACTATCACTTCAAATGAATCGCTGTCGGGGTTTGGCTTGCTCGCCCCTGGTCGTCGGATCAGCCTTCCAGAGGGTGTCATCATTCCCAAACATCCGTCTGGTAAAGGGAAAAAACAGGCTGGGTCGTCGTCGCGCCGCACTCCCGATACGCACGGAGAAGGCAAGCGCAAAGAAGACGAAGCTCCTGAGACTCAGGGCGAGAACGTGGGTCCCGCTTGGAATCCGGCAATCGAAGTTCAGGATATTGAGACATCATCCTCCCCTTCGAAGGGAAAGAAGAAGTTGAAATATACAGTTCAAAAGGAGAAAGTTGGTGGCACTTCAAAAGTTACGCCTACCCCGCCTGAGAAAGAGGCTTCATCGCAGCATCTGGAAAGTTCCTTAAGGGCTCTATCGAACCTTTCTATTCCCGAAGACATACTTAATTACGGGTTTGATGATCCTGAAGCCCTCAAATTCTCATTACCCATGAAAGGCAATGCAGGAGTTCAACTTCCGGCCCAAGGAGATACCACTCCGATTAGCAAAGATAAACGAACGGGTCCGTCGGAGGGAACACTAGGACACACACGCACATGCGCATTCCATAATATACTTCAAGTCTTTTTCCTATCTCGTGAATTTCCCTTAACTCGTTGTTATCTCCATTCTTTGCAGGTGATATGGGGCATTCTCACGGACTCGATCGCCTTCAGGGCTCTTCTATATTTCATCACTCTGGACGAGATTCTGGTTCAAGCAAACGCAGGGACAAAGGTGACTATGAAGATAGGGACAATCGCCTCCGCGAGTCGTCTCACCGCAAGAAGGCACACTCTCAATCTTCCCAGTCCCGTGATCTTCCTCCTCCAACTGAGCCGGATAGGGAGAAGTCTTTACAGAAGGGTTATCAATCTGATGCTCCTCGAGAACAAAATTCCACTTCATCGAGTACAAGGCAAGTCCAAGAGCAACGGAAAAGAGCGGAATTCTCAAAGCTTCCTCCTCCTACTCCTGCGGTGGACCCAATTGTTGCGGAAAAGATGGTCGATCTTAAGGCCAAGTTTCCAAAAATTTGCTTCGATGGTCTGAAGTTCCTCCCAGCCATTCATCATATTCCCGGGCATGTGAAGCAGAGTGCCATTGCCTGCAATAACGACGTCTATGTTCAACATGACGCGTTTGTGCACTTGGTGGAGAAGGTCTCGGAAGTATCTGTTGAGCGTCAACACGAGATTGACCGTCTGAATCTGGAGGCTGACAGTGATAAGAAAATCATCAAACTCCAAGACGAAGAGATTGCTTCGTATAAGTCAAAGCTAGAAGCCGCTGAACAAAGCGCAAAAAATACTGCCGAGGCAGTTACTCATTTAGAGGCGGCTCACAAAAAAGAGCTTGACGAAGCAGTCCAGCGCAGCGTTGCCCTCGCCCTAGAAAAAGACTCTGTCCAAAAGGAAAGGGACGCGCTCGCCACCCAAGTCAAAGAGCTAAAAGAATTACTCTCCAAGGAGAAGGAGGATAAGGTAGCTGCTCAAGAAGAATCACAACGATACTGTGATGAGATCGTTGCTACCCGACTCCTGAAAACAAAGCTCGATGACGAACTCGCTGGGGTTGAGAAAATGAAGGATGAGGCCCGTGAGGAGGGAAAAAGAGAGGCTGCGGAGGAGATTGATTCTCGCCTCGAGGCGGCCGCGGAAGCCGGCAGGGAAGAGGTCAAAAACATGTTCGACCCGTTGATTGTTGAATATGGAGCCCGCGTCCTTATGCACCGTGACTTAGCATTCTTGGGCGACGGCTACCTTGAGTCCCTAGCCGAGGCCTGGGAAACCTTGATAAGGATCAGGAAGATCGAGTCGGGTTCCGAAGAGGTTGATGAGGAGGCCTTGGTGAAAGAGTTCCTTAGGGGAATGAGCCATCGGATTTATCCGCAGCATTGGCACTTTACAGCAAAGGCTCTCCCCTTCCAAAAGAGAAAGATGGTGAAGCTGGCCCGTTTGGGGTTAATATTACTGCTCTTCATACTGCTGCTCAATCTACTGCCCAATCGGCCAGTCGGCCGACACTTGATCCATTTGAGCAGCATGTTGGTTATGAACCCGAAGACCCCGGGCTCAGTGCTCATGTGCTATCACCTATCTTGGAGGGTGAAACCCCACGCGCCACCGATAGCCAACCGGGACCTGGTAGGAAATTCTTCTTTCTCTAGAAGTTGAAAGATCCCGTCATTTTTTAGCAGTGGCTATTCGTTCTAATGCTCATTCCTTATGTTTTCGTGCAGGTTGCTCTAACGCCGAGCCAACTTCGAGGAACGATGATGCCAAGGAGGAAGCAGAGAAAACAAGCGACGTTGCTCACGTGGGAGTAACTCCCGGTACAGACGCTCAAGTGATCGGGGCGCTAGATGATGACAAACTTGATACTTCATCTCCTGCCGAAGGAAGCGATGAAATTGAAATCACTGGCGCCTCTGAGCATACTTCAGAGATGAGCATGAAGGACCGTCTCGCCGACGAGGAGAAGAAAAAGGTCAAAGTCAAAGTTGAATCTGAAATACTGGAACTCACTGACCCGCGGAACAGACCTTTGAAAATCATTCTCCCGGGCAGGTCCAAACCACTAGATATTCCGTCTCCTACTCCTGACTCTGTTTCTCTAGCAAGCAAAAAGTCCAAGAAAAAGCGTGATGGAGAGGAGTCGTCGGAAACACCAAAGGAAGACAAGAAGAAGAAGTCGAAGAAATAATCGATGCACTTGTTCAACAAGTTTCCTGCTTAAGTTTTGTAATTGTTTTTATCTTCCACAACTTGTAGTTTGTATAGAGAGGTCTGAATTTTGTAGGAGTGATCATGTATCCCCATTTTGGACTTATTGAATAAAGTTTTTAGCTTCTTTTTCGCTTGAGTGATTCTCTTGTCTTTCCTTAGTTTGCTGACTAATTGTAGCCATAACTCAAGTTCTTATGAGTTGCATTATCTCCCGGTCCATTCTCGTGTTGTTCAAACATTTTCTAGACATGGCGTGCTTCTCGTACCACATCTCTCGAGTACTTGGACCTTCCGCTGACTCTAGTCCGCGCTCTGGGGACTTAGAGTACTGCGCTCCGCACTATGGGGATTCAGAGATTTGAAGTCGTTTATACTCTAGTCCGCACTCTGGGGACTTAGAGTACTCCGCTCCGCACTCTGGGGATTCGGAGATTTGAAGTCGTTTATACTCTAGTCCGCGCTCTGGGGACTTAGAGTACTCCGCTCCGCACTCTGGGGATCCAGAGATTTGAAGTCGTTTATACTCTAGTCCGCGCTCTGGGGACTTAGAGTACTCCGCTCCGCGCTCTGGGGATTCGTAGATTTGGAATCGTTTATACTCTAGTCCGCGCTCTGGGGACTTAGAGTATTCCGATCCGCGCTCTGGGGATTCGGAGATTTGGAATTGTTTATACTCTAGTCCGCGCTCTGGGGACTTAGAGTACTCCGATCTGTGCTCTGGGGATTCGGAGGTTTGGAATTGTTTATACTCTAGTCCGCGCTCTGGGGACTTAGAGTACTCCGATCCGCTCTCTGGGGATTCGGAGATTTGGAATTGTTTATACTCTAGTCCGCGCTCTGGGGACTTAGAGTACTCCAATCCGCGCTCTGGGGATTCGGAGATTTGGAATTGTTTATACTCTAGTCCGCGCTCTGGAGACTTAGAGTACTTCGATCCGCGCTCTGGGGATTCGGAGATTTGGAATTGTTTATACTCTAGTCCGCGCTCTGGGGACTTAGAGTACTCCGATCCGCGCTCTGTGGATTCGAAGATTTGGAATTTTTTATACTCTAGTCCGCGCTCTGGGACTTAGAGTACTCCGATCCGCGCTCTGGGGATTCGGAGATTTGGAATTGTTTATACTCTAGTCCACACTCTAGGGACTTAGAGTACTCCGATCCGCGCTCTGGGGATTCGGAGATTTGTAATTGTTTATACTCTAGTCCGCACTCTGGGGACTTAGAGTACTCCGATCCGCGCTCTGGGGATTCGGAGATTTGGAATCGTTTATACTCTAGTCCGCGCTCTGGGGACTTAGAGTACTCCAGTCCGCACTCTGGGGACTTGGAGGTTTAAGTTAAGAGCAGTCGTATTTCCACTCTTTAATTTGTATTCATCTACTGTATCGAGGCTAATGTCGTCGAATGAACAATCGAACCACGTTTGCTCACGGAATGAGATTCTGCCCCCCAGGATGAAGGACGAAATTTGAAAAATGGACGATCGATTCTCGTCCGCATGGTGATTATAGCTCTTCCAATCAAGTCAAGGAAGGAGGTATATGACAGATGGTTGAATCATATCCATGTTGGGTTAGATAGCCAAATCTCTTACAATTTGCTCCGTATCTCCTTCTAGAAAATAAGGATAATAGATTTTTGAGTAGACAAAGTAAGTTGCATATGTTCCAAGGTGCAGTCATGTCCATATATTGACAGTGATGGTTAGCGAGTACGCAGTCTACCATAGCTACTTCAAGTTGGGCTTTCGAACAACCTTTCGTGTTCAGGGTAGGATTTGATGTGTAGATGATCAAATCACGTCCACTTTTGACGGATCCCGGCGTCACTGAGATTCATGAGGGGTATCTGTATTTTGTCGAACTTTGTTCTATGACTCGATTGGAGTGGATGATCGGGCCATATTCATTCCAAGCAGTTTAGGTCTCCAAGTCAAATGTGGAGGTTGATGGATGGATGGTCGGTTGTTCGAATCGATCTTAGGTTGATCATACGAACTCAGATCGTCTTGAAACTTTGGCTTCCCTGGCTTTGATTGTTTTGTCTTGTTAATCGTGGCTCGATCCAGACTCGGACAAAATCCATCGACATCCATAGTGAGCCTTTGTGTAACCGATCTCCAAGACGAACTGTCACTGGTTTCTAATCAAGTTCTTGGTGTCACGGCCTTGCCAAAAGGCGGGATAACATTTGCCCCCCAAAAGACGTCTTGTGTAAACATGACGTGCTTTGAAAAACCGCAGTCTTTCATGCTGAATATTTCCGTTCAGTTGATTACTTGACAGTCGTCTCTCAATCGTTTCGTTGCAATCTTCTTTTAGACAAATGTTCAACTAGCATGCTTTGCTTTGGTTCTGCCCCCAGTTCTGGGGATGAGTATGGAGTTGATGTATGTTTATACTCCGTCTCGCATTCTGGGAGTACGGAGTTGAGTAGATGTTTATACTCCGTCTCGCACTCTGGGAATACAGAGTTGATTAATGTTTATACTCCGTCTCGCACTCTGGGAGTACGGAGTTAATTAACGTTTATACTCCGTCTCACACTCTGGGAGTACGGAGTTAAGTAGATGTTTATACTCCGTCTCGCACTCTGGGAGTACGGAGTTAAGTAACATTTATACTCCGTCTCGCACTCTGGGAGTACGGAGTTAAGTAGATGTTTATACTCCGTCTCGCACTCTGGGAGTACGGAGTTGATTAATGTTTATACTCCGTCTCGCACTCTGGAAGTACGGAGTTGATTAATGTTTATACTCCGTCTCGCACTCTGGGAGTACGGAGTTGATTAATGTTTATACTCCGTCTCGCACTCTGGGAGTACGGAGTTAAGTAGATGTTTATATTCCGTCTCGCACTCTGGGAGTACGGAGTTGATTAATGTTTATACTCCGTCTCGCACTCTGGGAGTACGGAGTTGATTAATGTTTATACTCCGTATCGCACTCTGGGAGTACGGAGTTAAGTAGATGTTTATACTCCGTATCGCACTCTGGGAGTACGAAGTTGATTAATGTTTATACTCCGTCTCGCACTCTGGGAGTACGGAGTTGATTAATGTTTATACTCCGTCTCGCACTCTGGGAGTACGGAGTTAAGTAGATGTTTATACTCTGTCTTGCACTCTGGGAGTACGGAGTTGATTAATGTTTATACTCCGTCTCGCACTCTGGGAGTACGGAGTTGATTAATGTTTATACTCCGTCTCGCACTATGGGAGTACGGAGTTAAGTAGATGTTTATACTCCGTCTCGCACTCTGGGAGTATGGAGTTGATTAATGTTTATACTCCGTCTCGCACTCTTGGAGTACGGAGTTGATTAATGTTTATACTCCGTCTCGCACTCTAGGAGTACGGAGTTAAGTAGATGTTTATACTCCGTCTCGCACTCTGGGAGTACGGAGTTGATTAATGTTTATACTCCGTCTCGCACTCTGGGAGTACGGAGTTGATTAATGTTTATACTCCGTCTCGCACTCTGGGAGTACAGAGTTAAGTAGATGTTTATACTCCGTCTCGCACTTTGGGAGTACGGAGTTGATTAATGTTTATACTCCGTCTCGCACTTTGGGAGTACGGAGTTGATTAATGTTTATACTCCGTCTCGCACTCTGGGAGTACGGAGTTAAGTAGATGTTTATACTCCGAGTTGGACCTTTCCCGAGCTGTCTCCAGACTGCTTCACAGCAATGTTGCTTTTTATTGACTCCTGGACAGGCCCTGGCGCCTTATCTCGTCGTACCCACCTAGCTTCCTCTCTTCTTATGAACTGGTGTGCCTTAGAGTAGAAACGCTCTAGCGTAGCCGGAGGTTTTCCTGCTAGCCAGTCTCCAAACTCAGATTCTAGATCCACACCTCTCATTACAGCCATCAGAATTGCATGGTCATTGGGATTACTGACTTCAGTTGCTGCTATGTGGAACCTTTGTAAATATTCCTTCAACGACTCCTCGGGATTTTGGGTTACACTTGACAGAGACATCACGTCCTTTGGGCGCGTAGTGTGTATCCTGAACTGCTTAATAAACTTCTTTGCCAACTCCTTGAAATTTGATACGGATCGTGGAGGAAGTCGGGTGAACCACATAGTAGCGATCCCAGATAGAGTGATCGGAAAGCACCTACACTTGGTGGCATCATTCGCTCTAGCTGAATCCATCATCCATTCATACCTCATGACGTGCTGTCTGGGGTCAGTCTTCCCTTCATACGCAGGGATAGTAGGCATACTAAACTTCCTGGGGTACGCCGCTTGCAACACAACATCTGTGAACGAAGTATGACTTCTTGACACTCTTCAATCATCATTCGATAACCCCTGATTTTCTTTCATCAACTGCCTGATCATGGCTGTCAGATCTGGTGTCTGTATGGAAGGCGGAAGGTTAGTGTCTGTTCTACGTGCCTGACCATGCAGGTGCCTCCTCTCCTGGCGACCTGCCAATCGTTCGTCCTGAGGTCCGACATCGTTAGCGTTTTGATGATCTGGACCTCCATCCTCCATTTGTACTCCGGTCCTGAAGTTCCCAGCTCTTGCTTGGTTATGGTCTCCAGTCGTCTGAACATCAGCTTCTGCTCGTGCAGCTTCAGTCGTACGTCGTCTGTGCCTGGGAGGTTCATCAGAGGAAGTTGAGCTTTCAGATGATGAGTAAGGAGCGGGATTGCCCCCAGCATTCTGTTGCTGCTGTTGAGTGACTTGTGCCATCAGGTTGGCATTGGCTTGCATCTGCTCTCCTAGTTGTCTCCTACTTTCCCTGAGCTCTCTCATCAAGTCGTTGAACTCTATTCTGGTGACAACTGGAGTTTGGTCCTGAGTGGCAACTCCTGTATTTGGAATTGCTGGTTGATTGCTAGGCCCTGCTTGTTGCACGCTAGCAGTCTCGTGGGCATCCGCATTGTGAGAAGCTAACCTGGTACGTGGTCTTGCCATTGTAGAGTTATTGGTATGAACTATGAGTAGAATCAACGGATGTCCTATCAGTGAGTCGGATCTTCTTTAGGGGATTTGTTCAATCCAGTAGCTTCAAAGCAGATCCTTGAGGTCTGAGAATTCAATTCTCAGTGAAAGCACCAAAGTGTTAGCACCAAAATTGGTCACTAACCTCGTTCAGAAAGATTGTGTAGAGATATAAGTGATGAAAGTAAATTAAACAGAGAAGACAATGCTAATTTAAATGCAGAAAGTAAGAACACCAAATTTATAGTGGTTCAGCGTAATTGCCTACGTCCACTTCGTTCAACTTTATTGATTTCCTTTATGGTTGATTACAAATACAATTTGTGAATCAAATGCTTGAGTGAAGTTGTTGAGTAGAGAAGATGAGTCTTGAAAATGGCAGTCTCCCCGGTGTTTTCTCTCCAAAAAAGGATCCATTCCACTGTGACCCTGCCCCTCTATTTATAGACAAAGATGGGCTGGACTTCCCAAGTGGGCTGATGGCCGAACACTCCAGCCCGAGTACAGTGGTCGCTGTATGCCGAGCATGGTTTGCCGAACGCCGCTACGCCGAACCATTCCTTCTATGCCGAACGGTGTGTTGGTGTCGTGGGAAGTGTAGGATGGTTGTCTGTTGAGGCCGAACGTGCCTCCATCTCAAGCTCTTGAACGAACGGTGTATGCAGGCCGAACGATACCGGTATCTTGAGTAGTTGTGCATACTGAATGTCTTCTGGATGTCGAGTACTACGCCGAACACCATGGGATGTCGAGTACTCCTGTTGCCGAGTACTACGCCGAGTACCTTGGGATGCCGAGTACTCCTGTTGCCGAGTACAACGCCGAGTACTTTGGGATGCCGAGCGATCTTGATGCCGAGTTCTCCTATCACCGAGTTCTAATGATGCCGAACGCTAGCGCTGAGCATTGGTTGTCGCCGAGTGCCAGTTGACGCCGAACACTACTGGATGCCGGACACTATGGATGCTGTGTACTTCGCCGAACACTGCTGGATGCCGGACACTATGGATGCTGTGTACTTCGCCGAACACTCCTAGATGCCAAGTGCGTCGCCGAACACTGCTGGATGCCGGACAGTCTGAGATGCCGAGCACTAGTTGCCTGGTCAAATCTCCAGGAAACACACGGTGATCCTGTTTTAACGTAAAAATTCACGTGACATAAAAAAGAAGGCCAAAAAACTTCAAAGACCCGATTGAGGTTCGGATAGCCTTTTGTGGGTATGAAACAATCCGTTGACTGCTTACAGCTGTCAAAGCCGTAGAACTCACTGAGAGCTTCGTTTTGACTGGTTATGGCTCCCGTAACTCTAAACGAGCCAACAGTTATGGCCGTCCGAAGAATCGATATCCACAGGGTGCAACATCCGCGGTGCAAGGTGCAACATTCGTCCAAAAAACCAAAACAGCGCCGTGCGACTTTTAGAAGTGGGTGTAGGGATTTGAAATGGAACAGTACAATGGTGCACAACTCTCTAGGGTAGGTAAATCAAAGACCAGTCACGGTGATCCCGTTTTAACGTAAAAATTCATGTGATGGAAAAAAGAAGGCCAAAAAACTTCAGAGACCCGATTGAGGTTCGGATAGCCTTTTTCGGGTATGAGACTATACGTTGACAGCTTACAGCGATCAAAACCGTTGAACTCACTGAGAGCTTCGTTTTGACTGGTTATGGCTCCCGTAACTCTAAACGAGCCAGTAGTTATGGCCGTCCGAAGAATCGATATCCATAGTGTGCAACATCCGCGATGCAAGGTGCAACATTGGTCCAAAAAGGCAAAACAGCGCCGTGCGACTTTTAGAAGTGGGTGCAGGGATTTGAAATGGAATAGTACCATGGTGCACCACTCTCCAGGGTAGGTAAGTCGAAGACCAGCCACGATGATACCGTTTTAACGTAAAAATTCACGTGACGGAAAAAAGAAGGCCAAAAAACTTCAGAGACCCGATTGAGGTTCGGATAGCCTTTTTTGGGTATGAAACAATCCGTTGACGATTTAAGGCTATCAAAGCCGTAGAACTCACTGAGAGCTTTGTTTTGACTGGTTATGGCACCCGAAACTCTAAACGAGCCAATAGTTATGGACGTCCGAAGAATCGATATCCAAAGGGTGCAACATCCGCGGTGCAAGGTGCAACATTCGTCCAAAATGTCAAAACAGCGCCGTGCGACTTTTAGAAGTGGGTGCAAGGATTTGAAATGGAACAATACCATGGTGCACCACTCTCCAGGGTAGGTAAATCGATGACCAGCCACGGTTATCCCGTTTTAACGTAAAAATTCACGTGACGGAAAAAAGAAGGCCAAAAAACTTCAAAGGCCCGATTGAGGTTCGGATAGCCTTTTTTGGGTATGAAACAATGCGTTGACGGCTTACAGCCGTCAAAGCCGTAGAACTCACTGAGAGCTTCGTTTTGACTGTTTATGGCTCCCGTAACTCTAAACGAGCCAACAGTTATGGCCGTCTGAAGAATCGATATCCATAGGGTGCAACATCCGCGGTGCAAGGTGCAACATTCGTCCAAAAAGCCAAAACAGCGCCGTGCGACTTTTAGAAGTGGGTGCAGGGATTTGAAATGGAACAGTACCATGGGGCAGCACTCTCCAGGGTAGGTAAATCAAAGACCAGCCACGGTGATCTCGTTTTAACATAAAACTACACGTGACGGAAACAAGAAGGCCAAAAAACTTCAAAGACCCGATTGTGGTTCGGATAGCCTTTTTTGGGTATGAAACAATCCGTTGATGGCTTATAGCCGTCAAAGCCGTAGAACTCATTGAGAGCTTCGTTTTGACTGGTTATGGCTCCCGTAACTCTAAACGAGCCAGAAGTTATGGCCGTCCGAAGAATCGATATCCACAGGGTGCAACATCCACGGTGCAAGGTGCAACATTCGTCCAAAAAGCCAAAACAGCGCCGTGCGACTTTTAGAAGTGGGTGTAGGGATTTAAAATGGAACAGTACCATGGGGCAGCACTCTCCAGGGTAGGTAAATCGAAGACCAGTCACGGTGATCCCGTTTTAACGTAAAAATTCACGTGACGAAAAAAAGAAGGCCAAAAAACTTCAAAGACCCGATTGAGGTTCGGATAGCCTTTTTTGGGTATGAGACTATCCGTTGACAGCTTACAACGATCAAAGCCATAGAACTCACTGAGAGCTTCGTTTTGACTGGTTATGGCTCCCGTAACTCCAAACGAGCCAGTAGTTATGGTCGTCCGAAGAATCGATATTCATAGGGTGCAACATCCGCGGTGCAAGGTGCACATTCGTCCTAAAAGCCAAAACAGCATCGTGCGACTTTTAGAAGTGGGTGTAGGGTTTTGAAATGGAACAGTACCATGGTGCACAACTCTCCAGGGTAGGTAAATCGAAGACCAGCCACGGTGATCCCGTTTTAACGTAAAAATTCACGTGACGGAAAAAAGAAGGCCAAAAAACTTCAGAGACCCGATTGTGGTTCGGATAGCCTTTTTTGGGTATGAAACAATCCGTTGATGGCTTACATCAGTCAAAGCCGTAGAACTCACTGAGAGCTTCGTTTTGACTGGTTATGGCTCTGTAACTCTAAACGAGCCAACAGTTGTGGCCGTCCGAAGAATCGATATCCACAATGTGCAACATCCGCGGTGCAAGGTGCAACATTCGTCCAAAAAGCCAAAACAGCGTCGTGCGACTTTTAGAAGTGGGTGCAGGGATTTGAAATGGAACAGTACCATGGTGCACCACTCTCTAGGGTAAGTAAATCGAAGACCAGCAACGGTGATCCCGTTTTAACGTAAAAATTCACGTGACAAAAAAAAGAAGGCCAAAAAACTTCAGAGACCCGATTGAGCTTCGAATAGCCTTTTTTGGGTATGAAACAATCCGTTGACGGCTTACAGCCGTCAAAGCCGTAGAACTCATTGAGAGCTTCGTTTTGACTGGTTATGGCTCCCGTAACTCTAAACGAGCCAACAGTTATGGCCGTTCAAAGAATCGATATCCACTGGTTGCAACATCCGCGGTGCAAGGTGCAACATTCGTCCAAAATGCCAAAACAGTGCCGTGCGACTTTTAGAAGTGGGTGCAGGGATTTGAAATGGAACAGTACCATGGGGCAGCACTCTCCAGGGTAGGTAAATCGAAGACTAGCCACGGTGATCTCGTTTTAACGTAAAACTTCACGTGACGGAAACAAGTAGGCCAAAAAACTTCAGAGACCCGATTGTGGTTCGGATAGCCTTTTTTGGGTATGAAACAATCCGTTGACGGCTTACAGCCGTTAAAGCAGTTGAACTCACTGAGAGCTTCGTTTTGACTGGTTATGGCTCCCGTAACTCTAAACGAGCCAGCAGTTATGGCCGTCCGAAGAATCGATATCCACAGGGTGCAACAGCCGCGGTGCAAGGTGCAACATTCGTCTAAAAAGCCAAAACAGTGTCGTGCGACTTTTAGAAGTGGGTGCAGGGATTTGAAATGGAACAGTACCAAGGGGCAGCACTCTCCAGGGTAGGTAAATCGAAGACCAGTCACGGTGATCCCGTTTTAACGTAAAAATTCACGTGACGAAAAAAAGAAGGCCAAAAAACTTCAAAGACCCGATTGAGGTTCGGAGAGCCTTTTTTGGGTATGAAACAATCCATTGATGGCTTACAACCGTCAAAGCCGTAGAACTCACTAAGAGCTTCATTTTGCCTGGTTATGGCTCCCGTAACTCTAAACGAGCCAACAGTTATGGCCGTCCGAAGAATCGATATCCACAGGGTGCTACATCCGCGGTGCAAGGTGCAACATTCGTCCAAAAAGCCAAAACAGCGCCGTGCGACTTTTAGAAGTAGGTGCATGGATTTGAAATGGAACAGTACCATGGGGCACACTCTCTAGGGTAGGTAAATCGAAGACCAGCCACGGTGATCCCGTTTTAACGTAAAAATTCACGTGACGGAAAAAAGAAGGCCAAAAAACTTCAGAGACCCGATTGAGGTTCGGATGGCCTTTTTTGGGTATGAAACAATCTGTTGATGGCTTACAGCCGTCAAAGACGTAGAACTCACTGAGAGCTTCGTTTTGACTGGTTATGGCTCCTGTAACTCTAAACGAGCCAACAGTTATGGCCGTCCGAAAAATCGATATCCACAGGGTGCAACATCCGCGGTGCAAGGTGCAACATTCGTCCAAAAAGCCAAAACAGCGACGTGCGACTTTTAGAAGTGGGTGCAGGGATTTGAAATGGAACAGTACCATGGGGCAGCACTCTCCAGTGTAGGTAAATCGAAGACCAGCCACGGTGATCTCATTTTAACGTAAAACTTCATGTGACGGAAACAAGAAGGCCAAAAAACTTCAAAGACCCGATTGTGGTTCGGATAGCCTTTTTTGGGTATGAAACAATCCATTGACGGCTTACAGCCGTCAAAGCCGTAGAACTCACCGAGAGCTTCGTTTTGACTGGTTATGGCTCCCGTAACTCTAAACGAGCCAGTAGTTATGGCCGTCCAAAGAATCGATATCCACAAGGTGCAACATCCGCGGTGCAAGGTGCAACATTCGTCCAAAAAGCCAAAACAGCGCCGTGCGACTTTTAGAAGTGGGTGTAGGGATTTAAAATGGAACAGTACCGTGGGGCAGCACTCTCCAGGGTAGGTAAATCGAAGACCAGTCACGGTGATCCCGTTTTAACATAAAAATTCAGGTGATGGAAAAAAGAAGGCCAAAAAACTTCAGAGACCCGATTGTGGTTCGGATAGCCTTTTTTGGGTATGAAATAATCCCTTGACTGCTTACAGCTGTCAAAGCCGTAGAACTCACTGAGAGCTTCGTTTTGACTGGTTATGGCTTCCGTAACTCTAAACGAGCCAGCAGTTATGGCCGTCCGAAGAATCGATATCCACAGGGTGCAACATCCGCGGTGCAAGGTGCAACATTCGTCCAAAAATCCAAAACAGCGCCGTGCGAATTTTAGAAGTGGGTGTAGGGATTTGAAATGGAACAGTACCATGGTGCACCACTCTCCAGGGTAGGTAAATCGAAGACCAGCCACGGTGATCTCGTTTTAACGTAAAAATTCATGTGACGGAAAAGAGAAGGCCAAAAAACTTCAGAGACCCGATTGTGGTTCGGATAGCCTTTTTTGGGTATGAAACAATTCGTTGACGACTTACAACTGTCACAGCCGTAGAACTCACTGAGAGCTTCGTTTTGACTGGTTATGGCTCCCGTAACTCTAAACGAGCCAACAGTTATGGCCGTCCGAAGAATCGATATACACAGGGTGCAACATCCGCGGTGCAAGGAGCAACATTCGTCCAAAAAGCCAAAACAGCGCCGTGCGACTTTTAGAAGTGGGTGCAGGGATTTGAAATGGAACAGTACCATGGGGCAGCACTCTCCAAGGTAGGTAAGTCGAAGACCAGCCACGGTGATCCCGTTTTAGCGTAAAAATTCACGTTGTGGTTCGGATAGCCTTTTTTGGGTATGAAACAATCCATCGGCGGCTTATAGCTATCAAAGCCGTAGAACTCACAGAGAGCTTCGTTTTGACTGGTTATGGCTCCCGTAACCCTAAACGAGCCAAGAGTTATGGCCGTCCGAAGAATCGATATCCACAGGGTGCAACATCCGCGGTGCAAGGTGCAACATTCGTCCAAAAAGCCAAAACAGCGCCGTGCGACTTTTAGAAGTGGGTGCAAGGATTTGAAATGGAATAGTACCATGGTGCACCACTCTCCAGGGTAGGGAAATCGAAGACCAGCCACGGTGATCCCGTTTTAACGTAAAAATTCACTTGACGGAAAAAAGAAGGCCAAAAAACTTCAGAGACCCGATTGAGGTTCGGATAGCCTTTTTTGGGTATGAAACAATCCGTTGACGGCTTACTGCCGTCAAAGCCGTAGAACTCACTGAGTGCTTTGTTTTGACTGGTTATGGCTCCCGTAACTCTAAACGAGCCAACAGTAATGGCTGTCCGAAGAATCGATATCCACAGAGTGCAACATCCGCGGTGCAAGGTGCAACATTCGTCCAAAAAGCCAAAACAGCGTCGTGCGACTTTTAGAAGTGGGTGCAGGGATTTGAAATGGAACAGTACCATGGGGAATCACTCTCCAGGGTAGGTAAATCGAAGACCAGCCACGGTGATCTCGTTTTGACGTAAAACTTCACGTGACGGAAACAAGAAGGCCAAAAAACTTTAGAGACCCGATTGTGGTTCGGATAGCCTTTTTTGGGTATGAAACAATCCGTTGATGGCTTATAGCTGTCAAAGCCGTAGAACTCACTATGAGATTTGTTTTGACTGGTTATGGCTCCCGTAACTCTAAACGAGCCAACAGTTATGGACGTCCGAAGAATCGATATCCATAGGGTGCAACATCCGCGGTGCAAGGTGCAACATTCGTCCAAAAAGCCAAAACAGCACCGTGCGACTTTTAGAAGTGGGTGCAGGGATTTGAAATGGAACATTACCATGGGGCAGCACTCTCTAGGGTAGGTAAATCGAAGACCAGCCACGGCAATCCCGTTTTAACGTAAAAATTCACGTGACGAAAAAAAGAAGGCCAAAAAACATCAGAGACCGGATTTTGGTTCGGATAGCCTTTTTTGGGTATGAAACAATCCGTTGACGGCTTACAGCTGTCAAAGCCGTAGAACTCACTGAGGGCTTCGTTTTGGCTGGTTATGGCTCCCGTAACTCTAAACGAGCCAACAATTATGGTCGTCCGAAGAATCGATATCCACAGGGTGCAACATCCGCGGTGCAAGGTGCAACATTCGTCCAAAAAGCCAAAACAGCTCCGTGCGACTTTTAGAAGTGGGTGCAGGGATTTGAAATGGAACAGTACAGTGGTGCACAAGTCTCCAGGGTAGGTAAATCGATGACCAGCCACGGTGATCCCGTTTTAACGTAAAAATTCACGTAACGGAAAAAAGAAGGCCAAAAAACTTCAGAGACCCGATTGTGGTTCGGATAGCCTTTTTTGGGTATGAAACAATCCGTTGATGGCTTACAGCTTTCAAAGCCGTAGAACTCACTAAGAGCTTCGTTTTGACTGGTTATGGCTCCCGTAACTCTAAACGAGCAAACAGTTATGGCCGTCCGAAGAATCGCTATCCACAGGGTGCAACATCCGCGGTGCAAGGTGCAACATTCGTCCAAAAAGACAGAACTGCGCCGTGCGACTTTTAAAGTGGGTGTAGGGATTTGAAATGGAACAGTACCATGGTGCACCACTCTCTAGTGTAGGTAAATCGAAGACCAGCAACGGTTGTCCCGTTTTAACGTAAAAATTCACGTGACGGAAAAAAGAAGGCCAAAAAACTTCGGAGACCCGATTGAGGTTCGGATAGCCTTTTTTGGGTATGAAACAATCCGTTGATGGATTACAGCCATCAAAGCCGAAGAACTCACAGAGAGCTTCGTTTTGACTGGTTATGGCTCCCGTAACTCTAAACGAGCCAACAGTTATGGTCGTCCGAAGAATCGATATCCATAGGGTGCAACATCCGCGGTTCAAGGTGCAACATTTGTCCAAAAAGCCAAAACAGCGCCGTGCGACTTTTAGAAGTGGGTGCAGGGATTTGAAATGGAACAGTACCATGGGGCAGCACTCTCCAGGGTAGGTAAATCGAAGACCAGCCATAGTGATCCCGTTTTAACGTAAAACTTCACGTGACGGAAACAAGAAGGCCAAAAAACTTCAGAGACCCAATTGTGGTTCGGATAGCCTTTTTTGGGTATGAAACAATTCGTTGACGGCTTACAGCGGTCAAGGCCGTAGAACTCATTGAGAGCTTCGTTTTGACTGGTTATGGCTCCCGTAACTCTAAACGAGCCAACAGTTATGGCCGTCCGAAGAAACGATATCCACAGGGTGCAACATCCGCGGTGCAAGGTGCAACATTCGTCCAAAAAGACAAAACTACGCCGTGCGACTTTTAGAAGTGGGTGTAGAGATTTGAAATGGAACAGTACCATGGGGCAGTACTCTCTAGGGTAGGTAAATCGAAGACCAGCCATAGTGATCCCGTTTTAACGTAAAACTTCACGTGACGAAAACAAGAAGGCCAAAAAACTTCAGAGACCCAATTGTGGTTCGGATAGCCTTTTTTGGGTATGAAACAATTCGTTGACGGCTTACAGCGGTCAAGGCCGTAGAACTCATTGAGAGCTTCGTTTTGACTGGTTATGGCTCCCGTAACTCTAAACGAGCCAACAGTTATGGCCGTCCGAAGAAACGATATCCACAGGGTGCAACATCCGCGGTGCAAGGTGCAACATTCGTCCAAAAAGACAAAACTACGCCGTGCGACTTTTAGAAGTGGGTGCAGGGATTTGAAATGGAACAGTATCATGGTGCACCACTCTCTAGTGTAGGTAAATCGAAGACCAGCAACGGTTATCCCGTTTTAACGTAAAAATTCACGTGACGGAAAAAAGAAGGCCAAAAAACTTCAGAGACCCGATTGTGGTTCGGATAGCCTTTTTTGGGTATGAAACAATCCGTCGATGGCTTACAACCATCAAAGCCGTAGAACTCACTGAGAGCTTCGTTTTGACTGGTTATGGCTCCCGTAACCCTAAACGAGCCAACAGTTATGGCCGTCCGAAGAATCGATATCCACAGGGTGCAACATCCGCGGTGCAACGTGCAACATTCGTCCAAAAAGCCAAAACAGCGTCGTGCGACTTTTAGAAGTGGGTGTAGAGATTTGAAATGGAACAGTACCATGGGGCAGTACACTCTAGGGTAGGTAAATCGAAGACCAGCCATAGTGATCCCGTTTTAACGTAAAACTTCACGTGACGGAAACAAGAAGGCCAAAAAACTTCAGAGACCCAATTGTGGTTCGGATAGCCTTTTTTGGGTATGAAACAATTCGTTGACGGCTTACAGCGGTCAAGGCCGTAGAACTCATTGAGAGCTTCGTTTTGACTGGTTATGGCTCCCGTAACTCTAAACGAGCCAACAGTTATGGCCGTCCGAAGAAACGATATCCACAGGGTGCAACATCCGCGGTGCAAGGTGCAACATTCGTCCAAAAAGACAAAACTACGCCGTGCGACTTTTAGAAGTGGGTGCAGGGATTTGAAATGGAACAGTATCATGGTGCACCACTCTCTAGTGTAGGTAAATCGAAGACCAGCAACGGTTATCCCGTTTTAACGTAAAAATTCACGTGACGGAAAAAAGAAGGCCAAAAAACTTCAAAGACCCGATTGAGGTTCGGATAGCCTTTTTTGGGTATGAAACAATCCGTTGATGGCTTACAGCCGTCAAAGCCGTAGAACTCACTGAGAGCTTCGTTTTGACTGGTTATGGCTGTCGTAACTCTAAACGAGCCAACAGTTATGGTCGTCCGAAGAATCGATATCCATAGGGTGCAACATCCGCGTTGCAAGGTGCAACATTCGTCCAAAAAGCCAAAACAGCGCCGTGCGACTTTTAGAAGTGGGTGCAGGGATTTGAAATGGAACAGTACCATGGGGAAGCACTCTACAGGGTAGGTAAATCGAAGACCTGCCACGGTGATCTCGTTTTAACGTAAAAATTCATGTGACGGAAAAAAGAAGGCCAAAAAACTTCAGAGACCCGATTGAGGATCGGAGAGCCTTTTTTGGGTATGAAACAATCCGTTGACGGCTTACAGCCGTCAAAGCCGTAGAACTCACTGAGAGCTTCATTTTGACTGGTTATGGCTCCCATAACTCTAAACGAGCCAACAATTATGGTCGTCCGAAGAATCGATATCCACAGGGTGTAACATCCGCGGTGCAAGGTGCAACATTCGTCCAAAAAGCCAAAACAGCGCCGTGCGACTTTTAGAAGTGGGTGCAGGGATTTGAAATCGAACAGTACCATGGGGCAGCACTCTCCAGGGTAGGTAAATCGAAGACCAGCCACGGTGATCCCATATTAACGTAAAAATTCACGTGACGGAAAAAAGAAGGCCAAAAAACTTCATAGACCCGATTGAGGTTCGGATGGCCTTTTTTGGGTATGAAACAATCCGTTGATGGCTTACAGCCGTCAAAGCCGTAGAACTCACTAAGAGCTTCGTTTTGACTGGTTATGGCTCCTGTAACTCTAAACGAGCCAACAGTTATGGTCGTCCGAAGAATCGATATCCACAGGGTGCAACATCCGTGGTGCAAGGTGCAACAATCGTCCAAAAAGCCAAAACAGCGCCGTGCGACTTTTAGAAGTGGGTGCAGGGATTTGAAATGGAACAGTACCATGGGGCAGCACTCTCCAGGGTAGGTAAATCGAAGACCAGCCACAGTGATCTCGTTTTAACGTAAAACTTCACGTGACAGAAACAAGAAGGCCAAAAAACTTCAAAGACCCGATTGTGGTTCGGATAGCCTTTTTTGGGTATGAAACAATCCGTTGACGGCTTACAGCTGTCAAAGCCGTAGAACTCACTGAGAGCTTCGTTTTGACTGGTTATGGCTCCCGTAACTCAAAACGAGCCAGTAGTTATGGCCGTCCGAAGAATCGATATCCACAGGGTGCAACATCCGCGGTGCAAGGTGCTACATTCGTCCAAAAAGCCAAAACAGCGCCGTGCGACTTTTAGAAGTCGGTGTAGGGATTTAAAATGGAACAGTACTGTGGGGCAGCACTATCCAGGGTATGTAAATCGAAGACCAGTTACGGTGATCCCGTTTTAAAGTAAAAATTCAGGTGACGGAAAAAAGAAGGCCAAAAAACTTCAGAGACCCGATTGTGGTTCGGATAGCCTTTTTTGGGTATGAAATAATCCCTTGACAGCTAACAGTTGTCAAAGCCGTAGAACACACTGAGAGCTTCGTTTTGACTGGTAATGGCTCCCGTAACTCTAAACAAGCCAGCAGTTATGGCCGTCCGAAGAATCGATATCCACAGGGTGCAACATCCACGGTGCAAGGTGCAACATTCGTCCAAAAAGCCAAAACAGCGCGGTGCGAATTTTAGAAGTGGGTGTAGGGATTTGAAATGGAATAGTACCATGGTTGACCGCTCTCCAGGGTAGGTAAATCGAAGACCAGCCACGGTGATCCCATTTTAACGTAAAAATTCACGTGACGGAAAAGAGAACGCCAAAAAACTTCAGAGACCCGATTGTGGTTCGGATAGCCTTTTTTGGGTATGAAATAATCCGTTGACGGCTTACAACTGTCACAGTCGTAGAACTCACTGAGAGCTTCGTTTTGACTGGTTATGGCTCCCGTAACTCTAAACGAGCCAACAGTTATGGTCGGCCGAAGAATCGATATCCACAGGGTGCAACATCCGCGGTGCAAGGTGCAACATTCGTCCAAAAAGCCAAAACAGCGCCGTGCGACTTTTAGAAGTGGGTGCAGGGATTTGAAATGGAACAGTACCATGGGGCAGCACTCTCCAGGGTAGGTAAGTCGAAGACCAGCCACGGTGATCCCGTTTTAACGTAAAAATTCACATTGTGGTTCGGATAGCCTTTTTTGGGTATGAAACAATCCGTTGGCGGCTTACAGCTATCAAAGCCGTAGAACTCACAGAGAGCTTCGTTTTGACTGGTTATGGCTCCCGTAACTTTAAACAAGCCAACAGTTATGGCCGTCCGAAGAATCGATATCCACAGGGTGCAACATCCGTGGTGCAAGGTGCAACATTCGTCCAAAAAGCCAAAACAGCGCCGTGCGACTTTTAGAAGTGGGTGTAGGGATTTGAAATGGAACGGTACCATGGTGCACCACTCTCCATGGTAGGGAAATCGAAGACCAGCCACGGTGATCCCGTTTTAACGTAAAAATTCACGTGACGGAAAAAAGAAGGCCAAAAAACTTCAGAGACCCGATTGAGGTTCGGATAGTCTTTTTTAGGTATGAAACAATCCGTTGACAGCTTACTGCTGTGAAAGTCGTAGAACTCACTGAGAGCTTCGTTTTGACTGGTTATGGCTCCCGTAACTCTAAACGAACCAACAGTAATGGCTGTCCGAAGAATCGATATCCATAGAGTGCAACATCCGCGGTGCAAGGTGCAACATTCGTCCAAAAAGCCAAAACAGCGCCGTGCGACTTTTAGAAGTAGGTGTAGGGATTTGAAATGGAACAGTACCATGGGGCAGCACTCTCCAGGGTAGGTAAATCGAAGACCAGCCACGGTGATCTCGTTTTAACGTAAAACTTCACGTGACGGAAACAAGAAGGCCAAAAAACTTCAGAGACCCGATTGTGGTTCGGATAGCCTTTTTTGGGTATGAAACAATCTGTTGACGGTTTACAGCAGTCAAAGCCGTAGAACTCATTGAGAGCTTCGTTTTGACTGGTTATGGCTCCCGTAACTCTAAACGAGCCAACAGTTATGGCCGTCCGAAGAATCGATATCCATAGGGTGCAACATCCGCGGTGCATGGTACAACATTCGTCCAAAAAGACAAAACTGCGCCGTGCGACTTTTAGAAGTGGGTGCAGGGATTTGAAATGGAACAGTACCATGGTGCACCACTCTCTAGTGTAGGTAAATCGAAGACCAGCAACGGTTATCCCGTTTTAACGTAAAAATTCACGTGACGGAAAAAAGAAGGCCAAAAAGCTTCAGAGACCCGATTGAGGTTCGGATAGCCTTTTTTGGGTATGAAACAATCCGTTGATGGATTATAGCCATCAAAGCCGTAGAACTCACTGAGTGCTTCGTTTTGACTGGTTATGGCTCCCGTAACTCTAAACGAGCCAACAGTTATGGTCGTCCGAATAATCGATATCCATAGGGTGCAACATCCGCGGTGCAAGGTGCAACATTAGTCCAAAAAGCCAAAACAGCACCGTGCGACTTTTATAAGTGGGTGCAGGGATTTGAAATGGAACAGTACCATGGGGCAGCACTCTCCAGGGTAGGTAAATCGAAGACCTGCCACGGTGATCTCGTTTTAACGTAAAACTTCACGTGACGGAAACAAGAAGGCCAAAAAACTTCAGAGACCCGATTGTGGTTCGGATAGCCTTTTTTGGGTATGAAACAATCCGTCGACGGCTTACAGCTGTCAAAGCCGTAGAACTCACTGAGAGCTTCATTTTGACTGGTTATGGCTCCCGTAACTCTAAACGAGCCAACAGTTATGGCCGTCCGAAGAATCGATATCCACAGGGTGCAACATCCGCGGTGCAACGTGCAACATTTGTCCAAAAAGCCAAAACAGCACCGTGCGACTTTTAGAAGTGGGTGTAGGGATTTGAAATGGAACAGTACAATGGGGCAGCACTCTCCAGGGTAGGTAAATCGAAGACCAGCCACAGTGATCCCGTTTTAACGTAAAAATTCACGTGATGGAAAAAAGAAGGCAAAAAAACTTCAGAGACCCGATTGAGGTTCGGATAGCCTTTTTTGGGTATGAAACAATCCGTTGACGGCTTACAGCCGTCAAAGCCGTAGAACTCACTAAGAGCTTCGTTTTGACTGGTTATGGCTCCCGTAACTCTAAACGAGCCAACAGTTATGGCCGTCCGAAGAATCGATATCCATATGGTGCAACATCCGCGGTGCAAGGTGCAACATTCGTCCAAAAAGCCAAAACAGCACTGTGCGACTTTTAGAAGTGGGTGTAAGGATTTGAAATTGAACAGTACCATGGTGCACAGCTCTCCAGCGTAGGTAAATCGAAGACCAGCCACGGTGATACAGTTTTAACGTAAAAATTCACGTGACGGAGAAAATAAGGCAAAAAAACTTCAAAGACCCGATTGTGGTTCGGATAGCATTTTTTGGGTATGAAACAATCCGTTGACGGCTTACAGCTGTCAAAGCCGTAGAACTCACTAAGAGCTTCGTTTTGACTGGTTATGGCTTCCGTAACTCTAAACGAGCCAACAGTTATGGCCGTCCGAAGAATCGACAGCACAGGGTGCAACATCCGCGGTGCAAGGTGCAACATTCGTCCAAAAAGCCAAAACAACGCCGTGCGACTTTGAGAAGTGGTTGCAGGGATTTGAAATGGAACAGTACCATGGTGCACCACTCTCCAGGGTAGGTAAGTCGAAGACCAGCCACGGTGATCCCGTTTTAACGTAAAAATTCACGTGACGGAAAAAAGAAGGCCAAAAAACTTCAGAGACCCGATTGAGGTTCGGATAGCCTTTTTTGGGTATGAAACAATCCATTGACGGCTTACAGTTGTAAAAGCCATAGAACTCACTGAGAGCTTCGTATTGACTGTTTATGGCTCCCGTAACTCTAAACGAGCCAACAGTTATGGCCGTCCGAAGAATCGATACCCGCAGGGTGCAACATCCGCGGTGCAAGGTGCAACATTCGTCCAAAAAGTCAAAACAGCGCCGTGCGACTTTTAGAATTGGGTGCAGGGATTTGAAATGGAACAGTACCATGGTGCACCACTCTCCAGAGTAGGTAAATCGAAGACCAGCAACGGTGATCCCGTTTTAACGTAAAAATTCACGTGACGGAAAAAAGAAGGCCAAAAAACATCAAAGACCCGATTGAGGTTCGGATAGCCTTTTTTGGGTATGAAACAATCCGTTGATGGCTTACAGCCATCAAAGCCGTAGAACTCACTGAGAGCTTCGTTTTGACTGGTTATGACTCCCGTAACTCTAAACAAGCCAACAGTAATCGCCGTCCGAAGAATCGATATCCACAGGGTGCAACATCCGCGGTGCAAGGTGCAACATTCGTCCAAAAAGCCAAAACAGCGCCGTGCGACTTTTAGAAGTGGGTGCAGGGATTTGAAATGGAACAGTACCATGGTGCACCACTCTCCAGGGTAGGTAAATCAAAGACCAGCAACGGTGTTCCCGTTTTAACGTAAAAATTCACGTGACGGAAAAAAGAAGGCCAAAAAACTTCAGAGACCCGATTGAGGTTCGAATAGCCTTTTTTGGGTATGAAACAATCCGTTGACGGCTTACAGCCATCAAAGCCGTAGAACTCACTGAGAGCTTCGTTTTGACTGGTTATGGCTCCTGTAAATCTAAACGAGCCAACAGTAATGGCCGTCCGAAGAATCGATATCCACAGGGTGCAACATCCGCTGTGCAAGGTGCAACATTCATCCAAAAAGCCAAAACATCGCCGTGTGACTTTTAGAAGTGGGTGCGGGGATTTGAAATGGAACAGTACCATGGTGCACCACTCTCCAGTGTAGGTAAATCGAAGACCAGCAAAGGTGATCCCGTTTTAACGTAAAAATTCACGTGACGGAAAAAAGAAGGCCAAAAAATTTCAGAGACCCGATTGAGGTTCGGATAGCCTTTTATGGGTATGAAACAATCTGTTGACGGCTTACAGCCGTCAAAGCCGTAGAACTCAATGAGAGCTTCGTTTTGACTGGTTATGTCTCCCGTAACTCTAAACGAGCCAACAGTAATGGCCGTCCGAAGAATCGATATCCACAGGGTGCAACATCCGCGGTGCAAGGTGCAACATTCGTCCAAAAAGCCAAAACAGCACCGTGCGACTTTTAGAAGTGGGTGCAGGGATTTGAAATGGAACAGTACCATGGTGCACCACTCTCCAGGGTAGGTAAATCGAAGACCAGCTACGGTGATCCCGTTTTAAAGTAAAAATTCACGTGATGGAAAAAAAAGGCCAAAAAACTTCAAAGACCCGATTGAGGTTCGGATAGCCTTTTTTGGGTATGAAACAATCCGTTGACGGCTTACAGTTGTCAAAGCCGTATAACTCACTGAGAGCTTCGTTTTGACTGGTTATGGCTCTTGTAACTCTAAACGAGCCAACAGTAATGGCCGTCCGAAGAATCGATATCCACAGGGTGCAACATCCGCGGTGCAAGGTGCAACATTCGTCCAAAAAGCTAAAACAGTGCCGTGCGACTTTTAGAAGTGGGTGCAGGGATTTGAAATGGAACAGTACCATGGGGCAGCACTCTCCAGGGTAGGTAAATCGAAGACCAGCCACGGTGATCTCGTTTTAACGTAAAAATTCACGTGACGGAAAAAAGAAGGCCAAAAAACTTCAAAGCCCCGATTGAGTTTCGGATAGCCTTTTTTGGGTATGAAACAATCCGTTGACGGCTTACAGCCATCAAAGCCGTAGAACTCACTAAGAGCTTCGTTTTGACTGGTTATGGCTCCCGTAACTCTAAACGAGCCAACAGTTATGGCCGTCCGAAGAATCGATATCCACAGGGTGCAACATCCGCGGTGCAACGTGCAACATTCGTCCAAAAAGCCAAAACAGCGCCGTGCGACTTTTAGAAGTAGGTGTAGGGATTTGAAATGGAACAAAACCAAGGAGCATCACTCTCCAGGGTAGGTAAATCGAAGACCAGCAACGGTGATCCCGTTTTAACGTAAAAATTCACGTGACGGAAAAAAGAAGGCCAAAAAACTTCAAAGACCCGATTGAGGTTCGGATAGCCTTTTTTGGGTATGAAACAATCCGTTGACGGCTTACAGCCGTCAAAGCCGTAGAACTCACTGAGAGCTTCGTTTTAACTGGTTATGGCTCCCGTAACTCTAAACGAGCCAACAGTTATGGCCGTCCGAAGAATCGATATCCACAGGGTGCAACATCCGCGTTGCAACGTGCAACATTCGTCCAAAAAGCCAAAACAGCGCCGTGCGACTTTTTGAAGTGGGTGTAGGGATTTGAAATGGAAGAGTACCATGGGGCAGCACTCTCTAGGGTAGGTAAATCGAAGACCAGTCACGGTGATCCCGTTTTAACGTAAAAATTCACGTGACGAAAAAAAGAAGGCCAAAAAACTTCAAAGACCCAACTGAGGTTCGTATAGCCTTTTTTGGGTATGAAACAATCCGTTGACGGCTTACAGCCATCAAAGCCGTAGAACTCACTGAGAGCTTCATTTTGACTGGTTATGGCTCCCGTAACTCTAAACGAACCAACAGTTATGGCCGTCCGAAGAATCGATATCCATAGGGTGCAACATCCGCAGTGCAACGTGCAACATTCGTCCAAAAAGCCGATACAGCGCCGTGCGACTTTTACAAGTGGGTGTAGGGATTTGAAATGGAACAGTACCATGGGGCAGCACTCTCCAGGGTAGGTAAATCGAAGACTAGCCACGGTTATCCCGTTTTAACGTAAAAATTCACGTGACGGAAAAAAGAAGGCCAAAAAACATCAAAGACCTGATTGAGGTTCGGATAGCCTTTTTTGGGTATGAAACAATCCGTTGACGGCTTACAGCTTTCAAAGCCGTAGAACTCACTAAGAGCTTCGTTTTGACTGGTTATGGCTCCCGTAACTCTGAACGAACCAACAGTTATGGCCGTCCGAAGAATCGATATCCACAGGGTGCAACATTTGCGGTGCAAGGTGCAACATTCGTCCAAAAAGCCAAAACAGCACCGTGTGACTTTAAGAAGTGGGTGTAGGGATTTGAAATGGAACAGTACCATGGTGCACAACTCTCCAGGGTAGGTAAATCGAAGACCAGCCATGGTGATCCCGTTTTAACGTAAAAATTCACGTGACGGAAGAAAGAAGGCCAAAAAACTTCAGAGACCCGATTGTGGTTCGGATAGTCTTTTTTGGGTATGAAACAATCCATTGACGGCTTACAGCTGTCAAAGCAATAGAACTCACTGAGAGCTTCGTTTTGACTGGTTATGGCTTCCGTAACTCTAAACGAGCCAACAGTTATGGCCGTCCGAAGAATCGACATCACAGGGTGCAACATCCGCGGTGCAAGGTGCAACATTCGTCCAAAAAGCCAAAACAACGCCGTGCGACTTTTAGAAGTGGGTGCAGGGATTTGAAATGGAACAGTACCATGGTGCACCACTCTCCATGGTTGGTAAGTCGAAGACCAGCCACGGTGATCCCGTTTTAACGTAAAAATTCACGTGACGGAAAAAAGAAGGCCAAAAAACTTCAGAGACCCGATTGAGGTTCAGATAGCCTTTTTTGGGTATGAAACAATCCGTTGATGGCTTACTGTCGTCAAAGCCGTAAAACTCACTGAGAGCTTTGTTTTGACTGGTTATGGCTCCCGTAACTCTAAACGAGCCAACAGTAATGGCTGTCCGAAGAATCGATATCCACAGAGTGCAACATCCGCGGTGCAAGGTGCAACATTCGTCCAAAAAGCCAAAACAGCGCCATGCGACTTTTAGAAGTGGGTGCAGGGATTTGAAATGGAACAGTACCATGGGGCAGCACTCTCCAGGGTAGGTAAATCGAAGACCAGCCACGGTGATCTCGTTTTAATGTAAAAATTCACGTGACGGAAAAAAGAAGGCCAAAAAACTTCAAAGACCCGATTGTGGTTCGGATAGCCTTTTTTCGGTATGAAATAATCCGTTGATGGCTTACAGCCGTCAAAGCCGTAGAACTAACTGAGAGCTTCATTTTGACTGGTTATGGCTCCCGTAACTCTAAACGAGCCAACAGTTATGGCCGTCCGAAGAATCGATATCCACAAGGTGCAACATCCGCGGTGCAACGTGCAACATTCGTCCAAAAAGCCAAAACAGCGCCGTGCGACTTTTAGAAGTGGGTGTAGGGATTTGAAATGGAACAGTACCATGGGGCAGCACTCTCCAGGGTAGGTAAATCGAATACCATTCATGGTGATCCCGTTTTAACGTAAAAATTCACGTGACGAAAAAAAGAAGGCCAAAAAACTTCAGAGACCCGACTGAGGTTCGGATAGCCTTTTTTGGGTATGAAACAATCCGTTGATGGCTTACAGCCGTCAAACCGTAGAACTCACTGGGAGCTTCATTTTGACTGGTTATGGCTCCCGTAAGTCTAAACGAACTAACAGTTATGGCCGTCCGAAGAATCAACATCACAAGGTGCAACATCCGCAGTGCAACGTGCAACATTCGTCCATAAAGCCAAAACAGTGCCGTGCGACTTTTAGAAGTGGGTGCAGGGATTTGAAATGGAACAGTACCATGGTGCACCACTCTCCAGGGTAGGTAAGTCGAAGACCAGCCTCGGTGATCCCGTTTTAACGTAAAAATTCACGTGACGGAAAAAAGAAGGCAAAAAACTTCAGAGACCCGATTGAGGTTCGGATAGCCTTTTTTGGGTATGAAACAATCTGTTGACGGCTTACTGCTGTCAAAGCCGTAGAACTCACTGAGAGCTTTGTTTTGACTGGTCATGGCTCCCGTAACTCTAAACGAGCCAACAGTAATGGCTGTCCGAAGAATCGATATCCACAGAGTGCAACATCCGCGGTGCAAGGTGCAACATTCGTCCAAAAAGCCAAAACAGCGCCGTGCGACTTTTAGAAGTGGGTGCAGGGATTTGAAATGGAACAGTACCATGGGGCAGCACTCTCCAGGGTAGGTAAATCGAAGACCAGCCACGGTGATCTCGTTTTAACGTAAAAATTCACGTGACGGAAAAAAGAAGGCCAAAAAACTTCAAAGTCCCGATTGAGGTTCGGATAGCCTTTTTGGGTATGAAACAATCCGCTGATGGCTTGCAGCCGTCAAAGCCTTAGAACTCACTGAGAGCTTCGTTTTGACTGGTTATGGCTCCCGTAACTCTAAACGAGCCAACAGTTATGGTCGTCCGAAGAATCGATATCCATAGGGTGCAACATCCGCGGTGCAAGGTGCAACATTCGTCCAAAAAGCCAAAACAGCGCCGTGTGACTTTTAGAAGTGGGTGCAGGGATTTGAAATGGAACAGTACCATGGGGCAGCACTCTCCAGGGTAGGTAAATCGAAGACCAGCCACGGTGATCTCGTTTTAACGTAAAAATTCACGTGACGGAAAAAAGAAGGCCAAAAAACTTCAAAGACCCGATTGTGGTTCGGATAGCCTTTTTTGGGTATGAAACAATCCGTTGACGGCTTACAGCCGTCAAAGCCGTAGAACTCATTGAGAGCTTCGTTTTGACTGGTTATGGATCCCGTAACTCTAAACGAGCCAACAGTTATGACCGTCCGAAGAATCGATATCCACAGGGTGCAACATCCGCGGGGTAACGTGCAACATTCGTCCAAAAAGCCAAAACAGCGCCGTGCGACTTTTAGAAGTGGGTGTAGGGATTTGAAATGGAACAGTACCATGGTGCACAACTCTCCAGGGTAGGTAAATCGAAGACCAGCCACGGTTATACAGTTTTAACGTAAAAATTCACGTGACGGAAAAAAGAAGGCCAAAAAACTTCAGAGACCCGATTGTGGTTCGGATAGCATTTTTTGGGTATGAAACAATCCGTTGACGGCTTACAGCTGTCAAAGCCGTAGAACTCACTGAGAGCGTCGTTTTGACTGGTTATGGCTTCCGTAACTCTAAACGAGCCAACAGTTATGGCCGTCCGAAGAATCGACCGCACAGGGTGCAACATCCGCGGTGCAAGGTGCAACATTCGTCCAAAAAGCCAAAACAACGCCGTGCGACTTTTAGAAGTGGGTGCAGGGATTTGAAATGGAACAGTACCATGGTGCACCACTCTCCAGGGTAGGTAAGTCGAAGACCAGCCACGGTGATCCCGTTTTAACGTAAAATTTCACGTGACGGAAAAAAGAAGGCCAAAAAACTTCAGAGACCCGATTGAGGTTCGGATAGCCTTTTTTGGGTATGAAACAATCCGTTGACGACTTACAACTGTCAAAGCCGTAGAACTCACTAAGAGCTTCGTATTGACTGTTTATGGCTCCCGTAACTCTAAATGAGCCAACAGTTATGGCCGTTCGAAGAATCGATATCCATAGGGTGCAACATCCGCGGTGCAAGGTGCAACATTCGTCCAAAAAGCCAAAACAGCGCCGTGCGACTTTTAGAAGTGGGTGTAGGGATTTGAAATGGAACAGTACCATGGTGCACCACTCTCCAGGGTTGGTAAATCCAAGACCAGCAATGGTGATCCCGTTTTAACGTAAAAATTCACGTGATGGAAAAAAGAAGGCCAAAAAACTTCAGAGACCCGATTGAGGTTCGGATAGCCTTTTTTGGGTATGAAACAATCCGTTGACGGCTAACAACCGTCAAAGCCGTAGAACTCACTGAGAGCTTCTTTTTGACTGGTTATGGCTCCCGTAACTCTAAACGAGCCAGCGGTTATGGCCGTCCGAAGAATCGATATCCACAAGGTGCAACATCCGCGGTGCAAGGTGCAACATTCGTCCAAAAAGCCAAAACAGCACTGTGCGACTTTTAGAAGTGGGTGCAGGGATTTGAAATGGAACAGTACCATGGTGCACCACTCTCCAGGGTAGGTAAATCGAAGACCAGCCACGGTGATCTCGTTTTAACGTAAAAATTCACGTGACGGAAAAAAGAAGGCCAAAAAACTTCAGAGACCCGATTGAGGTTCGGATAGCCTTTTTTGGGTATGAAACAATCTGTTGACGGCTTACAGCTGTCAAAGCCGTAGAACTCATTGAGAGCTTTGTTTTGACTGGTCATGTCTCCCGTAACTCTAAACGAGCCAACAGAAATGGCTGTCCGAAGAATCGATATCCATAGGGTGCAACATCCACGGTGCAAGGTGCAACATTCGTCCAAAAAGTCAAAACAGCGCCGTGCGACTTTTAGAAGTGGGTGCAGGGATTTGAAATGGAACAGTACCATGGGGCAGCACTCTCCAGGGTAGGTAAATCGAAGACCATCCACGGTGATCTCGTTTTAACGTAAAAATTCACGTGACGGAAAAAAGAAGGCCAAAAAACTTCAAAGACCCGATTGAGGTTCGGATAGCCTTTTTTGGGTATGAAACAATCCGTTGATGGCTTACAGCCGTCAAAGCCGTAGAACTCACTAAGAGCTTCGTTTTGACTGGTTATGGCTCCCGTAACTCTAAACGAGCCAACAGTTATGGTCGTCCGAAGAATCGATATCCATAGGGTGCAACATCCGCGGTGCAAGGTGCAACATTCGTCCAAAAAGCCAAAACAGCGCCGTGTGACTTTTAGAAGTGGGTGCAGGGATTTGAAATGGAACAGTACCATGGGGCAGCACTCTCCAGGGTAGGTAAATCGAAGACCAGCCACGGTGATCTCGTTTTAACGTAAAAATTCACGTGACGGAAAAAAGAAGGCCAAAAAACTTCAAAGACCCGATTGTGGTTCGGATAGCCTTTTTTGGGTATGAAACAATCCGTTGACGGCTTACAGCCGTCAAAGCCGTAGAACTCATTGAGAGCTTCGTTTTGACTGGTTATGGATCCCGTAACTCTAAACGAGCCAACAGTTATGACCGTCCGAAGAATCGATATCCACAGGGTGCAACATCCGCGGGGTAACGTGCAACATTCGTCCAAAAAGCCAAAACAGCGCCGTGCGACTTTTAGAAGTGGGTGTAGGGATTTGAAATGGAACAGTACCATGGTGCACAACTCTCCAGGGTAGGTAAATCGAAGACCAGCCACGGTTATACAGTTTTAACGTAAAAATTCACGTGACGGAAAAAAGAAGGCCAAAAAACTTCAGAGACCCGATTGTGGTTCGGATAGCATTTTTTGGGTATGAAACAATCCGTTGACGGCTTACAGCTGTCAAAGCCGTAGAACTCACTGAGAGCGTCGTTTTGACTGGTTATGGCTTCCGTAACTCTAAACGAGCCAACAGTTATGGCCGTCCGAAGAATCGACCGCACAGGGTGCAACATCCGCGGTGCAAGGTGCAACATTCTTCCAAAAAGCCAAAACAACGCCGTGCGACTTTTAGAAGTGGGTGCAGGGATTTGAAATGGAACAGTACCATGGTGCACCACTCTCCAGGGTAGGTAAGTCGAAGACCAGCCACGGTGATCCCGTTTTAACGTAAAATTTCACGTGACGGAAAAAAGAAGGCCAAAAAACTTCAGAGACCCGATTGAGGTTTGGATAGCCTTTTTTGGGTATGAAACAATCCGTTGACGACTTACAGCTGTCAAAGCCGTAGAACTCACTGAGAGCTTCGTATTGACTGTTTATGGCTCCCGTAACTCTAAATGAGCCAACAGTTATGGCCGTCCGAAGAATCGATATCCATTGGGTGCAACATCCGCGGTGCAAGGTGCAACATTCATCCAAAAAGCCAAAACAGCGCCGTGCGACTTTTAGAAGTGGGTGTAGGGATTTGAAATGGAACAGTACCATGGTGCACAACTCTCCAGGGTAGGTAAATCCAAGACCAGCAACGGTGATCCCGTTTTAACGTAAAAATTCACGTGATGGAAAAAAGAAGGCCAAAAAACTTCAGAGACCCGATTGAGGTTCGGATAGCCTTTTTTGGGTATGAAACAATCCGTTGACGGCTAACAACCGTCAAAGCCGTAGAACTCACTGAGAGCTTCTTTTTGACTGGTTATGGCTCCCGTAACTCTAAACGAGCCAGCGGTTATGGCCGTCCGAAGAATCGATATCCACAAGGTGCAACATCCGCGGTGCAAGGTGCAACATTCGTCCAAAAAGCCAAAACAGCACCGTGCGACTTTTAGAAGTGGGTGCAGGGATTTGAAATGGAACAGTACCATGGTGCACCACTCTCCAGGGTAGGTAAATCGAAGACCAGCCACGGTGATCTCGTTTTAACGTAAAAATTCACGTGACGGAAAAAAGAAGGCCAAAAAACTTCAGAGACCCGATTGAGGTTCGGATAGCCTTTTTTGGGTATGAAACAATCTGTTGACGGCTTACAGCTGTCAAAGCCGTAGAACTCATTGAGAGCTTTGTTTTGACTGGTCATGTCTCCCGTAACTCTAAACGAGCCAACAGAAATGGCTGTCCGAAGAATCGATATCCATAGGGTGCAACATCCGCGGTGCAAGGTGCAACATTCGTCCAAAAAGTCAAAACAGCGCCGTGCGACTTTTAGAAGTGGGTGCAGGGATTTGAAATGGAACAGTACCATGGGGCAGCACTCTCCAGGGTAGGTAAATCGAAGACCAGCCACGGTGATCTCGTTTTAACGTAAAAATTCACGTGACGGAAAAAAGAAGGCCAAAAAACTTCAAAGACCCGATTGAGGTTCGGATAGCCTTTTTTGGGTATGAAACAATCCGTTGATGGCTTACAGCCGTCAAAGCCGTAGAACTCACTGAGAGCTTCGTTTTGACTGGTTATGGCTCCCGTAACTCTAAACGAGCCAACAGTTATGGTCGTCCGAAGAATCGATATCCATAGGGTGCAACATCCGCGGTGCAAGGTGCAACATTCGTCCAAAAAGCCAAAACAGCGCCGTGCGACTTTTAGAAGTGGGTGCAGGGATTTGAAATGGAACAGTACCATGGTGCACCACTCTCCATGGTAGGTAAATCGAAGACCAGCCACGGTGATCGCGTTTTAACGTAAAAATTCACGTGACGGAAAAAAGAAGGCCAAAAAACTTCAAAGACCCGATTGAGGTTCGGATAGCCTTTTTGGGTATGAAACAATCCGTTGATGGCTTGCAGCCGTCAAAGCCTTAGAACTCACTGAGAGCTTCGTTTTGACTGGTTATGGCTCCCGTAACTCTAAACGAGCCAACAGTTATGGCCGTCCGAAGAATCGATATCCACAGGGTGCAACATCCGCGTTGCAACGTGCAACATTCGTCCAAAAAGCCAAAACAGCGCCGTGCGACTTTTTGAAGTGGGTGTAGGGATTTGAAATGGAACAAAACCAAGGAGCATCACTCTCCAGGGTAGGTAAATCGAAGACCAGCAACGGTGATCCCGTTTTAACGTAAAAATTCACGTGACGGAAAAAAGAAGGCCAAAAAACTTCAAAGACCCGATTGAGGTTCGGATAGCCTTTTTTGGGTATGAAACAATCCGTTGACGGCTTACAGCTGTCAAAGCCGTAGAACTCACTGAGAGCTTCGTTTTGACTTGTTATGGCTCTTGTAACTCTAAACGAGCCAACAGTAATGGCCGTCCGAAGAATCGATATCCACAGGGTGCAACATCCGCGGTGCAAGGTGCAACATTCGTCCAAGAAGCCAAAACAGTGCCGTGCGACTTTTAGAAGTGGGTGCAGGGATTTGAAATGGTACAGTACCATGGGGCAGCACTCTCCAGGGTAGGTAAATCGAAAACCAGCCACGGTGATCTCGTTTTAACGTAAAAATTCACGTGACGGAAAAAAGAAGGCCAAAAAACTTCAAAGCCCCGATTGAGTTTCGGATAGCCTTTTTTGGGTATGAAACAATCCGTTGACGGCTTACAGCCATCAAAGCCGTAGAACTCACTAAGAGCTTCGTTTGGACTGGTTATGGCTCCCGTAACTCTAAACGAGCCAACAGTTATGGCCGTCCGAAGAATCGATATCCACAGGGTGCAACATCCGCGGTGCAACGTGCAACATTCGTCCAAAAAGCCAAAACAGCGCCGTGCGACTTTTAGAAGTGGGTGTAGGGATTTGAAATGGAACAAAACCAAGGAGCATCACTCTCCAGGGTAGGTAAATCGAAGACCAGCAACGGTGATCCCGTTTTAACGTAAAAATTCACGTGACGGAAAAAAGAAAGGCCAAAAAACTTCAAAGACCCGATTGAGGTTCGGATAGCCTTTTTTGGGTATGAAACAATCCGTTGACGGCTTACAGCCGTCAAAGCCGTAGAACTCACTGAGAGCTTCGTTTTAACTAGTTATGGCTCCCGTAACTCTAAACGAGCCAATAGTTATGGCCGTCCGAAGAATCGATATCCACAGGGTGCAACATCCGCGTTGCAACGTGCAACATTCGTCCAAAAAGCCAAAACAGCGCCGTGCGACTTTTTGAAGTGGGTGTAGGGATTTGAAATGGAACAGTACCATGGGGCAGCACTCTCCAGGGTAGGTAAATCGAAGACCAGTCACGGTGATCCCGTTTTAACGTAAAAATTCACGTGACGAAAAAAAGAAGGCCAAAAAACTTCAGAGACCCAACTGAGGTTCGTATAGCCTTTTTTGGGTATGAAACAATCCGTTGACGGCTTACAGCCGTCAAAGCCGTAGAACTCACTGAGAGCTTCATTTTGACTGGTTATGGCTCCCGTAACTCTAAACGAACCAACAGTTATGGCCGTCCGAAGAATCGATATCCACAGGGTGCAACATCCGCAGTGCAACGTGCAACATTCGTCCAAAAAGCCAATACAGCGCCGTGCGACTTTTACAAGTGGGTGTAGGGATTTGAAATGGAACAGTACCATGGGGCAGCACTCTCCAGGGTAGGTAAATCGAAGACTAGCCACGGTGATCCCGTTTTAACGTAAAAATTCACGTGACGGAAAAAAGAAGGCCAAAAAACTTCAGAGACCCGATTGAGGTTCGGATAGCCTTTTTTGGGTATGAAACAATCCGTTGACGGCTTACAGCTTTCAAAGCCGTAGAACTCACTAAGAGCTTCGTTTTGACTGGTTATGGCTCCCGTAACTCTAAACGAGCCAACAGTTATGGCCGTCCGAAGAATCGATATCCACAGGGTGCAACATTTGCGGTGCAAGGTGCAACATTCGTCCAAAAAGCCAAAACAGCACCGTGCGACTTTAAGAAGTGGGTGTAGGGATTTGAAATGGAACAGTACCATGGTGCACAACTCTCCAGGGTAGGTAAATCGAAGACCAGCCATGGTGATCCCGTTTTAACGTAAAAATTCACGTGACGGAAAAAAGAAGGCCAAAAAACTTCAGTGACCCGATTGTGGTTCGGATAGTCTTTTTTGGGTATGAAACAATACATGGACGGCTTACAGCTGTCAAAGCCATAGAACTCACTGAGAGCTTCGTTTTGACTGGTTATGGCTTCCGTAACTCTAAACGAGCCAACAGTTATGGCCGTCCGAAGAATCGACATCACAGGGTGCAACATCCGCGGTGCAAGGTGCAACATTCGTCCAAAAAGCCAAAACAACGCCGTGCGACTTTTAGAAGTGGGTGCAGGGATTTGAAATGGAACGGTACCATGGTGCACCACTCTCCATGGTTGGTAAGTCGAAGACCAGCCACGGTGATCCCGTTTTAACGTAAAAATTCACGTGACGGAAAAAAGAAGGCCAAAAAACTTCAGAGACCCGATTGAGGTTCGGATGCCTTTTTTGGGTATGAAACAATCCGTTGATGGCTTACTGTCGTCAAAGCCATAAAACTCACTGAGTGCTTTGTTTTGACTGGTTATGGCTCCCGTAACTCTAAACGAGCCAACAGTAATGGCTGTCCGAAGAATCGATATCCACAGAGTGCAACATCCGCGGTGCAAGGTGCAACATTCGTCCAAAAAGCCAAAACAGCGCCATGCGACTTTTAGAAGTGGGTGCAGGGATTTGAAATGGAACAGTACCATGGGGCAGCACTCTCCAGGGTAGGTAAATCGAAGACCAGCCACGGTGATCTCGTTTTAACGTAAAAATTCACGTGACGGAAAAAAGAAGGCCAAAAAACTTCAGAGACCCGATTGTGGTTCGGATAGCCTTTTTTCGGTATGAAATAATCCGTTGATGGCTTACAGCCGTCAAAGCCGTAGAACTAACTGAGAGCTTCATTTTGACTGGTTATGGCTCCCGTAACTCTAAACGAGCCAACAGTTATGGCCGTCCGAAGAATCGATATCCACAGGGTGCAACATCCGTGGTGCAACGTGCAACATTCGTCCAAAAAGCCAAAACAGCGCCGTGCGACTTTTAGAAGTGGGTGTAGGGATTTGAAATGGAACAGTACCATGGGGCAGCACTCTCCAGGGTAGGTAAATCGAATACCATTCATGGTGATCCCGTTTTAACGTAAAAATTCACGTGACGAAAAAAAGAAGGCCAAAAAACTTCAGAGACCCGACTGAGGTTCGGATAGCCTTTTTTGGGTATGAAACAATCCGTTGATGGCTTACAGCCGTCAAACCGTAGAACTCACTGGGAGCTTCGTTTTGACTGGTTATGGCTCCCGTAAGTCTAAACGAACTAACAGTTATGGCCGTCCGAAGAATCAACATCACAAGGTGCAACATCCGCAGTGCAACGTGCAACATTCGTCCATAAAGCCAAAACAGTGCCGTGCGACTTTTAGAAGTGGGTGCAGGGATTTGAAATGGAACAGTACCATGGTGCACCACTCTCCAGGGTAGGTAAGTCGAAGACCAGCCTCGGTGATCCCGTTTTAACATAAAAATTCACGTGACGGAAAAAAGAAGGCCAAAAAACTTCAGAGACCCGATTGAGGTTCGGATAGCCTTTTTTGGGTATGAAACAATCTGTTGACGGCTTACTGCTGTCAAAGCCGTAGAACTCACTGAGAGCTTTGTTTTGACTGGACATGGCTCCCGTAACTCTAAACGAGCCAACAGTAATGGCTGTCCGAAGAATCGATATCCACAGAGTGCAACATCCGCGGTGCAAGGTGCAACATTCGTCCAAAAAGCCAAAACAGCGCCGTGCGACTTTTAGAAGTGGGTGCAGGGATTTGAAATGGAACAGTACCATGGGGCAGCACTCTCCAGGGTAGGTAAATCGAAGACCAGCCACGGTGATCTCGTTTTAACGTAAAAATTCACGTGACGGAAACAAGAAGGCCAAAAAACTTCAAAGACCCGATTGAGGTTCGGATAGCCTTTTTGGGTATGAAACAATCCGTTGATGGCTTGCAGCCGTCAAAGCCGTAGAACTCACTGAGAGCTTCGTTTTGACTGGTTATGGCTCCCGTAACTCTAAACGAGCCAACAGTTATGGTCGTCCGAAGAATCGATATCCATAGGGTGCAACATCCGCGGTGCAAGGTGCAACATTCGTCCAAAAAGCCAAAACAGCGCCGTGTGACTTTTAGTAGTGGGTGCAGGGATTTGAAATGGAATAGTACCATGGGGCAGCACTCTCCAGGGTAGGTAAATCGAAGACCAGCCACGGTGATCTCGTTTTAACGTAAAAATTCACGTGACGAAAAAAAGAAGGCCAAAAAACTTCAAAGACCCGATTGTGGTTCGGATAGCCTTTTTTGGGTATGAAACAATCCGTTGACGGCTTACAGCCGTCAAAGCCGTAGAACTCATTGAGAGCTTCGTTTTGACTGGTTATGGATCCCGTAACTCTAAACGAGCCAACAGTTATGACCGTCCGAAGAATCGATATCCACAGGGTGCAACATCCGCGGTGCAACGTGCAACATTCGTCCAAAAAGCCAAAACAGCGCCATGCGACTTTTAGAAGTGGGTGTAGGGATTTGAAATGGAACAGTACCGTGGGGCAGCACTCTCCAGGGTAGGTAAATCGAAGACCAGCCACAGTGATCCCGTTTTAACGTAAAAATTCACGTGACGGAAAAAAGAAGGCCAAAAAACTTCAGAGACCCGATTGAGGTTCGGATAGCCTTTTTTGGGTATGAAACAATCCGTTGACGGCTTACAGCTGTCAAAGCCGTAGAACTCACTAAGAGCTTCGTTTTGACTGGTTATGGCTCCCGTAACTCTAAACGAGCCAACAGTTATGGCCGTCCGAAGAATCGATATCCACAGGGTGCAACATCCGCGGTGCAAGGTGCAACATTCGTCCAAAAAGCCAAAACAGCGCCGTGCAACTTTTAGAAGTGGGTGTAAGGATTTGAAATGGAACAGTACCATGGTGCACAACTCTCCAGGGTAGGTAAATCGAAGACCAGCCACGGTTATACAGTTTTAACGTAAAAATTCACGTGATGGAAAAAAGAAGGCCAAAAAACTTCAGAGACCCGATTGTGGTTCGGATAGCATTTTTTGGGTATGAAACAATCCTTTGACGGCTTACAGCTGTCAAAGCCGTAGAACTCACTGAGAGCGTCGTTTTGACTGGTTATGGCTTCCGTAACTCTAAACGAGCCAACAGTTATGGCCGTCCGAAGAATCGACCGCACAGGGTGCAACATCCGCGGTGCAAGGTGCAACATTCGTCCAAAAAGCCAAAACAACGCCGTGCGACTTTTAGAAGTGGGTGCAGGGATTTGAAATGGAACAGTACCATGGTGCACCACTCTCCAGGGTAGGTAAGTCGAAGACCAGCCACGGTGATCCCGTTTTAACGTAAAATTTCACGTGACGGAAAAAAGAAGGCCAAAAAACTTCAGAGACCCGATTGAGGTTCGGATAGCCTTTTTTGGGTATGAAACAATCTGTTGACGACTTACAGCTGTCAAAGCCGTAGAACTCACTGAGAGCTTCGTATTGACTGTTTATGGCTCCCGTAACTCTAAATGAGCCAACAGTTATGGCCGTCCGAAGAATCGATATCCATAGGGTGCAACATCCGCGGTGCAAGGTGCAACATTCGTCCAAAAAGCCAAAACAGCGCCGTGCGACTTTTAGAAGTGGGTGTAGGGATTTGAAATGGAACAGTACCATGGTGCACCACTCTCCAGGGTAGGTAAATCCAAGACCAGCAACGGTGATCCCGTTTTAACGTAAAAATTCACGTGATGGAAAAAAGAAGGCCAAAAAACTTCAGAGACCCGATTGAGGTTCGGATAGCCTTTTTTGGGTATGAAACAATCCGTTGACGGCTAACAACCGTCAAAGCCGTAGAACTCACTGAGAGCATCTTTTTGACTGGTTATGGCTCCCGTAACTCTAAACGAGCCAGCGGTTATGGCCGTCCGAAGAATCGATATCCACAAGGTGCAACATCCGCGGTGCAAGGTGCAACATTCGTCCAAAAAGCCAAAACAGCACCGTGCGACTTTTAGAAGTGGGTGCAGGGATTTGAAATGGAACAGTACCATGGTGCACCACTCTCCAGGGTAGGTAAATCGAAGACCAGCCACGGTGATCTCGTTTTAACGTAAAAATTCACGTGACGGAAAAAAGAAGGCCAAAAAACTTCAGAGACCCGATTGAGGTTCGGATAGCCTTTTTTGGGTATGAAACAATCTGTTGACGGCTTACAGCTGTCAAAGCCGTAGAACTCACTGAGAGCTTTGTTTTGACTGGTCATGGCTCCCGTAACTCTAAACGAGCCAACAGTAATGGCTGTCCGAAGAATCGATATCCATAGGGTGCAACATCCGCGGTGCAAGGAGCAACATTCGTCCAAAAAGTCAAAACAGCGCCGTGCGACTTTTAGAAGTGGGTGCAGGGATTTGAAATGGAACAGTACCATGGGGCAGCACTCTCCAGGGTAGGTAAATCGAAGACCAGCCACGGTGATCTCGTTTTAACGTAAAAATTCACGTGACGGAAAAAAGAAGGCCAAAAAACTTCAAAGACCCGATTGAGGTTCGGATAGCCTTTTTTGGGTATGAAACAATCCGTTGATGGCTTACAGCCGTCAAAGCCGTAGAACTCACTGAGAGCTTCGTTTTGACTGGTTATGGCTCCCGTAACTCTAAACGAGCCAACAGTTATGGTCGTCCGAAGAATCGATATCCATAGGGTGCAACATCCGCGGTGCAAGGTGCAACATTCGTCCAAAAAGCCAAAACAGCGCCGTGTGACTTTTAGAAGTGGGTGCAGGGATTTGAAATGGAACAGTACCATGGGGCAGCACTCTCCAGGGTAGGTAAATCGAAGACCAGCCACGGTGATCTCGTTTTAACGTAAAAATTCACGTGACGGAAAAAAGAAGGCCAAAAAACTTCAAAGACCCGATTGTGGTTCGGATAGCCTATTTTGGGTATGAAACAATCCGTTGACGGCTTACAGCCGTCAAAGCCGTAGAACTCATTGAGAGCTTCGTTTTGACTGGTTATGGATCCCGTAACTCTAAACGAGCCAACAGTTATGACCGTCCGAAGAATCGATATCCACAGGGTGCAACATCCGCGGTGCAACGTGCAACATTCGTCCAAAAAGCCAAAACAGCGCCGTGCGACTTTTAGAAGTGGGTGTAGGGATTTGAAATGGAACAGTACCGTGGGGCAGCACTCTCCAGGGTAGGTAAATCGAAGACCAGCCACAGTGATCCGGTTTTAACGTAAAAATTCACGTGACGGAAAAAAGAAGGCCAAAAAACTTCAGAGACCCGATTGAGGTTCGGATAGCCTTTTTTGGGTATGAAACAATCCGTTGACGGCTTACAGCTATCAAAGCCGTAGAACTCACTAAGAGCTTCGTTTTGACTAGTTATGGCTCCCGTAACTCTAAACGAGCCAACAGTTATTGCCGTCCGAAGAACGATATCCACAGGGTGCAACATCCGCGGTGCAAGGTGCAACATTCATCCAAAAAGCCAAAACAGCGCCGTGCGACTTTTAGAAGTGGGTGTAAGGATTTGAAATGGAACAGTACCATGGTGCACAACTCTCCAGGGTAGGTAAATCGAAGACCAGCCACGGTTATACAGTTTTAACGTAAAAATTCACGTGACGGAAAAAAGAAGGCCAAAAAACTTCAGAGACCCGATTGTGGTTCGGATAGCATTTTTTGGGTATGAAACAATCCGTTGACGGCTTACAGCTATCAAAGCCGTAGAACTCACTGAGAGCGTCGTTTTGACTGGTTATGGCTTCCGTAACTCTAAACGAGCCAACAGTTATGGCCGTCCGAAGAATCGACCGCACAGGGTGCAACATCCGCGGTGCAAGGTGCAACATTCGTCCAAAAAGCCAAAACAACGCCGTGCGACTTTTAGAAGTGGGTGCAGGGATTTGAAATGGAACTGTACCATGGAGCACCACTCTCCAGGGTAGGTAAGTCGAAGACCAGCCACGGTGATCCCGTTTTAACGTAAAAATTCACGTGATGGAAAAAAGAAGGCCAAAAAACTTCAGAGACCCGATTGAGGTTCGGATAGCCTTTTTTGGGTATGAAACAATCCGTTGACGACTTACAGCTGTCAAAGCCGTAGAACTCACTGAGAGCTTCGTATTGACTGTTTATGGCTCCCGTAACTCTAAATGAGCCAACAGTTATGGCCGTCTGAAGAATCGATATCCGCAGGGTGCAACATCCGCGGTGCAAGGTGCAACATTCGTCCAAAAAGTCAAAACAGCGCCGTGCGACTTTTAGAAGTGGGTGCAAGGATTTGAAATGGAACAGTACCATGGTGCACCACTCTCCAGAGTAGGTAAATCGAAGACCAGCAACGGTGATCCCGTTTTAACGTAAAAATTCACGTGACGGAAAAAAGAAGGCCAAAAAACATAAGAGACCCGATTGAGGTTCGGAAAGCCTTTTTTGGGTCTGAAACAATCCGTTGATGGCTTACAGCCGTCAAAGCCGTAGAACTCACTGAGAGCTTCGTTTTGACTGGATATGGCTCCCGTAACTCTAAACGAGCCAACAGTAATGGCCGTCCGAAGAATCGATATCCACAAGGTGCAACATCCGCGGTGCAAGGTGCAACATTCGTCCAAAAAGCCAAAACAGCACCGTGCGACTTTTAGAAGTGGGTGCAGGGATTTGAAATGGAACAGTACCATGGTGCACCACTCTCCAGGGTAGGTAAATCAAAGACCAGCAACGGTGATCCCGTTTTAACGTAAAAATTCACGTGACGGAAAAAAGAAGGCCAAAAAATTTCAGAGACCCGATTGAGGTTCGGATAGCCTTTTTTGGGTATGAAACAATTCGTTGACGGCTTACAGCCGTCAAAGCCGTAGAACTCACTGAGAGCTTCTTTTTGACTGGTTATGGATTTTGTAAATCTAAACGAGCCAATAGTAATGGCCGTCCGAAGAATCGATATCCACAGGGTGCAACATCCGCTGTGCAAGGTGCAACATTCGTCCAAAAAGCCAAAATAGTGCCGTGCGACTTTTAGAAGTAGGTGCAGTGATTTGAAATGGAACAGTACCATGGTGCACCACTCTCCAAGGTAGGTAAATCGAAGACCAGCAACGGTGATCCCGTTATAACGTAAAAATTCACGTGACGGAAAAAAGAAGGCCAAAAAACTTCAGAGACCCGATTGAGGTTCGGATAGACTTTTTTGGGTATGAAACAATCGGTTGACGGCTTACAGCCGTCAAAGCCGTAGAACTCACTGAGAGCTTCGTTTTGACTGGTTATGGCTCCCGTAACTCTAAACGAGCCAACAGTAATGGCCGTCCGAAGAATCGATATCCATAGGGTGCAACATCCACGGTGCAAGGTGCAACATTCGTCCAAAAACCAAAACAGCGCCGTGCGACTTTTAGAAGTGGGTGCAGGGATTTGAAATGGAACAGTACCATGGTACACCACTCTCCAGGGTAGGTAAATCGAAGACCAGCAACGGTGATCCCGTTTCAACGTAAAAATTCACGTGACGGAAAAAAGAAGGCCAAAAAACTTCAAAGACCCGATTGAGGTTCGGATAGCCTTTTTTGGGTATGAAACAATCCGTTGACGGCTTACAGCCGTCAAAGCCGTAGAACTCACTGAGAGCTTCATTTTGACTAGTTATGGCTCTTGTAACTCTAAACGAGCCAACATTAATGGCCGTTCGAAGAATCGATATCCACAGGGTGCAACATCCGCGGTGCAAGGTGCAACATTCGTCCAAAAAGCCAAAACAGCGCTGTGCGACTTTTAGAAGTGGGTGCAGAGATTTGAAATGGAACAGTACCATGGGGCAGCACTCTCCAGGGTAGGTAAATCGAAGACCAGCCACGGTGATCTCGTTTTAACGTAAAAATTCACGTGACGGAAAAAAGAAGACCAAAAAACTTCAACGACCCGATTGAGGTTCGGATAGCCTTTTTTGGGTATGAAACAATCCTTTGACGGCTTATAGCCGTCAAAGCCGTAGAACTCACTGAGAGCTTCGTTTTGACTGGTTATGGCTCCCGTAACTCTAAACGAGCCAACAGTTATGGCCGTCCGAAGAATCGATATCCACAGGGTGCAACATCCGCGGTGCAACGTGCAACATTCGTCCAAAAAGCCAAAACAGTGCCGTGCGACTTTTAGAAGTGGGTGTAGGGATTTGAAATGGAACAGTACCATGGGGCAGCACTCTCCAGGGTAGGTAAATCGAAGACCAGCAACGGTGATCCCGTTTTAACGTAAAAATTCACGTGACGGAAAAAAGAAGGCCAAAAAACTTCAAAGACCCGATTGAGGTTCGGATAGCCTTTTTTGGGTATGAAACAATCCGTTGACGGCTTACAGTCGTAAAAGTCGTAGAACTCCCTGAGAGCTTCGTTTTGACTGGTTATGGCTCCCGTAACTCTAAACGAGCCAACAGTTATGGCTGTCCGAAGAATCGATATCCACAGGGTGCAACATCCGCGGTGCAACGTGCAACATTCGTCCAAAAAGCCAAAACAGCGCCGTGCGACTTTTAGAAGTGGGTGTAGGGATTTGAAATGGAACAGTACCATGGGGCAGCACTCTCCAGGGTAGGTAAATCGAAGACCAGTCATGGTGATCCCGTTTTAACGTAAAAATTCACTTGACGAAAAAAAGAAGGCCAAAAAACTTCAGAGACCCGATTGAGGTTCGGATAGCCTTTTTTGGGTATGAAACAATCCGTTGACGGCTTACAGCCGTCAAAGCCGTAGAACTCACTGAGAGCTTAATTTTGACTGGTTATGGCTCCCGTAACTCTAAACGAGCCAACAGTTATGGCCGTCCGAAGAATCGATATCCACATGGTGCAACATCCGTAGTGCAACGTGCAACATTCGTCCAAAAAGCCAAAACAGCGTCGTGCGACTTTTACAAGTGGGTGTAGGGATTTGAAATGGAACAGTACCATGGGGCAGCACTCTCCAGGGTAGGTAAATCGAAGACCAGCCACGGTGATCCCGTTTTAACGTAAAAATTCACGTGACGGAAAAAAGAAGGCCAAAAAACTTCAAAGACCCGATTGAGGTTCGGATAGCCTTTTTTGGGTATGAAACAATCCGTTGACGGCTTACAGCCGTCAAAGCCGTAGAACTCACTGAGAGCTTCGTTTTGACTGGTTATGGCTCCCGTAACTCTAAACGAGCCAACAATTATGGCCGTCCGTAGAATCGATATCCACAGGGTGCAACATCTGCGGTGCAAGATGCAACATTCGTCCAAAAAGCCAAAACAGCGCCGTGCGACTTTTAGATGTGGTTGTAGGGATTTAAAATGGAACAGTACCATGGTGCACAACTCTCCAGGGTAGGTAAATCGAAGACCAGCCATGGTGATCCCGTTTTAATGTAAAAATTCACGTGACGGAAAAAAGAAGGCCAAAAAACTTCAGAGAGCCGATTATGGTTCGGATAGCCTTTTTTGGGTATGAAACAATCCATTGACGGCTTACCGCTGTCAAAGCCATAGAACTCACTGAGAGCTTCGTTTTGACTGGTTATGGCTTCCGTAACTCTAAACGAGCCAACAGTTATGGCCGTCCGAAGAATCGACACCACAGGGTGCAACATCCGCGGTGCAAGGTGCAACATTCGCCCAAAAAGCCAAAACAGCGCCGTGCGACTTTTAGAAGTGGGTGCAGGGATTTGAAACGGAACATTACCATGGTGCACCACTCTCCAGGGTAGGTAAGTCGAAGACCAGCCACGGTGATCCCGTTTTAACGTAAAAATTCACGTGACGGAAAAAAGAAGGCCAAAAAACTTCAGAGACCCGATTGAGGTTCGGATAGCCTTTTTTGGGTATGAAACAATCCGTTGACGGCTTACAGCTGTCAAAGCCGTAGAACTCACTGATGGCTTCATTTTGACTGGTTATGGCTCCCGTAACTCTAAACGAGCCAACAGTTATGGCCGTCCGAAGAATCGATATCCGCAGGGTGCAACATCCGCGGTGCAAGGTGCAACATTCGTCCAAAAAGCCAAAACAGCGCCGTGCGACTTTTAGAAGTGGGTGCAGGGATTTGAAATGGAACAGTACCATGGTGAACCACTCTCCAGGGTAGGTAAATCGAAGACCAGCAACGGTGATCCCGTTTTAACGTAAAAATTCACGTGACGGAAAAAAGAAGGCCAAAAAACTTCAGAGACCCGATTGAGGTTCGGATAGCCTTTTTTGGGTATGAAACAATCCGTTGACGGCTTACAGCCGTCAAAGCCGTAGAACTCACTGAGAGCTTCGTTTTGACTGGTTATGGCTCCTGTATCTCTAAACGAGCCAACAGTAATGGCCGTCCGAAGAATCGATATCCATAGGGTGCAACATCCGCGGTGCAAGGTGCAACATTCGTCCAAAAAGCCAAAACAGCGCCGTGCGACTTTTAGAAGTGGGTGTAGGGATTTGAAATGGAACAGTACAATGGTGCACCACTCTCCAGGGTAGGTAAATCCAAGACCAGCAACGGTGATCCCGTTTTAACGTAAAAATTCACGTGATGGAAAAAAGAAGGCCAAAAAACTTCAGAGACCCGATTGAGGTTCGGATAGCCTTTTTTGGGTATGAAACAATCCGTTGACAGCTAACAACCGTCAAAGCCGTAGAACTCACTGAGAGCTTCTTTTTGACTGGTTATGGCTCCCGTAACTCTAAACGAGCCAGCGGTTATGGCCGTCCGAAGAATCGATATCCACAAGGTGCAACATCCGCGGTGCAAGGTGCAACATTCGTCCAAAAAGCCAAAACAGCACCGTGCGACTTTTAGAAGTGGGTGCAGGGATTTGAAATGGAACAGTACCATGGTGCACCACTCTCCAGGGTAGGTAAATCAAAGACCAGCAACGGTGATCCCGTTTTAACGTAAAAATTCACGTGACGGAAAAAAGAAGGCCAAAAAATTTCAGAGACCCGATTGAGGTTCGGATAGCCTTTTTTGGGTATGAAACAATACATTGACGGCTTACAGCCGTCAAAGCCGTAGAACTCACTGAGAGCTTCTTTTTGACTGGTTATGGCTCCCGTAACTCTAAACGAGCCAACAGTTATGGCCGTCCGAAGAATCGATATCCACAGGGTGCAACATCCGCGGTGCAAGGTGCAACATTCGTCCAAGAAGCCAAAACAGCGCCGTGCGACTTTTAGAAGTGGGTGTAGGGATTTGAAATGGAATAGTACCATGGTGTACCACTCTCCAGGGTAGGTAAATCCAAGACCAGCAACGGTGATCCCGTTTTAACGTAAAAATTCACATGACGGAAAAAAGAAGGCCAAAAAACTTCAGAGACCCGATTGAGGTTCGGATAGCCTTTTTTGGGTATGAAACAATCCATTGACGGATTACAGCCGTCAAAGCCGTAGAAATCACTGAGAGCTTCGTTTTGACTGGTTATGGCTCCTGTATCTCTAAACGAGCCAACTGTAATGGCCGTCCGAAGAATCGATATCCACAGGGTGCAACATCCGCGGTGCAAGGTGCAACATTCGTCCAAAAAGCCAAAACAGCGCCGTGCGACTTTTAGAAGTGGGTGCAGGGATTTGAAATGGAACAGTACCATGGGGCAGCACTCTCCAGAGTAGGTAAATCGAAGACCAGCCACGGTGATCTCGTTTTAACATAAAACTTCACGTGGCGGAAACATGAAGGCCAAAAAAAAAGTCAAAGACCCGATTGTGGTTCGGATAGCCTTTTTTGGGTATGAAACAATTCATTGACGGCTTACAGCTGTCAAAGCCGTAGAACTCATTGAGAGCTTCGTTTTGACTGGGTATGGCTCCCGTAACTCTAAACGAGCCAACAGTTTTGGCCGTCCGAAGAATCGATATCCACAGGGTGCAACATCCACGGTGCAACGTGCAACATTCGTCCAAAAAGCCAAAACAGCGCCGTGCGACTTTTAGAAGTGGGTGTAGGGATTTGAAATGGAACAGTACCATGGGGCAGCACTCCCCAGGGTAGGTAAATCGAAGACCAGTCACGGTGATCCCGTTTTAACGTAAAAATTCACGTGACGGAAAAAAGAAGGCCAAAAAACATCAAAGACCCGATTGAGGTTCGAATAGCCTTTTTTGGGTATGAAACAATCCGTTGACGGCTTACACCTGTCAAAGCCGTAGAACTCGCTGAGAGCTTCGTTTTGACTGGTAATGGCTCCCGTAATTACAAACGAGCCAACAGTTATGGTCGTCCGAAGAATCGATATCCACAGGGTGCAACATCCGCAGTGCAACGTGCAACATTCGTCCAAAAAGCCAAAACAGCGCCGTGCGACTTTTAGAAGTGGGTGTAGGGATTTGAAATGGAACAGTACCATGGTGCACCACTCTCTAAGGTAGGTATATCCAAGACCAGCAACGGTGATCCCGTTTTAAAGTAAAAATTCACGTGACGGAAAAAAGAAGGCCAAAAAACTTCAGAGACCCGATTGAGGTTCGGATAACCTTTTTTGGGTATGAAACAATCCGTTGACGGCTAAAAACCGTCAAAGCCGTAGAACTCACTGAGAGCTTCTTTTTGACTGGTTATGGCTCCCGTAACTCTAAACGAGCCAACGGTTATGGCCGTCCGAAGAATCGATATCCGCAGGGTGCAACATCCGCGGTGCAAGGTGCAACCTTCGTCCATAAAGCCAAAACAGCGCCGTGCGACTTTTAGAAGTGGGTGTAGGGATTTGAAATGGAACAGTACCATGGGGCAGCACTCTCCAGGGTAGGCAAATCGAAGACCAGCAACGGTGATCCCGTTTTAACGTAAAAATTCACGTGACGGAAAAAAGAAGGCCAAAAAACATCAAAGACCCGATTGAGGTTCGAATAGCCTTTTTTGTGTATGAAACAATCCGTTGACGGATTACAGCCGTCAAAGCCATAGAAATCACTAAGAGCTTCGTTTTGACTGGTTATGGCTCCTGTATCTCTAAACGAGCCAACTGTAATGGCCGTCCGAAGAATCGATATCCACAGGGTGTAACATCCGCGGTGCAAGGTGCAACATTCGTCCAAAAAGCCAAAACAGCGCCGTGCGACTTTTAGAAGTGGGTGCAGGGATTTGAAATGGAACAGTACCATGGTGCACCACTCTCCAGGGTAGGTAAATCCAAGACCAGCAACGGTGATCTCGTTTTAACGTAAAACTTCACGTGGCGGAAACAAGAAGGCCAAAAAACATCAAAGACCCGATTGTGGTTCGGATAGCCTTTTTTGGGTATGAAACAATTCATTGACGGCTTACAGCTGTCAAAGCCGTAGAACTCACTGAGAGCTTCGTTTTGACTGGGTATGGCTCCCGTAACTCTAAACGAGCCAACAGTTTTGGCCGTCCGAAGAATCGATATCCACTAGGTGCAACAACCGCGGTGCAACGTGCAACATTCGTCCAAAAAGCTAAAACGGCGCCTTGCGACTTTTAGAAGTGGGTGTAGGGATTTGAAATGGAACAGTACCATGGGGCAGCACTCCCCAGGGTAGGTAAATCGAAGACCAGTCACGGTGATCCCGTTTTAACGTAAAAATTCACGTGACGTAAAAAAGAAGGCCAAAAAACATCAAAGATCCGATTGAGGTTCGAATAGCCTTTTTTGGGTATGAAACAATCCGTTGACGGCTTACAGCTGTCAAAGCCGTAGAACTCACTGAGAGCTTTGTTTTGACTGGTTATGGCTCCCGTAACTCCAAACGAGCCAACAGTTATGGCCGTCCGAAGAATCGATATCCACAGGGTGCAACATCCGAAGTGCAAGGTGCAACATTCGTCCAAAAAGCCAAAACAGCGCCGTGCGACTTTTAGAAGTGGGTGTAGGGATTTGAAATGGAACAGTACCATGGGGCAGCACTCTCCAGGGTAGGCAAATCGAAGACCAGCCACGGTGATCCCGTTTTAACGTAAAAATTCACGTGACGGAAAAAAGAAGGCCAAAAAACTTCAGAGACCCGATTGAGGTTCGGATAGCCTTTTTGGGTATGAAACAATCCGTTGACGGCTTACAGCTGTCAAAGCCATAGAACTCACTAAGAGCTTCGTTTTGACTGGTTATGGCTCCCGTAACTCTAAACGAGCCAACAGTTATGGCCGTCCGAATAATCGATATCCACAGGGTGCAACATCCGCGGTGCAAGGTGCAACATTCGTCCAAAAAGCCAAAACAGCATCGTGCGACTTTTAGAAGTGGGTGTAGGGATTTGAAATGGAACAGTACCATGGTGCACAACTCTCCAAGGTAGGTAAATCGAAGACCAGCCACGGTGATCCCGTTTTAACGTAAAAATTCACGTGACGGAAAAAAGAAGGCCAAAAAACTTCAGAGATCCGATTGTGGTTCAGATAGCCTTTTTGGGTATGAAACATTGACGGCTTACAGCTGTCAAAGCCGTAGAACTCACTGAGAGCTTCGCTTTGACTTGTTATGGCTTCCGTAACTCTAAACGAGCCAACAGTTATGGCCGTCTGAAGAATCGATATCCATAGGGTGCAACATCCGCGGTGCAAGGTGCAACATTCGTCCAAAAAGCCAAAACTGCGCCGTGCGACTTTTAGAAGTGGGTGTAGGGATTTGAAATGGAACAATACCATGGTGCACAACTCTTCAGGGTAGGTAAATAGAAGACCAGCCATGGTAATCCAGTTTTAACGTAAAAATTCACATGACGGAAAAAAGAAGGCCAAAACACTTCAGAGAGCTGATTGTGGTTCGGATAGCCTTTTTTGGGTATGAAACAATCCATTGACGGTTACAGCTGTCAAAGCCATAGAACTCACTGAGAGCTTCGTTTTGACTGGTTATGGCTTCCGTAACTCTAAACGAGCCAACAGTTATGGCCGTCCGAAGAATCGACACCACAGGGTGCAACATCCGCGGTGCAAGGTGCAACATTCGTCCAAAAAGCCAAAACAGCGCCGTGCGACTTTTAGAAGTGGGTGCAGGGATTTGAAATGGAACAGTACCATGGTGCACCACTCTCTAGGGTAGGTAAGTCGAAGACCAGCCACGGTGATCCCGTTTTAACGTAAAAATTCACGTGACGGAAAAAAGAAGGCCAAAAAACTTCAAAGACCCGATTGAGGTTCGGATAGCCTTTTTTGGGTATGAAACAATCCGTTGACGGCTAACAACCGTCAAAGCCGTGGAACTCACTGAGAGCTTCGTTTTGACTGGTTATGGCTCCCGTAACTCTAAACGAGCCAACGGTAATGGCCGTCCGAAGAATCGATATCCACAGGGTGCAACATCCGCTGTGCAAGGTGCAACATTCGTCCAAAAAGCCAAAACAGCGCCGTGCGACTTTTAGAAGTGGGTGTAGGGATTTGAAATGGAACAGTACCATGGTGCACCACTCTCCAGGGTAGGTAAATCGAAGACCAGCAACGGTAATCCCGTTTTAACGTAAAAATTCACGTGACGGAAAAAAGAAGGCCAAAAAACTTCAGAGACCCGATTGAGGTTCGGATAGCCTTTTTTGGGTATGAAACAATCCGTTGACGTCTTACAGCCATCAAAGCCGTAGAACTCACTGAGAGCTTCGTTTTGACTGGTTATGGCTCATGTATCTCTAAACGAGCCAACAGTAATGGCCGTCCGAAGAATCGATATCCACAGGGTGCAACATCCGCGGTGCAAGGTGCAACATTCGTCCAAAAAGCCAAAACAGCGCCGTGCGACTTTTAGAAGTGGGTGTAGGGATTTGAAATGGAACAGTACCATGGTGCACCACTCTCCAGGGTAGGTAAATCCAAGACCAGCAACGGTGATCCCGTTTTAACGTAAAAATTCATGTGATGGAAAAAAGAAGGCCAAAAAACTTCAGAGACCCGATTGAGGTTCGGATAGCTTTTTTTGGGTATGAAACAATCCGTTGACGGATTACAGCCGTCAAAGACGTAGAACTCACTGAGAGCTTCGTTTTGACTGGTTATGGCTCCTGTAACTCTAAACGAGCCAACTGTAATGGCCGTCCGAAGAATCGATATCCACAGGGTGCAACATCCGCGGTGCAAGGTGCAACATTCGTCCAAAAAGCCAAAACAGCGCCGTGCGACTTTTAGAAGTGGGTGCAGGGATTTGAAATGGAACAGTACCATGGGGCAGCACTCTCCAGGGTAGGTAAATCGAAGACCAGCCACGGTGATCTCGTTTTAACGTAAAACTTCACGTGACGGAAACAAGAAGGCCAAAAAACATCAAAGACCCGATTGTGGTTCGGATAGCCTATTTTGGGTATGAAACAATTCGTTGACGGCTTACAGCGGTCAAAGCCGTAGAACTCACTGAGTGCTTCATTTTGACTGGTTATGGCTCCCGTAACTCTAAACGAGCCAACAGTTATGGCCGTCCGAAGAATCGATATCCACAGGGTGCAACATCCGCGGTGCAACGTGCAACATTCGTCCAAAAAGCTAAAACAGCGCCGTGCGACTTTTAGAAGTGGGTGTAGGGATTTGAAATGGAACAGTACCATGGGGCAGCACTCCCCAGGGTAGGTAAATCGAAGACCAATCACGGTGATCCCGTTTTAACGTAAAAATTCACGTGACGGAAAAAAGAAGGCCAAAAAACATCAGAGACCCGATTGAGGTTCGGATAGCCTTTTTTGGGTATGAAACAATCCGTTGACGACTTACAGCTGTCAAAGCCGTAGAACTCACTGAGAGCTTCGTTTTGACTGGTTATGGCTTCCGTAACTCCAAACGAGCCAACAGTTATGGCCGTCCGAAGAATCGATATCCACAGGGTGCAACATCCGCAGTGCAATGTGCAACATTCGTCCAAAAAGCCAAAACAGCGCCGTGCGACTTTTAGAAGTGGGTGTAGGGATTTGAAATGGAACAATACCATGGGGCAGCACTCTCCAGGGTAGGTAAATCGAAAACCAGCCACGGTGATCCCGTTTTAACGTAAAAATTCACGTGACGGAAAAAAGAAGGCCAAAAAACTTCAGAGACCCGATTGAGGTTCGGATAGCCTTTTTTGGGTATGAAACAATCCGTTGACGGCTTACAGCTGTCAAAGCCATGGAACTCACTAAGAGCTTCGTTTTGACTGGTTATGGCTCCCGTAACTCTAAACGAGCCAACAGTTATGGCCGTCCGAAGAATCGATATCCATAGGGTGCAACATCCGCGGTGCAAGGTGCAACATTCGTCCAAAAAGCCAAAACAGCGCCGTGCGACTTTTAGAAGTGGGTGTAGGGATTTGAAATGGAACAGTACCATGGTGCACAACTCTCTAGGGTAGGTAAATCGAAGATCAGCCACGGTGATCCCGTTTTAACGTAAAAATTCACGTGACGGAAAAAAGAAGGCCAAAAAACTTCAAAGATCCGATTGTGGTTCAGATAGCCTTTTTTGGGTATGAAACAATCCGTTGACGGCTTACAGCTGTCAAAGCCGTAGAACTCACTGAGAGCTTCGTTTTGACTTGTTATGGCTTCCGTAACTCTAAACGAGCCAACAATTATGGCCGTCCGAAGAATCGATATCCACAGGGTGCAACATCCGCGGTGCAAGGTGCAACATTCGTCCAAAAAGCCAAAACAGCGCCGTGCGACTTTTAGAAGTGGGTGCAGGGATTTGAAATGGAGCAGTACCATGGTGCACCACTCTCCAGGGTAGGTAAGTCGAAGACCAGCCACGGTTATCCCGTTTTAATGTAAAAATTCATGTGATGGAAAAAAGAAGGCCAAAAAACTTCAGAGACCCGATTGAGGTTCGGATAGTCTTTTTGGGTATGAAACAATCCGTTGACGGCTTACAGCTGTCAAAGCCGTAGAACTCACTGAGAGCTTCGTTTTGACTGGTTATGGCTCCCGTAACTCTAAACGAGCCAACAGTTATGGCCGTCCGAAGAATCGATATCCGTAGGGTGCAACATCTGCGGTGGAAGGTGCAACATTCGTCCAAAAAGCCAAAACAGCGCCGTGCGACTTTTAGAAGTGGGTGCAGGGATTTGAAATGGAACAGTACCATGGTGCACAACTCTCCAAGGTAGGTAAATCGAAGACCAGCAACGGTGATCCCGTTTTAACGTAAAAAATCAGGCGACGGAAAAAAGAAGGCCAAAAAACTTCAGAGACCCGATTAAGGTTCGGATAGCCTTTTTTGGGTATGAAACAATCCATTGACGGCTTACAACCGTCAAAGCCGTAGAACTCACTGAGAGCTTCGTTTTGACTGGTTATGGCTCCCGTAACTCCAAACGAGCCAACAGTAATGGCCGTCCGAAGAATCGATATCCACAGGGTGCAACATCCGCGGTGCAAGGTGCAACTTTCGTCCAAAAAGCCAAAACAGCGCCGTGCGACTTTTAGAAGTGGGTGTAGGGAATTGAAATGGAACAGTACCATGGAGCAGCACTCTCCAGGGTAGGCAAATCGAAGACCAGCCACGGTGATCCCGTTTTAACGTAAAAATTCAAGTGACGGAAAAAAGAAGGCCAAAAAACTTCAGAGACCCTATTGAGGTTCGGATAGCCTTTTTTGGGTATGAAACAATCCGTTGACGGCTTACAGCTGTCAAAGCCATAGAACTCACTAAGAGCTTCGTTTTGACTGGTTATGGCTCCCGTAACTCTAAACGAGCCAACAGTTATGGCCGTCCGAATAATCGATATCCACAGGGTGCAACATCCGCGGTGCAAGGTGCAACATTTGTCCAAAAAGCTAAAACAGCGTCGTGCGACTTTTAGAAGTGGGTGTAGGGATTTGAAATGGAACAGTACCATGGTGCACAACTCTCCAAGGTAGGTAAATCGAAGACCAGCCACGGTGATCCCGTTTTAACGTAAAAATTCACGTGACGGAAAAAAGAAGGCCAAAAAACTTCAGAGATCCGATTGTGGTTCAGATAGTCTTTTTGGGTATGAAACAATCCGTTGACGGCTTACAGCTATCAAAGCCGTAGAACTCACTGAGTGCTTCGCTTTGACTTGTTATGGCTTCCGTAACCCTAAACGAGCCAACAATTATGGTCGTCCGAAGAATCGATATCCATAGGGTGCAACATCCGCGGTGCAAGGTGCAACATTCGTCCAAAAAGCCAAAACAGCGCCGTGCGACTTTTAGAAGTGGGTGTAGGGATTTGAAATGGAACAATACCATGGTGCACAACTCTTCAGGGTAGATAAATAGAAGACCAGCCATGGTAATCCCGTTTTAACGTAAAAATTCACATGACGGAAAAAAGAAGGCCAAAAAACTTCAGAGAGCTGATTGTGGTTCGGATAGCCTTTTTTGGGTATGAAACAATCCATTGACGGCTTACAGCCATCAAAGCCGTAGAACTCACTGAGAGCTTCGTTTTGACTGGTTATGGCTCATGTATCTCTAAACGAGCCAACAGTAATGGCCGTCCGAAGAATCGATATCCACAGGGTGCAACATCCGCGGTGCAAGGTGCAACATTCGTCCAAAAAGCCAAAACAGCGCCGTGCGACTTTTAGAAGTGGGTGTAGGGATTTGAAATGGAACAGTACCATGGTGCACCACTCTCCAGGGTAGGTAAATCCAAGACCAGCAACGGTGATCCCGTTTTAACGTAAAAATTCACGTGATGGAAAAAAGAAGGCCAAAAAACATCAAAGACCCGATTGAGGTTCGAATAGCCTTTTTTGGGTATGAAACAATCCGTTGACGGATTACAGCCGTCAAAGCCATAGAAATCACTAAGAGCTTCGTTTTGACTGGTTATGGCTCCTGTATCTCTAAACGAGCCAACTGTAATGGCCGTCCGAAGAATCGATATCCACAGGGTGTAACATCCGCGGTGCAAGGTGCAACATTCGTCCAAAAAGCCAAAACAGCGCCGTGCGACTTTTAGAAGTGGGTGCAGGGATTTGAAATGGAACAGTACCATGGGGCAGCACTCTCCAGGGTAGGTAAATCGAAGACCAGCCACGGTGATCTCGTTTTAACGTAAAACTTCACGTGACGGAAACAAGAAGGCCAAAAAACATCGGAGACCCGATTGTGGTTCGGATAGCCTTTTTTGGGTATGAAACAATTCGTTGACGGCATACAGCGGTCAAAGCCGTAGAACTCACTGAGTGCTTCATTTTGACTGGTTATGGCTCCCGTAACTCTAAACGAGCCAACTGTTATGGCCGTCCGAAGAATCGATATCCACAGGGTGCAACATCCGCGGTGCAACGTGCAACATTCGTCCAAAAAGCTAAAATAGCGCCGTGCGACTTTTAGAAGTGGGTGTAGGGATTTGAAATGGAACAGTACCATGGGGCAGCACTCCCCAGGGTAGGTAAATCGAAGACCAATCACGGTGATCCCGTTTTAACGTAAAAATTCACGTGACGGAAAAAAGAAGGCCAAAAAACATCAGAGACCCGATTGAGGTTCGGATAGCCTTTTTTGGGTATGAAACAATCCGTTGATGGCTTACAGCTGTCAAAGCCGTAGAACTCACTGAGAGCTTCGTTTTGACTGGTTATGGCTCCCGTAACTCCAAACGAGCCAACAGTTATGGCCGTCCGAAGAATCGATATCCACTGGGTGCAACATCCGCAGTGCAACGTGCAACATTCGTCCAAAAAGCCAAAACAGCGCCGTGCGACTTTTAGAAGTGGGTGTAGGGATTTGAAATTGAACAGTACCATGGGGCAGCACTCTCCAGGGTAGGTAAATCGAAGACCAGCCATGGTGATCCCGTTTTAACGTAAAAATTCACGTGACGGAAAAAAGAAGGCCAAAAAACTTCAGAGACCCGATTGAGGTTCGGATAGCCTTTTTTGGGTATGAAACAATCCATTGACGGCTTACAGCTGTCAAAGCCATAGAACTCACTAAGAGCTTCGTTTTGACTGGTTATGGCTCCCGTAACTCTAAACGAGCCAACAGTTATGGCCGTCCGAAGAATCGATATCCACAGGGTGCAACATCCGCGGTGCAAGGTGCAACATTCGTCCAAAAAGCCAAAACAGCGCCGTGCGACTTTTAGAAGTGGGTGTAGGGATTTGAAATGGAACAGTACCATGGTGCACCACTCTCCAGGGTAGGTAAATCCAAGACCAGCAACGGTGATCCCGTTTTAACGTAAAAATTCACGTGATGGAAAAAAGAAGGCCAAAAAACATCAAAGACCCGATTGAGGTTCGAATAGCCTTTTTTGGGTATGAAACAATCCGTTGACGGATTACAGCCGTCAAAGCCATAGAAATCACTAAGAGCTTCGTTTTGACTGGTTATGGCTCCTGTATCTCTAAACGAGCCAACTGTAATGGCCGTCCGAAGAATCGATATCCACAGGGTGTAACATCCGCGGTGCAAGGTGCAACATTCGTCCAAAAAGCCAAAACAGCGCCGTGCGACTTTTAGAAGTGGGTGCAGGGATTTGAAATGGAACAGTACCATGGGGCAGCACTCTCCAGGGTAGGTAAATCGAAGACCAGCCACGGTGATCTCGTTTTAACGTAAAACTTCACGTGACGGAAACAAGAAGGCCAAAAAACATCGGAGACCCGATTGTGGTTCGGATAGCCTTTTTTGGGTATGAAACAATTCGTTGACGGCATACAGCGGTCAAAGCCGTAGAACTCACTGAGTGCTTCATTTTGACTGGTTATGGCTCCCGTAACTCTAAACGAGCCAACTGTTATGGCCGTCCAAAGAATCGATATCCACAGGGTGCAACATCCGCGGTGCAACGTGCAACATTCGTCCAAAAAGCCAAAATAGCGCCGTGCGACTTTTAGAAGTGGGTGTAGGGATTTGAAATGGAACAGTACCATGGGGCAGCACTCCCCAGGGTAGGTAAATCGAAGACCAATCACGGTGATCCCGTTTTAACGTAAAAATTCACGTGACGGAAAAAAGAAGGCCAAAAAACATCAGAGACCCGATTGAGGTTCGGATAGCCTTTTTTGGGTATGAAACAATCCGTTGACGGCTTACAGCTGTCAAAGCCGTAGAACTCACTGAGAGCTTCGTTTTGACTTGTTATGGCTTCCGTAACTCTAAACGAGCCAACAGTTATGGCCGTCCGAAGAATCGATATCCACAGGGTGCAACATCCGCTGTGCAAGGTGCAACATTCGTCCAAAAAGCCAAAACAGCGCCGTGCGACTTTTAGAAGTGGGTGCAGGGATTTGAAATGGAACAGTACCATGGTGCACCACTCTCCAGGGTAGGTAAGTCGAAGACCAGCCACGGTGATCCCGTTTTAACGTAAAAATTCATGTGATGGAAAAAAGAAGGCCAAAAAACTTCAGAGACCCGATTGAGGTTCGGATAGCCTTTTTTGGGTATGAAACAATCCGTTGACGGCTTACAGCTGTCAAAGCCGTAGAACTCACTGAGAGCTTCGTTTTGACTGGTTATGGCTCCCGTAACTCTAAACGAGCCAACAGTTATGGCCGTCCGAAGAATCGATATCCGTAGGGTGCAACATCCGCGGTGGAAGGTGCAACATTCGTCCAAAAAGCCAAAACAGCGCCGTGCGACTTTTAGAAGTGGGTGCAGGGATTTGAAATGGAACAGTACCATGGTGCACTACTCTCCAGGGTAGGTAAATCGAAGACCAGCAACGGTGATCCCGTTTTAACGTAAAAATTCAGGTGACGGAAAAAAGAAGGCCAAAAAACTTCAGAGACCCGATTAAGGTTCGGATAGCCTTTTTTGGGTATGAAACAATCCATTGACGGCTTACAACCGTCAAAGCCGTAGAACTCACTGAGAGCTTCGTTTGGACTGGTTATGGCTCCCGTAACTCTAAACGAGCCAAAAGTAATGGCCGTCCGAAGAATCGATATCCATAGGGTGCAACATCCGCGGTGCAAGGTGCAACTTTCGTCCAAAAAGCCAAAACAGCGCCGTGCGACTTTTAGAAGTGGGTGTAGGGATTTGAAATGGAACAGTACCATGGGGCAGCACTCTCCAGGGTAGGTAAATCGAAGACCAGCCACGGTGATCTCGTTTTCACGTAAAACTTCACGTGACGGAAACAAGAAGGCCAAAAAACTTCAGAGACCCGATTGAGGTTCGGATAGCCTTTTTTGGGTATGAAACAATCCGTTGATGGCTTACAGCGGTCAAAGCCGTAGAACTCACTGAGAGCTTCGTTTTGACTAGTTATGGCTCCCGTAACACTAAACGAGCCAACAGTTATGGCCGTCCGAAGAATCGATATCCATAGGGTGCAACATCCGCGGTGCAAGGTGCAACATTCGTCAAAAAAGCAAAAACAGCACCGTGCGACTTCTAGAAGTCGGTGCAGGGATTTGAAATGGAACAGTACCATGGTGCACCACTCTCCAGGGTAGGTAAATCGAAGACCAGCCACGGTGATCCCGTTTTAACGTAAAAATTCACGTGGCGGAAAAAAGAAGGCCAAAAAACTTCAGAGACCCGATTGAGGTTCAGATAGCCTTTTTTGGGTATGAAACAATCTGTTGACGGCTTACTGCCGTCAATGCCGTAGAACTCACTGAGAGCTTCGTTTTGACTGGTTATGGCTCCCGTAACTCTAAACGAGCCAACAGTTATGGCCGTCCGAAGAATCGATATCCACAGGGTGCAACATCCGCGGTGCAACGTGCAACATTCGTCCAAAAAGCCAAAACAGCGCCGTGTGACTTTTAGAAGTGGGTGTAGGGATTTGAAATGGAACAGTACCATGGGGTAGCACTCTCCAGGGTAGGTAAATGGAAGACCAGTCACGGTGATCCCATTTTAACGTAAAAATTCAAGTGACGGAAAAAAGAAGGCCAAAAAACTTCAGAGACCCGATTGAGGTTCGGATAGCCTTTTTTGGGTATGAAACAATCCGTTGACGCCTTACAGCGGGCAAAGCCGTAGAACTCACAGAGAGCTTCGTTTTGACTGGTTATGGCTCCCGTAACACTAAACGAGCCAACAGTTATGGCCGTTCGAAGAATCGATATCCATAGGGTGCAACATCCGCGGTGCAAGGTGCAACATTCGTCAAAAAAGCCAAAACAACACCGTGCGACTTCTAGAAGTCGGTGCAGGGATTTGAAATGGAACAGTACCATGGTGCACCACTCTCCAGGGTAGGTAAATCGAAGACCAGCCACGGTGATCCCGTTTTAACGTAAAAATTCACGTGACGGAAAAAAGAAGGCCAAAAAACTTCAGAGACCCGATTGAGGTTCAGATAGCCTTTTTTGGGTATGAAACAATCCGTTGACGGCTTACTGCCGTTAAAGCCGTAGAACTCACTGAGTGCTTCATTTTGACTAGTTATGGCTTCCGTAACCCTAAATGAGCCAACAGTAATGGCCGTCCGAAGAATCGATATCCATAGGGTGCAACATCCGCGGTGCATGGTGCAACATTCATCCAAAAAGCCAAAACAGCGCCGTGCGACTTTTAGAAGTGGGTGTAGGGATTTGAAATAGAACAGTACCATGGGGCAGCACTCTCCAGGGTAGGTAAATCGAAGACCAGCCACGGTGATCTCGTTTTAACGTAAAACTTCACGTGACGGAAACAAGAAGGCCAAAAAACTTCAGAGACCCGATTGAGGTTCGGATAGCCTTTTTTGGGTATGAAACTATTCGTTGACGGCTTACAGCGGTCAAAGCCGTAGAACTCACTGAGAGCTTCGTTTTGATTGGTTATGGATCCCGTAACTCTAAACGAGCCAACAGTTATGGCCGTCCGAAGAATCGATATCCAAAGGGTGCAACATCCCCGGTGCAAGGTGCAACATTCGTCCAAAAAGCCAAAACAGCGCCGTGCGACTTTTAGAAGTGGGTGCAGGGATTTGAAATGGAACAGTACCATGGTGCACCACTCTCCAGGGTAGGTAAATCGAAGACCAGCCACGGTGATCCCGTTTTAACGTAAAAATTCACGTGACGGAAAAAAGAAGGCCAAAAAACTTCAGAGACCCGATTGAGGTTCAGATAGCCTTTTTTGGGTATGAAACAATCCGTTGACGGCTTACTGCCGTCAAAGCCGTAGAACTCACTGAGAGCTTCGTTTTGACTAGTTATGGCTTCCGTAACTCTAAACGAGCCAACAGTAATGGCCGTCCGAAGAATCGATATCCATAGGGTGCAACATCCGCGGTGCAAGGTGCAACATTCATCCAAAAAGCCAAAACAGCGCCGTTCGACTTTTAGAAGTGGGTATAGGGATTTGAAATGGAACAGTACCATGGGGCAGCACTCTCCAGGGTAGGTAAATCGAAGACCAGCCACGGTGATCTCGTTTTAACGTAAAACTTCACGTGACGGAAACAAGAAGGCCAAAAAACTTCAGAGACCCGATTGAGGTTCGGATGGCCTTTTTTGGGTATGAAACAATCCGTTGACGGCTTACAGCTGTCAAAGCCGTAGAACTCACTGAGAGCTTTGTTTTGACTGGTTATGGATCCCATAACTCTAAACGAGCCAACAGTTATGGCCGTCCGAAGAATCGATATCCAAAGGGTGCAACATCCGTGGTGCAAGGTGCAACATTCGTCCAAAAAGCCAAAACAGCGCCGTGCGACTTTTAGAAGTGGGTGTAGGGATTTGAAATGGAACAGTACCATGGTGCACCACTCTCCAGGGTAGGTAAATCGAAGACCAGCCACGGTGATCCAGTTTTAACGTAAAAATTCACGTGACGGAAAAAAGAAGGCCAAAAAACTTCAGAGACCAGATTGAGGTTCGGATAGCCTTTTTTGGGTATGAAACAATCCGTTGATGGCTTACAGCCGTCAAAGCCGTATAACTCACTGAGAGCTTCGTTTTGACTGGTTATGGCTCCCGTAACTCTAAACGAGCCAACAGTTATGGCCGTCCGAAGAATCGATATCCACAGGATGCAACATCCGTGGTGCAAGGTGCAACATTCGTCCAATAAGCCAAAACAGCACCGTGCGACTTTTAGAAGTGGCTGCAGGGATTTGAAATGGAATAGTACCATGGTGCACCACTCTCCAGGATAGGTAAGTCGAAGACCAGCCACGGTGATCCCGTTTTAACGTAAAAATTCACGTGACGAAAAAAAGAAGGCCAAAAAACTTCAAAGACCCGATTGAGGTTCGAATAGCCTTTTTTGGGTATGAAACAATCCGTTGACGGCTTACAGCTGTCAAAGCCATAGAACTCACTGAGAGCTTCGTTTTGATTGGTTATGGCTCCCGTAACTCTAAACGAGCCAACAGTTATGGCCGTCCGAAGAATCGATATCCACAGGGTGCAACATCCGCGGTGCAAGGTGCAACATTCGTCCAAAATGCCAAAACAGCGCCGTGCGACTTTTAGAAGTGGGTGCAGGGATATGAAATGGAACAGTACCATGGTGCACCACTCTCCAGGGTAGGTAAGTCGATGACCAGCCACGATGATCCTGTTTTAACGTAAAAATTCACGTGACGGAAAAAAGAAGGCCAAAAAACTTCAAAGACCCGATTGAGGTTCGGATAGCCTTTTTTGGGTATGAAACAATCCGTTGACAGCTTACAGCTGTCAAAGCCGTAGCACTCACTGAGAGCTTCGTTTTGACTGGTTATGGCTCCCGTAACTCTAAACGAGCCAACAGTTATGGCCATCCGAAGAATCGATATCCACAGGGTGCAACATCCGCGGTGCAAGGTGCAACATTCGTCCAAAAAGGCAAAACAGCGTCGTGCGACTTTTAGAAGTGGGTGCAGAGATTTGAAATGGAACAGTACCATGGAGCACCACTCTCCAGGGTAGGTAAATCGACCAGCCACGGTGATCCCGTTTTAACGTAAAAATTCACGTGACGGAAAAAAGAAGGCCAAAAAACTTCAGAGACCAGATTGAGGTTCGGATAGCCTTTTTTGGGTATGAAACAATCCGTTGACGGCTTACAGCCATCAAAGCAGTAGAACTCACTGAGAGCTTCGTTTTGACTGGTTATGGCTCCCGTAACTCTAAACGAGCCAACAGTTATGGTCGTCCGAAGAATCGATATCCACAGGGTGCAACATCCGCGGTGCAACGTGCAACATTCGTCCAAAAAGCCAAAACAGTGCCGTGCGACTTTTAGAAGTGGGTGTAGGGATTTGAAATGGAACAGTACCATGGTGCACCACTCTCCAGGGTAGGTAAATCGAAGACCAGCCACGGTGATCCCGTTTTAACGTAAAAATTCACGTGACGGAAAAAAGAAGGCCAAAAAACTTCAGAGACCAGATTGAGGTTCGGATAGCCTTTTTTGGGTATGAAACAATCCGTTGACGGCTTACAGCGGTCAAAGCCGTATAACTCATTGAGAGCTTCGTTTTGACTGGTTATGGCTCCCGTAACTATAAACGAGCCAACAGTTATGGCCGTCCGAAGAATCGATATCCACAGGATGCAACATCCGTGGTGCAAGGTGCAACATTCGTCCAATAAGCCAAAACAGCACCGTGCGACTTTTAGAAGTGGCTGCAGGGATTTGAAATGGAACAGTACCATGGTGCACCACTCTCCAGGATAGGTAAGTCGAAGACCAGCCACGGTGATCCCGTTTTAACGTAAAAATTCACGTGACGGAAAAAAGAAGGCCAAAAAACTTCAGAGACCCGATTGAGGTTCGAATAGCCTTTTTTGGGTATGAAACAATCCGTTGACGGCTTACAGCTGTCAAAGCCATAGAACTCACTGAGAGCTTCGTTTTGACTGGTTATGGCTCCCGTAACTCTAAACGAGCCAACAGTTATGGCCGTCCGAAGAATCGATATCCACAGGGTGCAACATCCGCGGTGCAAGGTGCAACATTCGTCCAAAATGCCAAAACAGCGCCGTTCGACTTTTAGAAGTGGGTGCAGGGATGTGAAATGGAACAGTACCATGGTGCACCACTCTCCAGGGTAGGTAAGTCGATGACCAGCCACGATGATCCTGTTTTAACGTAAAAATTCACGTGACGGAAAAAAGAAGGCCAAAAAACTTCAAAGACCCGATTGAGGTTCGGATAGCCTTTTTTGGGTATGAAACAATCCGTTGACAGCTTACAGCTGTCAAAGCCGTAGCACTCACTGAGAGCTTCGTTTTGACTGGTTATGGCTCCCGTAACTCTAAACGAGCCAACAGTTATGGCCGTCCGAAGAATCGATATCCACAGGGTGCAACATCCGCGGTGCAAGGTGCAACATTCGTCCAAAAAGCCAAAACAGTGTCGTGCGACTTTTAGAAGTGGGTGCAGAGATTTGAAATGGAACAGTACCATGGAGCACCACTCTCTAGGGTAGGTAAATCGACCAGCCACGGTGATCCCGTTTTAACGTAAAAATTCACGTGACGGAAAAAAGAAGGCCAAAAAACTTCAAAGACCCGATTGAGGTTCGGATAGCCTTTTTTGGGTATGAAACAATCCGTTGACGGCTTACAGTCGTAAAAGTCGTAGAACTCCCTGAGAGCTTCGTTTTGACTGGTTATGGCTCCCGTAACTCTAAACGAGCCAACAGTTATGGCCGTCCGAAGAATCGATATCCACAGGGTGCAACATCCGCGGTGCAACGTGCAACATTCGTCCAAAAAGCCAAAACAGTGCCGTGCGACTTTTAGAAGTGGGTGTAGGGATTTGAAATGGAACAGTACCATGGGGTAGCACTCTCCAGGGTAGGTAAATCGAAGACCAGTCACGGTGATCCCATTTTAACGTAAAAATTCAAGTGACGGAAAAAAGAAGGCCAAAAAACTTCAGAGACCCGATTGAGGTTCGGATAGCCTTTTTTGGGTATGAAACAATCCGTTGACGGCTTACAGCGGTCAAAGCCGTAGAACTCACTGAGAGCTTCGTTTTGACTGGTTATGGCTCCCGTAACACTAAACGAGCCAACAGTTATGGCCGTCCGAAGAATCGATATCCATAGGGTGCAACATCCGCGGTGCAAGGTGCAACATTCGTCAAAAAAGCCAAAACAGCGCCGTGCGACTTCTAGAAGTCGGTGCAGGGATTTGAAATGGAACAGTACCATGGTGCACCACTTTCCAGGGTAGGTAAGTCGAAGACCAGCCACGGTGATCCCGTTTTAACGTAAAAATTCACGTGACGGAAAAAAGAAGGCCAAAAAACTTCAGAGACCCGATTGAGGTTCGAATAGCCTTCTTTGGGTATGAAACAATCCATTGACGACTTACAACTGTCAAAGCCATAGAACTCACTGAGAGCTTTGTTTTGACTGGTTATGGCTCCCGTAACTCTAAACGAGCCAACAGTTATGGTCGTCCGAAGAATCGATATCCACAGGGTGCAACATCCGCGGTGCAAGGTGCAACATTCGTCCAAAATGCCAAAACAGCACCGTGCGACTTTTAGAAGTGGGTGCAGGGATTTGAAATGGAACAGTACCATGGTGCACCACTCTCCAGGGTAGGTAAGTCGAAGACCAGCCACGGTGATCCCGTTTTAACGTAAAAATTCACGTGACGGAAAAAAGAAGGCCAAAAAACTTCAAAGACCCGATTGAGGTTCGGATAGCCTTTTTTGGGTATGAAACAATCCGTTGACAGCTTACAGCTGTCAAAGCCGTAGAACTCACTGAGAGCTTCGTTTTGACTGGTTATGGCTCCCGTAACTCTAAACGAGCCAACAGTTATGGCCGTCCGAAGAATCGATATCCACAGGGTGCAACATCCGCGGTGCAAGGTGCAACATTCGTCCAAAAAGCCAAAACAGCGCCGTGCGACTTTTAGAAGTGGGTGCAGAGATTTGAAATGGAACAGTACCATGGTGCACCACTCTCCTGGGTAGGTAAATCGAAGACCAGCAACGGTGATCCCGTTTTAACGCAAAAATTCACGTGACGGAAAAAAGAAGGCCAAAAAACTTCAGAGACCAGATTGAGGTTCGGATAGCCTTTTTTGGGTATGAAACAATCCGTTGACGGCTTACAGCAGTCAAAGACGTAGAACTCACTGAGAGCTTCGTTTTGACCGGTCATGGCTCCCGTAACTCTAAACGAGCCAACAGTAATGGCTGTCCGAAGAATCGATATCCATAGGGTGCAACATCCGCGGTGCAAGGTGCAACATTCGTCCAAAAAGTCAAAACAGCGCCGTGCGACTTTTAGAAGTGGGTGCAGGGATTTGAAATGGAACAGTACCATGGGGCAGCACTCTCCAGGGTAGGTAAATCGAAGACCAGCCACGGTGATCTCGTTTTAACGTAAAAATTCACGTGACGGAAAAAAGAAGGCCAAAAAACTTCAAAGACCCGATTGAGGTTCGGATAGCCTTTTTTGGGTATGAAACAATCCGTTGATGGCTTACAGCCGTCAAAGCCGTAGAACTCACTGAGAGCTTCGTTTTGACTGGTTATGGCTCCCGTAACTCTAAACGAGCCAACAGTTATGGTCGTCCGAAGAATCGATATCCATAGGGTGCAACATCCGCGGTGCAAGGTGCAACATTCGTCAAAAAAGCCAAAACAGCGCCGTGCGACTTCTAGAAGTCGGTGCAGGGATTTGAAATGGAACAGTACCATGGTGCACCACTCTCCAGGGTAGGTAAATCGAAGACCGGCCACGGTGATCCCGTTTTAACGTAAAAATTCACGTGACGGAAAAAAGAAGGCCAAAAAACTTCAGAGACCCGATTGAGGTTCGGATAGCCTTTTTTGGGTATGATACAATTCGTTGACGGCTTACAGCCGTTAAAGCCGTAGAACTCACTGAGAGCTTCGTTTTGACTAGTTATGGCTTCCGTAACTCTAAACGAGCCAACAGTAATGGCCGTCCGAAGAATCGATATCCATAGGGTGCAACATCCGCGGTGCAAGGTGCAACATTCATCCAAAAAGCCAAAACAGCGCCGTGCGACTTTTAGAAGTGGGTGTAGGGATATGAAATGGAACAGTACCATGGTGCAGCACTCTCCAGGGTAGGTAAATCGAAAACCAGCCACGGTGATCTCGTTTTAACGTAAAACTCCCCGTGACGGAAACAAGAAGGCCAAAAAACTTCAGAAACCCGATTGAGGTTCGGATAGCCTTTTTTGGGTATGAAACAATCCGTTGACGGCTTACAGCTGTCAAAGCCGTAGAACTCACTGAGAGCTTCGTTTTTACTGGTTATGGATCCCGTAACTCTAAACGAGCCAACAGTTATGGCCGTCCGAAGAATCGATATCCAAAGGGTGCAACATCCGCGGTGCAAGGTGCAACATTCGTCCAAAAAGCCAAAACAGCGCCGTGCGACTTTTAGAAGTGGGTGCAGGGATTTGAAATGGAACAGTACCATGGTGCACCACTCTCCAGGGTAGGTAAATCGAAGACCAGCCACGGCGATCCCGTTTTAACGTAAAAATTCACGTGACGGAAAAAAGAAGGCCAAAAAACTTCAAAGACCAGATTGAGGTTCGGATAGCCTTTTTTGGGTATGAAACAATCCGTTGACGGCTTACAGACGTCAAAGCCGTAGAACTCACTGAGAGCTTCGTTTTGACTGGTTATGGCTCCCGTAACTCTAAACGAGCCAACAGTTATGGCCGTCCGAAGAATCGATATCCACAGGGTGCAACATCCGCGGTGCAAGGTGCAACATTCGTCCAATAAGCCAAAACAGCACCGTGCGACTTTTAGAAGTGGGTGCAGGGGTTTGAAATGGAACAGTACCATGGTGCACCACTCTCCAGGGTAGGTAAGTCGAAGACCAGCCACGGTGATCCCGTTTTAAAGTAAAAATTCACGTGACGGAAAAAAGAAGTCCAAAAAACTTCAGAGACCCGTTTGAGGTTCGAATAACCTTTTTTGGGTATGAAACAATCCGTTGACGGCTTACAGCTGTCAAAGCCATAGAACTCACTGAGAGCTTCGTTTTGACTGGTTATGGCTCCCGTAACTCTAAACGAGCCAACAGTTATGGCCGTCCGAAGAATCGATATCCACAGGGTGCAACATCCGCGGTGCAATGTGCGACATTCGTCCAAAAAGCCAAAACAGCGCCGTGCGACTTTTAGAAGTGGGTGTAGGGATTCGAAATGGAACAGTACCATGTGGTAGCACTCTCCAGGGTAGGTAAATCGAAGACCAGTCACGGTGATCCTATTTTAACGTAAAAATTCAAGTGACGGAAAAAAGAAGTCCAAAAAACTTCAAAGACCCGATTGAGGTTTGGATAGCCTTTTTTGGGTATGAAACAATCCATTGATGGCTACAGTGGTCAAAGCCGTAGAACTCACTGAGTGCTTCGTTTTGACTGGTTATGGCTCCCGTAACACTAAACGAGCCAACAGTTATGGCCGTCCGAAGAATCGATATCCATAGGGTGCAACATCCGCGGTGCAAGGTGCAACATTCGTCAAAAAAGCCAAAACAGCGCCGTGCGACTTCTAGAAGTCGGTGCAGGGATTTGAAATGGAACAGTACCATGGTGCACCACTCTCCAGGGTAGGTAAATCGAAGACCGGCCACGGTGATCCCGTTTTAACGTAAAAATTCACGTGACGGAAAAAAGAAGGCCAAAAAACTTCAGAGACCAGATTGAGGTTCGGATAGCCTTTTTTGGGTATGAAACAATCCATTGACGGTTTACAGCCGTCAAAGCCGTAGAACTCACTGAGAGCTACGTTTTGACTGGTTATGGCTGCAGTAACTCTAAACGAGCCAACAGTTATGGCCGTCCGAAGAATCGATATCCACAGGGTGCAACATCCGCGGTGCAAGGTGCAACATTCGTCCAATAAGCCAAAACAGCACCGTGCAACTTTTAGAAGTGGGTGCAGGGATTTGAAATGGAACAGTACCATGGTGCACCACTCTCCAGGGTAGGTAAGTCAAAGATCAGCCACGGCGATCCCGTTTTAACGTAAAAATTCACCTGACGGAAAAAAGAAGGCCAAAAAACTTCAGAGACCAGATTGAGGTTCGGATAGCCTTTTTTGGGTATGAAACTATCCGTTGACGGTTTACAGCCGTCAAAGCCGTAGAACTCACTGAGAGCTTCCTTTTGACTGGTTAGCGCTCCCGTAACTCTAAACGAGCCAACAGTTATGGCCGTCCGAAGAATCGATATCCACAGGGTGCAACATCCGCGGTGCAAGGTGCAACATTCGTCCAAAAAGCCAAAACAGCGCCGTGCGACTTTTAGAAGTGGGTGCAGAGATTTGAAATGGAACAGTACCATGGTGCACCACTCTCCAGGGTAGGTAAATCGAAGACCAGCAACGGTGATCCCGTTTTAACGCAAAAATTCACGTGACGGAAAAAAGAAGGCCAAAAAACTTCAGAGACCAGATTGAGGTTCGGATAGCCTTTTTTGGGTATGAAACAATCCGTTGACGGCTTACAGCAGTCAAAGACGTAGAACTCACTGAGAGCTTCGTTTTGACCGGTCATGGCTCCCGTATCTCTAAACGAGCCAACAGTAATGGCTGTCCGAAGAATCGATATCCATAGGGTGCAACATCCGCGGTGCAAGGTGCAACATTCGTCCAAAAAGTCAAAACAGCGCCGTGCGACTTTTAGAAGTGGGTGCAGGGATTTGAAATGGAACAGTACCATGGGGCAGCACTCTCCAGGGTAGGTAAATCGAAGACCAGCCACGGTGATCTCGTTTTAACGTAAAAATTCACGTGACGGAAAAAAGAAGGCCAAAAAACTTCAAAGACCCGATTGAGGTTCGGATAGCCTTTTTTGGGTATGAAACAATCCGTTGATGGCTTACAGCCGTCAAAGCCGTAGAACTCACTGAGAGCTTCGTTTTGACAGGTTATGGCTCCCGTAACTCTAAACGAGCCAACAGTTATGGTCGTCCGAAGAATCGATATCCATAGGGTGCAACATCCGCGGTGCAAGGTGCAACATTCGTCAAAAAAGCCAAAACAGCGCCGTGCGACTTCTAGAAGTCGGTGCAGGGATTTGAAATGGAACAGTACCATGGTGCACCACTCTCCAGGGTAGGTAAATCGAAGACCGGCCACGGTGATCCCGTTTTAACGTAAAAATTCACGTGACGGAAAAAAGAAGCCAAAAAACTTCAGAGACCCGATAGAGGTTCGGATAGCCTTTTTTGGGTATGATACAATTCGTTGACGGCTTACAGCCGTCAAAGCCGTAGAACTCACTGAGAGCTTCGTTTTGACTAGTTATGGCTTCCGTAACTCTAAACGAGCCAACAGTAATGGCCGTCCGAAGAATCGATATCCATAGGGTGCAACATCCGCGGTGCAAGGTGCAACATTCATCCAAAAAGCCAAAACAGCGCCGTGCGACTTTTAGAAGTGGGTGTAGGGATATGAAATGGAACAGTACCATGGGGCAGCACTCTCCAGGGTAGGTAAATCGAAAACCAGCCACGGTGATCTCGTTTTAACGTAAAACTCCCCGTGACGGAAACAAGAAGGCCAAAAAACTTCAGAAACCCGATTGAGGTTCGGATAGCCTTTTTTGGGTATGAAACAATCCGTTGACGGCTTACAGCTGTCAAAGCCGTAGAACTCACTGAGAGCTTCGTTTTGACTGGTTATGGATCCCGTAACTCTAAACGAGCCAACAGTTATGGCCGTCCGAAGAATCGATATCCAAAGGGTGCAACATCTGCGGTGCAAGGTGCAACATTCATCCAAAAAGCCAAAACAGCGCCGTGTGACTTTTAGAAGTGGGTGCAGGGATTTGAAATGGAACAGTACCATGGTGCACCACTCTCCAGGGTAGGTAAATCGAAGACCAGCCACGGCGATCCCGTTTTAACGTAAAAATTCACGTGACGGAAAAAAGAAGGCCAAAAAACTTCAAAGACCAGATTGAGGTTCGGATAGCCTTTTTTGGGTATGAAACAATCCGTTGACGGCTTACAGACGTCAAAGCCGTAGAACTCACTGAGAGCTTCGTTTTGACTGGTTATGGCTCCCGTAACTCTAAACGAGCCAACAGTTATGGCCGTCCGAAGAATCGATATCCACAGGGTGCAACATCCGCGGTGCAAGGTGCAACATTCGTCCAATAAGCCAAAACAGCACCGTGCGACTTTTAGAAGTGGGTGCAGGGGTTTGAAATGGAACAGTACCATGGTGCACCACTCTCCAGGGTAGGTAAGTCGAAGACCAGCCACGGTGATCCCGTTTTAAAGTAAAAATTCACGTGACGGAAAAAAGAAGTCCAAAAAACTTCAGAGACCCGTTTGAGGTTCGAATAACCTTTTTTGGGTATGAAACAATCCGTTGACGGCTTACAGCTGTCAAAGCCATAGAACTCACTGAGAGCTTCGTTTTGACTGGTTATGGCTCCCGTAACTCTAAACGAGCCAACAGTTATGGCCGTCCGAAGAATCGATATCCACAGGGTGCAACATCCGCGGTGCAATGTGCGACATTCGTCCAAAAAGCCAAAACAGCGCCGTGCGACTTTTAGAAGTGGGTGTAGGGATTCGAAATGGAACAGTACCATGTGGTAGCACTCTCCAGGGTAGGTAAATCGAAGACCAGTCACGGTGATCCTATTTTAACGTAAAAATTCAAGTGACGGAAAAAAGAAGTCCAAAAAACTTCAAAGACCCGATTGAGGTTTGGATAGCCTTTTTTGGGTATGAAACAATCCATTGATGGCTACAGCGGTCAAAGCCGTAGAACTCACTGAGTGCTTCGTTTTGACTGGTTATGGCTCCCGTAACACTAAACGAGCCAACAGTTATGGCCGTCCGAAGAATCGATATCCATAGGGTGCAACATCCGCGGTGCAAGGTGCAACATTCGTCAAAAAAGCCAAAACAGCGCCGTGCGACTTCTAGAAGTCGGTGCAGGGATTTGAAATGGAACAGTACCATGGTGCACCACTCTCCAGGGTAGGTAAATCGAAGACCGGCCACGGTGATCCCGTTTTAACGTAAAAATTCACGTGACGGAAAAAAGAAGGCCAAAAAACTTCAGAGACCAGATTGAGGTTCGGATAGCCTTTTTTGGGTATGAAACAATCCATTGACGGTTTACAGCCGTCAAAGCCATAGAACTCACTGAGAGCTACGTTTTGACTGGTTATGGCTGCAGTAACTCTAAACGAGCCAACAGTTATGGCCGTCCGAAGAATCGATATCCACAGGGTGCAACATCCGCGGTGCAAGGTGCAACATTCGTCCAATAAGCCAAAACAGCACCGTGCAAATTTTAGAAGTGGGTGCAGGGATTTGAAATGGAACAGTACCATGGTGCACCACTCTCCAGGGTGGGTAAGTCAAAGACCAGCCACGGCGATCCCGTTTTAACGTAAAAATTCACCTGACGGAAAAAAGAAGGCCAAAAAACTTCAGAGACCAGATTGAGGTTCGGATAGCCTTTTTTGGGTATGAAACTATCCGTTGACGGTTTACAGCCATCAAAGCCGTAGAACTCACTGAGAGCTTCCTTTTGACTGGTTAGCGCTCCCGTAACTCTAAACGAGCCAACAGTTATGGCCGTCCGAAGAATCGATATCCACAGGGTGCAACATCCGCGGTGCAAGGTGCAACATTCGTCCAAAAAGCCAAAACAGCGCCGTGCGACTTTTAGAAGTGGGTGCAGAGATTTGAAATGGAACAGTACCATGGTGCACCACTCTCCAGGGTAGGTAAATCGAAGACCAGCAACGGTGATCCCGTTTTAACGCAAAAATTCACGTGACGGAAAAAAGAAGGCCAAAAAACTTCAGAGACCAGATTGAGGTTCGGATAGCCTTTTTTGGGTATGAAACAATCCGTTGACGGCTTACAGCAGTCAAAGACGTAGAACTCACTGAGAGCTTCGTTTTGACCGGTCATGGCTCCCGTATCTCTAAACGAGCCAACAGTAATGGCTGTCCGAAGAATCGATATCCATAGGGTGCAACATCCGCGGTGCAAGGTGCAACATTCGTCCAAAAAGTCAAAACAGCGCCGTGCGACTTTTAGAAGTGGGTGCAGGGATTTGAAATGGAACAGTACCATGGGGCAGCACTCTCCAGGGTAGGTAAATCGAAGACCAGCCACGGTGATCTCGTTTTAACGTAAAAATTCACGTGACGGAAAAAAGAAGGCCAAAAAACTTCAAAGACCCGATTGAGGTTCGGATAGCCTTTTTTGGGTATGAAACAATCCGTTGATGGCTTACAGCCGTCAAAGCCGTAGAACTCACTGAGTGCTTCGTTTTGACTGGTTATGGCTCCCGTAACTCTAAACGAGCCAACAGTTATGGTCGTCCGAAGAATCGATATCCATAGGGTGCAACATCCGCGGTGCAAGGTGCAACATTCGTCAAAAAAGCCAAAACAGCGCCGTGCGACTTCTAGAAGTCGGTGCAGGGATTTGAAATGGAACAGTACCATGGTGCACCACTCTCCAGGGTAGGTAAATCGAAGACCGGCCACGGTGATCTCGTTTTAACGTAAAAATTCACGTGACGGAAAAAAGAAGCCAAAAAACTTCAGAGACCCGATAGAGGTTCGGATAGCCTTTTTTGGGTATGATACAATTCGTTGACGGCTTACAGCCGTCAAAGCCGTAGAACTCACTGAGAGCTTCGTTTTGACTAGTTATGGCTTCCGTAACTCTAAACGAGCCAACAGTAATGGCCGTCCGAAGAATCGATATCCATAGGGTGCAACATCCGCGGTGCAAGGTGCAACATTCATCCAAAAAGCCAAAACAGCGCCGTGCGACTTTTAGAAGTGGGTGTAGGGATATGAAATGGAACAGTACCATGGGGCAGCACTCTCCAGGGTAGGTAAATCGAAAACCAGCCACGGTGATCTCGTTTTAACGTAAAACTCCCCGTGACGGAAACAAGAAGGCCAAAAAACTTCAGAAACCCGATTGAGGTTCGGATAGCCTTTTTTGGGTATGAAACAATCCGTTGACGGCTTACAGCTGTCAAAGCCGTAGAACTCACTGAGAGCTTCGTTTTGACTGGTTATGGATCCCGTAACTCTAAACGAGCCAACAGTTATGGCCGTCCGAAGAATCGATATCCAAAGGGTGCAACATCCGCGGTGCAAGGTGCAACATTCGTCCAAAAAGCCAAAACAGCGCCGTGTGACTTTTAGAAGTGGGTGCAGGGATTTGAAATGGAACAGTACCATGGTGCACCACTCTCCAGGGTAGGTAAATCGAAGACCAGCCACGGCGATCCCGTTTTAACGTAAAAATTCACGTGACGGAAAAAAGAAGGCCAAAAAACTTCAAAGACCAGATTGAGGTTCGGATAGCCTTTTTTGGGTATGAAACAATCCGTTGACGGCTTACAGACGTCAAAGCCGTAGAACTCACTGAGAGCTTCGTTTTGACTGGTTATGGCTCCCGTAACTCTAAACGAGCCAACAGTTATGGCCGTCCGAAGAATCGATATCCACAGGGTGCAACATCCGCGGTGCAAGGTGCAACATTCGTCCAATAAGCCAAAACAGCACCGTGCGACTTTTAGAAGTGGGTGCAGGGGTTTGAAATGGAACAGTACCATGGTGCACCACTCTCCAGGGTAGGTAAGTCGAAGACCAGCCACGGTGATCCCGTTTTAAAGTAAAAATTCACGTGACGGAAAAAAGAAGTCCAAAAAACTTCAGAGACCCGTTTGAGGTTCGAATAACCTTTTTTGGGTATGAAACAATCCGTTGACGGCTTACAGCTGTCAAAGCCATAGAACTCACTGAGAGCTTCGTTTTGACTGGTTATGGCTCCCGTAACTCTAAACGAGCCAACAGTTATGGCCGTCCGAAGAATCGATATCCACAGGGTGCAACATCCGCGGTGCAATGTGCGACATTCGTCCAAAAAGCCAAAACAGCGCCGTGCGACTTTTAGAAGTGGGTGTAGGGATTCGAAATGGAACAGTACCATGTGGTAGCACTCTCCAGGGTAGGTAAATCGAAGACCAGTCACGGTGATCCTATTTTAACGTAAAAATTCAAGTGACGGAAAAAAGAAGTCCAAAAAACTTCAAAGACCCGATTGAGGTTTGGATAGCCTTTTTTGGGTATGAAACAATCCATTGATGGCTACAGCGGTCAAAGCCGTAGAACTCACTGAGTGCTTCGTTTTGACTGGTTATGGATCCCGTAACACTAAACGAGCCAACAGTTATGGCCGTCCGAAGAATCGATATCCATAGGGTGCAACATCCGCGGTGCAAGGTGCAACATTCGTCAAAAAAGCCAAAACAGCGCCGTGCGACTTCTAGAAGTCGGTGCAGGGATTTGAAATGGAACAGTACCATGGTGCACCACTCTCCAGGGTAGGTAAATCGAAGACCGGCCACGGTGATCCCGTTTTAACGTAAAAATTCACGTGACGGAAAAAAGAAGGCCAAAAAACTTCAGAGACCAGATTGAGGTTCGGATAGCCTTTTTTGGTTATGAAACAATCCATTGACGGTTTACAGCCGTCAAAGCCGTAGAACTCACTGAGAGCTACGTTTTGACTGGTTATGGCTGCAGTAACTCTAAACGAGCCAACAGTTATGGCCGTCCGAAGAATCGATATCCACAGGGTGCAACATCCGCGGTGCAAGGTGCAACATTCGTCCAATAAGCCAAAACAGCACCGTGCAACTTTTAGAAGTGGGTGCAGGGATTTGAAATGGAACCGTACCATGGTGCACCACTCTCCAGGGTAGGTAAGTCAAAGACCAGCCACGGCGATCCCGTTTTAACGTAAAAATTCACCTGACGGAAAAAAGAAGGCCAAAAAACTTCAGAGACCAGATTGAGGTTCGGATAGCCTTTTTTGGGTATGAAACTATCCGTTGACGGTTTACAGCCGTCAAAGCCGTAGAACTCACTGAGAGCTTCGTTTTGACTGGTTAGCGCTCCCGTAACTCTAAACGAGCCAACAGTTATGGCCGTCCGAAGAATCGATATCCACAGGGTGCAACATCCGCGGTGCAAGGTGCAACATTCGTCCAAAAAGCCAAAACAGCGCCGTGCGACTTTTAGAAGTGGGTGCAGAGATTTAAAATGGAACAGTACCATGGTGCACCACTCTCCAGGGTAGGTAAATCGAAGACCAGCAACGGTGATCCCGTTTTAACGCAAAAATTCACGTGACGGAAAAAAGAAGGCCAAAAAACTTCAGAGACCAGATTGAGGTTCGGATAGCCTTTTTTGGGTATGAAACAATCCGTTGACGGCTTACAGCAGTCAAAGACGTAGAACTCACTGAGAGCTTCGTTTTGACCGGTCATGGCTCCCGTAACTCTAAACGAGCCAACAGTAATGGCTGTCCGAAGAATCGATATCCATAGGGTGCAACATACGCGGTGCAAGGTGCAACATTCGTCCAAAAAGTCAAAACAGCGCCGTGCGACTTTTAGAAGTGGGAGCAGGGATTTGAAATGGAACAGTACCATGGGGCAGCACTCTCCAGGGTAGGTAAATCGAAGACCAGCCACGGTGATCTCGTTTTAACGTAAAAATTCACGTGACGGAAAAAAGAAGGCCAAAAAACTTCAAAGACCCGATTGAGGTTCGGATAGCCTTTTTTGGGTATGAAACAATCCGTTGATGGCTTACAGCCGTCAAAGCCGTAGAACTCACTGAGTGCTTCGTTTTGACTGGTTATGGCTCCCGTAACTCTAAACGAGCCAACATTTATGGTCGTCCGAAGAATCGATATCCATAGGGTGCAACATCCGCGGTGCAAGGTGCAACATTCGTCAAAAAAGCCAAAACAGCGCCGTGCGACTTCTAGAAGTCGGTGCAGGGATTTGAAATGGAACAGTACCATGGTGCACCACTCTCCAGGGTAGGTAAATCGAAGACCGGCCACGGTGATCCCGTTTTAACGTAAAAATTCACGTGATGGAAAAAAGAAGGCCAAAAAACTTCAAAGACCCGATTGAGGTTCGGATAGCCTTTTTTGGGTATGATACAATTCGTTGACGGCTTACAGCCGTCAAAGCCGTAGAACTCACTGAGAGCTTCGTTTTGACTAGTTATGGCTTCCGTAACTCTAAACGAGCCAACAGTAATGGCCGTCCGAAGAATCGATATCCATAGGGTGCAACATCCGCGGTGCAAGGTGCAACATTCATCCAAAAAGCCAAAACAGCGCCGTGCGACTTTTAGAAGTGGGTGTAGGGATATGAAATGGAACAGTACCATGGGGCAGCACTCTCCAGGGTAGGTAAATCGAAAACCAGCCACGGTGATCTCGTTTTAACGTAAAACTCCCCGTGACGGAAACAAGAAGGCCAAAAAACTTCAGAAACCCGATTGAGGTTCGGATAGCCTTTTTTGGGTATGAAACAATCCGTTGACGGCTTACAGCTGTCAAAGCCGTAGAACTCACTGAGAGCTTCGTTTTGACTGGTTATGGATCCCGTAACTCTAAACGAGCCAACAGTTATGGCCGTCCGAAGAATCGATATCCAAAGGGTGCAACATCCGCGGTGCAAGGTGCAACATTCGTCCAAAAAGCCAAAACAGCGCCGTGTGACTTTTAGAAGTGGGTGCAGGGATTTGAAATGGAACAGTACCATGGTGCACCACTCTCCAGGGTAGGTAAATCGAAGACCAGCCACGGCGATCCCGTTTTAACGTAAAAATTCACGTGACGGAAAAAAGAAGGCCAAAAAACTTCAAAGACCAGATTGAGGTTCGGATAGCCTTTTTTGGGTATGAAACAATCCGTTGACAGCTTACAGACGTCAAAGCCGTAGAACTCACTGAGAGCTTCGTTTTGACTGGTTATGGCTCCCGTAACTCTAAACGAGCCAACAGTTATGGCCGTCCGAAGAATCGATATCCACAGGGTGCAACATCCGCGGTGCAAGGTGCAACATTCGTCCAATAAGCCAAAACAGCACCGTGCGACTTTTAGAAGTGGGTGCAGGGGTTTGAAATGGAACAGTACCATGGTGCACCACTCTCCAGGGTAGGTAAGTCGAAGACCAGCCACGGTGATCCCGTTTTAAAGTAAAAATTCACGTGACGGAAAAAAGAAGTCCAAAAAACTTCAGAGACCCGTTAGAGGTTCGAATAACCTTTTTTGGGTATGAAACAATCCGTTGACGGCTTACAGCTGTCAAAGCCATAGAACTCACTGAGAGCTTCGTTTTGACTGGTTATGGCTCCCGTAACTCTAAACGAGCCAACAGTTATGGCCGTCCGAAGAATCGATATCCACAGGGTGCAACATCCGCGGTGCAATGTGCGACATTCGTCCAAAAAGCCAAAACAGCGCCGTGCGACTTTTAGAAGTGGGTGTAGGGATTCGAAATGGAACAGTACCATGTGGTAGCACTCTCCAGGGTAGGTAAATCGAAGACCAGTCACGGTGATCCTATTTTAACGTAAAAATTCAAGTGACGGAAAAAAGAAGTCCAAAAAACTTCAAAGACCCGATTGAGGTTTGGATAGCCTTTTTTGGGTATGAAACAATCCATTGATGGCTACAGCGGTCAAAGCCGTAGAACTCACTGAGTGCTTCGTTTTGACTGGTTATGGCTCCCGTAACACTAAACGAGCCAACAGTTATGGCCGTCCGAAGAATCGATATCCATAGGGTGCAACATCCGCGGTGCAAGGTGCAACATTCGTCAAAAAAGCCAAAACAGCGCCGTGCGACTTCTAGAAGTCGGTGCAGGGATTTGAAATGGAACAGTACCATGGTGCACCACTCTCCAGGGTAGGTAAATCGAAGACCGGCCACGGTGATCCCGTTTTAACGTAAAAATTCACGTGACGGAAAAAAGAAGGCCAAAAAACTTCAGAGACCAGATTGAGGTTCGGATAGCCTTTTTTGGGTATGAAACAATCCATTGACGGTTTACAGCCGTCAAAGCCGTAGAACTCACTGAGAGCTACGTTTTGACTGGTTATGGCTGCAGTAACTCTAAACGAGCCAACAGTTATGGCCGTCCGAAGAATCGATATCCACAGGGTGCAACATCCGCGGTGCAAGGTGCAACATTCGTCCAATAAGCCAAAACAGCACCGTGCAACTTTTAGAAGTGGGTGCAGGGATTTGAAATGGAACAGTACCATGGTGCACCACTCTCCAGGGTAGGTAAGTCAAAGACCAGCCACGGCGATCCCGTTTTAACGTAAAAATTCACCTGACGGAAAAAAGAAGGCCAAAAAACTTCAGAGACCAGATTGAGGTTCGGATAGCCTTTTTTGGGTATGAAACTATCCGTTGACAGTTTACAGCCGTCAAAGCCGTAGAACTCACTGAGAGCTTCGTTTTGACTGGTTAGCGCTCCCGTAACTCTAAACGAGCCAACAGTTATGGCCGTCCGAAGAATCGATATCCACAGGGTGCAACATCCGCGGTGCAACGTGCAACATTCGTCCAAAAAGCCAAAACAGCGCCGTGCGACTTTTAGAAGTGGGTGTAGGGATTTGAAATGGAACAGTACCATGGGGTAGCACTCTCCAGGGTAGGTAAGTCGAAGACCAGCCACGGTGATCCCGTTTTAAAGTAAAAATTCACGTGACGGAAAAAAGAAGTCCAAAAAACTTCAGAGACCCGTTTGAGGTTCGAATAACCTTTTTTGGGTATGAAACAATCCGTTGACGGCTTACAGCTGTCAAAGCCATAGAACTCACTGAGAGCTTCGTTTTGACTGGTTATGGCTCCCGTAACTCTAAACGAGCCAACAGTTATGGCCGTCCGAAGAATCGATATCCACAGGGTGCAACATCCGCGGTGCAATGTGCGACATTCGTCCAAAAAGCCAAAACAGCGCCGTGCGACTTTTAGAAGTGGGTGTAGGGATTCGAAATGGAACAGTACCATGTGGTAGCACTCTCCAGGGTAGGTAAATCGAAGACCAGACACGGTGATCCTATTTTAACGTAAAAATTCAAGTGACGGAAAAAAGAAGTCCAAAAAACTTCAAAGACCCGATTGAGGTTTGGATAGCCTTTTTTGGGTATGAAACAATCCATTGATGGCTTACAGCGGTCAAAGCCGTAGAACTCACTGAGTGCTTCGTTTTGACTGGTTATGGCTCCCGTAACACTAAACGAGCCAACAGTTATGGCCGTCCGAAGAATCGATATCCATAGGGTGCAACATCCGCGGTGCAAGGTGCAACATTCGTCAAAAAAGCCAAAACAGCGCCGTGCGACTTCTAGAAGTCGGTGCAGGGATTTGAAATGGAACAGTACCATGGTGCACCACTCTCCAGGGTAGGTAAATCGAAGACCGGCCACGGTGATCCCGTTTTAACGTAAAAATTCACGTGACGGAAAAAAGAAGGCCAAAAAACTTCAGAGACCAGATTGAGGTTCGGATAGCCTTTTTTGGGTATGAAACAATCCATTGACGGTTTACAGCCGTCAAAGCCGTAGAACTCACTGAGAGCTACGTTTTGACTGGTTATGGCTGCAGTAACTCTAAACGAGCCAACAGTTATGGCCGTCCGAAGAATCGATATCCACAGGGTGCAACATCCGCGGTGCAAGGTGCAACATTCGTCCAATAAGCCAAAACAGCACCGTGCAACTTTTAGAAGTGGGTGCAGGGATTTGAAATGGATCAGTACCATGGTGCACCACTCTCCAGGGTAGGTAAGTCAAAGACCAGCCACGGTGATCCCGTTTTAACGTAAAAATTCACCTGACGGAAAAAAGAAGGCCAAAAAATTTCAGAGACCAGATTGAGGTTCGGATAGCCTTTTTTGGGTATGAAACTATCCGTTGACGGTTTACAGCCGTCAAAGCCGTAGAACTCACTGAGAGCTTCGTTTTGACTGGTTAAAGCTCCCGTAACTCTAAACGAGCCAACAGTTATGGCCGTCCGAAGAATCGATATCCACAGGGTGGAACATCCGCGGTGCAACGTGCAACATTCGTCCAAAAAGCCAAAACAGCGCCGTGCGACTTTTAGAAGTGGGTGTAGGGATTTGAAATGGAACAGTACCATGGGGTAGCACTCTCCAGGGTAGGTAAATCGAAGACCAGTCACGGTGATCCCATTTTAACGTAAAAATTCAAGTGACGGAAAAAAGAAGGCCAAAAAACTTCAGAGACCCGATTGAGGTTCGGATAGCTTTTTTTGGGTATGAAACAATCCGTTGACGGCTTACAGCGGTCAAAGTCGTAGAACTCACTGAGCGCTTCGTTTTGACTGGTTATGGCTCCCGTAACACTAAACGAGCCAACAGTTATGGCCGTCCGAAGAATCGATATCCATAGGGTGCAACATCCGCGGTGCAAGGTGCAACATTCGTCAAAAAAGCCAAAACAGCGCCGTGCGACTACTAGAAGTCGGTGCAGGGATTTGAAATGGAACAGTACCATGGTGCACCACTCTCCAGGGTAGGTAAATCGAAGACCGGCCACGGTGATCCCGTTTTAACGTAAAAATTCACGTGACGGAAAAAAGAAGGCCAAAAAACTTCAGAGACCCGATTGAGGTTCAGATAGCCTTTTTTGGGTATGAAACAATCCGTTGATGGCTTACAGCCGTCAAAGCCGTAGAACTCACTGAGAGCTTCGTTTTGACTAGTTATGGCTTCCGTAACTCTAAACGAGCCAACAGTAATGGCCGTCCGAAGAATCGATATCCATAGGGTGCAACATCCGCGGTGCAAGGTGCAACATTCATCCAAAAAGCCAAAACAGCGCCGTGCGACTTTTAGAAGTGGGTGTAGGGATTTGAAATGGAACAGTACCATGGGGCAGCACTCTCCAGGGTAGGTAAATCGAAGACCAGCCACGGTGATCTCGTTTTAATGTAAAACTTCACGTGACGGAAACAAGAAGGCCAAAAAACTTCAGAGACCCGATTGAGGTTCGTATAGCCTTTTTTGGGTATGAAACAATCCGTTGACGGCTTACATCGGTCAAAGCCGTAGAACTCACTGAGAGCTTCATTTTGACTGGTTATGGCTCCCGTAACACTAAACGAGCCAACAGTTATTGCCGTCCGAAGAATCGATATCCATAGGGTGCAACATCCAAGGTGCAAGGTGCAACATTCGTCAAAAAAGCCAAAACAGCGCCGTGCGACTTCTAGAAGTCGGTGCAGGGATTTGAAATGGAACAGTACCATGGTGCACCACTCTCCAGGGTAGGTAAATCGAAGACCAGCCACGGTGATCCCGTTTTAACGTAAAAATTCACGTGACGGAAAAAAGAAGGCCAAAAAACTTCAGCGACCAAATTGAGGTTCGGATAGCCTTTTTTGGGTATGAAACAATCCGTTGACGGCTTACAGCCGTCAAAGCCGTATAACTCACTGAGAGCTTCGTTTTGACTGGTTATGGCTCCCGTAACTCTAAACGAGCCAACAGTTATGGCCGTCCGAAGAATCGATATCCACAGGATGCAACATCCGTGGTGCAAGGTGCAACATTCGTCCAATAAACCAAAACAGCACCGTGCGACTTTTAGAAGTGGCTGCAGGGATTTGAAATGGAACAGTACCATGGTGCACCACTCTCCAGGATAGGTAAGTCGAAGACCAGCCACGGTGATCCCGTTTTAACGTAAAAATTCACGTGACGGAAAAAAGAAGGCCAAAAAACTTCAAAGACCCGATTGAGGTTCGAATAGCCTTTTTTGGGTATGAAACAATCCGTTGACGGCTTACAGCTGTCAAAGCCATAGAACTCACTGAGAGCTTCGTTTTGACTGGTTATGGCTCCCGTAACTCTAAACGAGCCAACAGTTATGGTCGTCCGAAGAATCGATATCCACAGGGTGCAACATCCGCGGTGCAAGGTGCAACATTCGTCCAAAATGACAAAACAGCACCGTGCGACTTTTAGAAGTGGGTGCAGGGATTTGAAATGGAACAGTACCATGGTGCACCACTCTCCAGGGTAGGTAAGTCGAAGACCAGCCACGGTGATCCCGTTTTAACGTAAAAATTCACGTGACGGAAAAAAGAAGGCCAAAAAACTTCAAAGACCCGATTGAGGTTCGGATAGCCTTTTTTGGGTATGAAACAATCCGTTGACAGCTTACAGCTGTCAAAGCCGTAGAACTCACTGAGAGCTTCGTTTTGACTGGTTATGGCTCCCGTAACTCTAAACGAGCCAACAGTTATGGCCGTCCGAAGAATCGATATCCACAGGGTCCAACATCCGCGGTGCAAGGTGCAACATTCGTCCAAAAAGCCAAAACAGCGCCGTGCGACTTTTAGAAGTGGGTGCAGAGATTTGAAATGGAACAGTACCATGGTGCACCACTCTCCAGGGTAGGTAAATCGAAGACCAGCAACGGTGATCCCGTTTTAACGTAAAAATTCACGTGACGGAAAAAAGAAGGCCAAAAAACTTCAGAGACCAGATTGAGGTTCGGATAGCCTTTTTTGGGTATGAAACAATTCGTTGACGGCTTACAGCAATCAAAGACGTAGAACTCACTGAGAGCTTCGTTTTGACCGGTCATGGCTCCCGTAACTCTAAACGAGCCAACAGTAATGGCCGTCCGAAGAATCGATATCCACAGGGTGCAACATCCGCGGTGCAACGTGCAACATTCGTCCAAAAAGCCAAAACAGTGCCGTGCGACTTTTAGAAGTGGGTGTAGGGATTTGAAATGGAATAGTACCATGGGGTAGCACTCTCCATGGTAGGTAAATCGAAGACCAGTCACGGTGATCCCATTTTAACGTAAAAATTCAAGTGACGGAAAAAAGAATCCCAAAAAACTTCAGAGACCCGATTGAGGTTCGGATAGCCTTTTTTGGGTATGAAACAATCCGTTGATGGCTTACAGCGGTCAAAGCCGTAGAACTCACTGAGAGCTTCGTTTTGACTGGTTATGGCTCCCGTAACACTAAACGAGCCAACAGTTATTGCCGTTCGAAGAATCCATATCCATAGGGTGCAACATCCGCGGTGCAAGGTGCAACATTCGTCAAAAAAGCCAAAACGGCACCGTGCGACTTCTAGAAGTCGGTGCAGGGATTTGAAATTGAACAGTACCATGGTGCACCACTCTCCAAGGTAGGTAAATCGAAGACCAGCCACGGTGATCCCGTTTTAACGTAAAAATTCACGTGACGGAAAAAAGAAGGCCAAAAAACTTCAGAGACCCGATTGAGGTTCAGATAGCCTTTTTTGGGTATGAAACAATCCGTTGACGGCTTACAGCCGTCAAAGCCGTAGAACTCACTGAGAGCTTCGTTTTGACTAGTTATGGCTTCCGTAACTCTAAACGAGCCAACAGTAATGGCCGTCCGAAGAATCGATATCCATAGGGTGCAACATCCGCGGTGCAAGGTGCAACATTCATCCAAAAAGCCAAAACAGCGCCGTGCGACTTTTAGAAGTGGGTGTAGGGATTTGAAATGGAACAATACCATGGGGCAGCACTCTCCAGGGTAGGTAAATCGAAGACCAGCCACGGTGATCTCGTTTTAACGTAAAACTTCACGTGACGGAAACAAGAAGGCCAAAAAACTTCAGAGACCAGATTGAGGTTCAGATAGCCTTTTTTGGGTATGAAACAATCCGTTGACAGCTTACAGCGGTCAAAGCCGTAGAACTCACTGAGAGCTTCGTTTTGACTGGTTATGGATCCCGTAACTCTAAACGAGCCAACAGTTATGGCCGTCCGAAGAATCGATATCCATAGGGTGCAACATCCGCGGTGCAAGGTGCAACATTCGTCAAAAAAGCCAGAACAGCGCCGTGCGACTTCTAGAAGTCGGTGCAGGGATTTGAAATGGAACAGTACCATGGTGCACCACTCTCCAGGGTAGGTAAATCGAAGACCAGCCACGGTGATCCCATTTTAACGTAAAAATTCACGTGACAGAAAAAAGAAGGCCAAAAAACTTCAGAGACCCGATTGAGGTTCAGATAGCCTTTTTTGGGTATGAAACAATCCGTTGACGGCTTACAGCCGTCAAAGCCGTAGAACTCACTGAGAGCTTCGTTTTGACTAGTTATGGCTTCTGTAACTCTAAACGAGCCAACAGTAATGGCCGTCCGAAGAATCGATATCCATAGGGTGCAACATCCGCGGTGCAAGGTTCAACATTCATCCAAAAAGCCAAAACAGCGCCGTGCGACTTTTAGAAGTGGGTGTAGGGATTTGAAATGGAACAGTACCATGGGGCAGCACTCTCCAGGGTAGGTAAATCGAAGACCAGCCACGGTGATCTCGTTTTAACGTAAAACTTCACGTGACGGAAACAAGAAGGCCAAAAAACTTCAGAGACCCGATTGAGGTTCGGATAGCCTTTTTTGGGTATGAAACAATCCGTTGACGGCTTACAGCGGTCAAAGCCATAGAACTCACTGAGAGCTTCGTTTTGACTGGTTATGGATCCCGTAACTCTAAACGAGCCAACAGTTATGACCGTCCGAAGAATCGATATCCAAAGGGTGCAACATCCACGGTGCAAGGTGCAACATTCGTCCAAAAAGCCAAAACAGCGCCGTGCGACTTTTAGAAGTGGGTGCAGGGATTTGAAATGGAACAGTACCATGGTGCACTACTCTCCAGGGTAGGTAAATCGAAGACCAGCCACGGTGATCCCGTTTTAACGTAAAAATTCACGTGACGGAAAAAAGAAGGCCAAAAAACTTCAGAGACCCGATTGAGGTTCAGATAGCCTTTTTTGGGTGTGAAACAATCCGTTGACGGCCTACAGCCGTAGAACTCACTGAGAGCTTCGTTTTGACTAGTTATGGCTTCCGTAACTCTAAACGAGCCAACAGTAATGGCCGTTCGAAGAATCGATATCCATAGGGTGCAGCATCCGCGGTGCAAGGTGCAACATTCATCCAAAAAGCCAAAACAGCGCCGTGCGACTTTTAGAAGTGGGTGTAGGGATTTGAAATGGAACAGTACAATGGGGCAGCACTCTCCAGGGTAGGTAAATCGAAGACCAGCCACGGTGATCTCGTTTTAACGTAAAACTTCACGTGACGGAAATAAGAAGGCCAAAAAACTTCAGAGACCCGATTGAGGTTCGGATAGCCTTTTTTGGGTATGAAACAATCCGTTGACGGCTTATAGCTATCAAAGCCGTAGAACTCACTGAGAGCTTCATTTTGACTGGTTATGGATCCCGTAACTCTAAACGAGCCAACAGTTATGGCCGTCCGAAGAATCGATATCCAAAGGGTGCAACATCCGTGGTGCAAGGTGCAACATTCGTCCAAAAAGCCAAAACAGCGCCGTGCGACTTTTAGAAGTGGGTGCAGGGATTTGAAATGGAACAGTACCATGGTGCACCACTCTCCAGGGTAGGTAAATCGAAGACCAGCCACGGTGATCCCGTTTTAACGTAAAAATTCACGTGACGAAAAAAAGAAGGCCAAAAAACTTCAGAGACCAGATTGAGGTTCGGATAGCCTTTTTTGGGTATGAAACAATCCATTGATGGCTTACAGCCGTCAAATCCGTAGAACTCACTGAGAGCTTCGTTTTGACTGGTTATGGCTCCTGTAACTCTAAACGAGCCAACAATTATGGCCGTCCGAAGAATCGATATCCACAGGGTGCATCATCCGCGGTGCAAGGTGCAACATTCGTCCAATAAGCCAAAACAGCACCGTGCGACTTTTAGAAGTGGGTGCAGGGATTTGAAATGGAACAGTACCATGGTGCACCACTTTCCAGGGTAGGTAAGTCGAAGACCAGCCACGGTGATCCCGTTTTAACGTAAAAATTCACGTGACGGAAAAAAGAAGGCCAAAAAACTTCAGAGACCCGATTGAGGTTCGAATAGCCTTTTTTGGGTATGAAACAATCCGTTGATGGCTTACAGCTGTCAAAGCCATAGAACTCACTAAGAGCTTCGTTTTGACTGGTTATGGCTCCCGTAACTCTAAACGAGCCAACAGTTATGGCCGTCCGAAGAATCGATATCCACAGGGTGCAACATCCGCGGTGCAAGGTGCAACATTCGTCCAAAATGCCAAAACAGCGCCGTGCGACTTTTAGAAGTGGGTTCAGGGATTTGAAATGGAACAGTACCATGGTGCACCACTCTCCAGGGTAGGTAAGTCGAAGACCAGCCACGGTGATCCCGTTTTAACGTAAAAATTCACGTGACGGAAAAAAGAAGGCAGAAAAACTTCAGAGACCCGATTGAGGTTCGGATAGCCTTTTTTGGGTATGAAACAATCCGTTGACGGCTTACAGCGGTCAAAGCCGTAGAACTCACTGAGAGCTTCGTTTTGACTGGTTATGGCTCCCGTAACTCTAAACGAGCCAACAGTTATGGCCGTCCGAAGAATCGATATCCACAGGGTGCAACATCCGCGGTGCAAGGTGCAACATTCGTCCAAAAAGCCAAAATAGCGCCGTGCGACTTTTAGAAGTGGGTGCAGGGATTTGAAATGGAACAGTACCATGGTGCACCACTATCCAGAGTAGGTAAATCGAAGACCAGCCACGGTGATCCCGTTTTAACGTAAAAATTCACGTGATGGAAAAAAGAAGGCCAAAAAACTTCAGAGACCAGATTGAGGTTCGGATAGCCTTTTTTGGGTATGAAACAATCCGTTGACGGCTTACAGCCGTCAAAGCCGTAGAACTCACTGAGAGCTTCGTTTTGACTGGTTATGGCTCCCGTAACTCTAAACGAGCCAACAGTTATGGCCGTCCGAAGAATCGATATCCACAGGGTGCAACATCCGCGGTGCAACGTGCAACATTCGTCCAAAAAGCCAAAACAGTGCCATGCGACTTTTAGAAGTGGGTGTAGGGATTTGAAATGGAACAGTACCATTGGGTAGCACTCTCCAGGATAGGTAAATCGAAGACCAGTCACGGTGATCCCATTTTAACGTAAAAATTCAAGTGACGGAAAAAAGAAGGCCAAAAAACTTCAGAGACCCGATTGAGGTTCGGATAGCCTTTTTTGGGTATGAAACAATCCGTTGATGACTTACAGCGGTCAAAGCCGTAGAACTCACTAAGAGCTTCGTTTTGACTGGTTATGGCTCCCGAAACACTAAACGAGCCAACAGTTATGGCCGTCCGAAGAATCGATATCCATAGGGTGCAACATCCGCGGTGCAAGGTGCAACATTCTTCAAAAAAGCCAAAACAGCGCCGTGCGACTTCTAGAAGTCGGTGCAGGGATTTGAAATGGAACAGTACCATGGTGCACCACTCACCAGGGTAGGTAAATCGAAGACCGGCCACGGTGATCCCGTTTTAACGTAAAAATTCACGTGATGGAAAAAAGAAGGCCAAAAAACTTCAGAGACCCGATTGAAGTTCGGATAGCCTTTTTTGGGTATGAAACAATCCGTTGACGGATTACAGCCGTCAAAGCCGTAGAACTCACTGAGAGCTTCGTTTTGACTAGTTATTGCTTACGTAACTCTAAACGAGCCAACAGTAATGGCCGTCCGAAGAATCAATATCCATAGGGTGCAACATCCGCGGTGCAAGGTGCAACATTCATCCAAAAAGCCAAAACAGCGCCGTGCGACTTTTAGAAGTGGGTGTAGGGATTTGAAATGGAACAGTACCATAGGGCAGCACTCTCCAGGGTAGGAAAATCGAAGACCAGCCACGGTGATCTCGTTTTAACGTAAAACTTCACGTGATGGAAACAAGAAGGCCAAAAAACTTCAGAGACCCGATTGAGGTTCGGATAGCCTTTTTTGGGTATGAAACAATCCGTTGAAGGCTTACAGCTGTCAAAGCCGTAGAACTCACAAATAGCTTCGTTTTGACTGGTTATGGATCCCGTAACTCTAAACGAGCCAACAGTTATGGCCGTCCGAAGAATCGATATCCAAAGGGTGCAACATCCGCGGTGCAAGGTGCAACATTCGTCCAAAAAGCCAAAACAGCGCCGTGCGACTTTTAGAAGTGGGTGCAGGGATTTGAAATGGAACAGTACCATGGTGCACCACTCTCCAGGGTAGGTAAATCGAAGACCAGCCACGGTGATCCCGTTTTAACGTAAAAATTCACGTGACGGAAAAAAGAAGGCCAAAAAACTTCAGAGACCAGATTGAGGTTCGTATAACCTTTTTTGGGTATGAAACAATCTGTTGACGGCTTACAGCCGTCAAAGCCGTAGAACTCACTGAGAGCTTCGTTTTGACTGGTTATGGCTCCCGTAACTCTAAACGAGCCAACAGTTATGGCCGTCCGAAGAATCGATATCCACAGGGTGCAACATCCGCGGTGCAAGGTGCAACATTCGTCCAATAAGCCAAAACAGCACCGTGCGACTTTTAGAAGTGGGTGCAGGGATTTGAAATGGAACAGTACCATGGTGCACCACTCTCCAGGGTAGGTAAGTGGAAGACCAGCCACGGTGATCCCGTTTTAACGTAAACATTCATGTGACGGAAAAAAGAAGGCCAAAAAACTTCAGAGACCCGATTGAGGTTCGAATAGCCTTTATTGGGTATGAAACAATCCGTTGACGGCTTACAGCTGTCAAAGCCATAGAAATCACTGAGAGATTCGTTTTGACTGGTTATGGCTCCCGTAACTCTAAACGAGCCAACAGTTATGGCCGTCCGAAGAATCGATATCCACAGGGTGCAACATCCGCGGTGCAAGGTGCAACATTCGTCCAAAATGCCAAAAAAACGCCGTGCGACTTTTAGAAGTGGGTGCAGGGATTTGAAATGGAACAGTACCATGGTGCACCACTCTCCAGGGTAGGTAAGTCGAAGACCAGCCACGGTGATCCCGTTTTAACGTAAAAATTCACGTGACGGAAAAAAGAAGGCAGAAAAACTTCAGAGACCCGATTGAGGTTCGGATAGCCTTTTTTGGGTATGAAACAATCCGTTGACGGCTTACAGCGGTCAAAGCCGTAGAACTCACTGAGAGCTTCGTTTTGACTGGTTATGGCTCCCGTAACTCTAAACGAGCCAACAGTTATGGCCGTCCGAAGAATCGATATCCACAGGGTGCAACATCCGCGGTGCAAGGTGCAACATTCGTCCAAAAAGCCAAAATAGCGCCGTGCGACTTTTAGAAGTGGGTGCAGGGATTTGAAATGGAACAGTACCATGGTGCACCACTATCCAGAGTAGGTAAATCGAAGACCAGCCACGGTGATCCCGTTTTAACGTAAAAATTCACGTGATGGAAAAAAGAAGGCCAAAAAACTTCAGAGACCAGATTGAGGTTCGGATAGCCTTTTTTGGGTATGAAACAATCCGTTGACGGCTTACAGCCGTCAAAGCCGTAGAACTCACTGAGAGCTTCGTTTTGACTGGTTATGGCTCCCGTAACTCTAAACGAGCCAACAGTTATGGCCGTCCGAAGAATCGATATCCACAGGGTGCAACATCCGCGGTGCAACGTGCAACATTCGTCCAAAAAGCCAAAACAGTGCCATGCGACTTTTAGAAGTGGGTGTAGGGATTTGAAATGGAACAGTACCATTGGGTAGCACTCTCCAGGATAGGTAAATCGAAGACCAGTCACGGTGATCCCATTTTAACGTAAAAATTCAAGTGACGGAAAAAAGAAGGCCAAAAAACTTCAGAGACCCGATTGAGGTTCGGATAGCCTTTTTTGGGTATGAAACAATCCGTTGATGACTTACAGCGGTCAAAGCCGTAGAACTCACTAAGAGCTTCGTTTTGACTGGTTATGGCTCCCGAAACACTAAACGAGCCAACAGTTATGGCCGTCCGAAGAATCGATATCCATAGGGTGCAACATCCGCGGTGCAAGGTGCAACATTCTTCAAAAAAGCCAAAACAGCGCCGTGCGACTTCTAGAAGTCGGTGCAGGGATTTGAAATGGAACAGTACCATGGTGCACCACTCACCAGGGTAGGTAAATCGAAGACCGGCCACGGTGATCCCGTTTTAACGTAAAAATTCACGTGATGGAAAAAAGAAGGCCAAAAAACTTCAGAGACCCGATTGAAGTTCGGATAGCCTTTTTTGGGTATGAAACAATCCGTTGACGGATTACAGCCGTCAAAGCCGTAGAACTCACTGAGAGCTTCGTTTTGACTAGTTATTGCTTACGTAACTCTAAACGAGCCAACAGTAATGGCCGTCCGAAGAATCAATATCCATAGGGTGCAACATCCGCGGTGCAAGGTGCAACATTCATCCAAAAAGCCAAAACAGCGCCGTGCGACTTTTAGAAGTGGGTGTAGGGATTTGAAATGGAACAGTACCATAGGGCAGCACTCTCCAGGGTAGGAAAATCGAAGACCAGCCACGGTGATCTCGTTTTAACGTAAAACTTCACGTGATGGAAACAAGAAGGCCAAAAAACTTCAGAGACCCGATTGAGGTTCGGATAGCCTTTTTTGGGTATGAAACAATCCGTTGAAGGCTTACAGCTGTCAAAGCCGTAGAACTCACAAATAGCTTCGTTTTGACTGGTTATGGATCCCGTAACTCTAAACGAGCCAACAGTTATGGCCGTCCGAAGAATCGATATCCAAAGGGTGCAACATCCGCGGTGCAAGGTGCAACATTCGTCCAAAAAGCCAAAACAGCACCGTGCGACTTTTAGAAGTGGGTGCAGGGATTTGAAATGGAACAGTACCATGGTGCACCACTCTCCAGGGTAGGTAAATCGAAGACCAGCCACGGTGATCCCGTTTTAACGTAAAAATTCACGTGACGGAAAAAAGAAGGCCAAAAAACTTCAGAGACCAGATTGAGGTTCGTATAACCTTTTTTGGGTATGAAACAATCTGTTGACGGCTTACAGCCGTCAAAGCCGTAGAACTCACTGAGAGCTTCGTTTTGACTGGTTATGGCTCCCGTAACTCTAAACGAGCCAACAGTTATGGCCGTCCGAAGAATCGATATCCACAGGGTGCAACATCCGCGGTGCAAGGTGCAACATTCGTCCAATAAGCCAAAACAGCACCGTGCGACTTTTAGAAGTGGGTGCAGGGATTTGAAATGGAACAGTACCATGGTGCACCACTCTCCAGGGTAGGTAAGTGGAAGACCAGCCACGGTGATCCCGTTTTAACGTAAACATTCATGTGACGGAAAAAAGAAGGCCAAAAAACTTCAGAGACCCGATTGAGGTTCGAATAGCCTTTATTGGGTATGAAACAATCCGTTGACGGCTTACAGCTGTCAAAGCCATAGAAATCACTGAGAGATTCGTTTTGACTGGTTATGGCTCCCGTAACTCTAAACGAGCCAACAGTTATGGCCGTCCGAAGAATCGATATCCACAGGGTGCAACATCCGCGGTGCAAGGTGCAACATTCGTCCAAAATGCCAAAAAAACGCCGTGCGACTTTTAGAAGTGGGTGCAGGGATTTGAAATGGAACAGTACCATGGTGCACCACTCTCCAGGGTAGGTAAGTCGAAGACCAGCCACGGTGATCCCGTTTTAACGTAAAAATTCACGTGACGGAAAAAAGAAGGCCAAAAAACTTCAGAGACCCGATTGAGGTTCGGATAGCCTTTTTTGGGAATGAAACAATCCATTGACGGCTTACAGCCGTCAAAGCCGTAGAACTCACTGAGAGCTTCGTTTTGACTGGTTATGGCTCCCATAACTCTAAACGAGCCAACAGTTATGGCCGTCCGAAGAATCGATATCCACAGGGTGCAACATCCGCGGTGCAAGGTGCAACATTCGTCCAATAAGCCAAAACAGCGCCGTGCGACTTTTAGAAGTGGGTGCAGGGATTTGAAATGGAACAGTACCATGGTGCACCACTCTCCAGGGTAGGTAAGTCGAAGACCAGCCACGGTGATCCCGTTTTAACGTAAAAATTCACGTGATGGAAAAAAGAAGGCCAAAAAACTTCAGAGACCCGATTGAGGTTTGAATAGCCTTTTTTGGGTATGAAACAATTCGTTGACGGCTTACAGCTGTCAAAGCCGTAGAACTCACTAAGAGCTTCGTTTTTACTGGTTATGGCTCCCGTAACTCTAAACGAGCCAACAGTTATGGCCGTCCGAAGAATCGATATCCACAGGGTGCAACATCCGCGGTGCAAGGTGCAACATTCGTCAAAAAAGCCAAAACAGCGCCGTGCGACTTTTAGAAGTGGGTGCAGGGATTGGAAATGGAACAGTACCATGGGGCAACACTCTCCAGGGAAGGTAAATCGAAGACCAGCCACGGTGATCTCGTTTTAACGTAAAACTTCACGTGACGGAAACAAGGAGGCCAAATAACTTCAGAGACCCGATTGTGGTTCGGATAGCCTTTTTTGGGTTTGAAACAATCCGTTGACGTCTTAAAGCTATCAAAGTCGTAGAACTCACTGAGAGCTTCGTTTTGACTGGTTATGGATCCCGTAACTCTAAACGAGCCAACAGTTATGGCCGTCCGAAGAATCGATATCCAAAGGGTGCAACATCCGTGGTGCAAGATGCAACATTCGTCCAAAAAGCCAAAACAGCGCCGTGCGACTTTTAGAAGTGGGTGCAGGGATTTGAAATGGAACAGTACCATGGTGCACCACTCTCCAGGGTAGGTAAATCGAAGACCAGCCACGGTGATCCCGTTTTAACGTAAAAATTCACATGACGGAAAAAAGAAGGCCAAAAAACTTCAGAGACCAGATTGAGGTTCGGATAGCCTTTTTTGGGTATGAAACAATCCATTGATGGCTTACAGCCGTCAAATCCGTAGAACTCACTGAGAGCTCCGTTTTGACTGGTTATGGCTCCTGTAACTCTAAACGAGCCAACAATTATGGCCGTCCGAAGAAACGATATCCACAGGGTGCAACATCCGCGGTGCAAGGTGCAACATTCGTCCAATAAGCCAAAACAGCACCGTGCGACTTTTAGAAGTGGGTGCAGGGATTTGAAATGGAACAGTACTATGGTGCACCACTTTCCAGGGTAGGTAAGTCGAAGACCAGCCACGGTGATCCCGTTTTAACGTAAAAATTCACGTGACGGAAAAAAGAAGGCCAAAAAACTTCAGAGACCCGATTGAGGTTCGAATAGCCTTTTTTGGGTATGAAACAATCCGTTGACGGCTTACAGCTGTCAAAGCCATAGAACTCACTGAGAGCTTTGTTTTGACTGGTTATGGCTCCCGTAACTCTAAACGAGCCAACAGTTATGGCCGTCCGAAGAATCGATATCCACAGGGTGCAACATCCACGGTGCAAGGTGCAACATTCGTCCAAAATGCCAAAACAGCGCCGTGCGACTTTTAGAAGTGGGTTCAGGGATTTGAAATGGAACAGTACCATGGTGCACCACTCTCCAGGGTAGGTAAGTCGAAGACCAGCCACGGTGATCCCGTTTTAACGTAAAAATTCACGTGACGGAAAAAAGAAGGCCGAAAAACTTCAGAGACCCGATTGAGGTTCGGATAGCCTTTTTTGGGTATGAAACAATCCGTTGACGGCTTACAGCTGTCAAAGCCGTAGAACTCACTGAGAGCTTCGTTTTGACTGGTTATGGCTCCCATAACTCTAAACGAGCCAACAGTTATGGCCGTCCGAAGAATCGATATCCACAGGGTGCAACATCCGCGGTGCAAGTTGCAACATTCGTCCAAAAAGCCAAAACAGCGCCGTGCGACTTTTAGAAGTGGGTGTAGAGATTTGAAATGGAACAGTACCATGGTGCACCACTCTCCAGGGTAGGTAAATCGAAGACCAGCCACGGTGATCCCGTTTTAACGTAAAAATTCACGTGACGGAAAAAAGAAGGCCAAAAAACTTCAGAGACCAGATTGAGGTTCGGATAGCCTTTTTTGGGTATGAAACAATCCGTTGACGGCTTACAGCCGTCAAAGCCGTAGAACTCACTGAGAGCTTCGTTTTGACTGGTTATGGCTCCCGTAACTCTAAACGAGCCAACAGTTATGGCCGTCCGAAGAATCGATATCCACAGGGTGCAACATCCGCGGTGCAACGTGCAACATTCGTCCAAAAAGCCAAAACAGTGCCGTGCGACTTTTAGAAGTGGGTGTAGGGATTTGAAATGGAACAGTACCATGGGGTAGCACTCTCCAGGATAGGTAAATCGAAGACCAGTCACGGTGATCCCATTTTAACGTAAAAATTCAAGTGACGGAAAAAAGAAGGCCAAAAAACTTCAGAGACCCGATTGAGGTTCGGATAGCCTTTTTTGGGTATGAAACAATCCGTTGACGACTTACAGCGGTCAAAGCCGTAGAACTCACTAAGAGCTTCGTTTTGACTGGTTATGGCTCCCGAAACACTAAACGAGCCAATAGTTATGGCCGTCCGAAGAATCGATATCCATAGGGTGCAACATCCGTGGTGCAAGGTGCAACATTCGTCAAAAAAGCCAAAACAGTGCCGTGCGACTTCTAGAAGTCGGTGCAGGGATTTGAAATGGAACAGTACCATGGTGCACCACTCACCAGGGTAGGTAAATCGAAGACCGGCCACGGTGATCCCGTTTTAACGTAAAAATTCACGTGACGGAAAAAAGAAGGCCAAAAAACTTCAGAGACCCGATTGAAGTTCGGATAGCCTTTTTTGGGTATGAAACAATCCGTTGACGGATTACAGCCGTCAAAGCCGTAGAACTCACTGAGAGCTTCGTTTTGACTAGTTATTGCTTCCGTAACTCTAAACCAGCCAACAGTAATGGCCGTCCGAAGAATCAATATCCATATGGTGCAACATCCGCGGTGCAAGGTGCAACATTCATCCAAAAAGCCAAAACAGCGCCGTGCGACTTTTAGAAGTGGGTGTAGGGATTTGAAATGGAACAGTACCATAGGGCAGCACTCTCCAGGGTAGGAAAATCGAAGACCAGCCACGGTGATCTCGTTTTAACGTAAAAATTCACGTGACGGAAAAAAGAAGGCCAAAAAACTTCAGAGACCCGATTGAGGTTCGAATAGCCTTTTTTGGGTATGAAACAATCCGTTGACGGCTTACAGCTGTCAAAGCCGTAGAACTCACTGAGAGCTTTGTTTTGACTGGTTATGGCTCCCGTAACTCTAAACGAGCCAACAGTTATGGCCGTCCGAAGAATCGATATCCACAGGGTGCAACATCCACGGTGCAAGGTGCAACATTCGTCCAAAATGCCAAAACAGCGCCGTGCGACTTTTAGAAGTGGGTTCAGGGATTTGAAATGGAACAGTACCATGGTGCACCACTCTCCAGGGTAGGTAAGTCGAAGACCAGCCACGGTGATCCCGTTTTAACGTAAAAATTCACGTGACGGAAAAAAGAAGGCCGAAAAACTTCAGAGACCCGATTGAGGTTCGGATAGCCTTTTTTGGGTATGAAACAATCCGTTGACGGCTTACAGCCGTCAAAGCCGTAGAACTCACTGAGAGCTTCGTTTTGACTGGTTATGGCTCCCGTAACTCTAAACGAGCCAATAGTTATGGCCGTCCGAAGAATCGATATCCACAGGGTGCAACATCCGCGGTGCAAGGTGCAACATTCGTCCAATAAGCCAAAACAGCACCGTGCGACTTTTAGAAGTGGGTGCAGGGATTTGAAATGGAACAGTACCATGGTGCACCACTCTCCAGGGTAGGTAAATCGAAGACCAGCCACGGTGATCCCGTTTTAACGTAAAAATTCACGTGACGGAAAAAAGAAGGCCAAAAAACTTCAGAGACCAGATTGAGGTTCGGATAGCCTTTTTTGGGTATGAAACAATCCATTGATGGCTTACAGCCGTCAAATCCGTAGAACTCACTGAGAGCTCCGTTTTGACTGGTTATGGCTCCTGTAACTCTAAACGAGCCAACAATTATGGCCGTCCGAAGAAACGATATCCACAGGGTGCAACATCCGCGGTGCAAGGTGCAACATTCGTCCAATAAGCCAAAACAGCACCGTGCGACTTTTAGAAGTGGGTGCAGGGATTTGAAATGGAACAGTACTATGGTGCACCACTTTCCAGGGTAGGTAAGTCGAAGACCTGCCACGGTGATCCCGTTTTAACGTAAAAATTCACGTGACGGAAAAAAGAAGGCCAAAAAACTTCAGAGACCCGATTGAGGTTCGAATAGCCTTTTTTGGGTATGAAACAATCCGTTGACGGCTTACAGCTGTCAAAGCCATAGAACTCACTGAGAGCTTTGTTTTGACTGGTTATGGCTCCCGTAACTCTAAACGAGCCAACAGTTATGGCCGTCCGAAGAATCGATATCCACATGGTGCAACATCCACGGTGCAAGGTGCAACATTCGTCCAAAATGCCAAAACAGCGCCGTGCGACTTTTAGAAGTGGGTTCAGGGATTTGAAATGGAACAGTACCATGGTGCACCACTCTCCAGGGTAGGTAAGTCGAAGACCAGCCACGGTGATCCCGTTTTAACGTAAAAATTCACGTGACGGAAAAAAGAAGGCTGAAAAACTTCAGAGACCCGATTGAGGTTCGGATAGCCTTTTTTGGGTATGAAACAATCCGTTGACGGCTTACAGCTGTCAAAGCCGTAGAACTCACTGAGAGCTTCGTTTTGACTGGTTATGGCTCCCATAACTCTAACCGAGCCAACAGTTATGGCCGTCCGAAGAATCGATATCCACAGGGTGCAACATCCGCGGTGCAAGGTGCAACATTCGTCCAAAAAGCCAAAACAGCGCCGTGCGACTTTTAGAAGTGGGTGTAGAGATTTGAAATGGAACAGTACCATGGTGCACCACTCTCCAGGGTAGGTAAATCGAAGACCAGCCACGGTGATCCCGTTTTAACGTAAAAATTCACGTGACGGAAAAAAGAAGGCCAAAAAACTTCAGAGACCAGATTGAGGTTCGGATAGCCTTTTTTGGGTATGAAACAATCCGTTGACGGCTTACAGCCGTCAAAGCCGTAGAACTCACTGAGAGCTTCGTTTTGACTGGTTATGGCTCCCGTAACTCTAAACGAGCCAACAGTTATGGCCGTCCGAAGAATCGATATCCACAGGGTGCAACATCCGCGGTGCAACGTGCAACATTCGTCCAAAAAGCCAAAACAGTGCCGTGCGACTTTTAGAAGTGGGTGTAGGGATTTGAAATGGAACAGTACCATGGGGTAGCACTCTCCAGGATAGGTAAATCGAAGACCAGTCACGGTGATCCCATTTTAACGTAAAAATTCAAGTGACGGAAAAAAGAAGGCCAAAAAACTTCAGAGACCCGATTGAGGTTCGGATAGCCTTTTTTGGGTATGAAACAATCCGTTGACGACTTACTGCGGTCAAAGCCGTAGAACTCACTAAGAGCTTCGTTTTGACTGGTTATGGCTCCCGAAACACTAAACGAGCCAATAGTTATGGCCGTCCGAAGAATCGATATCCATAGGGTGCAACATCCGCGGTGCAAGGTGCAACATTCGTCAAAAAAGCCAAAACAGTGCCGTGCGACTTCTAGAAGTCGGTGCAGGGATTTGAAATGGAACAGTACCATGGTGCACCACTCACCAGGGTAGGTAAATCGAAGACCGGCCACGGTGATCCCGTTTTAACGTAAAAATTCACGTGACGGAAAAAAGAAGGCCAAAAAACTTCAGAGACCCGATTGAAGTTCGGATAGCCTTTTTTGGGTATGAAACAATCCGTTGACGGATTACAGCCGTCAAAGCCGTAGAACTCACTGAGAGCTTCGTTTTGACTAGTTATTGCTTCCGTAACTCTAAACCAGCCAACAGTAATGGCCGTCTGAAGAATCAATATCCATATGGTGCAACATCCGCGGTGCAAGGTGCAACATTCATCCAAAAAGCCAAAACAGCGCCGTGCGACTTTTAGAAGTGGGTGTAGGGATTTGAAATGGAACAGTACCATAGGGCAGCACTCTCCAGGGTAGGAAAATCGAAGACCAGCCACGGTGATCTCGTTTTAACGTAAAACTTCACGTGATGGAAACAAGAAGGCCAAAAAACTTCAGAGACCCGATTGAGGTTCGGATAGCCTTTTTTGGGTATGAAACAATCCGTTGACGGCTTACAGCTGTCAAAGCCGTAGAACTCACTAAGAGCTTCGTTTTGACTGGTTATGGATCCCGTAACTCTAAACGAGCCAACAGTTATGGCCGTCCGAAGAATCGATATCCAAAGGGTGCAACATCCGCGGTGCAAGGTGCAACATTCGTCCAAAAAGCAAAAACAGCGCCGTGCGACTTTTAGAAGTGGGTGCAGGGATTTGAAATGGAACAGTACCATGGTGCACCACTCTCCAGGGTAGGTAAATCGAAGACCAGCCACGGTGATCCCGTTTTAACGTAAAAATTCACGTGACGGAAAAAAGAAGGCCAAAAAACTTCAGAGACCATATTGAGGTTCGGATAACCTTTTTTGGGTATGAAACAATCCGTTGACGGCTTACAGCCGTCAAAGCCGTAGAACTCACTGAGAGCTTCGTTTTGACTGGTTATGGCTCCCGTAACTCTAAACGAGCCAACAGTTATGGCCGTCCGAAGAATCGATATCCACAGGGTGCAACATCCGCGGTGCAAGGTGCAACATTCGTCCAATAAGCCAAAACAGCACCGTGCGACTTTTAGAAGTGGGTGCAGGGATTTGAAATGGAACAGTACCATGGTGCACCACTCTCCAGGGTAGGTAGGTCGAAGACCAGCCACGGTGATCCCGTTTTAACGTAAACATTCACGTGACGGAAAAAAGAAGGCCAAAAAACTTCAGAGACCCGATTGAGGTTCGAATAGCCTTTTTTGGGTATGAAACAATCCGTTGACGGCTTACAACTGTCAAAGCCATAGAAATCACTGAGAGCTTCGTTTTGACTGGTTATGGCTCCCGTAACTCTAAACGAGCCAACAGTTATGGCCGTCCGAAGAATCGATATCCACAGGGTGCAACATCCGCGGTGCAAGGTGCAACATTCGTCCAAAATGCCAAAAAAACGCCGTGCGACTTTTAGAAGTGGGTGCAGGGATTTGAAATGGAACAGTACCATGGTGCACCACTCTCCAGGGTAGGTAAGTCGAAGACCAGCCACGGTGATCCCGTTTTAACGTAAAAATTCACGTGACGGAAAAAAGAAGGCCAAAAAACTTCAGAGACCCGATTGAGGTTCGGATAGCCTTTTTTGGGTATGAAACAATCCGTTGACAGCTTACAGCTGTCAAAGCCGTAGAAATCACTGAGAGCTTCGTTTTGACTGGTTATGGCTCCCGTAACTCTAAACGAGCCAACAGTTATGGCCGTCCGAAGAATCGATATCCACAGGGTGCAACATCCGCGGTGCAAGGTGCAACATTCGTCCAAAAAGCCAAAACAGCGCCGTGCGACTTTTAGAAGTGGGTGTAGAGATTTGAAATGGAACAGTACCATGGTGCACCACTATCTAGGGTAGGTAAATCGAAGACCAGTCACGGTGATCCCGTTTTAACGTAAAAATTCACGTGACGGAAAAAAGAAGGCCAAAAAACTTCAGAGACCCGATTGTGGTTCGGATAGCCTTTTTTGGTTTGAAACAATCCATTGACGGCTTACAGCCGTCAAAGCCGTAGAACTCACTGAGAGCTTCATTTTGACTGGTTATGGCTCCCGTAACACTAAACGAGCCAACAGTTATGGCCGTCCGAAGAATCGATATCCACAGGGTGCAACATCCGCGGGGCAAGGTGCAACATTCGTCAAAAAAGCCAAAACAGCGCCGTGCGACTTCTAGAAGTCGGTGCAGGGATTTGAAATGGAACAATACCATGGTGCACCACTCTCCAGGATAGGTAAATCGAAGACCAGCCACGGTGATCCCGTTTTAACGTAAAAATTCATGTGACGGAAAAAAGAAGCCCAAAAAACATCAGAGACCCGATTGTGGTTCGTATAGCCTTTTTTGGGTATGAAACAATCCGTTGACGGCTTACAGCCGTCAAAGCCGTAGAACTCACTGAGAGCTTCGTTTTGACTGGTTATGGATCCCGTAACTCTAAACGAGCCAACAGTTATGGCCGTCCGAAGAATCGATATCCACAGGGTGCAACATCCGCGGTGCAAGGTGCAACATTCGGCCAATAAGCCAAAACAGCGCCGTGCGATATTTAGAAGTGGGTGCAGGGATTTGAAATGGAACAGTACCATGGTGCACCACTCTCCAGGGTAGGTAAATCGAAGACCAGCCACGGTGATCCCGTTTTAACGTAAAAATTCACGTGATGGAAAAAAGAAGGCCAAAAAACTTCAGAGACCCGATTGAGGTTCGGATAGCCTTTTTTGGGAATGAAACAATCCATTGACAGCTTACAGCCGTCAAAGCCGTAGAACTCACTGAGAGCTTCGTTTTGACTGGTTATGGCTCCCGTAACTCTAAACGAGCCAACAGTTATGGCCGTCCGAAGAATCGATATCCACAGGGTGCAACATCCGCGGTGCAAGGTGCAACATTCGTCCAATAAGCCAAAACAGCGTCGTGCGACTTTTAGAAGTGGGTGCAGGGATTTGAAATGGAACAGTACCATGGTGCACCACTCTCCAGGGTAGGTAAGTCGAAGACCAGCCACGGTGATCCCGTTTTAACGTAAAAATTCACGTGATGGAAAACAAAAGGCCAAAAAACTTCAGAGACCCGATTGAGGTTTGAATAGCCTTTTTTGGGTATGAAACAATCCGTTGACGGCTTACAGCTGTCAAAGCCGTAGAACTCACTGAGAGCTTCGTTTTGACTGGTTATGGCTCCCGTAACTCTAAACGAGCCAACAGTTATGGCCGTCCGAAGAATCGATATCCACAGGGTGCAACATCCGCGGTGCAAGGTGCAACATTCGTCAAAAAAGCCAAAACAGCGCCGTGCGACTTTTAGAAGTGGGTGCAGGGATTGGAAATGGAACAGTACCATGGGGCAACACTCTCGAGGGAAGGTAAATCGAAGACCAGCCACGGTGATCTCGTTTTAACGTAAAACTTCACGTGACGGAAACAAGGAGGCCAAATAACTTCAGAGACCCGATTGTGGTTCGGATAGCCTTTTTTGGGTTTGAAACAATCCGTTGACGTCTTAAAGCTATCAAAGTCGTAGAACTCACTGAGAGGTTCGTTTTGCCCGGTTATGGCTCCCGTAACTCTAAACGAGCCAACAGTTATGGCCGTCCGAAGAATCGATATCCACAGGGTGCAACATCCGCGGTGCAACGTGCAACATTCGTCCAAAAAGCCAAAACAGCGCCGTGCGACTGTTAGAAGTGGGTGTAGGGATTTGAAATGGAATAGTACCAGGGGACAGCACACTCCAGGGTAGGTAAATCGAAGACCAGCCACGGTGATCTCGTTTTAACGTAAAACTTCACGTGACGGAAACAAGAAGGCCAAATAACTTCAGAGACCCGATTGTGGTTCAGATAGCCTTTTTGGGTTTGAATCAATCCGTTGACGTCTTAAAGCTGTCAAAGTCGTAGAACTCACTGAGAGCTTCGTTTTGACTGGTTATGGCTCCCGTAACTCTAAACAAGCCAACAGTTATGGCCGTCCGAAGAATCGATATCCACAGGGTGCAACATCCGTGGTGCAACGTGCAACATTCGTCCAAAAAGCCAAAACAGCGCCGTGCGACTTTTAGAAGTGGGTGTAGGGATTTGAAATGGAATAGTACCAGGGGGCAGCACTCTCCAGGGTAGGTAAATCGAAGACCAGCCATGGTGATCCCGTTTTAACGTAAAAATTCACGTGAAGGAAAAAAGAAGGCCAAAAACCTTCAGAGACCCGATTGAGGTTCGGATAGCCTTTTTTGGGTATGAAACAATCCGTTGACGGCTTACAGCTGTCAAAGCCGTAGAACTCACTTAGAGCTTTGTTTTGAATGGTTATGGCTCCAGTAACTCTAAACAAGCCAACAGTTATGGCCGTCCGAAGAATCGATATCCAGAGGGTGCAACATCCGCGGTGCAAGGTGCAACATTCGTCCAAAAAGCCAAAACAGCGCCGTGCGACTTTTAGAAGTGGGTGTAGAGATTTGAAATGGAACAGTACCATGGTGCACCACTCTCCAGGGTAGGTAAATCGAAGACTAGCCACGGTGATCCCGTTTTAACGTAAAAATTCACGTGACAGAAAAAAGAAGGCCAAAAAACTTCAGAGACCCGATTGTGGTTCGGATAGCCTTTTTTGGGTATGAAACAATCCGTTGATGGCTTACAGCCATCAAAGCCGTAGAACTCACTGAGAGCTTCATTTTGACTGGTTATGGCTCCCGTAACACTAAACGAGCCAACAGTTATGGCCGTCCGAAGAATCGATATCCACAGGGTGCAACATCCGCGGGGCAAGGTGCATCATTCGTCAAAAAAGCCAAAACAGCGCCGTGCGACTTCTAGAAGTCGGTGCAGGGATTTGAAATGGAACAATACCATGGTGCACCACTCTCCAGGGTAGGTAAATCGAAGACAAGCCACGGTGATCCCGTTTTAGCGTAAAAATTCATGTGACGGAAAAAAGAAGCCCAAAAAACTTTAGAGACCCGATTGTGGTTCAGATAGCCTTTTTTAGGTATGAAACAATCCGTTGACGGCTTACAGCCGTCAAAGCCGTAGAACTCACTGAGAGCTTCGTTTTGACTGGTTATGGATCCCGTAACTCTAAACGAGCCAACAGTTATGGCCGTCCGAAGAATCGATATCCATAGGGTGCAACATCCGCGGTGCAAGGTGCAACATTCGTCCAAAAAGCCAAAACAGCGTCGTGCGACTTTTAGAAGTGGGAGCAGGGATTTGAAATGGAACAGTACCATGGTGCACCACTCTCCAGGGTAGGTAAATCGAAGACCAGCCACGATGATCCCGTTTTAACGTAAAAATTCACGTGATGGAAAAAAGAAGGCCAAAAAACTTCAGAGACCCGATTGAGGTTCGGATAGCCTTTTTTGGGAATGAAACAATCCATTGACGGCTTACAGCCATCAAAGCCGTAGAACTCACTGAGAGCTTCGTTTTGACTGGTTATGGCTCCCGTTACTCTAAACGAGCCAACAGTTATGGCCGTCCGAAGAATCGATATCCACAGGGAGCAACATCCGCGGTGCAAGGTGCAACATTCGTCCAATAAGCCAAAACAGCGCCGTGCGACTTTTAGAAGTGGGTGCAGGGATTTGAAATGGAACAGTACCATGGTGCACCACTCTCCAGGGTAGGTAAATCGAAGACCAGCCACGGTGATCCCGTTTTAACGTAAAAATTCACGTGACGGAAAAAAGAAGGCCAAAAAACTTCAGAGACCCGATTGAGGTTTGAATAGCCTTTTTTGGGTATGAAACAATCCATCGACGGCTTACAGCTGTCAAAGCCATAGAACTCACTGAGAGCTTCATTTTAACTGGTTATGGCTCCCGTAACTCTAAACGAGCCAACAGTTATGGCCGTCCGAAGAATCGATATCCACAGGGTGCAACATCCGCGGTGCAAGGTGCAACATTCGTCCAAAATGACAAAACAGCGCCGTGCGACTTTTAGAAGTGGGTGCAGGGATTTGAAATGAAACAGTACCATGGTGCACCACTCTCCAGGGTAGGTAAGTCGAAGACCAGCCACGGTGATCCCGTTTTAACGTAAGAATTCACGTGACGGAAAAAAGTAGGCCAAAAAACTTTAGAGACCCGATTGAGGTTCGGATAGCGTTTTTTGGGTATGAAACAATCCGTTGACAGCTTACAGCTGTCAAAGCCGTAGAACTCACTGAGAGCTTCGTTTTGACTGGTTATGGCTCCCGTAACTCTAAACGAGCCAACAGTTATGGCCGTCCGAAGAATCGATATCCACAGGTTGCAACATCCACGGTGCAAGGTGCAACATTCGTCCAATAAGCCAAAACAGAGCCGTGCGACTTTTAGAAGTGGGTGCAGGGATTTGAAATGGAACAGTACCATGGTGCACCACTCTCCAGGGTAGGTAAATCGAAGACTAGCCACGGTGATCCCGTTTTAACGTAAAAATTCACGTGACGGAAAAAAGAAGGCCAAAAAACTTCAGAGTCCCGATTGTGGTTCGGATAGCCTTTTTTGGATATGAAATAATCCGTTGACGGCTTACAGCGGTCAAAGCCGTAGAACTCACTGAGAGCTTCGTTTTGACTGGTTATGGCTCCCGTAACTCTAAACGAGCCAATAGTTATGGTCGTCCGAAGAATCGATATCCAGAGGGTGCAACATCCGCGGTGCAAGGTGCAACAATCGTCCAAAAAGCCAAAACAGCGCCGTGCGACTTTTAGAATTGGTGAAAAGATTTGAAATGGAACAGTACCATGGTGCACCACTCTCCAGGGTAGGTAAATCGAAGACCAGCCACGGTGATCCCGTTTTTACGTAAAAATTCACGTGATGGAAAAAAAGAAGGCCAAAAAACTTCAGAGACCCGATTGTGGTTCGGATAGCCTTTTTTGGGTATGAAACAATCCGTTGACGGCTTATAGCCATCAAAGCCGTAGAACTCACTGAGAGCTTCATTTTGACTGGTTATGGCTCCCGTAACACTAAACGAGGCAACAGTTATGGCGTCCGAAGAATCGATATCCACAGGGTGCAACATCCACGGTGCAAGGTGCAACATTCGTCCAAAAAGCCAAAACAGCGCCGTGCGACTTTTAGAAGTGGGTGCAGGGATTTGAAATGGAACAGTACCATGGTGCACCACTCTCCAGGGTAGGTAAATCGAAGACAAGCCACGGTGATCCCGTTTTAACGTAAAAATTCACGTGACGGAAAAAAGAAGGCCAAAAAACTTCAGAGACCCAATTGAGGTTCGGATAGCCTTTTTCGGGTATGAAACAATCCGTTGACGGCTTACAGCGGTCAAAGCCGTAGAACTCACTGAGAGCTTCGTTTTGACTGGTTATGGCTCCCGTAACTCTAAACGAGCCAACAGTTATGGCCGTCCGAAGAATCGATATCCACAGGGTGCAACATCCGCGGTGCAAGGTGCAACATTCGTCCAAAAAGCCAAAACAGCGCCGTGCGACTTTTAGAAGTGGGTGCAGGGATTTGAAATGGAACAGTACCATGGGGCAACACTCTCCAGGGTAGGTAAATCGAAGACCAGCCACGGTGATCTCGTTTTAACGTAAAACTTCACGTGACGGAAACAAGAAGGCCAAATAACTTCATAGACCCGATTGTGGTTTGGATAGCCTTTTTTGGGTTTGAAACAATCCGTTGACGTCTTAAAGCTGTCAAAGTCGTAGAACTCACTGAGAGGTTCGTTTTGACCGATTATGGCTCCCGTAACTCTAAACGAGCCAACAGTTATGGCCGTCCGAAGAATCGATATCCACAGGGTGCAACATCCGCGGTGCAAGGTGCAACATTCGTCCAATAAGCCAAAACAGCGCCGTGCGACTTTTAGAAGTGGGTGCAGGGATTTGAAATGGAACAGTACCATGGTGCACCACTCTCCAGGGTAGGTAAATCGAAGACCAACCATGGTGATCCCGTTTTAACGTAAAAATTCACGTGACGGAAAAAAGAAGGCCAAAAAACTTCAGAGCCCCAATTGAGGTTCGAATAGCCTTTTTTGGGTACGAAACAATCCGTTGACGGCTTACAACTGTCAAAGCCATAGAACTCACTGAGAGCTTCGTTTTGACTGGTTATGGCTCCCGTAACTCTAAACGAGCCAATAGTTATGGCCGTCCGAAGAATCGATATCCACAGGGTGCAACATCCGCGGTGCAAGGTGCAACATTCGTCCAAAATGACAAAACAGCGCCGTGCGACTTTTAGAAGTGGGTGCAGGGATTTGAAATGAAACAATACCATGTGTTATCCCGCCTTTTGGCAAGGCCAGGACACCAAGGAGTTGGATTCCTAATGTCGTTTGTCATGGATATCGTTGAATTTTGACCAAGTCCGGATCAAGCCCCAATCGATGAGACATGATCGGGAAAATAAAGCAAACTAACGCTCCAAGTTTCAGATCGATCCGAGTTCATATGCTCGAGTTATGATGGATGCAAGTCAAAGGGGAGAGCACTTTTTCGTATCCATCGGGAAGCAGCAGTTCGTATCGATCGAAGTTAACCATGCTTCGAATCCATCAAATTCGTCTCGATGGATTTCGTAACAATCAGCCCGTCCCAGATTTCGTATCCATCGCTATGGGTGATTTCGCATCCATCAGATCAGCGGTGATTTCGTGTCCATCAGTGGATCTTGCTTCGTATCCAACCAGTCTGTGTCCATCGCTCGTTTCTTATCCATCGATCTCATGTCAGTCAAAATGATTAAGTCCACACAGTTATAAGCTTCGTATCGATAGAACCTTCAACCGGAAAGATTTGTTCGTATCCATCAATAAGTCACCTGGTTCGTAACGATCACTTAATGTCTACTTCGTATCCATCGGCCAGTGCTTGCTTCGTATCCATCATTCAGTGTCTACTTCGTATCCATCTGAGAACCTTGCTTCGAATACGTGCCCAACAACTTGTTCGTATCTAGCGAGTCAACCAACTAGAATGACGTGTTGCCCATCGTAGTAAACGAGGCGAGAAATGTGGAGTCGAAGCAGTCAACACGGAGCAAATACCGGATCGAGGCGAAGTGCGCACACCACGTCATCCCTCGATGCGAATGCGCCGAGATATATGGAGTCGACGCGGTCGACTCGGAGTAAAGACCGGATCGAGGCGAAGCGCGCGTTCCACGTCTTCACAGAGGCGCGTGACACCATCGATTCGAAGCTCTCAGTTCGAAGGGATGGATTCGAACCAGACAGCCTAGCGAAGATCGTCACCTCGTATCGATGATATCTCTCAATCCACTGATCCAAATACCATGAAATTTTAACTGAAGGTTGCACACATACCGAGGAACATCTCCACCAAATTTGAGCTCAATTGGAGGTAATCTTGATCGATACGAAATGACTTCGTATCGATCGCAGATCGACTCCAAACTTTCTGGAAACGGTCGCGTGGGCCCCCTCACGTGCCAGACCAAGTCTCCTGGAGTTTGAGCGAATTCTGAGCCTCCTACGCCTATAAATAGAGCCCCAGAATCAACAGAAAAGGGATCTTTTTTCGAAAAAGCGTCCGGACTCTGCCGGATTGAGATTTGCATCCTACTTTTGCTGTCAATTTCGAATTCTAATCTGTAATCCGCTGTTCATTGCTGTAACCGCTTGTAATCATTGAAAGAGAATCAATAAAATCATCAAAACTTCATAGTGGACGTAGGCTATACGCCGAACCACTCTAAATCGCTTGTCTGTGCACTTTACATTTCTGTTTGTTGGAGTTTTTGTTAGATAATCTCTGTTTTACATTTACATTCTTCATGTTATCTCTTCAAATAACTCCCGAAGAGTGTTGTGCCCATTTTTGGTACAAACACCATGGTGCACCACTCTCCAAGGTAGGTAAGTCGAAGACCAGCCACGGTGATCCCGTTTTAACGTAAAAATTCACGTGACGGAAAAAAGAAGGCCAAAAAACTTGAGTCCCGATTGTGGTTCGGATAGCCTTTTTTGGGTATGAAATAATACGTTGACGGCTTACAGCTGTCAAAGCCGTAGAACTCACTGAGAGCTTCGTTTTGACTGGTTATGGCTCCCGTAACTCTAAACAAGCCAATAGTTATGGTCGTCCGAAGAATCGATATCCAGAGGGTGCAACATTCGCGGTGCAAGGTGCAACAATCGTCCAAAAAGCCAAAACAGCGCCGTGCGACTTTTAGAATTGGGTGCAGAGATTTGAAATGGAACAGTACCATGGTGCACCACTCTCCAGGGTAGGTAAATCGAAGACCAGCCACGGTGATCCCGTTTTTACGTAAAAATTCACGTGACGGAAAAAAGAAGGCCAAAAAACTTCAAAGACCCGATTGTGGTTCAGATAGCCTTTTTTGGGTATCAAACAATCCGTTGACGGCTTATAGCCGTCAAAGCCGTAGAACTCACTGAGAGCTTCATTTTGACTAGTTATGGCTCCCGTAACACTAAACGAGGCAACAGTTATGGCCGTCCGAAGAATCGATATCCACAGGGTGCAACATCCACGGTGCAAGGTGCAACATTCGTCCAAAAAGCCAAAACAGCGCCGTGCGACTTTTAGAAGTGGGTGCAGGGATTTGAAATGGAACAGTACCATGGTGCACCACTCTCCAGGGTAGGTAAATCGAAGACCAGCCACGGTGGTCCCGTTTTAACGTAAAAATTCACGTGACGGAAAAAAGAAGGCCAAAAAACTTCAGAGACCCGATTGAGATTCAGATAGCCTTTTTTAGGTATGAAACAATCCGTTGACAGCTTACAGCGGTCAAAGCCGTAGAACTCACTGAGAGCTTCGTTTTGACTAGTTATGGCTCCCGTAACTCTAAACGAGCCAACAGTTATGGCCGTCCGAAGAATCGATATCCACAGGGTGCAACAACCGCGGTGCAAGGTGCAACATTCGTCCAAAAAGCCAAAACAGCGCCGTGCGACTTTTAGAAGTGGGTGCAGGGATTGGAAATGGAACAGTACCATGGGGCAACACTCTCCAGGGAAGGTAAATCGAAGACCAGCCACGGTGATCTCGTTTTAAGGTAAAACTTCACGTGACGGAAACAAGGAGGCCAAATAACTTCAGAGACCCGATTGTGGTTCGGATAGCCTTTTTTGGGTTTGAAACAATCCGTTGACGTCTTAAAGCTATCAAAGTCGTAGAACTCACTGAGAGGTTCGTTTTGACCGGTTATGGCTCCCGTAACTCTAAACGAGCCAACAGTTATGGCCGTCCGAAGAATCGATATCCACAGGGTGCAACATCCGCGGTGCTACGTGCAACATTCGTCCAAAAAGCCAAAACAGCGCCGTGCGACTGTTAGAAGTGGGTGTAGGGATTTGAAATGGAATAATACCAGGGGGCAGCACACTCCAGGGTAGGTAAATCGAAGACCAGCCACGGTGATCTCGTTTTAACGTAAAACTTCACGTGACGGAAACAAGAAGGCCAAATAACTTCAGAGACCCGATTGTGGTTCGGATAGCCTTTTTGGGTTTGAATCAATCCGTTGACGTCTTAAAGCTGTCAAAGTCGTAGAACTCACTGAGAGCTTCGTTTTGACTGGTTATGGCTCCCGTAACTCTAAACAAGCCAACAGTTATGACCGTCCGAAGAATCGATATCCACAGGGTGCAACATCCGCGGTGCAACGTGCAACATTCGTCCAAAAAGCCAAAACAGCGCCGTGTGACTTTTAGAAGTGGGTGCAGGGATTTGAAATGGAACAGTACCATGGTACACCACTCTCCAGGGTAGGTAAATCGAAGACCAGCCACGGTGATCCCGTTTTAACGTAAAAATTCACGTGACGGAAAAAAGAAGGCCAAAAAACTTCAGAGACCCGATTGATGTTCGGATAGCCTTTTTTGGGTATGAAACAATCCGTTGACGGCTTACATCCGTCAAAGCCATAGAACTCACTGAGAGCTTCGTTTTGACTGGTTATGGCTCCCGTAACTCTAAACGAGCCAACAGTTATGGCCGTCCGAAGAATAGATATCCACAGGGTGCAACATCCGCGGTGCAACGTGCAACATTCGTCCGAAAAGCCAAAACAGCGCCGTGCAACTTTTAGAAGTGGGTGCAGGGATTTGAAATGGAATAGTACCATGGGACAACACTCTCCAGGGTAGGTAAATCGAAGACCAGCCACGGTGATCTCGTTTTAACGTAAAACTTCACGTGACGGAAACAAGAAGGACAAATAACTTCCAAGACCCGATTGTGGTTCGGATAGCCTTTTTTGGGTTTGAAACAATCCGTTGACGTCTTATAGCTGTCAAAGTCGTAGAACTCACTGAGAGCTTCGTTTTGACCGGTTATGGCTCCCGTAACTCTAAACGAGCCAACAGTTATGGCCGTCCGAAGAATCGATATCCACAGGGTGCAACATCCGCGATGCAACGTGCAACATTCGTCCAAAAAGCCAAAACAGCGCCGTGCGACTTTTAGAAGTGGGTGTAGGGATTTGAAATGGAATATTACCAGGGGGCAGCACTCTCCAGGGTAGGTAAATCAAAGACCAGCCACGGTGATACCGTTTTAACGTAAAAATTCACGTGAAGGAAAAAAGAAGTCCAAAAACCTTCAGAGACCCGATTGAGGTTCGGATAGCCTTTTTTGGGTATGAAACAATCCGTTGACGGCTTACAGCCGTCAAAGCCGTAGAACTCACTGAGAGCTTCGTTTTGACTGGTTATGGCTCCCGTAACTCTAAACGAGCCAATAGTTATGGTCGTCCGAAGAATCGATATCCAAAGGGTGCAACATCCGCGGTGCAAGGTGCAACAATCGTCCAAAAAGCCAAAACAGCGCCGTGCGACTTTTAGAATTGGGTGCAGAGATTTGAAATGGAACAGTACCATGGTGCACCACTCTCCAGGGTAGGTAAATCGAAGACCAGCCACGGTGATCCCGTTTTTACGTAAAAATTCACGTGACGGAAAAAAAGAAGGCCAAAAAACTTCAAAGACCCGATTGTGGTTCAGATAGCCTTTTTTGGGTATGAAACAATCCGTTGACGGCTTACATCCATCAAAGCCATAGAACTCACTGAGAGCTTCGTTTTGACTGGTTATGGCTCCCGTAACTCTAAACGAGCCAACAGTTATGGCCGTCCGAAGAATAGATATCCACAGGGTGCAACATCCGCGGTGCAACGTGCAACATTCGTCCGAAAAGCCAAAACAGCGCCGTGCGACTTTTAGAAGTGGGTGCAGGGATTTGAAATGGAATAGTACCATGGGACAACACTCTCCAGGGTAGGTAAATCGAAGACCAGCCACGGTGATCTCGTTTTAACGTAAAACTTCACGTGACGGAAACAAGAAGGCCAAATAACTTCCAAGACCCGATTGTGGTTCGGATAGCCTTTTTTGGGTTTGAAACAATCCGTTGACGTCTTATAGCTGTCAAAGTCGTAGAACTCACTGAGAGCTTCGTTTTGACCGGTTATGGCTCCCGTAACTCTAAACGAGCCAACAGTTATGGCCGTCCGAAGAATCGATATCCACAGGGTGCAACATCCGCGATGCAACGTGCAACATTCGTCCAAAAAGCCAAAACAGCGCCGTGCGACTTTTAGAAGTGGGTGTAGGGATTTGAAATGGAATATTACCAGGGGGCAGCACTCTCCAAGGTAGGTAAATCGAAGACCAGCCACGGTGATACCGTTTTAACGTAAAAATTCACGTGAAGGAAAAAAGAAGTCCAAAAACCTTCAAAGACCCAATTGAGGTTCGGATAGCCTTTTTTGGGTATGAAACAATCCGTTGACGGCTTACAGCCGTCAAAGCCGTAGAACTCACTAAGAGCTTCGTTTTGACTGGTTATGGCTCCCGTAACTCTAAACGAGCCAATAGTTATGGTCGTCCGAAGAATCGATATCCAAAGGGTGCAACATCCGCGGTGCAAGGTGCAACAATCGTCCAAAGAGCCAAAACAGCGCCGTGCGACTTTTAGAATTGGGTGCAGAGATTTGAAATGGAACAGTACCATGGTGCACCACTCTCCAGGGCAGGTAAATCGAAGACCAGCCACGGTGATCCCGTTTTTACGTAAAAATTCACGTGACGGAAAAAAAGAAGGCCAAAAAACTTCAAAGACCCGATTGTGGTTCAGATAGCCTTTTTTGGGTATGAAACAATCCGTTGACGGCTTACATCCATCAAAGCCATAGAACTCACTGAGAGCTTCGTTTTGACTGGTTATGGCTCCCGTAACTCTAAACGAGCCAACAGTTATGGCCGTCCGAAGAATAGATATCCACAGGGTGCAACATCCGCGGTGCAACGTGCAACATTCGTCCGAAAAGCCAAAACAGCGCCGTGCGACTTTTAGAAGTGGGTGAAGGGATTTGAAATGGAATAGTACCATGGGACAACACTCTTTAGGGTAGGTAAATCGAAGACCAGCCACGGTGATCTCGTTTTAACGTAAAACTTCACGTGACGGAAACAAGAAGGCCAAATAACTTCCAAGACCCGATTGTGGTTCGGATAGCCTTTTTTGGGTTTGAAACAATCCGTTGACGTCTTATAGCTGTCAAAGTCGTAGAACTCACTGAGAGCTTCGTTTTGACCGGTTATGGCTCCCGTAACTCTAAACGAGCCAACAGTTATGGCCGTCCGAAGAATCGATATCCACAGGGTGCAACATCTACGGTGCAACGTGCAACATTCGTCCAAAAAGCCAAAACAGCGCCGTGCGACTTTTAGAAGTGGGTGTAGGGATTTGAAATGGAATATTACCAGGGGGCAGCACTCTCCAGGGTAGGTAAATCGAAGACCAGCCACGGTGATACCGTTTTAACGTAAAAATTCACGTGAAGGAAAAAAGAAGGCCAAAGACCTTCAGAGACCCGATTGAGGTTCGGATAGCCTTTTTTGGGTATGAAACAATCCGTTGACGGCTTACAGCCGTCAAAGCCGTAGAACTCACTGAGAGCTTCGTTTTGACTGGTTATGGCTCCCGTAACTCTAAACGAGCCAATAGTTATGGTCGTCCGAAGAATCGATATCCAAAGGGTGCAACATCCGCGGTGCAAGGTGCAACAATCGTCCAAAAAGCCAAAACAGCGCCGTGCGACTTTTAGAATTGGGTGCAGAGATTTGAAATGGAACAGTACCATGGTGCACCACTCTCCAAGGTAGGTAAATCGAAGACCAGCCACGGTGATCCCGTTTTTACGTAAAAATTCACGTGACGGAAAAAAAGAAGGCCAAAAAACTTCAAAGACCCGATTGTGGTTCAGATAGCCTTTTTTGGGTATGAAACAATCCGTTGACGGCTTATAGCCATCAAAGCCGTAGAACTCACTGAGAGCTTCATTTTGACTGGTTATGGCTCCCGTAACACTAAACGAGGCAACAGTTATGGCCGTCCGAAGAATCGATATCCATAGGGTGCAACATCCACGGTGCAAGGTGCAACATTCGTCCAAAAAGCCAAAACAGCGCCGTGCGACTTTTAGAAGTAGGTGCAGGGATTTGAAATGGAACAGTACCATGGTGCACCACTCTCCAGGGTAGGTAAATCGAAGACCAGCCACGGTGATCCCGTTTTAACGTAAAAATTCACGTGACGGAAAAAAGAAGGCCAAAAAACTTCAGAGACCCGATTGAGATTCAGATAGCCTTTTTTAGGTATGAAACAATCCGTTGACGGCTTACAGCGGTCAAAGCCGTAGAAATCACTGAGAGCTTCGTTTTGACTAGTTATGGCTCCCGTAACTCTAAACGAGCCAACAGTTATGGCCGTCCGAAGAATCGATATCCACAGGGAGCAACATCCGCGGTGCAAGGTGCAACATTCGTCCAAAAAGCCAAAACAGCGCCGTGCGACTTTTAGAAGTGGGTGCAGGGATTGGAAATGGAACAGTACCATGGGGCAACACTCTCCAGGGAAGGTAAATCGAAGACCAGCCACGGTGATCTCGTTTTAACGTAAAACTTCACGTGACGGAAACAAGGAGGCCAAATAACTTCAGAGACCCGATTGTGGTTCAGATAGCCTTTTTTGGGTTTGAAACAATCCGTTGACGTCTTAAAGCTATCAAAGTCGTAGAACTCACTGAGAGGTTCGTTTTGACCGGTTATGGCTCCCGTAACTCTAAACGAGCCAACAGTTATGGCCGTCCGAAGAATCGATATCCACAGGGTGCAACATCCGCGGTGCAACGTGCAACATTCGTCCAAAAAGCCAAAACAGCGTCGTGCGACTGTTAGAAGTGGGTGTAGGGATTTGAAATGGAATAGTACCAGGGGGCAGCACACTCCAGGGTAGGTAAATCGAAGACCAGCCACGGTGATCTCGTTTTAACGTAAAACTTCACATGGCGGAAACAAGAAGGCCAAATAACTTCAGAGACCCGATTGTTGTTCGGATAGCCTTTTTGGGTTTGAATCAATCCGTTGACGTCTTAAAGCTATCAAAGTCGTAGAACTCACTGAGAGCTTCGTTTTGACTGGTTATGGCTCCCGTAACTCCAAACAAGCAAACAGTTATGGCCGTCCGAAGAATCGATATCCATAGGGTGCAACGTGCAACATTCGTCCAAAAAGCCAAAACAGCGCCGTGCGACTTTTAGAAGTGGGTGTAGGGATTTGAAATGGAATAGTACCAGGGGGCAGCACTCTCCAGGGTAGGTAAATCGAAGACCAGCCACGGTGATCCCGTTTTAACGTAAAAATTCACGTGAAGGAAAAAAGAAGGCCAAAAAACTTCAGAGACCCGATTGAGGTTCGGATAGCCTTTTTTGGGTATGAAACAATCCGTTGACGGCTTACAGCGATCAAAGCCGTAGAACTCACTGAGAGCTTCGTTTTGACTGGTTATGGCTCCCGTAACTCTAAACGAGCCAACATTTATGGTCGTCCGAAGAATCGATATCCACAGGGTGCAACATCCGCGGTGCAAGGTGCAACTTTCGTCCAAAAAGCCAAAACAGCGCCGTGCGACTTTTAGAAGTGGGTGCAGGGATTTGAAATGGAACAGTACCATGGGGCAACACTCTCCAGGGTAGGTAAATCGAAGACCAGCCACGGTGATCTCGTTTTAACGTAAAACTTCACGTGACGAAAACAAGAAGGCCAAATAACTTCAAAGACCCGATTGTGGTTCGGATAGTCTTTTTTGGGTTTGAAACAATCCTTTGACGTCTTAAAGCTGTCAAAGTCGTAGAACTCACTGAGAGCTTCGTTTTGACTAGTTATGGCTCCCGTAAATCTAAACGAGCCAACAGTTATGGCCGTCCGAAGAATCGATATCCACAGGGTGCAACATCCGCGGTGCAACGTGCAACATTCGTCCAAAAAGCCAAAACAGCGTCGTGCGACTTTTAAAAGTGGGTGTAGGGATTTGAAATGGAATAGTACCAGGGGGAAGCACTCTCCAGGGTAGGTAAATCGAAGACCTGCCACGGTGATCCCGTTTTAACGTAAAAATTCACGTGAAGGAAAAAAGAAGGCCAAAAAACTTCAGAGACCCGATTGAGGTTCGGATAGCCTTTTTTGGGTATGAAACAATCCATTGACGGCTTACAGCTGTCAAAGCCGTAGAACTCACTGAGAGCTTCGTTTTGACTGGTTATGGCTCCCGTAACTCTAAACGAGCCAACATTTATGGCCGTCCGAAGAATCGATATCCATAGGGTGCAACATCCACGGTGCAAGGTGCAACATTCGTCCAAAAATCCCAAACAGCTTCATGCGACTTTTAGTAGTGGGTGCAGGGATTTGAAATGGAACAGTACCATGGTGCACCACTCACCAGGGTAGGTAAGTCGAATACCAGCCACGGTGATCCCGTTTTAACGTAAAAATTCACGTGACGGAAAAAAGAAGGCCAAAAAACTTCAGAGACCCGAATGAGGTTCGGATAGCCTTTTTTGGGTATGAAACAATCCGTAGACGGCTTACAGCTGTCAAAGCCGTAGAACTCGCTGAGAGCTTCATTTTGACTGGTTATGGCTCCCGTAACTCTAAACGAGCCAACAGTTATGGCCGTCCGAAGAATCGATATCCACAAGGTGCAACATCCGCGATGCAAGGTGCAACATTCGTCCAAAAAGCCAAAACAGCGCCGTGTGACTTTTAGAAGTGGGTGCAGGGATTTGAAATGGAACAGTACCATGGTACACCACTCTCCAGGGTAGGTAAATCGAAGAGCAGCCACGGTGATCCCGTTTTAACGTAAACATTCACGTGACGGAAAAAAGAAGGCCAAAAAACTTCGGAGACCCGATTGATGTTCGGATAGCCTATTTTGGGTATGAAGCAATCCGTTGACGGCTTACAACCGTCAAAGCCATAGAACTCACTGAGAGCTTCGTTTTGACTGGTTATGGCTCCCGTAACTCTAAACGAGCCAAAAGTTATGGCCGTCCGAAGAATCGATATCCACAGGGTGCAACATCAGCGGTGCAAGGTGCAACATTCGTCCAAAAAGCCAAAACAGCGCCGTGCGGCTTTTAGAAGTGGGTGCAGGGATTTGAAATGGAACAGTACCATGGGGTAGCACTCTCCAGGGTAGGTAAATCGAAGACCAGCCACGGTGATCTCGTTTTAACATAAAACTTCACGTGACGGAAACATGAAGGCCAAAAAACTTCGGAGACCCGATTGTGGTTCGGATAGCCTTTTTTGGGTATGAAACAATCCGTTGATGGCTTACAGCTGTCAAAGCCGTAGAACTCACTGAGAGCTTCATTTTGACCGGTTATGGCTCCCGTAAGTCTAAACGAGCCAACAGTTATGGCCGTCCGAAGAATCGATATCCACAGGGTGCAACATCCGCGGTGCAACGTGCAACATTCGTCAACGGATTGTTTCATTTAGAGTTACGGGAGCCATAACCAGTCAAAACGAAGCTCTCAGTGAGTTCTACGGCTTTGATGGCTTTAAGCCGTCAACGGATTGTTTCATACCCAAAAAAGGCTATCCGAACCACAATCGGGTCTCTGAAGTTTTTTGGCCTTCTTTTTTCCGTCACGTGAATTTTTACGTTAAAACGGGATCACCGTGGCTGGTCTTCGACTTACCTATCCTGGTGAGTGGTGCACCATGGTACTGTTCCATTTCAAATCCCTGCACCCACTTCTAAAAGTCGCACGGCGCTGTTTTGGCTTTTTGGACGAATGTTGCACCTTGCACCGCGGATGTTGCACCCTGTGGATATCGATTCTTCGGACGGCCATAAATGTTGGCTCATTTAGAGTTACGGGAGCCATAACCAGTCAAAACAAAGCTCTAAGTGAGTTCTACGGCTTTGACAGCTGTAAGCCGTCAACGGATTGTTTCATACCCAAAAAAGGCTATCCGAACCTCTATCGGGTCTCTGAAGGTTTTTGGCCTTCTTTTTTCCTTCACGTGAATTTTTACGTTAAAACGGTATCACCGTGGCTGGTCTTCGATTTACCTACCCTGGAGAGTGGTGCACCATGGTACCGTTCCATTTCACGGCGCTGTTTTGGCTTTTTGGACGAATGTTGCACGTTGCACCGCGGATGTTGCACCCTGTGGATATCTATTCTTCGGACGGCCATAACTGTTGGCTCGTTTAGAGTTACGGGAGCCATAACCAGTCAAAACGAAGCTCTCAGTGAGTTCTACGACTTTGACAGCTTTAAGACGTCAACGGATTGATTCAAACCCAAAAAAGGCTATCCGAACCACAAAAAGGCCTTCGTTTTGACTGTGGATATCTATTCTTCGGACGGCCATAACTGTTGGCTCATTTAGAGTTACGGGAGCCATAACCAGTCAAAAGGAAGCTCTCAGTGAGTTCTACGGCTTTGATGGCTTTAAGCCGTCAACGAATTGTTTCATACCCAAAAAAGGCTATCCGAACCACAATCGGGTCTCTGAAGTTTTTTGGCCTTCTTTTTTCCGTCACGTGAATTTTTACGTTAAAACGGGATCACCGTGGCAGGTCTTCGACTTACCTATCCTGGTGAGTGGTGCACCATGGTACTGTTCCATTTCAAATCCCTGCACCCACTTCTAAAAGTCGCACGGCGCTGTTTTGGCTTTTTGGACGAATGTTGCACCTTGCACCGCGGATGTTGCACCCTGTGGATATCGATTCTTCGGACGGCCATAAATGTTGGCTCATTTAGAGTTACGGGAGCCATAACCAGTCAAAACAAAGCTCTAAGTGAGTTCTACGGCTTTGACAGCTGTAAGCCATCAACGGATTGTTTCATACCCAAAAAAGGCTATCCGAACCTCAATCGGGTCTCTGAAGGTTTTTGGCCTTCTTTTTTCCTTCACGTGAATTTTTACGTTAAAACGGTATCACCGTGGCTAGTCTTCGATTTACCTACCCTGGAGAGTGGTGCACCATGGTACCGTTCCATTTCACGGTGCTGTTTTGGCTTTTTGGACGAATGTTGCACGTTGCACCGCGGATGTTGCACCCTGTGGATATCTATTCTTCGGACGGCCATAACTGTTGGCTCGTTTAGAGTTACGGGAGCCATAACCAGTCAAAACGAAGCTCTCAGTGAGTTCTACGACTTTGACAGCTTTAAGACGTCAACGGATTGATTCAAACCCAAAAAAGGCTATCCGAACCACAAAAAGGCCTTCGTTTTGACTGGTTATGGCTCCCGTAACTCTAAACGAGCCAACATTTATGGCCGTCCGAAGAATCGATATCCATAGGGTGCAACATCCACGGTGCAAGGTGCAACATTCGTCCAAAAAGCCAAAACAGCGCCGTGCGACTTTTAGAAGTGGGTACAGGGATTTGAAATGGAACAGTACCATGGTGCACCACTCACCAGGATTGTGGTTCGGATAGCCTTTTTTGGGTTTGAATCAATCCGTTGACGTCTTAAAGCTGTCAAAGTCGTAGAACTCACTGAGAGCTTCGTTTTGACTGGTTATGGCTCCCGTAACTCTAAACGAGCCAACAGTTATGGCTGTTCGAAGAATAGATATCCACAGGGTGCAACATCCGCGGTGCAACGTGCAACATTCGTCCAAAAAGCCAAAACAGCGTCGTGCGACTTTTAGAAGTGGGTGTAGGGATTTGAAATGGAACAGTACCATGGTGCACCACTCTCCAGGGTAGGTAAATCGAAGACCAGCCACGGTGATACCGTTTTAACGTAAAAATTCACGTGAAGGAAAAAAGAAGGCCAAAAACCTTCAGAGACCCGATTGAGGTTCGGATAGCCTTTTTTGGGTATGAAACAATCCGTTGACGGCTTACAGCTGTCAAAGCCGTAGAACTCACTTAGAGCTTTGTTTTGACTGGTTATGGCTCCCGTAACTCTAAATGAGCCAACATTTATGGCCGTCCGAAGAATCGATATCCACAGGGTGCAACATCCGCGGTGCAAGGTGCAACATTCGTCCAAAAAGCCAAAACAGCGCCGTGCGACTTTTAGAAGTGGGTGCAGGGATTTGAAATGGAACAGTACCATGGGGCAGCACTCTCCAGGGTAGGTAAATCGAAGACCAGCCACGGTGATCTCGTTTTAACGTAAAACTTCACGTGACGGAAACAAGAAGGCCAAAAAACTTCAGAGACCTGATTGTGGTTCGGATAGCCTTTTTTGGGTTTGAATCAATCCGTTGACGTCTTAAAGCTGTCAAAGTCGTAGAACTCACTGAGAGCTTCGTTTTGACTGGTTATGGCTCCCGTAACTCTAAACGAGCCAACAGTTATGGCCGTCCGAAGAATCGATATCCATAGGGTGCAACATCCGCGGTGCAACTTGCAACATTCGTCCAAAAAGCCAAAACAGCGCCGTGCGACTTTTAGAAGTGGGTGTAGGGATTTGAAATGGAATAGTACCAGGGGGCAGCACTCTCCAGGGTAGGTAAATCGAAGACCAGCCACGGTGATCCTGTTTTAACGTAATAATTCACGTGAAGGCAAAAAGAAGGCCAAAAACCTTCAGAGACCCGATTGAGGTTCGGATAGCCTTTTTTGGGTATGAAACAATCCGTTGACGGCTTACAGCTGTCAAAGCCGTAGAACTCACTGAGAGCTTCGTTTTGACTGGTTATGGCTCCCGTAACTCTAAACGAGCCAACATTTATGGCCGTCCGAAGAATCGATATCCATAGGGTGCAACATCCACGGTGCAAGGTGCAACATTCGTCCAAAAAGCCAAAACAGCGCCGTGCGACTTTTAGAAGTGGGTGCAGGGATTTGAAATGGAACAGTACCATGGTGCACCACTCACCAGGATAGGTAAGTCGAAGACCAGCCACGGTGATCCCGTTTTAACGTAAAAATTCACGTGACGGAAAAAAGAAGGCCAAAAAACTTCAGAGACCCGATTGAGGTTCGGATAGCCTTTTTTGGGTATGAAACAATCCGTTGACGGCTTAAAGCCATCAAAGCCGTAGAACTCACTGAGAGCTTCGTTTTGACTGGTTATGGCTAACGTAACTCTAAACGAGCCAACAGTTATGGCTGTTCGAAGAATAGATATCCACAGGGTGCAACATCCGCGGTGCAACGTGCAACATTCGTCCAAAAAGCCAAAACAGCGTCGTGCGACTTTTAGAAGTGGGTGCAGGGATTTGAAATGGAACAGTACCATGGTGCACCACTCTCCAGGGTAGGTAAATCGAAGACCAGCCACGGTGATCCCGTTTTAACGTAAAAATTCACGTGACGGAAAAAAGAAGGCCAAAAAACTTCAGAGACCAGATTGAGGTTCGGATAACCTTTTTTGGGTATGAAACAATCCGTTGACGTCTTACAGCCATCAAAGCCGTAGAACTCACTGAGAGCTTCGTTTTGACTGGTTATGGCTCCTGTAACTCTAAACGAGCCAACAGTTATGGCCGTCCGAAGAATTGATATCCACAGGGTGCAACATCCGCGGTGCAACGTGCAACATTCGTCCAAAAAGCCAAAACAGCGCCGTGCGACTTTTAGAAGTGGGTGCAGGGATTTGAAATGGAACAGTACCATGGGGCAACACTCTCCAGGGTAGGTAAATCGAAGACCATCCACGGTGATCTTGTTTTAACGTAAAACTTCACGTGACGGAAACAAGAAGGCCAAATAACTTCAAAGACCCGATTGTGGTTCGGATAGCCTTTTTTGGGTTTGAAACAATCCGTTGACGTCTTAAAGCAGTCAAAGTCGTAGAACTCACTGAGAGCTTCGTTTTGACCGGTTATGGCTCCCGAACTCTAAACGAGCCAACAGTTATGGCCATCCGAAGAATCGATATCCACAGGGTGCAACATCCGCGGTGCAACGTGCAACATTCGTCCAAAAAGCCAAAACAGCGCCGTGCGACTTTTAGAAGTGAGTGTAGGGATTTGAAATGGAATAGTACCAGGGGGCAGCACTCTCCAGGGTAGGTAAATCGAAGACCAGCCACGGTGATCTCGTTTTAACGTAAAACTTCACGTGATGGAAACAAGAAGGCCAAATAACTTCCAAGACCCGATTGTGGTTCGGATAGCCTTTTTTGGGTTTGAAACAATCCGTTGACATCTTAAAGCTGTCAAAGTCGTAGAACTCACTGAGAGGTTCGTTTTGACCGGTTATGGCTCCCGTAACTCTAAACGAGCCAACAGTTATGGCCGTCTGAAAAATCGATATCCACAGGGTGCAACATCCGCGGTGCAACGTGCAACATTCGTCCAAAAAGCCAAAACAGCGCTGTGCGACTTTTAGAAGTGGGTGTAGGGATTTGAAATGGAATATTACCAGGGGGCAGCACTCTCCAGGGTAGGTAAATCGAAGACCAGCCACGGTGATACCGTTTTAACGTAAAAATTCACGTGAAGGAAAAAAGAAGGCCAAAAACCTTCAGAGACCCGATTGAGGTTCGGATAGCCTTTTTTGGGTATGAAACAATCCGTTGACGGCTTACAGCTGTCAAATCTGTAGAACTCACTGAGAGCTTCGTTTTGACTGGTTATGGCTCCCGTAACTTTAAACGAGCCAACAGTTATGGCCGTCCGAAGAATCGATATCCACAGGGTGCAACATCCGCGGTGCAACTTGCAACATTCGTCCAAAAAGCCAAAACAACGCCGTGCGACTTTTAGAAGTGGGTGTAGGGATTTGAAATGGAATAGTACCAGGGGGCAGCACTCTCCAGGGTAGGTAAATCGAAGACCAGCCACGGTGATCCTGTTTTAACGTAAAAATTCACGTGAAGGCAAAAAGAAGGCCAAAAACCTTCAGAGACCCGATTGAGGTTCGGCTAGCCTTTTTTGGGTATGAAACAATCCGTTGACGGCTTACAGCTGTCAAAGCCGTAGAAATCACTAAGAGCTTTGTTTTGACTGGTTATGGCTCCCGTAACTCTAAACGAGCCAACATTTATGGCCGTCCGAAGAATCGATATCCATAGGGTGCAACATCCACGGTGCAAGGTGCAACATTCGTCCAAAAAGCCAAAACAGCGTCGTGCGACTTTTAGAAGTGGGTGCAGGGATTTGAAATGGAACGGTACCATGGTGCACCACTCACCAGGGTAGGTAAGTCGAAGACCAGCCACGGTGATCCCGTTTTAACGTAAAAATTCACGTGACGGAAAAAAGAAGGCCAAAAAACTTCAGAGACCCGATTGAGGTTCGGATAGCCTTTTTTGGGTATGAAATAATCCGTTGACGGCTTACAGCTGTCAAAGCCGTAGAACTCACTGAGAGCTTCGTTTTGACTGGTTATGGATCCTGTAACTCTAAACGAGCCAACAGTTATGGCCATCCGAAGAATCGATATCCACAAGGTGAAACATCCGCGATGCAAGGTGCAACATTCGTCCAAAAAGCCAAAACAGCGCCGTGCGACTTTTAGAAGTGGGTGCAGGGATTTGAAATGGAACAGTACCATGGTGCACCACTCACCAGGATAGGTAAGTCGAAGACCAGCCACGGTGATCCCGTTTTAACGTAAAAATTCACGTGACGGAAAAAAGAAGGCCAAAAAACTTCAGAGACCCGATTGATGTTCGGATAGCCTTTTTTGGGTATGAAACAATCCGTTGATGGCTTACAGCCGTCAAAGCCATAGAACTCACTGAGAGCTTCGTTTTGACTGGTTATGGCTCCCGTAACTCTAAACGAGCCAACAGTTATGGCCGTCTGAATAATCGATATCCACAGGGTGCAACATCAGCGGTGCAAGGTGCAACATTCGTCCAAAAAGCCAAAACAGCGCCGTGCGGCTTTTAGAAGTGGGTGCAGGGATTTGAAATGGAACAGTACCATGGGGCAGCACTCTCCAGGGTAGGTAAATCGAAGACCAGCCACGGTGATCTCGTTTTAACGTAAAACTTCACGTGACGGAAACAAGAAGGCCAAAAAACTTCAGAGACCCGATTGTGGTTCGGATAGCCTTTTTTGGGTATGAAACAATCCATTGATGGCTTATAGCTCTCAAAGCCGTAGAATTCACTGAGAGCTTCGTTTTGACTGGTTATGGCTCCCGTAACTCTAAACGAGCCAACAGTTATGGTCGTCCGAAGAATCGATATCCACAGGGTGCAACATCCGCGGTGCAACGTGCAACATTCGTACAAAAAGCCAAAACAGCGCTGTGCGACTTTTAGAAGTGGGTGCAGGGATTTGAAATGGAACAGTACCATGGGGCAACACTCTCCAGGGTAGGTAAATCGAAGATCAGCCACGGTGATCTCGTTTTAACGTAAAACTTCACGTGACGGAAACAAGAAGGCCAAATAACTTCAAAGACCCGATTGTGGTTCGGATAGCCTTTTTTGGGTTTGAAACAATCCGTTGACGTCTTAAAGCAGTCAAAGTCGTAGAACTCACTGAGAGGTTCGTTTTGACCGGTTATGGCTCCCGAACTCTAAACGAGCCAACAGTTATGGCCATCCGAAGAATCGATATCCACAGGGTGCAACATCCGCGGTGCAACGTGCAACATTCGTCCAAAAATCCAAAACAGCGCCGTGCGACTTTTAGAAGTGAGTGTAGGGATTTGAAATGGAATAGTACCAGGGGGCAGCACTCTCCAGGGTAGGTAAATCGAAGACCAGCCACGGTGATACTGTTTTAACGTAAAAATTCACGTGAAGGAAAAAAGAAGGCCAAAAACCTTCAGAGACCCGATTGAGGTTCGGATAGCCTTTTTTGGGTATGAAACAATCCGTTGACGGCTTACAGCTGTCAAAGCCGTAGAACTCGCTGAGAGCTTCGTTTTGACTGGTTATTGCTCTCGTAACTCTAAACGAGCCAACATTTATGGCCGTCCGAAGAATCGATATCCATAGGGTGCAACATCCGCGGTGCAAGGTGCAACATTCGTCCAAAAAGCCAAAACAGCGCCGTGCGACTTTTAGAAGTGGGTGCAGGGATTTGAAATGGAACAGTACCATGGGGCAGCATTCTCCAGGGTAGGTAAATCGATGACCAGCCACGGTGATCTCGTTTTAACGTAAAACTTCACGTGACGGAAACAAGAAGGCCAAAAAACTTCAGAGACCCGATTGTGGTTCGGATAGCCTTTTTTGGGTTTGAATCAATCCGTTGACGTCTTAAAGCTGTCAAAGTCGTAGAACTCACTGAGATCTTTGTTTTGACCGGTTATGGCTCCCGTAACTCTAAACGAGCCAACAGTTATGGCCGTCCGAAGAATCGATATCCACAGGGTGCAACATCCGCGGTGCAACTTGCAACATTCGTCCAAAAAGCCAAAACAGCGCCGTGCGACTTTTAGAAGTGGGTGTAGGGATTTGAAATGGAATAGTACCAGGGGGCAGCACTCTCCAGGGTAGGTAAATCGAAGACCAGCCACGGTGATCCTGTTTTAACGTAAAAATTCACGTGAAGGAAAAAAGAAGGCCAAAAACCTTCAGAGAACCGATTGAGGTTCGGATAGCCTTTTTTGGGTATGAAACAATCCGTTGACGGCTTATAGCTGTCAAAGCCGTAGAACTCACTGAGAGCTTCGTTTTGACTAGTTATGGCTCCCATAACTCTAAACGAGCCAACAGTTATGGCCGTCCAAAGAATCGATATCCACAAGGTGCAACATCCGCGGTGCAAGGTGCAACATTCGTCCAAAAAGCCAAAACAGCGTCTTGCGACTTTTAGAAGTGGGTGCAGGGATTTGAAATGGAACATTAAAATGGGGCAACACTCTCCAGTGTAGGTAAATCGAAGACCAGCCACGGTGATCTCGTTTTAACGTAAAACTTCACGTGACGGAATCAAGAAGGCCAAATAACTTCAGAGACCCGATTGTGGTTCGGATAGCCTTTTTTGGGTTTGAATCAATCCGTTGACGTCTTAAAGCTATCAAAGTCGTAGAACTCACTGAGATCTTCGTTTTGACTGGTTATGGCTCCCGTAACTCTAAACGAGCCAACTGTTATGGCCGTCCGAAGAATCGATATCCACAGGGTGCAACATCCGCGGTGCAACGTGCAACATTCGTCCAAAAAGCCAAAACAGCGCCGTGCGACTTTTAGAAGTGGGTGTAGGGATTTGAAATGGAATAGTAACAGGGGGCAGCACTCTCCAGGGTAGGTAAATCGAAAACCAGCCACGGTGATCCCGTTTTAACGTAAAAATTCACGTAAAGGAAAAAAGAAGGCCAAAAAACTTCAGAGACCCGATTGAGGTTCAGATAGCCTTTTTTGGGTATGAAACAATCCGTTGACGGCTTACAGCGATCAAAGCCGTAGAACTCACTGAGAGCTTCGTTTTGACTGGTTATGGCTCCCGTAACTTTAAACGAGCCAACATTTATGGCCGTCCGAAGATTCGATATCCACAGGGTGCAACATCCGCAGTGCAAGGTGCAACATTCGTCCAAAAAGCCAAAACAGCGCCGTGCGACTTTTAGAAGTGGGTGCAGGGATTTGAAATGGAACAGTACCATGGGGCAACACTCTCCAGGGTAGGTAAATCGAAGACCAGCCACGGTGATCTCGTTTTAACATAAAACTTCACGTGACGAAAACAAGAAGGCCAAATAACTTCAGAGACCCGATTGTGGTTCGGATAGCCTTTTTTGGGTTTGAAACAATCCGTTGACGTCTTAAAGCTGTCAAAGTCGTAGAACTCACTGAGAGCTTCGTTTTGACTAGTTATGGCTCCCGTAACTCTAAACGAGCCAACAGTTATGGCCGTCCGAAGAATCGATATCCACAGGGTGCAACATCCGCGGTGCAACGTGCAACATTCGTCCAAAAAGCCAAAACAGCGTCGTGCGACTTTTAGAAGTGGGTGTAGGGATTTGAAATTGAATAGTACCAGGGGGCAGCACTCTCCAGGGTAGGTAAATCGAAGACCAGCCACGGTGATCCCGTTTTAACGTAAAAATTCACGTGAAGGAAAAAAGAAGGCCAAAAAACTTCAGAGACCCGATTTAGGTTCGGATAGCCTTTTTTGGGTATGAAACAATCCGTTGACGGCATACAACTGTCAAAGCCGTAGAACTCACTGAGAGCTTCGTTTTGACTGGTTATGGCTCCCGTAACTCTAAACGAGCAAACATTTATGGCCGTCCGAAGAATCGATATCCATAGGGTGCAACATCCACGGTGCAAGGTGCAACATTCGTCCAAAAAGCCAAAACAGCGCCGTGCGACTTTTAGAAGTGGGTGCAGGGATTTGAAATGGAACAGTACCATGGGGCAACACTCTCCAGGGTAGGTAAATCGAAGACCAGCCACGGTGATCTCGTTTTAACGTAAAACTTCACGTGACGAAAACAAGAAGGCCAAATAACTTCAGAGACCCGATTGTGGTTCGGATAGCCTTTTTTGGGTTTGAAACAATCCGTTGACGTCTTAAAGCTGTCAAAGTCGTAAAACTCACTGAGAGCTTCATTTTGACTAGTTATGGCTCCCGTAACTCTAAACGAGCCAACATTTATGGCCGTCCGAAGAATCGATATCCACAAGGTGCAACATCTGCGGTGCAACGTGCAACATTCGTCCAAAAAGCCAAAACAGCGCCGTGCGACTTTTAGAAGTGGGTGTAGGGATTTGAAATGGAATAGTACCGGGGGCAGCACTCTCCAGGGTAGGTAAATCGAAGACCAGCCACAGTGATCCTGTTTTAACGTAAAAATTCACGTGAAGGAAAAAAGAAGGCCAAAAAACTTCAGAGACCCGATTGAGGTTCGGATAGCCTTTTTTGGGTATGAAACAATCCGTTGACGGCTTATAGCCGTCAAAGCCATAGAACTCACTGAGAGCTTCATTTTGACTGGTTATGGCTCCCGTAACTCTAAACGAACCAACATTTATGGCCGTCCGAAGAATCGATATCCATAGGGTGCAACATCCGCGGTGCAAGGTGCAACATTCGTCCAAAAAGCCAAAACAGCGCCGTGCGACTTTTAGAAGTGAGTGCAGGGATTTGAAATGGAAAAGTACCATGGTGCACCACTATCCAGGGTAGGTAAGTCGAAGACCAGCCACGGTGATCCCGTTTTAACGTAAAAATTCACGTGACGGAAAAAAGAAGGCCAAAAAACTTCAGAGACCCGATTGATGTTCGGATAGCCTTTTTTGGGTATGAAACATTCCGTTGATGGCTTACAGCTGTCAAAGCCGTAGAACTCACTGAGAGCTTCGTTTTGACTGGTTATGGCTCCCGTAACTCTAAACGAGCCAACAGTTATGGCCGTCCGAAGAATCGATATCCACAAGGTGCAACATCCGCGATGCAAGGTGGAACATTCGTCCAAAAAGCCAAAACAGCGCCGTGTGACTTTTAGAAGTGGGTGCAGGGATTTGAAATGGAACAGTACCATGGTACACCACTCTCCAGGGTAGGTAAATCGAAGACCAGCCACGGTGATCACGTTTTAACGTAAAAATTCACGTGACGGAAAAAAGAAGGCCAAAAAACTTCAGAAACCCGATTGATGTTCGGATAGCCTTTTTTGGGTATGAAACAATCCGTTGACGGCTTACAGCCGTCAAATCCGTAGAACTCACTGAGAGATTCGTTTTGACTGGTTATGGCTCCCGTAACTCTAAACGAGCCAACAGTTATGGCCGTCCGAAGAATCGATATCCACAGGGTGCAACATCTGCGGTGCAAGGTGCAACATTCGTCCAAAAAGCCAAAACAGCGTCGTGCGGCTTTTAGAAGTGGGTGCAGGGATTTGAAATGGAACAGTACCATGGGGCATCACTCTCTAGGGTAGGTAAATTGAAGACCAGCCACGGTGATCTCGTTTTAACGTAAAACTTCACGTGATGGAAACAAGAAGGCCAAAAAACTTCAGAGACCCGATGGAGGTTCGGATAGCCTTTTTTGGGTATGAAACAATCCGTTGGTGGCTTACAGCAGTCAAAGCCGTAGAACTCACTGAGAGCTTCGTTTTGACTAGTTATGGCTCCCGTAACTCTAAACGAGCCAACAGTTATGGCCGTCCGAAGAATCGATATCCACAGGGTGCAACATCCGCGGTGCAAGGTGCAACATTCATCCAAAAAGTCAAAACAGCGCCATGCGACTTTTAGAAGTGGGTGCAGGGATTTGAAATGGAACAGTACCATGGGGCAACACTCTCCAGGGTAGGTAAATAGAAGACCAACCACGGTGATCTCCTTTTAACGTAAAACTTCACGTGACGGAAACAAGAAGGCCAAATAACTTCAGAGACCCGATTGTTGTTCGGATAGCCTTTTTTGGGTTTGAAACAATCCGTTGATGGCTTACAGCCGTCAAAGCCGTAGAACTCACTGAGAGCTTCGTTTTGACTGGTTATGGCTCCCGTAACTCTAAACGAGCCAACAGTTATGGCCGTCCGAAGAATCGATATCCACAGGGTGCAACATCCGCGGTGCAACGTGCAACATTCGTCCAAAAAGCAAAAACAGCGCCGTGCGACTTTTAGAAGTGGGTGTAGGGATTTGAAATGGAATAGTACCATGGGGCAGCACTCTCCAGGGTAGGTAAATCGAAGACCAGCCACGGTGATCCCGTTTTAACGTAAAAATTCACGTGAAGGAAAAAAGAAGGCCAAAAACCTTCAGAGACCCGATTGAGGTTCGGATAGCCTTTTTTGGGTATGAAACAATCCGTTGACGGCTTACAACTATCAAAGCCGTAGAACTCACTGAGAGCTTCATTTTTACTGGTAATGACTCCCGTAACTCTAAACGAGCCAACATTTATGGCCGTCCGAAGAATCGATATCCATAGGGTGCAACATCCGCGGTGCAAGGTGCAACATTCGTCCAAAATGCCAAAACAGCGTCGTGCGACTTTTAGAAGTGGGTGAAGGGATTTGAAATGGAACAGTAAAATGGGGCAACACTCTCCAGGGTAGGTAAATCGAAGACCAGCCACGGTGATCTCGTTTTAACGTAAAACTTCACGTGACGGAAACAAGAAGGCCAAATAACTTCAGAGACCCGATTGTGGTTCGGATAGCCTTTTTTGGGTTTGAATCAATCCGTTGACGTCTTAAAGCTGTCAAAGTCGTTGAACTCACTGAAAGCTTCGTTTTGACTGGTTATGGCTCCCGTAACTCTAAACGAGCCAACAGTTATGGCCGTCCGAAGAATCGATATCCACAGGGTGCAACATCCGCGGTGCAACGTGCAACATTCGTCCAAAAAGCCAAAACAGCGCCGTGCGACTTTTAGAAGTGGGTGTAGGGATTTGAAATTGAATAGTACCAGGGGGCAGCACTATCCAGGGTAGGTAAATCGAAGACCAGCCACGGTGATCCCGTTTTAACGTAAAAATTCACGTGAAGGAAAAAAGAAGGCCAAAAAACTTCAGAAACCCGATTGAGGTTCGGATAGCCTTTTTTAGGTATGAAACAATCCGTTGACGGCTTACAGCGATCAAAGCCGTAGAACTCACTGAGAGCTTCGTTTTGACTGGTTATGGCTCCCGTAACTCTAAACGAGCGAACATTTATAGCCGTCCGAAGAATCGATATCCATAGGGTGCAACATCCACGGTGCAAGGTGCAACATTCGTCCAAAAAGCCAAAACAGCGCCGTGCGACTTTTAGAAGTGGGTCCAGGGATTTGAAATGGAACAGTACCATGGGGCAACACTCTCCAGGGTAGGTAAATCGAAGACCAGCCACGGTGATCTCGTTTTAACGTAAAACTTCACGTGACGAAAACAAGAAGGCCAAATAACTTCAGAGACCCGATTGTGGTTCGGATAGCCTTTTTTGGGTTTGAAACAATCCGTTGACGTCTTAAAGCTGTCAAAGTCGTAAAACTCACTGAGAGCTTCATTTTGACTAGTTATGGCTCCCGTAACTCTAAACGAGCCAACATTTATGGCCGTCCGAAGAATCGATATCCACAAGGTGCAACATCTGCGGTGCAACGTGCAACATTCGTCCAAAAAGCCAAAACAGCGCCGTGCGACTTTTAGAAGTGGGTGTAGGGATTTGAAATGGAATAGTACCGGGGGCAGCACTCTCCAGGGTAGGTAAATCGAAGACCAGCCACAGTGATCCTGTTTTAACGTAAAAATTCACGTGAAGGAAAAAAGAAGGCCAAAAAACTTCAGAGACCCGATTGAGGTTCGGATAGCCTTTTTTGGGTATGAAACAATCCGTTGACGGCTTATAGCCGTCAAAGCCATAGAACTCACTGAGAGCTTCATTTTGACTGGTTATGGCTCCCGTAACTCTAAACGAACCAACATTTATGGCCGTCCGAAGAATCGATATCCATAGGGTGCAACATCCGCGGTGCAAGGTGCAACATTCGTCCAAAAAGCCAAAACAGCGCCGTGCGACTTTTAGAAGTGAGTGCAGGGATTTGAAATGGAAAAGTACCATGGTGCACCACTATCCAGGGTAGGTAAGTCGAAGACCAGCCACGGTGATCCCGTTTTAACGTAAAAATTCACGTGACGGAAAAAAGAAGGCCAAAAAACTTCAGAGACCCGATTGAGGTTCGGATAGCCTTTTTTGGGTATGAAACATTCCGTTGATGGCTTACAGCTGTCAAAGCCGTAGAACTCACTGAGAGCTTCGTTTTGACTGGTTATGGCTCCCGTAACTCTAAACGAGCCAACAGTTATGGCCGTCCGAAGAATCGATATCCACAAGGTGCAACATCCGCGATGCAAGGTGGAACATTCGTCCAAAAAGCCAAAACAGCGCCGTGTGACTTTTAGAAGTGGCTGCAGGGATTTGAAATGGAACAGTACCATGGTACACCACTCTCCAGGGTAGGTAAATCGAAGACCAGCCACGGTGATCCCGTTTTAACGTAAAAATTCACGTGACGGAAAAAAGAAGGCCACAAAACTTCAGAGACCCGATTGATGTTCGGATAGCCTTTTTTGGGTATGAAACAATCCGTTGACGGCTTACAGCCGTCAAAGCCGTAGAACTCACTGAGAGCTTCGTTTTGACTGGTTATGGCTCCCGTAACTTGTTAGCACCAAAATTGGTCACTAACCTCGTTGAAAAAGATTGTGTAGAGATGTAAGTGATGAAGTTGAATTAAACAAGGAAGAATATGCTAATTTAAATGCAGAAAGTAAGAACACCGGATTTATAGTGGTTCAGCGTAACTGCCTACATCCACTTTGAGTTTTGATCTTTATTTCTTTCATAAGTAGTTGAATACAGATACAATCCATATATTAAATGCTTGAATGAAGTTGTTAAGTAGAGAAGATGAGTCTCAAAAATGGCAGAGTCTCCCCAGTGTTTTCCTAAAAAGGATCCCTTTCATTGTGCCCCTGCCTCTCTATTTATAGACGAAGGTGGGTTGGACTTCTCTGGTGGGCCTGGTAGCTGAATAACTCGGTCCAAATAGTGTAAGTCCTATGCGCCGAACCAGATAGGCTGAACAACAGAATGCCGAGCCTCCCCCTTTATGCCGAACGAGGTGAGGCCGGACACTCTGAATGCCGAACATCCATTTGTACTGAATGACCTTGGACGACGAGCTGCAGGTGATTGCCGAACGAGATACGTACCGGAAGAGATGTGGTGTTGAGTGAGGGATGCAGGTCGAATGAGGCTGGAATGCCGAACAGTCCGGGAATGCCGAGCGTACCTTGTAGGCCGAACGTTCATGGATGCCGGACGATTTTATGCCGAGCGTTCTTCCTTTGCCGAACGGTATTCACTACCGAACGTTTCTCGATGCCGGACGCTCCTAGATGCCGAACGTTATCCCATATCGAACGCCCTTTAGATGCCGAACGCTGTGCTCGTGCCGAACGGTCTTAACATGCCGAACGCTCATTGTTTAACTGGTCGATGGGGAGACCGAGTACTAAGTTGCCTGGTCAATTCCCCAGGAAACACTTGCCCCCCAAAGTGTATTACGTGACCGAACGTGATACGCTTTGAATTACGTATCCTCCATGCTCCGCTTCGAACCTTGGTTAAATCCTCTTGGAGATGCCTTCTCGAGAATTTCAATGGCCATTCGTGTCTGATTCTGCAGAGCTAATAAGCTTTGGCTATCTGATCTAGTCTTCTCTTAATAACCCTTAGTGAGAATTCAATTTCTGTTGATCTCAAGAAGTCGAACTTTTTCAGATGTACACATGCACGTTCGGGTACATGTTCTTGCCATTGGCTCTCGGATGCATTTTATATGCTCATAAGTTGTCGCCAACTCCATCTAGTTTAATTGCAATTCAATCGCGATTGCTTATTTGTATTTTCTGTGAAATAAGGGTTGCAATCAGCCACTTGAGGAGTTTTCCAAACCTCCCTTCAGTACAGACTCTATGATTTTGTTCACAGCTTCAACCTGTCCATTTGCAGTTATAATGGATCATGGAAGGTCATAAGGACAGATGACGTTACGGATAAAGAAGTTGATTATTTTCTTCATCTTGGTCGTGGTTAAGAGTTCTTCATCTGCCCATTTGGTGACGTAATCAACTGCTATGATGGTGTATTTCGCACCACCTTTAGGATCGACAAGAAGATGATTTCAGTGCCCCCAAGTGGCAAACGGCTATGAACTAGCCATTTAAATAACTTCCATCGGCGGGGTTCCCGGATTTTTTGCAAACATCTTGCACTCGTAACATTGTCTAGCATGATCAACCGCTTCTGGGTTGATAGTTGGCCAGTAATACCTGTAGCAGAGTATCTTCTTTATCATGGTTTTCCCCCTGATGTTATTACCGCATACTTCTTCGTAGAATTTGCTCAAGATATCATCATGGGCGATATGCCGAAGCATGGGGATGGATAGACTCCTTTTGACACATGACTTATTCTTAGATGATTTGGCGTGAAGCTTTGAGGAGGATCTGTCGTTTTCCATTCCTCCGTTCAGTAAGAATTCCTCATTGTAGATAGTCTTTGATAGGAGTCAACCATGACACCTTTTCATTTTGTTCGCTGAGTACGTGTGTAATGATGTAATACGTGAAGTCGTTTAGCAGCTCTTGGACTTGGCCGAGAAAAGGAGCAAGACAATGCCCCCTAGCAAGATCAACTTACTTAAATTTGTATACTACCAATTAAGAATCACAAAAGATATGTAAAGTTTTCACTTCAAATCCTCTAGCAAGTTTGAGGCTGGTAGTTAAGGCTTCATACTAAGCATCGTTGTTTGTTACAGGTAAATCGAGTTTTAGGACGTAGCAGATTGATCGTTCCTCAAGAGTCATTATCAAGCCATAACACTGATCATTGGATGCTCCATCCGTGTACATTTTCCATCTTATGGTTGGTTCTCTGCTACTCTTCGAGTAGTCTTCTGAGGTAGTGAATTTGGGTGTGAGGTCTGCTAATTCCAGTCCTTGGATAGCCCTTCGAGGAAAATAAGTGATATCGAATTAGCTTAGTTTGATATTCTATTTAAGTAGTCTTTCAGACGTCTCAGGTCATTGTATGCCTTGTCGCAACGGCTGGTAGGCATAGACGTTGATGGGGTGAGCCTTTGAGTAAGAGTGGAGCTTTCATGATGAAATCAATAGAGATTGTGCTAGCTTTTGTAGCTTCAGGTTGATATCCAATGCATGGCTCGCGATAGTTAATGAAATCACATATGCACGTCAGAATGGGTCCAAGGGAACATATCATCATTTATTCAGAAAAATCCAACTAATTCTTTTATCATCATTGCACTGAGCTGTGATCCGATATTCAGCACCTGGAAAGGGTCGCCATGGCTGGCTGTAATGTCGACCATCAGCTTAGCAGGTGCCATCCCAGATTCTTTGAGTAAAGGTGTAACTATTTTGCATAACATTCAATATGAGATATGGTTGGGACGGCCAATGTTGATGGTTACTCTAGTCAAATCCTAGAGTCTTGTCATGAGTTATTGAGTCTAATAGTGAAAGGCTCTGAATGCTCTAATAGATTATCAGCAAATGGCCAAAAATCAGGCTTAAAAGCGCATTAAAGGAAATGTCGAGTGGGGGTCAGCCTCGAGTGGCACGCAACTGTATAGCTGGATCTTGCTATGAGTTTGAATTTGCTTGTGCATTCGAGTAACGCACTTTCTATTTAATGCATTCATGATTCTTTACCCGTCCTTCGGGTTGGAGTGAAAGTCAATTGCCCATGAGCTAAGGTATCTATTTAACGATTCTATCTCTAGGCATCCTTTCGGTCGTTGCCTTGAGTAGCTGTAAGCAATATATATAAGTTTTAATACTGAGCTATCGTAGCCAGTTTTTGGATGACCATGCGTCTTCTCCCAGTCTCGGGTTGATAAATGTACTGCATGGGCGGTTGAGTCTCGTCATAGCTATGTTTATGTTTTCACCTACACTCCAAAGACATAGAGGTGATTGGTGAATAGTCGGTTCACATTCATCTTGCTTCTCGCTCGTGCCCCAGGTCTGGGGCATATACCGATAAGTAGGAAGGCCAGCCATGCCCACTTTAGCTTTACTCTCTTTCCCGTTGGATCGTGGGATCATGTCAGTCGATGGGAGACTAGGTCTCGCCTATCTTGGATTTTATCATGGTTTTCCATTCCAAGAGGAATACTTCGATACCACGTAAGTTTCAGGGCGTAATATGGACAGTGGATGGTCATCCACGTCCACTTTGGTTCATGCTCTGTAATCAGATCTCGGGGTAAAGTTGGCTACAAATGCCGTCGGGTTATGCTCATCCAGTTTCATACTCCTTCTGACGAATCGAACGAGGGTGCTGGAGAATTTTTGACCAAGTATTCGTGGTTTACCCTATTTTCCATACTCTGGGGGTCATAGTTTTTCAAAAAACATCCGAGTCACATTCGTATGTGCTTGGTGCGGATCGGCATTAACCCTTGGTCTGAGGTATGATATAGTAGGTTACTCGTAGCTTTGGATGCCGTTTCGATTGGCTCTGTATTGAGGCCTCCCTGCAGTCGCTGCCACAAGTTATAAAGAACACCACGCTAGAGCTACAATAAGCTGTCGTATTCAGCTTTTTAGTGTTTTGTACCCCTGCCCCCAGTAATGATTTGGCCAGGTCACTGGTTGGATGGTCGAACTCCATCCTCGGCGGGTTAATAATCCTCCTGTCGATTCCAGGTCGAAGTTTGCGGAATAGAAAATGGTCGGAATCCACTCGTCTATTTATCGATGTTTATACACCACTCTGCATTCTGGTGACTTAGTGTTATTCTCCCCCCGGTTGACTCGCGCCCAATTTGTGTTCATGCTTCGGTCCACGCTCCGGGGACTTAGAGATTTGTCAAATGGTTTACGCTTTAGTCCACAGTTCGAGACGCAGAGATTTTCGTCAACTCGTTTATACTCTAGTTCGCACTCTGAGAACTTAGAGTAATCTGGTCCGCTTCTGGGATTTAGGTATTTTTCTGAAGTTGTCTATAATCTAGTCCATGCTCTGGGGACTGAGAGTACTATAGTCCGCACTCTGGGGACGTAGAGGTTTTTGAGTCATTTATACTCTAGTACGCACTCAGGGACTTAGAGTACTTTAGTCCGCATTTTGTCTCCCATTCCAGAGGGTGAGACCTCTCGGATGGCTGAGAGTTTGCCCGAACCGGGTAGATAATCCTTCTCTTTAAGGTTCTCTTTAAGATTTCGAAATTCGTTATTCTTTATGCAAGACTATTACATTCTTGTTTTCCACGATTTTGTGCGGGCCGTTCTGACCCCGAGCCTACTCCGAGGAGCGATGTCGCCAAGGAAGTGGGGGAGAAAACAAGTGAAGCCACTCACACAGGGGAGGCTTCTGGTGCAGACGCTCAGGTGATCGGAGCGCTTGACGAAGACAAGTCTGAAACCTCCTCTCCTACCGACGGGGGTTATGAAGTAGAAATTACAGGCGCCTCTGAGCATACATCCGAATTGAGCATGGAGGAGCGGCTCGAGAAAGAGAGGGAGGAGATGGTCAAGGTCATAGTATATCCCCGAGTTGTGGACTTGGACGATCCTTTGAACAAGCCGTTGAAGGTCATCCTTCCTGGCGGGTCCAAGCCCATGGAAGGCCCCCGTACTCCTTCAGTTGCTACCCCTCTATCAAAGAAGAGTACCAAGGGTAAATGCTCTGGAGAGGAGCCGTCTGGAAAGAAGTTGAAGAAGCACAAGAAGTGACTACTATCCTCGTTCAACGAGGGTTAGTTTAAGTCATGGAATTATTTTCATCTATTTCCTTAGTCCTTGTAGATAGAATGTCGACTCTGAACTTTGGAGGGGTTGTAATAGAAACTCATTTCTGAATAAGGTTTAGTTCCTTTTTCTATCTTACAAAAGACTCTTATTGTTCAGTTTTCTTTGTGATTGTGATTTTAATCCAAGCAGTTGTGAGTAACATAGACTTCTCAGTCCATCTTCATATAACTCGGAAACTCTTCGGTAGTCGTTGAACTTCCATTTTGTGCTTCGAGCACTTAGAATACTTTCTAGCCCGTATGTCAAGGATTTGACAAATTCAAGTCATCTGTGTCATAGTTCATATTCAGGGAACTTGGAGATCCAATTCGCTTATATTCGAGTCCGCACTCTGGGGAGTTAGAGTACTCCAGTCCGCACTCTGGGGACTTGGAGGTTTAAGTCATTTATAATCTAGTCCGCGCTCTGGGGACTTAGAGTACTCCAGTCCGCACTCTGGGGACTTGGAGGTTTAAGTTGTTTATACTCTAGTCCACGCTCTGGGGACTTAGAGTACTCCAGTCCGCACTCTGGGGACTTGGAGGTTTATGTCGTTTATACTCTAGTCCACGCTCTGGGGACTTAGAGTACTCCAGTTCGCACTCTGGGGACTTGGAGGTTTATGTCATTTATACTCTAGTCCGCGCTCTGGGGACTTAGAGTACTCCAGTCCGCACTCTGGGGACTTGGAGGTTTAAATCATTTATACTCTAGTCCGCGCTCTGGGGACTTAGAGTACTCCAGTCCGCACTCTGGGGACTTGGAGGTTTTAGTCGTTTATACTCTAGTCCGCGCTCTGGGGACTTAGAGTACTCCAGTCCACACTCTGGGGACTTGGAGGTTTAGTCGTTTTATACTCTAGTCCGCGCTCTGGGGACCTAGAGTACTCCAGTCCGCACTCTGGGGACTTGGAGGTTTTAGTCGTTTATACTCTAGTCCGCGCTCTGGGGACTTAGAGTACTCCTGTCCGCACTCTGGGGACTTGGAGGTTTTAGTCGTTTATACTCTAGTCCGTGTTCTGGGGACTTAGAGTACTCCAGTCCGCACTCTGGGGACTTGGAGGTTTAAGTCGTTTATACTCTAGTCCGCGCTCTGGGGACTTAGAGTACTCCAGTCCGCACTCTGGGGACTTGGAGGTTTAAGTCGTTTATACTCTAGTCCGCGCTCTGGGGACTTAGAGTACTCCAGTCCGCACTCTGGGGACTTGGAGGTTTTAGTCGTTTATACTCTAGTCCGTGCTCTGGGGACTTAGAGTACTCCAGTCCGCACTCTGGGGACTTGGAGGTTTTAGTCGTTTATACTCTATTCCACGCTCTTGGGGACTTAGAGGTTTAAGTCATTTATACTCTATTCCACGCTCTAGGGACTTAGAGCACTCCAGTCCGCACTCTGGGGGCTTGGAGGTTTAAGTCGTTTATACTCTAGTCCGCGCTCTGGGGACTTAGAGTACTTTAGTCCGCACTCTGGGGACTTGGAGGTTTAAATCATTTATACTCTAGTCCGCGCTCTGGGGACTTAGAGTACTCCAGTCCGCACTCTGGGGACTTGGAGGTTTAAATCATTTATACTCTAGTCCGCGCTCTGGGGACTTAGAGTACTCCAGTCCGCACTCTGGGGACTTGGAGGTTTAAATCATTTATACTCTAGTCCGCGCTCTGGAGACTTAGAGTACTCCAGTCCGCACTCTGGGGACTTGGAGGTTTAAATCATTTATACTCTAGTCCGCGCTCTGGGGACTTAGAGTACTCCAGTCCGCACTCTGGGGACTTGGAGGTTTTAGTCGTTTATACTCTAGTCCGCGCTCTGGGGACTTAGAGTACTCCAGTCCGCACTCTGGGGACTTGGAGGTTTAGTCGTTTTATACTCTAGTCCGCGCTCTGGGGACCTAGAGTACTCCAGTCCGCACTCTGGGGACTTGGAGGTTTTAGTCGTTTATACTCTAGTCCGCGCTCTGGGGACTTAGAGTACTCCAGTCCGCACTCTGGGGACTTCGAGGTTTTAGTCGTTTATACTCTAGTCCGTGTTCTGGGGACTTAGAGTACTCCAGTCCGCACTCTGGGGACTTGGAGGTTTAAGTCGTTTATACTCTAGTCCGCGCTCTGGGGACTTAGAGTACTCCGGTCCGCACTCTGGGGACTTGGAGGTTTAAGTCGTTTATACTCTAGTCCGCGCTCTGGGGACTTAGAATACTCCAGTCCGCACTCTGGGGACTTGGAGGTTTTAAATCATTTATACTCTAGTCCGCGCTCTGGGGACTTAGAGTACTCCAGTCCGCACTCTGGGGACTTGGAGGTTTAAATCATTTATACTCTAGTCCGCGCTCTGGGGACTTAGAGTACTCCAGTCCGCACTCTGGGGACTTGGAGGTTTAAATCATTTATACTCTAGTCCGCGCTCTGGGGACTTAGAGTACTCCAGTCCGCACTCTGGGGACTTGGAGGTTTAAATCATTTATACTCTAGTCCGCGCTCTGGGGACTTAGAGTACTCCAGTCCGCACTCTGGGGACTTGGAGGTTTAAATCATTTATACTCTAGTCCGCGCTCTGGAGACTTAGAGTACTCCAGTCCACACTCTGGGGACTTGGAGGTTTAAGTTGAGAGCAGTTGTATTTCCACTCTTTAATTTGTATTCATCTACTGTATCGAGGCTAATGTCGTCGAATGAACAATCGAACCACGTTTGCTCGCGGGATGGGATTCTACCCCCCAGGATGAGGAACGGAATTTGGAAAATGGATGATCGATTCTCGTTCGCTTGGTGATTATAGCTCTTCCAATCAAGTCAAGGAAGGAGGTATATGACAGATGGTTGGATTACATCCATGCTGGGGTTGGATAATCAAGTCTCGCACAATTTGCTTCGTATCTCTTTCCAGAAAGCAAGGATGATGGATTACTGGGTAGACAAAGTAAGTTGCATATGTTTCATGGTGCAGTCGCGTCCATGTATTGAGAGCGATGGTTAGAGAGTAGGCAGTCTACCATGGCTACTTCAAGTTGGGCTTTCGAACAACCTTTCGTGTTCAGGGTAGGATTTGATGTGTAGATGATCAAATCACGTCCACTTTAGAAGGATCCCGGCGTCACTGAGCTTCATGAGGTGTATCTGTATTTTGTCGAACTTTGTTCTATGACTCGATTGGAGTGGATGATCGGGCCATGTTCATTCCAAGCAGTTTAGGTCTCCAAGTCAAATGTGGAGGTTGATGGATGGATGGTCGGTTGTTCGAATCGATCATAAGTTGAGCATACGAACTCGGATCGTCTTGAGACTTGGAACATTGGCTTCCCTGGCTTTGATTGTTATGTCTTGTTAATCGTGGCTCGATCCAGACTCGGACAAAATCCATCGATATCCATAGTGAGCCTTTGTGTAACCGATCTCCAAGACGAACTGTCACTGGTTTCTAATCAAGTTCTTGGTGTCACGGCCTTGCCAAAAGGCGGGATAACATTTGCCCCCCAAAGGACGTCTTGTGTAAACATGACGTGCTTTGAAAAAACCGCAGTCTTTCATGCTGAATATTTCCGTTCAGTTGATTGCTTGACAGTCGTCTCTTAATCGTTTCGTTGCAATCTTCTTTTAGACAAATGTTCAACTAGCATGCTTTGCTTTGGTTCTGCCCCCAGTTTTGGGGATGAGTATGGAGTTGATGTATGTTTATACTCCGTCTCGCACTCTGGAAATACGGAGTTGATTAATGTTTATACTCCGTCTCGCACTCTGGGAGTACGGAGTTAAGCGAATGTTTAAACTCCGTCTCACACTCTGGGAGTACGGAGTTGACTAATGTTTATACTCCGTCTCGCACTCTGGGAGTACGGAGTTGATTAATGTTTATACTCCGTCTCACACTCTGGGAGTACGGAGTTAAGTAGATGTTTATGCTCCGTCTCGCACTCTGGGAGTACGGAGTTAAGCGAAGGATCGTCGTGTATCAACCCATTTTTAGCCTGATGTGATGGCTTGCCCCCGAGCTCGAGTTTCACTTAGTGAGTGGTTGGTCGTATCGCAGCCGCTCTCTACTTGAATAAATTCCACTTGCAGGATGGAATTCAGCTCTCCGTTCATCGTGATGTTGTACATTGTATTTAATCCATAGCCCCAAATCAAAGGCATATGGTTGATGATGAGCAATAGAATTATTCTCGTCCAGATGTAACTCCACACGTCCGATCATGGTCTGCGTAGATTGATTGGCAACCAAATCTGAGTACCTGGACACCTACATCGTTTTGAAAGTAGTTTAGTTCAAGCTAGTCGTAGTTCATAGAACAATTGAAATAGAGATGGAAATGGAAATAATTCAAAGAAGATTATGGTAAATCTCATTGATATGTGAAGCAGCGTTGTGTGCTCGCTAATCGACTCCGCCCCTGGCTTCTTTCAAAGGGATGTTGGCCGTCAACCGTCCAATTGATAATCATAGCCCTTTATTAATAGGCATCAGATATTCACTGCCCGCCATTCTGCTGGACTTGTACATACTATTGAAGCTTTCCTTTCCAGGTCATCTTTTCGATCACACCTCGGAGGTGTTTGTAATCGCTCGTGTTAGGATTAGTGAGCATCTGGGAATATACAACATTCCCTGATTTTCTTTAGACTTTGGTGTACTCTCTCGAGGTTGGTTTCCAGTACCACTTTGAGTCGTGAGTCTTCAAGTAGAGGTTGTCAATTGAATCTTTCAAAGAGCATATGAGCTGAATTCCGAAGTCTTGTTTCGGCTACTGGGATCTACATCCTTAGCCAACGGGCCTTCATTGTTATTTTTCTTAGTCTGCTCCGCTCCTCCTCACTTTAGTTCTGATTCATTTTGTAGAAGAAACGATCCATAGTCGTAGGAGGCTCTTTAGCTAACTAGCTGCCAAAATATATCTGGAGGTCGACTTTCCTCAAACGCGATCAGTATGATACCCTTGTTAGTATTTGGAATAAATTGTTTAGAGCATTGGTTTGCTTGGGGTCATTAAATTCGAGGTGCTGGGTCAGCGAAGAATGGTGCTTGGAGTCATCTTGGCGTTTGCTAGAGTCATATCATCTATGTTCTCCAACCTTTGGGAGTACCGTTTGGATAGAGGTTGCTTGTCTGTTCCCTTGATGCCGTTCATAAGCTGCCGCTAGATCCTCTATGCCCTGGTCGATCATGGGATGTCAGGGAAGTGGATAGAATGTTCCTTTACTAAGTTGAGTTTTTAACTCATTATCCGGAGGCACTGCGTTGCGGCTAGTTTTAGCCTCTTTTTTGGAAATTTGGGTCGTACCCGAAATTTTTTATTTTTTTTTAGAAATAGGGGTTGTATAGGTGACCGGTGTAACTTAATTCCAGAGGTGCTCGGCATACAATACCGTTCGGCATTGATGAGCGTTCGGCATACAATACCGTTCGGCATTACAGAGGTGTTCGGCATAGAGGTATGGATCGGCCTGGAAGAACGTTCGGCCTAGAGGTATGGTCGGCCTGGAATGGTTCGGCCAAAGTTGTTCGGCCAAGGCTGTGCGGCCAGAGTGGATCGGCCTGGAGTGGTTCGGCCAAAGCTGTTCGGCCAAAGTGGGTCGGTAGAGGCTGTTCGGCCAAAGTGGATCGGCCTGGAGTGGTTCGGCCAAAGCTGTTCGGCCAAGACTGTTCGGCCAGAGTGGTTCGGCCAAAGTTGTTCGGCCAAGACTGTTCGGCCAGAGTGGTTCGGCCTGGAGTGGTTCGGCCAAAGCTGTTCGGCCAATGTGGATCGTCCAGAAGTGGTTCGGCCAAAGCTGTTCGGCATCCACACTGTTCGGCTCAACCGAGTCGTTCGGCATACAATACCGTTCGGCATTAGGACGTTCGGCCTACGCCTTTTCTGGAGCGTTCGGCATACAATACCGTTCGGCATTAGGACGTTCGGCCTACGCCTTTTCTGGAGCGTTCGGCATATGCCTTTTCTGGAGCGTTCGGCCTACGCCTTTTCTGGAGCGTTCGGCCTACGCCTTTTCTGGAGCGTTCGGCATACGCCTTTTCTGGAGCGTTCGGCATACGCCTTTTCTGGAGCGTTCGACCTATGCCTTTTCTGGAGCGTTCGGCCTACGCCTTTTCTGGAGCGTTCTGATGGTCTGGGCCTCCAGCCTCCATTTTTGTACTCCTGTCCTGAAGTTTCCAGCTCTTGCTTGGTCACGGTCTCCAGCTGTTTGAACAGCAGCTTCAGTCTTGCGGCGTCTGCGCCTGGGAGGTTCATCAGAGGAAGTAGAGCTGTCAGCAGCTTCAGTCTTGTTGCACGCTAGCCGTCTCGCGGGCATCCGCATTATGAGAAGCTGACCTGGTACGTGGTCCTGCCATTGTAGAGTTATCGGTATGAACTCTGAGTAGAATCAACGGATGTCCTATCAGTGAGTCGGATCTTCTTTGGGGGATTTATTCAATCCAGTAGCTTCAAAGCAGATCCTTGAGGTCTGAGAATTCAATTCTCGGTGAAAGCACCAAAGTGTTAGCACCAAAATTGGTCACTAACCTCGTTGAAAAAGATTGTGTAGAGATGTAAGTGATGAAGTTGAATTAAACAAGGAAGAATATGCTAATTTAAATGCAGAAAGTAAGAACACCGGATTTATAGTGGTTCAGCGTAACTGCCTACATCCACTTTGAGTTTTGATCTTTATTTCTTTCATAAGTAGTTGAATACAGATACAATCCATATATTAAATGCTTGAATGAAGTTGTTAAGTAGAGAAGATGAGTCTCAAAAATGGCAGAGTCTCGCCAGTGTTCTCCCAAAAAGGATCCCTTTCATTGTGCCCCTGCCTCTCTATTTATAGACGAAGGTGGGTTGGACTTCTCTGGTGGGCCTGGTAGCTGAATAACTCGGTCCAAATAGTGTAAGTCCTATGCGCCGAACCAGATAGGCTGAACAACAGAATGCCGAGCCTCCCCCTTTATGCCGAACGAGGTGAGGCCGGACACTCTGAATGCCGAACATCCATTTGTACTGAATGACCTTGGACGACGAGCTGCAGGTGATTGCCGAACGAGATACGTACTGGAAGAGATGTGGTGTTGAGTGAGGGATGCAGGTCGAATGAGGCTGGAATGCCGAACAGTCCGGGAATGCCGAGCGTACCTTGTAGGCCGAACGTTCATGGATGCCGGACGATTTTATGCCGAGCGTTCTTCCTTGGCCGAACGGTATTCACTACCGAACGTTTCTCGATGCCGGACGCTCCTAGATGCCGAACGTTATCCCATATCGAACGCCCTTTAGATGCCGAACGCTGTGCTCGTGCCGAACGGTCTTAACATGCCGAACGCTCATTGTTTAACTGGTCGATGGGGAGACCGAGTACTAAGTTGCCTGGTCAATTCCCCAGGAAACATAACTGTAAACGAGCCAACAGTTATGGCCGTCCGAAGAATCGATATCCACAGGGTGCAACATCCGCGGTGCAAGGTGCAACATTCGTCCAAAAAGCCAAAACAGCGCCGTGCGGCTTTTAGAAGTGGGTGCAGGGATTTGAAATGGAACAGTACAATGGGGCAGCACTCTCCAAGGTAGGTAAATCGAAGACCAGCCACGGTGATCTCGTTTTAACGTAAAACTTCACGTGACGGAAACAAGAAGGCCAAAAAACTTCAGAGACCCGATTGTGGTTCGGATAGCCTTTTTTGGGTATGAAACAATCCGTTGACGGCTTACAACTGTCATAGCCGTAGAACTCACTGAGAGCTTCGTTTTGACTGGTTATGGCTCCCGTAACTCTAAACGAGCCAACAGTTATGGCCGTCCGAAGAATCGATATCCACAGGGTGCAACATCCGCGGTGCAACGTGCAACATTCGTCCAAAAAGCCAAAACAGCGCAGTGCGACTTTTAGAAGTGGGTGTAAAGATTTGAAATGGAACAGTACCATGGGGCAGCACTCTCCAGGGTAGGTAAATCGAAGACCAGCCACGGTGATCCCGTTTTAACGAAAAAATTCACGTGACGGAAAAAAGAAGGCCAAAAAACTTCAGAGACCCGATTGAGGTTCGGATAGCCTTTTTTGGGTATGAAACAATCCGTTGAGGGCTTACAGCCGTCAAAGCCGTAGAACTCACTGAGAGCTTCGTTTTGATTGGTTATGGCTCCCGTAACTCTAAACGAGCCAACATTTATGGTCGTCCGAAGAATCGATATCCATAGGGTGCAACATCCGCGGTGCAAGGTGCAACAATCGTCCAAAAAGCCAAAACAACGTCGTGCGACTTTTAGAAGTGGGTGCAGGGATTTGAAATGGAACAGTACCATGGTGCACCACTCTCCAGGGTAGGTAAGTCGAAGACCAGCCACGGTGATCCCGTTTTAACGTAAAAATTCACGTGACGGAAAAAAGAAGGCCAAAAAACTTCAGAGACCCGATTGTGGTTCGGATAGCCTTTTTTGGGTATGAAACAATCCGTTGACGGCTTACAGCCGTCAAAGCCGTAGAACTCACTGAGAGCTTCATTTTGACTGGTTATGGCTCCCGTAACTCTAAACGAGCCAACAATTATGGCCGTACGAAGAATCGATATCCACAGGGTGCAACATCCACGGTGCAAGGTGCAACATTCGTCCAAAAAGCCAAAACAGCGCCGTGCGACTTTTAGAAGTGGGTGCAGGGATTTGAAATGGAACAGTACCATGGTGCACCACTCTCCAGGGTAGGTAAGTCGAAGACCAGCCACGGTAATCCCGTTTTAACGTAAAAATTCACGTGACGGAAAAAAGAAGGTCAAAAAACTTCAGAGTCCCGATTGTGGTTCGGATAGCCTTTTTTGGGTATGAAACAATCCGTTGACGGCTTACAGCAGTCAAAGCCGTAGAACTCACAGAGAGCTTCGTTTTGACTGGTTATGGCTCACGTAACTCTAAACGAGCCAACAGTTATGGCCGTCCGAAGAATCGATATCCACAGGGTGCAACATCCGCGGTGCAAGGTGCAACATTCGTCCAAAAAGCCAAAATAGCGCCGTGCGACTTTTAGAAGTGGGTGCAGGGATTTGAAATGGAACAGTACCATGGTGCACCACTCTCCAGGGTAGGTAAGTCAAAGACCAGCCACGGTGATCCTGTTTTAACGTAAAAATTCACGTGACGGAAAAAAGAAGGCCAAAAAACTTCAGAGACCCGATTGAGGTTTGGATAGTCTTTTTTGGGTATGAAACAATCCGTTGACCGCTTACAGCTGTCAAAGCCGTAGAACTCACTGAGAGCTTCGTTTTGACTGGTTATGGCTCCCGTAACTCTAAACGAGCCAACATTTATGGTCGTCCGAAGAATCGATATCCATAGGGTGCAACATCCGCGGTGCAAGGTGCAACATTCGTCCAAAAAGCCAAATAAACGTCGTGCGACTTTTAGAAGTGGGTGCAGGGATTTGAAATGGAACAGTACCATGGTGCACCACTCTCCAGGGTAGGTAAGTCGAAGACCAGCCACGGTGATCCCGTTTTAACGTAAAAATTCACGTGACGGAAAAAAGAAGGCCAAAAAACTTCAGAGACCCGATTGTGGTTCGGATAGCCTTTTTTGGGTATGAAACAATCCATTGATGGCTTAGAGCCGTCAAAGCGGTAGAACTCACTGAGAGCTTCATTTTGACTGGTAATGGCTCCCGTAACTCTAAACGAGCCAACAGTTATGGCCGTCCGAAGAATCGATATCCACAAGGTGCAACATCCGCGGTGCAAGGTGCAACATTCGTCCAAAAAGCCAAAATAGCACCGTGCGACTTTTAGAAGTGGGTGCAGGGATTTGAAATGGAATAGTACCATGGTGCACCACTCTCCAGGGTAGGTAAGTCGAAGACCAGCCACGGTAATCCCGTTTTAACGTAAAAATTCACGTGACGGAAAAAAGAAGGTCAAAAAACTTCAGAGTCCCGATTGTGGTTCGGATAGCCTTTTTTGGGTATGAAACAATCCGTTGACGGCTTACAGCAGTCAAAGCCGTAGAACTCACAGAGAGCTTCGTTTTGACTGGTTATGGCTCACGTAACTCTAAATGAGCCAACAGTTACGGCCGTCCGAAGAATTGATATCCACAGGGTGCAACATCCGCGGTGCAAGGTGCAACATTCGTCCAAAAAGCCAAAATAGCGCCGTGCGACTTTTAGAAGTGGGTGCAGGGATTTGAAATGGAATAGTACCATGGTGCACCACTCTCCAGGGTAGGTAAGTTGAAGACCAGCCACGGTGATCCCGTTTTAACGTAAAAATTCACGTGACGGAAAAAAGAAGGCCAAAAAACTTCAGAGTCCCGATTGTGGTTCGGATAGCCTTTTTTGGGTATGAAACAATCCGTTGACGGCTTACAGCTGTCAAAGCCGTAGAACTCACTGACAGCTTCGTTTTGACTGGTTATGGCTCCTGTAACTCTAAACGAGCCAACAGTTATGGCCGTCCGAAGAATCGATATCCACAGGGTGCAACATCCGCGGTGCAAGGTGCAACATTCGTCCAAAAAGCCAAAATAGCGCCGTGCGACTTTTAGAAGTGGGTGCAGGGATTTGAAATGGAACAGTACCATGGTGCACCACTCTCCAGGGTAGGTAAGTCAAAGACCAGCCACGGTGATCCTGTTTTAACGTAAAAATTCACGTGACGGAAAAAAGAAGGCCAAAAAACTTCAGAGACCCGATTGAGGTTTGGATAGTCTTTTTTGGGTATGAAACAATCCGTTGACCGCTTACAGCAGTCAAAGCCATAGAACTCACTGAGAGCTTCGTTTTGACTGGTTATGGCTCCCGTAACTCTAAACGAGCCAACATTTATGGTCGTCCGAAGAATCGATATCCATAGGGTGCAACATCCGCGGTGCAAGGTGCAACATTCGTCCAAAAAGCCAAAACAACGTCGTGCGACTTTTAGAAGTGGGTGCAGGGATTTGAAATGGAACAGTACCATGGTGCACCACTCTCCAGGGTAGGTAAGTCGAAGACCAGCCACGGTGATCCCGTTTTAACGAAAAAATTCACGTGACAGAAAAAAGAAAGCCAAAAAACTTCAGAGACCCGATTGAGGTTCGGATAGCCTTTTTTGGGTATGAAACAATCCGTTGAGGGCTTACAGCCGTCAAAGCCGTATAACTCACTGAGAGCTTCGTTTTGACTGGTTATGGCTCCCGTAACTCTAAACGAGCCAACATTTATGGTCGTCCGAAGAATCGATATCCATAGGGTGCAACATCCGCGGTGCAAGGTGCAACATTCGTCCAAAAAGCCAAAACAACGTCGTGCGACTTTTAGAAGTGGGTGCAGGGATTTGAAATGGAACAGTACCATGGTGCACCACTCTCCAGGGTAGGTAAGTCGAAGACCAGCCACGGTGATCCCGTTTTAACGTAAAAATTCACGTGACGGAAAAAAGAAGGCCAAAAAACTTCAGAGACCCGATTGTGGTTCGGATAGCCTTTTTTGGGTATGAAACAATCCGTTGACGGCTTACAGCCGTCAAAGCCGTAGAACTCACTGAGAGCTTCATTTTGACTGGTAATGGCTCCCGTAACTCTAAACGAGCCAACAGTTATGGCCGTCCGAAGAATCGATATCCACAAGGTGCAACATCCGCGGTGCAAGGTGCAACATTCGTCCAAAAAGCCAAAACAGCGCCGTGCGACTTTTAGAAGTGGGTGCAGGGATTTGAAATGGAACAGTACCATGGTGCACCACTCTCCAGGGTAGGTAAGTCGAAGACCAGCCACGGTAATCCCGTTTTAACGTAAAAATTCACGTGACGGAAAAAAGAAGGTCAAAAAACTTCAGAGTCCCGATTGTGGTTCGGATAGCCTTTTTTGGGTATGAAACAATCCGTTGACGGCTTACAGCAGTCAAAGCCGTAGAACTCACAGAGAGCTTCGTTTTGACTGGTTATGGCTCACGTAACTCTAAATGAGCCAACAGTTACGGCCGTCCGAAGAATTGATATCCACAGGGTGCAACATCCGCGGTGCAAGGTGCAACATTCGTCCAAAAAGCCAAAATAGCGCCGTGCGACTTTTAGAAGTGGGTGCAGGGATTTGAAATGGAATAGTACCATGGTGCACCACTCTCCAGGGTAGGTAAGTTGAAGACCAGCCACGGTGATCCCGTTTTAACGTAAAAATTCACGTGACGGAAAAAAGAAGGCCAAAAAACTTCAGAGTCCCGATTGTGGTTCGGATAGCCTTTTTTGGGTATGAAACAATCCGTTGACGGCTTACAGCTGTCAAAGCCGTAGAACTCACTGACAGCTTCGTTTTGACTGGTTATGGCTCCTGTAACTCTAAACGAGCCAACAGTTATGGCCGTCCGAAGAATCGATATCCACAGGGTGCAACATCCGCGGTGCAAGGTGCAACATTCGTCCAAAAAGCCAAAATAGCGCCGTGCGACTTTTAGAAGTGGGTGCAGGGATTTGAAATGGAACAGTACCATGGTGCACCACTCTCCAGGGTAGGTAAGTCAAAGACCAGCCACGGTGATCCTGTTTTAACGTAAAAATTCACGTGACGGAAAAAAGAAGGCCAAAAAACTTCAGAGACCCGATTGAGGTTTGGATAGTCTTTTTTGGGTATGAAACAATCCGTTGACCGCTTACAGCAGTCAAAGCCATAGAACTCACTGAGAGCTTCGTTTTGACTGGTTATGGCTCCCGTAACTCTAAACGAGCCAACATTTATGGTCGTCCGAAGAATCGATATCCATAGGGTGCAACATCCGCGGTGCAAGGTGCAACATTCGTCCAAAAAGCCAAAACAACGTCGTGCGACTTTTAGAAGTGGGTGCAGGGATTTGAAATGGAACAGTACCATGGTGCACCACTCTCCAGGGTAGGTAAGTCGAAGACCAGCCACGGTGATCCCGTTTTAACGAAAAAATTCACGTGACGGAAAAAAGAAAGCCAAAAAACTTCAGAGACCCGATTGAGGTTCGGATAGCCTTTTTTGGGTATGAAACAATCCGTTGAGGGCTTACAGCCGTCAAAGCCGTATAACTCACTGAGAGCTTCGTTTTGACTGGTTATGGCTCCCGTAACTCTAAACGAGCCAACATTTATGGTCGTCCGAAGAATCGATATCCATAGGGTGCAACATCCGCGGTGCAAGGTGCAACATTCGTCCAAAAAGCCAAAACAACGTCGTGCGACTTTTAGAAGTGGGTGCAGGGATTTGAAATGGAACAGTACCATGGTGCACCACTCTCCAGGGTAGGTAAGTCGAAGACCAGCCACGGTGATCCCGTTTTAACGTAAAAATTCACGTGACGGAAAAAAGAAGGCCAAAAAACTTCAGAGACCCGATTGTGGTTCGGATAGCCTTTTTTGGGTATGAAACAATCCGTTGACGGCTTACAGCCGTCAAAGCCGTAGAACTCACTGAGAGCTTCCTTTTGACTGGTAATGGCTCCCGTAACTCTAAACGAGCCAACAGTTATGGCCGTCCGAAGAATCGATATCCACAAGGTGCAACATCCGCGGTGCAAGGTGCAACATTCGTCCAAAAAGCCAAAACAGCGCCGTGCGACTTTTAGAAGTGGGTGCAGGGATTTGAAATGGAACAGTACCATGGTGCACCACTCTCCAGGGTAGGTAAGTCGAAGACCAGCCACGGTAATCCCGTTTTAACGTAAAAATTCACGTGACGGAAAAAAGAAGGTCAAAAAACTTCAGAGTCCCGATTGTGGTTCGGATAGCCTTTTTTGGGTATGAAACAATCCGTTGACGGCTTACAGCAGTCAAAGCCGTAGAACTCACAGAGAGCTTCGTTTTGACTGGTTATGGCTCACGTAACTCTAAATGAGCCAACAGTTACGGCCGTCCGAAGAATTGATATCCACAGGGTGCAACATCCGCGGTGCAAGGTGCAACATTCGTCCAAAAAGCCAAAATAGCGCCGTGCGACTTTTAGAAGTGGGTGCAGGGATTTGAAATGGAATAGTACCATGGTGCACCACTCTCCAGGGTAGGTAAGTTGAAGACCAGCCACGGTGATCCCGTTTTAACGTAAAAATTCACGTGACGGAAAAAAGAAGGCCAAAAAACTTCAGAGTCCCGATTGTGGTTCGGATAGCCTTTTTTGGGTATGAAACAATCCGTTGACGGCTTACAGCTGTCAAAGCCGTAGAACTCACTGACAGCTTCGTTTTGACTGGTTATGGCTCCCGTAACTCTAAACGAGCCAACAGTTATGGCCGTCCGAAGAATCGATATCCACAGGGTGCAACATCCGCGGTGCAAGGTGCAACATTCGTCCAAAAAGCCAAAATAGCGCCGTGCGACTTTTAGAAGTGGGTGCAGGGATTTGAAATGGAACAGTACCATGGTGCACCACTCTCCAGGGTAGGTAAGTCAAAGACCAGCCACGGTGATCCTGTTTTAACGTAAAAATTCACGAGACGGAAAAAAGAAGGCCAAAAAACTTCAGAGACCCGATTGAGGTTTGGATAGTCTTTTTTGGGTATGAAACAATCCGTTGACCGCTTACAGCAGTCAAAGCCATAGAACTCACTGAGAGCTTCGTTTTGACTGGTTATGGCTCCCGTAACTCTAAACGAGCCAACATTTATGGTCGTCCGAAGAATCGATATCCATAGGGTGCAACATCCGCGGTGCAAGGTGCAACATTCGTCCAAAAAGCCAAAACAACGTCGTGCGACTTTTAGAAGTGGGTGCAGGGATTTGAAATGGAACAGTACCATGGTGCACCACTCTCCAGGGTAGGTAAGTCGAAGACCAGCCACGGTGATCCCGTTTTAACGTAAAAATTCACGTGACGGAAAAAAGAAGGCCAAAAAACTTCAGAGACCCGATTGTGGTTCGGATAGCCTTTTTTGGGTATGAAACAATCCATTGACGGCTTAGAGCCGTCAAAGCCGTAGAACTCACTGAGAGCTTCATTTTGACTGGTAATGGCTCCCGTAACTCTAAACGAGCCAACAATTATGGCCGTCCGAAGAATCGATATCCACAAGGTGCAACATCCGCGGTGCAAGGTGCAACATTCGTCCAAAAAGCCAAAATAGCGCCGTGCGACTTTTAGAAGTGGGTGCATGGATTTGAAATGGAACAGTACCATGGTGCACCACTCTCCAGGGTAGGTAAGTCAAAGACCAGCCACGGTAATCCCGTTTTAACGTAAAAATTCACGTGACGGAAAAAAGAAGGTCAAAAAACTTCAGAGTCCCGATTGTGGTTCGGATAGCCTTTTTTGGGTATGAAACAATACGTTGACGGCTTACAGCAGTCAAAGCCGTAGAACTCACAGAGAGCTTCGTTTTGACTGGTTATGGCTCACGTAACTCTAAATGAGCCAACAGTTACGGCCGTCCGAAGAATTGATATCCACAGGGTGCAACATCCGCGGTGCAAGGTGCAACATTCGTCCAAAAAGCCAAAATAGCGCCGTGCGACTTTTAGAAGTGGGTGCAGGGATTTGAAATGGAATAGTACCATGGTGCACCACTCTCCAGGGTAGGTAAGTTGAAGACCAGCCACGGTGATCCCGTTTTAACGTAAAAATTCACGTGACGGAAAAAAGAAGGCCAAAAAACTTCAGAGTCCCGATTGTGGTTCGGATAGCCTTTTTTGGGTATGAAACAATCCGTTGACGGCTTACAGCTGTCAAAGCCGTAGAACTCACTGACAGCTTCGTTTTGACTGGTTATGGCTCCTGTAACTCTAAACGAGCCAACAGTTAGGGCCGTCCGAAGAATCGATATCCACAGGGTGCAACATCCGCGGTGCAAGGTGCAACATTCGTCCAAAAAGCCAAAATAGCGCCGTGCGACTTTTAGAAGTGGGTGCAGGGATTTGAAATGGAACAGTACCATGGTGCACCACTCTCCAGGGTAGGTAAGTCAAAGACCAGCCACGGTGATCCTGTTTTAACGTAAAAATTCACGTGACGGAAAAAAGAAGGCCAAAAAACTTCAGAGACCCGATTGAGGTTTGGATAGTCTTTTTTGGGTATGAAACAATCCGTTGACCGCTTACAGCAGTCAAAGCCATAGAACTCACTGAGAGCTTCGTTTTGACTGGTTATGGCTCCCGTAACTCTAAACGAGCCAACATTTATGGTCGTCCGAAGAATCGATATCCATAGGGTGCAACATCCGCGGTGCAAGGTGCAACATTCGTCCAAAAAGCCAAAACAACGTCGTGCGACTTTTAGAAGTGGGTGCAGGGATTTGAAATGGAACAGTACCATGGTGCACCACTCTCCAGGGTAGGTAAGTCGAAGACCAGCCACGGTGATACCGTTTTAACGTAAAAATTCACGTGACGGAAAAAAGAAGGCCAAAAAACTTCAGAGACCCGATTGTGGTTCGGATAGCCTTTTTTGGGTATGAAACAATCCATTGACGGCTTAGAGCCGTCAAAGCCGTAGAACTCACTGAGAGCTTCATTTTGACTGGTAATGGCTCCCGTAACTCTAAACGAGCCAACAATTATGGCCGTCCGAAGAATCGATATCCACAAGGTGCAACATCCGCGGTGCAAGGTGCAACATTCGTCCAAAAAGCCAAAATAGCGCCGTGCGACTTTTAGAAGTGGGTGCATGGATTTGAAATGGAACAGTACCATGGTGCACCACTCTCCAGGGTAGGTAAGTCGAAGACCAGCCACGGTAATCCCGTTTTAACGTAAAAATTCACGTGACGGAAAAAAGAAGGTCAAAAAACTTCAGAGTCCCGATTGTGGTTCGGATAGCCTTTTTTGGGTATGAAACAATCCGTTGACGGCTTACAGCAGTCAAAGCCGTAGAACTCACAGAGAGCTTCGTTTTTACTGGTTATGGCTCACGTAACTCTAAATGAGCCAACAGTTATGGCCGTCCGAAGAATTGATATCCACAGGGTGCAACATCCGCGGTGCAAGGTGCAACATTCGTCCAAAAAGCCAAAATAGCGCCGTGCGTCTTTTAGAAGTGGGTGCAGGGATTTGAAATGGAATAGTACCATGGTGCACCACTCTCCAGGGTAGGTAAGTTGAAGACCAGCCACGGTGATCCCGTTTTAACGTAAAAATTCACGTGACGGAAAAAAGAAGGCCAAAAAACTTCAGAGTCTCGATTGTGGTTCGGATAGCCTTTTTTGGGTATGAAACAATCCGTTGACGGCTTACAGCTGTCAAAGCCGTAGAACTTACTGACAGCTTCGTTTTGACTGGTTATGGCTCCCGTAACTCTAAACGAGCCAACAGTTATGGCCGTCCGAAGAATCGATATCCACAGGGTGCAACATCCGCGGTGCAAGGTGCAACATTCGTCCAAAAAGCCATAATAGCGCCGTGCGACTTTTAGAAGTGGGTGCAGGGATTTGAAATGGAACAGTACCATGGTGCACCACTCTCCAGGTTAGGTAAGTCAAAGACCAGCCACGGTGATCCTGTTTTAACGTAAAAATTCACGTGACGGAAAAAAGAAGGCCAAAAAACTTCAGAGACCCGATTGAGGTTTGGATAGTCTTTTTTGGGTATGAAACAATCCGTTGACCGCTTACAGCTGTCAAAGCCGTAGAACTCACTGAGAGCTTCGTTTTGACTGGTTATGGCTCCCGTAACTCTAAACGAGCCAACAGTTATGGCCGTCCGAAGAATCGATATCCATAGGGTGCAACATCCGCGGTGCAAGGTGCAACATTCGTCCAAAAAGCCAAAACAGCGCCGTGCGACTTTTAGAAGTGGGTGCATGGATTTGAAATGGAACAGTACCATGGTGCACCACTATCCAGGGTAGGTAATTCGAAGACCAGCCACGGTGATCTCGTTTTAACGTAAAAATTCAAGTGACGGAAAAAAGAAGGCCAAAAAACTTCAGAGACCCGATTGAGGTTCGGATAGCCTTTTTTGGGTATGAAACAATCCATTGACGGCTTAGAGCTATCAAAGCCGTAGAACTCACTGAGAGCATCGTTTTGACTGGTAATGGCTCGCGTAACTCTAAACGAGCCAACAGTTATGGCCGTCCGAAGAATCGATATCCACAAGGTGCAACATCCGCGGTGCAAGGTGCAACATTCATCCAAAAAGCCAAAACAGCGCCGTGCGACATTTAGGAGTGGGTGCAGGGATTTGAAATGGAACAGTACCATGGTGCACCACTCTCCAGGGTAGGTAAATCGAAGACCAGCCACGATGATCTCGTTTTAACGTAAAAATTCACGTGACGGAAAAAAGTAGGCCAAAAAACTTCAGAGACCCGATTGTGGTTAGGATAGCCTTTTTTGGGTATGAAACAATTCGTTGACGGCTTACAGCCGTCAATGCCGTAGAACTCACTGAGAGCTTCGTTTTGACTGGTTATGGCTCCCGTATCTCTAAACGAGCCAACAGTTATGGCCGTCCGAAGAATCAATATCCATAGGGTGCAACATCCGCGGTGCAAGGTGCAACATTCGTCCAAAAAGCAAAAACAGCGCCGTGCGACTATTAGAAGTGGGTGCAGGGATTTGAAATGGAACAGTACCATGGTGCACCACTCTCTAGGGTAGGTAAGTCGAAGAACAACCACTGTGATCCCGTTTTAACGTAAAAATTCACATGACGGAAAAAAGAAGTCCAAAAAACTTCACAGACCCGATTGAGGTTCGGATAGCCTTTTTTGGGTATGAAACAATCCGTTGACGGCTTACAGCCATCAAATCCATAGAACTCACTGAGAGCTTCGTTTTGACTGGTTATGGCTCCCGTAACTCTAAACGAGCCAACAGTTATGGCCGTCCGAAGAATCGATATCCACAGGGTGCAACATCCGCGGTGCAAGGTGCAACATTCGTCCAAACAGCAAAAACAGCGCCGTGCGACTTTTAGAAGTGGGTGCAGGGATTTGGAATGGAACAGTACCATGGTGCACAACTCTCCAGGGTAGGTAAGTCGAAGACCAGCCACGGTGATCCCGTTTTAACGTAAAAATTCACGTGAAGGAAAAAAGAAGGCCAAAAAACTTCAGAGACCCGATTGAGGTTCGGATAGCCTTTTTTGGGTATGAATCAATCCGTTGACGGCTTACTGCAGTCAAAGTCGTAGAATTCACTGAGAGCTTCGTTTTGACTAGTTATGGCTCCCGTAACTCTAAACGAACCAACAGTTATGGTCGTCCGAAGAATCGATATCCACATGGTGCAACATCCGCGGTGCAAGGTGCAACATTCGTCCAAAAAGCCAAAACAACGCCGTGCGACTTTTAGAAGTGGGTGCAGGGATTTGAAATGGAACAGTACCATGGTGCACCACTCTCCAGTGTAGGTAAATCGAAGACCAGCCACGGTGATCCCGTTTTAACGCAAAAATTCACGTGACGGAAAAAAGAAGGCCAAAAAACTTCAGAGACCCGATTGAGGTTCGGATAGCCTTTTCTGGGTATGAAACAATCTGTTGACGGCTTACAGCCGTCAAAGCCGTAGAACTCACTAAGAGCTTCGTTTTGACTAGTTATGGCTCCCGTAACTCTAAACGAGCCAACAGTTATGGCCGTTTGAAGAATCGATATCCACAGGGTGCAACATCCGCGGTGCAAGGTGCAACATTCGTCCAAAAAGCCAAAACAGCGCCGTGCGACTTTTAGAAGTGGGTGCAGGGATTTGAAATGAAACAGTACCATGGGGCAACACTCTCCAGGGTAGGTAAATCGAAGACCAGCCACGGTGATCTCGTTTTAACGTAAAACTTCACGTGACGGAAACAAGAAGGCCAAATAACTTCAGAGACCCGATTGTGGTTCAGATAGCCTTTTTTGGGTTTGAAACAATCCGTTGCGTCTTAAAGCTGTCAAAGTCGTAGAACTCACTGAGAACTTCGTTTTGACTGGTTATGGCTCCCGTAACTCTAAACGAGCCAAAAGATATGGCCGTCCGAAGAATCGATATCCACAGGGTGCAACATCCGCGGTGCAACGTGCAACATTCGTCCAAAAAGCCAAAACAACTCCGTGCGACTTTTAGAAGTGGGTGTAGTGATTTGAAATGGAATAGCACCAGGGGCAGCACTCTCCAGGGTAGGTAAATCGAAGACCAGCCACGGTGATCCCGTTTTAACGTAAAAATTCACGTGAAGGAAAAAGGAAGGCCAAATAACTTCAGAGACCCGATTGAGGTTCGGATAGCCTTTTTTGGGTATGAAACAATCCGTTGACAGCTTACAGCGGTGAAAGCCGTAGAACTCACTGAGAGCTTCGTTTTGACTGGTTATGGCTCTCGTAACTCTAAACAAGCCAATATTTATGGCCGTCCGAAGAATCGATATCCACAGGGTGCAACATCCGCGGTGCAAGGTGCAACATTCGTCCAAAAAGCCAAAACAGCGTCGTGCGACTTTTAGAAGTGGGTGCAGGGATTTGAAATGGAACAGTACCATTGTGCACCACTCTCTAGGGTAGGTAAGTCGAAGACCAGCCACGGTGATCCCGTTTTAACGTAAAAATTCACATGACGGAAAAAAGAAGGCCAAAAAACTTCAGAGACCCGATTGAGGTTCGTATAGCCTATTTTGGGTATGAAACAATCCGCTGACGGCTTACCGCTATCAAAGCCGTAGAACTCACTGAGAGCTTCGTTTTGACTGGTTATGCCTGCCGTAACTCTAAACGAGCCAACAGTTATGGTCGTCCGAAGAATCGATATCCACAAGGTGCAACATCCGCGATGCAAGGTGCAACATTCGTCCAAAAAGCCAAAACAGCGCCGTGCGACTTTTAGAAGTGGGTGCAGGGATTTGAAATGGAACAGTACCATGGTGCACCACTCTTCAGGGTAGGTAAATCGAAGACCAGCCACGGTGATCCCGTTTTAACGTAAAAATTCACGTGACGGAAAAAAGAAGGCCAAAAAACTTCCGAGATCCGATAGATGTTCGGATAGCCTTTTTTGGGTATGAAACAATCCGTTGATGGCTTATAGCCGTCAAAGCCGTAGAACTCACTGAGAGCTTCATTTTGACTGGTTATGGCTCCCATAACTCTAAACGAGCCAACAGTTATGGCCGTCCGAAGAATCGATATCCATAAGGTGCAACATCCGCGGTTCAAGGTGCAACATTCGTCCAAAAAGCAAAAACAGCGCCGTGCGACTTTTAGAAGTGGGTGCAGGGATTTGAAATGGAACAGTACTATGGTGCACCACTCTCCAGGGTAGGTAAGTCGAAGAACAGCCACAGTGAACCCGTTTTAACGTAAAAATTAACGTGACGGAAAAAAGAAGTCCAAAAAACTTCACAGACCCGATTGAGGTTCGGATAGCCTTTTTTGGGTGTGAAACAATCCGTTGACAGCTTACAGCCGTCAAAGCCGTAGAACTCACTGAGAGCTTCGTTTTGACTGGTTATGGCTCCCGAACTCTAAACGAGCCAACAGTTATGGCCGTCCGAAGAATCGATATCCACAGGGTGCAACATCCGCGGTGCAAGGTGCAACATTCGTCCAAAAAGCCAAAACAGCGCCGTGCGACTTTTAGAAGTGGGTGCAGGGATTTGAAATGGAACAGTACCATGGTGCACCACTATCCAGGGTAGGTAAGTCGAAGACCAGCCACGGTGATCCCGTTTTAACGTAAAAATTCACGTGAAGGAAAAAAGTAGGCCAAAAAACTTCAAAGACCCGATTGAGGTTCGGATAGCCTTTTTTGGGTATGAAACAATCCGTTGACGGCTTACAGCTGTCAAAGCCGTAGAACTCACTGAGAGCTTCGTTTTGACTGGTTATGGCTCCCGTAACTCTAAACGATCCAACAGTTATGGTCGTCCGAAGAATCGATATCCACAGGGTGCAACATCCGCGGTGCAAGGTGCAACATTCGTCCAAAAAGCCAAAACAGCGCCGTGCGACTTTTAGAAGTGGGTGCAGGGATTTGAAATGAAACAGTACCATGGTGCACCACTCTCCAGGTTAGGTAAATCGAAGACCAGCCACGGTGATCCCGTTTTAACGTAAAAATTCACGTGACGGAAAAAAGAAGGCCAAAAAACTTCAGAGACCCGATTGAGGTTCGGATAGCCTTTTTTGGGTATGAAACAATCCGTTGACGGCTTACAGCCATCAAAGCCGTAGAACTCACTGAGAGCTTCATTTTGACTAGTTATGGCTCCCGTAAATCTAAACGAGCCAACAATTATGGCCGTCCGAAGAATCGATATCCACAGGGTGCAACATCCGCGGTGCAAGGTGCAACATTCGTCCAAAAAGCCAAAACAGCGCCGTGTGACTTTTAGAAGTGGGTGCAGGGATTTGAAATGGAACAGTACCATGGTGCACCACTCTCCAGGGTAGGTAAATCGAAGACCAGCCACGGTGATCCCGTTTTAATGTAAAAATTCACGTGACGGAAAGAAGAAGACCAAAAAACTTCAGAGACCCGATTGATGTTCGGATAGCCTTTTTTGGGTATGAAACAATCCGTTGATGGCTTACAGCTATCAAAGCCGTAGAACTCACTGAGAGCTTCATTTTGACTGGTTATGGCTCCCGTAACTCTAAATGAGCCAACAATTATGGCCGTCCGAAGAATCGATATCCACAGGGTGCAACATCCGCGGTTCAAGGTGCAACATTCGTCCAAAAAGCAAAAACAGCGCCGTACGACTTTTGGAAGTGGGTGCAGGGATTTGAAATGGAACAGTACCATGGTGCACCACTCTCTAGGGTAGGTAAGTCAAAGAACAGCCACAGTGATCCCGTTTTAACGTAAAAATTCACGTGACGGAAAAAAGAAGTCCAAAAAACTTCACAGACCCGATTGAGGTTCGTATAGCCTTTTTTGGGTATGAAACAATCCGTTGATGGCTTACAGCCGTCAAAGCCGTAGAACTCACTGAGAGCTTTGATTTGACTGGTTATGGCTCCCGACCTCTAAACGAGCCAACAGTTATGGCCGTCCGAAGAATCGATATCCACAGGGTGCAACATCCGCGGTGCAAGGTGCAACATTCGTCCAAAAAGCCAAAACAGCGCCGTGTAACTTTTAGAAGTGGGTGCAAGGATTTGAAATGGAACAGTACCATGGTGCACCTCTCTCCAGGGTAGGTAAATCGAAGACCAGCCACGGTGATCCCGTTTTAATGTAAAAATTCACGTGACGGAAAAAAGAAGGCCAAAAAACTTCAGAGACCCGATGGATGTTCGGATAGCCTTTTTTGGGTATGAAACAATCCGTTGACGGCTTACAGCCGTCAAAGCCGTAGAACTCACTGAGAGCTTCGTTTTGACTGGTTATGGCTCCCGTAACTCTAAACGAGCCAACAGTTATGGCCGTCCGAAGAATCGATATCCACAGGGTGCAACATCCGCGGTGCAAGGTGCAACATTCGTCCAAAAAGCCAAAACAGCGCCGTGTGACTTTTAAAAGTGGGTGCAGGGATTTGAAATGGAACAGTACCATGGTGCACCACTCTCCAGGGTAGGTAAATCGAAGACCAGCCACGGTGATCCCGTTTGAACGTAAAAATTAACGTGACGGAAAAAAGAAGGCCAAAAAACTTCAGAGACCCGATTGATGTTCGAATAGCCTTTTTTGGGTATGAAACAATCCGTTGACGGCTTACAGTCGTCAAAGCCGTAGAACTCACTGAGAGCTTCTTTTTGACTGGTTAAGGCTCCAGTAACTCTAAACGAGCCAACAGTTATGGCCGTCCGAAGAATCGATATCCACAGGGTGCAACATCCGCCGTTCAAGGTGCAACATTCGTCCAAAAAGCAAAAACAGCGTCGTGCGACTTTTGGAAGTGGGTGCAGGGATTTGAAATGGAACAGTACCATGGTGCACCACTCTCTAGGGTAGGTAAGTCGAAGAACAGCCACAGTGATCCCGTTTTAACGTAAAAATTCACGTGACGGAAAAAAGAAGTCCAAAAAACTTCACAGACCCGATTGAGGTTCGTATAGCCTTTTTTGGGTATGAAACAATCCGTTGATGGCTTACAGCCGTCAAAGCCGTAGAACTCACTGAGAGCTTCGATTTGACTGGTTATGGCTCCCGACCTCTAAACGAGCCAACAGTTATGGCCGTCCGAAGAATCGATATCCACAGGGTGCAACATCCGCGGTGCAAGGTGCAACATTCGTCCAAAAAGCCAAAACAGCGCCGTGTAACTTTTAGAAGTGGGTGCAAGGATTTGAAATGGAACAGTACCATGGTGCACCTCTCTCCAGGGTAGGTAAATCGAAGACCAGCCACGGTGATCCCGTTTTAATGTAAAAATTCACGTGACGGAAAAAAGAAGGCCAAAAAACTTCAGAGACCCGATGGATGTTCGGATAGCCTTTTTTGGGTATGAAACAATCCGTTGACGGCTTACTGCCGTCAAAGCCGTAGAACTCACTGAGAGCTTCGTTTTGACTGGTTATGGCTCCTGTAACTCTAAACGAGCCAACAGTTATGGCCGTCCAAAGAATCGATATCCACAGGGTGCAACATCCGCGGTGCAAGGTGCAACATTCGTCCAAAAAGCCAAAACAGCGCCGTGTGACTTTTAGAAGTGGGTGCAGGGATTTGAAATGGAACAGTACCATGGTGCACCACTCTCCAGGGTAGGTAAATCGAAGACCAGCCACGGTGATCCCGTTTTAACGTAAAAATTAACGTGACGGAAAAAAGAAGGCCAAAAAACTTCAGAGACCCGATTGATGTTCGGATAGCCTTTTTTGGGTATGAAATAATCCGTTGATGGCTTACAGCCGTCAAAGCCGTAGAACTCACTGAGAGCTTCATTTTGACTGGTTAAGGCTCCCGTAACTCTAAACGAGCCAACAGTTATGGCCGTCCGAAGAATCGATATCCACAGGGTGCAACATCCGCGGTTCAAGGTGCAACATTCGTCCAAAAAGCAAAAACAGCGTCGTGCGACTTTTGGAAGTGGGTGCAGGGATTTGAAATGGAACAGTACCATGGTGCACCACTCTCTAGGGTAGGTAAGTCGAAGAACAGCCACGGTGATCCCGTTTTAACGTAAAAATTCACGTGACGGAAAAAAGAAGTCCAAAAAACTTCACAGACCCGATTGAGGTTTGTATAGCCTTTTTTGGGTATGAAACAATCCGTTGATGGCTTACAGCCGTCAAAGCCGTAGAACTCACTGAGAGCTTCGATTTGACTGGTTATGGCTCCCGAACTCTAAACGAGCCAACAGTTATGGCCGTCCGAAGAATCGATATCCACAGGGTGCAACATCCGCGGTGCAAGGTGCAACATTCGTCCAAAAAGCCAAAACAGCGCCGTGTGACTTTTAGAAGTGGGTGCAGGGATTTGAAATGGAACAGTACCATGGTGCACCACTCTCCAGGGTAGGTAATTCGAAGACCAGCCACGGTGATCCCGTTTTAACGTAAAAATTCACGTGACGGAAAAAAGAAGGCCAAAAAACTTCAAAGACCCGATTGATGTTCGGATAGCCTTTTTTGGGTATGAAACAATCCGTTGACGGCTTACAGCCATCAAAGCCGTAGAACTCACTGAGAGCTTCGTTTTGACTGGTTATGGCTCCCGTAACTCTAAACGAGCCAACAGTTATGGCCGTCCGAAGAATCGATATCCACAGGGTGCAACATCCGCGGTGCAAGGTGCAACATTCGTCCAAAAAGCCAAAACAGCGCCGTGTGACTTTTAGAAGTGGGTGCAGGGATTTGAAATGGAAAAGTACCATGGTGCACCACTCTCCAGGGTAGGTAAGTCGAAGACCAGCCACGGTGATCCCGTTTTAACGTAAAAATTCACGTGACGGAAAAAAGAAGGACAAAAAACTTCACAGACCCGATTGATGTTCGGATAGCCTTTTTTGGGTATGAAACAATCCGTTGACGGCTTACAGCAGTCATAGCCGTAGAACTCACTGAGAGCTTCATTTTGACTGGTTATGGCTCCCGTAACTCTAAACGAGCCAACAGTTATGGCCGTCCGAAGAATCGATATCCACAGGGTGCAACATCCGCGGTTCAAGGTGCAACATTCATCCAAAAAGCAAAAACAGCGCCGTGCGACTTTTGGAAGTGGGTGCTGTTATCCCGCCTTTTGGCAAGGCCGGGACACCAAGGAACCAACTAGAGAATAAGCATGGCTTGTCGTGGATATCGCCGGATTTTGTCCAAGTCCGGATCAAGCTACAATTGATAGGGCATGACTAGGAGAGCAAGGTGAACCAACATTCCAATTTTCAAGTCAGTCCGAGTTCATGGGCTCAAGTTGTGATGGATGCAAAGTTGGAGAGAGCAGCGTGTTTTCGTATCCATCAAAAGCCTCTGTTTCGTATCCATCCGGAGCAGTAGTTCATAGCGATGATGTTAGTCATGTTTCGGATCCATCGATTTCGTATCGATGGATTTCGTATCCTTCAATAGTCCTCACTTCGTATCCATCTGTTTCGTATCAATCAGAGTGGCCAGGTCCACGTGTTAATGAACTCCGCATCGATCAATCCCCAACCAGAGAGGCTCGTTCGAACCCATCGGAGAAACGTCTGCTTCGTTACGATCGCCCCACGTCGATTTCGTATCCATCAGTCCATGACCATTTTGTATCCACCAGAAGACAGTGCTTCGAACCCGTAACCGCTGACTTGCTCTTATCCAACGAGTCAATTAGCCAAGGTGACGTGTCTTCCATCGAAATAAGCAGGGCGAGATATGTGGAGTCGAAACAGTCAATGCGGCACAAAGACCGGATCGAGACGAAGCGTGCGCGCCACCTCACTTCAAGAGCACGTGCAGCCAGCGAGACGAACGGATGGAGTCGAATTCATGGAGACGAACCAGACAGCCTATGAGGAAACTCAGTTCGTATCGACCATATCTTGTAATCCACAAATCCAAATCCAGTAAAATTTTCAGAGAAGCTTGCATGCATGCTGAGGGATGTCCATGCCAAATTCCAGCTCGATTGGAACAATTTCTGATCGATACGAAGTCGTTTCGAATCGATCCCAGATGGAGTTGAAATTTGGTGGGACCGGGCGCGTGGACCCACTCACGTGTCAGGCCAAATCTCCCGGAGTTTGAGCGAAATCCAAGCCTCCTACGCCTATAAATAGAGCCCCAGAATCAACGGAAAAAGGATCTTTTTTCTCTGAAGCGTCCAGACTCTACCGGATTGAGATTTGCATCCTACTTTTGCTGTCAATTTCGAATTCTAAACTATAATCCGCTGTTCATTGCTGTAAACGCTTGTAATCATTGAAAGAGAATCAATAAAATCATCAAAACTTCATAGTGGACGTAGGCTATACGCCTAACCACTCTAAACTGCTTGTCTGTGCATTTTACATTCCTGTTTGTTGGAGTTTTTGTTAGATAATCTCTGTTTTACATTTATAATCTTCATTTTATCTCTTCAAACAACTCCCGAAAAGTGTTGTGCCCATTTTTGGTACAAACACTTTGGTGCTTTCACTGAGAAAAACCAGCTTTTTCTCCTGCTCGTTGGATCTGCCGTCGATACCGGATTGCACAAATCCAAGAGGAAGATCCAGATATTCAGTCGGGAATCCTTCCATTCTATTCAGATTTGCTCAAAATCTAGGAAAGGACTCCACCACCGACAATGGTCAGCACAAGAACTGGCGCCACCGCTGCAGAGCAAGAAGGCAGAGACAGGCAAAATCCCGCACAGCCGCCTTCTTCCAATCAAGACAATGCCACTCATTCAGACTCAACGGGGCTAGTCACCCGACAGGAGTTTCAAGTATTGCTCCAGGAGCTGACCCAAAGCCGTCAGCAGTTGGCAGAACAGTTACGCGCCAATATCGAGCTGACCAACCAGCTAAACCGCCGGGGGCACAGAAGGTCCAGGAGAGATGATGTCTCCAGAGCGTCTACCGAAAGCTCAGCTTCATCCGATTATCACCACCGAACTACCCGTCCTCGGCTAGAGGGAAGTCGCGCTCAAGCTGCTGAATATCAGCCCGCCTTAACTGTTGGGCAACTGAGGGTAGGACCGTCAACCAGCATCCAGACGGGTCCCTCAACGCGAGGAGGTACTGCCCCACAGTACACCACGGATAACCGCGCCACAACCGCGGCAGCAGAGACAAGGGTCGATACCCGAAATCAATCAGAGCCGATCAATCAAAAGCGAGGACATACTCCTGGACCTTATGTCCCAGAAGACGTTGAGCCAAGGAGGCGAGATACGGATCGTCGACAGCGCCCGATCCCTACTCGCACCGTGGAACCCGACCACGCCTTAGCTCATCACGCTCCGAATCTGCCCGTTTCTGATATATCAACCATGATACGCCAAATGATCCGTGAGAGTCAGGGGCTCACTAATGATGACTGGGGGATTTCCCGTAGTCATACCCCTTTCACAGACGAAGTGTTACATGCCGAACCCCCTAGGCGATTCAGAATGCCGACTCTCCCGATGTATGAAGGGAATAGTGACCCCAACCAGCATATTCTGAAGTATGAATGGTCGATGAGCGCTGCAAGGGCCGATGATGCAGTGAAGTGTCGGAGTTTCCCCATCTCTCTGGGGGGAATCGCAACAATGTGGTTTACCCGCCTACCACCTAGATCAGTTTCTTCGTTCGATCAATTGGCCAAGAGGTTTGTGGAACAATTCCAGATGCATGTTGCTAGGCCAAAAGACGTCAACACCTTGTCCAGCGTTACTCAAGCTCCTGGCGAAACCCTCAGGCGTTACTTGGAGAGGTTCCACGCAGCATGCGTCGAGATCACCAATCCCAACGATAATTCAATCTTAATGGCTCTGACCAAGGGGATTGATCCTGATTCTGAATTCGGAAACTGGCTAGCTGGAAAACCGCCCGCGTCGTTGGACCGTTTTTACTCCAAGGCCGCCCAATTCCTGCGGCAGGAGGATGCAAAATAGTCTAGGAAGCAGGACGATGCGAGGCCCAGCATTGAGGGAATACAGAGCAATGTGGCGGTTAAACAGTCCGGCGAGAGTTCCGGGAAAGTTCAACTGAATATACAAAACAAGCAAACCCAGCAGAGAGGAAACAATGGCCAAAATAAGAAGAGAGATGAGAACCGAGGTCCACGACGTGGAGCTCAGATGTTTGACAGTTATACACCGCTAAACACGTCATTGGAAAACGTGTACTTACAGACTTGCAACACTGTACAGTATAAGAGGCCCGCTCCGAAGCCCTCATCGGAGAGACAGATTCAGACAGGAAAATTCTGTAGGTTCCATGAGAGCTATGGACATAATACCAATGAGTGTCGGCACTTACAGGACCTCATCGAGAAGCTGATTAGAGAGAGGAAGCTAGATCAGTTTGTACGGGCGCCGCAGCCTGGCGGAGCAGGCCCCTCGAATCAAAATCGTTCACAAAATCAGGAAAGAGAGGAGGAACCCGCTCGTGCGGGCGGGAGATTAGTTATCAACACAATAAGTGGTGGCCCCCATCCGGCAGACAGAAGCTGGGGGGAAATGGAGTCGTATGCCAGTTCTATCAGGCATGCGGACTTCGAGTGTTATAGTAATTGCGAGGATGGAACCCCGGCAAAGCAACAAAAGATAATGTCCGATGATATCGTGTTCAGGAGCCGAGACGCCGATAAAGTCGAAGCCCCCACTATAGACCCACCATATCTGCCCAGGTAGGTCCTACTTGGATGAAGAGGATCCTGGTTGACAGTGGGAGCTCTGTGAACATCTTGCTTAAACGGGCTTACGATCTAATGAAGATGGAGACAAAGGATTTGAAACCCTGTTTATCCAGAATCCATGGTTTCAACGGAAGTGCCACGATACCCATCGGAATAACTGAACTCCCAGTCGAGTTAGGCGTTGGAGAACGCCGGAGGGTCCGAATGTTACAATTTGTTGTACTAGAAATCGATTCGCCATACAATGCGTTTCTGGGTCGACCAGCTTTAGCCGAGTTCAGGGCGGCGATCGCCCCATGGTGTTTGACTCTGAAATTTCCCACTGATCATGGGATTGGAGTTGTTCAAGGAGATCAGGCCTCAGGAAGGGCCTGTTATGTTGCTGAGCTGTGCGGGGCGCAACGTAAAGAGAAGGGGAAGGGCGTAGAGGAATCTCTCTGCGTCCGTTCTATCGATAATTGACAATTGATGCCTGGGCCTTGGCCCGGGCACCACGACCAATTCCTGAAAGACCTGGACCCCAGGGACCACGAGGATAAAGACGAATCAACGGAGAGTCAAGCTTCTCCAGCCGAACTGACTGTGGACGTCCCAATCAGTGAGGATGATGATTCAAAGATGCTGAAAGTTGGGTCCCAACTAAACAACCAGACACAGCGGGAGTTGGTCGAATTTCTTCGGGCGAATCTCGACGTCTTCGCCTGGACACACTCTGACATGTGCGGGATCTCGCCGAGCATTGCAAGTCACTCCCTGAATATAGATCCGCGACATGTCCCAGTGAAACAGAAAAGGCGCGGTATGGATCTAGAGAGATCTGCCGCCCTTAAGGAGGAAGTTGATAAACTACAATCGAATGGGTTCATTCGAGACGCCTTGTATCCAGAATGGGTGTCCAACCCCGTACTAGTTCGGAAACCAAACGGGAAGTGGAGAACCTGTGTTGATTACTCTGACCTAAACAAGGCCTGTCCGAAAGATAGCTTCCCACTTCCACGAATCGATCAACTCGTGGATTCGACGGCCGGACACGAACTACTATCCTTTATGGACGCTTACTCCGGCTACAATCAGATACCCATGCATTTACCTGATCAGGAACATACCAGCTTCGTGACCGACCTGGGACTCTATTGTTACAAAGTCATGCCGTTTGGTCTAAAGAACGCTGGAGCAACATACCAACGCCTGGTCAACCGAATGTTCGCTGATCAAATTGGGAAGACCATGGAGGTCTACGTGGATGACATGCTGGTGAAGTCCCGATTCTCCACCGATCACGTCAGAGATTTGAATTCAATGTTCAGCATCCTCCGGGAGTACGGAATGAAGCTCAACCCACTCAAATGTCACTTTGGCGTTGCATCCGGAAAATTCCTTGGGTTCATTGTCAACGCTCGAGGAATAGAGGCGAATCCGGAGAAGATCTGGGCTATTAGAAATTTGCAAACCCCTAGAACTATAAAACAAGTCCAGAGTCTTAACGGGAAGGTCGCAGCATTGAGCAGATTCATTTCAAAGTCCACCGATAAATGCGTTCCTTTCTTCGACCTGATCCGGAAGGGCAAACGAAACTTTGAATGGACCACGGAGTGTGAAGGCACATTCCGATCATTAGTTCAACATCTCTCCACACCTCCGATCTTGTCAAAACCGGTTGACCACGAGCAACTATATCTCTACCTGGCAGTATCAGAACATGCGATCAGTGCTGCTCTAGTCCGGGAAGAAGACAAGGTGCAAAACCCGGTCTACTATGTTAGTAAGCGACTAACAGGAGCTGAAAGAAATTATCCGAGGCTGGAGAAACTGGCTTATTGTTTGGTCATTGCCTCAAGGAAGCTCCGTCCTTACTTCCAAGCTCATCCGCTTACTGTGTACACCGACCAGCCGTTACGACAGGTCCTTACGCGGCCTGAGACGTCCGGTAGGTTACTCAAGTGGAACATTGAGCTAAGTCAATTTGACATTGCATACGCTCCGCGGAGGGCCATTCAAGGACAAGTCCTGGCTGATTTCATAGCCGAATTCACCGTTCCAGAAGACTTACCCAAAACCAGTGAATCTCCCGAATACATCTGGAAGCTGTATACTGATGGTGCGTCAAATGACCGGTGTTCGGGCGCTGGGGTTGTACTTGAGACTCCCGAGGGCCGATCCATATGTTATGCTCTTAAATTCGACTTTCGTGCAACTAATAATGAAGCCGAATATGAAGCCCTCCTAACCGGCCTAAGACTTGCCAAAGATTTGAGAATTATCGCTGTAGAAATTTATTGCGATTCGCAGTTAGTGGTATGCCAAGTGCGAGGAGAATACCAGGCAAGAGACCAAAGACTGGCCGCTTACTTGGCACGAGTTCAGGAAATCCTAAACCAGTTTGATTATTATGCCTTCTATTATGTGCCTCGGGAGCGCAATCAGAAAGCCGATTCACTGGCAAAGTTAGCCAGCACAGGTGAAGCGCAACAAATGGGACTTGTCCCCGTCGAAATTTTGGCCACTCCGAGCATCGATCGGATGGAAATGAACTCTGTATTTGAAACCGCTCCTAGTAGGGAATCTTGGATGACTCCGTATCGGAATTACATTGAGAATGGGGTGCTGCCTGAACCTAGAAATGAGAAGAGACAAATTCAGCGAAAAGCTTCGCGATTCGTCATCCAAAACGGAGTCATGTACAGGAGAGGTTATTCCGTTACTCTCCTCAGGTGTATTGCCCACGAGGAAATCAAACGAGTGTTACATGACGTGCACGAAGGAGAGTGCGGCGATCACACCGGAGGGCAAGCTCTCGCTAAGAAGATACTCCGATATGGGTACTACTGGCCGACAGTGAACCGAGATGCGACAAACTACGCCCGGAAGTGCGATAAATGCCAAATACATGCCCGAATTCCGAGAGCTCCGCCAACTGAAATAACCCAAATGGTCAGTCCCTGGCCATTCGCAATGTGGGGCATTGACATCATCGGCGCTTTACCTTTAGCAAAAGGCGGTGCGAAATACGCCATCGTCGCCGTTGATTACTTCACAAAGTGGGCTGAGGCCGAAGCCCTTGCAACCATTACGACGAAGAAAGTGATAAATTTCGTGGTTCGCAACATCATTTGTCGATTTGGACTCCCGCATACTATCATCACTGATAACGGAGCCCAATTCGAGAGTGCGGAATTCAAGGACTTCTATCAGCGGTTTCATATCCGCAAAAAGTTCTCGGCTGTCGCACACCCCCAAGCGAATGGACAGGTTGAAGCTGTCAACAAAGTTATAAAATCGATTCTGAAGAAACGATTGGAGAAGGCTGGGGGCAAGTGGGTCGATGAACTTCCTATGGCACTATGGGCCTATCGAACGACCCACAAAACCGCGACCGGACACACTCCATTTTCCCTATCTTATGGCTCAGAGGCCGTTATTCCAGTCGAGACAGAAGTACTCTCTCATCGCGTGACTTATTATGATCCAAAAACAAATGCAATACTCCTGGCCGAGTCTTTGGATCTATTGGATGAGAAACGGGAAGAGGCTGATTTGAGAGCAGCCGCATATCGAGGCCGGGTCGCCCGATTGTACAACACCAGAGTTCGACCTCGAACCTTTGAACTCGGCGACCTCGTGCTCAAGAGAATCTACCCAGTTCCATCACACATGAAACCGAACTGGGGAGGACCGTATGTAATTACACGAAAGCTCGGAGATGGTACATTCAAGCTGTCGACTGTTGACGGTCTCGATTTACCAAGGGCTTGGAACAGCGAAAGCCTCCGCCGCTACTACATATGACAGGCTTTATTTATTTCATTCTATTTAGCAATTTGTTTCTGCATTTCTAAATTTGAATTTTGTAATAAGGCAACTGACTTTGCCACATTTTCTTATTTCAGCAATAAAATGCCACTTCTTCGAGCCAGAGCTGTGATTCATTATGTACGATATACGACATCACGATGTACGAAGAGCTAAATCCCATCGTACAATGGGACTTATTCAAATGGAGAGTGGCTGCGATACGACCGGCCACTCACTAGGTGAAACCCGAGCTCGGGGACAGGCCATGACACCGACATTAATAGGGTTGATACACGACAATCCTACATTAAACTCCACATTCCCAGAGTGCGAAGCGGAGTATAAACATTTCAACTCCGCATTCCCAGAGTGCGAAGCGGAGTATAAACATTCAACTCCGCATTCCCAGAGTGTGAAGCGGAGTATAAACATTCAACTCCGTATTCCCAGAGTGCGAAATGGAGTATAAACATTCAACTCCGCATTCCCAGAGTGCGAAGCGGAGTATAAACAGTCAACTCCATATTCCCAGAGTGCGAAGCGGAGTATAAACATTCAACTCCGCATTCCCAGAGTGCGAAGCGGAGTATAAACATTCAACTCCGTATTCCCAGAGTGCGAAATGGAGTATAAACATTCAACTCCGCATTCCCAGAGTGCGAAGCGGAGTATAAACAGTCAACTCCATATTCCCAGAGTGCGAAATGGAGTATAAACATTCAACTCCGCATTTCCAGAGTGCAAAGCGGAGTATAAACAGTCAACTCCATATTCCCAGAGTGCGAAATGGAGTATAAACATTCAACTCCGCATTCCCAGAGTGCGAAGCGGAGTATAAACAGTCAACTCCATGTTCCCAGAGTGCGAAATGGAGTATAAACATTCAACTCCGCATTCCCAGAGTGCGAAGCGGAGTATAAACAGTCAACTCCATGTTCCCAGAGTGCGAACAACCGCTTACGAGATGACGCATATCCCCGGAGTGTGGATGGAACGGTTCATAAGAGAACGAGCGTAGTTCGACCACTCAGTCCTCGCTTGGTGTCATCACAAGCTGATCATCACAACTTGACCCCGGAACTGGGGGCAGAGGCGAATGTTAGTCATTACCCGAAACTATGCGATGCTCAGCTCCGATGCGATCCCCTATCACAACTCAAGTCCGAGATTTCCGTACTTAACAAGTAAAATGAGCTATTCTTGAAGCAATCAGATAATGCAAGTACACTGGACCAAAGTCCGAACACTGCAATATTCAAGCATAGAAAGAAACACAAGCTGAAGCTAGAAAACAACATTTTATTCCAACTAACTCAAGAACAATGGTTCATACATGAGTTTTTTCCAAAATATTCCTACTAGCAAGGGCCGAACCTGCATCTAAACACGGCCTACAAAAGGGAAAAGCAGAAAAAATAACAAAAGTCCCTAACTGCCTATGAAAAGAGTGTCTAATCCTTCTGTTTCCTCAGCTTCTTCTTCCTCGAGGAGCTACTGGAGCCACCAGTACCCTTTCGCTTGGAGCCTTTCTCCTTAGGCAAGCTCCCTTTGGGTGGAGGCATAATGTCAACATCCTCGTCTGAGCTGGACTCTATAGGGATACTTCCCGAAGGAGGAGTGGGAGGAACGGACTCGGCAGCTGGAGGAGGGACTGGCACATTAGTATCAGTAAGTGTGCCCCCAGGAGACACAGTCATAAGAGGAGTAGGGCACTGTGCTGCTGCTCCTCCATCTACTTCACCACCATGCGCCGCGGCCGCCATCTCGGCATTAATTTCGGCCAACATCGCCGCTTCCCGCCGTGCCCTGGCCTCGCTAGGGGCCGTAGTAGTCTGGGACAAGGTGTCAGAAGTAGCCGTGAATCCACCCAAGCCAAATGGCAAGTCCGCAAAAGGATCACTTTGACGGCCAAGGAGCTCGTTTATCATCTGCTCGTCGAAAGAAAGTGAGCTCCCCTGCGTCACTCCAACTGGTGCCAGTGCCGCGACGGAGGTCGCCTCAGAGATGATGGCTCCTGGTGCTTGACCTGATTCTTGGATGGTAAGAGGCGCGGCTGGTACAACTCCTGTCACTGATCAAAGGAAAAAGCATGTCATTAGCAACATTTCAACACGGGTTCTTCAATCCAAATATACTAGAAGTTAGTTCAAAGTACCTTCCTCGGTTTGGCTCGAGGTCGTCTGAACTACTTCAGAAGGATGTTCCTTAATAGGAGATAAATGCGGTTGATCTGGGTCATACGCCGGGATAGGCTGTGAGTAGATCATCGGAGTTGGCTCAGACTGAGATGACACGACTATCTCAGAACTCGTAACATGGTGTTCTGCACCAGAGCTCTCTCCGACTTCTTGGATCTGGGCACCAAGCCTCACCTTGTCATGGGAAATCATGGAGTCATGAAGAACCTTCTTTTCGTCATCATTAAGGATGCGGTTCTCCAGCTCGAACTCATCAAGGGCTTCATCAGGGTGCCCAGATCTCTCCTCATCAACCAGTAGATTCCAGGCGTTATAGAGATGCGTAGGGTAATCGTCAAGCCATGTCAAGTCTCGGTGCCTTAGCACATTGGCGTTATAAGTGACGAGTAGCTCCTCCACCTCGGCCTCAATCCTGGCCTCCGCCTGCCGTACCTTCTCGTCAACCCCAGCCTCAGCTTCATGGGCTTGTTGTATAGCCGCTTCCTTCTCCTTTCGGAGTGTCACTGCCTGGTCACAGGCCTCCTGCACAGAGACATTAGCTGCGTCTTTTTCCTTCGCCATCTCTGAAAACTTTGATTTCAGCTCATTAAGCTCCTTCAGAGCGGCATCCCTCTCGGCGGTAATGGAAGTGTTCCTGTGACCCATGTCCTCGATGGCAGTATAGTGCTCTTGCTTCATCCTGGCCATGACAGCCTTCACTTCATCAACTTTCTTTAAAGCCTCCATTTCAGACTTACGGGAAGACTCAACCTCCGAGTTGAGTGCTTTTATGATTTGGTCGTTGCGACCCAGCTCCTTCTCGAGCTTCTCGATGGTGACGCCCCGCTCGAATGCCACTTTAGACGCCTTCCTCGCGGCCCGTCCCCACTCCCTATACTGAAAAAAGATGTCCGCAACATAATCATGGATAGTGGTTTCCGCGGTTGGCGGGATTCTCTTCAGGTGCGGAGGGAAGACATACCCATCAAAACAGATGTCAGGAAATTCCTTCCTCATCTGTGCCAATTTAAGCGCTCCTTCGCTAGACGCCTCGGTCGGGACCGGCACAGTAGCCGAAGAGGTGGCTATTTCGGTCCTGCGTGGAGGATCGGACCTCAAAGCTTGAGAAGGCGGCCTAGGCCGTGAAGTTTCGGGAGGACGAGTAACTGCGGCCGTAGGAGGTGCAGAGGTCCTGGGGGGAGGAGAGCGAGATCGGGATCGGCGAACATATCCCCTATCTCTATCAGACTTCTCCTGACCAGAGTGTCCCGTGTCATAATCCCTCTCGCCCTCTCTCCTGCGTGGCTCATGATAACGGCGCTTATTGCGCAAACTGCCAAGCACAGAACCTTGCCCAGACATCGTACCTGAAAAGAAAACCACAAAGGATCAGTAACCGTTCGCGATGTGTTGTTTATGGTTAGGAAAGTGTGTTGTGCCGTGAAGAGTGTGTGAATGTGTAACCCCCCGGACCAACCAGAAGTGTCAATCGCACTGGCAAGCTCAGACTCGCTAACATCGACGATATGTCGCGGTCCACCCGACCCAACATCGTGTTGCTCCGGCTCGATGTCCGGGATTGGAGGGTCAGCAGGTCCTTCGAGTTGATCTTCAGCTTGCAGGGAAGATGCCTCCGTAATCTTAACTCCTGGCAAAGGACGGTGCAAAACCACAGACTTCCGCCTCCCAGACTTAGGCTGTTTCGAGGCCACTACTTTGCCTTTCCTCTTTGCATCGGACTCCGGGGTTGCATTAGCAGGTCCGACCAACGGTTCCTCGTCAGTATGAGTTTTCTCGGAATCAGGTTCCTCGATTATCACAACCCTGGGCTTCATCCGCTTGACCTTTTTCCTGGAGACGGTCTTTAATGCACCATCGAGTCTTATGCTCTGCCTCCGGCCGATCAGCCCAAGGACTCTGAGATTCCGATCTGTCAATAGCAGTTCAATATTCCTTTCTTCGCTAGGAATCTCTTAGAGGACCCGAACTATCTCTTTATAGTAGCCACCCTCAGGCCGCTGGATGATAGCTGAAAGTAAAAGAGAAGAAGACGTAAGTTTAATTTCACTCCGAAAATTGCCCTGTCAATTAATTGGGAAAAAAGACAATGCTCACGTCTGAACAGCCATCTTCTGGCAAACCCCGGAGGACATCGGACATAGAACCACTCCGACTTAAAATAGCTTAGCCTAGTCCACGACCCCGCGACAACTTGGCAGTTCCTTACAGACTCCAAGAACGTATAAGATGGGCTGTCAGTCCGACTCTTGAAATTAAACAAGTATCTTATGTCGGTCATACGGGGAGGACGATGGAGGTACTCCATGAATACAATGAACAAGCTGTTGAGTGAGGCATATCCGTTTGGATGCAATTGAGATGGAGCGATGTCCAGATAAGCCAACACTTCTCTTATATAGTCATTGAATGGAGGAAGTGTGCCGGCTGCGCACGCATGCCGGTTAAAAGCAGTATACCCCTCCGGGGGATTATGTGGCCTGTCATCCGGTCCAGGCAACAATACCTCATCCAAAGATAGACCATGCCTTAAGCATATTCTCCCTAGCATGTCTTCAGAAATATTTGATGGGACGGAATCAGGTGGACTGTTAATGAAGGACGCATCGGGCAACTCGTCCGGAGCTGGGCCAATAGCTTCGGTCTCGATGACCGGAATCTCAATTCTAGGAAGGATAGGGTTCTGAGTTTCTTGCTGCTGCGAACTTGACGGTTCCATCACTAGCTAACTCACGAGAAACCATCATTAGATGACAAAAAGCTCGTGCATTCCCCAGTGTAAAGTGCATGAATGTGTTGTGTAGTGCGAGTGTTGTGCGTGACTTGAGCAAATTCTGCAGAGTTAAAGAAAATGTGCAAGCGACGAGATTCTGGAAGTCAGACAGGCATGACCGTCATCGCTGACCGTCACGACTGCGCCCTCCAGATGATAACGATCGATTCAAGATTAAAGAGTTCGTTGTACTTTTCTGTTAAATGGCAGTTCCATCGACGAGCTCCGAAAGTCAGTCAAATATGCAGTTCTGTGACCAAGTTCTATTATGCAAGGCAGAAGCTCGTCGGAATCAAATGTTCAAATATTCAGAAATTCTCTAAGTTCGTCCAAATTTAGGTTGGGGTCGACCGTTGCATTTCATTTCGTATCGAGTCATGAAGACCCTGCATCGCAACCCGGCTGTGTTCGAATCGATACATTCGTATCGATCGTCTCAGAATGGGAGACATGTTCGCATCGATCGCACTGGAGTGAAGATAGTTCGTATCGATCAAGTTCGACTCGGTACATTCGTATCGATCAGGCAGGGGTGAGAGCGCTTCAATTTGATCAATTTCGAATCGATACGAATCGTGTCGATCGGAGGCAGATCAGTCTGAATCGATCGAGTTCGCCATTTTCGCATCGATCTGAAGACAATAACTTCACGACAATCGCCGCTCCTGTCTCCCTATCGATACGCACATATGCTGACTGGATCGATTCGAAATAATCCAATTTCAGATCGACACGAGACGAAGATAGGATGATTTCCTCCATATCTCCTTCTTCCCCAAGGGATCTCAACTCCATGGCCACGAGCTGTCCCCAAATCTCGTCTTATCTCGCCCAGATCTAAAACTCGTGAAAACTGGGCGAAAGAGCAGGAAGGATGACTGGGATCTCGTGATTCGACGTTGATAACGTGACTCTGATCATTCATTACCTGATTTCAGCAATTACACTCAAAGAAACGAAGGCTCGGTTCGACTCGAAGGCAAGCAGTTATCTCTCAGTTTATCGATACGAAGGTAAAATAAAAAAAAGGGGGAAGAATAGAGAGCAACAGTAAAAAGGTGAAAAATGGGTAAGTCCTGAGTATTTATATGAAGGGCTAGGTGAAACCGGGTCGTTTCGCCTCCCAGTCCACTTAACCGATCACAACCGGTCCAGCCCCGAACCGAGTCGAAGGCCTTATTCGAACCCAACGGACCAGAATCTGCATCGATTCGAATCGAGCGATGAATCCCATCAACTTAAAAGCTTTTATTCATGCCTACAAATTCACAGCTACATCTGCTACACATCAATACGAACAACAATATGAACAACAGTTTCGTATCCATTGTGGCACAGACATTATCATCGATGCGAACGACACAACAAATCCTTACCCCTTCATTACTAAACATCGGCACGGATGAGCACTCCGTGTACAATGGATTTCCAATTCATCAACACGAAGTCGATTCTTTCAACCTTCTATATCGATCCGGGAGAGGATCGATATGGAGTTCGACACAAGTAAGCTAACGACGACTTACAAACATATGATAACTAAACACTATCTTACAACAACTCGTCACGGCAACGCAAAGTTACAATCTCCGACAAAAGAGCAATGACTGTTCAGGATAGAGGTAGCCGTTTTTCAAAGCACGTCGTGTTCCACAAGACGTACTTTGGGGGGCAAATGTTATCCCGCCTTTTGGCAAGGCCGGGACACCAAGGAACCAACTAGAGAATAAGCATGGCTTGTCGTGGATATCGCCGGATTTTGTCCAAGTCCGGATCAAGCTACAATTGATAGGGCATGTCTAGGAGAGCAAGGTGAACCAACATTCCAATTTTCAAGTCAGTCCGAGTTCATGGGCTCAAGTTGTGATGGATGCAAAGTTGGAGAGAGCAGCGTGTTTTCGTATCCATCAAAAGCCTCTGTTTCGTATCCATCCGGAGCAGTAGTTCATAGCGATGATGTTAGTCATGTTTCGGATCCATCGATTTCGTATCGATGGATTTCGTATCCTTCAATAGTCCTCACTTCGTATCCATCTGTTTCGTATCGATCAGAGTGGCCAGGTCCACGTGTTAATGAACTCCGCATCGATCAATCCCCAACCAGAGAGGCTCGTTCGAACCCATCGGAGAAACGTCTGCTTCGTTACGATCGCCCCGCGTCGATTTCGTATCCATCAGTCCATGACCATTTCGAATCCACCAGAAGACAATGCTTCGAACCCGTAACCGCTGACTTGCTCTTATCCAACGAGTCAATTAGCCAAGGTGACGTGTCTTCCATCGAAATAAGCAGGGCGAGATATGTGGAGTCGAAACAGTCAATGCGGCACAAAGACCGGATCGAGACGAAGCACGCGCGCCACCTCACTTCAAGAGCACGTGCAGCCAGCGAGACGAACGGATGGAGTCAAATTCATGGAGACGAACCAGACAGCCTATGAGGAAACTCAGTTCGTATCGACCATATCTTGTAATCCACAAATCCAAATCCAGTAAAATTTTCAGAGAAGCTTGCATGCATGCTGAGGGATGTCCATGCCAAATTCCAGCTCGATTGGAACAATTTCTGATCGATACGAAGTCGTTTCGAATCGATCCCAGATGGAGTTGAAATTTGGTGGGACCGGGCGTGGACCCACTCACGTGTCAGGCCAAATCTCCCGGAGTTTGAGCGAAATCCAAGCCTCCTACGCCTATAAATAGAGCCCCAGAATCAACGGAAAAAGGATCTTTTTTCTCTGAAGCGTCCAGACTCTGCCGGATTGAGATTTGCATCCTACTTTTGCTGTCAATTTCGAATTCTAAACTATAATCCGCTGTTCATTGCTGTAAACGCTTGTAATCATTGAAAGAGAATCAATAAAATCATCAAAACTTCATAGTGGACGTAGGCTATACGCCGAACCACTCTAAACTGCTTGTCTGTGCATTTTACATTCCTGTTTGTTGGAGTTTTTGTTAGATAATCTCTGTTTTACATTTATAATCTTCATTTTATCTCTTCAAACAACTCCCGAAAAGTGTTGTGCCCATTTTTGGTACAAACAGGTGCAGGGATTTGAAATGAAACAGTACCATGGTGCACCACTCTCCAGGTTAGGTAAATCGAAGACCAGCCACGGTGATCCCGTTTTAACGTAAAAATTCACGTGACGGAAAAAAGAAGGCCAAAAAACTTCAGAGACCCGATTGAGGTTCGGATAGCCTTTTTTGTGTATGAAACAATCCGTTGACGGCTTACAGCCGTCAAAGCCGTAGAACTCACTGAAAGCTTCGTTTTGACTAGTTATGGCTCCCGTAACTCTAAACGAGCCAACAGTTATGGCCGTCCGAAGATTCGATATCCACAGGGTGCAACATCCGCAGTGCAAGGTGCAACATTCGTCCAAAAATCCAAAACAGCGCCGTGCGAATTTTAGAAGTGGGTGCAGGGATTTGAAATGGACCAGTACCATGGGGCAGCACTCTCCATGGTAGGTAAATCGAAGACCAGCCATGGTGATCCCATTTTAACATAAAAATTCACGTGACGGAAAAAAGAAGGCCAAAAAACTTCAGAGACCCGATTGATGTTCGGATAGCCTTTTTTGGGTATGAAACAATCCGTTGACGGCTTACAGCCGCCAAAGCCGTAGAAATCACTGAGAGATTCATTTTGACTGGTTATGGCTCCCGTAACTCTAAACGAGCCAACAGTTAAGGCCGTCCGAAGAATCGATATCCATAGGGTGCAACATCCGCGGTGCAAGGTGCAACATTCGTCCAAAAAGCCAAAACAGCGTCGTGCGACTATTAGAACTGGGTGCAGGGATTTGAAATGGAACAGTAAAATGGGGCAACACTCACCAGGGAAGGTAAATCGAAGACCAGCCACGGTGATCTCGTTTTAACGTAAAACTTCACGTGATGGAAACAAGAAGGCCAAATAACTTCAGAGACCCGATTGTGGTTCGGATAGCCTTTTTTGGGTTTGAAACAATCCGTTGACGTCTTAAAGCTGTCAAAGTCGTAGAACTCACTGAGAGCTTCGTTTTGACTGGTTATGGCTCCCGTAACTCTAAACGAGCCAACAGTTATGGTCGTCCGAAGAATCGATATCCACAGGGTGCAACATCCGCGGTGCAAGGTGCAACATTCGTCCAAAAAGCCAAAACAGCGCCGTGCGACTTTTAGAAGTGGGTGCAGGGATTTGAAATGAAACAGTACCATGGTGCACCACTCTCCAGGTTAGGTAAATCGAAGACCAGCCACGGTGATCCCGTTTTAACGTAAAAATTCACGTGACGGAAAAAAGAAGGCCAAAAAACTTCAGAGACCCGATTGAGGTTCGGATAGCCTTTTTTGGGTATGAAACAATCCGTTGACGGCTTACAGCCGTCAAAGCCGTAGAACTCACTGAAAGCTTCGTTTTGACTAGTTATGGCTCCCGTAACTCTAAACGAGCCAACAGTTATGGCCGTCCGAAGAATCGATATCCACAGGGTGCAACATCCGCGGTGCAAGGTGCAACATTCGTCCAAAAATCCAAAACAGCGCCGTGCGACTTTTAGAAGTGGGTGCAGGGATTTGAAATGGATCAGTACCATGGGGAAGCACTCTCCATGGTAGGTAAATCGAAGACCAGCCATGGTGATCCCATTTTAACGTAAAAATTCACGTGACGGAAAAAAGAAGGCCAAAAAACTTCAAAGACCCGATTGATGTTCGGATAGCCTTTTTTGGGTATGAAACAATCCGTTGACGGCTTACAGCCGCCAAAGTCGTAGAAATCACTGAGAGCTTCGTTTTGACTGGTTATGGCTCCCGTAACTCTAAACGAGCCAACAGTTAAGGCCGTCCGAAGAATCGATATCCACAGGGTGCAACATCCGCGGTGCAAGGTGCAACATCCGTCCAAAAAGCCAAAACAGCGTCGTGCGACTTTTAGAACTGGGTGCAGGGATTTGAAATGGAACAGTAAAATGGGGCAACACTCACCAGGGTAGGTAAATCGAAGACCAGCCACGGTGATCTCGTTTTAACGTAAAACTTCACGTGATGGAAACAAGAAGGCCAAATAACTTCAGAGACCTGATTGTGGTTCGGATAGCCTTTTTTGGGTTTGAAACAATCCGTTGACGTCTTAAAGCTGTCAAAGTCGTAGAACTCACTGAGAGCTTCGTTTTGACTGGTTATGGCTCCCGTAACTCTAAACGAGCCAACAGTTATGGTCGTCCGAAGAATCGATATCCACAGGGTGCAACATCCGCGGTGCAACGTGCAACATTCGTCCAAATAGCCAAAACAGCGCCGTGCGACTTTTAGAAGTGGGTGTAGGGATTTGAAATGGAATAGTACCAGGGGGCAGCACTCTCCAGGGTAGGTAAATCGAAGACCAGCCACGGTGATCCCGTTTTAACGTAAAAATTCACGTGAAGGAAAAAAGAAGGCCAAAAAACTTCAGAGACCCGATTGAGGTTCGGATAGCCTTTTTTGGGTATGAAACAATCCGTTGACGGCTTACAGCGATCAAAGCCGTAGAACTCACTGAGAGCTTAGTTTTGACTGGTTATGGCTCCCGTAACTCTAAACGAGCCAACATTTATGGCCGTCCGAAGAATCGATATCCACAGGGTGCAACATCCGCGGTGCAAGGTGCAACATTCGTCCAAAAAGCCAAAACAGCGCCGTGCGACTTTTAGAAGTGGGTGCAGGGATTTGAAATGGAATAGTACCATGGGGCAACACTCTCCAGGGTAGGTAAATCGAAGACCAGCCACGGTGATCTCGTTTTAACGTAAAACTTCACGTGACGGAAACAAGAAGGCCAAATAACTTCAGAGACCCGATTGTGGTTCGGATAGCCTTTTTTGGGTTTGAAACAATCCGTTGACGTCTTAAAGCTGTCAAAGTCATAGAACTCACTCAGAGCTTCGTTTTGACAAGTTATGGCTCCCGTAACTCTAAACGAGCCAACAGTTATGGCCGTCCGAAGAATCGATATCCATAGGGTACAACATCCGCGGTTCAACGTGCAACATTCGTCCAAAAAGCCAAAACAGCGCCGTGCAACTTTTAGAAGTGGGTGTAGGGATTTGAAATGGAATAGTACCAGCGGGCAGCACTCTCCAGGGTAGGTAAATCGAAGACCAGCCACGGTGATCCCATTTTAACGTAAAAATTCACGTGAAGGAAAAAAGAAGGACAAAAAACTTCAGAGACCCGATTGAGGTTCGGATAGCCTTTTTTGGGTATGAAACAATCCGTTGACGGCTTACAGCTGTCAAAGCCGTAGAACTCATTGAGAGCTTCGTTTTGACTGGTTATGGCTCCCGTAACCCTAAACGAGCCAACATTTATGGCCGTCCGAAGAATCGATATCCACAGGGTGCAACATCCGAGGTGCAAGGTGCAACATTCGTCCAAAAAGCCAAAACAGAGTCGTGCGACTTTTAGAAGTGGGTGCAGGGATTTGAAATGGAACGGTACCATGGTGCACCACTCTCCAAGGTAGGTAAGTCGAAGACCAGCCACGGTGATCCCGTTTTAACGTAAAAATTCACGCGACGGAAAAAAGAAGGGCAAAAAACTTCAGAGACCCGATTGAGGTTCGGATAGCCTTTTTTGGGTATGAAACAATCCGTTTATGGCTTACAGCTGTCAAAGCCGTAGAACTCACTAAGAGCTTCGTTTTGACTGGTTATGGCTCCGGTAACTCTAAACGAGCCAACAGTTATGGCCGTCCGAAGAATCGATATCCACATGGTGCAACATCCGCGGTGCAACGTGCAACATTCGTCCAAAAAGCCAAAACAGCGCCGTGCGACTTTTAGAAGTGGGTGTAGGGATTTGAAATGGAATAGTACCAGGGGGCAGCACTCTCCAGGGTAGGTAAATCGAAGACCAGCCACGGTGATCCCGTTTTAACGTAGAAATTCACGTGAAGGAAAAAAGAAGGCCAAAAAACATCAGAGACCCGATTGAGGTTCGGATAGCCTTTTTTGGGTATGAAACAATCCGTTGACGGCTTACAGCGATCAAAGCCGTAGAACTCACTGAGAGCTTAGTTTTGACTGGTTATGGCTCCCGTAACTCTAAACGAGCCAACATTTATGGCCGTCCGAAGAATCGATATCCACAGGGTGCAACATCCGCGGTGCAAGGTGCAACATTCGTCCAAAAAGCCAAAACAGCGCCGTGCGACTTTTAGAAGTGGGTGCATGGATTTGAAATGGAATAGTACCATGGGGCAACACTCTCCAGGGTAGGTAAATTGAAGACCAGCCAAGGTGATCTCGTTTTAACGTAAAACTTCACGTGACGGAAACAAGAAGGCCAAATAACTTCAGAGACCCGATTGTGGTTCGGATAGCCTTTTTTCGGTTTGAAACAATCCGTTGACGTCTTAAAGCTGTCAAAGTCATAGAACTCACTGAGAGCTTCGTTTTGACAAGTTATGGCTCCCGTAACTCTAAACGAGCCAACAGTTATGGCCGTCCGAAGAATCGATATCCATAGGGTACAACATCCGCGGTTCAACGTGCAACATTCGTCCAAAAAGCCAAAAGAGCGCCGTGCGACTTTTAGAAGTGGGTGTAGGGATTTGAAATGGAATAGTACCAGGGGGCAGCACTCTCCAGGGTAGGTAAATCGAAGACCAGCCACGGTGATCCCATTTTAACGTAAAAATTCACGTGAAGGAAAAAAGAAGGACAAAAAACTTCAGAGACCCGATTGAGGTTCGGATAGCCTTTTTTGGGTATGAAACAATCCGTTGACGGCTTACAGCTGTCAAAGCCGTAGAACTCATTGAGAGCTTCGTTTTGACTGGTTATGGCTCCCGTAACCCTAAACGAGCCAACATTTATGGCCGTCCGAAGAATCGATATCCACAGGGTGCAACATCCGAGGTGCAAGGTGCAACATTCGTCCAAAAAGCCAAAACAGAGTCGTGCGACTTTTAGAAGTGGGTGCAGGGATTTGAAATGGAACGGTACCATGGTGCACCACTCTCCAGGGTAGGTAAGTCGAAGACCAGCCACGGTGATCCCGTTTTAACGTAAAAATTCACGCGACGGAAAAAAGAAGGGCAAAAAACTTCAGAGACCCGATTGAGGTTCGGATAGCCTTTTTTGGGTATGAAACAATCCGTTTATGGCTTACAGCTGTCAAAGCCGTAGAACTCACTAAGAGCTTCGTTTTGACTGGTTATGGCTCCGGTAACTCTAAACGAGCCAACAGTTATGGTCGTCCGAAGAATCGATATCCACAAGGTGCAACATCCACGATGCAAGGTGCAACATTCGTCCAAAAAGCCAAAACAGCGCCGTGTGACTTTTAGAAGTGGGTGCAGGGATTTGGAATGGAACAGTACCATGGTACACCACTCTCCAGGGTAGGTAAATCGAAGACCAGCCACGGTGATCCCGTTTTAACGTAAAAATTCACGTGACGGAAAAAAGAAGGCCAAAAAACTTCAGAGACCCGATTGAGGTTCGGATAGCCTTTTTTGGGTATGAAACAATCCGTTGACGGCTTACAGCCATCAAAGCCGTAGAACTCAATGAGAGCTTCATTTTGACTAGTTATGGCTCCCGTAACTCTAAACGAGCCAACAGTTATGGCCGTCCGAAGAATCGATATCCACAGGGTGCAACATAAGCGGTGCAAGGTGCAACATTCGTCCAAAAAGCCAAAACAGCGCCGTGCGACTTTTAGAAGTGGGTGCAGGGATTTGAAATGGACCAGTACCATGGGGCAGCACTATCCATGGTAGGTAAATCGAAGACCAGCCATGGTGATCATGTTTTAACGTAAAAATTCACGTGACGGAAAAAAGAAGGCCAAAAAACATCAGAGACCCGATTGAGGTTCGGATAGCCTTTTTAGGGTATGAAACAATCCGTTGACGGCTTATAGCTGTCAAAGCTGTAGAACTCACTGAGAGCTTCGTTTTGACTTGTTATGGCTCCCGTAACTCTAAACGAGCCGACAGTTATGGTCGTCCGAAGAATCGATATCCACAGGGTGCAACATCCGCGGTGCAACGTGCAACATTCGTCCAAAAAGCCAAAACAGCGCCGTGCGACTTTTAGAAGTGGGTGTAGGGATTTGAAATGGAATAGTACCAGGGGGCAGCACTCTCCAGGGTAGGTAAATCGAAGACCAGCCACGGTGATCCCATTTTAACGTAAAAATTCACGTGAAGGAAAAAAGAAGGCCAAAAAACTTCAGAGACCCGATTAAGGTTCGGATAGCCTTTTTTGGGTAAGAAACAATCTGTTGACGGCTTACAGCCGCCAAAGCCGTAGAAATCACTGAGAGCTTAGTTTTGACTGGTTATGGCTCCCGTAACTCTAAACGAGCCAACATTTATGGCCGTCCGAAGAATCGATATCCACAGGGTGCAACATCCGCGGTGCAAGGTGCAACATTCGTCCAAAAAGCCAAAACAGCGCCGTGCGACTTTTAGAAGTGGGTGCAGGGATTTGAAATGGAACAGTACCATGGGGCAACACTCTCCAGGGTAGGTAAATCGAAGACCAGCCACGGTGATCTCGTTTTAACGTAAAACTTCACGTGACGGAAACAAGAAGGCCAAATAACTTCAGAGACCCGATTGTGGTTCGGATAGCCTTTTTTGGGTTTGAAACAATCCGTTGACGTCTTAAAGCTGTCAAAGTCGTAGAACTCACTGAGAGCTTCGTTTTGACAAGTTATGGCTCCCGTAACTCTAAACGAGCCAACAGTTATGGCCGTCCGAAGAATCGATATCCACAGGGTGCAACATCCGCGGTGCAACTTGCAACATTCTTCCAAAAAGCCAAAACAGCACCGTGCGACTTTTAGAAGTGGGTGTAGAGATTTGAAATGGAATAGTACCAGGGGGCAGCACTCTCCAAGGTAGGTAAATCGAAGACCAGCCACGGTGATCCCATTTTAACGTAAAAATTCACGTGAAGGAAAAAAGAAGGACAAAAAACTTCAGAGACCCGATTGAGGTTCGGATAGCCTTTTTTGGGTATGAAACAATCCGTTGACGGCTTACAGCTGTCAAAGCCGTAGAACTCACTGAGAGCTTCGTTTTGACTGGTTATGGCTCCCGTAACCCTAAACGAGCCAACATTTATGGCCGTCCGAAGAATCGATATCCACAGGGTGCAACATCCGAGGTGCAAGGTGCAACATTCGTCCAAAAAGCCAAAACAGAGTCGTGCGACTTTTAGAAGTGGGTGCAGGGATTTGAAATGGAACGGTACCATGGTGCACCACTCTCCAGGGTAGGTAAGTCGAAGACCAGCCACGGTGATCCCGTTTTAACGTAAAAATTCACGTGACGGAAAAAAGAAGGGCAAAAAACTTCAGAGACCCGATTGAGGTTCGGATAGCCTTTTTTGGGTATGAAACAATCCGTTTATGGCTTACAGCTGTAAAAGCCGTAGAACTCACTAAGAGCTTCGTTTTGACTGGTTATGGCTCCCGTAACTCTAAACGAGCCAACAGTTATGGCCGTCCGAAGAATCGATATCCACAAGGTGCAACATCCGCGATGCAAGGTGCAACATTCGTCCAAAAAGCCAAAACAGCGCCGTGTGACTTTTAGAAGTGGGTGCAGGGATTTGGAATGGAACAGTACCATGGTACACCACTCTCCAGGGTAGGTAAATCGAAGACCAGCCACGGTGATCCCGTTTTAACGTAAAAATTCACGTGACGGAAAAAAGAAGGCCAAAAAACTTCAGAGACCCGATTGAGGTTCGGATAGCCTTTTTTGGGTATGAAACAATCCGTTGACGGCTTACAGCCGTCAAAGCCGTAGAACTCACTGAGAGCTTCATTTTGACTAGTTATGGCTCCCGTAACTCTAAATGAGCCAACAGTTATGGCCGTCCGAAGAATCGATATCCACAGGGTGCAACATCCGCGGTGCAAGGTGCAACATTCGTCCAAAAAGCCAAAACAGCGCCGTGCGACTTTTAGAAGTGGGTGCAGGGATTTGAAATGGACCAGTACCATGGGGCAGCACTATCCATGGTAGGTAAATCGAAGATCAGCCATGGCGATCCTGTTTTAACGTAAAAATTCACGTGACGGAAAAAAGAAGGCCAAAAAACTTCAGAGACCCTATTGATGTTCGGATAGCCTTTTTTGGGTATGAAACAATCCGTTGACGGCTTACAGCCGTCAAAGCGGTAGAAATCACTGAGAGCTTCGTTTTGACTGGTTATGGCTCCCGTAACTCTAAACGAGCCAACAGTTATGACCGTCCGAAGAATCGATATCCACAGGGTGCAACATCCGCGGTGCAAGGTGCAACATTCGTCCAAAAAGCCAAAATAGCGTCGTGCGACTTTTAGAACTGGGTGCAGTGATTTGAAATGGAACAGTAAAATGGGGCTACACTCTCCAGGGTAGGTAAATCGAAGACCAGCCACGGTGATCTCGTTTTCACGTAAAACTTCACGTGACGGAAACAAGAAGGCCAAATAACTTCAGAGACCCGATTGTGGTTTGGATAGCCTTTTTTGGGTTTGAAACAATCCGTTGACGTCTTAAAGCTGCCAAAGTCGTAGAACTCACTGAGAGCTTCGTTTTGACTGGTTATGGCTCCCGTAACTCTAAACGAGCCAACAGTTATGGCCGTCCGAAGAATCGATATCCACAGGGTGCAACATTCGCGGTGCAACGTGCAACATTCGTCCAAAAAGCCAAAACAGCGCCGTGCGACTTTTAGAAGTGGGTGCAGGGATTTAAAATGGAACAGTACTATGGGGCAACACTCTCCAGGGTAGGTAAATCGAAGACCAGCCACGGTGATCTCGTTTTAACGTAAAACTTCACGTGACGGAAACAAGAAGGCCAAATAACTTCAGAGACCCAATTGTGGTTCGGATAGCCTTTTTTGGGTTTGAAACAATCCGTTGACGTCTTAAAGCTGTCAAAGTCGTAGAACTCACTGAGAGCTTCGTTTTGACAAGTTATGGCTCCCGTAACTCTAAACGAGCCAACAATTATGGCCGTCCGAAGAATCGATATCCACATGGTGCAACATCCGCGGTGCAACGTGCAACATTCGTCCAAAAAGCCAAAACAGCGCCGTGCGACTTTTAGAAGTGGGTGTAGGGATTTGAAATGGAATAGTACCAGGGGGCAGCACTCTCCAGGGTAGGTAAATCGAAGACCAGCCACGGTGATCCCATTTTAACGTAAAAATTCACGTGAAGGAAAAAAGAAGGGCAAAAAACTTCAGAGACCCGATTGAGGTTCGGATAGCCTTTTTTGGGTATGAAACAATCCGTTTATGGCTTACAGCTGTAAAAGCCGTAGAACTCACTAAGAGCTTCGTTTTGACTGGTTATGGCTCCCGTAACTCTAAACGAGCCAACAGTTATGGCCGTCCGAAGAATCGATATCCACAAGGTGCAACATCCGCGATGCAAGGTGCAACATTCGTCCAAAAAGCCAAAACAGCGCCGTGTGACTTTTAGAAGTGGGTGCAGGGATTTGGAATGGAACAGTACCATGGTACACCACTCTCCAGGGTAGGTAAATCGAAGACCAGCCACGGTGATCCCGTTTTAACGTAAAAATTCACGTGACGGAAAAAAGAAGGCCAAAAAACTTCAGAGACCCGATTGAGGTTCGGATAGCCTTTTTTGGGTATGAAACAATCCGTTGACGGCTTACAGCCGTCAAAGCCGTAGAACTCACTGAGAGCTTCATTTTGACTAGTTATGGCTCCCGTAACTCTAAACGAGCCAACAGTTATGGCCGTCCGAAGAATCGATATCCATAGGGTGCAACATCCGCGGTGCAAGGTGCAACATTCGTCCAAAAAGCCAAAACAGCGCCGTGCGACTTTTAGAAGTGGGTGCAGGGATTTGAAATGGACCAGTACCATGGGGCAGCACTATCCATGGTAGGTAAATCGAAGATCAGCCATGGTGATCCTGTTTTAACGTAAAAATTCACGTGACGGAAAAAAGAAGGCCAAAAAACTTCAGAGACCCTATTGATGTTCGGATAGCCTTTTTTGGGTATGAAACAATCCGTTGACGGCTTACAGCCGTCAAAGCGGTAGAAATCACTAAGAGCTTCGTTTTGACTGGTTATGGCTCCCGTAACTCTAAACGAGCCAACAGTTATGACCGTCCGAAGAATCGATATCCACAGGGTGCAACATCCGCGGTGCAAGGTGCAACATTCGTCCAAAAAGCCAAAATAGCGTCGTGCGACTTTTAGAACTGGGTGCAGTGATTTGAAATGGAACAGTAAAATGGGGCTACACTCTCCAGGGTAGGTAAATCGAAGACCAGCCACGGTGATCTCGTTTTAACGTAAAACTTCACGTGACGGAAACAAGAAGGCCAAATAACTTCAGAGACCCGATTGTGGTTTGGATAGCCTTTTTTGGGTTTGAAACAATCCGTTGACGTCTTAAAGCTGCCAAAGTCCTAGAACTCACTGAGAGCTTCGTTTTGACTGGTTATGGCTCCCGTAACTCTAAACGAGCCAACAGTTATGGCCGTCCGAAGAATCGATATCCACAGGGTGCAACATTCGCGGTGCAACGTGCAACATTCGTCCAAAAAGCCAAAACAGCGCCGTGCGACTTTTAGAAGTGGGTGTAGGGATTTAAAATGGAACAGTACTATGGGGCAACACTCTCCAGGGTAGGTAAATCGAAGACCAGCCACGGTGATCTCGTTTTAACGTAAAACTTCACGTGACGGAAACAAGAAGGCCAAATAACTTCAGAGACCCAATTGTGGTTCGGATAGCCTTTTTTGGGTTTGAAACAATCCGTTGACGTCTTAAAGCTGTCAAAGTCGTAGAACTCACTGAGAGCTTCGTTTTGACAAGTTATGGCTCCCGTAACTCTAAACGAGCCAACAATTATGGCCGTCCGAAGAATCGATATCCACATGGTGCAACATCCGCGGTGCAACGTGCAACATTCGTCCAAAAAGCCAAAACAGCGCCGTGCGACTTTTAGAAGTGGGTGTAGGGATTTGAAATGGAATAGTACCAGGGGGCAGCACTCTCCAGGGTAGGTAAATTGAAGACCAGCCACGGTGATCCCATTTTAACGTAAAAATTCACGTGAAGGAAAAAAGAAGGCCAAAAAACATCAGAGACCCGATTGAGGTTCGGATAGCCTTTTTTGGGTATGAAACAATCCGTTGACGGCTTACAGCTGTCAAAGCCGTAGAACTCACTGAGAGCTTCGTTTTGACTGGTTATGGCTCCCGTAACTCTAAACGAGCCAACATTTATGGCCGTCCGAAGAATCGATATCCACAGGGTGCAACATCCGAGGTGCAAGGTGCAACATTCGTCCAAAAAGCCAAAACAGCGTCGTGCGACTTTTAGAAGTGGGTGCAGGGATTCGAAATGGAACAGTACCATGGTGCACCACTCTCCAGGGTAGGTAAGTCGAAGACCAGCCACGGTGATCCCGTTTTAACGTAAAAATTCACGTGACGGAAAAAAGAAGGGCAAAAAACTTCAGAGACCCGATTGAGGTTCGGATAGCCTTTTTTGGGTATGAAACAATCCATTGATGGCTTACAGCTGTCAAAGCCGTAGAACTCACTGAGAGCTTCGTTTTGACTGGTTATGGCTCCCGTAACTCTAAACGAGCCAACAGTTATGGCTGTCCGAAGAATCGATATCCACAAGGTGCAACATCGCGATGCAAGGTGCAACATTCGTCCAAAAAGCCAAAACAGCGCCGTGTGACTTTTAGAAGTGGGTGCAGGGATTTGAAATGGAACAGTACCATGGTACACCACTCTCCAGGGTAGGTAAATCGAAGACCAGCCACGGTGATCCCGTTTTAATGTAAAAATTCACGTGACGGAAAAAAGAAGGCCAAAAAATTTCAGAGACCCGATTGAGGTTTGGATAGCCTTTTTTGGGTATGAAACAATCCGTTGACGGCTTACAGCGGTCAAAGCCGTAGAACTCACTGAGAGCTTCGTTTTGACTAGTTATGGCTCCCGTAACTCTAAACGAGCCAACAGTTATGGCCGTCCGAAGAATCGATATCCACAGGGTGCAACATCCGCGGTGCAAGGTGCAACATTCGTCCAAAAAGCCAAAATAGCGTCGTGCGACTTTTAGAACTGGGTGTAGGGATTTGAAATGGAACAGTAAAATGGGGCAACACTCTCCAGGGTAGGTAAATCGAAGACCAGCCACGGTGATCTGGTTTTAACGTAAAACATCACGTGACGGAAACAAGAAGGCCAAATAACTTCAGAGACCCGATTGTGGTTTGGATAGCCTTTTTTGGGTTTGAAACAATCCATTGACATCTTAAAGCTGTCAAAGTCGTAGAACTCACTGAGAGCTTCGTTTTGACTGGTTATGGCTCCCGTAACTCTAAACGAGCCAACAGTTATGGCCGTCCGAAGAATCGATATCCACATGGTGCAACATCCGCGGTGCAACGTGCAACATTCGTCCAAAAAGCCAAAACAGCGCCGTGCGACTTTTAGAAGTGGGTGTAGGGATTTGAAATGGAATAGTACCAGGGGGCAGCACTCTCCAGGGTAGGTAAATCGAAGACCAGCCACGGTGATCCCGTTTTAACGTAGAAATTCACGTGAAGGAAAAAAGAAGGCCAAAAAACATCAGAGACCCGATTGAGGTTCGGATAGCCTTTTTTGGGTATGAAACAATCCGTTGACGGCTTACAGCTGTCAAAGCCGTAGAACTCACTGAGAGCTTCGTTTTGACTGGTTATGGCTCCCATAACTCTAAACGAGCCAACATTTATGGCCGTCCGAAGAATCGATATCCACAGGGTGCAACATCCGAGGTGCAAGGTGCAACATTCGTCCAAAAAGCCAAAACAGCGTCGTGCGACTTTTAGAAGTGGGTGCAGGGATTCGAAATGGAACAGTACCATGGTGCACCACTCTCCAGGGTAGGTAAGTCGAAGACCAGCCACGGTGATCTCGTTTTAACGTAAAAATTCACGTGACAGAAAAAAGAAGGGCAAAAAACTTCAGAGACCCGATTGAGGTTCGGATAGCCTTTTTTGGGTATGAAACAATCCATTGATGGCTTACAGCTGTCAAAGCCGTAGAACTCACTGAGAGCTTCGTTTTGACTGGTTATGACTCCTGTAACTCTAAACGAGCCAACAGTTATGGCCGTCCGAAGAATCGATATCCACAAGGTGCAACATCGCGATGCAAGGTGCAACATTCGTCCAAAAAGCCAAAACAGCGCCGTGTGACTTTTAGAAGTGGGTGCAGGGATTTGAAATGGAACAGTACCATGGTACACCACTCTCCAGGGTAGGTAAATCGAAGACCAGCCACGGTGATCCCGTTTTAATGTAAAAATTCACGTGACGGAAAAAAGAAGGCCAAAAAATTTCAGAGACCCGATTGAGGTTTGGATAGCCTTTTTTGGGTATGAAACAATCCGTTGACGGCTTACAGCGGTCAAAGCCGTAGAACTCACTGAGAGCTTCGTTTTGACTAGTTATGGCTCCCGTAACTCTAAACGAGCCAACAGTTATGGCCGTCCGAAGAATCGATATCCACAGGGTGCAACATCCGCGGTGCAAGGTGCAACATTCGTCCAAAAAGCCAAAACAGCGCCGTGCGACTTTTAGAAGTGGGTGCAGGGATTTGAAATGGACCAGTACCATGGGGCAACACTCTCCATGTTAGGTAAATCGAAGACCAGCCATGGTGATCCTGTTTTAACGTAAAAATTCACGTGACGGAAAAAAGAAGGCCAAAAAACTTCAGAGACCCGATTGATGTTCGGATAGCCTTTTTTGGGTATGAAACAATCCGTTGATGGCTTACATCCGTCAAAGCCGTAGAACTCACTAAGAGCTTCGTTTTGACTGGTTATGCCTCCCGTAACTCTAAACGAGCCAACAGTTATGGCCGTCCGAAGAATCGATATCCACAGGGTGCAACATCCGCGGTGCAAGGTGCAACATTCGTCCAAAAAGCCAAAATAGCGTCGTGCGACTTTTAGAACTGGGTGTAGGGATTTGAAATGGAACAGTAAAATGGGGCAACACTCTCCAGGGTAGGTAAATCGAAGACCAGCCACGGTGATCTGGTTTTAACGTAAAACTTCACGTGACGGAAACAAGAAGGCCAAATAACTTTAGAGACCCGATTGTGGTTTGGATAGCCTTTTTTGGGTTTGAAACAATCCATTGACGTCTTAAAGCTGTCAAAGTCGTAGAACTCACTGAGAGCTTCGTTTTGACTGGTTATGGCTCCCGTAACTCTAAACGAGCCAACAGTTATGGCCGTCCGAAGAATCGATATCCACAGGGTGCAACATCCGCGGTGCAACGTGCAACATTCGTCCAAAAAGCCAAAACAGCGCCTGCGACTTTTAGAAGTGGGTGTAGGGATTTGAAATGGAATAGTACCAGGGGGCAGCACTCTCCAGGGTAGGTAAATCGAAGACCAGCCACGGTGATCCCGTTTTAACGTAAAAATTCACGTGAAGGAAAAAAGAAGGCCAAAAAATTTCAGAGACCCGATTGAGGTTTGGATAGCCTTTTTTGGGTATGAAACAATCCGTTGACGGCTTACAACGGTCAAAGCCGTAGAACTCACTGAGAGCTTCGTTTTGACTGGTTATGGCTCCCGTAACTCTAAACGAGCCAACATTTATGGCCGTCCGAAGAATCGATATCCACAGGGTGCAACATCCGCGGTGCAAGGTGCAACATTCGTCCAAAAAGCAAAAACAGCATCGTGCGACTTTTAGAAGTGGGTGCAGGGATTTGAAATGGAATGGTACCAGGGGGCAGCACTCTCCAGGGTAGGTAAATCGAAGACCAGCCACGGTGATCCCGTTTTAACGTAAAAATTCACGTGAAGGAAAAAAGAAGGCCAAAAAACTTCAAAGACCCGATTGAGGTTCGGATAGCCTTTTTTGGGTATGAAACAATCCGTTGACGGCTTACAGCTGTCAAAGCCGTAGAACTCACTGAGAGTTTCGTTTTGACTGGTTATGGCTCCCGTAACTCTAAACGAGCCATCATTTATGGCCGTCCGAAGAATCAAAATACACAGGGTGCAACATCCGCGGTGCAAGGTGCAACATTCGTCCAAAAAGCCAAAACAGCGCCGTGCGGCTTTTAGAAGTGGGTGCAGGGATTTGAAATGGAACAGTACCATGGTGCACCACTGTCCAGGGTAGGTAAGTCGAAGACCAGCCACGGTGATCCCGTTTTAACGTAAAACTTCACGTGACGGAAACAAGAAGGGCAAAAAACTTCAGAGACCCGATTGAGGTTCGGATAGCCTTTTTTGGGTATGAAACAATCCGTTGACGGCTTACAGCTGTCAAAGCCGTAGAACTCACTGAGAGCTTCGTTTTTACTGGTTATGGATCCCGTAACTCTAAACGAGCCTACAGTTATGGCCGTCCGAAGAATCGATATCCACAGGGTGCAACATCCGCGGTGCAACGTACAACATTCGTCCAAAAAGCCAAAACAGCGCCGTGCGAATTTTAGAAGTGGGTGTAAAGATTTGAAATGGAACAGTACCATGGGGCAGCACTCTCCAGGGTAGGTAAATCGAAGACCAGCCACGGTGATCCCGTTATAACAAAAAGATTCACGTGACGGAAAAAAGAAGGCCAAAAAACTTCAGAGACCCGATTGAGGTTCGGATAGCCTTTTTTGGGTATAAAACAATCCGTTGACGGCTTACAGCCATCAAAGCCATAGAACTCACTGAGAGCTTCGTTTTGACTGGTTATGGCTCCTGTAACTCTAAACGAGCCAACAGTTATGGCCGTCCGAAGAATCGATATCCACAGGGTGCAACATCCGCGGTGCAAGGTGCAACATTCGTCCAAAAAGCCAAAACAGCGTCGTGCGACTTTAAGAAGTGGGTGCAGGGATTTGAAATGGAACAGTACCATGGTGCACCACTCTCCATGGTAGGTAAGTCGAAGACCAGCCACGGTGATCCCGTTTTAACGTAAAAATTCACGTGATGGAAAAAAGAAGGCCAAAAAACTTCAGAGACCCGATTGAGGTTCGGATAGCATTTTTTGGGTATGAAACAATCCGTTGACGGCTTACAGCTGTCAAAGCCGTAGAAATCACTGAGTGCTTCGTTTTGACTGGTTATGGCTCCCGTAACTCTAAACGAGCCAACCGTTATGGTCGTCCGAAGAATCGATATCCACAGGGTGCAACATCCGCGATGCAAGGTGCAACATTCGTCCAAAAAGCCAAAACAGCATCGTGCGACTTTTAGAAGTGGGTGCAGGGATTTGAAATGGAACAGTACCATGGTGCACCACTCTCCAGGGTAGGTAAGTCGAAGACCAGCCACGGTGATCCCGTTTTAACGTAAAAATTCACGTGATGGAAAAAAGAAGGCCAAAAAACTTCAGAGACCCGATTGAGGTTCGGATAGCCTTTTTTGTGTATGAAACAATCCGTTGACGGCTTACAGCCGTCAAAGCCGTAGAACTCACTGAGTGCTTAGTTTTGACTGGTTATGGCTCCCGTAACTCTAAACGAGCCAACAATTATGGCCGTCCAAAGAATCGATATCCACAGGGTGCAACATCCGCGGTGCAAGGTGCAACATTCGTCCAAAAAGCCAAAACAGCGCCGTGCAACTTTAAGAAGTGGGTGCAGGGATTTGAAATGGAACAGTACCATGGTGCACCACTCTCCAGGGTAGGTAAGTCGAAGACCAGCCACGGTGATCCCGTTTTAACGTAAAAATTCACGTGACGGAAAAAAGAAGGCCAAAAAACTTCAGAGACCCGATTGAGGTTCGGATAGGCTTTTTTGGGTATAAAACAATCCGTTGACGGCTTACAACCGTCAAAGCCGTAGAACTCACTGAGAGCTTCGTTTTGACTGGTTATGGCTCCCGTAACTCTAAACGAGCCAACAATTATGGCCGTCCGAAGAATCGATATCCACAGGGTGCAACATCCGCGGTGCAAGGTGCAACATTCGTCCAAAAAGCCAAAACAGCGCCGTGCGACTTTTAGAAGTGGGTGCAGGGATTTGAAATGGAACAGTACCATGGTGCACCACTCTCCAGGGTAGGTAAGTCGAAGACCAGCCACGGTGATCCCGTTTTAACGTAAAAATTCACGTGACGGAAAAAAGAAGGCAAAAAAACTTCAGAGTCCCGATTGTGGTTCGGATATCCTTTTTTGGGTATGAAACAATCCGTTGACGGTTTACAGCTGTCAAAGCCGTAGAACTCACTGAAAGCTTCGTTTTGACTGGTTATGGCTCCCGTAACTCTAAACGAGCCAACAGTTATGGCCGTCCGAAGAATCGATATCAACAGGGTGCAACATCCGCGGTGCAAGGTGCAACATTCGTCCAAAAAGCCAAAATAGCATCGTGCGACTTTTAGAAGTGGGTGCAGGGATTTGAAATGGAACAGTACCATGGTGCACCACTCTCCAGGGTAGGTAAGTCGAAGACCAGCCACGGTGATCCCGTTTTAACGTAAAAATTCACGTGACGGAAACAAGAAGGCCAAAAAACTTCAGAGACCCGATTGTGGTTCGGATAGCCTTTTTTGGGTATGAAACAATCCGTTGATGGCTTACAGCTGTCAAAGCCGTAGAACTCACTGAGAGCTTCGTTTTGACTGGTTATGGCTCCCGTAACTCTAAACGAGCCAACAGTTATGGCCGTCCGAAGAATCGATATCCACAGGGTGCAACATCCGCGGTGCAACGTGCAACATTCGTCCAAAAAGCCAAAACAGCGGCGTGCGTCTTTTAGAAGTGGGTGTAAAGATTTGAAATGGAACAGTACCATGGGGCAGCACTCTCCAGGGTAGGTAAATCGAAGACCAGCCACGGTGATCCCGTTTTAACGAAAAAATTCACGTGATGGAAAAAAGAAGGCAAAAAAAGTTCAGAGACCCGATTGAGGTTCGGATAGCCTTTTTTGGGTAAAAAACAATCCGTTGACGGCTTACAACCATCGAAGCCATAGAACTCACTGAGAGCTTTGTTTTGACTGGTTATGGCTCCCGTAACTCTAAATGAGCCAACAGTTATGGCCGTCCGAAGAATCGATATCCACAGGGTGCAACATCTGCGGTGCAAGGTGCAACATTCGTCCAAAAAGAAAAAACAGCGCCGTGCGTCTTTTAGAAGTGGGTGCAGGGATTTGAAATGGAACAGTACCATGGTGCACCACTCTCCAGGGTAGGTAAGACAAGGACCAGCCACTTTGATCCCGTTTTAACGTAAAAATTCACGTGACGGAAAAAAGAAGGCCAAAAAACTTCAGAGACCCGATTGACGTTCGGATAGCCTTTTTTGGGTATGAAACAATCCGTTGACGGCTTACAGCTGTCAAAGCCGTAGAAATCACTGAGTGCTTCGTTTTGACTGGTTATGGCTCCCGTAACTCTAAACGAGCCAACAGTTATGGTCGTCCGAAGAATCGATATCCACAGGGTGCAACATCCGCGGTGCAAGGTGCAACATTCGTCCAAAAAGCCAAAACAGCGTCGTGCGACTTTTAGAAGTGGGTGTAGGGATTTGAAATGGAACAGTACCATGGTGCACCACTCTCCAGGGTAGGTAAGTCGAAGACCAGCCACGGTGATCCCGTTTTAACGTAAAAATTCACGTGACGGAAAAAAGAAGGCCAAAAAACTTCAGAGACCCGATTGAGGTTCGGATAGCCTTTTTTGTGTATGAAACAATCCGTTGACGGCTTACAGCCGTCAAAGCCATAGAACTCATTGAGAGCTTAGTTTTGACTGGTTATGGCTCCCGTAACTCTAAACGAGCCAACAGTTATGGCCGTCCGAAGAATCGATATCTACAGGGTGCAACATCCGCGGTGCAAGGTGCAACATTCGTCCAAAAAGCCAAAATAGCGTCGTGCGACTTTTAGAACTGGGTGTAGGGATTTGAAATGGAACAGTAAAATGGGGCAACACTCTCCAGGGTAGGTAAATCGAAGACCAGCCACGGTGATCCCGTTTTAACGTAAAACTTCACGTGACGGAAAAAAGAAGGCCAAAAAACTACAAAGTCCCGATTGTGGTTCGGATAGCCTTTTTTGGGTATGAAACAATCCGTTGACGGCTTACAGCTGTCAAAGCCGTAGAACTCACTGAGAGATTCGATTTGACTGGTTATGGCTCCCGTAACTCTAAACGAGCCAACAGTTATGGCCGTCCGAAGAATCGATATCCACAGGGTGCAACATCCGCGGTGCAAGGTGCAACATTCGTCCAAAAAGCCAAAATAGCGCCGTGCGACTTTTAGAAGTGGGTGCAGGGATTTGAAATGGAACAGTACCATGGTGCACCACTATCCAGGGTAGGTAAATCGAAGACCAGCCACGGTGATCCCGTTTTAACGTAAAAATTCACGTGATGGAAACAAGAAGGCCAAAAAACTTCAAAGACCCGATTGAGGTTCGGATAGCCTTTTTTGGGTAAAAAACAATCCGTTGACGGCTTACAGCCGTCAAAGCCGTAGAACTCACTAAGAGCTTCGTTTTGACTGGTTATGGCTCCCGTAACTCTAAACGAGCCAACAGTTATGGCCGTCCGAAGAATCGATATCCACAGGGTGCAACATCCGCGGTGCAAGGTGCAACATTCGTCCAAAAAGCCAAAACAGCGCCGTGCGTCTTTTAGAAGTAGGTGCAGGGATTTGAAATGGAACAGTACCATGGTGCACCACTCTCTAGGGTAGGTAAGTCGAAGACCAGCCACGGTGTTCCCGTTTTAACGTAAAAATTCACGTGACGGAAAAAAGAAGGCCAAAAAACATCAGAGACCCGATTGAGGTTCGGATAGCCTTTTTTGGGTATGAAACAATCCATTGACGGTTTACAGCTGTCAAAGCCGTAGAAATCACTGAGTGCTTCGTTTTGACTGGTTATGGCTCCCGTAACTCTAAACGAGCCAACAGTTATGGTCGTCCGAAGAATCGATATCCACAGGGTGCAACATCTGCGGTGCAAGGTGCAACATTCGTCCAAAAAGCCAAAACAGCGTCGTGCGACTTTTAGAAGTGGGTGCAGGGATTTGAAATGGAACAGTACCATGGTGCACCACTCTCCAGGGTAGGTAAGTCGAAGACCAGCCACGGTGATCCCGTTTTAACGTAAAAATTCACGTGACGGAAAAAAGAAGGCCAAAAAACTTCAGAGACCCGATTGAGGTTCGGATAGCCTTTTTTGTGTATGAAACAATCCGTTGACGGCTTACAGCCATCAAAGCCGTAGAACTCACTGAGAGCTTAGTTTTGACTGGTTATGGCTCCCGTAACTCTAAACGAGCAAACAATTATGGCCGTCCGAAGAATCGATATCCACAGGGTGCAACATCCACGGTGCAAGGTGCAACATTCGTCCAAAAAGCCAAAACAGCGCCGTGCGACTTTTAGAAGTCGGTGTAGGGATTTGAAATGGAATACTACCAAGGGGAAGCACTCTCCAGGGTAGGTAAATCGAAGACCAGCCACGGTGATCCCGTTTTAACGTAAATATTCACGTGAAGGAAAAAAGAAGGCCAAAAAACTTCAGAGACCCGATTGAGGTTCGGATTCCCTTTATTGGGTATGAAACAATCCGTTGACGGCTTACAGCTGTCAAAGCCGTAGAGCTCACTGAGAGCTTCGTTTTGACTGTTTATGTCTCCCGTAACTCTAACGAGCCAACATTTATGGCCGTCCGAAGAATCGATATCCACAGGGTGCAACATCCGCGGTGCAAGGTGCAACATTCGTCCAAAAAGCCAAAACAACGTCGTGCGACTTTTAGAAGTGGGTGCAGGGATTTGAAATGGAACAGTACCATGGTGCACCACTCTCCAGGGTAGGTAAGTCGAAGACCAGCCACGGTGATCCCGTTTTAACGAAAAAATTCACGTGACGGAAAAAAGAAGGCCAAAAAACTTCAGAGACCCGATAGAGGTTCGGATAGCCTTTTTTGGGTATGAAACAATCCGTTGACGGCTTACAGCCGTCAAAGCCGTAGAACTCACTAAGAGCTTCGTTTTGACTGGTTATGGCTCCCGTAACTATAAACGAGCCAACAGTTATGGCCGTCCGAAGAATCGATATCCATAGGGTGCAACATCCGCGGTGCAACGAGCAACATTCGTCCAAAAAGCCAAAACAGCGCCGTGCGTCTTTTAGAAGTGGGTGTAAAGATTTGAAATGGAACAGTACCATGGGGCAGCACTCTCCAGGGTAGGTAAATCGAAGACCAACCATGGTGATCCCGTTTTAACGTAAAAATTCACGTGACGGAAAAAAGAAGGCCAAAAAACTTCAGAGACCCGATTGATGTTCGGATAGCCTTTTTTCGGTATGAAACAATCCGTTGACGGCTTACAGCCGTCAAAGCCGTAGAACTCACTGAGGGCTTCGTTTTGACTGGTTATGGCTCCCATAACTCTAAACAAGCCAACAGTTATGGCCGTCCGAAGAATCGATATCCACAGGGTGCAACATCCGCGGTTCAAGGTGCAACATTCGTCCAAAAAGCAAAAACAGCGCCGTGCGACTTTTAGAAGTGGGTGCAGGGATTTGAAATGGAACAGTACCATGGTGCACCACTCTCCAGGGTAGGTAAGTCGAAGAACAGCCACAGTGATCCCGTTTTAACGTAAAAATTCTCGTGACGGAAAAAAGAAGTCCAAAAAACTTCACAGACCCGATTGAGGTTCGGATAGCCTTTTTTGGGTATGAAACAATCTGTTGACGGCTTACAGCCGTAGAACTCACTGAGAGCTTCGTTTTGACTAGTTATGGCTCCCGAACTCTAAACGAGCCAAAAGTTATGGCCGTCCGAAGAATCGATATCCACAGGGTGCAACATCCGCGGTGCAAGGTGCAACATTCGTCCAAAAAGCCAAAACATCGCCGTGCAACTTTTAGAAGTGGGTGCAGGGATTTGAAATGGAACAGTACCATGGTGCACCACTCTCCAAGGTAGGTAAGTCGAAGACCAACCACGGTGATCCCGTTTTAACGTAAAAATTCACGTGAAGGAAAAAAGAAGGCCAAAAAACTTCAGAGACCCGATTGAGGTTTGGATAGCCTTTTTTGGGTATGAAATAATTCGTTGACGGCTTACAGCTGTCAAAGCCATAGAACTCACTGAGAGCTTCGTTTTGACTGGTTATGGCTCCCGTAACTCTAAACGAGCCAACAGTTACGGTCGTCCGAAGAATCGATATCCACAGGGTGCAACATCCGCGGTGCAAGGTGCAACATTCGTCCAAAAAGCCAAAACAGCGCCGTGCGACTTTTAGAAGTGGGTGCAGGGATTTGAAATGAAACAGTACCATGTTGCACCACTCTCCAGGTTAGGTAAATTGAAGACCAGCCACGGTGATCCCCTTTTAACGTAAAAATTCACGTGACGGAAAAAAGAAGGCCAAAAAACTTCAGAGACCCGATTGAGGTTCGGATAGCCTTTTTTGGGTATGATACAATCCGTTGACGGCTTACAGCCGTCAAAGCCGTAGAACTCGCTGAGAGCTTCGTTTTGATAGTTATGACTCTCGTAACTCTAAACGAGCCAACAGTTATGGCCGTCCGAAGAATCGATATCCACAGGGTGCAACATCCGCGGTGCAAGGTGCAACATTCGTCCAAAAAGCCAAAACAGCGCCGTGCGACTTTTAGAAGTGGGTGCAGGGATTTGAAATGGACCTGTACCATGGGGCAGCACTCTCCATGGTAGGTAAATCGAAGACCAGCCATGGTGATCCCGTTTTAACGTAAAAATTCACGTGACGGAAAAAAGAAGGCCAAAAAACTTCAGAGTCCCGATTGTGGTTCGGATAGCCTTTTTTCGGTATGAAATAATCCGTTGACGGCTTACAGCCGTCAAAGCCGTAGAACTCACTGAGAGCTTCGTTTTGATTGGTTATGGCTTTCGTAACTCTAAACGAGCCAATAGTGCCGTCCGAAGAATCGATATCCACAGGGTGCAACATCCGCGGTGCAACGTGCAACATTCGTCCAAAAAGCCAAAACAACGTCGTGCGACTTTTAGAAGTGGGTGTAGGGATTTGAAATGGAACAGTACCAGGGGGCAGCACTCTCCAGGGTAGGTAAACCGAAGACCAGCCACGGTGATCCCGTTTTAACGTAAAAATTCACGTGAAGGAAAAAAGAAGGCCAAAAAACTTCAGAGACCTGATTGAGGTTCAGATAACCTTTTTTGGGTATAAAACAATCCGTTGACGGCTTACAGCTGTCAAAGCCGTAGAACTCACTGAGAGCTTCGTTTTGACTGGTTATGGCTCCCGTAACTCTAAACGAGCCAACATTTATGGCCGTCCGAAGAATCGATATCCACAGGGTGCAACATCCACGGTGCAAGGTGCAACATTCGTCCAAAAAGCCAAAACAACATCGTGCGACTTTTAGAAGTGGGTGCAGGGATTTGAAATGGAACAGTACCATGGTGCACCACTCTCCAGGGTAGGTAAGTCGAAGACCAGCCATGGTGATCCCGTTTTAACGTAAAAATTCACGTGACAGAAAAAAGAAGGCCAAAAAACATCAGAGACCCGATTGAGGTTCGGATATCCTTTTTTGGGTATGAAACAATCTGTTGATGGCTTACATCTGTCAAAGCTGTAGAACTCACTGAGAGCTTCGTTTTGACTGGTTATGGCTCCTATTATCCCGCCTTTTGGCAAGGCCGTGACACCAAGGACTTGACTAGAAACTAGTGACAGATTGTCTCGGAGGCCAGCTACGCGCAAGGGTCGCTATGGATATCGATGAATTTTGTTCAAGTCCGGATCGGGCTACAATTGATAAGACATGACAAGTAGAGTCTTGAGAACCAATGTTCCAAATCTCGGGTCAATCCGATTTCGTACACTCAAGATGTCACCAACGGAAAATGGAGGAGACAGCCTTGTATTCGAATCCGTAGAAGGCCCTATGTTCGAATCGATGAGGTAGGAATGCTATTCAAATCCATCAGAGCAGGACCCATTCGAATCCATCAAGGTCGACTCCATCATCCTCGTATCCATTAAGTTTTACGTGCTTCGTATCCAACGTGGAAGCCTTCCTTCGAATCCATCTTTTTGCCTGGCTTTGACTCCATCCAGCGAACCCGATAGTTCGAATCCATTGAGCATCCCTTCCTTCGAATCCGCAAAGGCTAGTCGCTTCGACTCCATCAAGCGAACCCGATAGTTCGAATCCATTGAGTATCCCTTCCTTCGAATCCGCAAAGGCTAGTCGCTTCGACTCCATCCGATAAACTGCCTTCGAGTCCACCCTGTTGGAATTAGTTCGAATCGATCCGCAGTGGCATATCTGGATTGATTCGACCAAGCACCAATTCCATCGATTCGAAGAAACGTGTCTACGAATCGATTGCCTTGAATCTGCCAAGTCCACCTAGCTGAAACCACGGGTTCGACTCAGTAAAACTCGGAGAAAAAGGAGGGTTGACCCGAAGCACGCACACCACGTCATTGCCTTCACGTACGAGAAGGTGGAGTCGACCCTATGGATTCGAAGGTTTCGATTCGAGCGACTCCAGAAAGCGAAAATCTTCAACTTGAATCGATCATAACTCGAGTTCTACAAGTCCAAATGTCATGAAATTTTCACAGAAGCTTAAGCACATGAGGAAGAATGTTCACTCCAAATTTCAGCTCGATTGGATGATTTCTTGATCGATTCGAACCAAGGGTCGAATCGATCCCAAAGTGGGCCCGGATCTCCAGATTTCGGCCATGTGGGCCCCCTGACGTACCAGAACTGGTCTCCCCTCATTTTAGGCGAAATATCAGCCTCCTACACCTATAAATAGAGCCCCTAGTCATTCAGAAAAGGGGTCGGAGAATTCTAAGTACTGAAGAGCGCCCAGATTCTGCCAGATCTACTCCAGAACACCACCGCTGCTTAAGACTGAGACTTAACTTAGAAATTCAGTTGTATTACATTATATACTACTGTAACCTTCAAGTATCGAGCAATAAAATCATCAAACTTCACAGTGGACGTAGGCAAAACGCCGAACCACTCTAAATCGCTTGTCTTTGCAATTTACTTTCTGTTATTTGGAGTTTTTGTTAGATAATCCATAGTTTTAATTTTCATTCTTTACTTTTATCTCTTCAAAAACTTTCGAAGAGTGTTGTGCCCTTTTTTGGTACAAACACTTTGGTGCTTTCACTGAGAAAAAACCAGCTTTTTTCTCCTGCTCCTTGGATCTACGGTCGATACCGGATTGCATAAATCCAAGAGGAAGATCCAGATCTCTAATTCATCGTCCTTCCATTCTATTCAGATTTGCATAAAGTCTAGGAAAAGGATTCATCATTAAAAATGGTTAGCACAAGAACCACTTCTACAACTGCTGGACAGGATGGTAGGGAAGGATAGAATCCTACTCAACAGCAGCCATCCAACCAAGACAACACTGCCCATTCAGATCCGTCTGGGGAAGTCACTAGACAAGAATTCTATGTGTTGCTTCAAGAGTTGACTCAGAGTCGGCAACAATTGGCCGAACAGTTGCGTGCTAATATTGAATTGACAAACCAACTGAACCGCCAGGGCCGTAGGAGGTCCAGAAGGGATGATGTTTCCCGCTCATCCACTGAAAGTTCTGCCTCATCTGACTATCATCATAGATCTACCCGTCCCCGATTGGACGGAAGTCATGCTCAAGCTGCTGGATATCAACCCGCCCTGACTGTCGGATAGTTGAGGGTAGGACCGTCAACCAGCTTCCAGGCTGGGCCATCAGCACGAGGTGGTCGTACTCCACAATATACTACGGACAATCATGTCACAGCTGCCACAGTAGAAACAAGGGTTGATACCCGACATCTTCCAGATTCAAGCAATCAACAGCAGGGACATACTTCTGAACCATACGGCCCGGAAGATGCTGAGCCAAGGAGGCGAAACTTGGACCGTCGACAGCGCCCGGTCCAAACTCGCACTGTGGAACCCGACCACACCTTAGCTCAGCATGCTCAAAATGTAGCAATGCCAGACATCTCGACTATGATACGTCAGATGATCCGCGAAATCCAAGATCTTACCAACGACGATTGGGGGATTTCTCGGAGTCATACTCCTTTCACGGACGAGATACTATACGCTGAACCTCCTCGGCGATTCAGAATGCCAACTCTCCCTATGTACGAAGGAAATTATGATCCCAATCAGCACATATTGAAATATGAATGGTCAATGAGCGCCGCAAGGGCCGACGATGCAGTGAAATGTCGAAGTTTCCCCATCTCACTGGGAGGAATTGCTACAATGTGGTTTACAAGATTACCTCCAAGATCTATCTCTACATTTGACCAATTGACTAAGAAATTTGTTGAACAATTTCGCATGCATGTCGCTAGACCCAAAGATGTTAACACCCTGTCCAGTGTTACCCAAGCTCGTGGGGAAACACTAAGGCGTTACTTGGAGAGATTCCATGCGGCATGTGTGGAAATTAGTAATCCCAACGACAACTCGATTTTAATGGCATTGACAAAGGGAATTGATCCTGATTCCGAATTTGGAAACTGGTTAGCCGGAAAACCACCCGCATCGTTGGACTGTTTCTACTCCAAAGCCGCTCAATTCTTACGGCAAGAGGACGCGAAACTGTCTAGGAAGCAGGACGATGCGAAGCCCGGAAATGAGGGAATACAGAGCAATGTAGCAGTTAAACAGTCCGGTGACAATTCCGGAAAAGTTCAGTTAAACATACAGAACAAACAAACTCAGCCAAGAGGTAGCAATGGTCAAAATAAGAAGAGAGATCCGAATCCAGGCCCACGGCGTAGGGCTCCGATGTTCGAAAGTTATACACCATTAAACACATCGCTGGAAAATGTGTACCTACAAACTTGCAACACTGAACAGTATAAGAAACCCGCTGCGAAGCGGTCATCAGAGAGGCAGATTCAGACAGGAAAGTTTTGTAGGTTTCATGAGAGTTATGGCCACAATACTAATGACTGTCGTCATTTGCAGGATCTCATAGAAAAGTTGATCAGGGAAAGAAAGTTAGATCAATTCGTGCGGGCACCGCAGTCTGGTGGTGCGGGCCCATCAAACCCAAACCGTGCGCAAGACCAAGAAAGACAAGAGGAACCCGCTCGTACAGGCGGGAGGCTAGTTATCAATACCATAAGTGGTGGTCCTCATCCAGCGGACAGGAGCTGGAGGGAAATGGAGTCGTATGCTAGCTCTATCAGGCATGCGAGCTTCGAATGCTGCAGTAATTGTGAGGATGGAACTCCGGCTAAGCAACAAAAAACGATGTCTGACGATATCATATTTAGAAGCAGAGATGCTGACAAAATCGAAGCCCCAACAATTGACCCATTGGTCATATCTTCCCAGGTTGGTCCTGCTTGGATGAAGAGGATCCTGGTTGACAGTGGGAGTTCTGTAAACATTCTATTCAAACGAGCTTATGATTTAATGAAGATGGAAGCAAAGGACTTGAAACCCTGCCAATCTCGAGTTCACGGCTTCAATGGGAGTGCAACAATACCCACTGGGATAGTGGAACTACCAGTAGAACTGGGAATTGGGGAACACAGGAGAGTCCGACTGCTGCAATTCGTTGTTCTTGACATTGCTTCACCGTACAATGCATTCCTGGGTCGACCAGCCCTTGCTGAATTCAGGACAGCCATTGCCCCGTGGTGTTTGACTTTAAAATTCCCATCTGACCATGGTATAGGAATCGTTCAAGGAGATCATGCAGCAGGAAGAGCCTGTTATGTTGCTGAGTTGCGTGAGGCACAGAAGAAGGAGAAAGGAAAGGGCGTAGAGGAATCTCTCTGCGTCCGTTTTACTGATAATTGACAACTAGCGCCTGGGCCCCGGCCTGGGCACCACTACCAATTCCTTAAAGATCTTGACCCTAGAGATAACGAAGATAAAGATGAAGTCAAAGAGAATCAAGCATCTCCAGCCGAACTGACTGTGGACGTCCCAGTCAGTGAGGATGACGACTCAAAAGTACTAAAAGTTGGATCTCAACTGGGAAAACAGATACAACAGGAACTGGTTGAATTTCTTCAAGCAAATCTCGATGTCTTTGCCTGGACGCACTCTGACATATGCGGAATATCACCGAACATTGCAAGTCACTCCTTGAATATTGATCCGCGACATGTTCCAGTCAAGCAAAAGAGGCATGGTATGGATCCAGAGAGATCTGCCGCCCTTAAAGAAGAAATTGACAAGTTGCAATCAAATGGTTTCATTTGAGATGCTCTATACCCGGAGTGGGTGTCAAATCTGGTAATGGTTCGAAAACCGAATGGGAAATGGAGAACTTGTGTCGACTACTCCGACTTAAACAAAGCTTGTCCAAAAGATAGTTTTCCACTTCCTCGAATTGACCAACTCGTAGACTCAACTGCAGGCCATGAATTGTTATCCTTTATGGATGCTTATTCCGGTTATAATCAAATACCTATGCATCTACCCGATCAAGAACATACCAGTTTCGTGACCGATCTGGGACTCTACTGTTACAAAGTCATGCCTTTTGGTTTAAAGAATGCCGGAGCAACTTACCAACGCTTGGTTAATCGAATGTTCGCTGACCAGATTGGGAAGACCATGGAAGTTTATGTGGATGACATGTTAGTTAAGTCCCGATTTTCCACAGATCACGTCAGGGATCTAGATTCAATGTTCCGCATCTTACGTGAATATGGAATGAAGCTTAACCCGTTGAAGTGCCACTTTGGCGTTGCATCCGGAAAGTTTCTCGGTTTCATCGTCAATGCTCGTGGGATAGAGGCAAACCCCGAAAAGATCTGGGCAATATGGAATTTGCAAACTCCAAGGACCATAAAGCAAGTCCAGAGTCTCAACGGGAAGGTAGCAGCGCTAAGCAGGTTCATTTCAAAATCCACTGATAAATGCATTACTTTCTTTGATCTATTCCGGAAGGAAAAACAAAACTTTGAATGGACCATGGAATGTGAAGGCGCATTCCGATCGCTGGTTCAGCATCTCTCTACACCACCGATCTTGTCAAAACCGATTGATCACGAACAATTATACCTTTATCTGGCTGTATCAGAGCATGCGATCAGTGCGGCTCTGGTCCGAGAAGAGGATCGAGTGCAGAAACCGGTCTACTATGTTAGTAAACGATTGACCAGAGCTGAAAGAAATTACCCCAGGTTGGAGAAACTGGCTTATTGCTTGTTCATTGCCTCAAGAAAGCTTCGTCCTTATTTCCAAGCTCATCCGCTTACTGACCGATCAGCCGTTACGACAGGTCCTCACACGGCCTGAGACGTCTGGAAGGTTACTCAAGTGGAATATCGAACTGAGTCAATTTGACATTACTTATGCTCCGCGGAGAGCCATTCAAGGGCAAGTCCTGCTTGGAAAGGGTGGACAATTAGCTAGAGCGGCGGGCGCTGTAGCGAAACTGATCGCAAAAGAGATTCTTGAAACCAAAGGTCCCTAGGCGCGTAAATACCCCAGTATATAGGCCCTTTTTTTCGAAAGTGAAGATTTCAGTAGTTACTCAGCATCAAGAAACTATTGGTACATTGTTGAATCAAAATAAGGCTTTGATAATTTGGCCGACTTCATAGCTGAATTTACTGTTCCAGACGACTTGCCCGAAACCAGCGAATCTCTTGAATATGTTTGGAAACTTTATACAGACGGTGCATCAAACGATCGGTGTTCGGGCGCTGGTGTTGTACTAGAAACCCCCGAAGGTCGATCCATATGTTATGCTTTGAAGTTTGATTTTCACGCAACCAACAATGAAGCCGAATATGAAGCTCTATTGACTGGGTTAAAGCTTGCCAGAGATATGAGAATTATCGCTATAGAAATTTATTGTGATTCACAGTTGGTTGTGTGCCAGGTACAGGGAGAATATCAAGCGAGAGACCGGAGGTTAGCTGCTTGCTTGGTTCGAGTTCTAGAAATACTGGATCAATTTGATTATTACGCCATTTACTATATACCTCGAGATCACAATCAAAAGGCCGACTCCTTGGCAAAGCTGGCCAGCACAGGTGAAGCACAGCAAATGGGACTTGTCTCGGTCGAAACTTTGTCCTTCACAAGCATCGATCAAATAAAAACGAATGATGTGTTGGAAACCTCTCCCAGCAGAGAATCATGGATGACTCCGTATCGAAATTATATGGAGAATGGGATATTGCCTGAGCACCGAAATGAGAAAAGGCAAGTTCTACGAAAAGCTTCGCGGTTCATCATTCAGGACGGGATCATGTATAGAAAAGGTTATTCTGTTCCACTCCTCCGGTGTATCGCTCACGACGAAGTCAAACGAGTGTTACATGACGTGCATGAAGGAGAATGTGGCGATCACACCAGTGGACAAGCGCTTGCTAAGAAAATACTCCGATATGGATATTACTGGCCGACAGTGAACCGAGATGCAGCCAATTATGCCAAAAAGTGCGACAAGTGCCAGAAACACGCTCGAATTCCAAGAGCCCCACCTACCGAGAGAACTCAAATGGTCAGTCCCTGGCCGTTCGCTATGTGGGGTATCGATATCATCGGCGCTTTACCTCTAGCAAGAGGTGGTGCGAAGTATGCCATCGTCGCGGTTGACTAATTCACGAAATGGGCCGAGGCCGAAGCTCTCGCAACGATTACGTCGAAGAAAGTAATAAACTTTGTAGTCCGCAATATCATTTGTCGATTTGGACTCCCGCATACCATCATCACCGATAATGGGACCCAATTCGAAAGTTCGGAGTTCAAGAATTTCTGCCAACGATTTCATATTCATAAAAAGTTCTCTGCAGTCACACATCCACAAGCAAACGGTCAGGTCGAAGCTGTTAACAAAGTTATCAAATCCATCTTAAAGAAACGACTGGAAAAGGCTGGGGGCAAATGGGTCGATGAACTTCCTATGGCATTATGGGCTTATCGAACAACTCACAAGACCGCAACTGGACACACCCCATTTTCCATATCCTATGGCTCGGAGGCCGTTATTCCAGTTGAGACAGAAGTATTTTCTCACCGCGTAACTTATTACGATCCAAAAACAAATGCTATATTACTCGCTGAATCTTTGGATCTGTTGGACGAGAAATGGGAAGAAGCTGATTTGAGGGCGGCCGCATACCGAAGTCGGGTCGCCCGGTTATATAACACTAAAGTTCGACCCCGAACCTTTGAACTCGGTGATCTTGTCCTCAAGAGAATCTACCCGGTTCCTTCACTCATGAAACCAAATTGGGAAGGACCGTATGTGATTACACAAAGACTTGGGGATGGCACATTCAAACTATCAACCGTGGACGGTCTAGTTTTACCAAGGGCCTGGAACAGCGAGAGTCTCCGTCGCTACTACATATGACAGGCCTTATTTATTTCATTATGTTTTTTATTCAACAATTTACTTTTGCATTTCGAAAATAGAATTTGTATTAAGGCAACTGATTTGCCATATTTTCTTATTTCAGCAATAAAATGCCATCTCTTCGAGCCAGAGCTGTGATTCATTAAATACAATGTACAACATCACGATGCACGAAGAGCTAAATTCCATCACACAGTGGAATTTATTCAAGTAGGGAGTGGCTGTGAAGCAATCAACCACTCACTAAATGAAACCCAAGCTCGGGGGCAAGCCATCACGTCAGGCCAAGAAATGGGTTGATACACGACAACCCTTCACTTAACTCCGTACTCCCAGAGTGCGAGGCGGAGTATAAACATTTAACTTAACTCCGTACTCCCAGAGTTCGAGGCGGAGTATAAACATTTTCCTAACTCCGTACTCCCAGAGTGCGAGGCAGAGTATAAACATTTACAAAATCCCAGAGTACTCCGAGAGCGCGAGCTGGGTACAAACATTTTTCTAACTCCATACTCCCAGAGCACGAGGCGGAGTATAAGCATTTTCTTAACTCCGTACTCCCAGAGCGCGAGGCGGAGTATAAACATTCATTCAACTCCGTACTCCCAGAGTGCGAGGCGGAGTATAAACATTTACAAAATCCCAGAGTACTCCGAGAGCGCGAGCTGGGTACAAACATTTTCCTAACTCCGTACTCCCAGAGCGCGAGGCGGAGTATAAACATTTTCTTAACTCCGTACTCCCAGAGCGCGAGGCGGAGTATAAACATTCATTCAACTCCATACTCCCAGAGCGCGAGGCGGAGTATAAACATTTTCTTAACTCCGTACTCCCAGAGCGCGAGGCGGAGCATAAACATTCATTCAACTCCGTACTCCCAGAGCGCGAGACGGAGTATAAACATACGTCAACTCCACGCTTATCCCCAATACTGGGGGCAGAACCATAACACATAACAAGTTGAAGACAGAAAGGGAATAAATTTTCATTTCCACTATCAACAAAAAGAATCTGATTACAAAGTGTTTAAAAAAAATTCTGCTAGTGGGAGCCGAATCCACATCTATACACGGCTATAGAAAAATCAACAAAATGCTACCCTATGCAACAGAGATTTAGAGAAAGAGTTCAATCTTTCGTCTTCCTTATCTTCTTCTTCGAGGTAGCTCCACCAGATCCGCTGCCTGATTTTCTCCTTACCCGCTTACTCTTTTCAGGCTTGCCCTCCGGCAGTGATATAATGTCAACGTCTTCCTCAGAACTGGAGGCGACGGAAATTCTTCTAGGAGGTCGAGCTGGAGGCATCGGAGTAGTAGCATGAGGAGGGACAGGAGCAGTTTCAATCACTACAGTACCACCCGGTGAAATCACCATTAACGGGGCAGGCCCGGGCGGATTCATACCAGCATTCCCTGCTGCCATCTCGGCATCAATCTCAGCAATAATGTCATCCTCACGGGATACTTGGGCCGCATCGGATGTACCAATAGCTGGCATAGATGAACTAACGGACGGAGCAGCCCCACTCACAGCATCGGACGGGTTGACGGAGGGATCGATGGGCTCATTAAGAAGCTCCTCAATCATTTGAGCGCTAAAAGAAAACATATTTGCATCTCCCTCTTCGCCGATCAAGGTAGAAGTCGTGATGGCTTCAGTAAAAACAACCCCTTGTGTTTGATGTGGAACTGATAGAGAAAGAGGCGCAGAAACAACGACTTCAGTCACTGAAATGCGACAAAACGAAGATTGTTAGCCAAGTGTGTTGCTTAAGGTTCTTCACAACTAAACTACGAGAAGCGTTCAAATACCTTCCTTAGTCTGGACCGAAACGTGGGCAGAATCATCGGCGGAAGATAATAACGGTTGGTCAGGATTATATGCAGGAACAGACTGGGGATCTACCGCACCAGTGGTTTCGGGCAATGTTGGAATTACAGCTCCAACACTTGCCTCGTGATGCGCGATCCCCGAGCCTTCGCCTGTCTCTAGAGATTGAACACCAAGCTTTTCTTTCGCCATAGAGATCACCGCCTCATGAAGGATCTTCCTCTCATCCTCGGTGAGAAAACGCATCTCCAGCTCAAAGTCGTCAAGTGTTTCATCTGGATGCGCTGCTCTCTTCTCATCCACCAGCCGGGTCCAGGCATTGTACAAGATCATGGAGTCATCTCCCAGCCACGCTAAATTTCTGTGTTCCAGCACATTAGCGTTGTACGTGACTAAGAGATCATCACACTCAGCATCTAGCCTAGACCTCTCCTCCAAGATCTTTTCTTGAATTTCTGTTTCCGCAGACTTAGCCTTGACCGCCACCGCAGCAAGTTCGGCCCTGAGAGATACTGCTTGGTCGCAAGCCTCTTGAGCTCTTTAACGGCTAAGTCTCGCTCAGCTGCAATGGTGGTGTTGCGGTGGACCATCTCTTCTACCGTGGCACAGTGTTCCTGTTGCATCCTCGCCAATTTGGCCACGACATCCTCATGTTTCTGAAGTGTTTCAAGTTCTGACTTCCGGGACGTCTCCACTTCGGATTGAAGAACCTGAATGATGCGTTTCTGTTTAACAATGTCAGCATCACGTTCAGCAATAATCTTCGCCCGGTCAAAAGCTACTCTAGAAGCCTTCACGGCTGCCTTGTACCACTCCTTATACTGAGCGTAGAAGTCGTGGATATAACTATGAGCAGTGGTCTCAGCGTCCGAAGGAATTCTTTTAAAGTTAGGAGGGAAGACATAGCCATCCATGCAAATTTCAGGGTAGTCATTTTTCATTTGGGCGAGTTTAGCAGCTCCCTCACTTGTCAACTCGGCCGGAGCTTGTTCTATTATAGCGACTACTGTCGGTTCCATTCTTGGCCGCTGAGCATCAGGCCGAGAAGATTGAGAAGGCAGCTGCTACTGATGAGAAGGCCCTGGGAGGTCTACTGGGGCCCTGGGAGGCGGAGGAGAGCGAGATCGGGGTCGGTACTGGTATCCCCGGTCTCTGTCAGAATAATCATAGCCTGAACGGCCACGCGAGTAATCTCTATCTCTATCTTAACGTTCTTGACTTGAATAGCCTCGCCCATGATCTCTATCTGTCTCTCTCCTGCGGGAATCGTAAAATGGAGAAGATTGGCGCACGTTCCGGAGCCTATCCAGAGTGGAGCCTCGTCCTGACATCTCACCTGCGATAAGAAAGAATTACGAATTAAGATCCCATAAAGCAATGTTTACTATGCAAAAGTCATGAAGTGCTGTGGAAGTGTGTGTAAATGTGTAAACCCCCAAACCGACCGGAAGTGTTGACCGCACTTAAAGGAAAGGGCTCGTTCATGTTTAGGACATCTTGAAATTCCTCCAACCCAGGATTATGAGAAATCGATATATAATCTGGGATGGGAATATCGTCAAGCCCTTTGAAAATGTCTCTCGAATGAGAAGGGGCGGCCTCAGAAATCATAACTCCGGAAATGGGAGGAGACACATCCACAGATTTCCACCACTTAGACTTAAGTTTTTTGGAAACGGCGGCCTTGCCTTTCCGTCTTTCTCCCGACTCCTCCAAGTTTCCCGAGAGGTCAGCCATCGGCTCCGAATCCGTGTGGGTTCTTTCTTCGTCACTCGCCTCGATTATTCTGATTCCGAGTGACTTCTTCACCTTTCTCTTTTTGGTTTTCTTCTTATCTTCCTTCTTGGAGGCGGGCTTTGCCAATCCCTCGACGACTATACTTTGATTGATGTCGATCAAACCAAGAATTCTTAAGTTATAATCGTTGAGCACCGAGTCAATATGTCTCAACTCGCTTGGGACTTCTTGAAGACTTCGGACGATACCCTTGAAACGCCCTCCATCGGGTCTGGAGATAATGGCTGTAAAAGGAATGAAATGTCAATTTTAACACCGAAGAGCTATTGGTCAAGAAAACAGGTTAAGGCGCTTACGTTTAGACAACCATCGCCTAGCGAAACCCGGAGGGCACCGAACATAGAACCACTCATTCTTGAAATAACTCAGTCGGGTCCAAGCTCCAACTACAACTTGGCAATTCCTAACTGCCTCCAGAAATGTAAGAGACGGGCTATCACCCCTACTCTTGAAGTTAAATATGTGTCTGATCTCGGTGGGCCTTGGCAGGCGAAAGAGATAGTCCATAAATATGACAAAGGCACTGTTCAGCAATGCGTGCCCGTTGGGATGAAGTTGCGAAGGAGCAATTCCTAGGTAGGATAGCTTCCCTCTGATATATTGATTGAAAGGAGGGAGAGTTCCGGCCGCACAAGCATGGCGATAGAATGCTGTATATCCTTCAGGCGGATTATGCGGTCTATCAGCGGCACTGGGCACTAATACATCGTCCAGAGATATGTTATGTTTCAAGCAAATTCGGCCCAATAAGGATTCAGAAATGTTAGATTGGACAGAGTCAACGGGGTCCTCAATAAATATAGCCTCCGGCAATTCATCTGGAGCTGGATCGATTACATCGGCAGGAATATCAGGAATCTCAAGCACCGGAGGAGTCGAGCTCTGTACCTCTTGTTGTTGGGAGCTCGAAGATTCCACAATTAACTAACTCATCATAAAGAGACGTTAAGTACATGCAGAGCCCGTGCATTCCCCAGTGTAGAGTGTGTGAGCGTGTCGTGTAGTGCAAGTGCTGTGCATTACTTAAGCAAATTTAACAGATTGAAGCAAGATGTCCGAACAACATAACTTGGGAATTTGAGAATGAAAATGACCGTCATCGCTGACCGTCACTTCCACACCATCCAAACGCCACTGACCACTTCAAGTATAAATCAGTCATGTTATTGGTTAAGTCATAGTTCCATCGACAAGCTTCAAAGGAAATTCAGGTTTAATCTTTCAGTCAAGTTCGATTATGCAAGGCCGAAGCTCGTCGGAGTCAAGTGTGCTAAAATTCACTGGGTTCATCAAAGTTCAACTTGAAATTGGTCATGGTTCAGATGTTGGAGAAAATCAAAAGAGTAGAAGCCCCTGAAGCAAGGGTGTTCGAATCGATCGACTCGAATCGATATGAGTCGAATCGATGAAGGTCGAATCGATATGATTCGACTCTGCATAAGTTCGACTCGATGAAATCTTGGGGTGGAGAAGCACTTCGAATCCATGAGCTATGCATAACTTCGAATCGATCAATGCTCAGCACTTTCGAATCGATTGGGATATTGCTACTTCGAATCGATCGATACGATCTTTCAAAACCATCGGTGCGAAATTTCGTATCGATTCGAACCACCTATCCCTGAATCAATTCGAAGTCTTATTTTCTTCATCGATTCGTTCTACTTAACCCTGCATCGATTCGAAATCTTGCGTCTTCGATCGATTCGGGCTACTTGTCCCCGAATCAATACGAGTCGAAAAAGATTTCTCTTTCATATCCATCGGGTCGACCCATTTCAGTTCCTACTACTCCTCATGTTTCTCAAAAGAAAGGATTGAAGTCAATGTTCGAATCCCGGTTTCATCGTTCTACACTCGAATCGATCCCTTAGATACCTGGACGGATTCGATTGCAATTTAAGACTCGGTGAAATCTGATTGATTCGTGCAAGACGTGGAGCTCTGAAGAATCGATTCGAAGGAGCAGCAGTTGCAACAGTAAAATGTAAAAAGTAAAAGTGAAATTAGCCTCGCATATTTATATGGGTTCCAAGGGCGACTCGAGGCTCTTTGTCTCCCGGTCATGATAACCGCTCACAGCAGGTCGCAGCTCCATCGATTCGAACGTATGCTCGATTATCCATCAACTTTGAATCCATCCATACGGTATCGACGCAAAGCATCATCTATCCGAAGTAGACGATTCAAACTCACCAATTCGAACTCCAACGTGCGTACGTTTCGAATCAGCTTCGAGTCCACACCTCCGAATCCATCATTGTAGAATTCATTAAAGCTTCGAGTCCATCGATCCGAGGCAATTGACGGAAGATGAATCAAAGTCACAGTGTCACCTCAATTCGAAGTACCTGCTTCAAAACCATCAACTCGAAGCGGATCAAGAAACGTAGCTTCGAATCCATCAAATACCACCGATCAAATGGACGAATCGTTTCAATATGAAAAATTGCTTGTCCAATCTTTGTACCGATTCAGGAGAGGATCAATACAAGAGGATGATCATAGGCAATCATAAAAGCGATGTTTTAACTCAAGTCTCAAACCGGTTCAGGAGAGGACCGATGCAGATTTCGATAGCAAACCGAACTGACAACGACTTGCGATCAAGCAACGTTAACCAAAGTCAAGATAATACACGTATGCACGTATTTCTGACTAATGTTTTGGTCTTTATCATTTACAGGGATCAAATGTTCATCTCGTCATGACTCAAAAAACCTAACAGCCAGTCACAATTATACGACGGTCGATTACTGCGATACAGGATGCAACTTTCGGTAAAGCAAGTCATAGTCGTCCAGTGAGAGACTACAGCTTTTCAAAGCACGTCGTGTTTACACAAGACGCACTTTGGGGGGCAAATGTTATCCCGCCTTTTGGCAAGGCCGTGACACCAAGGACTTGACTAGAAACCAGTGACAGATTGTCTCGGAGGCCAGCTACGAGCAAGGGTCGCTATGGATATCGATGAATTTTGTTCAAGTCCGGATCGGGCTACAATTGATAAGACATGACAAGTAGAGTCTTGAGAACCAATGTTCCAAATCTCGGGTCAATCCGAGTTCGTACACTCAAGATGTCACCAACGGAAAATGGAGGAGACAGCCTTGTATTCGAATCCGTAGAAGGCCCTATGTTCGAATCGATGAGGTAGGAATGCTATTCGAATCCATCAGAGCAGGACCCATTCGAATCCATCAAGGTCGACTCCATCATCCTCGTATCCATCAAGTTTTACGTGCTTCGTATCCAACGTGGAAGCCTTCCTTTGAATCCATCTTTTTGCCTCGCTTCGACTCCATCCAGCGAACCCGATAGTTCGAATCCATTGAGCATCCCTTCCTTCGAATCCGCAAAGGCTAGTCGCTTCGACTCCATCAAGCGAACCCGATAGTTCGAATCCATTGAGTATCCCTTCCTTCGAATCCGCAAAGGCTAGTCGCTTCGACTCCATCCGATAAACTGCCTTCGAGTCCACCCTGTTGGAATAAGTTCGAATCGATCCGCAGTGGCATATCTGGATCGATTCGACCAAGCACCAATTCCATCGATTCGAAGAAACGTGTCTTCGAATCGATTGCCTTGAATATGCCAAGTCCACCTAGCTGAAACCCCGGGTTCGACTCAGTAAAACTCGGAGAAAAAGGAGGGTTGACCCGAAGCACGCGCACCACGTCATTGCCTTCACGTACGAGAAGGTGGAGGCGACCCTATGGATTCGAAGGTATCGATTCGAGCGACTCCAGAAAGCGAAAATCTTCAACTTGAATCGATCATAACTCGAGTTCTACAAGTCCAAATGTCATGAAATTTTCACAGAAGCTTAAGCACATGAGGAAGATTGTTCACGCCAAATTTCAGCTCGATTGGATGATTTCTTGATCGATTCGAACCAAGGGTTGACTCGATCCCAAAGTGGGCCCGAATCTCCAAATTTCGGCCATGTGGGCCCCCTGACGTACCAGAACTAGTCTCCCCACATTTTAGGCGAAATATCAGCCTCCTACACCTATAAATAGAGCCCCTAGTCATTCAGAAAAGGGGTTGGAGAATTCTAAGTACCGAAGAGCGCCTAGATTCTGCCAGATCTACTCCAGAACACCGCCGCTGCTTTAGATTGAGACTTAACTTAGAAATTCAGTTGTATTACATTATACACTACTGTAACCTTCAAGTATCGAGCAATAAAATCATCAAACTTCATAGTGGACGTAGGCAAAACGCCGAACCACTCTAAATCGCTTGTCTTTGCAATTTACTTTCTGTTATTTGGAGTTTTTGTTAGATAATACACAGTTTTAATTTTCATTCTTCACTTTTATCTCTTTAAAAACTTCCGAAGAGTGTTGTGCCCATTTATGGTACAAAAAGCTCCCGTAACTCTAAACGAGCCAACAGTTATGGCCGTCCGAAGAATCGATATCCACAAGGTGCAACATCTGCGATGCAAGGTGCAACATTCGTCCAAAAAGCAAAAACAACGCCGTGCGACTTTTAGAAGTGGGTGCAGGGATTTGAAATGGAACAGTACCACGATGCACCACTCTCCAGGTTAGGTAAATCGAAGACCAGCCACGGTGATCCCGTTTTAACGTAAAAATTCACGTGATGGAAAAAAGAAGGCCAAAAAACTTCAGAGACCCGATTGATGTTCGGATAGCCTTTTTTGGGTATGAAACAATTCGTTGACGGCTTACAGCTGTCAAAGTCGTAGAACTCACTAAGAGCTTCGTTTTGACTGGTTATGGCTCCCGTAACTCTAAACGAGCCAACAGTTATGGCCGTCCGAAGAATCGATATCCACAGGGTGCAACATCCGTGGTGCAAGGTGCAACATTCGTCCAAAAAGCCAAAACAGCATCGTGCGACTATTAGAAGTGGGTGCAGGGATTTGAAATGGAACAGTACCATGGGGCAGCACTCTCTAGGGTAGGTAAATCGAAGACCTGCCACGGTAATCTCATTTTAACGTAAAACTTCACGTGACGGAAACAAGAAGGCCAAAAAACTTCAAAGACCTGATTGTGGTTCGGATAGCCTTTTTTGGGTATGAAACAATCCGTTGACGGCCTACAGCTATCAAAGCCGTAGAACTCACTGAGAGCTTCGTTTTGACTGGTTATGGCTCCCGTAACTCTAAACGAGCCAACAATTATGGCCGTCCGAAGAATCGATATCCACAGGGTGCAACATCCGCGGTGCAACGTGCAACATTCATCCAAAATGCCAAAACAGCGCCGTGCGACTTTTAGAAGTGGGTGTAAAGATTTGAAATGGAACAGTACCATAGGGCAGCACTCTCCAGGGTAGGTAAATCGAAGACCAGCCACGGTGATCCCGTTTTAACGAAATAATTCACGTGACGGAAAAAAGAAGGCCAAAAAACTTCAGAGACCCGATTGAGGTTCGGATAGCCTTTTTTGGGTATGAAACAATCCGTTGACGGCTTACAGCTGTCAAAGCCGTAGAACTCACTGAGAGCATCGTTTTGACTGGTTATGGCTCCCGTAACTCTAAACGAGCCAACAGTTATGGTCGTCCGAAGAATCGATATCCACAGGGTGCAACATCCGCGGTGTAAGGTGCAACATTCGTCCAAAAAGCCAAAACATCGCCGTGCGACTTTTTGAAGTGGGTGCAGGGATTTGAAATGGAACAGTACCATGGTGCACCACTCTCCAGGGTAGGTAAGTCGAAGACTAGCCAAGGTGATCCCGTTTTAACGTAAAAATTCACGTGAAGGAAAAAAGAAGGCCAAAAAACTTCAGAGACCCGATTGAGGTTCGGATAGCCTTTTTTGGGTATGAAACAATCCCTTAACGGCTTACAGCCGTCAATGCCGTAGAACTCACTGAGAGCTTCGTTTTGACTGGTTATGGCTCTCGTAACTCTAAACGAGCCAACAGTTATGGTCGTCCGAAGAATCGATATCCACAGGGTGCAACATCCGCGGTGCAAGGTGCAACATTCGTCCAAAAAGCCAAAACAGCGCCGTGCGACTTTTAGAAGTGGGTGCAGGGATTTGAAATGAAACAGTACCATGGTGCACCACTCTCCAGGTTAGGTAAATCGAAGACCAGCCACGGTGATCCCGTTTTAACGTAAAAATTCACGTGACGGAAAAAAGAAGGCCAAAAAACTTCAGAGACCCGATTGAGGTTCGGATAGCCTTTTTTGAGTATGAAACAATCCGTTGACGGCTTACTGCCGTCAAAGCCGTAGAACTCACTGAGAGCTTCGTTTTGACTAGTTATGGCTCACGTAACTCTAAACGAGCCAACATTTATGGCCGTCCGAAGAATCGATATCCACAAGGTGCAACATCCGCGGTGCAAGGTGCAACATTCGTCCAAAAAGCCAAAACAGCGCCGTGCGACTTTTAGAAGTGGGTGCAGGGATTTGAAATGGACCAGTACCATGGGGCAGCACTCTCCATGGTAGGTAAATCGAAGACCATCCATGGTGATCCCTTTTTAACGTAAAAATTCACGTGACGGAAAAAAGAAGGCCAAAAAATTTCCGAGACCCGATTGTGGTTCGTATAGCCTTTTTTCGGTATGAAATAATCCGTTGACGGCTCATAGCCGTCAAAGCCGTAGAACTCACTGAGAGCTTCGTTTTGACTGGTTATGGCATTAGTAACTCTAAACGAGCCAACAGTTATGGCCGTCCGAAGAATCGATATCCACAGGGTGCAACATCCGCGGTGCAACGTGCAACATTCGTCCAAAAAGCCAAAACAGCGCCGTGCGACTTTTAGAAGTGGGTGTAAAGATTTGAAATGGAACGGTACCATGGGGCAGCACTCTCCAGGGTAGGTAAATCGAAGACCAGCCACGGTGATCCCGTTTTAACGAAAAAATTCACGTGACGGAAAAAAGAAGGCCAAAAAACTTCAGAGACCCGATTGAGGTTCGGATAGCCTTTTTTGGGTATGAAACAATCCGTTGACGGCTTACAGCCGTCAAAGCCGTAGAACTCACTGAGAGCTTCGTTTTGACTGGTTATGGCTCCCGTAACTCTAAATGAGCCAACAGTTATGGCCGTCCGAAGAATCGATATCCACAGGGTGCAACATCCGCGGTGCAAGGTGCAACATTCGTCCAAAAAGCCAAAACAACGTCGTGCGACTTTTAGAAGTGGGTGCAAGGATTTGAAATGGAACAGTACCATGGTGCACCACTCTTCAGGGTAGGTAAGTCGAGGACCAGCCACGGTGATCCCGTTTTAACGTAAAAATTCACGTGAAGGAAAAAAGAAGGCCAAAAAACTTCAGAGACCCGATTGAGGTTCGGATAGCCTTTTTTGGGTATGAAACAATCCGTTGACGGCTTACAGCTGTCAAAGCCGTAGAACTCATTGAGAGCTTCGTTTTGACTGGTTATGGCTCCCATAACTCTAAACGAGCCAACAGTTATGGTCGTCCGAAGAATCGATATCCACAGGGTGCAACATCCGCGGTGCAAGGTGCAACATTCGTCCAAAAAGCCAAAACAGCGCCGTGCGACTTTTAGAAGTGGGTGCAGGGATTTGAAATGAAACAGTACCATGGTGCACCACTCTCCAGGTTAGGTAAATCGAAGACCAGCCACGGTGATCCCGTTTTAACGTAAAAATTCACGTGACGGAAAAAAGAAGGCCAAAAAACTTCAGAGACCCGATTGAGGTTCGGATAGCCTTTTTTGGGTATGAAATAATCCGTTGATGGCTTACAGCCGTCAAAGCCGTAGAACTCGCTGAGAGCTTCGTTTTGACTAATTATGGCTCCCGTAACTCTAAACGAGCCAACAGTTATGGCCGTCCGAAGAATCGATATCCACAAGGTGCAACATCCGCGGTGCAAGGTGCAACATTCGTCCAAAAAGACAAAACAGCACTGTGCGTCTTTTAGAAGTGGGTGCAGGGATTTGAAATGGAACAGTACTATGGGGTAGCACTCTCCATGGTAGGTAAATCGAAGACCAGCCGTGGTGATCCCTTTTTAACGTAAAAATTCACGTGATGGAAAAAAGAAGGCCAAAAAACTTCCGAGACCCGATTGTGGTTCGGATAGCCTTTTTTCGGTATGAAATAATCCGTTGACGGCTTACAACCGTCAAAGCCGTAGAACTCACTGAGAGCTTCGTTTTGACTGGTTATGGCATTCGTAACTCTAAACGAGCCAACAGTTATGGCCGTCCGAAGAATCGATATCCACAGGGTGCAACTTCCGCGGTGCAACATGCAACATTCGTCCAAAAAGCCAAAACAGCGCCGTGCGACTTTTAGAAGTGGGTGCAGGGATTTGAAATGGAACAGTACCATGGTGCACCACTCTCCAGGGTAGGTAAGTCGAAGACCAGCCACGGTGATCCCGTTTTAACGAAAAAATTCACGTGACAGAAAAAAGAAGGCCAAAAAACTTAAGAGACCCGATTGAGGTTCGGATAGCATTTTTTGGGTATGAAACAATCCGTTGATGGCTTATAGCTGTCAAAGCCGTAGAACTCACTGAGAGCTTCGTTTTGACTGGTTATGGCTCCCGTAAAACTAAACGAGCCAACAGTTATGGCCGTCCGAAGAATCGATATCCACAGGGTGCAACATCCGCGGTGCAAGGTGCAACATTCGTCCAAAAAGCCAAAACAGCGTCGTGCGACTTTTAGAAGTGGGTGCAAGGATTTGAAATGGAACAGTACCATGGTGCACCACTCTTCAGGGTAGGTAAGTTGAGGACCAGCCACGGTGATCCTGTTTTAACGTAAAAATTGACGTGACGGAAAAAAGAAGGCCAAAAAACTTCAGAGACCCGATTGAGGTTCGGAAAGCCTTTTTTGGGTATGAAACAATCCGTTGATGGCTTACATCTGTCAAAGCCGTAGAACTCATTGAGAGCTTCGTTTTGACTGGTTATGGCTCCCGTAACTCTAAACGAGCCAACAGTTATGGCCGTCCGAAGAATCGATATCCACAAGGTGCAACATCTGCGATGCAAGGTGCAACATTCATCCAAAAAGCAAAAACAACGCCGTGTGACTTTTAGAAGTGGGTGTAGGGATTTGAAATGGAACAGTACCATGGTGCACCACACTCCAAGGTAGGTAAATCGAAGACCAGCCACGGTGATGCCGTTTTAACGTAAAAATTCACGTGACGGAAAAAAGAAGGCCAAAAAACTTCAGAGACCCGATTGATGTTCGGATAGCCTTTTTTGGGTATGAAAAATCCGTTGATGGCTTACAGCCGTCAAAGTCGTAGAACTCACTGAGAGCTTCGTTTTGACTGGTAATGGCTCCCGTAACTCTAAACGAGCCAACAGTTATGGCCGTCCGAAGAATCGATATCCACAGGGTGCAACATCCGCGGTGCAAGGTGCAACATTCGTCCAAAAAGCCAAAACAGCGCCGTGCGACTTTTAGAAGTGGGTGCAGGGATTTGAAATGGAACAGTACCATGGGGCAGCACTCTCCAGGGTAGGTAAATCGACGACCAGCCACGGTAATCTCATTTTAACGTAAAACTTCACGTGACGGAAACAAGAAGGCCAAAAAACTTCAGAGACCCGATTGTGGTTCGGATAGCCTTTTTTGGGTATGAAACAATCCGTTGACGGCTTACAGCTGTCAAAGCCGTAGAACTCACTGAGAACTTCTTTTTGACTGGTTATGGCTCCCGTAACTCTAAACGAGCCAACAGTTATGGCCGTCCGAAGAATCGATATCCACAGGGTGCAACATCCGCGGTGCAACGTGCAACATTCGTCCAAAAAGCCAAAACAGCGCCGTGCGACTTTTAGAAGTGGGTGTAAAGATTTGAAATGGAACAGTACCATGGGGCAGCACTCTCCAGGGTAGGTAAATCGAAGACCAGCCACGGTGATCCCGTTTTAACGAAAAAATTCACGTGACGGAAAAAAGAAGGCCAAAAAACTTCAGAGACCCGATTGAGGTTCGGATAGCCTTTTTTGGGTATGAAACAATCCGTTGACGGCTTACAGCCGTCAAAGCCGTAGAACTCACTGAGAGCTTCGTTTTGACTGGTTATGGCTCCCGTAACTCTAAACGAGCCAACAGTTATGGCCGTCCGAAGAATCGATATCCACAGGGTGCAACATCCGCGGTGCAAGGTGCAACATTCGTCCAAAAAGCCAAAACAACGTCGTGCGACTTTTAGAAGTGGGTGCAAGGATTTGAAATGGAACAGTACCATGGTGCACCACTCTTCAGGGTAGGTAAGTCGAGGACCAGCCACGGTGATCCCGTTTTAACGTAAAAATTCACGTGAAGGAAAAAAGAAGGCCAAAAAACTTCAGAGACCCGATTGAGGTTCGGATAGCCTTTTTTGGGTATGAAACAATCCGTTGACGGCTTACAACTGTCAAAGCCGTAGAACTCATTGAGAGCTTCGTTTTGACTGGTTATGGCTCCCGTAACTCTAAACGAGCCAACAGTTATGGTCGTCCGAAGAATCGATATCCACAGGGTGCAACATCCGCGGTGCAAGGTGCAACATTCGTCCAAAAAGCCAAAACAGCGCCGTGCGACTTTTAGAAGTGGGTGCAGGGATTTGAAATGAAACTGTACCATGGTGCACCACTCTCCAGGTTAGGTAAATCGAAGACCAGCCACGGTGATCCCGTTTTAATGTAAAAATTCACGTGACGGAAAAAAGAAGGCCAAAAAACTTCAGAGACCCGATTGAGGTTCGGATAGCCTTTTTTGGGTATGAAATAATCCGTTGACGGCTTACAGCCGTCAAAGCCGTAGAACTCGCTGAGAGCTTCGTTTTTACTAATTATGGCTCCCGTAACTCTAAACGAGCCAACAGTTATGGCCGTCCGAAGAATCGATATCCACAAGGTGCAACATCCGCGGTGCAAGGTGCAACATTCGTCCAAAAAGACAAAACAGCACCGTGCGACTTTTAGAAGTGGGTGCAGGGATTTGAAATGGACCAGTACTATGGGGCAGCACTCTCCATGGTAGGTAAATCGAAGACCAGCCATGGTGATCCCTTTTTAACGTAAAAATTCACGTGACGGAAAAAAGAAGGCCAAAAAACTTCCGAGACCCGATTGTGGTTCGGATAGCCTTTTTTCGGTATGAAATAATCTGTTGACGGCTTACAGCCGTCAAAGCCGTAGAACTCACTGAGAGCTTCGTTTTGACTGGTTATGGCATTCGTAACTCTAAACGAGCCAACAGTTATGGCCGTCCGAAGAATCGATATCCACAGGGTGCAACTTCCGCGGTGCAACATGCAACATTCGTCCAAAAAGCCAAAACAGCGCCGTTCGACTTTTAGAAGTGGGTGCAGGGATTTGAAATGGAACAGTACCATGGTGCACCACTCTCCAGGGTAGGTAAGTCGAAGACCAGCCACGGTGATCCCGTTTTAACGAAAAAATTCACGTGACGGAAAAAAGAAGGCCAAAAAACTTAAGAGACCCGATTGAGGTTCGGATAGCCTTTTTTGGGTATTAAACAATCCGTTGATGGCTTATAGCTGTCAAAGCCGTAGAACTCACTGAGAGCTTCGTTTTGACTGGTTATGGCTCCCGTAAAACTAAACGAGCCAACAGTTATGGCCGTCCGAAGAATCGATATCCACAGGGTGCAACATCCGCGGTGCAAGGTGCAACATTCGTCCAAAAAGCCAAAACAGCGTCGTGTGACTTTTAGAAGTGGGTGCAAGGATTTGAAATGGAACAGTACCATGGTGCACCACTCTTCAGGGTAGGTACGTCGAAGACCAGCCACGGTGATCCCGTTTTAACGTAAAAATTCACGTGACGGAAAAAAGAAGGCCAAAAAACTTCAGAGACCCGATTGAGGTTCGGAAAGCCTTTTTTGGGTATGAAACAATCCGTTGATGGCTTACATCTGTTAAAGCCGTAGAACTCATTGAGAGCTTCGCTTTGACTGGTTATGGCTCCCGTAACTCTAAACGAGCCAACAGTTATGGCCGTCCGAAGAATCGATATCCACAAGGTGCAACATCTACGATGCAAGGTGCAACATTCATCCAAAAAGCAAAAACAACGCCGTGTGACTTTTAGAAGTGGGTGTAGGGATTTGAAATGGAACAGTACCATGGTGCACCACACTCCAGGGTAGGTAAATCGAAGACCAGCCACGGTGATCCCGTTTTAACGTAAAAATTCACGTGACGGAAAAAAGAAGGCCAAAAAACTTCAGAGACCCGATTGATGTTCGGATAGCCTTTTTTGGGTATGAACAATCCGTTGACGGCTTACAGCCGTCAAAGTCGTAGAACTCACTGAGAGCTTCGTTTTGACTGGTAATGGCTCCCGTAACTCTAAACGAGCCAACAGTTATGGCCGTCCGAAGAATCGATATCCACAGGGTGCAACATCCGCGGTGCAAGGTGCAACATTCGTCCAAAAAGCCAAAACAGCGCCGTGCGACTTTTAGAAGTGGGTGCAGGGATTTGAAATGGAACAGTACCATGGGGCAGCACTCTCCAGGGTAGGTAAATCGAAGACCAGCCACGGTAATCTCATTTTAACGTAAAACTTCACGTGACGGAAACAAGAAGGCCAAAAAACTTCAGAGACCCGATTGTGGTTCGGATAGCCTTTTTTGGGTATGAAACAATCCGTTGACGGCTTACAGCTGTCAAAGCCGTAGAACTCACTGAGAACTTCTTTTTGACTGGTTATGGCTCCCGTAACTCTAAACGAGCCAACAGTTATGGCCGTCCGAAGAATCGATATCCATAGGGTGCAACATCCGCGGTGCAACGTGCAACATTAGTCCAAAAAGCCAAAACAGCACCGTGCGACTTTTAGAAGTGGGTCTAAAGATTTGAAATGGAACAGTACCATGGGGCAGCACTCTCTAGGGTAGGTAAATTGAAAACCAGCCACGGTGATCCCGTTTTAACGAAAAAATTCATGTGACGGAAAAAAGAAGGCCAAAAAACTTCAGAGACCCAATTGAGGTTCGGATAGCCTTTTTTGGGTATGAAACAATCCGTTGACGGCTTACAGCCGTCAAAGCCGTAGAACTCACTGAGAGCTTCGTTTTGACAGGTTATGGCTCCCGTAACTCTAAACGAGCCAACAGTTATGGCCGTCCGAAGAATCGATATCCACAGGGTGCAACATCCGCGGTGCAAGGTGCACCATTCGTCCAAAAAGCCAAAACAACGCCGTGCGACTTTTAGAAGTGGGTGCAAGGATTTGAAATGGAACAGTACCATGGTGCACCACTCTTCAGGGTAGGTAAGTCGAGGACCAGCCACGGTGATCCCGTTTAAACGTAAAAATTCACGTGAAGGAAAAAAGAAGGCCAAAAAACTTCAGAGACCCGATTGAGGTTCGGATAGCCTTTTTTGGGTATGAAACAATCCGTTGACGGCTTACAGCCGTCAAAGCCGTAGAACCCATTGAGAGCTTCGTTTTTACTGGTTATGGCTCCCGTAACTCTAAACGAGCCAACAGTTATGGTCGTCCGAAGAATCGATATCCACAGGGTGCAACATCCGCGGTGCAAGGTGCAACATTCGTCCAAAAAGCCAAAACAGCGCCGTGCGACTTTTAGAAGTGGGTGCAGGGATTTGAAATGAAACAGTACCATGGTGCACCACTCTCCAGGTTAGGTAAATCGAAGACCAGCCACGGTGATCCCGGTTTAACGTAAAAATTCACGTGACGGAAAAAAGAAGGCCAAAAAACTTCAGAGACCCGATTGAGGTTCGGATAGCCTTTTTTGGGTATGAAATAGTCCGTTGACGGCTTACAGCCGTCAAAGCCGTAGAACTCGCTGAGAGCTTCGTTTTGACTAATTATGGCTCCCGTAACTCTAAACGAGCCAACAGTTATGGCCGTCCGAAGAATCGATATCCACAAGGTGCAACATCCGCGGTGCAAGGTGCAACATTCGTCCAAAAAGACAAAACAGCACCGTGCGACTTTTAGAAGTGGGTGCAGGGATTTGAAATGGACCAGTACTATGGGGCAGCACTCTCCATGGTAGGTAAATCGAAGACCAGCCATGGTGATCCCTTTTTAACGTAAAAATTCACGTGACGGAAAAAAGAAGGCCAAAAAACTTCCGAGACCCGATTGTGGTTCGGATAGCCTTTTTTCGGTATGAAATAATCCGTTGACGGCTTACAGCCGTCAAAGCCGTAGAACTCACTGAGAGCTTCGTTTTGACTGGTTATGGCATTCGTAACTCTAAACGAGCCAACAGTTATGGCCGTCCGAAGAATCGATATCCACAGGGTGCAACTTCCGCGGTGTAACATGCAACATTCGTCCAAAAAGCCAAAACAGCGCCGTGCGACTTTTAGAAGTGGGTGCAGGGATTTGAAATTGAACAGTACCATGGTCTACCACTCTCCAGGGTAGGTAAGTCGAAGACCAGCCACGGTGATCCCGTTTTAACGAAAAATTCACGTGACGGAAAAAAGAAGGCCAAAAAACTTAAGAGACCCGATTGAGGTTCGGATAGCCTTTTTTGGGTATGAAACAATCCGTTGACGGCTTACAGCTGTCAAAGCCGTAGAACTCACTGAGAGCTTCGTTTTGACTGGTTATGGCTCCCGTAACTCTAAACGAGCCAATAGTTATGGCCGTCCGAAGAATCGATATCCACAAGGTGCAACATCCGCGGTGCAAGGTGCAACATTCGTCCAAAAAGCCAAAACAACGCCGTGCGACTTTTAGAAGTGGGTGCAGGGATTTGAAATGGAACAGTACCATGGTGCACCACTCTCCAGGGTAGGTAAGTCGAAGACCAGCCACGGTGATCCCGTTTTAACGTAAAAATTCACGTGGTGGAAAAAAGAAGGCCAAAAAACTTCAGAGACCCGATTGAGGTTTGGATAGCCTTTTTTGGGTATGAAACAATCCGTTGAAGGCTTGCAGCTGTCAAAGCCGTAGAAATCACTGAGAGCTTCGTTTTGACTGGTTATGGCTCCCGTAAGTCTAAACGAGCCAACAGTTATGGCCGGCCGAAGAATCGATATCCACAAGGTGCAACATCCGCGATGCAGGTGCAACATTCGTCCAAAAAGCCAAAACAGCGCCGTGTGACTTTTAGAAGTGGGTGCAGGGATTTGAAATGGAACAGTACCGTGGTGCACCACTCTCCAGGGTAGGTAAATCGAAGACCAGCCACGGTGATCCCGATTTAACGTAAAAATTCACGTGACGGAAAAAAGAAGGCCAAAAAACATCAGAGACCCGATTGATGTTCGGATAGCCTTTTTTGGGTATGAAACAATCCGTTGACGGCTTACAGCCGTCAAAGCCGTAGAACTCACTGAGAGCTTCGTTTTGACTGGTTATGGCTCCCGTAACTCTAAACGAGCCAATAGTTATGGCCGTCCGAAGAATCGATATCCACAAGGTGCAACATCCGCGGTGCAAGGTGCAACATTCGTCCAAAAAGCCAAAACAACGCCGTGCGACTTTTAGAAGTGGGTGCAGGGATTTGAAATGGAACAGTACCATGGTGCACCACTCTCCAGGGTAGGTAAGTCGAAGACCAGCCACGGTGATCCCGTTTTAACGTAAAAATTCACGTGGTGGAAAAAAGAAGGCCAAAAAACTTCAGAGACCCGATTGAGGTTTGGATAGCCTTTTTTGGGTATGAAACAATCCGTTGACGGCTTGCAGCTGTCAAAGCCGTAGAAATCACTGAGAGCTTCGTTTTGACTGGTTATGGCTCCCGTAAGTCTAAACGAGCCAACAGTTATGGTCGTCCGAAGAATCGATATCCACAGGGTGCAACATCCACGGTGCAAGGTGCAACATTCGTCCAAAAAGCCAAAACAGCGCCGTGCGACTTTTAGAAGTGGGTGAAGGGATTTGAAATGGAACAGTACCATGGTGCACCACTCTCCAGGGTAGGTAAGTCGAAGACCAGCCACGATGATCTCGTTTTAACGTAAAAATTTACGTGACGTAAAAAAGAAGGCCAAAAAACTTCAGAGACCCGATTGAGGTTCGGATAGCCTTTTTTGGGTATGAAACAATCTGTTGACGGCTTAAAGCCGTCAAAGCCTTAGAACTCACTGAGAGCTTCGTTTTGACTGGTTATGGCTCCCGTAACTCTAAACGAGCCAACAATTATTGTCGTCCGAAGAATCGATATCCACAGAGTGCAACATCCGCGGTGCAAGGTGCAACATTCGTCCAAAAAGCCAAAACAGCACCGTGCGACTTTTAGAAGTGTGTGCAGGGATTTGAAATGGAACAGTACCATGGTGCACCACTCTCCAGGGTAGGTAAGTCGAAGACCAGCCACGGTGATCCTGTTTTAACGTAAAAATTCACGTGACGGAAATAAGAAGGCCAAAAAACTTCAGAGACCCGATTGAGGTTCAGATAGCCTTTTTTGGGTAAGAAACAATCCGTTGACGGCTTACAGCAGTCAAAGCCGTAGAACTCACTGAGAGCTTCATTTTGACTGGTTATGGCTCCCGTAAATCTAAACGAGCCAACAGTTATGGGCGTCCGAAGAATCGATATCCACAGGGTGCAACATCCGCGGTGCAAGGTGCAACATTCGTCCAAAAAGCCAAAACAGCGCCGTGCGACTTTTAGAAGTGGGTGCAGGGATTTGAAATGGAACAGTACCATGGTACACCACTCTCCAGGGTAGGTAAGTCGAAGACCAGCCACGGTGATCCCGTTTTAACGTAAAAATTTACGTGACGGAAAAAAGAAGGCCAAAATACTTCAGAGACCCGATTGAGGTTCGGATAGCCTTTTTTGGGTATGAAACAATCCGTTGACGGCTTATAGCCATCAAAGCCGTAGAAATCACTTAGAGCGTCGTTTTGACTAGTTATGGCTCCCGTAACTCTAAACGAGCCAACAATTATGGCCATCCGAAGAATCGATATCCACAGGGTCTAACATCCGCGGTGCAAGGTGCAACATTCGTCCAAAAAGCCAAAACAGCGCCGTGCGACTTTTAGAAGTGTGTGCAGTGATTTGAAATGGAACAGTACCATGGTGCACCACTCTCCAGGGTAGGTAAATCGAAGACCAGCCATGGTGATCCAGTTTTAACGTAAAAACTCACGTGACGGAAAAAAGAAGGCAAAAAAACTTCAGAGTCCCGATTGTGCTTCGGATAGCCTTTTTTGGGTATGAAACAATCCGTTGACGGCTTACAGTTGTCAAAGCCGTAGAACTCACTGAGAGCTTCGTTTTGACTGATTATGGCTCCCGTAACTCTAAACGAGCCAACAGTTATGGCCGTCCGAAGAATCGATATCCACAGGGTGCAACATCCGCGGTGCAAGGTGCAACATTCGTCCAAAAAGCCAAAACAGCGCCGTGCGACTTTTAGATGTGGGTGCAGGGATTTGAAATGCAACAATACCATGGTGCACCACTCTCTAGGGTAGGTAAGTCGAAGACCAGCCACGGTGATCCCATTTTAAGGTAAAAATTCACGTGACGGAAAAAAGAAGGCCAAAAAACTTCAGAGACCCGATTGAGGTTAGGATAGCCTTTTTTGGGTAAGAAACAATCCGTTGACGGCTTACAGCAGTCAAAGCCATAGAACTCACTAAGAGCTTCGTTTTGACTGGTTATGGCTCCCGTAACTCTAAACGAGCCAACAGTTATGGGCGTCCGAAGAATCGATATCCATAGGGTGCAACATCCGCGGTGCAAGGTGCAACATTCGTCCAAAAAGCCAAAACAGCGCCGTGCGACTTTTAGAAGTGGGTGCATGGATTTGAAATGGAACAGTACCATGGTGCACCACTATCCAGGGTAGGTAAGTAGAAGACCAGCCACAGTGATCCCGTTTTAACGTAAAAATTCACGTGACGGAAAAAAGAAGGCCAAAAAACTTCAGAGACCCGATTGAGGTTCGGATAGCCTTTTTGGGTATTAAACAATCCGTTGACGGCTTAGAGCTGTCAAAGCAGTAGAACTCACTAAGAGCTTCGTTTTGACTGGTTATGGCTCCCGTAACTCTAAACGAGCCAACAATTATGGCCGTCCGAAGAATCGATATCCACAGGGTGCAACATCCGCGGTGCAAGGTGCAACATTCGTCCAAAAAGCCAAAATAGCACCGTGCAACTTTTAGAAGTGGGTGCAGGGATTTGAAATGGAACAGTACCATGGTGCACCACTCTCCAGGGTAGGTAAGTCGAAGACCAGCCACGGTGATCCTGTTTTAACGTAAAAATTCACGTGACGGAAATAAGAAGGCCAAAAAACTTCAAAGACCCGATTGAGGTTCAGAAAGCCTTTTTTGGGTATGAAACAATCCGTTGACGGCTTACAGCTGTCAAAGCCGTAGAACTCACTGAGAGCTTCGTTTTGACTGGTTATGGCTCCCGTAACTCTAAACGAGCCAACATTTATGGGCGTCCGAAGAATCGATATCCACAGGGTGCAACATCCGCGGTGCAAGGTGCAACATTCGTCCAAAAAGCCAAAACAGCGTCGTGCAACTTTTAGAAGTGGGTGCAGGGATTTGAAATGGAACCATACCATGGTGCACCACTCTCCAGGGTAGGTATGTCGAAGACCAGCCACTGTGATCCCGTTTTAACGTAAAAATTCACGTGACGAAAAAAAGAAGGCCAAAAAACTTCAGAGACCCGATTAAGGTTCGGATAGCCTTTTTTGGGTATGAAACAATCTGTTGATGGCTTACAGCTGTCAAAGCCGTAGAACTCTCTGAGAGCTTCGTTTTGACTGGTTATGGCACCCGCAACTCTAAACGAGCCAACAGTTATGGCCGTCCGAAGAATCGATATCCACAAGGTGCAACATCCGCGATGCAAGGTGCAACATTCGTCCAAAAAGCCAAAACAGCGCCGTGCGACTTTTAGAAGTGGGTGCAGGGATTTGAAATGCAATAATACCATGGTGCACCACTCTCTAGGGTAGGTAAGTCGAAGACCAGCCACGGTGATCCCATTTTAAGGTAAAAATTCACGTGACGGAAAAAAGAAGGCCAAAAAACTTCAAAGACCGGATTGAGGTTAGGATAGCCTTTTTTGGGTAAGAAACAATCCGTTGACGGCTTACAGCAGTCAAAGCCGTAGAACTCACTAAGAGCTTCGTTTTGACTGGTTATGGCTCCCGTAACTCTAAACGAGCCAACAGTTATGGCCGTCCGAAGAATCGATATCCACAGGGTGCAACATCCGCGGTGCAAGGTGCAACATTCGTCCAAAAAGCCAAAATAGCACCGTGCGACTTTTAGAAGTGGGTGCAGGGATTTGAAATGGAACAGTACCATGGTGCACCACTCTCCAGGGTAGGTAAGTCGAAGACCAGCCACGGTGATCCCGTTTTAACGTAAAAATTCATGTGACGGAAAAAAGAAGGCCAAAAAACTTCAGAGACCCGATTGAGGTTCGGATAGCCTTTTTGGGTATTAAACAATCCGTTGACGGCTTAGAGCTGTCAAAGCCGTAGAACTCACTGAGAGCTTCGTTTTGACTGGTTATGGCTCCCGTAACTCTAAACGAGCCAACATTTATGGGCGTCCGAAGAATCGATATCCACAGGGTGCAACATCCGCGGTGCAAGGTGCAACATTCGTCCAAAAAGCCAAAACAGCGTCGTGCGACTTTTAGAAGTGGGTGCAGGGATTTGAAATGGAACCATACCATGGTGCACCACTCTCCAGGGTAGGTATGTCGAAGACCAGCCACTGTGATCCCGTTTTAACGTAAAAATTCACGTGACGAAAAAAAGAAGGCCAAAAAACTTCAGAGACCCGATTAAGGTTCGGATAGCCTTTTTTGGGTATGAAACAATCTGTTGATGGCTTACAGCTGTCAAAGCCGTAGAACTCTCTGAGAGCTTCGTTTTGACTGGTTATGGCACCCGCAACTCTAAACGAGCCAACAGTTATGGCCGTCCGAAGAATCGATATCCACAAGGTGCAACATCCGCGATGCAAGGTGCAACATTCGTCCAAAAAGCCAAAACAGCGCCGTGCGACTTTTAGAAGTGGGTGCAGGGATTTGAAATGCAATAATACCATGGTGCACCACTCTCTAGGGTAGGTAAGTCGAAGACCAGCCACGGTGATCCCATTTTAAGGTAAAAATTCACGTGACGGAAAAAAGAAGGCCAAAAAACTTCAAAGACCGGATTGAGGTTAGGATAGCCTTTTTTGGGTAAGAAACAATCCGTTGACGGCTTACAGCAGTCAAAGCCGTAGAACTCACTAAGAGCTTCGTTTTGACTGGTTATGGCTCCCGTAACTCTAAACGAGCCAACAGTTATGGCCGTCCGAAGAATCGATATCCACAGGGTGCAACATCCGCGGTGCAAGGTGCAACATTCGTCCAAAAAGCCAAAATAGCGCCGTGCGACTTTTAGAAGTGGGTGCAGGGATTTGAAATGGAACAGTACCATGGTGCACCACTCTCCAGGGTAGGTAAGTCGAAGACCAGCCACGGTGATCCCGTTTTAACGTAAAAATTCATGTGACGGAAAAAAGAAGGCCAAAAAACTTCAGAGACCCGATTGAGGTTCGGATAGCCTTTTTGGGTATTAAACAATCCGTTGACGGCTTAGAGCTGTCAAAGCCGTAGAACTCACTGAGAGCTTCGTTTTGACTGGTTATGGCTCCCGTAACTCTAAACGAGCCAACATTTATGGTCGTCAGAAGAATCGATATCCACAGGGTGCAACATCCGCGGTGCAAGGTGCAACATTCGTCCAAAAAGCCAAAACAGCGCCGTGCGACTTTTAGAAGTGGGTGCAGGGATTTGAAATGGAACAGTACCTTGGTGCACCACTCTCCAGGGTAGGTAAGTCGAAGACCAGCCACGGTGATCCTGTTTTAACGTAAAAATTCACGTGACGGAAAAAAGAAGGCCAAAAAACTTCAGAGACCCGATTGAGGTTCGGATAGCCTTTTTTGGGTATGAAACAATCCGTTGACGGCTTACATCTATCAAAGCCGTAGAACTCACTGAGAGCTTCGTTTTGACTGGTTATGGCTCCCGCAACTCTAAACGAGCCAACAGTTATGGCCGTCCGAAGAATCGATATCCACAGGGTGCAACATCCGCGGTGCAAGGTGCAACATTCATCCAAAAAGCAAAAACAGCGCCGTGCGACTTTTAGAAGTGGGTGCAAGGATTTGAAATGGTACAGTACCATGGTGCACCACTCTCCAGGGTAGGTAAATCGAAGACCAGCCACGGTGATCCCGTTTTAACGTAAAAATTCACGTGACGGAAAAAAGAAGGCCAAAAAACTTCAGAGACCCGATTGATGTTCGGATAGCCTTTTTTGGGTATGAAACAATCCGTTGACGGCTTACAGCCGTCAAAGCCGTAGAACTCACTAAGAGCTTCGTTTTGACTGGTTATGGCTCCCGTAACTCTAAACGAGCCAACAGTTATGGCCGTCCGAAAAATCGATATACACAGGGTGCAACATCCGCGGTGCAAGGTGCAACATTCGTCCAAAAAGCCAAAATAGCGCCGTGCGACTTTTAGAAGTGGGTGCAGGGATTTGAAATGGAACAGTACCATGGTGCACCACTCTCCAGGATAGGTAAATCGAAGACCAGCCACGGTGATCCCGTTTTAACGTAAAAATTCACGTGACGGAAAAAAGAAGGCCAAAAAACTTCAGAGACCCGATTGATGTTCGGATAGCCTTTTTTGGGTATGAAATAATCCGTTGATGGCTTACAGCTGTCAAAGCCGTAGAACTCACTGAGAGCTTCGTTTTGACTGGTTATGGCACCCGCAACTCTAAACAAGCCAACAGTTATGGCCGTCCGAAGAATCGATATCCACAAGGTGCAACATCCGCGATGCAAGGTGCAACGTTCGTCCAAAAAGCCAAAACAGCGCCGTGCGACTTTTAGAAGTGGGTGCAGGGATTTGAAATGGAACAGTACCATGGTGCACCACTCTCCAGGGTAGGTAAATCGAAGACCAGCCACGGTGATCCCGTTTTAACGTAAAAATTCACGCGACGGAAAAAAGAAGGCCAAAAAACTTCAGAGACCCGATTGATGTTCGGATAGCCTTTTTTGGGTATGAAACAATCCGTTGACGGCTTACAGCCGTCAAAGCCGTAGAACTCACTAAGAGTTTCGTTTTGACTGGTTATGGCTCCCGTAACTCTAAACGAACCAACAGTTATGGCCGTCCGAAGAATCGATATCCACAGGGTGCAACATCCGCGGTGCAAGGTGCAACATTCATCCAAAAAGCCAAAATAGCGCCGTGCGACTTTTAGAAGTGGGTGCAGGGATTTGAAATGGAACAGTACCATGGTGCACCACTCTCCAGGGTAGGTAAGTTGAAGACCAGCCACGGTGATCCCGTTTTAACGTAAAAATTCACGTGACGGAAAAAAGAAGGCCAAAAAACTTCAGAGACCCGATTGAGGCTCGGATAGCCTTTTTTGGGTATGAAACAATCCGTTGACGACTTAGTGCTGTCAAAGCCGTAGAACTCATTAAGAGCTTCGTTTTGACTGGTTATGGCTCCCGTAACTCTAAACAAGCCAACATTTATGGCCGTCCGAAGAATCGATATCCACAGGGTGAAACATCCGCGGTGCAAGGTGCAACATTCGTCCAAAAAGCCAAAACAGCGCCGTGCGACTTTTAGAAGTGGGTGCAAGGATTTGAAATGGAACAGTACCATGGTGCACCACTCTCCAGGGTAGGTAAATCGAAGACCAGCCACGGTGATCCCGTTTTAACGTAAAAATTCACGTGACGGAAAAAAGAAGGCCAAAAAACTTCAGAGACCCGATTGATGTTCGGATAGCCTTTTTTGGGTATGAAACAATCCGTTGACGGCTTACAGCCGTCAAAGCCGTAGAACTCACTAAGAGCTTCGTTTTGACTGGTTATGGCTCCCGTAACTCAAAACGAGCCAACAGGTATGGCCGTCCGAAGAATCGATATCCACAGGGTGCAACATCCGCGGTGCAAGGTGCAACATTCGTCCAAAAAGCCAAAATAGCGCCGTGCGACTTTTAGAAGTGGGTGCAGGGATTTGAAATGGAACAGTACCATGGTGCACCACTCTCCAGGATAGTTAAATCGAAGACCAGCCACGGTGATCTCGTTTTAACGTAAAAATTCACGTGACGGAAAAAAGAAGGCCAAAAAACATCAGAGACCCGATTGATGTTCGGATAGCCTTTTTTGGGTATGAAACAATCCGTTGATGGCTTACAGCTGTAAAAGCCGTAGAACTCACTGAGAGCTTCGTTTTGACTGGTTATGGCACCCGCAACTCTAAACAAGCCAACAGTTATGGCCGTCCGAAGAATCGATATCCACAAGGTGCAACATCCGCGATGCAAGGTGCAACATTCGTCCAAAAAGCCAAAACAGCGTCGTGCGACTTTTAGAAGTGGGTGCAGGGATTTGAAATGGAACAGTACCATGGTGCACCACTCTCCAGGGTAGGTAAATCGAAGACCAGCCACGGTGATCCCGTTTTAACGTAAAAATTCACGTGACGGAAAAAAGAAGGCCAAAAAACTTCAGAGACCCGATTGATGTTCGGATAGCCTTTTTTGGGTATGAAACAATCCGTTGACGGCTTACAGCCGTCAAAGCCGTAGAACTCACTAAGAGCTTCGTTTTGACTGGTTATGGCTCCCGTAACTCAAAACGAGCCAACAGGTATGGCCGTCCGAAGAATCGATATCCACAGGGTGCAACATCCGCGGTGCAAGGTGCAACATTCGTCCAAAAAGCCAAAATAGCGCCGTGCGACTTTTAGAAGTGGGTGCAGGGATTTGAAATGGAACAGTACCATGGTGCACCACTCTCCAGGGTAGGTAAGTCGAAGACCAGCCACTGTGATCCCGTTTTAACGTAAAAATTCACGTGACGGAAAAAAGAAGGCCAAAAAACTTCAGAGACCCGATTGAGGTTCGGATAGCCTTTTTTGGGTATGAAACAATCCGTTGACGGCTTACAGCTATCAAAGCCGTAGAACTCACTGAGAGCTTCGTTTTCACTGGTTATGGCTCCCGCAACTCTAAACGAGCCAACAGTTATGGCCGTCCGAAGAATCGATATCCACAGGGTGCAACATCCGCGATGCAGGGTGCAACATTCGTCCAAAAAGCCAAAACAGCGCCGTGCGACTTTTAGAAGTGGGTGCAGGGATTTGAAATGCAACAATACCATGGTGCACCACTCTCTAGGGTAGGTAAGTCGAAGACCAGCCACGGTGATCCCATTTTAAGGTAAAAATTCACGTGACGGAAAAAAGAAGGCCAAAAAACTTCAGAGACCCGATTGAGGTTAGGATAGCCTTTTTTGGGTAAGAAACAATCCGTTGACGGCTTACAACAGTCAAAGCCGTAGAACTCACTAAGAGCTTCGTTTTGACTGGTTATGGCTCCCGTAACTCTAAACGAGCCAACAGTTATGGCCGTCCGAAGAATCGATATCCACAGGGTGCAACATCCACGGTGCAAGGTGCAACATTCGTCCAAAAAGCCAAAATAGCGCCGTGCGACTTTTAGAAGTGGGTGCAGGGATTTGAAATGGAACAGTACCATGGTGCACCACTCTCCAGGGTAGGTAAGTCGAAGACCAGCCACTGTGATCCCGTTTTAACGTAAAAATTCACGTGACGGAAAAAAGAAGGCCAAAAAACTTCAGAGACCCGATTGAGGTTCGGATAGCCTTTTTGGGTATTAAACAATCCGTTGATGGCTTAGAGCTGTCAAAGCCGTAGAACTCACTGAGAGCTTCGTTTTGACTGGTTATGGCTCCCGTAACTCTAAACGAGCCAACATTTATGGCCGTCCGAAGAATCGATATCCACAGGGTGCAACATCCGCGGTGCAAGGTGCAACATTCGTCCAAAAAGCCAAAACAGCGCCGTGCGACTTTTAGAAGTGGGTGCAGGGATTTGAAATGGAACAGTACCATGGTGCACCACTCTCCAGGGTAGGTAAGTCGAAGACCAGCCACGGTGATCCTGTTTTAACGTAAAAATTCACGTGACGGAAAAAAGAAGGCCAAAAAACTTCAAAGACCCGATTGAGGTTCGGATAGCCTTTTTTGGGTATGAAACAATCCGTTGACGACTTACAGCTATCAAAGCCGTAGAACTCACTGAGAGCTTCGTTTTGACTGGTTATGGCTCCCGCAACTCTAAACGAGCCAACAGTTATGGCCGTCCGAAGAATCGATATCCACAGGGTGCAACATCCGCGGTGCAAGGTGCAACATTCGTCCAAAAAGCCAAAACAGCGCCGTGCGACTTTTAGAAGTGGGTGCAGGGATTTGAAATGGAACAGTACCATGGTGCACCACTATCCAGGGTAGGTAAGTCGAAGACCAGCCACAGTGATCCCGTTTTAAAGTAAAAATTCACGTGACGGAAAAAAGAAGGCCAAAAAACTTCAGAGACCCGATTGAGGTTCGCAGCCTTTTTTGGGTATGAACAATCCGTTGACGGCTTAGAGCTGTCAAAGCCGTAGAACTCACTGAGAGCTTCGTTTTGACTGGTTATGGCTCCCGTAACTCTAAACGAGCCAACATTTATGGCCGTCCGAAGAATCGATATACACAAGGTGCAACATCCGCGGTGCAAGGTGCAACATTCATCCAAAAAGCCAAAACAGGGCCGTGCGACTTTTAGAAGTGGGTGCAAGGATTTGAAATGGTACAGTACCATGGTGCACCACTCTCCAGGGTAGGTAAATCGAAGACCAGCCACGGTGATCCCGTTTTAACGTAAAAATTCACGTGACGGAAAAAAGAAGGCCAAAAAACTTCAGAGACCCGATTGATGTTCGGATAGCCTTTTTTGGGTATGAAACAATCCGTTGACGGCTTACAGCCGTCAAAGCCGTAGAACTCACTAAGAGCTTCGTTTTGACTGGTTATGGCTCCCGTAACTCTAAACGAGCCAACAGTTATGGCCGTCCGAAAAATCGATATCCACAGGGTGCAACATCCGCGGTGCAAGGTGCAACATTCGTCCAAAAAGCCAAAATAGCGCCGTGCGACTTTTAGAAGTGGGTGCAGGGATTTGAAATGGAATAGTACCATGGTGCACCACTCTCCAGGATAGGTAAATCGAAGACCAGCCACGGTGATCCCGTTTTAACGTAAAAATTCACGTGACGGAAAAAAGAAGGCCAAAAAACTTCAGAGACCCGATTGATGTTCGGATAGCCTTTTTTGGGTATGAAATAATCCGTTGATGGCTTACAGCTGTCAAAGCCGTAGAACTCACTGAGAGCTTCGTTTTGACTGGTTATGGCACCCGTAACTCTAAACAAGCCAACAGTTATGGCCGTCCGAAGAATCGATATCCACAAGGTGCAACATCCGCGATGCAAGGTGCAACGTTCGTCCAAAAAGCCAAAACAGCGCCGTGCGACTTTTAGAAGTGGGTGCAGGGATTTGAAATGGAACAGTACCATGGTGCACCACTCTCCAGGGTAGGTAAATCGAAGACCAGCCACGGTGATCCCGTTTTAACGTAAAAATTCACGTGACGGAAAAAAGAAGGCCAAAAAACATCAAAGACCCGATTGATGTTCGGATAGCCTTTTTTGGGTATGAAACAATCCGTTGACGGCTTACAGCCGTCAAAGCCGTAGAACTCACTAAGAGTTTCGTTTTGACTGGTTATGGCTCCCGTAACTCTAAACGAACCAACAGTTATGGCCGTCCGAAGAATCGATATCCACAGGGTGCAACATCCGCGGTGCAAGGTGCAACATTCGTCCAAAAAGCCAAAATAGCGCCGTGCGACTTTTAGAAGTGGGTGCAGGGATTTGAAATGGAACAGTACCATGGTGCACCACTCTCCAGGGTAGGTAAGTCGAAGACCAGCCACGGTGATCCCGTTTTAACGTAAAAATTCACGTGACGGAAAAAAGAAGGCCAAAAAACTTCAGAGACCCGATTGAGGTTCGGATAGCCTTTTTTGGGTATGAAACAATCCGTTGACGACTTAGTGCTGTCAAAGCCGTAGAACTCATTAAGAGCTTCGTTTTGACTGGTTATGGCTCCCGTAATTCTAAACAAGCCAACATTTATGGCCGTCCGAAGAATCGATATCCACAGGGTGCAACATCAGCGGTGCAAGGTGCAACATTCGTCCAAAAAGCCAAAACAGCGCCGTGCGACTTTTAGAAGTGGGTGCAAGGATTTGAAATGGAACAGTACCATGGTGCACCACTCTCCAGGGTAGGTAAATCGAAGACCAGCCACGGTGATCCCGTTTTAACGTAAAAATTCACGTGACGGAAAAAAGAAGGCCAAAAAACTTCAGAGACCCGATTGATGTTCTGATAGCCTTTTTTGGGTATGAAACAATCCGTTGACGGCTTACAGCCGTCAAAGCCGTAGAACTCACTAAGAGCTTCGTTTTGACTGGTTATGGCTCCCGTAACTCAAAACCAGCCAACAGGTATGGCCGTCCGAAGAATCGATATCCACAGGGTGCAACATCCGCGGTGCAAGGTGCAACATTCGTCCAAAAAGCCAAAATAGCGCCGTGCGACTTTTAGAAGTGGGTGCAGGGATTTGAAATGGAACAGTACCATGGTGCACCACTCTCCAGGATAGTTAAATAGAAGACCAGCCACGGTGATCCCGTTTTAACGTAAAAATTCACGTGACGAAAAAAAGAAGGCCAAAAAACTTCAGAGACCCGATTGATGTTCGGATAGCCTTTTTTGGGTATGAAACAATCCGTTGATGGCTTACAGCTGTCAAAGCCGTAGAACTCACTGAGAGCTTCGTTTTGACTGGTTATGGCACCCGCAACTCTAAACAAGCCAACAGTTATGGCCGTCCGAAGAATCGATATCCACAAGGTGCAACATCCGCGATGCAAGGTGCAACATTCGTCCAAAAAGCCAAAACAGCGTCGTGCGACTTTTAGAAGTGGGTGCAGGGATTTGAAATGGAACAGTACCATGGTGCACCACTCTCCAGGGTAGGTAAATCGAAGACCAGCCACGGTGATCCCGTTTTAACGTAAAAATTCACGTGACGGAAAAAAGAAGGCCAAAAAACATCAGAGACCCGATTGATGTTCGGATAGCCTTTTTTGGGTATGAAACAATCCGTTGACGGCTTACAGCCGTCAAAGCCGTAGAACTCACTAAGAGTTTCGTTTTGACTGGTTATGGCTCCCGTAACTCTAAACGAACCAACAGTTATGGCCGTCCGAAGAATCGATATCCACAAGGTGCAACATCCGCGATGCAAGGTGCAACATTCGTCCAAAATCCCAAAACAGCGCCGTGCGACTTTTAGAAGTGGGTGCAGGGATTTGAAATGGAACAGTACCATGGTGCACCACTCTCCAGGGTAGGTAAATCGAAGACCAGCCACGGTGATCCCGTTTTAACGTAAAAATTCACGTGACGGAAAAAAGAAGGCCAAAAAACTTCAAAGACCCGTTTGATGTTCGGATAGCCTTTTTTGGGTATGAAACAATCCGTTGACGGCTTACAGCCGTCAAAGTCGTAGAACTCACTAAGAGCTTCGTTTTGACTGGTTAAGGCTCCCGTAACTCTAAACGAACCAACAGTTATGGCCGTCCGAAGAATCGATATCCACAGGGTGCAACATCCGCGGTGCAAGGTGCAACATTCGTCCAAAAAGCCAAAATAGCGCCGTGCGACTTTTAGAAGTGGGTGCAGGGATTTGAAATGGAACAGTACCATGGTGCACCACTCTCCAGGGTAGGTAAGTCGAAGACCAGCCACGGTGATCCCGTTTTAACGTAAAAATTCACGTGAAGGAAAAAAGAAGGCCAAAAAACTTCAGAGACCCGATTGAGGTTCGGATAACCTTTTTTGGGTATGAAACAATCCGTTGACGACTTAGAGCTGTCAAAGCCAGAACTCACTGAGAGCTTCATTTTGACTGGTTATGGCTCCCGTAACTCTAAACGAGCCAACATTTATGGCCGTCTGAAGAATCGATATCCACAGGGTGCAACATTCGCGGTGCATGGTGCAACATTCGTCCAAAAAGCCAAAACAGCACAGTGTGACTTTTAGAAGTGGGTGCAGGGATTTGGAATGGAACAGTACCATGGTGCACCACTCTCCAGGGTAGGTAAGTCGAAGACCAGCCACGGTGATCCTGTTTTAACGTAAAAATTCACGTGACGGAAAAAAGAAGGCCAAAAAACTTCAGAGACCCGATTGAGGTTTGGATAGCCTTTTTTGGGTATGAAACAATCCGTTGACGGCTTACAGTTGTCAAAGCCGTAGAACTCACTGAGAGCTTCGTTTTGACTGGTTATGGCTCCCGCAACTCTAAACGAGCCAAGAGTTATGGCCGTCCGAAGAATCGATATCCAAAGGGTGCAACATCCGCGGTGCAAGGTGCAACATTCGTCCAAAAAGCCAAAACAGCGCCGTGCGACTTTTAGAAGTGGGTGCAGGGATTTGAAATGGAATAGTACCATGGTGCACCACTATGCAGGGTAGGTAAGTCGAAGACCAGCCACGGTGATCCCGTTTTAACGTAAAAATTCACGTGACGGAAAAAAGAAGGCCAAAAAACTTCAAAGACCCGATTGAGGTTCGGATAGCCTTTTTTGGGTATGAAATAATCCGTTGACGGCTTAGAGCTGTCAAAGCCATAGAACTCACTGAGAGCTTCTTTTTGACTGGTTATGGCTCCCGTAACTCTAAACGAGCCAACATTTATGGCCGTCCGAAGAATCGAAATCCACAGGGTGCAACATCCGCGGTGCAAGGTGCAACATTCGTCCAAAAAGCCAAAACAGCGCCGTGCGACTTTTAGAAGTGGGTGCAGGGATTTGAAATGGAACAGTACCATGGTGCACCACTCTCCAGGGTAGGTAAATCAAAGACCAACCACGGTGATCCCGTTTTAACGTAAAAATTCACGTGACGGAAAAAAGAAGGCCAAAAAACTTCAAAGACCCGATTGACGTTCGGATAGCCTTTTTTGGGTATGAAACAATCCGTTGATGGCTTACAGCCGTCAAAGCCGTAGAACTCACTAAGAGCTTTGTTTTGACTGGTTATGGCTCCCGTAACTCTAAACGAGCCAACAGTTATGGCCGTCCGAAGAATCGATATCCACAGGGCGCAACATCCGCGGTGCAAGGTGCAACATTCGTCCAAAAAGCCAAAATAGTGCCGTGCGACTTTTAGAAGTGGGTGCAGGGATTTAAAATGGAACAGTACCATGGTGCACCACTCTCCATGGTAGGTAAATCGAAGACCAGCCACGGTGATCCCGTTTTAACGTAAAAATTCAAGTGACGGAAAAAAGAAGGCCAAAAAACTTCAGAGACCCGATTGATGTTCGGATAGCCTCTTTTGGGTATGAAACAATCCGTTGACGGCTTACAGCCGTCAAAGCCGTAGAACTCACTAAGAGCTTCGTTTTGACTGGTTATGGCTCCCGTAACTCTAAACAAGCCAACAGTTATGGCCGTCCGAAGAATCGATATCCACAGGGTGCAACATCCGCGGTGTAAGGTGCAACATTCGTCCAAAAAGACAATAGCGCCGTGCGACTTTTAGAAGTGGGTGCAGGGATTTGAAATGGAACAGTACCATGGTGCACCACTCTCCAGGGTAGGTAAGTCGAAGACCAGCCACGGTGATCCCGTTTTAACGTAAAAATTCACGTGACGGAAAAAAGAAGGCCAAAAAACTTCAAAGACCCGATTGACGTTCGGATAGCCTTTTTTGGGTATGAAACAATCCGTTGACGGCTTACAGCCGTCAAAGCCGTAGAACTCACTAAGAGCTTTGTTTTGACTGGTTATGGCTCCCGTAACTCTAAACGAGCCAACAGTTATGGCCGTCCGAAGAATCGATATCCACAGGGCGCAACATCCGCGGTGCAAGGTGCAACATTCGTCCAAAAAGCCAAAATAGCGCCGTGCGACTTTTAGAAGTGGGTGCAGGGATTTGAAATGGAACAGTACCATGGTGCACCACTCTCCAGGGTAGGTAAATCGAAGACCAGCCACGGTGATCCCGTTTTAACGTAAAAATTCAAGTGACGGAAAAAAGAAGGCCAAAAAACTTCAGAGACCCGATTGATGTTCGGATAGCCTCTTTTGGGTATGAAACAATCCGTTGACGGCTTACAGCCGTCAAAGCCGTAGAACTCACTAAGAGCTTCGTTTTGACTGGTTATGGCTCCCGTAACTCTAAACAAGCCAACAGTTATGGCCGTCCGAAGAATCGATATCCACAGGGTGCAACATCCGCGGTGCAAGGTGCAACATTCGTCCAAAAAGACAATAGCGCCGTGCGACTTTTAGAAGTGGGTGCAAGGATTTGAAATGGAACAGTACCATGGTGCACCACTCTCCAGGGTAGGTAAGTCGAAGACCAGCCACGGTGATCCCGTTTTAACGTAAAAATTCACGTGACGGAAAAAAGAAGGCCAAAAAACTTCAGAGACCCGATTGAGGTTCGGATAGCCTTTTTTGGGTATGAAACAATCCGTTGACGGCTTAGAGCTGTCAAAGCCGTAGAACTCACTGAGAGCTTCGTTTTGACTGGTTATGGCTCCCGTAACTCTAAACGAGCCAATATTTATGGCCGTCCGAAGAATCGATATCCACAGGGTGCAACATCCGCGGTGCAAGGTGCAACATTCGTCCAAAAAGCCAAAACAGCGCCGTGCGACTTTTAGAAGTGGGTGCAGGGATTTGAAATGGAACAGTACCATGGTGCACCACTCTCCAGGGTAGGTAAGTCGAAGACCAGCCATGGTGATCCCGTTTTAACGTAAAAATTCACGTGACGGAAAAAAGAAGGCCAAAAAACTTCAGAGACCCGATTGAGGTTCGGATAGCCTTTTTTGGGTATGAAACAATCCGTTGACGGCTTAGAGCCGTCAAAGCCATAGAATCACTGAGAGCTTCGTTTTGACTGGTTATGGCTCCCGTAACTCTAAACGAGCCAACATTTATGGCCGTCCGAAGAATCGATATCCACAGGGTGCAACATCCGCGGTGCAAGGTGCAACATTCGTCCAAAAAGCCAAAACAGCGCCGTGCGACTTTTAGAAGTGGGTGCAGGGATTTGAAATGGAACAGTACCATGGTGCACCACTCTCCAGGGTAGGTAAATCGAAGACCAGCCACGGTGATCCCGTTTTAACGTAAAAATTCACGTGACGGAAAAAAGAAGGCCAAAAAACTTCAGAGACCCGATTGATGTTCGGATAGCCTTTTTTGGGTATGAAACAATCCGTTGACGGCTTACAGCCGTCAAAGCCGTAGAACTCACTGAGAGCTTCGTTTTGACTGGTTATGGCTCCTGTAACTCTAAACGAGCCAACATTTATGGCCGTCCGAAGAATCGATATCCACAGGGTGCAACATCCACGGTGCAAGTTGCAACATTCGTCCAAAAAGCCAAAATAGCGCCGTGCGACTTTTAGAAGTGGGTGCAGGGATTTGAAATGGAACAGTACTATGGTGCACCACTCTCCAGGGTAGGTAAGTCGAAGACCAGCCACGGTGATCCCGTTTTAACGTAAAAATTCACGTGACGGAAAAAAGAAGGCCAAAAAACTTCAGAGACCCGATTGAGGTTCGGATAGCCTTTTTTGGGTATGAAACAGTCCGTTGACGGCTTAGAGCTGTCAAAGTCGTAGAACTCACTGAGAGCTTCGTTTTGACTGGTTATGGCTCCCGTAACTCTAAACGAGCCAACATTTATGGCCGTCCGAAGAATCGATATCCACAGGGTGCAACATCCGCGGTGCAAGGTGCAACATTCGTCCAAAAAGCCAAAACAGCGCCGTGCGACTTTTAGAAGTGGGTGCAGGGATTTGAAATGGAACAGTACCATGGTGCACCACTCTCTAGGGTAGGTAAGTCGAAGACCAGCCACGTTGATCCTGTTTTAACGTAAAAATTCACGTGACGGAAAAAAGAAGGCCAAAAAACTTCAAAGACCCGATTGATGTTCGGATAGCCTTTTTTGGGTATGAAACAATCCGTTGACGGCTTAAAGCCGTCAAAGCCGTAGAACTCACTAAGAGCTTCGTTTTGACTGGTTATGGCTCCCGTAACTCTAAACGAACCAACAGTTATGGCCGTCCGAAGAATCGATATCCACAGGGTGCAACATCCGCGGTGCAAGGTGCAACATTCATCCAAAAAGCCAAAATAGCGCCGTGCGACTTTTAGAAGTGGGTGGAGGGATTTGAAATGGAACAGTACCATGGTGCACCACTCTCCAGGGTAGGTAAGTCGAAGACCAGCCACGGTGATCCCGTTTTAACGTAAAAATTCACGTGACGGAAAAAAGAAGGCCAAAAAACTTCAGAGACCCGATTGATGTTCGGATAGGCTTTTTTGGGTATCAAACAATCCGTTGACGGCTTACAACCATCAAAGCCGTAGAACTCACTAAGAGCTTCGTTTTGACTAGTTATGGCTCCCGTAACTCAAAACGAGCCAACAGGTATGGCCGTCCGAAGAATCGATATCCACAGGGTGCAACATCCGCGGTGCAAGGTGCAACATTCGTCCAAAAAGCCAAAATAGGGCCGTGCGACTTTTAGAAGTGGGTGCAGGGATTTGAAATGGAACAGTACCATGGTGCACCAATCTCCAGGATAGGTAAATCGAAGACCAGCCACGGTGATCCCGTTTTAACGTAAACATTCACGTGATGGAAAAAAGAAGGCCAAAAAACTTCAGAGACCCGATTGATGTTCGGATAGCCTTTTTTGGGTATGAAACAATCCGTTGATGTCTTACAGCTGTCAAAGCCGTAGAACTCACTGAGAGCTTCGTTTTGACTGGATATGGCACCCGCAACTCTAAACAAGCCAACAGTTATGGTCGTCCGAAGAATCGATATCCACAAGGTGCAACATCCGCGATGCAAGGTGCAACATTCGTCCAAAAAGCCAAAACAGCGCCGTGCGACTTTTAGAAGTGGGTGCAGGGATTAGAAATGGAACAGTACCATGGTGCACCACTCTCCAGGGTAGGTAAATCGAAGACCAGCCACGGTGATCCCGTTTTAACGTAAAAATTCACGTGACGGAAAAAAGAAGGCGAAAAAACTTCAGAGACCCGATTGATGTTCGGATAGCCTTTTTTGGGTATGAAACAATCCGTTGACGGCTTACAGCCGTCATAGCCGTAGATCTCACTAAGAGCTTCATTTTGACTGGTTATGGCTCCCGTAACTCTAAACGAACCAACAGTTATGGCCGTCCGAAGAATCGATATCCACAGGGTGCAACATCCGCGGTGCAAGGTGCAACATTCGTCCAAAAAGCTAAAATAGCGCCGTGCGACTTTTAGAAGTGGGTGCAGGGATTTGAAATGGAACAGTACCATGGTGCACCACTCTCCAGGGTAGGTAAGTCGAAGACCAGCCACGGTGATCCCGTTTTAACGTAAAAATTCACGTGACGGAAAAAAGAAGGCCAAAAAACTTCAGAGACCCGATTGAGGTTCGGATAGCCTTTTTTGGGTATGAAACAATCCGTTGACGACTTAGAGCTGTCAAAGCCAGAACTCACTGAGAGCTTCGTTTTGACTGGTTATGGCTCCCGTAACTCTAAACGAGCCAACATTTATGGCCGTCCGAAGAATCGATATCCACAGGGTGCAACATTCGCGGTGCAAGGTGCAACATTCGTCCAAAAAGCCAAAACAGCGCCGTGCGACTTTTAGAAGTGGGTGCAGGGATTTGGAATGGAACAGTACCATGGTGCACCACTCTCCAGGGTAGGTAAGTCGAAGACCAGCCACGGTGATCCTGTTTTAACGTAAAAATTCACTTGACGGAAAAAAGAAGGCCAAAAAACTTCAGAGACCCGATTGAGGTTCGGATAGCCTTTTTTGGGTATGAAACAATCCGTTGACGGCTTACAGCTGTCAAAGCCGTAGAACTCACTGAGAGCTTCGTTTTGACTGGTTATGGCTCCCGCAACTCTAAACGAGCCAACAGTTATGGCCGTCCGAAGAATCGATATCCAAAGGGTGCAACATCCGCGGTGCAAGGTGCAACATTCGTCCAAAAAGCCAAAACAGCGTCGTGCGACTTTTAGAAGTGGGTGCAGGGATTTGAAATGGAATAGTACCATGGTGCACCACTATGCAGGGTAGGTAAGTCGAAGACCAGCCACGGTGATCCCGTTTTAACGTAAAAATTCACGTGACGGAAAAAAGAAGGCCAAAAAACTTCAGAGACCCGATTGAGGTTCGGATAGCCTTTTTTGGGTATGAAACAATCCGTTGACGGCTTAGAGCCGTCAAAGCCGTAGAACTCACTGAGAGCTTCTTTTTGACTGGTTATGGCTCCCGTAACTCTAAACGAGCCAACATTTATGGCCGTCCGAAGAATCGAAATCCACAGGGTGCAACATCCGCGGTGCAAGGTGCAACATTCGTCCAAAAAGCCAAAACAGCGCCGTGCGACTTTTAGAAGTGGGTGTAGGGATTTGAAATGGAACAGTACCATGGTGCACCACTCTCCAGGGTAGGTAAATCGAAGACCAGCCACGGTGATCCCGTTTTAACGTAAAAATTCACGTGACGGAAAAAAGAAGGCCAAAAAACTTCAAAGACCCGATTGACGTTCGGATAGCCTTTTTTGGGTATGAAACAATCCGTTGACTGCTTACAGCCGTCAAAGCCGTAGAACTCACTAAGAGCTTCGTTTTGACTGGTTATGGCTCCCGTAACTCTAAACGAGCCAACAGTTATGGCCGTCCGAAGAATCGATATCCACAGGGCGCAACATCCGCGGTGCAAGGTGCAACATTCGTCCAAAAAGCCAAAATAGCGCCGTGCGACTTTTAGAAGTGGGTGCAGGGATTTGAAATGGAACAGTACCATGGTGCACCACTCTCCAGGGTAGGTAAATCGAAGACCAGCCACGGTGATCCCGTTTTAACGTAAAAATTCACGTGACGGAAAAAAGAAGGCCAAAAAACTTCAAAGACCCGATTGAGGTTCGGATAGCCTTTTTTGGGTATGAAACAATCCGTTGACGGCTTACAGCCGTCAAAGCCGTAGAACTCACTGAGAGCTTCGTTTTGACTGGTTATGGCTCCCGTAACTCTAAACGAACCAACAGTTATGGCCGTCCGAAGAATCGATATCCACAGGGTGCAACATCCGCGGTGCAAGGTGCAACATTCGTCCAAAAAGCCAAAACAGCGCCGTGCGACTTTTAGAAGTGGGTGTAAAGATTTGAAATGGAACAGTACCATGGGGAAGCACTCTCCAGGGTAGGTAAATCGAAGACCAGCCACGGTGATCCCGTTTTAACAAAAAAATTCACGTGACGGAAAAAAGAAGGCCAAAAAACTTCAGAGACCCGATTGAGGTTCGGATAGCCTTTTTTGGGTATGAAATAATCCGTTGACGGCTTACAGCTGTCAAAGCCGTAGAACTCACTAAGAGCTTCGTTTTGACTGGTTATGGCTGCCGTAACTCTAAACGAGCCAACAGTTATTGCCATTCGAAGAATTGATATCCATAGGGTGCAACATCCGCGGTGCAAGGTGCAACATTCGTGCAAAAAGCCAAAACAGCGCCGTGCGACTTTTAGGAGTGGGTGCATGGATTTGAAATGGAATAGTACCATGGTGCACCACTCTCCAGGGTAGGTAAATCGAAGACCAGCCACGGTGATCCCGTTTAAACGTAAAAATTCACGTGATGGAAAAAAGAAGGCCAAAAAACTTCAAATACCCGATTGTGGTTAGGATAGCCTTTTTTGGGTATGAAACAATCCGTTGATGGCTTACAGCTGTCAAAGCCGTAGAACTCACTGAGAGCTTCGTTTTGACTGGTTATGGCTCCCGTAACTCTAAACGAGCCAACAGTTATGGCCGTCCGAAGAATCGATATCCAAAGGGTGCAACATCCGCGGTGCAAGGTGCAACATTCGTCCAAAAAGCCAAAACAGCGCCGTGCGACTTTTAGAAGTGGGTGCAGGGATTTGAAATGGAACAGTACCATGGGGTAGCACTCTCCAGGGTAGGTAAGTCGAAGACCAGCCACGGTGATCCCGTTTTAACGTAAAAATTCACGTGACGGAAAAAAGAAGGCCAAAAAACTTCAGAGACCCGATTGATGTTCGGATAGCCTTTTTTGGGTATGAAACAATCCGTTGACGGCTTACAGCCGTCAAAGCCGTAGAACTCACTAAGAGCTTCATTTTGACTGGTTATGGCTCCCGTAACTCTAAACAAGCCAACAGTTATGGCCGTCCGAAGAATCGATATCCACAGGGTGCAACATCCGCGGTGCAAGGTGCAACATTCGTCCAAAAAGACAATAGCGCCGTGCGACTTTTAGAAGTGGGTGCAGGGATTTGAAATGGAACAGTACCATGGTGCACCACTCTCCAGGGTAGGTAAGTCGAAGACCAGCCACGGTGATCCCGTTTTAACGTAAAAATTCACGTGACGGAAAAAAGAAGGCCAAAAAACTTCAGAGACCCGATTGAGGTTCGGATAGCCTTTTTTGGGTATGAAACAATCCGTTGACGGCTTACAGCCGTCAAAGCCGTAGAACTCACTGAGAGCTTCGTTTTGACTAGTTATGGCTCCCGTAACTCTAAACGAACCAACAGTTATGGCCGTCCGAAGAATCGATATCCACAGGGTGCAACATCCGCGGTGCAAGGTGCAACATTCGTCCAAAAAGCCAAAACAGCGCCGTGCGACTTTTAGAAGTGGGTGTAAAGATTTGAAATGGAACAGTCATGGGGCAGCACTCTCCAGGGTAGGTAAATCGAAGACCAGCCACGGTGATCCCGTTTTAACAAAAAAATTCACGTGACGGAAAAAAGAAGGCCAAAAAACTTCAGAGACCCGATTGAGGTTCGGATAGCCTTTTTTGGGTATGAAACAATCCGTTGACGGCTTACAGCTGTCAAAGCCGTAGAACTCACTAAGAGCTTCGTTTTGACTGGTTATGGCTGCCGTAACTCTAAACGAGCCAACAGTTATGGCCGTCCGAAGAATTGATATCCATAGGGTGGAACATCCGCGGTGCAAGGTGCAACATTCGTGCAAAAAGCCAAAACAGCGCCGTGCGACTTTTAGGAGTAGGTGCATGGATTTGAAATGGAATAGTACCATGGTGCACCACTCTCCAGGGTAGGTAAATCGAAGTCCAGCCACGGTGATCCCGTTTAAACGTAAAAATTCACATGATGGAAAAAAGAAGGCCAAAAAACTTCAAAGACCCGATTGTGGTTAGGATAGCCTTTTTTGGGTATGAAACAATCCGTTGACGGCTTACAGCGGTCAAAGCCGTAGAACTCACTGAGAGCTTCGTTTTGACTGGTTATGGCTCCCGTAACTCTAAACGAGCCAACAGTTATGGTCGTCCGAAGAATCGATATCCAAAGGGTGCAACATCCGCGGTGCAAGGTGCAACATTCGTCCAAAAAGCCAAAACAGCGCCGTGCGACTTTTAGAAGTGGGTGCAGGGATTTGAAATGGAACAGTACCATGGGGTAGCACTCTCCAGGGTAGGTAAGTCGAAGACCAGCCACGGTGATCCCGTTTTAACGTAAAAATTTACGTGACGGAAAAAAGAAGGCCAAAAAACTTCAGAGACCCGATTGAGGTTCGGATAGCCCTTTTTGGGTATGAAACAATCCGTTGATGGCTTACAGCTGTCAAAGCCGTAGAACTCACTGAGAGCTTCGTTTTGATTGGTTATGGCTCCCGTTACTCTAAACGAGCCAACAGTTATGGCCGTCCGAAGAATCGATATCCACAAGGTGCAAGATCCGCGATGCAAGGTGCAACATTCGTCCAAAAAGCCAAAACAGCTCCGTGCGACTTTTAGAAGTGGGTGCAGGGATTTGAAATGGAACAGTACCATGGTGCACCACTCTCCAGGGTAGGTAAATCGAAGACCAGCCACGGTGATCCCGTTTTAACGTAAAAATTCACGTGACGGAAAAAAGAAGGCCAAAAAACTTCAGAGACCCGATTGAGGTTCGGATAGCCTTTTTTGGGTATGAAACAATCCGTTGACGGCTTACAGCCGTCAAAGCCATAGAACTCACTGAGAGCTTCGTTTTGACTGGTTATGGCTCCCGTAACTCTAAACGAGCCAACAGTTATGGCCGTCCGAAGAATCGATATCCACAGGGTGCAACATCCGCGGTGCAAGGTGCAACATTCGTCCAAAAAGCCAAAACAGCGCCGTGCGACTTTTAGAAGTGGGTGCAAGGATTTGAAATGGAACAGTACCATGGGGCAGCACTCTCCAGGGTAGGTAAATCGAAGACCAGCCACGGTGATCCCGTTTTAACGTAAAAATTCACGTGACGGAAAAAAGAAGGCGAAAAAACTTCAGAGACCCGATTGATGTTCGGATAGCCTTTTTTGGGTATGAAACAATCCGTTGACGGCTTACAGCCGTCATAGCCATAGATCTCACTAAGAGCTTCGTTTTGACTGGTTATGGCTCCCGTAACTCTAAACGAACCAACAGTTATGGCCGTCCGAAGAATCGATATCCACAGGGTGCAACATCCGCGGTGCAAGGTGCAACATTCGTCCAAAAAGCCAAAATAGCGCCGTGCGACTTTTAGAAGTGGGTGCAGGGATTTGAAATGGAACAGTACCATGGTGCACCACTCTCCAGGGTAGGTAAGTCGAAGACCAGCCACGGTGATCCCGTTTTAACGTAAAAATTCACGTGACGGAAAAAAGAAGGCCAAAAAACTTCAGAGACCCGATTGAGGTTCGGATAGCCTTTTTTGGGTATGAAACAATCCGTTGACGACTTAGAGCTGTCAAAGCCAGAACTCACTGAGAGCTTCGTTTTGACTGGTTATGGCTCCCGTAACTCTAAACGAGCCAACATTTATGGCCGTCTGAAGAATCGATATCCACAGGGTGCAACATTCGCGGTGCAAGGTGCAACATTCGTCCAAAAAGCCAAAACAGCGCCGTGCGACTTTTAGAAGTGGGTGCAGGGATTTGGAATGGAACAGTACCATGGTGCACCACTCTCCAGGGTAGGTAAGTCGAAGACCAGCCACGGTGATCCTGTTTTAACGTAAAAATTCACTTGACGGAAAAAAGAAGGCCAAAAAACTTCAGAGACCCGATTGAGGTTCGGATAGCCTTTTTTGGGTATGAAACAATCCGTTGACGGCTTACAGCTGTCAAAGCCGTAGAACTCACTGAGAGCTTCGTTTTGACTGGTTATGGCTCCCGCAACTCTAAACGAGCCAACAGTTATGGCCGTCCGAAGAATCGATATCCAAAGGGTGCAACATCCGCGGTACAAGGTGCAACATTCGTCCAAAAAGCCAAAACAGCGCCGTGCGACTTTTAGAAGTGGGTGCAGGGATTTGAAATGGAATAGTACCATCGTGCACCACTATGCAGGGTAGGTAAGTCGAAGACCAGCCACGGTGATCCCGTTTTAACGTAAAAATTCACGTGACGGAAAAAAGAAGGCCAAAAAACTTCAGAGACCCGATTGAGGTTCGGATAGCCTTTTTTGGGTATGAAACAATCCGTTGACGGCTTAGAGCTGTCAAAGCCGTAGAACTCACTGAGAGCTTCTTTTTGACTGGTTATGGCTCCCGTAACTCTAAACGAGCCAACATTTATGGCCGTCCGAAGAATCGAAATCCACAGGGTGCAACATCCGCGGTGCAAGGTGCAACATTCGTCCAAAAAGCCAAAACAGCGCCGTGCGACTTTTAGAAGTGGGTGTAGGGATTTGAAATGGAACAGTACCATGGTGCACCACTCTCCAGGGTAGGTAAATCGAAGACCAGCCACGGTGATCCCGTTTTAACGTAAAAATTCACGTGACGGAAAAAAGAAGGCCAAAAAACTTCAAAGACCCGATTGACGTTCGGATAGCCTTTTTTGGGTATGAAACAATCCGTTGACGGCTTACAGCCGTCAAAGCCGTAGAACTCACTAAGAGCTTCGTTTTGACTGGTTATGGCTCCCGTAACTCTAAACGAGCCAACAGTTATGGCCGTCCGAAGAATCGATATCCACAGGGCGCAACATCCGCGGTGCAAGGTGCAACATTCGTCCAAAAAGCCAAAATAGCGCCGTGCGACTTTTAGAAGTGGGTGCAGGGATTTGAAATGGAACAGTACCATGGTGCACCACTCTCCAGGGTAGGTAAATCGAAGACCAGCCACGGTGATCCCGTTTTAACGTAAAAATTCACGTGACGGAAAAAAGAAGGCCAAAAAACTTCAGAGACCCGATTGAGGTTCGGATAGCCTTTTTTGGGTATGAAACAATCCGTTGACGGCTTACAGCCGTCAAAGCCGTAGAACTCACTGAGAGCTTCGTTTTGACTGGTTATGGCTCCCGTAACTCTAAACGAACCAACAGTTATGGCCGTCCGAAGAATCGATATCCACAGGGTGCAACATCCGCGGTGCAAGGTGCAACATTCGTCCAAAAAGCCAAAACAGCGCCGTGCGACTTTTAGAAGTGGGTGTAAAGATTTGAAATGGAACAGTACCATGGGGCAGCACTCTCCAGGGTAGGTAAATCGAAGACCAGCCACGGTGATCCCGTTTTAACAAAAAAATTCACGTGACGGAAAAAAGAAGGCCAAAAAACTTCAGAGACCCGATTGAGGTTCGGATAGCCTTTTTTGGGTATGAAACAATCCGTTGACGGCTTACAGCTGTCAAAGCCGTAGAACTCACTAAGAGCTTCGTTTTGACTGGTTATGGCTGCCGTAACTCTAAACGAGCCAACAGTTATTGCCGTTCGAAGAATTGATATCCATAGGGTGCAACATCCGCGGTGCAAGGTGCAACATTCGTGCAAAAAGCCAAAACAGCGCCGTGCGACTTTTAGGAGTGGGTGCATGGATTTGAAATGGAATAGTACCATGGTGCACCACTCTCCAGGGTAGGTAAATCGAAGACCAGCCACGGTGATCCCGTTTAAACGTAAAAATTCACGTGATGGAAAAAAGAAGGCCAAAAAACTTCAAATACCCGATTGTGGTTAGGATAGCCTTTTTTGGGTATGAAACAATCCGTTGACGGCTTACAGCCGTCAAAGCCGTAGAACTCACTGAGAGCTTCGTTTTGACTGGTTATGGCTCCCGTAACTCTAAACGAGCCAACAGTTATGGCCGTCCGAAGAATCGATATCCAAAGGGTGCAACATCCGCGGTGCAAGGTGCAACATTCGTCCAAAAAGCCAAAACAGCGCCGTGCGACTTTTAGAAGTGGGTGCAGGGATTTGAAATGGAACAGTACCATGGGGTAGCACTCTCCAGGGTAGGTAAGTCGAAGACCAGCCACGGTGATCCCGTTTTAACGTAAAAATTCACGTGACGGAAAAAAGAAGGCCAAAAAACTTCAGAGACCCGATTGATGTTCGGATAGCCTTTTTTGGGTATGAAACAATCCGTTGACGGCTTACAGCCGTCAAAGCCGTAGAACTCACTAAGAGCTTCGTTTTGACTGGTTATGGCTCCCGTAACTCTAAACAAGCCAACAGTTATGGCCGTCCGAAGAATCGATATCCACAGGGTGCAACATCCGCGGTGCAAGGTGCAACATTCGTCCAAAAAGACAATAGCGCCGTGCGACTTTTAGAAGTGGGTGCAGGGATTTGAAATGGAACAGTACCATGGTGCACCACTCTCCAGGGTAGGTAAGTCGAAGACCAGCCACGGTGATCCCGTTTTAACGTAAAAATTCACGTGACGGAAAAAAGAAGGCCAAAAAACTTCAGAGACCCGATTGAGGTTCAGATAGCCTTTTTTGGGTATGAAACAATCCGTTGACGGCTTACAGCCGTCAAAGCCGTAGAACTCACTGAGAGCTTCGTTTTGACTAGTTATGGCTCCCGTAACTCTAAACGAACCAACAGTTATGGCCGTCCGAAGAATCGATATCCACAGGGTGCAACATCCGCGGTGCAAGGTGCAACATTCGTCCAAAAAGCCAAAACAGCGCCGTGCGACTTTTAGAAGTGGGTGTAAAGATTTGAAATGGAACAGTCATGGGGCAGCACTCTCCAGGGTAGGTAAATCGAAGACCAGCCACGGTGATCCCGTTTTAACAAAAAAATTCACGTGACGGAAAAAAGAAGGCCAAAAAACTTCAGAGACCCGATTGAGGTTCGGATAGCCTTTTTTGGGTATGAAACAATCCGTTGACGGCTTACAGCTGTCAAAGCCGTAGAACTCACTAAGAGCTTCGTTTTGACTGGTTATGGCTGCCGTAACTCTAAACGAGCCAACAGTTATGGCCGTCCGAAGAATTGATATCCATAGGGTGGAACATCCGCGGTGCAAGGTGCAACATTCGTGCAAAAAGCCAAAACAGCGCCGTGCGACTTTTAGGAGTAGGTGCATGGATTTGAAATGGAATAGTACCATGGTGCACCACTCTCCAGGGTAGGTAAATCGAAGTCCAGCCACGGTGATCCCGTTTAAACGTAAAAATTCACATGATGGAAAAAAGAAGGCCAAAAAACTTCAAAGACCCGATTGTGGTTAGGATAGCCTTTTTTGGGTATGAAACAATCCGTTGACGGCTTACAGCCGTCAAAGCCGTAGAACTCACTGAGAGCTTCGTTTTGACTGGTTATGGCTCCCGTAACTCTAAACGAGCCAACAGTTATGGCCGTCCGAAGAATGGATATCCAAAGGGTGCAACATCCGCGGTGCAAGGTGCAACATTCGTCCAAAAAGCCAAAACAGCGCCGTGCGACTTTTAGAAGTGGGTGCAGGGATTTGAAATGGAACAGTACCATGGGGTAGCACTCTCCAGGGTAGGTAAGTCGAAGACCAGCCATGGTGATCCCGTTTTAACGTAAAAATTCACGTGACGGAAAAAAGAAGGCCAAAAAACTTCAGAGACCCGATTGAGGTTCGGATAGCCCTTTTTGGGTATGAAACAATCCGTTGATGGCTTACAGCTGTCAAAGCCGTAGAACTCACTGAGAGCTTCGTTTTGATTGGTTATGGCTCCCGTTACTCTAAACGAGCCAACAGTTATGGCCGTCCGAAGAATCGATATCCACAAGGTGCAAGATCCGCGATGCAAGGTGCAACATTCGTCCAAAAAGCCAAAACAGCGCCGTGCGACTTTTAGAAGTGGGTGCAGGGATTTGAAATGGAACAGTACCATGGTGCACCACTCTCCAGGGTAGGTAAATCGAAGACCAGCCACGGTGATCCCGTTTTAACGTAAAAATTCACGTGACGGAAAAAAGAAGGCCAAAAAACTTTAGAGACCCGATTGAGGTTCGGATAGCCTTTTTTGGGTATGAAACAATCCGTTGACGGCTTACAGCCGTCAAAGCCATAGAACTCACTGAGAGCTTCGTTTTGACTGGTTATGGCTCCCGTAACTCTAAACGAGCCAACAGTTATGGCCGTCCGAAGAATCGATATCCACAGGGTGCAACATCCGCGGTGCAAGGTGCAACATTCGTCCAAAAAGCCAAAACAGCGCCGTGCGACTTTTAGAAGTGGGTGCAAGGATTTGAAATGGAACAGTACCATGGGGCAGCACTCTCCAGGGTAGGTAAATCGAAGACCAGCCACGGTGATCTCGTTTTAACGTAAAACTTCACGTGACGGAAAAAAGAAGGCCAAAAAACTTCAGAGACCCGATTGAGGTTCGGATAGCCTTTTTTGGGTATGAAACAATCCGTTGACGGCTTACAGCCGTCAAAGCCGTAGAACTCACTGAGAGCTTCGTTTTGACTGGTTATGGCTCCCGTAAATCTAAACGAGCCAACAGTTATGGCCGTCCGAAGAATCGATATCCACAGGGTGCAACATCCGCGGTGCAAGGTGCAACATTCGTCCAAAAAGCCAAAACAGCGCCGTGCGACTTTTAGAAGTGGGTGCAGGGATTTGAAATGGAACAGTTCCATAGTGCAGCACTCTCCAGGGTAGGTAAGTCGAAGACCAGCCACGGTGATCTCGTTTTAACGTAAAAATTCACGTGATGGAAAAAAGAAGGCCAAAAAACTTCAAAGACCCGATTGAGGTTCGGATAGCCTTTTTTGGGTATGAAACAATCCGTTGATGGCTTACAGCTGTCAAAGCCGTAGAACTCACTGAGAGCTTCGTTTTGACTGGTTATGGCTCCCGTAACTCTAAACGAGCCAACAGTTATGGCCGTCCGAAGAATCGATATCCACAAGGTGCAACATCCGCGATGCAAGGTGCAACATTCGTCCAAAAAGCCAAAACAGCGCCGTGCGACTTTTAGAAGTGGGTGCAGGGATTTGAAATGGAACAGTACCATGGTGCACCACTCTCCAGGGTAGGTAAATCGAAGACCAGCAACGGTGATCCCGTTTTAACGTAAAACTTCACGTGACGGAAAAAAGAAGGCCAAAAAACTTCAGAGACCCGATTGATGTTCGGATAGCCTTTTTTGGGTATGAAACAATCTGTTGACGGCTTACAGCCGTCAAAGCCGTAGAACTTACTGAGAGCTTCGTTTTGACTGGTTATGGCTCCCGTAACTCTAAACGAACCAAAAGTTATGGCCGTTCGAAGAATCGATATCCACAGGGTGCAACATCCGCGGTGCAAGGTGCAACATTCATCCAAAAAGCCAAAACAGCGCCGTGCGACTTTTAGAAGTGGGTGCAGGGATTTGAAATGGAACAATACCATGGGGCAGCACTCTCCAGGGTAGGTAAATCGAAGACCAGCCATGGTGATCTCGTTTTAACGTAAAACTTTACGTGACGGAAACAAGAAGGCCAAAAAACTTCAGAGACCCGATTGTGGTTCGAATAGCCTTTTTTGGGTATGAAACAACCCGTTGACGGCTTACAGCTGTGAAAGCCATAGAACTCACTGAGAGCTTCGTTTTGACTGGTTATGGCTCCCGTAAATCTAAACGAGCCAACAGTTATGGCCATCCGAAGAATCGATATCCACAGGGTGCAACATCCGCGGTGCAACGTGCAACATTCGTCCAAAAAGCCATAACAGTGCTGTGCGACTTTTAGAAGTGGGTGTAAAGATTTGAAATGGAACAGTACCATGGGGCAGCAATCTCCAGGGTAGGTAAATCGAAGACCAGCCACGGTGATCCTGTTTTAATGAAAAAATTCACGTGACGAAAAAAAGAAGGCCAAAAAACTTCAGAGACCCGATTGAGGTTCGGATAGCCTTTTTTGGGTATGAAACAATCCGTTGACGGCTTATAGCTGTCAAAGCCGTAGAACTCTCTGAGAGCTTCGTTTTGACTGGTTATGGCTCCCGTAACTCTAAACGAGCAAACAGTTATGGCCGTCCGAAGAATCAATATCCACAGGGTGCAACATCCGCGGTGCAACGTGCAACATTCGTCCAGAAAGCCAAAACAGCGCCGTGCGACTTTTAGAAGTGGGTGTAAAGATTTGAAATGGAACAGTACCATGGGACAGCACTCTCCAGGGTAGGTAAATCGAAGACCAGCCACGGTGATCTCGTTTTAACGTAAAACTTCACGTGACGGAAAAAAGAGGGCCAAAAAACTCCAAAGACCCGATTGTGGTTAGGATAGCCTTTTTTGGGTATGAAACAATCCGTTGACGGCTTACAACCGTCAAAGCCGTAGAACTCACTGAGAGCTTCGTTTTGACTGGTTATGGCTCCCGTAAATCTAAACGAGCCAACAGTTATGGCCGTCCGAAGAATCGATATCCACAAGGTGCAACATCCGCGGTGCAAGGTGCAACATTCGTCCAAAAAGCCAAAACAGCGCCGTGCGACTTTTAGAAGTGGGTGCAGGGATTTGAAATGGAACAGTTCCATGGGGCAGCACTCTCCAAGGTAGGTAAGTCGAAGACCAGCCACGGTGATCCCGTTTTAACGTAAAAATTCACGTGATGGAAAAAAGAAGGCCAAAAAACTTCAAAGACCCGATTGAGGTTCGGATAGCCTTTTTTGGGTATGAAACAATCCGTTGATGGCTTACAGCTGTCAAAGCCGTAGAACTCACTGAGAGCTTCGTTTTGACTGGTTATGGCTCCCGTAACTCTAAACGAGCCAACAGTTATGGCCGTCCGAAGAATCGATATCAACAAGGTGCAACATCCGCGATGCAAGGTGCAACATTCGTCCAAAAAGCCAAAACAGTGCCGTGCGACTTTTAGAAGTGGGTGTAGGGATTTGAAATGGAACAGTACCATGGGGCAGCACTCTCCAGGGTAGGTAAGTTGAAGACCAGCCACGGTGATCCCGTTTTAACGTAAAAATTCACGTGATGGAAAAAAGAAGGCCAAAAAACTTCAGAGACCCGATTGAGGTTCGGATAGCCTTTTTTGGGTATGAAACAATCCGTTGATGGGTTACAGCTGTCAAAGCCGTAGAACTCACTGAGAGCTTCGTTTTGACTGGTTATGGTTCCCGTAACTCTAAACGAGCCAACAGTTATGGCCGTCCGAAGAATCGATATCCACAAGGTGCAACATCCGCGATGCAAGGTGCAACATTCGTCCAAAAAGCCAAAACAGCACCGTGCGACTTTTAGAAGTGGGTGCAGGGATTTTAAATGGAACAGTACCATGGTGCACCACTCTCCAGGGAAGGTAAATCGAAGACCAGCAACGGTGATCCCGTTTTAACGTAAAAATTCACGTGATGGAAAAAAGAAGGCCAAAAAACTTCAGAGACCCGATTGAGGTTCGGATAGCCTTTTTTGGGTTTGAAACTATCCGTTGATGGCATACGGCCGTCAAGGCCGTAGAACTCACCGAGAGCTTCGTTTTGACTGGTTATGGCTCCCGTAACTCTAAACGAGCCAACAGTTATGGCCGTCCGAAGAATCGATATCCATAGGGTGCAACATCCGCGGTGCAAGGTGCAACATTCGTCCAAAAGGCCAAAACAGCGCCGTGCGACTTTTAGAAGTGAGTGCAGGGATTTGAAATGGAACAGTACCATGGGGCAGCACTCTCCAGGGTAGGTAAATCGAAGACCAGCCACGGTGATCCCGTTTTAACGTAAAAATTCAAGTGACGGAAAAAAGAAGGCCAAAAAACTTCAGAGACCGATTGAGGTTCGGATAGCCTTTTTTGGGTATGAAACAATCCGTTGACGGCTTACAGCTGTCAAAGCCGTAGAACTCACTGAGAGCTTCGTTTTGACTGGTTATGGCTCCCGTAACTCTAAACGAGCCAACAGTTATGGCCGTCCGAAGAATCGATATCCACAGGTTGCAACATCCGCGGTGCAAGGTGCAACATTCGTCCAAAAAGCCGAAACAGCGCCGTTCGACTTTTAGAAGTGGGTGCAGGGATTTGAAGTGGAATAGTAACATTGTGCACCACTCTCCAGGGTAGCTAAATCGAAGACCAGCCACGGTGATCCCGTTTTAACGTAAAAATTCACGTGATGGAAAAAAGAAGGCCAAAAAACTTCGAAGACCCGATTGAGGTTCGGATAGCCTTTTTTGGGTATGAAACAATTAGTTGACGGCTTACAGCCGTCAAAGCCGTAGAACTCACTGAGAGCTTCGTTTTGACTGGTTATGGCTCCCGTAATTCTAAACGAGCCAACAGTTATTGCCGTCCGAAGAATCGATATCCACAGGGTGCAACATCCGCGGTGCAAGGTGCAACATTCGTCCAAAAAGCCGAAACAGCGCCGTTCAACTTTTAGAAGTGGGTGCAGGGATTTGAAGTGAAACAGTACCATGGTGCACCACTCTCCAGGGTAGGCAAATCGAAGACCAACCACGGTGATCCCGTTTTAACGTAAAAATTCACGTGATGGAAAAAAGAAGGCCAAAAAACTTCAAAGACCCGATTGAGGTTCGGAAAGCCTTTTTTGGGTATGAAACAATCCGTTTATGGCTTACAGCCGTCAAAGCCGTAGAACTCACTGAGAGCTTCGTTTTGACTGGTTATGGCTCCCGTAACTCTAAACGAGCCAATAGTTATGGCCGTTCGAAGAATCGATATCCATAGAGTGCAACATCCGCGGTGTAAGGTGCAACATTCGTCCAAAAAGCCAAAACAGCGCCGTGCGACGTTTTGAAGTGGGTGAAAGGATTTGAAATGGAACAGTACCATGGTGAAGCACTCTCCAGGGTAGGTAAATCGAAGACCAGCCACAGTGATCTCGTTTTAACGTAAAAATTCACTTGACGGAAAAAAGAAGGCAAAAAAACTTCAGAGACCCGATTGAGGTTCGGATAGCCTTTTTTTGGTATGAAACAATCCATTAACGGCTTACAGCGGTCAAAGCCGTAGAACTCACTGAGAGCTTCGTTTTGACTGGTTATTGCTCCCGTAACTCTAAAAGAGCCAACAGTTATGGTTGTCCGAAGAATCGATATCTATATTGTGCAACATCCGCGGTGCAAGGTGCAACATTCATCCAAAAAGCCAAAACAGCGCCATGCGACCTTTAGAAGTGGGTGCAGGGATTTGAAGAGGAATAGTAACATGGTGCACCACTCTGCAGGGTAGCTAAATCGAAGACCAGCCACGGTGATCCCGTTTTTACGTACAAATTCACGTGATGGAAAAAGAAAGGCCAAAAAACTTCAAAGACCCGATTGAGGTTCGGATAGCCTTTTTTGGGTATGAAACAATCAGTTGACGGCTTACAGCCGTCAAAGCCGTAGAACTCACTAAGAGCTTCGTTTTGACTGGTTATGGCTCCCGTAATTCTAAACGAGCCAACAGTTATCGTCGTCCGAAGAATCGATATCCACAGGGTGCAACATCCGCGGTGCAAGGTGCAACATTCGTCCAAAAAGCCGAAACAGCGCCGTTCAATTTTTAGAAGTGGGTGCAGGGATTTGAAGTGGAACAGTACCATGGTGCACCACTCTCCAGGGTAGGCAAATCGAAGACCAGCCACGGTGATCCCGTTTTAACGTAAAAATTCACATGATGGAAAAAAGAAGGCCAACAAACTTCAGAGACCCGATTGAGGTTCGGAAAGCCTTTTTTGGGTATGAAACAATCCTTTGATGGCTTACAGCCGTAGAACTCACTGAGAGCTTCGTTTTGACTGGTTATGGCTCCCGTAACTCTAAACGAGCCAATAGTTATGGCCGTCCGAAGAATCGATATCCACAGAGTGCAACATCCGCGGTGTAAGGTGCAACATTCGTCCAAAAAGCCGAAACAGCGCCGTGCGACGTTTTGAAGTGGGTGAAAGGATTTGAAATGGAACAGTACCATGGTGTAGCACTCTCCAGGGTAGGTAAATCGAAGACCAGCCACAGTGATCTCGTTTTAACGTAAAAATTCACGTGACGGAAAAAAGAAGGCAAAAAAACTTCAGAGACCCGATTGAGATTCGGATGGCCTTTTTTTGGTATGAAACAATCCGTTGACGGCTTACAGCCGTCATAGCCGTATAACTCACTGAGAGCTTCGTTTTAACTGGTTATTGCTCCCGTAACTCTAAAAGAGCCAACAGTTATGGCTGTCCGAGGAATCGATATCTATAGGGTGCAACATCCACGGTGCAAGGTGCAACATTCATCCAAAAAGCCAAAACAGCGCCATGCGACCTTTAGAAGTGGGTGTAGGGATATGAAATGGAACAATGCCATGGTGCACCACTCTCCAGGATAGTTAAATCGAAGACCAGCCACGGTGATCCCGTTTTAACGTAAAAATTCACATGACGGAAAAAATAAGGCCCAAAAACTTCAGAGACCCGATTGGGGTTCAGATAGCCTTTTTCGGGTATGAAACTATCCGTTGATGGCTTACAATAGTCAAAGCCGTAGAACTCACTAAGAGATTCATTTTGACTGGTTATGGCTCCCGTAACTCTAAAGGAGCCAACAGTTATGATCGTCCGAAGAATCGATATCCACAGGGTGCAACATCTACGGTGCAAGGTGCAACATTCGTCCAAAAAGCCAAAACAGCGTCGTGCGACCTTTAGAAGTGGGTGCAGGGATATGAAATGGAACAGTACCATGGTGCACCACTCTCCAGGGTAGTTAAATCGAAGACCCGCCACGGTGATCCCGTTTTAACGTAAAAATTCACGTGACGGAAAAAAGAAGGCCAAAAAACTTCAGAGACCCGATTGAGGTTCGGATAGCCTTTTTTGGGTATGAAACAATTCGTTGACGGCTTACAACCGTCAAAGCCATAGAACTCACTGAGAGCTTCGTTTTGACTGGTTATGGCTCTCGTAACTCTAAACGAGCCAACAGTTATGGACGTCCGAAGAATCGATATCCACAGGGTGCAACATCCGCGGTGCAAGGTGCAACATTCGTCCAAAAAGTCAAAACAGCGCCGTGCGACTTTTTGAAGTGGGTGCAGGGATTTGAAATGGAACAGTACCATGGTGCACCACTCTCCAGGGTAGGTAAATCGAAGACCAGCCACGGTGATCCCGTTTTAACGTAAAAATTCACGTGACGGAAAAAAGAAGGCCAAAAAACTTCAGAGACCCGATTGATGTTCGGATAACCTTTTTTGGGTATGAAACTATCCGTTGACGGCTTACAGCAGTCAAAGCCGTAGAACTCACTGAGAGCTTCGTTTTGACTGGTTATGGCTCCCGTAACTCTAAACGAGTCAACAATTATGGCCGTCCGAAGAATCGATATCCACAGGGTGCAACATCCGCGGTGCAAGGTGCAACATTCGTCCAAAAAGCCAAAACAGTGTCGTGCGACCTTTAGAAGTGGGTGCAGAGATATTTAATGGAATAGTACCATGGTGCACCACTCTCCAGGGTAGTTAAATCGAAGACCAGCCACGATGATCCCGTTTTAACGTAAATATTCACGTGACGGAAAAAAGAAGGCGAAAAACTTCAAAGACCCGATTGAGGTTCGGATAGCCTTTTTTGGGTATGAAACTATCCGTTGACGGCTTACAGCCGTCAAAGCCGTAAAACTCACTGAGAGCTTCGTTTTGACTGGTTATGGCTCCCGTAACTCTAAACGAGCCAACAGTTATGGCCGTCCGAAGAATCGATATCCAGAGGGTGCAACATCCGCGGTGCAAGGTGCAACATTCGTCCAAAAAGCCGAAACAGCGCCGTTCGACTTTTAGAAGTGGGTGCAGGGATTTGAAGTGGAACAGTGCCATGGTGCACCACTCTCCAGGGTAAGTAAATCGAAGACCAGCCACGGTGATCCCGTCTTAACGTAAAAATTCACGTGACGTAAAAAAGAAGGCCAAAAAACTTCAAAGACCCGATTGTGGTTCGGATAGCCTTTTTTGGGTATGAAACTATATGTTGACGGCTTACAGCGATCAAAGCCGTAGAACTCATTGAGGGCTTCATTTTGACTGGTTATGGCTCCCGTAACTCTAAACGAGTCAACAGTTATGGCCGTCCGACGAATCGATATCCACAGGGTGCAACATCCGCGGTGCAAGGTGCAGCATTCGTCCAAAAAGCCAAAACAGCGCCCTGCGACCATTAGAAGTGGGTGCAGGGATTTGAAATGGAACAGTACCTTGTTGCAGCACTCTCCAGGGTAGGTAAATCGAAGACCAGCCACACTGATCCCGTTTTAACGTAAAAATTCACGTGATGGAAAAAAGAAGGCCAAAAAACTTCAGAGACCCGATTGAGGTTCGGATAACCTTTTTTGGGTATGAAACTATTCGTTGACGGCTTATAGCCGTCAAAGCTGTAGAACTCACTAAGAGCTTCGTTTTGACTGGTTATTGCTCCCGTAACTCTAAACGAGCCAACAGTTATGGCTGTCCAAAGAATCGATATCTACAGGGTGCAACATCCGCGGTGCAAGGTGCAACATTCGTCCAAAAAACCAAAACAGCACCGTGTGACCTTTAGAAGTGGGTGCAGGCATATGAAATGGAACAGTGCCATGGTGCACCACTCTCCAGGGTAGGTAAATCGAAGACCAGCCACGGTGATCCCGTTTTCACGTAAAAATTCGCGTGATGGAAAAAAGAATGCCAAAAAACTTCACAGACCCGATTGAGGTTCGGATAGCCTTTTTTGGGTATGAAACAATCCGTTGACGGCTTACAGCCGTCAAAGCCGTAGAACTCACTGAGAGCTTCGTTTTGACTGGTTATGGCTTCCGTAACTCTAAACGAGCCAACAGTTATAGCCGTCCGAAGAATCGATATCCATAGGGTGCAACATCCGCGGTGCAAGGTGCAACATTCGTCCAAAATATCAAAACAGCGCCCTGCGACTTTTTGAACTGGGTGCAGGGATTTGAAATGGAAGAGTACCATGGTGCACCACTCTCCAGGGTAGGTAAATCGAAGACCAGCCACGGTGATCCCGTTTTAACGTAAAAATTCACGTGACGGAAAAAAGAAGGCCAAAAAACTTCAGAGACCCGATTGAGGTTCGTATAGCCTTTTTTGGGTATGAAACTATCCGTTGACGGCTTACAGCCGTCAAAGCCGTCGAACTCACTAAGAGCTTCGTTTTGACTGGTTATGGATCCCGTAACTCTAAACGAGCCAACAGTTATGGCCGTCCGAAGAATCGATATCCACATGGTGCAACATCCGCGGTGCAAGGTGCAACATTCGTCCAAAAATCCAAAACAGCACCGTGCGACTTTTAGAAGTGGGTGCAGGGATTTGAAATGGAGCAGTACCATGGTGCAGCACTCTCCAAGGCAGGTAAATCGAAGACCATCCACGGTGATCCCGTTTTAACGTAAAAATTCACGTGACGGAAAAAAGAAGGCCAAAAGACTTCAGAGACCCGATTGAGGTTCGGATAGCCTTTTTTGGGTATGAAACAATCCGATGACGGCTTACAGCAGTCAAAGTCGTAGAACTCACTGAGAGCTTCGTTTTGACTGGTTATGGCTCCCGTAACTCTAAACGAGTCAATAGTTATGGCCGTCCGAAGAATCGATATCCACAGGGTGCAACATCCGCGGTGCAAGGTGCAACATTCGTCCAAAAAGCCAAAACAGTGCCGTGCGACCTTTAGAAGTGGGTGCAGAGATATTTAATGGAATAGTACCATGGTGCACCACTCTCCAGGGTAGTTAAATCGAAGACCAGCCACGATGATCCCGTTTTAACGTAAATATTCACGTGACGGAAAAAAGAAGGCGAAAAAACTTCAGAGACCCGATGGAGGTTCGGGTAGCCTTTTTTGGGTATGAAACTATCCGTTGACGGCTTACAGCCGTCAAAGCCGTAAAACTCACTGAGAGCTTCGTTTTGACTGGTTATGGCTCCCGTAACTCTAAACGAGCCAACAGTTATGGCCGTCCGAAGAATCGATATCCACAGGGTGCAACATCCGCGGTGGAAGGTGCAACATTCGTCCAAAAAGCCGAAACAGCGCCGTTCGACTTTTAGAAGTGGGTGCAGGGATTTGAAGTGGAACAGTGCCATGGTGCACCACTCTCCAGGGTAGGTAAATCGAAGACCAGCCACGGTGATCCCGTCTTAACGTAAAAATTCACGTGACGGAAAAAAGAAGGCCAAAAAACTTCAAAGACCCGATTGTGGTTCGGATAGCCTTTTTTGGGTATGAAACTATCCGTTGACGGCTTACAACGGTCAAAGCGGTAGAACTCACTGAGGGCTTCATTTTGACTGGTTATGGCTCCCGTAACTCTAAACGAGTCAACAGTTATGGCCGTCCGACGAATCGATATCCACAGGGTGCAATATCCGCGGTGCAAGGTGCAGCATTCGTCCAAAAAGCCAAAACAGCGCCCTGCGACCTTTAGAAGTGGGTGCAGGGATTTGAAATGGAACAGTACCTTGTTGCAGCACTCTCCAGGGTAGGTAAATCGAAGACCAGCCACACTGATCCCGTTTTAACGTAAAAATTCACGTGATGGAAAAAAGAAGGCCAAAAAACTTCAGAGACCCGATTGAGGTTCGGATAACCTTTTTTGGGTATGAAACTATTCGTTGACGGCTTATAGCCGTCAAAGCCGTAGAACTCACTAAGAGCTTCGTTTTGACTGGTTATTGCTCCCGTAACTCTAAACGAGCCAACATTTATGGCTGTCCAAAGAATCGATATCTACAGGGTGCAACATCCGCGGTGCAAGGTGCAACATTCGTCCAAAAAGCCAAAACAGCACCGTGTGACCTTTAGAAGTGGGTGCAGGCATATGAAATGGAACAGTGCCATGGTGCACCACTCTCCAGGGTAGGTAAATCGAAGACCAGCCACGGTGATCCCGTTTTAACGTAAAAATTCGCTTGATGGAAAAAAGAAGGCCAAAAAACTTCACAGACCCGATTGAGGTTCGGATAGCCTTTTTTGGGTATGAAACAATCCGTTGACGGCTTACAGCCGTCAAAGCCGTAGAACTCATTGAGAGCTTCGTTTTGACTGGTTATGGCTTCCGTAACTCTAAACGAGCCAACAGTTATAGCCGTCCGAAGAATCGATATCCACAGGGTGCAACATCCGCGGTGCAAGGTGCAAGGTGCAACATTCGTCCAAAAAGTCAAAACAGCGCCGTGCGACTTTTTGAAGTGGGTGCAGGGATTTGAAATGGAACAGTACCATGGTGCACCACTCTCCAGGGTAGGTAAATCGAAGACCAGCCACGGTGATCCTGTTTTAACGTAAAAATTCACGTGACGGAAAAAAGAAGGCCAAAAAACTTCAGAGACCCGATTGAGGTTCGTATAGCCTTTTTTGGGTATGAAACTATCCGTTGACGGCTTACAACCGTCAAAGCCGTGGAACTCACTGAGAGCTTCGTTTTGACTGGTTATGGATCCCGTAACTCTAAACGAGCCAACAGTTATGGCCGTCCGAAGAATCGATATCCACATGGTGCAACATCCGCGGTGCAAGGTGCAACATTCGTCCAAAAATCCAAAACAGCACCGTGCGACTTTTAGAAGTGGGTGCAGGGATTTGAAATGGAGCAGTACCATGGTGCAGCACTCTCCAAGGCAGGTAAATCGAAGACCAGCCACGGTGATCCCGTTTTAACGTAAAAATTCACGTGACGGAAAAAAGAAGGCCAAAAAACTTCAAAGACCCGATTGAGGTTCGGATAGCCTTTTTTGGGGTATGAAACAATCCGTTGACGGCTTACAGCAGTCAAAGCCGTAGAACTCACTGAGAGCTTCGTTTTGACTGGTTATGGATCCCGTAACTCTAAACGAGCCAACAGTTATGGCCGTCCGAAGAATCGATATCCACATGGTGCAACATCCGCGGTGCAAGGTGCAACATTCGTCCAAAAATCCAAAACAGCACCGTGCGACTTTTAGAAGTGGATGCAGGGATTTGAAATGGAACAGTGCCATGGTGCAGCACTCTCCAAGGTAGGTAAATCGAAGACCAGCCACAGTGATCCCGTTTTAACGTAAAAATTCACGTGATGGAAAAAAGAAGGCCAAAAAACTTCGGGGACCCGATTGAGGTTCGGATAGCCTTTTTTGGATATGAAACAATCCGTTGACGGCTTACAGCAGTCATAGCCGTAGAACTCTCTGAGAGCTTCATTTTGACTGGTTATGGCTCCCGTAACTCTAAACGAGCCAACAGTTATGGCCGTCCGAAGAAACGATATCCACAGGGTGCAACATCCGCGGTGCAAGGTGCAACATTCGTCCAAAAAGTCAAAACAGCGTCGTGCGACTTTTTGAAGTGGGTGCAGGGATTTGAAATGGAACAGTACCATGGTGCACCACTCTCCAGGGTAGGTAAATCGAAGACCAGCCACGGTGATCCCGTTTTAACGTAAAAATTCACGTGACGGAAAAAAGAAGGCCAAAAAACTTCAGAGACCCGATTGATGTTCGGATAGCCTTTTTTGGGTATGAAACTATCCGTTGACGGCTTACAACCGTCAAAGCCGTAGAACTCACTGAGAGCTTCATTTTGACTGGTTATGGCTCCAGTAACTCTAAACGACCCAACAGTAATGGCCGTCCGAAGAATCGATATCCACAGGGTGCAACATCCGCCGTGCAAGGTGCAACATTCGTCCAAAAAGCCGAAACAGCGCCGTTCGACTTTTAGAAGTGGGTGCAGGGATTTGAAGTGGAACAGTAACATGGTGCACCACTCACCAGGGTAGGTAAATCGAAGACCAGCCACAGTGATCCCGTTTTAACGTAAAAATTCACGTGACGGAAAAAAGAAGGGCAAAAAACTTCAGAGACCCGATTGAGGTTCGTATAGCCTTTTTTGGGTATGAAACTATCCGTTGACGGCTTATAGCCGTCAAAGCCGTAGAACTCACTTAGAGATTTGTTTTGACTGGTTATGGCTCCCATAACTCTAAACGAGCCAACAGTTATGGTCGTCCGAAGAATCGATATCCACAGGGTGCAACATCCGCGGTGCAAGGTGCAACATTCGTCCAAAAAGCCGAAACAGCGTCGTTCGACTTTTAGAAGTAGGTGCAGGGATTTGAAGTGGAACAGTACCATGGTGCACCACTCTCCAGGGTAGGTAAATCGAAGACCAGCCACGGTGATCCCGTTTAACGTAAAAATTCACGTGATGGAAAAAAGAAGGCCAAAAAACTTCACAGACCCGATTGAAGTTCGGATAGCCTTTTTTGGGTATGAAACTATCCGTTGACGGCTTACAGCCGTCAAAGCCGTAGAACTCACTGAGAGCTTCGTTTTGACTGGTTATGGCTCCCGTAACTCTAAACGAGCCAACAGTAATGGCCGCCCGAAGAATCGATATCCACAGGGTGCAACATCCGCGGTGCAAGGTGCAACATTCGTCCAAAAAGCCGAAACAGCGCCGTTCGACTTTTAGAAGTGGGTGCAGGGATTTGAAATGGAACAGTGCCATGGTTCACCACTCTCCAGTGTTGGTAAATCGAAGACCAGCCACGGTGATCCCGTTTTAACGTAAAAATTCACGTGATGGAAAAAAGAAGGTCAAAAAACTTCACAGACCCGATTGAGGTTCGGATATCCTTTTTTGGGTATGAAACAATCTGTTGACGGCTTACAGCCGTCAAAGCTGTAGAACTCACTGAGAGCGTCGTTTTGACTGGTTATGGCTTCCGTAACTCTAAACGAGCCAACTGATATAGCCGTCCGAAGAATTGATATCCACAGGGTGCAACATCCGCGGTGCAAGGTGCAACATTCGTCCAAAAAGTCAAAACAGCGCCGTGCGACTTTTTGAAGTGGGTGCAGGGATTTGAAATGGAACAATACCATGGTGCACCACTCTCCAGGGTAGGTAAATCGAAGACCAGCCACGGTGATCCCGTTTTAACGTAAAAATTCACGTGACGGAAAAAAGAAGGCCAAAAAACTTCAGAGACCCGATTGATGTTCGGATAGCCTTTTTTGGGTATGAAACTATCCGTTGACGGCTTACAGCCGTCAAAGCCGTAGAACTCACTGAGAGCTTCGTTTTGACTGGTTATGGCTCCCGTAACTCTAAACGAGCCAACAGTAATGGCCGTCCGAAGAATCGATATCCACAGGGTGCAACATCCGCGGTGCAAGGTGCAACATTCGTCCAAAAAGCCGAAACAGCGCCGTTCGACTTTTAGATGTGGGTGCAGGGATTTGAAGTGGAACGGTAACATGGTGCACCACTCTCCAGGGTAGGTAAATCGAAGACCAGCCACGGTGATCCTGTTTTAACGTAAAAATTCACGTGACGGAAAAAAGAAGGCCAAAAAACTTCAAAGACCCGATTGAGGTTCGGATAGCATTTTTTGGGTATGAAACTATCCATTGACGGCTTACAGCCGTCAAAGCCGTAGAACTCACCGAGAGCTTCGTTTTGACTGGTTATGGCTCCCATAACTCTAAACGAGCCAACAGTTATGGTCGTCCGAAGAATCGATATCCACAGGGTGCAACATCCGCGGTGCAAGGTGCAACATTCGTCCTAAAAGCCGAAACAGCGCCGTTCGACTTTTAGAAGTGGGTGCAGGGATTTGAAGTGGAACAGTACCATGGTGCACCACTCTCCAGGGTAGGTAAATCGAAGACCAGCCACGGTGATCCCGTTTTAACATAAAAATTCAAGTGATGGAAAAAAAAAGGCCAAAAAACTTCACAGACCCGATTGAGGTTCAAATAGCAGTTTTTGGGTATGAAACAATCCGTTGACGGCTTACAGCCGTCAAAGCCGTAGAACTCACTGAGAGCTTCGTTTTGACTGGTTATGGCTTCCGTAACTCTAACCGAGCCAACATTTATAGCCGTCCGAAGAATCGATATCCATAGGGTGCAACATCCGCGGTGCAAGGTGCAACATTCGTCCAAAAAGCCAAAACAGCGTCGTGCGACCTTTAGAAGTGGGTGCAGGGATATGAAATGGAACAGTACCATGGTGCACCACTCTCCAGGGTAGTTAAATCGAAGACCCGCCACGGTGATCCCGTTTTAACGTAAAAATTCACGTGACGGAAAAAAGAAGGCCAAAAAACTTCAGAGACCCGATTGAGGTTCGGATAGCCTTTTTTGGGTATGAAACAATCCGTTGACGGCTTACAGCTGTCAAAGACGTAGAACTCACTGAGAGCTTCGTTTTGACTGGTTATGGCTCCCGTAACTCTAAACGAGCCAACGGTTATGGCCGTCCGAAGAATCGATATCCACAGGGTGCAACATCCGCGGTGCAAGGTGCAACATTCGTCCAAAAAGCCGAAACAGCGCCGTTCGACTTTTAAAAGTGGGTGCAGGGATTTGAAGTGGAATAGTAACATGGTGCACCACTCTCCAGGGTAGCTAAATCGAAGACCAGCCACGGTGATCCCGTTTTTACGTACAAATTCACGTGATGGAAAAAGAAAGGCCAAAAAACTTCAAAGACCCGATTGAGGTTCGGAAAGCCTTTTTTGGGTATGAAACAATCCGTTGATGGCTTACAGCCGTCAAAGCCGTAGAACTCACTGAGAGCTTCGTTTTGATTGGTTATGGCTCCCGTAACTCTAAACGAGCCAATAGTTATGGCCGTCCGAAGAATCGATATCCACAGAGTGCAACATCCGCGGTGTAAGGTGCAACATTCGTCCAAAAAGCCGAAACAGCGCCGTGCGACGTTTTGAAGTGGGTGAAAGGATTTGAAATGGAACAGTACCGTGGTGCAGCACTCTCCAGGGTAGGTAAATCGAAGACCAGCCACAGTGATCTCGTTTTAACGTAAAAATTCACGTGACGGAAAAAAGAAGGCCAAAAAACTTCAGAGACCCGATTGAGGTTCGTATAGCCTTTTTTGGGTATGAAACTATCCGTTGACGGCTTACAGCCGTCAATGCCGTAGAACTCACTTAGAGCTTCGTTTTGACTGGTTATGGCTCCCATAACTCTAAACGAGCCAACAGTTATGGCTGTCCGAAGAATCGATATCTATAGGGTGCAACATCCGCGGTGCAAGGTGCAACATTCATCCAAAAAGCCAAAACAGCGCCATGCGACCTTTAGAAGTGGGTGTAGGGATATGAAATGGAACAAGGCCATGGTGCACCACTCTCCAGGATAGTTAAATCGAAGACCAGCCACGGTGATCCCGTTTTAACGTAAAAATTCACATGACGGAAAAAATAAGGCCCAAAAACTTCAGAGACCCGATTGGGGTTCGGATAGCCTTTTTTGGGTATGAAACTATCCGTTGATGGCTTACAATAGTCAAAGCCGTAGAACTCACTGAGAGCTTCGTTTTGACTGGTTATGGCTCCCGTAACTCTAAAGGAGCCAACAGTTATGATCGTCCGAAGAATCGATATCCACAGGGTGCAACATCTGCGGTGCAAGGTGCAACATTCGTCCAAAAAGCCAAAACAGCGTCGTGCGACCATTAGAAGTGGGTGTAGGGATATTAAATGGAACAGTACCATGGTGCACCACTCTCCAGGGTAGTTAAATCGAAGACCCGCCACGGTGGTCCCGTTTTAACGTAAAAATTCACGTGACGGAAAAAAGAAGGCCAAAAAACTTCAGAGACCCGATTGAGGTTCGGATAGCCTTTTTTGGGTATGAAACAATCCGTTGACGGCTTACAACCGTCAAAGCCGTAGAACTCACTGAGAGCTTCGTTTTGACTGGTTATGGCTCCCATAACTCTAAACGAGCCAATAGTTATGGCCGTCCGAAGAATCGATATCCACAAGGTGCAACATCCGCGGTGCAAGGTGCAACATTCGTCCAAAAAGTCAAAACACCGCCGTGCGACTTTTTGAAGTGGGTGCAGGGATTTGAAATGGAATAGTACCATGGTGCACCACTCTCCAGGGTAGGTAAATCGAAGACCAGCCACGGTGATCCCGTTTTAACGTAAAAATTCACGTGACGGAAAAAAGAAGGCCAAAAAACTTCAGAGACCCGATTGATGTTCGGATAGCCTTTTTTGGGTATGAAACTATCCGTTGACGGCTTACAGCCGTCAAAGCCGTAGAACTCACTGAGGGCTTCGTTTTGACTGGTTATGGCTCCCGTAACTCTAAACGAGCCAACAGTAATGGCCGTCCGAAGAATCGATATCCACAGGGTGCAACATCCGCGGTGCAAGGTGCAACATTCGTCCAAAAAGCCAAAACAGCGCCGTTCGACTTTTAGAAGTGGGTGCAGGGATTTGAAGTGGAACGGTAACATGGTGCACCACTCTCCAGGGTAGGTAAATCGAAGACCAGCCATGGTGATCCCGTTTTAAAGTAAAAATTCACATGACGGAAAAAAGAAGGCCAAATACTTCAGAGACCCGATTGAGGTTCGGATAGCCTTTTTTGGGTATGAAACTATCCGTTGACGGCTTACAGCCGTCAAAGCCGTAGAACTCACTGAGAGCTTCGTTTTGATTGGTTATGGCTCCCATAACTCTAAACGAGCCAACAGTTATGGCCGTCCGAAGAATCGATATCCACAGGGTGCAACATCCGTGGTGCAAGGTGCAACATTCGTCCAAAAAGCCGAAACAACGTCGTTCGACTTTTAGAAGTGGGTGCAGGGATTTGAAGTGGAACAGTACCATGGTCCACCACTCTCCAGGGTAGGTAAATCGAAGACCAGCCACGGTGATCCCGTTTTAACGTAAAAATTCACGTGATGGAAAAAAGAAGGCCAAAAAACTTCACAGACCCGATTGAGGTTCAGATAGCATTTTTTGGGTATGAAACAATCCGTTGACGGATTACAGCCGTCAAAGCCGTAGAACTCACTGAGAGCTTCGTTTTGACTGGTTATGGCTTCCGTAACTCTAAACGAGCCAACAGTTATAGCCGTCCGAAGAATAGATATCCATAGGGTGCAACATCCGCGGTGCAAGGTGCAACATTCGTCCAAAAAGCTAAAACAGCGTCGTGCGACCTTTAGAAGTGGGTGCAGGGATTTGAAGTGGAACGGTAACATGGTGCACCACTCTCCAGGGTAGGTAAATCGAAGACCAGCCACGGTGATCCCGTTTTAATGTAAAAATTCACGTGACGGAAAAAAGAAGGCCAAAAAACTTCAGACACCCGATTGAGGTTCGGATAGCCTTTTTTGAGTATGAAACAATCCGTTGACGGCTTACAGCTGTCAAAGCCGTAGAACTCACTGAGAGCTTCGTTTTGACTGGTTATGGCTCCCGTAACTCTAAACGAGCCAACAGTTATGGCCGTCCGAAGAATCGATATCCATAGGGTGCAACATCCGCGGTGCAAGGTGCAACATTCGTCCAAAAAGCCGAAACAGCGCCGTTCGACTTTTAGAAGTGGGTGCAGGGATTTGAAGTGGAATAGTAACATGGTGCACCACTCTCCAGGGTAGCTAAATCGAAGACCAGCCACGGTAATCCCGTTTTAACGTAAAAATTCACGTGATGGAAAAAAGAAGACCAAAAAACTTCGAAGACCCGATTGAGGTTCGGATAGCCTTTTTTGGGTATGAAACAATTAGTTGACGGCTTACAGCCGTCAAAGCCGTAGAACTCACTAAGAGCTTCGTTTTGACTGGTTATGGCTCCCGTAATTCTAAACGAGCCAACAGTTATTGCCGTCCGAAGAATCGATATCCACAGGGTGCAACATCCGCGGTGCAAGGTGCAACATTCGTCCAAAAAGCCAAAACAGGGCTGTTCAACTTTTAGAAGTGGGTGCAGGGATTTGAAGTGGAACGGTAACATGGTGCACCACTCTCCAGGGTAGGTAAATCGAAGACCAGCCATGGTAATCCCGTTTTAACGTAAAAATTCACGTGATGGAAAAAAGAAGACCAAAAAACTTCGAAGACCCGATTGAGGTTCGGATAGCCTTTTTTGGGTATGAAACAATCCGTTGACGGCTTACAGCTGTCAAAGCCGTAGAACTCACTGAGAGCTTCGTTTTGACTGGTTATGGCTCCCGTAATTCTAAACGAGCCAACAGTTATGGCCGTCCGAAGAATCGATATCCATAGGGTGCAACATCCGCGGTGCAAGGTGCAACATTCGTCCAAAAAGCCGAAACAGCGCCGTTCGACTTTTAGAAGTGGGTGCAGGGATTTGAAGTGGAATAGTAACATGGTGCACCACTCTCCAGGGTAGCTAAATCGAAGACCAGCCACGGTAATCCCGTTTTAACGTAAAAATTCACGTGATGGAAAAAAGAAGACCAAAAAACTTCGAAGACCCGATTGAGGTTCGGATAGCCTTTTTTGGGTATGAAACAATTAGTTGACGGCTTACAGCCGTCAAAGCCGTAGAACTCACTAAGAGCTTCGTTTTGACTGGTTATGGCTCCCGTAACTCTAAACGAGCCAATAGTTATGGCCGTCCGAAGAATCGATATCCACAGAGTGCAACATCCGCGGTGTAAGGTGCAACATTCGTCCAAAAAGCCGAAACAGCGCCGTGCGACGTTTTGAAGTGGGTGAAAGGATTTGAAATGGAACAGTACCGTGGTGCAGCACTCTCCAGGGTAGGTAAATCGAAGACCAGCCACAGTGATCTCGTTTTAACGTAAAAATTCACGTGACGGAAAAAAGAAGGCCAAAAAACTTCAGAGACCCGATTGAGGTTCGTATAGCCTTTTTTGGGTATGAAACTATCCGTTGACAGCTTACAGCCGTCAATGCCGTAGAACTCACTTAGAGCTTCGTTTTGACTGGTTATGGCTCCCATAACTCTAAACGAGCCAACAGTTATGGCTGTCCGAAGAATCGATATCTATAGGGTGCAACATCCGCGGTGCAAGGTGCAACATTCATCCAAAAAGCCAAAACAGCGCCATGCGACCTTTAGAAGTGGGTGTAGGGATATGAAATGGAACAATGCCATGGTGCACCACTCTCCAGGATAGTTAAATCGAAGACCAGCCACGGTGATCCCGTTTTAACGTAAAAATTCACATGACGGAAAAAATAAGGCCCAAAAACTTCAGAGACCCGATTGGGGTTCGGATAGCCTTTTTTGGGTATGAAACTATCCGTTGATGGCTTACAATAGTCAAAGCCGTAGAACTCACTGAGAGCTTCGTTTTGACTGGTTATGGCTCCCGTAACTCTAAAGGAGCCAACAGTTATGATCGTCCGAAGAATCGATATCCACAGGGTGCAACATCTGCGGTGCAAGGTGCAACATTCGTCCAAAAAGCTAAAACAGCGTCGTGCGACCATTAGAAGTGGGTGTAGGGATATTAAATGGAACAATACCATGGTGCACCACTCTCCAGGGTAGTTAAATCGAAGACCCGCCACGGTGGTCCCGTTTTAACGTAAAAATTCACGTGACGGAAAAAAGAAGGCCAAAAAACTTCAGAGACCCGATTGAGGTTCGGATAGCCTTTTTTGGGTATGAAACAATCCGTTGACGGCTTACAACCGTCAAAGCCGTAGAACTCACTGAGAGCTTCGTTTTGACTGGTTATGGCTCCCATAACTCTAAACGAGCCAACAGTTATGGCCGTCCGAAGAATCGATATCCACAGGGTGCAACATCCGCGGTGCAAGGTGCAACATTCGTCCAAAAAGTCAAAACAGCGCCGTGCGACTTTTTGAAGTGGGTGCAGGGATTTGAAATGGAATAGTACCATGGTGCACCACTCTCCAGGGTAGGTAAATCGAAGACCAGCCACGGTGATCCCGTTTTAACGTAAAAATTCACGTGACGGAAAAAAGAAGGCCAAAAAACTTCAGAGACCCGATTGATGTTCGGATAGCCTTTTTTGGGTATGAAACTATCCGTTGACGGCTTACAGCCGTCAAAGCCGTAGAACTCACTGAGGGCTTCGTTTTGACTGGTTATGGCTCCCGTAACTCTAAACGAGCCAACAGTAATGGCCGTCCGAAGAATCGATATCCACAGGGTGCAACATCCGCGGTGCAAGGTGCAACATTCGTCCAAAAAGCCAAAACAGCGCCGTTCGACTTTTAGAAGTGGGTGCAGGGATTTGAAGTGGAACGGTAACATGGTGCACCACTCTCCAGGGTAGGTAAATCGAAGACCAGCCATGGTGATCCCGTTTTAACGTAAAAATTCACATGACGGAAAAAAGAAGGCCAAATACTTCAGAGACCCGATTGAGGTTCGGATAGCCTTTTTTGGGTATGAAACTATCCGTTGACGGCTTACAGCCGTCAAAGCCGTAGAACTCACTGAGAGCTTCGTTTTGATTGGTTATGGCTCCCATAACTCTAAACGAGCCAACAGTTATGGCCGTCCGAAGAATCGATATCCACAGGGTGCAACATCCGTGGTGCAAGGTGCAACATTCGTCCAAAAAGCCGAAACAACGTCGTTCGACTTTTAGAAGTGGGTGCAGGGATTTGAAGTGGAACAGTACCATGGTCCACCACTCTCCAGGGTAGGTAAATCGAAGACCAGCCACGGTGATCCCGTTTTAACGTAAAAATTCACGTGATGGAAAAAAGAAGGCCAAAAAACTTCACAGACCCGATTGAGGTTCAGATAGCATTTTTTGGGTATGAAACAATCCGTTGACGGATTACAGCCGTCAATGCCGTAGAACTCAATGAGAGCTTCGTTTTGACTGGTTATGGCTTCCGTAACTCTAAACGAGCCAACAGTTATAGCCGTCCGAAGAATAGATATCCATAGGGTGCAACATCCGCGGTGCAAGGTGCAACATTCGTCCAAAAAGCTAAAACAGCGTCGTGCGACCTTTAGAAGTGGGTGCAGGGATTTGAAGTGGAACGGTAACATGGTGCACCACTCTCCAGGGTAGGTAAATCGAAGACCAGCCACGGTGATCCCGTTTTAATGTAAAAATTCACGTGACGGAAAAAAGAAGGCCAAAAAACTTCAGACACCCGATTGAGGTTCGGATAGCCTTTTTTGAGTATGAAACAATCCGTTGACGGCTTACAGCTGTCAAAGCCGTAGAACTCACTGAGAGCTTCGTTTTGACTAGTTATGGCTCCCGTAACTCTAAACGAGCCAACAGTTATGGCCGTCCGAAGAATCGATATCCATAGGGTGCAACATCCGCGGTGCAAGGTGCAACATTCGTCCAAAAAGCCGAAACAGCGCCGTTCGACTTTTAGAAGTGGGTGCAGGGATTTGAAGTGGAATAGTAACATGGTGCACCACTCTCCGGGGTAGCTAAATCGAAGACCAGCCACGGTAATCCCGTTTTAACGTAAAAATTCACGTGATGGAAAAAAGAAGACCAAAAAACTTCGAAGACCCGATTGAGGTTCGGATAGCCTTTTTTGGGTATGAAACAATTAGTTGACGGCTTACAGCCGTCAAAGCCGTAGAACTCACTAAGAGCTTCGTTTTGACTGGTTATGGCTCCCGTAATTCTAAACGAGCCAACAGTTATTGCCGTCCGAAGAATCGATATCCACAGGGTGCAACATCCGCGGTGCAAGGTGCAACATTCGTCCAAAAAGCCGAAACAGGGCTGTTCAACTTTTAGAAGTGGGTGCAGGGATTTGAAGTGGAACAGTACCATGGTGCACCACTCTCCATGGTAGGCAAATCGAAGACCAACCACGGTGATCCCGTTTTAACGTAAAAATTCACGTGATGGAAAAAAGAAGGCCAAAAAACTTCAGAGACCCGATTGAGGTTCGGAAAGCCTTTTTTGGGTATGAAACAATCCGTTGATGGCTTACAGCCATCAAAGCCGTAGAACTCACTGAGAGCTTCGTTTTGACTGGTTATGGCTCCCGTAACTCTAAACGAGCCAATAGTTATGGCCGTCCGAAGAATCGATATCCACAGAGTGCAACATCCGCGGTGTAAGGTGCAACATTCGTCCAAAAAGCCAAAACAGCGCCGTGCGACGTTTTGAAGATGGGTGAAAGGATTTGAAATGGAACAGTACCATGGCGAAGCACTCTCCAGGGTAGGTAAATCGAAGACCAGCCACAATGATCTCGTTTTAACGTAAAAATTCACATGACGGAAAAAAGAAGGCAAAAAAACTTCAGAGACCCGATTGAGGTTCGGATAGCCTTTTTTTGGTATGAAACAATCCGTTGATGGCTTACAGCCGTCAAAGCCGTAGAACTCACTGAGAGCTTCGTTTTGACTGGTTATTGCTCCCGTAACTCTAAAAGAGCCAACAGTTATGGCTGTCCGAAGAATCGATATCTATAGGGTGCAACATCCGCGGTGCAAGGTGCAACATTCATCCAAAAAGCCAAAACAGCGCCATGCGACCTTTAGAAGTGGGTGTAGGGATATGAAATGGAACAGTGCCATGGTGCACCACTCTCCAGGATAGTTAAATTGAAGACCAGCCACGGTGATCCCGTTTTAACGTAAAAATTCACATGACGGAAAAAATAAGGCCCAAAAACTTCAGAGACCCGATTGAGGTTCGAATAGCCTTTTTTGGGTATGTAACTATCCGTTGACGGCTTACAACAGTCAAAGCCGTAGAACTCACTGAGAGCTTCGTTTTGACTGGTTATGGCTCCCGTAATTCTAAACGAACCAACAGTTATTGCCGTCCGAAGAATCGATATCCACAGGGTGCAACATCCGTGGTGCAAGGTGCAACATTCGTCCAAAAAGCCGAAACAGCGCCGTTCAACTTTTATAAGTGGGTGCAGGGATTTGAAGTGGAACAGTACCATGGTGCACCACTCTCCAGGGTAGGCAAATCGAAGACCAGCCACGGTGATCCCGTTTTAACGTAAAAATTCACGTGATGGAAAAAAGAAGGCCAAAAAACTTCAAAGACCCGATTGAGGTTCGGAAAGCCTTTTTTGGGTATGAAACAATCCGTTGATGGCTTACAGCCGTCAAAGTCGTAGAACTCACTGAGAGCTTCGTTTTGACTGGTTATGGCTCCCGTAACTCTAAACGAGCCAATAGTTATGGCCGTCCGAAGAATCGATATCCATAGAGTGCAACATCCGTGGTGTAAGGTGCAACATTCGTCCAAAAAGCCGAAACAGCGCCGTGCGACGTTTTGAAGTGGGTGAAAGGATTTGAAATGGAACAGTACCATGGTGCAGCACTCTCTAGGGTAGGTAAATCGAAGACCAGCCACAGTGATCCTGTTTTAACGTAAAAATTCACGTGACGGAAAAAAGAAGGCAAAAAAACTTCAGAGACCCGATTGAGGTTCGGATAGCCTTTTTTTGGTATGAAACAATCCGTTGACGGCTTATAGCCGTCAAAGCCGTAGAACTCACTGAGAGCTTCGTTTTAACTGGTTATTACTCCCGTAACTCTAAAAGAGCCAACAGTTATGGCTGTCCGAAGAATCGATATCTATAGGGTGCAACATCCGCGGTGCAAGGTGCAACATTCATCCAAAAAGCCAAAACAGCGCCATGCTACCTTTAGAAGTGGGTGTAGGGATATGAAATGGAACAATGCCATGGTGCACCACTCTCAAGGATAGTTAAATCGAAGACCAGCCACGGTGATCCCGTTTTAACGTAAAAATTCACATGACGGAAAAAATAAGGCCCAAAAACTTCAGAGACCCGATTGGGGTTCGGATAGCCTTTTTTGGGTATGAAACTATCCGTTGATGGCTTACAATAGTCAAAGACGTAGAACTCACTGAGTGCTTCGTTTTGACTGGTTATGGCTCCCGTAACTCTAAAGGAGCCAACAGTTATGATCGTCCGTAGAATCGATATTCAGAGGGTGCAACATCTGCGGTGCAAGGTGCAACATTCGTCCAAAAAGCCAAAACAGCGTCGTGCGACCTTTAGAAGTGGGTGCAGGGATATGAAATGGAACAGTACCATGGTGCACCACTCTCCAGGGTAGTTAAATCGAAGACCCACCACGGTGGTCCCGTTTTAACGTAAAAATTCACGTGACGGAAAAAAGAAGGCCAAAAAACTTCAGAGACCCGATTGAGGTTCGGATAGCCTTTTTTGGGTATGAAACAATCCGTTGACGGCTTACAACCGTCAAAGCCGTAGAACTCACTGAGAGCTTCGTTTTGACTGGTTATGGCTCCCGTAACTCTAAACGAGCCAATAGTTATGGCCGTCCGAAGAATCGATATCCACAGGGTGCAACATCCGCGGTGCAAGGTGCAACATTCGTCCAAACGGCAAAACAGCGCCGTGCGACTTTTTGAAGTGGGTGCAGGGATTTGAAATGGAACAGTACCATGGTGCACCACTCTCCAGGGTAGGTAAATCGAAGACCAGCCACGGTGATCCCGTTTTAACGTAAAAATTCACATGACGGAAAAAAGAAGGCCAAAAAACTTCAGAGACCCGATTGATGTTCGGATAGCCTTTTTTGGGTATGAAACTATCCGTTGACGGCTTACAGCCGTCAAAGCTGTAGAACTCACTGAGGGCTTCGTTTTGACTGGTTATGGCTCCCGTAACTCTAAACGAGCCAACAGTAATGGCCGTCCGAAGAATCGATATTCACAGGGTGCAACATCCGCGGTGCAAGGTGCAACATTCGTCCAAAAAGCCGAAACAGCGCTGTTCAACTTTTAGAAGTGGGTGTAGGGATTTGTAGTGGAACAGTACCATGGTGCACCACTCTCCAGGGTAGGCAAATCGAAGCCCAGCCACGGTGATCCCGTTTTAACGTAAAAATTCACGTGATGGAAAAAAGAAGGCCAAAAAACTTCAAAGACCCGATTGAGGTTCGGAAAGCCTTTTTTGGGTATGAAACAATCCGTTGATGGCTTACAGCCGTCAAAGCCGTAGAACTCACTGAGAGCTTCGTTTTGACTGGTTATGGCTCCCGTAACTCTAAACGAGCCAATAGTTATGGCCGTCCGAAGAATCGATATCCACAAAGTGCAACATCCGCGGTGTAAGTTGCAACATTCGTCCAAAAAGCCAAAATAGCGCCGTGCGACGTTTTGAAGTGGGTGCAAGGATTTGAAATGGAACAGTACCATGGTGCAGCACTCTCCAGGGTAGGTAAATCGAAGACCAGCCACAGTGATCTCGTTTTAACGTAAAAATTCACGTGACGGAAAAAAGAAGGCAAAAAAACTTCAGAGACCCGATTGAGGTTCGGATAGCCTTTTTTGGGTATGAAACAATCCGTTGACGGCTTACAGCCATCAAAGCCATAGAACTCACTGAGAGCTTCGTTTTGACTAGTTATTGCTCCCGTAACTCTAAACGAGCCAACAGTTATGGCTGTCTGAAGAATCGATATCTACAGGGAGCAACATCCGCGGTGCAAGGTGCAACATTCATCCAAAAAGCCAAAACACCGCCGTGCGACCTTTAGAAGTGGGTGTAGGGATATGAAAAGGAACAGTGTCATGGTGCACCACTCTCCAGGATAGTTAAATCGAAGATCAGCCACGATGATCCCGTTTTAACGTAAAAATTCACATGACGGAAAAAATAAGGCCCAAAAACTTCAGAGACCCGATTGAGGTTCGGATAGCCTTTTTTGGGTATGAAACTATCCGTTGATGGCTTACAGCCGTCAAAGCCGTAGAACTCACTGAGAGCTTCGTTTTGATTGGTTCATAACTCTAAACGAGCCAACAGTTATGGCCGTCCGAAGAATCGATATCCACAGGGTGCAACATCCGCGGTGCAAGGCGCAACATTCGTCCAAAAAGCCGAAACAACGCCGTTCGACTTTTAGAAGTGGGTGCAGGGATTTGAAGTGGAACAGTACCATGGTCCACCACTCTCCTGGGTAGGTAAATCGAAGACCAGCCACGGTGATCCCGTTTTAACGTAAAAATTCACGTGATGGAAAAAAGAAGGCCAAAAAACTTCACAGACCCGATAGAGGTTCAGATAGCATTTTTTGGGTATGAAACAATCCGTTGATGGCTTACAGCCGTCAAAGCCGTAGAACTCACTGAGAGCTTTGTTTTGACTGGTTATGGCTCCCGTAACTCTAAAGGAGCCAGCAGTTATGATCGTCCGAAGAATCGATATCCACAGGGTGCAACATCTGCGGTGCAAGGTGCAACATTCGTCCAAAAAGCCAAAACAGCGTCGTGCGACCTTTAGAAGTGGGTGCAGGGATATGAAATGGAACAGTACCATGGTGCACCACTCTCCAGGGTAGTTAAATCGAAGACACGCCACGGTGATCCCGTTTTAACGTAAAAATTCACGTGACGGAAAAAAGAAGGCCAAAAAACATCAGAGACCCGATTGAGGTTCGGATACCTTTTTTGGGTATGAAACAATCCGTTGATGGCTTACAGCCATCAAAGCCGTAGAACTCACTGAGAGCTTCGTTTTGACTGGTTATGGCTCCCGTAACTCTAAACGAGCCAACAGTTATGGCCGTCCGAAGAATCGATATCCATAGGGTGCAACATCCGCGGTGCAAGGTGCAACATTCGTCCAAAAAGCCGAAACAGCGCCGTTCGACTTTTAGAAGTGGGTGCAGGGATTTGAAGTGGAACAGTAACATGGTGCACCACTCTCCAGGGTAGGTAAATCGAAGACCAGCCACGGTGATCCCGTTTTAAAGTAAAAATTCACGTGACGGAAAAAAGAAGGCCAAAAAACTTCAGAGACCCGATTGAGGTTCGGATAGCCTTTTTTGGGTATGAAACTATCCATTGACGGCTTACAGCCGTCAAAGCCGTAGAACTCACTAAGAGCTTCGTTTTGACTGGTTATGGCTCCCGTAACTCTAAATGAGCCAACAGTTATGGCCGTCCGAAGAATCGATATCCACAGGGTGCAACATCCGCGGTGCAAGGTGCAACATTCGTCCAAAAAGCCGAAACAGCGCCGTTCGACTTTTAGAAGTGGGTGCAGGGATTTGAAGTGGAACAGTACCATGGTGCAGCACTCTCCAGGGTAGGTAAATCGAAGACCAGCCACAGTGATCTCGTTTTAACGTAAAAATTCACGTGACGGAAAAAAGAAGGCCAAAAAACTTCAGAGACCCGATTGAGGTTCGTATAGCCTTTTTTGGGTATGAAACTATCCGTTGACGGCTTACAGCCGTCAAAGCCGTAGAACTCACTTAGAGCTTCGTTTTGACTGGTTATGGCTCCCATAACTCTAAACGAGCCAACAGTTATGGCTGTCCGAAGAATCGATATCTATAGGGTGCAACATCCGCGGTGCAAGGTGCAACATTCATCCAAAAAGCCAAAACAACGCCATGCGACCTTTAGAAGTGGGTTTAGGGATATGAAATGGAACAATGCCATGGTGCACCACTCTCCAGGATAGTTAAATCGAAGACCAGCCACGGTGATCCCGTTTTAACGTAAAAATTCACATGACGGAAAAAATAAGGCCCAAAAACTTCAGAGACCCGATTGGGGTTCGGATAGCCTTTTTTGGGTATGAAACTATCCGTTGATGGCTTACAATAGTCAAAGCCGTAGAACTCACTGAGAGCTTCGTTTTGACTGGTTATGGCTCCCGTAACTCTAAAGGAGCCAACAGTTATGATCGTCCGAAGAATCGATATCCACAGGGTGCAACATCTGCGGTGCAAGGTGCAACATTCGTCCAAAAAGCCAAAACAGCGTCGTGCGACCATTATAAGTGGGTGTAGGGATATTAAATGGAACAGTACCATGGTGCACCACTCTCCAGGGTAGTTAAATCGAAGACCCGCCACGGTGGTCCCGTTTTAACGTAAAAATTCACGTGACGGAAAAAAGAAGGCCAAAAAACTTCAGAGACCCGATTGAGGTTCGGATAGCCTTTTTTGGGTATGAAACAATCCGTTGACGGCTTACAACCGTCAAAGCCGTAGAACTCACTGAGAGCTTCGTTTTGACTGGTTATGGCTCCCGTAACTCTAAACGAGCCAACAGTTATGGCCGTCCGAAGAATCGATATCCACAGGGTGCAACATCCGCGGTGCAAGGTGCAACATTCGTCCAAAAAGTCAAAACAGCGCCGTGCGACTTTTTGAAGTGGGTGCAGGGATTTGAAATGGAACAGTACCATGGTGCACCACTCTCCAGGGTAGGTAAATCGAAGACCAGCCACGGTGATCCCGTTTTAACGTAAAAATTCACGTGACGGAAAAAAGAAGGCCAAAAAACTTCAGAGACCCGATTGATGTTCGGATAGCCTTTTTTGGGTATGAAAGTATCCGTTGACGGCTTACAGCCGTCAAAGCCGTAGAACTCACTGAGGGCTTCGTTTTGACTGGTTATGGCTCCCGTAACTCTAAACGAGCCAACAGTAATGGCCGTCCAAAGAATCGATATCCACAGGGTGCAACATCCGCGGTGCAAGGTGCAACATTCGTCCAAAAAGCCGAAACAGCGCCGTTTGACTTTTAGAAGTGGGTGCAGGGATTTGAAGTGGAACGGTAACATGGTGCACCACTCTCCAGGGTAGGTAAATCGAAGACCAGCCATGGTGATCCCGTTTTAACGTAAAAATTCACATGACGGAAAAAAGAAGGCCAAATACTTCAGAGACCCAATTGAGGTTCGGATAGCCTTTTTTGGGTATGAAACTATCCGTTGACGGCTTACAGCCGTCAAAGCCGTAGAACTCACTGAGAGCTTCGTTTTGATTGGTTATGGCTCCCATAAATCTAAACGAGCCAACAGTTATGGCCGTCCGAAGAATCGATATCCACAGGGTGCAACATTCGCGGTGCAAGGTGCAACATTCGTCCAAAAAGCCGAAACAACGTCGTTCGACTTTTAGAAGTGGGTGCAGGGATTTGAAGTGGAACAGTACCATGGTCCACCACTCTCCAGGGTAGGTAAATCGAAGACCAGCCACGGTGATCCCGTTTTAACGTAAAAATTCACGTGATGGAAAAAAGAAGGCCAAAAAACTTCACAGACCCGATTGAGGTTCAGATAGCATTTTTTGGGTATGAAACAATCCGTTGACGGATTACAGCCGTCAAAGCCGTAGAACTCACTGAGAGCTTCGTTTTGACTGGTTATGGCTTCCGTAACTCTAAACGAGCCAACAGTTATAGCCGTCCGAAGAATAGATATCCATAGGGTGCAACATCCGCGGTGCAAGGTGCAACATTCGTCCAAAAAGCTAAAACAGCGTCGTGCGACCTTTAGAAGTGGGTGCAGGGATTTGAAGTGGAACGGTAACATGGTGCACCACTCTCCAGGGTAGGTAAATCGAAGACCAGCCACGGTGATCCCGTTTTAATGTAAAAATTCACGTGACGGAAAAAAGAAGGCCAAAAAACTTCAGAGACCCGATTGAGGTTCGGATAGCCTTTTTTGAGTATGAAACAATCCGTTGACGGCTTACAGCTGTCAAAGCCGTAGAACTCACTGAGAGCTTCGTTTTGACTGGTTATGGCTCCCGTAACTCTAAACGAGCCAACAGTTATTGCCGTCCGAAGAATCGATATCCATAGGGTGCAACATCCGCGGTGCAAGGTGCAACATTCGTCCAAAAAGCCGAAACAGCGCCGTTCGACTTTTAGAAGTGGGTGCAGGGATTTGAAGTGGAATAGTAACATGGTGCACCACTCTCCAGGGTAGCTAAATCGAAGACCAGCCACGGTAATCCCGTTTTAACGTAAAAATTCACGTGATGGAAAAAAGAAGACCAAAAAACTTCGAAGACCCGATTGAGGTTCGGATAGCCTTTTTTGGGTATGAAACAATTAGTTGACGGCTTACACCCGTCAAAGCCATAGAACTCACTAAGAGCTTCGTTTTGACTGGTTATGGCTCCCGTAATTCTAAACGAGCCAACAGTTATTGCCGTCCGAAGAATCGATATCCACAGGGTGCAACATCCGCGGTGCAAGGTGCAACATTCGTCCAAAAAGCCGAAACAGGGCTGTTCAACTTTTAGAAGTGGGTGCAGGGATTTGAAGTGGAACAGTACCATGGTGCACCACTCTCCAGGGTAGGCAAATCGAAGACCAACCACGGTGATCCCGTTTTAACGTAAAAATTCACGTGATGGAAAAAAGAAGGCCAAAAAACTTCAAAGACCCGATTGAGGTTCGGAAAGCCTTTTTTGGGTATGAAACAATCCGTTGATGGCTTACAGCCGTCAAAGCCGTAGAACTCACTGAGAGCTTTGTTTTGACTGGTTATGGCTCCCGTAACTCTAAACGAGCCAATAGTTATGGCCGTCCGAAGAATCGATATCCACAGAGTGCAACATCCGCGGTGTAAGGTGCAACATTCGTCCACAAAGCCAAAACAGCGCCGTGCGACGTTTTGAAGATGGGTGAAAGGATTTGAAATGGAACAATACCATGGTGAAGCACTCTCCAGGGTAGGTAAATCGAAGACCAGCCACAGTGATCTCGTTTTAACGTAAAAATTCACATGACGGAAAAAAGAAGGCAAAAAAACTTCAAAGACCCGATTGAGGTTCGGATAGCCTTTTTTTGGTATGAAACAATCCGTTGATGGCTTACAGCCGTCAAAGCCGTAGAACTCACTGAGAGCTTCGTTTTGACTGGTTATTGCTCCCGTAACTCTAAAAGAGCCAACAGTTATGGCTGTCCGAAGAATCGATATCTATAGGGTGCAACATCCGCGGTGCAAGGTGCAACATTCATCCAAAAAGCCAAAACAGCGCCATGCGACCTTTAGAAGTGGGTGTAGGGATATGAAATGGAACAGTGCCATGGTGCCCCACTCTCCAGGATAGTTAAATTGAAGACCAGCCACGGTGATCCCGTTTTAACGTAAAAATTCACATGACGGAAAAAATAAGGCCCAAAAACTTCAGAGACCCGATTGAGGTTCGAATAGCCTTTTTTGGGTATGTAACTATCCGTTGACGGCTTACAACAGTCAAAGCCGTAGAACTCACTGAGAGCTTCGTTTTGACTGGTTATGGCTCCCGTAATTCTAAACGAACCAACAGTTATTGCCGTCCGAAGAATCGATATCCACAGGGTGCAACATCCGCGGTGCAAGGTGCAACATTCGTCCAAAAAGCCGAAACAGCGCCGTTCAACTTTTATAAGTGGGTGCAGGGATTTGAAGTGGAACAGTACCATGGTGCACCACTCTCCAGGGTAGGCAAATCGAAGACCAGCCACGGTGATCCCGTTTTAACGTAAAAATTCACGTGATGGATAAAAGAAGGCCAAAAAACTTCAAAGACCCGATTGAGGTTCGGAAAGCCTTTTTTGGGTATGAAACAATCCGTTGATGGCTTATAGCCGTCAAAGTCGTAGAACTCACTGAGAGCTTCGTTTTGACTGGTTATGGCTCCCGTAACTCTAAACGAGCCAATAGTTATGGCCGTCCGAAGAATCGATATCCATAGAGTGCAACATCCGTGGTGTAAGGTGCAACATTCGTCCAAAAAGCCGAAACAGCGCCGTGCGACGTTTTGAAGTGGGTGAAAGGATTTGAAATGGAACAGTACCATGGTGCAGCACTCTCTAGGGTAGGTAAATCGAAGACCAGCCACAGTGATCCTGTTTTAACGTAAAAATTCACGTGACGGAAAAAAGAAGGCAAAAAAACTTCAGAGACCCGATTGAGGTTCGGATAGCGTTTTTTTGGTATGAAACAATCCGTTGACGGCTTATAGCCGTCAAAGCCGTAGAACTCACTGAGAGCTTCGTTTTAACTGGTTATTACTCCCGTAACTCTAAAAGAGCCAACAGTTATGGCTGTCCGAAGAATCGATATCTATAGGGTGCAACATCCGCGGTGCAAGGTGCAACATTCATCCAAAAAGCCAAAACAGCGCCATGCTACCTTTAGAAGTGGGTGTAGGGATATGAAATGGAACAATGCCATGGTGCACCACTCTCAAGGATAGTTAAATCGAAGACCAGCCACGGTGATCCCGTTTTAACGTAAAAATTCACATGACGGAAAAAATAAGGCCCAAAAACTTCAAAGACCCGATTGGGGTTCGGATAGCCTTTTTTGGGTATGAAACTATCCGTTGATGGCTTACAATAGTCAAAGACGTAGAACTCACTGAGTGCTTCGTTTTGACTGGTTATGGCTCCCGTAACTCTAAAGGAGCCAACAGTTATGATCGTCCGTAGAATCGATATTCACAGGGTGCAACATCTGCGGTGCAAGGTGCAACATTCGTCCAAAAAGCCAAAACAGCGTCGTGCGACCTTTAGAAGTGGGTGCAGGGATATGAAATGGAACAGTACCATGGTGCACCACTCTCCAGGGTAGTTAAATCGAAGACCCACCACGGTGGTCCCGTTTTAACGTAAAAATTCACGTGACGGAAAAAAGAAGGCCAAAAAACTTCAGAGACCCGATTGAGGTTCGGATAGCCTTTTTTGGGTATGAAACAATCCGTTGACGGCTTACAACCGTCAAAGCCGTAGAACTCACTGAGAGCTTCGTTTTGACTGGTTATGGCTCCCGTAACTCTAAACGAGCCAACAGTTATGGCCGTCCGAAGAATCGATATCCACAGGGTGCAACATCCGCGGTGCAAGGTGCAACATTCGTCCAAAAGGCAAAACAGCGCCGTGCGACTTTTTGAAGTGGGTGCAGGGATTTGAAATGGAACAGTACCATGGTGCACCACTCTCCAGGGTAGGTAAATCGAAGACCAGCCACGGTGATCCCGTTTTAACGTAAAAATTCACGTGACGGAAAAAAGAAGGCCAAAAAACTTCAGAGACCCGATTGATGTTCGGATATCCTTTTTTGGGTATGAATTTATCCGTTGACGGCTTACAGCCGTCAAAGCCGTAGAACTCACTGAGGGCTTCGTTTTGACTGGTTATGGCTCCCGTAACTCTAAACGAGCCAACAGTAATGGCCGTCCGAAGAATCGATATTCACAGGGTGCAACATCCGCGGTGCAAGGTGCAACATTCGTCCAAAAAGCCGAAACAGCGCCGTTCAACTTTTAGAAGTGGGTGTAGGGATTTGTAGTGGAACAGTACCATGGTGCACCACTCTCCAGGGTAGGCAAATCGAAGCCCAGCCACGGTGATCCCGTTTTAACGTAAAAATTCACGTGATGGAAAAAAGAAGGCCAAAAAACTTCAAAGACCCGATTGAGGTTCGGAAAGCCTTTTTGGGGTATGAAACAATCCATTGATGGCTTACAGCCGTCAAAGCCGTAGAACTCACTGAGAGCTTCGTTTTGACTGGTTATGGCTCCCGTAACTCTAAACGAGCCAATAGTTATGGCCGTCCGAAGAATCGATATCCACAAAGTGCAACATCCGCGGTGTAAGGTGCAACATTCGTCCAAAAAGCCAAAATAGCGCCGTGCGACGTTTTGAAGTGGGTGCAAGGATTTGAAATGGAACAGTACCATGGTGCAGCACTCTCCAGGGTAGGTAAATCGAAGACCAGCCACAGTGATCTCGTTTTAACGTAAAAATTCACGTGACGGAAAAAAGAAGGCAAAAAAACTTCAGAGACCCAATTGAGGTTCGGATAGCCTTTTTTGGGTATGAAACAATCCGTTGACGGCTTACAGCCATCAAAGCCATAGAACTCACTGAGAGCTTCGTTTTGACTAGTTATTGCTCCCGTAACTCTAAACGAGCCAACAGTTATGGCTGTCTGAAGAATCGATATCTACAGGGAGCAACATCCGCGGTGCAAGGTGCAACATTCATCCAAAAAGCCAAAACACCGCCGTGCGACCTTTAGAAGTGGGTGTAGGGATATGAAAAGGAACAGTGTCATGGTGCACCACTCTCCAGGATAGTTAAATCGAAGATCAGCCACGATGATCCCGTTTTAACGTAAAAATTCACATGACGGAAAAAATAAGGCCCAAAAACTTCAGAGACCAGATTGAGGTTCGGATAGCCTTTTTTGGGTATGAAACTATCCGTTGATGGCTTACAGCCGTCAAAGCCGTAGAACTCACTGAGAGCTTTGTTTTGATTGGTTATGGCTCCCATAACTCTAAACGAGCCAACAGTTATGGCCGTCCGAAGAATCGATATCCACAGGGTGCAACATCCGCGGTGCAAGGTGCAACATTCGTCCAAAAAGCCGAAACAACGCCGTTCGACTTTTAGAAGTGGGTGCAGGGATTTGAAGTGGAACAGTACCATGGTCCACCACTCTCCAGGGTAGGTAAATCGAAGACCAGCCACGGTGATCCCGTTTTAACGTAAAAATTCACGTGATGGAAAAAAGAAGGCCAAAAAACTTCACAGACCCGATTGAGGTTCAGATAGCATTTTTTGGGTATGAAACAATCCGTTGATGGCTTACAGCCGTCAAAGCCGTAGAACTCACTGAGAGCTTCGTTTTGACTGGTTATGGCTCCCGTAACTCTAAAGGAGCCAGCAGTTATGATCGTCCGAAGATTCGATATCCACAGGGTGCAACATCTGCGGTGCAAGGTGCAACATTCGTCCAAAAAGCCAAAACAGCGTCGTGCGACCTTTAGAAGTGGGTGCAGGGATATGAAATGGAACAATACCATGGTGCACCACTCTCCAGGGTAGTTAAATCGAAGACCCGCCACGGTGATCCCGTTTTAACGTAAAAATTCACGTGACGGAAAAAAGAAGGCCAAAAAACATCAGAGACCCGATTGAGGTTCGGATAGCCTTTTTTGGGTATGAAACAATCCGTTGACGGCTTACAGCCATCAAAGCCGTAGAACTCACTAAGAGCTTCGTTTTGACTGGTTATGGCTCCCGTAACTCTAAACGAGCCAACAGTTATGGCCGTCCGAAGAATCGATATCCATAGGGTGCAACATCCGCGGTGCAAGGTGCAACATTCGTCCAAAAAGCCGAAACAGCGCCGTTCGACTTTTAGAAGTGGGTGCAGGGATTTGAAGTGGAACAGTAACATGGTGCACCACTCTCCAGGGTAGGTAAATCGAAGACCAGCCACGGTGATCCCGTTTTAACGTAAAAATTCACGTGACGGAAAAAAGAAGGCCAAAAAACTTCAGAGACCCGATTGAGGTTCGGATAGCCTTTTTTGGGTATGAAACTATCCATTGACGGCTTACAGCCGTCAAAGCCGTAGAACTCACTAAGAGCTTCGTTTTGACTAGTTATGGCTCCCGTAACTCTAAACGAGCCAACAGTTATGGCCGTCCGAAGAATCGATATCCACAGGGTGCAACATCCGCGGTGCAAGGTGCAACATTCGTCCAAAAAGCCGAAACATCGCCGTTCGACTTTTAGAAGTGGGTGCAGGGATTTGAAGTGGAACAGTACCATGGTGCACCACTCTCCAGGGTAGGTAAATCGAAGACCAGCCACGGTGATCCCGTTTTAACGTAAAAATTCACGTGATGGAAAAAAGAAGGCCAAAAAACTTCACAGACCAGATTGAGGTTCAGATAGCCTTTTTTGGGTATGAAACAATCTGTTGACGGCTTACAGCCGTCAAGGCCATAGAACTCACAGAGAGCTTCGTTTTGACTGGTTACGGCTTCCGTAAATCTAAACGAGCCAACAGTTATAGCCGTCCGAAGAATCGATATCCATAGGGTGCAACATCCGCGGTGCAAGGTGCAACATTCGTCCAAAAAGCCAATACAGCGTCGTGCGACGTTTAGAAGTGGGTGCAGGGATATGAAATGGAACAGTACCATGGTGCACCACTCTCCAGGGTAGTTAAATCGAAGACCCGCCACGATGATCCCGTTTTAACGTAAAATTTCACGTGACGGAAAAAAGAAGGCCAAAAAACTTCAGAGACCCGATTGAGGTTCAGATAGCCTTTTTTGGGTATGAAACAATCCGTTGACGGCTTACAGCCGTCAAAGCCGTAGAACTCACTGAGAGCTTCGTTTTGACTGGTTATGGCTTCCGTAACTCTAAACGAGCCAACAGTTATGGCCGTCCGAAGAATCGATATCCACAGGGTGCAACATCCGCGGTGCAAGGTGCAACATTCATCCAAAAAGCCGAAACAGCGCCTTTCGACTTTTAGAAGTGGGTGCAGGGATTTGAAGTGGAACAGTACCATGGTGCACTACTCTCCAGGGTAGGCAAATCGAAGACCAGCCATGGTGATCCCGTTTTAACGTAAAAATTCACGTGATGGAAAAAAGAAGGCCAAGAAACTTCAGAGACCCGATTGAGGTTCGGAAAGCCTTTTTTGGGTATGAAACAATCCGTTGATGGCTTATAGTCGTCGAAGCCGTAGAACTCACTGAGAGCTTCGTTTTGACTGGTTATGGCTCCCGTAACTCTAAACGAGCCAATAGTTATGACCGTCCGAAGAATCGATATCCACAGGGTGCAACATCCGCGGTGCAAGGTGCAACATTCGTCCAAAAAGCTAAAACAGCGTCGTGCGACCTTTAGAAGTGGGTGCAGGGATTTGAAATGGAACAGTACCATGGTGCATCACTCTCCAGGGTAGGTAAATCGAAGACCAGCCACAGTGATCTCGTTTTAACGTAAAAAATCACGTGACGAAAAAAAGAAGGCAAAAAAACTTCAGAGACCCGATTGAGGTTCGGATACCCTTTATTGGGTATGAAACAATCCGTTGACGGCTTACAGCCATAAAAGCCATAGAACTCACATAGAGCTTCGTTTTGACTGGTTATGGCTTCCGTAACTCTAAACGAGCCAACAGTTATGGCCGTCCGAAGAATCGATATCCATAGGGTGCAACGTCCGCGGTGCAAGGTGCAACATTCGTCCAAAAAGCCGAAACAGCGCCGTTCGACTTTTAGAAGCGGGTGCAGGGATTTGAAATGGACCGGTACCATGGTGCACCACTCTCCAGGGTAGATAAATCAAAGACCATCCACTGTGATCCCATTTTAACGTAAAAATTCACGTGACCGAAAAAAGAAGGCCAAAAAACTTCAGAGACCCGATTGAGGTTCGGATAGCCTTTTTTGGGTATGAAACTATCTGTTGACGGCTTACAGCCGTCAAAGCCGTAGAACTCACTGAGAGCTTCGTTTTGACTGGTTATGGATCCCGTAACTCTAAACGAGCCAACAGTTATGGCCGTCCGAAGAATCGATATCCACATGGTGCAACATCCGAGGTGCAAGGTGCAACATTCGTCCAAAAAGCCGAAACAGCGCCTTTCGACTTTTAGAAGTGGGTGCAGGGATTTGAAGTGGAACAGTACCATGGTGCACCACTCTCCAGGGTAGGTAAATCGAAGACCAGCCACGGTGATCCCGTTTTAACGTAAAAATTCACGTGATGGAAAAAAGAAGGCCAAAAAACTTCACAGACCCGATTGAGGTTCAGATAGCCTTTTTTGGGTATGAAACAATCCGTTGACGGCTTATAGCCATCAAAGCCGTAGAAATCACTGAGAGCTTCGTTTTGACTGGTTATGGCTTCCGTAACTCTAAACGAGCCAACAGTTATAGCCGTCCGAAGAATCGATATCCATAGGGTGCAACATCCGCGGTGCAAGGTGCAACATTCGTCCAAAAAGCAAAAACAGCGTCGTGCGACCTTTAGAAGTGGGTGCAGGGATATGAAATGGAACAGTATCATGGTGCACCACTCTCCAGGGTAGTTAAATCGAAGACCCGCCACGGTGATCCCGTTTTAACGTAAAAATTCACGTGACGGAAAACAGAAGGCCAAAAAACTTCAGAGACCCGATTGAGGTTCGGATAGCCTTTTTTGGGTATGAAACAATCCGTTGACGGCTTACAGCCGTCAAAGCCGTAGAACTCACTAAGAGCTTCGTTTTGACTGGTTATGGTTCCCGTAACTCTAAACGAGCCAACAGTTATGGCCGTCCGAAGAATCGATATCCACAGGGTGCAACATCCGCGGTGCAAGGTGCAACATTCGTCCAAAAAGCCGAAACAGCGCCGTTCGACTTTTAGAAGTGGGTGCAGGGATTTGAAGTGGAACAGTGCCATGGTGCACCACTCTCCAGGGTAGGTAAATCGAAGACCGGCCATGGTGATCCCGTTTTAACGTAAAAATTCACGTGATGGAAAAAAAAGGCCAAAAAACTTCAAAGACCTGATTGAGGTTCGGATAGACTTTTTTGGGTATGAAACAATCAGTTGACGGCTTACAGCCGTCAAAGCCGTAGAACTCACTAAGAGCTTCGTTTTGACTGGTTATGGCTCCCGTAATTCTAAACGAGCCAACAGTTATTGCCGTTCAAAGAATCGATATCCACAGGGTGCAACATCCGCGGTGCAAGGTGCAACATTCGTCCAAAAAGCCGAAACAGCGCCGTTCAACTTTTAGAAGTGGGTGCAGGGATTTGAAGTGGAACAGTACCATGGTGCACCACTCTCTATGGTAGGTAAATCGAAGACCAGCCACGGTGATCCCGTTTTAACGTAAAAATTCACATGATGGAAAAAAGAAGGCAAAAAAACTTCAGAGACCCGATTGAGGTTCGGAAAGCCTTTTTTGGGTATGAAACAATCCGTTGATGGCTTACAGCCGTCAAAGCCGTAGAACTCACTGAGAGCTTCGTTTTGACTGGTTATGGCTCCCGTAACTCTAAACGAGCCAATAGTTATGGCCGTCCGAAGAATCGATATCCACAGAGTGCAACATCCGCAGTGTAAGGTGCAACATTCGTCCAAAAAGCGAAAACAGCGTCGTACGACCTTTAGAAGTGGGTGCAGGGATATGAAATGGAATAGTACCATGGTGCACCACTCTCTAGGGTAGTTAAATCGAAGACCCGCCACGGTGATCCCGTTTTAACGTAAAAATTCACGTGACGGAAAAAGAAGGCCAAAAAACTTCAGAGACCCGATTGAGGTTCGGATAGCCTTTTTTGGGTATGAAACAATCCGTTGACGGCTTACAGCCATCAAAGCCGTAGAACTCACTGAGAGCTTCGTTTTGACTGGTTATTGCTCCCGTAACTCTAAACGAGCCAACAGTTATGGCTGTCCGAAGAATCGATATCTATAGGGTGCAACATCCGCGGTGCAAGGTGCAACATTCATCCAAAAAGCCAAAACAACGCCGTGCGACCTTTAGAAGTGGGTGTAGGGATATGAAATGGAACAGTGCCATGGTGCACCACTCTCCATGATAGTTAAATCGAAGACCAGCCACGGTGATCCCGTTTTAACGTAAAAATTCACAAGACGGAAAAAATAAGGCCCAAAAACTTCAGAGACCCGATTGAGGTTCGGATAGCCTTTTTTGGGTATGAAACTATCCGTTGACGGCTTACAGCCGTCAAAGCCGTAGAACTCACTGGGAGCTTCGTTTTGACTGGTTATGGCTCCCGTAACTCTTAACGAGCCAACAGTTATGGCCGTCCGAAGAATCGATATCCACAGGGTGCAACATCTGCGGTGCAAGGTGCAACATTCGTCCAAAAAGCCGAAACAGCGCCGTTCGACTTTTAGAAGTAGGTGCAGGGATTTGAAGTGGAACAGTGCCATGATGCACCACTCTCCAGGGTAGGTAAATCGAAGACCGGCCACGGTGATCCCGTTTTAACGTAAAAATTCACGTGACGGAAAAAAGAAGGCCAAAAAATTTCAGAGACCCGACTGTGGTTCGGATATCCTTTTTTGGGTATGAAACTATCCGTTGACGGCTTACAGCGGTCAAAGCTGTAGAACTCACTGAGGGCTTCGTTTTGACTGGTTATGGCTCCCGTAACTCTAAACGAGCCAACAGTTATGGCCGTCCGAAGAATCGATATCCACAGGGTGCAACATCCGCGGTGCAAGGTGCAACATTCATCCAAAAAGCCAAAACAGCACCGTGCGACCTTTAGAAGTGGGTGCAGGGATTTGAAATGGTACAGTACCATGGTGCACCACTCTCCAGGGTAGTTAAATCGAAGACCCGCCACGGTGATCCCGTTTTAACGTAAAAATTCACGTGACGGAAAAAAGAAGGCCAAAAAACTTCAGAGACCCGATTGAGGTTCAGATAGCCTTTTTTGGGTATGAAACAATCCGTTGACGGCTTACAGCCATCAAAGCCGTAGAACTCATTGAGAGCTTCGTTTTGACTGGTTATGGCTCCCGTAACTCTAGACGAGCCAACAGTTATGGCCGTCCGAAGAATCGATATCCATAGGGTGCAACATCCGCGGTGCAAGGTGCAACATTCATCCAAAAAGCCGAAACAGTGCCGTTCGACTTTTAGAACTGGGTGTAGGGATTTGAAGTGTAACAGTAACATGGTGCACCACTCTCCAGGGTAGGTAAATCGAAGACCAGCCACGGTGAAGAATCGATATCTACAGGGAGCAACATCCGCGATGCAAGGTGCAACATTCATCCAAAAAGCCAAAACACCGCCGTGCGACCTTTAGAAGTGGGTGTAGGGATATGAAATGGAACAGTGTCATGGTGCACCACCCTCCAGGATAGTTAAATCGAAGACCAGCCACGATGATCCCGTTTTAACGTAAAAATTCACATGACGGAAAAAATAAGGCCCTAAAACTTCAGAGACCCGATTGATGTTCGGATAGCCTTTTTTGGGTATAAAACTATCCATTGACGGCTTACAGCCGTCAAAGCCGTAGACCTCACTGAGAGCTTCGTTTTGATTGGTTATGGCTCCCGTAACTCAAAACGAGCCAACAATAATGGCCGTCCGAAGAATCGATATCCACAGGGTGCAACATCCGCGGTGCAAGGTGCAACATTCGTCCAAAAAGCCGAAACAGCGCCGTTCGACTTTTAGAAGTGGGTGCAGGGATTTGAAGTGGAACAGTACCATAGTGCACCACTCTCCAGGGTAGGTAAATCGAAGACCAGCCACGGTGATCCCGTTTTAACGTAAAAATTCACGTGACGGAAAAAAGAAGGCCAAAAAACTTTAGAGACCCGATTGAGGTTCGGATAGCCTTTTTTGGGTATGAAACAATCCGTTGACGGCTTACAGCCGTCAAAGCTGTAGAACTCACTGAGAGCTTCGTTTTGACTGGTTATGGCTCCCGTAACTCTAAAGGAGCCAGCAGTTATGATCGTCCGAAGAATCGATATCCACAGGGTGCAACATCTGCGGTGCAAGGTGCAACATTCGTCCAAAAAGCCAAAACAGCGTCGTGCGACCTTTAGAAGTGGGTGCAGGGATATGAAATGGAACAGTACCATGCTGCACCACTCTCCAGGGTAGTTAAATCGAAGACCCGCCACGGTGATCCCGTTTTAACGTAAAAATTCACGTGACGGAAAAAAGAAGGCCAAAAAACATAAGAGACCCGATTGAGGTTCGGATAGCCTTTTTTGGGTATGAAACAATCCATTGACGGCTTACAGCCATCAAAGCCGTAGAGCTCACTGAGAGCTTCGTTTTGACTGGTTATGGCTCCCGTAACTCTAAACGAGCCAACAGTTATGGCCGTCCGAAGAATCGATATCCATAGGGTGCAACATCCGCGGTGCAAGGTGCAACATTCGTCCAAAAAGCCGAAACAGCGCCGTTCGACTTTTAGAAGTGGGTGCAGGGATTTGAAGTGGAACAGTAACATGGTGCACCACTCTCCAGGGTAGGTACATCGAAGACCATCCACGGTGATCCCGTTTTAACGTAAAAATTCACGTGACGGAAAAAAGAAGGCCAAAAAACTTTAGAGACCCGATTGAGGTTCGGATAGCCTTTTTTGGGTATGAAATTATCAGTTGACGGCTTATAGCCGTCAAAGCCGTAGAACTCACTGAGAGCTTCGTTTTGACTGTTTATGGCTCCCGTAACTCTAAAGGAGCCAACAGTTATGATCGTCCGAAGAATCGATATCCATAGGGTGCAACATCTGCGGTGCAAGGTGCAACATTCGTCCAAAAAGCCAAAACAGCGTCGTACGACCTTTAGAAGTGGGTGCAGGGATATGAAATGGAACAGTACCATGGTGCACCACTCTCCAGGGTAGTTAAATCGAAGACCCGCCACGGTGATCCCGTTTTAACGTAAAAATTCACGTGACGGAAAAAAGAAGGCCAAAAAACTTCAGAGACCTAATTGAGGTTCGGATAGCCTTTTTTGGGTATGAGACAATCCATTGACGGCTTACAGCCGTCAAAGCCGTAGAACTCACTGAGAGCTTCGTTTTGACTGGTTATGGATCCCGTAACTCTAAACGAGCCAACAGTTATGGCCGTCCGAAGAATCGTTATCCATAGGGTGCAACATCCGCGGTGCAAGGTGCAAAATTCGTCCAAAAAGCCGAAACAGCGCCGTTCGACTTTTAGAAGTGGGTGCATGGATTTGAAGTGGAACAGTAACATGGTGCACCACTCTCCAGGGTAGGTAAATCGAAGACCAGCCACGGTGATCCCGTTTTAACGTAAAAATTCACGTGACGGAAAAAAGAAGGCCAAAAAACTTCAGAGACCCGATTGAGGTTCGGATAGCCTTTTTTGGGTATGAAACTATCCATTGACGGCTTACAGCCGTCAAAGCCGTAGAACTCACTAAGAGCTTCGTTTTGACTAGTTATGGCTCCCGTAACTCTAAACGAGCCAACAGTTATGGCCGTCCGAAGAATCGATATCCACAGGGTGCAACATCCGCGGTGCAAGGTGCAACATTCGTCCAAAAAGCCGAAACATCGCCGTTCGACTTTTAGAAGTGGGTGCAGGGATTTGAAGTGGAACAGTACCATGGTGCACCACTCTCCAGGGTAGGTAAATCGAAGACCAGCCACGGTGATCCCGTTTTAACGTAAAAATTCACGTGATGGAAAAAAGAAGGCCAAAAAACTTCACAGACCCGATTGAGGTTCAGATAGCCTTTTTTGGGTATGAAACAATCCGTTGACGGCTTACAGCCGTCAAAGCCGTAGAACTCACTGAGTGCTTCGTTTTGACTGGTTATGGCTTCCGTAACTCTAAACGAGCCAACAGTTATAGCCGTCCGAAGAATCGATATCCATAGGGTGCAACATCCGTGGTGCAAGGTGCAACATTCGTCCAAAAAGCCAAAACAGCATCGTGCGACCTTTAGAAGTGGGTGCAGGGATATGAAATGGAACAGTACCATGGTGCACCACTCTCCAGGGTAGTTAAATCGAAGACCCGCCATGGTGATCCCGTTTACGTGATGGAAAAAAGAAGGCCAAAAAACTTCAGAGACCCGATTGAGGTTCAGATAGCCTTTTTTGGGTATGAAACAATCCATTGACAGCTTACAGCCATCAAAGCCACAGAACTCACTGAGAGCTTCGTTTTGACTGGTTATGGCTCCCGTAACTCTAAAGGAGCCAACAGTTATGATCGTCCGAAGAATCGATATCCACTGGGTGCAACATCCGCGGTGCAAGGTGCAACATTCGTCCAAAAAGCCAAAACAGTGTCGTGCGACTTTTAGAAGTGGTTGCAGGGATATGAAATGGAATAGTACCATGGTGCACCACTCTCCAGGGTAGTTAAATCGAACACCCGCCACGGTGATCCCGTTTTAACGTAAAAATTCACGTGACGGAAAAAAGAAGGCCAAAAAACTTCAGAGACCCGATTGAGGTTCGGATAGCCTTTTTTAGGTATGAGACAATCCGTTGACGGCTTACAGCCGTCAAAGCCGTAGAACTCACTGAGAGCTTCGTTTTGACTGGTTATGGCTCCCGTAACTCTAAACGAGCCAACAGTTATGGCCGTCCGAAGAATCGATATCCATAGGGTGCAACATCCGCGGTGCAAGGTGCAACATTCGTCCAAAAAGCCGAAACAGCGTCGTTCAACTTTTAGAAGTGGGTGCAGGGATTTGAAGTGAAACAGTAACATGGTGCACCACTCTCCAGGGTAGCTAAATCGAAGACCAGCCACGGTGATCCCGTTTTAACGTAAAAATTCACGTGATGGAAAAAAGAAGGCCAAAAAACTTCACAGACCCGATTGAGGTTCAGATAGCCTTTTTTGGGTATGAAACAATCCGTTGACGGCTTATAGCCGTCAAGGCCGTAGAACTCACTGAGAGCTTCGTTTTGACTGGTTATGGCTTCCGTAACTCTAAACGAGCCAACAGTTATAGCCGTCCGAAGAATCAATATCCATAGGGTGCAACATCCGCGGTGCAAGGAGCAATATTCGTCCAAAAAGCCAAAACAACATCGTGCGACCTTTAGAAGTGGGTGCAGGGATATGAAATGGAACAGTACCATGGTGCACCACTCTCCAGGGTAGTTAAATCGAAGACCCGCCACGGTGATCCCGTTTTAACGTAAAAAATCACGTGACGGAAAAAAGAAGGCCAAAAAACTTCAGAAACCCGATTGAGGTTCGGATAGCCTTTTTTGGGTATGAGACAATCCGTTGACGGCTTACAGCCGTCAAAGCCGTAGAACTAACTGAGAGCTGCGTTTTGACTGGTTATGGCTCCCGTAACTCTAAACGAGCCAACAGTTATGGCCGTCCGAAGAATCGATATCCATAGAGTGCAACATCCGCGGTGCAAGGTGCAACATTCGTCCAAAAAGCCGAAACAGCACCGTTCGACTTTTAGAATTGGGTGTAGGGATTTGAAGTGGAACAGTAACATGGTGCACCACTCTCCAGGGTAGGTAAATCGAAGACCAGCCACGGTGATCCCGTTTTAACGTAAAAATTCACGTGACGGAAAAAAGAAGGCCAAAAAACTTCAGAGACCCGATTGAGGTTCGGATAGCCTTTTTTGGGTATGAAATTATCAGTTGACGGCTTATAGCCGTCAAAGCCGTAGAACTCACTGAGAGCTTCGTTTTGACTGGTTATGGATCCCGTAACTCTAAACGAGCCAACAGTTATGATCGTCCGAAGAATCGATATCCACAGGGTGCAACATCTGCGGTGCAAGGTGCAACATTCGTCCAAAAAGCCAAAACAGCGTCGTGCGACCTTTAGAAGTGGGTGCAGGGATATGAAATGGAACAGTACCATGCTGCACCACTCTCCAGGGAAGTTAAATCGAAGACCCGCCACGATGATCCCGTTTTAACGTAAAAATTCACGTGACGGAAAAAAGAAGGCCAATAAACATCAGAGACCCGATTGAGGTTCGGATAGCCTTTTTTGGGTATGAAACAATCCGTTGACGGCTTACAGCCATCAAAGTCGTAGAGCTCACTGAGAGCTTCGTTTTGACTGGTTATGGCTCCCGTAACTCTAAACGAGCCAACAGTTATGGCCGTCCGAAGAATCGATATCCATAGGGTGCAACATCCGCGGTGAAAGGTGCAACATTCGTCCAAAAAGCCGAAACAGCGCAGTTCGACTTTTAGAAGTGGGTGCAGGGATTTGAAGTGGAACAGTAACATGGTGCACCACTCTCCAGGGTAGGTAAATCGAAGACCAGCCACGGTGATCCCGTTTTAACGTAAAAATTCACGTGACGGAAAAAAGAAGGCCAAAAAACTTCAGAGACCCGATTGAGGTTCGGATAGCCTTTTTTGGGTATGAAATTATCAGTTGACGGCTTATAGCCATCAAAGCCGTAGAACTCACTGAGAGCTTCGTTTTGACTGGTTATGGCTCCCGTAACTCTAAAGGAGCCAACAGTTATGATCGTCCGAAGAATCGATATCCATAGGGTGCAACATCTGCGGTGCAAGGTGCAACATTCGTCCAAAAAGCCAAAACAGCGTCGTACGACCTTTAGAAGTGGGTGTAGGGATATGAAATGGAACAGTACCATGGTGCACCACTCTCCAGGGTAGTTAAATCGAAGACCCGCCACGGTGATACCGTTTTAACGTAAAAATTCACGTGACGGAAAAAAGAAGGCCAAAAAACTTCAGAAACCCGATTGAGGTTCGGATAGCCTTTTTTGGGTATGAGACAATCCGTTGACGGCTTACAGCCGTCAAAGCCGTAGAACTCACTGAGAGCTTCATTTTGACTGGTTATGGCTCCCGTAACTCTAAACGAGCCAACAGTTATGGCCGTCCGAAGAATCGATATCCATAGGGTGCAACATCCGCGGTGCAAGGTGCAACATTCGTCCAAAAAGCCGAAACAGCACCGTTCGACTTTTAGAATTGGGTGCAGGGATTTGAAGTGGAACAGTAACATGGTGCACCACTCTCCAGGGTAGGTAAATCGAAGACCAGCCACGGTGATCCCGTTTTAACGTAAAAATTCACGTGACGGAAAAAAGAAGGCCAAAAAACTTCAAAGACCCGATTGAGGTTCGGATAGCCTTTTTTGGGTATGAGACAATCCGTTGACGGCTTACAGCCGTCAAAGCTGTAGAACTCACTGAGAGCTTCATTTTGAATGGTTATGGATCCCGTAACTCTAAACGAGCCAACAGTTATGGCCGTCCGAAGAATCGTTATCCATAGGGTGCAACATCCGCGGTGCAAGGTGCAAAATTCGTCCAAAAAGCCGCAACAGCGCCGTTCGACTTTTAGAAGTGGGTGCATGGATTTGAAGTGGAACAGTAACATGGTGCACCACTCTCCAGGGTAGGTAAATCGAAGACCAGCCACGGTGATCCCGTTTTAACGTAAAAATTCACGTGACGGAAAAAAGAAGGCCAAAAAACTTCAAAGATCCGATTGAGGTTCGGATAGCCTTTATTGGGTATGAAACTATCCGTTGACGGCTTACAGCTGTCAAAGCCGTAGAACTCACTAAGAGCTTCGTTTTGACTGGTTATGGCTCCCGTAACTCTAAACGAGCCAACAGTTATGGCCGTCCGAAGAATCGATATCCACAGGGTGCAACATCCGCGGTGCAAGGTGCAAAATTCGTCCAAAAAGCCAAAACAGCGCCGTTCGACTTTTAGAAGTGGGTGCAGGGATTTGAAGTGGAACAGTACCATGGTGCACCACTCTCCAGGGTAGGTAAATCTAAGACCAGCCATGGTGATCCCGTTTTAACGTAAAAATTCACGTGATGGAAAAAAGAAGGCCAAAAAACTTCACAGACCCGATTGAGGTTCAGATATCCTTTTTTGGGTATGAAACAATCCGTTGACGGCTTACAGCCGTCAAAGCCGTAGAACTCACTGAGTGCTTCGTTTTGACTGGTTATGGCTTCCGTAACTCTAAACGAGCTAACAGTTATAGCCGTCCGAAGAATCGATATCCATAGGGTGCAACATCCGCGGTGCAAGGTGCAGCATTCGTCCAAAAAGCCAAAACAGCATCGTGCGACCTTTAGAAGTGGGTGCAGGGATATGAAATGGAACAGTACCATGGTGCACCACTCTCCAGGGTAGTTAAATCGAAGACCCGCCATGGTGATCCCGTTTTAACGTAAAAATTCACGTGATGGAAAAAAGAAGGCCAAAAAACTTCAGAGACCCGATTGAGGTTCAGATAGCCTTTTTTGGGTATGAAACAATCCGTTGACAGTTTACAACCATCAAAGCCGCAAAACTCATTGAGAGCTTCGTTTTGACTGGTTATGGCTCCCGTAACTCTAAAGGAGCCAACAGTTATGATCGTCCGAAGAATCGATATCCACAGGGTGCAACATCCGCGGTGCAAGGTGCAACATTCGTCCAAAAAGCCAAAACAGTGTCGTGCGACTTTTAGAAGTGGGTGCAGGGATATGAAATGGAACAGTACCATGGTGCACCACTCTCCAGGGTAGTTAAATCGAACACCCGCCACGGTGATCCCGTTTTAACGTAAAAATTCACGTGACGGAAAAAAGAAGGCCAAAAAACTTCAGAGACCCGATTGAGGTACGGATAGCCTTTTTTGGGTATGAGACAATCCGTTGATGGCTTACAGCCGTCAAAGCCGTAGAACTCACTGAGAGCTACGTTTTGACTGGTTATGGCTCCCGTAACTCTAAACGAGCCAACAGTTATGGCCGTCCGAAGAATCGATATCCACAGGGTGCAACATCCGCGGTGCAAGGTGCAACATTCGTCCAAAAAGCCGAAACAGCGTCGTTCGACTTTTAGAAGTGGGTGCAGGGATTTGAAGTGAAATAGTAACATGGTGCACCACTCTCCAGGATAGCTAAATCGAAGACCAGCCACGGTGATCCCGTTTTAACGTAAAAATTCACGTGATGGAAGAAAGAAGGCCAAAAAACTTCACAGACCCGATTGAGGTTCAGATAGCCTTTTTTGGGTATGAAACAATCCGTTGACGGCTTACAGCCGTCAAGGCCGTAGAACTCACTGAGAGCTTCGTTTTGACTGGTTATGGCTTCCGTAACTCTAAACGAGCCAACAGTTATAGCCGTCCGAAGAATCAATATCCATAGGGTGCAACATCCACGGTGCAAGGAGCAACATTCGTCCAAAAAGCCAAAACAACATCGTGCGACCTTTAGAAGTGGGTGCAGGGATATGAAATGGAACACTACCATGGTGCACCACTCTCCAGGGTAGTTAAATCGAAGACCCGCCACGGTGATCCCGTTTTAACGTAAAAATTCACGTGACGGAAAAAAGAAGGCCAAAAAACTTCAGAAACCCGATTGAGGTTCGGATAGCCTTTTTTGGGTATGAGACAATCCGTTGACGGCTTACAGCCGTCAAACCGTAGAACTCACTGAGAGCTTCGTTTTGACTGGTTATGGCTCCCGTAACTCTAAACGAGCCAACAGTTATGGCCGTCCGAAGAATCGATATCCATAGGGTGCAACATCCGCGGTGCAAGGTGCAACATTCGTCCAAAAAGCCGAAACAGCACCGTTTGACTTTTAGAATTGGGTGCAGGGATTTGAAGTGGAACAGTAACATGGTGCACCACTCTCCAGGGTAGGTAAATCGAAGACCAGCCACGGTGATACCGTTTTAACGTAAAAATTCACGTGACGGAAAAAAGAAGGCCAAAAAACTTCAGAAACCCGATTGAGGTTCGGATAGCCTTTTTTGGGTATGAGACAATCCGTTGACGGCTTACAGCCGTCAAAGCCGTAGAACTCACTGAGAGCTTCATTTTGACTGGTTATGGCTCCCGTAACTTTAAACGAGCCAACAGTTATGGCCGTCCGAAGAATCGATATCCATAGGGTGCAACATCCGCGGTGCAAGGTGCAACATTCGTCCAAAAAGCCGAAACAGCACCGTTCGACTTTTAGAATTGGGTGCAGGGATTTGAAGTGGAACAGTAACATGGTGCACCACTCTCCAGGGTAGGTAAATCGAAGACCAGCCACGGTGATCCCGTTTTAACGTAAAAATTCACGTGACGGAAAAAAGAAGGCCAAAAAACTTCAGAGACCCGATTGAGGTTCGGATAGCCTTTTTTGGGTATGAGACAATCCGTTGACGGCTTACAGCCGTCAAAGCCGTAGAACTCACTGAGAGCTTCATTTTGAATGGTTATGGATCCCGTAACTCTAAACGAGCCAACAGTTATGGCCGTCCGAAGAATCGTTATCCATAGGGTGCAACATCCGCGGTGCAAGGTGCAAAATTCGTCCAAAAAGCCGCAACAGCGCCGTTCGACTTTTAGAAGTGGGTGCATGGATTTGAAGTGGAACAGTAACATGGTGCACCACTCTCCAGGGTAGGTAAATCGAAGACCAGCCACGGTGATCCCGTTTTAACGTAAAAATTCACGTGACGGAAAAAAGAAGGCCAAAAAACTTCAAAGATCCGATTGAGGTTCGGATAGCCTTTATTGGGTATGAAACTATCCGTTGACAACTTACAGCTGTCAAAGCCGTAGAACTCACTAAGAGCTTCGTTTTGACTGGTTATGGCTCCCGTAACTCTAAACGAGCCAACAGTTATGGCCGTCCGAAGAATCGATATCCACAGGGTGCAACATCCGCGGTGCAAGGTGCAAAATTCGTCCAAAAAGCCGAAACAGCGCCGTTCGACTTTTAGAAGTGGGTGCAGGGATTTGAAGTGGAACAGTACCATGGTGCACCACTCTCCAGGGTAGGTAAATCTAAGACCAGCCATGGTGATCCCGTTTTAACGTAAAAATTCACGTGATGGAAAAAAGAAGGCCAAAAAACTTCACAAACCCGATTGAGGTTCAGATATCCTTTTTTGGGTATGAAACAATCCGTTGACGGCTTACAGCCGTCAAAGCCGTAGAACTCACTGAGTGCTTCGTTTTGACTGGTTATGGCTTCCGTAACTCTAAACGAGCCAACAGTTATGGTCGTCCGAAGAATCGATATCCATAGGGTGCAACATCCGCGGTGCAAGGTGCAACATTCGTCCAAAAAGCCGAAACAGCACCGTTCGACTTTTAGAATTGGGTGCAGGGATTTGAAGTGGAACAGTAACATGGTGCACCACTCTCCATGGTAGGTAAATCGAAGACCAGCCACGGTGATCCCGTTTTAACGTAAAAATTCACGTGACGGAAAAAAGAAGGCCAAAAAACTTCAGAGACCCGATTGAGGTTCGGATAGCCTTTTTTGGGTATGAGACAATCCGTTGACGGCTTACAGCCGTCAAAGCCGTAGAACTCACTGAGAGCTTCATTTTGAATGGTTATGGATCCCGTAACTCTAAACGAGCCAACAGTTATGGCCGTCCGAAGAATCGTTATCCATAGGGTGCAACATCCGCGGTGCAAGGTGCAAAATTCGTCCAAAAAGCCGCAACAGCGCCGTTCGACTTTTAGAAGTGGGTGCATGGATTTGAAGTGGAACAGTAACATGGTGCACCACTCTCCAGGGTAGGTAAATCGAAGACCAGCCACGGTGATCCCGTTTTAACGTAAAAATTCACGTGACGGAAAAAAGAAGGCCAAAAAACTTCAAAGATCCGATTGAGGTTCGGATAGCCTTTATTGGGTATGAAACTATCCGTTGATGGCTTACAGCTGTCAAAGCCGTAGAACTCACTAAGAGCTTCGTTTTGACTGGTTATGGCTCCCGTAACTCTAAACGAGCCAACAGTTATGGCCGTCCGAAGAATCGATATCCACAGGGTGCAACATCCGCGGTGCAAGGTGCAAAATTCGTCCAAAAAGCCGAAACAGCGCCGTTCGACTTTTAGAAGTGGGTGCAGGGATTTGAAGTGGAACAGTACCATGGTGCACCACTCTCCAGGGTAGGTAAATCTAAGACCAGCCATGGTGATCCCGTTTTAACGTAAAAATTCACGTGATGGAAAAAAGAAGGCCAAAAAACTTCACAGACCCGATTGAGGTTCAGATATCCTTTTTTGGGTATGAAACAATCCGTTGACGGCTTACAGCCATCAAAGCCGTAGAACTCACTGAGAGCTACGTTTTGACTGGTTATGGCTCCCGTAACTCTAAACGAGCCAACAGTTATGGCCGTCCGAAGAATCGATATCCACAGGGTGCAACATCCGCGGTGCAAGGTGCAACATTCGTCCAAAAAGCCGAAACAGCGTCGTTCGACTTTTAGAAGTGGGTGCAGGGATTTGAAGTGAAACAGTAACATGGTGCCCCACTCTCCAGGATAGCTAAATCGAAGACCAGCCACAGTGATCCCGTTTTAACGTAAAAATTCACGTGATGGAAGAAAGAAGGCCAAAAAACTTCACAGACCCGATTGAGGTTCAGATAGCCTTTTTTGGGTATGAAACAATCCGTTGACGGCTTACAGCCGTCAAGGCCGTAGAACTCACTGAGAGCTTCGTTTTGACTGGTTATGGCTTCCGTAACTCTAAACGAGCCAACAGTTATAGCCGTCCGAAGAATCAATATCCATAGGGTGCAACATCCGCGGTGCAAGGAGCAACATTCGTCCAAAAAGCCGAAACAGCGTCGTTCGACTTTTAGAAGTGGGTGCAGGGATTTGAAGTGAAACAGTAACATGGTGCACCACTCTCCAGGATAGCTAAATCGAAGACCAGCCACAGTGATCCCGTTTTAACGTAAAAATTCACGTGATGGAAGAAAGAAGGCCAAAAAACTTCACAGACCCGATTGAGGTTCAGATAGCCTTTTTTGGGTATGAAACAATCCGTTGACGGCTTACAGCCGTCAAGGCCGTAGAACTCACTGAGAGCTTCGTTTTGACTGGTTATGGCTTCCGTAACTCTAAACGAGCCAACAGTTATAGCCGTCCGAAGAATCAATATCCATAGGGTGCAACATCCGCGGTGCAAGGAGCAACATTCGTCCAAAAAGCCAAAACAACATCGTGCGACCTTTAGAAGTGGGTGCAGGGATATGAAATGGAACAGTACCATGGTGCACCACTCTCCAGGGTAGTTAAATCGAAGACCCGCCACGGTGATCCCGTTTTAACGTAAAAATTCACGTGACGGAAAAAAGAAGGCCAAAAAACTTCAGAAACCCGATTGAGGTTCGGATAGCCTTTTTTGGGTATGAGACAATCCGTTGACGGCTTACAGCCGTCAAAGCCGTAGAACTCACTGAGAGCTTCGTTTTGACTGGTTATGGCTCCCGTAACTCTAAACGAGCCAACAGTTATGGCCGTCCGAAGAATCGATATCCATAGGGTGCAACATCCGCGGTGCAAGGTGCAACATTCGTCCAAAAAGCCGAAACAGCACCGTTCGACTTTTAGAATTGGGTGCAGGGATTTGAAGTGGAACAGTAACATGGTGCACCACTCTCCAGGGTAGGTAAATCGAAGACCAGCCACGGTGATCCCATTTTAACGTAAAAATTCACGTGACGGAAAAAAGAAGGCCAAAAAACTTCAGAGACCCGATTGAGGTTCGGATAGCCTTTTTTGGGTATGAAATTATCAGTTGACGGCTTATAGCCGTCAAAGCCGTAGAACTCACTGAGAGCTTCGTTTTGACTGGTTATGGCTCCCGTAACTCTAAAGGAACCAACAGTTATGATCGTCCGAAGAATCGATATCCATAGGGTGCAACATCTGCAGTGCAAGGTGCAACATTCGTCCAAAAAGCCAAAACAGCGTCGTACGACCTTTAGAAATGGGTGCAGGGATATGAAATGGAACAGTACCATGATGCACCACTCTCCAGGGTAGTTAAATCGAAGACCCGCCACGGTGATCCCGTTTTGACGTAAAAATTCACGTGACTGAAAAAAGAAGGCCAAAAAACTTCAGAGACCCAATTGAGGTTCGGATAGCCTTTTTTGGGTATGAGACAATCCGTTGACGGCTTACAGCCGTCAAAGCCGTAGAACTCACTAAGAGCTTCGTTTTGACTGGTTATGGATCCCGTAACTCTAAACGAGCCAACAGTTATGGCCGTCCGAAGAATCGATATCCATAGGGTGCAACATCCGCGGTGCAAGGTGCAAAATTCGTCCAAAAAGCCGAAACAGCGCCATTCGACTTTTAGAAGTGGATGCAGGGATTTAAAGTGGAACAGTAACATGGTGCACCACTCTCCAGGGTAGGTAAATCGAAGACCAGCCACGGTGATCCCGTTTTAACGTAAAAATTCACGTGACGGAAAAAAGAAGGCCAAAAAACTTCAAAGACCCGATTGAGGTTCGGATAGCTTTTATTGGGTATGAAACTATCCATTGACAGCTTACAGCCGTCAAAGCCGTAGAACTCACTGAGAGCTTCGTTTTGACTGGTTATGGCTCCCGTTACTCTAAACGAGCCAACAGTTATGGCCGTCCGAAGAATCGATATCCACAGGGTGCAGCATCCGCGGTGCAAGGTGCAACATTCGTCCAAAAAGCCGAAACAGAGCCGTTCGACTTTAAGAAGTTGGTGCAGGGATTTGAAGTGGAACAGTACCATGGTGCACCACTCTCCAGGGTAGGTAAATCTAAGACCAGCCATGGTGATCCCGTTTTAACGTAAAAATTCACGTGATGGAAAAAAGAAGGCCAAAAAACTTCACAGACCCGATTGAGGTTCAGATAGCCTTTTTTGGGTATGAAACAATCCGTTGACGGCTTACCGCCGTCAAAGCCGTAGAACTCACTGAGAGCTTCGTTTTGACTGGTTATGGCTTCCGTAACTCTAAACGAGCCAACAGTAATAGCTGTCCGAAGAATCGATATCCATAGGGTGCAACATCCGCGGTGCAAGGTGCAACATTCGTCCAAAAAGCCAAAACAGCATCGTGCGACCTTTAGAAGTGGGTGCAGGGATATGAAATGGAACAGTACCATGGTGCACCACTCTCCAGGGTAGTTAAATCGAAGACCCGCCATGGTGATCCCATTTTAACGTAAAAATTCACGTGATGGAAAAAAGAAGGCCAAAAAACTTCAGAGACCCGATTGAGGTTCGGATAGCCTTTTTTGGGTATGAAACAATCTGTTGACAGCTTACAGCCATCAAAGCCGCAGAAATCACTGAAAGCTTCGTTTTGACTGGTTATGGCTCCTGTAACTCTAAAGGAGCCAACAGTTATGATCGTCCGAAGAATCGATATCCACAGGGTGCAACATCCGCGGTGCAAGGTGCAACATTCGTCCAAAAAGCCAAAACATTGTCGTGCGACTTTTAGAAGTGGGTGCAGGGATATGAAATGGAACAGTACCATGGTGCACCACTCTCCAGGGTAGTTAAATCGAACACCCGCCACGGTGATCCCGTTTTAACGTAAAAATTCACGTGATGGAAAAAAGAAGGCCAAAAAACTTCAGAGACCCGATTGAGGTTCGGATAGCCTTTTTTGGGTATGAGACAATCCGTTGACGGCTTACAGCCATCAAAGCCGTAGAACTCACTGAGAGCTTCGTTTTGACTGGTTATGGCTCCCGTAACTCTAAACGAGCCAACAGTTATGGCCGTCCGAAGAATCGATATCCACAGGGTGCAACATCCGCGGTGCAAGGTGCAACATTCGTCCAAAAAGCCGAAACAGCGTCGTTCGACTTTTAGAAGTGGGTGCAGGGATTTGAAGTGAAACAGTAACATGGTGCACCACTCTCCAGGGTAGCTAAATCGAAGACCAGCCACGGTGATCCCGTTTTAACGTAAAAATTCACGTGATGGAAAAAAGAAGGCCAAAAAACTTCACAGACCCGATTGAGGTTCAGATAGCCTTTTTTGGGTATGAAACAATCCGTTGACGGCTTACCGCCATCAAAGCCGTAGAACTCACTGAGAGCTTCGTTTTGACTGGTTATGGCTTCCGTAACTCTAAACGAGCCAACAGTAATAGCTGTCCGAAGAATCGATATCCATAGGGTGCAACATCCGCGGTGCAAGGTGCAACATTCGTCCAAAAAGCCAAAACAGCATCGTGCGACCTTTAGAAGTGGGTGCAGGGATATGAAATGGAACAGTACCATGGTGCACCACTCTCCAGGGTAGTTAAATCGAAGACCCGCCATGGTGATCCCATTTTAACGTAAAAATTCACGTGATGGAAAAAAGAAGGCCAAAAAACTTCAGAGACCCGATTGAGGTTCGGATAGCCTTTTTTGGGTATGAAACAATCTGTTGACAGCTTACAGCCATCAAAGCCGCAGAACTCACTGAAAGCTTCGTTTTGACTGGTTATGGCTCCTGTAACTCTAAAGGAGCCAACAGTTATGATCGTCCGAAGAATCGATATCCACAGGGTGCAACATCCGCGGTGCAAGGTGCAACATTCGTCCAAAAAGCCAAAACATTGTCGTGCGATTTTAGAAGTGGGTGCAGGGATATGAAATGGAACAGTACCATGGTGCACCACTCTCCAAGGTAGTTAAATCGAACACCCGCCACGGTGATCCCGTTTTAACGTAAAAATTCACGTGATGGAAAAAAGAAGGCCAAAAAACTTCAGAGACCCGATTGAGGTTCGGATAGCCTTTTTTGGGTATGAGACAATCCGTTGACGGCTTACAGCCATCAAAGCCGTAGAACTCACTGAGAGCTTCGTTTTGACTGGTTATGGCTCCCGTAACTCTAATCGAGCCAACAGTTATGGCCGTCCGAAGAATCGATATCCATAGGGTGCAACATCCGCGGTGCAAGGTGCAACATTCGTCCAAAAAGCCGAAACAGCGTCGTTTGACTTTTAGAAGTGGGTGCAGGGATTTGAAGTGAAACAGTAACATGGTGCACCACTCTCCAGGGTAGCTAAATCGAAGACCAGCCACGGTGATCCCGTTTTAACGTAAAAATTCACGTGATGGAAAAAAGAAGGCCAAAAAACTTCACAGACCCGATTGAGGTTCAGATAGCCTTTTTTGGGTATGAAACAATCCGTTGACGGCTTACAGCCGTCAAAGCCGTAGAACTCACTGAGAGCTTCGTTTTGACTGGTTATGGCTTCCGTAACTCTAAACGAGCCAACAGTTATTGCCGTCCGAAGAATCAATATCCATAGGGTGCAACATCCGCGGTGCAAGGTGCAACATTCGTCCAAAAAGCCAAAACAACATCGTGCGACCTTTAGAAGTGGGTGCAGGGATATGAAATGGAACAGTACCATGGTGCACCACTCTCCAGGGTAGTTAAATCGAAGACCCGCCACGGTGATCCCGTTTTAATGTAAAAATTCACGTGACGGAAAAAAGAAGGCCAAAAAACTTCAGAGACCCGATTGAGGTTCGGATAGCGTTTTTTGGGTATGAAACAATCCATTGACGGCTTACAGCCATCAAAGCCGTAGAACTCACTGAGAGCTTCGTTTTGACTGGTTATGGCTCCCGTAACTCTAAACGAGCCAACAGTTATGGCCGTCCAAAGAATCGATATCCACTGGGTGCAACATCCGCGGTGCAAGGTGCAACATTCGTCCAAAAAGCCGAAACAGCACCGTTTGACTTTTAGAAGTGGGTGCAGGGATTTGAAGTGGAACAATAACATGGTGCACCACTCTCCAGGGTAGGTAAATCGAAGACCAGCCACGGTGATCCCGTTTTAACGTAAAAATTCACGTGATGGAAAAAAGAAGGCCAAAAAACTTCAGAGACCCGATTGAGGTTCGGATAACCTTTTTTGGGTATGAAATTATCCGTTGACGGCTTATAGCCGTCAAAGCCGTAGAACTCACTGAGAGCTTCGTTTTGACTGTTTATGGCTCCCGTAACTCTAAAGGAGGCAACAGTTATGATCATCCGAAGAATCGATATCCACAGGGTGCAACATCTGCGGTGCAAGGTGCAACATTCGTCCAAAAAGCCAAAACACCGTCGTACGACCTTTAGAAGTGGGTGCAGGGATATGAAATGGAATAGTACCATGGTGCACCACTCTCCAGGGTAGTTAAATTGAAGACCCGCCACAGTGATCCCGTTTTAACGTAAAAATTCACGTGACGGAAAAAAGAAGGCCAAAAAACTTCAGACACCCGATTGAGGTTCAGATAGCATTTTTTGGGTATGAAACAATCCGTTGATGGCTTACAGCCATCAAAGCCGTAGAACTCACTGAGAGTTTTGTTTTGACTGGTTATGGCTCCCGTAACTTTAAACGAGCCAACAGTTATGGCCGTCCGAAGAATCGATATCCACAGGGTGCAACATCCGCGGTGCAAGGTGCAACATTCGTCGAAAAAGCCGAAACAGCGCCGTTCGACTTTTAGAAGTGGGTGCAGGGATTTGAAGTGGAACAGTAACATGGTGCACCACTCTCTAGGGTAGCTAAATCGAAGACCAGCCACGGTGATCCCATTTTAAGGTAAAAATTCACGTGATGGAAAAAAGAAGGCCAAAAAACTTCAAAGACCCGATTGAGGTTCGGATAGCCTTTTTTGGGTATGAAACAATCAGTTGACGGCTTACAGCCGTCAAAGCCGTAGAACTCACTGAGAGCTTCGTTTTGACTGGTTATGGCTTCCGTAATTCTAAACGAGCCAACAGTTATTACCGTCCGAAGAATCGATATCCACAGGGTGCAACATCCGCGGTGCAAGGTGCAACATTCGTCCAAAAAGTCGAAACAACGCCGTTCAACTTTTAGAAGTGTGTGCAGGGATTTGAAGTGGAACAGTACTATGGTGCACCACTCTCCAGGGTAGGCAAATCGAAGACCAGCCACGGTGATCCCGTTTTAACGTAAAAATTCACGTGATGGAAAAAAGAAGGCCAAAAAACTTCAAAGACCCGATTGAGGTACGGAAAGCCTTTTTTGGGTATGAAACAATCCGTTGATGGCTTACAGCCGTCAAAGCCGTAGAACTCACTGAGAGCTTCGTTTTGACTGGTTATGGCTCCCGTAACTCTAAACGAGCCAATAGTTATGGCCGTCCGAAGAATCGATATCCATAGAGTGCAACATCCGCGGTGAAAGGTGCAACATTCGTCCAAAAAGCCAAAACAGCGTCGTGCGATGTTTTGAAGTGGGTGCAAGGATTTGAAATGGAACAGTACCATGGTGCAGCACTCTCCAGTGTAGGTAAACCGAAGATCATCCACAGTGATCTCGTTTTAACGTAAAACTTCACGTGATGGAAAAAAGAAAGCAAAAAAACTTCAGAGACTCGATTGACGTTCGGATAGCCTTTTTTGGGTATGAAACAATCCGTTGACGGCTTACAGCCGTCAAAGCCGTAGAACTCACTGAGAGCTTCGTTTTGATTGGTTATTGCTCCCGTAACTCTAAACGAGCCAACAGTTATGGCTGTCCGAAGAATCGATATCTACTGGGTGCAACATCCGCGGTGCAAGGTGCAACATTCATCCAAAAAGCCAAAACAGCGCCGTGCGAGCTTTAGAAGTGGGTGTAGGGATATGAAATAGATCAGTGCCATGGTGCACCACTCTCCAGGATAGTTAAATCGAAGACCAGCCACGGTGATCCCGTATTAACGTAAAAATTCACATGACGGAAAAAATAAGGCCCAAAAACTTCAGAGACCCGATTGAGGTTCGGATAGCCTTTTTTGGGTATGAAACTATCCGTTGAAGGCTTACAGCCATCAAAGCCGTAGAACTCACTAAGAGCTTCGTTTTGACTAGTTATGGCTCCCGTAAGTCTGAACGAGCCAACAGTAATGGCCGTCCGAAGAATCGATTTCCACAGGGTGCAACATCCGCGGTGCAAGGTGCAACATTCGTCCAAAAAGCCGAAACAGTGCTGTTCGACTTTTAGAAGTGGGTGCAGGGATTTGAAGTGGAACAGTACCATAGTGCACCACTCTCCAGGGTAGGTAAATCAAAGACCAGCCACGGTGATCCCGTTTTAACGTAAAAATTCACGTGACGGAAAAAAGAAGGCCAAAAAACTTCAGAGACCCGATTGAGGTTCGGATAGCCTTTTTTGGGTATGAAACTATCCGTTGACGGCTTACAACAGTCAAAGCCGTAGAACTCACTGAGAGCTTCGTTTTGACTGGTTATGGCTCCCGTAACTCTGAAGGAGCCAACAGTTATTGCCGTCCGAAGAATCGATATCCACAGGGTGCAACATCCGCGGTGCAATGTGCAACATTCGTCCAAAAAGCCAAAACAGCGTCGTGCGACCTTTAGAAGTGGGTGCAAGGATATGAAATGGAACAGTACCATGGTGCACCACTCTCTAGGGTAGGCAAATCGAAGACAAGCCACGGTGATCCCGTTTTAACGTAAAAATTCACGTTACGGAAAAAAGAAGGCCAAAAAACTTCAAACACCCGATTGAGGTTCAGATAGCCTTTTTTGGGTATGAAACAATCCGTTGATGGCTTACAGCCATCAAAGCCGTAGAACTCACTGAGAGCTTTGTTTTGACTGGTTATGGCTCCCGTAACTTTAAACGAGCCAACAGTTATGGCCGTCCGAAGAATCGATATCCACAGGGTGCAACATCCGCGGTGCAAGGTGCAACATTCGTCGAAAAAGCCGAAACAGCGCCGTTCGACTTTTAGAAGTCGGTGCAGGGATTTGAAGTGGAACAGTAACATGGTGCACCACTCTCCAGGGTAGCTAAATCGAAGACCAGCCACGGTGATCCCATTTTAAGGTAAAAATTCACGTGATGGAAAAAAGAAGGCCAAAAAACTTCAAAGACCCGATTGAGGTTCGGATAGCCTTTTTTGGGTATGAAACAATCAGTTGACGGCTTACAGCCGTCAAAGCCGTAGAACTCACTGAGAGCTTCGTTTTGACTGGTTATGGCTCCCGTAATTCTAAACGAGCCAACAGTTATTACCGTCTGAAGAATCGATATCCACAGGGTGCAACATCCGCGGTGCAAGGTGCAACATTCGTCGAAAAAGCCGAAACAGCGCCGTTCGACTTTTAGAAGTCGGTGCAGGGATTTGAAGTGGAACAGTAACATGGTGCACCACTCTCCAGGGTAGCTAAATCGAAGACCAGCCACGGTGATCCCATTTTAAGGTAAAAATTCACGTGATGGAAAAAAGAAGGCCAAAAAACTTCAAAGACCCGATTGAGGTTCGGATAGCCTTTTTTGGGTATGAAACAATCAGTTGACGGCTTACAGCCGTCAAAGCCGTAGAACTCACTGAGAGCTTCGTTTTGACTGGTTATGGCTCCCGTAATTCTAAACGAGCCAACAGTTATTACCGTCTGAAGAATCGATATCCACAGGGTGCAACATCCGCGGTGCAAGGTGCAACATTCGTCCAAAAAGTCGAAACAACGCCGTTCAACTTTTAGAAGTGGGTGCAGGGATTTGAAGTGGAACAGTACTATGGTGCACCACTCTCCAGGGTAGGCAAATCGAAGACCACCCACGGTGATCCCGTTTTAACGTAAAAATTCACGTGATGGAAAAAAGAAGGCCAAAAAACTTCAAAGACCCGATTGAGGTACGGAAAGCCTTTTTTGGGTATGAAACAATCCGTTGATGGCTTACAGCCGTCAAAGCCGTAGAACTCACTGAGAGCTTCGTTTTGACTGGTTATGGCTCCCTTAACTCTAAACGAGCCAATAGTTATGGCCGTCCGAAGAATCGATATCCATAGAGTGCAACATCCGCGGTGAAAGGTGCAACATTCGTCCAAAAAGCCAAAACAGCGTCGTGCGACGTTTTGAAGTGGGTGCAAGGATTTGAAATGGAACAGTACCATGGTGCAGCACTCTCCAGTGTAGGTAAACCGAAGATCAGCCATAGTGATCTCGTTTTAACGTAAAACTTCACGTGATGGAAAAAAGAAAGCAAAAAAACTTCAGAGACTCGATTGAGGTTCGGATAGCCTTTTTTGGGTATGAAACAATCCGTTGACGGCTTACAGCCGTCAAAGCCATAGAACTCACTGAGAGCTTCGTTTTGACTGGTTATTGCTCCCGTAAATCTAAACGAGCCAACAGTTATGGCTGTCCGAAGAATCGATATCTACTAGGTGCAACATCCGCGGTGCAAGGTGCAACATTCATCCAAAAAGCCAAAACAGCGCCGTGCGAGCTTTAGAAGTGGGTGTAGGGATATGAAATGGATCAGTGCCATGGTGCACCACTCTCCAGGATAGTTAAATCGAAGACCAGCCACGGTGATCCCGTATTAACGTAAAAATTCACATGACGGAAAAAATAAGGCCCAAAAACTTCAAATACCCGATTGAGGTTCGGATAGCCTTTTTTGGGTATGAAACTATCCGTTGAAGGCTTACAGCCATCAAAGCCGTAGAACTCACTAAGAGCTTCGTTTTGACTAGTTATGGCTCCCGTAAGTCTGAATGAGCCAACAGTAATGGCCGTCCGAAGAATCGATTTCCACAGGGTGCAACATCCGCGGTGCAAGGTGCAACATTCGTCCAAAAAGCCGAAACAGTGCCGTTCGACTTTTAGAAGTGGGTGCAGGGATTTGAAGTGGAACAGTACCATAGTGCACCACTCTCCAGGGTAGGTAAATCGAAGACCAGCCACGGTGATCCCGTTTTAACGTAAAAATTCACGTGACGGAAAAAAGAAGGCCAAAAAACTTCAGAGACCCGATTGAGGTTCGGATAGCCTTTTTTGGGTATGAAACTATCCGTTGACGGCTTACAACAGTCAAAGCCGTAGAACTCACTGAGAGCTTCGTTTTGACTGGTTATGGCTCCCGTAACTCTGAAGGAGCCAACAGTTATTGCCGTCCGAAGAATCGATATCCACAAGGTGCAACATCCGCGGTGCAAGGTGCAACATTCGTCCAAAAAGCCAAAACAGCGTCGTGCGACCTTTAGAAGTGGGTGCAAGGATATGAAATGGAACAGTACCATGGTGCACCACTCTCTAGGGTAGGCAAATCGAAGACCAGCCACGGTGATCCCGTTTTAACGTAAAAATTCACGTGATGGAAAAAAGAAGGCCAAAAAACTTCAGAGACCCGATTGAGGTTCGGAAAGCCTTTTTTGGGTATGAAACAGAGCTTCGTTTTGACTGGTTATGGCTTCCGTAACTCTAAACGAGCCAACAGTTATTGCCGTCCGAAGAATCAATATCCATAGGGTGCAACATCCGCGGTGCAAGGTGCAACATTCGTCCAAAAAGCCAAAACAACATCGTGCGACCTTTAGAAGTGGGTGCAGGGATATGAAATGGAACAGTACCATGGTGCACCACTCTCCAGGGTAGTTAAATCGAAGACCCGCCATGGTGATCCCGTTTTAACGTAAAAATTCAGGTGACGGAAAAAAGAAGGCCAAAAAACTTCAGAGACCCGATTGAGGTTCGGATAGCCTTTTTTGGGTATGAAACAATCCGTTGACGGCTTACAGCCATCAAAACCGTAGAACTCACTGAGAGCTTCGTTTTGACTAGTTATGGCTCCCGTAACTCTAAACGAGCCAACAGTTATGGCCGTCCAAAGAATCAATATCCACAGGGTGCAACATCCGCGGTGCAAGGAGCAACATTCGTCCAAAAAGCCGAAACAGCACCGTTTGACTTTTAGAAGTGGGTGCAGGGATTTGAAGTGGAACAGTAACATGGTGCACCACTCTTCAGGGTAGGTAAATCGAAGACCAGCCACGGTGATCCCGTTTTAACGTAAAAATTCACGTGATGGAAAAAAGAAGGCCAAAAAACTTCAGAGACCCGATTGAGGTTCGGATAGCCTTTTTTGGGTATGAAATTATCCGTTGATGGCTTATAGCCATCAAAGCCGTAGAACTCACTGAGAGCTTCGTTTTGACTGGTTATGGCTCCCGTAACTCTAAAGGAGGCAACAGTAATGATCATCCGAAGAATCGATATCCACAGGGTGCAACATCTGCGGTGCAAGGTGCAACATTCGTCCAAAAAGCCAAAACAGCGTCGTACGACCTTTAGAAGTGGGTGCAGGGATATGAAATGGAATAGTACCATGGTGCACCACTCTCCAGGGTAGTTAAATTGAAGACCAGCCACGGTGATCCCGTTTTAACGTAAAAATTCACGTGACGAAAAAAAGAAGGCCAAAAAACTTCAGACACCCGATTGAGGTTCAGATAGCCTTTTTGGGGTATGAAACAATCCGTTGATGGCTTACAGCAATCAAAGCCGTAGAACTCACTGAGAGCTTTGTTTTGACTGGTTATGGCTCCCGTAACTTTAAACGAGCCAACAGTTATGGCCGTCCGAAGAATCGATATCCACAGGGTGCAACATCCGCGGTGCAAGGTGCAACATTCGTCCAAAAAGCCGAAACAGCGCCGTTCGACTTTTAGAAGTGGGTGCAGGGTTTTGAAGTGGAACAGTAACATGGTGCACCACTCTCCAGGGTAGCTAAATCGAAGACCAGCCACGGTGATTCCATTTTAACGTAAAAATTCACGTGATGGAAAAAAGAAGGTCAAAAAATTTCAAAGACCCGATTGAGGTTCGGATAGCCTTTTTTGGGTATGAAACAATCAGTTGACGGCTTACAGCCGTCAACGCTGTAGAACTCACTGAGAGCTTCGTTTTGACTGGTTATGGCTCCCGTAATTCTAAACGAGCCAACAGTTATTACCGTCCGAAGAATCGATATCCACAGGGTGCAACATCCGCGGTGCAAGGTGCAACATTAGTCCAAAAAGCCGAAACAGCGCCGTTCAACTTTTAGAAGTGGGTGCAGGGATTTGAAGTGGAACAGTACTATGGTGCACCACTCTCCAGGGTAGGCAAATCGAAGACCAGCCACGGTGATCCCGTTTTAACGTAAAAATTCACGTGATGGAAAAAAGAAGGCCAAAAAACTTCAAAGACCCGATTGAGGTTCAGAAAGCCTTTTTTGGGTATGAAACAATCCGTTGATGGCTTACAGCCGTCAAAGCCGTAGAACTCACTGAGAGCTTCGTTTTGACTGGTTATGGCTCCCGTAACTCTAAACGAGCCAATAGTTATGGCCGTCCGAAGAATCGATATCCACAGAGTGCAACATCCGCGGTGAAAGGTGCAACATTCGTCCAAAAAGCCAAAACAGCGCCGTGTGACGTTTTGAAGTGGGTGCAAGGATTTGAAATGGAACAGTACCATGGTGCAGCACTCTCCAGTGTAGGTAAACCGAAGATCAGCCACAGTGATCTCGTTTTAACGTAAAACTTCACGTGATGGAAAAAAGAAAGCAAAAAAACTTCAGAGACCCGATTGAGGTTCGGATAGCCTTTTTTGGGTATGAAACAATCCGTTGATGGCTTACAGCCGTCAAAGCCGTAGAACTCACTAAGAGCTTCGTTTTGACTGGTTATTGCTCCCGTAAATCTAAACGAGCCAACAGTTATGGATGTCCCAAGAATCGATAACTACTGGGTGCAACATCCGCGGTGCAAGGTGCAACATTCATCCAAAAAGCCAAAACAGCGTCGTGCGAGCTTTAGAAGTGGGTGTAGGGATATGAAATGGATCAGTGCCATGGTGCACCACTCTCCAGGATAGTTAAATCGAAGACCAGCCACAATGATCCCGTTTTAACGTAAAAATTCACATGACGGAAAAAATAAGGCCCAAAAACTTCGGAGACCCGATTGAGGTTCGGATAGCCTTTTTTGGGTATGAAACTATCCGTTGAAGGCTTACAGCCATCAAAGCCGTAGAACTCACTAAGAGCTTCGTTTTGACTAGTTATGGCTCCCGTAAGTCTAAACGAGCCAACAGTAATGGCCGTCCGAAGAATCGATATCCACAGGGTGCAACATCCGTGGTGCAAGGTGCAACATTCGTCCAAAAAGCCGAAACAGTGCCGTTCGACTTTTAGAAGTGGGTGCAGGGATTTGAAGTGGAACAGTACCATAGTGCACCACTCCCCAGGGTAGGTAAATCGAAGACCAGCCACGGTGATCCCGTTTTAACGTAAAAATTCACGTGATGGAAAAAAGAAGGCCAAAAAACTTCAGAGACCCGATTGAGGTTCGGATAGCCTTTTTTGGGTATGAAACTATCCGTTGACGGCTTACAACAGTCAAAGCCGTAGAACTCACTGAGAGCTTCGTTTTGACTGGTTATGGCTCCCGTAACTCTGAAGGAGCCAACAGTTATTGCCGTCCGAAGAATCGATATCCACAGGGTGCAACATCCGCGGTGCAAGGTGCAACATTCGTCCAAAGAGCCAAAACAGCGTCGTGCGACCTTTAGAAGTGGGTGCAAGGATATGAAATGGAACAGTACCATGGTGCACCACTCTCTAGGGTAGGCAAATCGAAGACCAGCCACGGTGATCCCGTTTTAACGAAAAAATTCACGTGATGGAAAAAAGAAGGCCAAAAAACTTCAGAGACCCGATTGAGGTTCGGAAAGCCTTTTTTGGGTATGAAACAATCCGTTGATGGCTTACAACCGTCAAAGCCGTAGAACTCACTGAGAGCTTCGTTTTGACTGGTTATGGCTCCTGTAACTCTAAACGAGCCAATAGTTATGGCCGTCCGAAGAATCGATATCCATAGAGTGCTACATCCGCGGTGCAAGTTGCAACATTCGTCCAAAAAGCCAAAACAGTGTCGTGCGACGTTTTGAAGTGGGTGCAAGGATTTGAAATGGAACAGTACCATGGTGCAGCACTCTCCAGGGTAGGTAAATCGAAGACCAGCCACAATGATCCCGTTTTAACGTAAAAATTCACGTGACGGAAAAAAGAAGGCCAAAAAACTTCAGAGACCCGATTTAGGTTCGGATAGCCTTTTTTGGGTATGAAACAATCCGATGACGGCTTACAGCTGTCAAAGCCGTAGAACTCACACAGAGCTTCGTTTTGACTGGTTATGGCTTCCATAACTCTAAACGAGCCAACAGTTATGGCCGTCCGAAGAATCGATATCCACAGGGTGCAACATCCGCGGTGCAAGGTGCAACATTCGTCCAAAAAGCAAAAACAGCGCCGTGCTACTTTTAGAAGTGGGTGCAGGGATTTGAAATGGAACAATACCATGTTGCACCACTCTCCAGGGTAGGTAAATCGAAGACTAGCCACGGTGATCCCATTTTAAAGTAAAAATTCACGTGATGGAAAAAAGAAGGCCAAAAAACTTCAGAGACCCGGCTGAGGTTCGGATAGCCTTTTTTGGGTATGAAACAATCCGTTGACGGCTTACAGCCGTCAAAGCCGTAGAACTCACTAAGAGCTTCGTTTTGACTGGTTATGGCTCCCGTAACTCTAAACGAGCCAACAGTTATGGCCGTCCGAAGAATCGATATCCACATGGTGCAACATCCGCGGTGCAAGGTGCAACATTCGTCCAAAAAGCCAAAACAGCGCCGTGCGACTTTTAGAAGTGGGTGCAGGGATTTGAAATGGAACAGTACCATGGTGCAGCACTCTCCAAGGTAGGTAAATCGAAGACCAGCCACGGTGATCCCGTTTTAACGTAAAAATTCAAGTGACGGAAAAAAGAAGGCCAAAAAACTTCAGAGACCCGATTGAGGTTCGGATAGCCTTTTTTGGGTATGAAACAATCCGTTGACGGCTTACAGCAGTCAAAGCCGTAGAACTCACTGAGAGCTTCGTTTTGACTAGTTATGGCTCCCGTAACTCTAAACGAGTCAACAGTTATGGCCGTCCGAAGAATCGATATCAATAGGGTGCAACATCCGCGGTGCAAGGTGCAACATTCGTCCAAAAAGCCAAAACAGCGCCGTGCGACCTTTAGAAGTGGGTGCAGAGATATTTAATGGAATAGTACCATGGTGCACCACTCTCCAGGGTAGTTAAATCGAAGACCAGCCACGGTGATCCCGTTTTAACGTAAAAATTCACGTGATGGAAAAAAGAAGGCCAAAAAACTTCAGAGACCCGATAAAGGTTCAGATAGCCTTTTTTGGGTATGAAACTATCCGTTGACGGCTTACAGCGGTCAAAGCCGTAGAACTCACTGAGAGCTTCGTTTTGACTGGTTATGGCTCCCGTAACTCTAAACGAGCCAACAGTTATGGCCGTCCGAAGAATCGATATCCATAGGGTGCAACATCAGCGGTGCAAGATGCAACATTCGTCCAAAAAGACGAAACAGCGCCGTTCGACTTTTAGAAGTGGGTGCAGGGATTTGAAGTGGAACAGTGCCATGGTGCATCACTCTCCAGGGTAGGTAAATCAAAGACCAGCCACGGTGATCCCGTTTTAACGTAAAAATTCACGTGACGGAAAAAAGAAGGCAAAAAACTTCAGAGACCCGATTGTGGTTCGGATAGCCTTTTTTGGGTATGAATCTATCCGTTGACGGCTTACAGTGGTCTAAGCCGTAGAACTCACTAAGGGCTTCGTTTTGACTGGTTATGGCTCCCGTAAATCTAAACGAGCCAACAGTTATGGCCGTCCGAAGAATCGATATCCACAGGGTGCAACATCCGCGGTGCAAGGTGCAACATTCGTCCAAAAAGCCAAAACAGCGCCGTACGACTTTTAGAAGTGGGTGCAAGGATTTGAAATGGAACAGTACCATGGTGCACCACTCTCCAGGGTAGGTAAATCGAAGACTAGCCACGGTGATCCCGTTTTAAAGTAAAAATTCACGTGACGGAAAAAAGAAGGCCAAAAAACTTCAGAGACCCGATTGAGGTTCGGATAGCCTTTTTTGGGTATGAAACAATCCGTTGATGGCTTACAGCTATCAAAGCCGTAGAACTCACTGAGAGCTTCGTTTTGACTGGTTATGGCTCCCGTAACTCTAAACGAGCCAACAGTTATGGCCGTCCGAAGAATCGATATCCACATGGTGCAACATCCGCGTTGCAAGGTGCAACATTCGTCCAAAAAGCCAAAACAGCGCCGTGCGACTTTTAGAAGTGGGTGCAGGGATTTGAAATGGAACAGTACCATGGTGCAGCACTCTCCATGGCAGGTAAATCGAAGACCAGCCACGGTGATCCCGTTTTAACGTAAAAATTCACGTGACGGAAAAAAGAAGGCCAAAAAACTTCAGAGACGCGATTGAGGTTCGAATAGCCTTTTTTGGGTATGAAACAATCCGTTGACGGCTTACTGCAATCAAAGACGTAGAACTCACTGAGAGCTTCGTTTTGACTGGTTATGGCTCCCGTCACTCCAAACGAGTCAACAGTTATGGCCGTCCGAAGAATCGATATCCACAGGGTGCAACATCCGCGGTGCAAGGTGCAACATTCGTCCAAAATGCCAAAACAGCGCCGTGCGACCTTTAGAAGTGGGTGCAGAGATATTTAATGGAATAATACCATGGTGCACCACTCTCTAGGGTAGTTAAATCGAAGACCAGCCACGGTGATCCTGTTTTAACGTAAAAATTCACGTGACGGAAAAAAGAAGGCGAAAAAACTTCAGAGACCCGATTGAGGTTCGGATAGCCTTTTTTGGGTATGAAACTATCCGTTGACGGCTTACAGTGGTCAAAGCCATAGAACTCACTGAGAGCTTCGTTTTGACTGGTTATGGCTCCCGTAACTCTAAACGAGCCAACAGTTATGGTCGTCCGAAGAATCGATATCCACAAGGTGCAACATCCGCGGTGCAAGGTGCAACATTCGTCCAAAAAGCCGAAACAGCGCCGTTCGACTTTTAGAAGTGGGTGCAGGGATTTGAAATGGAACAGTACCATGGTGCACCACTCTCCAGGGTAGGTAAATCAAAGACTAGCCACGGTGATCCCGTTTTAAAGTAAAAATTCACTTGACGGAAAAAAGAAGGCCAAAAAATTTCAGAGACCCGACTGAGGTTCGAATAGCCTTTTTTGGGTATGAAACAATCCGTTGACGGCTTACAGCCGTCAAAGCTGTAGAAATCACTGAGAGCTTCGTTTTGACTGGTTATGGCTCCCGTAACTCTAAACGAGCCAACAGTTATGGTCGTCCGAAGAATCGATATCCATAGGGTGCAACATCCGCGGTGCAAGGTGCAACATTCGTCCAAAAAGCCGAAACAGCGCCGTTCGACTTTTAGAAGTGGGTGCAGGGATTTGAAGTGGAACAGTGCCATGGTGCACCACTCTCCAGGGTAGGTAAATCGAAGACCAGCCACGGTGATCCCGTTTTAACGTAAAAATTCACGTGACGGAAAAAAGAAGGCCAAAAAACTTCAGAGACCCGATTGTGGTTCGGATAGCCTTTTTTGGGTATGAAACTATCCGTTGACGGCTTACAGCGGTCAAAGCCGTAGAACTCACTGAGGGCTTCGTTTTGACTGGTTATGGCTTTCATAACTCTAAACGAGCCAACAGTTATGGCCGTCCGAAGAATCGATATCCACAGGGTGCAACATCCGCGGTGCAAGGTGCAACATTCGTCCAAAAAGCCGAAACAACGTCGTTCGACCTTTAGAAGTTGGTGCAGAGATATTTAATGGAATAGTACCATGGTGCACCACTCTCCAGGGTAGTTAAATCGAAGACCAGCCACGGTGATCCCGTTTTAACGTAAAAATTCACGTGACGGAAAAAAGAAGGCCAAAAAACTTCAGAGTCCCGATTGAGGTTCGGATATCCTTTTTTGGGTATGAAACTATCCGTTGACGGCTTACAGCGGTCAAAGCCGTAGAACTCACTGGGAGCTTCGTTTTGACTGGTTATGGCTCCCGTAACTCTAAACGAGCCAACAGTTATGGCCGTCCGAAGAATCGATATCCACAGGGTGCAACATCCACGGTGCAAGGTGCAACATTCGTCCAAAAAGCCGAAACAGCGCCGTTCGACTTTTAGAAGTGGGTGCAGGGATTTGAAGTGGAACAGTGCCATGGTGCACCACTCTCCAGGGTAGGTAAATCGAAGACCGGCCACGGTGATCCCGTTTTAACGTAAAAATTCACGTGACGGAAAAAAGAAGGCCAAAAAAATTCAGAGACTCGATTGTGGTTCGGATAGAATTTTTTGGGTATGAAACTATCCGTTGACGGCTTACAGCGGTCAAAGCCGTAGAACTCACTGAGGGCTTCGTTTTGACTGGTTATGGCTCCCGTAACTCTAAACGAGCCAACAGTCATGGCCGTCCGAAGAATCGATATCCACATGGTGCAACATCCGCGGTGCAAGGTGCAACATTCGTCCAAAAAGCCAAAACAGCGCCGTGCGGCGTTTAGAAGTGGGTGCAGGGATTTGAAATGGAACAGTACCTTGTTGCAGCACTCTCCAGGGTAGGTAAATCGAAGACCAGCCACACTGATCCCGTTTTAACGTAAAAATTCACGTGACGGAAAAAAGAAGGCCAAAAAACTTTAGAGACCCGATTGAGGTTCGGATAGCCTTTTTTGGGTATGAAACTATTCGTTGACGGCTTACAGCAGTCAAAGCCGTAGAACTCACTGATAGCTTCGTTTTGACTTGTTAGGGCTCCCATAACTCTAAATGAGCCAACAGTTATGGCCGTCCGAAGAATCGATATCCACAGGGTGCAACATCCGCGGTGCAAGGTGCAACATTCGTCCAAAAAGCCAAAATAGCGCCGTGCGACTTTTAGAAGTGGGTGCATGGATTTGAAATGTAACAGTACCATGGTGTAGCACTCTCTAGGGTAGGTAAATCGAAGACCAGCCACGGTGATCCCGTTTTAACGTAAAAATTCACGTGACGGAAAAAAGAAGGCCAAAAAACTTCAAAGACCCGATTGAGGTTCGGATAGCCTTTTTTGGGTATGAAACTATCCGTTGACGGCTTACAGCCATCAAAGCCATAGAACTCACTGAGAGCTTCGTTTTGACAGGTTATGGCTCCCGTAAATCTAAACAAGCCAACAGTTATGGCCGTCCGAAGAACCGATATCCACAGGGTGCAACATCCACGGTGCAAGGTGCAACATTCGTCCAAAAAGCCGAAACAGCGCCGTTCGACTTTGAGAAGTGGGTTTAGGAATTTGAAGTGGAACAGTACCATGGTGTACCACTCTCCAGGGTAGGTAAATCGAAGACCAGCAACGGTGATCCCGTTTTAACGTAAAAATTCACGTGACGGAAAAAAGAAGGCCAAAAAACTTCAGAGACCCGATTGAGGTTCGCATAGCCTTTTTTGGGTATGAAACAATCCGTTGACGGCTTACAACTGTCAAAGCCGTAGAACTCACTGAGAGCTTCGTTTTGACTGGTTATGGCTCTCGTAACTCTAAACGAGCCAACAGTTATGTCCGTCCGAAGAATCGATATCCACAGGGTGCAACATCCGCGGTGCAAGGTGCAACATTCGTCCAAAAAGCCAAAACAGCTCCGTGCGACCTTTAGAAGTGGGTGCAGGGATTTGAAATGGATTAGTACCATGGTGCAGCACTCTCCAGGGTAGGTAAATCGAAGACCAGCCACGGTGATCCCGTTTTAGCGTAAAAATTCACGTGACGGTAAAAAGAAGGCCAAAAAGCTTCAAAGACCCGAATGAGGTTCGGATAGCCTTTTTTGGGTATGAAACAATCCATTGACGGCTTACAGCAGATAAAGCCGTAGAACTCACTGAGAGCTTCGTTTTGACTGGTTATGGCTCCCGTAACTCTAAACGAGTCAACAGTTATGGCCGTCCGAAGAATCGATATCCACAGGGTGCAACATCCGCGGTGCAAGGTGCAACATTCGTCCAAAATGCCAAAATAGCGCCGTGCGACCTTTAGAAGTGGGTGCAGAGATATTTAATGGAATAGTACCATGGTGCACCACTCTCCAGGGTAGTTAAATCGAAGACCAGCCACGGTGATCCCGTTTTAACGTAAAAATTCACGTGACGGAAAAAAGAAGGCTAAAAAACTTCAGAGTCCCGATTGAGGTTCAGATAGACTTTTTTGGGTATGAAACTATCCGTTCACGGCTTACAGCGGTCAAAGCCGTAGAACTCACTGGGAGCTTCGTTTTGACTGGTTATGGCTCCCGTAACTCTAAACGAGCCAACAGTTATGGCCGTCCGAAGAATCGATATCCATAGGGTGCAACATCCGCGGTGCAAGGTGCAACATTCGTCCAAAAAGCCGAAACAGCGCCGTTCGAATTTTAGAAGTGGGTGCAGGGATTTGAAGTGGAACAGTGCCATGGTGCACCACTCTCCAGGGTAGGTAAATCGAAGACCGGCCACGGTGATCCCGTTTTAACGTAAAAATTCACGTGACGGAAAAAAGAAGGCCAAAAAAATTCAGAGACTCGATTGTGGTTCGGATAGCATTTTTTGGGTATGAAACTATCCGTTGACGGCTTACAGCGGTCAAAGCCATAGAACTCACTGAGGGCTTCATTTTGACTGGTTATGGCTCCCGTAAGTCTAAATGAGCCAACAGTTATGGTCGTCCGAAGAATCAATATCCATATGGTGCAACATCCGCGGTGCAAGGTGCAACATTCATCCAAAAAGCCAAAACAGCGCCGTGCGACTTTTAGAAGTGGGTTTGGGGATTTGAAGTGGAACAGTACCATGGTGCACCACTCTCCAGGGTAGGTAAATCGAAGACTAGCCATGGTGATCCCGTTTTAACGTAAAAATTCAGGTGACGGAAAAAAGAAGGCCAAAAACTTCAGAGACCCGATTGAGGTTCGGAAAGCCTTTTTTGGGTATGAAACAATCCGTTGACGGCTTACAACTGTCAAAGCCGTAGAACTCACTGAGAGCTTCGTTTTGACTGGTTATGGCTCCCGTAACTCTAAACGAGTCAACAGTTATGGCCGTCCGAAGAATCGTTATCCATAGGGTGCAACATCCGCGGTGCAAGGTGCAGCATTCGTCCAAAAGCCAAAACAGCGCCGTGCGACCTTTAGAAGTGGGTGCAGGGATTTGAAGAGGAACAGTACCATGGTGCACCACTCTCTAGGGTAGGTAAATCGAAGACCAGCCACGGTGATCCCGTTTTAACGTAAAAATTCACGTGACGGTAAAAAGAAGGCCAAAAAATTTCAGAGACCCGAGTGAGGTTCGGATAGCCTTTTTTGGGTATGAAACTATCCGTTGACGACTTACAGCCGTCAAAGCCATAGAACGCACTGAGAGCATCGTTTTGACTGGTTATGGCTCCCGTAACTCTAAACGAGCCAACAGTTATGGCCGTCCGAAGAATCGATATCCACAGGGTGCAACATCCGCGGTGCAAGGTGCAACAATCGTCCAAAAAGCCGAAACAGTGCCGTGCGACCTTTAGAAGTGGGTGCAGGGATTTGAAATGGAACAGTACCATGGTGCAGCACTCTCCAGGGTAGGTAAATCGAAGACCAGCCACGGTGATCCCGTTTTAACGTAAAAATTCACATGACGAAAAAAAGAAGGCCAAAAAACTTCAGAGACCCGATTGAGGTTCGGATAACCTTTTTTGTGTATGAAATTATCCGTTGATGGCTTACAGCAGTCAAAGCCGTAGAACTCACTAAGAGCTTCGTTTTGACTGGTTATGGCTCCCGTAACTCTAAACGAGCCAACAGTTATGGTGGTCCGAAGAATCGATATCCACAGGGTGCAACATCCGCGGTGCAAGGTGCAACATTCGTCCAAAAACCAAAACAGCGCCATGCGACTTTTAGAAGTGGGTGCATGGATTTGAAATGTAACAGTACCATGGTGCAGCACTCGCTAGGGTAGGTAAATCGAAGACCAGCCACGGTGATCCCGTTTTAACGTAAAAATTCACGTGACGGAAAAAAGTAGGCCAAAAAACTTCAGAGACCCGATTGAGGTTTGGATAGCCTTTTTTGGGTATGGAACTATCCGTTGATGGCTTACAGCCATCAAAGCCATATAACTCACTGAGAGCTTCGTTTCGACAGGTTATGGCTCCCGTAACTCTAAACGAGCCAACAGTTATGGCCGTCCGAAGAACAGATATCCACAGGGTGCAACATCCACGGTGCAAGGTGCAACATTCGTCCCAAAAGCCGAAACAGCGCCGTTCGACTTTAAGAAGTGGGTTTAGGAATTTGAAGTGGAACAGTACCATGGTGTACCACTCTCCAGGGTAGGTAAATCGAAGACCAGCAACGGTGATCCCGTTTTAACGTAAAAATTCACGTGACGGAAAAAAGAAGGCCAAAAAACTTCAGAGACCCGATTGAGGTTCGCATAGCCTTTTTTGGGTATGGAACAATCCGTTGACGGCTTACAACTGTCAAAGCCGTAGAACTCACTAAGAGCTTCGTTTTGACTGGTTATGGCTCACGTAACTCTAAACGAGCCAACTGTTATGGCCGTCCGAAGAATCGATATCCACATGGTGCAACATCCGCGGTGCAAGGTGCAACATTCGTCCAAAAAGCCGAAACAGCACTTTGCGACCTTTAGAAGTGGGTGCAGGGATTTGAAGTGGAACAGTACCATGGTGCAACACTCTCCAGGGTAGGTAAATCGAAGACCAGCAACGGTGATCCCGTTTTAACATAAAACTTCACGTGGCGGAAAAAAGAAGGCCAAAAAACTTCAGAGACCCGAATGAGGTTCGGATAGCCTTTTTTGGGTATGAAACTATCCGTTGACGGCTTACAGTGGTCAAAGCCGTAGAACTCACCGAGAGCTTCGTTTTGACTGGTTATGGCTCCCGTAACTCTAAACGAGCCAACAGTTATGGTCGTCCGAAGAATCGATATCCACAGGGTGCAACATCCGCGGTGCAAGGTGCAACATTCGCCCAAAAAGCCAAAACAGCTACGTGCGACCTTTAGAAGTGGGTGCAGGGATTTGAAATGGAACAGTACCATGGTACAGCACTCTCCAGGGTAGGTAAATCGAAGACTAGCCATGGTGATTCCGTTTTAACGTAAAAATTCACGTGATGGTAAAAAGAAGGCCAAAAAACTTCAGAGACCCGATTGAGGTTTGGATAGCCTTTTTTGGGTATGAAACTATCCGTTGACGGCTTACAGCTATCAAAGCCGTAGAATGCACTGAGAGCTTCGTTTTGACTGGTTATGGCTCCCGTAACTCTAAACGAGCCAACAGTTATGGCGGTCCGAAGAATCGATATCCACAGGGTGCAACATCCGCGGTGCAAGGTGCACCATTCGTTCAAAAAGCCGAAACAGCGCCGTGCGACTTTTAGAAGTGGGTGCAGGGATTTGAAATGGAACAGTACCATGGTGCACCACTCTCCAGGGTAGGTATATCGAAGACCAGCCATGTTGATCCCGTTTTAACATAAAAATTCACGTGACGGAAAAAAAAAGGCCCAAAAACTTCAGAGACCCGATTGAGGTTCGGATAGCCTTTTTTGGGTACGAAACAGACCGTTGACGGCTTACAGCCGTCAAAGCCGTAGAACTCACTGAGAGCTTCGTTTTGACAGGTTATGGCTCCCGTAACTCTAAACGAGCCAACAGTTATGACCGTCCGAAGAATCGATATCCACAGGGTGCAACATCCACGGTGCAAGGTGCAACATTCGTCCAAAAAGCCAAAACAGCGCCGTGCGACCTTTAGAAGTGGGTGCAGGGATATGAAATGGAACAGTACCATGGTGCAGCACTCTCCAGGGTAGGTAAATCGAAGACCAGCCACGATGATCTCGTTTTAACGTAAAAATTCACGTGATGGAAAAAATAAGGCGAAAAAACTTCAGAGACCCGATTGAAGTTCGGATAGCCTTTTTTGGGTATGAAACTATCTGTTGACGGCTTACAGCCATCAAAGCCGTAGAACTCACTTAGAGCTTCATTTTAACAGGTTATGGCTCCCGTAAGTCTAAATGAGCCAACAGTTATGGTCGTCCGAAGAATCGATATCCATAGGGTGCAACATTCGCGGTGCAAGGTGCAACATTTGTCCAAAAAGCCGAAACAGCGCCGTGCGACTTTTAGAAGTGGGTGCAGGGATATGAAATGGAACAGTACCATGGTGCACCACTCTCCAGGGTAGATAAATCGAAGACCTGCCACGGTGATCCCGTTTTAACGTATAAATTCACGTGACGGAAAAAAGAAGGCCAAAAAACTTCAGAGACCCGATTGAGGTTCGGATAGCCTTTTTTGGGTATGAAACAATCCGTTGACGGCTTACAGCCGTCAAAGCCGTAAAACTCACTGAGAGCTTCGTTTTGACTGGTTATGGCTCCCGTAACTCTAAACGAGTCAACAGTTATGGCCGTCCGAAGAATCGATATCCATAGGGTGCAACATCCGCGGTGCAAGGTGCAACATTCGTCCAAAAAGCCAAAACGGCGCCGTGCGACCTTTAGAAGTGGGTGCAGGGATTTGAAGTGGAACAGTACCATGGTGCACCACTCTTTAGGGTAGGTAAATCGAAGACCAGCCACGGTGATCCCGTTTTAACGTAAAAATTCACGTAACGGTAAAAAGAAGGCCAAAAAACTTCAGAGACCCGATTGAGGTTCGGATAGCCTTTTTTGGGTATGAAACTATCCGTTGACGGCTTACAGCCATCAAAGCCGTAGAACGTACTAAGAGCTTCGTTTTGACTGGTTATGGCTCCCGTAACTCTAAACGAGCCAACAGTTATGGCCGTCCGAAGAATCGATATCCATAGGGTGCAACATCCGCGGTGCAAGGTGGAACAATCGTCCAAAAAGCCGAAACAGTGCCGTGCGACCTTTAGAAGTGGGTGCAGGGATTTGAAATGGAACAGTACCATGGTGCAGCACTCTCCAGGGTAGGTAAATCGAAGACCAGCCACGGTGATCCCGTTTTAACGTAAAAATTCACATGACGGAAAAAAGAAGGCCAAAAAACTTCAGAGACCCGATTGAGGTTCGGATAGCCTTTTTTGGGTATGAAACTATCCATTGATGGCTTACAGCCATCAAAGTCGTAGAACTCACTGAGAGCTTCGTTTTGACAGGTTATGGCTCCCGTAAGTCTAAACGAGCCAACAGTTATGGCCGTCCGAAGAATCGATATCCACAGGGTGCAACATCCGCGGTGCAAGGTGCAACATTCGTCCAAAAAGCCGAAACAGCGCCGTTCGACTTTTAGAAGTGGATTTAGGGATTTGAAGTGGAACAGTACCATGGTGCAGCACTCTCCAGTGTAGGTAAATCGAAGACCAGCCATGGTGATCCTGTTTTAATGTAAAAATTCACGTGATGGAAAAACGAAGGCCAAAAAACTTCAGAGACCCGATTGTGGTTCGGATAGCCTTTTTTGGGTACGAAACAATCCGTTGACGGCTTACAGCCGTCAAAGCCGTAGAACTCACTGAGAGCTTCGTTTTGACTGGTTATGGCTCCCGTAAATCTAAACGAGCCAACAGTTATGGTCATCCGAAGAATCGATATCCATAGGGTGCAACATCCGCGGTGCAAGGTGCAACATTCGTCCAAAAAGCCAAAACGGCGCCGTGCGACCTTTAGAAGTGGGTGCAGGGATTTGAAATGGAACAGTACCATGGTGCAGCACTCTCCAGGGTAGGTAAATCGAAGACCAGCAACGGTGATCCCGTTTTAACGTAAAAATTCACATGGCGGAAAAAAGAAGGCCAAAAAACTTCAGAGACCCGAATGAGGTTCGGATAGCATTTTTTGGGTATGAAACTATCCGTTGATGGCTTACAGTGGTCAAAGCCGTAGAACTCACCGAGAGCTTCGTTTTGACTGGTTTTGGCTCCCGTAACTCTAAACGAGTCAACAGTTATGGCCGTCCGAAGAATCGATATCCATAGGGTGCAACATCCGCGGTGCAAGGTGCAACATTCGTCCAAAAAGCCAAAACGGCGCCGTGCGACCTTTAGAAGTGGGTGCAGGGATTTGAAGTGGAACAGTACCATGGTGCACCACTCTTTAGGGTAGGTAAATCGAAGACCAGCCACGGTGATCCCGTTTTAACGTAAAAATTCACGTAACGGTAAAAAGAAGGCCAAAAAACTTCAGAGACCCGATTGAGGTTCGGATAGCCTTTTTTGGGTATGAAACTATCCGTTGACGGCTTACAGCCATCAAAGCCGTAGAACGTACTAAGAGCTTCGTTTTGACTGGTTATGGCTCCCGTAACTCTAAACGAGCCAACAGTTATGGCCGTCCGAAGAATCGATATCCATAGGGTGCAACATCCGCGGTGCAAGGTGGAACAATCGTCCAAAAAGCCGAAACAGTGCCGTGCGACCTTTAGAAGTGGGTGCAGGGATTTGAAATGGAACAGTACCATGGTGCAGCACTCTCCAGGGTAGGTAAATCGAAGACCAGCCACGGTGATCCCGTTTTAACGTAAAAATTCACATGACGGAAAAAAGAAGGCCAAAAAACTTCAGAGACCCGATTGAGGTTCGGATAGCCTTTTTTGGGTATGAAACTATCCATTGATGGCTTACAGCCATCAAAGTCGTAGAACTCACTGAGAGCTTCGTTTTGACAGGTTATGGCTCCCGTAAGTCTAAACGAGCCAACAGTTATGGCCGTCCGAAGAATCGATATCCACAGGGTGCAACATCCGCGGTGCAAGGTGCAACATTCGTCCAAAAAGCCGAAACAGCGCCGTTCGACTTTTAGAAGTGGATTTAGGGATTTGAAGTGGAACAGTACCATGGTGCAGCACTCTCCAGTGTAGGTAAATCGAAGACCAGCCATGGTGATCCTGTTTTAATGTAAAAATTCACGTGATGGAAAAACGAAGGCCAAAAAACTTCAGAGACCCGATTGTGGTTCGGATAGCCTTTTTTGGGTACGAAACAATCCGTTGACGGCTTACAGCCGTCAAAGCCGTAGAACTCACTGAGAGCTTCGTTTTGACTGGTTATGGCTCCCGTAAATCTAAACGAGCCAACAGTTATGGTCATCCGAAGAATCGATATCCATAGGGTGCAACATCCGCGGTGCAAGGTGCAACATTCGTCCAAAAAGCCAAAACGGCGCCGTGCGACCTTTAGAAGTGGGTGCAGGGATTTGAAATGGAACAGTACCATGGTGCAGCACTCTCCAGGGTAGGTAAATCGAAGACCAGCAACGGTGATCCCGTTTTAACGTAAAAATTCACATGGCGGAAAAAAGAAGGCCAAAAAACTTCAGAGACCCGAATGAGGTTCGGATAGCATTTTTTGGGTATGAAACTATCCGTTGATGGCTTACAGTGGTCAAAGCCGTAGAACTCACCGAGAGCTTCGTTTTGACTGGTTTTGGCTCCCGTAACTCTAAACGAGCCAACAGTTATGGCCGTCCGAAGAATCGATATCCACAGGGTGCAACATCCGCGGTGCAAGGTGCAACATTCGTCCAAAAAGCCGAAACAGCGCCGTGCGACTTTTAAAAGTGGGTGAAGTGATTTGAAATGGTACAGTACCATGGTGCAGCACTCTCCAGGGTAGGTAAATCGAAGACTAGCCACGGTGATCCTGTTTTGACGTAAAAATTCACGTGACGGAAAAAAGAAGGCCAAAAAACTTCAGAGACCCGAATGAGGTTCGGATAGCCTTTTTTGGGTATGAAACAATCCGTTGACGGCTTAAAGCAGTCAAAGCCGTAGAACTCACTGAGAGCTTCATTTTGACTGGTTATGGCTCCCGTAACTCTAAACGAGCCAACAATTATGGCCGTCCGAAGAATCGATATCCACAGGGTGCAACATCTGCGGTGCAAGTTGCAACATTCGTCCAAAAAGCCAAAACAGCGCCGTGCGACTTTTAGATGTGGGTGCAGGGATTTGAAATGGAACAGTACCATGGTGCACCACTCTCCAGGGTAGGTAAATCGAAGACCAGCCACGGTGATCCCGTTTTAACATAAAAATTAACGTGACGGAAAAAAGAAGGCCAAAAAACTTCAGAGACCCGATTGATGTTCGGATAGCCTTTTTTGGGTATGAAACTATCCGTTGACGGCTTACAGCCATCAAAGCCGTAGAACTCACTGAGAGCTTTGTTTTGACAGGTTATGGCTCCCGTAACTCTAAACAAGCCAACAGTTATGGCCGTCCGAAGAATCGATATCCACAAGGTGCAACATCCGCGGTGCAAGGTGCAACATTCGTCCAAAATCCGAAACAGCGCCTTTTGACTTTTAGAAGTGGGTTTAGGAATTTGAAGTGTTACAGTACCATGGGGTACTACTCTCCAGGGTAGGTAAATCGAAGACCAGCCACGGTGATCCCGTTTTAACGTAAAAATTCCCGTGACGGAAAAAAGAAGGCCAAAAAACTTCAGAGACCCGATTGAGGTTCGGATAGCCTTTTTTGGGTATGAAACAATCCGTTGACGGCTTATAGCCGTCAAAGCTGTACAACTCACTGAGAGCTTCGTTTTGACTGGTTATGGCTCACGTAACTCTAAACGAGCCAACAGTTATGGCCGTCCGAAGAATCGATATACACAGGGTGCAACATCCGCAGTGCAAGGTGCGACATTCGTCCAAAAAGCCGAAACAGCGCCGTTCGACTTTTAGAAGTAGGTGAAGGGATTTGAAGTGGAACAGTACCATGGTGCACCACTCTCCAGGGTAGGTAAATCGAAGACCAGCCACGGTGATCCCGTTTTAACGTAAAAATTCACGTGATGGTAAAAAGAAGGCCAAAAAACTTCAGAGACCCGATTGAGGTTCGGATAACCTTTTTTGGGTATGAAACTATCCGTTCACGGCTTACAGCTGTCAAAGTCGTAGAACTCACTGAGAGCTTCGTTTTGACAGGTTATGGCTCCCGTAAGTCTAAACGAGCCAACAGTTATGGCCGTCCGAAGAATCGATATCCACAGGGTGCAACATCCGCGGTGCAAGGTGCAACATTCATCCAAAAAGCCGAAACAGCGCCGTTCGACTTTTAGAAGTGGATTTAGGGATTTGAAGTGGAACAGTACCATGGTGCAGCACTCTCCAGTGTAGGTAAATCGAAGACCAGCAATGGTGATCCCGTTTTAATGTAAAAATTCACGTAACGGAAAAACGAAGGCAAAAAAACTTCAGAGACTCGATTGTGGTTCGGATAGCCTTTTTTGGGTACGAAACAATCCGTTGACGGCTTACAGCCGTCAAAGCCGTAGAACTCACTGAGAGCTTCGTTTTGACTGGTTATGGCTCCCGTAAATCTAAACGAGCCAACAGTTATGGTCATCCGAAGAATCGATATCCATAGGGTGCAACATCCGCGGTGCAAGGTGCAACATTCGTCCAAAAAGCCAAAACAGCGCCGTGCGACCTTTAGAAGTGGGTGCAGGGATTTGAAATGGAACGGTACCGTGGTGCAGCACTCTCCAGGGTAGGTAAATCGAAGACCAGCAACGGTGATCCCGTTTTAACGTAAAAATTCACGTGGCGGAAAAAAGAAGGCCAAAAAACTTCAGAGACCCGAATGAGGTTCGGATAGCATTTTTTGGGTATGAAACTATCCGTTGACGGCTTACAGTGGTCAAAGCCGTAGAACTCACCGAGAGCTTCGTTTTGACTGGTTTTGGCTCCCGTAACTCTAAACGAGCCAACAGTTATGGCCGTCCGAAGAATCGATATCCACAGGGTGCAACATCCGCGGTGCAAGGTGCAACATTCGTCCAAAAAGCCGAAACAGCGCCGTTCAACTTTTATAAGTGGGTGCAGGGATTTGAAGTGGAACAGTACCATGGTGCACCACTCTCCAGGGTAGGTAAATCGAAGACCAGCCACGGTGATCCCGTTTTAACATAAAAATTAACGTGACGGAAAAAAGAAGGCCAAAAAACTTCAGAGACCCGATTGATGTTCGGATAGCCTTTTTTGGGTATGAAACTATCCGTTGACGGCTTACAGCCATCAAAGCCGTAGAACTCACTGAGAGCTTTGTTTTGACAGGTTATGGCTCCCGTAACTCTAAACAAGCCAACAGTTATGGCCGTCCGAAGAATCGATATCCACAAGGTGCAACATCCGCGGTGCAAGGTGCAACATTCGTCCAAAATCCGAAACAGCGCCTTTTGACTTTTAGAAGTGGGTTTAGGAATTTGAAGTGTTACAGTACCATGGGGTACTACTCTCCAGGGTAGGTAAATCGAAGACCAGCCACGGTGATCCCGTTTTAACGTAAAAATTCCCGTGACGGAAAAAAGAAGGCCAAAAAACTTCAGAGACCCGATTGAGGTTCGGATAGCCTTTTTTGGGTATGAAACAATCCGTTGACGGCTTATAGCCGTCAAAGCTGTACAACTCACTGAGAGCTTCGTTTTGACTGGTTATGGCTCACGTAACTCTAAACGAGCCAACAGTTATGGCCGTCCGAAGAATCGATATACACAGGGTGCAACATCCGCAGTGCAAGGTGCGACATTCGTCCAAAAAGCCGAAACAGCGCCGTTCGACTTTTAGAAGTAGGTGAAGGGATTTGAAGTGGAACAGTACCATGGTGCACCACTCTCCAGGGTAGGTAAATCGAAGACCAGCCACGGTGATCCCGTTTTAACGTAAAAATTCACGTGATGGTAAAAAGAAGGCCAAAAAACTTCAGAGACCCGATTGAGGTTCGGATAACCTTTTTTGGGTATGAAACTATCCGTTCACGGCTTACAGCTGTCAAAGTCGTAGAACTCACTGAGAGCTTCGTTTTGACAGGTTATGGCTCCCGTAAGTCTAAACGAGCCAACAGTTATGGCCGTCCGAAGAATCGATATCCACAGGGTGCAACATCCGCGGTGCAAGGTGCAACATTCATCCAAAAAGCCGAAACAGCGCCGTTCGACTTTTAGAAGTGGATTTAGGGATTTGAAGTGGAACAGTACCATGGTGCAGCACTCTCCAGTGTAGGTAAATCGAAGACCAGCAATGGTGATCCCGTTTTAATGTAAAAATTCACGTAACGGAAAAACGAAGGCAAAAAAACTTCAGAGACTCGATTGTGGTTCGGATAGCCTTTTTTGGGTACGAAACAATCCGTTGACGGCTTACAGCCGTCAAAGCCGTAGAACTCACTGAGAGCTTCGTTTTGACTGGTTATGGCTCCCGTAAATCTAAACGAGCCAACAGTTATGGTCATCCGAAGAATCGATATCCATAGGGTGCAACATCCGCGGTGCAAGGTGCAACATTCGTCCAAAAAGCCAAAACAGCGCCGTGCGACCTTTAGAAGTGGGTGCAGGGATTTGAAATGGAACAGTACCGTGGTGCAGCACTCTCCAGGGTAGGTAAATCGAAGACCAGCAACGGTGATCCCGTTTTAACGTAAAAATTCACGTGGCGGAAAAAAGAAGGCCAAAAAACTTCAGAGACCCGAATGAGGTTCGGATAGCATTTTTTGGGTATGAAACTATCCGTTGACGGCTTACAGTGGTCAAAGCCGTAGAACTCACCGAGAGCTTCGTTTTGACTGGTTTTGGCTCCCGTAACTCTAAACGAGCCAACAGTTATGGCCGTCCGAAGAATCGATATCCATAGGGTGCAACATCCGCGGTGCAAGGTGCAACATTCGTCCAAAAAGCCGAAACAGTGCCGTGCGACTTTTAAAAGTGGGTGAAGTGATTTGAAATGGTACAGTACCTTGGTGCAGCACTCTCCAGGGTAGGTAAATCGAAGACTAGCCACGGTGATCCCGTTTTGACGTAAAAATTCACGTGACGGAAAAAAGAAGGCCAAAAAACTTCAGAGACCCGAATGAGGTTCGGATAGCCTTTTTTGGGTATGAAACAATCCGTTGACGGCTTAAAGCAGTCAAAGCCGTAAAACTCACTGAGAGCTTCGTTTTGACTGGTTATGGCTCCCGTAACTCTAAACGAGCCAACAATTATGGCCGTCCGAAGAATCGATATCCACAGGGTGCAACATCTGCGGTGCAAGTTGCAACATTCGTCCAAAAAACCAAAACAGCGCCGTGCGACTTTTAGATGTGGGTGCAGGGATTTGAAATGGAACAGTACCATGGTGCACCACTCTCCAGGGTAGGTAAATCGAAGACCAGCCACGGTGATCCCGTTTTAACATAAAAATTAACGTGACGGAAAAAAGAAGGCCAAAAAACTTCAGAGACCCGATTGATGTTCGGATAGCCTTTTTTGGGTATGAAACTATCCGTTGACGGCTTACAGCCATCAAAGCCGTAGAACTCACTGAGAGCTTCGTTTTGACAGGTTATGGCTCCCGTAACTCTAAACAAGCCAACAGTTATGGCCGTCCGAAGAATCGATATCCACAAGGAGCAACATCCGCGGTGCAAGGTGCAACATTCGTCCAAAATCCGAAACAGCGCCTTTTGACTTTTAGAAGTGGGTTTAGGAATTTGAAGTGGAACAGTACCATGGTGTACTACTCTCCAGGGTAGGTAAATCGAAGACCAGCCACGGTGATCCCGTTTTAACGTAAAAATTCCCGTGACGGAAAAAAGAAGGCCAAAAAACTTCAAAGACCCGATTGAGGTTCGGATAGCCTTTTTTGGGTATGAAACAATCCGTTGACGGCTTATAGCCGTCAAAGCTGTACAACTCACTGAGAGCTTTGTTTTGACTGGTTATGGCTCACGTAACTCTAAACGAGCCAACAGTTATGGCCGTCCGAAGAATCGATATACACAGGGTGCAACATCCGCAGTGCAAGGTGCGACATTCGTCCAAAAAGCCGAAACAGCGCCGTTCGACTTTTAGAAGTAGGTGAAGGGATTTGAAGTGGAACAGTACCATGGTGCACCACTCTCCAGGGTAGGTAAATCGAAGACCAGCCACGGTGATCCCGTTTTAACGTAAAAATTCACGTGATGGTAAAAAGAAGGCCAAAAAACTTCAGAGACCCGATTGAGGTTCGGATAACCTTTTTTGGGTATGAAACTATCCATTCACGGCTTACAGCTGTCAAAGTCGTAGAACTCACTGAGAGCTTCGTTTTGACAGGTTATGGCTCCCGTAAGTCTAAACGAGCCAACAGTTATGGCCGTCCGAAGAATCGATATCCACAGAGTGCAACATCCGCGGTGCAAGGTGCAACATTCGTCCAAAAAGCCGAAACAGCGCCGTTCGACTTTTAGAAGTGGATTTAGGGATTTGAAGTGGAACAGTACCATGGTGCAGCACTCTCCAGTGTAGGTAAATCGAAGACCAGCCATGGTGATCCCGTTTTAATGTAAAAATTCACGTAACGGAAAAACGAAGGCCAAAAATCTTCAGAGACCCGATTGAGGTTCGGATAGCCTTTTTTGGGTACGAAACAATCCGTTGACGGCTTACAGCCGTCAAAGCCGTAGAACTCACTGAGAGCTTCGTTTTGACTGGTTATGGCTCCCGTAAATCTAAACGAGCCAACAGTTATGGTCATCCGAAGAATCGATATCCATAGGGTGCAACATCCGCGGTGCAAGGTGCAACATTCGTCCAAAAAGCCAAAACAGCGCCGTGCGACCTTTAGAAGTGGGTGCAGGGATTTGAAATGGAACAGTACCATGGTGCAGCACTCTCCAGGGTAGGTAAATCGAAGACCAGCAACGGTGATCCCGTTTTAACGTAAAAATTCACGTGGCGGAAAAAAGAAGGCCAAAAAACTTCAGAGACCCGAATGAGGTTCGGATAGCATTTTTTGGGTATGAAACTATCCGTTGACGGCTTACGGTGGTCAAAGCCGTAGAACTCACCGAGAGCTTCGTTTTGACTGGTTTTTGCTCCCGTAACTCTAAACGAGCCAACAGTTATGGCCGTCCGAAGAATCGATATCCACAGGGTGCAACATCCGCGGTGCAAGGTGCAACATTCGTCCAAAAAGCCGAAACAGCGCCGTGCGACTTTTAAACGTGGGTGAAGTGATTTGAAATGGTACAGTACCATGGTGCAGCACTCTCCAGGGTAGGTAAATCGAAGACTAGCCACGGTGATCCCGTTTTGACGTAAAAATTCACGTGACGGAAAAAAGAAGGCCAAAAAACTTCAGAGACCCGAATGAGGTTCGGATAGCCTTTTTTGGGTATGAAACAATCCGTTGACGGCTTAAAGCAGTCAAAGCCGTAGAACTCACTGAGAGCTTCGTTTTGACTGGTTATGGCTCCCGTAACTCTAAACGAGCCAACAATTATGGCCGTCCGAAGAATCGATATCCACAGGGTGCAACATCCGCGGTGCAAGTTGCAACATTCGTCCAAAAAGCCAAAACAGCGCCGTGCGACTTTTAGATGTGGGTGCAGGGATTTGAAATGGAACAGTACCATGGTGCACCACTCTCCAGGGTAGGTAAATCGAAGACCAGCCACGGTGATCCCGTTTTAACATAAAAATTAACGTGACGGAAAAAAGAAGGCCAAAAAACTTCAGAGACCTGATTGATGTTCGGATAGCCTTTTTTGGGTATGAAACTATCCGTTGACGGCTTACAGCCATCAAAGCCGTAGAACTCACTGAGAGCTTCGTTTTGACAGGTTATGGCTCCCGTAACTCTAAACAAGCCAACAGTTATGGCCGTCCGAAGAATCGATATCCACAAGGTGCAACATCCGCGGTGCAAGGTGCAACATTCATCCAAAATCCGAAACAGCGCCTTTTGACTTTTAGAAGTGGGTTTAGGAATTTGAAGTGGAACAGTACCATGGTGTACTACTCTCCAGGGTAGGTAAATCGAAGACCAACCACGGTGATCCCGTTTTAACGTAAAAATTCCCGTGACGGAAAAAAGAAGGCCAAAAAACTTCAGAGACCCGATTGAGGTTCGGATAGCCTTTTTTGGGTATGAAACAATCCGTTGACGGCTTATAGCCGTCAAAGCTGTACAACTCACTGAGAGCTTCGTTTTGACTGGTTATGGCTCACGTAACTCTAAACGAGCCAACAGTTATGGCCGTCCGAAGAATCGATATACACAGGGTGCAACATCCGCAGTGCAAGGTTCAACATTCGTCCAAAAAGCCGAAACAGCGCCGTTCGACTTTTAGAAGTAGGTGAAGGGATTTGAAGTGGAACAGTACCATGGTGCACCACTCTCCAGGGTAGGTAAATCGAAGACCAGCCACGGTGATCCCGTTTTAACGTAAAAATTCACGTGATGGTAAAAAGAAGGCCAAAAAACTTCAGAGACCCGATTGAGGTTCGGATAACCTTTTTTGGGTATGAAACTATCCGTTGACGGCTTACAGCTGTCAAAGCCGTAGAACTCACTAAGAGCTTCGTTTTGACTGGTTATGGCTCCCGTAACTCTAAACGAGCCAATAGTTATGGCTGTCCGAAGAATCGATATCCACAGGGTGCAACATCCGCGGTGCAAGGTGCAATATTCGTCCAAAAAGCCGAAACAGCGCCATGCGACTTTTAGAAGTGGGTGCAGGGATTTTAAATGGAACAGTACCATAGTGAAGCACTCTCCAGTGTAGGTAAATCGAAGACCAGCCATGGTGATCCCGTTTTAACGTAAAAATTCACGTATCGGAAAAATGAAGGCCAAAAAACTTCAGAGACCCGAATGAGGTTCGGATAGCCTTTTTTGGGTACGAAACAATCCGTTGGCGGCTTACAACCGTCAAAGCCGTAGAACTCACTGAGAGCTTCGTTTTGACTGGTTATGGCTCCCGTAACTCTAAACGAGCCAACAGTTATGGTCATCCGAAGAATCGATATCCATAGGGTGCAACATCCGCGGTGCAAGGTGCAACATTCGTCCAAAAAGCCAAAACAGCGCTGTGCGACATTTAGAAGTGGGTACAGGGATTTGAAATGGAACAGTACCATGGTGCAGCACTCTCCAGGGTAGGTAAATCGAAGACCAGCAACGGTGATCCCGTTTTAACGTAAAAATTCACGTGGCGGAAAAAAGAAGGCCAAAAAACTTCAGAGACCCGAATGAGGTTCGGATAGCCTTTTTTGGGTATGAAACTATCCGTTGACGGCTTACAGCGGCCAAAGCCGTAGAACTCAATGAGAGCTTCGTTTTGACTGGTTATGGCTCCCGTAACTCTAAACGAGCCAACAGTTATGGCCGTCCGAAGAATCGATATCCACAGGGTGCAACATCCGCGGTGCAAGGTGCAACATTCGTCCAAAAAGCTGAAACAGCACCGTGCGACTTTTAGAAGTGGGTGCAGGGATTTGAAATGGAACAGTACCATGGTGCACCACTCTCCAGTGTAGGTAAATCGAAGACCAGCCACGGTGATCTCGTTTTAACGCAAAAATTCACGTGACGGAAAAAACAAGGCCAAAAAACTTCAAAGACCCGATTGAGGTTCGGATAGCCTTTTTTGGGTACGAAACAATCCGTTGACGGCTTACAGCCGTCAAAGCCGTAGAACTCACTGAGAGCTTCGTTTTGACTGGTTATGGCTCACGTAACTCTAAACGAGCCAACAGTTATGGCCGTCCGAAGAATCAATATCCACATGGTGCAACATCCGCGGTGCAAGGTGCAACATTCGTCCAAAAAGCCAAAACAGCGCCGTGCGACCTTTAGAAGTGGGTGCAGGGATTTGAAATGGAACAGTACCATGGTGCAACACTCTCCAGGGTAGGTAAATCGAAGACCAGCAACGGTGATCCCGTTTTAAAGTAAAAATTCACGTGGCGGAAAAAAGAAGGCCAAAAAACTTCAGAGACCCGAATGAGGTTCGGATAGCCTTTTTTGGGTATGAAACTATCCGTTGACGGCTTACAGCGGTCAAAGCCGTAGAACTCAATGAGAGCTTCGTTTTGACTGGTTATGGTTCGCGTAACTCTAAACGAGCCAACAGTTATGGCCGTCCGAAGAATCGATATCCACAGGGTGCAACATCCGCGGTGCAAGGTGCAACATTCGTCCAAAAAGCTGAAACAGCACCGTGCGACTTTTAGAAGTGGGTGCAGGGATTTGAAATGGAACAGTACCATGGTGCACCGCTCTCCAGTGTAGGTAAATCGAAGACCAGCCACGGTGATCTCGTTTTAACGTAAAAATTCACGTGACGGAAAAAAGAAGGCCAAAAAACTTCAGAGACCCGATTGAGGTTCGGATAGCCTTTTTTGGGTATGAAACAATCCGTTGACGGCTTATAGCCGTCAAAGCCGTAGAACTCACTGAGAGCTTCGTTTTGACTGGTTATGGCTCACGTAACTCTAAACGAGCCAACAGTTATGGCCGTCCGAAGAATCGATATCCACATGGTGCAACATCCGCGGTGCAAGGTGCAACATTTGTCCAAAAAGCCAAAACAGCGCCGTGCGACTTTTAGAAGTGGGTGCAGGGATTTGAAATGGAACAGTACCATGGTGCAACACTCTCCAGGGTAGGTAAATCGAAGACCAGCAACGGTGATCCCGTTTTAACGTAAAAATTCACGTGGCGGAAAAAAGAAGGCCAAAAAACTTCAGAGACCCGAATGAGGTTCGGATAGCCTTTTTTGGGTATGAAACTATCCGTTGACGGCTTACAGTGGTCAAAGCCGTAGAACTCACCGAGAGCTTCATTTTGACTGGTTATGGCTCCCGTAACTCTAAACGAGCCAACAGTTATGGCCGTCCGAAGAATCGATATCCATAGGGTGCAACATCCGCGGTGCAAGGTGCAACATTCGTCCAAAAAGCCGAAACAGCGCCGTGCGACTTTTAAAAGTGGGTGCAGTGATTTGAAATGGAACAGTACCATGGTGCAGCACTCTCCATTGTAGGTAAATCGAAGACTAGCCATGGTGATCCCGTTTTGACGTAAAAATTCACGTGACGGAAAAAAGAAGGCCAAAAAACTTCAGAGACCCGAATGAGGTTCGGATAGCCTTTTTTGGGTATGAAACTATCCGTTGACGGCTTACAGCAGTCAAAGCCGTAGAACTCACTGAGAGCTTCATTTTGACTGGTTATGGCTCCTGTAAATCTAAAAGAGCCAACAGTTATGGCCGTCCGAAGAATCGATATCCTTAGGGTGTAACATCCGCGGTGCAAGGTGCAACATTCGTCCAAAAAGCAAAAACAGCGCCGTGCGACTTTTAGATGTGGGTGCAGGGATTTGAAATGGAACAGTACCATGGTGCACCACTCTCCAGGGTAGGTAAATCGAAGACCAGCCACGGTGATCCCGTTTTAACAAAAAAATTCACGTGACGGAAAAAAGAAGTCCAAAAAACTTCAAAGACCCGATTGAGGTTCGGATAGCCTTTTTTGGGTATGAAACTATCCGTTGACGGCTTACAGCCATCAAAGCCGTAGAACTCACTGAGAGCTTCGTTTTGACAGGTTGTGGCTCACGTAACTCTAAACGAGCAAACAGTTATGGCCGTCCGAAGAATCGATATCCACAGGGTGCAACATCCGCGGTGCAAGGTGCAACATTCGTCCAATAAGCCGAAACCGCGCCGTGCGACTTTTAGAAGTGGGTGCAGGGATTTGAAGTGGAACAGTACCATGGTGCACCACTCTCCAGGGTAGGTAAATCGAAGACCAGCCACGGTGATCCCGTTTTAACGTAAAAATTCACGTGACGGAAAAAAGAAGGCCAAAAAACTTCAGAGACCCGATTGAGGTTCGGATAGCCTTTTTTGGGTATGAAACAATCCGTTGACGGCTTACAGCCGTCAAAGCCGTAGAACTCACTAAGAGCTTCGTTTTGACTGGTTATGGCTCACGTAACTCTAACCGAGCCAACAGTAATGGCCGTCCGAAGAATCGATATCCACATGGTGCCACATCCGCGGTGCAAGGTGCAACATTCGTCCAAAAAGCCAAAACAGCGCCGTGCGACCTTTAGAAGTGGGTGCAGGGATTTGAAATGGAACAGTACCATGGTGCAGCACTCTCCAGGCTAGGTAAATCAAAGACCAGCAACGGTGATCCCGTTTTAACGTAAAAATTCACGTGGCGGAAAAAAGAAGGCCAAAAAACTTCAGAGACCCGAATGAGGTTCGGATAGCCTTTTTTGGGTATGAAAATATCTGTTGACGACTTACAACGGTCAAAGCCGTAGAACTCACCGAGAGCTTCGTTTTGACTGGTTATGGCTCCCGTAACTCTAAACGAGCCAACAGTTATGGCCGTCCGAAGAATCGATATCCACAGGGTGCAACATCCGCGGTGCAAGGTGCAAAATTCGTCCAATAAGCCGAAACAGCGCCGTGCGACCTTTAAAAGTGGGTGCAGTGATTTGAAATGGAACAGTACCATGGTGCAGCACTCTCCATGGTAGTTAAATCGAAGACTAGCCACGGTGTTCCCGTTTTGACGTAAAAATTCACTTGATGGAAAAAAGAAGGCCAAAAAACTTCAGAGATCCGAATGAGGTTCGGATAGCCTTTTTTGGGTATGAAACTATCCGTTGACGGTTTACACCAGTCAAAGCCGTAGAACTCACTGAGAGCTTCGTTTTGACTGGTTATGGCTCCCGTAACTCTAAACGAGCCAACAATTATGGCCGTCCGAAGAATCGATATCCACAGGGTGCAACATCTGCGGTGCAAGGTGCAACATTCGTCCAAAAAGCCAAAACAGCGCCGTGCGACTTTTAGATGTGGGTGCAGGGATTTGAAATGGAAGAGTACCATGGTGCACCACTCTCCAGGGTAGGTAAATCGAAGACCAGCCACGGTGATCCCGTTTTAATGTAAAAATTCACGTGACGGAAAAAAGAAGGCCAAAAAACTTCAGAGACCCGATTGAGGTTCGGATAGCCTTTTTTGGGTATGAAACAATCCGTTGACGGCTTTTAGCCGTCAAAGCCGTAGAACTCACTGAGAGCTTCGTTTTGACTGGTTATGGCTCACGTAACTCTAAACGAGCCAACAGTTATGGCCGTCCGAAGAATCGATATCCACATGGTGCAACATCCGCGGTGCAAGGTGCAACATTCGTCCAAAAAGCCAAAACAGCGCCGTGCGACTTTTAGAAGTGGGTGCAGGGATTTGAAATGGAACAGTACCATGGTGCAACACTCTCCAGGGTAGGTAAATCGAAGACCAGCAACGGTGATCCCGTTTTAACGTAAAAATTCACGTGGCGGAAAAAAGAAGGCCAAAAAACTTCAGAGACCCGAATGAGGTTCGGATAGCCTTTTTTGGGTATGAAACTATCCGTTGACGGCTTACAGTGGTCAAAGCCGTAGAACTCACCGAGAGCTTCATTTTGACTGGTTATGGCTCCCGTAACTCTAAACGAGCCAACAGTTATGGCCGTCCGAAGAATCGATATCCACAGGGTGCAACATCCGCGGTGCAAGGTGCAACATTCGTCCAAAAAGCCGAAACAGCGTCGTGCGACTTTTAAAAGTGGGTTTAGGGATTTGAAGTGGAACAGTACCATGGTGTACCACTATCCAGGGTAGGTAAATCGAAGACGAGCCACGGTGATCCCGTTTTAACGTAAAAATTCACGTGATGGAAAAAAGAAGGCCAAAATACTTCAGAGACCCGATTGAGGTTCGGATAGCCTTTTTTGGGTATGAAATAATCCGTTGATGGCTTACAGCTGTCAAAGCCGTACAACTCACTGAGAGCTTCGTTTTGACTGGTTATGGCTCACGTAACTCTAAACGAGCCAACAGTTATGGCCGTCCAAAGAATCGATATCCACAGGGTGCAACATCCGCGGTGCAAGGTGCAACATTCGTCCAAAAAGCCGAAACAGCGCCGTTCGACTTTTAGAAGTAGGTGAAGGGATTTGAAGTGGAACAGTACCATGGTGCACCACTCTCCAGGGTAGGTAAATCGAAGACCAGCCACGGTGATCCCGTTTTAACGTAAAAATTCACGTGATGGTAAAAAGAAGGCCAAAAAACTTCAAAGACCCGATTGAGGTTCGGATAGCCTTTTTTGGGTACGAAACAATCCGTTGATGACTTACAGCCGTCAAAGTCGTAGAACTCACTAAGAGCTTCGTTTTGACTGGTTATGGCTCCCGTAACTCTAAACGAGCCAACAGTTATGGCCGTCCGAAGAATCGATATCCACAGGGTGCAACATCCGCGGTGCAAGGTGCAACATTCGTCCAAAAAGCCAAAACAGCGCCGTGCGACTTTTAGAAGTGGGTGCAGGGATTTGAAATAGAACAGTACCATGGTGCAGCACTCTCCAGGGTAGGTAAATCGAAGACCAGCAACGGTGATCCTGTTTTAATGTAAAAATTCACGTGGCGGAAAAAAGAAGGCCAAAAAACTTCAAAGACCCGAATGAGGTTCGGATAGCCTTTTTTGGGTATGAAACTATCCGTTGACGGCTAACAGCGGTCAAAGCCGTAGAACTCACCGAGAGCTTCGTTTTGACTGGTTATGGCTCCCGTAACTCTAAACGAGCCAACAGTTATGGCTGTCCGAAGAATCGATATCCATAGGGTGTAACATCCGCGGTGCAAGGTGCAACATTCGTCCAAAAAGCCGAAACAGCGCCGTGCGACTTTTAAAAGTGGGTGCAGTGATTTGAAATGCAACAGTACCATGGTGCAGCACTCTCCAGGATAGGTAAATCGAAGACTAGCCACGGTGATCCCGTTTTGACGTAAAAATTCACGTGACGGAAAAAAGAAGGCCAAAAAACTTCAGAGACCCGAATGAGGTTCGGATAGCCTTTTTTGGGTATGAAACAATCCGTTGACGGCTTACAGCAGTCAAAGCCGTAAAACTCACTGAGTGCTTCGTTTTGACTGGTTATGGCTCCCGTAACTCTAAACGAGCCAACAGTTATGGCCGTCCGAAGAATCGATATCCACAGGGTGCAACATCCGCGGTGCAAGGTGCAACATTCGTCCAAAAAGCCAAAACAGCGCCGTGCGACTTTTAGATGTGGGTGCAGGGATTTGAAATGGAACAGTACCATGGTGCACCACTCTCCAGGGTAGGTAAATCGAAGACCAGCCACGGTGATCCCGTTTTAACATAAAAATTCACGTGACGGAAAAAAGAAGGCCAAAAAACTTCAGAGACCCGATTGAGGTTCGGATAGCCTTTTTTGGGTATGAAACTATCCGTTGACGGCTTATAGCCATCAAAGCCGTAGAACTCACTAAGAGCTTCGTTTTGAAAGGTTATGGCTCCCGTAACTCTAAACGAGCCAACAATTATGGCCGTCCGAAGAATCGATATCCACAAGGTGCAACTTCCGCGGTGCAAGGTGCAACATTCGTCCAAAATCTGAAACAACGCCGTTTGACTTTTAGAAGTGGGTTTAGGAATTTGAAGTGGAACAGTACCATGGTGTACTACTCTCCAGGGTAGGTAAATCGAAGACCAGCCACGGTGATCCCGTTTTAACGTAAAAATTCCCGAGATGGAAAAAAGAAGGCCAAAAAACTTCAGAGACCCGATTGAGGTTCGGATAGCCTTTTTTGGGTATGAAACAATCCGTTGACGGCTTACAGCCGTCAAAGCCGTACAACTCACGGAGAGCTTCGTTTTGACTGGTTATGGCTCACGTAACTCTAAACGAGCCAACAGTTATGGCCGTCCGAAGAATCGATATCCACAGGGTGCAACATCCGCAGTGCAAGGTGCAACATTCGTCCAAAAAGCCGAAACAGCGCCGTTCGACTTTTAGAAGTAGGTGAAGGGTTTTGAAGTGGAACAGTACCATGGTGCACCACTCTCCAGGGTAGGTAAATCGAAGACCAACCACGGTGATCCCGTTTTAACGTAAAAATTCACGTGATGGTAAAAAGAAGGCCAAAAAACTTCAGAGACCCGATTGAGGTTCGGATAGCCTTTTTTGGGTATGAAACTATCCGTTGATGGCTTACAACTGTCAAAGTCGTAGAACTCACTGAGAGCTTCGTTTTGACTGGTTATGGCTTCCGTAACTCTAAACGAGCCAACAGTTATGGTCGTTCGAAGAATCGATATCCACAAGGTGCAACATCCGCGGTGCAAGGTGCAACATTCGTCAAAAAAGCCAAAACAGCGCCGTGCGACTTTTAGAAGTGGGTGCAGGGATTTGAAACTGAACAGTACCATGGTGCAGCACTCTCCAGGGTAGGTAAATCGAAGACCAGCCATGGTGATCCCGTTTTAACATAAAAATTCACGTAACGGAAAAATGAAGGCCAAAAAACTTCAGAGACCCGATTGAGGTTCGGATAGCCTTTTTTGGGTACGAAACAATCCGTTGACGGCTTACAGCCGTCAAAGCCGTAGAACTCACTGAGAGCTTCGTTTTGACTGGTTATGGCTCCCGTAACTCTAAACAAGCCAACAGTTATGGTCATCCGAAGAATCGATATCCATAGGGTGCAACATCCGCGGTGCAAGGTGCAACATTCGTCCAAAAAGCCAAAACAGCGCCGTGCGACCTTTAGAAGTGGGTGCAGGGATTTGAAATGGAACAGTACCATGGTGCAGCACTCTCCAGGGTAGGTAAATCGAAGACCAGCAACGGTGATCCCGTTTTAACCTAAAAATTCACGTGGCGGAAAAAAGAAGGCCAAAAAACTTCAGAGGCCCGAATGAGGTTCGGATAGCCTTTTTTGGGTATGAAACTATCCGTTGACGGCTTACAGCGGTCAAAGCCGTAGAACTCACTTAGAGCTTTGTTTTGACTGGTTATGGCTCCCGTAACTCTAAACGAGCCAACAGTTATGGCCGTCCGAAGAATCGATATCCACAGGGTGCAACATCCGCGGTGCAAGGTGCAACATTCATCCAAAAAGCTGAAACAGCGCCGTGCGACTTTTAGAAGTGGGTGCAGGGATTTGAAATGGAACAGTACCATGGTGCAGCACTCTCCAGGGTTGGTAAATCGAAGACCAGCCATGGTGATCCCGTTTTAACGTAAAAATTCACGTGACGGAAAAAAGAAGGCCAAAAAACTTCAGAGACTCGATTGACGTTCGGATAGCCTTTTTTGGGTACGAAACAATCCGTTGACGGCTTACAGCCATCAATGCCGTAGAACTCACTGAGAGCTTCGTTTTGACTGGTTATGGAACCCGTAACTCTAAACGAGCCAACAGTTATGGGCATCCGAAGAATCGATATCCACAGGATGCAACATCCGCGGTGCAAGGTGCAACATTCGTCCAAAAAGCCAAAACAGCGCCGTGCAACCTTTAGAAGTGGGTGCAGGGATTTGAAATGGAACAGTACCATGGTGCAGCACTCTCCAGGGTAGGTAAATCGAAGACCAGCCACGGTGATCCCGTTTTAACGTAAAAAATCACGTGGCGGAAAAAAGAAGGCCAAAAAACTTCAGAGACCCGAATGAGGTTCGGATAGCCTTTTTTGGGTATGAAATTATCCGTTGACGGCTTACTGCTGTCAAAGCCGTAGAACTCACTGAGAGCTTCGATTTGACTGGTTATGGCTCCCGTAACTCTAAAAGAGCCAAAAGTTATGGCCGTCCGAAGAATCGATATCCACAGGGTGCAACATCCACAGTGCAAGGTGCAACATTTGTCCAAAAAGCCGAAACAGCGCCGTGCGACTTTTAGAAGTGGGTGAAGGGATTTGAAGTGGAACAGTACCATGGTGCACCACTCCCCAGGGTAGGTAAATCGAAGACCAGCCACGGTGATCCCGTTTTAACGTAAAAATTCACGTGACAGAAAAAAGAAGGCCAAAAAACTTCAGAGATCCGATTGAGGTTCGGATAGCCTTTTTTGGGTATGAAACAATCCGTTGACGGGGTACAGCTGTCAAAGTCGTAGAACTCACTGAGAGCTTCGTTTTGACTGGTTATGGCTCCCGTAACTCTAAACGAGAAACAATTATGGCCGTCCGAAGAATCGATATCCACAGGGTGCAACATCCGCGGTGCAAGGTGCAACATTCGTCCAAAAAGCCGAAACAGCGCCGTGCGACTTTTAGAAGTGGGTGCAGGGATTTGAAATGGAACAGTATTATGGTGCAGCACTCTCCAGGGTAGGTAAATCGAAGACCAGCCATGGTGATCCCGTTTTAACGTAAAAATTCACGTAACGGAAAAATGAAGGCCAAAAAACTTCAGATACCCGATTGACGTTCGGATAGCCTTTTTTGGGTACGAAACAATCCGTTGACGGCTTACAGCCAACAAAGCCGTAGAACTCACTGAGAGCTTCATTTTGACTGGTTATGGATCCCGCAACTCTAAACGAGCCAACAGTTATGGTCATCCGAAGAACCGATATCCACAGGATGCAACATCCGCGGTGCAAGGTGCAACATTCGTCCAAAAAGCCAAAACAGCGCCGTGCAACCTTTAGAAGTGGGTGCAGGGATTTGAAATGGAACAATACCATGGTGCAACACTCTCCAGGGTAGGTAAATCGAAGACCAGCCACGGTGATTCCGTTTTAACGTAAAAAATCACGTGGCGGAAAAAAGAAGACCAAAAAACTTCAGAGACCCGAATGAGGTTCGGATAGCCTTTTTTGGGTATGAAATTATCCATTGATGGCTTACTGCTGTCAAAGACGTAGAACTCACTGAGAGCTTCGATTTGACTGGTTATGGATCCTGTAACTCTAAAAGAGCCAAAAGTTATGGCCGTCCGAAGAATCGATATCCACAGGGTGCAACATCCGCAGTGCAAGGTGCAACATTTGTCCAAAAAGCCAAAACAGCGCCGTGCGACTTTTAGAAGTGGGTGCAGGGATTTGAAGTGGAACAGTACCATGGTGCACCACTCTCCAGGGTAGGTAAATCGAAGACCAGCCACGGTGATCCCGTTTTAACGTAAAAATTCACGTGACGGAAAAAAGAAGGCCAAAAAACTTCAGAGACCCGATTGAGGTTCGGATAGCCTTTTTTGGGTTTGAAACAATCCGTTGACGGCTTACAGCCGTCAAAGCCGTAGAACTCACTTAGAGCTTCGTTTTGACTGGTTATGGCTCACGTAACTCTAAACGAGCCAACAGTTATGGTCGTCCGAAGAATCGATATCCACATGGTGCAACATCCACGGTGCAAGGTGCAACATTCGTCCAAAAAGCCAAAACAGCGCCGTGCGACCTTTAGAAGTGGGTGCAGGGATTTGAAATGGAACAGTAACATGGTGCAACACTCTCCAGGGTAGGTAAATCGAAGACCAGCCACGGTGATTCCGTTTTAACGTAAAAAATCACGTGGCGGAAAAAAGAAGACCAAAAAACTTCAGAGACCCGAATGAGGTTCAGATAGCCTTTTTTGGGTATGAAATTATCCGTTGATGGCTTACTGCTGTCAAAGACGTAGAACTCACTGAGAGCTTCGATTTGACTGGTTATGGATCCTGTAACTCTAAAAGAGCCAAAAGTTATGGCCGTCCGAAGAATCGATATCCACAGGGTGCAACATCCGCAGTGCAAGGTGCAACATTTGTCCAAAAAGCCAAAACAGCGCCGTGCGACTTTTAGAAGTGGGTGCAGGGATTTGAAGTGGAACAGTACCATGGTGCACCACTCTCCAGGGTAGGTAAATCGAAGACCAGCCACGGTGATCCCGTTTTAACGTAAAAATTCACGTGACGGAAAAAAGAAGGCCAAAAAACTTCAAAGACCCGATTGAGGTTCGGATAGCCTTTTTTGGGTTTGAAACAATCCGTTGACGGCTTACAGCCGTCAAAGCCGTAGAACTCACTTAGAGCTTCGTTTTGACTGGTTATGGCTCACGTAACTCTAAACGAGCCAACAGTTATGGTCGTCCGAAGAATCGATATCCACATGGTGCAACATCCGCGGTGCAAGGTGCAACATTCGTCCAAAAAGCCAAAACAGCGCCGTGCGACCTTTAGAAGTGGGTGCAGGGATTTGAAATGGAACAGTAACATGGTGCAACACTCTCCAGGGTAAGTAAATCGAAGACCAGCAACGGTGATCCCGTTTTAACGTAAAAATTCACGTGGCGGAAAAAAGAAGGCCAAAAAACTTCAGAGACCCGAATGAGGATCGGATAGCCTTTTTTGGGTATGAAACTATCTGTTGACGGCTTACAACGGTCAAAGCCGTAGAACTCACCGAGAGCTTCATTTTGACTGGTTATGGCTCCCGTAACTCTAAACGAGCCAACAGTTATGGCCGTCCGAAGAATCGATATCCACAGGGTGCAACATCCGCGGTGCAAGGTGCAACATTCGTCCAAAAAGCCGAAACAGCGCCATGCGACTTTTAAAAGTGGGTGCAGTGATTTGAAATGGAATAGTACCATGGTGCAGCACTCTCCAGGGTAGGTAAATCGAAGACTAGCCACGGTGATCCCGTTTTGACGTAAAAATTCACGTGACGGAAAAAAGAAGGCCAAAAAACTTCAGAGACCCGAATGAGGTTCGGATAGCCTTTTTTGTGTATGAAACAATCCGTTGACGGCTTACAACAGTCAAAGCCGTAGAACTCACTAAGAGCTTCATTTTGACTGGTTATGGCTCCCGTAACTCTAAACGAGCCAACAGTTATGGCCGTCCGAAGAATCGATATCCACAGGGTGCAACATCCGCGGTGCAAGGTGCAACATTCGTCCAAAAAGCCAAAACAGCGCCGTGCGACTTTTAGATGTGGGTGTAGGGATTTGAAATGGAACAGTACCATGGTGCACCACTCTCCAGGGTAGGTAAATTGAAGACCAGCCACGGTGATCCCGTTTTAACATAAAAATTCACGTGACGGAAAAAACAAGGCCAAAATACTTCAGAGACCCGATTGAGGTTCGGATAGCCTTTTTTGAGTATGAAACTATCCGATGATGGCTTACAGCCATCAAAGCCGTAGAACTCACTGAGAGCTTCGTTTTGATAGGTTATGGATCACGTAACTCTAAACGAGCCAACAGTTATGGCCGTCCGAAGAATCGATATCCACGGGGTGCAACATCCGCGGTGCAAGGTGCAACATTCGTCCAAAAAGCCGAAACAGCGCCGTGTGACTTTTAGAAGTGGGTGCAGGGATTTAAAGTGGAACGGTACCATGGTGCACCACTCTCCAGGGTAGGTAAATCGAAGACCAGCCACGGTGATCCCGTTTTAACGTAAAAATTCACGTGATGGAAAAAAGAAGGCCAAAAAACTTCAGAGACCCGATTGAGGTTCGGATAGCCTTTTTTGGGTATGAAACAATCCGTTGACGGCTTACAGCCGTCAAAGCCGTAGAACTCACTGAGAGCTTCGTTTTGACTGGTTATGGCTCACGTAACTCTAAACGAGCCAATAGTAATGGCCGTCCGAAGAATCGATATCCACATGGTGCAACATCCGCGGTGCAAGGTGCAACATTCGTCCAAAAAGCCAAAACAGCGTCGTGCGACCTTTAGAAGTGGGTGCACGGATTTGTAATGGAACAGTACCATGGTGCAGCACTCTCCAGGCTAGGTAAATCGAAGACCAGCAACGGTGATCCCGTTTTAACGTAAAAATTCACGTGGCGGAAAAAAGTAGGCCAAAAAACTTCAGAGACCCGAATGAGGTTCGGATAGCCTTTTCTGGGTATGAAACTATCCGTTGACGGCTTACAGCATTCAAAGCCGTAGAACTCACCGAGAGCTTCGTTTTGACTGGTTATGGCTCCCGTAACTCTAAACGAGCCAATAGTTATGGCCGTCCGAAGAATCGATATCCACAGGGTGCAACATCCGCGGTGCAAGGTCCAAAATTCGTCCAAAAAGCCGAAACAGCGCCGTGCGACCTTTAAAAGTGGGTGCGGTGATTTGAAATGGTACAGTACCATGGTGCAGCACTCTCCAGGGTAGGTAAATCGAAGACCAGCCACGGTGATCCTGTTTTAACGTAAAAATTCACGTGACGGAAAAAAGAAGGCCAAAAAACTTCAGAGAGCTTCGTTTTGACTGGTTATGGCTCCCGTAACTCTAAACGAGCCAACAGTTATGGCCGTCCGAAGAATCGATATCCACAGGGTGCAACATCCGCAGTGCAAGGTGCAACATTCGTCCAAAAAGCCGAAACAGCGCCGTTCGACTTTTACAAGTAGGTGAAGGGATTTTAAGTGGAACAGTACCATAGTGCACCACTCTCCAGGGTAGGTAAATCGAAGACCAGCCACGGTGATCCCGTTTTAACGTAAAAATTCACGTGACGGTAAAAAGAAGGCCAAAAAACTTCAGAGACCCGATTGAGGTTCGGATAGCCTTTTTTCGGTATGAAACTATCCATTGACGGCTTACAGCGATCAAAGTCGTAGAACTCACTGAGAGCTTCGTTTTGACAGGTTATGGCTCCCGTAACTCTAAACGAGCCAACAGTTATGGCCGTCCGAAGAATCGATATCCACAAGGTGCAACATCCGCGGTGCAAGGTGCAACATTTGTCAAAAATCCGAAACAGCGCCGTTTTACTTTTAGAAGTGGGTTTAGGGATTTGAAGTGGAACAGTACCATGGTGTACCACTCTCCAGGTTAGGTAAATCGAAGAACAGCCACGGTGATCCCGTTTTAACGTAAAAATTCACGTGACGGAAAAAAGAAGGCCAAAAAACTTCAGAGACCTGATTGCGGTTCGGATAGCCTTTTTTGGGTATGAATCAATCCGTTGACGGCTTACAGCTGTCAAAGCCGTACAACTCACTGAGAGCTTCGTTTTGATTGGTAATCGATCACGTAAATCTAAACGAGCCAACAGTTATGGCCGTCCAAAGAATCGATATCCACAGGGTGCAACATCCGCGGTGCAAGGTGCAACATTCGTCCAAAAAGCCGAAACAGCGTCGTTCGACTTTTACAAGTAGGTGAAGGGATTTTAAGTGGAACAGTACCATGGTGCACCACTCTCCATGGTAGGTAAATCGAAGACCAGCCACGGTGATCCAGTTTTAACGTAAAAATTCACGTGACGGTAAAAAGAAGGCCAAAAAACTTCAGAGACCCGATTGAGGTTCGGATAGCCTTTTTTGGGTATGAAACTATCCGTTGATGGCTTACAGCTGTCAAAGCCGCAGAACTCACTGAGAGCTTCATTTTGACTGGTTATGGCTCTCGTAACTCTAAACGAGCCAACAGTTATGGCCGTCCGAAGAATCGATATCCACAGGGTGCAACATCCGCGGTGCAAGGTGCAACATTCGTCCAAAAAGCCGAAACAGCGCCGTGCGACGTATAGAAGTGGGTGCAGGGATTTGAAATGGAACAGTACCATGGTGCAGCACTCTCCAGGGTAGGTAAATCGTAGACCAGCCACGGTGATCCCGTTTTAACGTAAAAAATCACGTGGTGGAAAAAAGAAGGCCAAAAAACTTCAGAGACCCGAATGAGGATCGGATAGCCTTTTTTGGGTATGAAACTATCCGTTGACGGCTTACAACGGTCAAAGCCGTAGAACTCACCGAGAGCTTCGTTTTGACTGGTTATGGCTCCCGTAACTCTAAACGAGCCAACAGTTATGGCCGTCCGAAGAATCGATATCCACAGGGTGCAACATCCGCGGTGCAAGGTGCAACATTCGTCCAAATAGCCGAAACAGCGCCGTTCGACTTTTACAAGTAGGTGAAGGGATTTTAAGTGGAACAGTACCATAGTGCACCACTCTCCAGGGTAGGTAAATCGAAGACCAGCCACGGTGATCCCGTTTTAACGTAAAAATTCACGTGACGGTAAAAAGAAGGCCAAAAAACTTCAGAGACCCGATTGAGGTTCGGATAGCCTTTTTTGGGTATGAAACTATCCGTTGATGGCTTACAGCTGTCAAAGCCGCAGAACCCACTGAGAGCTTCATTTTGACTGGTTCTGGCTCCCGTAACTCTAAACGAGCCAACAGTTATGGCCGTCCGAAGAATCGATATCCACAGGGTGCAACATCCGCGGTGCAAGGTGCAACATTCGTCCAAAAAGCCAAAACAACGCCATGCGACTTTTAGAAGTGGGTGCAGTGATTTGAAATGGAACAGTACCATGGTGCAGCACTCTCCAGGGTAGCTAAATCGAAGACTAGCCACGGTGATCCCGTTTTGACGTAAAAATTCACGTGACGGAAAAAAGAAGGCCAAAAAACTTCAGAGACCCGAATGAGGTTCGGATAGCCTTTTTTGTGTATGAAACTATCCGTTGACGGCTTACAACAGTCAAAGCCGTAGAACTCACTGAGAGCTTCGTTTTGACTGGTTATGGCTCCCGTAACTCTAAACGAGCCAACAGTTATGGCCGTCCGAAGAATCGATATCCACAGGGTGCAACATCCGCGGTGCAAGGTGCAACATTCGTCCAAAAAGCCAAAACAGCGCCGTGCGACTTTTAGATGTGGGTGCAGGGATTTGAAATAGAACAGTACCATGGTGCACCACTCTCCAGGGTAGGTAAATCGAAGACCAGTCATGGTGATCCCGTTTTAACATAAAAATTCACGTGACGGAAAAAACAAGGCCAAAATACTTCAGAGACCCGATTGAGGTTCGGATAGCCTTTTTGAGTATGAAACTATCCGTTGATGGCTTACAGCCATCAAAGCCGTAGAACTCATTGAGAGCTTAGTTTTGACAGGTTATGGCTCACGTAACTCTAAACGAGCCAACAGTTATGGCCGTCCGAAGAATTGATATCCACAGGGTGCAACATCCGCGGTGCAAGGTGCAACATTCGTCCAAAAAGCCGAAACAGCGCCGTGTGACTTTTAGAAGTGGGTGTAGGGATTTAAAGTGGAACAGTACCATGGTGCACCACTCTCCAGGGTAGGTAAATCGAAGACCAGCCACGGTGATCCCGTTTTAACGTAAAAATTCACGTGACGGAAAAAAGAAGGCCAAAAAACTTCAGAGACCCGATTGAGGTTCGGATAGCCTTTTTTGGGTATGAAACAATCCGTTGACGGCTTACAGCCATCAAAGCCGTAGAACTCACTGAGAGCTTTGTTTTGACTGGTTATGGCTCACGTAACTCTAAACGAGCCAACAGTAATGGCCGTCCGAAGAATCGTTATCCACATGGTGCAACATCCGCGGTGCAAGGTGCAACATTCGTCCAAAAAGCCAAAACAGCACCGTGCGACCTTTAGAAGTGGGTGCAGGGATTTGAAATGGAACAGTACCATGGTGCAGCACTCTCCAGGCTAGGTAAATCGAAGACCAGCAACGGTGATCCCGTTTTAACGTAAAAATTCACGTGGCGGAAAAAAGTAGGCCAAAAAACTTCAGAGACCCGAATGAGGTTCGGATAGCCTTTTTTGGGTATGAAACTATCCGTTGACGGCTTACAGCGGTCAAAGCCGTAGAACTCACCGAGAGCTTCGTTTTGACTGGTTATGGCTCCCGTAACTCTAATCGAGCCAACAGTTATGGTCGTCCGAAGAATCGATATCCACAGGGTGCAACATCCGCGGTGCAAGGTGCAAAATTCGTCTAAAAAGCCGAAATAGCGCCGTGCGACCTTTAAAAGTGGGTGCGGTGATTTGAAATGGAACAGTACCATGGTGCAGCACTCTCCAGGTTAGGTAAATCGAAGACTAGCCACGGTGATCCCGTTTTGACATAAAAATTCACGTGACTGAAAAAAGAAGGCCAAAAAACTTCAGAGACCCGAATGAGGTTCAGATAGCCTTTTTTGGGTATGAAACTATCCATTGACGGCTTACAGCTGTCAAAGCCGTAGAACTCACTGAGAGCTTCGTTTTGACTGTTTATGGCTCCCGTAACTCTAAACGAGCCAACAATTATGGCCGTCCGAAGAATTAATATCCACAGGGTGCAACATCCGCGGTGCAAGGTGCAACATTCGTCCAAAAAGCCAAAACAGCGCCGTGCGACTTTTAGATGTGGGTGTAGGGATTTGAAATGGAAGAGTACCATGGTGCACCACTCTCCAGGGTAGGTAAATCGAAGACCAGCCACGGTGATCCCGTTTTAACATAAAAATTCACGTGACGGAAAAAAGAAGGCCAAAAAACTTCACAGACCCGATTGAGGTTCGGATAGCCTTTTTTGGGTATGAAACTATCCATTGACGGCTTACAGCCATCAAAGTCGTAGAACTCACTGAGAGCTTCGTTTTGACAGGTTATGGCTCACGTAACTCTAAACGAGCCAACAGTTATGGCCATCCGAAGAATCGATATCCATAAGGTGCAACATCCGCGGTGCAAGGTGCAACATTCGTCAAAAATCCGAAACAGCGCCGTTTGACTTTTAGAAGTGGGTTTAGGGATTTGAAGTGGAACAGTACCATGGTGTACCACTCTCCAGGGTAGGTAAATCGAAGACCAGCCACGGTGATCCCGTTTTAACGTAAAAATTCACGTGACGGAAAAAAGAAGGCCAAAAAACTTCAGAGACCCGAATGCGGTTCGGATATCCTTTTTTGGGTATGAATCAATCCGTTGACGGCTTACAGCTGTCAAAGCCGTACAACTCACTGAGAGCTTCATTTTGACTGGTAATGGCTCACGTAAATCTAAATGAGCCAACAGTTATGGCCGTCCGAAGAATCGATATCCATAGGGTGCAACATCCGCGGTGCAAGGTGCAACATTCGTCCAAAAAGCCGAAACATCGCCGTTCGACTTTTACAAGTAGGTGAAGGGATTTTAAGTGGAACAGTACCATGGTGCACCACTCTCCAGGGTAGGTAAATCGAAGACCAGCCACGGTGATCCCGTTTTAACGTAAAAATTCACGTGATGGTAAAAAGAAGGCCAAAAAACTTCAGAGACCCGATTGAGGTTCGGATAGCCTTTTTTGGGTATGAAACTATCCGTTGATGGCTTACAGCTGTCAAAGCCGCTGAACTCACTGAGAGCTTCATTTTGACTGGTTATGGCTCCCGTAACTCTAAACGAGCCAACAGTTATGGCCGTCCGAAGAATCGATATCCACAGGGTGCAACATCCGCGGTGCAAGGTGCAACATTCGTACAAAAAGCCGAAACAGCACCGTGCGACGTTTAGAAGTGGGTGCAGGGATTTGAAATGGAACAGTACCATGGTGCAGCACTCTCCAGGGTAGGTAAATCGAAGACCAGCCACGGTGATCCCGTTTTAACGTAAAAAATCACGTGGCAGAAAAAAGAAGGCCAAAAAACTTCAGAGACCCGAATGAGGATCGGATAGCCTTTTTTGGGTATGAAACTATCCGTTGACGGCTTACAACGGTCAAAGCCGTAGAACTCACCGAGAGCTTCGTTTTGACTGGTTATGGCTCCCGTAACTCTAAACGAGCAAAAAGTTATGGCCGTCCGAAGAATCGATATCCACAGGGTGCAACATCCGCGGTGCAAGGTGCAACATTCGTCCAAAAAGCCGAAACAGCGCCATGCGACTTTTAAAAGTGGGTGCAGTGATTTGAAATGGAACAGTACTATGGTGCAGCACTCTCCAGGGTAGGTAAATCGAAGACTAGCCACGGTGATCCCGTTTTGACGTAAAAATTCACGTGACGGAAAAAAGAAGGCCAAAAAACTTCAGAGACCCGAATGAGGTTCGGATAGCCTTTTTTGTGTATGAAACTATCCGTTGACGGCTTACAGCTGTCAAAGCCGTAGAACTCACTGAGAGCTTCGTTTTGACTGGTTATGGCTCCCGTAACTCTAAACGAGCCAACAGTTATGGCCGTCCGAAGAATCGATATCCACAGGGTGCAACATCCGCGGTGCAAGGTGCAACATTCGTCCAAAAAGCCAAAACAGCGCCGTGCGACTTTTAGATGTGGGTGCAGGGATTTGAAATGGAACAGTACCATGGTGCACCACTCTCCAAGGTAGGTAAATCGAAGACCAGCCACGGTGATCCCGTTTTAACATAAAAATTCACGTGACGGAAAAAACAAGCCCAAAATACTTCAGAGACCCGATTGAGGTTCGGATATCCTTTTTTGAGTATGAAACTATCCGTTGATGGCTTACAGCCATCAAAGCCGTAGAACTCACTGAGAGCTTCGTTTTGACAGGTTATGGCTCACGTAACTCTAAACGAGCCAACAGTTATGGCCGTCCGAAGAATCGATATCCACAGGGTGCAACATCCGCGGTGCAAGGTGCAACATTCGTCCAAAAAGCCGAAACAGCGCCGTGCGACTTTTAGAAGTGGGTGCAGGGATTTAAAGTGGAACAGTACCATGGTGCACCACTCTCCAGGGTAGGTAAATCGAAGACCAGCCACGGTGATCCCGTTTTAACGTAAAAATTCACGTGACGGAAAAAAGAAGGCCAAAAAACTTCAGAGACCCGATTGAGGTTCGGATAGCCTTTTTTGGGTATGAAACAATCCGTTGACGGCGCCGTCAAAGCCGTAGAACTTACTGAGAGCTTCGTTTTGACTGGTTATGGCTCACGTAACTCTAAACGAGCCAACAGTAATGGCCGTCCGAAGAATCGATATCCACATGGTGCAACATCCGCGGTGCAAGGTGCAACATTCGTCCAAAAAGCCAAAACAGCGCCGTGCGACCTTTAGAAGTAGGTGCAAGGATTTGAAATGGAACAGTACCATGGTGCAGCACTCTCCAGGCTAGGTAAATCGAAGACCAGCAATGGTGATCCCGTTTTAACGTAAAAATTCACGTGGCGGAAAAAAGTAGGCCAAAAAACTTCAGAGACCCGAATGAGGTTCGGATAGCCTTTTTTGGGTATGAAACTATCCGTTGACGGCTTACAGCGGTCAAAGCCGTAGAACTCACCGAGAGCTTCGTTTTGATTGGTTATGGCTCCCGTAACTCTAAACGAGCCAACAGTTATGGCCGTCCGAAGAATCGATATCCACAGGGTGCAACATCCGCGGTGCAAGGTGCAAAATTCGTCCAAAAAGCCGAAACAGCGCCGTGCGACCTTTAAAAGTGGGTGCGGTGATTTGAAATGGAACAGTACCATGGTGCAGCACTCTCCAGGGTAGGTAAATCGAAGACTAGCCACGATGATCCCGTTTTGACATAAAAATTCACGTGACGGAAAAAAGAAGGCCAAAAAACTTCAGAGACCCGAATGAGGTTCAGATAGCCTTTTTTTGGTATGAAACTATCCGTTGACGGCTTACAGCAGTCAAAGCCGTAGAACTCACTGAGAGCTTCGTTTTGACTAGTTATGGCTCCCGTAACTCTAAACGAGCCAACAATTATGGCCGTCCGAAGAATTGATATCCACAGGGTGCAACATCCGCGGTGCAAGGTGCAACATTCGTCCAAAAAGCCAAAACAGCGCCATGCGACTTTTAGATGTGGGTGTAGGGATTTGAAATGGAAGAGTACCATGGTGCACCACTCTCCAGGGTAGGTAAATCGAAGACCAGCCACGGTGATCCCGTTTTAACATAAAAATTCACGTGACGGAAAAAAGAAGGCCAAAAAACTTCAGAGACCCGATTGAGGTTCGGATAGCCTTTTTTGGGTATGAAACTATCCGTTGACGGCTTACAGCCATCAAAGTCGTAGAACTCACTGAGAGCTTCGTTTTGACAGGTTATGGCTCCAGTAACTCTAAACGAGCCAACAGTTATGGCCATCCGAAGAATCGATATCCACAAGGTGCAACATCCGCGGTGCAAGGTGCAACATTCGTCAAAAATCCGAAACAGCGCCGTTTGACTTTTAGAAGTGGGTTTAGGGATTTGAAGTGGAACAGTACCATGGTGTACCACTCTCCAGGGTAGGTAAATCGAAGACCAGCCACGGTGATCCCGTTTTAACGTAAAAATTCACGTGACGGAAAAAAGAAGGCCAAAAAACTTCAGAGACCCGAATGCGGTTCGGATAGCCTTTTTTGGGTATGAATCAATCCGTTGACGGCTTACAGCTGTCAAAGCCGTACAACTCACTGAGAGCTTCGTTTTGACTGGTAATGGCTCACGTAAATCTAAACGAGCCAACAGTTATGGCCGTCCGAAGAATCGATATCCATAGGGTGCAACGTCCGCGGTGCAAGGTGCAACATTCGTCCAAAAAGCCGAAACAGCGCCGTTCGACTTTTACAAGTAGGTGAAGGGATTTTAAGTGGAACAGTACCATGGTGCACCACTCTCCAGGGTAGGTAAATCGAAGACCAGCCACGGTGATCCCGTTTTAACGTAAAAATTCACGTGATGGTAAAAAGAAGGCCAAAAAACTTCAGAGACCCGATTGAGGTTCGAATAGCCTTTTTTGGGTATGAAACTATCCGTTGATTGCTTACAGCTGTCAAAGCCGCAGAACTCACTGAGAGCTTCATTTTGACTGGTTATGGCTCCCGTAAATCTAAACGAGCCAACAGTTATGGTCGTCCGAAGAATCGATATCCACAGGGTGCAACATACGCGGTGCAAGGTGCAACATTCGTCCAAAAAGCCGAAACAGCGCCGTGCGACGTTTAGAAGTGGGTGCAGGGATTTGAAATGGAATAGTACCATGGTGCACCACTCTCCAGGGTAGGTAAATCGAAGACCAGCCACGGTGATCCCGTTTTAACGTAAAAATTCACGTGATAGAAAAAAGAAGGCCAAAAAACTTCAGAGACCCGATTGAGGTTCGGATAGCCTTTTTTGGGTATGAAACAATCCGTTGATGGCTTACTGCCGTCAAAGCCGTAGAACTCACTGAGAGCTTCGATTTGACTAGTTATGGCTCCCGTAACTCTAAACGAGCCAACAGTTATGGCCGTCCGAAGAATAGATATCCACATGGTGCAACATCCGCGGTGCAAGGTGCAACATTCGTCCAAAAAGCCGAAACAGCGCCGTGCGACTTTTAAAAGTGGGTGCAGTGATTTTAAATGGAACAGTACCATGGTGAAGCACTCTCCAGGGTAGGTAAATTGAAGACTAGCCAAGGTGCTTCCGTTTTGACGTAAAAATCCACGTGACGGAAAAAAGAAGGCCAAAAAACATTAGAGACCCGAATGAGGTTCGGATAGCCTTTTTTGGGTATGAAACTATCCGTTGACGGCTTACAGCAGTCAAAGCCGTAGAACTCACTGAGAGCTTCGTTTTGACTGGTTATGGCTCCCGTAACTCTAAACGAGCCAACAGTTATGGCAGTCCGAAGAATCGATATCCACAGGGTGCAACATCCGCGGTGCAAGGTGCAACATTCGTCCAAAAAGCCAAAACAGCGCCGTGCGACTTTTAGATGTGGGTGCAGAGATTTGAAATGGAACAGTACCATGGTGCACCACTCTCCAGGGTAGGTAAATCGAAGACCAGCGACGGTGATCCCGTTTTAACATAAAAATTCACGTGACGGAAAAAAGAAGGCCAAAATACTTCAGAGACCCGATAGAGGTTCGGATAGCCTTTTTTGGGTATGAAACTATCCGTTGACGGCTTACAGCCATCAAAGCCGTAGAACTCACTGAGAGCTTCGTTTTGACAGGTTATGGCTCACGTAACTCTAAACGAGCCAACAGTTATGGCCGTCCGAAGAATCGATATCCACAGGGTGCAACATCCGTGGTGCAAGGTGCAACATTCGTCCAAAAAGCCGAAACAGCGCCGTGCGACTTTTAAAAGTGGGTGCAGTGATTTGAAATGGAACAGTACCATGGTGAAGCACTCTCCAGGGTAGGTAAATCGAAGACTAGCCAAGGTGCTTCCATTTTGACGTAAAAATTCACGTGACGGAAAAAAGAAGGCCAAAAAACATTAGAGACCCGAATGAGGTTCGGATAGCCTTTTTTGGGTATGAAACTATCCGTTGACGGCTTACAGCAGTCAAAGCCGTAGAACTCACTGAGAGCTTCGTTTTGACTGGTTATGGCTCCCGTAACTCTAAACGAGCCAACAGTTATGGCAGTCCGAAGAATCGATATCCACAGGGTGCAACATCCGCGGTGCAAGGTGCAACATTCGTCCAAAAAGCCAAAACAGCGCCGTGCGACTTTTAGATGTGGGTGCAGGGATTTGAAATGGAACAGTACCATGGTGCACCACTCTCTAGTGTAGGTAAATCGAAGACCAGCCACGGTGATCCCGTTTTAATATAAAAATTCACGTGACGGAAAAAAGAAGGCCAAAATACTTCAAAGACCCGATTGAGGTTCGGATAGCCTTTTTTGGGTATGAAACTATCCGTTGACGGCTTACAGCCATCAAAGCCGTAGAACTCACTGAGAGCTTCGTTTTGACAGGTTATGGCTCACGTAACTCTAAACGAGCCAACAGTTATGGCCGTCCGAAGAATCGATATCCACAGGGTGCAACATCCGCGGTGCAAGTTGCAACATTCGTCCAAAAAGCCGAAACAGCGCCGTGCGACTTTTAGAAGTGGGTGCAGGGATTTGAAGTGGAACAGGACCATGGTGCACCACTCTCCAGGGTAGGTAAATCGAAGACCAGCCACGGTGATCCCGTTTTAACGTAAAAATTCACGTGACGGAAAAAAGAAGGCCAAAAAACTTCAAAGACCCGATTGAGGTTCGGATAGCCTTTTTTGGGTATGAAACAATCCGTTGACGGCTTATAGCCGTCAAAGCCGTAGAACTCACTGAGAGCTTCGTTTTGACTGGTTATGGCTCACGTAACTCTAAACGAGCCAACAGTAATGGCCGTCCGAAGAATCGATATCTACAAGGTGCAACATCCGCGGTGCAAGGTGCAACATTCGTCCAAAAAGCCAAAACAGCGCCGTGCGACCTTTAGAAGTGGGTGCAGGGATTTGAAATGGAACAGTACCATGGTGCAGCACTCTCCAGGCTAGGTAAATCGAAGACCAGCAACGGTGATCCCGTTTTAATGTAAAAATTCATGTGGTGGAAAAAAGTAGGCCAAAAAACTTCAGAGACCCAAATGAGGTTCGGATAGCCTTTTTTGGGTATGAAACTATCTATTGACGGCTTACAGTGGTCAAAGCAGTAGAGCTCACCGAGAGCTTCGTTTTGACTGGTTATGGCTCCCGTAACTCTAAACGAGCCAGCAGTTATGGCCGTCCGAAGAATCGATATCCACAGGGTGCAACATCTGCGGTGCAAGGTGCAAAATTCGTCCAAAAAGCCAAAACAGCGCCGTGCGACTTTTAGATGTGGGTGCAGGGATTTGAAATGGAACAGTACCATGGTGCACCACTCTCCAGGGTAGGTAAATCGAAGACTAGCCACGGTGATCCCGTTTTGACGTAAAAATTCACGTGACGGAAAAAAGAAGGCCAAAAAACTTCAGAGACCCGAATGAGGTTCGGATAGCCTTTTTTGGGTATGAAACTATCCGTTGACGGTTTACAGCAGTCAAAGCCGTAGAACTCACTGAGATCTTCGTTTTGACTGGTTATGGCTCCCGTAACTCTAAACGAGCCAACAGTTATGGCCGTCCGAAGAATCGATATCCACAGGGTGCAACATCCGCGGTGCAAGGTGCAACATTCGTCCAAAAAGCCGTAACAGCGCCGTGCGACTTTTAGAAGTGGGTGCAGGGATTTGAAGTGGAACAGGACCATGGTGCACCACTCTCCAGGGTAGGTAAATCGAAGACCAGCCACGGTGATCCCGTTTTAACATAAAAATTCACGTGACGGAAAAAAGAAGGCCAAAAAACTTCAGAGACCCGATTGAGGTTTGGATAGCCTTTTTTGGGTATGAAACTATCCGTTGACGGCTTACAGCCATCAAAGCCGTAGAACTCACTGAGAGCTTCGTTTTGACAGGTTATGGCTCCCGTAACTCTAAACGAGCCAACAGTTATGGCCGTCCGAAGAATCGATATCCACAAGGTGCAACATCCGCGGTGCAAGGTGCAACATTCGTCCAAAATCCGAAACAGCGCCGTTTGACTTTTAGAAGTGGGTTTAGGGATTTGAAGTGGAACAGTACCATGGTGTACCACTCTCCAGGGTAGGTAAATCGAAGACCAGCCACGGTGATCTTGTTTTAACGTAAAAATTCACGTGACGGAAAAAAGAAGGCCAAAAAACTTCAGAGACCCGATTGAGGTTCGGATAGCCTTTTTTGGGTACGAAACAATCTGTTGACGGCTTACAGCTATCAAAGCCGTACAACTCACTGAGAGCTTCGTTTTGACTGGTTGTGGCTCACGTAACTCTAAACGAGCCAACAGTTATGGCCGTCCGAAGAATCGATATCCACAGGGTGCAACATCCGCGGTGCAAGGTGCAACATTCGTCCAAAAAGCCGAAACAGCGCCGTTCGACTTTTAGAAGTAGGTGAAGGGATTTGAAGTGGAACAGTACCATGGTGCACCACTCTCCAGGGTAGGTAAATCGAAGACCAGCCACGGTGATCCCGTTTTAACGTAAAAATTCACGTGACGGTAAAAAGAAGGCCAAAAAACTTCAGAGACCCGATTGAGGTTCGGATAGCCTTTTTTGGGTATGAAACTCTCTGTTGATGGCTTACAGCTGTCAAAGCCGCAGAACTCACTGAGAGCTTCGTTTTGACTGGTTATGGCTCCCGTAACTCTAAACGAGCCAACAGTTATGGCCGTCCGAAGAATCGATATCCACAAGGTGCAACATCCGCGGTGCAAGGTGCAACATTCGTCCAAAAAGCCGAAACAGCGCCCTGCGACTTTTAGAAGTGGGTGCAGGGATTTGAAATGGAACAGTACCATGGTGCAGCACTCTCCAGGGTAGGTAAATCGAAGACCAGCCTTGGTGATCCCGTTTTAACATAAAAATTCACGTAACGGAAAAATGAAGGCCAAAAAACTTCAGAGAACCGATTGAGGTTCGGATAACCTTTTTTGGGTACGAAACAATCCGTTGACGGCTTACAGCCGTCAAAGCCATAGAACTCACTGAGAGCTTCATTTTGACTGGTTATGGCTCCCGTAACTCTAAACGAGCCAACAGTTATGGTCATCCGAAGAATCGATATCCATAGGCTGCAACATCCGCGGTGCAAGGTGCAACATTCGTCCAAAAAGCCAAAACAGCGCCGTGCGACCTTTAGAAGTGGGTGCAGGGATTTGAAATGGAACAGTACCATGATGCAGCACTCTCTAGGGTAGGTAAATCGAAGACCAGCAACGGTGATCCTGTTTTAACGTAAAAATTCACGTGGCGGAAAAAAGAAGGCCAAAAAACTTCAAAGACCCGAATGAGGTTCGGATAGCCTTTTTTGGGTATGAAACTATCCGTTAACGGCTTACAGTGGTCAAAGCCGTAGAACTCAATAAGAGATTCGTTTTGACTGGTTATGGCTCCCGTAACTCTAAACGAGCCAACAGTTATGGTCGTCCGAAGAATCGATATCCACAGGGTGCAACATCCGCGGTGCAAGGTGCAACATTCGTCCAAAAAGCCGAAACAACGTCGTGCGACTTTTAGAAGTGGGTGGAGGGATTTGAAATGGAACAGTACCATGGTGCAGCACCCTCCAGGGTAGGTAAATCGTAGACCAGCCATGGTGATCCCGTTTTAACGTAAAAATTCACGCGACGGAAAAAAGAAGGATAAAAAACTTCAAAGACCCGATTGATGTTCGGATAGCCTTTTTTGGGTACGAAACAACCCGTTGACGGCTTACAGCCATCAAAGCCGTAGAACTCACTGAGAGCTTCGTTTTGACTGGTTATGGCTCCCGTAACTCTAAACGAGCCAACAGTTATGGTCATCCGAAGAATCGATATCCAGAGGATGCAACATCCGCGGTGCAAGGTGCAACATTCGTCCAAAAAGCCAAAACAGCACCGTGCAACCTTTAGAAGTGGGTGCAGGGATTTGAAATGGAACAATACCATGGTGCAGCACTCTCCAGGGTAGGTAAATCGAAGACTAGCCACGGTGATCCCGTTTTGACATAAAAATTCACGTGACGGAAAAAAGAAGCCAAAAAACTTCAAAAACCCGAATGAGGTTCGGATAGCCTTTTTTGGGTATGAAATTATCCGTTGACGGCTTACAGCAGTCAAAGCCGTAGAACTCACTGAGAGCTTCGATTTGACTGGTTATGGCTCCCGTAACTCTAAAAGAGCCAAAAGTTATGGCCGTCCGAAGAATCGATATCCATAGGGTGCAACATCCGCAGTGCAAGGTGCAACATTCGTCCAAAAAGCCGAAACAGCGCCGTGCGACTTTTAGAAGTGGGTGCAGGGATTTGAAGTGGAACAGTACCATGGTGCACCACTCTCCAGGGAAGGTAAATCGAAGACCAGCCACGGTGATCCCGTTTTAACGTAAAAATTCATGTGACGGAAAAAAGAAGGCCAAAAAACTTCAGAGACCCGATAGAGGTTCGGATAGCCTTTTTTGGGTACGAAACAATCCGTTGACGGCTTACAGCCGTCAAAGCCGTAGAACTCACTGAGAGCTTCGTTTTGACTGGTTATTGCTCATGTAACTCTAAACGAGCCAACAGTTATGGCCGTCCGAAGAATCGATATCCACAGGGTGCAACATCCGCGGTGCAAGGTGCTACATTCGTCCAAAAAGCCAAAACAGCGCCGTGCGACTTTTAGAAGTGGGTGCATGGATTTGAAATGGAACAGTACCATGGTGCAGCACTCTCCAGGGTAGGTAAATCGAAGACCAGCCACGGTGATCCCGTTTTAACGTAAAAATTCATGTGGCGGAAAAAAGAATGTCAAAAAACTTCAGAGACCCGAATGAGGTTCGGATAGCCTTTTTTGGGTAAGAAACTATCCGTTGACGGCTTAAAGCGGTCAAAGCCGTAGAACTCAATGAGAGCTTCGTTTTGACTGGTTATGGCTCCCGTAACTCTAAAAGAGCCAAAAGTTATGGCCGTCCGAAGAATCGATATCCACAGGGTGCAACATCCGCAGTGCAAGGTGCAACATTCGTCCAAAAAGCCGAAACAGCGCCGTGCGACTTTTAGAAGTGGGTGCAGGGATTTGAAGTGGAACAGTACCATGGTGCAGCACTCTCCAGGGTAGGTAAATCGAAGACCAGCCACGGTGATCCCGTTTTAACGTAAAAATTCACGTGACGGTAAAAAGAAGGCCAAAAAACTTCAGAGACCCGATTGAGGTCGGATAGCCTTTTTTGGGTACGAAACAGTCCGTTGATGGCTTACAGCCGTCAAAGCCGTAGAACTCACTGAGAGCTTCATTTTGACTGGTTATGGCTCCCGTAACTCTAAACGAGCCAACGGTTATGACCGTCCGAAGAATCGATATCCACAGGGTGCAACATCCACGTTGCAAGGTGCAACATTTGTCCAAAAAGCCAAAACAGCGCCGTGCAACCTTTAGAAGTGGGTGCAGGGATTTGAAATGGAACAGTACCATGGTGCAGCACTCTCCAGGGTAGGTAAATCGAAGACTAGCCACGGTGATCCCGTTTTAACGTAAAAATTCACGTGACGGAAAAAAGAAGGCCAAAAAACTTCAGAGACCCGATTGAGGTTCGGAAAGCCTTTTTTGGGTATGAAACAATCCGTTGACGGCTTACAGCTGTCAAAGCCGTAGAAATCACTGAGATCTTCGTTTTGATTGGTTATGGCTCACGTAACTCTAAACGAGCCAACAGTTATGGCCGTCCGAAGAATCGATATCCACAGGGTGCAACATACACGGTGCAAGGTGCAACATTCGTCCAAAAAGCCGAAACAGTGCCGTTCGACTTTTAGAAGTGGGTGCAGGGATTTGAAGTGGAACAGTACCATGGTGCACCACTCTCCAAGGTAGTTAAATCGAAGACCAGCCACGATGATCCAGTTTTAACGTAAAAATTCACGTGACGGTAAAAAGAAGGCCAAAAAACTTCAGAGACCCGAATGAGGTTCGGATAGCCTTTTTTGGGTACGAAACAATCCGTTGATGGCTTACAGCCGTCAAAACCGTAGAACTCACTGAGAGCTTCGTTTTGACTAGTTATGGCTACCGTAACTCTAAACGAGCCAACAATTATGGTCATCCGAAGAATCGATATCCATAGGGTGCAACATCCGCGGTGCAAGGTGCAACATTCGTCCAAAAAGCCAAAACAGCGCCGTGCGACCTCTAGAAGTGGGTGCAGGGATTTGAAATGGAACAATACCATAGTGCAGCACTCTCCAGGGTAGGTAAATCGAAGACCAGCAACGGTGATCGCGTTTTAACGTAAAAATTCACGTGGCAGAAAAAAGAAGGCCAAAAAACTTCAGAGACCCGAATGAGGTTCGGATAGCCTTTTTTGGGTATGAAACTATCCGTTGACGGCTTACAGCGGTCAAAGCCGTAGAACTCACTGAGAGCTTCGTTTTGACTGGTTATGGCTCCCGTAACTCTAAACGAGCCAACAGTTATGGTCGTCCGAAGAATCGATATCCACAGGGTGCAACATCCGCGGTGCAAGGTGCAACATTCGTCCGAAAAGCCGAAACAGCGCCGTGTGACTTTTAGAAGTGGGTGCAGGGATTTGAAATGGAATAGTACCATGGTGCAGCACTCTCCAGGGTAGGTAAATCGAAGACCAGCCACGGTGATCCCGTTTTAACGTAAAAATTCACGTGGCGGAAAAAAGAAGGCCAAAAAACTTCAGAGACCCGAATGAGGTTCGGATAGCCTTTTTTGGGTATGAAACTATCCGTTGACGGCATACAGCGGTCAAAGCCGTAGAACTCACTGAGTGCTTCGTTTTGACTTGTTATGGCTCCCGTAACTCTAAACGAGCCAAGAGTTATGGCCGTCCGAAGAATCGATATCCATAGGGTGCAACATCCGCGGTGCAAGGTGCAACATTCGTCCAAAAAGCCAAAACAGCGCCGTGCGACTTTTAGAAGTGGGTGCAGGGATTTGAAATTGAACAGTACCATGGTGCAGCACTCTCCAGTGTAGGTAAATCGAAGACCAGCAACGGTGATTGTTTGTACCAAAAATGGGCACAACACTCTTCGGAAGTTTTTGAAGAGATAAAAGTGAAGAATGAAAATTAAAACTGTGGATTATCTAACAAAAACTCCAAATAACAGAAAATAAGTTGCAAAGACAAGCGGTTTAGAGTGGTTCGGCGTTTTGCCTACGTTCACTATGAAGTTTGATGATTTTATTGCTCGATACTTGAAGATTATAGTAGTTTTTAATGTAATACAACTGAATTTATATGCTAAGTCTCAATCTAAAGCAGCAGCGGTGTTCTGGAGTAAATCTGGCAGAATATGGGCGCTCTTCAGTACTTAGAATTATCCGACCCCTTTTCTGAATGACCAGGGGCTCTATTTATAGGTGTAGGAGGCTGATATTTCGCCTAAAATGAGGGGAGACCAGTTCTGGTACGTCAGGGGGCCCACATGGCCGAAATCTGAAGATCCGGGCCCACTTTTGGATCGATTCGACCCTTGGTTCGAATCGATCAAGAAATCATCCAATCGAGTTGAAATTTGGTGTGAGCATTCTTCATCATATGTTTAAGCTTCTGTGAAAATTTCATGGCATTTGGACTTGTGGATCTCGAGTTATGATCGATTCAAGGTCAAGCACTTGGCTGAAATGCATCTTCGAATCGATCACTTTTGACTTGGTTCCTTCGAATCGATCACTCCGACTCCAGGTGTTGGATTCAAAAGTACGCCTGTTCGAATCGATTATGCTAGGCCGTATCTACTCGATTCGAAGTTATTCCTGCTGGATGGATTCGAAGACCCTCTGCCTCATTGGGTTCGAATAGAGGGCATGCTCGATGCAGTCGAAGCTGAGCTACATCTCCTGGATTCGAAGTAAGGCTACGCCTCCTGGATTCGAAGCTCCTTCTCTTTATGGATTCGAGGTGTAGAAAGCTCCAATGGATTCGAACTTAAGGTACGTTCGAATCGATTCGAAGCACAGCCAACTACGATCGATTCGAACCAATACTATCTCGATGGTTTCAAACCAATGCTTGGTCCTGATGATTCGAAGCAATGCTAAGGAGGATGGATCCGACCCCAGGTCCTTCCTCTTTCTAACTGCGATAACTTGGGCATACGAACTCGGATTGCTCCGAAACTTGGAACGTTGGCTCACACAGCTTTTCTAGTCATGTCTTATCAATTATGGCTCAATTCGGTCTTGGGTAAAATTCATCGATATCTGGGGATATCCAGCGGTTACTCGATCCCGAGGATGCATAATCCATATTCTCTTTAGTTAGTTCCTTGGTATCTCGGCCTTGCCAAAAGGCGGGATAACATTTGCCCCCCAAAGTACGTCTTGTGTACACATGACATGCTTTGTAAAGACGCAGTTTCACGTCGTCTAATTGTTACATGTTCTGTTGAAAACGGTATTCTATATAGCATTTCATATCGACCCTCTCCTGAACCGATGTGAAATTTGAGTTGTAACAATGTCCGTCAGTTGGTCTAGGAAGTTCCTTCGTATTAATCCTCTCCTAAATCAATATAGAAGGTCGAAGGACCGGCATCGTATTGGTGAACTTAGAATTCAGTGGATACGAAACACTTGTTCGTATTGTAGTGAATGGAGTCGAACAAAGGCTTCGAATCGATGGAACCCACTAGTGATGGATTCGAACCGACGTGATGATGTACCTTGATTCGTATTGATGATAACTGAGGGATAAGAAGCGATCGTTCGTATTAGTAGGCCGTGCACTGTTGTGGTTCTATTAACACCTTGATCTGTTGGAATCGAATGTTCTCTAAGCCTTTCTAACATTTGTGCTTCGAATCGTTTTGATGGACTCGAAGGAATCGATTCGAAGCGTGGTTTAGTACTAATGCCTGCGGGAGTCTGAGTCGATTCTAACGCTCTGGCTTATGGATTCGAACCCGCCGCTTCGAATTGATTCGAACCCGCCGCTTCGAATTGATTCGATGTCTTCACCCGTTGAAGCCGGTCACTCATACCGGGAGGCGAATCGCCACTGAGTTGTTATAAATACCGGGGTCCTATTCACTTTTCACTTTTTCTACTTTTGCTCTGTTTTTTTGTGTCTTCGAATCGATCTAGCACTCGCGTGAATCGAAGCCATCTGCCCTTCTTTGAATCGAAACAACCCTTTCTTGTTTCATCTCGTATTTAGGTAGGCGATTCGACTAAATACTTTAAGCTTCGGGCTTCGATGTAATTCCCTTTGCTTACGTTCGTATCGATCTGGATGGAACCGAATCTAGGGATGAAAAAATAAACGACTTCCTCGCATCGATCTTGGATGGTGGTTTTCGAGTCGATCTCAGATAACCAAATTTTTTTGTGGCGTTCGCAACAATCTGTGGAGGTATGTTGATCGAATCGATCATTGGTGGTGAATCGATCGTATCGATTCGAAGCGATCGATACGAGGAGTTGTGGTATACTCACCTACGATCGATTCGAAGATTATACTACTATGATCGATACGAGGCTTCGTCCATTCGACACTTGATTTTTCCAAAGATCGATTCGAAGGATAAACCATCTCAGCCTGAACTGCATCGATTCGGATTGTATCGGTTCGAATCGTCTTAACTCGAGTTTGTATCGATTCGAACCTGTACCGATTCGAAGGCACACCTTTCAGATCGATTCGAAGCTGTATGGATTCGAACCTTGATCTTTACGAATGAGCTTCCATGGATACGAGAACTTCACATGATTATTGGCATGACTCCGACGAGCTTCATCTTTGCATATTCGGACTAAATTTTTGTTGTGCATATTTGACTGCCCTTCAAAGCTCGTCGATAGAACTGTAACTTTGAAAAATTAACCTGAACTAATCAATCATGGATTCTGAATAATATGTTTTAAGACGGTCAGCAATGACGGTCGCTCTAATTAGCTTCATAATTTCTGAAGCTTGCATCTTGTTCTCAGTTTTGTTGAATCTGTTAAGTAACGCACAGCACTTGCACTGCATGACACATTCATACACTTCTCACTGGGGAATGCACGGGCTCTTTATGTACTTAACGTTTCTTTATGATGAGTTAGTTAATTATGGAATCTTCGAGCTCCCAACAACAAGAGGTACAGAGCTTAACTCCTCCGGTGCTTGAGATTCCCGATATTCCTGCCGACGTAATTGACCTGGCTCCGGATGAATTGCCGGAGGCTATATTTATTGAAGACCCTGTTGATTCGGTTCAATCTAACATCTCCGAATGTTTGTTGGGACGAATATGCTTGAAGCATAACATATCTCTGGATGATTTGTTATTACCTAATGCCGATGATAGACCGCACAATCCGCCTGATGGATATACAGCTTTCTATCGCTATGCTTGCGCGGCCGGAACTCTCCCTCCTTTCAATCAATATATAAGAGGGATGCTATCATATTTAAGAATCGCTCCTTCACAACTTCATCCCAACGGGCACGCGTTGCTGAACAGTGCCTTTGTCATATTTATGGACTGTCTCTTTCGCCCGCCAAGGCCAACCGAGATTAGACATATATTTAACTTCAAGAGTAGGGGTGATAGCCCGTCTTTTACATTTCTGGAGGCAGTTAGAAATTGCCAAGTTGTTGTCGGAGCCTGGACCCGACTGAGTTATTTCAAGAACGAATGGTTCTATGTTAGATGCCCTCCGGGTTTTGCTAGGCGATGGTTGTCTAGACGTAAGCGCCCTAACCTGTTCTCTTGACCAATTGCTTTTTGGCGTTAGTATTGACATCTTATTTATCTTACAGCCATTATTTCCAAATCCGATGGCGGGTACTTCAGGGGTATAGTCCGAAGTCTTCAAGAAGTTCCGAGTGAGCTAAGACATATTGACTCGATGATGGATGACTATAACTTAAGAACTCTCGGTCTGATCGAAATCAATCAAAGTATAGTTATCGAAGGGTTGGCAAAGCCTGCCTCCAAGAAGTAGAACAAGAAGAAAACCAAGAAGAAAACGAAGAAGAAAACGGCGAAGAAACCGCTCTGAATCACCAAACCGAAGCGAGTGATGAAGAAAGAACCCATACAGATTCGGAGCCGATGGCTGATCTCTCGGGAAACTTTGAAGAATCGGGAGAAAAACGAAAAGGCAAGGCCGCCGTTTCCAAAAAACTTAAGTCCAACGGGGGGGAATCTGTAGATGTGTTTCCTCCCGCTTTCGGAGTCATGATTTCTGAGGCCGCCCCTTCTCATTCGAGAGATTCTTTCAAAGGGCTTGATGATATTCCTATCCCGGATTATATATCGATTTCTCATAATCCTGGGTTGGAGGAATTTCAAGATGTCCTAAATATGAACGAGCCCTTTCCTTTAAGTGCGGTCAACACTTCCGGTTGGTTTGGGGGTTTACACATTTACACACACTTCCACAGCAGTTCATGACTGTTGCATAGCAAACATTGCTTTATCGGATCCTAACCCGTAATTCTTCTTTATCGCAGGTGCAATGTCAGGCAGAGGCTCCACTTTGGATAGGCTCCGGAACGTGCGCCAATCTTCTCCATTTTATGATTCCCGCAGGAGAGAGACAAATAGGGATCATGGGCGAGGCTATTCAAGTCAAGAACGTTATGATAGAGATAGAGATTACTCGCGTGGCCGTTCTGGCCATGATTACTCTGACAGAGACCGGGGATACCAGTACCGACCCCGATCTTGCTCTCCTCCACCTCCTAGGGCCCCAGTTGATCTTCCCGGGCCTTCTCAATCTTCTCGGCCTGATATTCAGGAGCCAAGGATGGAACCGACAACAGCCGCTATAATAGAACAAGCTCCGGCTGAGTTGACAAGTGAGGGAGCCATCAAACTTGCACAAATGAAAAGAGATTTCCCTGGAAATTTGTATGGATGCTTTTGTCTTTCCTCCTAATCTTAAAAGAATTCCTCCGGAAGCTGAGAACATTGCTCATAACTATATCCATGACTTCTATGCTCAGTATAAGGAGTGGTACAAAGCGGCAGCAAAAGCATCGAGGGTAGCTTTTGACTGGGCGAGGATTATTGCTGAGCGCGATGCTGACATTGTTAAACAGAAACGTATTATTCAGGTTCTTCAATCCGAAATGGAGACGCTCCGGAAGTCAGAGCTTGAAGCACTTCAGAAACATGAGGATGCCGTGGCCAAAATGGCGAGGATGCAACAGGAACACTGCGCCACGGTAGAAGAGATGGGCCACCGCAACACCACCATTGCAGCTGAGCGAGAATTAGCCGTTAAAGAGCTGAACGAGCTCAAGGCCAAATTTGCCGAAATGGTGAAGGAGAAGGATGACGCAAACACCACTGCACAAGAGGCTTGCGACCAAGCGGTATCTCTCAGGGCTGAACTTGCTGCGGCGGCGGTCAAGACTAAGTCTGCGGAAGCAGAAATCCAAGAAAAGATTTTGGAGGAGAGGTCCAGGCTTGATGTTGAGTTTGATGATCTCTTGGTCACGTACAACGCTAATGTTCTGGAGCACAGAAATTTAGCGTGGCTGGGAGATGACTCCATGATCCTGTACAACGCCTGGACCCGGCTGGTGGATGAAAAGAGAGCAGCGCATCCAGATGAAACACTTGATGACTTTGAGTTGGAGATGCGTTTGCTCACCGAGGATGAGAGGAAGGTCCTTCATGAGGCGGTGATTTCTATAGCGAGAGAAAAGCTTGGTGTTCAATCTCTAGAGACAGGCGAAGGCTCGGGGATCGCGCATCACGAGGCAAGTGTTGAAGCTGTAATTCCAACATTGCCCGAAACCACTGGTGCGGTAGATCCCCAGTCTGTTCCTGCATATAATCCTGACCAACCGCTATTATCTTCCGCCGATGATTCTACCCATGTTCCGGTCCAGACTAAGGAAGGTATTTGAACGCTTCCCACATTTTAGTTGTGAAGAACCTTAAGCAACACACTTGGCTAACAATCTTCGCTTTGTCGCATTTCAGTGACTGAAGTCGTTGTTTCTGCGCCTCTTGCACTATCAGTTCCATATCAAACACAAGGGGCTGTTTTTACTGAAGCCATCACGACTTCTACCTTGGTTGGCGAAGAGGGAGATGAAAACATGTTTTCTTTTAGCGCTCAAATGATTGACGAGCTTCTTAATGAACCCATCAATCTCTCAGTTAATCCGTCCGATGCAATGAGTGGGGCTGCTCTGGCCGTTAGTTCCTCTATGCCAGCTACTGGTACATCCGATGTGGCCCAAGCATCCCGCGAAGACGAAGTTCTTGCTGAGATTGATGCCGAGATGGCAGCAGGGACTGCTGGTATGAATCCGTCAGGGCCTGCCCCATTAATGGTGATCTCACCGGGCGGTACTGTAGTTATTGAAGCTGCTCCTGCCCCACTCCCTGTTACTGCTCCCATGCCTTCAACTCGTCCTCCGAGAAGAATTTCCGCCGCCTCAAGCTCTAAGGAAGATGTTGATATTATGTCGCTGCCGGAGGACAAGCCTGAAAAGAGTAAGCGGTCGATGGGAAAATCAGGCAGCGGATCTGGCGGAGCTACCCCGAAGAAGAAAATAAGGAAGAAGAAAGATTGAACTCTTTCTTTAATTTCCCGTTGCATGGGGTAATATTTTGTTGACTTTTCTGTAGCCGTGTATAGATGTGGATTCGGCTCCCACTAGTAGCAATTTTTTGAACCACTTTGTAATCAGATTATTTTTGTTGATAGTGGAAATGAGAATGTATTCCCTTTTGTCTTCAACTTGTTATGTGTTATGGTTCTGCCCCCAGTATTGGGGATAAGTGTGGAGTTGACGTATGTTTATACTCCGCCTCGCACTCTGGGAGTACAGAGTTGAGTAATGTTTACACTCCGCCTCGCACTCTGGGAGTACGGAGTTGAGTAATGTTTATACTCCAGCTCGCGCTCTCGGAGTCTGGAGTTTGTTGATATTTATACCCAGCTCGCGCTCTCGGAGTACTCTGGGGTTTTAGGAAAATGTTTATACTCCGCCTCACACTCTGGGAGTACGGAGTTAAGTAAAAAGTTTGTACCCAGCTCGCGCTCTCGGAGTACTCTGGGATTTAGGAAAAATGTTTATACTCCGCCTCACACTCTGGGAGTACGGAGTTAAGTGAAAAGTTTGTACCCAGCTCGCGCTCTCGGAGTACTTTGGGATTTAGGAAAATGTTTATACTCCGCCTCGCACTCTGGGAGTACGGAGTTAAGTAACAAGTTTATACCCAGCTCGCGCTCTCCGAGTACTCTGGGATTTTGGAAAATGTTTATACTCCGTCTCGCACTCTGGGAGTACGGAGTTAAGTAAATAGTTTATACTCCGCCTCGCGCTCTAGGAGTACGGAGTTAGGAAAAATGTTTATGCTCAGCCTCGCGCTCTGGGAGTACGGAGTTAAGTGAAGGGTTGTCGTGTATCAACCCGTTTCTGGCCTGATGTGATGGCTTGCCCCCGAGCTCGGGTTTCATTTAGTGAGTGGTTGATTGCTTCATAGCCACTCCCTACTTGAATAAATTCCACTATGTGATGGAATTTAGCTATTCGTGCATTGTGATGTTGTACATTGTATTTAATGAATCACAACTCTGGCTCGAAGAGATGACATTTTATAGCTGAAATAAGAAAATATGGCAAGTCAGTTGCCTTATTACAAATTCTTATTTCGAAATGCAAAAGTAAATTGCTGAATAAAAAACATAATGAAATAAATAAAGCCTGTTATATGTAGTAGCGACGGAGACTAGCGCTGTTCCAGGCCCTTGGTAAAACTAGACCGTCCACGGTTGATAGTTTGAATGTGCCATCTCCAAGTCTTTGTGTAATCACGTACGGTCCTTCCCAATTTGGTTTCATGTGCGAAGGAACCGGGTAGATTCTCTTGAGGACAAGATCACCGAGTTCAAAGGTTCGGGGTCGAACTTTGGTGTTATATAACCGGGCGACCCGACTTTGGTATGCGGCCGCTCTCAAATCAGCTTCTTCCCGCTTCTCGTCTAACAGATCCAAAGATTCAGCGAGTAATATGGCATTTGTTTTTGGATCGTAATAAGTTACACGGTGAGAAAATACTTCTGTCTCGACTGGAATAACGGCCTCCGAGCCATAAGATAAGGAAAATGGGGTGTGTCCAGTTGCGGTCTTGTGAGTTGTTCGATAAGCCCATAATGCCATAGGGAGTTCATCGACCCATTTCCCCCCAGCCTATTCCAGTCGTTTCTTTAAGATGGATTTGATAACTTTGTTAACAGCTTCGACCTGAACGTTTGCTTGTGGATGTGCGACTGCAGAGAACTTTTTATGAATATGAAACCGTTGATAGAAATTCTTGAACTGCGAACTTTCGAATTGGGTCCCATTATCGGTGATGATGGTATGCGGGAGTCCAAATCGACAAATGATATTGCGGACTACAAAGTTTATTACTTTCTTCGACGTAATCGTTGCAAGAGCTTCGGCCTCGGCCCATTTCGTGAAGTAGTCAACTGCGACGATGGCGTACTTCGCACCACCTCTTGCCAGAGGTAAAGCGCCGATGATATCAATACCCTACATAGCGAACGGCCAGGGACTAACCATCTGAGTTATCTCGGTAGGTGGGGCCCTTGGAATTCGAGCGTGTTTTTGGCACTTGTCGCACTTTCTGGCATAGTTGGCTGCATCTCGGTTCACTGTCGGCCAGTAATATCCATATCGGAGTATTTTCTTAGCAAGCGCTTGTCCACCGGTGTGATCGCCACATTCTCCTTCGTGTACGTCTTGTAATACTCGTTTGACTTGGTCGTGAGCGATACACCGGAGGAGTGGAACAGAATAACCTTTTCTATACATGATCCCATCCTGTATGATGAATCGTGAAGCTTTTCGTAAAATTTGCCTTTTCTCATTTCGGTGTTCAGGCAATATCCCATTCTCAATATAATTTTGATACGGAGTCATCCATGATTCTTTGCTGGGAGAGGCTTCCAACACATCATTCGTTTTTATTTGATCGATGCTTGGGAAGGACAAAGTTTCGACCGGGACAAGTCCCATCTGCTGTGCTTCACCTGTGCTGGCCAACTTTGCCAAGGAGTCGGCCTTTTGATTGTGATCTCGAGGTATATAGTAAATGGCGTAATAATCAAATTGATCCAGTATTTCCTGAACTCGGGCTAGATAAGCAGCTAATCTTCGATCTCTTGCTTGATATTCTCCCCGTACCTGGCACACAACCAACTGTGAATCACAATAAATTTCTATAGCGATAATTCTCAGATCTCTGGCAAGTTTTAACCCAGTCAATAGAGCTTCATATTCGGCTTCATTGTTGGTTGCGTGAAAATCAAACTTCAAAGCATAGCATATGGATCGACCTTCGGAGGTTTCTAGTACAACACTAGCGCCCGAACACCGATCGTTTGATGCACCATCTGTATAAAGTTTCCAGACATATTCAGGAGATTCGCTGGTTTCGGGTAAGTCGTCTGGAATAGTAAATTCAGCTATGAAGTCAGCTAGGACTTGCCCTTGAATGGCTTTCCGCAGAGCATAAGTAATGTCAAATTGACTCAGTTCGATATTCCACTTGAGTAACCTTCCAGACGTCTCAGGCCGCGTGAGGACCTGTCGTAACGGCTGACCGGTATACACAGTAAGCGGATGAGCTTGGAAATAAGGACGAAGCTTTCTTGAGGCAATGACCAGGCAATAAGCCAGTTTCTCCAACCTGGGGTAATTTATTTCAGCTTTGGTCAATCGTTTACTAACATAATAGACCGGTTTTTGCACTCGATCTTCTTCTCGGACCAGAGCAGCACTGATCGCATGCTCTGATACTGCCAGATAAAGATATAATTGCTCGTGATCAATCAGTTTTGACAAGATCGGTGGCGTAGAGAGATGCTGGACCAGCGATCAGAATGCGCCTTCACATTCCATGTTCCATTCAAAGTTTCGTTTTCCCTTCCGGATTAGATCAAAGAAAGGAATGCATTTATCAGTGGATTTTGAAATGAACCTGCTTAGCGCTGCTACCTTCCCGTTGAGACTCTGGACTTGCTTTATGGTCCTTGGAGTTTGCAAATTCCTTATTGCCCAGATCTTTTTGGGATTTTCTTCTATCCCACGAGCATTGACGATGAAACCGAGGAACTTTCCGGATGCAACGCCAAAGTGGCACTTTAACGGGTTAAGCTTCATTCCATATTCACGTAGGATGCGGAACATTGAGTCTAAATCCCTGACGTGATCTGTAGAAAATCGGGACTTTACTAACATGTCATCCACATAAACTTCCATGGTCTTCCCGATCTGGTCAGTGAACATTCGATTAACCAAGCGTTGGTAGGTTGCTCCGGCATTCTTTAAACCAAAAGGCATGACTCTGTAACAGTAGAGTCCCAGATCGGTCACGAAACTGGTATGTTCTTGATCGGGTAGATGCATAGGTATTTGATTATAACTGGAATAAGCATCCATAAAGGATAACAATTCATGGCCTGCGGTTGAGTCTACGAGTTGGTCAATTCGAGGAAGTGGAAAACTATCTTTTGGACAAGCTTTGTTTAAGTCGGAGTAGTCGACACAAGTTCTCCATTTCCCATTCGGTTTTCGAACCATTACCGGATTTGACACCCACTCCGGGTATAGAGCATCTCAGATGAAACCATTTGATTGCAACTTGTCAATCTCTTCTTTAAGGGCGGCAGATCTCTCTGGATCCATACCACGCCTCTTTTGCTTAACCGGAACATGTCGTGGATCAATATTCAAGGAGTGACTTGCAATGTTCGGTGAGATTCCGCACATGTCAGAGTGCGTCCAGGCGAAGACATCGAGATTCGCTTGGATAAATTCAACCAATTCCTGTTGTACCTGTTTTCCCAGTTGAGACCCAACTTTTAGTACTTTTGAGTCATCATCCTCGCTGACCGGGACGTCCACAGTCAGTTCGGCTGGAGACGCTTGATTCTCTTTAACTTCCTCTTTATCTTCGTTGTCTCTAGGGTCAAGATCTTTAAGGAATTGGTAGTGGCGCCCGGGCCGGGACCCAGGCGCTAGTTGTCAATTATCAGTAAAACGGACGTAGAGAAATTCCTCTACGCCCTTTCCTTTCTCCTTCTTCTGTGCTTCACGCAACTCAGCAACGTAACAGGCTCTTCCTGCTGCCTGATCTCCTTGAACGATTCCTATACCATAGTCAGTTGGGAATTTTAAAGTCAAACACCACGGGGCAATGGCTGCCCTGAATTCAGCAAGGGCTGGTCGACCCAGGAATGCATTATACGGTGAAGCGATGTCAAGAACAACAAATTGCAGCAGCCGAACTCTCCTACGTTCTCCAATCCCCAGTTCCACTGGTAGTTCCACTATCCCAGTGGGTATTGTTGCACTCCCATTGAAGCCGTGAACTCGAGATTGGCAGGGATTCAAGTCTTTTGCTTCCATCTTCATTAAGTCATAAGCTCGTTTGAATAGAATGTTTATAGAACTCCCACTGTCAACCAGGATCCTCTTCATCCAAGCAGGACCAACCTGGGCAGATATGACCAGTGGGTCAATTGTTGGAGCTTCGATTTTGTCAGCATCTCTGCTTCTAAATATGATATCGTCAGACATCGTCTTTTGTTGCTTAGCCGGGGTTCCATCCTCACAATTACTGCAGCATTCGAAGCTCGCATGCCTGATAGAGCTAGCATACGACTCCATTTCCCTCCAGCTTCTGTCCGCTGGATGAGGACCACCACTTATGGTATTGATAACTAGCCTCCCACCTGTACGAGCGGGTTCCTCTTGTCTTTCTTGATCCTGTGTACGGTTTGGATTTGACGGGCCCGCACCACCAGACTATGGTGCCTGCACGAATTGATCTAACTTCCTCTCCCTGATCAGCTTTTCTATGAGGTCTTGCAAATGTCAACAGCCATTTGTATTGTGGCCATAACTCTCGTGAAATCTACAAAACTTTCCTGTCTGAATCTGCCTCTCCGATGACCGCTTCGGAGCGGGTTTCTTATATTGTTCGGTGTTGCAAGTTTGTAGGTACACATTTTCCAGCGATGTATTTAATGGTGTATAACTTTCGAACATCGGAGCCCTACGCCGTGGGCCTGGATTCGGATCTCTCTTCTTATTTTGACCATTGCTACCTCTTGGCTGAGTTTGTTTGTTCTGTATGTTTAACTGAACTTTTCCGGAATTGTCACCGGACTGTTTAACTGCTACATTGCTTTGTATTCCCTCACTTCCGGGCTTCGCATCGTCCTTCTTCCTAGACTGTTTCGCGTCCTCTTGCCGCAAGAATTGAGCGGCTTTGGAGTAGAAACGGTCCAACGATGCGGGTGGTTTTCCGGCTAACCAGTTTCCAAATTCGGAATCGGGATGAATTCCCTTTGTCAATGCCATTAAAATTGAGTTGTCGTTGGGATTACTAATCTCCACACATGCCGCATGGAATCTCTCCAAGTAACGCCTTAGTGTTTCCCCACGAGCTTGGGTAACACTGGACAGGGTGTTAACATCTTTGGGTCTAGCGACATGCATGCGAAATTGTTCAACAAATTTCTTAGCCAATTGGTCAAATGAAGAGATAGATCTTGGAGGTAATCTTGTAAACCACATTGTTGCAATTCCTCCCAGTGAGATGGGGAAACTTCGACATTTCACGGCATCGTCGGCCCTTGCGGCGCTCATTGACCATTCATATTTCAATATGTGCTGATTGGGATCAGAATTTCCTTCGTACATAGGGAGAGTTGGCATTCTGAATCACCGAGGAGGTTCAGCGTATAGTATCTCGTCCGTGAAAGGAGTATGACTTCGAGAAATCCCCCAATCGTGTTGGTAAGACCTTGGATTTTGCGGATCATCTGACGTATCATAGTCGAGATGTCTGGCATTGCTACATTTTGAGCATGCTGAGCTAAGGTGTGGTCGGGTTCCATAGTGCGAGTTTGGACCGGGCGCTGTCGACGGTCCAAGTTTCGCCTCCTTGGCTTAGCATCTTCTAGGACGTATGGTTCAGAAGTACGTCCCTGCTGTTGATTACCTGAATCTGGAAGATGTCGGGTATCAACCCTTGTTTCTACTGTAGCAGCTGTGACATGATTGTCCGTAGTATATTATGGAGTACGACCACCTCGTGCTGATGGCCCAGCCTGGAAGCTGGTTGACGGTCCTGCCCTCAACTATCCGACAGTCAGGGCGGGTTGATATCCAGCAGCTTGAGCATGACTTCCGTCCAATCGGGGACAGGTAGATCTATGTTGATAGTCAGATGAGGCAGAGCTTTCAGTAGATGATCGGGAGATATCATCTCGTCTGGACCTTCTGCGGCCTCGGCGGTTCAGTTGGTTTGTTAATTCAATATTAGCACGCAACTGTTCGGCCAATTGTTGCCGACTTTGAGTTAGCTCTTGGAGCAACGTATGGAGCTCCTGCCTGGTGACTGGTCCAGACGGTTCTGAATGAGCGACATTGTCTTGGTTGGATGGCTGCTGTTGAGCAGGATTCTGTCCATCCCTACCTTCTTGTCCAGCAGCTGTAGAAGTGGTTCTTGTGCTAACCATTTTGAATGATGAATCCTTTTCCTAGACTTTATGCAAATCTGAATAGAATGGAAGGATGATGAATTAGAGATCTGGATCTTCCTCTTGGATTTGTGCAATCCGGTATCGACGGTAGATCCAAGGAGCAGGAGAAAAAAGCTGGTTTTTTCTCAGTGAAAGCACCAAAGTGTTTGTACCAAAAATGGGCACAACACTCTTCGGAAGTTTTTGAAGAGATAAAAGTGAAGAATGAAAATTAAAACTGTGGATTATCTAACAAAAACTCCAAATAACAGAAAATAAGTTGCAAAGACAAGCGGTTTAGAGTGGTTTATAATGTAATACAACTGAATTTATATGCTAAGTCTCAATCTAAAGCAGCGGCGGTGTTCTGGAGTAAATATGGCAGAATCTGGGCGCTCTTCAGTACTTAGAATTATCCGACCCCTTTTCTGAATGACCAGGGGCTCTATTTATAGGTGTAGGAGGCTGATATTTCGCCTAAAATGTGGGGAGACCAGTTCTGGTACGTCAGGGGGCCCACATGGCCGAAATCTGAAGATCCGGGCCCACTTTTGGATCGATTCGACCCTTGGTTCGAATCGATCAAGAAATCATCCAATCGAGTTGAAATTTGGTGTGAACATTCTTCATCATATGTTTAAGCTTCTGTGAAAATTTCATGGCATTTGGACTTGTGGATCTCGAGTTATGATCGATTCAAGGTCAAGCACTTGGCTGAAATGCATCTTCGAATCAATCACTTTTGACTTGGTTCCTTCGAATCGATCACTCCGACTCCAGGTGTTGGATTCGAAAGTATTCATGTTCGAATCGAGTATGCTAGGCCGTATCTACTCGATTCGAAGTTATTCCTGCTGGATGGATTCGAAGACCCTCTGCCTCGTTGGGTTCGAATAAAGGGCATGCTCGATGGAGTCGAAGCTGAGCTACATCTCCTGGATTCGAAGTAAGGCTACGCCTCCTGGATTTGAAGCTCCTTCTCTTTATGGATTCGAGGTGTAGAAAGCTCCAATGGATTCGAACTTAAGGTACGTTCGAATCGATTCGAAGCACAGCCAACTACGATCGATTCGAACAAATACTATCTCGATGGTTTCGAACCAATGCTTGGTCCTGATGGATTCGAACGAGAGCCTCTGTGCTGATGGAGTCGAAGCAAGGCTACGACCCTGTGGATTCGAAGCAATGCTATGGATCCGACCCCAGGTCCTTCCTCTTTCTAACTGCGATAACTTGGGCATACGAACTCGGATTGCTCCGAAACTTGGAATGGTGGCTCACACAGCTTTTCTAGTCATGTCTTATCAATTATGGCTCAATCCGGTCTTGGGTAAAATTCATCGATATCTGGGGATATCCAGCGGTTACTCGGTCCCGAGGATGCATAATCCATATTCTCTTTAGTTAGTTCCTTGGTATCTCGGCCTTGCCAAAAGGCGGGATAACAGTGATCCCGTTTTAACGTAAAAATTCACATGGCAAAAAAAAGAAGGCCAAAAAACTTCAGAGACCCGAATGAGGTTTGGTTAGCCTTTTTTGGGTATGAAACTATCCGTTAATGGCTTACAGCGGTCAAAGCCGTAGAACTCACTGAGAGCTTCGTTTTGACTGGTTATGGCTCCCGTAACTCTAAACGAGCCAACAGTTGTGACCGTCCGAAGAATCGATATCCATAGGGTGCAACATCCGCGGTGCAAGGTGCAACATTCGTCCAAAAAGCCAAAACAGCGCCGTGCGACTTTTAGAAGTGGGTGCAAGGATTTGAAGTGGAACACTACCATGGTGCACCACTCTCCAGGGTAGGTAAATCGAAGACCAGCAACGGTGATCCGTTTTAACGTAAAAATTCACGTGGCGGAAAAAAGAAGGCCAAAAAACTTCATAGACCCGAATGAGGTTCGGATAGCCTTTTTTGGGTATGAAACTATCCGTGACGGCTTACAGCGGTCAAAGCCGTAGAACTCACTGAGAGCTTCGTTTTGATTAGTTATGGCTCCCGTAACTCTAAACGAGCCAACAGTTATGGCCGTCCGAAGAATCGATATCTACAGGGTGCAACATCCGAGGTGCAAGGTGCAACATTCGTCCAAAAAGCCAAAACAGCGCCGTGTGACTTTTAGAAGTGGGTGCAGGGATTTGAAATGGAACAGTACCATGGTGCAGCACTCTCCAGGGTAGGTAAATCGAAGACCAGCCACGGTGATCCCGTTTTAACGTAAAAATTCACGTGACGGAAAAAAAAGGCCAAAAAACTTCAGAGACCCGAATGTGGATCGGATAGCCTTTTTTGGGTATGAAACTATCCGTTGATGGCTTACAGCAGTCAAAGCCGTAGAACTCACTGAGAGCTTCGTTTTGACTGGTTATGGCTCGCGTAACTCTAAACGAGCCAACAGTTATGACCGTCCGAAGAATCGATATCCACAGGGTGCAACATCCATGGTGCAAGGTGCAACATTCGTCCAAAAAGCCAAAACAGCGTCGTGCGACCTTTAGAAGTGGGTGCAGGGATTTGAAAAGGAACAGTACCATGGTGCAGCACTCTCCAGGGTAGGTAAATCGAAGACCAGCCACGGTGATCCCGTTTTAACGTAAAAATTCACGTGACGGAAAAAAGAAGGCCAAAAAACTTCAGAGACCCGATTGAGGTTCGGATAGCCTTTTTTTAGGTATGAAACAATCCGTTGACGGCTTACTGCCATCAAAGTCGTAGAACTCACTGAGAGCTTCGTTTTGACTGGTTATGGCTCCCGTAACTCTAAACGAGCCAACAGTTATGGCCGTCCGAAGAATCGATATCCACAGGGTGCAACATCCGCGGTGCAAGGTGCACCATTCGTCCAAAAAGCCGAAACAGCGCCGTGCGACTTTTAGAAGTGGGTGCAGGGATTTGAAGTGGAACAGTACCGTGGTGCAGCACTCTCCAGGGTAGGTAAATCGAAGACCAGCAACGGTGATCCCGTTTTAACGTAAAAATTCACATAGCGGAAAAAAGAAGGCCAAAAAACTTCAGAGACCCGAATGAGGTTCGGTTAGCCTTTTTTGGGTATGAAACTATCCGTTGATGGCTTACAGCGGTCAAAGCCGTAGAACTCACTGAGAGCTTCCTTTTGACTGGTTATGGCTCCCGTAACTCTAAACGAGCCAACAGTTATGGCCGTCCGAAGAATCGATATCCACAGGGTGCAACATCCGCGGTGCATGGTGCAACATTCGTCCAAAAAGAAAAAACAGCGCCGTGCGACTTTTAGAAGTGGGTGTAGGGATTTGAAGTGGAACAGTACCATGGTGCACCACTCTCCAGGGTAGGTAAATCGAAGACCAGCAACGGTGATCCCGTTTTAACGTAAAAATTCACGTGACGAAAAAAAGAAGGCCAAAAAACTTCAGAGACCCGAATGTGGTACGGATAGCCTTTTTGGGGTATGAAACTATCCGTTGACGGCTTACAGAAGTCAAAGCCGTAGAACTCACTGAGAGCTTCGTTTTGACTGGTTATGGCTCCCGTAACTCTAAACGAGCCAACAGTTATGGTCGTCCGAAGAAGCGATATCCACAGGGTGCAACATCCGCGGTGCAAGGTGCAACATTCGTCCAAAAAGCCGAAACAGCGTCGTTCGACTTTTAGAAGTGGGTGTAAGGATTTGAAGTGGAACAGTACCATGGTGCACTACTCTCCAGGGTAGGTAAATCGAAGACCAGCCACGGTGATCCCGTTTTAACGTAAAAATTCACGTGACGGTAAAAAGAAGGCCAAAAAACTTCAAAGACTCGATTGAGGTTTGGATAGCCTTTTTCGGGTACGAAACAATCCGTTGACGGCTTACAGCCGTCAAAGACGTAGAACTCACTAAGTGCTTCGGTTTGACTGGTTATGGCTCCCGTAACAATAAATGAGCCAACAGTTATGGTCATCCGAAGAATCAATATCCATAGGGTGCAACATCCGCGGTGCAAGGTGCAACATTCGTCCAAAAAGCAAAAACAGCGCCGTGCGACCTTTAGAAGTGGGTGCAGGGATTTGAAATGGAACAGTACCATGGTGCAGCACTCTCCAGGGTAGGTAAATCGAAGACCAGCAACGGTGATCCCGTTTTAAAGTAAAAATTCACGTGGCGGAAAATAGAAGGCCAAAAAACTTCAGAGACACAAATGTTGTTCGGATAGCCTTTTTTGGGTATGAAACTATCCGTTGACGGCTTACAGCGATCAAAGCCGTAGAACTCACCGAGAGCTTTGTTTTGACTGGTTATGGCTCCCGTAACTCTAAATGAGCCAACAGTTATGGCCGTCCGAAGAATCGATATCCAAAGGGTGCAACATCCGCGGTGCAAGTTGCAACATTCGTCCAAAAAGCCGAAACAGCGCCGTGCGACTTTTAGAAGTGGGTGCAGGGATTTGAAATGGAACAGTACCATGGTGCAACACTCTCCAGGGTAGGTAAATCGAAGACCAGCCATGGTGATCCCGTTTTAACGTAAAAATTCACGTGACGGGAAAAAGAAGGCCAAAAAACTTCAGAGACCCGATTGAGGTTCGGATAACCTTTTTTGGGTACGAAACAATTCGTTGACGGCTTACAGCCGTCAAAGCCATAGAACTCACTGAGAGCTTCGTTTTGACTGGTTATGGCTCCCGTAACTCTAAACGAGCCAACAGTTATGGTCATCCGAAGAATCGATATCCACAGGGTGCAACATCCGCGGTGCAAGGTGCAACATTCGTCCAAAAAGCCAAAACAGCGCCGTGCGACCTTTAGAAGTGGGTGCAAGGATTTGAAATGGAACAGTACCATGGTGCAGCACTCTCCAGGGTAGGTAAATCGAAGACCAGCCACGGTGATCCCGTTTTAACGTAAAAATTCACGTGGCGGAAAAAAGAATGCCAAAAAACTTCAGAGACCCGAATGAGGTTCGGACAGCCTTTTTTGGGTATGAAATTATCCGTTAACGGCTTACAGCGGTCAAAGCCGTAGAACTCACTGAGAGCTTCGTTTTGACTGGTTATGGCTCCCGTAACTCTAAATGAGCCAAAAGTTATGGCCGTCCGAAAAATCGATATCCACAGGGTGCAACATCCGCAGTGCAAGGTGCAATATTCGTCCAAAAAGCCGAAACAGCGCCGTGCGACTTTTAGAAGTGGGTGCAGGGATTTGAAGTGGAACAGTACCATGGTGCAGCACTCTCCAGGGTAGGTAAATCGAAGACCAGCCATGGTGATCCCGTTTTAACTTAAAAATTCACGTGACGGAAAAAAGAAGGCCAAAAAACTTCAGAGACCCGATTGAGGTTCGGATAGCCTTTTTTGGGTACGAAACAATCCGTTGACGGCTTACAGCCGTCAAAGCCATAGAACTCACTGAGAGCTTCGTTTTGACTGGTTATGGCTCCCGTAACTCTAAATGAGCCAACAGTTATGGTCATCCGAAGAATCGATATCCACAGGGTGCAACATCCGCGGTGCAAGGTGCAACATTCGTCCAAAAACCCAAAACAGCGCCGTGCGACCTTTAGAAGTGGGTGCAGGGATTTGAAATGGAACAGTACCATGGTGCAGCACTCTCCAGGGTAGGTAAATCGAAGACCAGCAACGGTCATCCAGTTTTAACGTAAAAATTCACGTGGCGGAAAAAAGAAGGCCAAAAAACTTCAAAGACCCGAATGAGGTTCGGATATCCTTTTTTGGGTATGAAACTATCCATTGACGGCTTACAGCCGTCAAAGCCGTAGAACTCACTGAGTGCTTCATTTTGACTGGTTATGGCTCCCGTATCTCTAAACGAGCCAACAGTTATGGCCGTCCGAAGAATCGATATCCACAAGGTGCAACATCCGCGGTGCAAGTTGCAACATTCGTCCAAAAAGCCGAAACAGCGCCGTGCGACCTTTAGAAGTGGGTGCAGGGATTTGAAATGGAACAGTACCATAGTGCAGCACTCTCCAGGGTAGTTAAATCGAAGACCAGCCATGGTGATCCCGTTTTAACGTAAAAATTCACGTGACGGAAAAAAGAAGGCCAAAAAACTTCAGAGACCTGATTGAGGTTCGGATAGCCTTTTTTGGGTACGAAACAATGCATTGACGGCTTACAGCCGTCAAAGCCGTAGAACTCACTGAGAGCTTCGTTTTGACTGGTTATGGCTCCCGTAACTCTAAACGAGCCAATAGTTATGGTCGTCCGAAGAATCGATATCCATAGGGTGCAACATCTGCGGTGCAAGGTGCAACATTCGTCCAAAAAGCCAAAACAGCGCCGTGCGACATTTCGAAGTGGGTGCAGGGATTTGAAATGGAACAGTACCATGGTGCAGCACTCTCTAGGGTAGGTAAATCGAAGACCAGCCATGGTGATCCCGTTTTAACGTAAAAATTCACGTGGCAGAAAAAAGAATGCCAAAAAACTTTAGAGACCCGAATGAGGTTCGGATAGCCTTTTTTGGGTATGAAATTATCCGTTGACGGCTTACAGCGGTCAAAGCTGTAGAACTCACTAAGAGCTTCATTTTGACTGGTTATGGCTCCCGTAACTCAAAAAGAGCCAAAAGTTATGGCCGTCCGAAGAATCGATATCCACAGGGTGCAACATCCGTAGTGCAAGGTGCAACATTCGTCCAAAAAGCCGAAACAGCGCCTTGCGACTTTTAGAAGTCGGTGCAGGGATTTGAAGTTGAACAGTACCATGGTGCAGCACTCTCCAGGGTAGGTAAATCAAAGACCAGCCATGGTGATCCCGTTTTAACGTAAAAATTCACGTGACGGAAAAAAGAAGGCCAAAAAACTTCAGAGACCCGATTGAGGTTCGGATAGCCTTTATTGGGTACGAAACAATCCGTTGACGGCTTACAGCCGTCAAAGCCGTAGAACTCACTGAGAGCTTCGTTTTGACTGGTTATGGCTCCCGTAACTCTAAACGAGCCAACAGTTATGGTCATCCGAAGAATCGATATCCAAGGGTGCAACATCCGCGGTGCAAGGTGCAACATTCGTCCAAAAAGCCAAAACAGCGCCGTGCGACCTTTAGAAGTGGGTGCAGGGATTTAAAATGGAACAGTACCATGGTGCAGCACTGTCCAGGGTCGGTAAATCGAAGACCAGCAACGGTGATCCCGTTTTAACGTAAAAATTCACGTGGCGGAAAAAAGAAGGCCAAAAAACTTAAAAGACCCGAATGTGGTTCGGATAGCCTTTTTTGGGTATGAAACTATCTGTTGACGGCTTACAGCGGTCAAAGCCGTAGAACTCACTGAGAGCTTCGTTTTGACTGGTTACGGCTCCTGTAACTCTAAATGAGCCAACAGTTATGGTCGTCCGAAGAATCGATATCCACAGGGTGCACCATCCGCGGTGCAAGGTGCAACATTCGTCCAAAAAGCCGAAACAGCGCCGTGCGACTTTTAGAAGTGGGTGCAGGGATTTGAAATGGAACAGTACCATGGTGCAGCACTCTCCAGGGTAGGTAAATCGAAGACCAGCAACGGTGATCCCGTTTTAACGTAAAAATTCACGTGGCGGAAAAAAGAAGGCCAACAAACTTCAGAGACCCAATGAGGTTCGGATAGCCTTTTTTGGGTATGAAACTATCCATTGACGGCTTACAGCTGTCAAAGCCGTAGAACTCACTGAGAGCTTCGTTTTGACTGGTTATGACTCCCGTAACTCTAAACGAGCCAAAAGTTATGGCCGTCCGAAGAATCGATATCCACAGGGTGCAACATCCGCGGTGCAAGGTGCAACATTCGTCCAAAAAGCCGAAACAGCGCCGTGCGACTTTTAGAAGTGGGTGCAGGGATTTGAAGTGGAACAGTACCATGGTGCAGCACTCTCCAGGGTAGGTAAATCGAAGACCAGCCATGGTGATCCCGTTTTAACGTAAAAATTCACGTGATGGAAAAAACAAGGCCAAAAAACTTCAGAGACCCGATTGAGGTTCGGATAGCCTTTTTTGGGTACGAAACAATGCGTTGACGGCATACAACCGTCAAAGCCGTAGAACTCACTGAGAGCTTCGTTTTGACTGGTTATGGCTCCCGTAACTCTAAACGAGCCAACAGTTATGGTCATCCGAAGAATCGATATCCATAGGGTGCAACATCCGCGGTGCAAGGTGCAACATTCGTCCAAAAAGCCAAAACAGCGCCGTGCGACCTTTAGAAGTGGGTGCAGGGATTTGAAATGGAACAGTACCATGGTGCAGCACTGTCCAGGGTAGGTAAATCGAAGACTAGCAACGGTGATCCCGTTTTAACGTAAAAATTCACGTGGCGGAAAAAAGAAGGCCAAAAAACTTTAGAGACCCGAATGAGGTTCGGATAGCCTTTTTTGGGTATGAAATTATCCGTTGACGGCTTACAGCGGTCAAAGCCGTAGAACTCACTAAGAGCTTCATTTTGACTGGTTATGGCTCCCGTAACTCTAAAAGAGCCAAAAGTTATGGCCGTCCGAAGAATCGATATCCACAGGGTGCAACATCCGCAGTGCAAGGTGCAACATTCGTCCAAAAATCCGAAACAGCGCCTTGCGACTTTTAGAAGTGGGTGCAGGGATTTGAAGTTGAACAGTACCATGGTGCAGCACTCTCCAGGGTACGTAAATCGAAGACCAGCCATGGTGATCCCGTTTTAACGTAAAAATTCACGTGACGGAAAAAAGAAGGCCAAAAAACTTCAGAGACCCGATTGAGGTTCGGATAGCATTTATTGGGTACGAAACAATCCGTTGACGGCTTACAGCCGTCAAAGCCGTAGAACTCACTGAGAGCTTCGTTTTGACTGGTTATGGCTCCCGTAACTCTAAACGAGCCAACAGTTATGGTCATCCGAAGAATCGATATCCACAGGGTGCAACATCCGCGGTGCAAGGTGCAACATTCGTCCAAAAAGCCAAAACAGCGCCGTGCGACCTTTAGAAGTGGGTGCAGGGATTTGAAATGGAACAGTACCATGGTGCAGCGCTATCCAGGGTAGGTAAATCGAAGACCAGCAACGGTGATCCCGTTTTAACGTAAAAATTCACGTGGCGGAAAAAAGAAGGCCAAAAAACTTAAAAGACCCGAATGAGGTTCGGATAGCCTTTTTTGGGTATGAAACTATCTGTTGACGGCTTACAGCGGTCAAAGCCATAGAACTCACTGAGAGCTTCGTTTTGACTGGTTACGGCTCCTGTAACTCTAAATGAGCCAACAGTTATGGCCGTCCGAAGAATCGATATCCACAGGGTGCAACATCCGCGGTGCAAGGTGCAACATTCGTCCAAAAAGCCGAAACAGCGCCGTGCGACTTTTAGAAGTGGGTGCAGGGATTTGAAATGGAACAGTACCATGGTGCAGCACTCTCCAGGGTAGGTAAATCGAAGACCAGCAACGGTGATCCCGTTTTAACGTAAAAATTCACGTGGCGGAAAAAAGAAGGCCAAAAAACTTCAGAGACCCGAATGAGGTTCGGATAGCCTTTTTTGGGTATGAAACTATCCATTGACGGCTTACAGCTGTCAAAGCCGTAGAACTCACTGAGAGCTTCGTTTTGACTGGTTATGGCTCCCGTAACTCTAAACGAGCCAAAAGTTATGGCCGTCCGAAGAATCGATATCCACAGGGTGCAACATCCGCGGTGCAAGGTGCAACATTCGTCCAAAAAGCCGAAACAGCGCCGTGCGACTTTTAGAAGTGGGTGCAGGGATTTGAAGTGGAACAGTACCATGGTGCAGCACTCTCCAGGGTAGGTAAATCGAAGACCAGCCATGGTGATCCCGTTTTAACGTAAAAATTCACGTGACGGAAAAAACAAGGCCAAAAAACTTCAGAGACCCGATTGAGGTACGGATAACCTTTTTTGGGTACGAAACAATGCGTTGACGGCTTACAGCCGTCAAAGCCGTAGAACTCACTGAGAGCTTCGTTTTGACTGGTTATGGCTCCCGTAACTCTAAACGAGCCAACAGTTATGGTCATCCGAAGAATCGATATCCACAGGGTGCAACATCCGCGGTGCAAGGTGCAACATTTGTCCAAAAAGCCAAAACAGCGCCGTGCGACCTTTAGAAGTGGGTGCAGGGATTTGAAATGGAACAGTACCATGGTGCAGCACTGTCCAGGGTAGGTAAATCGAAGACCAGCACCGGTGATCCCGTTTTAACGTAAAAATTCACGTGGCGGAAAAAAGAAGGCCAAAAAACATTAGAGACTCGAATGAGGTTCGGATAGCCTTTTTTGGGTATGAAATTATCCGTTGACGGCTTACAGCGGTCAAAGCCGTAGAACTCACTAAGAGCTTCATTTTGACTGGTTATGGCTCCCGTAACTCTAAAAGAGCCAAAAGTTATGGCCGTCCGAAGAATCGATATCCATAGGGTGCAACATCCGCAGTGCAAGGTGCAACATTCGTCCAAAAATCCGAAACAGCGCCTTGCGACTTTTAGAAGTGGGTGCAGGGATTTGAAGTTGAACAGTACCATGGTGCAGCACTCTCCAGGGTAGGTAAATCGAAGACCAGCCATGGTGATCCCGTTTTAACGTAAAAATTCACGTGACGGAAAAAACAAGGCCAAAAAACTTCAGAGACCCGATTGATGTTCGGATAGCCTTTTTTGGGTAAGAAACAATGCGTTGACGGCTTACAACCGTCAAAGCCGTAGAACTCACTGAGAGCTTCGTTTTGACTGGTTATGGCTCCCGTAACTCTGAACGAGCCAACAGTTATGGTCATCCGAAGAATCGATATCCACAGGGTGCAACATCCGCGGTGCAAGGTGCAACATTCGTCCAAAAAGCCAAAATAGCGCCGTGCGACCTTTAGAAGTGGGTGCAGGGATTTGAAATGGAACAGTACCATGGTGCAGCACTGTCCAGGGTAGGTAAATCGAAGACCAGCAACGGTGATCCCGTTTTAACGTAAAAATTCACGTGGCGGAAAAAAGAAGGCCAAAAAACTTTAGAGACCCGAATGAGGTTCGGATAGCCTTTTTTGGGTATGAAATTATCCGTTGACGGCTTACAGCGGTCAAAGCCGTAGAACTCACTAAGAGCTTCATTTTGACTGGTTATGGCTCCCGTAACTCTAAAAGAGCCAAAAGTTATGGTCGTCCGAAGAATCGATATCCACAGGGTGCAACATCCACAGTGCAAGGTGCAACATTCGTCCAAAAATCCGAAACAGCGCCTTGCGACTTTTAGAAGTGGGTGCAGGGATTTGAAGTTGAACAGTACCATGGTGCAGCACTCTCCAGGGTAGGTAAATCGAAGACCAGCCATGGTGATCCCGTTTTAACGTAAAAATTCACGTGACGGAAAAAAGAAGGCCAAAAAACTTCAGAGACCCGATTGAGGTTCGGATAGCATTTATTGGGTACGAAACAATCCGTAGACGGCTTACAGCCGTCAAAGCCGTAGAACTCACTGAGAGCTTCGTTTTGACTGGTTATGGCTCCCGTAACTCTAAACGAGCCAACAGTTATGGTCATCCGAAGAATCGATATCCACAGGGTGCAACATCCGCGGTGCAAGGTGCAACATTCGTCCAAAAAGCCAAAACAGCGCCGTGCGACCTTTAGAAGTGGGTGCAGGGATTTGAAATGGAACAGTACCATGGTGCAGCACTGTCCAGGGTAGGTAAATCGAAGACCAGCAACGGTGATCCCGTGTTAACGTAAAAATTCACGTGGCGGAAAAAAGAAGGCCAAAAAACTTAAAAGACCCGAATGAGGTTCGGATAGCCTTTTTTGGGTATGAAACTATCTGTTGACGGCTTACAGTGGTCAAAGCCGTAGAACTCACTGAGAGCTTCGTTTTGACTGGTTACGGCTCCTGTAACACTAAATGAGCCAACAGTTATGGCCGTCCGAAGAATCGATATCCATAGGGTGCAACATCCGCGGTGCAAGGTGCAACATTCGTCCAAAAAGCCGAAACAGCGCCGTGCGACTTTTAGAAGTGGGTGCAGGGATTTGAAATGGAACAGTACCATGGTGCAACACTCTCCAGGGTAGGTAAATCGAAGACCAGCAACGGTGATCCCGTTTTAACGTAAAAATTCACGTGGCGGAAAAAAGAAGGCCAAAAAACTTCAAAGACCCGAATGAGGTTCGGATAGCCTTTTTTGGGTATGAAACTATCCATTGACGGCTTACAGCTGTCAAAGCCGTAGAACTCACTGAGAGCTTCGTTTTGACTGGTTATGGCTCCTGTAACTCTAAACGAGCCAAAAGTTATGGCCGTTCGAAGAATCGATATCCACAGGGTGCAACATCCGCGGTGCAAGGTGCAACATTCGTCCAAAAAGCCGAAACAGCGCCGTGCGACTTTTAGAAGTGGGTGCAGGGATTTGAAGTGGAACAGTACCATGGTGCAGCACTCTCCAGGGTAGGTAAATCGAAGACCAGCCATGGTGATCCCGTTTTAACGTAAAAATTCACGTGACGGAAAAAACAAGGCCAAAAAACTTCAGAGACCCGATTGAGGTTCGGATAGCCTTTTTTGGGTACGAAACAATGCGTTGACGGCTTACAGCCGTCAAAGCCGTAGAACTCACTGAGAGCTTCGTTTTGACTGGTTATGGCTCCCGTAACTCTAAACGAGCCAACAGTTATGGTCATCCGAAGAATCGATATCCACAGGGTGCAACATCCGCGGTGCAAGGTGCAACATTCGTCCAAAAAGCCAAAACAGCGCCGTGCGACCTTTAGAAGTGGGTGCAGGGATTTGAAATGGAACAGTACCATGGTGCAGCACTGTCCAGGGTAGGTAAATCGAAGACCAGCAACGGTGATCCCGTTTTAACGTAAAAATTCACGTGGCGGAAAAAAGAAGGCCAAAAAACTTAAAAGACCCGAATGAGGTTCGGATAGCCTTTTTTGGGTATGAAACTATCTGTTGACGGCTTACAGCGGTCAAAGCCGTAGAACTCACTGAGAGCTTCGTTTTGACTGGTTACGGCTCCTGTAACTCTAAATGAGCCAACAGTTATGGCCGTCCGAAGAATCGATATCCACAGGGTGCAACATCCGCGGTGCAAGGTGCAACATTCGTCCAAAAAGCCGAAACAGCGCCGTGCGACTTTTAGAAGTGGGTGCAGGGATTTGAAATGGAACAGTACCATGGTGCAGCACTCTCCAGGGTAGGTAAATCGAAGACCAGCAACGGTGATTCCGTTTTAACGTAAAAATTCACGTGGCGGAAAAAAGAAGGCCAAAAAACTTCAGAGACCCGAATGAGGTTCGGATAGCCTTTTTTGGGTATGAAACTATCCATTGACGGCTTACAGCTGTCAAAGCCGTAGAACTCACTGAGGGCTTCGTTTTGACTGGTTATGGCTCCCGTAACTCTAAACGAGCCAAAAGTTATGGCCGTTCGAAGAATCGATATCCACATGGTGCAACATCCGCGGTGCAAGGTGCAACATTCGTCCAAAAAGCCGAAACAGCGCCGTGCGACTTTTAGAAGTGGGTGCAGGGATTTGAAGTGGAACAGTACCATGGTGCAGCACTCTCCAGGGTAGGTAAATCGAAGACCAGCCATGGTGATCCCGTTTTAACGTAAAAATTCACGTGACGGAAAAAACAAGGCCAAAAAACTTCAGAGACCCGATTGAGGTTCGGATAGCCTTTTTTGGGTACGAAACAATGCGTTGACGGCTTACAGCCGTCAAAGCCGTAGAACTCACTGAGAGCTTCGTTTTGACTGGTTATGGCTCCCGTAACTCTAAACGAGCCAACAGTTATGGTCATCCGAAGAATCGATATCCACAGGGTGCAACATCCGCGGTGCAAGGTGCAACATTCGTCCAAAATGCCAAAACAGCGCCGTGCGACCTTTAGAAGTGGGTGCAGGGATTTGAAATGGAATAGTACCATGGTGCAGCACTCTCCAGGGTAGGTAAATCGAAGACCAGAAACGGTGATCCCGTTTTAACGTAAAAATTCACGTGGCGGAAAAAAGAATGCCAAAAAACTTCAAAGACCCGAATGAGGTTCGGATAGCCTTTTTTGGGTATGAAATTATCCGTTGATGGCTTACAGCGGTCAAAGCCGTAGAACCCACTAAGAGCTTCATTTTGACTGGTTATGGCTCCCGTAACTCTAAAAGAGCCAAAAGTTATGGCCGTCCGAAGAATCGATATCCACAGGGTGCAACATCCGAAGTGCAAGGTGCAACATTCGTCCAAAAAGCCGATACAGCGTCGTGCAACTTTTAGAAGTGGGTGCAGGGATTTGAAGTGGAACAGTACCATGGTGAAGCACTCTCCAGGGTAGGTAAATCGAAGACCAGCCATGGTGATCCCGTTTTAACGTAAAAATTCACATGACGGAAAAAAGAAGGCCAAAAAACTTCAAAGACCCGATTGAGGTTCGGATAGCCTTTTTTGGGTACGAAACAATCCGTTGATGGCTTACAGCCGTCAAAGCCGTAGAACTCACTGAGAGCTTCGTTTTGACTGGTTATGGCTACCGTAACTCTAAACGAGCCAACAGTTATGGTCATCCGAAGAATCGATATCCACAGGGTGCAACATCCGCGGTGCAAGGTGCAACATTCGTCCAAAAAGCCAAAACAGCGTCGTGCGACCTTTAGAAGTGGGTGCAGGGATTTGAAATGGAACAGTACCATGGTGCAGCACTCTCCAGGGTAGGTAAATCGAAGACCAGCAACGGTGATCCCGTTTTAACGTAAAAATTCACGTGGCGGAAAAAAGAAGGCCAACAAACTTCAGAGACCCAATGAGGTTCGGATAGCCTTTTTTGGGTATGAAACTATCCATTGACGGCTTACAGCTGTCAAAGCCGTAGAACTCACTGAGAGCTTCGTTTTGACTGGTTATGACTCCCGTAACTCTAAACGAGCCAAAAGTTATGGCCGTCCGAAGAATCGATATCCACAGGGTGCAACATCCGCGGTGCAAGGTGCAACATTCGTCCAAAATGCCAAAACAGCGCCGTGCGACCTTTAGAAGTGGGTGCAGGGATTTGAAATGGAACAGTACCATGGTGCAGCACTCTCCAGGGTAGGTAAATCGAAGACCAGCCACGGTGATCCCGTTTTAACGTAAAAATTCATGTGACGGAAAAAAGAAGGCCAAAAAACTTCAGAGAGAGCCGAATGAGGTTTGGATAGCCTTTTTTGGGTATGAAACTATCTGTTGACGACTTATAGCAGTCAAAGCCGTAGAACTCACTGAGAGCTTCGTTTTGACTGGTTATGGCTCCCGTAACTCTAAACGAGCCAACAGTTATGACCGTCCGAAGAATCGATATCCATAGGGTGCAACATCCGCGGTGCAAGGTGCAACATTCGTCCAAAAAGCCAAAACAGCGTCGTGCGACCTTTAGAAATGGGTGCAGGGATTTGAAAAGGAACAGTAACATGGTGCAGCACTCTCCAGGGTTGGTAAATCGAAGACCAGCCACGGTGATCCCGTTTTAACGTAAAAATTCACGCGACGGAAAAAAGAAGGCCAAAAATCTTCAGAGACCTGATTGAGGTGCGGATAGCCTTTTTTGGGTACGAAACAATCCGTTGACGGCTTACAGCCATCAAAGCCGTAGAACTCACTGAGAGCTTCGTTTTGACTGGTTATGGCTCCCGTAACTCTAAACGAGCCAACAGTTATGGTCATCCGAAAAATCGATATCCACAGGGTGCAACATTCGCGGTGCAAGGTGCAACATTCGTCCAAAAAGCCAAAACAGCGCCGTGCGACCTTTAGAAGTGGGTGCAGGGATTTGAAATGGAACAGTACCATGGTGCAGAACTCTCCAGGGTAGGTAAATCGAAGACCAGCAACGGTGATCCCGTTTTAACGTAAAAATTCACGTTGCGGAAAAAAGAAGGCCAAAAAACTTCAAAGAGCCGAATGAGGTTCGGATAGCCTTTTTTGGGTATGAAACTATCTGTTGACGGCTTACAGCGGTCAAAGCCGTAGAACTCACTGAGAGCTTCGTTTTGACTGGTTATGGCTCCTGTAACTCTAAACGAGCCAACAGTTATGACCGTCCGAAGAATCGATATCCACAGGGTGCAACATCCGCGGTGCAAGGTGCAACATTCGTCCAAAAAGCCGAAACAGCGTCGTGCGACTTTTAGAAGTGGGTGCAGGGATTTGAAATGGAACAGTACCATGGTGCAGCACTCTCCAGGGTAGGTAAATCGAAGACCAGCCACGGTGATCCCGTTTTAACGTAAAAATTCACGTGACGGAAAAAAGAAGGCCAAAAAACTTCAGAGACCCGAATGAGGTTTGGATAGCCTTTTTTGGGTATGAAACTATCCGTTGACGGCTTACTGCAGCCAAAACCGTAGAACTCACTGAGAGCTTCGTTTTGACTGGTTATGGCTCCCGTAACTCTAAACTAGCCAACAGTTATGACCGTCCGAAGAATCGATATCCACAAGGTGCAACATCCGCGGTGCAGGGTGCAACATTCATCCAAAAATCCAAAACAGCGTTGTGCGACCTTTAGAAGTGGGTGTAGGGATTTGAAAAGGAACAGTACCATGGTGCAGCACTCTCCAGGGTAGGTAAATCGAAGACCAGCTAAGGTGATCCCGTTTTAACGTAAAAATTCACGTGACGGAAAAAAGAAGGCCAAAAAACTTCAGAGACCCGATTGAGGTTCGGATAGCCTTTTTTGGGTATGAAACAATCCATTGATGGCTTACAACCGTCAAAGCCGTAAAACTCACTAAGAGCTTCGTTTTGACTGGTTATGGCTCATGTAACTCTAAACGAGCCAACAGTTATGGCCGTTCGAAGAATCGATATCCACAGGGTGCAACATCCGCGGTGCAAGGTGCAACATTCGTCCAAAAAGCCGAAACAGCGCCGTGCGACTTTTAGAAGTGGGTGCAGGGATTTGAAATGGAACAGTACCATGGTGCAGCACTCTCCAGGGTAGGTAAATCGAAGACCAGCAACGGTGATTCCGTTTTAACGTAAAAATTCACGTGGCGGAAAAAAGAAGGCCAAAAAACTTCAGAGACCCGAATGAGGTTCGGATAGCCTTTTTTGGGTATGAAACTATCCATTGACGGCTTACAGCTGTCAAAGCCGTAGAACTCACTGAGAGCTTCGTTTTGACTGGTTATGGCTCCCGTAACTCCAAACGAGCCAAAAGTTATGGCCGTTCGAAGAATCGATATCCACATGGTGCAACATCCGCGGTGCAAGGTGCAACATTCGTCCAAAAAGCCGAAACAGCGCCGTGCGACTTTTAGAAGTGGGTGCAGGGATTTGAAGTGGAACAGTACCATGGTGCAGCACTCTCCAGGGTAGGTAAATCGAAGACCAGCCATGGTGATCCCGTTTTAACGTAAAAATTCACGTGACGGAAAAAACAAGGCCAAAAAACTTCAGAGACCCGATTGAGGTTCGGATAGCCTTTTTTGGGTACGAAACAATGTGTTGACGGCTTACAACCGTCAAAGCCGTAGAACTCACTGAGAGCTTCGTTTTGACTGGTTATGGCTCCCGTAACTCTAAACGAGCCAACAGTTATGGTCATCCGAAGAATCGATATCCACAGGGTGCAACATCCGCGGTGCAAGGTGCAACATTCGTCCAAAATGCCAAAACAGCGCCGTGCGACCTTTAGAAGTGGGTGCAGGGATTTGAAATGGAATAGTACCATGGTGCAGCACTCTCCAGGGTAGGTAAATCGAAGACCAGAAACGGTGATCCCGTTTTAACGTAAAAATTCACGTGGCGGAAAAAAGAATGCCAAAAAACTTCAAAGACCCGAATGAGGTTCGGATAGCCTTTTTTGGGTATGAAATTATCCGTTGATGGCTTACAGCGGTCAAAGCCGTAGAACCCACTAAGAGCTTCATGTTGACTGGTTATGGCTCCCGTAACTCTAAAAGAGCCAAAAGTTATGGCCGTCCGAAGAATCGATATCCACAGGGTGCAACATCCGAAGTGCAAGGTGCAACATTCGTCCAAAAAGCCGATACAGCGTCGTGCAACTTTTAGAAGTGGGTGCAGGGATTTGAAGTGGAACAGTACCATGGTGAAGCACTCTCCAGGGTAGGTAAATCGAAGACCAGCCATGGTGATCCCGTTTTAACGTAAAAACGGGATCATGACGGAAAAAAGAAGGCCAAAAAACTTCAAAGACCCGATTGAGGTTCGGATAGCCTTTTTTGGGTACGAAACAATCCGTTGATGGCTTACAGCCGTCAAAGCCGTAGAACTCACTGAGAGCTTCGTTTTGACTGGTTATGGCTCCCGTAACTCTAAACGAGCCAACAGTTATGGTCATCCGAAGAATCGATATCCACAGGGTGCAACATCCGCGGTGCAAGGTGCAACATTCGTCCAAAAAGCCAAAACAGCGTCGTGCGACCTTTAGAAGTGGGTGCAGGGATTTGAAATGGAACAGTACCATGGTGCAGCACTCTCCAGGGTAAGTAAATCGAAGACCAGCAACGGTGATCCCGTTTTAACGTAAAAATTCACGTGGCGGAAAAAAGAAGGCCAAAAAACTTCAAAGACCCGAATGAGGTTCGGATAGCCTTTTTTGGGTATGAAACTATCTGTTGACGGCTTACAGCGGTCAAACCCGTAGAACTCACTGAGAGCTTCGTTTTGACTGGTTATGGCTCCTGTAACTCTAAACGAGCCAACGGTTATGGCTGTTCGAAGAATCGATATCCACAGGGTGCAACATCCGCAGTGCAAGGTGCAACATTCGTCCAAAAAGCCGAAACAGCGCCGTGCGACTTTTAGAAGTGGGTGCAGGGATTTGAAATGGAACAGTACCATGGTGCAGCACTCTCCAGGGTAGGTAAATCGAAGACCAGCCACGGTGATCCCGTTTTAACGTAAAAATTCATGTGACGGAAAAAAGAAGGCCAAAAAACTTCAGAGAGAGCCGAATGAGGTTTGGATAGCCTTTTTTGGGTATGAAACTATCTGTTGACGACTTATAGCAGTCAAAGCCGTAGAACTCACTGAGAGCTTCGTTTTGACTGGTTATGGCTCCCGTAACTCTAAACGAGCCAACAGTTATGACCGTCCGAAGAATCGATATCCATAGGGTGCAACATCCGCGGTGCAAGGTGCAACATTCGTCCAAAAAGCCAAAACAGCGTCGTGCGACCTTTAGAAATGGGTGCAGGGATTTGAAAAGGAACAGTAACATGGTGCAGCACTCTCCAGGGTTGGTAAATCGAAGACCAGCCACGGTGATCCCGTTTTAACGTAAAAATTCACGTGACGGAAAAAAGAAGGCCAAAAATCTTCAGAGACCTGATTGAGGTGCGGATAGCCTTTTTTGGGTACGAAACAATCCGTTGACGGCTTACAGCCATCAAAGCCGTAGAACTCACTGAGAGCTTCGTTTTGACTGGTTATGGCTCCCGTAACTCTAAACGAGCCAACAGTTATGGTCATCCGAAAAATCGATATCCACAGGGTGCAACATTCGCGGTGCAAGGTGCAACATTCGTCCAAAAAGCCAAAACAGCGCCGTGCGACCTTTAGAAGTGGGTGCAGGGATTTGAAATGGAACAGTACCATGGTGCAGAACTCTCCAGGGTAGGTAAATCGAAGACCAGCAACGGTGATCCCGTTTTAACGTAAAAATTCACGTTGCGGAAAAAAGAAGGCCAAAAAACTTCAAAGAGCCGAATGAGGTTCGGATAGCCTTTTTTGGGTATGAAACTATCTGTTGACGGCTTACAGCGGTCAAAGCCGTAGAACTCACTGAGAGCTTCGTTTTGACTGGTTATGGCTCCTGTAACTCTAAACGAGCCAACAGTTATGACCGTCCGAAGAATCGATATCCACAGGGTGCAACATCCGCGGTGCAAGGTGCAACATTCGTCCAAAAAGCCGAAACAGCATCGTGCGACTTTTAGAAGTGGGTGCAGGGATTTGAAATGGAACAGTACCATGGTGCAGCACTCTCCAGGGTAGGTAAATCGAAGACCAGCCACGGTGATCCCGTTTTAACGTAAAAATTCACGTGACGGAAAAAAGAAGGCCAAAAAACTTCAGAGACCCGAATGAGGTTTGGATAGCCTTTTTTGGGTATGAAACTATCCGTTGACGGCTTACTGCAGCCAAAACCGTAGAACTCACTGAGATCTTCGTTTTGACTGGTTATGGCTCCCGTAACTCTAAACTAGCCAACAGTTATGACCGTCCGAAGAATCGATATCCACAAGGTGCAACATCCGCGGTGCAAGGTGCAACATTCATCCAAAAATCCAAAACAGCGTTGTGCGACCTTTAGAAGTGGGTGTAGGGATTTGAAAAGGAACAGTACCATGGTGCAGCACTCTCCAGGGTAGGTAAATCGAAGACCAGCTAAGGTGATCCCGTTTTAACGTAAAAATTCACGTGACGGAAAAAAGAAGGCCAAAAAACTTCAGAGACCCGATTGAGGTTCGGATAGCCTTTTTTGGGTATGAAACAATCCATTGATGGCTTACAACCGTCAAAGCCGTAAAACTCACTAAGAGCTTCGTTTTGACTGGTTATGGCTCACGTAACTCTAAACGAGCCAACAGTTATGGCCGTTCGAAGAATCGATATCCACAGGGTGCAACATCCGCGGTGCAAGGTGCAACATTCGTCCAAAAAGACGAAACAGCGCCGTTTGACTTTTAGAAGTGGGTGCAGGGATTTGAAGTGGAACAGTACCATGGTGCACCACTCTCCAGGGTAGGTAAATCGAAGACCAGCCACGGTGATCCCGTTTTAACGTAAAAATTCACGTGACGGTAAAAAGAAGGCCAAAAAACTTCAGAGACCCGATTGAGGTTCGGATAGCCTTTTTTGGGTACGAAACAATCCATTGACGGCTTACAGCCATTAAAGCCGTTGAACTCACTGAGAGCTTTGTTTTGACTGGTTATGGCTCCCGTAACTCTAAACGAGCCAACAGTTATGGTCATCCGAAGAATCGATATCCATAGGGTGCAACATCCGCGGTGCAAGGTGCAACATTCGTCCAAAAATCTAAAACAGCACCGTGCGACCTTTAGAAGTGGGTGCAGGGATTTGAAATGGAATAGTACCATGGTGCAGCACTCTCCAGGGTAGGTAAATCGAAGACCAGCAACGGTGATCCCGTTTTAACGTAAAAATTCACGTGGCGGAAAAAAGAAGGCCAAAAAACTTCAAAGACCCGAATGAGGTTCGGATAGCCTTTTTTGGGTATGAAACTATCCGTTGACGGCTTACAGCAGTCAAAGCCGTAGAACTCACTGAGAGCTTCGTTTTGACTGGTTATGGCTCCCGTAACTCTAAACGAGCCAACAGTTATGGCCGTCCGAAGAATCGATATCCACAGGGTGCAACATCCGCGGTGCAAGGTGCAACATTCGTCCAAAAAGCCGAAACAGCGCCGTGCGACTTTTAGAAGTGGGTGTATGGATTTGAAATGGAACAGTACCATGGTGCAGCACTTTCCAGGGTAGGTAAATCGAAGACCAGCTATGGTGATCCCGTTTTAACGTAAAAATTCACGTGACGGAAAAAAGAAGGGCCAAAAAACTTCAGAGACCCGATTGAGGTTCGAATAGCCTTTTTTGGGTACAAAACAATCCGTTGACGGCTTACAGCCGTCAAAGCCGTAGAACTAACTAAGAGCTTCGTTTTGACTGGTTATGGCTCTCGTAACTCTAAACGAGCCAACAGTTATGGTCATCCGAAGAATCGATATCCACATGGTGCAACATCCGCGGTGCAAGGTGCAACATTCGTCCAAAAAGCCAAAACAGCGCCGTGCGACCTTTAGAAGTGGGTGCAGGGATTTGAAATGGAACAGTACTATGGTGCAGCACTCTCCAGGGTAGTTAAATCGAAGACCAGCCACGGTGATCCCGTTTTAACGTAAAAATTCGCGTGGTGGAAAAAAGAATGCCAAAAAACTTTAGAGACCCGAATGAGGTTCAGATAGCCTTTTTTGGGTATTAAATTATCCGTTGACGGCTTACAGCGGTCAAAGCCGTATAACTCACTGAGAGCTTCGTTTTGACTGGTTATGGCTCCCGTAACTCTAAAAGAGCCAAAAGTTATGGCCGTCCGAAGAATCGATATCCACAAGGTGCAACATCCGCAGTGCAAGGTGCAACATTCGTCCAAAAAGCCGAAACAGCACCGTGCGACTTTTAGAAGTGGGTGCAGGGATTTGAAGTGGAACAGTACCATGGTGCACCACTGTCCAGGGTAGGTAAATCGAAGACCAGCCACGGTGATCCCGTTTTAACGTAAAAATTCACGTGACGGAAAAAAGAAGGCCAAAAAACTTCAAAGTCCCGATTGAGGTTCGGATAGCCTTTTTTGGGTATGAAACAATCCGTTGATGGCTTATTGCGGTCAAAGCCGTAGAACTCACTGAGAGCTTCGTTTTGACTGGTTATGGCTCACGTAACTCTAAACGAGCCAACAGTTAAGGCCGTCCGAAGAATCGATATCCACAGGGTGCAACATCCGTGGTGCAAGGTGCAACATTCGTCCAAAAAGCCGAAACAGCACCGTTCGACTTTTAGAAGTGGGTGTAGGGATTTGAAGTGGAACAGTACCATGGTGCACCACTCTCCAGGGTAGGTAAATCGAAGACCAGCCACGGTGATCCCGTTTTAACGTAAAAATTCACGTGACGGAAAAAAGAAGGCCAAAAAACTTCAGAGACCCGATTGAGGTTCGGATAGCCTTTTTTGGGTATGAAACAATCCGTTGACGGCTTATAGCGGTCAAAGCCGTAGAACTCACTGAGAGCTTCGTTTTGACTGGTTATGGCTCACGTAACTCTAAACGAGCCAACAGTTAAGGCCGTCCGAAGAATCAATATCCACAGGGTGCAACATCCGCGGTGCAAGTTGCAACATTCGTCCAAAAAGACGAAACAGCGCCGTGCGACTTTTAGAAGTGGGTGCTGGGATTTGAAATGGAACAGTACCATGGTGCAGCACTCTCTAGGGTAGGTAAATCGAAGACCAGCAACGGTGATCCCGTTTTAACGTAAAAATTCACGTGGCGGAAAAAAGAAGGCCAAAAAACTTCAGAGACCCGATTGAGGTTCGAATAGCCTTTTTTGGGTACAAAACAATCCGTTGATGGCTTACAGCCGTCAAAGCCGTAGAACTAACTAAGAGCTTCGTTTTGACTGGTTATGGCTCTCGTAACTCTAAACGAGCCAACGGTTATGGTCATCCGAAGAATCGATATCCACATGGTGCAACATCCGCGGTGCAAGGTGCAACATTCGTCCAAAAAGCCAAAACAGCGCCGTGCGACCTTTAGAAGTGGGTGCAGGGATTTGAAATGGAACAGTACTATGGTGCAGCACTCTCCAGGGTAGTTAAATCGAAGACCAGCCACGGTGATCCCGTTTTAACGTAAAAATTCGCGTGGCGGAAAAAAGAATGCCAAAAAACTTTAGAGACCCGAATGAGGTTCAGATAGCCTTTTTTGGGTATTAAATTATCCGTTGACGGCTTACAGCGGTCAAAGCCGTATAACTCACCGAGAGCTTCGTTTTGACTGGTTATGGCTCCCGTAACTCTAAAAGAACCAAAAGTTATGGCCGTCCGAAGAATCGATATCCACAAGGTGCAACATCCGCAGCGCAAGGTGCAACATTCGTCCAAAAAGCCGAAACAGCACCGTGCGACTTTTAGAAGTGGGTGCAGGGATTTGAAGTGGAACAGTACCATGGTGCACCACTCTCCAGGGTAGGTAAATCGAAGACCAGCCACGGTGATCCCGTTTTAACGTAAAAATTCACGTGACGGAAAAAAGAAGGCCAAAAAACTTCAAAGACCCGATTGAGGTTCGGATAGCCTTTTTTGGGTATGAAACAATCCGTTGATGGCTTAGTGCGGTCAAAGCCGTAGAACTCACTGAGAGCTTCGTTTTGACTGGTTATGGCTCACGTAACTCTAAACGAGCCAACAGTTAAGGCCGTCCGAAGAATCGATATCCACAGGGTGCAACATCCGCGGTGCAAGGTGCAACATTTGTCCAAAAAGCCGAAACAGCACCGTTCGACTTTTAGAAGTGGGTGTAGGGATTTGAAGTGGAACAGTACCATGGTGCACCACTCTCCAGGGTAGATAAATCGAAGACCAGCCACGGTGATCCCGTTTTAACGTAAAAATTCACGTGACGGAAAAAAGAAGGCCAAAAAACTTCAGAGACCCGATTGAGGTTCGGATAGCCTTTTTTGGGTATGAAACAATCCGTTGATGGCTTATAGCGGTCAAAGCCGTAGAACTCACTGAGAGCTTCGTTTTGACTGGTTATGGCTCACGTAACTCTAAACGAGCCAACAGTTAAGGCCGTCCGAAGAATCAATATCCACAGGGTGCAACATCCGCGGTGCAAGTTGCAACATTCGTCCAAAAAGACGAAACAGCGCCGTGCGACTTTTAGAAGTGGGTGCTGGGATTTGAAATGGAACAGTACCATGGTGCAGCACTCTCTAGGGTAGGTAAATCGAAGACCAGCAACGGTGATCCCGTTTTAACGTAAAAATTCACGTGGCGGAAAAAAGAAGGCCAAAAAACTTCAGAGACCCGATTGAGGTTCAGATAGCCTTTTTTGGGTACGAAACAATCCGTTGACGGCTTACAGCGGTCAAAGCCGTAGAACTCACTAAGAGCTTCGTTTTGACTAGTTATGGCTCCCGTAACTCTAAACGAGCCAACAGTTATGGCCGTCCGAAGAATCGATATCCACAGGGTGCAACATCCGCGGTGCAAGGTGCAACATTCGTCCAAAAAGCCGAAACAGCGTCGTGCGACTTTTAGAAGTGGGTGCAGGGATTTGAAATGGAACAGTACCATGGTGCAGCACTCTCCAGGGTAGGTAAATCGAAGACCAGCCACGGTGATCCCGTTTTAACGTAAAAATTCACGTGACGGAAAAAAGAAGGCCAAAAAACTTCAAAGACCCGATTGAGGTTCGGATAGCCTTTTTTGGGTATGAAACTATCCGTTGACGGCTTACAGCAGTCAAAGTCGTAGAACTCACTGAGAGCTTTATTTTGACTGGTTAGGGCTCCCATAACTCTAAACGAGCCAACAGTTATGGTCGTCCGAAGAATCGATATCCACAGGGTGCAACATCCACGGTGCAAGGTGCAACATTCGTCCAAAAAGCCAAAACAGCGCCGTGCGACCTTTAGAAGTGGGTGCAAGGATTTGAAATGGAACAGTACCATGGTGCAGCACTCTCCAGGGAAGGTAAATCGAAGACCAGCCACGGTGATCCCGTTTTAACGTAAAAATTCACGTGGCGGAAAAAAGAAGGCCAAAAAACTTCAGAGACCCGAATGAGGTTCGGATAGCCTTTTTTGGGTATGAAAATTTCCGTTGACGGCATACAATGGTCATAGCCGTAGAAATTACTGAGAGCTTCGTTTTGACAGGTTATGGCTCCCGTAACTCTAAACGAGCCAATAGTTATGGCCGTCCGAAGAATCGATATGCACAAGGTGCAACATCCGCGGTGCAAGGTGCAACATTCGTCCAAAAAGCCGAAACAGCACCGTGCGACTTTTAGAAGTGGGTGCAGGGATTTGAAGTGGAACAGTACCATGGTGCACCACTCTCCAGGGTAGGTAAATCGAAGACCAGCCACGGTGATCCCGTTTTAACGTAAAAATTCACGTGACGGAAAAAAGAAGGCCAAAAAACTTCAAAGACCCGATTGAGGTTCGGATAGCCTTTTTTGGGTATGAAACAATCCGTTGATGGCTTATTGCGGTCAAAGCCGTAGAACTCACTGAGAGCTTCGTTTTGACTGGTTATGGCTCACGTAACTCTAAACGAGCCAACAGTTAAGGCCGTCCGAAGAATCGATATCCACAGGGTGCAACATCCGCGGTGAAAGGTGCAACATTCGTCCAAAAAGCCGAAACAGCACCGTTCGACTTTTAGAAGTGGGTGTAGGGATTTGAAGTGGAACAGTACCATGGTGCACCACTCTCCAGGGTAGGTAAATCGAAGACCAGCCACGGTGATCCCGTTTTAACGTAAAAATTCACGTGACGGAAAAAAGAAGGCCAAAAAACATCAGAGACCCGATTGAGGTTCGGATAGCCTTTTTTGGGTATGAAACAATCCGTTGACGGCTTATAGCGGTCAAAGCCGTAGAACTCACTGAGAGCTTCGTTTTGACTGGTTATGGCTCACGTAACTCTAAACGAGCCAACAGTTAAGGCCGTCCGAAGAATCAATATCCACAGGGTGCAACATCCGCGATGCAAGTTGCAACATTCGTCCAAAAAGACGAAACAGCGCCGTGCGACTTTTAGAAGTGGGTGCTGGGATTTGAAATGGAACAGTACCATGGTGCAGCACTCTCTAGGGTAGGTAAATCGAAGACCAGCAACGGTGATCCCGTTTTAACGTAAAAATTCACGTGGCGGAAAAAAGAAGGCCAAAAAACTTCAAAGACCCGATTGAGGTTCGGATAGCCTTTTTTGGGTACGAAACAATCCGTTGACGGCTTACAGCTGTCAAAGCCGTAGAACTCACTAAGAGCTTCGTTTTGACTAGTTATGGCTCCCGTAACTCTAAACGAGCCAACAGTTATGGCCGTCCGAAGAATCGATATCCACAGGGTGCAACATCCGCGGTGCAAGGTGCAACATTCGTCCAAAAAGCCGAAACAGCGCCGTGCGACTTTTAGAAGTGGGTGCAGGGATTTGAAATGGAACAGTACCATGGTGCAGCACTCTCCAGGGTAGGTAAATCGAAGACCAGCCACGGTGATCCCGTTTTAACGTAAAAATTCACGTGACGGAAAAAAGAAGGCCAAAAAACTTCAAAGACCTGATTGAGGTTCGGATAGCCTTTTTTGGGTATGAAACTATCCGTTGACGGCTTACAACAGTCAAAGTCGTAGAACTCACTGAGAGCTTTATTTTGACTGGTTAGGGCTCCCATAACTCTAAACGAGCCAACAGTTATGGCCGTCCGAAGAATCGATATCCACAGGGTGCAACATCCACGGTGCAAGGTGCAACATTCGTCCAAAAAGCCAAAACAGCGCCGTGCGACCTTTAGAAGTGGGTGCAAGGATTTGAAATGGAACAGTACCATGGTGCAGCACTCTCCAGGGAAGGTAAATCGAAGACCAGCCACGGTGATCCCGTTTTAACGTAAAAATTCACGTGGCGGAAAAAAGAAGGCCAAAAAACTTCAGAGACCCGAATGATGTTCGGATAGCCTTTTTTGGGTATGAAAATTTCCGTTGACGGCATACAACGGTCATAGCCGTAGAACTTACTGAGAGCTTCGTTTTGACTGGTTATGGCTCCCGTAACTCTAAACGAGCCAATAGTTATGGCCGTCCGAAGAATCAATATCCACAAGGTGCAACATCCGCGGTGCAAGGTGCAACATTCGTCCAAAAAGCCGAAACAGCGCCGTGCGAACTTTAGAAGTGGGTGCAGGGATTTGAAGTGGAACAGTACCATGGTGCACCACTCTCCAGGGTAGGTAAATCGAAGACCAGCCACGGTGATCCCGTTTTAACGTAAAAATTCACGTGACGGCAAAAAGAAGACCAAAAAACTTCAAAGACCCGATTGAGGTTCGGATAGCCTTTTTTGTGTATGAAACTATCCGTTGACGGCTTACAGCGGTCAAAGCCATAGAACTCACTGAGAGCTTAGTTTTGACTGGTTATGGCTCCCGCAACTCTAAACGAGCCAACAGTTATGGCCGTCCGAAGAATCGATATCCACAGGGTGCAACATCCGCGGTGCAAGGTGCAACATTCGTCCAAAAAGACGAAACAGCGCCGTGCGAACTTTAGAAGTGGGTGCAGGGATTTGAAGTGGAACAGTACCAAGGTGCACCAATCTCCAGGGTAGGTAAATCGAAGACCAGCCACGGTGATCCCGTTTTAACGTAAAAATTCACGTGACGGAAAAAAGAAGGCCAAAAAGCTTCAGAGACCCGATTGAGGTTCGGATAGCCTTTTTTGGGTATAAAACAATCCGTTAATGCTTATAGCTGTCAAAGCCGTAGAACGCACTGAGAGCTTCGTTTTGACTGGTTATGGCTCCCGTTACTCTAAACGAGCCAACAGTTATGGCTGTCCGAAGAATTGATATCCACTGGGTGCAACATCCAGGGTGCAAGGTGCAACATTCGTCCAAAAAGCCGAAACAGCGTCTTGCGACTTTTAGAAGTGGATGCAGGGATTCGAAATGGAACAGTACCATGGTGCAGCACTCTCCAGGGTAGGTAAATCGAAGACCAGCCATGGTGATCCCGTTTTAACATAAAAATTCATGTGACGGAAAAAAGAAGGCCAAAAAACTTCAGAGACCCTATTGAGGTTCAGATAGCCTTTTTTGGGTACGAAACAATCCGTTGATGGCTTACAGCAGTCAAAGCCGTAGAACTCACTGAGAGCTTCGTTTTGACTGGTTATGGCTCCCGTTACTCTAAACGAGACAACAGTTATGGCCGTCCGAAGAATCGATATCCACAGGGTGCAACATCTGCGGTGCAAGGTGCAACATTCATCCAAAAAGCCGAAACAGCGCCGTGCGACCTTTAGAAGTGGGTGCAGGGATTTGAAATGGAACAGTACCATGGTGAAGCACTCTCCAGGGTAGATAAATCGAAGACCAGCTACGGTGATCCCGTTTTAACGTAAAAATTCACGTGACGGAAAAAAGAAGGCCAAAAAACTTCAGAGACCTGATTGAGGTTCGGATAGCCTTTTTTGGGTACGAAACAATCCGTTGACGGCTTACAGCCATCAAAGCCGTAGAACTCACTGAGAGCTTCGTTTTGACTGGTTATGGCTCCCGTAACTCTAAACGAGCCAACAATTATGGTCATCCGAAAAATCGATATCCACAGGGTGCAACATCCGCGGTGCAAGGTGCAACAATCGTCCAAAAAGCCAAAACAGCGCCGTGCGACCTTTAGAAGTGGGTGCAGGGATTTTAAATGGAACAGTACCATGGTGCAGCACTCTCCAGGGTAGGTAAATCGAAGACCAGCAACGATGATCCCGTTTTAACGTAAAAATTCACGTGGCGGAAAAAAGAAGGCCAAAAAACTTCAAAGACCCGAAGGAGGTTCAGATAGCCTTTTTTGGGTATGAAACTATCTGTTGACGGCTTACAGCGGTCAAAGCCGTAGAACTCACTGAGAGCTTTGTTTTGACTGGTTATGGCTCCTATAACTCTAAACGAGCAAACAGTTATGGCCGTCCGAAGAATTGATATCCACAGGGTGCAACATCCGCGGTGCAAGGTGCAACATTCGTCCAAAAAGTCGAAACAGCGCCGTGCGACTTTTAGAAGTGGGTGCAGGGATTTGAAATGGAACAGTACCATGGTGCAGCACTCTCCAGGGTAGGTAAATCGAAGACCAGCCACGGTGATCCCGTTTTAACGTAAAAATTCACGTGACGGAAAAAAGAAGGCCAAAAAACTTCAGAGACCCGAATGAGGTTTGGATAGCCTTTTTTGGGTATGAAACTATCCGTTGATGCCTTACTGTAGTCAAAGCCATAGAACTCACTGAGAGCTTCGTTTTGACTGGTTATGGCTCCCGTAACTCTAAACGAGCCAACAGTTATGACCATCCGAAGAATCGATATCCACAGGGTGCAACATCCTCGGTGCAAGGTGCAACATTCGTCCAAAAAGCCAAAACAGCGCCGTGCGACCTTTAGAAGTGGGTGCAGGGATTTGAAAAGGAATAGTACCATGGTGCAGCACTCTCCAGGGTAGGTAAATCGAAGACCAGCTACGGTGATCCCGTTTTAACGTAAAAATTCACGTGACGGAAAAAAGAAGGCCAAAAAACTTCAGAGACCCGATTGAGGTTCGGATAGCCTTTTTTGGGTATGAAACAATCCATTGACGGCTTACAGCCGTCAAAGCCGTAGAACTCACTTAGAGCTTCGTTTTGACTGGTTATGGCTCACGTAACTCTAAACGAGCCAACAGTTATGGCCATCCGAAGAATCGATATACACAGGGTGCAACATCCGCGGTGCAAGGTGCAACATTCGTCCAAAAAGACGAAACATCGCCGTTCAACTTTTAGAAGTGGGTGCAGGGATTTGAAGTGGAACAGTACCATGGTGCACCACTCTCCAGGGTAGGTAAATCGTAGACCAGCCACGTTGATCCCGTTTTAACATAAAAATTCACGTGACGGTAAAAAGAAGGCCAAAAAACTTCAGAGACCCGATTGTGGTTCGGATAGCCTTTTTTGGGTACGAAACAATCCGTTGACGGCTTACAGCCGTTAAAGCCGTAGAACTCACTGAGAGCTTTGTTTTGACTGGTTATGGCTCCTGTAACTCTAAACGAGCCAACAGTTATGCCCGTCCGAAGAATCGATATCCACAGGGTGCAACATCCGCGGTGCAAGGTGCAACATTCGTCCAAAAAGCCGAAACAGCGCCGTGCGACTTTTAGAAGTGGGTGCAGGGATTTGAAATGGAACAGTACCATGGTGCAGCACTCTCCAGGGTAGGTAAATCGAAGACCAGCCACGGTGATCCCGTTTTAACGTAAAAATTCACGTGACGGAAAAAAGAAGGCCAAAAAACTTCAGAGACCCGAATGAGGTTTGGATAGCCTTTTTTGGGTATGAAATATCCGTTGACGGCTTACTGCAGTCAAAGCCGTAGAACTCACTGAGAGCTTCGTTTTGACTGGTTATGGCTCCCGTAACTCTAAAGGAGCCAACAATTATGATCGTCCGAAGAATCGATATCCACAGGGTGCAACATCCGCGGTGCAAGGTGCAACATTCGTCCAAAAAGCCAAAACAGCGCCGTGCGACCTTTAGAAGTGGGTGCAGGGATTTGAATAGGAACAGTACCATGGTGTAGCACTCTTTAGGGTAGGTAAATCGAAGACCAGCTACGGTGATCCCGTTTTAACGTAAAAATTCACGTGACGGAAAAAAGAAGGCCAAAAAACTTCAGAGACCTGATTGAGGTTCGGATAGCCTTTTTTGGGTACGAAACAATCCGTTGACGGCTTACAGCCATCAAAGCCGTAGAACTCACTGAGAGCTTCGTTTTGACTGGTTATGGCTCCCGTAACTCTAAACGAGCCAACAGTTATGGTCATCCGAAAAATCGATATCCACAGGGTGCAACATCCGCGGTGCAAGGTGCAACAATCGTCCAAAAAGCCAAAACAGCGCCGTGCGACCTTTAGAAGTGGGTGCAGGGATTTTAAATGGAACAGTACCATGGTGCAGCACTCTCCAGGGTAGGTAAATCGAAGACCAGCAACGATGATCCCGTTTTAACGTAAAAATTCACGTGGCGGAAAAAAGAAGGCCAAAAAACTTCAAAGACCCGAAGGAGGTTCAGATAGCCTTTTTTGGGTATGAAACTATCTGTTGACGGCTTACAGCGGTCAAAGCCGTAGAACTCACTGAGAGCTTTGTTTTGACTGGTTATGGCTCCTGTAACTCTAAACGAGCAAACAGTTATGGCCGTCCGAAGAATTGATATCCACAGGGTGCAACATCCGCGGTGCAAGGTGCAACATTCGTCCAAAAAGTCGAAACAGCGCCGTGCGACTTTTAGAAGTGGGTGCAGGGATTTGAAATAGAACAGTACCATGGTGCAGCACTCTCCAGGGTAGGTAAATCGAAGACCAGCCACGGTGATCCCGTTTTAACGTAAAAATTCACGTGACGGAAAAAAGAAGGCCAAAAAACTTCAGAGACCCGAATGAGGTTTGGATAGCCTTTTTTGGGTATGAAACTATCCGTTGATGCCATACTGTAGTCAAAGCCATAGAACTCACTGAGAGCTTCGTTTTGACTGGTTATGGCTCCCGTAACTCTAAACGAGCCAACAGTTATGACCGTCCGAAGAATCGATATCCACAGGGTGCAACATCCTCGGTGCAAGGTGCAACATTCGTCCAAAAAGCCAAAACAGCGCCGTGCGACCTTTAGAAGTGGGTGCAGGGATTTGAAAAGGAATAGTACCATGGTGCAGCACTCTCCAGGGTAGGTAAATCGAAGACCAGCTACGGTGATCCCGTTTTAACGTAAAAATTCACGTGACGGAAAAAAGAAGGCCAAAAAACTTCAGAGACCCGATTGAGGTTCGGATAGCCTTTTTTGGGTATGAAACAATCCATTGACGGCTTACAGCCGTCAAAGCCGTAGAACTCACTTTGAGCTTCGTTTTGACTGGTTATGGCTCACGTAACTCTAAACGAGCCAACAGTTATGGCCATCCGAAGAATCGATATACACAGGGTGCAACATCCGCGGTGCAAGGTGCAACATTCGTCCAAAAAGACGAAACATCGCCGTTCGACTTTTAGAAGTGGGTGCAGGGATTTGAAGTGGAACAGTACCATGGTGCACCACTCTCCAGGGTAGGTAAATCGTAGACCAGCCACGTTGATCCCGTTTTAACGTAAAAATTCACGTGATGGTAAAAAGAAGGCCAAAAAACTTCAAAGACCCGATTGTGGTTCGGATAGCCTTTTTTGGGTACGAAACAATCCGTTGACGGCTTACAGCCGTTAAAGCCGTAGAACTCACTGAGAGCTTTGTTTTGACTGGTTATGGCTCCCGTAACTCTAAACGAGCCAACAGTTATGGTCATCCGAAGAATCGATATCCAAAGGGTGCAACATCCGCGGTGCAAGGTGCAACATTCGACTAAAAATCCAAAACAGCGCCGTGCGACCTTTAGAAGTGGGTGCAGGGATTTGAAATGGAACAGTACTATGGAGCAGCACTCTCCAGGGTAGTTAAATCGAAGACCAGCCACGGTGATCCCGTTTTAACGTAGAAATTCACGTGGCGGAAAAAAGAATGCCAAATAACTTAAGAGACCCAAATGAGGTTCGGATAGCCTTTTTTGGGTATGAAATTATCCGTTGACGGCTTACAGCGGTCAAAGCCGTAGAACTCACTGAGAGCTTCGTTTTGACTGGTTATGGCTCCCGTAACTCTAAAAGAGCCAAAAGTTATGGCCGTCCGAAGAATCGATATCCACAGGGTGCAACATCCGCAGTGCAAGGTGGAACATTCGTCCAAAAAGCCGAAACAGCGCCGTGCGACTTTTAGAAGTGGGTGCAGGGATTTGAAGTGGAACAGTACCATGGTGCACCACTCTCCAGGGTAGGTAAATCGAAGACCAGCCACGGTGATCCCGTTTTAACGTAAAAATTCACGTGACGGAAAAAAGAAGGCCAAAAAACTTCAGAGACCCAATTGAGGTTCGGATAGCCTTTTTTGGGTATGAAACAATCCGTTGACGGCTTACATCAGTCAAAGTCATAGAACTCACTGAGAGCTTCGTTTTGACTGGTTAGGGCTCCCATAACTCTAAACGAGCCAACAGTTATGGCCGTCCGAAGAATCGATATCCACAGGGTGCAACATCCGCGGTGCAAGGTGCAACATTCGTCCAAAAAGCCAAAACAGCGTTGTGCGACGTTTAGAAGTGGGTGCATGGATTTGAAATGTAATAGTACCATGGTGCAGCACTCTCCAGGGTAGGTAAATCGAAGACCAGCCACGGTGATCCCGTTTTAACGTAAAAATTCACGTGACGGAAAAAAGAAGGCCAAAAAACTTCAGAGACCCGATTAAGGTTCGGATAGCCTTTTTTGGGTATGAAACTATCTGTTGACGGCTTACAGCCATCAAAGCCGTAGAACTCACTGAGAGCTTCGTTTTGATAGGTTATGGCTCCCTTAACTCTAAACGAGCCAACAGTTATGGCCGTCCGAAGAATCGATATCCACAGGGTGCAACATCCGCGGTGCAAGGTGCAACATTCGTCCAAAAAGCCGAAACAGTGCCGTTCGACTTTTAGAAGTGGGTGTAGGGATTTGAAGTGGAACAGTACCATGGTGTACCACTCTCCAGGGTAAGTAAATCGAAGACCAGCCACGGTGATCCCGTTTTAACGTAAAAATTCACGTGATGGAAAAAAGAAGGCCAAAAAACTTCAGAGACCCGATTGAGGTTCGGAAAGCCTTTTTTTGGTATACAACAATCCGTTGATGGCTTACAGCCGTCAAAGCTGTAGAACTCACTGAGAGCTTTGTTATGACTGGTTATGGCTCAAGTAACTCTAAACGAGCCCACAGTTATGGCCGTCCGAAGAATCGATATCCACAGGGTGCAACATCTGCGGTGCAAGGTGCAACATTCGTCCAAAAAGCCGAAACAGCGCCGTGCGACTTTTAAAAGTGGGTGAGGCATTTGAAATGGAACAGTACCATAGTGCAGCACTCTCCAGGGTAGGTAAATCGAAGACCAGCCATGGTGATCCCGTTTTAACGTAAAAATTCACGTGACGGAAAAAAGAAGGCCAAAAAACTTCAAAGACTCGATTGAGGTTCGGATAGCCTTTTGTGGGTACGAAATAATTCGTTGACGGCTTACAGCCGTCAAAGCCGTAGAACTCACTGAGAGCTTCGTTTTGACTGGTTATGGCACCCGTAAATCTAAACGAGCCAACAGTTATGGTCATCCAAAGAATCGATATCCACAGGGTGCAACATCCGCGGTGCAAGGTGCAACATTCGTCCAAAAAGCAAAAACAGCGTCGTGCGACCTTTAGAAGTGGGTGCAGGGATTTGAAATTGAACAGTACCATGGTGCAGCACTATCCAGGGTAGGTAAATCGAAGACCAGACACGGTGATCCCGTTTTAACGTAAAAATTCACGTGGCGGAAAAAAGAAGGCCAAAAAAATTCAGAGACCCGAATGAGGTTCTTATACACTTTTTTGGGTATGAAATTATCCGTTGATGGCTTACAGCGGTCAAAGCCGTAGAACTCACTGAGAGATTCGTTTTGATTGGTTATGGCTCCCGTAACTCTAAACGAGCCAACAGTTATGGCCGTCCGAAGAATCGATATCCACAGGGTGCAACATCCGCGGTGCAAGGTGCAACATTCGTCCAAAAAGCCGAAACAGCGCCGTGCGACTTTTAGAAGTGGGTGCAGGGATTTGAAATGGAACAGTACCATGGTGCAGCACTCTCCAGGGAAGGTTAATCGAAGACCAGCCACGGTGATCCCGTTTTAACGTAAAAATTCACGTGACGGAAAAAAGAAGGCCAAAAAACTTCAAAGACCCGATTGAGGTTCGGATAGCCTTTTTTGGTTATGAAACTATCCGTTGACGGCTTACAGCAGTCAAAGTCGTAGAACTCACTGAGAGCTTCGTTTTGACTGGTTAGGGCTCCCATAACTCTAAACGAGCCAACAGTTATGGCCGTCCGAAGAATCGATATCCACAGGGTGCAACATCCGCGGTGCAAGGTGCAACATTCGTCCAAAAAGCCGAAACAGCGCCGTGCGACTTTTAGAAGTGGGTGCATGGATTTGAAATGTAATAGTACCATGGTGCAGCACTCTCCAGGGTAGGTAAATCGAAGACCAGCCACGGCGATCCCGTTTTAACGTAAAAATTCACGTGACGGAAAAAAGAAGGCCAAAAAACTTCACAGACCCGATTGAGGTTCGGATAGCCTTTTTTGGGTATGAAACTATCTATTGACGGCTTACAGCCATCAAAGCCGTAGAACTCACTGAGAGCTTCGTTTTGATAGGTTATGGCTCCCTTAACTCTAAACGAGCCAACAGTTATGGCCGTCCGAAGAATCGATATCCACAGGGTGCAACATCCGCGGTGCAAGGTGCAACATTCGTCCAAAAAGCCGAAACAGTGCCGTTCGACTTTTAGAAGTGGGTGTAGGGATTTGAAGTGGAACAGTACCATGGTGTACCACTCTCCAGGGTAAGTAAATCGAAGACCAGCCACGGTGATCCCGTTTTAACGTAAAAATTCACGTGATGGAAAAAAGAAGGCCAAAAAACTTCAAAGACCCGATTGAGGTTCGGAAAGCCTTTTTTTGGTATAAAACAATCCGTTGATGGCTTACAGCCGTCAAAGCTGTAGAACTCACTGAGAGCTTTGTTATGACTGGTTATGGCTCAAGTAACTCTAAACGAGCCCACAGTTATGGCCGTCCGAAGAATCGATATCCACAGGGTGCAACATCCGCGGTGCAAGGTGCAACATTCGTCCAAAAAGCCGAAACAGCGCCGTGCGACTTTTAAAAGTGGGTGAGGAATTTGAAATGGAACAGTACCATAGTGCAGCACTCTCCAGGGTAGGTAAATCGAAGACCAGCCATGGTGATCCCGTTTTAACGTAAAAATTCACGTGACGGAAAAAAGAAGGCCAAAAAACTTCAAAGACTCGATTGAGGTTCGGATAGCCTTTTGTGGGTACGAAACAATTCGTTGACGGCTTACAGCCGTCAAAGCCGTAGAACTCACTGAGAGCTTCGTTTTGACTGGTTATGGCACCCGTAAATCTGAACGAGCCAACAGTTATGGTCATCCGAAGAATCGATATCCACAGGGTGCAACATCCGCGGTGCAAGGTGCAACATTCGTCCAAAAAGCAAAAACAGCGTCGTGCGACCTTTAGAAGTGGGTGCAGGGATTTGAAATTGAACAGTACCATGGTGCAGCACTATCCAGGGTAGGTAAATCGAAGACCAGACACGGTGATCCCGTTTTAACGTAAAAATTCACGTGGCGGAAAAAAGAAGGCCAAAAAACTTCAGAGACCCGAATGAGGTTCTTATACACTTTTTTGGGTATGAAATTATCCGTTGATGGCTTACAGCGGTCAAAGCCGTAGAACTCACTGAGAGATTCGTTTTGATTGGTTATGGCTCCCGTAACTCTAAACGAGCCAACAGTTATGGCCGTCCGAAGAATCGATATCCACAGGGTGCAACATCCGCGGTGCAAGGTGCAACATTCGTCCAAAAAGCCGAAACAGCGCCGTGCGACTTTTAGAAGTGGGTGCAGGGATTTGAAATGGAACAGTACCATGGTGCAGCACTCTCCAGGGAAGGTTAATCGAAGACCAGCCACGGTGATCCCGTTTTAACGTAAAAATTCACGTGACGGAAAAAAGAAGGCCAAAAAACTTCAAAGACCCGATTGAGGTTCGGATAGCCTTTTTTGGGTATGAAACTATCCGTTGACGGCTTACAGCAGTCAAAGTCGTAGAACTCACTGAGAGCTTCGTTTTGACTGGTTAGGGCTCCCATAACTCTGAACGAGCCAACAGTTATGGCCGTCCGAAGAATCGATATCCACAGGGTGCAACATCCGCGGTGCAAGGTGCAACATTCGTCCAAAAAGCCAAAACAGCGCCGTGCGACTTTTAGAAGTGGGTGCATGGATTTGAAATGTAATAGTACCATGGTGCAGCACTCTCCAGGGTAGGTAAATCGAAGACCAGCCACGGCGATCCCGTTTTAACGTAAAAATTCACGTGACGGAAAAAAGAAGGCCAAAAAACTTCACAGACCCGATTGAGGTTCGGATAGCCTTTTTTGGGTATGAAACTATCTATTGACGGCTTACAGCCATCAAAGCCGTAGAACTCACTGAGAGCTTCGTTTTGATAGGTTATGGCTCCCTTAATTCTAAACGAGCCAACAGTTATGGCCGTTCGAAGAATCGATATCCACAGGGTGCAACATCCGCGGTGCAAGGTGCAACATTCGTCCAAAAAGCCGAAACAGTGTCGTTCGACTTTTAGAAGTGGGTGTAGGGATTTGAAGTGGAACAGTACCATGTTGTACCACTCTCCAGGGTAAGTAAATCGAAGACCAGCCACGGTGATCCCGTTTTAACGTAAAAATTCACGTGACGGAAAAAAGAAGGCCAAAAAACTTCAGAGACCCGATTGAGGTTCGGAAAGCCTTTTTTTGGTATAAAACAATCCGTTGATGGCTTACAGCCGTCAAAGCTGTAGAACTCACTGAGAGCTTTGTTATGACTAGTTATGGCTCAAGTAACTCTAAACGAGCCCACAGTTATGGCCGTCCGAACAATCGATATCCACAGGGTGCAACATCCGCGGTGCAAGGTGCAACATTCGTCCAAAAAGCCGAAACAGCGCCGTGCGACTTTTAAAAGTGGGTGCAGGGATTTGAAATGGAACAGTACCATAGTGCAGCACTCTCCAGGGTAGGTAAATCGAAGACCAGCCATGGTGATCCCGTTTTAACGTAAAAATTCACGTGACGGAAAAAAGAAGGCCAAAAAACTTCAAAGACTCGATTGAGGTTCGGATAGCCTTTTGTGGGTACGAAACAATCCGTTGACGGCTTACAGCCGTCAAAGCCGTAGAACTCACTGAGAGCTTCGTTTTGACTGGTTATGGCACCCGTAAATCTAAACGAGCCAACAGTTATGGTCATCCGAAGAATCGATATCCACAGGGTGCAACATCCGCGGTGCAAGGTGCAACATTCGTCCAAAAAGCAAAAACAGCGTCTTGCGACCTTTAGAAGTGGGTGCAGGGATTTGAAATTGAACAGTACCATGGTGCAGCACTATCCAGGGTAGGTAAATCGAAGACCAGACACGGTGATCCCGTTTTAACTTAAAAATTCACGTGGCGGAAAAAAGAAGGCCAAAAAACTTCAGAGACCCGAATGAGGTTCTTATACACTTTTTTGGGTATGAAATTATCCGTTGACGGCTTACAGTGGTCAAAGCCGTAGAACTCACTGAGAGCTTCGTTTTGATTGGTTATGGCTCCCGTAACTCTAAACGAGCCAACAGTTATGGCCGTCCGAAGAATCGATATCCACAGGGTGCAACATCCGCGGTGCAAGGTGCAACATTCGTCCAAAAAGCCGAAACAGTGCCGTGCGACTTTTAAAAGTGGGTGCAGGGATTTGAAATGGAACAGTACCATGGTGCAGCACTCTCCAGGGAAGGTTAATCGAAGACCAGCCACGGTGATCCCGTTTTAACGTAAAAATTCACGTGACGGAAAAAAGAAGGCCAAAAAACTTCAGAGACCCGATTGAGGTTCGGATAGCCTTTTTTGGGTATGAAACTATCCGTTGACGGCTTACAGCAGTCAATGTCGTAGAACTCACTGAGAGCTTCGTTTTGACTGGTTAGGGCTCCCATAACTCTAAACGAGCCAACAGTTATGGCCGTCCGATGAATCGATATCCACAGGGTGCAACATCCGCGGTGCAAGGTGCAACATTCGTCCAAAAAGCCAAAACAGCGCCGTGCAACGTTTAGAAGTGGGTGCATGGATTTGAAATGTAATAGTACCATGGTGCAGCACTCTCTAGGATAGGTAAATCGAAGACCATCCACGGTGATCCCGTTTTAACGTAAAAATTCACGTGACGGAAAAAAGAAGGCCAAAAAACTTTAGAGACCCGATTGAGGTTCGGATAGCCTTTTTTGGGTATGAAACTATCCGTTGACGGCTTACAGCCATCAAAGCCGTAGAACTCACTGAGAGCTTCGTTTTGATAGGTTATGGCTCCCTTAACTCTAAACGAGCCAACAGTTATGGCCGTCCGAAGAATTGATATCCACAGGGTGCAACATCCGCGGTGCAAGGTGCAACATTCGTCCAAAAAGCCGAAACAGTGCCGTTCGACTTTTAGAAGTGGGTGTAGGGATTTGAAGTGGAACAGTACCATGTTGTACCACTCTCCAGGGTAAGTAAATCGAAGACCAGCCACGGTGATCCCGTTTTAACGTAAAAATTCACGTCACGGAAAAAAGAAGGCCAAAAAACTTCAGAGACCCGATTGAGGTTCGGAAAGCCTTTTTTTGGTATAAAACAATCCGTTGACGGCTTACAGCCGTCAAAGCTGTAGAACTAACTGAGAGCTTTGTTATGACTGGTTATGGCTCAAGTAACTCTAAACGAGCCCACAGTTATGGCCGTCCGAAGAATCGATATCCACAGGGTGCAACATCCGCGGTGCAAGGTGCAACATTCGTCCAAAAAGCCGAAACAGCGCCGTGCGACTTTTAAAAGTGGGTGCAGGGATTTGAAATGGAACAGTACCATAGTGCAGCACTCTCCAGGGTAGGTAAATCGAAGACCAGCCATGGTGATCCCGTTTTAACGTAAAAATTCACGTGACGGAAAAAAGAAGGCCAAAAAACTTCAAAGACTCGATTGAGGTTCGGATAGCCTTTTGTGGGTACGAAACAATCCGTTGACGGCTTACAGCCATCAAAGCCGTAGAACTCACTGAGAGCTTCGTTTTGACTGGTTATGGCACCCGTAAATCTAAACGAGCCAACAGTTATGGTCATCCGAAGAATCGATATCCACAGGGTGCAACATCCGCGGTGCAAGGTGCAACATTCGTCCAAAAAGCAAAAACAGCGTCGTGCGACCTTTAGAAGTGGGTGCAGGGATTTGAAATTGAACAGTACCATGGTGCAGCACTATCCAGGGTAGGTAAATCGAAGACCAGACACGGTGATCCCGTTTTAACGTAAAAATTCACGTGGCGGAAAAAAGAAGGCCAAAAAACTTCAGAGACCCGAATGAGGTTCTTATACACTTTTTTGGGTATGAAATTATCCGTTGACGGCTTACAGCGGTCAAAGCCGTAGAACTCACTGAGAGCTTCGTTTTGATTGGTTATGGCTCCCGTAACTCTAAACGAGCCAACAGTTATGGCCGTCCGAAGAATCGATATCCACAGGGTGCAACATCCGCGGTGCAAGGTGCAACATTCGTCCAAAAAGCCGAAACAGCGCCGTGCGACTTTTAGAAGTGGGTGCAGGGATTTGAAATGGAACAGTACCATGGTGCAGCACTCTCCAGGGAAGGTTAATCGAAGACCAGCCACGGTGATCCCGTTTTAACGTAAAAATTCACGTGACGGAAAAAAGAAGGCCAAAAAACTTCAAAGACCCGATTGAGGTTCGGATAGCCTTTTTTGGGTATGAAACTTTCCGTTGACGGCTTACAGCAGTCAAAGTCGTAGAACTCACTGAGAGCTTCGTTTTGACTGGTTAGGACTCCCATAACTCTAAACGAGCCAACAGTTATGGCAGTCCGAAGAATCGATATCCACAGGGTGCAACATCCGCGGTGCAAGGTGCAACATTCGTCCAAAAAGCCAAAACAGCGCCGTGCAACGTTTAGAAGTGGGTGCATGGATTTGAAATGTAACAGTACCATGGTGCAGCACTCTCTAGGATAGGTAAATCGAAGACCATCCACGGTGATCCCGTTTTAACGTAAAAATTCACGTGACGGAAAAAAGAAGGCCAAAAAACTTTAGAGACCCGATTGAGGTTCGGATAGCCTTTTTTGGGTATGAAACTATCCGTTGACGGCTTACAGCCATCAAAGCCGTAGAACTCACTGAGAGCTTCGTTTTGACAGGTTATGGCTCCCGTAACTCTAAACGAGCCAACAGTTATGGCCGTCCGAAGAATCGATATCCACAGAGTGCAACATCCGCGGTGCAAGGTGCAACATTCGTCCAAAAAGCCGAAACAGCGCCGTTCGACTCTTAGAAGTAGGTGAAGGGATTTGAAGTGGAATAGTACCATGGTGCACCACTCTCCAGGGTAGGTAAATCGAAGACCAGCCACGGTGATCCCGTTTTAACGTAAAAATTCACGTGACGGTAAAAAGAAGGCCAAAAAACTTCAGAGACCCGATTGAGGTTCGGATAGCCTTTTTTGGGTATGAAACTATCCGTTGACGGCTTATAGCTGTGAAAGCCGTAGAACTCACTGAGAGCTTCGTTTTGACTGGTTATGGCTCCCGTAACTCTAAACGAGCCAACAGTTATGGCCGTCCGAAGAATCGATATCCACAGGGTGCAACATCCGCGGTGCAAGGTGCAACATTCGTCCAAAAAGCCGAAACAGCGCCGTGCGACCTTTAGAAGTGGGTGCAGGGATTTGAAATGGCACAGTACAATGGTGCAGCACTCTCGAGGGTAGGTAAATCGAAGACCAGCCACGGTGATCCCGTTTTAACGTAAAAATTCACGTGACGGAAAAAAGAAGGCCAAAAAACTTCAGAGACCCGGTTGAGGTTCAGATAGCCTTTTTTGGGTATGAAACAATCCGCTGACGTCTTACAGTTATCAAAGCCGTAGAACTCACTGAGAGCTTCGTTCTGACTGGTTATGGCTCCCGTTACTCTAAACGAGCCAACATTTATGGCCATCCGAAGAATCGATATCCATAGGGTGCAACATCCGCGGTGCAAGGTGCAACATTCGTCCAAAAAGCCAAAACAGCGCCGTGCGACCTTTACAAGTGGGTGAAGGGATTTGAAGTGGAACCGTACCATGGTGCACCACTCTCTAGGGTAGGTAAATCGAAGACCAGCCACGGTGATCCCGTTTTAACGTAAAAATTCACGTGCGGTAAAAAGAAGGCCAAAAAACTTCAGAGACCCGATTGAGGTTCGGATAGCCTTTTTTGGGTATGAAACTATCCGTTGACGGCTTATAGCTGTCAAAGCCGTAGAACTCACTGAGAGCTTCGTTTTGACTGGTTATGGCTCCCGTAACTCTAAACGAGCCAACAGTTATGGCCGTCCGAAGAATCGATATCCACAGGGTGCAACATCCACGGTGCAAGGTGCAACATTCGTCCAAAAAGCCGAAACAGCGCCGTGCGACCTTTAGAAGTGGGTGCAGGGATTTGAAATGGCACAGTACAATGGTGCAGCACTCTCGAGGTTAGGTAAATCGAAGACCAGCCACGGTGATCCCGTTTTAACGTAAAAATTCACGTGACGGAAAAAAGAAGGCCAAAAACTTCAAAGACCCGATTGAGGTTCGGATAGCCTTTTTTGGGTATGAAACAATCCGTTGACGTATTACAGTTATCAAAGCCGTAGAACTCACTGAGAGCTTCGTTTTGACTGGTTATGGCTCCCGTTACTCTAGACGAGCCAACATTTATGGCCGTCCGAAGAATCGATATCCTCAGGGTGCAACATCCGCGGTGCAAGGTGCAACATTCGTCCAAAAAGCCAAAACAGCGCCGTGCGACCTTTACAAGTGGGTGCAGGGATTTGAAATGGAACAGTACCATGGTGCAGCACTCTCTAGGGGAGGTAAATCGAAGACCAGCCACGATGATCCCGTTTTAACGTAAAAATTCACGTGGCGGAAAAAAGAAGGCCAAAAAACTTCAGAGACCCGAATGAGGTTCGGATAGCCTTATTTGGGTATGAAATTATCTGTTGATGGCTTACAGCGGTCAAAGCCGTAGAACTCACTGATAGCTTCGTTTTGACTGGTTATGGCTCCCGTAACTCTAAACGAGCCAATAGTTATGGCCGTCCGAAGAATCGATATCCACAGGGTGCAACATCCGCGGTGCAAGGTGCAACATTCGTCCAAAAAGCCGAAACAGCGCCGTGCGACTTTTAGAAGTGGGTGCAGGGATTTGAAATGGAACAGTACCATGGTGCAACACTCTCCAGGGTAGGTAAATCGAAGACCAGCCACGGTGATCCCGTTTTAACGTAAAAATTCACGTGACGGAAAAAAGAAGGCCAAAAAACTTCAGATACCCGATTGAGGTTCGGATAGCCTTTTTTGGATATGAAACTATCCGTTGATGGCTTACAGCCATCAAAGCCGTAGAACTCACTAAGAGCATCGTTTTGACAGGTTATGGCTCCCGTAACTCTAAACGAGCCAACAGTTATGGCCGTCCGAAGAATCGATATCCACAGGGTGCAACATCCGCGGTGCAAGGTGCAACATTCGTCCAAAAAGCCGAAACAGCGCCGTTCGACTTTTAGAAGTGGGTTTAGGGATTTGAAGTGGAATAGTACCATGGTGTACCACTCTCCAGGGTAGGTAAATCTAAGACCAGCCACGGTGATCCCATTTTAACGTAAAAATTCACGTGACGGAAAAAAGAAGGCCAAAAAACTTCAGAGACCCGATTGAGGTTCGGATAGCCTTTTTTGGGTATGAAACAATCCGTTGACGACTTACAACTGTCAAAGCCATAGAACTCACTAAGAGCTTCGTTTTGACTGGTTATGGGTCACGTAACTCTAAACGAGCCAACAGTTATGGCCGTCCGAAGAATCGATATCCACATGGTGCAACATCCGCGGTGCAAGGTGCAACATTCGTCCAAAAAGCCGAAACAGCGCCGTTCGACTTTTAGAAGTAGGTGAAGGGATTTGAAGTGGAACAATACCATGGTGCACCACTCTCCAGGATAGGTAAATCGAAGACCAGCAACGGTGATCCCGTTTTAACGTAAAAATTCACGTGACGGTAAAAAGAAGGCCAAAAAACTTCAGAGACACGATTGAGGTTCGGATAGCCTTTTTTGGGTATGAAACTATCCGTTGACGGCTTATAGTTGTCAAAGCCGTAGAACTCACTGAGAGCTTCGTTTTGACTGGTTATGGCTCCCGTAACTCTAAACGAGCCAACAGTTATGGCCGTCCGAAAAATCGATATCCATAGGGTGCAACATCCGCGGTGCAAGGTGCAACATTCGTCCAAAAAGCCGAAACAGCGCCGTGCGACCTTTAGAAGTGGGTGCAGGGATTTGAAATGGCACAGTACAATGGTGCAGCACTCTCGAGGGTAGGTAAATCGAAGACCAGCCACGGTGATCCCGTTTTAACGTAAAAATTCACGTGACGGAAAAAAGAAGGCCAAAAAACTTCAGAGACCCGATTGAGGTTCGGATAGCCTTTTTTGGGTATCAAACAATCCGTTGACGTCTTACAGTTATCAAATCCGTAGAACTCACTTAGAGCTTCGTTTTGACTGGTTATGGCTCCCGTTACTCTAAACGAGCCAACATTTATAGCCATCCGAAGAATCGATATCCACAGGGTGCAACATCCGCGGTGCAAGGTGCAACATTCGTCCAAAAAGCCAAAACAGCGTCGTGCGACCTTTACAAGTGGGTGCAGGGATTTTAAATGGAACGGTACCATGGTGCAGCACTCTCTAGGGGAGGTAAATCGAAGACCAGCCACGGTGATCCCGTTTTAACGTAAAAATTCACGTGGCGGAAAAAAGAAGGCCAAAAAACTTCAGAGACCCGAATGAGGTTCGGATAGCCTTTTTTGGGTATGAAATTATCCGTTGACAGCTTACAGCGGACAAAGCCGTAGAACTCAATGAGAGCTTCGTTTTGACTGGTTATGGCTCCCGTAACTCTAAACGAGCCAACAGTTATGGCCGTCCGAAGAATCGATATCCACAGGGTGCAACATCCGCGGTGCAAGGTGCAACATTCGTCCAAAAAGCCGAAACAGCGCCGTGCAACTTTTAGAAGTGGGTGCAGGGATTTGAAATGGAACAGTACCATGGTGCAGCACTCTCCAGGGTAGGTAAATCGAAGACCAGCCACGGTGATCCCGTTTTAACGTAAAAATTCACGTGACGGAAAAAAGAAGGCCAAAAAACTTCAAAGACCCGATTGAGGTTCGGATAGCCTTTTTTGGGTATGAAACTATCCGTTGACGGATTACAGCCATCAAAGCCGTATAACTCACTGAGATCTTAGTTTTGACAGGTTATGGCTCCCGTAACTCTAAACGAGCCAACAGTTATGGCCGTCCGAAGAATCGATATCCACAGGGTGCAACATCCGCAGTGCAAGGTGCAACATTCGTCCAAAAAGCCGAAACAGCGCCGTTCGACTTTTAGAAGTGGGTGCAGGGATTTGAAGTGGAACAGTACCATGGTGCACCACTCTCCAGGGTAGGTAAATCGAAGACCAGCCACGGTGATCCCGTTTTAACGTAAAAATTCACGTGACGGAAAAAAGAAGGCCAAAAAACTTCACAGACCCGATTGAGGTTCGGATAGCCTTTTTTGGGTATGAAACAATCTGTTGACGGCTTACAACTGTCAAAGCCGTAGAACTCACTGAGAGCTTCGTTTTGACTGGTTATGGCTCACGTAACTCTAAACGAGCAAACAATTATGGCCGTTCGAAGAATCGATATCCATAGGGTGCAACATCCGCGGTGCAAGGTGCAACATTCGTCCAAAAAGCCGAAACAGCGCCGTTCGACTTTTAGAAGTGGGTGCAGGGATTTGAAGTGGAACAGTACCATGGTGCACCACTCACCAGGGTAGGTAAATCGAAGATCAGCCACGGTGATCCCATTTTAACGTAAAAATTCACGTGACGGTAAAAAGAAGGCCAAAAAACTTCAGAGACCCGATTAAGGTCCGGAATGCCTTTTTTGGGTATGAAACAATCCGTTTACGGCATACAGCCGTCTAAGCCGTACAACTCACTGAGAGCTTCGTTTTGAATGGTTATGGCTCATGTAACTCTAAACGAGGCAACAGTTATGGCCGTCCGAAGAATCGATATCCACAGGTGCAACATCCGTGGTGCAAGGTGCAACATTCGTCCAAAAAGCCAAAACAGCGCCGTGCGACTTTTAGAAGTGGGTGAAGGGATTTGAAATGGAACGGTACCATGGTGCACCACTCTCCAGGGTAGGTAAATCGAAGACCAGCCACGGTGATCCCGTTTTAACGTAAAAATTCACGTGATGGAAAAAAGAAGGCCAAAAAACTTCAGAGACCCGATTGAGGTTCGGATAGCCTTTTTTGGGTATGAAACTATCCGTTGACGGCTTACTGCCGTCAAAGCCGTAGAACTCACTGATAGCTTCGTTTTGACTGGTTATGGCTCCCGTAACTCTAAACGAGCCAACAATTATGGCCGTCCGAAGAATCGATATCCACAGGGTGCAACATCCGCGGTGCAAGGTGCAACATTCGTCCAAAAAGCCGAAACAGTGTCGTTTGACTTTTAGAAGTAGGTGAAGGGATTTTAAGTGGAACAGTACCATGGTGCCCCACTCTCCAGGGTAGGTTAATCGAAGACCAGCCACGGTGATCCCGTTTTAACGTAAAAATTTACGTGACGGTAAAAAGAAGGCCAAAAAACTTCATAGACCCGATTGAGGTTCGGATAGCCTTTTTTGGGTATGAAACTATCCGCTGACGGCTTACAGCTGTCAAAGCCGTAGAACTCACTGAGAGCTCCGTTTTGACTGGTTATGGCTCCCGTAACTCTAAACGAGCCAACAGTTTTGGTCGTCCGAAGAATCGATATCCACAGGGTGCAACATCCGCGGTGCAAGGTGAAACATTCGTCCAAAAAGCCGAAACAGCGCCGTGCGACCTTTAGAAGTGGGTGCAGGGATTTGAAATGGAACAGTACAATGGTGCAACACTCTCCAGGGTAGGTAAATCGAAGACCAGCCATGGTGATCCCGTTTTAACGTAAAAATTCACGTGACGGAAAAAAGAAGGCCAAAAAACTTCAGAGACCCAATTGAGGTTCGGATAGCCTTTTTTGGGTATGAAACAATCCGTTGACGGCTTACAGCTATCAAAGCCGTGGAACTCACTAAGAGCTTCGTTTTGACTGGTTATGGCTCCCGTTACTCTAAACGAGCCAACATTTATGGCCGTCCGAAGAATCGATATCCACAGGGTGCAACATCCACGGTGCAAGGTGCAACATTCGTCCAAAAAGCCGAAACAGCGTCGTGCGACTTTTAGAAGTGGGTGCAGGGATTTGAAATGGAACAGTACCATGGTGCAGCACTCTCCAGGGTAGGTAAATCGAAGACCAGCCATGGTGATCCCATTTTAATGTAAAAATTCACGTGACGGAAAAAAGAAGGCCAAAAAACTTCAGAGACCCGATTGAGGTTCAGATAGCCTTTTTGGGTACGAAACAATCCGTTGACGGCTTATAGCCGTCAATGCTGTAGAACTCACTGAGAGCTTCGTTTTGACTGGTTATGGCTCCCGTAACTCTAAACGAGCCAACAGTTATGGTCATCCGAAGAATCGATATCCACAGGGTGCAACATCCGCGGTGCAAGTTGCAACATTCGTCCAAAAAGCAAAAACAGCGCCGTGCGTCCTTTAGAAGTGGGTGCAGGGATTTGAAATGGAACAATACCATGGTGCAGCACTCTCCAGGGTAGGTAAATTGAAGACCAGCCACGGTGATCCCGTTTTAACGAAAAAATTCACGTGGCGGAAAAAAGAAGGCCAAAAAACTTCAGAGACCCGAATGAGGTTCGGATAGCCTTTTTTGGGTATGAAATTATCCGTTGACGGCTTATAGCGGTCAAAGCCGTAGAACTCACTGAGAGCTTCGTTTTGACTTGTTATGGCTCCCGTAACTCTAAACGAGCCAACAGTTATGGTCGTCCGAAGAATCGATATCCACAGGGTGCAACATCCGCGGTGCAAGGTGCAACATTCGTCCAAAAAGCCGAAACAGCGCCGTGCGACTTTTAGAAGTGGGTGCAGGGATTTGAAATGGAACAGTACCATGGTGCAGCACTCTCCAGGGTAGGTAAATCGAAGACCAGCCACGGTGATCCCGTTTTAACGTAAAAATTCACGTGACGGAAAAAAGAAGGCCAAAAAACTTTAGAGACCTGATTGAGGTTCGGATAGCGTTTTTTGGGTATGAAACTATCCGTTGACGGCTTACAGCAGTCAAAGTCGTAGAACTTACTGAGAGCTTTGTTTTGACTGGTTAGGGCTCCCATAATTCTAAACGAGCCAACAGTTATAGCAGTACGAAGAATCGATATCCCAGGGTGCAACATCCGCGGTGCAAGGTGCAACATTCATCCAAAAAGCCAAAACAGCGCCGTGCGACTTTTAGAAGTGGGTGCATGGATTTGAAATGTAACAGTACCATGGTGCAGCATTCTCCAGGGTAGGTAAATCGAAGACCAGCCACGGTGATCCCGTTTTAACGTAAAAATTCACGTGACGGAAAAAAGAAGGCCAAAATACTTCAGAGACCTGATTGAGGTTCGGATAGCCTTTTTTGGGTATGAAACTATCCGTTGACGGCTTACAGCCATCAATGCCACAGAACTCGCTGAGATCTTCATTTTGACAGGCTATGGCTCCCGTAACTCTAAACGAGCCAACAGTTATGGCCGTCCGAAGAATCGATATCCATAGGGTGCAACATCCGCGGTGCAAGGTGCAACATTCGTCCAAAAAGCCGAAATAGCGCCGTTCGACTTTTAGAAGTGGGTTTAGGGATTTAAAGTGGAACAGTACCATGGTGTACCACTCTCCAGGGTAGGTAAATCGAAGACCAGCCACGGTGATCCCGTTTTAACGTAAAAATTCACGTGACGGAAAAAAGAAGGCCAAAAAACTTCAGAGACCCGAATGAGGTTCGGATAGCCTTTTTTGGGTATGAAATTATCCGTTGACGGCTTACAGCGGTCAAAGGCGTAGAACTCACTGAGAGCTTCGTTTTGACTGGTTATGGCTCCCGTAACTCTAAACGAGCCAACAGTTATGGTCGTCCGAAGAATCGATATCCATAGGGTGCAACATCCGCGGTGCAAGGTGCAACATTCGTCCAAAAAGCCGAAACAGCACCGTGCGACTTTTAGAAGTGGGTGCAGGGATTTGAAATGGAACAGTACCATGGTGCAGCACTCTCCAGGGTAGGTAAATCGAAGACCAGCCACGGTGATCCCGTTTTAACGTAAAAATTCACGTGACGGAAAAAAGAAGGCCAAAAAACTTCAGAGACCTGATTGAGGTTCGGATAGCGTTTTTTGGGTATGAAACTATCCGTTGACGGCTTACAGCAGTCAAAGTCGTAGAACTTACTGAGAGCTTTGTTTTGACTGGTTAGGGCTCCCATAATTCTAAACGAGCCAACAGTTATAGCAGTACGAAGAATCGATATCCCAGGGTGCAACATCCGCGGTGCAAGGTGCAACATTCATCCAAAAAGCCAAAACAGCGCCGTGCGACTTTTAGAAGTGGGTGCATGGATTTGAAATGTAACATTACCATGGTGCAGCATTCTCCAGGGTAGGTAAATCGAAGACCAGCCACGGTGATCCCGTTTTAACGTAAAAATTCACGTGACGGAAAAAAGAAGGCCAAAATACTTCAGAGACCTGATTGAGGTTCGGATAGCCTTTTTTGGGTATGAAACTATCCGTTGACGGCTTACAGCCATCAATGCCACAGAACTCGCTGAGATCTTCGTTTTGACAGGCTATGGCTCCCGTAACTCTAAACGAGCCAACAGTTATGGCCGTCCGAAGAATCGATATCCATAGGGTGCAACATCCGCGGTGCAAGGTGCAGCATTCGTCCAAAAAGCCGAAATAGCGCCGTTCGACTTTTAGAAGTGGGTTTAGGGATTTAAAGTGGAACAGTACCATGGTGTACCACTCTCCAGGGTAGGTAAATCGAAGACCAGCCACGGTAATCCCGTTTTAACGTAAAAATTCACGTGACGGAAAAAAGAAGGCCAAAAAACTTCAGAGACCCGAATGAGGTTCGGATAGCCTTTTTTGGGTATGAAATTATCCGTTGACGGCTTACAGCGGTCAAAGGCGTAGAACTCACTGAGAGCTTCGTTTTGACTGGTTATGGCTCCCGTAACTCTAAACGAGCCAACAGTTATGGTCGTCCGAAGAATCGATATCCATAGGGTGCAACATCCGCGGTGCAAGGTGCAACATTCGTCCAAAAAGCCGAAACAGCACCGTGCGACTTTTAGAAGTGGGTGCAGGGATTTGAAATGGAACAGTACCATGGTGCAGCACTCTCCAGGGTATTTAAATCGAAGACCAGCCACGGTGATCCCGTTTTAACGTAAAAATTCACGTGACGGAAAAAAGAAGGCCAAAAAACTTCAGAGACCTGATTGAGGTTCGGATAGCGTTTTTGGGTATGAAACTATCCGTTGACGGCTTACAGCAGTCAAAGTCGTAGAACTTACTGAGAGCTTTGTTTTGACTGGTTAGGGCTCCCATAATTCTAAACGAGCCAACAGTTATAGCAGTACGAAGAATCGATATCCCAGGGTGCAACATCCGCGGTGCAAGGTGCAACATTCATCCAAAAAGCCAAAACAGCGCCGTGCGACTTTTAGAAGTGGGTGCATGGATTTGAAATGTAACAGTACCATGGTGCAGCATTCTCCAGGGTAGGTAAATCGAAGACCAGCCACGGTGATCCCGTTTTAACGTAAAAATTCACGTGACGGAAAAAAGAAGGCCAAAATACTTCAGAGACCTGATTGAGGTTCGGATAGCCTTTTTTGGGTATGAAACTATCCGTTGACGGCTTACAGCCATCAATGCCACAGAACTCGCTGAGATCTTCGTTTTGACAGGTTATGGCTCCCGTAACTCTAAACGAGCCAACAGTTATGGCCGTCCGAAGAATCGATATCCATAGGGTGCAACATCCGCGGTGCAAGGTGCAACATTCGTCCAAAAAGCCGAAACAGCGCCGTTCGACTTTTAGAAGTGGGTTTAGGGATTTAAAGTGGAACAGTACCATGGTGTACCACTCTCCAGGGTAGGTAAATCGAAGACCAGCCACGGTGATCCCGTTTTAAGGTAAAAATTCACGTGACGGAAAAAAGAAGGCCAAAAAACTTCAGAGACCCAATTGAGGTTCGGATAGCCTTTTTTGGGTATGAAACAATCCACTGACGGCTTACAACTGTCAAAGCCATAGAACTCACTGAGAGCTTCGTTTTGACTGGTTATGGCTCATGTAACTCTAAACGAGCAAACAGTTATGGCCGTCCGAAGAATCGATATCCACAGGGTGCAACATCCGCGGTGCAAGGTGCAACATTCGTCCAAAAAGCCGAAACAGCGTTGTTCGACTTTTAGAAGTGGGTGCAGGGATTTGAAGTGGAACAGTACCATGGTGCACCACTGTCCAGGGTAGGTAAATCGAAGACCAGCGACGGTGATCCCGTTTTAACGTAAAAATTCACGTGACGGTAAAAAGAAGGCCAAAAAACTTCAGAGACTCGATTGAGGTTCGGATAGCCTTTTATGGGTATGAAACAATCCGTTGACGGCTTACAGCGGTCAAATCCGTACACCTCACTAAGAGCTTAGTTTTGACTGGTTATGGCTCACGTAAATCTAAACGAGCCAACAGTTGTGGCCGTCCGAAGAATCAATATCCACAGGGTGCAACATCCGCGGTGCAAGGTGCAACATTCGTCCAAAAAGCCGAAACAGCGCCGTGCGACTTTTAGAAGTGGGTGCAAGGATTTGAAATGGAACAGTACCATGGTGCAGCACTCTCCAGGGTAGGTAAATCGAAGACCAGCCATGGTGATCCCATTTTAACGTAAAAATTCACGTCATGGAAAAAAGAAGGCCAAAAAACTTAAGAGACCCGATTGAGGTTCGGATAGCCTTTTTTGGGTATGAAATTATCCGTTGACGGCTTACAGCAGTCAAAGCCGTAGAACTCACTGAGAGCTTCGTTTTGACTGGTTATGGCTCCCGTAACTCTAAACGAGCCAACAGTTATGGTCGTCCGAAGAATCGATATCCATAGGGTGCAACATCCGCGGTGCAAGGTGCAACATTCGTCCAAAAATCCAAAACAGCGCCGTGCGACCTTTAGATGTGGGTGCAGGGATTTGAAATGGAACAGTACCATGGTGCAGCACTCTCCAGGGTAGGTAAATCGAAGACCAGCCACGATGATCCCGTTTTAACGTAAAAATTTACGTGACGGAAAAAAGAAGGCCAAAAAACTTCAGAGACCTGATTGAGGTTCGGATAGCGTTTTTTGGGTATGAAACTATCCGTTGACGGCTTACAGCAGTCAAAGTCGTAGAACTTACTGAGAGATTCATTTTGACTGGTTAGGGCTCCCATAATTCTAAACGAGCCAACAGTTATAGCAGTACGAAGAATCGATATCCACAGGGTGCAACATCCGCGGTGCAAGGTGCAACATTCGTCCCAAAAGCCAAAACAGCGCCGTGCGTCTTTTAGAAGTGGGCGCATGGATTTGAAATGTAACAGTACCATGGTGCAGCACTCTCCAGGGTAGGAAAATCGAAGACCAGCCACGGTGATCCCGTTTTAACGTAAAAATTCACGTGACGGAAAAAAGAAGGCCAAAATACTTCAGAGACCCGATTGAGGTTTGGATAGCCTTTTTTGGGTATGAAAATATCCGTTGACGGCTTACAGCCATCAATGCCACAGAACTCGCTGAGATCTTCGTTTTGACAGGTTATGGCTCCCGTAACTCTAAACGAGCCAACAGTTATGGCCGTCCGAAGAATCGATATCGACAGGGTGCAACATCCGCGGTGCAAGGTGCAACATTCGTCCAAAAAGCCGAAACAGCGCCGTTCGACTTTTAGAAGTGGGTTTAGGGATTTAAAGTGGAATAGTACCATGGTGTACCACTCTCCAGGGTAGGTAAATTGAAGACCAGCCACGGTGATCCCCTTTTAACGTAAAAATTCACGTGACGGAAAAAAGAAGGCCAAAAAACTTCAGAGACCCGATTGAGGTTCGGATAGCCTTTTATGGGTATGAAACAATCCGTTGATGGCTTACAACTGTCAAAGCCGTAGAACTCACTGAGAACTTCGTTTTGACTGGTTATGGCTCACGTAACTCTAAACGAGCAAACAGTTATGGCCGTCCGAAGAATCGATATCCACAGGGTGCAACATCCGCGGTGCAAGGTGCAACATTCGTCCAAAAAGCCGAAACAGCGCTGTTCGACTTTTAGAAGTGGGTGCAGGGATTTGAAGTGGAACAGTACCATGGTGCACCACTGTCCAGGGTAGGTAAATCGAAGACCAGCCACGGTGATCCCGTTTTAACGTAAAAATTCACGTGACGGTAAAAAGAAGGCCAAAAAACTTCAGAGACTTGATTGAGGTTCGGATAGCCTTTTTTGGGTATGAAACAATCCGTTGACGGCTTACAGCGGTCAAAGCCGTACAACTCACTGGGAGCTTCGTTTTGACTGGTTATGGCTCACGTAACTCTAAACGAGCAAACAGTTATGGCCGTCCGAAGAATCGATATCCACAGGGTGCAACATCCACGGTGCAAGGTGCAGCATTCGTCCAAAAAGCCGAAACAGCGCCGTGCGACTTTTAGAAGTGGGTGCAGGGATTTGAAATGGAACAGTACCATGGTGCAGCACTCTCCAGGGTAGGTAAATCGAAGACCAGCCATGGTGATCCCGTTTTAACGTAAAAATTCACGTCACGGAAAAAAGAAGGCCAAAAAACTTCAGAGACCCGATTGAGGTTCGGATAGCCTTTTTTGGGTACGAAACTATCCGTTGACGGCTTACAGCCGTCAAAGCTGTAGAACTCACTGAGAGCTTCATTTTGACTGGTTATGGCTCCCGTAACTCTAAACGAGCCAACAGTTATGGCCGTCCGAAGAATCGATATCCACAGGGTGTAACATCCGCGGTGCAAGGTGCAACATTCGTTCAAAAAGCCGAAACAGCGCCGTTCGACTTTTAGAAGTAGGAGAAGGGATTTGAAGTGGAACAGTACCATGGTGCACCACTTTCCAGGGTAGGTAAATCGAAGACCAGCCACGGTGATCCCGTTTGAACGTAAAAATTCACGTGACGGTAAAAAGAAGGCCAAAAAACTTCAGAGACCCGATTGAGGTTCGGATAGCCTTTTTTGGGTATGAAACTATCCGTTGACGGCTTACAGCTATCAAAGCCGTAGAACTCACTGAGAGCTTCGTTTTGACTGGTTATGGCTCCCGTAACTCTAAACGAGCCAACAGTTATGGCCGTCCGAAGAATCGATATCCACAGGGTGCAACATCCGCGGTGCAAGGTGCAACATTCGTCCAAAAAGCCAAAACAGCGTCGTGCGACCTTTAGATGTGGGTGCAGGGATTTGAAATGGAACAGTACCATGGTGCAGCACTCTCCAGGGTAGATAAATCGAAGACCAGCCACGGTGATCCCGTTTTAACGTAAAAATTCACGTGACGAAAAAAAGAAGGCCAAAAAACTTCAGAGACCCGATTGAGGTTCCGATAGCCTTTTTTGGGTATGAAACAATCCGTTGATGGCTTACAGCTATCAAAGTCGTAGAACTCACTGAGAGCTTCGTTTTGACTGGTTATGGCTCCCGTTACTCTAAACGAGCCAACAGTTATGGCCGTCCGAAGAATCGATATCCACAGGGTGCAACATCCGCTGTGCAAGGTGCAACATTCGTCCAAAAAGCCGAAACAGCGCCGTGCGACTTTTAGAAGTGGGTGTAGGGATTTGAAATGGAACAGTACCATGGTGCAGCACTCTCCAGGGTAGGTAAATCGAAGACCAGCCATGGTGATCCCGTTTTAACGTAAAAATTCACGTCACGGAAAAAAGAAGGCCAAAAAACTTCAGAGACCCGATTGAGGTTCGGATAGCCTTTTTTGGGTACGAAACTATCCGTTGACGGCTTACAGCCGTCAAAGCCGTAGAACTCACTGAGAGCTTCATTTTGACTGGTTATGGCTCCCGTAACTCTAAACGAGCCAACAGTTATGGCCGTCCGAAGAATCGATATCCACAGGGTGTAACATCCGCGGTGCAAGGTGCAACATTCGTTCAAAAAGCCGAAACAGCGCCGTTCGACTTTTAAAAGTAGGAGAAGGGATTTGAAGTGGAACAGTACCATGGTGCACCACTTTCCAGGGTAGGTAAATCGAAGACCAGCCACGTTGATCCCGTTTGAACGTAAAAATTCACGTGACGGTAAAAAGAAGGCCAAAAAACTTCAGAGACCCGATTGAGGTTCGGATAGCCTTTTTTGGGTATGAAACTATCCGTTGACGGCTTACAACTATCAAAGCCGTAGAACTCACTGAGAGCTTCGTTTTGACTGGTTATGGCTCCCGTAACTCTAAACGAGCCAACAGTTATGGCCGTCCGAAGAATCGATATCCACAGGGTGCAACATCCGCGGTGCAAGGTGCAACATTCGTCCAAAAAGCCAAAACAGCGCCGTGCGACCTTTAGATATGGGTGCAGGGATTTGAAATGGAATAGTACCATGGTGCAGCACTCTGCAGGGTAGGTAAATCGAAGACCAGCCACGGTGATCCCGTTTTAACGTAAAAATTCACGTGACGGAAAAAAGAAGGCCAAAAAACTTCAGAGACCCGATTGAGGTTCTGATAGCCTTTTTTGGGTATGAAACAATCCGTTGATGGCTTACAGCTATCAAAGTCGTAGAACTCACTGAGAGCTTCGTTTTGACTAGTTATGGCTCCCGTTACTCTAAACGAGCCAACAGTTATGGCCGTCCGAAGAATCGATATCCACAGGGTGCAACATCCGCGGTGCAAGGTGCAACATTCGTCCAAAAAGCCGAAACAGCGCAGTGCGACTTTTAGAAGTGGGTGTAGGGATTTGAAATGGAACAGTACCATGGTGCAGCACTCTCCAGGGTAGGTAAATCGAAGACCAGTCATGGTGATCCCGTTTTAACGTAAAAATTCACGTGACGGAAAAAAGAAGGCCAAAAAACTTCAAATACCCGATTGAGGTTCGGATAGCCTTTTTTGGGTACGAAATAATCCATTGACGGCTTACAGCCGTCAAAGCCGTAGAACTCACTGAGAGCTTCGTTTTGACTGGTTATGGCTCCCGTAACTCTAAACGAGCCAACAGTTATGGTCGTCCGAAGAATAGATATCCACAGGGTGCAACATCCGCGGTGCAAGGTGCAACATTCGTCCAAAAAGCCAAAACAGCGTCGTGCGACCTATAGAAGTGGGTGTAGGGATTTGAAATGGAACAGTACCATGGTGCAGCACTCTCTAGGGTAGGTAAATCGAAGACCAGCCACGGTGATCCCGTTTTAACGTAAAAATTCACGTGGCGGAAAAAAGAAGGCCACAAAACATCAGAGACCCGAATGAGGTTCGGATAGCCTTTTTTAGGTATGAAATTATCCGTTGACGGCTTACAGTGGTCAAAGCCGTACAACTCACTGAGAGCTTCGTTTTGACTGGTTATGGCTCACGTAACTCTAAACGAGCCAACAGTTATGGCCATCCGAAGAATCGATATCCACAGGGTGCAACATCCGTGGTGCAAGATGCAACATTCGTGCAAAAAGCCGAAACAGCGCCGTGCGACTTTTAGAAGTGGGTGCAGGGATTTGAAATGGAACAGTACCATGGTGCAGCACTCTCCAGGGTAGGTAAATCGAAGACCAGCCATGGTGATCCCGTTTTAACGTAAAAATTCACATGACGGAAAAAAGAAGGCCAAAAAACTTCAGAGACCCGATTGAGATTAGGATAGCCTTTTTTGGGTACGAAACTATCCGTTGACGGCTTACAGCTGTCAAAGCCGTAGAACTCACTGAGAGCTTCGTTTGGACTAGTTATGGCTCCCGTAACTCTAAACGAGCCAACAGTTATGGCCGTCCGAAGAATCGATATCCACAGGGTGCAACATCCGCGGTGCAAGGTGCAACATTCGTCCAAAAAGCCGAAACAGCGCCGTTCGACTTTTAGAAGTAGGAGAAGGGATTTGAAGTGGAACAGTACCATGGTGCACCACTCTCCAGGGTAGGTAAATCGAAGACTAGCCACGGTGATCCCGTTTTAACGTAAAAATTCACGTGACGGTAAAAAGAAGGCCAAAAAACATCAGAGACCCGATTGAGGTTCGGATAGACTTTTTTGGGTATGAAACTATCCGTTGATGGCTTACAGCTATCAAAGCCGTAGAACTCACTGAGAGCTTCGTTTTGACTGGTTATGGCTCCCGTAACTCTAAACGAGCCAACAGTTATGGCTGTCCGAAGAATCGATATCCACAGGGTGCAACATCCGTGGTGCAAGGTGCAACATTCGTCCAAAAAGCCGAAACAGCGCCGTCAGACGTTTAGAAGTGGGTGCAGGGATTTGAAATGGAACAGTACCATGGTGCAGCACTCTCTAGGGTAGGTAAATCGAAGACCAGCTACGGTGATCCCGTTTTAACGTAAAAATTCACGTGACGGAAAAAAGAAGGCCAAAAAACTTCAGAGACCCGATTGAGGTTCCGATAGCCTTTTTTGGGTATGAAACAATCCGTTGACGGCTTATAGCTATCAAAGTCATAGAACTCACTAAGAGCTTCGTTTTGACTGGTTATGGCTCCCGTTACTCTAAACGAGCCAACAGTTATGGCCGTCCGAAGAATCGATATCCACAGGGTGCAACATCCGTAGTGCAAGGTGCAACATTCGTCCAAAAAGCCGAAACAGCGCCGTGCGACTTTTAGAAGTGGGTGTAGGGATTTGAAATGGAACAGTACCATGGTGCAGCACTCTCCAGGGTAGGTAAATCGAAGACCAGCCATGGTGATCCCGTTTTAACGTAAAAATTAACGTGACGGAAAAAAGAAGGCCAAAAAACTTCAAAGACCCGATTGAGGTTCGGATAGCCTTTTTTGGGTAAGAAATAATCCATTGACGGCTTACAGCCGTCAAAGTCGTAGAACTCACTGAGAGCTTCGTTTTGACTGGTTATGGCTCCCGTAACTCTAAACGAGCCAACAGTTATGGTCATCCGAAGAATTGATATCCATAGGGTGCAACATCCGCGGTGCAAGGTGCAACATTCGTCCAAAAAGCCAAAACAGCGTCGTGCGACCTATAGAAGTGGGTGCAGGGATTTGAAATGGAACAGTACCATGGTGCAGCACTCTCCAGGGTAGGTAAATCGAAGACCAGCCACGGTGATCCCGTTTTAACGTAAAAATTCACGTGGCGGAAAAAACAAGGCCAAAAAACTTCAGAGACCCGAATGAGGTTCGGATAGCCTTTTTTGGGTATGAAATTATCCGTTGACGGCTTACAGCGGTCAAAGCCGTACAACTTACTGAGAGCTTCGTTTTGACTGGTTATGTCTCACGTAACTCTAAACGAGCCAACAGTTATGGCCGTCCGAAGAATTGATATCCACAGGGTGCAACATCCGCGGTGCAAGGTGCAACATTCGTCCTAAAAGCCGAAACAGCGCTGTGCGACTTTTAGAAGTGGGTGCAGGGATTTGAAATGGAACAGTACCATGGTGCAGCACTCTCCAGGGTAGGTAAATCGAAGACCAGCCATGGTGATCCCGTTTTAACGTAAAAATTCACGTGACGAAAAAAAGAAGGCCAAAAAACTTCAGAGACCCGATTGAGGTTCGGATAGCCTTTTTTGGGTACGAAACTATCCGTTGACGGCTTACAGCCATCAAAGCCATAGAACCCACTGAGAGCTTCGTTTGGACTAGTTATGGCTCCCGTAACTCTAAATGAGCCAACAGTTATGGCCGTCCGAAGAATCGATATCCATAGGGTGCAACATCCGCGGTGCAAGGTGCAACATTCATCCAAAAAGCCGAAACAGCGCCGTTCGATTTTTAGAAGTAGGTGAAGGGATTTGAAGTGGAACAGTACCATGGTGCACCACTCTCCAGGGTAGGTAAATCGAAGACCAGCCACGGTGATCCCGTTTTAACGTAAAAATTCACGTGACGGTAAAAAGAAGGCCAAAAAACTTCAGAGACCCGATTGAGGTTCGGATAGCATTTTTTGGGTATGAAACTATCCGTTGACGGCTTACAGCTGTCAAAACCGTAGAACTCACTGAGAGCTTCATTTTGACTGGTTATGGCTCACGTAACTCTAAACGAGCCAACAGTTATGGCTGTCCGAAGAATCGATATCCACAGGGTGCAACATCCGCGGTGCAAGGTGCAACATTCGTCCAAAAAGCCGAAACAGCGCCGTTCGACTTTTAGAAGTGGGTTTAGGGATTTGAAGTGGAACAGTACCATGGTGTACCACTCTCCAGGGTAGGTAAATCGAAGACCAGCCACGGTGATCCCGTTTTAACGTAAAAATTCACGTGACGGAAAAAAGAAGGCCAAAAAACTTCAGAGACCCGATTGAGGTTCGGATAGCCTTTTTTGGGTATGAAACAATCCGTTGACAGCTTACAGCTGTCAAAGCCATAGAACTCACTAAGAGCTTCGTTTTGACTGGTTATGTCTCACGTAACTCTAAACGAGCCAACAGTTATGGCCGTCCGAAGAATCGATATCCACATGGTGCAACATCCGCGGTGCAAGGTGCAACATTCGTCCAAAAAGCCGAAACAGCGCCATTTGACTTTTAGAAGTGGGTGCAGGGATTTGAAATGGAATAGTACCATGGTGCAGCACTCTCCAGGGTAGGTAAATCGAAGACCAGCCATGGTGATCTCGTTTTAACGTAAAAATACACGTGGCGGAAAAAAGAAGGCCAAAAAACTTCAGAGACCCGATTGAGGTTCGGATAGCCTTTTTTGGGTACGAAACTATCCGTTGACGGCTTACAGCCGTCAAAGCCGTAGAACTCACTGAGAGCTTCGTTTTGACTGGTTATGGCTCCCGTAACTCTAAACGAGCCAACAGTTATGGCCGTCCGAAGAATCGATTTCCACAGGGTGCAACATCCGCGGTGTAAGGTGCAACATTCGTCCAAAAAGCCGAAACAACACCGTTCGACTTTTAGAAGTAGGTGAAGGGATTTGAAGTGGAACAGTACCATGGTGCACCACTCTCCCGGGTAGGTAAATCAAAGACCAGCCACGGTGATCCCGTTTTAACGTAAAAATTCACGTGACGATAAAAAGAAGGCCAAAAAACTTCAGAGACCCGATTGAGGTTCGGATAGCCTTTTTTGGGTACGAAACTATCCGTTGATGGCTTATAGCAGTCAAAGCCATAGAACTCACTGAGAGCTTCGTTTAGACTGGTTATGGCTCCCGTAACTCTAAACGAGCCAACAGTTATGGTTGTCCGAAGAATCGATATCCACAGGGTGCAACATCCGCGGTGCAAGGTGCAACATTCGTCCAAAAAGCCGAAACAGCACCGTGCGACCTTTAGAAGTGGGTGCAGGGATTTGAAATGGAACAGTACCATGGTGCAGCACTCTCCAGGGTAGGTAAATCGAAGACCAGCCACGGTGATCCCGTTTTAACATAAAAATTCACGAGACGGAAAAAAGAAGGCGAAAAAACTTCAGAGACCCGATTGAGGTTCGGATAGCCTTTTTTGGGTATGAAACAATCCGTTGATGGCTTATAGCTATCAAAGTCGTAGAACTCACTGAGAGCTTCGTTTTGACTGGTTATGGCTCCCGTTACTCTAAACGAGCCAACAGTTATGGTCGTCCGAAGAATCAATATCCACAAGGTGCAACATCCACGGTGCAAGGTGCAACATTCGTCCAAAAAGCCGAAACAGCGCCATGGGACTTTTAGAAGTGGGTGCAGGGATTTGAAATGGAACAGTACCATGGTGCAGCACTCTCCAGGGTAGGTAAATCGAAGACCAGCCATGGTGATCCCGTTTTAACGTAAAAATTCACGTGACGGAAAAAAGAAGGCCAAAAAACCTCAAAGACCCGATTGAGGTTCGGATAGCCTTTTTTGGGTACGAAACAATCCGTTGACGGCTTACAGCCGTCAAAGCCGTAGAACTGAATGAGTGCTTCGTTTTGACTGTTTATGGATCATGTAACTCTAAACGAGCCAACAGTTATGGTCATCCGAAGAATCGATATCCACAGGGTGCAACATCCGCGTTGCAAGGTGCAACATCCGCGGTGCAAGGCGCAACATTCGTCCAAAAAGCCAAAACAGCGCCGTGCGACCTTTAGAAGTGGGTGCAAGGATTTGAAATGGAACAGTACCATGGTGCAGCACTCTCCAGGGTAGGTAAATCGAAGACCAGCCACGGTGATCCCGTTTTAACGTAAAAATTCACGTGACGGAAAAAGGAAAGCCAAAAAACTTCAGAGACCCGATTGAGGTTCGGATAGCCTTTCTGGGTATGAAACAATCTGTTTACGGCTTACAGCCATCAGAGCCGTAGAACTCACTGAGAGCTTCGTTTTGACTGGTTATAGCTCCCGTAACTCTAAACGAGCCAACAGTTATGGCCGTCCGAAGAATCGATATCCACAGGGTGCAACATCCGCGGTGCAAGGTGCAACATTCGTCCAAAAAGCCAAAACAGCGCCGTACGACCTTTAGAAGTGGGTGCAGGGATTTGAAATGGAACAGTACCATGGTGCAGCACTCTCCAGGGTAGGTAAATCGAAGACCAGCCACGGTGATCCCGTTTTAACGTAAAAATTCACGTGACGGAAAAAAGAAAGCCAAAAAATTTCATAGACCCGATTGAGGTTCGGATAGCCTTTTTGGGTATGAAACAATCCGTTTACGGCTTACAGCCATCAAAGCCGTAGAACTCACTGAGAGCTTCGTTTTGACTGGTTATGGCTCCCGTAACTCTAAACGAGCCAATAGTTATGGCCGTCCGAAGAATCGATATCCACAGGGTGCAACATCCGCGGTGCAAGGTGCAACATTCGTCCAAAAAGCCGAAATAGCGCCGTGCGACTTTTAGAAGTGGTTGCAGGGATTTGAAATGGAACAGTACCATGGTGCAGCACTCTCCAGGGTAGGTAAATCGAAGACCAGCCACGGTGATCCCGTTTTAACGTCAAAATTCACGTGACGAAAAAAAGAAGGCCAAAAAACTTCAAAGGCCCGATTGAGGTTCAGATAGCCTTTTTTGGGTATAAAACAATCCGTTGACGGCTTACAGCTGTCAAAGCCATAGAACTCACTAAGAGCTTCGTTTTACGGTGCAAGGTGCAACATTGGTCCAAAAAGCCGAAACAGCGCCGTGCGACTTTTAGAAGTGGGTGCAGGGATTTGAAATGGAACAGTACCATGGTGCAGCACTCTCCAGGGTAGGTAAATCGAAGACCAGCCACGGTGATCCCGTTTTAACGTAAAAATTCACGTGACGGAAAAAAGAAGGCCAAAAAACTTCAGAGACCCGATTGAGGTTCGGATAGCCTTTTTTGGGTATGAAACAATCCGTTGACGGCTTACAGCTGTCAAAGCCATAAAACTCACTAAGAGCTTCGTTTTGACTGGTTATGGCTCATGTAACTCTAAACGAGCCAACAGTTATGGCCGTCCGCAGAATCGATATCCACATGGTGCAACATCCGCGGTGCAAGGTGCAACATTCGTCCAAAAAGCCGAAACAGCGCCATTTGACTTTTAGAAGTGGGTGCAGGGATTTGAAATGGAATAGTACCATGGTGCAGCACTCTCCAGGGTAGGTAAATCGAAGACCAGCCATGGTGATCTCGTTTTAACGTAAAAATACACGTGGCGGAAAAAAGAAGGCCAAAAAACTTCAGAGACCCGATTGAGGTTCGGATAGCCTTTTTTGGGTACGAAACTATCCGTTGACGGCTTACAGCCGTCAAAGCCGTAGAACTCACTGAGAGCTTCGTTTTGACTGGTTATGGCTCCCGTAACTCTAAACGAGCCAACAGTTATGGCCGTCCGAAGAATCGATTTCCACAGGGTGCAACATCCGCGGTGTAAGGTGCAACATTCGTCCAAAAAGCCGAAACAACACCGTTCGACTTTTAGAAGTAGGTGAAGGGATTTGAAGTGGAATAGTACCATGGTGCACCACTCTCCCGGGTAGGTAAATCGAAGACCAGCCACGGTGATCCCGTTTTAACGTAAAAATTCACGTGACGATAAAAAGAAGGCCAAAAAACTTCAGAGACCCGATTGAGGTTCGGATAGCCTTTTTTGGGTACGAAACTCTCCGTTGATGGCTTATAGCAGTCAAAGCCATAGAACTCACTGAGAGCTTCGTTTAGACTGGTTATGGCTCCCGTAACTCTAAACGAGCCAACAGTTATGGTTGTCCGAAGGATCGATATCCACAGGGTGCAACATCCGCGGTGCAAGGTGCAACATTCGTCCAAAAAGCCGAAACAGCACCGTGCGACCTTTAGAAGTGGGTGCAGGGATTTGAAATGGAACAGTACCATGGTGCAGCACTCTCCAGGGTAGGTAAATCGAAGACCAGCCACGGTGATCCCGTTTTAACATAAAAATTCACGTGACGGAAAAAAGAAGGCGAAAAAACTTCAGAGACCCGATTGAGGTTCGGATAGCCTTTTTTGGGTATGAAACAATCCGTTGATGGCTTATAGCTATCAAAGTCGTAGAACTCACTGAGAGCTTCGTTTTGACTGGTTATGGCTCCCGTTACTCTAAACGAGCCAACAGTTATGGCCGTCCGAAGAATCAATATCCACAGGGTGCAACATCCACGGTGCAAGGTGCAACATTCGTCCAAAAAGCCGAAACAGCGCCATGCGACTTTTAGAAGTGGGTGCAGGGATTTGAAATGGAACAGTACCATGGTGCAGCACTCTCCAGGGTAGGTAAATCGAAGACCAGCCATGGTGATCCCGTTTTAACGTAAAAATTCACGTGACGGAAAAAAGAAGGCCAAAAAACCTCAAAGACCCGATTGAGGTTCGGATAGCCTTTTTTGGGTACGAAAAAATCCGTTGACGGCTTACAGCCGTCAAAGCCGTAGAACTCATTGAGTGCTTCGTTTTGACTGTTTATGGATCCTATAACTCTAAACGAGCCAACAGTTATGGTCATCCGAAGAATCGATATCCACAGGGTGCAACATCCGCGGTGCAAGGTGCAACATCCGCGGTGCAAGGCGCAACATTCGTCCAAAAAGCCAAAACAGCGCCGTGCGACCTTTAGAAGTGGGTGCAAGGATTTGAAATGGAACAGTACCATGGTGCAGCACTCTCCAGGGTAGGTAAATCGAAGACCAGCCACGGTGATCCCGTTTTAACGTAAAAATTCACGTGACGGAAAAAGGAAAGCCAAAAAACTTCAGAGACCCGATTGAGGTTCGGATAGCCTTTCTGGGTATGAAACAATCTGTTTACGGCTTACATCCATCAGAGCCGTAGAACTCACTGAGAGCTTCGTTTTGACTGGTTATAGCTCCCGTAACTCTAAACGAGCCAACAGTTATGGCCGTCCGAAGAATCGATATCCACAGGGTGCAACATCCGCGGTGCAAGGTGCAACATTCGTCCATAAAGCCAAAACAGCGCCGTGCGACCTTTAGAAGTGGGTGCAGGGATTTGAAATGGAACAGTACCATGGTGCAGCACTCTCCAGGGTAGGTAAATCGAAGACCAGCCACGGTGATCCCGTTTTAACGTAAAAATTCACGTGACGGAAAAAAGAAAGCCAAAAAATTTCATAGACCCAATTGAGGTTCGGATAGCCTTTTTGGGTATGAAACAATCCGTTTACGGCTTACAGCCATCAAAGCCGTAGAACTCACTGAGAGCTTCGTTTTGACTGGTTATGGCTCCCGTAACTCTAAACGAGCCAATAGTTATGGCCGTCCGAAGAATCGATATCCACAGGGTTCAACATCCGCGGTGCAAGGTGCAACATTCGTCCAAAAAGCCGAAATAGCGCCGTGCGACTTTTAGAAGTGGTTGCAGGGATTTGAAATGGAACAGTACCATGGTGCAGCACTCTCCAGGGTAGGTAAATCGAAGACCAGCCACGGTGATCCCGTTTTAACGTCAAAATTCACGTGACGAAAAAAAGAAGGCCAAAAAACTTCAGAGGCCCGATTGAGGTTCAGATAGCCTTTTTTGGGTATAAAACAATCCGTTGACGGCTTACTGCTGTCAAAGCCATAGAACTCACTAAGAGCTTCGTTTTACGGTGCAAGGTGCAACATTCGTCCAAAAAGCCGAAACAGCGCCGTGCGACTTTTAGAAGTGGGTGCAGGGATTTGAAATGGAACAGTACCATGGTGCAGCACTCTCCAGGGTAGGTAAATCGAAGACCAGCCACGGTGATCCCGTTTTAACGTAAAAATTCACGTGACGGAAAAAAGAAGGCCAAAAAACTTCAGAGACCCGATTGAGGTTCGAATAGCCTTTTTTGGGTATGAAACAATCCGTTGATGGCTTATAACTATCAAAGTCGTAGAACTCACTGAGAGCTTTGTTTTGACTGGTTATGGCTCCCGTTACTCTAAACGAGCCAACAGTTATGGCCGTCCGAAGAATCAATATCCACAGGGTGCAACATCCACGGTGCAAGGTGCAACATTCGTCCAAAAAGCCGAAACAGCGTCGTGCGACTTTTAGAAGTGGGTGCAGGGATTTGAAATGGAACAGTACCATGGTGCAGCACTCTCCAGGGTAGGTAAATCGAAGACCAGCCATGGTGATCCCGTTTTAACGTAAAAATTCACGTGACGGAAAAAAGAAGGCCAAAAAACCTCAAAGACCCGATTGAGGTTCGGATAGCCTTTTTTGGGTACGAAACAATCCGTTGACGGCTTACAGCCGTCAAAGCCGTAGAACTCACTGAGTCCTTCGTTTTGACTATTTATGGATCCTGTAACTCTAAACGAGCCAACAGTTATGGTCATCCGAAGATTCGATATCCACAGGGTGCAACATCCGCGGTGCAAGGTGCAACATCCACGGTGCAAGGTGCAACATTCGTCCAAAAAGCCAAAACAGCGTCGTGCGACCTTTAGAAGTGGGTGCAAGGATTTGAAATGGAACAGTACCATGGTGCAGCACTCTCCAGGGTAGGTAAATCGAAGACCAGCCACGGTGATCTCGTTTTAACGTAAAAATTCACGTGATGGAAAAAAGAAAGCCAAAAATCTTCAGAGACCCGATTGAGGTTCGGATAGCCTTTTTGGGTATGAAACAATCCGTTTACGGCTTACAGCCATCAGAGCCGTAGAACTCACTGAGAGCTTCATTTTGACTGGTTATAGCTCCCGTAACTCTAAACGAGCCAACAGTTATGGCCGTCCCAAGAATCGATATCCACAGGGTGCAACATCCGCGGTGCAAGGTGCAACATTCGTCCAAAAAGCCAAAACAGCACCGTGCGTCCTTTAGAAGTGGGTGCAGGGATTTGAAATGGAACAGTACCATGGTGAAGCACTCTCCAGGGTAGGTAAATCGAAGACCAGCCACGGTGATCCCGTTTTAACGTAAAAATTCACGTGACGGAAAAAAGAAAGCCAAAAAATTTCAGAGACCCGATTGAGGTTCGGATAGCCTTTTTGGGTATGAAACAATCCGTTTACGGCTTACAGCCATCAGAGCCGTAGAACTCACTGAGAGCTTCGTTTTGACTGGTTATGGCTCCCGTAACTCTAAACGAGCCAATAGTTATGGCTGTTCGAAGAATCGATATCCACAGGGTGCAACATCCGCGGTGCAAGGTGCAACATTCGTCCAAAAAGCCGAAACAGTGCCGTGCGACTTTTAGAAGTGGTTGCACGGATTTGAAATGGAACAGTACCATGGTGCAGCACTCTCCAGGGTATGTAAATCGAAGACCAGCCACGGTGATCCCGTTTTAACGTCAAAATTCACGTGACGAAAAAAAGAAGGCCAAAAAACTACAGAGGCCCGATTGAGGTTCAGATAGCCTTTTTTGGGTATAAAACAATCCGTTGACGGCTTACAACTGTCAAAGCCATAGAACTCACTGAGAGCTTCGTTTTACGGTGCAAGGTGCAACATTCGTCCAAAAAGCCGAAACAGCGCCGTGCAACTTTTAGAAGTGGGTGCAGGGATTTGAAATGGAACAGTACCATGGTGCAGCACTCTCCAGGGTAGGTAAATCGAAGACCAGCCATGGTGATCCCGTTTTAACGTAAAAATTCACGTGACGGAAAAAAGAAGGCCAAAAAACCTCAAAGACCCGATTGAGGTTCGGATAGCCTTTTTTGGGTACGAAACAATCCGTTGACGGCTTACAGCCGTCAAAGCCGTAGAACTCACTGAGTCCTTCGTTTTGACTATTTATGGATCCTGTAACTCTAAACGAGCCAACAGTTATGGTCATCCGAAGATTCGATATCCACAGGGTGCAACATCCGGGGTGCAAGGTGCAACATCCGCGGTGCAAGGTGCAACATTCGTCCAAAAAGCCAAAACAGCGTCGTGCGACCTTTAGAAGTGGGTGCAGGGATTTGAAATGGAACAGTACCATGGTGCATCACTCTCCAGGGTAGGTAAATCGAAGACCAGCCACGGTGATCCCGTTTTAACGTAAAAATTCACGTGACGGAAAAAAGAAAGCCAAAAAACTTCAAAGACCCGATTGAGGTTCGGATAGCCTTTTTGGGTATGAAACAATCCGTTTACGGCTTACAGCCATCAGAGCCGTAGAACTCACTGAGAGCTTCGTTTTGACTGGTTATAGCTCCCGTAACTCTAAACGAGCCAACAGTTATGGCCGTCCGAAGAATCGATATCCACAGGGTGCAACATCCGCGGTGCAAGGTGCAACATTCGTCCAAAAAGCCAAAACAGCGCCATGCGACCTTTAGAAGTGGGTGCAGGGATTTGAAATGGAACAGTACCATGGTGCAGCACTCTCCAGGGTAGGTAAATCGAAGACCAGCCACAGTGATCCCGTTTTAACGTAAAAATTCACGTGACGGAAAAAAGAAAGCCAAAAAACATCAGAGACCCGATTGAGGTTCGGATAGCCTTTTTGGGTATGAAACAATCCGTTTATGGCTTACAGCCATCAGAGCCGTAGAACTCACTAAGAGCTTCGTTTTGACTGGTTATGGCTCCCGTAACTCTAAACGAGCCAATAGTTATGGCCGTCCGAAGAATCGATATCCACAGGGTGCAACATCCGCGGTGCAAGGTGCAACATTCGTCCAAAAAGCCGAAACAGCGCCGTGCGACTTTTAGAAGTGGTTGCATGGATTTGAAATGGAACAGTACCATGGTGCAGCACTCTCTAGGGTAGGTAAATCGAAGACCAGCCACGGTGATCCCGTTTTAACGTCAAAATTCACGGGACGGAAAAAAAAGGCCAAAAAACTTCAGAGGCCCGATTGAGGTTCAGATAGCCTTTTTTGGGTATAAAACAATCCGTTGACGGCTTACAGCTGTCAAAGCCATAGAACTCACTGAGAGCTTCGTTTTGACCGGTTATGGCTCCCGTAACTCTAAACGAGCCAATAGTTATGGCCGTCCGAAGAATCGATATCCACAGGGTGTAACATCCGCGGTGCAAGGTGCAACATTCATCCAAAAAGCCGAAACAGCGCCGTTCGACTTTTATAAGTGGGTGCAGGGATTTGAAGTGGAACAGTACCATGGTGCACCACTCTCCAGGGTAGGTAAATCGAAGTCCAGCCACGGTGATCCCGTTTAAATGTAAAAATTCACCTGACGGAAAAAAGAAGGCCAAAAAACTACAGAGACCCGATTGTGGTTCGGATAGCCTTTTTTGGGTATGAAACTATCCGTTGACGGCTTACAGCGGTCAAAGCCGTAGAACTCACTGAGAGCTTCGTTTTGACTAGTTATGGCTCCCGTAACTCTGAACGAGCCAACAGTTATGGCCGTCCGAAGAATCGATATCCACAGGGTGCAATATCCGTGGTGCAAGGTGCAACATTCGTCCAAAAAGCCGAAACAGCGCCGTTTGACTTTTAGAAGTGGGTGCAGGGATTTGAAGTGGAACAGTACCTTGTTGCAGCACTCTCCAGGGTAGGTAAATCGAAGACCAACCACGGTGATCCCGTTTTAACGTAAAAATTCACGTGATGGAAAAAAGAAGGCCAAAAAACTTTAGAGACCCGACTGAGGTTCGGATAGCCTTTTTTGGGTATGAATCTATTCGTTGACGGCTTACAGCGGTCAAAGCCGTAAAACTCACTGAGAGCTTCGTTTTGACTGGTTAGGGCTCCCGTAACTCTATACGAGCCAACAGTTAAGGCCGTCCGAAGAATCGATATCCACAGGGTGCAACATCCGTGGTGCAAGGTGCAACATTCGTCCAAAAAGCCAAAACAGCGCCGTGTCACTTTTAGAAGTGGGTGCATGGATTTGAAATGGAACAGTACCATGGTGCAGCACTCTCCAGGGTAGGTAAATCGAAGACCAGCCACGGTGATCCCGTTTTAACGTAAAAATTCACGTGACGGAAAAAAGAAGGCCAAAAAACTTCAAAGAACCGATTGAGGTTCGGATAGCCTTTTTTGGGTATGAAACTATCCGTTGACAGCTTAAAGCAGTCAAAGCCGTAGAACTCACTAAGAGCTTCGTTTTGACTGGTTATGGCTCCCGTAACTCTAAACGAGCCAACAGTTATGGCCGTCCGAAGAATCGATATCCACAGGGTGCAACATCCGTGGTGCAAGGTGCAACATTCGTCCAAAAAGCCAAAACAGTGCCGTGCAACTTTTAGAAGTGCGTGCATGGATTTGAAATGGAACAGTACCATGGTGCAGCACTCTCCAGGGTAGGTAAATCGAAGACCAGCCACGGTGATCCCGTTTTAATGTAAAAATTCACGTGACGGAAAAAAGAAGGCCAAAAAACCTCAAAGACCCGATTGAGGTTCGGATAGCCTTTTTTGGGTACGAAACAATCCGTTGACGGCTTACAGCCGTCAAAGCCGTAGAACTCACTGAGTGCTTCGTTTTGACTGTTTATGGATCCTGTAACTCTAAACGAGCCAACAGTTATAGTCATCCGAAGAATCGATATCCACATGGTGCAACATCCGCGGTGCAAGGTGCAACATCCGCGGTGCAAGGTGCAACATTCGTCCAAAAAGCCAAAACAGCGTCGTGCGACCTTTAGAAGTGGGTGCAGGGATTTGAAATGGAACAGTACCATGGTGCAGCACTCTCCAGGGTAGGTAAATCGAAGACCAGCCACGGTGATCCCGTTTTAACGTAAAAATTCACGTGACGGAAAAAAGAAAGCCAAAAAACTTCAGAGACCCGACTGAGGTTCGGATAGCCTTTTTGGGTATGAAACAATCCGTTTACGGCTTACAGCCATCAGAGCCGTAGAACTCACTGAGAGCTTCGTTTTGACTGGTTATAGCTCCCGTAACTCTAAACGAGCCAACAGTTATGGCCGTCCGAAGAATCGATATCCACAGGGTGCAACATCCGCGGTGCAAGGTGCAACATTCATCCAAAAAGCCAAAACAGCGCCGTGCGACCTTTAGAAGTGGGTGCACGGATTTGAAATGGAACAGTACCATGGTGCAGCACTCTCCAGGGTAGGTAAATCGAAGACCAGCCACGGTGATCCCGTTTTAACGTAAAAATTTACGTGACGGAAAAAAGAAAGCCAAAAAACTTCAGAGACCCGATTGAGGTTCGGATAGCCTTTTTGGGTATGAAACAATCCGTTTACGGCTTACAGCCATTAGAGCCGTAGAACTCACTGAGAGCTTCGTTTTGACTGGTTATAGCTCCCGTAACTCTAAACGAGCCAACAGTTATGGCCGTTCGAAGAATCGATATCCACAGGGTGCAACATCCGCGGTGCAAGGTGCAACATTCGTCCAAAAAGCCAAAACAGCGCCGTGCGACCTTTAGAAGTGGGTGCAGGGATTTGAAATGGAACAGTACCATGGTGCAGCACTCTCCAGGGTAGGTAAATCGAAGACCAGCCACGGTGATCCCGTTTTAACGTAAAAATTCACGTGACGGAAAAAAGAAAGCCAAAAAACTTCAGAGACCCGATTGAGGTTCGGATAGCCTTTTTGCGTATGAAACAATCCGTTTACGGCTTACAGCCATAGAACTCACTGAGAGCTTCATTTTTACTGGTTATAGCTCCCGTAACTCTAAACGAGCCAACAGTTATGGCCGTCCGAAGAATCGATATCCACAGGGTGCAACATCCACGGTGCAAGGTGCAACATTCGTCCAAAAAGCCAAAACAGCGTCGTGCGACCTTTAGAAGTGGGTGCAAGGATTTGAAATGGAACAGTACCATGGTGCAGCACTCTCTAGGGTAGGTAAATCGAAGACCAGCCACGGTGATCCCGTTTTAACGTAAAAATTCACGTGACGGAAAAAAGAAAGCCAAAAAACTTCAAAGACGCGATTGAGGTTCGGATAGCCTTTTTGCGTATGAAACAATCCGTTTATGGCTTACAGCCATCAGAGCCATAGAACTCACTGAGAGCTTCATTTTGACTGGTTATAGCTCCCGTAACTCTAAACGAGCCAACAGTTATGGCCGTCCGAAGAATCGATATCCACAGGGTGCAACATCCGCGGTGCAAGGTGCAACATTCGTCCAAAAAGCCAAAACAGCGCCGTGTGACCTTTAGAAGTGAGTGCAGGGATTTAAAATGGAACAGTACCATGGTGCAGCACTCTGCAGGGTAGGTAAATCGAAGACCAGCCACGGTGATCCCGTTTTAACGTAAAAATTCACGTGATGGAAAAAAGAAAGCCAAAAAACTTCAGAGACCCGATTGAGGTTCGGATAGCCTTTTTGGGTATGAAACAATCCGTTTATGGCTTACAGCCATCAGAGCCGTAGAACTCACTAAGAGCTTCGTTTTGACTGGTTATGGCTCCCGTAACTCTAAACGAGCCAACAGTTATGGCCGTCCGAAGAATCGATATCCACAGGGTGCAACATCCGCGGTGCAAGGTGCAACATTCGTCCAAAAAGCCGAAACAGCGCCGTGCGACTTTTAGAAGTGGTTGCAGGGATTTGAAATGGAACAGTACCATGGTGCAGCACTCTCCAGGGTAGGTAAATCGAAGACCAGCCACGGTGATCCCGTTTTAACGTCAAAATTCACGTGACGGAAAAAAGAAGGCCAAAAAACTTCAGAGGCCCGATTGAGGTTCAGATATCCTTTTTTGGGTATAAAATAATCCATTGACAGCTTACAGCTGTCAAAGCCATAGAACTCACTGAGAGCTTCGCTTTGACCGGTTATGGCTCCCGTAACTCTAAACGAGCCAATAGTTATGGCCGTCCGAAGAATCGATATCCACAGGGTGTAACATCCGCGGTGCAAGGTGCAACATACATCCAAAAAGCCGAAACAGCGCCGTTCGACTTTTATAGGTGGGTGCAGGGATTTGAAGTGGAACAGTACCATGGTGCACCACTCTCCAGGGTAGGTAAATCGAAGACCAGCCACGGTGATCCCGTTTAAACGTAAAAATTCACGTGACGGAAAAAAGAAAGCCAAAAAACTACAGAGACCCGATTGTGGTTCGGGTAACTTTTTTTGGGTATGAAACTATCCGTTGACGGCTTACAGCGGTCAAAGCCGTAGAACTCAATGAGAGCTTCGTTTTGACTGCTTATGGCTCCCGTAACTCTGAACGAGCCAACATTTATGGTCGTCCGAAGAATCGATATCCACAGGGTGCAACATCCGCGGTGCAAGGTGCCACATTCGTCCAAAAAGCCGAAACAGCGCCGTTTGACTTTTAGAAGTGGGTGCAGGGATTTTAAGTGGAACAGTACCTTGTTGCAGCACTCTCCAGGGTAGGTAAATCGAAGACCAACCACGGTGATCCCGTTTTAACGTAAAAATTCACGTGACGGAAAAAAGAAGGCCAAAAAACTTTAGAGACCCGATTGAGGTTCGTATAGCCTTTTTTGGGTATGAATCTATTCGTTGACGGCTTACAGCGGTCAAAGCCGTAAAACTCACTGAGAGCTTTGTTTTGACTGGTTAGGGCTCCCATAACTCTATACGAGCCAACAGTTAAGGCCGTCCGAAGAATCGATATCTACAGGGTGCAACATCCGTGGTGCAAGGTGCAACATTCGTCCAAAAAGCCAAAACAGCGCCGTGCCACTTTTAGAAGTGGGTGCATGGATTTGAAATGGAACAGTACCATGGTGCAGCACTCTCCAGGGTAGGTAAATCGAAGACCAGCCACGGTGATCCCGTTTTAACGTAAAAATTCACGTGATGGAAAAAAGAAGGCCAAAAAACATCAGAGAACCGATTGAGGTTCGGATAGCCTTTTTTGGGTATGAAACTATCCGTTGACAGCTTAAAGCAGTCAAAGCCGTAGAACTCACTAATGTTTGTACCAAAAATGGGCACAACAGTCTTCGGGAGTTGTTTGAAGAGATAAAATGAAGATTATAAATGTAAAACAGAGATTATCTAACAAAAACTCCAACAAACAGGAATGTAAATTGCATAGACAAGCAGTTTAGAGTGGTTCGGCGTATAGCCTACGTCCACTATGAAGTTTTGATGATTTTATTGATTCTCTTTCAATGATTACAAGCGTTTTCAGCAATGAACAGCGGATTACAGTTTTGAATTCAAAATTGACAGCAAAAGTATGATGCAAATCTCAATCCGGCAGAGTCTGGACGCTTCAGAGAAAAAAGATCCTTTTTCCGTTGATTCTGGGGCTCTATTTATAGGCGTAGGAGGCTTGGATTTCGCTCAAACTCCGGGAGACTTGGCCTGACACGTGAGGGGACCCATTCGACCACTTCCAGAGAGTTCCAAGCCAATCTGTGATCGATACGAAATCATTTCGTATCGATCAAGATTACTTCCAATTAAGCTCATAATTGGTGGAGACGTTCCTTGTTATGTGTGCAACCTCCAGTTAAAATTTCATCGTGTTTGGATCAGTGGATTGAGAGATATCATCGATACGAGACGATGTTCTTCGCTAGGCTGCCTGGTTCGAATCCATCTCTCTGAGCTGGGGCCTTCGAATCGATGGTGTCACGCGCCCCTGTGAAGACGTGGAACGCATACTTCGCCTCGATCCTGCTTCTACTCCGAGTCGACCGCGTCGACTCCACATATCTCGGCGCATTCGCATCGAGGGATGACGTAACGCGCGCGCTTCGTCTCGATCCGGTCTTTGTGCCGCATTGACTGTTTCGACTCCACATATCTTGCCTTGTTTTACTTTGATGGAAGACACGTCATCCCTGGTCAGTTGACTCGTTGGATACGAACAAGTCATTAGGCATGGATACGAAGTGAGGTCCTCTGATGGATACGAAGAGCACTGGTCCAATGGATACGAAGCAAGCATCGAATGATGGATACGAAGTGGACGCTGAATGATGGATACGAAGCAGACGTTGGCTGAAGGATACGAGGTCCTTCAATTGTTGGTGTGTATGAAGTCCATCGATACGAGCTCGATGGATACGAAGGAAGTCGAGTCGAACCTGGGTACCTCGATGGATTCGGAGCTGATCGGTATGAAGCTCGATGGATTCGAACCAAGGCTTCGGCGATGGATACGAAGTTGCCCAGTGTGATGGATACGAAATCTGGGTTTTTCCCCCCAATTTGACTCGATCATAACTTGAGCGTACGAGTCCGGATTGACTTGAAATTTGAGGTGCTGATCTCTATGGCCTTTCTTGTCATGTCCTATCAATTGTAGCTCATTCTGGGCTCGGACAAAATTCAGTGATATCCATGGCGTGCTATCCTTGTTCTTTAGTCGGCTTCTTGGTGTCCTGGCCTTGCCAAAAGGCGGGATAACATTTGCCCCCCAAAGTACGTCTCGTGAAAACATGACGTGCTTTGAAAAGTTGTATGTCTTCTTTGGATAATTTTGAAAGTCGTACATCTTAGCCATTCTCTCGTATCGGTCCTCTTGTGAATCGATGCTGAAAGTCGAAAAGCCTTCTTTCGTATCGACATGGGTCGACTTGATGGATATGAAAACGATCATACGTATCGATGGTCACAAATCGCGGTGAATTCTGATTCGAATTGGTGATATCCGGTGGATACGAAATGGATGTTCGTATCGATAGATACTGATGGATACGAAAATGGCGCTCGTATGAACAGGTCTGCTCTGTTTCGAATCGATGGCTCATAATTTGGATGTTTCGAAACGATGGTGTCTGGTGAACATTTCGCCTCGATGAATGCACAGCTTGATGGATTCGAAGAGAGCGTTTGCATCGACCCATCGTATTCATGTGGCCTCCCTGTGCGCTTCGAACCGATAAAGTCTGGTGGGTTCGAAACGAGCCTTCGTTTCGATGCGCCGTCTGACTGGTTGCGACCGGTCAGATTGACTGGGAGTCGAATCGACTCGGTTCCGTCCTAGGCTTCATATAAATATCTGGGACTTCGTCATTTCTCACTTTTTTACCTTTTACTTTTACTGTTGCTCTCCATTCCCTCTTTTACTTTCGTATCGATAAACTGAGAGACAAGTGTTCGTTTTCGAGTCGAAGCAAACCTTCGTTTCTTTGTTTCAAAATCGCTGAAATCAGGTAATGAATGGATAGAGTCATGTTAATAACGTCGAATCACGAGTTTGCGCATTCATCTTTCCTGCTTTTTCGTCCAGTCTTCACGAATTTTCAGATCTGGACGAGAGAAAACGATATTGGGGAATGACTCGTGGCCATGGAGCTGAGATCCCTTGGGGAAGAAGAAGATATGGAGGAAATCACCCTATCTTCATCTCGTGTCGATCTGAAATTGGAATATTCGAATCGATCCAGTCAGCACACGTTCGTATCGGTGGGGAGATGAGAGCGGCAATTGTTGCGAAGCCATTGTTTTCAGATCGATGCGAAATTGGCGAATTCGATCGGTTCGAATTGATCTGCCTCCGATCGACACGACTCGTATCGATTCGAACCTGATTGATACGAAGCGCTCTCACCCCTGCCTGACCGATACGAATGTATCGAGTCGAACTCGATCGATACGAAGTACCTTCATTCCAGTGCGATCGACACGAACACATCTTTCATTCTGAGACGATCGATACGAATGTATCGATTCGAACACAGCCGGGTTGCGATGCATGATCTTCATGACTCGATACGAAATGAAATGCAACGATCGATTCCAACCTAAATTTGGACGGACTTAAAGAAACTTTTAATATCCAAATACTTGACTCCGACGAGCTTCTGCCTTGCACAATAGAACTTTGTCACAGAACTGCATATTTGACTGACTTTCGGAGCTCGTCGATGGAACTGCCATTTAACAGAAAAGTACAACGAACTCTTTAATCTTGAATCGATCGTTATCATCTGGATGGCGCAGTCATGACGGTCAGCGATGACGGTCATGTTTGTCTGACTTCCAGAATCTCGTCGCTTGCACATTCTCTTTAACTCTGCAGAATTTGCTCATGTCACGCACAACACTTGCACTACACGACACATTCATGCACTTTACACTGGGGAATGCACGGGCTTTTTGTCACCTAATGATGGTTTCTCGTGAGTTAGCTAGTGATGGAACCGTCAAGTTCACAGCAGCAAGAAACTCAGAACCCTACCCTTCCTAGAATTGAGATTCCGGTCATCGAGACCGAAGCTATTGGCCCAGCTCCGGACGAGTTGCCCGATGCGTCCTTCATTAACAGTCCGCCTGATTCCGTCCCATCCAATATTTCTGAAGACATGCTAGGGAGAATATGCTTAAGGCATGGTCTATCTTTGGATGAGGTATTATTGCCCGGACCGAATGATAGGCCACATAATCCCCCGGAGGGGTATACTGCTTTCAACCGGCATGCGTGCGCGGCCGGCACACTTCCTCCATTCAACGACTACATAAGAGAAGTGTTGGCTTATCTGGACATCGCTCCGTCTCAATTGCATCCAAACGGATATGCCTCACTCAACAGCTTGTTCATTGTGTTCATGGAGTACCTCCATCGCCCTCCCCGTATGACCGACATAAGATATCTGTTTAATTTCAAGAGTCGGACTGACAGCCCATCTTTTACGTTCCTGGAGTCTGTAAGGAACTGCCAAGTTGTCGCGGGGTCGTGGACTAGGCTAAGCTATTTTAAGTCGGAGTGGTTCTATGTCCGATGTCCTCCGGGGTTTGCCAGAAGATGGCTGTTCAGACGTGAGCATTGCCTTTTCTTTTTCAATTAATTGACAGGGCAATTTTCGGAGTGAAATTTAAACTTACGTCTTCTTCTCTTTTTCTCTCAGCTATCATCCAGCGGCCTGAGGGCGGCTATTATAAAGAAATAGTTCGGGTCTTCCAAGAGATTCCTAGCGAAGAAAGGAACATTGAACTGTTATTGACAGATCGGAATCTCAGAGTCCTTGGGCTGATTGGTCGGAGGCAGAGCATAAGACTCGATGGTGCATTAAAGACCATCTCCAGGAAAAAGGTCAAGCGGATGAAGCCCGTGGTTGTGATAATCGAGGAACCCGACTCCGAGAAAACTCACACTGACGAAGAACCGTTGGTCGGACCTGCTAATGCAACCCCGGAGTCCGATGCTAAGAGGAAAGGCAAAGCTGTGGCTTCGAAACAGCCCAAGTCCGGGAGGCGGAAGTCTGTGGTTTTGCAACGTCCTTTGCCAGGAGTTAAGATTACGGAGGCAGCCTCCCTGCAAGCTGAAGATCAACTGGAAGAGCCTGCTGACCCTCCAATCCCTGAAATTGAGCCGGAGCAACACGATGTTGGGTCGGGTGGACCGCGACATATCGTCGATGTTAGCGATGTTGATCCCGCCAGTGCGATTGACACTTCTGGTTGGTCCGGGGGGTTACACATTCACACACTCTTCACGGCACAACACACTTTTCCACCCGTAAACAACACATCGCAAACGGTTACTGATTCTTTGTGGTTTTCTTTTCAGGTGCGATGTCTGGGAAAGGTTCCGTGCTTGGTAGTTTGCGTAAGCGCCGTTATCACGAGCCACGCAGGAGAGAGGGCGAGAGGGATTATGACACGGGACACTCTGGTCAGGAGAAGTCTGACAGGGATAGGGGATATGTCCGCCGATCCCGATCTCGCTCTCCTCCCCCCAGGACCTCTGCACCTCCTACGGCCGCAGTTACTCGTCCTCCCGAAACTTCACGGCCTAGGCCGCCTTCTCAAGCTTTGAGGTCCGATCCTCCGCGTAGGACCGAAATAGCCACCTCTTCGGCTAATGTGCCGGTCCCGACCGAGGCGTCTAGCGAGGGAGCGCTTAAATTGGCACAGATGAGGAAGGAATTTCCTGACATCTGTTTTGATGGGTATGTCTTCCCCCCGCACCTGAAGAGAATCCCGCCAACTGCGGAAACCACTATCCACGATTATGTTGCAGACATCTTTTTTCAGTATAGGGAGTGGGGACGGGCCGCGAGGAAGGCATCTAAAGTGGCATTTGAGCGGGGCGTCACCATCGAGAAACTCGAGAAGGAGCTGGGTCGCAACGACCAAATCATAAAAGCGCCCAACTCAGAGGCTGAGTCTTCTCGTAAGTCTGAAATGGAGGCTTTAAAGAAAGTTGATGAAGTGACCGCTGCCATGGCCAGGATGAAGCAAGAACATTATACCGCCATCGAGGACATGGGTCACAGGAACACTTCTATTACTGCCGAGAGGGATGCCGCTCTCAAGGAGCTTAATGAGCTGAAGTCAAAGTTTTCAGAGATGGCTAAGGAAAAAGACGCAGCTAATGTCTCTGCGCAGGAGGCCTGTGATCAGGCGGTGACGCTTCGTAAGGAGAAGGAAGTGGCTATACAACAAGCCCGTGAGGCTGAGGCTGGGGTTGATGAGAAAGTACGGCAGGCGGAGGCCAGGATCGAGGCCGAGGTGGAGGAGCTACTCATCACTTATAATGCCAATGTGCTACGGCACCGAGACTTGACATGGCTTGACGATTACCCCACACATCTCTATAACGCCTGGAACCTACTGGTTGATGAGGAGGGATCTGGGCACCCTGATGAAGCTCTTGATGAGTTCGAGCTGGAGAACCGCATCCTTAATGATGACGAAAAGAAGGTTCTCCATGACTCCATGATTTCCCACGACAAGGTGAGGCTTGGTGCCCAGATCCAGGAAGTCGGAGAGAGCTCTGGTGTAGAACACCATGCTACGAGTTCTGAGATAGTCGTGTCATCTCAGTCTGAGCCAACTCCGATGATCTACTCCCAGCCTATCCCGGCGTATGACCCAGATCAACCGCATTTATCTCCTATTAAGGAACATCCTTCTGAAGTAGTTCAGATGACCTTGAGCCAAACCGAGGAAGGTACTTTGAACTAACTTCTAGTATGTTTGGATTGAATAACCCGCGTTGAAATGTTGCTAATGACATGTCTTTTCCTTTGATCAGTGACAGGAGTTGCACCAGCCGCGCCTCTTACCACCCAAGAATCAGGTCAAGTGCCAGGAGCCATCATCTCTGAGGCGACCTCCGTCGCGGCAATGGCACCAGTTGGAGTGACAGAGGGGAGCTCACTTTCTTTCGACGAGCAGATGATAAACGAGCTCCTTGGCCGTCAAAGCGATCCTTTTGCGGACTTGCCATTTGGCTTGGGTGGATTCACGGCTACTTCTGACACCTTGTCCCAGACTACTACGGCTCCTAGCGAGGCCAGGGCACGGCGGGAAGCGGCGATGTTGGCCGAGATAAATGCCGAGATGGCGGCCGCGGCGCACGGTGGTGAAGTAGACGACGGAGCAGCAGCACAGTGCCCTACTCCTCTTATGACTGTGTCTCTTGGGGGCACACTTACTGATACTGATGTGCCAGCCCCTCCTCCAGCTGTCGAGTCTGTTCCTCACACTCCTCCTTCGGGAAGTATCCCTATAGAGTCCAGCTCAGACGAGGATGTTGACATTATGCCTCCCCCCGAAGGGGGCTTGCCTAAGGAGAAAAGCTCCAAGCGAAAGGGTACTGGCGGCTCCAGTAGCTCCTCGAGGAAGAAGAAGCTGAGGAAGCAGAAGGATTAGACATCCTTTTCATAGGCAGTTAGGGACTTTTGTTATTTTTTCTGTCTTTTCCCTTTTGTAGGCCATGTTTAGATGCGGGTTCGGCCCTTGCTAGTAGGAACATTTTGGAAAGAACTCATGTATGAACCATTGTTTTTGAGTTAATTGGAATAAAATTTTGTTTTCTAGCTTCAGCTTGTGTTCTTTTCTATGCTTGAATATTGCAGCGTTCGGACTTCGGTCCAGTGTGTTTGCATTATCTGATTGCTTCAAGAATAGCTCATTTTACTTGTTAAGTATTGAACTTTCGGACTCGAGTTGTGATAGGGGACCGCACCGGAGCTGAGCATCGTATAGTTTCGGGCAACGAATAACATTCGCTTCTGCCCCCAGTTTCGGGGTCAAGTTGTGATGATCAGCTTGTGATGGCACCAAGCGAGGATCGAGTGGTCGAACTACGCTTGTTCTCTTATGAATCGTTCCATCCACACTCCGGGGATATGCGTCATCTCGTAAGCGGTTGTTCGTACTTTGGGAACATGGAGTTGACTGACGTTTGTATTCTGCACCGCACTCTGGGAATGCGGAGTTGAATATTTATATTCCGCTTCGCACTCTGGGAATGCGGAGTTAAATGTTTATACTCCGTCTCGCGCTCTGGGAGGATGGAGTCAAATGTTTATACTCCACTTCGCACTCTGGGAATGCGGAGTTAAGTGTTTATACTCCGCTTCGGACTCCGGGAATATGGAGTTGAATGTTTATACTCCACTTCGCACTCTGGGAATGTGGAGTTAAGTGTTTATACTCCGCTTCGCACTCCGGGAATGCGGAGTTGGGCGTTTATACTCCACTTCGCACTCTGGGAATGTGGAGTTAAGTGTTTATACTCCGCTTCGCACTCTGGGAATACGGAGTGGAATGTTTATACTCCACTTCGCACTCTGGGAATGTGGAGTTAAGTGTTTATACTCCGCTTCGCACTCTGGGAATACGGAGTTGAATGTTTATACTCCACTTCGCACTCTGGGAATGTGGAGTTAAGTGTTTATACTCCGCTTCGCACTCCGGGAATACGGAGTTGAATGTTTATACTCCACTTCGCACTCTGGGAATGTGGAGTTAAGTGTTTATACTCCGCTTCGCACTCCGGGAATACGGAGTTGAATGTTTATACTCCACTTCGCACTCTGGGAATGTGGAGTTAAGTGTTTATACTCCGCTTTGCACTCTGGGAATACGGAGTTGAATGTTTATACTCCACTTCGCACTCTGGGAATGTGGAGTTAAGTGTTTATACTCCGCTTCGCACTCCGGGAATACGGAGTTGAATGTTTATACTCCACTTCGCACTCTGGGAATGTGGAGTTAAGTGTAGGATTGTCGTGTGTCAACCCTATTAATATCGGTGTCATGGCTTGTCCCCGAGCTCGGGTTTCACCTAGTGAGTGGCCGGTCGTATCACAGCCACTCTCCATTTGAATAAGTCCCATTGCGTGATGGGATTTAGCTCTTCGTGCATCGTGATGTTGTATATCGTACATAATGAATCACAGCTCTGGCTCGAAGAAGTGGCATTTTATTGCTGAAATAAGAAAATGCGGCAAAGTCAGTTGCCTTATTACAAAATTCAAATTTCGAAATGCAGAAACAAATTGCTAAATAGAATGAAATAAATAAAGCCTGTCATATGTAGTAGCGGCGGAGACTTTCGTTGTTCCAAGCCCTCGGTAAATCGAGACCGTCAACAGTCGACAGCTTGAATGTACCATCTCCGAGCTTTCGTGTAATTACATACGGCCCTCCCCAGTTCGGTTTCATGTGTGAAGGAACTGGGTAGATTCTCTTGAGCACGAGGTCGTCGAGTTCAAAGGTTCGAGGTCGAACTCTGGTGTTGTACAATCGGGCGACCTGGCTTCGATGTGCGGCTGCTCTCAAATCAGCCTCTTCCCGTTTTTCATCCAATAGATCTAATGACTCGGCTAGGAGTATAGCGTTTGTTTTTGGATCATAATAAGTCACGCGATGAGAGAGCACTTCTGTCTCGACCGGAATAACGGCCTCTGAGCCATAAGATAGGGAAAACGGAGTGTGTCCGGTCGCGGTTTTGTGGGTCGTTCGATAGGCCCATAACGCCATAGGAAGTTCATCGACCCACTTGCCCCCAGCCTTCTCTAATCGTTTCTTCAGTATCGATTTTATAACTTTGTTGACAGCTTCAACCTGTCCATTCGCTTGGGGGTGTGCGACAGCCGAGAACTTTTTGCGGATATGAAACCGTTGACAGAAATTCTTGAATTCCGCACTCTCGAATTGGGCTCCGTTATCAGTGATGATAGTATGCGGGAGTCCAAATCGACAGATGATGTTGCGAACCACGAAATTTGTCACCTTCTTTGTCGTAATGGTTGCTAGGGCTTCGGCCTCAGCCCACTTTGTGAAGTAATCAACTGCGACGATGGCGTATTTCGCACCGCCTTTTGCTAAAGGTAAAGCGCCGATGATGTCAATGCCCCACATTGCGAATGGCCAGGGACTGACCATTTGGGTTATTTCAGTTGGCGGAGCTCTCGGAATTCGGGCATGTATCTGGCATTTATCGCACTTCCGGGCATAGTTTGCCGCATCTCGGTTCACTGTCGGCCAGTAGTACCCATATCGAAGTATCTTCTTAGCGAGAGCTTGCCCGCCGGTATGATCGCCGCACTCTCCTTCGTGCACCTCATGTAGCACTCGTTTGATTTCCTCGTGGGCGATACATCTGAGGAGAGGAACGGAATAACCTCTCCTGTACATGACTCCGTTTTGGATGACGAACCGCGAAGCTTTTCGCTGAATTTGCCTCTTCTCATTTCTAGGTTCAGGCAGCACCCCATTCTCAATGTAATTCCGATACGGAGTCATCCAAGATTCTCTACTAGGAGCGGTTTCAAATACAGAGTTCATTTCTATCCGATCGATGCTCGGAGTGGTCAAAGTTTCAACGGGGACAAGTCCCATTTGTTGCGCTTCGCCTGTGCTGGCTAACTTCGCCAGTGAATCGGCTTTCTGATTGCGTTCCCGAGGCACATAATAGATGGCATAATAATCAAACTGGTTTAGGATTTCCTGAACTCGTGCCAAGTAAGCGGCCAGTCTTCGGTCTCTTGCCTGGTATTCTCCTCGCACCTGGCATACCACTAACTGCGAATCGCAATAAATTTCTACAGCGATAATTCTCAAATCTCTGGCAAGCCTTAGGCCGGTTAGGAGGGCTTCATATTCGGCTTCATTATTAGTTGCACGAAAGTCGAATTTAAGAGCATAACATATGGATCGGCCCTCGGGAGTCTCAAGTACAACCCCAGCGCCCGAACACCGATCATTTGACGCGCCATCAGTATACAGCTTCCAGATGTATTCGGGAGATTCACTGGTTTCGGGTAGGTCTTCCGGAACGGTGAATTCGGCTATGAAATCAGCCAGGACTTGTCCTTGAATGGCCCTCCGCGGAGCGTATGCGATATCAAATTGGCTTAGCTCAATGTTCCACTTGAGTAACCTACCGGACGTCTCAGGCCGCGTAAGGACCTGTCGTAACGGCTGGTCGGTGTACACAGTAAGCGGATGAGCTTGGAAGTAAGGACGGAGCTTCCTTGAGGCAATAACCAAACAATAAGCCAGTTTCTCCAGCCTTGGATAATTTCTTTCAGCTCCTATTAGTCGCTTACTAACATAGTAGACCGGGTTTTGCACTTTGTCTTCTTCCCGGACTAGAGCAGCACTGATTGCATGTTCTGATACTGCCAGGTAGAGATATAGTTGCTCGTGGTCAACCGGTTTTGACAAGATCGGGGGTGTGGAGAGATGTTGAACTAATGATCGGAACACACCTTCACACTCCGCGGTCCATTCAAAGTTTCGTTTGCCCTTCCGAATCAGGTCGAAGAAAGGAATGCATTTGTCGGTGGACTTTGAAATGAACCTGCTCAATGCTGCGACCTTCCCGTTAAGACTCTGGACCTGCTTTATAGTTTTAGGGGTTTGCAAATTTCTAATAGCCCAGATCTTCTCAGGATTCGCCTCTATTCCTCGAGCGTTGACAATGAACCCAAGGAATTTTCCGGATGCAACGCCAAAGTGACATTTGAGTGGGTTGAGCTTCATTCCGTACTCCCGGAGGATGCTGAACATTGAATCCAAATCTCTGACGTGATCGGTGGAGAATCGGGACTTCACCAGCATGTCATCCACGTAAACCTCCATGGTCTTCCCAATCTGATCAGCGAACATTCGGTTGACTAAGCGTTGGTATGTTGCTCCAGCGTTCTTTAGACCAAACGACATGACTTTGTAACAATAGAGTCCCAGGTCGGTCACGAAGCTGGTATGTTCCTGATCAGGCAGATGCATGGGTTTCTGATTGTAGCCGGAATAAGCGTCCATGAAGGATAGTAGTTCATGTCCGGCCGTCGAATCTACGAGCTGATCGATTCGTGGAAGTGGGAAGCTATCTTTTGGACATGCCTTGTTTAGGTCAGAGTAATCAACACAGGTTCTCCACTTCCCGTTTGGTTTCCGAACTAGTACAGGGTTGGACACCCATTCTGGATACCAGGCATCTCGAATGAACCCATTCGATTGTAGTTTATCAACTTCCTCCTTAAGGGCGGCAGATCTCTCTGGATCCATACCGCGCCTTTTCTGTTTCACTGGGACATGTCGCGGATCTATATTCAGGGAGTGACTTGCAATGCTCGGCGAGATCCCGCACATGTCAGAGTGTGTCCAGGCGAAGACGTCGAGATTCGCCCGAAGAAATTCGACCAACTCCTGCTGTGTCTGCTTGCTTAGTTGGGACCCAACTTTCAGCATCTTTGAATCATCATCCTCACTGATTGGGACGTCCACAGTCAGTTCGGCTGGAGAGGCTTGACTCTCCGTTGATTCGTCTTTATCCTCGTTGTCCCTGGGGTCCAGGTCTTTCAGGAATTGGTCGTGGTGCCCGGGCTGAGGCCCAGGCGTCAATTGTCAATTATTGATAGAACGGACGCAGAGAGATTCCTCTACGCCCTTCCCCTTCTCTTTACGTTGCGCCCCGCGCAGCTCAGCAACATAACAGGCCCTTCCTGAGGCCTGATCTCCTTGAACAACCCCAATCCCATGATCAGTGGGAAATTTCAGAGTCAGACACCATGGGGCGATTGCCGCCCTGAACTCGGCTAAAGCTGGTCGACCCAGAAACGCATTGTATGGCGAATCTATTTCCAGCACAACAAATTGTAACATGCGGACCCTCCGGCGTTCTCCAACGCCTAACTCGACTGGGAGTTCAGTTATTCCGATGGGTATCGTGGCACTTCCGTTGAATCCATGGATTCTGGATAAACAGGGTTTCAAATCCTTTGTCTCCATCTTCATTAGATCGTAAGCCCGTTTGAGCAAGATGTTTACAGAGCTCCCACTGTCAACCAGGATCCTTTTCATCCAAGCAGGACCTACCTGGGCAGATATGACTAGTGGGTCGATAGTAGGGGCTTCGACTTTATCGGCGTCTCGGCTCCTGAACACGATATCATCGGACATTATCTTTTGTTGCTTTGCCGGGGTCCCATCCTCGCAATTACTATAACACTCGAAGTCCGCATGCCTGACAGAACTGGCATACGACTCCATTTCCCCCCAGCTTCTGTCTGCCGGATGGGGACCACCACTTATTGTGTTGATAACTAATCTCTCGCCCGCACGAGCGGGTTCATCCTCTCTTTCCTGATTTTGTGAACGATTTTGATTCGAGGGGCCCGCTCCACCAGGCTGCGGCGCCCGTACAAACTGATCTAGCTTCCTCTCTCTAATCAGCTTTTCGATGAGGTCCTGTAAGTGCCGACACTCATTGGTATTATGTCCATAGCTCTCATGGAACCTACAGAATTTCCCTGTCTGAATCTGTCTCTCCGATGAGGGCTTCGGAGCAGGCTTTTTATACTGTACAGTGTTGCAAGTTTGTAAGTATACGTTTTCCAATGACGTGTTTAGCGGTGTATAACTGTCAAACATCTGAGCTCTACGCCGTGGACCTCGGTTTTCGTCCCTCTTCTTATTCTGGCCATTGTTTCCTCTCTGCTGGGTTTGCTTGTTTTGTATATTCAGCTGAACTTTCCCGGAACTCTCGCCGGACTGTTTAACTGCCACATTGCTCTGTATTCCCTCAATGCTGGGCCTCGCATCGTCCTGCTTCCTAGACTATTTTGCATCCTCCTGCCACAGGAATTGAGCGGCCTTGGAGTAAAAACGGTCCAACGACGCGGGCGGTTTCCCAGCTAACCAGTTTCCGAATTCAGAATCAGGATCAATCCCCTTGGTCAGAGCCATTAAGATTGAATTATCGTTGGGATTGGTGATCTCGACGCATGCTGCGTGGAACCTCTCCAGGTAACGCCTGAGTGTCTCTCCAGGGGCTTGAGTGACGCTGGACAAGGTGTTGACGTCTTTTGGCCTAGCAACATGCATCCGGAATTGTTCCACAAACTTCTTGGCCAATTGATCGAACGAAGAAATTGATCTAGGTGGTAGGCGGGTAAACCACATTGTCGCGATTCCCCCCAGAGAGATGGGGAAACTCCGACACTTCACTGCGTCGTCGGCCCTCGCAGCGCTCATTGACCATTCATACTTCAGAATATGCTGGTTGGGGTCACTATTCCCTTCATACATCGGGAGAGTCGGCATTCTGAATCGCCTAGGGGGTTCGGCATGTAACACTTCGTCTGTGAAAGGGGTATGACTACGGGAAATCCACCAGTCATCATTAGTGAGCCCCTGACTCTCGCGGATCATTTGACGTATCATGGTTGATATATCCGAAACAGGCAGATTCGGAGCGTGATGAGCTAAGGCGTGGTCGGGTTCCATGGCGCGAGTAGGGATCGGGCGCTGTCGACGATCCGTATCTCGCCTCCTTGGCTCAACGTCTTCTGGGACATAAGGTTCAGGAGAATGTCCTCGCTGTTGATTGATCGGCTCAGATTGATTTCGGGTATCGACCCTTGTCTCTGCTACGGCGGTTGTGGCACGGTTATCCGTGGTGTACTGTGGGGTAGTACCTCCTCGTGTTGAGGGACCGGTTTGGAAACTTGTCGACGGTCCTACCCTCAGTTGCCCAATAGTTAAGGCGGGTTGATATTCAGCAGCTTGAGCGCAACTCCACTCTAGTCGAGGACGGGTAGTTTGGCGGTGGTAATCAGATGAAGCTGAGCTTTCGGTAGACGCTCTGGAGACATCATCTCGCCTGGACCTTCTGTGCCCCCGGCGGTTTAGCTGGTTGGTCAGCTCGATATTGGCGCGTAACTATTCTGCCAACTGCTGACGGCTTTGGGTCAGCTCCTGGAGCAATACCTGAAACTCCTGTCGGGTGACCAGCCCCGTTGAGTCTGAATGAGTGGCATTGTCTTGATTGGAAGAAGGCGGCTGTGTGGGATTTTGCCTGTCTCTGCCTTCTTGCTCTGCAGCGGTGGCGCCAGTTCTTGTGCTGACCATTGGCGGTGGTGGAGTCCTTTCCTAGATTTTGAGCAAATCTGAATAGAATGGAAGGATTCCGGACTGGATATCTGGATCTTCCTCTTGGATTTGTGCAATCCGGTATCGACGGCAGATCCAACGAGCAGGAGAAAAAGCTGATTTTCTCAGTGAAAGCACCAAAGTGTTTGTACCAAAAATGGGCACAACACTCTTCGGGAGTTGTTTGAAGAGATAAAATGAAGATTATAAATGTAAAACAGAGATTATCTAACAAAAACTCCAACAAACAGGAATGTAAATTGCATAGACAAGCAGTTTAGAGTGGTTCGGCATATAGCCTACGTCCACTATGAAGTTTTGATGATTTTATTGATTCTCTTTCAATGATTACAAGCGTTTTCAGCAATGAACAGCGGATTACAGTTTTGAATTCGAAATTGACAGCAAAAGTATGATGCAAATCTCAATCCGGCAGAGTCTGGACGCTTCAGAGAAAAAAGATCCTTTTTCCGTTGATTTTGGGGCTCTATTTATAGGCGTAGGAGGCTTGGATTTCGCTCAAACTCCGGGAGAATTGGCCTGACACGTGAGGGGACCCATTCGACCACTTCCAGAGAGTTCCAAGCCAATCTGTGATCGATACGAAATCATTTCGTATCGATCAAGATTACTTCCAATTGAGCTCAAAATTGGTGGAGACGTTCCTTGTTATGTGTGCAACCTCCAGTTAAAATTTCATCGTGTTTGGATCAGTGGATTGAGAGATATCATCGATACGAGACGATGTTCTTCGCTAGGCTGCCTGGTTCGAATCCATCTCTCTGAGCTGGGGGCTTCGAATCGATGGTGTCACGCGCCCCTGTGAAGACGTGGAACGCATACTTCGCCTCGATCCTGCTTCTACTCCGAGTCGACCGCGTCGACTTCACATATCTCGGCGCATTCGCATCGAGGGATGACGTAACGTGCGCGCTTCGTCTCGATCCGGTCTTTGTGCCGCATTGACTGTTTCGACTCCACATATCTTGCCTTGTTTTACTTTGATGGAAGACACGTCATCCCTGGTCAGTTGACTCGTTAGATACGAACAAGTCATTAGGCATGGATACGAAGTGAGGTCCTCTGATGGATACGAAGAGCACTGGTCCAATGGATACGAAGCAAGCATCGAATGATGGATACGAAGTGGACGCTGAATGATGGATACGAAGCAGACGTTGGCTGAAGGATACGAGGTCCTTCAATTGTTAGTGTGTATGAAGTCCATCGATACGAGCTCGATGGATACGAAGGAAGTCGAGTCGAACCTGGGTACCTCGATGGATTCGGAGCTGATCGGTATGAAGCTCGATGGATTCGAACCAAGGCTTCGGCGATGATTACGAAGTTGCCCAGTGTGATGGATACGAAATCTGGGTTTTTCCCCCCAATTTGACTCGATCATAACTTGAGCGTACGAGTCCGGATTGACTTGAAATTTGAGGTGCTGATCTCTATGGCCTTTCTTGTCATGTCCTATCAATTGTAGCTCATTCTGGGCTCGGACAAAATTCAGTGATATCCATGGCGTGCTATCCTTGTTCTTTAGTCGGCTTCTTGGTGTCCTGGCCTTGCCAAAAGGCGGGATAACAACTAAGAGCTTCGTTTTGACTGGTTATGGCTCCCGTAACTCTAAACGAGCCAACAGTTATGGCCGTCCGAAGAATCGATATCCACAGGGTGCAACATCTGTGGTGCAAGGTGCAACATTCGTCCAAAAAGCCAAAACAGCGCCGTGCAACTTTTAGAAGTGCGTGCATGGATTTGAAATGGAACAGTACCATGGTGCAGCACTCTCCAGGGTAGGTAAATCGAAGACCAGCCACGGTGATCCCGTTTTAACGTAAAAATTCTCGTGACGGAAAAAAGAAGGCCAAAAAACTTCAGAGACCCGATTGAGGTTCGGATAGCCTTTTTTGGGTATGAAACTATCCATTGACGGCTTACAGCAGTCTAAGCCGTAGAACTCACTGAGAGCTTCGTTTTGATTGGTTATGGCTCCCATAACTCTAAACGAGCCAACAGTTATGGCCGTCCGAAGAATCGATATCCACAGGGTGCAATATCCGCGGTGCAAGGTGCAACATTCGTCCAAAAACCCGAAACAGCGCCGTTCGACTTTTAGAAGTAGGTGCAGGGATTTGAAGTGGAACAGTACCATGGTGCACCACTCTCCAGGGTAGGTAAATCGAAGACCAGCCATGGTGATCCCGTTTTAACGTAAAAATTCACGTGACGGAAAAAAGAAGGCCAAAAAACTACAGAGACGCGATTGTGGTTCGGATAGCCTTTTTGGGGTATGAAACTATCCATTGACGGCTTACAGCGGTCAAAGCCGTAGAACTCACTGAGAGCTTGGTTTTTACTGGTTATGGCTCCTGTAACTCTAAACGAGCCAACAGTTATGGCCGTCCGAAGAATCGATATCCACAGGGTGCAACATCCGCGGTGCAAGGTGCAACATTCGTCCAAAAAGCCAAAACAGCGTTGTTTGTACCAAAATTGGGCACAACACTCTTCGGAAGTTTTTGAAGAGATAAAAGTGAAGAACAAAAATTAAAACTGTGGATTATCTAACAAAAACTCCAAATAACAGAAAATAAATTGCAAAGACAAGCGATTTAGAGTGGTTCGGCGTTTCGCCTACGTCCACTATGAAGTTTGATGATTTTATTGCACGATTACTTGAAGATTACAGTAGTTGATAATGTAATACGACTGAATTCAAATGCTAAGTGTTAATCTAAAGCAGCGACGGTGTTCTGGAGTAAATCTGGCAGAATCTGGACGCTCTTCAGTACTTAGAATACTCCGACCCCTTTTCTGAATGACCAGGGGGTCTATTTATAGGTGTTGGAGGCTGGGATTTCGCCTAAAATGTGGGGAGACCAGTTCTGGTACGCCAGGGGGCCCACATGGCCGAAATCTGGAGATCCGGGCCCGCTTTGGGATCGATTCGACCCTTGGTTCGAATCGATCAAGAAATCGTCCAATCGAGTTGAAATTTGGTGTGTACATCCTTCATCATGTATTTGAGCTTCTGTGAAAATTTCATGGGATTTGGACTTGTAGAACTCGAGTTATGATCGATTCAAGTTGGTGTTTTTCGTATTCTGGAGTCGTTCGAATCGATGTGCTCTAATCGATTCGTTCGAATCGATCTTCCTGTTGGTGAAGATGGTGACGTGGTGCGCTTTCTTCGAATCGATCCGGTTTCCATTCCTGATTGACTGGGTCGAATCCATGGCTTGGATTCGAAGATGGTGGGTTCGAGGGCAAGCTGTGTCTCATCGATTCGAAGTGAGGTCATGTACCAATCGATTCGAAGTGAAGCTGTGTCTCTTCGATTCGAAGGTAAGCGTCTACGATGGATTCGAAGCAGACGAAAGGGGATGGATTCGAAGGTAAGCGTAAACGATGGATTCGAAGCAGACGAAAGGGGATGGATTCGAAGACGATCGAGTCGACCTTAACCGATTCGAATACAAGGTTGTTTCTTCCATTTTCCATCGGCGATATCTTGAGCGTACGAACTCGGATTGACTTGAAACTTGGATCGTTGGTTCCCACGGCTTTGCTTGACGTGCCTTATCAATTGTAGCCCGATCCGGACCTGAACAAATTTCATCGATATCCGTAGCGATCCTTACGTGTAACCGACTTCCGAGACGATATGTCACCGTTTTCTAGTTAAGTCCTTGGTATTACGGCCTTGCCAAAAGGCGGGATAACATTTGCCCCCCAAAGTACGTCTTGTGTAAACATGACGTGCTTTGAAAAGTTGTAGTCTCTCACTGGACAGCTATGACATGTTTTACCGAAAGTTACATTCTGCATTGCTGTAATCGACCGTCGTACAGTAGTAACTGGCTGTCAGTTTTTTGAGTCATGACGAGACGAACATTCGATCCCTGTAAATGATAAAGATCAAACATTAGTCAGAAATACGTGCATACGTGTATTATCTTGGCTTTGATTAACGTTGCGTGATCGCAAGTCGTTGTCAGTTCGGTTTACTATCGAAATCTGCGTCGGTCCTCTCCTGGACCGATTTGAGATTTGAGTTAAAACACTGCTTTTATCATTGTCTATGATCACCCTCTCGTACTGATCCTCTCCTGAATCGGTGTAAGAGTAGACAAGCAATTTTTTACATTGGAACGGTTCGTCCATTTGACCAGTGGTATTTGACGGATGCGAAGCTATGTTTTTTGATCCACTTCAAGTTGAGGGTTTCAAAGTGGGCACTTCGAATCGATGATTCTCCGAATCGATATTGCGTGGATTTGAATTTTTCTGAGTTGGTGGATTTGCCATTGAGGGATTCGAACTTGGTTGTTCGAATCGATGGAGTCGAACGTTCTCCCTGGCTCTTCTGACGTTGCGCCTCGAATCGATGAAGCTTCGCTTTGATATTGTATGGATGGATTCGGCGGGATGGATTCGAAGTAGATTTGTAACCTGCGTACCCCTGAGTTCGAATCGATAGAGGCTTCTTAGTGATCGACTCGAAGATACTCGTTCGAATCGATAGACTGAAGCCATTTTTTCCGGTTGCATCTGACCGGGATGCGAAACGTCTCGCAATCCCCTATATATATCGAGATCTCTTTTCACTTTCATTTTTTACTTTCTTACTGTTGCGAGAGCCCTTTCTTCGAATCGATCTTTCAAGGTTCTGCGCTTTGCACGAGTTGATCAAACTCCTTCAAGTTTTCATCTGTAATCGAATTCAACCAGGTAACCAAGGGATCGATTCGAACAATGAAAGATAAAACTGGAAACGTCATCACTAATCTCGACACCTCTCGAAAATTATGAGGAACTGTGCAGTCGAGAGTGGGTCGACTCGATGAATCTGAGGAACGAGTTCGTTCGCGTCGAATCGATCTTGAGTGCTAAAATGGAGGAGCGTCGTTACTTCGACTCGATCAATTCGACGCCCAGCTGATGTCATCCTGATCGATTCGAAGGAATCAACTGCTGATCGATTCGAAGCTACGCGGAGCTTATGGATTCGAAGCGCTCTTTCTTCTTAAGGCGTTTACCGAGTCGACCTTAATGGAGCCAAGGCGTATGGATTCGAACAGCATCGATTCGACTTATGTCGATTCGAATCGATCGATTCGAACGTCCTAACACTTGTTCTTCTGATTTGCTCCAACATCTGAGCTGCGACTAATCTCAAGTTGAACTTTGACGAACATAATGAACTCTTAGCATACTTGACTCCGACGAGCTTCGGCCTTACATAGTCGAACTTGACCGAAAGATTTGACCTCCTTTTTGAGGCTCGTTGATGGAACTGTGACTTAACCAACAATATAACTGACTTGTACACGAGGTTGGTTCGTAGTGTTCGGATGTTGTGGAAGTGACGGTCAGCGATGACGGTCATTTTCATTCTCAAATTCCCAAGATATGTTGTACGAACATCTTGTTTTATTCTGTTAAATTTGCTCAAGTGATGCATATCATTTGTACTGCACGACACGTTCACACACACACTATACTGGGGCATGTACGGGCTGGTTATGAACTTAACGTTGCTTTCTGATGAGTTAGCTAATTATGGAATCTTCGAGCTCCCAACAACAAGAGGTGCAGAGCTCGACTCCTCCTGTGCTTGAGATTCCTGACATCCCTGCCGACGTAATCGATCCGGCTCCAGATGAATTGCCGGAGGCGATATTTATCGAGGACCCTGTTGATTCGGTTCAGTCCAACATATCTGAATCCTTGTTGGGACGAATATGCTTAAAGCATAACATATCTTTGGGTGACGTATTATTGCCCAGCGCTACCGATAGACCGCACAATCCACCTGAAGGATATACAGCATTCTACCGTCATGCTTGTGCGGCTGGAACTCTTCCTCCCTTCAATCAATATATCCGAAGGATGTTATCATATTTAGGGATCGCTCCTTCACAACTTCATCCCAACGGGCACGCGCTGCTGAATAGTGTCTTCATAATATTCATGGACTGTCTTTTTCGCCCGCCTAGGCCCTTCGAGATCAGACACATATTTAACTTCAAGAGCAGGGGTGATAGCCCGTCGTTTACATTCCTGGAGGCAGTTAGAAATTGCCAAGTTGTAGTTGGAGCTTGGACGCGCCTGAGCTATTTCAAAAACGAATGGTTCTACGTTCGATGCCCTCCGGGTTTCGCTAGGCGATGGTTGTCTAGACGTGAGCGCCTTAACCTGTTTCTTTGACCAATATCCCTTCGGTATAAAAATTGACATTTCATTCCTTTTACAGCTATTATCTCTAGGCCCGATGGAGGGCGTTTCAAGGGCACTGTCCGGAGTCTTCAAGAAGTCCCAAGCGAGCTGAGGCATATTGACTCGGTGCTGAACGACTACAACTTAAGAGTTCTGGGTTTGATTGACATTAATCAAAGCATAGTTGTTGAGGGATTTTCAAAGTCCGTCTCCGAGAAGGAAAATAAGAAGAAACCCAAGAAGAGAAAAGCGAAGAGGTCACTCGGGATCAGAATAATCGAGGCGAGTGACGAAGAAAGAACTCAGACGGATTCAGAGCCGATGGCTGACCTTTCGGGAAACTTGGAGGAATCGTGAGAAAAACGGAAAGGCAAGGCCGCCGTTTCCAAAAAACTTAAGTCAAAAGGGGGAAAATCTGTAGATGTGTTTCTTCCCGCTTCCGGAGTTATGATTTCTGAGGCCGCCCCTTCTCATTCGAGAGATTCTCTCAAAGGGCTTGACGATATTCCTATCCCAGATTATATATCAATCTCTCATAATCCTGGGTTGGAGGAATTACAAGATGTCTTAAATATGAACGAGCCCTTTCCTTTAAGTGCGGTCAACACTTCCGGTCGGTTTGGGGGTTTACACATTTACACACACTTTCACGGCACTTCATGATTTCTGCATAGTAAACATTGCTTTATGGGATTTTAATCCGTAATTCTTTCTTATCGCAGGTGAGATGTCAGGACGCGGCTCCACTCTAGATAAGCTTCGGAACGTGCGTCAATCTTCTCCATTCTATGATTCCCGTAGGAGAGAGACAGATAGGGACCATGGGCGAGGCTACTCGAGTCAGGAACGTTATGATAGAGACAGAGACTACTCGCGTAACCGTTCTGGTTATGATTACTCTGATAGAGACCGGGGGTATCAGCACCGACCCCGATCTCGTTCTCCTCCGCCTCCTAGGGCCCCAGTAGACCTCCCAGGGCCATCTCATCAGCAACAATTGCCTTCCCAATCTTCTCGGCCTGACGCTCAACGGCCTAGAGTGGAACCAACGGTAGCTGCTATAATTGAACAAGCTCCGGCTGAGTTGACAAGCGAGGGAGCTGCTAAACTTGCCCAAATGAAAAACGACTATCCGGAAATTTGCATGGATGGCTACATCTTCCCTCCTAACTTTAAAAGAATCCCTCCGGAAGCTGAGACCACTGCTCATAATTACATTCACGACTTCTATGCTCAGTACAAGGAGTGGTATAAGGCAGCCGTGAAGGCTTCTAGAGTAGCTTTCGACAGGGCGAAGATTATTGTTGAACGCGATGCTGAAATTGCTAAACAGAAACGCATCATTGAAGTTCTTCAATCTGAAATGGAGACGTCCCGGAGCTCTGAACTTCAAGCTCTCCAGAAACACGAGGACGCCGTGGCCAAAATGGCTAGGATGCAACAGGAACATTGTGCCACGGTAGAAGAGATGGGCCACCGCAACACCACCGTTGCAGCTGAGCGAGACTTAGCCGTTAAAGAGCTGAACGAGCTCAAGGCCAAATTCGTTGAAATGGTGAAGGAGAAGGATGACGCAAACGCCACCGCACAAGAGGCTTGCAACCAAGCGGTATCTCTTAGGGCCGAACTTGATGCGGCGTCGGTCAAGTCTAAGTCTGCGGAAGCAGAAATCCAGGAAAAGATTTTGGAGGAGAGGTCCAGGCTGGATGCTGAGTTCGACGATCTCCTTGTCACGTACAACGCTAATGTGCTGGAGCATAGAAATTTAGCGTGGCTGGGAGATGACTCCATGATTTTGTACAATGCCTGGACCCGGTTGGTGAATGAGAAGAAGGCAGTGCATCCAGATGAAACATTTGACGACTTTGAGCTGGAGATGCGTTTGCTCACTGATGATGAGAGGAAGACTCTTCATGAGGTGGTGATCTCCATGGCGAAGGAAAAGCTTGGCGTTCAATCTCTAGAGACAGGCGAAGGTTCGGGGACCGCGCATCACGAGGCAAGTGTCGGAGCTGTACTCCCAACATTGCCCGAAACCACTGGTGCGGTAGACCCCCAATCTGTTCCTGCATATAATCCTGACCAGCCGTTATTATCTTCTGCCGATGATTCCACCCATGTTTCGGTCCAGACCAAGGAAGGTATTTGAACGCTTCTCGTAGTTTAGTCGTGAAAAACCTTAAGCAACACATTTGGCTAACAATCTTCGTTTTGTCGTATTTCAGTGACCGAAGCTATAGTTTCTGCGCCCCTTGCCTTATCAGTTTCTCAGCAAACACAAGGGGTAGTTTTTTCTGAAGCCATCACGACTTCTACTATGATTGGCGAGGAGGGAGATGCTAATATGTTTTCTTTCAGCGCTCAGATGATTGAGGAGCTTCTCAATGAACCCATCGATCCCTTTGCCAACCCGTCCGATGTTGTGAATGAGGCTGCTCCGGCCGCTAGTTTATCTATGCCAGCCATTGGCACATCTGATGCGGCCCAAGCATCTCGTGAGGACGACGTTTTAGCTGAGATTGCTGCCGAGATGACAGCAAGGAATGTTGGTTCTAGTCCGCCCGGGCCTGCCCCGTTAATGGTGATTTCGCCGGGTGGTACTGTGTTGATCGAGACCGCTCCTGTCCCTCCTCCTGCTACTACTCCTATGCCCCCGGCTCGTCCTCCTAGAAGAACTTCCGTCGCCTCCAGCTCTGAGGAGGATGTCGACATCATATCGCTGCCGGAGGGCAAGCCTGAGAAGAGCAAGCGATTGAGGAAGAAGTCGGGCAGCGGATCAGGTGGAGCTACTCCAAAGAAGAAGATAAGGAAGAAGAAAGAATGAACTTCTTTCCCTAAATCTTTGTCGCGTAGGGTAGCATTTTTGTCGATTTTTCTATAGCCGTGTATAGATGTGGATTCGGCTCCCACTAGCAGAATTTTTCATAAACACTTTGTAATCAGATTCTTTTTGTTGATAATGGAAATGAAAATCTATTCTCTTTCTGTTCTTCAACTTGTTATGTGTTATGGTTCTGCCCCATGTACTGGGGAGAAGTGTGGAGTTGACGTATGTTTATACCCTGCTTTGTGTACTGGAAGCACGGAGTTAATTAATGTTTACACTCCAGTTCGCGTCCTCGGAAGCTGGAGTTCGTTAATGTTTATACTCCAGTTCGCGTTCTCGGAAGCTGGAGTTCGTTAATGTTTATACTCCAGTTCGCGCTCTCGGAAGCTGGATTTCGTTAATGTTTATACTCCAGTTCGCGCTCTCGGAAGCTGGAGTTCGTTAATGTTTATACTCCAGTTCGCGCTCTCGGAAGCTGGAGTTTTTAGGAGAATGTTTATACTCCGCCTCGCACTCTGGGAGTACGGAGTTAGATGAATGTTTATACTCCGTCTCGCACTCTGGGAGTACGGAGTTAGAAGAATGTTTATACTCCGCCTCGCACTCTGGGAGCACGGAGTTAAGTAAAAAGCTTGTACCCAGCTCGCGCTCTCGGAGTACTCTGGGGTTTAGGAAAAATGTTTATACTCCGCCTCGCACTCTGGGAGTACGGAGTTAATTAATGTTTATACTCCAGTTCGCGCTCTCGGAAGCTGGAGTTTGTTAATGTTCATACTCCGGTTCGCGCTCTCGGAATCCGGAGTTAGTTAATGTTTATACTCCAGTTCGCGCTCTCGGAAGCTGGAGTTCGTTGGTATTTGTACCCAGCTCGCGCTCTCGGAGTACTCTGGGATTTAGTAAAATGTTTATACTCCGCCTCGCACTCTGGGAGTACGGAGTTAAGTAAAAAGTTTTGTACCCAGCTCGCGCTCTCGGAGTTCTCTGGGGTTTAGGAAAATGTTTATACTCCGCCTCGCACTCTGGGAGTACGGAGTTAATTAATGTTTATACTCCAGTTCGCGCTCTCGGAAGCTGGAGTTAAGGAAAAGGTCGTCGTGTATCAACCCATTTCTGGCCTGACGTGATGGCTTGCCCCCGAGCTCGGGTTTCATTTGGTGAGTGGTTGATTGCTTCATAGCCACTCCCTACTTGAATAGATTCCATTGCGTGATGGAATTTAGCTCTTCGTGCATCGTGATGTTGTACATTGTATTTAATGAATCACAGCTCTGGCTCAAAGAGCTGGCATTTTATTGCTGAAATAAGAAAACATGGCAAAGTCAGTTGCCTTATTACAAATTCTAATTTCGAAATGCAGAAACAAATTCTAAAACAGAATTGAAACTAAATAGATAAACACAGCCTGTTATGTGCGATGGCGACGAAGTCTTTCGCTATATAAGGCTTCTGGTGAAGCTAGACCATCTGCGGTCGTCATCTCATATACATCATCCCCGAGCTCTTGCTTAATCTCATGTGATCCCTTCCATGTTGGTTTCATGTGCAGCAGTGCTGGGTATTCTTTTTTAATGACGATCTCATTGCGTTCGAAAGTTTTAAGTCGATCCTTGGCATCGCGTAATCGGGCGATTCGTTTTCGGTGTATGACTGTTCTCAAGTCAACCTGATCGCCCTGGACGACTCCAACTCCGTTGACAGTGGGAAACTTTAAGGTCAAGCACCATGGGGCAATTACAGCTCTGAATTCAGTAAGGGCAGGTCGTCCTAAGAAGGCGTTGTATGGCGAGACTATGTTCAACACAGTGAACTGTAATGTTCGAACTCTACTATGTTCCTTAGATCCCAACCTAACTGGTAACTTCACCACCCCAATAGGTACGGTAGAGCTACCGTTGAATCCATGGAGGTGAGTTTGGCAAGGTTCCAAATCCCTGGGATTCATCCTCATTTGATTATAAGCATGTACAAAAAGGATATTCACAGAGCTCCCGCAGTCAATTAGTATCCTCTTCATCCAAGCTGGACCTACTTGTGCCGATATCACGAGTGGGTCCGTAGTCGGGCTTCCGACATAACCAGTATCGTTGTCCCGGAAAGTGATGTCGTTAATTGTCGCTCTCTTTCGCTTGGTCGAAGGTTTATTGTCTGAGTTATCATCGTACTCAAAGCCTGTTCGTCTAACCAAGTTGTTATATGATTTCATTTCTCCCCAGCTTCGCTCCGCTGTACGAGGACTATCACTTACAACATTAATTACCAGTCTTCCTCCGACACGACCTGGTTCTTCCTGTCTTTCTGGATTCTGTGCATGATTTTGATTTGAGGGGCCCGCCCCTTCAGACTGCGGTGCCCGCACAAACTGATCTAACTTCCTTTCTCTGATAAACTTCTCAATGAGGTCCTGCAAGTGTCGACATTCATTGGTGTTGTGGCCATAACTTTCGTGGAATCTACAGAACTTCCCTGTTTGAATCTGTCTCTCCGACGATTGCTTCGGAGCCGGTTTCTTGTATTGCATAGTATTGCAAGTCTGTAGGTACACATTCTCCAATGATGTATTCAATGGTGTGTAATTATCGAACATTGGGGCCTCACGTCGTGGACCCCGATTTGGATCTCTTTTCTTATTCTGATCATTGTTACCTCTTGGCTGAGTTTGCTTGTTCTGTATGTTCAACTGAACTTTTCCGGAATTGCCACCGGACTGTTTTACTGCTACATTGCTCTGTATCTCTTCACTCTTGGGTCCCGCATCGTCTTGCTTCCTAGACTGTTTCGCGTCCTCTTGTCGTAAGAATTGCGCGGCTTTGGAGTAGAAACGGTCCAACGATGCGGGCGGTTTTCCGGCTAACCAGTTTCCAAATTCAGAATCAGGGTCAATCCCCTTTGTCAATGCCATTAGGATTGAGTTATCATTGGGGTTACTAATCTCCACACATGCCGCATGGAATCTTTCTAAATAACGCCTTAGCGTTTCCCCACGAGCTTGGGTAACACTGGATAAGGTGTTGACATCTTTGGGTCTAGCGACATGCATGCGAAATTGTTCAACAAATTTCTTAGCCAGTTGATCGAATGAAGAGATAGACCTAGGTGGCAATCTTGTGAACCACATCGTTGCAATTCCACCTAGAGAGATGGGGAAACTTCGACATTTTATTGCGTCATCGGCCCTTGCGGCGCTCATTGACCATTCATATTTTAAGATGTGTTGATTGGGATCAGAATTTCCTTCGTACATAGGAAGGGTTGGCATTCTGAATCGCCGGGGAGGTTCAGCACTCAGTATCTCGTCTGTGAAGGGAGGGTGACTACGGGAAAGTCCCCAGTCATCGTTGGTAAGGCCCTGGCTTTCGCGGATCATCTGACGTATCATAGTCGAGATGTCTGGCATTGCTACATTTTGAGCTTGCCGAGCTAAGGTGTGGTCGGGTTCCACAGCGCGAGTTCGGACCGGGCGCTGTCGACGGTCCAAGTTTCGCCTCCTTGGCTCAGCGTCTTCCTGGATGTATGGTTCAGAAGTACGTCCTTGCTGTTGATTACCCGAATCTGGAAGATATCGGGCATCGACCCTTGTTTCCGCGGTTGCAGCTGTGACATGATTGTCCGCGGTATGCTGGGTAGTAGGGCCTCCTTGCGTGGAGGGCCCGGCCTGAAAGCTGGTTGACGGTCCTGCCACCAACTGTCCAATAGTTAAAGCGGGTTGATATCCGATCGTTTGTGCATGACTCCCGTCTAATCGAGGACGGGTAGATCTGTGATAGTAGTCTGATGAAGCAGAACTTTCAGTGGATGAGCGGGAAACAACATCCCTTCTGGACCTCCTACGGCCCTGGCGGTTCAGTTGGTTCGTCAATTCGATATTGGCACGCAACAGTTCGGCTAATTGCTGCCGACCCTGAGTCAGCTCTTGTAGCAATACTTGGAATTCTTGTCTAGTGACTGCCCCAGACGGATCTGAGTGGGCAGTGTTGTCTTGGTTGGATGGCTGCTGTTGAGTAGGATTCTGTCCATCCCTACCTTCTTGTCCAGCAGCTGTAGAAGTGGTTCTTGTGCTAACCATTTCGAATGATGAATCCTTTTCCTAGATTTTACGCAAATCTGAGTAGAATGGAAGGACTGTGAATCAAAGATCTGGATCTTCCTCTTGGATTTGTGCAATCCGGTATCGATGGTAGATCCAAGGAGCAGGAGAAAAAAGCTGGTTTTTTCTCAGTGAAAGCACCAAAGTGTTTGTACCAAAATTGGGCACAACACTCTTCGGAAGTTTTTGAAGAGATAAAAGTGAAGAACAAAAATTAAAACTGTGGATTATCTAACAAAAACTCCAAATAACAGAAAATAAATTGCAAAGACAAGCGATTTAGAGTGGTTCGGCGTTTCGCCTACGTCCACTATGAAGTTTGATGATTTTATTGCACGATTACTTGAAGATTACAGTAGTTGATAATGTAATACGACTGAATTCAAATGCTAAGTGTTAATCTAAAGCAGCGACGGTGTTCTGGAGTAAATCTGGCAGAATCTGGACGCTCTTCAGTACTTAGAATACTCCGACCCCTTTTCTGAATGACCAGGGGGTCTATTTATAGGTGTTGGAGGCTGGGATTTCGCCTAAAATGTGGGGAGACCAGTTCTGGTACGCCAGGGGGCCCACATGGCCGAAATCTGGAGATCCGGGCCCGCTTTGGGATCGATTCGACCCTTGGTTCGAATCGATCAAGAAATCGTCCAATCGAGTTGAAATTTGGTGTGTACATCCTTCATCATGTATTTGAGCTTCTGTGAAAATTTCATGGGATTTGGACTTGTAGAACTCGAGTTATGATCGATTCAAGTTGGTGTTTTTCGTATTCTGGAGTCGTTCGAATCGATGTGCTCTAATCGATTCGTTCGAATCGATCTTCCTGTTGGTGAAGATGGTGACGTGGTGCGCTTTCTTCGAATCGATCCGGTTTCCATTCCTGATTGACTGGGTCGAATCCATGGCTTGGATTCGAAGATGGTGGGTTCGAGGGCAAGCTGTGTCTCATCGATTCGAAGTGAGGTCATGTACCAATCGATTCGAAGTGAAGCTGTGTCTCTTCGATTCGAAGGTAAGCGTCTACGATGGATTCGAAGCAGACGAAAGGGGATGGATTCGAAGGTAAGCGTAAACGATGGATTCGAAGCAGACGAAAGGGGATGGATTCGAAGACGATCGAGTCGACCTTAACCGATTCGAATACAAGGTTGTTTCTTCCATTTTCCATCGGCGATATCTTGAGCGTACGAACTCGGATTGACTTGAAACTTGGATCGTTGGTTCCCACGGCTTTGCTTGACGTGCCTTATCAATTGTAGCCCGATCCGGACCTGAACAAATTTCATCGATATCCGTAGCGATCCTTACGTGTAACCGACTTCCGAGACGATATGTCACCGTTTTCTAGTTAAGTCCTTGGTATTACGGCCTTGCCAAAAGGCGGGATAACAAGCGTCGTGCAACTTTTAGAAGTGCGTGCATGGATTTGAAATGGAACAGTACCATGGTGCAGCACTCTCCAGGGTAGGTAAATCGAAGACCAGCCACGGTGATCCCGTTTTAACGTAAAAATTCACGTGACGGAAAAAGGAAAGCCAAAAAACTTCAGAGACCCGATTGAGGTTCGAATAGCCTTTCTGGGTATGAAACAATCTGTTTACGGCTTACAGCCATCAGAGCCGTAGAACTCACTAAGAGCTTCGTTTTGACTGGTTATGGCTCCCGTAACTCTAAACGAGCCAACAGTTATGATTGCCGAAGAATCGATATCCACAGGGTGCAACATCCGCGGTGCAAGGTGCAACATTCGTCCAAAAAGCCAAAACAGCGCCGTGCGACCTTTAGAAGTGGGTGCAGGGATTTGAAAAGGAACAGTACCATGGTGCAGCACTCTCCAGGGTAGGTAAATCGAAGACCAGCCACGGTGATCCCGTTTTAACGTCAAAATTCACGTGACGGAGAAAAGAAGGCCAAAAAACTTCAGAGTACCGATTGAGGTTCGGATAGCCTTTTTTGGGTATAAAACAATCCGTTGACGGCTTACAGCTCTCAAAGCCATAGAACTCACTGAGAGCTTCGTTTTGACCGGTTATGGCTCCCGTAACTCTAAACGAGCCAATAGTTATGGCCGTCCGAAGAATCGATATCCACAGGGTGTAACATCCGCGGTGCAAGGTGCAACATATGTCCAAAAATCCGAAACAGCGCCGTTTGACTTATATAAGTGGGTGCAGGGATTTGAAGTGGAACAGTACCATGGTGCACCACTCTCCAGGGTAGGTAAATCGAAGACCAGCCACGGTGATCCCGTTTAAACGTAAAAATTCACGTGACGGAAAAAAGAAGGCTAAAAAACTACAGAGACCCGATTGTGGTTCGGATACCCTTTTTTCGGTATGAAACTATCAGTTGACGGCTTACAGCGGTCAAAGCCGTAGAACTCACTGAGAGCTTCATTTTGACTGGTTATGGCTCCCGTAACTCTAAACGAGCCAACAGTTATGGCCGTCCGAAGAATCAATATCCACAGGGTGCAACATCCGCGGTGCAAGGTGCAACATTCGTCCAAAAAGCCGAAACAGCGCCTTTCGACTTTTAGAAGTGGGTGCAGGGATTTGAAGTGGAACAGTACCTTGTTGCAGCACTCTCCAGGGTAGGTAAATAGAAGACCATCCACGGTGATCCCGTTTTAACGTAAAAATTCACGTGACGGAAAAAAGAAGGCCAAAAAACTTTAGAGACCCGATTGAGGTTCGGGTAGCCTTTTTTGGGTATGAATCTATTCGTTGACGGCTTACAGCGGTCAAAGCCGTAAAACACACTGAGAGCTTCGTTTTGACTGGTTAGGGCTCCCGTAACTCTAAACGAGCCAACATTTAAGGCCGTCCGAAGAATCGATATCCACAGGGTGCAACATCTGTGGTGCAAGGTGCAACATTCGTCCAAAAAGCCAAAACAGCGCCGTGCCACTTTTAGAAGTGGGTGCATGGATTTGAAATGGAACAGTACCATGGTGCAGCACTCTCCAGGGTAGGTAAATCGAAGACCAGCCACGGTGATCCCGTTTAAACGTAAAAATTCACGTGACGGAAAAAAGAAGGCCAAAAAACTTCAGAGAACCGATTGAGGTTCAGATAGCCATTTTTGGGTATGAAACTATCCATTGACAGCTTAAAGCAGTCAAAGCCGTAGAACTCACTAAGAGCTTCGTTTTGATTGGTTATGGCTCCCGTAACTCTAAACGAGCCAACAGTTATGGCCGTCCGAAGAATCGATATCCACAGGGTGCAACATCCGCGGTGCAAGGTGCAACATTCGTCCAAAAAGCCAAAACAGCGCCGTGCAACTTTTAGAAGTGCGTGCATGGATTTGAAATGGAACAGTACCATGGTGCAGCACTCTCCAGGGTAGGTAAATCGAAGACCAGCCACGGTGATCCCGTTTTAACGTAAAAATTCACGTGATGGAAAAAAGAAGGCCAAAAAACATCAGAGAACCGATTGAGGTTCGGATAGCCTTTTTTGGGTATGAAACTATCCGTTGACAGCTTAAAGCAGTCAAAGCCGTAGAACTCACTAAGAGCTTCGTTTTGACTGGTTATGGCTCCTGTAACTCTAAACGAGCCAACAGTTATGGCCGTCCGAAGAATCGATATCCACAGGGTGCAACATCTTTGGTGCAAGGTGCAACATTCGTCCAAAAAGCCAAAACAGCGCCATGCAACTTTTAGAAGTGCGTGCATGGATTTGAAATGGAACAGTACCATGGTGCAGCACTCTCCAGGGTAGGTAAATCGAAGACAAGCCACGGTGATCCCGTTTTAACGTAAAAATTCACGTGACGGAAAAAAGAAGGCCAAAAAACTTCAAAGACCCGATTGAGGTTCGGATAGCCTTTTTTGGGTATGAAACTATCCATTGACGGCTTACAGCATTCTAAGCCGTAGAACTCACTGAGAGCTTCGTTTTGATTGGTTATGGCTCCCATAACTCTAAATGAGCCAACAGTTATGGCCGTCCGAAGAATCGATATCCACAGGGTGCAACATCCGCGGTGCAAGGTGCAACATTCGTCCAAAAAGCCGAAACAGCGCCGTTCGACTTTTAGAAGTGGGTGCAGGGATTTGAAGTGGAACAGTACCATGGTGCACCACTCTCCAGGGTATGTAAATCAAAGACCAGCCACGGTGATCCCGTTTTAACGTAAAAATTCACGTGACGGAAAAAAGAAGGCCAAAAAACTACAGAGACCCGATTGTGGTTCGGATAGCCTTTTTGGGGTATGAAATTATCCATTGACGGCTTACAGCGGTCAAAGCCGTAGAACTCACTGAGAGCTTGGTTTTTACTGGTTATGGCTCCTGTAACTCTAAACGAGCCAACAGTTATGGCCGTCCGAAGAATCGATATCCACAGGGTGCAACATCCGCGGTGCAAGGTGCAACATTCGTCCAAAAAGCCAAAACAGCATCGTGCAACTTTTAGAAGTGCGTGCATGGATTTGAAATGGAACAGTACCATGGTGCAGCACTCTCCAGGGTAGGTAAATCGAAGACCAGCCACAGTGATCCCGTTTTAACGTAAAAATTCACGTGACGGAAAAAAGAAGGCCAAAAAACTTCAGAGACCCGAATGAGGTTTGGATAGCCTTTTTTGGGTATGAAACTATCCATTGACGGTTTATAGCAGTCAAAGTCGTAGAACTCACTGAGAGCTTCGTTTTGACTGGTTATGGCTCCCGTAACTCTAAACGAGCCAACAGTTATGATTGTCCAAAGAATCGATATCCACAGGGTGCAACATCCGCGGTGCAAGGTGCAACATTCGTCCAAAAAGCCAAAACAGCGCCGTGCGACCTTTAGAAGTGGGTGCAGGGATTTGAAAAGGAACAGTACCATGGTGCAGCACTCTCCAGGGTAGGTAAATCGAAGACCAGCCACGGTGATCCCGTTTTAACGTCAAAATTCACGTGACGGAAAAAAGAAGGCCAAAAATCTTCAGAGTACCGATTGAGGTTCGGATAGCCTTTTTTGGGTATAAAACAATCCGTTGACGGCTTACAGCTCTCAAAGCCATAGAACTCACTGAGAGCTTCATTTTGACCGGTTATGGCTCCCGTAACTCTAAACGAGCCAATAGTTATGGCCGTCCGAAGAATCGATATCCACAGGGTGTAACATCCGCGGTGCAAGGTGCAACATACGTCCAAAAATCCGAAACAGCGCCGTTCGACTTATATAAGTGGGTGCAGGGATTTGAAGTGGAACAGTACCATGGTGCACCACTCTCCAGGGTAGGTAAATCGAAGACCAGCCACGGTGATCCCGTTTAAACGTAAAAATTCACGTGACGGAAAAAAGAAGGCCAAAAAACTGCAGAGACCCGATTGTGGTTCGGATACCCTTTTTTGGGTATGAAACTATCATTACAGCGGTCAAAGCCGCAGAACTCACTGAGAGCTTCATTTTGACTGGTTATGGCTCCCGCAACTCTAAACGAGCCAACAGTTATGGTCGTCCGAAGAATCAATATCCACAGGGTGCAACATCCGCGGTGCAAGATGCAACATTCGTCCAAAAAGCCGAAACAGCGCCGTTCGACTTTTAGAAGTGGGTGCAGGGATTTGAAGTGGAACAGTACCTTGTTGCAGCACTCTCCAGGGTAGGTAAATAGAAGACCATCCACGGTGATCCCGTTTTAACGTAAAAATTCACGTGATGGAAAAAAGAAGGCCAAAAAACTTTAGAGACCCGATTGAGGTTCGGGTAGCCTTTTTTGGGTATGAATCTATTCGTTGACGGCTTACAGCGGTCAAAGCCGTAAAACTCACTGAGAGCTTCGTTTTGACTGGTTAGGGCACCCGTAACTCTAAACGAGCCAACATTTAAGGCCGTCCGAAGAATCGATATCCACAGGGTGCAACATCTGTGGTGCAAGGTGCAACATTCGTCCAAAAAGCCAAAACAGCGCCGTGCCAATTTTAGAAGTGGGTGCATGGATTTGAAATGGAACAGTACCATGGTGCAGCACTCTCCAGGGTAGGTAAATCGAAGACCAGCCACGGTGATCCCGTTTAAACGTAAAAATTCACGTGACGGAAAAAAGAAGGCCAAAAAACTTCCGAGAACCGATTGAGGTTCGGATAGCCTTTTTTGGGTATGAAACTATCCGTTGACAGCTTAAAGCAGTCAAAGCCGTAGAACTCACTAAGAGCTTCGTTTTGATTGGTTATGGCTCCCGTAACTCTAAACGATCCAACAGTTATGGCCGTCCGAAGAATCGATATCCACAGGGTGCAACATCCGCGGTGCAAGGTGCAACATTCGTCCAAAAAGCCAAAACAGCGCCGTGCGACCTTTAGAAGTGGGTGCAGGGATTTGAAATGGAACAGTACCATGGTGCAGCACTCTCCAGGGTAGGTAAATCGAAGACCAGCCACAGTGATCCCGTTTTAACGTAAAAATTCACGTGACGGAAAAAAGAAGGCCAAAAAACTTCAGAGACCCGAATGAGGTTTAGATAGCCTTTTTTGGGTATGAAACTATCCATTGACGGCTTACAGCATTCAAAGCCGTAGAACACACTGAGAGCTTCGTTTTGATTGGTTATGGCTCCCGTAACTCTAAACGAGCCAACAGTTATGGTCGTCCGAAGAATCAATATCCACAGGGTGCAACATCCGCGGTGCAAGGTGCAACATTCGTCCAAAAAGCCGAAACAGCGCCGTTCGACTTTTAGAAGTGGGTGCAGAGATTTGAAGTGGAACAGTACCATGGTGCACCACTCTCCAGGGTAGATAAATCGAAGACCAGCCACGGTGATCTCGTTTTAACGTAAAAATTCACGTGACGGAAAAAAGAAGGCCAAAAAACTACAGAGACCTGATTGTGGTTCGGATAGCCTTTTTTGGGTATGAAACTATCCATTGACGGCTTACAGCGGTCAAAGCCGTAGAACTCACTGAGAGCTTCGTTTTGACTGGTTAGGGCTCCCGTAACTCTAAACGAGCCAACAGTTAAGGCCGTCCGAAGAATCGATATCCACAGGGTGCAACATCCGTGGTGCAAGGTGCAACATTCGTCCAAAATGCCAAAACAGCGCCGTGCGACTTTTAGAAGTGGGTGCATGGATTTGAAATGGAATAGTACCATGGTGCAGCACTCTCCAGGGTAGGTAAATCGAAGACCAGCCACGGTGATCTCGTTTTAACGTAAAAATTCACGTGACGGAAAAAAGAAGGCCAAAAAACTTCAGAGAACCGATCAGGTTCGGATAGCCTTTTTTGGGTATGAAACTATCCGTTGACGGCTTACAGCAGTCAAAGCCGTAGAACTCACTAAGAGCTTCGTTTTGACTAGTTATGGCTCCCGTAACTCTAAACGTGCCAACAGTTATGGCCGTCCGAAGAATCGATATCCACAGGGTGCAACATCCGCGGTGCAAGGTGCAACATTCGTCCAAAAAGCAGAAACAGCGCCGTTCGACTTTAAGAAGTGGGTGCAGGGATTTGAAGTGGAACAGTACCATGGTGCACCACTCTCCAGGGTAGGTAAATCGAAGACCAGCCACAGCGATCCCGTTTTAACGTAAAAATTCACGTGACGGTAAAAAGAAGGCCAAAAAACATCAGAGACCCGATTGAGGTTCGGATAGCCTTTTTGGGGTATGAAACTATCCGTTGACGGCTTACAGTTGTCAAAGCCGTAGAACACACTGAAAGCTTCGTTTTGACTGGTTATAGCTTCCGTAACTCTAAACGAGCCAACAGTTATGGCCGTCCGAAGAATCGCTATCCACAGGGTGCAACATCCGCGGTGCAAGGTGCAACATTCGTCCAAAAAGCCAAAACAGCGCCGTGCGACCTTTAGAAGTGGGTGCAGGGATTTGAAATGGAACAGTACCATGGTGCAGCACTCTCCAGGGTAGGAAATCGAAGACCAGCCACGGTGATCCCGTTTTAACGTAAAAATTCACGTGACGGAAAAAAGAAGGCCAAAAAACTTCAGAGACCCGATTGAGGTTCGGATAGCCTTTTTGGGTATGAAACTATCCATTTACGGTTTATAGCCGTCAAAGCTGTAGAACTGACTGAGATCTTCGTTTTGACTGGTTATGGCTCTCGTAACTCTAAACGAGCCAACAGTTATGACCGTCCGAATAATCGATATCCACAAGGTGCAACATCCACGGTGCAAGGTGCAACATTCTTCAAAAAGCCGAAACAGCATCGTGCGACTTTTAGAAGTGGGTGCAGGGATTTGAAGTGGAACAGTACCATGGTGCACCACTCTCTAGGGTAGGTGTTATCCCAACTTTTGGCAAAGTCGAAATACCCAAAGATTAACTGAAAATCAATGATTAGTAGTCATGAACATCGATTGTGCATCGCAGGTTCACCATGGATATCGATGAATTTTGCCCGAGTCCGGATCGGGCCGCAATTGATAAGACATGTCAAGAAGGGCCAGATGAAACAACGTTCCAAGTTTCGAGTCAATCCGAGTTCGTATGCTCAAGATATCGCCAAAAGGAAATGGATGAGATAAGCTAGTCTCGAATCCATAAAGAAAGGTTGGTTCGAATCGAGGGGAAGAGCATTGCGTCGAATCCATCATGTTCGACTCCGTCTACTTCGTATCCATAAGAGCTGCAGGTCTTCGACTCCATCAAAACGAGTTCCTTCGAAATCACAGAGGCGAATCACTTCGAATCCATCCGGTATCGTTAGTTCGAATCCATCCTTAAAAGGTAACTTCGTGTCGATCGCCTATTGTTTTCCAACGATCGATACAAACGAGCACACTGGAACCATCCTATGCCTGGCATCGAATCCATACAGTTTGAACGACTTCGAATCGAACAACAAGTATAGGCCATGACCGATTCGAACGTACCTTGCCTCGAATCCATTCCCATCTTCGAATCGATACATCTCGAATCCACCACAGCTAAAACCAAGGATTTGACTCAGTAAAACCCGGAGGAAAAGCTGGATCAACCCAATAAGTGCGCGCGCCACATCACCGTTTGCATGCACCAACCATCGAGTCGACCCTATCGATTCGAAGGGGTCGATTCGAACCACTTATGTTCACCGAAAACGTAACCTTGAATCGATCATAACTTGGGATCTACAAGTCCAAATGCTACGAAATTTTCACAGAAGCTTCAACACATGATGAAGAATGTTCACACCAAATTTCAGCTTGATTGGACAATTTCTTGATCGATTCTAACCAAGGGTCGAATCGATCCCAAAGTGGGCCCGGGACTCCAGATTTCGGCCATGTGGGCCTCCTCACGTGCCAGAACTGGTCTTCCCTCATTTTAGGAGAAATATCAGCCTCCTACACCTATAAATAGAGCCCCTGGTCATTCAGAAAAGTGGTCCGACAATTTTGAGAGCTAAAGAGCGCCCAGATTCTGCCAGATTTACTCCAGATCACCATTGCTGCTTTAGATTCAGACTTAGTTCAACAAATTAGTTGTAATACAACATACGAAATTGTAATCTTCAAGCATCGAGCAATAAAATCATAAAAACCTTGAAGTGGACGTAGGCCGGAGATAGCCGAACCACTATAAATTGTGTGTCACTGTTCATTATTTCTCAATTGCTGCTTGTTACTTGCTTAGATCTATAATTTGTGTATGAATACTGTTGATTCGTATTCATACGCTGGTGCTTTCACTACACTTGGGGTTTGTGACCATTTTTGGTGCAAACACTTTGGTGCTTTCACCGAGAAGAACTAGCACCCGCTACACCAAATTCAAAATTTAGATTTGGGATTTTAAGGATTCGGATCTGACTCTACAATGACTCGACAAACCAGACAAAGAACTGAGAGGAGCCAATAGGCAGGAAGTCAAGAGGCATCCTCTGGCGCTGGAGAAGGACAAGCTTCGATCTACATTACTAGAGATGAGATGGAAGCGATGAATAACTTAATGCAGGAAAGAATGATGAAAAGCCAACAAGAGATGTTGCAGAATTTCTTCGAGCAGATGAGAGCTGCAGGGACGCAGAACCCTGGACCAGCTACAGCGGGTGTGAATGTGGAACAAGGAGCTAGGACTATGGAACCCAACGGAGGACAGAATGCAGAACCAGAAGGCAATCAACAAGGGCTTGGGGGCAGGCCCGCAGGATCCAACGCAGAAGTACCTTTGGAAGGAGCTCAACCGGCTAGGGCCAACACAAATGCTAACGAGCCGCCCGAAGAGTATGTACCAGAATTCCCTACAAGACTCGGAGGGCTAGACAGAGACATGACAAGGGGGCAACCCCTAGATGGAGATGAAAGAATGATCGGCCTAGTGAGACGACTCATGAGAGGAGGGTTTTCAGGAGGAGGATTGGAAGAAGTTAGTCGGAGTCCGTTCGCTCCGAATATCAGGAATGCAAGGAATCCTCCGAAGTTCAAACTACCAACGCTGAATCCTTATGACGGAAAATCAGACCCGACCATGCATATCACCAGATATATCAGACACATGGAAGTGCTGGGAGCTTCTGAGGAAGTGATGGCACGATGTTTCCCCTTATTCTTATCAGATTTGGCTGCGCTTTGGTTTAGGCAGCTAGAAACCGGATCAATCAGGACATGGGGCGAGCTTGTGGATTGCTTCATGAAGCAGTTTAGGGTTCACGTGACGCGACCCAAGAGCGTGATGACTTTGGCGTCAATAAAACAAAGGACCGGAGAGTCCATAAAAGATTTTTTGTTACGATTTAATGCGACGGTGACTTCTGTAGATCGCCCGGACCCATCAATGATTTTAATGGCGGCAGTGGAGGGAGTTGGAGAAGGCACCGAATTCAAAGACTCTTTGACTAAAGATCCACCGCAAGATCTTGGAGAGTTTTTCCATGAAGCTGAAAAATTCATTCGATTAGAGGAATCACGAGCCGAGAGGCAGGAAATAAATGTTGCACAAGGCGAAGGAACCGCTAGGGAACAGTCCAGGGCAGACAAAGGAAAGAGAAAGCAGGATGACGCACAGGATGGTCCTGATAAACGGAAGAAATTCCGAGAGCCCAGATTCAGGCAATACGCAGACTTGGTGGCGGGACTGGAACGAATTTACACCGAAACTCGGGGGCAACTCCCCTATCGAAAACCACCTAGGAGAGATCCCACGGAGCGGGAACGTAGGACTGGAAAGTACTGCCTATTCCATGAGCTGGATGGGCACACTACCGATGAATGCCGCCACCTGAAGGATGAGGTGGAAGAACAAGCCAGGAGTGGTAGATTGCCGCAGTATGTCAGAGAACGTACGACGGCGGTTAGACCCGAACAACTGCCGACTCAACCAAACAGGAATGATCCTGGATCGGGATCACGACTCGTCATCAACTGATTGTGATGGCAAGGGCCAAGTTCCAGATTTGGACTCTGGCCGATTAGTTTTCTTAGATTTGATTTTCAAAATAAAACGGCTATCCCACTTACTCATGTACGGGAACCGGAGAGATCCCTAGGCATGCTCTGAGATGGAAATAGACCGCTCCGCCCGTAGAGGCATTATCTTGTTTTTTCCCGGTGTTTAAGATTGAACATCTAGGATTTGAATTTAATAAAGAAACACTTATTAAAATAAACCTTTGACCGGAGAGTTAAAGGATAAACATTAAATATCAATATAAACATGATCGCTTTATGATCCTACCCGGAGAGGCAGGGTCCGTAGTGCAAGAAGTGAGTTGCTTCGCCGGAGAGCGACAGGATCAACTCACTTAAGCATCGTTTCCTATTCACCAGAGAGTGATTGGATCAGGATTCGATAAGAGCCCGGAGAGGCTATGATCGGCCCACGATTTAGGCCAAGACATCGCTTAATGTTCAGATTCACTGAACCGGAGTGCAAGAGGTGAGTCGCTTCGCCGGAGAGCGACAGGATTGACTCACTTAACGTTGTTTCCCCTTCATCGGAGAGTGACAGGATGAGATCCAGCATGAGCCCAGAGAGGCTATGATCGGTCGAGAACGACCAAGACATCGCTATACGCCCTAGCTGGGGCCAGAGTGCAAGGAATAGAAAGCAACGCCGGAGTGCAATAGGATCTTTCTATTCAATCGCTAAATCTAGAATGGGTTTGACAAGGGTCCGGAGTGACCATCAATAGTACGGAGAGACCGTGGAATTTCATTCTTAACTTCCACTGGAAAAAATTGATAACAATTCGGCTTCGAACAGCCATGGACTTGATTGAAAATGCTATAAGCTATGAGTAAAACATGAACTCACTGCAACCAACTTAAGACTGATCAAAACACGCCTTTTATCAAAAAGGCATGTTTTGGGGGGCAAAATGTTATCCCAACTTTTGGCAAAGTCGAAATACCCAAAGATTAACTGAAAATCAATGATTAGTAGTCATGAACATCGATGGTGCATCGCAGGTTCACCATGGATATCGATGAATTTTGCCCGAGTCCGGATCGGGCCGCAATTGATAAGACATGTCAAGAAGGGCCAAATGAAACAACGTTCCAAGTTTCGAGTCAATCCGAGTTCGTATGCTCAAGATATCGCCAAAAGGAAATGGATGAGATAAGCTAGTCTCGAATCCATAAGGAAAGGTTGGTTCGAATCGAGGGGAAGAGCATTGCGTCGAATCCATCATGTTCGACTCCGTCTACTTCGTATCCATAAGAGCTGCAGGTCTTCGACTCCATCGAAACGAGTTCCTTCGAAATCACAGAGGCGAATCACTTCAAATCCATCTGGTATCGTTAGTTCGAATCCATCCTTAAAAGGTAACTTCGTGTCGATCGCCTATTGTTTTCCAACGATCGATACAAACGAGCACACTGGAACCATCCTATGCCTGGCATCGAATCCATACAGTTTGAACGACTTCGAATCGAACAACAAGTATAGGCCATGACCGATTCGAACGTACCTTGCCTCGAATCCATTCCCATCTTCGAATCGATACATCTCGAATCCACCACAGCTAAAACCAAGGATTTGACTCAGTAAAACCCGGAGGAAAAGCTGGATCAACCCGAGAAGTGCGCGCACCACATCACCGTTTGCATGCACCAACCATCGAGTCGACCCTATCGATTCGAAGGGGTCGATTCGAACCACTTATGTTCACCGAAAATGTAACCTTGAATCGATCATAACTTGGGATCTACAAGTCCAAATGCTACAAAATTTTCACAGAAGCTTCAACACATGATGAAGAATGTTCATACCAAATTTCAGCTTGATTGCACAATTTCTTGATCGATTCGAACCAAGGGTCGAATCGATCCCAAAGTGGGCCCGGGACACCAGATTTCGGCCATGTGGGCCTCCTCACGTGCCAGAACTGGTCTTCCCTCATTTTAGGCGAAATATCAGCCTCCTACACCTATAAATAGAGCCCCTGGTCATTCAGAAAAGGGGTCGGACAATTTTGAGAGCTAAAGAGCGCCCAGATTCTACCAGATTTACTCCAGATCACCATTGCTGCTTTAGATTCAGACTTAGTTCAGCAAATTAGTTGTAATACAACATAAGAAATTGTAATCTTCAAGCATCGAGCAATAAAATCATAAAAACCTTGAAGTGGACGTAGGCCGGAGATAGCCGAACCACTATAAATTGTGTGTCACTGTTCATTATTTCTCAATTGCTGCTTGTTACTTGCTTAGATCTGTAATTTGTGTGTGAATACTGTTGATTCGTATTCATACGCTGGTGCTTTCACTACACTTGGGGTTTGTGACCATTTTTGGTGCAAACACTAGGTAAATCGAGGACCAGCCACGGTGATCCCGTTTTAACGTAAAAATTCACGTGATGGAAAAAAGAAGGCCAAAAAACTTCAAAGACCCGATTGAGGTTCGGATAGCCTTTTTTGGGTATGAAACTATCCATTGACGGCTTACAGCAGTCAAAGCCGTAGAACTCACTGAGAGCTTCGTTTTGATTGGTTATGGCTCCCGTAACTCTAAACGAGCCAACAGTTATGGCCGTCCGAAGAATCGATATCCACAGGGTGCAACATCCGCGGTGCAAGGTGCAACATTCGTCCAAAAAGCCGAAACAGCGCCGTTCGACTTTTAGAAGTGGGTGCAGGGTTTTGAAGTGGAACAGTACCATGGTGCACCACTCTCCAGGGTAGGTAAATCGAAGACCAGCAACGGTGATCCCGTTTTAACGTAAAAATTCACGTGACGGAAAAAAGAAGGCCAAAAAACTGCAGAGACCCGATTGTGGTTCGGATAGCCTTTTTTGGGTATGAAACTATCCGTTGACGGCTTACAGCGGTCAAAGCCGTAGAACTCACTGAGAGCTTCGTTTTGTCTGGTTATGGCTCCTGTAACTCTAAACGAGCCAACAGTTATGGCCGTCCGAAGAATCGATATCCACAGGGTGCAACATCCGCGGTGCAAGGTGCAACATTCGTCCGAAAAGCCGAAACAGCGCCGTTCGACTTTTAGAAGTGGGTGCAGGGATTTGAAGTGGAACAGTACCTTGTTGTAGCACTCTCCAGGGTAGGTAAATCGAAGACCAGCCACGGTGATCCCGTTTTAACGTAAAAATTCACGTGACGAAAAAAAGAAGGCCAAAAAACCTCAGAGACCCGATTGAGGTTCGGATAGCCTTTTTTGGGTATGAAACTATTCGTTGACGGCTTACAGCGGTCAAAGCCATAAAACTCACTGAGAGCTTCGTTTTGACTGGTTAGGGCTCCCGTAACTCTAAACGAGCCAACAGTTAAGGCCGTCCGAAGAATCGATATCCAAAGGGTGCAACATCCGTGGTGCAAGGTGCAACATTCGTCCAAAAAGCCAAAACAGCGCCGTGCGACTTTTAGAAGTGGGTGCATGGATTTGAAATGGAATAGTACCATGGTGCAGCACTCTCCAGGGTAGGTAAATCGAAGACCAGCCACGGTGATCCCGTTTTAACGTAAAAATTCACGTGACGGAAAAAAGAAGGCCAAAAAACTTCAAAGAACCGATTGAGGTTCGGATAGCCTTTTTTGGGTATGAAACTATCCGTTGACGGCTTACAACAGTCAAAGCCGTAGAACTCACTAAGAGCTTCGTTTTGACTGGTTATCGCTCCCGTAACTCTAAACGAGCCAACAGTTATGGCCGTCCGAAGAATCGATATCCACAGGGTGCAACATCCGCGGTGCAAGGTGCAACATTCGTCCAAAAAGCCAAAACAGCGCCGTGCGACTTTTAGAAGTGCGTGCATGGATTTGAAATGGAACAGTACCATGGTGCAGCAATCTCCAGGGTAGGTAAATCGAAGACCAGCCACGGTGATCCCGTTTTAACTTAAAAATTCACGTGACGTAAAAAAGAAGGCCAAAAAACTTCAGAGACCCGATTGCGGTTCGGATAGCCTTTTTTGGGTATGAAACTATCCATTGACGGCTTACAGCAGTCAAAGTCGTAGAACTCACTGAGAGCTTCGTTTTGATTGGTTATGGCTCCCGTAAATCTAAACGAGCCAACAGTTATGGCCGTCCGAAGAATCGATATCCACAGGGTGCAACATCCACGGTGCATGGTGCAACATTTGTCCAAAAAGCCGAAACAGCGCCGTTCGACTTTTAGAAGTGGGTGCAGGGATTTGAAGTGGAACAGTACTATGGTGCACCACTCTCCAGGGTAGGTAAATCGAAGACCAGCCACGGAGATCCCGTTTTAACGTAAAAATTCACGTGACGGAAAAAAGAAGGCCAAAAAACTACAGAGACCCGATTATGGTTCGGATAGCCTTTTTTGGGTATGAAACTATCCATTGATGGCTTACAGTAGTCAAAGCCATAGAACTCACTGAGAGCTTCGTTTTGACTGGTTATGGCTCATGTAACTCTAAACAAGCCAACAGTTATGGCCGTCCGAAGAATCGATATCTATAGGGTGCAACATCCGCTGTGCAAGGTGCAACATTCGTCCAAAAAGCCGAAACAGCGCCGTTCGACTTTTAGAAGTGGGTGCAGGGATTTGAAGTGGAACAGTACCTTGTTGCAGCACTCTCCAGGGTAGGTAAATCGAAGACCAGCCATGGTGATCCCGTTTTAACGTAAAAATTCACGTGACGGAAAAAAGAAGGCCAAAAAACTTCAGAGACCCGATTAAGGTTCGGATAGCCTTTTTTGGGTATGAAACTATTCGTTGACGGCTTACAGCGGTCAAAGCCGTAAAACTCACTGAGAGCTTCGTTTTGACTGGTTAGGGCTCCCGTAACTCTAAAAGAACCAACAGTTAAGGCCGTCCGAAGAATCGATATCCACAGGGTGCAACATCCGTGGTGCAAGGTGCAACATTCGTCCAAAAAGCCAAAACAACGCCGTGCGACTTTTAGAAGTGGGTGCATGGATTTGTAATGGAACAGTACCATGGTGCAGCACTCTCCAGGGTAGGTAAATCGAAGACCAGCCACGGTGATCCCGTTTAAACGTAAAAATTCACGTGACGGAAAAAAGAAGGCCAAAAAACTTCAGAGAACCGATTGAGGTTCGGATAGCGTTTTTTGGGTATGAAACTATCCGTTGACGGCTTACAGCAGTCAAAGCCGTAGAACTCACTGAGAGCTTCGTTTTGACTGGTTATGGCTCCCGTAACTCTAAACGAGCCAACAGTTATGGCCGTCCGAAGAATCGATATCCACAGGGTGCAACATCCGCGGTGCAAGGTGCAACATTCGTCCAAAAAGCCGAAACAGCGCCGTTCGACTTTTAGAAGTGGGTGCAGGGATTTGAAGTGGAGCAGTACCTTGTTGCAGCACTCTCCAGGGTAGGTAAATCGAAGACCAGCCACGGTGATCCCGTTTTAACGTAAAAATTCACATGACGGAAAAAAGAAGGCCAAAAAACTTCAAAGACCCGATTGAGGTTCGGATAGCCTTTTTTGGGTATGAAGCTATTCGTTGACGGCTTACAGCGATCAAAGCCGTAAAACTCACTGAGAGCTTCGTTTTGACTGGTTAGGGCTCCCGTAACTCTAAACGAGCCAACAGTTAAGGCCGTCTGAAGAATCGATATCCACAGGGTGCAACATCCGTGGTGCAAGGTGCAACATTCGTCCAAAAAGCCTCTCTAGGGTAGGTAAATCGAAGACCAGCCACGGTGATCCCGTTTAAACGTAAAAATTCACGTGACGGAAAAAAGAAGGCCAAAAAACATCAGAGAACCAATTGAGGTTCGGATAGCCTTTTTTGGGTATGAAACTATCCGTTGACGGCTTGCAGCAGTCAAAGCCGTAGAACTCACTGAGAGCTTCGTTTTGACTAGTTATAGCTCCCGTAACTCTAAACGAGCCAACAATTATGGCCGTCCGAAGAATCGATATCCACAGGGTGTAACATGCACGGTGCAAGGTGCAACATTCGTCCAAAAAGCCGAAACAGCGCCGTTCGACTTTTAGAAGTGGGTGCAGGGATTTGAAGTGGAACAGTACCATGGTGCACCACTCTCCAGGGTAGGTAAATCGAAGACCAGCCACGGTGATCCCGTTTTAACGTAAAAATTCACATGACGGAAAAAAGAAGGCCAAAAAACTTCAGAGACCCGATTGAGGTTCGGATAGCCTTTTTTGTGTATGAATCTATTCGTTGACGGTTTACAGCGGTCAAAGCCGTAAAACTCACTGAGAGCTTCATTTTGACTGGTTAGGGCTCCCGTAACTCTAAACGAGCCAACAGTTAAGGTTGTCCGAAGAATCGATATCCACAGGGTGCAACATCCGTAGTGCAAGGTGCAACATTCGTCCAAAAAGCCAAAACAGCGCCGTGCCAATTTTAGAAGTGGCTGCATGGATTTGAAATGGAACAGTACCATGGTGCAGCACTCTCCAGGGTAGGTAAATCGAAGACCAGCCATGGTGATCCCGTTTAAACGTAAAAATTCACGTGACGGAAAAAAGAAGACGAAAAAACTTCAGAGAACCGATTGAGGTTCGGATATCCTTTTTTGGGTATGAAACTATCCATTGACGGCTTACAGCAGTCAAAGCCGTAGAACTTACTGAGGGCTTCGTTTTGATTGGTTATGGCTCCCGTAACTCTAAACGAGCCAACAGTTATGGCCGTCCGAAGAATCGATATCCACAGGGTGCAACATCCGCGGTGCAAGGTGCAACATTCGTCCAAAAAGCTGAAACAGCGCCGTTCGACTTTTAGAAGTGGGTGCAGGGATTTGAAGTGGAACAGTACCATGGTGCACCACTCTCCAGGGTAGGTAAATCGAAGACCAGCCACGGTGATCCCGTTTTAACGTAAAAATTCACATGATGGAAAAAAGAAGGCCAAAAAACTGCAGATACCCGATTGTGGTTCGGATAGCCTTTTTTGGGTATAAAACTATCCATTGACGGCTTACAGCGGTCAAAGCCGTAGAACTCACTGAGAGCTTCGTTTTGACTGGTTATGGCTCCTGTATCTCTAAACGAGCCAACCGTTATGGCCGTCCGAAGAATCGATATCCACAGGGTGCAACATCAGCGGTGCAAGGTGTAACATTCGTCCAAAAAGCCGAAACAGCGCCGTTCGACTTTTAGAAGTGGGTGCAGGGATTTGAAGTAGAACAGTACCTTGTTGCAGCACGCTCCAGGGTAGGTAAATCGAAGACCAACCACGGTGATCCCGTTTTAACGTAAAAATTCACGTGACGGAAAAAAGAAGGTAAAAAAACTTTAGAGACCCGATTGAGGTTCGGATAGCCTTTTTTGGGTATGAATCTATTTGTTGACGGTTTACAGCGGTCAAAGCCGTAAAACTCACTGAGAGATTCGTTTTGACTGGTTAGGGCTCCCGTAACTCTAAACGAGCGAACAGTTAAGGCCGTCCGAAGAATCGATATCCACAGGGTGCAACATCCGTGGTGCAAGGTGCAACATTCGTCCAAAAAGCCAAAACAGCGCCGTGCCACTTTTAGAAGTGGGTGCATGGATTTGAAATAGAACAGTACCATGGTGCAGCACTCTCCAGGGTAGGTAAATCGAAGACCAGCCACGGTGATCCCGTTTTAACGTAAAAATTCACGTGACGGAAAAAAGAAGGCCAAAAAACTTCAGAGAACCGATTGAGGTTCGGATAGCCTTTTTTGAGTATGAAACTATCCATTCACGGCTTAAAGCAGTCAAAGCCGTAGAACACACTAAGAGCTTTGTTTTGACTGGTTATGGCTGCCGTAACTCTAAACGAGCCAACAGTTATGGCCGTCCGAAGAATCGATATCCACAGGGTGCAACATCTGCGGTGCAAGGTGCAACATTCGTCCAAAAAGCCAAAACAGCGCTGTGCAACTTTTAGAAGTGCGTGCATGGATTTGAAATGGAACAGTAACATGGTGCAGCACTCTCCAGGGTAGGTAAATCGAAGACCAGCCACGGTGATCCCGTTTTAACGTAAAAATTCACGTGACGGAAAAAAGAAGGCCAAAAAATTTCAGAGACCCGATTGTGGTTCGGATAGCATTTTTTGGGTATGAAACTATCCATTGACGGCTTACAGCAGTCAAAGCCATAGAACTCACTGAGAGCTTTGTTTTGATTGGTTATGGCTCTCGTAACTCTAAACGAGCCAACAGTTATGGCCGTCCGAAGAATCGATATCCACAGGGTGCAACATCCGCGGTGCAAGGTGCAACATTCGTCCAAAAAGCCGAAACAGCGCCGTTCGACTTTTAGAAGTGGGTGCAGGGATTTGAAGTGGAACAGTACCATGGTGCACCACTCTCCAGGGTAGGTAAATCGAAGACCAGCCACGGTGATCCCGTTTTAACGTAAAAATTCACGTGATGGAAAAAAGAAGGCCAAAAAACTACAGAGACCCGATTGTTGTTCGGATAGCCTTTTTGGGTATGAAACTATCCATTGACGGCTTACAGCGGTCAAAGCCGTAGAACTCACTGAGAGCTTCGTTTTGACTGGTTATGGCTCCTGTAACTCTAAACGAGCCAACAGTTAAGGCCGTCCGAAGAATCGATATCCACAGGGTGCAACATCCGCGGTGCAAGGTGCAACATTCGTCCAAAAAGCCAAAACAGCGCCGTGCAACTTTTAGAAGTGCGTACATGGATTTGAAGTGGAACAGTACCTTGTTGCAGCACTCTCCCGGGTAGGTAAATCGAAGACCAGCCACGGTGATCCCGTTTTAACGTAAAAATTCACGTGACGGAAAAAAGAAGGCCAAAAAACTTCAGAGACCCGATTGAGGTTCGGATAGCCTTTTTTGGGTATGAATCTATTCGTTGATGGCTTACAGCGGTCAAAGCCGTAAAACTCACTGAGAGCTTCGTTTTGACTGGTTAGGGCTCCCGTAACTCTAAACGAGCCAACAGTTAAGGCCCTCCGAAGAATCGATATCCACAGGGTGCAACATCCGTGGTGCAAGGTGCAACATTCGTCCAAAAAGCCAAAACAGCGCCGTGCGACTTTTAGAAGTGAGTGTATGGATTTGAAATGGAATAGTACCATGGTGCAGCACTCTCCAGGGTAGGTAAATCGAAGACCAGCCACGGTGATCCCGTTTTAACGTAAAAATTCACGTGACGGAAAAAAGAAGGCCAAAAAACTTCAGAGAACCGATTGAGGTTCAGATAGCCTTTTTTGGGTATGAAACTATCCGTTGACGGCTTAAAGCAGTCAAAGCCGTAGAATTCACTAAGAGCTTCGTTTTGACTGGTTATGGCTCCCGTAACTCTAAACGAGCCAACAGTTATGGCCGTCCGAAGAATCGATATCCACAGGGTGCAACATCCGCGGTGCAAGGTGCAACATTCGTCCAAAAAGCCAAAACAGCGCCTTGTAACTTTTAGAAGTGCGTGCATGGATTTGAAATGGAACAGTACCATGGTGCAGCACTCTCCAGGGTAGGTAAATCGAAGACCAGCCACGGTGATCCCGTTTTAACGTAAAAATTCACGTGACGGAAAAAAGAAGGCCAAAAAACTTCAGAGACCCGATTGAGGTTCGAATAGCCTTTTTTGGGTATGAAACTATCCACTGACGGCTTACAGCAGTCAAAGCCGTAGAACTCACTGAGAGCTTCGTTTTGATTGGTTATGGCTCCCGTAACTCTAAACGAGCCAACAGTTATGGCCGTCCGAAGAATCGATATCCACAGGGTGCAACATCCGCGGTGCAAGGTGCAACATTCGTCCAAAAAGCCGAAACAGCGCCATTCGACTTTTAGAAGTGGGTGCAGGGATTTGAAGTGGAACAGTACCATGGTGCACCACTCTCCAGGGTAGGTAAATCGAAGACCAGCCACGGTGATCCCGTTTTAACGTAAAAATTCACGTGACGGAAAAAAGAAGGCCAATAAACTACAGAGACCCGATTGTGGTTCGGATAGCCTTTTTTGGGTATGAAACTATCCATTAATGGCTTACAGCGGTCAAAGTCGTAGAACTCACTGCGAGCTTCGTTTTGACTGGTTATGGCTCCTGTAACTCTAAACGAGCCAACAGTTATGGCCTTCCGAAGAATCGATATCCACAGGGTGCAACATCCGCGGTGCAAGGTGCAACATTCGTCCAAAAAGCCGAAACAGCGCCGTTCGACTTTTAGAAGTGGGTGCAGGGATTTGAAGTGGAACAGCACCTTGTTGCAGCACTCTCCAGGGTAGGTAAATCGAAGACCAGCCACGGTGATCCCGTTTTAACGTAAAAATTCACGTGACGGAAAAAAGAAGGACAAAAAACTTCAGAGACCCGATTGAGGTTCGGATAGCCTTTTTTGGGTATGAAACTATTCGTTGACGGCTTACAGCGGTCAAAGCCGTAAAACTCACTGAGAGCTTCGTTTTGACCGGTTAGGGCTCCCGTAACTCTAAACGAGCCAACAGTTAAGGCCGTCCGAAGAATCGATATCCACAGGGTGCAATATCCGTGGTGCAAGGTGCAACATTCGTCCAAAAAGCCAAAACAGCGCCGTGCGACTTTTAGAAGTGGGTGCATGGATTTGAAATGGAACAGTACCATGGTGCAGCACTCTCCAGGGTAGGTAAATCGAAGACCAGCCACGGTGATCCCGTTTTAACGTAAAAATTCACGTGACGGAAAAAAGAAGGCCAAAAAACTTCAGAGAACCGATTGAGGTACGGATAGCCTTTTTTGGGTATGAAACTCTCCGTTGACGGCTTACAGCAGTCAAAGCCGTAGAACTCACTGAGAGCTTCGTTTTGACTGGTTATGGCTCCCGTAACTCTAAACGAGCCAACAGTTATGGCCGTCCGAAGAATCGATATCCACAGGGTGCAACATCCGCGGTGCAAGGTGCAACATTCGTCCAAAAAGCCGAAACAGCGTCGTTCGACTTTTAGAAGTGGGTACAGGGACTTGAAGTGGAACAATACCTTGTTGCAGCACTCTCCAGGGTAGGTAAATCGAAGACCAACCACGGTGATCCCGTTTTAACGTAAAAATTCACGTGACGGAAAAAAGAAGGACAAAAAACTATAGAGACACGATTGAGGTTCGGATAGCCTTTTTTGTGTATGAATCTATTCATTGACGGCTTACAGCGGTCAAAGCCGTAAAACTCACTGAGAGCTTCGTTTTGACTGGTTAGGGCTCCCGTAACTCTAAACGAGCCAACAGTTAAGGACGTCCGAAGAATCGATATCCACAGGGTGCAACATCCGTGGTGCAAGGTGCAACATTCGTCCAAAAAGCCAAAACAGCGCCGTGCGACTCTTAGAAGTGGGTGCATGGATTTGAAATGGAACAGTACCATGGTGCATCACTCTCCAGGGTAGGTAAATCGAAGACCAGCCACGGTGATCCCGTTTTAACGTAAAAATTCACGTGACGGAAAAAAGAAGGCCAAAAAACTTCAGAGAACCGATTGAGGTGCGGATAGCCATTTTTGGGTATGAAACTATCCGTTGATGGCTTAAAGTAGTCAAAGCCATAGAACTCACTAAGAGCTTCGTTTTGACTGGTTTTGGCTCCTGTAACTCTTAAGGAGCCAACAGTTATGGCCGTCCGAAGAATCGATATCCATAGGGTGCAACATCTGCTGTGCAAGGTGCAACATTCGTCCAAAAAGCCAAAACAGCGCCGTGCAACTTTTAGAACTGCGTGCATGGATTTGAAATGGAACATTTCCATGGTGCAGCACTCTCTAGGGTAGGTAAATCGAAGACCAGCCACGGTGATCCCGTTTTAACGTAAAAATTCACGTGACGGAAAAAAGAAGGCCAAAAAACTTCATAGACCTGATTGAGGTTCGGATAGCCTTTTTTGGGTATGAAACTATCCATTGATGGCTTACAGCAGTCAAAGCCGTAGAACTCACTGAGAGCTTCGTTTTTATTGGTTATGGCTCCCGTAACTCTAAACGAGCCAACAGTTATGGCCGTCCGAAGAATCGATATCCACAGGGTGCAACATCCGTGGTGCAAGGTGCAACATTCGTCCAAAAAGCCGAAACAGTGCCTTTCGACTTTTAGAAGTGGGTGTAGGGATTTGAAGTGGAACAGTACCATGGTGCACCACTCTCCAGGGTAGGTAAATCGAAGACCAGCCACGGTGATCCCGTTTTAACGTAAAAATTCACGTGACGGAAAAAAGAAGGCCAAAAAACTACAGAGACCCGATTGTGGTTCGGATAGCCTTTTTAGGGTATGAAACTATCCATTGACGGCTTACAGCGGTCAAAGCCGTAGAACTCACTGAGAGCTTCGTTTTGACTGGTTATGGCTCCTGTAACTCTAAACGAGCCAACAGTCATGGCCGTCCGAAGAATCGATATCCATAGGGTGCAACATCCGCGGTGCAAGGTGCAACATTTGTCCAAAAAGCCGAAACAGCGCCGTTCGACTTTTAGAATTGGGTGCAGGGATTTGAAGTGGAACAGTACCTTGTTGCAGCACTCTCCAGGGTAGGTAAATCGAAGACCAGCCACAGTGATCCCGTTTTAACGTAAAAATTCACGTGACGGAAAAAAGAAGGCCAAAAAACTTCAAAGACCCGATTGAGGTTCGAATAGCCTTTTTTGGGTATGAAACTATTCGTTGACAGCTTACAGCGGTCAAAGCCGTAGAACTCACTGAGAGCTTCGTTTTGACTGGTTAGGGCTCCCGTAACTCTAAACGAGCCAACAGTTATGGCCGTCCGAAGAATCGATATCCATAGGGTGCAACATCCACGGTGCATGGTGCAACATTCGTCCAAAAAGACGAAACAGCGCCGTTCGACTTTTAGAAGTGGGTGCAGGGATTTGAAGTGGAACAGTACCATGGTGCACCACTCTACAGGGTAGGTAAATCGAAGACCAGCCACGGTGATCCCGTTTTAACGTAAAAATTCACGTGACGGAAAAAAGAAGGCCAAAAAACTTCAGAGAACCGATTGAGGTTCGGATAGCCTTTTTTGGGTATGAAACTATCCGTTGACGGCTTACAGCTGTCAAAGCCGTAGAACTCACTAAGAGCTTCGTTTTGACTGATTATGGCTCCCGTAACTCTAAACGAGCCAACAGTTATGGCCGTCCGAAGAATCGATATCCACAGGGTGCAACATCCGCGGTGCAAGGTGCAACATTCGTCCAAAAAGCCAAAACAGCGCCGTGCGACTTTTAGAAGTGCGTGCATGGATTCGAAATGGAACAGTACCATGGTACAGCACTCTCCAGGGTAGGTAAATCGAAGACCAGCCACGGTGATCCCGTTTTAACGGAAAAATTCACGTGATGGAAAAAAGAAGGCCAAAAAACTTCAGAGACCCGATTGAGGTTCGGATAGCCTTTTTTGGGTATGAAACTATCCATTGACGACTTACAGCAGTCAAAGCCGTAGAACTCACTGAGAGCTTCGTTTTGATTGGTTATGGCTCCCGTAACTCTAAACGAGCCAACAGTTATGGCCGTCCGAAGAATCGATATCCACAGGGTGCAACATCCACGGTGCATGGTGCAACATTCGTCCAAAAAGACGAAACAGCGCTATTCGACTTTTAGAAGTGGGTGCAGGGATTTGAAGTGGAACAGTACCATGGTGCACCACTCTACAGGGTAGGTAAATCGAAGACCAGCCACGGTGATCCCGTTTTAACGTAAAAATTCACGTGATGGAAAAAAGAAGGCCAAAAAACTGCAGAGACCCGATTGTGGTTCGGATAGCCTTTTTTGGTTATGAAACTATCCATTGACGGCTTACAGCGGTCAAAGCCGTAGAACTCACTGAGAGCTTCGTTTTGACTGGTTATGGCTCCCGTAACACTAAACGAGCCAACAATTATGACCGTCCGAAGAATCGATATCCACAGGGTGCAACATCCGCGGTGCAAGGTGCAACATTCGTCCAAAAAGCCGAAATAGCGTCGTGCTACTTTTAGAAGTGGGTGCATGGATTTGAAGTGGAACAGTTCCTTGTTGCAGCACTCTCCAGGGTAGGTAAATCGAAGACCAGCCACGGTGATCCCGTTTTAACGTAAAAATTCACGTGACGGAAAAAAGAAGGCCAAAAAACTTCAGAGACCCGATTGAGGTTCGGATAGCCTTTTTTGGGTATGAAACTATCCGTTGACGGCTTACAGCAGTCAAAGCCGTAGAACTCACTGAGAGCTTCGTTTTGACTGGTTATGGCTCCCGTAACTCTAAACGAGCCAACAGTTATGGCCGTCCGAAGAATCGATATCCCAGGGTGCAACATCCGCGGTTCAAGGTGCAACATTCGTCCAAAAAGCCAAAACTCCGCCGTGCGACTTTTAGAAGTGGGTGCATGGATTTGAAATGGAACAGTACCATGGTGCAGCACTCTCCAGGGTAGGTAAATCGAAGACCAGCCACGGTGATCCCGTTTTAACGTAAAAATTTACGTGATGGAAAAAAGTAGGCCAAAAAACTTCGGAGACCCGATTGAGGTTCAGATAGCCTTTTTTGGGTATCAATCTATCCGTTGACGGCTTATAGCCGTCAAAGCCGTAGAACTTACTGAGAGCTTCGTTTTGATTGGTTATGGCTCCCGTAACTCTAAATGAGCCAACAGTTATGGCCGTCCGAAGAATCGATATCCACAGGGTGCAACATCCGCGGTGCAAGGTGCAACATTCGTCCAAAAAGCCGAAACAACGCCGTTCGACTTTTAGAAGTGGGTGCAGGGATTTGAAGTGGAAATGTACCATGGTTTACCACTCTCTAGGGTAGGTAAATCGAAGACCAGCCACGGTGATCCCGTTTTAACGTTAAAATTCACATGACGGAAAAAAGAAGGCCAAAAAACTTCAGAGACCCGATTGAGGTTCGGATAGCCTTTTTTGGGTATGAAACAATCCATTGACGGCTTACAGCTGTCAAAGCCGTAGAACTCACTGAGAGCTTCGTTTTGACTGTTTATGGCTCCCGTAACTCTAAACGAGCCAACAGTTATGGCCGTCCGAAGAATCGATATCCACATGGTGCAACATCCGCGGTGCAAGGTGCAACATTCGTCCAAAAAGCCAAAACAGCGCCGTGCGACTTTTAGAAGTGGGTGCATGGATTTGAAATGGAATAGTACCATGGTGCAGCACTCTCTAGGGTAGGTAAATCGAAGACCAGCCACGGTGATCCCGTTTTAACGTAAAAATTCACGTGACGGAAAAAAGAAGGCCAAAAAACTTCAGAGACCCGATTGAGGTTCGGATAGCCATTTTTGGGTATGAAACTATCTGTTGACGGCTTACAATGGTCAAAGCCGTAGAACTCACTGAGAGCTTCGTTTTCACTGGTTATGGCTCCTGTAACTGTAAACGAGCCAACAGTTATGGCCGTCCGAAGAATCGATATCCACATGGTGCAACATCCGCGGTGCAAGGTGCAACATTCGTCCAAAAAGCCAAAACAGCATCGTGCGACCTTTAGAAGTGGGTGCAGGGATTTGAAATGGAATAGTACCTTGTTGCAGCACTCTCCTGGGTAGGTAAATCGAAGAATTGCAATGGTGATCCCGTTTTAACGTAAAAATTCACGTGACGGAAAAAAGAAGGCCAAAAAACATCAGAGACTCGATTGAGGTTCGGATAGCCTTTTTTGGGTATGAAACTCTTCGTTGACGGCTTACAGCAGTCAAAGCCGTAGAACTCACTGAGAGCTTCGTTTTGACTGGTTAGGGCTCCCGTAACTCTAAACGAGCCAACAGTTAAGGCCGTCCGAAGAATCGATATCCACAGGGTGCAACATCCGCGGTGCAAGGTGCAACATTCGTCCAAAAAGCCAAAACAGCGCCGTGTGACTTTTTGAAGTGGGTGCATGGATTTGAAATGGAACGGTACCATGGTGCAGCACTCTCTAGGGTAGGTAAATCGAAGACCAGCCACGGTGATCCCGTTTTAACGTTAAAATTCACGTGACAGAAAAAAGAAGGTCAAAAAACTTCAGAGACTCGATTGAGGTTCGGATAGCCTTTTTTGGGTATGAAACAATCCGTTGACGGCTTACAGCAGTCAAAGCCGTAGAACTCACTGAGAGCTTCGTTTTGACTGGTTATGGCTCCCGTAACACTAAACGAGCCAACAGTTATGGCCGTCCGAAGAATCGATATCCACAGGGTGCAACATCCGCGGTCCAAGGTGCAACATTCGTCCAAAAAGCAAAAATAGCGTCGTGCTACTTTTAGAAGTGGGTGCATGGATTTGAAATGGAATAGTACCATGGTGCAGCACTCTCCAGGGTAGGTAAATCGAAGACCAGCCACGGTGATCCCGTTTTAACGTAAAAATTCACGTGACGGAAAAAAGAAGGCCAAAAAACTTCAGAGACCCGATTGAGGTTCGGATAGCCTTTTTTGGGTATGAAACTATCTGTTGACGGCTTACAGCCATCAAAGCCGTAGAACTCACTGAGAGCTTCGTTTTGACTGGTTATGGCTCCCGTAACTCTAAACGAGCCAACAGTTATGGTCGTCCGAAGAATCGATATCCATAGGGTGCAACATCCGCGGTGCAAGGTGCAATATTCGTCCATAAAGCCAAAACAGCGCCGTTCGACTTTTAGAAGTGGGTGCAGGGATTTGAAGTGGAGCAGTACCATGGTGCACCACTCTCCATGGTAGGTAAATCGAAGACCAGCCACGGTGATCACGTTTTAACGTAAAAATTCACGTGACGGAAAAAAGAAGGCCAAAAAACTTTAGAGACCCGATTGTGGTTCGGATAGCCTTTTTTGGGTATGAAACTATCTGTTGACGGCTTACAATGGTCAAAGCCGTAGAACTCACTAAGAGCTTCGTTTTGACTGGTTATGGCTCCCGTAACTCTAAACGAGCCAACAGTTATGGCCGTCTGAAGAATCGATATCCATACCGTGCAACATCCGCGGTGCAAGGTGCAACATTCGTCCAAAAAGCCGAAACAACGCCGTTCGACTTTTAGAAGTGGGTGCAGGGAGTTGAAGTGGAACAGTACCATGGTGCACCACTCTCCAGGGTAGATAAATCGAAGACCAGCCACGGTGATCCCGTTCTAACGTAAAAATTCACGTGACGGAAAAAAAAGGCCAAAAAACTTCAGAGACCCGATTGAGGTTCGGATAGCCTTTTTTGGGTATGAAAGAATCCGTTGACGGCTTACAGCTGTCAAAGCCGTAGAACTCACTGAGAGCTTCGTTTTGACTGGTTATGGCTCCCGTAACTCTAAACGAGCCAACAGTTATGGCCGTCCGAAGAATCGATAACCACAGGGTGCAACATCCGCGGTGCAAGGTGCAACATTCGTCCAAAAAGCCAAAACAGCTCCGTGCGACCTTTAGAAGTGGGTGCAAAGAAGCTAACAAGAAAGTGAACTAAGACACTAAGAGCAATGCCCATCAGTAGAGGTAGCGCAGCTGAATGACTTACCACTAACTGTTCTCGAGAGCGAGTAGCTCGACCAAATGAACAAATGGTACTTGAAGTCGAAGTACAGAAAGTTTTTTAAAATAATCAGGGATTTGAAATGGATTAGTACCTTGTTGCAGCACTCTCCAGGGTAGGCAAATCGAAGACCAGCCACGGTGATCCCGTTTTAACGTAAAAATTCACGTGACGGAAAAAAGAAGGCCAAAAAACTTCAGAGACCCGATTGAGATTCGGATAGCCTTTTTTGGGTATGAAACTATTCGTTGACGGCTTACAGCAGTCAAAGCCGTAGAACTCACTGAGAGCTTCATTTTGACTGGTTAGGGCTCCCGTAACTCTAAACGAGCCAACAGTTAAGGCCGTCCGAAGAATCGATATCCACATGGTGCAACATCCACGGTGCAAGGTGCAACATTCGTCCAAAAAGCCAAAACAGCGCCTTTCGACTTTTAGAAGTGGGTGCATGGATTTGAAATGGAACAGTACCATGGTGCAGCACTCTCCAAGGTAGGTAAATCGAAGACCAGCCACGGTGATCCCGTTTTAACGTAAAAATTCACGTGACGGAAAAAAAAGGCCAAAAAACTTCAATGACCCGATTGAGGTTTGGATAGCCTTTTATGGGTATGAAACAATCCGTTGACGGCTTACAGCTGTCAAAGCCGTAGAACTCACTGAGAACTTCGTTTTGACTGGTTATGGCTCCCGTAACTCTAAACGAGCCAACAGTTATGGCCGTCCGAAGAATTGATATCCACAGGGTGCAACATCCGCGGTGCAAGGTGCAACATTCGTCCAAAAAGCCAAAACAGCGCCGTGCGACCTTTAGAAGTGGGTGCAGGGATTTGAAATGGAATAGTACCTTGTTGCAGCACTCTCCAGGGTAGGTAAATCGAAGACCAGCCACGGTGATCCCGTTTTAACGTAAAAATTCACGTGACGGAAAAAAGAAGGCCAAAAAACTTCAGAGACCCGATTGAGGTTCGGATAGCCTTTTTTGGGTATGAAACTATCCGTTGACGGCTTACAGCAGTCAAAGCCGTAGAACTCACTGAGAGCTTCGTTTTGACTGGTTATGGCTCCCGTAACTCTAAACGAGCCAACAGTTATGGCCGTCCGAAGAATCGATATCCACAGGGTGCAACATCCGCGGTTCAAGGTGCAACATTCGTCCAAAAAGCCAAAACAGCGCCGTGCGACTTTTAGAAGTGGGTGCATGGATTTGAAATGGAACAGTACCATGGTGCAGCACTCTCCAGGGTAGGTAAATCGAAGACCAGCCACGGTGATCCCGTTTTAACTTAAAAATTCACGTGACGGAAAAAAGAAGGCCAAAAAACTTCAGAGACCCGATTGAGATTCGGATAGCCCTTTTTGGGTATGAAACTATTCATTGACGGCTTACAGCAGTCAAAGCCGTAGAACTCACTGAGAGCTTCATTTTGACTGGTTAGGGCTCCCGTAACTCTAAACGAGCCAACAGTTAAGGCCGTCCGAAGAATCGATATCCACATGGTGCAACATCCGCGGTGCAAGGTGCAACATTCGTCCAAAAAGCCAAAACAGCGCCGTGCGACTTTTAGAAGTGGGTGCATGGATTTGAAATGGAACAGTACCATGGTGCAGCACTCTCCAAGGTAGGTAAATCGAAGACCAGCCACGGTGATCCCGTTTTAACATAAAAATTCACGTGACGGAAAAAAAAGGCCAAAAAACTTAAATGACCCGATTGAGGTTTGGATAGCCTTTTTTGGGTATGAAACAATCCGTTGACGGCTTACAGTTGTCAAAGCCGTAGAACTCACTGAGAACTTCGTTTTGACTGGTTATGGCTCCCGTAACTCTAAACGAGCCAACAGTTATGGCCGTCCGAAGAATTGATATCCACAGGGTGCAACATCCGCGGTGCAAGGTGCAACATTCGTCCAAAAACCCAAAACAGCGCCGTGCGACCTTTAGAAGTGGGTGCATGGATTTGAAATGGAACAGTACATTGTTGCAGCACTCTCCAGGGTAGGTAAATCGAAGACCAGCCACGGTGATCCCGTTTTAACGTAATAATTCACATGACGGAAAAAAGAAGGCCAAAAAACTTCAAAGACTCGATTGAGGTTCGGATAGCCTTTTTTGGGTATGAAACAATCCGTTGACGGCTTACAGCAGTCAAAGCCGTAGAACTCACTAAGAGCTTCGTTTTGACTGGTTATGGTTCCCGTAACACTAAACGAGCCAACAGTTATGGCCGTCCGAAGAATCGATATCCACAGGGTGCAACATCCGCGGTGCAAGGTGCAACATTCGTCGAAAAAGCCAAAACAGCGTCGTGCTACTTTTAGAAGTGGGTGCATGGATTTGAAATGGAACAGTACCATGGTGTAGCACTCTCCAGGGTAGGTTAATCGAAGACCAACCACGGTGATCCCGTTTTAACATAAAAATTCACGTGACGGAAAAAAGAAGGCCAAAAAACTTCAGAGACCCGATTGAGGTTCGGATAGCCTTTTTTGGGTATGAAACTATCTGTTGACGGCTTACAGCCATCAAAGCCGTAGAACTCACTAAGAGCTTCGTTATGACTAGTTATGGATCCCGTAACTCTAAACGAGCCAACAGTTATGGTCGTCCGAAGAATCGATATCCGTAGGGTGCAACATCCGCGGTGCAAGGTGCAACATTCGTCCATAAAGCCGAAACAGCGCCGTTCGACTTTTAGAAGTGGGTGCAGGGATTTGAAGTGGAACAGTACCATGGTGCACCACTCTCTAGGGTAGATAAATCGAAGACCAGCCACGGTGATCCCGTTCTAACGTAAAAATTCGCGTGACGGAAAAAAAAGGCCAAAAAACTTCAGAGACCCGATTGAGGTTCGGATAGCCTTTTTTGGGTATGAAACAATCCATTGATGGCTTATAGCTGTCAAAGCCGTAGAACTCACTGAGAGCTTCGTTTTGACTGGTTATGGCTCCCGTAACTCTAAACGAGCCAACAGTTATGGCCGTCCGAAAAATCGATATCCACAGGGTGCAACATCCGCGGTGCAACGTGCAACATTCGTCCAAAAAGCCAAAACAGCGCCGTGCGACCTTTAGAAGTGGGTGCAGGGATTTGAAATGGAATAGTACCTTGTTGCAGCACTCTCCAGGGTAGGTAAATCGAAGACCAGCCACGGTGATCCCGTTTTAACGTAAAAATTCACGTGACGGAAAAAAGAAGGCCAAAAAACTTCAGAGACCCGATTGAGGTTCGGATAGCCTTTTTTGGGTATGAAACAATCCGTTGACGGCTTATAGCCATCAAAGCCGTAGAACTCACTGAGAGCTTCGTTTTGACTGGTTATGGCTCCCGTAACTCTAAACGAGCCAACAGTTAAGGCAGTCCGAAGAATCGATATCCACAGGGTGCAACATCCGCGGTGCAAGGTGCAACATTCGTCCAAAAAGCCAAAACAGCGCCGTGCGACTTTTAGAAGTGGGTGCATGGATTTGAAATGGAACAGTACCATGGTGCAGCACTCTCCAAGGTAGGTAAATCGAAGACCAGCCACGGTGATCCCGTTTTAACCTAAAAATTCACGTGACGGAAAAAAGAAGGCCAAAAAACTTCAGAGACCCGATTGAGGTTCGGATAGCCTTTTTTGGGTATGAAACTATCCGTTGACGGCTTACAGCCATCAAAGCCATAGAACTCACTGAGAGCTTCGTTTTGACTGGTTATGGCTCCCGTAACTCTAAACGAGCCAACAGTTATGGCCGTCCGAAGAATCGATATCCACAGGGTGCAACATTCGTCCAAAAAGCCAAAACAGCGTCGTGCGACCTTTAGAAGTGGGTGCAGGGATTTGAAATGGAACAGTACCTTGTTGCAGCACTCTCCAGGGTAGGTAAATCGAAGACCAGCCACGGTGATCCCGTTTTAACGTAAAAATTCACATGACGGAAAAAAGAAGGCCAAAAAACTTCAAAGACTCGATTGAGGTTCGGATAGCCTTTTTTGGGTGTGAAACAATCCGTTGATGGCTTACAGCAGTCAAAGCCGTAGAACTCACTGAGAGCTTCGTTTTGACTGGTTATGGCTCCCGTAACACTAAAGGAGCCAACAGTTATGGCCGTCCGAAGAATCGATATCCACAGGGTGCAACATCCGCGGTGCAAGGTGCAACATTCGTCGAAAAAGCCAAAACAGCATCGTGCTACTTTTAGAAGTGGGTGCATGGATTTGAAATGGAACAGTACCATGGTGCAGCACTCTCCAGGGTAGGTAAATCGAAGACCAGCCACGGTGATCCCGTTTTAACGTAAAAATTCACGTGACGGAAAAAAGAAGGCCAAAAAACTTCAGAGACCCGATTGAGGTTCGGATAGCCTTTTTTGGGTATGAAACTATCTGCTGACGGCTTACAGCCATCAAAGCCATAGAACTCACTAAGAGCTTCGTTATGACTGGTTATGGCTCCCGTAATTCTAAACGAGCCAATAGTTATGGCCGTCCGAAAAATCGATATCCATAGGGTGCAACATTCGCGGTGCAAGGTGCAACATTCGTCCATAAAGCCGAAACAGCGCCGTTCGACTTTTAGATGTGGGTGCAGGGATTTGAAGTGGAACAACACCATGGTGCACCACTCTCTAGGGTAGATAAATCGAAGACCAGCCACGGTGATCCCGTTCTAACGTAAAAATTCACGTGACGGAAAAAAAAGGCCAAAAAACTTCAGAGACCCGATTGAGGTTCGGATAGCCTTTTTTGGGTATGAAATAATCCGTTGACGGCTTATAGCTGTCAAAGCCGTAGAACTCACTGAGAGCTTCGTTTTGACTGGTTATGGCTCCCGTAACTCTAAACGAGCCAACAGTTATGGCCGTCCGAAGTATCGATATCCACAGGGTGCAACATCCGCGGTGCAACGTGCAACATTCGTCCAAAAAGCCAAAACAGCGCCGTGCGACCTTTAGAAGTGGGTGCAGGGATTTGAAATGGAATATTACCTTGTTGCAGCACTCTCCAGGGTACGTAAATCGAAGACCAGCCACGGTGATCCCGTTTTAACGTAAAAATTCACGTGACGGAAAAAAGAAGGCCAAAAAACTTCAGAGACCCGATTGAGGTTCGGATAGCCTTTTTTGGGTATGAAACTATCTGCTGACGGCTTACAGCCATCAAAGCCATAGAACTCACTAAGAGCTTCGTTATGACTGGTTATGGCTCCCGTAATTCTAAACGAGCCAATAGTTATGGCCGTCCGAAAAATCGATATCCATAGGGTGCAACATTCGCGGTGCAAGGTGCAACATTCGTCCATAAAGCCGAAACAGCGCCGTTCGACTTTTAGATGTGGGTGCAGGGATTTGAAGTGGAACAACACCATGGTGCACCACTCTCTAGGGTAGATAAATCGAAGACCAGCCACGGTGATCCCGTTCTAACGTAAAAATTCACGTGACGGAAAAAAAAGGCCAAAAAACTTCAGAGACCCGATTGAGGTTCGGATAGCCTTTTTTGGGTATGAAATAATCCGTTGACGGCTTATAGCTGTCAAAGCCGTAGAACTCACTGAGAGCTTCGTTTTGACTGGTTATGGCTCCCGTAACTCTAAACGAGCCAACAGTTATGGCCGTCCGAAGTATCGATATCCACAGGGTGCAACATCCGCGGTGCAACGTGCAACATTCGTCCAAAAAGCCAAAACAGCGCCGTGCGACCTTTAGAAGTGGGTGCAGGGATTTGAAATGGAATATTACCTTGTTGCAGCACTCTCCAGGGTACGTAAATCGAAGACCAGCCACGGTGATCCCGTTTTAACGTAAAAATTCACGTGACGGAAAAAAGAAGGCCAAAAAACTTCACAGACCCGATTGAGGTTCGGATAGCCTTTTTTGGGTATGAAACAATCCGTTGACGGCTTATAGCCGTCAAAGCCGTAGAACTCACTGAGAGCTTCGTTTTGACTGGTTATGGCTCCCGTAACTCTAAACGAGCCAACAGTTAAGGCCGTCCGAAGAATCGATATCCACAGGGTGCAACATCCGCGGTGCAAGGTGCAACATTCGTCCAAAAAGCCAAAACAGCGCCGTGCGACTTTTAGAAGTGGGTGCATGGATTTGAAATGGAACAGTACCATGGTGCAGCATTCTCCAAGGTAGGTAAATCGAAGACCAGCCACGGTGATCCCGTTTTAACGTAAAAATTCACGTGACGGAAAAAAAAGGCCAAAAAACTTCAGAGACCCGATTGAGGTTCGGATAGCCTTTTTTGGGTATGAAAGAATCCGTTGACGGCTTACAGCTGTCAAAGCCGTAGAACTCACTGAGAGCTTCGTTTTGACTGGTTATGGCTCCCGTAACTCTAAACGAGCCAACAGTTATGGCCGTCCGAAGAATCGATATCCACAGGGTGCAACATCCGCGGTGCAAGGTGCAACATTCGTCCAAAAAGCCAAAACAGCGCCGTGCGACTTTTAGAAGTGGGTGCATGGATTTGAAATGGAACAGTACCATGGTGCAGCACTCTCCAAGGTAGGTAAATCGAAGACCAGCCACGGTGATCCCGTTTTAACGTAAAAATTCACGTGACGAGAAAAAAAGGCCAAAAAACTTCAGAGACCCGATTGAGGTTCGGATAGCCTTTTTTGGTTACGAAACAATCCGTTGACGGCTTACAGCTGTCAAAGCCGTAGAACTCACTGAGAGCTTCGTTTTGACTGGTTATGGCTCCCGTAACTCTAAACGAGCCAACAGTTATGGCCGTCCGAAGAATATATATCCACAGGGTGCAACATCCGCGGTGCAAGGTGCAACATTCGTCCAAAAAGCCAAAACAGCGCCGTGCGACTTTTAGAAGTGGGTGCATGGATTTGAAATGGAACAGTACCATGGTGCAGCACTCTCCAGGGTAGGTAAATCGAAGACCAGCCACGGTGATCCCGTTTTAACGTAAAAATTCACGTGACGGAAAAAAGAAGGCCAAAAAACTTCAGAGACCCGATTGAGGTTCGGATAGCCTTTTTTGGGTATGAAACTATCCGTTGACAGCTTACAACCATCAAAGCCGTAGAACTCACTGAGAGCTTCATTTTGATTGGTTATGGCTCCCGTAACTCTAAACGAGCCAACAGTTATGGCCGTCCGAAGAATCGATTTCCACAGGGTGCAACATCCGCGGTGCAAGGTGCAACATTCCTCCAAAAAGCCAAAACAGCGCCGTGCGACCTTTAGAAGTGGGTGCAAGGATTTGAAATGGAACAGTGCCTTGTTGCAGCACTCTCCAGGGTAGGTAAATCGAAGACCAGCCAAGGTGATCCCGTTTTAACGTAAAAATTCACGTGGCGGAAAAAAGAAGGCCAAAAAACTTCATAAATCCGATTGAGGTTCGGATAGCCTTTTTTGGGTATGAAACTATTCGTTGATGTCTTACAGCAGTCAAAGCCGTAGAACTCACTAAGAGCTTCGTTTTGACTGGTTAGGGCTCCCGTAACTCTAAACGAGCCAACAGTTAAGGCCGTCCGAAGAATCGGTATCCACAGGGTGCAACATCAGCGGTGCAAGGTGCAACATTCGTCCAAAAAGCCAAAACAGCGCCGTGCGACTTTTAGAAGTGGGTGCATGTATTTGAAATGGAACAGTACCATGGTGCAGCACTCTCCAGGGTAGGTAAATCGAAGACCAGCCACGGTCATCCCGTTTTAACGTAAAAATTCACGTGACGGAAAAAAGAAGGCCAAAAAACTTCAGAGACCCGATTGAGGTTCGGATAGCCTTTTTTGGGTATGAAACTATCCGTTGAAGGCTTACAGCCATCAAAGCCGTAGAACTCACTGAGAGCTTCGTTTTGACAGGTTATGGCTCCCGTAACTCTAAACGAGCCAACAGTTATGGCCGTCCGAAGAATCGATATCCACAGGGTGCAACATCCGTGGTGCAAGGTGCAACATTCGTCCAAAAAGCCAAAACAGCGCCGTGCGACTTTTAGAAGTGGGTGCATGGATTTGAAATGGAACAGTACCATGGTGCAGCACTCGCCAGGGTAGGTAAATCAAAGACCAACCAACGGTGATCCCGTTTTAACGTAAAAATTCACGTGACGGAAAAAAGAAGGCCAAAAAACTTCAAAGACTCGATTGAGGTTCGGATAGCCTTTTTTGGGTATGAAACAATCCGTTGACGGCTTACAGCTGTCAAAGCCGTAGAACTCACTGAGAGCTTCGTTTTGACTGGTTATGGCTTCCGTAACACTAAACGAGCCAACAGTTATGGCCGTCCGAAGAATCGATATCCACAGGATGCAACATACGCGGTGTAAGGTGCAACATTCGTCCAAAAAGCCAAAACAGCGTCGTGATACTTTTAGAAGTGGGTGCATGGATTTGAAATGGAACAGTACCATGGTGCAGCACTCTTAAGGGTAGGTAAATCGAAGACCAGCCACGGTGATCCCGTTTTAACGTAAAAATTCACGTGACGGAAAAAAGAAGGCCAAAAAACTTCAGAGATCCGATAGAGGTTCGGATAGCCTTTTTTGGGTATGAAACTATCTGTTGACGGCTTACAGCCATCAAAGCCATAGAACTCACTGAGAGCTTCGTTTTGACTGGTTATGGCTCCCGTAACTCTAAACGAGCCAAGAGTTATGGCCGTCCGAAGAATCGATATCCATAGGGTGCAACATTCGCGGTGCAAGGTGCAACATTCGTCCAAAAAGCCGAAACAGCGCCGTTCGACTTTTAGAAGTGGGTGCAGGGATTTGAAGTGGAACAGTACCATGGTGCACCACTCTACAGGGTAGATAAATCGAAGACCAGCCATGGTGATCCCGTTTTAACGTAAAAATTCACGTGACGGAAAAAAAGGCCAAAAAACTTCAAAGACCCGATTGAGGTTCGGATAGCCTTTTTTGGGTATGAAACAATCCGTTGACGGCTTACAGCTGTCAAAGCCGTAGAACTCACTGAGAGCTTTGTTTTGACTGGTTATGGCTCCCGTAACTCTAAACGAGCCAACAGTTATGGCCGTCCGAAGAATCGATATCCACAGGGTGCAACATCCGCGGTGCAAGGTGCAACATTCGTCGAAAAAGCCAAAACAGCGCTGTGCGACCTTTAGAAGTGGGTGCAGGGATTTGAAATTAAATAGTACCTTGTTGCAGCACTCTCCAGGGTAGGTAAATCGAAGACCAGCCATAGTGATCCCGTTTTAACGTAAAAATTCACATGACGGAAAAAAGAAGGCCAAAAAACTTCAAAGACTCGATTGAGGTTCGGATAGCCTTTTTTGGGTATGAAACAATCCGTTGACGGCTTACAGCAGTCAAAGCCGTAGAACTCACTGAGAGCTTCGTTTTGACTGGTTATGGCTCCCGTAACACTAAACGAGCCAACAGTTATGGCCGTCCGAAGAATCGATATCCACAGGGTGCAACATCCGCGGTGCAAGGTGCAACATTCGTCGAAAAAGCCAAAACAGCGTCGTGCTACTTTTAGAAGTGGGTGCATGGATTTGAAATGGAACAGTACCATGGTGCAGCACTCTCCAGGGTAGGTAAATCGAAGACCAGCCACGGTGATCCCGTTTTAACGTAAAAATTCACGTGACGGAAAAAAGAAGGCCAAAAAACTTCAGAGACCCGATTGAGGTTCGGATAGCCTTTTTTGGGTATGAAACTATCCGTTGACAGCTTACAACCATCAAAGCCGTAGAACTCACTGAGAGCTTCATTTTGATTGGTTATGGCTCCCGTAACTCTAAACGAGCCAACAGTTATGGCCGTCCGAAGAATCGATTTCCACAGGGTGCAACATCCGCGGTGCAAGGTGCAACATTCCTCCAAAAAGCCAAAACAGCGCCGTGCGACCTTTAGAAGTGGGTGCAAGGATTTGAAATGGAACAGCACCTTGTTGCAGCACTCTCCAGGGTAGGTAAATCGAAGACCAGCCACGGTGATCCCGTTTTAACGTAAAAATTCACGTGGCGGAAAAAAGAAGGCCAAAAAACTTCATAAATCCGATTGAGGTTCGGATAGCCTTTTTTGGGTATGAAACTATTCGTTGATGGCTTACAGCAGTCAAAGCCGTAGAACTCACTAAGAGCTTCGTTTTGACTGGTTAGGGCTCCCGTAACTCTAAACGAGCCAACAGTTAAGGCCGTCCGAAGAATCGGTATCCACAGGGTGCAACATCAGCGGTGCAAGGTGCAACATTCGTCCAAAAAGCCAAAACAGCGCCGTGCGACTTTTAGAAGTGGGTGCATGTATTTGAAATGGAACAGTACCATGGTGCAGCACTCTCCAGGGTAGGTAAATCGAAGACCAGCCAAGGTGATCCCGTTTTAACGTAAAAATTCACGTGACGGAAAAAAGAAGGCCAAAAAACTTCAGAGACCCGATTGAGGTTCGGATAGCCTTTTTTGGGTATGAAACTATCCGTTGAAGGCTTACAGCCATCAAAGCCGTAGAACTCACTGAGAGCTTCGTTTTGACAGGTTATGGCTCCCGTAACTCTAAACGAGCCAACAGTTATGGCCGTCCGAAGAATCGATATCCACAGGGTGCAACATCCGCGGTGCAAGGTGCAACATTCGTCCAAAAAGCCAAAACAGCGCCGTGCGACTTTTAGAAGTGGGTGCATGGATTTGAAATGGAACAGTACCATGGTGCAGCACTCTTAAGGGTAGGTAAATCAAAGACCTGCCAACGGTGATCCCGTTTTAACGTAAAAATTCACGTGATGGAAAAAAGAAGGCCAAAAAACTTCAAAGACTCGATTGAGGTTCGGATAGCCTTTTTTGGGTATGAAACAATCCGTTGACGGCTTACAGCTGTCAAAGCCGTAGAACTCACTGAGAGCTTCGTTTTGACTGGTTATGGCTCCCGTAACACTAAACGAGCCAACAGTTATGGCCGTCCGAAGAATCGATATCCACAGGATGCAACATACGCGGTGTAAGGTGCAACATTCGTCCAAAAAGCCAAAACAGCGTCGTGATACTTTTAGAAGTGGGTGCATGGATTTGAAATGGAACAGTACCATGGTGCAGCACTCTTAAGGGTAGGTAAATCGAAGACCAGCCACGGTGATCCCGTTTTAACGTAAAAATTCACGTGACGGAAAAAAGAAGGCCAAAAAACTTCAGAGACCCGATAGAGGTTCGGATAGCCTTTTTTGGGTATGAAACTATCTGTTGACGGCTTATAGCCATCAAAGCCATAGAACTCACTGAGAGCTTCGTTTTGACTGGTTATGGCTCCCGTAACTCTAAACGAGCCAACAGTTATGGCCGTCCGAAGAATCGATATCCATAGGGTGCAACATCCATGGTGCAAGGTGCAACATTCGTCCAAAAAGCCGAAACAGCGCCGTTCGACTTTTAGAAGTGGGTGCAGGGATTTGAAGTGGAACAGTACCATGGTGCACCACTCTACAGGGTAGATAAATCGAAGACCAGCCATGGTGATCCCGTTTTAACGTAAAAATTCACGTGACGGAAAAAAAGGCCAAAAAACTTCAAAGACCCGATTGAGGTTCGGATAGCCTTTTTTAGGTATGAAACAATCCGTTGACGGCTTACAGCTGTCAAAGCCGTAGAACTCACTGAGAGCTTCGTTTTGACTGGTTATGGCTCCCGTAACTCTAAACGAGCCAACAGTTATGGCCGTCCGAAGAATCGATATCCACAGGGTGCAACATCCGCGGTGCAAGGTGCAACATTCGTCCAAAAAGCCAAAACAGCGCTGTGCGACCTTTAGAAGTGGGTGCAGGGATTTGAAATTGAATAGTACCTTGTTGCAGCACTATCCAGGGTAGGTAAATCGAAGACCAGCCATAGTGATCCCGTTTTAACGTAAAAATTCACATGACGGAAAAAAGAAGGCCAAAAAACTTCAAAGACTCGATTGAGGTTCGGATAGCCTTTTTTGGGTATGAAACAATCCGTTGACGGCTTACAGCAGTCAAAGCCGTAGAACTCACTGAGAGCTTCGTTTTGACTGGTTATGGCTCCCGTAACACTAAACGAGCCAACAGTTATGGCCGTCCGAAGAATCGATATCCACAGGGTGCAACATCCGCGGTGCAAGGTGCAACATTCGTCGAAAAAGCCAAAACAGCGTCGTGCTACTTTTAGAAGTGGGTGCATGGATTTGAAATGGAACAGTACCATGGTGCAGCACTCTCCAGGGTAGGTAAATCGAAGACCAGCCACGGTGATCCCGTTTTAACGTAAAAATTCACGTGACGGAAAAAAGAAGGCCAAAAAACTTCAGAGACCCGATTGAGGTTCGGATAGCCTTTTTTGGGTATGAAACTATCCGTTGAAGGCTTACAGCCATCAAAGCCATAGAACTCACTGAGAGCTTCGTTTTGACAGGTTATGGCTCCCGTAACTCTAAACGAGCCAACAGTTATGGCCGTCCGAAGAATCGATATCCACAGGGTGCAACATCCGCGGTGCAAGGTGCAACATTCGTCCAAAAAGCCAAAACAGCGCCGTGCGACTTTTAGAAGTGGGTGCATGGATTTGAAATGGAACAGTACCATGGTGCAGCACTCTTAAGGGTAGGTAAATCAAAGACCAGCCAACGGTGATCCCGTTTTAACGTAAAAATTCACGTGACGGAAAAAAGAAGGCCAAAAAACTTCAAAGACTCGATTGAGGTTCGGATAGCCTTTTTTGGGTATGAAACAATCCGTTGACGGCTTACAGCTGTCAAAGCCGTAGAACTCACTGAGAGCTTCGTTTTGTCTGGTTATGGCTCCCGTAACACTAAACGAGCCAACAGTTATGGCCGTCCGAAGAATCGATATCCACAGGATGCAACATACGCGGTGTAAGGTGCAACATTCGTCCAAAAAGCCAAAACAGCGTCGTGATACTTTTAGAAGTGGGTGCATGGATTTGAAATGGAACAATACCATGGTGCAGCACTCTTAAGGGTAGGTAAATCGAAGACCAGCCATGGTGATCCCGTTTTAACGTAAAAATTAACGTGACGGAAAAAAGAAGGCCAAAAAACTTCAGAGACCCGATAGAGGTTCGGATAGCCTTTTTTGGGTATGAAACTATCTGTTGACGGCTTATAGCCATCAAAGCCATAGAACTCACTGAGAGCTTCGTTTTGACTGGTTATGGCTCCCGTAACTCTAAACGAGCCAACAGTTATGGCCGTCCGAAGAATCGATATCCATAGGGTGCAACATCCACGGTGCAAGGTGCAACATTCGTCCAAAAAGCCGAAACAGCGCCGTTCGACTTTTAGAAGTGGGTGCAGGGATTTGAAGTGGAACAGTACCATGGTGCACCACTCTACAGGGTAGATAAATCGAAGACCAGCCATGGTGATCCCGTTTTAACGTAAAAATTCACGTGACGGAAAAAAAGGCCAAAAAACTTCAAAGACCCGATTGAGGTTCGGATAGCCTTTTTTGGGTATGAAACAATCCGTTGACGGCTTACAGCTGTCAAAGCCGTAGAACTCACTGAGAGCTTCGTTTTGACTGGTTATGGCTCCCGTAACTCTAAACGAGCCAACAGTTATGGCCGTCCGAAGAATCGATATCCACAGGGTGCAACATCCGCGGTGCAAGGTGCAACATTCGTCCAAAAAGCCAAAACAGCGCTGTGCGACCTTTAGAAGTGGGTGCAGGGATTTGAAATTGAATAGTACCTTGTTGCAGCACTATCCAGGGTAGGTAAATCGAAGACCAGCCATAGTGATCCCGTTTTAACGTAAAAATTCACATGACGGAAAAAAGAAGGCCAAAAAACTTCAAAGACTCGATTGAGGTTCGGATAGCCTTTTTTGGGTATGAAACAATCCGTTGACGGCTTACAGCAGTCAAAGCCGTAGAACTCACTGAGAGCTTCGTTTTGACTGGTTATGGCTCCCGTAACACTAAACGAGCCAACAGTTATGGCCGTCCGAAGAATCGATATCCACAGGGTGCAACATCCGCGGTGCAAGGTGCAACATTCGTCGAAAAAGCCAAAACAGCGTCGTGCTACTTTTAGAAGTGGGTGCATGGATTTGAAATGGAACAGTACCATGGTGCAGCACTCTCCAGGGTAGGTAAATCGAAGACCAGCCACGGTGATCCCGTTTTAACGTAAAAATTCACGTGACGGAAAAAAGAAGGCCAAAAAACTTCAGAGACCCGATTGAGGTTCGGATAGCCTTTTTTGGGTATGAAACTATCTATTGACGGCTTACAGCCATCAAAGCCGTAGAACTCACTAAGAGCTTCGTTATGACTGGTTATGGCTCCTGTAACTCTAAACGAGCCAACAGTTATGGCCGTCCGAAGAATCGATATCCATAGGGTGCAACATCCGCGGTGCAAGGTGCAACATTCGTCCATAATGCCGAAACAGCGCCGTTCGACTTTTAGAAGTGGGTGCAGGGATTTGAAGTGGAACAGTACCATGGTGCACCACTCTCTAGGGTAGATAAATCGAAGACCAGCCACGGTGATCCCGTTCTAACGTAAAATTCACGTGACGGAAAAAAAAGGCCAAAAAACTTCAGAGACCCGATTGAGGTTCGGATAGCCTTTTTTGGGTATGAAACAATCCGTTGACGGCTTATAGCTGTCAAAACCGTAGAACTCACTGAGAGCTTCATTTTGACTGGTTATGGCTCCCGTAACTCTAAATGAGCCAACAGTTATGGCCGTCCGAAGAATCGATATCCACAGGGTGTAACATCCGCGGTGCAACGTGCAACATTCGTTCAAAAAGCCAAAACAGCGCCGTGCGACCTTTAGAAGTGGGTGCAGGGATTTGAAATGGAATAGTACCTTGTTGCAGCACTCTCCAGGGTAGGTAAATCGGAGACCAGCCACGGTGATCCCGTTTTAACGTAAAAATTCACGTGACGGAAAAAAGAAGGCCAAAAAACTTCAGAGACCCGATTGAGGTTCGGATAGCCTTTTTTGGGTATGAAACAATCCGTTGACGGCTTATAGCCGTCAAAGCCGTAGAACTCACTGAGAGCTTCGTTTTGACTGGTTATGGCTCCCGTAACACTAAACGAGCCAACAGTTAAGGCCGTCCGAAGAATCGATATCCACAGGGTGCAACATCCGCGGTGCAAGGTGCAACATTCGTCCAAAAAGCCAAAACAGCGCCGTGCGACTTTTAGAAGTGGGTGCATGGATTTGAAATGGAACAGTACCATGGTGCAGCACTCTCCAAGGTAGGTAAATCGAAGACCAGCCACGGTGATCCCGTTTTAACGTAAAAATTCACGTGACGGAAAAAAAAGGCCAAAAAACTTCAGAGACCCGATTGAGGTTCGGATAGCCTTTTTTGGGTATGAAACAATCCGTTGATGGCTTACAGCTGTCAAAGCCGTAGAACTCACTGAGAGCTTCGTTTTGACTGGTTATGGCTCCCGTAACTCTAAACGAGCCAACAGTTATGGCCGTCCGAAGAATCGATATCCACAGGGTGCAACATCCACGGTGCAAGGTGCAACATTCGTCCAAAAAGCCAAAACAGCGCCGTGCGACCTTTAGAAGTGGGTGCAGGGATTTGAAATGGAAAGTACCTTGTTGCAGCACTCTCCAGGGTAGGTAAATCGAAGACCAGCCACGGTGATCCCGTTTTAACGTAAAAATTCACGTGACGGAAAAAAGAAGGCGAAAAAACTTCAGAGAACCGACTGAGGTTCGGATATCCTTTTTTGGGTATGAAACTATCCGTTGACGGCTTACAGCAGTCAAAGCCGTAGAACTCACTGAGAGCTTCATTTTGACTGGTTATGGCTCCCGTAACTCTAAACAAGCCAACAGTTATGGCCGTCCGAAGAATCGATATCCACAGGGTGCAACATCCCCGGTGCAAGGTGCAACATTCGTCCAAAAAGCCAAAACAGCGCCGTGCGACTTTTAGAAGTGGGTGCATGGATTTGAAATGGAACAGTACCATGGTGCATCACTCTCCAGGGTAGGTAAATCAAAGACCAGCCACGGTGATCCCGTTTTAACGTAAAAATTCACGTGACGGAAAAAAGAAGGCCAAAAAACATCAGAGACCCGATTGAGGTTCGGATAGCCATTTTTGGGTATGAAACTATCCGTTGATGGCTTACAGCAGTCAAAGCCGTAGAACTCACTGAGAGCTTCGTTTTGATTGATTATGGCTCCCGTAACTCTAAACGAGCCAACAGTTATGGCCGTCCGAAGAATATATATCCACAGGGTGCAACATCCACGGTGCAAGGTGCAACATTCGTCCAAAAAGCCAAAACAGCGCCGTGCGACTTTTAGAAGTGGGTGCTTGGATTTGAAATGGAACAGTACCATGGTGCAGCACTCTCCAGGGTAGGTAAATCGAAGACCAGCCACGGTGATCCCGTTTTAACGTAAAAATTCACGTGACGGAAAAAAGAAGGCCAAAAAACTTCAAAGACCCGATTGAGGTTCGGATAGCCTTTTTTGGGTATGAAACAATCCGTTGATGGCTTATAGCCGTCAAAGCCGTAGAACTCACTGAGAGCTTCGTTTTGACTGGTTATGGCTCCCGTAACTCTAAACGAGCCAACAGTTAAGGTCGTCCGAAGAATCGATATCCACAGGGTGCAACATCCGCGGTGCAAGGTGCAACATTCGTCCAAAAAGCCAAAACAGCGCCGTGCGACGTTTAGAAGTGGGTGCATGGATTTGAAATGGAACAGTACCATGGTGCAGCATTCTCCAAGGTAGGTAAATCGAAGACCAGCCACGGTGATCCCGTTTTAACGTAAAAATTCACGTGACGGAAGAAAAAGGCAAAAAAACTTCAGAGACCCGATTGAGGTTCGGATAGCCTTTTTTGGGTATGAAACAATCCGTTGACGGCTTACAGCTGTCAAAGCCGTAGAACTCACTGAGAGCTTCGTTTTGACTGGTTATGGCTCCCGTAACTCTAAACGAGCCAACAGTTATGGCCGTCCGAAGAATCGATATCCACAGGGTGCAACATCCGCGGTGCAAGGTGCAACATTCGTCCAAAAAGCCAAAACAGCGCCGTGCGACTTTTAGAAGTGGGTGCATGGATTTGAAATGGAACAGTACCATGGTGCAGCACTCTCCAAGGTAGGTAAATCGAAGACCAGCCATGGTGATCCCGTTTTAACGTAAAAATTCACTTGACGAAAAAAAAAGGCCAAAAAACTTCAGAGACCCGATTGAGGTTCGGATAGCCTTTTTTGGTTATGAAACAATCCGTTGACGGCTTACAGCTGTCAAAGCCGTAGAACTCACTGAGAGCTTCGTTTTGACTGGTTATGGCTCCCGTAACTCTAAACGAGCCAACAGTTATGGCCGTCCGAAGAATATATATCCACAGGGTGCAACATCCGCGGTGCAAGGTGCAACATTCGTCCAAAAAGCCAAAACAGCGCCGTGCGACTTTTAGAAGTGGGTGCATGGATTTGAAATGGAACAGTACCATGGTGCAGCACTCTCCAGGGTAGATAAATCGAAGACCAGCCACGGTGATCCCGTTTTAACGTAAAAATTCACGTGACGGAAAAAAGAAGGCCAAAAAACTTCAGAGACCCGATTGAGGTTCGGATAGCCTTTTTTGGGTATGAAACTATCCGTTGACAGCTTACAACCATCAAAGCCGTAGAACTCACTGAGAGCTTCATTTTGATTGGTTATGGCTCCCGTAACTCTAAACGAGCCAACAGTTATGGCCGTCCGAAGAATCGATTTCAACAGGGTGCAACATCCGCGGTGCAAGGTGCAACATTCCTCCAAAAAGCCAAAACAGCGCCGTGCGACCTTTAGAAGTGGGTGCAAGGATTTGAAATGGAACAGTGCCTTGTTGCAGCACTCTCCAGGGTAGGTAAATCGAAGACCAGCCAAGGTGATCCCGTTTTAACGTAAAAATTCACGTGGCGGAAAAAAGAAGGCCAAAAAACTTCATAAATCTGATTGAGGTTCGGATAGCCTTTTTTGGGTATGAAACTATTCGTTGATGGCTTACAGCAGTCAAAGCCGTATAACTCACTAAGAGCTTTGTTTTGACTGGTTAGGGCTCCCGTAACTCTAAACGAGCCAACAGTTAAGGCCGTCCGAAGAATCGGTATCCACAGGGTGCAACATCAGCGGTGCAAGGTGCAACATTCGTCCAAAAAGCCAAAACAGCGCCGTGCGACTTTTAGAAGTGGGTGCATGTATTTAAAATGGAACAGTACCATGGTGCAGCACTCTCCAGGGTAGGTAAATCGAAGACCAGCCACGGTGATACCGTTTTAACGTAAAAATTCACGTGACGGAAAAAAGAAGGCCAAAAAACTTCAGAGACCCGATTGAGGTTCGGATAGCCTTTTTTGGGTATGAAACTATCCGTTGAAGGCTTACAGCCATCAAAGACGTAGAACTCACTGAGAGCTTCGTTTTGACAGGTTATGGCTCCCGTAACTCTAAACGAGCCAACAGTTATGGCCGTCCGAAGAATCGATATCCACAGGGTGCAACATCCGCGGTGCAAGGTGCAACATTCGTCCAAAAAGCCAAAACAGCGCCGTGCGACTTTTAGAAGTGGGTGCATGGATTTGAAATGGAACAGTACCATGGTGCAGCACTCTCCAGGGTAGGTAAATCAAAGACCAGCCAACGGTGATCCCGTTTTAACGTAAAAATTCACGTGACGGAAAAAAGAAGGCCAAAAAACTTCAAAGACTCGATTGAGGTTCGGATAGCCTTTTTTGGGTATGAAACAATCCGTTGACGGCTTACAGCTGTCAAAGCCGTAGAACTCACAGAGAGCTTCGTTTTGACTGGTTATGGCTCCCGTAACACTAAACGAGCCAACAGTTATGGCCGTCCGAAGAATCGATATCCACAGGATGCAACATACGCGGTGTAAGGTGCAACATTCGTCCAAAAAGCCAAAACAGCGTCGTGATACTTTTAGAAGTGGGTGCATGGATTTGAAATGGAACAGTACCATGTTGCAGCACTCTTAAGGGTAGGTAAATCGAAGACCAGCCATGGTGATCCCGTTTTAACGTAAAAATTCACGTGACGGAAAAAAGAAGGCCAAAAAACTTCAGAGACCCGATGGAGGTTCGGATAGCCTTTTTTGGGTATGAAACTATCTGTTGACGGCTTACAGCCATCAAAGCCGTAGAACTCACTGAGAGCTTCGTTTTGACTGGTTATGGCTCCCGTAACTCTAAACGAGCCAACAGTTATGGCCGTCCGAAGAATCGATATCCATAGGGTGCAACATCCGCGGTGCAAGGTGCAACATTCGTCCAAAAAGCCGAAACAGCGCCGTTCGACTTTTAGAAGTGGGTGCAGGGATTTGAAGTGGAACAGTACCATGGTGCACCACTCTACAGGGTAGATAAATCGAAGACCAGCCATGGTGATCCCGTTTTAACGTAAAAATTCACGTGACGGAAAAAAAGGCCAAAAAACTTCAAAGACCCGATTGAGGTTCGGATAGCCTTTTTTGGGTATGAAACAATCCGTTGACGGCTTACAGCGGTCAAAGCCGTAGAACTCACTGAGAGCTTCGTTTTGACTGGTTATGGCTCCCGTAACTCTAAACGAGCCAACAGTTATGGCCGTCCGAAGAATCGATATCCACAGGGTGCAACATCCGCGGTGCAAGGTGCAACATTCGTCCAAAAAGCCAAAACAGCGCTGTGCGACCTTTAGAAGTGGGTGTAGGGATTTGAAATTGAATAGTACCTTGTTGCAGCACTCTCCAGGGTAGGTAAATCGAAGACCAGCCACAGTGATCCCGTTTTAACGTAAAAATTCACATGACGGAAAAAAAAGGCCAAAAAAATTCAGAGACCCGATTGAGGTTCGGATAGCCTTTTTTGGGTATGAAACAATTCGTTGACGGCTTACAGCGGTCAAAGCCGTAGAACTCACTGAGAGCTTCGTTTTGACTGGTTATGGCTCCCGTAACTCTAAACGAGCCAACAGTTATGGCCGTCCGAAGAATCGATATCCACAGGGTGCAACATCCGCGGTGCAAGGTGCAACATTCGTCCAAAAAGCCAAAACAGCGCCGTGCGACCTTTAGAAGTGGGTGCAGGGATTTGAAATGGAAAGTACCTTGTTGCAGCACTCTCCAGGGTAGGTAAATCGAAGACCAGCCACGGTGATCCCGTTTTAACGTAAAAATTCACGTGACGGAAAAAAGAAGGCGAAAAAACTTCAGAGAACCGATTGAGGTTCGGATATCCTTTTTTGGGTATGAAACTATCCGTTGACGGCTTACAGCAGTCAAAGCCGTAGAACTCACTGAGAGCTTCATTTTGACTGGTTGTGGCTCCCGTAACTCTAAACAAGCCAGCAGTTATGGCCGTCCGAAGAATCGATATCCACAGGGTGCAACATCCCCGGTGCAAGGTGCAACATTCGTCCAAAAAGCCAAAACAGCGCCGTGCGACTTTTAGAAGTGGGTGCATGGATTTGAAATGGAACAGTACCATGGTGCATCACTCTCCAGGGTAGGTAAATCAAAGACCAGCCACGGTGATCCCGTTTTAACGTAAAAATTCACGTGACGGAAAAAAGAAGGCCAAAAAACATCAAAGACCCGATTGAGGTTCGGATAGCCATTTTTGGGTATGAAACTATCCGTTGATGGCTTACAGCAGTCAAAGCCGTAGAACTCACTGAGAGCTTCGTTTTGATTGATTATGGCTCCCGTAACTCTAAACGAGCCAACAGTTATGGCCGTCCGAAGAATATATATCCACAGGGTGCAACATCCGCGGTGCAAGGTGCAACATTCGTCCAGAAAGCCAAAACAGCGCCGTGCGACTTTTAGAAGTGGGTGCACGGATTTGAAATGGAACAGTACCATGGTGCAGCACTCTCCAGGGTAGGTAAATCGAAGACCAGCCATGGTGATCCCGTTTCAACGTAAAAATTCACGTGACGGAAAAAAGAAGGCCAAAAAACTTCAGAGACCCGATTGAGGTTCGGATAGCCTTTTTTGGGTATGAAACTATCTGTTGACGGCTTACAGCCATCAAAGCCGTAGAACTCACTAAGAGCTTCGTTATGACTGGTTATGGCTCCTGTAACTCTAAACGTGCCAACAGTTATGGCCGTCCGAAGAATCGATATCCATAGGGTGCAACATCCGCGGTGCAAGGTGCAACATTCGTCCATAATGCCGAAACAGCGCCGTTCGACTTTTAGAAGTGGGTGCAGGGATTTGAAGTGGAACAGTACCATGGTGCACCACTCTCTAGGGTAGATAAATCGAAGACCAGCCACGGTGATCCCGTTCTAACGTAAAATTCACGTGACGGAAAAAAAAGGCCAAAAAACTTCAGAGACCCGATTGAGGTTTGGATAGCCTTTTTTGGGTATGAAACAATCCGTTGACGGCTTATAGCTGTCAAAACCGTAGAACTCACTGAGAGCTTCGTTTTGACTGGTTATGGCTCCCGTAACTCTAAATGAGCCAACAGTTATGGCCGTCCGAAGAATCGATATGCACAGGGTGCAAAATCCACGGTGCAACGTGCAACATTCGTTCAAAAAGCCAAAACAGCGCCGTGCGACCTTTAGAAGTGGGTGCAGGGATTTGAAATGGAATAGTACCTTGTTGCAGCACTCTCCAGGGTAGGTAAATCGGAGACCAGCCACGGTGATCCCGTTTTAACGTAAAAATTCACGTGACGGAAAAAAGAAGGCCAAAAAACTTCAGAGACCAGATTGAGGTTCGGATAGCCTTTTTTGGGTATGAAACAATCCGTTGACGGCTTATAGCCGTCAAAGCCGTAGAACTCACTAAGAGCTTCGTTTTGACTGGTTATGGCTCCCGTAACTCTAAACGAGCCAACAGTTATGGCCGTCCGAAGAATATATATCCACAGGGTGCAACATCCGCGGTGCAAGGTGCAACATTCGTCCAAAAAGCCAAAACAGCGCCGTGCGACTTTTAGAAGTGGGTGCATGGATTTGAAATGGAACAGTACCATGGTGCAGCACTCTCCAAGGTAGGTAAATCGAAGACCAGCCACGGTGATCCCGTTTTAACGTAAAAATTCACGTGACGGAAAAAAAAGGCCAAAAAACTTCAAAGACCCGATTGAGGTTCGGATAGCCTTTTTTGGGTATGAAACAATCTGTTGACGGCTTACAGCTATCAAAGCCGTAGAACTCACTGAGAGCTTCGTTTTGACTGGTTATGGCTCCCGTAACTCTAAACGAGCCAACAGTTATGGCCGTCCGAAGAATCGATATCCACAGGGTGCAACATCTGCGGTGCAAGGTGCAACATTCGTCCAAAAAGCCAAAACAGCGCCGTGCGACCTTTAGAAGTGGGTGCAGGGATTTGAAATGGAAAGTACCTTGTTGCAGCACTCTCCAGGGTAGGTAAATCGAAGACCAGCCACGGTGATCCCGTTTTAACGTAAAAATTCACGTGACGGAAAAAAGAAGGCGAAAAAACTTCAGAGAACCGATTGAGGTTCGGATATCCTTTTTTGGGTATGAAACTATCCGTTGACGGCTTACAGCAGTCAAAGCCGTAGAACTCACTGAGAGCTTCATTTTGACTGGTTATGGCTCCCGTAACTCTAAACAAGCCAACAGTTATGGTCGTCCGAAGAATCGATATCCACAGGGTGCAACATCCCCGTTGCAAGGTGCAACATTCGTCCAAAAAGCCAAAACAGCGCCGTGCGACTTTTAGAAGTGGGTGCATGGATTTGAAATGGAACAGTACCATGGTGCATAACTCTCCAGGGTAGGTAAATCAAAGACCAGCCACGGTGATCCCGTTTTAACGTAAAAATTCACGTGACGGAAAAAAGAAGGCCAAAAAACATCAGAGACCCGATTGAGGTTCGGATAGCCATTTTTGGGTATGAAACTATCCGTTGATGGCTTACAGCAGTCAAAGCCGTAGAACTCACTGAGAGCTTCGTTTTGATTGATTATGGCTCCCGTAACTCTAAACGAGCCAACAGTTATGGCCGTCCGAAGAATATATATCCACAGGGTGCAACATCCGCGGTGCAAGGTGCAACATTCATCCAAAAAGCCAAAACAGCGCCGTGCGACTTTTAGAAGTGGGTGCATGGATTTGAAATCGAACAGTACCATGGTGCAGCACTCTCCAGGGTAGGTAAATCGAAGACCAGCCACGGTGATCCCGTTTTAACGTAAAAATTCACGTGACGGAAAAAAGAAGGCCAGAAAACTTCAGAGACCCGATTGAGGTTCGGATAGCCTTTTTTGGGTATGAAACAATCCGTTGACGGCTTACAGCTGTCAAAGCCGTATAACTCACTGAGAGCTTCGTTTTGACTGGTTATGGCTCCCGTAACTCTAAACGAGCCAACATTTATGGCCGTCCGAAGAATCGATATCCACAGGGTGCAACATCCGCGGTGCAAGGTGCAACATTCGTCCAAAAAGCCAAAACAGTGCCGTACGACCTTTAGAAGTGGGTGCAGGGATTTGAAATGGAACAGTGCCTTGTTGCAGCACTCTCCAGGATAGGTTAATCGAAGACCAGCCAAGGTGATCCCGTTTTAACGTAAAAATTCACGTGGCGGAAAAAAGAAGGCCAAAAAACTTCATAAACCCGATTGAGGTTCGCATAGCCTTTTTTGGGTATGAAACTATTCGTTGATGGCTTACAGCAGTCAAAGCCGTAGAACTCACTGAGAGCTTCGTTTTGACTGGTTAGGGCTCCCGTAACTCTAAACGAGCCAACAGTTAAGGCCGTCCGAAGAATCGGTATCCATAGGGTCCAACATCAGCGGTGCAAGGTGCAACATTCGTCCAAAAAGCCAAAACAGCGCCGTGCGACTTTTAGAAGTGGGTGCATGTATTTGAAATGGAACAGTACCATGGTGCAGCACTCTCCAGGGTAGGTAAATCGAAGACCAGCCACGGTGATCCCGTTTTAACGTAAAAATTCACGTGACGGAAAAAAGAAGGCCAAAAAACTTCAGAGACCCGATTGAGGTTCGGATAGCCTTTTTTGGGTATGAAACTATCCGTTGACGGCTTACAGCCATCAAAGCCGTAGAACTCACTGAGAGCTTCGTTTTGACAGGTTATGGCTCCCGTAACTCTAAACGAGCCAACAGTTATGGCCGTCCGAAGAATCGATATCCACAGGGTGCAACATCCGCGGTGCAAGGTGCAACATTCGTCCAAAAAGCCAAAACAGCGCCGTGCGACTTTTAGAAGTGGGTGCATGGATTTGAAATGGAACAGTACCATGGTGCAGCACTCTCCAGGGTAGGTAAATCGAAGACCAGCCACGGTGATCCCGTTTTAACGTAAAAATTCACGTGACGGAAAAAAGAAGGCCAAAAAACTTCAAAGACTCGATTGAGGTTCGGATAGCCTTTTTTGGGTATGAAACAATCCATTGACGGCTTACAGCCGTCAAAGCCGTAGAACTCACTGAGAGCTTCGTTTTGACTGGTTATGGCTCCCGTAACACTAAACGAGCCAACAGTTATGGCCGTCCGAAGAATCGATATCCACAGGATGCAACATCCTCGGTGCAAGGTGCAATATTCGTCCAAAAAGCCAAAACAGCGTCGTGATACTTTTAAAAGTGGGTGCATGGATTTGAAATGGAACAGTACCATGGTGCAGCACTCTCCAGGGTAGGTAAATCGAAGACCAGCCACTGTGATCCCGTTTTGACGTAAAAATTCATGTGACGGAAAAAAGAAGGCCAAAAAACTTCAGAGACCCGATTGAGGTTCGGATAGCCTTTTTTGGGTATGAAACTATCTGTTGACAGCTTACAGCCATCAAAGCCGTGGAACTCACTAAGAGCTTCGTTTTGACTGGTTATGGCTCCCATAACTCTAAACGAGCCAACAGTTATGGCCGTCCGAAGAATCGATATCCATAGGGTGCAACATCCGCGGTGCAAGGTGCAACATTCGTCCCAAAAGCCGAAACAGCGCCGTTCGACTTTTAGAAGTGGGTGCAGGGATTTGAAGTGGAACATTACCATGGTGCACCACTCTCCAGGGTATATAAATCGAAGACCAGCCATGGTGATCCCGTTTTAACGTAAAAATTCACGTGACGGAAAAAAAGGCCAAAAACATCAAAGACCCGATTGAGGTTCGGATAGCCTTTTTTGGGTATGAAACAATCTGTTGACGGCTTACAGCTGTCAAAGCCGTAGAACTCACTGAGAGCTTCGTTTTGAATGGTTATGGCTCCCGTAACTCTAAACGAGCCAACAGTTATGGCCGTCCGAAGAATCGATATCAACAGGGTGCAACATCCGCGGTGCAAGGTGCAACATTCGTCCAAAAAGCCAAAACAGCGCTGTGCGACCTTTAGAAGTGGGTGCAGGGATTTGAAATTGAATAGTACCTTGTTGCAGCACTCTCCAGGGTAGGTAAATCGAAGTACAGCCACGGTGATCCCGTTTTAACGTAAAAATTCACGTGACGGAAAAAAGAAGGCCAAAAAACTTCAGAGAACCGATTGAGGTTCGGATAGCCTTTTTTGGGTATGAAACTATGCGTTGACGGCTTACAGTAGTCAAAGCCGTAGAACTCACTGAGAGCTTCGTTTTGACTGGTTATGGCTCACGTAACTCTAAACGAGCCAACAGTTATGGCCATCCGAAGAATCGATATCCACATGGTGCAACATCCGCGGTGCAAGGTGCAACATTCGTCCAAAAAGCCAAAACAGCGCCGTGCGACTTTTAGAAGTGGGTGCATGGATTTGAAATGGAACAGTACCATGGTGCAGCACTCTCCAGGGTAGGTAAATCGAAGACCAGCCACGGTGATCCCGTTTTAACGTAAAAATTCACGTGACGGAAAAAAGAAGGCCAAAAAACTACAGAGACCTGATTGAGGTTCGGATAGCCATTTTTGGGTATGAAACTATCTGTTGACGGCTTACAATGGTCAAAGCCGTAGAACTCACTGAGAGCTTCGTTTTGACTGGTTATGGCTCCCGTAACTCTAAACGAGCCAACAGTTATGGCCGTCCGAAGAATCGATATCCATAGGGTGCAACATCCGCTGTGCAAGGTGCAACATTCGTCCAAAAAGCCGAAACAGCGCCGTTCGACTTTTAGAAGTGGGTGCAGGGATTTGAAGTGGAACAGTACCATGGTGCACCACTCTCCAGGGTACATAAATCGAAGACCAGCCACGGTGATCCCGTTTTAACGTAAAAATTCACGTGACGGAAAAAAAAGGCCAAAAACTTCAAAGACCCGATTGAGGTTCGGATAGCCTTTTTTGGGTATGAAACAATCCGTTGACGGCTTACAGCCGTCAAAGCCGTAGAACTCACTGAGAGCTTCGTTTTGACTAGTTATGGCTCCCGTAACTCTAAACGAGCCAACAGTTATGGCCGTCCGAAGAATCGATATCCACAGGGTGCAACATCCGCGGTGCAAGGTGCAACATTCGTCCAAAAAGCCAAAACAGCGCCGTGCGACATTTAGAAGTGGGTGCATGGATTTGAAATGGAACAGTACCATGGTGCAGCACTCTCCAGGGTAGGTAAATCGAAGACCAGCCACGGTGATCCCGTTTTAACGTAAAAATTCACGTGACGGAAAAAAGAAGGCCAAAAAATTTATAGACCCGATTGAGGTTCGGATAGCCTTTTTTGGGTATGAAACTATTCGTTGATGGCTTACAGCAGTCAAAGCCGTAGAACTCACTGAGAGCTTAGTTTTGACTGGTTAGGGCTCCCGTAACTCTAAACGAGCCAACAGTTAAGGCCGTCCGAAGAATCGGTATCCACAGGGTGCAACATCCGCGGTGCAAGGTGCAACATTCGTCCAAAAAGCCAAACAGCGCCGTGCGACTTTTAGAAGTGGGTGCATGGATTTGAAATGGAACAGTACCATGGTGCACCACTCTCCAGGGTAGGTAAATCGAAGACCAGCCACGGTGATCCCGTTTTAATGTAAAAATTCACGTGACGGAAAAAAGAAGGCCAAAAAACTTCAGAGACCCGATTGAGGTTCAAATAGCCTTTTTTGGGTATGAAACTATCCGTTGACGGGTTACATCCATCAAAGCCGTAGAACTCACTGAGAGCTTCGTTTTGACTGGTTATGTCTCCCGTAACTCTAAAAGAGCCAACAGTTATGGCCGTCCGTCGAATCGATATCCACAGGGTGCAACATTCGTCCAAAAAGCCAAAACAGCGCCGTGCGACCTTTAGAAGTGGATGCAGGGATTTGAAATGGAACAGTACCTTGTTGCAGCACTCTCCAGGGTAGGTAAATCGAAGACCAGCCACGGTGATCCCGTTTTAACGTAAAAAGTCACGTGACGGAAAAACAAAGGCCAAAAAACTTCAGAGACTCGATTGAGGTTCGGATAGCCTTTTTTGGGTATGAAACAATCCGTTGACGGCTTACAGCAGTCAAAGCCGTAGAACTCACTGAGTGCTTCGTTTTGACTGGTTATAGCTCCCGTAACACTAAACGAGCCAACAGTTATGGCCGTCCGAAGAATCGATATCCACTGGGTGCTACATCCGCGGTGCAAGGTGCAACATTCGTCCAAAAAGCCAAAACAGCATCGTGCTACTTTTAGAAGTGGGTGCATGGATTTGAAATGGAACAGTACCATGGTGCAGCACTCTCCAGGGTAGGTAAATCGAAGACCAGCCACGGTGATCCCGTTTTAACGTAAAAATTCACGTGACGGAAAATAGAAGGCCAAAAAACTTCAGAGACCCGATTGAGGTTCGGATTGCCTTTTTTGGGTATGAAACTATCTGTTGACGGCTTACAGCCATCAAAGCCGTAGAACTCATTGAGAGCTTCGTTTTGACTGGTTATGGCTCCCATAACTCTAAACGAGCCAATAGTTATGGCCGTCCGAAGAATCGATATCCATAGGGTGCAACATCCGCGGTGCAAGGTGCAACATTCGTCCAAAAAGCCGAAACAGCGCCGTTCGACTTTTAGAAGTGGGTGCAGGGATTTGAAGTGGAACAGTACCATGGTGCACCACTCTCCAGGGTAGGTAAATCGAAGACCAGCCACGGTGATCCCGTTTTAACGTAAAAATTCACGTGACGGAAAAAAGAAGGCCAAAAAACTTTAGAGACCCGATTGTGGTTCGGGTAGCCTTTTTTGGGTATGAAACTATATGTTGATGGCTTACAATGGTCAAAGCTGTAGAACTCACTAAGAGCTTCGTTTTGACTGGTTATGGCTCCCGTAACTCTAAACGAGCCAACGGTTATGGCCGTCCGAAGAATCGATATCCATAGCGTGCAACATCCGCGGTGCAAGGTGCAACATTCGTCCAAAAAGCCGACACAGCGTCGTTCGACTTTTAGAAGTGGGTGCAGGGATTTGAAGTGGAACAGAACCATGGTGCACCACTCTCCAGGGTAGATAAATCAAAGACCAGCCACAGTGATCCCGTTTTAACGTAAAAATTCACGTGACGGAAAAAAAAGGCAAAAAAACTTCAGATACCCGATTGAGGTACGGATAGCCTTTTTTGGGTATGAAACAATCCGTTGACGGCTTACAGCTGTCAAAGCCATAGAACACACTGAGAGCTTCGTTTTGACTGGTTATGGCTCCCGTAACTCTAAACGAGCCAACAATTATGGCCGTCCGAAGAATCGATATCCATAGGGTGCAACATCCGCGGTGCAAGGTGCAACATTCGTCCAAAAAGCCAAAACAGCGCCGTGCGACCTTTAGAAGTGGGTGCATGGATTTGAAATGGAATAGTACCTTGTTGTAGCACTCTCCAAGGTAGGTAAATCGAAGACCAGCCACGGTGATCCCGTTTTAACGTAAAAATTCACGTGACGGAAAAAAGAAGGCCAAAAAACTTCAGAGACCCGATTGAGGTTCGGATAGCCTTTTTTGGGTATGAAACTATTAGTTGATGGCTTACAGCAGTCAAAGCCGTAGAACTCACTGAGAGCTTCGTTTTGACTGGTTAGGGCTCCCGTAACTCTAAACGAGCCAACAGTTAAGGCCGTCCGAAGAATCGATATCCACAGGGTGCAACATCCGCGGTGCAAGGTGCAACATTCGTCCAAAAAGCCAAAACAGCCCCGTGCGACTTTTAGAAGTGGGTGCATGGATTTGAAATGGAACAATACCATGGTGCAGCACTCTCCAGGGTAGGTAAATCGAACACCAGCCACGGTGATCCCGTTTTAATGTAAAAATTCACGTGACGGAAAAAATAAGGCCAAAAAACATCAGAGACCCGATTGAGGTTCGGATAGCCTTTTTTGGGTATGAAACTATCCGTTGACGGCTTACAGTCATCAAAGCCGTAGAACTCACTGAGAGCTTCGTTTTGACAGGTTATGGCTCCCGTAACTCTAAACGAGCCAACATTTATGGCCGTCCGAAGAATCGATATCCACAGGGTGCAACATCCGCGGTGCAAGGTGCAACATTCCTCCAAAAAGCCAAAACAGCGCCGTGCGACCTTTAGAAGTGGGTGCAAGGATTTGAAATGGAACAGTGCCTTGTTGTAGCACTCTCCAGGGTAGGTAAATCGAAGACCAGCCACGGTGATCCCGTTTTAACGTAAAAATTCACGTAACGGAAAAAAGAAGGCCAAAAAACTTCAGAGAACCGATTGAGGTTCGGATATCCTTTTTTGGGTATGAAACTATCCGTTGACGGCTTACAGTAGTCAAAGCCGTAGAACTCACTGAGAGCTTCGTTTTGACTAGTTATGGCTCCCGTAACTCTAAACGAGCCAACAGTTATGGCCGTCCGAAAAAACGATATCCATAGGGTGCAACATCCGCGGTGCAAGGTGCAACATTCGTCCAAAAAGCCAAAACAGCGCCGTGCGACTTTTAGAAGTGGGTGCATGGATTTGAAATGGAACTGTACCATGGTGCAGCACTCTCCTGGGTAGGTAAATCGAAGACCGGCCACGGTGATCCCGTTTTAACGTAAAAATTCACGTGACGGAAAAAAGAAGGCCAAAAAACGTCACAGACCCGATTGAGGTTCGGATAGCCATTTTTGGGTATGAAACTATCCGTTGACGGCTTACAGCAGTCAAAGCCGTAGAACTCACTGAGAGCTTCGTTTTGATTGGTTATGGCTCCCGTAACTCTAAACGAGCCAATAGTTATGGCCGTCCGAAGAATATATATCCACAGGGTGCAACATCCGCGGTGCAAGGTGCAACATTCGTCTAAAAAGCCGAAACAGCGCCGTTCGACTTTTAGAAGTGGGTGCAGGGATTTGAAGTGGAACAGTACCATGGTGTACCACTCTCTAGGGTAGGTAAATCGAAGACCAGCCACGGTGATCCCGTTTTAACGTAAAAATTTACGTGACGGAAAAAGAAGGCCAAAAAACTTCAGAGACCCGATTGTTGTTCGGATAGCCTTTTTTGGGTATGAAACTATCCTTTGACGGCTTACAGCGGTCAAAACCGTAGAACTCACTGAGAGCTTCGTTTTGACTGGTTATGGCTCCCGTAACTCTAAACGATCCAACAGTTATGGCCGTTCGAAGAATCGATATCCACAGGGTGCAACATTCGCGGTGCAAGGTGCAACATTCGTCCAAAAAGCCGAAACAGCGCCGTTCGACTTTTAGAAGTGGGTGTAGGGATTTGAAGTGGAACAGTACCATGGTGCACCACTCTCCAGGGTAGGTAAATCGAAGACCAGCCACAGTGATCCCGTTTTAACGTAAAAATTCACGTGATGGAAAAAAAAGGCCAAAAAACTTCAGAGACCCGATTGAGGTTCGGATAGCCTTTTTTGGGTATGAAACAATCCGTTGACGGATTACAGCTGTCAAAGCCGTAGAACTCACTGAGAGCTTCGTTTTGACTGGTTATGGCTCCCGTAACTCTAAACGAGCCAACAGTTATGGCCGTCCGAAGAATCGATATCCACAGGGTGCAACATCCGCGGTGCAAGGTGCAACATTCGTCCAAAAAGCCAAAACATCGCCGTGCGACCTTTAGAAGTGGGCGCAGGGATTTGAAATGGAATAGTACCTTGTTGCAGCACTCTCCAGGGTAGGTAAATCGAAGACCAGCCACGGTGATCCCGTTTTAACGTAAAAATTCAACTGACGGAAAAAAGAAGGCCAAAAAACTTTAGAGACCCGATTGATGTTCGGATAGCCTTTTTTGGGTATGAAACTATTCGTTGACGGCTTACAGCAGTCAAAGCCGTAGAACTCACTGAGAGCTTCATTTTGACTGGTTAGGGCTCCCGTAACTCTAAACGAGCCAACAGTTAAGGCCGTCCGAAGAATCGATATCCACAGGGTGCAACATCCGCGGTGCAAGGTGCAACATTCGTCCAAAAAGCCAAAACAGCGCCGTGCGACTTTTAGAAGTGGGTGCATGGATTTGAAATGGAACAGTACCATGGTGCAGCACTCTCTAGGGTAGGTAAATCAAAGACCAGCCACGGTGATCCCGTTTTAACGTAAAAATTCAAGTGACGGAAAAAAGAAGGCCGAAAAACTTCAAAGACCCGATTGAGGTTCGGACAGCCTTTTTTGGGTATGAAACTATCCGTTGACGGCTTACAACCATCAAAGCCGTAGAACTCACTGAGAGCTTCGTTTTGATTGGTTATGGCTCCCGTAACTCTAAACGAGCCAACAGTTATGGCCGTCCGTAGAATCGATTTCCACAGGGTGCAACATCCGCGGTGCAAGGTGCAACATTCCTCCAAAAAGCCAAAACAGCGCCGTGCGACCTTTAGAAGTGGGTGCAAGGATTTGAAATGGAACAGTGCCTTGTTGCAGCACTCTCCAGCGTAGGTAAATTGAAGACCAGCCACGGTGATCCCGTTTTAACGTAAAAATTCACGTGGCGGAAAAAAGAAGGCCAAAAAACTTCATAAACCCGATTGAGGTTCGGATAGCCTTTTTTGGGTACGAATCTATTCGTTGATGGCTTACAGCAGTAAAAGCCTTAGAACTCACTGAGAGCTTCGTTTTGACTGGTTAGGGCTCCCGTAACTCTAAACGAGCCAACAGTTAAGGCCATCCGAAGAATCGATATCCACAGGGTGCAACATCCGCGGTGCAAGGTGCAACATTCGTCCAAAAAGCCAAAACAGCGCCGTGCGACTTTTAGAAGTGGGTGCATGGATTTGAAATGGAACAGTACCATGGTGCAGCACTCTCCAGGGTAGGTAAATCGAAGACCAGCCACGGTGATCCCGTTTTAACGTAAAAATTCAAGTGACGGAAAAAAGAAGGCCGAAAAACTTCAGAGACCCGATTGAGGTTCGGATAGCCTTTTTTGGGTATGAAACTATCCGTTGACGGCTTACAGCCATCAAAGCCGTAGAACTCACTGAGAGCTTCGTTTTGACTGGTTATGGCTCCCGTAACTCTAAACGAGCCAACAGTTATGGCCGTCCGTAGAATCGATTTCCACAGGGTGCAACATCAGCGGTGCAAGGTGCAACATTCCTCCAAAAAGCCAAAACAGCGCCGTGCGACCTTTAGAAGTGGGTGCAAGGATTTGAAATGGAACAGTGCCTTGTTGCAGCACTCTCCAGGGTAGGTAAATCGAAGACCAACCACGGTGATCCCGTTTTAACGCAAAACTTCACGTGGCGGAAAAAAGAAGGACAAAAAACTTCATAAACCCGATTGAGGTTCGGATAGCCTTTTTTGGGTATGAAACTATTCATTGATGGCTTACAGCAGTCAAAGCCGTAGAACTCACTGAGAGCTTCGTTTTGACTGGTTAGGGCTCCCGTAACTCTAAACGAGCCAACAGTTAAGGCCGTCCGAAGAATCGGTATCCACAGGGTGCAACATCCGCGGTGCAAGGTGCAACATTCGTCCAAAAAGCCAAAACAGCGTCGTGCGACTTTTAGAAGTGGGTGCATGGATTTGAAATGGAACAGTACCATGGTGCAGCACTCTCCAGGGTAGGTAAATCGAAGACCAGCCACGGTGATCCCGTTTTAACGTAAAAATTCACTTGACGGAAAAAAGAAGGCCAAAAAACTTCAGAGACCCGATTGAGGTTCGGATAGCCTTTTTTAGGTATGAAACTATCCGTTGACGGCTTACAGCCATCAAAGCCGTAGAACTCACCGAGAGCTTCGTTTTGACTGGTTATGGCTCCCGTAACTCTAAACGAGCCAACAGTTATGGCCGTCCGAAGAATCGATATCCATAGGATGCAACATTCGTCCAAAAAGCCAAAACAGCGCCGTGCGACCTTTAGAAGTGGGTGCAGGGATTTGAAATGGAACAGTACCTTGTTGCAGCACTCTCCAGGGTAGGTAAATCGAAGACCAGCCACGGTGATCCCGTTTTAACGTAAAAATTCACGTGACGGAAAAAAGAAGGCCAAAAACCTTCAGAGACTCGATTGAGGTTCGGATTGCCTTTTATGGATATGAAACAATCCTTTGACGGCTTACAGCAGTCAAAGCCGTAGAACTCACTGAGAGCTTCGTTTTGACTGGTTATGGCTCTCGTAACACTAAATGAGCCAACAGTTATGGCCGTCCGAAGAATCGATATCCACAGGGTGCAACATCCGCGGTGCAAGGTGCAACATTCTTCCAAAAAGCCAAAACAGCATCGTGCTACTTTTAGAAGTGGGTGGATGGATTTGAAATGGAACAGTACCATGGTGCAGCACTCTCCAAGGTAGGTAAATTGAAGACCAGCCACGGTGATCCCGTTTTAACGTAAAAATTCACGTGACGGAAAAAAGAAGGCCAAAAAACTTCAGAGACCCGATTGAGGTTCGGATAGCCTTTTTTAGGTATGAAACTATCTGTTGACGGCTTACAGCCATCAAAGCCGTAGAACTCACTAAGTGCTTCGTTTTGACTGGTTATGGCTCCCGTAACTCTAAACGAGCCCACAGTTATGGCCGTCCGAAGAATCGGTATCCATAGGGTGCAACATCCGCGGTGCAAGGTGCAACATTCGTCCATAAAGCCGAAACAGCGTCGTTCGACTTTTAGAAGTTGGTGCAGGGATTTGAAGTGGAACAGTACCATGGTGCACCACTCTCCAGGGTAGGTAAATCGAAGACCAGCCACGTTGATCCCGTTTTAACGTAAAAATTCACGTGACGGAAAAAAGAAGGCCAAAAAACTTTAGATACCCGATTGTGGTTCGGATAGCCTTTTTTGGGTATGAAACTATTTGTTGACGGCTTACAATGGTCAAAGCCGTAGAACTCACTGAGAGCTTCGTTTTGACTGGTTATGGCTCCCGTAACTCTAAACGAGCCAACAGTTATGGCCGTCTGAAGAATCAATATCCATAGGGTGCAACATCCGCGGTGCAAGGTGCAACATTCGTCCAAAAAGCCGAAACAGCGCCGTTCGACTTTTAGAAGTGGGTGCAGGGATTTGAAGTGGAACAGTACCATGGTGCACCACTCTCCAGGGTAGATAAATCGAAGACCAGCCACGATGATCCCGTTTTAACGTAAAAATTCACGTGACGGAAAAAAAGGCCAAAAAACTTCAGAGACCCGATTGAGGTTCGGATAGCCTTTTTTGGGTATGAAACAATCCGTTGACGGCTTACACATGTCAAAGCCGTAAAACTCACTGAGAGCTTCGTTCTGTCTGGTTATGGCTCCAGTAACTCTAAACGAGCCAACAGTTATGGCCGTCCGAAGAATCGATATCCACAGGGTGCAACATCCGCGGTGCAAGGTGCAACATTCGTCCAAAAAGCCAAAACAGCGCCGTGCGACCTGTAGAAGTGGGTGCAGGGATTTGAAATGGAACAGTACCTTGTTGCAGCACTCTCCAGGGTAGGTAAATCGAAGACCAGCAACGGTGATCCTGTTTTAACGTAAAAATTCACGTGACGGAAAAAAGAAGGCCAAAAAACTTCAGAGACCCGATTGAGGTTCGGATAGCCTTTTTTAGGTATGAAACTATCTGTTGATGGCTTACAGCCATCAAAGCCATAGAACTCACTAAGTGCTTCGTTTTGACTGGTTATGGCTCCCGTAACTCTAAACGAGCCAACAGTTATGGCCGTCCGAAGAATCGGTATCCATAGGGTGCAACATCCGCAGTGCAAGGTGCAACATTCGTCCAAAAAGCCGAAAAGCGCCGTTCGACTTTTAGAAGTGGGTGCAGGGATTTGAAGTGGAACAGTACCATGGTGCACCACTCTCCAGGGTAGGTAAATCGAAGACCAGCCACGTTTATCCCGTTTTAACGTAAAAATTCACGTGACGGAAAAAAGAAAGCCAAAAAACTTTAGAGACCCGATTGTGGTTCGGATAGCCTTTTTTGGGTATGAAACTATTTGTTGACGGCTTACAATGGTCAAAGCCGTAGAACTCAGTGAGAGCTTCGTTTTGACTGGTTATGGCTCCCGTAACTCTAAACGAGCCAACAGTTATGGCCGTCCGAAGAATCAATATCCATAGGGTGCAACATCCGCGGTGCAAGGTGCAACATTCGTCCAAAAAGCCGAAACAGCGCCGTTCGACTTTTAGAAGTGGGTGCAGGGATTTGAAGTGGAACAGTACCATGGTGCACCACTCTCCAGGGTAGGTAAACCGAAGACCAGCCACGGTGATCCCGTTTTAACGTAAAAATTCACGTGATGGAAAAAAGAAGGCCAAAAAACTTCAGAGATCCGATTGTGGTTCGGATAGCCTTTTTTGGGTATGAAATTATCCGTTGACGGCTTACAGTAGTCAAAGCCATAGAACTCACTGAGAGCTTCGTTTTGACTGGTTATGGCTCCCGTAACTCTAAACGAGCCAACAGTTATGGCCGTCCGAAGAATCGATATCCACAGGGTGCAACATCCTAGGTGCAAGGTGCAACATTCGTACAAAAAGTCGTAACAGCGCCGTTCGACTTTTAGAAGTCAGTGCAGGGATTTGAAATGGAACAGTACCATGGTGCAGCACTCTCCATGGTAGGTAAATTGAAGGCTAGGCACGGTGATCCCATTTTAACGTAAAAATTCACGTGACGGAAAAAAGAAGGCCAAAAAACTTTAGAGACCCGATTGAGGTTCGGATAGCCTTTTTTGGGTATGAAACTATCCGTTGATGGCTTACAGCTGTCAAAGCCGTAGAACTCACTGAGAGCTTCGTTTTGACTGGTTAGGGCTCCCGTAACTCTAAACGAGCCAACAGTTATGGTCATCCGAAGAATCGATATCCATAGGGTGCAACATCCGCGGTGCAAGGTGCAACATTCGTCCAAAAAGCCGAAACAGCGCCGTTCGACTTTTAGAAGTGGTGCAGGGATTTGAAATGGAACAGTACCATGGTGCAAAACTCTCCAGGGTAGGTAAATCGAAGACCAGCCACCGTGATCCCGTTTTAACGTAAAAATTCACGTGACGGAAAAAACTAGGCCAAAAAACTTCAGAGACCCGATTGAGGTTCAGATAGCCTTTTTTGGGTATGAAACAATCCGTTGACGGCTTACAGCGGTCAAAGCCGTAGAACTCACTGAGAGCTTCGTTTTGACTGGTTATGGCTCCTGTAACTCTAAACGAGCCAACAGTTATGGCCGTCCGAAAAATCGATATCCACAGGGTGCAACATCCGCGGTGCAAGATGCAACATTCGTACAAAAAGCCGTAACAGCGCCGTGCGACTTTTAGAAGTAGGTGCAGGGATTTGAAATGGAACAGGACCATGGTGCAGCACTATCCAGGGTAGGTAAATTGAAGACTAGCCACGGTGATCCCATTTTAACGTAAAAATTCACGTGACGGAAAAAAGAAGGCCAAAAAACTTTAGACACCCGATTGAGGTTCGGATAGCCTTTTTAGGGTATGAAACTATCCGTTGACGGCTTACAGCTGTCAAAGCCGTACAACTCACTGAGAGCTTCGAAGACCAGCCACGGTGATCCCGTTTTAACGTAAAAATTCACGTGACGGAAAAAAGTAGGCCAAAAAACTTCAGAGACCCGATTGAGGTTCGAATATCCTTTTTTGGGTATGAAACTATCCGTTGACGGCTTACAGCGTTCAAAGATGTAGAACTCAATGAGAGCTTCGTTTTGACTGGTTATGGCTCCCATAACACAAAACGAGCCAACAGTTATGGCCGTTCAAAGAATCGATATCCACAGGGTGCAACATCCGCGGTGCAAGGTGCAACATTCGTACAAAAAGCCGTAACAGCGCCGTGCGACTTTTAGAAGTGGGTGCAGGGATTTGAAATGGAACAGTACCATGGTGCAGCACTCTCCAGGGTAGGTAAATTAAAGACTAGCCACGGTGATCCCATTTTAACGTAAAAATTCACGTGACGGAAAAAAGAAGGCCAAAAAACTTTAGAGACCCGATTGAGTTTCGGATAGCCTTTTTTGGGTATGAAACTATCCGTTGTCGGCTTACAGCTGTCAAAGCCCTAGAACTCACTTGGAGTTTCGTTTTGACTGGTTATGGCTCCCGTAACTCTAAACGAGCCAACAGTTATGGCCATCCGAAGAATCGATATCCACAGGGTGCAACATCCACGGTGCAAGGTGCAACATTCGTCCAAAAAGCCGAAACAGCACCGTGCGACCTTTAGAAGTGGGTGCAGGGATTTGAAATGGAACAGTACCATGGTGCAGCACTCTCTTGTGTAGGTAAATCGAAGACCAGCCACGGTGATCCCGTTTTAACGTAAAAATTCACGTGACAGAAAAAAGAAGGCCAAAAAACTTTAGAGACCCGATTGAGGTTCGGATAGCCTTTTTAGGGTATGAAACTATCCGTTGACGGCTTACAGCTGTCAAGGCCGTACAACTCACTGAGAGCTTCGAAGACCAGCCACAGTGATCCCGTTTTAACGTAAAAATTCACGTGACGGAAAAAAGTAGGCCAAAAAACTTCAGAGACCCGATTGAGGTTCGAATAGCCTTTTTGGGTATGAAACTATCCGTTGACGGCTTACAGCGTTCAAAGATGTAGAACTCAATGAGAGCTTCGTTTTGACTGGTTATGGCTCCCATAACTCTAAACGAGCCAACAGTTATGGCCGTTCAAAGAATCGATATCCATAGGGTGCAACATCCGCGGTGCAAGGTGCAACATTCGTACAAAAAGCCGTAACAGCGCCGTGCGACTTTTAGAAGTGGGTGCAGGGATTTGAAATGGAATAGTACCATGGTGCAGCACTCTCCAGGGTAGGTAAATTGAAGACTAGCCACGGTGATCCCATTTTAACGTAAAAATTCACGTGACGGAAAAAAGAAGGCCAAAAAACTTTAGAGACCCGATTGAGTTTCGGATAGCCTTTTTTGGGTATGAAACTATCCGTTGTCGGCTTACAGCTGTCAAAGCCCTAGAACTCACTGAGAGTTTCGTTTTGACTGGTTATGGCTCCCGTAACTCTAAACGAGCCAACAGTTATGGCCATCCGAAGAATCGATATCCACAGGGTGCAACATCCACGGTGCAACATCCACGGTGCAAGGTGCAACATTCGTCCAAAAAGCCGAAACAGCACCGTGCGACCTTTAGAAGTGGGTGCAGGGATTTGAAATGGAACAGTACCATGGTGCAGCACTCTCTTGTGTAGGTAAATCGAAGACCAGCCACGGTGATCCCGTTTTAACGTAAAAATTCACGTGACAGAAAAAAGAAGGCCAAAAAACTTCAGAGACCCGAATGAGGTTCGGATAGCCTTTTTTGGGCACGAAACAATCCGTTGATGGCTTATAGCTATCAAAGCCGTAGAACTCACTGAGAGCTTCGTTTTGACTGGTTATGGCTCCCGTAACTCTAAACGAGCCAACAGTTATGGTCGTCCGAAGAATCGATATCCACAGGGTGCAACATCCGCGGTGCAAGGTGCAACATTCGTACAAAAAGCCGAAACAGCGCCGTGCGACTTTTAGAAGTGGGTGCAGGGATTTGAAATAGAACAGTACCATGGTACAGCACTCTCCAGGGTAGGTAAATCGAAGACCAGCCACGGTGATCCCGTTTTAACGTAAAAATTCACGTGACGGAAAAAAGAAGGCCAAAAAACATGAGAGACCCGATTCTGGTTCGGATAGCCTTTTTTGGGTATGAAACTATCCGTTGACGGCATACAGCTGTCAAAGCCATAGAACTCACTGAGAGCTTCGTTTTGACTGGTTAGGGCTCCCGTAACTCTAAACGAGCCAACAGTTATGGCCGTCCGAAGAATCGATATCCACAGGGTGCAACATCCGTGCGACAAGGTGCAACATTCGTACATAAAGCCAAAACAGCCCCGTGCGACCTTTAGAAGTGGGTGCAGGGATTTGAAATGGAACAGTATCATGGTGCAGCACTCTCCAAGGTAGGAAAATCGAAGACCAGCCACGGTGATCCCGTTTTAACGTAAAAATTCACGTGACGGAAAAAAGAAGGCCAAAAAACTTCAGAAAACCGATTGAGGTTCGGATAGCCTTTTTTGGGTATGAAACTATCCGTTGACGGCATACAGCTGTCAAAGCCGTAGAACTCAGTTAGAGCTTCGTTTTGACTGGTTATGGCTCCCGTAACTCTAAACGAGCCAACAGTTATGGCCGTCCGAAGAATCGATATCCACAGGGTGCAACATCCGTGGTGCAAGGTGCAACATTCGTCCAAAAAGCCGAAACAGCGCCGTGCGACTTTTAGAAGTTGGTGTAGGGATTTGAAATGGAACAGTACCATGGTGCAGCACTCTCCAGGGTAGGTAAATCGAAGACCAGCCACTGTGATCCCGTTTTAACGTAAAAATTCACGTGACGGAAAAAAGAAGGCCAAAAAACTTCAGAAACCCGATTGAGGTTCGGATAGCCTTTTTTGGGTATGAAACTATCCGTTGATGGCTTACAGTGGTCAAAGCCGTAGAACTCACTGAGAGCTTCGTTTTGACTGGTTATGGCTCCCGTAACTCTAACGAGCCAATAGTTATGGCGGTCCGAAGAATCGATATCCATAGAGTGCAACATCCGCGTGCAAGGTGCAACATTCGTACAAAAAGCCAAAACAGTGTCGTGCGACCTTTAGAAGTGGGTGCAAGGATTTGAAATGGAACAGTACCATGGTGCACCACTCTCCAGGGTAGAATAATCAAAGACCAGCCACTGTGATCCCGTTTTAACGTAAAAATTCCCGTGACGGAAAAAAGAAGGCCAAAAAACATCAGAGACCCGATTGAGGTTCGGATAGCCTTTTTTGGGTATGAAATAATCCGTTGATGGATTACAGCTGTCAAAGCCGTAGAACTCACTGAGAGCTTCGTTTTGACTAGTTATGGCTCCTGTAACTCTAAACGAGCCAACAGTTATGGCCGTCAGAAGAATCAATATCCACATGGTGCAACATCCGCGGTGCAAGGTGCAACATTCGTCCAAAAAGCCGAAACATCGCCGTGCGACTTTTAGAAGTGGGTGCAGGGATTTGAAATGGAACAGTACCATGGTTCAGCACTCTCTAGGGTAGGTAAATCGAAGACCAGCCGCGGTGATCCCGTTTAATGTAAAAATTCACGTGATGGCAAAAAGAAGGCCAAAAAACTTCAGAGACCCGATTGAGGTTCGGATAGCCTTTTTTGAATACGAATCTATCCGTTGACGGCTTACAGCGGTCAAAGCCGTAGAACTCACTGAGAGCTTCGTTTTGACTGGTTATGGCTCCCGTAACTCTAAACGAGCCAACAGTTATGGCCGTCAGAATAATCGATATCCACAGGGTGCAACATCCGCGGTGCAAGGTGCAACATTCGTACAGAAAGCGGTAACAGCGCCGTGCGACTTTTAGAAGTGGGTGCAGGGATTTGAAATGGAACAATACCATGGTGCAGCACTATCCAGGGTAGGTAAATCGAAGACCAGCCACGGTGATCCCGTTTTAACGTAAAAATTCACGTGACGGAAAAAAGAAGGCCAAAAAACTTCAGAGACCTGATTGAGGTTCGGATAGCCTTTTTTGGGTATGAAACTATCCGTTGACGGCTTACAGCGGTCAAAGCCGTAGAACTCACTGAGAGCTTCGTTTTGACTGGTTATGGCTCCCGTAACTCTAACGAGCCAACAGTTATGGCCGTCCGAAGAATCGATATCCACAGGGTGCAATATCCGCGGTGCAAGGTGCAACATTCGTACAAAAAGCCGAAACAGCGCTGTGCGACCTTTAGAAGTGGGTGTAGGGATTTGAAATGGAACAGTACCATGGTGCACCACTCTCCAGGGTAGGTAAATCGAAGACCAGCCACGGTGATCCCATTTTAACGTAAAAATTCCCGTGACGGAAAAAAGAAGGCCAAAAAACATCAGAGACCCGATTGAGGTTCGGATAGCCTTTTTTGGGTATGAAACTATCCGTTGATGGCTTACAGCGGTCAAAGCCGTAGAACTCACTTAGAGCTTTGTTTTGACTGGTTATGGCTCCCGTAACTCCAAACGAGCCAACAGTTATGGCCGTCCGAAGAATCGATATCCACAGGGTGCAACATCCGCGGTGCAAGGTGCAACATTCGTCCAAAAAGCCGAAACAGCGCCGTTCGACTTTTAGAAGTGGGTGCAGGGATTTGAAGTGGAACAGTACCATGGTGCACCACTCTCCATGGTAGATAAATCAAAGACCAGCCACGGTGATCCCGTATTAACGTAAAAATTCACGTGACGGAAAAAAAAGGCCAAAATACTTCAGAGACCCGATTGAGGTTCGGATAGCCTTTTTTGGGTATGAAACAATCCGTTGACGGCTTACACCTGTCAAAGCCGTAGAACTCACTGAGAGCTTCGTTCTGACTGGTTATGGCTCCCGTAACTCTAAACGAGCCAACAGTTATGGCCATCCGAAGAATCGATATCCACAGGGTGCAACATCCGCGGTGCAAGGTGCAACATTCGTCCAAAAAGCCAAAACAGCGCCGTGCGACCTTTACAAGTGTGTGCAGGGATTTGAAATGGAACAGTACCTTTTTGTAGCACTCTCCAGGGTAGGTAAATCGAAGACCAGCCACGGTGATCCCGTTTTAACGTAAAAATTCACGCGACGGAAAAAAGAAGGCCAAAAAACTTAAGAGACCCGATTCTGGTTCGGATAGCCTTTTTTGGGTATGAAACTATCTGTTGATGGCATACAGCTGTCAAAGCCATAGAACTCACTGAGAGCTTCGTTTTGACTGGTTAGGGCTCCCGTAACTCTAAACGAGCCAACAGTTATGGCCGTCCGAAGAATCGATATCCATAGGGTGCAACATCCGCAGTGCAAGGTGCAACATTCGTCCAAAAATCCAAAACAGCGCCGTGCGACCTTTAGAAGTGGATGCAGGGATTTGAAATGGAACAGTACCATGGTGCAGCACTCTCCAGGTAAGGTAAATCGAAGACCAGCCACGGTGATCCCGTTTAAACGTAAAAATTCACGTGACGGAAAAAAGAAGGCCAAAAAACTTCAGAGACCCGATTGTGGTTCGGATAGCCTTTTTTGGGTATGAAACAATCCGTTGACGGCTTACAGTTGTCAAAGCCGTAGAACTCACTAAGAGCTTCATTTTGACTGGTTATGGCTCCCGTAACTCTAAATGAGCCAATAGTTATGGCCATCCGAATAATCGATATCCACAGGGTGCAACATCCGCGGTGCAAGGTGCAACATTCGTCCAAAAAACCAAAACAGCGCCGTGCGACCTTTAGAAGTGGGTGTAGGGATTTGAAATTGAACAGTACCATGGTGCAACACTCTCCAGGGAAGGTAAATCGAAGACCAGCCACGGTGATCCCGTTTTAACGTAAAAATTCACGTGACGGAAAAAAGAAGGCCAAAAAACTTCAGAGACCTTATTGAGGTTCGGATAGTCTTTTTCGGGTATGAAACTATCCGTTGACGGCTTACAGCCTTCAAAGCCGTAGAACTCACTGAGAGCTTCGTTTTGACTGGTTATGGCTCCCGTAACTCTAAACGAGCCAACAGTTATGGCCGTCCGAAGAATCGATATCCACAGGGTGCAACATCTGTGCGACAAGGTGCAACATTCATACAAAAAGCCGAAACAGTCCCGTGCGACTTTTAGAAGTGAGTGCAGGGATTTGAAATGGAACAGTACCATGGTGCAGCACTCTCCTGGGTAGGTAAATCGAAGACCAGCCACGGTGATCCCGTTTTAACGTAAAAATTCATGTGACAGAAAAAAGAAGGCCAAAAAACTTCAGAGACCCTATTGAGGTTCGGATAGTCTTTTTTGGGTATGAAACTATCCGTTGACGGCTTACAGCCTTCAATGCCGTAGAACTCACTGAGAGCTTCATTTTGACTGGTTATGGCTCCCGTAACTCTAAACGAGCCAATAGTTATGGCCGTCCGAAGAATCGATATCCACAGGGTGCAACATCCGTGCGACAAGGTGCAACATTCGTACAAAAAGCCAAAACAGCCTCGTTCGACTTTTAGAAGTGGGTGCAGGGATTTGAAATGGAACAGTACCATGGTGCAGCACTCTCCAAGGTAGGTAAATCAAAGACCAGCCACGGTGATCCCGTTTTAACGTAAAAATTCACGTGACGGAAAAAAGAAGGCCAAAAAACTTCAGAGGCCCGATTGTGGTTCGGATAGCCTTTTTTGGGTATGAAACTATCCGTTGACGGCATACAGCTGTCAAATCCATAGAACTCACTGAGAGCTTCGTTTTGACTGGTTAGGGCTCCCGTAACTCTAAACGAGCCAACAGTTATGGCCGTCCGAAGAATCGATATCCACAGGGTGCAACATCCGCAGTGCAAGGTGCAACATTCGTCCAAAAATCCAAAACAGCGCCGTGCGACCTTTAGAAGTGGGTGCAGGGATTTGAAATGGAACAGTACCATGGTGCAGCACTCTCCAGGTTAGGTAAATCGAAGACCAGCCACGGTGATCCCGTTTTAACGTAAAAATTCACGTGACAGAAAAAAGAAGGCCAAAAAACTTCAGAGACCCGATTGTGGTTCAGATAGCCTTTTTTGGGTATGAAACAATCCGTTGACGGCTTACAGCTATCAAAGCCGTAGAACTCACTAAGAGCTTCGTTTTGACTGGTTATGGCTCCCGTAACTCTAAATGAGCCAATAGTTATGGCCATCCGAATAATCGATATCCACAGGGTGCAACATCCGCGGTGCAAGGTGCAACATTCGTCCAAAAAGCCAAAACATCACCGTGCGACTTTTAGAAGTGGGTGCAGGAATTTGAAATGGAACAGTACCATGGGGCAGCACTCTCCAGGGTAGGTAAAATGAAGACCAGCCACGGTGATCCCATTTTAACGTAAAAATTCACGTGACGGAAAAAAGAAGGCCAAAAAACTTCAAAGACCCAATTGAGGTTCGGATAGCCTTTTTTGGGTATGAAACTATCCATTGACGGCTTACAGCCTTCAAAGCCGTAGAACTCACTGAGAGCTTCGATTTGACTGGTTATGGCTCCCGTAACTCTAAACGAGCCAATAGTTATGTCCGTCCGAAGAATCGATATCCACAGGGTGCAACATCTGTGCGACAAGGTGCAACATTCATACAAAAAGCCGAAACAGCCCCGTGTGACTTTTAGAAGTGAGTGCAGGGATTTGAAATGGAATAGTACCATGGTGCAGCACTCTCCTGGGTAGGTAAATCGAAGACCAGCCACGGTGATCCCGTTTTAACGTAAAAATTCATGTGACAGAAAAAAGAAGGCCAAAAAACTTCAGAGACCCGATGGAGGTTCGGATAGCCTTTTTTGGGTACAAAACAATCCTTTGACGGCTTACAGCTATCAAAGCCGTAGAACTCACTGAGAGCTTCGTTTTGACTGGTTATGGCTCCCGTAACTCTAAACGAGCCAACAGTTATGGTCGTCCGAAGAATCGATATCCACAGGGTGCAACATCCGCGGTGCAAGGTGCAACATTCGTACAAAAAGTCGGAACAGCGTCATGCGACTTTTAGAAGGGGATGCAGGGATTTGAAATGGAATAGTACCATGGTGCAGCACTCTCCAGGGTAGGTAAATCGAAGACCAGCCACGGTGATCCCATTTTAACGTAAAAATTCACGTGATGGAAAAAAGAAGGCCAAAAAACTTCAGAGACCCGATTGAGGTTTGGATAGCCTTTTTTGGGTATGAAACTATCCATTGATGGCTTACAGCCTTCAAAGCCGTAGAACTCACTAAGAGCTTCATTTTGACTGGTTATGGCTCCCGTAACTCTAAACGAGCCAATAGTTATGGCCGTCCGAAGAATCGATATCCACAGGGTGCAACATCCGTGCGACAAGGTGCAACATTCGTACAAAAAGCCAAAACAACCTCGTTCGACTTTTAGAAGTGGGTGCAGGGATTTGAAATGGAACAGTACCATGGTGCAGCACTCTCCAAGGTAGGTAAATCAAAGACCAGCCACGGTGATCCCGTTTTAACGTAAAAATTCACGTGACGGAAAAAAGAAGGCCAAAAAACTTCAGAGACCCGATTGTGGTTCGGATAGCCTTTTTTGGGTATGAAACTATCCGTTGACGGCATACAGCTGTCAAAGCCATAGAACTCACTGAGAGCTTCGTTTTGACTGGTTAGGGCTCCCGTAACTATAAACGAGCCAACAGTTATGGCCGTCCGAAGAATCGTTTTCCACAGGGTGCAACATCCGCAGTGCAAGGTGCAACATTCGTCCAAAAATCCAAAACAGCGCCGTGCGACCTTTAGAAGTGGGTGCAGGGATATGAAATGGAACAGTACCATGGTGCAGCACTCTCCAGGTTAGGTAAATCGAAGACCAGCCACGGTGATCCGGTTTTAACGTAAAAATTCATGTGACGGAAAAAAGAAGGCCAAAAAACTTCAGAGACCCGATTGTGGTTCGGATAGCCTTTTTTGGGTATGAAACAATCCGTTGACGGCTTACAGCTGTCAAAGCCAAAGAACTCACTAAGAGCTTCGTTTTGACTGGTTATGGCTCACGTAACTCTAAATGAGCCAATAGTTATGGCCATCCGAATAATCGATATCCACAGGGTGCAACATCCGCGGTGCAAGGTGCAACATTCGTCCAAAAAACCAAAACAGCGCCGTGCGACCTTTAGAAGTGGGTGTAGGGATTTGAAATTGAACAGTACCATGGTGCAACACTCTCCAGGGAAGGTAAATCGAAGACCAGCCACGGTGATCCCGTTTTAACGTAAAAATTCACGTGACGGAAAAAAGAAGGCCAAAAAACTTCAGAGACCCTATTGAGGTTCGGATAGTCTTTTTTGGGTATGAAACTATCCGTTGACGGCTTACAGCTGTCAAAAATGTAGAACTCAGTGAGAGCTTCGTTTTGACTGGTTATGGCTCCCGTAACTCTAAACGAGCCAACAGTTATGGCCGTCCGAAGAATCGATATCCATAGGGTGCAACATCCGCGGTGCAAGGTGCAACATTCGTCAAAAAAGTCGAAACAGCGCCGTGCGACTTTTAGAAGTGGGTGCAGGGATTTGAAATGGAACAGTACCATGGTGCAACACTCTCCAGGGTAGGTAAATCGAAGACCAGCCACGATGAAACCGTTTTAACGTAAAAATTCACGTGACGGAAAAAAGAAGGCCAGAAAACTTCAAAGACCCGATTAAGGTTCAGATAGCCTTTTTTGGGTACGAAACAATCCGTTGACGGCTTACAACTATCAAAGCTGTAGAACACACTGAGAGCTTCGTTTTGACTGGTTATGGCTCCCGTAACTCTAACGAGCCAATAGTTATGGCCGTCCGAAGAATCGATATCCACAGGGTGCAACATCCGCGGTGCAAGGTGCAACATTCGTACAAAAAGCCGAAACAGCGCCGTGCGACCTTTAGAAGTGGGTGCAGGGATTTGAAATGGAACAGTACCATGGTGCACCACTCTCCAGGGTAGGTAAATTGAAGACCAGCCACGGTGATCCCGTTTTAACGTAAAAATTCACGTGACGGAAAAAAGAAGGCCAAAAAACTTCAAAGACCCGATTGAGGTTCAGATAACCTTTTTGGGTGTGAAATATTCCGTTGATGGCTTACATCTGTCAAAGCCGTAGAAATCACTGAGAGCTTTGTTTTGACTAGATATGGCTCCCGTAAATCTAAACGATCCAACAGTTATGGCCGTCCGAAGAATCGATATCCAAAGGGTGCAACATCCGCGGTGCAAGGTGCAACATTCGTCCAAAAAGCCGAAACATTGCCGTGCGACTTTTAGAAGTGGGTGCAGGGATTTGAAATGGAACGGTACCATGGTGCAACACTCTTCAGGGTAGGTAAATCGAAGACCAGACACGGTGATCCCATTTTAACGTAAAAATTCACGTGACAGAAAAAAGAAGGCCAAAAAACTTCAGAGACCCGATAGAGGTTCGGATAGCCTTTTTTGGGTATGAAACTATCCGTTGACGGCTTACAGCAGTCAAAGCCATAGAACTCACCTAGAGCTTCGTTTTGACTGGTTATGGCTCCCGTAACTCTAAACGAGCCAACAGTTATGGCCGTCCGAAAAATCGATATCCACAGGGTGCAACATCCGCGGTGCGAGGTGCAACATTTGTCCAAAAAGCCAAAACAGCGCCGTGCGACTTTCAGAAGTGGGTGCGGGGATTTGAAATGGAACAGTACCATGGTGCAACACTCTCCAGGGTAGGTAAATCGAAGACCAGCCACGGTGATCCCGTTTTAACGTAAAAATTCACGTGACGGAAAAAAGAAAGCCAAAAAACTTCAGAGACCCGATTGTGGTTCGGATAGCCTTTTTTGGGTATGAAACTATCCGTTTACGGCTTACAGCGGTCAAAGCCGTAGAACTCACTGAGAGCTTTGTTTTGACTGGTTATGGCTCCCGTAACTCTAAACGAGCCAACAGTTATGGCCGTCTGAATAATTTATATCCATAGGGTGCAACATCCGCGGTGCAAGGTGCAACATTCTCCAAAAAGCCGAAACATCGTCGTGCGACTTTTAGAAGTGGGTGCAGGGATTTGAAGTGGAACAGTACCATGGTGCACCACTCTCCAGGGTAGGTAAATCGAAGACCAGCCACGGTGATCTCGTTTTAACGTAAAAATTAACGTGACAGAAAAAAGAAGGCCAAAAAACTTCAGAGACCCGATTGAGGTTTGGATACCCTTTTTTGGGTACGAAACTATCCCTTGACGGCTTACAGCCGTCAAAGCCATAGTACTCACTGAGAGCTTCGTTTTGACTGGTAATGGCTCCCGTAAATCTAAACGAGCCAACAATTATGGCCGTCCGAAGAATCGATATCCACACGGTGCAACATCCGCGGTGCAAGTTGCAACATTCGTACAAAAAGCCGAAACAGCGCCGTGCGACCTTTAGAAGTGGGTGCAGGGATTTGAAATGGAACAGTACCATGGTGCACCACTCTCCAGGGTAGGTAAATCGAAGACCAGCCACGGTGATCCCGTTTTAACGTAAAAATTCACGTGACGGAAAAAAGAAGCCCAAAAAATTTCAGAGACCCGATTGAGATTCGGATAGCCTTTTTTGGGTATGAAATATTCCGTTAATGGCTTACAGCTGTCAAAGCCATAGAACTCACTGAGAGGTTCGTTTTGACTAGTTATGGCTCCCGTAACTCTAAACGAGCCAACAGTTATGGCCGTTAGAAGAATCGATATCCACAGGGTGCAACATCCGCGGTGCAAGGTGCAACATTCATCCAAAAAGCCGAAACATCACCGTCCGACTTTTAGAAGTGGGTGTAGGGATTTGAAATGGAACAGTACCATGGTGCAGCACTCTTCAGGGTAGGTAAATCGAAGACCAGACACGGTGATCCCGTTTTAACGTAAAAATTCACGTGATGGAAAAAAGAAGGCCAAAAAACTTCAAAGACCCGATAGAGGTTCGGATAGCCTTTTTTGGGTATGAAACTATCCGTTGACGGCTTACAGCGGTCAAAGCCGTAGAACTCACTAAGAGCTTCGTTTTGACTGGTTATGGCTCCCGTAACTCAAAACGAGCCAACAGCTATGGCCGTCCGAATAATTGATATCCATAGGGTGCAACATCCGCGGTGCAAGGTGCAACATTCTCCAAAAAGCCGAACAGCGTCGTGCGACTTTTAGAAGTGGGTGCAGGGATTTGAAGTGGAACAGTACCATGGTGCACCACTCTCCAGGGTAGGTAAATCGAAGACCAGCCACGGTGATCTTGTTTTAACGTAAAAATTCACGTGACGGAAAAAAGAAGGCCAAAAAACTTCAGAGACCCGATTGAGGTTCGGATAGCCTTTTTTGGGTATGAAATTATCCCTTGACGGCTTACAGCCATCAAAGCCGTAGAACTCACTGAGAGCTTCGTTTTGACTGGTTATGGCTCCCGTAAATCTAAACGAGCCAACAGTTATGGCCGTCCGAAGAATCGATATCCACAGGATGCAACATCCGCGGTGCAAGGTGCAACATTCGTCCAAAAAGCTGAAACAGCGCCGTTCGTCTTTTAAAAGTGGGTGCAGGGATTTGAAGTGGAACAGTACCATGGTGCACCACTCTCCAGGGTAGGTAAATCTAAGACCAGGCACGGTGATCCCGTTTTAACGTAAAAATTCACGTGATGGAAAAAAGTAGGCCAAAAAACTTCAAAGACCCGATTGAGGTTCGGATAGCCTTTTTTGGGTATGAAACAATCCGTTGACAACTTACAGCTGTCAAAGCCGTAGAACTCACTGAGAGCTTCGTTTTGACTTGTTATGGCTCCCGTAACTCTAAATGAGCCAACAGTTATGGCCGTCCGAAGAATCGATATCCGCGGTGCAAGGAGCAACATTCGTCCAAAAAGCCAAAACAGCGCCGTGCGACTTTTAGAAGTGGGTGCGGGGATTTGAAATGGAACAGTACCATGATGCAGCACCCTCCAGGGTAGGTAAATCGAAGACCAGCCACGGTGATCCTGTTTAACGTAAAAATTCAAGTGACGGAAAAAAGAAGCCAAAAAACTTCAGAGACCCGATTGTGGTTTGGATAGCCTTTTTTGGGTATGAAACTATCCGTTGACGGCTTACAGCGGCCAAAGCCGTAGAACTCACTAAGAGCTTCGTGTTGACTTGTTATGGCTCCCGTAACTATAAACGAGCCAACAGTTATGGTCGTCCGAAGAATCGATATCCATAGGGTGCAACATTCGTCCAAAAAGCCAAAACAGCGCTGTGCGACTTTTAGAAGTGGGTGCGGGGATTTGAAATGGAACAGTACCATGGTGCAGCACTCTCCAGGGTAGGTAAATCGAAGACCAGCCACGGTTATCCCGTTTTAACGTAAAAATTCACGTGACGGAAAAAAAGAAGACCAAAAAACCTCATAGACCCGATAGAGTTTCGGATAGCCTTTTTTGGGTATGAAACTATTTGTTGACGGCTTACAGCCGTCAAAGCCGTAGAACTCACTGAGAGCTTCATTTTGACTGGTTATGGTTCCCGTAACTCTAAACGAGCCAACAGTTATGGCCGTCCGAAGAATCGATATCCATAGAGTGCAACATCCACGGTGCAAGGTGCAACATTCGTCCAAAAAGCCGAAACAGCGCCGTTCGACTTTTAAAAATGGGTGCAGGGATTTGAAGTGGAACAGTACCATGGTGCACTGCTCTCCAGGGTAGGTAAATCGAAGACCAGCCACGGTGATCCCGTTTTAACGTAAAAAGTCACGTGATGGAAAAAAGAAGGCAAAAAAACTTCAGAGACCCGATTGAGGTTCGTATATCCTTTTTTGGGTATGAAACAATCTGTTGACGGCTTACAGCTGTCAAAGCCGTAGAACTCACTGAGAGCTTCGTTTTGACTGGTTATGGCTCCCGTAACTCTTAACTAGCCAACAGTTATGGCCGTCCGAAGAATCGATATCCACAGGGTGCAACATCCGCGGTGCAAGGTGCAACATTCGTCCAAAAAGCCAAAACAGTGCCGTGCGACTTTTAGAAGTGGGTGCGGGGATTTGAAATGGAATAGTACCATGGTGCGACACTCTCCAGGGTAGGTAAATCGAAGACCAGCCACAGTGATCCCGTTTTAACGTAAAAATTCACGTGACGGAAAAAAGAAGACCAAAAAACTTCAAAGACCCGATTGTGGTTCGGATAGCCTTTTTTGGGTATGAATCTATCCGTTGACGGCTTACAGCGGTCAAAGCAGTAGAACTCACTGAGAGCTTCGTTTTCACTGGTTATGGCTCTCGTAACTCTAAACGAGCCAACATTTATGGCCGTCCGAAGAATCGATATCCACAGGGTGCAACATCCGCGGTGCAAGGTGCAACATTCATCCAAAAAGCCGAAACATCGCCGTCCGACTTTTAGAAGTGGGTGCAGGGATTTGAAATGGAACAGTACCATGGTGCAGCACTCTTCAGGGTAGGTAAATCGAAGACCAGACACGGTGATCCCGTTTTAACGTAAAAATTCACGTGACGGAAAAAAGAAGGCCAAAAAACTTCAGAGACCCGATAGAGGTTCGGATAGCCTTTTTTGGGTATGAAACTATCTGTTGACGGCTTACAGCCGTCAAAGCCGTAGAACTCACTAAGAGCTTCGTTTTGACTGGTTATGGCTCCCGTAACTCAAAACGAGCCAACAGCTATGGCCGTCCGAATAATTGATATCCATAGGGTGCAACATCCGCGGTGCAAGGTGCAACATTCTCCAAAAAGCCGAACAGCGTCGTGCGACTTTTAGAAGTGGGTGCAGGGATTTGAAGTGGAACAGTACCATGGTGCACCACTCTCCAGGGTAGGTAAATCGAAGACCAGCCACGGTGATCTTGTTTTAACGTAAAAATTCACGTGACGGAAAAAAGAAGGCCAAAAAACTTCAGAGACCCGATTGAGGTTCGGATTGCCTTTTTTGGGTATGAAATTATCCCTTGACGGCTTACAGCCATCAAAGCCATAGAACTCACTGAGAGCTTCGTTTTGACTGGTTATGGCTCCCGTAAATCTAAACGAGCCAACAGTTATGGCCGTCCGAAGAATCGATATCCACAGGATGCAACATCCGCGGTGCAAGGTGCAACATTCGTCCAAAAAGCCGAAACAGCGCCGTTCGTCTTTTAGAAGTGGGTGCAGGGATTTGAAGTGGAACAGTACCATGGTGCACCACTCTCCAGGGTAGGTAAATCTAAGACCAGGCACGGTGATCCCGTTTTAACGTAAAAATTCACGTGATGGAAAAAAGTAGGCCAAAAAACTTCAAAGACCCGATTGAGGTTCGGATATCCTTTTTTGGGTATGAAACAATACGTTGACAACTTACAGCTGTCAAAGCCGTAGAACTCACTGAGAGCTTCGTTTTGACTGGTTATGGCTCCCGTAACTCTAAATGAGCCAACAGTTATGGCCGTCCGAAGAATCGATATCCGCGGTGCAAGGAGCAACATTCGTCCAAAAAGCCAAAACAGCGCCGTGCGACTTTTAGAAGTGGGTGCGGGGATTTGAAATGGAACAGTACCATGATGCAGCACCCTCCAGGGTAGGTAAATCGAAGACCAGCCACGGTGATCCTGTTTAACGTAAAAATTCACGTGACGGAAAAAAGAAGCCAAAAAACTTCAGAGACCCGATTGTGGTTTGGATAGCCTTTTTTGGGTATGAAACTATCCGTTGACGGCTTACATCGGCCAAAGCCGTAGAACTCACTAAGAGCTTCGTGTTGACTTGTTATGGCTCCCGTAACTATAAACGAGCCAACAGTTATGGTCGTCCGAAGAATCGATATCCATAGGGTGCAACATTCGTCCAAAAAGCCAAAACAGCGCTGTGCGACTTTTAGAAGTGGGTGCGGGGATTTGAAATGGAACAGTACCATGGTGCAGCACTCTCCAGGGTAGGTAAATCGAAAACCAGCCACGGTTATCCCGTTTTAACGTAAAAATTCACGTGACGGAAAAAAAGAAGACCAAAAAACCTCATAGACCCGATAGAGTTTCGGATAGCCTTTTTTGGGTATGAAACTATCTGTTGACGGCTTACAGCCGTCAAAGCCGTAGAACTCACTGAGAGCTTCATTTTGACTGGTTATGGCTCCCGTAACTCTAAACGAGCCAACAGTTATGGCCGTCCGAAGAATCGATATCCATAGAGTGCAACATCCACGGTGCAAGGTGCAACATTCGTCCAAAAAGCCGAAACAGCGCCGTTCGACTTTTAAAAATGGGTGCAGGGATTTGAAGTGGAACAGTACCATGGTGCACTGCTCTCCAGGGTAGGTAAATCGAAGACCAGCCACGGTGATCCCGTTTTAACGTAAAAAGTCACGTGATGGAAAAAAGAAGGCAAAAAAACTTCAGAGACCCGATTGAGGTTCGTATATCCTTTTTTGGGTATGAAACAATCTGTTGACGGCTTACAGCTGTCAAAGCCGTAGAACTCACTGAGAGCTTCGTTTTGACTGGTTATGGCTCCCGTAACTCTTAACGAGCCAACAGTTATGGCCGTCCTAAGAATCGATATCCACAGGGTGCAACATCCGCGGTGCAAGGTGCAACATTCGTCCAAAAAGCCAAAACAGTGCCGTGCGACTTTTAGAAGTGGGTGCGGGGATTTGAAATGGAACAGTACCATGGTGCGACACTCTCCAGGGTAGGTAAATCGAAGACCAGCCACGGTGATCCCGTTTTAACGTAAAAATTCACGTGACGGAAAAAAGAAGGCCAAAAAACTTCAAAGACCCGATTGTGGTTCGGATAGCCTTTTTTGGGTATGAATCTATCCGTTGACGGCTTATAGCGGTCAAAGCCGTAGAACTCACTGAGAGCTTCGTTTTGACTGGTTATGGCTCTCGTAACTCTAAACGAGCCAACATTTATGGCCGTCCGAAGAATCGATATCCACAGGGTGCAACATCCGCGGTGCAAGGTGCAACATTCGTCCAAAAAGCCAAAACAGTGCTGTGCGACTTTTAGAAGTGAGTGCGGGGATTTGAAATGGAACAGTACCATGGTGCAGCACTCTCCAGGGTAGGTAAATCGAAGACCAGCCACGGTGATCCCGTTTTAACGTAAAAATTCACGTGGCGGAAAAAAAGAAGGCCAAAAAACTTCAGAGACCCGATAGAGGTTCGGATAGCCTTTTTTGGGTATGAAACTATCTGTTGACGGCATACAGCCATCAAAGCCGTAGAACTCACTGAGAGCTTCATTTTGATTGGTTATGGCTCCCATAACTCTAAACGAGCCAACAGTTATGGCCGTCCGAAGAATCGATATCCACAGGGTGCAACATCCGTGGTGCAAGGTGCAACATTCGTCCAAAAAACCAAAACAGCGCCGTGCGACTTTTAGAAGTGGGTGCAGGGATTTGAAATAGAACAGTACCATGGTGCAGCACTCTCTAGGGTAGGTAAATCGAAGACCAGCCACGGTGATCCCGTTTTAACGTAAAAATTCACGTGACGGAAAAAAGAAGGCCAAAAAACTTCAAAGACCCGATTGAGGTTCGAAAAGTTATTTTTGGGTATGAAACAATCTGTTGACGGCTTACAGCCGTCAGAGCCGTAGAACTCATTGAGAGCTTCGTTTTGACTGGTTATGGCTCCCGTAACTCTAAACGAGCCAACAGTTATGGCCTTTCGAAGAATCGATATCCACAGGGTGCAACATCCGCGGTGCAAGGTGCAACATTCGTCCAAAAAGCCAAAATATCGCCGTGCGTCTTTTAGAAGTGGGTGCAGGTATTTGAAATGGAACAGTACCATGGTGCAGCACTCTCCAGGGTATGTAAATCGAAGACCAGCCACGGTGATCCCGTTTTAACGTAAAAATTCACGTGACGGAAAAAAGAAGGCCAAAAAACTTCAGAGACCCGATTGACTTTCGGATAGCCTTTTTTGGGTATGAAACTATCCGTTGATGGCTTACAGCTGTCAAAGCCGTAGAACTCACTGAGAGCTTCGTTTTGACTGGTTATGGCTGCCGTAAATCTAAACGAGCCAACAGTTATGGCCGTCCGAAGAATCGATATCCACAGGATGCAACATCCGCGGTGCAAGGTGCAACATTCGTCCAAAAAGCCGAAACAGCGCCGTTCGTCTTTTAGAAGTGGGTGCAGGGATTTGAAGTGGAACAGTACCATGGTGCACCACTCTCCAGGGTAGGTAAATCTAAGACCAGGCACGGTGATCCCGTTTTAACGTAAAAATTCACGTAATGGAAAAAAGTAGGCCAAAAAACTTCAAAGACCCGATTGAGGTTCGGATATCCTTTTTTGGGTATGAAACAATACGTTGACAACTTACAGCTGTCAAAGCCGTAGAACACACTGAGAGCTTCGTTTTGACTGGTTATGGCTCCCGTAACTCTAAATGAGCCAACAGTTATGGCCGTCCGAAGAATCGATATCCGCGGTGCAAGGAGCAACATTCGTCCAAAAAGCCAAAACAGCGCCGTGCGACTTTTAGAAGTGGGTGCGGGGATTTGAAATGGAACAGTACCATGATGCAGCACCCTCCAGGGTAGGTAAATCGAAGACCAGCCACGGTGATCCTGTTTAACGTAAAAATTCACGTGACGGAAAAAAGAAGCCAAAAAACTTCAGAGACCCGATTGTGGTTTGGATAGCCTTTTTTGGGTATGAAACTATCCGTTGACGGCTTACATCGGCCAAAGCCGTAGAACTCACTAAGAGCTTCGTGTTGACTTGTTATGGCTCCCGTAACTATAAACGAGCCAACAGTTATGGTCGTCCGAAGAATCGATATCCATAGGGTGCAACATTCGTCCAAAAAGCCAAAACAGCGCTGTGCGACTTTTAGAAGTGGGTGCGGGGATTTGAAATGGAACAGTACCATGGTGCAGCACTCTCCAGGGTAGGTAAATCGAAAACCAGCCACGGTTATCCCGTTTTAACGTAAAAATTCACGTGACGGAAAAAAAGAAGACCAAAAAACCTCATAGACCCGATAGAGTTTCGGATAGCCTTTTTTGGGTATGAAACTATCTGTTGACGGCTTACAGCCGTCAAAGCCGTAGAACTCACTGAGAGCTTCATTTTGACTGGTTATGGCTCCCGTAACTCTAAACGAGCCAACAGTTATGGCCGTCCGAAGAATCGATATCCATAGAGTGCAACATCCACGGTGCAAGGTGCAACATTCGTCCAAAAAGCCGAAACAGCGCCGTTCGACTTTTAAAAATGGGTGCAGGGATTTGAAGTGGAACAGTACCATGGTGCACTGCTCTCCAGGGTAGGTAAATCGAAGACCAGCCACGGTGATCCCGTTTTAACGTAAAAAGTCACGTGATGGAAAAAAGAAGGCAAAAAAACTTCAGAGACCCGATTGAGGTTCGTATATCCTTTTTTGGGTATGAAACAATCTGTTGACGGCTTACAGCTGTCAAAGCCGTAGAACTCACTGAGAGCTTCGTTTTGACTGGTTATGGCTCCCGTAACTCTTAACGAGCCAACAGTTATGGTCGTCCTAAGAATCGATATCCACAGGGTGCAACATCCGCGGTGCAAGGTGCAACATTCGTCCAAAAAGCCAAAACAGTGCCGTGCGACTTTTAGAAGTGGGTGCGGGGATTTGAAATGGAACAGTACCATGGTGCGACACTCTCCAGGGTAGGTAAATCGAAGACCAGCCACGGTGATCCCGTTTTAACGTAAAAATTCACGTGACGGAAAAAAGAAGGCCAAAAAACATCAAAGACCCGATTGTGGTTCGGATAGCCTTTTTTGGGTATGAATCTATCCGTTGACGGCTTACAGCGGTCAAAGCCGTAGAACTCACTGAGAGCTTCGTTTTGACTGGTTATGGCTCTCGTAACTCTAAACGAGCCAACATTTATGGCCGTCCGAAGAATCGATATCCACAGGGTGCAACATCCGCGGTGCAAGGTGCAACATTCGTCCAAAAAGCCAAAACAGTGCTGTGCGACTTTTAGAAGTGAGTGCGGGGATTTGAAATGGAACAGTACCATGGTGCAGCACTCTCCAGGGTAGGTAAATCGAAGACCAGCCACGGTGATCCCGTTTTAACGTAAAAATTCACGTGGCGGAAAAAAAGAAGGCCAAAAAACTTCAGAGACCCGATAGAGGTTCGGATAGCCTTTTTTGGGTATGAAACTATCTGTTGACGGCATACAGCCATCAAAGCCGTAGAACTCACTGAGAGCTTCATTTTGATTGGTTATGGCTCCCATAACTCTAAACGAGCCAACAGTTATGGCCGTCCGAAGAATCGATATCCACAGGGTGCAACATCCGTGGTGCAAGGTGCAACATTCGTCCAAAAAACCAAAACAGCGCCGTGCGACTTTTAGAAGTGGGTGCAGGGATTTGAAATAGAACAGTACCATGGTGCAGCACTCTCTAGGGTAGGTAAATCGAAGACCAGCCACGGTGATCCCGTTTTAACGTAAAAATTCACGTGACGGAAAAAAGAAGGCCAAAAAACTTCAAAGACCCGATTGAGGTTCGAAAAGTTATTTTTGGGTATGAAACAATCTGTTGACGGCTTACAGCCGTCAAAGCCGTAGAACTCATTGAGAGCTTCGTTTTGACTGGTTATGGCTCCCGTAACTCTAAACGAGCCAACAGTTATGGCCTTTCGAAGAATCGATATCCACAGGGTGCAACATCCGCGGTGCAAGGTGCAACATTCGTCCAAAAAGCCAAAATATCGCCGTGCGTCTTTTAGAAGTGGGTGCAGGTATTTGAAATGGAACAGTACCATGGTGCAGCACTCTCCAGGGTATGTAAATCGAAGACCAGCCACGGTGATCCCGTTTTAACGTAAAAATTCACGTGACGGAAAAAAGAAGGCCAAAAAACTTCAGAGACCCGATTGACTTTCGGATAGCCTTTTTTGGGTATGAAACTATCCGTTGATGGCTTACAGCTGTCAAAGCCGTAGAACTCACTGAGAGCTTTGTTTTGACTGGTTATGGCTCCCGTAACTCTAAACGAGCCAACATTTATGGCCGTCCGAAGAATCGATATCCACAGGGTGCAACATCCGCGATGCAAGGTGCAACATTCGTCCAAAAAGCCAAAACAGCGCCGTGCGACTTTTAGAAGTGGGTGCGGGGATTTGAAATGGAACAGTACCATGGTGAAGCACTCTCCAGGGTAGGTAAATCGAAGACCAGCCACGGTGATCCCGTTTTAACATAAAAATTCATGTGACGGAAAAAATAAGGCCAAACAACTTCAAAGACCCGATTGAGGTTCAGATAGCCTTTTTTGGGAATGAAACTATCCTATAGCCGGCAAAGCCGTAGAACTCACTGAGAGCTTTGTTTTGACTGGTTATTGCTCCCGTAAATCTTAACGAGCCAACAGTTATGGCCGTCCGAACAGGTGATATCCACAGGGTGCAACATCCGCGGTGCAAGGTGCAACATTCGTCCAAAAAGCCAAAACAGCGCCGTGCGACCTTTAGAAGTAGATGTAGGGATTTGAAATGGAACAGTACTATGGTGCACCACTCTCCAGGGTAGGTAAATCGAAGACCAGCCACGGTGATCCCGTTTTAACGTAAAAATTCACGTGACGGAAAAAAAGAAGACCAAAAAACTTCAAAGACCCGATAGAGGTTCGGATAGCCTTTTTTGGGTATGAAACTATCTGTTGACGGCTTATAGCCGTCAAAGCTGTAGAATTCACTGAGAGCTTCATTTTGACTGGTTATGGCTCCTGTAACTCTAAACGAGCCAACAGTTATGGCCGTCCGAAGAATCTATATCCATAGAGTGCAACATCCACGGTGCAAGGTGCAACATTCGTCCAAAAAGCCGAAACAGCGCCGTTCGACTTTTAAAAATGGGTGCAGGGATTTGAAGTGGAACAGTACCATGGTGCACTGCTCTCCAGGGTAGGTAAATCGAAAACCAGCCACGGTGATCCCGTTTTAACGTAAAAAGTCACGTAATGGAAAAAAGAAGGCGAAAAAATTTCAGAGACCCGATTGAGGTTCCTATAGCTTTTTTTGGGTATGAAACAATCTGTTGACGGCTTACAGCTGTCAAAGCCGTAGAACTCACTGAGAGCTTCGTTTTGACTGGTTATGGCTCCCGTAACTCTTAACGAGCCAACCGTTATGGCCGTCCGAAGAATCGATATCCACAGGGTGCAACATCCGCGTTGCAAGGTGCAACATTTGTCCAAAAAGCCAAAACAGTGCCGTGCGACTTTTAGAAGTGGGTGTGGGGATTTGAAATGGAACAGTACCATGGTGCAGCACTCTCCAGGGTAGGTAAATCGAAGACCAGCCACGGTGATCCCGTTTTAACGTAAAAATTCACGTGACGGAAAAAAGAAGGCCAAAAAACTTCAGAGACCCGATTGACTTTCGGATAGCCTTTTTTGGGTATGAAACTATCCGTTGATGGCTTACAGCTGTCAAAGCCGTAGAACTCACTGAGAGCTTTGTTTTGACTGGTTATGGCTCCCGTAACTCTAAACGAGCCAACATTTATGGCCGTCCGAAGAATCGATATCCACAGGGTGCAACATCCGCGATGCAAGGTGCAACATTCGTCCAAAAAGCCAAAACAGCGCCGTGCGACTTTTAGAAGTGGGTGCGGGGATTTGAAATGGAACAGTACCATGGTGAAGCACTCTCCAGGGTAGGTAAATCGAAGACCAGCCACGGTGATCCCGTTTTAACATAAAAATTCATGTGACGGAAAAAATAAGGCCAAACAACTTCAAAGACCCGATTGAGGTTCAGATAGCCTTTTTTGGGAATGAAACTATCCTATAGCCGGCAAAGCCGTAGAACTCACTGAGAGCTTTGTTTTGACTGGTTATTGCTCCCGTAAATCTTAACGAGCCAACAGTTATGGCCGTCCGAACAGGTGATATCCACAGGGTGCAACATCCGCGGTGCAAGGTGCAACATTCGTCCAAAAAGCCAAAACAGCGCCGTGCGACCTTTAGAAGTAGATGTAGGGATTTGAAATGGAACAGTACTATGGTGCACCACTCTCCAGGGTAGGTAAATCGAAGACCAGCCACGGTGATCCCGTTTTAACGTAAAAATTCACGTGACGGAAAAAAAGAAGACCAAAAAACTTCAAAGACCCGATAGAGGTTCGGATAGCCTTTTTTGGGTATGAAACTATCTGTTGACGGCTTATAGCCGTCAAAGCCGTAGAATTCACTGAGAGCTTCATTTTGACTGGTTATGGCTCCTGTAACTCTAAACGAGCCAACAGTTATGGCCGTCCGAAGAATCTATATCCATAGAGTGCAACATCCACGGTGCAAGGTGCAACATTCGTCCAAAAAGCCGAAACAGCGCCGTTCGACTTTTAAAAATGGGTGCAGGGATTTGAAGTGGAACAGTACCATGGTGCACTGCTCTCCAGGGTAGGTAAATCGAAAACCAGCCACGGTGATCCCGTTTTAACGTAAAAAGTCACGTAATGGAAAAAAGAAGGCCAAAAAATTTCAGAGACCCGATTGAGGTTCCTATAGCTTTTTTTGGGTATGAAACAATCTGTTGACGGCTTACAGCTGTCAAAGCCGTAGAACTCACTGAGAGCTTCGTTTTGACTGGTTATGGCTCCCGTAACTCTTAACGAGCCAACCGTTATGGCCGTCCGAAGAATCGATATCCACAGGGTGCAACATCCGCGTTGCAAGGTGCAACATTTGTCCAAAAAGCCAAAACAGTGTCGTGCGACTTTTAGAAGTGGGTGTGGGGATTTGAAATGGAACAGTACCATGGTGCAGCACTCTCCAGGGTAGGTAAATCGAAGACCAGCCACGGTGATCCCGTTTTAACGTAAAAATTCACGTGACGGAAAAAAGAAGGCCAAAAAACTTCAAAGACCCGATTGTGGTTCGGATAGCCTTTTTTGGGTATGAATCTATCCGTTGACAGCTTACAGCGGTCAAAGCCGTGGAACTCACTGAGAGCTTCGTTTTGACTGGTTATGGCTCCCTTAACTCTAAACGAGCCAATATTTATGGCCGTCCGAAGAATCGATATCCACAGGGTGCAACATCCGCGGTGCAAGGTGCAACATTCGTCCAAAAAGCCAAAACAGTGCTGTGCGACTTTTAGAAGTGGGTGCGGGGATTTGAAATGGAACAGTACCATGGTGCAGCACTCTCCAGGGTAGGTAAATCGAAGACCAGCCACGGTGATCCCGTTTTAACGTAAAAATTCACGTGACGGAAAAAAAGAAGGCCAAAAAACTTCAGAGACCCGATAGAGGTTCGGATAGCCTTTTTTGGGTATGAAACTATCCGTTGATGGCATACAGCCGTCAAAGCCGTAGAACTCACTGAGAGCTTCATTTTGATTGGTTATGGCTCCCATAACTCTAAACGAGCCAACAGTTATGGCCGTCCGAAGAATCGATATCCATAGGGTGCAACATCCGTGGTGCAAGGTGCAACATTCGTCCAAAAAACCAAAACAGCGCTGTGTGACTTTTAGAAGTGGGTGCAGGGATTTGAAATAGAACAGTACCATGGTGCAGCACTCTCCAGGGTAGGTAAATCGAAGACCAGCAACGGTGATCCCGTTTTAACGTAAAAATTCACGTGACGGAAAAAGGAGGGCCAAAAAACTTCAAAGACCCGATTGAGGTTCGAATAGTTATTTTTGGGTATGAAACAATCCGTTGACGGCTTACAGCCATCAAAGCCGTAGAACTCACTGAGAGCTTTGTTTTGACTGGTTATGGCTCCCGTAACTCTAAACGAGCCAATAGTTATGGCCTTCCGAAGAATCGATATCCACAGGGTGCAACATCCGCGGTGCAAGGTGCAACATTGGTCCAAAAAGCCAAAACATCGCCGTGCGACTTTTAGAAGTGGGTGCAGGGATTTGAAATGGAACAGTACTATGGTGCAGCACTCTCCAGGGTATGTAAATCGAAGACCAGCCATGGTGATCCCGTTTTAACGTAAAAATTCACGTGACGGAAAAAAGAAGGCCAAAAAACTTCAAAGACCCGATTGAGTTTCGGATAGCCTTTTTTGGGTATGAAACTATCCGTTGATGGCTTACAGCTGTCAAAGCTGTAGAACTCACTGATAGCTTTGTTTTGATTGGTTATGGCTCCAGTAACTCTAAACGAGCCAACATTTATGGCCGTCCGAAGAATCGATATCCACAGGGTGCAACATCCGCGGTGCAAGGTGCAACATTCGTCCAAAAAGCCAAAACAGCATCGTGCGACTTTTAGAAGTGGGTGCGGGGATTTGAAATGGAACAGTACCATGGTGCAGCACTCTCCAGGGTAGGTAAATCGAAGACCAGCCACGGTGATCCCGTTTTAACGTAAAAATTCACGTGACGGAAAAAAGAAGGCCAAAAAACTTCAAAGACCCGATTGTGGTTCGGATAGCCTTTTTTGGGTATGAATCTATCCGTTGACGGCTTACAGCGGTCAAAGCCATAGAACTCACTGAGAGCTTCGTTTTAACTGGTTATGGCTCCCGTAACTCTAAACGAGCCAACATTTATGGCCGTCCGAAGAATCGATATCCACAGGGTGCAACATCCGCGGTGCAAGGTGCAACATTCGTCCAAAAAGCCAAAACAGCGCTGTGCGACTTTTAGAAGTGGGTGCGGGGATTTGAAATGGAACAGTACCATGGTGCAGCACTCTCCAGGGTAGGTAAATCGAAGACCAGCCACGGTGATCCCGTTTTAACATAAAAATTCACGTGACAGAAAAAAGAAGGCCAAACAACTTCAGAGACCCGATTGAGGTTCGGATAGCCTTTTTTGGGTATGAAACTATCCGTTGACGGCATATAGCCGTCAAAGCCGTAGAACTCACTGAGAGCTTCGTTTTGACTGGTTATGGCTCCCGTAAATCTTAACGAGCCAACAGTTATGGCCGTCCGAAGAGTCGATATCCACATGGTGCAACATCTGCGGTGCAAGGTGCAACATTCGTCCAAAAAGCCAAAACAGCGCCGTGCGACCTTTAGAAGTAGATGCAGGGATTTGAAATAGAACAGTACTATGGTGCACCACTCTCCAGGGTAGGTAAATCGAAGACCAGCCACGGTGATCCCGTTTTAACGTAAAAATTCACGTGACGGAAAAAAGAATGCCAAAAAACTTCAGAGACCCGATTGAGGTTCGGATAGCCTTTTTTGGGTATGAAACTATCCGTTGATGGCTTACAGCTGTCAAAGCCGTAGAACTCACTGAGAGGTTTGTTTTTACTGGTTATGGCTCCCGTAACTCTAAACGAGCCAACATTTATGGCCGTCCGAAGAATCGATATCGACAGGGTGCAACATCCGCGGTGCAAGGTGCAACATTCGTCCAAAAAGCCAAAACCACGCCGTGCGACTTTTAGAAGTGGGTGCGGGGATTTGAAATGGAACAGTGCCATGGTGCAGCACTCTCCAGGGTAGGTAAATCGAAGATCAGCCACGGTGATCCCGTTTTAACGTAAAAATTCACGTGACGGAAAAAAGAAGGCCAAATAACTTCAAAGACCCGATGGAGGTTCGGATAGCCTTTTTTGGGTATGAAACTATCCATTGACGGCTTATAGCCATCAAAGCCGTAGAACTCACTGAGAGCTTCGTTTTGACTGGTTATGGATCCCGTAAATCTTAACGAGCCAACAGTTATGGCCGTCCGAAGTGTCGATATCCACAGGGTGCAACATCCGCGGTGCAAGGTGCAACATTCGTCCAAAAAGCCAAAACAGCGCCGTGCGACCTTTAGAAGTGGATGCAGGGATTTGAAATGGAACAGTACTATGGTGCACTACTCTCCAGGGTAGGTAAATCGAAGACCAACCACGGTGATCCCGTTTTAACGTAAGAATTTACGTGATGGAAAAAAGAAGGCTAAAAAACCTCAAAGACCCGATTGAGGTTCGGATAGCCTTTTTTGGGTATGAAACTATCCGTTGATGGCTTATAGTCGTCAAAGCCATAGACCTCACTAAGAGCTTCGTTTTGACTGGTTATGGCTCCCGTAACTCTAAACGAGCCAACAGTTATGGCCGTCCGAAGAATCGATATCCACAGGGTGCAACATCCGCAGTGCAAGGTGCAATATTCGTCCAAATAGCCAAAACAGCGCCGTGCGACTTTTAGAAGTGGGTGCGGGGATTTGAAATGGAATAGTACCATGGTGCAGCACTCTCCAGGGAAGGTAAATCGAAGACCAGCCACGGTGATCCCGTTTTAACGTAAAAATTTACGTGACGGAAAAAAAGAAGACCAAAAAACTTCAGAGACCCGATAGAGGTTCGGATAGCCTTTTTTGGGTATGAAACTATCTGTTGACGGCTTACAGTTGTCAAAGCCGTAGAACTCATTGAGAGCTTCATTTTGACTGGTTATGGTTCCCATAACTCTAAACGAGCCAACCGTTATGGCCGTCCGAAGAATCGATATCCACAGAGTGCAACATCCGCGGTGCAAGGTGCAACATTCGTCCAAAAAGCCGAAACAGCGCCGTTCGACTTTTAAAAGTGGGTGCAGGGATTTGAAGTGGAACAGTACCATGGTGCACCACTCTCCAGGGTAGGTAAATCGAAGACCAGCCACGGTGATCCCGTTTTAACGTAAAAATTCACGTGATGGAAAAAAGAAGGCCAAAAAACTTCAAAGACCCGATTGAGGTTCGGATAGCCTTTTTTGGGTATGAAACTATCCGTTGATGGCTTATAGCCATCAAAGCCGTTGAACTCACTGAGAGCTTCGTTCTGACAGGTTATGGCTCCCGTAACTCTAAACGAGCCAACAGTTATGGCCGTCCGAAGAATCGATATCCACAGGGTGCAACATCTGCGGTGCAAGGTGCAACATTCGTCCAAAAAGCCAAAACAGCGCCGTGCGACTTTTAGAAGTGGGTGCGGGGATTTGAAATGGAACATTAATATGGTGCAGCACTCTTCACGGAAGGTAAATCGAAGACCAGCCACGGTGATCCCGTTTTGACGTAAAAATTCACGTGACGGAAAAAAGAAGGCCAAAAAACTTCATAGACCCGATTGTGGTTCGGATAGCCTTTTTTGGGTATGAAACTATCCGTTGACGGCTTACAGCGGTCAAAGCCGTAGAACTCACTGAGAGCTTCATTTTGACTGGTTATGGCTCCCGTAACTCTAAACGAGCCAACATTTATGGCCGTCCGAAGAATCGATATCCACAGGGTGCAACATCCGCGGTGCAAGGTGCAACATTCGTCCAAAAAGCCAAAACAGCGCTATGCGACTTTTAGAAGTGGGTGCGGGGATTTGAAATGGAACAGTACCATGGTGCAGCACTCTCCAGGGTAGGTAAATCGAAGACCAGCCACGGTGATCCAGTTTTAACGTAAAAATTCACGTAACGGAAAAAAAGAAGGCCAAAAAACATCAGAGACCCGATAGAGGTTCGGATAGCCTTTTTTGGGTATGAAACTATCCGTTGACGGCTTACAGCCATCATAGCCGTAGAACTCACTGAGAGCTTCATTTTGACTGGTTATGGCTACCGTAAATCTTAACGAGCCAACAGTTATGGCCGTCCGAAGAATCGATATCCACAGTGTGCAACATCCACGGTACAAGGTGCAACATTCGTCCAAAAAACCAAAACAGCGCCGTGCGGCTTTTAGAAGTGGGTGCAGGGATTTGAAGTGGAACAGTACCATGGTGCACCACTCTGCAGGGTAGGTAAATCGAAGACCAGCCACGGTGATCCCGTTTTAACGTAAAAATTCACGTGATGGAAAAAAGAAGGCCAAAAAATTTCAGAGACCCGATTGAGGTTCGGATAGCCTTTTTTGGGTATGAAACAATCCGTTGACGGCTTACAGCCATCAAATCCGTAGATCACACTGAGAGCTTCGTTTTGACTGGTTATGGCTCCCGTAACTCTAAACGATCCAACAGTTATGGCCGTCCGAAGAATCGATATCCACAGGGTGCAACATCCGCGGTGCAAGGTGCAACATTCGTCCAAAAATCCAAAAGAGCGCCGTGCGACTTTTAGAAGTGGGTGCGGGGATTTGAAATGGAAAAGTACCATGGTGCAGCACTCTCCAGGGTAGGTAAATCGAAGTCCAGCCACGGTGATCTCGTTTTAACGTAAAAATTCACGTGACGGAAAAAAGAAGGCCAAAAAACTTCAGAGACCCGATTGAGGTTCGGATAGCTATTTTTGGGTATGAAACTATCCGTTGATGGCTTACAGCTGCCAAAGCCGTAGAACTCACTGAGAGGTTTGTTTTGACTGGTTATGGCTCCCGTAACTCTAAACTAGCCAACATTTATGGCCGTCCGAAGAATCGATATCCATAGGGTGCAACATCCGCGGTGCAAGGTGCAACATTCGTCGAAAAAGCCAAACCGCGCCGTGCGACTTTTAGAAGTGGGTGCGGGGATTTGAAATGGAACAGTACCATGGTGCAGCACTCTCCAGGGTAGGTAAATCGAAGACCAGCCACGGTGATCCCGTTTTAACGTAAAAATTCACGTAACGGAAAAAATGAAGGCCAAAAAACATCAGAGACCCGATAGAGGTTCAGATAGCCTTTTTTGGGTATGAAACTATCCGTTGACGGCTTACAGCCGTCATAGCCGTAGAACTCACTTAGAGCTTCATTTTGACTGGTTATGGCTCCTGTAACTCTAAACAAGCCAACAGTTATGGCCGTCCGAAGAATCGATATCCACAGGGTCCAACATCCGCAGTGCAAGGTGCAACATTCGTCCAAAAAACCAAAACAGCGCCGTGCGACTTTTAGAAGTGGGTGCAGGGATTTGAAGTGGAACAGTACCATGGTGCACCACTCTGCAGGGTTGGTAAATCGAAGACCAGCCACGGTGATCCCGTTTTAACGTAAAAATTCACGTGACGGAAAAAAGAAGGCCATAAAACTTCAGAGACCCGATTGAGGTTCGGATAGCCTTTTTTGGGTATGAAACAATCCGTTGACGGCTTACAGCTGTCAAAGCCGTAGATCTCACTGAGAGCTTCGTTTTGACTGGTTATGGCTCCCGTAACTCTAAACGATCCAACAGTTATGGCCGTCCGAAGAATCGATATCCATAGGGTGCAACATCCGCGGTGCAAGGTGCAACATTCGTCCAAAATGCCAAAACAGCACTGTGCGACTTTTAGAAGTGGGTGCGGGGATTTGAAATGGAACAGTACCATGGTGCAGCACTCTCCAGGGTAGGTAAATCGAAGACCAGCCACGGTGATCCCGTTTTAACGTAAAAATTCACGTAACGGAAAAAATGAAGGCCAAAAAACATCAGAGACCCGTTGGAGGTTCAGATAGCCTTTTTTGGGTATGAAACTATCAGTTGACGGCTTACAACCGTCATAGCCATAGAACTCACTGAGAGCTTCATTTTGACTGGTTATGGCTCCCGTAAATCTAAACGAGCCAACAGTTATGGCCGTCCGAAGAATCGATATCCATAGGGTGCAACATCCGCGGTGCAAGGTGCAACATTCGTCCAAAAAACCAAAACAGCGCCGTGCGACTTTTAGAAGTGGGTGCAGGGATTTGAAGTGGAAAAGTACCATGGTACACTACTCTGCAGGGTAGGTAAATCGAAGACCAGCCACGGTGATCCCGTTTTAACGTAAAAATTCACGTGATGGAAAAAAGAAGGCCATAAAACTTTAGAGACCCGATTGAGGTTCGGATAGCCTTTTATGTGTATGAAACAATCCGTTGACGGCTTACAGCTGTCAAAGCCGTAGAACTCACTGAGAGCTTCGTTTTGACTGGTTATGGCTCCCGTAACTCTAAACGAGCCAACAGTTATGGCCGTCCGAAGAATCGATATCCACAGGGTGCAACATCCCCGGTGCAAGGTGCAACATTCATCCAAAAAGCCAAAACAGCGCCGTGCGACTTTTAGAAGTGGGTGCGGGGATTTGAAATGCAACATTACCATGGTGCAACACTCTTCAGGGAAGGTAAATCGAAGACCAGCCACGTGATCCCGTTTTAACGTAAAAATTCACGTGACGAAAAAAAGAAGGCCAAAAAAGTTCAGAGACCCGATTATGGTTCGGAAAGCCTTTTTTGGCTATGAAACTATTCGTTGACGGCTTACAGTGGTCAAAGCCGTAGAACTCACTGAGAGCTTCGTTTTGACTGGTTATGGCTCCCGTAACTCTAAACGAGCCAACATTTATGGCCGTCCGAAGAATCGATATCCACAGGGTGCAACATCCGCGGTGCAAGGTGCAACATTCGTCCAAAAAGCCAAAACAGCACTATGCGACTTTTAGAAGTGGGTGCGGGGATTTGAAATGGAGCAGTACCATGGTGCAGCACTCTCCAGGGTAGGTAAATCGAAGACCAGCCACGGTGATCCCGTTTTAACGTAAAAGTTCACGTGACGGAAAAAAAGAAGGCCAAAAAACATCAGAGACCCGATAGAGGTTCGGATAGCCTTTTTTGGGTATGAAACTATCTGTTGACGGCTTACATCCGTCATAGCCGTAGAACTCAGTGAGAGCTTCATTTTGACTGGTTATGGCTCCCGTAACTCTAAACGAGCCAACAGTTATGGCCGTCCGACGAATCGATATCCACAGAGTGCAACATCCGCGGTGCAAGGTGCAACATTCGTCCAAAAAGCCGAAACAGCGCCGTTCGACTTTTAAAAGTGGGTGCAGGGATTTGAAGTGGAACAGTACCATGGTGCACCACTCTCCAGGGTAGGTAAATCGAAGACCAGCCACGGTGATCCCGTTTTAACGTAAAAATTCACGTGATGGAAAAAAGAAGGCCAAAAAACTTCAGAGACCCGATTGAGGTTCGGATAGCCTTTTTTGGGTATGAAACTATCCGTTGATGGCTTATAGCCGTCAAAGCCGTTGAACTCACTGAGAGCTTCGTTCTGACTGGTTATGGCTCCCGTAACTCTAAACGAGCCAACAGTTATGGCCGTCCGAAGAATCGATATCCACAGGGTGCAACATCCGCGGTGCAAGGTGCAACATTCGTCCAAAAAGCCAAAACAGCGCCGTGCGACTTTTAGAAGTGGGTGCAGGGTTTTGAAATGGAACAGTACCATGGTGCAGCACTCTCCAGGGTAGGTAAATCGAAGACGGGCCACGGTGATCCCGTTTTAACGTAAAAATTCACGTGACGGAAAAAAGAAGGCCAAAAAACTTCAGAGACCCGATTGAGGTTCGGATAGCCTTTTTTGGGTATGAAACAATCCGTTGACGGCTTATAGCCGTCAGAGCCGTAGAACACACTGAGAGCTTCGTTTTGACTGGTTATGGCTCCCGTAACTCTAAACGAGCCAACAATTTTGGCCGTCCGAAGAATCGATATCCACAGGGTGCAACATCCGCGGTGCAAGGTGCAACATTCGTCCAAAAAACCAAAACAGCGCCGTGCGACTTTTAGTAGTGGGTGCAGGGATTTGAAGTGGAAAAGTACCATGGTACACTACTCTGCAGGGTAGGTAAATCGAAGACCAGCCACGGTGATCCCGTTTTAACGTAAAAATTCACGTGACGGAAAAAAGAAGGCCATAAAACTTTAGAGACCCGATTGAGGTTCAGATAGCCTTTTATGTGTATGAAACAATCCGTTGACGGCTTACAGCTGTCAAAGCCGTAGAACTCACTGAGAGCTTCGTTTTGACTGGTTATGGCTCCCGTAACTCTAAACGAGCCAACAGTTATGGCCGTCCGAAGAATCGATATCCACAGGGTGCAACATCCCCGGTGCAAGGTGCAACATTCATCCAAAAAGCCAAAACAGCGCCGTGCGACTTTTAGAAGTGGGTGCGGGGATTTGGAATGGAACATTACCATGGTGCAACACTCTTCAGGGAAGGTAAATCGAAGACCAGCCACGTGATCCCGTTTTAACGTAAAAATTCACGTGACGAAAAAAAGAAGGCCAAAAAAGTTCAGAGACCCGATTATGGTTCGGAAAGCCTTTTTTGGCTATGAAACTATTCGTTGACGGCATACAGTGGTCAAAGCCGTAGAACTCACTGAGAGCTTCGTTTTGACTGGTTATGGCTCCCGTAACTCTAAACGAGCCAACATTTATGGCCGTCCGAAGAATCGATATCCACAGGGTGCAACATCCGCGGTGCAAGGTGCAACATTCGTCCAAAAAGCCAAAACAGCACTATGCGACTTTTAGAAGTGGGTGCGGGGATTTGAAATGGAGCAGTACCATGGTGCAGCACTCTCCAGGGTAGGTAAATCGAAGACCAGCCACGGTGATCCCGTTTTAACGTAAAAGTTCACGTGACGGAAAAAAAGAAAGCCAAAAAACATCAGAGACCCGATAGAGGTTCGGATAGCCTTTTTTGGGTATGAAACTATCCGTTGACGGCTTACATCCGTCATAGCCGTAGAACTCAGTGAGAGCTTCATTTTGACTGGTTATGGCTCCCGTAACTCTAAACGAGCCAACAGTTATGGCCGTCCGAAGAATCGATATCCACAGAGTGCAACATCCGCGGTGCAAGGTGCAACATTCGTCCAAAAAGCCGAAACAGCGCCGTTCGACTTTTAAAAGTGGGTGCAGGGATTTGAAGTGGAACAGTACCATGGTGCACCACTCTCCAGGGTAGGTAAATCGAAGACCAGCCACGGTGATCCCGTTTAAACGTAAAAATTCACGTGATGGAAAAAAGAAGGCCAAAAAACTTCAGAGACCCGATTGAGGTTCGGATAGCCTTTTTTGGGTATGAAACTATCCGTTGATGGCTTATAGCCGTCAAAGCCGTTGAACTCACTGAGAGCTTCGTTCTGACTGGTTATGGCTCCCGTAACTCTAAACGAGCCAACAGTTATGGCCGTCCGAAGAATCGATATCCACAGGGTGCAACATCTGCGGTGCAAGGTGCAACATTCGTCCAAAAAGCCAAAACAGCGCCTTGCGACTTTTAGAAGTGGGTGCGGGGATTTGAAATGGAACATTAATATGGTGCAGCACTCTTCACGGAAGGTAAATCGAAGACCAGCCACGGTGATCCCGTTTTGACGTAAAAATTCACGTGACGGAAAAAAGAAGGCCAAAAAACTTCAGAGACCCGATTGTGGTTCGGATAGCCTTTTTTGGGTATGAAACTATCCGTTGACGGCTTACAGCGGTCAAAGCCGTAGAACTCACTGAGAGCTTCGTTTTGACTGGTTATGGCTCCCGTAACTCTAAACGAGCGAACATTTATGGCCGTCCGAAGAATCGATATCCACAGGGTGCAACATCCGCGGTGCAAGGTGCAACATTCGTCCAAAAAGCCAAAACAGCGCTATGCGACTTTTAGAAGTGGGTGCGGGGATTTGAAATGGAACAGTACCATGGTGCAGCACTCTCCAGGGTAGGTAAATCGAAGACCAGCCACGGTGATCCAGTTTTAACGTAAAAATTCACGTAACGGAAAAAAAGAAGGCCAAAAAACATCAGAGACCCGATAGAGGTTCGGATAGCCTTTTTTGGGTATGAAACTATCCGTTGACGGCTTACAGCCGTCATAGCCGTAGAACTCACTGAGAGCTTCATTTTGACTGGTTATGGCTACCGTAAATCTTAACGAGCCAACAGTTATGGCCGTCCGAAGAATCGATATCCACAGTGTGCAACATCCACGGTGCAAGGTGCAACATTCGTCCAAAAAACCAAAACAGCGCCGTGCGGCTTTTAGAAGTGGGTGCAGGGATTTGAAGTGGAACAGTACCAGGGTGCACCACTCTGCAGGGTAGGTAAATCGAACACCAGCCACGGTGATCCCGTTTTAACGTAAAAATTCACGTGATGGAAAAAAGAAGGCCAAATAACTTCAAAGACCCGATGGAGGTTCGGATAGCCTTTTTTGGGTATGAAACTATCCATTGACGGCTTATAGCCATCAAAGCCGTAGAACTCACTGAGAGCTTCGTTTTGACTGGTTATGGATCCCGTAAATCTTAACGAGCCAACAGTTATGGCCGTCCGAAGTGTCGATATCCACAGGGTGCAACATCCGCGGTGCAAGGTGCAACATTCGTCCAAAAAGCCAAAACAGCGCCGTGCGACCTTTAGAAGTGGATGCAGGGATTTGAAATGGAACAGTACTATGGTGCACCACTCTCCAGGGTAGGTAAATCGAAGACCAACCACGGTGATCCCGTTTTAACGTAAGAATTTACGTGATGGAAAAAAGAAGGCTAAAAAACCTCAAAGACCCGATTGAGGTTCGGATAGCCTTTTTTGGGTATGAAACTATCCGTTGATGGCTTATAGTCATCAAAGCCATAGACCTCACTAAGAGCTTCGTTTTGACTGGTTATGGCTCCCGTAACTCTAAACGAGCCAACAGTTATGGCCGTCCGAAGAATCGATATCCACAGGGTGCAACATCCGCAGTGCAAGGTGCAATATTCGTCCAAAAAGCCAAAACAGCGCCGTGCGACTTTTAGAAGTGGGTGCGGGGATTTGAAATGGAATAGTACCATGGTGCAGCACTCTCCAGGGAAGGTAAATCGAAGACCAGCCACGGTGATCCCGTTTTAACGTAAAAATTTACGTGACGGAAAAAAAGAAGACCAAAAAACTTCAGAGACCCGATAGAGGTTCGGATAGCCTTTTTTGGGTATGAATCTATCTGTTGACGGCTTACAGTTGTCAAAGCCGTAGAACTCATTGAGAGCTTCATTTTGACTGGTTATGGTTCCCATAACTCTAAACGAGCCAACCGTTATGGCCGTCCGAAGAATCGATATCCACAGAGTGCAACATCCGCGGTGCAAGGTGCAACATTCGTCCAAAAAGCCGAAACAGCGCCGTTCGACTTTTAAAAGTGGGTGCAGGGATTTGAAGTGGAACAGTACCATGGTGCACCACTCTCCAGGGTAGGTAAATCGAAGACCAGCCACGGTGATCCCGTTTTAACGTAAAAATTCACGTGATGGAAAAAAGAAGGCCAAAAAACTTCAAAGACCCGATTGAGGTTCGGATAGCCTTTTTTGGGTATGAAACTATCCGTTGATGGCTTATAGCCATCAAAGCCGTTGAACTCACTGAGAGCTTCGTTCTGACAGGTTATGGCTCCCGTAACTCTAAACGAGCCAACAGTTATGGCCGTCCGAAGAATCGATATCCACAGGGTGCTACATCTGCGGTGCAAGGTGCAACATTCGTCCAAAAAGCCAAAACAGCGCCGTGCGACTTTTAGAAGTGGGTGCGGGGATTTGAAATGGAACATTAATATGGTGCAGCACTCTTCACGGAAGGTAAATCGAAGACCAGCCACGGTGATCCCGTTTTGACGTAAAAATTCACGTGACGGAAAAAAGAAGGCCAAAAAACTTCATAGACCCGATTGTGGTTCGGATAGCCTTTTTTGGGTATGAAACTATCCGTTGACGGCTTACAGCGGTCAAAGCCGTAGAACTCACTGAGAGCTTCATTTTGACTGGTTATGGCTCCCGTAACTCTAAACGAGCCAACATTTATGGCCGTCCGAAGAATCGATATCCACAGGGTGCAACATCCGCGGTGCAAGGTGCAACATTCGTCCAAAAAGCCAAAACAGCGCTATGCGACTTTTAGAAGTGGGTGCGGGGATTTGAAATGGAACAGTACCATGGTGCAGCACTCTCCAGGGTAGGTAAATCGAAGACCAGCCACGGTGATCCAGTTTTAACGTAAAAATTCACGTAACGGAAAAAAAGAAGGCCAAAAAACATCAGAGACCCGATAGAGGTTCGGATAGCCTTTTTTGGGTATGAAACTATCCGTTGACGGCTTACAGCCGTCATAGCCGTAGAACTCACTGAGAGCTTCATTTTGACTGGTTATGGCTACCGTAAATCTTAACGAGCCAACAGTTATGGCCGTCCGAAGAATCGATATCCACAGTGTGCAACATCCACGGTGCAAGGTGCAACATTCGTCCAAAAAACCAAAACAGCGCCGTGCGGCTTTTAGAAGTGGGTGCAGGGATTTGAAGTGGAACAGTACCATGGTGCACCACTCTGCAGGGTAGGTAAATCGAAGACCAGCCACGGTGATCCCGTTTTAACGTAAAAATTCACGTGATGGAAAAAAGAAGGCCAAAAAATTTCAGAGACCCGATTGAGGTTCGGATAGCCTTTTTTGGGTATGAAACAATCTGTTGACGGCTTACAGCCATCAAAGCCGTAGATCTCACTGAGAGCTTCGTTTTGACTGGTTATGGCTCCCGTAACTCTAAACGATCCAACAGTTATGGCCGTCCGAAGAATCGATATCCACAGGGTGCAACATCCGCGGTGCAAGGTGCAACATTCGTCCAAAAATCCAAAAGAGCGCCGTGCGACTTTTAGAAGTGGGTGCGGGGATTTGAAATGGAAAAGTACCATGGTGCAGCACTCTCCAGGGTAGGTAAATCGAAGTCCAGCCACGGTGATCTCGTTTTAACGTAAAAATTCACGTGACGGAAAAAAGAAGGCCAAAAAACTTCAGAGACCCGATTGAGGTTCGGATAGCTATTTTTGGGTATGAAACTATCCGTTGATGGCTTACAACTGCCAAAGCCGTAGAACTCACTGAGAGGTTTGTTTTGACTGGTTATGGCTCCCGTAACTCTAAACTAGCCAACATTTATGGCCGTCCGAAGAATCGATATCCATAGGGTGCAACATCCGCGGTGCAAGGTGCAACATTCGTCGAAAAAGCCAAACCGCGCCGTGCGACTTTTAGAAGTGGGTGCGGGGATTTGAAATGGAACAGTACCATGGTGCAGCACTCTCCAGGGTAGGTAAATCGAAGACCAGCCACGGTGATCCCGTTTTAACGTAAAAATTCACGTAACGGAAAAAATGAAGGCCAAAAAACATCAGAGACCCGATAGAGGTTCAGATAGCCTTTTTTGGGTATGAAACTATCCGTTGACGGCTTACAGCCGTCATAGCCGTAGAACTCACTTAGAGCTTCATTTTGACTGGTTATGGCTCCTGTAACTCTAAACAAGCCAACAGTTATGGCCGTCCGAAGAATCGATATCCACAGGGTCCAACATCCGCAGTGCAAGGTGCAACATTCGTCCAAAAAACCAAAACAGCACCGTGCGACTTTTAGAAGTGGGTGCAGGGATTTGAAGTGGAACAGTACCATGGTGCACCACTCTGCAGGGTTGGTAAATCGAAGACCAGCCACGGTGATCCCGTTTTAACGTAAAAATTCACGTGACGGAAAAAAGAAGGCCATAAAACTTCAGAGACCCGATTGAGGTTCGGATAGCCTTTTTTGGGTATGAAACAATCCGTTGACGGCTTACAGCTGTCAAAGCCGTAGATCTCACTGAGAGCTTCGTTTTGACTGGTTATGGCTCCCGTAACTCTAAACGATCCAACAGTTATGGCCGTCCGAAGAATCGATATCCATAGGGTGCAACATCCGCGGTGCAAGGTGCAACATTCGTCCAAAATGCCAAAACAGCACTGTGCGACTTTTAGAAGTGGGTGCGGGGATTTGAAATGGAACAGTACCATGGTGCAGCACTCTCCAGGGTAGGTAAATCGAAGACCAGCCACGGTGATCCCGTTTTAACGTAAAAATTCACGTAACGGAAAAAATGAAGGCCAAAAAACATCAGAGACCCGTTGGAGGTTCGGATAGCCTTTTTTGGGTATGAAACTATCAGTTGACGGCTTACAACCGTCATAGCCATAGAACTCACTGAGAGCTTCATTTTGACTGGTTATGGCTCCCGTAAATCTAAACGAGCCAACAGTTATGGCCGTCCGAAGAATCGATATCCATAGGGTGCAACATCCGCGGTGCAAGGTGCAACATTCGTCCAAAAAACCAAAACAGCGCCGTGCGACTTTTAGAAGTGGGTGCAGGGATTTGAAGTGGAAAAGTACCATGGTACACTACTCTGCAGGGTAGGTAAATCGAAGACCAGCCACGGTGATCCCGTTTTAACGTAAAAATTCACGTGATGGAAAAAAGAAGGCCATAAAACTTTAGAGACCCGATTGAGGTTCGGATAGCCTTTTATGTGTATGAAACAATCCGTTGACGGCTTACAGCTGTCAAAGCCGTAGAACTCACTGAGAGCTTCGTTTTGACTGGTTATGGCTCCCGTAACTCTAAACGAGCCAACAGTTATGGCCGTCCGAAGAATCGATATCCACAGGGTGCAACATCCCCGGTGCAAGGTGCAACATTCATCCAAAAAGCCAAAACAGCGCCGTGCGACTTTTAGAAGTGGGTGCGGGGATTTGAAATGCAACATTACCATGGTGCAACACTCTTCAGGGAAGGTAAATCGAAGACCAGCCACGTGATCCCGTTTTAACGTAAAAATTCATGTGACGAAAAAAAGAAGGCCAAAAAAGTTCAGAGACCCGATTATGGTTCGGAAAGCCTTTTTTGGCTATGAAACTATTCGTTGACGGCTTACAGTGGTCAAAGCCGTAGAACTCACTGAGTGCTTCGTTTTGACTGGTTATGGCTCCCGTAACTCTAAACGAGCCAACATTTATGGCCGTCCGAAGAATCGATATCCACAGGGTGCAACATCCGCGGTGCAAGGTGCAACATTCGTCCAAAAAGCCAAAACAGCACTATGCGACTTTTAGAAGTGGGTGCGGGGATTTGAAATGGAGCAGTACCATGGTGCAGCACTCTCCAGGGTAGGTAAATCGAAGACCAGCCACGGTGATCCCGTTTTAACGTAAAAGTTCACGTGACGGAAAAAAAGAAGGCCAAAAAACATCAGAGACCCGATAGAGGTTCGGATAGCCTTTTTTGGGTATGAAACTATCCGTTGACGGCTTACATCCGTCATAGCCGTAGAACTCAGTGAGAGCTTCATTATGACTGGTTATGGCTCCCGTAACTCTAAACGAGCCAACAGTTATGGCCGTCCGACGAATCGATATCCACAGAGTGCAACATCCGCGGTGCAAGGTGCAACATTCGTCCAAAAAGCCGAAACAGCGCCGTTCAACTTTTAAAAGTGGGTGCAGGGATTTGAAGTGGAACAGTACCATGGTGCACCACTCTCCAGGGTAGGTAAATCGAAGACCAGCCACGGTGATCCCGTTTTAACGTAAAAATTCACGTGATGGAAAAAAGAAGGCCAAAAAACTTCAGAGACCCGATTGAGGTTCGGATAGCCTTTTTTGGGTATGAAACTATCCGTTGATGGCTTATAGCCGTCAAAGCCGTTGAACTCACTGAGAGCTTCGTTCTGACTGGTTATGGCTCCCGTAACTCTAAACGAGCCAACAGTTATGGCCGTCCGAAGAATCGATATCCACAGGGTGCAACATCCGCGGTGCAAGGTGCAACATTCGTCCAAAAAGCCAAAACAGCGCCGTGCGACTTTTAGAAGTGGGTGCAGGGTTTTGAAATGGAACAGTACCATGGTGCAGCACTCTCCAGGGTAGGTAAATCGAAGACGGGCCACGGTGATCCCGTTTTAACGTAAAAATTCACGTGACGGAAAAAAGAAGGCCAAAAAACTTCAGAGACCCGATTGAGGTTCGGATAGCCTTTTTTGGGTATGAAACAATCCGTTGACGGCTTATAGCCGTCAGAGCCGTAGAACACACTGAGAGCTTCGTTTTGACTGGTTATGGCTCCCGTAACTCTAAACGAGCCAACAATTTTGGCCGTCCGAAGAATCGATATCCACAGGGTGCAACATCCGCGGTGCAAGGTGCAACATTCGTCCAAAAAACCAAAACAGCGCCGTGCGACTTTTAGAAGTGGGTGCAGGGATTTGAAGTGGAAAAGTACCATGGTACACTACTCTGCAGGGTAGGTAAATCGAAGACCAGCCACGGTGATCCCGTTTTAACGTAAAAATTCACGTGACGGAAAAAAGAAGGCCATAAAACTTTAGAGACCCGATTGAGGTTCGGATAGCCTTTTATGTGTATGAAACAATCCGTTGACGGCTTACAGCTGTCAAAGCCGTAGAACTCACTGAGAGCTTCGTTTTGACTGGTTATGGCTCCCGTAACTCTAAACGAGCCAACAGTTATGGCCGTCCGAAGAATCGATATCCACAGGGTGCAACATCCCCGGTGCAAGGTGCAACATTCATCCAAAAAGCCAAAACAGCGCCGTGCGACTTTTAGAAGTGGGTGCGGGGATTTGAAATGGAACATTACCATGGTGCAACACTCTTTAGGGAAGGTAAATCGAAGACCAGCCACGTGATCCCGTTTTAACGTAAAAATTCACGTGACGAAAAAAAGAAGGCCAAAAAAGTTCAGAGACCCGATTATGGTTCGGAAAGCCTTTTTTGGCTATGAAACTATTCGTTGACGGCTTACAGTGGTCAAAGCCGTAGAACTCACTGAGAGCTTCGTTTTGACTGGTTATGGCTCCCGTAACTCTAAACGAGCCAACATTTATGGCCGTCCGAAGAATCGATATCCACAGGGTGCAACATCCGCGGTGCAAGGTGCAACATTCGTCCAAAAAGCCAAAACAGCACTATGCGACTTTTAGAAGTGGGTGCGGGGATTTGAAATGGAGCAGTACCATGGTGCAGCACTCTCCAGGGTAGGTAAATCGAAGACCAGCCACGGTGATCCCGTTTTAACGTAAAAGTTCACGTGACGGAAAAAAAGAAAGCCAAAAAACATCAGAGACCCGATAGAGGATCGGATAGCCTTTTTTGGGTATGAAACTATCCGTTGACGGCTTACATCCGTCATAGCCGTAGAACTCAGTGAGAGCTTCATTTTGACTGGTTATGGCTCCCGTAACTCTAAACGAGCCAACAGTTATGGCCGTCCGAAGAATCGATATCCACAGAGTGCAACATCCGCGGTGCAAGGTGCAACATTCGTCCAAAAAGCCGAAACAGCGCCGTTCGACTTTTAAAAGTGGGTGCAGGGATTTGAAGTGGAACAGTACCATGGTGCACCACTCTCCAGGGTAGGTAAATCGAAGACCAGCCACGGTGATCCCGTTTAAACGTAAAAATTCACGTGATGGAAAAAAGAAGGCCAAAAAACTTCAGAGACCCGATTGAGGTTCGGATAGCCTTTTTGGGTATGAAACTATCCGTTGATGGCTTATAGCCGTCAAAGCCGTTGAACTCACTGAGAGCTTCGTTCTGACTGGTTATGGCTCCCGTAACTCTAAACGAGCCAACAGTTATGGCCGTCCGAAGAATCGATATCCACAGGGTGCAACATCTGCGGTGCAAGGTGCAACATTCGTCCAAAAAGCCAAAACAGCGCCTTGCGACTTTTAGAAGTGGGTGCGGGGATTTGAAATGGAACATTAATATGGTGCAGCACTCTTCACGGAAGGTAAATCGAAGACCAGCCACGGTGATCCCGTTTTGACGTAAAAATTCACGTGACGGAAAAAAGAAGGCCAAAAAACTTCAGAGACCCGATTGTGGTTCGGATAGCCTTTTTTGGGTATGAAACTATCCGTTGACGGCTTACAGCGGTCAAAGCCGTAGAACTCACTGAGAGCTTCGTTTTGACTGGTTATGGCTCCCGTAACTCTAAACGAGCGAACATTTATGGCCGTCCGAAGAATCGATATCCACAGGGTGCAACATCCGCGGTGCAAGGTGCAACATTCGTCCAAAAAGCCAAAACAGCGCTATGCGACTTTTAGAAGTGGGTGCGGGGATTTGAAATGGAACAGTACCATGGTGCAGCACTCTCCAGGGTAGGTAAATCGAAGACCAGCCACGGTGATCCAGTTTTAACGTAAAAATTCACGTAACGGAAAAAAAGAAGGCCAAAAAACATCAGAGACCCGATAGAGGTTCGGATAGCCTTTTATGGGTATGAAACTATCCGTTGACGGCTTACTGCCGTCATAGCCGTAGAACTCACTGAGAGCTTTATTTTGACTGGTTATGGCTACCGTAAATCTTAACGAGCCAACAGTTATGGCCGTCCGAAGGATCGATATCCACAGGGTGCAACATCCGCGGTGCGAGGTGCAACATTCGTCCAAAAAACCAAAACAGCGCCGTGCGACTTTTAGAAGTGGGTGCAGGGATTTGAAGTGGAACAGTACCATGGTGCACCACTCTGCAGGGTAGGTAAATCGAAGACCAGCCACGGTGATCCCGTTTTAACGTAAAAATTCACGTGATGGAAAAAAGAAGGCCAAAAAATTTCATAGACCCGATTGAGGTTCGGATAGCCTTTTATGGGTATGAAATAATCAGTTGACGGCTTACAGCTGTCAAAGCCGTAGAACGCACTGAGAGCTTCATTTTGACTGGTTATGGCTCCCGTAACTCTAAACGAGCCAACAGTTATGGCCGTCTGAATAATTGATATCCATAGGGTGCAACATCCGCGGTGCAAGGTGCAACATTCTCCAAAAAGCCGAAACAGCGTCGTGCGACTTTTAGAAGTGGGTGCAGGGATTTGAAGTGGAACAGTACCATGGTGCACCACTCTCCAGGGTAGGTAAATCGAAGACCAGCCACGGTGATCCCGTTTTAACGTAAAAATTCACGTGATGGAAAAAAGAAGGCCAAAAAACTTCAGAGACCCGATTGAGGTTCGGATAGCCTTTTTTGGGTATGAAACTATCCGTTGATGGCTTATAGCCGTCAAAGTCGTTGAACTCACTGAGAGCTTCGTTCTGACTGGTTATGGCTCCCGTAACTCTAAACGAGCCAACAGTTATGGCCGTCCGAAGAATCGATATCCACAGGGTGCAACATCCGTGGTGCAAGGTGCAACATTCGTCCAAAAAGCCCAAACAGCGCTATGCGACTTTTAGAAGTGGGTGCGGGGATTTGAAATGGAACAGTACCATGGTGCAGCACTCTCCAGGGTAGGTAAATCGAAGACCAGCCACGGTGATCCCGTTTTAACGTAAAAATTCACGTAACGGAAAAAATGAAGGCCAAAAAACATCAGAGACCCGATAGAGGTTCGGATAGCCTTTTTTGGGTATGAAACTATCCGTTGACGGCTTACTGCCGTCATAGCCGTAGAACTCACTGAGAGCTTCATTTTGACTGGTTATGGCTCCCGTAACTCTAAACGAGCCAACAGTTATGGCCGTCCGAAGAATCGATATCCACAGGGTGCAACATCCGCGGTGCAAGGTGCAACATTCGTCCAAAAAGCCGAAATAGCGCCGTGCGACTTTTAGAAGTAGGTGCGGGGATTTGAAGTGGAACAGTACCATGGTGCAGCACTCTAAAGGGTAGATAAATCGAAGACCAGCCACGGTGATCCCGTTTTAACGTAAAAATTCAAGTGACGGAAAAAAGAAGACCAAAAAACTTCAGAGACCCGATAGAGGTTCGGATAGCCTTTTTTGCGTATGAAACTATCCGTTGACGGCTTACAACCGTTAAAGCCGTAGAACTCAGTGAGAGCTTCATTTTGACTGGTTATGGCTCCCGTAACTCTAAACGAGCCAACCGTTATGGCCGTCTGAAGAATCGATATCCACAGGGTGCAACATCCGCGGTGCAAGGTGCAACATTCGTCCAAAAAGCCAAAACAGCACTGTGGGACTTTTAGAAGTGGGTATCGAGATTTGAAATGGAATAGTACCATGGTGCATCACTCTCCAGGGTAGGTAAATCGAAGACTAGCCACGGTGATCCCGTTTTAACGTAAAAATTCACGTGATGGAAAAAGGAAGGCCAAAAAATTTCAGAGACCCGATAGAGGTTCGGATAGCCTTTTTTGGGTATGAAACTATCCGTTGACGGCTTACAGCCGTCAAAGCCGTAGAACTCACTGAGAGCTTCGTTTTGACTGGTTATGGATCCCGTAACTCTAAACGAGCCAACAGTTATGGTCGTCCGAATAATCGATATCCATAGGGTGCAACATCCGCGGTGCAAGGTGCAACATTCTCCAAAAAGCCGAAACAGCGTCGTGCGACTTTTAGAAGTGGGTGCAGGGATTTGAAGTGGAACAGTACCATGGTGCACCACTATCCAGGATAGGTAAATCGAAGACCAGCCATGGTGATCCCGTTTTAACGAAAAAATTCACGTGACGGAAAAAAGAAGGCCAAAAAACTTCAGAGACCCGATTAAGGTTCGGATAGCCTTTTTTGGGTATGAAACTATCCATTGACGGCTTATAGCCGTCAAAGCCGTAGAACTCACTGAGAGCTTCGTTTTGACTGGTTATGGCTCCCGTAACTCTAAACGAGCCAACAGTTATAGCTGTACGAAGAATCAATATCCACAGGGTGCTACATCCGCGGTGCAAGGTGCAACATTCGTCCAAAAAGCTGAAACAGCGTCGTCCGACTTTTAGAAGAGGGTGTAGGGATTTGAAGTGGAACAGTACCATGGTGCACCACTCTCTAGGGTAGGTGAATCGAAGACCAACCACGGTGATCCCGTTTTAACGTAAAAATTCACGTGACAGAAAAAAGAAGGCCAAAAAACTTCAGAGACCCGATTGAGGTTCGGATAGCCTTTTTTGGGTATGACACTATCCATTGATGGCTTATAGCCGTCAAAGCCGTAGAACTCACTGAGAGCTTCGTTTTGACTGGTTATGGCTCCCGTATCTCTAAACGAGTCAACAGTTATGGCCGTCCGAAGAATCGATATCCACAGGGTGCAACATCCGCGGTGCGAGGTGCAACATTCGTCCAAAAAGCCAAAACAGCGCCGTGCGACTTTCAGAAGTGGGTGCAGGGATTTGAAATGGAACAGTACCATGGTGCAGCACTCTCCAGGGTAGGTAAATCGAAGACCAGCCACGGTGATCCCGTTTTAACGTAAAAATTCACGTGACGGAAAAAAGAAAGCCAAAAAACTTCAGAGACCCGATTGTGGTTCGGATAGCCATTTTTGAGTATGAAACTATCCGTTGACGGCTTACAGCGGTCAAAGCCATAGAACTCACTGAGAGCTTCGTTTTGACTGGTTTTGGCTCCCATAACTCTAAACGAGCCAACATTTATGGTCGTCCGAAGAATCGATATCTACAGGGTGCAACATCCGCGGTGCAAGGTGCAACATTCGTCCAAAAAGCCAAAATAGCGCCGTGCGACTTTTAGAAGTGGGTGCGGGGATTTGAAATGGAACATTACCATGGTGCAGCACTCTTCAGGGAAGGTAAATCGAAGACCAGCCACGGTGATCCCGTTTTAAGGTAAAAATTCTCGTGACGGAAAAAAGAAGGCCAAAAAACATCAGAGACCCGATTGAGGTTCGGATAGCCTTTTTTTGGTATGAAACTACCCATTGACGGCTTACAGCTGTCAAAGATGTAGAACTCACTGAGAGCTTCGTTTTGACTGGTTACGGCTCCCGTAACGCTAAACAAGCCAACAGTTATGGCCGTCCGAAGAATCGATATCCACAGGGTGCAACATCCGCGGTGCAAGGTGCAACATTCGTCCAAAAAGCCGAAACAGCGACGTTCCACTTTTAGAAGTGGGTGCATGGATTTGAAGTCGAACAGTACCATGGTGTAGCACTCTCCAGGGTACGTAAATCGAAGACCAGCCACAGTGATCCCGTTTTAACGTAAAAATTCACGTGACGGAAAAAAGAAGGCCAAAAAACTTCATAGACCCGATTGAGGTTCTGATAGCCTTTTTTGGGTATGAAACAATCCGTTGACGGCTTACAGCTGTCAAAGCCGTAGAACTCACTAAGAGCTTTGTTTTGACTGGTTATGGCTCCCGTAACTCTAAATGAGCCAACAGTTATGGCTGTCCGAAGATTCGATATCCATAGGGTGCAACATCCGCGGTGCAAGGTGCAACATTCGTCCAAAAAGCCAAAACAGTGCCGTGCGACTTTTAGAAGTGGGTGCGGGGATTTGAAATGGAACAGTACCATGGTGCAGCACTCTCCAGGATAGGTAAATCGAAGACCAGCCACGGTGATCCCGTTTTAACGTAAAAATTCACGTCATGGAAAAAATGAAGGCCAAAAAACATCAGAGACCCGATAGAGGTTCGGATAGCCTTTTTTGGGTATGAAACTATCCGTTGACGGCTTACAACCATCATAGCCGTAGAACTCACTGAGAGCTTCATTTTGACTGGTTATGGCTCCCGTAACTCTAAACGAGCCAACAGTTATGGCCGTCCGAAGAATCGATATCCACAGGGTGCAACATCCGCGGTGCAAGGTGCAACATTCGTCCAGAAAACCAAAACAGCACCGTGCGACTTTTAGAAGTGGGTGCAGGGATTTGAAGTGGAACAGTACGATGGTGCACTACTCTGCAGGGTAGGTAAATCGAAGACCAGCCACGGTGATCCTGTTTTAACGTAAAAATTCGCGTGACGGAAAAAAGAAGGCCATAAAACTTTAGAGACCCGATTGAGGTTCGGATAGCCTTTTATGGGTATGAAACAATCCGTTGACGGCTTACTGCGGTCAAAGCCGTAGAACTCACTGAGAGCTTCGTTTTGACTGGTTATGGCTCCCGTAACTCTAAACGAGCCAACAGTTATGGCCGTCCGAAGAATCGATATCTACAGGGTGCAACATCCGCGGTGCAAGGTGCAACATTCGTCCAAAAAGCCAAAACAGCGCCGTGCGACTTTTAGAAGTGGGTGCGGGGATTTGAAATGGAACATTACCATGGTGCAGCACTCTTCAGGGAAGGTAAATCGAAGACCAGCCACAGTGATCCCGTTTTAAGGTAAAAATTCTCGTGACGGAAAAAAGAAGGCCAAAAAACTTCAGAGACCCGATTGAGGTTCGGATAGCCTTTTTTGGGTATGAAACTACCCATTGACGGCTTACAGCTATCGAAGCTGTAGAACTCACTGAGAGCTTCGTTTTGACTGGTTACGGCTCCCGTAACGCTAAACAAGCCAACAGTTATGGCCGTCCGAAGAATCGATATCCACAGGGTGCAACATCCGCAGTGCAAGGTGCAACATTCGTCCAAAAAGCCGAAACAGCGACGTTCCACTTTTAGAAGTGGGTGCATGGATTTGAAGTCGAACAGTACCATGGTGCAACACTCTCCAGGGTACGTAAATCGAAGACCAGCCACGGTGATCCCGTTTTAACGTAAAAATTCACGTGACGGAAAAAAGAAGGCCAAAAAACTTCATAGACCCGATTGAGGTTCTGATAGCCTTTTTTGGGTATGAAACAATCCGTTGACGGCTTATAGCTGTCAAAGCCGTAGAACTCACTAAGAGCTTTGTTTTGACTGGTTATGGCTCCCGTAACTCTAAATGAGCCAACAGTTATGGCTGTCCGAAGAATCGATATCCATAGGGTGCAACATCCGCGGTGCAAGGTGCAACATTCGTCCAAAAAGCCAAAACAGCGCCGTGCGACTTTTAGAAGTGGGTGCAGGGATTTGAAATGGTACAGTACCATGGTGCAGCACTCTCCAGGGTAGGTAAATCGAAGACCAGCCACGGTGATCCCGTTTTAACGTAAAAATTCACGTGATGGAAAAAAGAAGGCCAAAAAACTTCAAAGACCCGGTTGAGGTTCGGATAGCCTTTTTTGGGTATGAAACTATCCATTGACAGCTTACAGAAGTCAAAGCCGTAGAACTCACTGAGAGCTTCGTTTTGACTGGTTATGGCTACCGTAACTCTAAACGAGCCAACAGTTATGGCCGTCCGAAGAATCGATATCCACAGGGTGCAACATCAACGGTGCAAGGTGCAACATTCATCCAAAAAGCCAAAACAGCGCCGTGCGACTTTTAGAAGTGAGTGCGGGGATTTTAAATAGAACAGTACGATGGTGCAGCACTCTAAAGGGTAGGTAAATCGAAGACCAGCCACGGTGATCCCGTTTTAACGTAAAAATTCAAGTGACGGAAAAAAGAAGACCAAAAAACTTCAGAGACCCGATAGAGGTTCGGATAGCCTTTTTTGCGTATGAAACTATCCGTTGACTGCTTACAACCATCAAAGCCGTAGAACTCAGTGAGAGCTTCATTTTGACTGGTTATGGCTCTCGTAACTCTAAACGAGCCAACAGTTATGGCCGTCTGAAGAATCGATATCCACAGGGTGCAACATCCGCGGTGCAAGGTGCAACATTCGTCCAAAAAGCCAAAACAGCACTGTGGGACTTTTAGAAGTGGGTGTGGGGATTTGAAATGGAATAGTGCCATGGTGCATCACTCTCCAGGGTAGGTAAATCGAAGACCAGCCACGGTGATCCCGTTTTAACGTAAAAATTCACGTGATGGAAAAAGGAAGGCCAAAAAACTTCAGGGACCCGATAGAGGTTCGGATAGCCTTTTTTGGGTATGAAACTATCCGTTGACGGCTTACAGCCGTCAAAGCCGTAGAACTCACTGAGAGCTTCGTTTTGACTAGTTATGGATCCCGTAACTCTAAACAAGCCAACAGTTATGGTCGTCCGAATAATCGATATCCATAGGGTGCAACATCCGCGGTGCAAGGTGCAACATTCTCCAAAAAGCCGAAACAGCGTCGTGCGACTTTTAGAAGTGGGTGCAGGGATTTTAAGTGGAACAGTACCATGGTGCACCACTATCCAGGGTAGGTAAATCGAAGACCAGCCACGGTGATCCCGTTTTAACGTAAAAATTCACGTGACAGAAAAAAGAAGGCCAAAAAACTTCAGAGACCCGATTAAGGTTCGGATAGCCTTTTTTGGGTATGAAACTATCCATTGACGGCTTATAGCCGTCAAAGCCGTAGAACTCACTGAGAGCTTCGTTTTGACTGGTTATGGCTCCCGTAACTCTAAACGAGCCAACAGTTATAGCCGTACGAAGAATCAATATCCACAGGGTGCAACATCCGCGGTGCAAGGTGCAACATTCGTCCAAAAAGCTGAAACAGCGTCGTCCGACTTTTAGAAGAGGGTGTAGGGATTTGAAGTGGAACAGTACCATGGTGCACCACTCTCTAGGGTAGGTGAATCGAAGACCAGCCATGGTGATCCCGTTTTAACGTAAAAATTCACGTGATGGAAAAAAGAAGGCCAAAAAACTTCAGAGATCCGATTGAGGTTCGGATAGTCTTTTTTGGGTATGAAACAATCCGTTGATGGCTTACAGCGGTCAAATCCGTAGAACTCACTGAGAGATTCGTTTTGACTGGTTATGGCTCCCGTAACTCTATATGAGCAAACAGTTATGGCCGTCCGAAGAATCGATATCCACAGGGTGCAACAACCGCGGTGCAAGGTGCAACGTTCGTCCGAAAAGCCAAAACATCGCCGTGAGACTTTTAGAAGTGGGTGCAGGGATTTGAAATGGAACAGTACCATGGTGCAGCACTCTCCAGGGTAGGTAAATCGAAGACAAGCCACGGTGATCCCGTTTTAACGTAAAAATTCACGTAACGGAAAAAAGAAGGCCAAAAAACTTCAGAGACCCGATTGAGGTTTGGATAGCCTTTTTTGGGTATGAAACTATCCGTTGACGGCTTACAGCAGTCAATGCCGTAGAACTCACTGAGAGCTTCGTTTTGACTGGTTATGGCTCCCGTAACTCTTAACGAGCCAACTGTTATGGCCGTCCGAAGAATCGATATCCACAGGGTGCAACATCCACGGTGCAAAGTGCAACATTCGTCCAAAAAGCCAAAATAGCACCGTGCGACATTTAGAAGTGGGTGCAGGGATTTGAAATGGAACAGTACCATGGTGCAGCACTCTCCAGGGTAGGTAAATCGAAGACGGGCCACGGTGATCCCGTTTTAACGTAAAAATTCACGTGACGGAAAAAAGAAGGCCAAAAAACTTCAGAGACCCGATTGAGGTTCGGATAGCCTTTTTTGGGTATGAAACAATCCGTTGACGGCTTATAGCCGTCAGAGCCGTAGAACACACTGAGAGCTTCGTTTTGACTGGTTATGGCTCCCGTAACTCTAAACGAGCCAACAATTTTGGCCGTCCGAAGAATCGATATCCACAGGGTGCAACATCCGCGTTGCAAGGTGCAACATTCGTCCAAAAAGACAAAACAGTGACGTTCGACCTTTAGAAGTGGGTGTAGGGATTTGAAATGGAATAGTACCATGGTACACCACTCTCCAGGGTAGGTAAATCGAAGACCAGCCACGGTGATCCCGTTTTAACGTAAAAATTCACGTGATGGAAAAAAGAAGGCCAAAAAACTTCAAAGATCCGATTGAGGTTCGGATAGCCTTTTTTGGGTATGAAACAATCCGTTGACGGCTTACAGCTGTCAAAGCCGTAGATCTCACTGAGAGCTTCGTTTTGACTGGTTATGGCTCCCGTAACTCTAAACGATCCAACAGTTATGGTCGTCCGAAGAATCGATATCCACAGGGTGCAACATCCGCGGTGCAAGGTGCAACATTCGTCCAAAAAGCCAAAACAGCGCTGTGCGACTTTTAGAAGTGGGTGCGAGAATTTGAAATGGAACAGTACCATGGTGCAGCACTCTCCAGGGTAGGTAAATCGAAGACCAGCCACGGTGATCCCGTTTTAACGTAAAATTTCACGTAACGGAAAAAATGAAGGCCAAAAAACATCAGAGACCCGTTGGAGGTTCGGATAGCCTTTTTTGGGTATGAAACTATCAGTTGACGGCTTACAGCCGTCATAGCCGTAGAACTCACTGAGAGCTTCATTTTGACTGGTTATGGCTCCCGTAACTCTAAACGAGCCAACAGTTATGGCCGTCCGAAGAATCGATATCCATAGGGTGCAACATCCGCGGTGCAAGGTGCAACATTCATCCAAAAAACCAAAACAGCGCCATGCGACTTTTAGAAGTGGGTGCAGGGATTTGAAGTGGAAAAGTACCATGGTGCACTACTCTGCAGGGTAGGTAAATCGAAGACCAACCACGGTGATCCCGTTTTAACGTAAAAATTCACGTGACGGAAAAAAGAAGGCCATAAAACTTTAGAGACCCGATTGAGGTTCGGATAGCCTTTTATGGGTATGAAACAATCCGTTGACGGCTTACAGCTGTCAAAGCCGTAGAACTCACTGAGAGCTTCGTTTTGACGGGTTATGGCTCCCGTAACTCTAAACGAGCCAACAGTTATGGCCGTCCGAAGAATCGATATCCACAGGGTGCAACATCCGCGGTGCAAGGTGCAACATTCGTCCAAAAAGCAAAAACAGCGCCGTGCGACTTTTAGAAGTGGGTGCGGGGATTTGAAATGGAACATTACCATGGTGCAGCACTCTTCAGGGAAGATAAATCGAAGACCAGCCACGATGATCCCGTTTTAACGTAAAAATTCACGTGACGAAAAAAAGAAGGCCAAAAAACTTCAGAGACCCGATTATGGTTCGGAAAGCCTTTTTTGGGTATGAAACTATCCGTTGATGGCTTACAGTGGTCAAAGCCATAGAACTAACTGAGAGCTTCGTTTTGACAGGTTATGGCTCCCGTAACTCTAAACGAGCCAAAATTTATGGCCGTCCGAAGAATCGATATCCACAGGGTGCAACATCCGCGGTGCAAGGTGCAACATTCGTCCAAAAAGCCAAAACAGCACTATGCGACTTTTAGAAGTGGGTGCGGAGATTTGAAATGGAGTAGTACCATGGTGCAGCACTCTCCAGGGTAGGTAAATCGAAGACCAGCCACGGTGATCCCGTTTTAACGTAAAAGTTCACGTGACGGAAAAAAAGAAGGCCAAAAAACATCAGAGACCCGATAGAGGTTCGGATAGCCTTTTTTGGGTATGAAACTATCCGTTGACGGCTTACAGCCGTCATAGCCGTAGAACTCAGTGAGAGCTTCATTTTGACTGGTTATGGCTCCCGTAACTCTAAACGAGCCAACAGTTATGGCCGTCCGAAGAATCGATATCCACAGAGTGCAACATCCGCGGTGCAAGGTGCAACATTCGTCCAAAAAGCCGAAACAGCGCCGTTCGACTTTTAAAAGTGGGTGCAGTGATTTGAAGTGGAACAGTACCATGGTGCACCACTCTCCAGGGTAGGTAAATCGAAGACCAGCCACGGTGATCCCGTTTTAACGTAAAAATTCACGTGATGGAAAAAAGAAGGCCAAAAAACTTCAGAGACCCGATTGAGGTTCGGATAGCCTTTTTTGGGTATGAAACTATCAGTTGATGGCTTATAGCCGTCAAAGCCATTGAACTCACTGAGAGCTTCGTTCTGACTAGTTATGGCTCCCGTAACTCTAAACGAGCCAACAGTTATGGCCGTCCGAAGAATCGATATCCACAGGGTGCAACATCTGCGGTGCAAGGTGCAACATTCGTCCAAAAAGCCAAAACAGCGCCTTGCGACTTTTAGAAGTGGGTGCGGGGATTTGAAATGGAACATTAATATGGTGCAGCACTCTTCACGGAAGGTAAATCGAAGACCAGCCACGGTGATCCCGTTTTGACGTAAAAATTCACGTGACGGAAAAAAGAAGGCCAAAAAACTTCAGAGACCCGATTGTGGTTCGGATAGCCTTTTTTGGGTATGAAACTATCCGTTGACGGCTTACAGCGGTCAAAGCCGTAGAACTCACTGAGAGCTTCGTTTTGACTGGTTATGGCTCCCGTAACTCTAAACGAGCGAACATTTATGGCCGTCCGAAGAATCGATATCCACAGGGTGCAACATCCGCGGTGCAAGGTGCAACATTCGTCCAAAAAGCCAAAACAGCGCTATGCGACTTTTAGAAGTGGGTGCGGGGATTTGAAATGGAACAGTACCATGGTGCAGCACTCTCCAGGGTAGGTAAATCGAAGACCTGCCACGGTGATCCCGTTTTAACGTAAAAATTCACGTGACGGAAAAAAGAAGGCCAAAAACTTCAGAGACCCGATTGAGGTTCGGATAGCCTTTTTTGGGTATGAAACAATCCGTTGACGGCTTACTGCCGTCAAAACCGTAGAACTCACCAAGAGCTTCGTTTTGACTGGTTATGGCTCCCGTAACTCTAAACGAGCCAACAGTTATGGCCGTCCGAAGAATCGATATCCACAGGGTGCAACATCCGTGGTGCAAGGTGCAACATTCGTCCAAAAAGCCAAAACAACGCCGTGCGACTTTTAGAGGTGGGTGCAGGGATTTGAAATGGAACAGTACCATGGTGCAGCACTCTCCAGGGTAGGTAAATCGAAGACCAGCCACGGTGATCCCGTTTTAACGTAAAAATTCACGTGACGGAAAAAAGAAGGCCAAAAAACCTCAGAGACTCGATTGAGGTTCGGATAGCCTTTTTTGGGTATGAAACTATTCGTTGATGGCTTACAGCTGTCAAAGCCGTAGAACTCACTGATAGCTTCGTTTTGACTGGTTATGGCTCCCTTAACTCTTAACGAGCCAACTGTTATGGCCGTCCGAAGAATCGATATCCACAAGGTGCAACATCCGCGGTGCAGGGTGCAACATCCGCGGTGCAAGGTGCAACATTCGTCCAAAAAGCCAAAACAGCTCCGTGCGACTTTTAGAAGTGGGTGCAGGGATTTGAAATGGAACAGTACCACGTTGCAGCACTCTCCAGGGTAGGTAAATCGAAGACCAGCCACGGTGATCCCGTTTTAACGTAAAAATTCACGTGACGGAAAAAAGAAGGCCAAAAAACTTCAAAGACCAGATTGAGGTTCAGATAGCCTTTTTTGGGTATGAAACTATCCACTGACGGCTTACAGCCGTCAAAGCCGTAGAACTCAGTGAGAGCTTCGTTTTGACTGGTTATAGCTCACGTAACTCTAAACGAGCCAACAGTTATGGCCGTCCGAAGAATCGATATCCACAGGGTGCAACATCCGCAGTGCAAGGTGCAAAATTCATCCAAAAAGCCAAAACAGTGCCGTACGACTTTTAAAAGTGGGTGCAGGGATTTGAAATGGAACAGTACCATGGTGCAGCACTCTCCAGGGTAGGTAAATCGAAGACCAGCCACGGTGATCCCGTTTTAACGTAAAAATTCAAGTGACGGAAAAAAGAAGGCCAAAAAACTTCTGGGACACGATTCAGGTTCGGATAGTCTTTTTTGGGTATGAAACTATCCGTTGATGGCTTACAGTCGTCAAAGCCGTAGAACTCACTGAGAGCTTCGTTTTGACTGGTTATGGCTCCCGTAACTCTAAACGAGCCAACAGTTATGGCCATCCGAAGAATCGATATCCACAGGGTGCAACATCCGTGGTGCAAGGTGCAGCATTCGTCCAAAAAGCCAAAACAGCGCCGTGTGACTTTTAGAAGTGGGTGCAGGGATTTGAAATGGAACAGTACCATGGTGCAGCACTCTCTAGGGTAGGTAAATCGAAGACCAGCCACGGTGATCCCGTTTTAACGTAAAAATTCACGTGACGGAAAAAAGAAGGCCAAACAACTTCAGAGACCCGATTGAGGTTCAGATAGCCTTTTTTGGGTATGAAACTATCTGTTGATGGCTTATAGCCGTCAAAGCCGTAGAACTCACTGAGAGCTTCGTTTTGACTGGTTATGGCTCCCGTACCTCTAAACGAGCCAGCAGTTATGGTCGTCCGAAGAATCGATATCCACAGGGTGCAACATCCGTTGTGCAAGGTGCAGCATTCGTCCAAAAAGTCAAAACAGCGCCGTGCGACTTTTAGAAGTGGGTGCAAGGATTTGAAATGGAACAGTACCATAATGCAGCACTCTCCAGGGTAGGTAAATCGAAGACCAGCCAAGGTGATCCCGTTTTAACTTAAAAGTTCACGTGACGGAAAAAAGAAGGCCAAAAAACTTCAGAGACCAGATTGAGGTTCGGATAGCCTTTTTTGGGTATGAAACAATCCATTGATGGCTTACAGCCATCAAAGCCGTAAAACTCACTGAGAGGTTCGTTTTGACTGGTTATGGCTCCCGTAACTCTAAACGAGCCAACAGTTATGGTCGTCCTAAGAATCGATATCCACAGGGTGCAACATCCGCGGTGCAAGGTGCAACATTCGTCCAAAAAGCCGAAACAGCGCCGTTCGACTTTTAGAAGCGGGTGTAGGGATTTGAAGTGGAATAGTACCATAGTGCACCACTCTCCAAGGTAATTAAATCAAAGACCAGCCCCGGTGATCCCGTTTTAACGTAAAAATTCACGTGATGGAAAAAAAGAAGGCCAAAAAACTTCAGAGACCCAATTGAGGTTCGGATAGCCTTTTTTGGTTATGGAACTATCCGTTGATGGCTTACAGCTGTCAAAGCCGTAGAACTCACTGAGAGCTAGTTTTGACTGGTTATGGCTCCCGTAACTCTAAACGAGCCAACAATTATGGCCGTCCAAAGAATCGATATCCACATGGTGCAACATCCACGGCGCAAGGTGCAACATTCGTCCAAAAAGCCAAAACAGCGACGTGCGACTTTTACAAGTGGGTGTAGGGATTTGAAATGGAACAGTACCATGGTGCAGCACTTTCCAGGGTAGGTAAATCGAAGACCAGCCACGGTGATCCCGTTTTAACGTAAAAATTCACGTGACGGAAAAAAGAAGGCCAAAAAACTTCAAAGACCCGATTGAGGTTCGGATAGCCTTTTTTGGGTATGAAACTATCCGTTGACGGCTTACAGCTGTCAAAGCTGTAGAACTCACTCAGAGCTTCGTTTTGACTGGTTATGGCTCCCGTAACTCTAAATGAGCCAACAGCTATGGCCGTCCGAAAAATCGATATCCATAGGGTGCAACATCCGCGGTGCAAGGTGCAACATTCTCCGAAAAGCTGAAACAGCGTCGTGCGACTTTTAGAATTGGGTGCAGGGATTTATAGTGGAAAAGTACCATGGTGCACCACTCTCCAGGGTAGGTAAATCGAAGACCAGCCACGGTGATCCCGTTTTAACGTAAAAATTCACGTGACGGAAAAAGAAGGCCAAAAAACTTCAGAGACCCGATTGAGGTTCGGATAGCCTTTTTTGGCTATGAAACTATCCATTGACGGCTTACAGCAGTCAAAGCCATAGAACTCACTGAGAGCTTCGTTTTGACTGATTATGGATCCCGTAACTCTAAACGAGCCAACATTTATGGCCGTCCGAAGAATCGATATCCACAGGGTGCAACATCCACGGTGCAAGGTGCAACATTCGTCCAAAAAGCCAAACCAGCACCGTGCGACTTTTAGAAGTGGGTGCAGGGATTTGAAATGGAACAGTACCATGGTGCACCATTCTCCAGGGTAGGTAAATCGAAGACCAGCCACGATGATCCCGTTTTAACGTAAAAATTCACGTGACGGAAAAAAGAAGGCCAAAAAACTTCAAAGACCCGATTGAGGTTCGGATAGCCTTTTTTGGGTATGAAACTATCCGTTGACGGCTTACAGCTGTCAAAGCCGTAGAACTCACTGAGAGCTTTGTTTTGACTGGTTATGGCTCCCGTAACTCTAAACGAGCCAACAGTTATGGCCGTCCGAAGAATCGAAATCCACAGGGTGCAACATCCGCGGTGCAAGGTGCAACATTCATCCAAAAAGCCAAAACAGCGCCGTGCGACTTTCAGAAGTGGGTGCAGGGATTTGAAATGGAACAGTACCATGGTGCAACACTCTCCAGGGTAGGTAAATCGAGGACTAGCCACGGTGATCCCGTTTTAACGTAAAAATTCACGTGACGGAAAAAAGAAGGCCAAAAAACTTCAGAGACCCGATTGAGGTTCAGATAGCCTTTTTGGGTATGAAACTATCCGTTTACGGTTTATAGCCGTCAAAGCTGTAGAACTCACTGAGATCTTCGTTTTGACTGGTTATGGCTTCCGTAACTCTAAACGAGCCAACAGTTATGGCCGTCCGAATAATCGATATCCACAGGGTGCAACATCCACGGTGCAAGGTGCAACATTCTCCAAAAAGCCGAAACAGCGTCGTGCGACTTTTAGAAGTGGGTGCAGGGATTTGAAGTGGAATAGTACCATGGTGCACCACTCTCTAGGGTAGGTAAATCGAGGACTAGCCTCGGTGATCCCGTTTTAACGTAAAAATTCACGTGATGGAAAAAAGAAGGCCAAAAAACTTCAGAGACCCGATTGAGGTTCGGATAGACTTCTTTGGGTATGAAACTATCCATTGACGGCTTACAACCATCAAAGCCGTAGAACTCACTGACAGCTTCGTTTTGACTGGTTATGGCTCCCGTAACTCTAAACGAGCCAACAGTTATGGCCGTTCGAAGAATCGATATCCACAGGGTGCAACATCCGCGGTGCAAGGTGCAACATTTGTCCAAAAAGCCGAAACAGCGCCGTTCGACTTTTAGAAGCGGGTGCAGGGATTTAAAGTGGAACAGTACCATAGTGCACCACTCTCTAGGGTAATTAAATCAAAGACCAGCCACGGTGATCCCGTTTTAACGTAAAAATTCACGTGACGGAAAAAAGAAGGCCAAAAAACTTCAAAGACCCGATTGAGGTTCGGATAGCCTTTTTTGGTTATGAAACTATCCATTGACGGCTTACAGCCATCAAAGCCGTAGAACTCGCTGAGATCTTTTTTTTGACAGGTTATGGCTCCCGTAACTCTAAATGAGCCAACAGTTATGGCCGTCCGAAGAATCGATATCCACAGGGTGCAAAATCCGCGGTGCAAGGTGCAGCATTCGTCCAAAAAGCCGTAACAGCGCCGTTCGACTTTTAGAAGTGGGTGCAGGGATTTGAAATGGAACAGTACCATGGTACAGCACTCTCCAGGGTAGGTAAATCGAAGACCAGCCACGGTGATCCCGTTTTAACGTAAAAAGTCACGTGATGGAAAAAAGAAGGCCAAAAACCATCAGAGACCCGATTGAGGTTCGGGTATCCTTTTTTGGGTATGAAACTATCCGTTGATGGCTTACAGCCATCAAAGCCGTAGTAATCGCTGAGAGCTTCTTTTTGACTGGTTATGGCTCCCGTAACACTTAACGAGCCAACTGTTATGGCCATCCGAAGAATCGATATCCACAGGGTGCAACATCCACGGTGCAAGGTGCAACATTCGTCCAAAAAGTCAAAACAGCGCCGTGCGACTTTTAGAAGTGGGTGCAGGGATTTGAAATGGAACAGTACCATGGTGCAGCACCCTCCAGGGTAGGTAAATCGAAGACCAGCCATGGTGGATCCCGTTTTAACGTAAAAATTCACGTGATGGAAAAAAGAAGGCCAAAAAACTTCAGAGACCTGATTGAGGTTCGGATAGCTTTTTTTGGGTATGAAACAATCTGTTGACAGCTTACAGTAGTCAAAGCCGTAGAACTCACTGAGAGCTTCGTTTTGACTGGTTATGGCTCGCGTAACTCTAAACGAGCCAATAGTTATGGCCGTCCGAAGAATCGATATCCACAGGGTGCAAACATCCGTGGTGCAAGGTGCAACATTCGTCCAAAAAGCCAAAACAGTGACGTGCGACTTTTAGAAGTGGGTGTAGGGATTTGAAATGGAACAGTACCATGGTGCAGCACTTTCCAGGGTAGGTAAATCGAAGACCAGCCATGGTGATCCCGTTTTAACGTAAAAAATCACGTGACGGAAAAAAAAAGGCCAAAAAACTTCAGAGACCCAATTGAGGTTCGGATAGCCTTTTTTGGTTATGAAACTATCCGTTGACGGCTTACAGCTGCCAAAGCCGTAAAACTCACTGAGAGCTTCGTTTTGACTGGTTATGGCTCCCGTAACTCTAAACGAGCCAACAGTTATGGCCGTCCGAAGAATCGATATCCACAGGGTGCAACATCCGCGGTGCAAGGTGCAACATTCGTCCAAAAAGCCAAAACCGCGCCGTGCGACTTTTAGAAGTGGGTGTGGGGATTTGAAATGGAACAGTACCATTGTGCACCACTCTCCAGGGTAGGTAAATCGAAGACCAGCCACGGTGATCCCGTTTTAACGTAAAAATTCACGTGATGGAAAAAAGAAGGCATAAAAACTTCAGAGACCCGATTGAGGTTCGGATAGCCTTTTTTGGGTATGAAACTATCCATTGACGGCTTACAGCTGTCAAAGTCGTAGAACTCACTGAGAGCTTCGTTTTGACTGGTTATGGCTCCCGTAACTCTAAACGAGCCAATAGTATTGGCCGTCCGAAGAATCAATATCCATAGGGTGCAACATCCGCGGTGCATGGTGCAACATTCGTCCAAAAAGCCAAAACAGCGCCGTGCGACTTTTAGAAGTGGGTGAAGGGATTTGAAATGGAACAGTACCATGGTGCAGCACTCTCCAGGGTTGGTAAATCGAAGACCAGCCACGGTGATCTTGTTTTAACGTAAAAATTCACGAGACGACAAAAAGAAGGCCAAAAAACTTAAGAGACCCGATTGAGGTTCAGATAGCCTTTTTTGGGTATGAAACAATCCGTTGACGTCCTACAGCAGTCAAAGCCGTAGAACTCACTGAGAGCTTCGTTTTGACTGGTTATGGCTCCCGTAACTCTAAACGAGCCAACAGTTATGGCCATCCGAAGAATCGATATCCACAGGGTGCAACATCCGCGGTGCAAGGTGCAACATTCGTCCAAAAACCCAAAACAGTGCCGTGCGACTTTTAGAAGTGGGTGCAGGGATTTGAAATGGAACAGTACCATTGTGCACCACTCTCCAAGGTAGGTAAATCGAAGACCAGCTACGGTGATCCCGTTTTAACGTAAAAATTCACGTGATGGAAAAAAGAAGGCCAAAAAACTTCAGAGACCCGATTGAGGTTCGGATAGCCTTTTTTGGGTATGAAACTATCCATTGACGGCTAACAGCTGTCAAAGCCGTAGAACTCAATGAGAGCTTCGTTTTGACTGGTTAGGGCTCCCGTAACTCTAAACGAGCCAACAGTTATGGCCATCCGAAGAATCGATATCCACAGGGTGCAACATCCGCGGTGCAAGGTGCAACATTCGTCCAAAAAGCCAAAACAGCGCCGTGCGACTTTTAGAAGTGGGTGCAGGGATTTGAAATGGAACAGTACCATTGTGCAGCACTCTCCAGGGTAGGTAAATCGAAGACCAGCCACGGTGATCCTGTTTTAAGGTAAAAATTAACGAGACGGAAAAAAGAAGGCCAAAAAACTTAAGAGACCCGATTGAGGTTCGGATAGCCTATTTTGGGTATGAAAGAATCTGTTGACGTCTTACAGCAATCAAAGCCGTAGAACTCACTGAGAGCTTCGTTTTGACTGGTTATGGCTCCCGTAACTCTAAACGAGCCAACAATTATGGCCATCCGAAGAATCGATATCCACAGGGTGCAACATCCGCGGTGCATGGTGCAACATTCGTCCAAAAACCCAAAACAGTGCCGTGCGACTTTTAGAAGTGGGTGCAAGGATTTGAAATGGAACAGTACCATTGTGCACCACTCTCCAGGGTAGGTAAATCGAAGACCAGCCACGGTGATCCCGTTTTAACGTAAAAATTCACGTGATGGAAAAAAGAAGGCAAAAAAACTTCAGAGACCCGATTGAGGTTCGGATAGCCTTTTTCGGGTATGAAACTATCCGTTGACGGCTTACAGCTGTCAAAGCCGAAGAACTCGCTGAGAGCTTCGTTTTGACTGGTTATGGCTCCCGTAACTCTAAACGAGCCAATAGTATTGGCCGTCCGAAGAATCGATATCCACAGGGTGCAACATCCGCGGTGCAAGGTGCAACATTCGTCCAAAAAGCCAAAACAGCGTCGTGCGACTTTTAGAAGTGGGTGCGGGGATTTGAAATAGAACAGTACCATGTTGCAGCACTCTCCAGGGTAGGTAAATCGAAGACCAGCCACGGTGATCCCGTTTTAACGTAAAAATTCACGTGACGGAAAAAAGAAGGCAAAAAAACTTCAGAGACCCGATTGAGGTTCGGATAGCCTTTTCTGGGTATGAAACAATCCATTGATGGCTTACAGGTGTCAAAGTCGTAGAACTCAATGAGAGCTTCGTTTTGACTGGTTATTGCTCCCGTAACTCTAAACGAGCCAACAATTATGGTCGTCCGAAGAATCGATATCCACAGGGTGCAACATCCGCGGTGCATGGTGCAACATTCGTCCAAAAAGCCAAAACAGCGCCGTGCGACTTTTAGAAGTGGGTGCAGGGATTTGAAATGGAACAGTACCATGGTGCAGCACTCTCCAGGGTAGGTAAATCGAAGACCAGCCACGGTGATCCTGTTTTAACGTAAAAATTCACGAGACGGAAAAAAGAAGGCCAAAAAACTTAAGAGACCCGATTGAGGTTCGGATAGCCTTTTTTGGGTATGAAACAATCCGTTGACGTCCTACAGCAGTCAAAGCCGTAGAACTCACTGAGAGCTTCGTTTTGATTGGTTATGGCTCCCGTAACTCTAAACGAGCCAACAGTTATGGCCATCCGAAGAATCGATATCCACAGGGTGCAACATCCGCGGTGCAAGGTGCAACATTCGTCCAAAAACCCAAAACAGTGTCGTGCGACTTTTAGAAGTGGGTGCAGGGATTTGAAATGGAACAGTACCATTGTGCACCACTCTCCAGGGTAGGTAAATCGAAGACCAGCCACGGTGATCCCGTTTTAACGTAAAAATTCACGTGATGGAAAAAAGAAGGCCAAAAAACTTCAGAGACCCGATTGAGGTTCGGATAGCCTTTTTTGGGTATGAAACTATCCGTTGACGGCTAACAGCTGTCAAAGCCGTAGAACTCAATGAGAGCTTCGTTTTGACTGGTTAGGGCTCCCGTAACTCTAAACGAGCCAACAGTTATGGCCATCCGAAGAATCGATATCCACAGGGTGCAACATCCGCGGTGCAAGGTGCAACATTCGTCCAAAAAGCCAAAACAGCGCCGTGCGACTTTTAGAAGTGGGTGCAGGGATTTGAAATGGAACAGTACCATTGTGCAGCACTCTCCAGGGTAGGTAAATCGAAGACCAGCCACGGTGATCCTGTTTTAACGTAAAAATTCACGAGACGGAAAAAAGAAGGCCAAAAAACTTAAGAGACCCGATTGAGGTTCGGATAGCCTATTTTGGGTATGAAAGAATCTGTTGATGTCTTACAGCAATCAAAGCCGTAGAACTCACTGAGAGCTTCGTTTTGACTGGTTATGGCTCCCGTAACTCTAAACGAGCCAACAATTATAGCCATCCGAAGAATCGATATCCACAGGGTGCAACATCCGCGGTGCATGGTGCAACATTCGTCCAAAAACCCAAAACAGTGCCGTGCGACTTTTAGAAGTGGGTGCAAGGATTTGAAATGGAACAGTACCATTGTGCACCACTCTCCAGGGTAGGTAAATCGAAGACCAGCCACGGTGATCCCGTTTTAACGTAAAAATTCACGTGATGGAAAAAAGAAGGCAAAAAAACTTCAGAGACCCGATTGAGGTTCGGATAGCCTTTTTCGGGTATGAAACTATCCGTTGACGGCTTACAGCTGTCAAAGCCGAAGAACTCGCTGAGAGCTTCGTTTTGACTGGTTATGGCTCCCGTAACTCTAAACGAGCCAATAGTATTGGCCGTCCGAAGAATCGATATCCACAGGGTGCAACATCCGCGGTGCAAGGTGCAACATTCGTCCAAAAAGCCAAAACAGCGTCGTGCGACTTTTAGAAGTGGGTGCGGGGATTTGAAATAGAACAGTACCATGTTGCAGCACTCTCCAGGGTAGGTAAATCGAAGACCAGCCACGGTGATCCCGTTTTAACGTAAAAATTCACGTGACGGAAAAAAGAAGGCAAAAAAACTTCAGAGACCCGATTGAGGTTCGGATAGCCTTTTCTGGGTATGAAACAATCCATTGATGGCTTACAGGTGTCAAAGTCGTAGAACTCAATGAGAGCTTCGTTTTGACTGGTTATTGCTCCCGTAACTCTAAACGAGCCAACAATTATGGTCGTCCGAAGAATCGATATCCACAGGGTGCAACATCCGCGGTGCATGGTGCAACATTCGTCCAAAAAGCCAAAACAGCGCCGTGCGACTTTTAGAAGTGGGTGCAGGGATTTGAAATGGAACAGTACCATGGTGCAGCACTCTCCAGGGTAGGTAAATCGAAGACCAGCCACGGTGATCCTGTTTTAACGTAAAAATTCACGAGACGGAAAAAAGAAGGCCAAAAAACTTAAGAGACCCGATTGAGGTTCGGATAGCCTTTTTTGGGTATGAAACAATCCGTTGACGTCCTACAGCAGTCAAAGCCGTAGAACTCACTGAGAGCTTCGTTTTGATTGGTTATGGCTCCCGTAACTCTAAACGAGCCAACAGTTATGGCCATCCGAAGAATCGATATCCACAGGGTGCAACATCCGCGGTGCAAGGTGCAACATTCGTCCAAAAACCCAAAACAGTGTCGTGCGACTTTTAGAAGTGGGTGCAGGGATTTGAAATGGAACAGTACCATTGTGCACCACTCTCCAGGGTAGGTAAATCGAAGACCAGCCACGGTGATCCCGTTTTAACGTAAAAATTCACGTGATGGAAAAAAGAAGGCCAAAAAACTTCAGAGACCCGATTGAGGTTCGGATAGCCTTTTTTGGGTATGAAACTATCCGTTGACGGCTAACAGCTGTCAAAGCCGTAGAACTCAATGAGAGCTTCGTTTTGACTGGTTAGGGCTCCCGTAACTCTAAACGAGCCAACAGTTATGGCCATCCGAAGAATCGATATCCACAGGGTGCAACATCCGCGGTGCAAGGTGCAACATTCGTCCAAAAAGCCAAAACAGCGCCGTGCGACTTTTAGAAGTGGGTGCAGGGATTTGAAATGGAACAGTACCATTGTGCAGCACTCTCCAGGGTAGGTAAATCGAAGACCAGCCACGGTGATCCTGTTTTAACGTAAAAATTCACGAGACGGAAAAAAGAAGGCCAAAAAACTTAAGAGACCCGATTGAGGTTCGGATAGCCTATTTTGGGTATGAAAGAATCTGTTGATGTCTTACAGCAATCAAAGCCGTAGAACTCACTGAGAGCTTCGTTTTGACTGGTTATGGCTCCCGTAACTCTAAACGAGCCAACAATTATAGCCATCCGAAGAATCGATATCCACAGGGTGCAACATCCGTGGTGCATGGTGCAACATTCGTCCAAAAACCCAAAACAGTGCCGTGCGACTTTTAGAAGTGGGTGCAAGGATTTGAAATGGAACAGTACCATTGTGCACCACTCTCCAGGGTAGGTAAATCGAAGACCAGCCACGGTGATCCCGTTTTAACGTAAAAATTCACGTGATGGAAAAAAGAAGGCAAAAAAACTTCAGAGACCCGATTGAGGTTCGGATAGCCTTTTTCGGGTATGAAACTATCCGTTGACGGCTTACAGCTGTCAAAGCCGAAGAACTCGCTGAGAGCTTCGTTTTGACTGGTTATGGCTCCCGTAACTCTAAACGAGCCAATAGTATTGGCCGTCCGAAGAATCGATATCCACAGGGTGCAACATCCGCGGTGCAAGGTGCAACATTCGTCCAAAAAGCCAAAACAGCGTCGTGCGACTTTTAGAAGTGGGTGCGGGGATTTGAAATAGAACAGTACCATGTTGCAGCACTCTCCAGGGTAGGTAAATCGAAGACCAGCCACGGTGATCCCGTTTTAACGTAAAAATTCACGTGACGGAAAAAAGAAGGCAAAAAAACTTCAGAGACCCGATTGAGGTTCGGATAGCCTTTTCTGGGTATGAAACAATCCATTGATGGCTTACAGGTGTCAAAGTCGTAGAACTCAATGAGAGCTTCGTTTTGACTGGTTATTGCTCCCGTAACTCTAAACGAGCCAACAATTATGGTCGTCCGAAGAATCGATATCCACAGGGTGCAACATCCGCGGTGCATGGTGCAACATTCGTCCAAAAAGCCAAAACAGCGCCGTGCGACTTTTAGAAGTGGGTGCAGGGATTTGAAATGGAACAGTACCATGGTGCAGCACTCTCCAGGGTAGGTAAATCGAAGACCAGCCACGGTGATCCTGTTTTAACGTAAAAATTCACGAGACGGAAAAAAGAAGGCCAAAAAACTTAAGAGACCCGATTGAGGTTCGGATAGCCTTTTTTGGGTATGAAACAATCCGTTGACGTCCTACAGCAGTCAAAGCCGTAGAACTCACTGAGAGCTTCGTTTTGATTGGTTATGGCTCCCGTAACTCTAAACGAGCCAACAGTTATGGCCATCCGAAAAATCGATATCCACAGGGTGCAACATCCGCGGTGCAAGGTGCAACATTCGTCCAAAAACCCAAAACAGTGTCGTGCGACTTTTAGAAGTGGGTGCAGGGATTTGAAATGGAACAGTACCATTGTGCACCACTCTCCAGGGTAGGTAAATCGAAGACCAGCCACGGTGATCCCGTTTTAACGTAAAAATTCACGTGATGGAAAAAAGAAGGCCAAAAAACTTCAGAGACCCGATTGAGGTTCGGATAGCCTTTTTTGGGTATGAAACTATCCGTTGACGGCTAACAGCTGTCAAAGCCGTAGAACTCAATGAGAGCTTCGTTTTGACTGGTTAGGGCTCCCGTAACTCTAAACGAGCCAACAGTTATGGCCATCCGAAGAATCGATATCCACAGGGTGCAACATCCGCGGTGCAAGGTGCAACATTCGTCCAAAAAGCCAAAACAGCGCCGTGCGACTTTTAGAAGTGGGTGCAGGGATTTGAAATGGAACAGTACCATTGTGCAGCACTCTCCAGGGTAAGTAAATCGAAGACCAGCCACGGTGATCCTGTTTTAACGTAAAAATTCACGAGACGGAAAAAAGAAGGCCAAAAAACTTAAGAGACCCGATTGAGGTTCGGATAGCCAATTTTGGGTATGAAACAATCTGTTGACGTCTTACAGCAGTCAAAGCCGTAGAACTCACTGAGAGCTTCGTTTTGACTGGTTATGGCTCCCGTAACTCTAAACGAGCCAACAATTATGGCCATCCGAAGAATCGATATCCATAGGGTGCAACATCCGCGGTGCAAGGTGCAACATTCGTCCAAAAACCCAAAACAGTGTCGTGCGACTTTTAGAAGTGGGTGCAAGGATTTGAAATGGAACAGTACCATTGTGCACCACTCTCCAGAGTAGGTAAATCGAAGACCAGCCACGGTGATCCCGTTTTAACGTAAAAATTCACGTGATGGAAAAAAGAAGGCAAAAAAACTTCAGAGACCCGATTGAGGTTCGGATAGCCTTTTTTGGGTATGAAACTATCCGTTGACGGCTTACAGCTGTCAAAGCCGAAGAACTCGCTGAGAGCTTCGTTTTGACTGGTTATGGCTCCCGTAACTCTAAACGAGCCAATAGTATTGGCCGTCCGAAGAATCGATTTCCACAGGGTGCAACATCCGCGGTGCAAGGTGCAACATTCGTCCAAAAAGCCAAAACAGCGTCGTGCGACTTTTAGAAGTGGGTGCTGGGATTTGAAATAGAACAGTACCATGTTGCAGCACTCTCCAGGGTAGGTAAATCGAAGACCAGCCACGGTGATCCCGTTTTAACGTAAAAATTCACGTGACGGAAAAAAGAAGGCAAAAAAACTTCAGAGACCCGATTGAGTTTCGGATAGCCTTTTCTGGGTATGAAACAATCCATTGATGGCTTACAGGTGTCAAAGTCGTAGAACTCAATGAGAGCTTCGTTTTGACTGGTTATTGCTCCCGTAACTCTAAACGAGCCAACAATTATGGTCGTCCGAAGAATCGATATCCACAATGTGCAACATCCGCGGTGCATGGTGCAACATTCGTCCAAAAAGCCAAAACAGCACCGTGCGACTTTTAGAAGTGGGTGCAGGGATTTGAAATGGAACAGTACCATGGTGCAGCACTCTCCAGAGTAGGTAAATCGAAGACCAGCCACGGTGATCCTGTTTTAACGTAAAAATTCACGAGACGGAAAAAAGAAGGCCAAAAAACTGAAGAGACCCGATTGAGGTTCGGATAGCCTTTTTTGGGTATGAAACAATCCGTTGACGTCCTACAGCAGTCAAAGCCGTAGAACTCACTGAGAGCTTCGTTTTGACTGGTTATGGCTCCCGTAACTCTAAACGAGCCAACAGTTATGGCCATCCGAAGAATCGATATCCACAAGGTGCAACATCCGCGGTGCAAGGTGCAACATTCGTCCAAAAACCCAAAACAGTGCCGTGCGACTTTTAGAAGTGGGTGCAGTGATTTGAAATGGAACAGTACCATTGTGCACCACTCTCCAGGGTAGGTAAATCGAAGACCAGCCACGGTGATCCCGTTTTAACGTAAAAATTCACGTGATGGAAAAAAGAAGGCCAAAAAATTTAAGAGACCCGATTGAGGTTCGGATAGCCTTTTTTGGGTATGAAACTATCCGTTGACGGCTTACAGCTGTCAAAGCCGTAGAACTCAATGAGAGCTTCGTTTTGACTGGTTAGGGCTCCCGTAACTCTAAACGAGCCAACAGTTATGGCCGTCCGAAGAATCGATATCCACAGGCTGCAACATCCGCGGTGCAAGGTGCAACATTCGTCCAAAAAGCCAAAACAGCACCGTGCGACTTTTAGAAGTGGGTGCGGGGATTTGAAATAGAACAGTACCATGGTGCAGCACTCTCTAGGGTAGGTAAATCGAAGACAAGCCACGGTGAGCCCGTTTTAACGTAAAAATTCACGTGATGGAAAAAAGAAGGCCAAAAAACTTCAGAGACCCGATTGAGGTTCGGATAGCCTTTTTTGGGTATGAAACTATCCGTTGACGGCTTACAGCGGTCAAAGCCGTAGAACTCACTGAGTGCTTCGTTTTGACTGGTTATGGCTCCCGTAACTCTAAACGAGCCAACAGTTATGGCCGTCCAAAGAATCGATATCCACAGGGTGCAACATCCGCGGTGCAAGGTGCAACATTCGTCCAAAAAGCCAAAACAGCGCCGTGCGACTTTTAGAAGTGGGTACAGGGATTTGAAATAGAACAGTACCATGGTGCAACACTCTCCAGGGTAGGTAAATCGAAGACCAGCCACGGTGATCCCGTTTTAACGTAAAAATTCATGTGACGTAAAAAAGAAGGCCAAAAAACTTCAAAGACCCGATTGAGGTTCGGATAGCCTTTTTTGGGTATGAAATAATCCGTTGACGGCTTACAGCAGTCAAAGCCATAGAACTCACTGAGAGCTTCGTTTTGACTGGTTAGGGCTCCCGTAACTCTAAACGAGCCAACAATTATGGCCGTCCGAAGAATCGATATCCACAGGGTGCAACATCCGTGGTGCAAGGTGCAACATTCGTCCAAAAAGCCAAAACATCGCCGTGCGACTTTTAGAAGTGGGTGCAAGGATTTGAAATGGAATAGTACCATGGTGCAGCACTCTCCAGGGTAGGTAAATCGAAGACCAGCCACGGTGATCCCGTTTTAACCTAAAAATTCACGAGACGGAAAAAAGAAGGCCAAAAAACTTCAAAGACCCGATTGAGGTTCGGATAGCCTTTTTTGGGTATGAAACAATCCATTGACGGCTTACAGCAGTCAAAGACGTAGAACTCACTAAGAGCTTTGTTTTGACTGGTTATGGCTCCCGTAACTATAAATGAGCCAACAGTTATGGCCGTCCGAAGAATCGATATCCACAGGGTGCAACATCCGCGGTGCAAGGTGCAACATTCGTCCAAAAAGCCAAAACAGCGCCGTGCGACTTTTAGATGTGGGTGCAGGGATTTGAAATGGAACAGTACCATTGTGCACCACTCTCCAGCGTAGGTAAATCGAAGACCAACCACGGTGATCCCGTTTTAACGTAAAAATTCACGTGACAGAAAAAAGAAGGCCAAAAAACTTCAGAGACCCGATTGAGGTTCAGATAGCCTTTTTTGGGTATGAAACTATCCGTTGACGGCTTACAGCTGTCAAAGCCGTAGAACTCACTGAGAGCTTCGTTTTGACTGGTTATGGCTCCCGTAACTCTAAACGAGCCAACAATTATCGCCGTCCGAAGAATCGATATCCACAGGGTGCAACATCCGTGGTGCAAGGTGCAACATTCGTCCAAAAAGCCAAAACATCATCGTGCGACTTTTAGAAGTGGGTGCAAGGATTTGAAATGGAATAGTACCATGGTGCAGCACTCTCCAGGGTAGGTAAATCGAAGACCAGCCACGGTGATCCCGTTTTAACCTAAAAATTCACGAGACGGAAAAAAGAAGGCCAAAAAACTTCAAAGACCCGATTGAGGTTCGGATAGCCTTTTTTGGGTATGAAACAATCCGTTGACGGCTTACAGCAGTCAAGGACGTAGAACTCACTAAGAGCTTCGTTTTGACTGGTTATGGCTCCTGTAACTATAAATGAGCCAACAGTTATGGCCGTCCGAAGAATCGATATCCACAGGGTGCAACATCCGCGGTGCAAGGTGCAACATTCGTCCAAAAAGCCAAAACAGCGCCGTGCGACTTTTAGATGTGGGTGCAGGGATTTGAAATGGAACAGTACCATTGTGCACCACTCACCAGCGTAGGTAAATCGAAGACCAGCCACGGTGATCCCGTTTTAACTTAAAAATTCACGTGACAGAAAAAAGAAGGCCAAAAACCATCAGAGGCCCGATTGAGGTTCGGATAGCCTTTTTTGGGTATGAAACTATCCGTTGACGGCTTACAGCCGTCAAAGCCGTAGAACTCACTGAGAGCTTCGTTTTGACTGGTTATGGCTCCCGTAACTCTAAACGAGCCAATAGTTATGGCCGTCCGAAGAATCGATATCCACAGGGTGCAACATCCGCGGTGCAAGGTGCAACATTCGTCCAAAAAGCCCAAACAGCGCCGTGCGACTTTTAGAAGTGGGTGAGGGGATTTGAAATAGAACAGTACCATGGTGCAGCACTCTCCAGGGTAGGTAAATCGAAGACCATCCACGGTGATCCCGTTTTAACGTAAAAATTCACGTGACGGAAAAAAGAAGGCCAAAAAACTTCAGAGACCCGATTGAGGTTCGGATAGCCTTTTCTGGGTATGAAACAATCCGTTGACGGCTTACAGGTGTCAAAGTCGTAGAACTCAATGAGAGCTTCGTTTTGACTGGTTATGGCTCCCGTAACTCTAAACGAGCCAACAGTTATGGCCGTCCAAAGAATCGATATCCACAGTGTGCAACATCCGCGGTGCATGGTGCAACATTCGTCCAAAAAGCCAAAACAGCGCCGTGCGACTTTTAGAAGTGGGTGCAGGGATTTGAAATGGAACAGTACCATGGTGCAGCACTCTCCAGGGTAGGTAAATCGAAGACCAGCCACGGTGATCCCGTTTTAACGTAAAAATTCACGTGACGGAAAAAAGAAGGCCAAAAAACTTCAAAGACCCAATTGAGGTTCGGATAGCCTTATTTGGGTATGAAACAATCCGTTGACGGCTTACAGCCGTCAAAGTCGTAGAACTCACTGAGAGCTTCGTTTTGACTGGTTATGGCTCCCGTAACTCTAAACGAGCCAACAGTTATGGCCGTCCGAAGAATCGATATCCACAGGGTGCAACATCCGTGGTGCAAGGTGCAACATTCGTCCAAAAAGCCAAAACATCGCCGTGCGACTTTTAGAAGTGGGTGCAAGGATTTGAAATGGAACAGTACCATTGTGCACCACTCTCCAGGGTAGGTAAATCGAAGACCAGCCACGGTGATCCCGTTTTAACGTAAAAATTCACGTGATGGAAAAAAGAAGGCCAAAAAACATCAGAGACCCGATTGAGGTTCGGATAGCCTTTTTTGGGTATGAAACTATCTGTTGACGGCTTACAGCCGTCAAAGCCGTAGAACTCACTGAGAGCTTCGTTTTGACTGGTTATGGCTCCTGTAACTCTAAACGAGCCAATAGTTATGGCCGTCCGAAGAATCGATATCCACAGGGTGCAACATCCGCGGTGCAAGGTGCAACAGTCGTCCAAAAAGCCCAAACAGCGCCGTGCGACTTTTAGAAGTGGGTGAGGGGATTTGAAATAGAACAGTACCATGGTGCAGCACTCTCCAGGGTAGGTAAATCGAAGACCATCCACGGTGATCCCGTTTTAACGTAAAAATTCACGTGACGGAAAAAAGAAGGCCAAAAAACTTCAGAGACCCGATTGAGGTTCGGATAGCCTTTTCTGGGTATGAAACAATCCGTTGACGGCTTACAGGTGTCAAAGTCGTAGAACTCACTGAGAGCTTCGTTTTGACTGGTTATGGCTCCCGTAACTCTAAACGAGCCAACAGTTATGGCCGTCCGAAGAATCGATATCCACAGGGTGCAACATCTGTGGTGCAAGGTGCAACATTCGTCCAAAAAGCCAAAACATCGCCGTGCGACTTTTAGAAGTGGGTGCAAGGATTTGAAATGGAATAGTACCATGGTGCAGCACTCTCCAGGGTAGGTAAATCGAAGACCTGCCACGGTGATCCAGTTTTAACCTAAAAATTCACGAGACGGAAAAAAGAAGGCCAAAAAACTTCAAAGACCCGATTGAGGTTCAGATAGCCTTTTTTGGGTATGAAACAATCCGTTGACGGCTTACAGCAGTCAATGCCGTAGAACTCACTGAGTGCTTCGTTTTGACTGGTTATGGCTCCCGTAACTCTAAACGAGCCAACAGTTATGGCCGTCCGAAGAATCGATATCCACAGGGTGCAACATCCGCGGTGCAAGGTGCAACATTCGTCCAAAAAGCCAAAACAGCGCCGTGCGACTTTTAGAAGTGGGTGCGGGGATTTGAAATAGAAAAGTACCATGGTGCAATACTCTCCAGGGTAGGTAAATCGAAGAACAGCCATGGTGATCCCGTTTTAACGTAAAAATTCACGTGACGGAAAAAAGAAGGCCAAAAAACTTCAGAGACCCGATTGAGGTTCGGATAGCATTTTTTGGGTATGAAACAATCCGTTGACGGCTTACAGCAGTCAAAGTCGTAGAACTCACTGAGAGCTACGTTTTGACTGGTTATGGCTCCCGTAACTCTAAACGAGCCAACAGTTATGGTCGTCCGAAGAATCGATACCCACATGCTGCAACATCCACGGTGCAAGGTGCAACATTCGTCCAAAAAGCCAAAACATCGCCGTGCGACTTTTAGAAGTGGGTGCAAGGATTTGAAATGGAATAGTACCATGGTGCAGCACTCTTCAGGGTAGGTAAATCGAAGACCAGCCACGGTGATCCCGTTTTAACCTAAAAATTCACGAGACGGAAAAAAGAAGGCCAAAAAACTTCAGAGACCCGATAGAGGTTCGGATAGCCTTTTTTGGGTATGAAACAATCCGTTGACGGCTTACAGCAGTCAAAGCCGTAGAACTCACTGAGAGCTTCGTTTTGACTGGTTATGGCTCCCGTAACTATAAATGAGCCAACTGTTATGACCGTCCGTAGAATCGATATCCACAGGGTGCAACATCCGCGGTGCAAGGTGCAACATTCGTCCAAAAAGCCAAAACAGCGCCGTGCGACTTTTAGAAGTGGGTACAGGGATTTGAAATGGAACAGTACCATTGTGCACCACTCTCCAACGTAGGTAAATCGAAGACCAGCCAAGGTGATCCCGTTTTAACGTAAAAATTCACATGATGGAAAAAAGAAGGCCAAAAACTTCAAAGACCCGATTGAGGTTCGGATAGCTTTTTTTGGGTATGAAACAATCCGTTGAAGGCTTACAACGGTCAAATTCGTAGAACTCACTGAGAGCTTCATTTTGACTGGTTATGGCTCCTGTAACTCTAAACGAGCCAACAGTTATGGCCGTCCGAAGAATCGATATCCACAGGGTGCAACATCCGCGGTGCAAGGTGCAACATTCGTCCAAAAAGTCAACACAACACCGTGCGACTTTTAGAAGTGGATGCAGGGATTTGAAATGGAACAGTACCATGGTGAAGCACTCTCCAGGGTAGGTAAATCGAAGACTAGCCACGGTGATCCCGTTTTAACGTAAAAATTCACAAGACGGAAAAAAGAAGGCCAAAAAACTTCAGAGACCCGATTGAGGTTCGGATAGCCTTTTTTGGGTATGAAACAATCCGTTGACGGCTTACAGCCGTCAAAGCCATAGAACTCATGGAGAGCTTCGTTTTGACTGGTTATGGCTCCCGTAACTCTAAACGAGGCAACAGTTATGGCCGTCCGAAGAATCGATATCCACATGGTGCAACATCCGCGGTGCAAGGTGCAACATTCGTCCAAAAAGCCAAAACAGCGCCGTGCGACTTTTAGAAGTGGGTGCAGGGATTTGAAATAGAACAGTACCATGGTGCAGCACTCTCCAGGGTAGATAAATCGAAGACCAGCCACGGTGATCCCGTTTTAACGTAAAAATTCACGTGACGGAAAAAAGATGGCCAAAAAACTTCAGAGACCCAATTGAGGTTCGGATAGCCTTTTTTGGGTATGAAACAATCCGTTGATGGCTTACAGCTGTAGAACTCATGGAGAGCTTCGTTTTGACTGGTTATGGCTCCCGTAACTCTAAACGAGCCAACAGTTATGGCCGTCCGAAGAATCGATATCCACAGGGTGCAACATCCGCGGTGCAAGGTGCAACATTCGTCCAAAAAGCCAAAACAGCGCTGTGCGACTTTTAGAAGTGGGTGCAGGGATTTGAAATAGAACAGTACCATGGTGCAGCACTCTCCAGGGTAGGTAAATCGAAGACCAGCCACGGTGATCCCGTTTTAACGTAAAAATTCACGAGACGGAAAAAAGAAGGCCAAAAAACTTCAGAGACCCGATTGAGGTTCGGATAACCTTTTTTGGGTATGAAACAATCCGTTGACGTCTTACAGCAGTCAAAGCCGTAGAACTCACTGAGAGCTTCGTTTTGACTGGTTATGGCTCCCGTAACTCTAAACGAGCCAACAGTTATGGCCATCCGAAGAATCGATATCCACTGGGTGCAACATCCGCGGTGCAAGGTGCAACATTCGTCCAAAAACCCAAAACAGTGCCGTGCGACTTTTAGAAGTGGGTGCAGGGATTTGAAATGGAATATTACCATGGTGAAGCACTCTCCAGGGTAGATAAATCGAAGACCAGCCACGGTGATCCCGTTTTAACGTAAAAATTCACGTGATGGAAAAAAGAAGGCCAATAAACTTCAGAGACCCGATTGAGGTTCGGATACCCTTTTCGGTATGAAACTATCCGTTGACGGCTTACAGCGGTCAAAGCCGTAGAACTCACTGAGAGCTTTGTTTTGGCTGGTTATGGCTCCCGTAACTCTAAACGAGCCAACAGTTACGGCCGTCCGAAGAATCGATATCCACAGGGTGCAACATCCGCGGTGCAAGGTGCAACATTCGTCCAAAAAGTCAAAACAGCGCCGTGCGACTTTTAGAAGTGGGTGCGGGGATTTGAAATAGAACAGTACCATGGTGCAGCACTCTCCAGGGTAGGTAAATCAAAGACCAGCCATGGTGATCCCGTTTTAGCGTAAAAATTCACGAGACGGAAAAAAGAAGGCCAATAAACTTCAAAGACCCGATTGAGGTTCGGATAGCCTTTTTTGGGTATGAAACAATCCGTTAACGGCTTACAACATTCAAAGCCGTAGAACTCACTGAGAGCTTCATTTTGACTAGTTATGGCTCCCGTAAATCTAAACGAGCCAACAGTTATGGCCGTCCGAAGAATCGATATCCATAGGGTGCAACATCCGCGGTGCAAGGTGCAACGTTCGTCCAAAAAGCCAAAACAGCGCCGTGCGACTTTTAGAAGTGGGGGCAGGAATTTGAAATAGAACAGTACCATGGTGCAGCACTCTCCAGGGTAGGTAAATCGAAGACCAGCCACGGTGATCCCGTTTTAAAGTAAAAATTCACGTGACGGAAAAAAAAGGCCAAAAAATTTCAAAGACCCGATTTAGGTTCGGATAGCCTTTTCTGGGTATGAAACAATCCGTTGATGGCTTACAGTCGTCATAGTAGTAGAACTCACAGAGAGCTTCGTTTTGACTGGTTATGGCTCCCGTAACTCTAAACGAGCCAACAGTTATGGCCGTCCGAAGAATCGATATCCACATGGTGCAACATCCGCGGTCCAAGGTGCAACATTCGTCCAAAAAGCCAAAACAGTGCCGTGCGACTTTTAGAAGTGGGTGCAGGGATTTGAAATGGAACAGTACCATGGTGCAGCACTCTCCAGGGTAGGTAAATCGAAGACCAGCCACGGTGATCCCGTTTTAAAGTAAAAATTCACGAGACGGAAAAAAGAAGGCCAAAAAACTTCAAAGACCCGATTGAGGTTCGGATATCCTTTTTTGGGTATGAAACAATCCGTTGACATCTTATAGCAGTCAAAGCCGTAGAACTCACTGAGAGCTTCGTTTTGACTAGTTATGGCTCCCGTAACTCTAAACGAGCCAACAGTTATGGCCATCCGAAGAATCGATATCCACAGGGTGCAACATCCGCGGTGCAAGGTGCAGCATTTGTCCAAAAACCCAAAACAGTGCCGTGGGACTTTTAGAAGTGGGTGCAGTGATTTGAAATGGAACAGTACCATGGTGAATCACTCTCCAGGGTAGGTAAATTGAAGACCAGCCACGGTGATCCCGTTTTAACGTAAAAATTAACGTGATGGAAAAAAGAAGGCCAAAAAACTTCAGAGACCCGATTGAGGTTCGGATAGCCTTTTTTGGGTATGAAACAATCCGTTGACGGCTTACAGCTATCAAAGCCGTAGAACTCACTGAGAGCTTCGTTTTGACTGGTTATGGCTCCCGTAACTCTAAACGAGCCAACAGTTATGGCCATCCAAAGAATCGTTATCCACTGGGTGCAACATCCGCGGTGCAAGGTGCAACATTCGTCCAAAAACCCAAAACAGTGCCGTGCGACTTTTAGAAGTGGGTGCAGGGATTTGAAATGGAATAGTACCATGGTGAAGCACTATCCAGGGTAGATAAATCGAAGACCAGCCACGGTGATCCTGTTTTAATGTAAAAATTCACGTGATGGAAAAAAGAAGGCCAAAAAACTTCAGAGACCCGATTGAGGTTCGGATAGCCTTTTTTGGGATTGAAACAATCCGTTGACGGCTTATAGCGGTCAAAGCCGTAGAACTCACTGAGAGCTTCGTTTTGACTGGTTATGGCTCCCGTAACTCTAAACGAGCCAACAGTTACGGCCGTCCGAAGAATCGTTATCCACTGGGTGCAACATCCGCGGTGCAAGGTGCAACATTCGTCCAAAAACCCAAAACAGTGCCGTGCGACTTTTAGAAGTGGGTGCGGGGATTTGAAATAGAACAGTACCATGGTGAAGCACTATCCAGGGTAGATAAATCGAAGACCAGCCACGGTGATCCCGTTTTAATGTAAAAATTCACGTGATGGAAAAAAGAAGGCCAAAAAACTTCAGAGACCCGATTGAGGTTCGGATAGCCTTTTTTGGGTATGAAACAATCCGTTGACGGCTTATAGCGGTCAAAGCCGTAGAACTCACTGAGAGCTTTGTTTTGACTGGTTATGGCTCCCGCAACTCTAAACGAGCCAACAGTTACGGCTGTCCGAAGAATCGATATCCACAGGGTGCAACATCCGCGGTGCAAGGTGCAACATTCGTCCAAAAAGTCAAAACAGCGCCGTGCGACTTTTAGAAGTGGGTGCGGGGATTTGAAATAGAACAGTACCATGGTGCAGCACTCTCCAGGGTAGGTAAATCGAAGACCAGCCATGGTGATCCCGTTTTAGCGTAAAAATTCACGAGACGGAAAAAAGAAGGCCAAAAAACTTCAGAGACACGATTGAGGTTCGCATAGCCTTTTTTGGGTATGAAACAATCCGTTAACGGCTTACAACATTCAAAGCCGTAGAACTCACTGAGAGCTTCGTTTTGACTGGTTATGGCTCCCGTAAATCTAAACGAGCCAACAGTTATGGCCGTCCGAAGACTCGATATCCACAGGGTGCAACATCCGCGGTGCAAGGTGCAACGTTCGTCCAAAAAGCCAAAACAGCGCCGTGCGACTTTTAGAAGTGGGGGCAGAAATTTGAAATAGAACAGTACCATGGTGCAGCACTCTCCAGGGTAGGTAAATCGAAGACCAGCCACGGTGATCCCGTTTTAAAGTAAAAATTCACGTGACGGAAAAAAAAGGCCAAAAAATTTCAAAGACCCGATTTAGGTTCAGATAGCCTTTTCTGGGTATGAAACAATCTGTTGACGGCTTACAGCTGTCATAGTCGTAGAACTCACAGAGAGCTTCGTTTTGACTGGTTATGGCTCCCGTAACTCTAAACGAGCCAACAGTTATGGCCGTCCGAAGAATCGATATCCATAGGATGCAACATCCGCGGTGCAAGGTGCAACATTCGTCCAAAAAGCCAAAACAGCGCTGTGCGACTTTTAGAAGTGGGTGCAGGGATTTGAAATGGAACAGTACCATGGTGCAGCACTCTCCAGGGTAGGTAAATCGAAGACCAGCCACGGTGATCCCGTTTTAATGTAAAAATTCACGAGACGGAAAAAAGAAGGCCAAAAAACTTCAAAGACCCGATTGAGGTTCGGATAGCCTTTTTTAGGTATGAAACAATCCGTTGACATTTTATAGCAGTCAAAGCCGTAGAAGTCACTAAGAGCTTCGTTTTGACTAGTTATGGCTCCCGTAACTCTAAACGAGCCAACAGTTATGGCCATCCGAAGAATCGATATCCACAGGGTGCAACATCCGCGGTGCAAGGTGCAACATTTGTCCAAAAACCCAAAACAGTGCCGTGCGACTTTTAGAAGTGGGTGCAGGGATTTGAAATGGAATAGTACCATGGTGAAGCACTCTCCAGGGTAGGTAAATTGAAGACCAGCCACGGTGATCCCGTTTTAACGTAAAAATTCACGTGATGAAAAAAAGAAGGCCAAAAATCTTCAGAGACCCGATTGAGGTTCGGATAGCCTTTTTTGGGTATGAAACAATATGTTGACGGCTTACAGCGGTCAAGGCCGTAGAACTCACTGAGAGCTTCGTTTTGACTGGTCATGGCTCCTGTAACTCTAAACGAGCCAACAGTTATGGCCGTCCGAAGAATCGATATCCACAGGGTGCAACATCCGCGGTGCAAGGTGCAACATTCGTCCAAAAAGCCAAAACAGCGCTGTGCCACTTTTATAAGTGGGTGTAGGGATTTGAAATGGAACAGTACCATGGTGCAGCACTCTCCAGGGTAGGTAAATCGAAGACCAGCCACGGTGATCCGGTTTTAGCGTAAAAATTCACGAGACGGAAAAAAGAAGGCCAAAAAACTTTAGCGACCCGATTGAGGTTCGGATAGCCTTTTTTGGGTATGAAACAATCCGTTGACGTCTTACAGCAGTCAAAGCCGTAGAACTCACTGAGAGCTTCGTTTTTACTAGTTATGGCTCCCGTAACTCTAAACGAGCCAACAGTTATGGCCATCCGAAGAATCGATATCCACTGGGTGCAACATCCGCGGTGCAAGGTGCAACATTCGTCCAAAAACCCAAAACAGTGCCGTGCGACTTTTAGAAGTGGGTGCAGGGATTTGAAATTGAATAGTACCATGGTGAAGCACTCTCCAGGGTAGGTAAATCGAAGACCAGCCACCGTGATCCCGTTTTAACGTAAAAATTCACGTGATGGAATAAAGAAGGCCAAAAAACTTCAGAGACCCGATTGAGGTTCAGATAGCCTTTATTGGGTATGAAACTATCCATTGACAGCTTACAGCGGTCAAAGCCGTAGAACTCACTGAGAGCTTTGTTTTGACTAGTTATGGCTCCCGTAACTCTAAACGAGCCAAGAGTTACGGCCGTCCGAAGAATCGATATCCACAGGGTGCAACATCCGCGGTGCAAGGTGCAACATTCGTCCAAAAAGTCAAAACAGCACCGTGCGACTTTTAGAAGTGGGTGCAGGGATTTGAAATGGAACAGTACCATGGTGCAGCACTCTCCAGGGTTGGTAAATCGAAGACTAGCCACGGTGATCCCATTTTAACGTAAAAATTCACGAGACGGAAAAAAGAAGGCCAAAAAACTTCAGAGACCCGATCGAGGTTCAGATAGCCTTTTTGGGTTCGAAACAATCCGTTGACGGCTTACAGCAGTCAAAGCCGTAGAACTCACTGAGAGCTTCGTTTTGACTGGTTATGGCTCCCGTAAATCTAAACGAGCCAACAGTTATGGCCGTCCGAAGAATCGATATCCACAGGGTGCAACATCCGCGGTGCAAGGTGCAACATTCGTCCAAAAAGCCAAAACAGTGCCGTGCGACTTTTAGAAGAGGGTGCAGGGATTTGAAATAGAACAGTACCATGGTGCAGCACTCTCCAGGGTAGGTAAATCGAAGACCAGCCACGGTGATCCCGTTTTAAAGTAAAAATTCACGTGACGGAAAAAAGAAGGCCAAAAAACTTCAGAGACCCAATTGAGGTTCGGATAGCCTTTTTTGGGTATGAAACAATTCGTTGACGTCTTACAGTAGTCAAAGCCGTAGAACTCACTAAGAGCTTCGTTTTGACTAGTTATTGCTCCCGTAACTCTAAACGAGCCAACAGTTATGGCCATCCGTTGAATCGATATCCAAAGGGTGCAACATCCGCGGTGCAAAGTGCAACATTTGTCCAAAAACCCAAAACAGTGCCGTGCGACTTTTGGAAGTGGGTGTAGGGATTTGAAATGGAACAGTAACATAGTGCAGCACTCTCCAGGGTAGGTAAATCGAAGACCAGCCACGGTGATCCCGTTTTAACGTAAAAATTCACGTGATGGAAAAAAGAAGCCCAAAAAACTTCAGAGACCCGATTGAGGTTCGGATAGCTTTTTTTGGGTATGAAACTATCCATTGACGGCTTATAGCTGTCAAAGCCGTAAAACTCACTGAGAGCTTCGTTTTGACTGGTTATGGCTCCCGTAACTCTAAACGAGCCAACAGTTATGGCCGTCCGAAGAATCGATATCCATAGGGTGCAACATCCGCGGTGCAAGGTGCAACATTCGTCCAAAAAGCCAAAACAGCGACGTGCGACTTTTAGAAGTGGTTGCAGGGATTTGAAATAGAACAGTACCATGGTGCAGCACTCTCCAGGGTAGGTAAATCAAAGACCAGCCACGGTGATCCCATTTTAACGTAAAAATTCACGTGACGGAAAAAAGAAGGCCAAAAAACTTCAGAGACCAGATTGAGGTTCGGATAGCCTTTTTTGGGTATGAAACAATCCGTTGACGGCTTACAGCTGTCAAAGTCGTAGAACTCACTGAGAGCTTCGTTTTGACTGGTTATGGCTCCCGTAACTCTAAATGAGCCAACAGTTATGGCCGTCCAAAGAATCGATATCCACAGGGTGCAACATCCACGGTGCAAGGTGCAACATTCGTCCAAAAAGCCAAAATAGCGCCGTGCGACTTTTAGAAGTGGGTGCAGGGATTTGAAATGGAACAGTATCATGGTGCAGCACTCTCCATGGTAGGAAAATCGAAGACCAGCCACGGTGATCCCGTTTTAGCGTAAAAATTCACGAGATGGAAAAAAGAAGGCCAAAAAACTCCAAAGACCCGATTGAGGTTCGGATAGCCTTTTTTGGGTATGAAACAATCCGTTACCGGCTTACAACAGTCAAAGCCGTAGAACTCACTGAGAGCTTCGTTTTGACTGGTTATGGCTCCCGTAAATCTAAACGAGCCAACAGTTATGGTCGTCCGAAGAATCGATATCCACATGGTGCAAAATCCGCGGTGCAAGGTGCAACGTTCGTCCAAAAAGCCAAAACAGCGCCGTGCGACTTTTAGAAGTGGGTGCAGGAATTTGAAATAGAACAGTACCATGGTGCACCACTCTCCAGGGTAGGTAAATCGAAGACCAGCCACGGTGATCCCGTTTTAATGTAAAAATTCACGTGACGGAAAAAAAAGGCCAAAAAATTTCAAAGACCCGATTGAGGTTCGGATAGCCTTTTCTGGGTATGAAACAATCCGTTGACGGCTTACAGCTGTCACAGTCGTAGAACTCACAGAGAGCTTCGTTTTGACTAGTTATGGCTCCCGTAACTCTAAACGAGCCAACAGTTATGGCCGTCCGAAGAATCGATATCCACAGGGTGCAACATCCGCGGTGCAAGGTGCAACATTCGTCCAAAAAGCCAAAACAGCGCCGTGCGACTTTTAGAAGTGGGTGCAGGGTTTTGAAATGGAACAGTACCATGGTGCAGCACTCTCCAGGGTAGGTAAATCGAAGACCAGCCACGGTGATCCCGTTTTAACGTAAAAATTCATGAGACGGAAAAAAGAAGGCCAAAAAACTTCAGAGACCCGATTGAGGTTCGGATAGCCTTTTTGGGGTATGAAACAATCTGTTGACGTCTTACAGTAGTAAAAGCCGTAGAACTCACTAAGAGCTTCGTTTTGACTAGTTATGGCTCCCGTAACTCTAAACGAGCCAACAGTTATGGCCATCCGAAGAATCGATATCCACAGGGTGCAACATCCGCGGTGCAAGGTGCAACATTTGTCCAAAAACCCAAAACAGTGCCGTGCGACTTTTAGAAGTGGGTGCAGGGATTTGAAATGGAACAGTACCATGGTGAAGCACTCTCCAGGGTAGGTAAATTGAAGACCAGCCACGGTGATCCCGTTTTAACGTAAAAATTCACGTGATGGAAAAAAGAAGGCCAAAAAACTTCAGAGACCCGATTGAGGTTTGGATAGCTTTTTTTGGGTATGAAACTATCCATTGACGGCTTACAGCCGTCAAAGCCGTAGAACTCACTGAGAGCTTCGTTTTGACTGGTTATGGCTCCCGTAACTCTAAACGAGCCAACAGTTATGGCCGTCCGAAGAATCGATATCCACAGGGTGCAACATCCGCGGTGCAAGGTGCAACATTCGTCGAAAAAGCCAAAACACTGCCGTGCGACTTTTAGAAGTGGGTGCAGGGATTTGAAATAGAACAGTACCATACTGCAGCACTCTTCAGGGTAGGTAAATCGAAGACCAGCCACAGTGATCCCGTTTTAACGTAAAAATTCACGTGACGGAAAAAAGAAGGCCAAAAAACTTCAGAGACCCGATTGAGGTTCGGATAGCCTTTTTTGGGTATGAAACAATCCGTTGATGGCTTACAGCAGTCAAAGCCGTAGAACTCACTAAGAGCTTCGTTTTGTTTGGTTATGGCTCCCATAATTCTAAACGAGCCAACAGTTATGGCCATCCGAAGAATCGATATCCACTGGGTGCAACATCCGCGGTGCAAGGTGCAACATTCGTCCAAAAACCCAAAACAGTGCCGTGCGACTTTTAGAAGTGGGTGCAGGAATTTGAAATGGAATAGTACCATGGTGAAGCACTCTCCAGGGTAGGTAAATTGAAGACCAGCCACGGTGATCCCGTTTTAACGTAAAAATTCACGAGAAGGAAAAAAGAAGGCCAAAAAACTTCAGAGACCCGATTGAGGTTCGGATAGCCTTTTTGGGTACGAAACAATCCGTTGACGGCTTACAGCAATCAAAGCCGTAGAACTCACTGAGAGCTTTGTTTTTACTGGTTATGTCTCCCGTAAACCTAAACGAGCCAACAGTTATGGCCGTCCGAAGAATCAATATCCACAGGGTGCAACATCCGCGGTGCAAGGTGCAACATTCGTCCAAAAAGCCAAAACAGCGCCGTGCGACTTTTAGAAGTGGGTGCAGGGATTTGAAATAGAACAGTACCATGGTGCAGCACTCTCCAGGGTAGGTAAATCGAAGACCAGCCACGGTGATCCCGTTTTAAAGTAAAAATTCACGTGACGGAAAAAAGAAGGCCAAAAAATTTCAAAGACCCGATTGAGGTTCGGATAGCCTTTTCTGGGTATGAAACAATCTGTTGACGGCTTACAGCTGTCTTAGTCGTAGAACTCACAGAGAGCTTCGTTTTGACTGGTTATGGATCCCGTAACTCTAAACGAGCCAACAGTTATGGCCGTCCGAAGAATCGATATCCACAGGGTGCAACATCCGCGGTGCAAGGTGCAACATTCGTCCAAAAAGCCAAAACAGCGCCGTGCGACTTTTAGAAGTGGGTGCATTGATTTGAAATGGAACAGTACCATGGTGCAGCACTCTCCAGGGTAGGTAAATCGAAGACCAGCTACAATGATCCTGTTTTAATGTAAAAATTCACGTGATGGAAAAAAGAAGGCCAAAAAAATTCAAAGACCCGATTGAGGTTCGGATAGCCTTTTTTGGGTATCAAACAATCTATTAACGGCTTACAGCTGTCAAAGTCGTAGAAATCATAGAGAGCTTCGTTTTGACTGGTTATGGCTCCCGTAACTCTAAACGAGCCAATAGTTATGGCCGTCCGAAGAATCGATATCCACAGGGTGCAACATCCGCGATGCAAGGTGCAACATTCGTCCAAAAAGCCAAAACAGCGCCGTGCGACTTTTAGAAGTGGGTGCATGGATTTGAAATGGAATAGTACCATGGTGCAGCACTCTCCAGGGTAGGTAAATCGAAAACCAGCCACGGTGATCCCGTTTTAACGTAAAAATCCACGAGACGGAAAAAAGAAGGCCAAAAAACTTCAGAGACCCGATCGAGGTTCGGATAGCCTTTTTTGGGTATGATACAATCCGTTGACGTCTTACAGTAGTCAAAGCCGTAGAACACACTAAGAGCTTCATTTTGACTGGTTATGGCTCCCGTAACTCTAAACGAGCCAACAGTTATGGCCATCCGAAGAATCGATATCCACAGGGTGCAACATCCGCGGTGCAAAGTGCAACATTTGTCCAAAAACACAAAACAGTGCCGTGCGACTTTTAGAAGTGGGTGCAGGGATTTGAAATGGAACAGTACCATGGTGAAGCACTCTCCAGGGTAGGTAAATAGAAGACCAGCCACGGCGATCCCGTTTTAACGTAAAAATTCACGTGATGGAAAAAAGAAGGCCAAAAAACTTCAGAGAACCGATTGAGGTTCGAATAGCTTTTTTTGGGTATGAAATTATCCATTGACGGCTTATAGCTGTCAAAGCCGTAGAACTCATTGAGAGCTTCGTTTTGATTGGTTATGGCTCCCGTAACTCTAAACGAGCCAACAGTTATGGCCATCCGAAGAATCGATATTCACAAGGTGGAACATCCGCGGTGCAAGGTGCAACATTCGTCCAAAAAGCCAAAGCAGCGACGTGCGACTTTTAGAAGTGGGTGCAGGGATTTGAAATAGAACAGTACCATGGTGCAGCACTCTCCAGGGTAGCTAAATCAAAGACCAGCCACGGTGATCCCATTTTAACGTAAAAATTCACGTCACGGAAAAAAGAAGGCCAAAAAACTTCAAAGACCAGATTGAGGTTCGTATAGCCTTTTTTGGGTATGAAACAATCCGTGGACGGCTTACAGCTGTCAAAGTCGTAGAACTCACTGAGAGCTTCGTTTTGACTGGTTATGGCTCCCGTAACTCTAAACGAGCCAACAGTTATATCCGTCCAAAGAATCGATATCCACAGGGTGCAACATCCGCGGTGCAAGGTGCAACATTCGTCCAAAAAGCCAAAATAGCGCCGTGCGACTTTTAGATGTGGGTGTAGGGATTTGAAATGGAACATTACCATGGCGCAGCACTCTCCAGGGTAGGTAAATCGAAGACCAGCCACGGTGATCCCGTTTTAGCGTAAAAATTCACGAGACGGAAAAAAGAAGGCCAAAAAACTTCAGAGACCCGATTGAGGTTCGGATAGCCTTTTTTGGGTATGAAACAATCCGTTAACGTCTTACAATAGTCAAAGCCGTAGAACTCACTGAGAGCTTCGTTTTGACTGGTTATGGCTCCCGTAAATCTAAACGAGCCAACAGTTATGGCCGTCCGAAGAATCGATATCCACAGGGTGCAACATCCGCGGTACAAGGTGCAACGTTCGTCCAAAAAGCCAAAACAGCGCCGTGCGACTTTTAGAAGTGGGTGCAGGAATTTGAAATAGAACAGTACCATGGTGCAGCACTCTCCAGGGTAGGTAAATCGAAGACCAGCCACGGTGATCCCGTTTTAACGTAAAAATTCACGAGACGGAAAAAAGAAGGCCAAAAAACTTCAGAGCCCGATTGAGGTTCGGATAGCCTTTTTTTGGTATGAAACAATCCGTTGACGTCTTACAGCAGCCAAAGCCGTAGAACTCACTAAGAGCTTCGTTTTGACTAGTTATGGCTCCCGTAACTCTAAACGAGCCAACAGTTATGGCCATCCGAAGAATCGATATCCACAGGGTGCAACATCCGCGGTGCAAGATGCAACATTTGTCCAAAAACCCAAAACAGTGCCGTGCGACTTTTAGAAGTGGGTGCAGGGATTTGAAATATAACAGTACCAGGGTAGGTAAATCGAAGACCAGCCACGGTGATCCCGTTTTAAAGTAAAAATTCACGTGACGGAAAAAAAAGGCCAAAAAATTTCAAAGACCCGATTGAGGTTCGGATAGCCTTTTCTGGGTATGAAACAATCCGTTGACGGCTTACAACTGTAATAGTCGTAGAACTCACAGAGAGCTTCATTTTGACTGGTTATGGCTCCCGTAACTCTAAACGAGCCAACTGTTATGGCCGTCCGAAGAATCGATATCCACAGGGTGCAACATCCGCGGTGCAAGGTGCAACATTCGTCCAAAAAGCCAAAACAGCACCGTGCGACTTTTAGAGTGGGTGCAGGGATTTGAAATGGAACAGTACCATGGTGCAGCACTCTCAAGGGTAGGTAAATCGAAGACCAGCCACGGTGATCCCGTTTTAACGTAAAAATTCACGAGACGGAAAAAAGAAGGCAAAAAAACTTCAGAGACCCGATTGAGGTTCAGATAGCCTTTTTTGGGTATGAAACAATCCGTTGACGTCTTACAGCAGTCAAAGCCGTAGAACTCACTAAGAGCTTCGTTTTGACTAGTTATGGCTCCCGTAACTATAAACGAGCCAACAGTTATGGCCATCCGAAGAATCGATATCCACAGGGTGCAACATCCGCGGTGCAAGATGCAACATTTGTCCAAAAACCCAAAACAGTGCCGTGCGACTTTTAGAAGTGGGTGCAAGGATTTGAAATGGAACAGTACCATGGTGAAGCACTCTCCAGGGTAGGTAAATTGAAGACCAGCCACGGTGATCCCGTTTTAACGTAAAAATTCACGTGATGGAAAAAAGAAGGCCAAAAAACTTCAGAGACCCGATTGAGGTTCGGATAGCCTTTTTTGGGTATGATACAATCCGTTGACGTCTTACAGTAGTCAAAGCCGTAGAACGCACTAAGAGCTTCATTTTGACTGGTTATGGCTCCCGTAACTCTAAACGAGCCAACAGTTATGGCCATCCGAAGAATCGATATCCACAGGGTGCAACATCCGCGGTGCAAGATGCAACATTTGTCCAAAAACCCAAAACAGTGCCGTGCGACTTTTAGAAGTGGGTGCAAGGATTTGAAATGGAACAGTACCATGGTGAAGCACTCTCCAGGGTAGGTAAATTGAAGACCAGCCACGGTGATCCCGTTTTAACGTAAAAATTCACGTGATGGAAAAAAGAAGGCCAAAAAACTTCAGAGACCCGATTGAGGTTTGGATAGCGTTTTTTGGGTATGAAACTATCCATTGACGGCTTACAGCCGTCAAAGCCGTAGAACTCACTGAGAGCTTCGTTTTGACTGGTTATGGCTCCCGTAACTCTAAACGAGCCAACAGTTATGGCCGTCCGAAGAATCGATATCCATAGGGTGCAACATCCGCGGTGCAAGGTGCAACATTCGTCGAAAAAGCCAAAACAGTGTCGTGCGACTTTTAGAAGTGGGTGTAGGGATTTGAAATAGAACAGTACCATGGTGCAGCACTCTCCAGGGTAGGTAAATTGAAGACCAGCCACGGTGATCCCGTTTTAACGTAAAAATTCACGTGACGGAAAAAAAAGGCCAAAAAACTTCAGAGACCCGATTGAGGTTCGGATAGCCTTTTTTGGGTATGAAACAATCCGTTGACGGCTTACAGCAGTCAAAGCCGTATAACTCACTAAGTGCTTCGTTTTGACTGGTTATAGCTCCCGTAACTCTAAACTAGCCAACAGTTATGGCCATCCGAAGAATCGATATCCACAGAGTGCAACATCCGTGGTGCAAGGTGCAACATTTGTCCAAAAACCCAAAACAGTGCCATGCGACTTTTAGAAGTAGGTGCAGGGATATGAAATGGAACAGTACCATGGTGAAGCACTCTCCAGGGTAGGTAAATTGAAGACCAGCCACGGTGATCCCGTTTTAACGTAAAAATTCACGAGACGGAAAAAAGAAGGCCAAAAAACTTCAGAGACCCGATTGAGGTTCAGATAGCCTTTTTGGGTACGAAACAATCCATTGACGGCTTACAGCAATCAAAGCCGTAGAACTCACTGAGAGCTTCGTTTTGACTGGTTATGGCTCCCGTAAATCTAAACGAGCCAACAGTTATGGCCGTCCGAAGAATCGATATCCACAGGGTGCAACATCCGCGGTGCAAGGTGCAACGTTCGTCCAAAAAGCCAAAACAGCGCCGTGCGACTTTTAGAAGTGGGTGCAGGGATTTGAAATAGAACAGTACCCTAGTGCAGCACTCTCCAGGGTAGGTAAATCGAAGACCAGCCACGGTGATCCCGTTTTAACGTAAAAATTCACGAGACGGAAAAAAGAAGGCCAAAAAACTTCAGAGACCCGATTGAGGTTCGGATATCCTTTTTTGGGTATGAAACAATCTGTTGACGTCTTACAGCAGCCAAAGCCGTAGAACTCACTAAGAGCTTCGTTTTGACTAGTTATGGCTCCCGTAACTCTAAACGAGCCAACAGTTATGGCCATCCGAAGAATCGATATCCACAGGGTGCAACATCCGCGGTGCAAGATGCAACATTTGTCCAAAAACCCAAAACAGTGTCGTGCGACTTTTAGAAGTGGGTGCAGGGATTTGAAATGGAACAGTACCATGGTGAAGCACTCTCCAGGGTAGGTAAATCGAAGACCAGCCACGGTGATCCCGTTTTAACGTAAAAATTCACGAGACGGAAAAAAGAAGGCAAAAAAACTTCAGAGACCCGATTGAGGTTCAGATAGCCTTTTTTGGGTATGAAACAATCCGTTGACGGCTTACAACTGTAATAGTCGTAGAACTCACAGAGAGCTTCGTTTTGACTGGTTATGGCTCCCGTAACTCTAAACGAGCCAACTGTTATGGCCGTCCGAAGAATCGATATCCACAGGGTGCAACATCCGCGGTGCAAGGTGCAACATTCGTCCAAAAAGCCAAAACAGCACCGTGCGACTTTTAGAGTGGGTGCAGGGATTTGAAATGGAACAGTACCATGGTGCAGCACTCTCAAGGGTAGGTAAATCGAAGACCAGCCACGGTGATCCCGTTTTAACGTAAAAATTCACGAGACGGAAAAAAGAAGGCAAAAAAACTTCAGAGACCCGATTGAGGTTCAGATAGCCTTTTTTGGGTATGAAACAATCCGTTGACGTCTTACAGCAGTCAAAGCCGTAGAACTCACTAAGAGCTTCGTTTTGACTAGTTATGGCTCCCGTAACTATAAACGAGCCAACAGTTATGGCCATCCGAAGAATCGATATCCACAGGGTGCAACATCCGCGGTGCAAGATGCAACATTTGTCCAAAACCCAAAACAGTGCCGTGCGACTTTTAGAAGTGGGTGCAAGGATTTGAAATGGAACAGTACCATGGTGAAGCACTCTCCAGGGTAGGTAAATTGAAGACCAGCCACGGTGATCCCGTTTTAACGTAAAAATTCACGTGATGGAAAAAAGAAGGCCAAAAAACTTCAGAGACCCGATTGAGGTTCGGATAGCCTTTTTTGGGTATGATACAATCCGTTGACGTCTTACAGTAGTCAAAGCCGTAGAACGCACTAAGAGCTTCATTTTGACTGGTTATGGCTCCCGTAACTCTAAACGAGCCAACAGTTATGGCCATCCGAAGAATCGATATCCACAGGGTGCAACATCCGCGGTGCAAGATGCAACATTTGTCCAAAAACCCAAAACAGTGCCGTGCGACTTTTAGAAGTGGGTGCAAGGATTTGAAATGGAACAGTACCATGGTGAAGCACTCTCCAGGGTAGGTAAATTGAAGACCAGCCACGGTGATCCCGTTTTAACGTAAAAATTCACGTGATGGAAAAAAGAAGGCCAAAAAACTTCAGAGACCCGATTGAGGTTTGGATAGCGTTTTTTGGGTATGAAACTATCCATTGACGGCTTACAGCCGTCAAAGCCGTAGAACTCACTGAGAGCTTCGTTTTGACTGGTTATGGCTCTCGTAACTCTAAACGAGCCAACAGTTATGGCCGTTCGAAGAATCGATATCCACAGGGTGCAACATCCGCGGTGCAAGGTGCAACATTCGTCGAAAAAGCCAAAACAGTGTCGTGCGACTTTTAGAAGTGGGTGTAGGGATTTGAAATAGAACAGTACCATGGTGCAGCACTCTCCAGGGTAGGTAAATTGAAGACCAGCCACGGTGATCCCGTTATAACGTAAAAATTCACGTGACGGAAAAAAGAAGGCCAAAAAACTTCAGAGACCCGATTGAGGTTCGGATATCCTTTTTTGGGTATGAAACAATCTGTTGACGTCTTACAGCAGCCAAAGCCGTAGAACTCACTAAGAGCTTCGTTTTGACTGGTTATGGCTCCCGTAACTCTAAACGAGCTAACAGTTATGGCCATCCGAAGAATCGATATCCACAGGGTGCAACATCCGCGGTGCAAGATGCAACATTTGTCCAAAAACCCAAAACAGTGTCGTGCGACTTTTAGAAGTGGGTGCAGGGATTTGAAATGGAACAGTACCATGGTGAAGCACTCTCCAGGGTAGGTAAATTGAAGACCAGCCACGGTGATCCCGTTTTAACGTAAAAATTCACGTGATGGAAAAAAGAAGGCCAAAAAACTTCAGAGACCCGATTGAGGTTTGGATAGCGTTTTTTGGGTATGAAACTATCCATTGATGGCTTACAGCCGTCTAAGCCGTAGAACTAACTGAGAGCTTCGTTTTGACTGGTTATGGCTCCCGTAACTCTAAACGAGCCAACAGTTATGGCCGTCCGAAGAATCGATATCCATAGGGTGCAACATCCGCGGTGCAAGGTGCAACATTCGTCGAAAAAGCCAAAACAGTGTCGTGCGACTTTTAGAAGTGGGTGCAGTGATTTGAAATAGAACAGTACCATGGTGCAGCACTCTCCAGGGTAGGTAAATTGAAGACCAGCCATGGTGATCCCGTTTTAATGTAAAAATTCACGTGACGGAAAAAAAAGGCCAAAAAACTTCAGAGACCCGATTGAGGTTCGGATAGCCTTTTTTGGGTATGAAACAATCCGTTGATGGCTTACAGCAGTCAAAGCCGTATAAGTCACTAAGATCTTCGTTTTGACTGGTTATGGCTCTCGTAACTCTAAACTAGCCAACAGTTATGGCCATCCGAAGAATCGATATCCACAGGGTGCAACATCCGCGGTGCAAGGTGCAACATTTGTCCAAAAACCCAAAACAGTGCCATGCGACTTTTAGAAGTAGGCGCAGGGATATGAAATGGAACAGTACCATGGTGAAGCACTCTCCAGGGTAGGTAAATTGAAGACCAGCCATGGTGATCCCGTTTTAACGTAAAAATTCACGAGACGGAAAAAAGAAGGCCAAAAAACTTCAGAGACCCGATTGAGGTTCAGATAGCCTTTTTGGGTACGAAACAATCCATTGACGGCTTACAGCAATCAAAGCCGTAGAACTCACTAAGACCTTCGTTTTGCCTGGTTATGGCTCCCGTAAATCTAAACGAGCCAACAGTTATGGCCGTCCGAAGAATCGATATCCACAGGGTGCAACATCCGCGGTGCAAGGTGCAACGTTCGTCCAAAAAGCCAAAACAGCGCTGTGCGACTTTTAGAAGTGGGTGTAGGGATTTGAAATAGAACAGTACCCTAGTGCAGCACTCTCCAAGGTAGGTAAATCGAAGACCAGCCACGGTGATCCCGTTTTAAAGTAAAAATTCACGTGACGGAAAAAAGAAGGCCAAAAAATTTCAAAGACCCGATTGAGGTTCGGATAGCCTTTTCTGGGTATGAAACAATATGTTGACGGCTTACAGCTGTCAAAGTCATAGAACTCACAGAGAGCTTCGTTTTGACTGGTTATGGCTCTCGTAACTATAAACGAGCCAACAGTTATGGCCGTCCGAAGAATCGATATCAACAGGGTGCAACATCCGCGGTGCAAGGTGCAACATTCGTCCAAAAAGCACAAACAGCGCCGTGCGACTTTTAGAAGTGGGTGCATGGATTTGAAATGGAACAGTACCATGGTGCAGCACTCTCCAGGGTAGGTAAATCAAAGACTAGTCACGGTGATCCCATTTTAACGTAAAAATTCACGTGACGGAAAAAAGAAGGCCAAAAAACTTCAGAGACCCGATTGAGGTTCGGATAGCCTTTTTTGGGTATGAAACAATCCGTTGTAGGCTTACAGCCGTCAAAGTCATAGAACTCACTAAGAGCTTCGTTTTGACTGGTTATGGCTCCCGTAACTCTAAACGAGCCAACAGTTATGGCCGTCCAAAGAATCGATATCCACAGGGTGCAACATCCGCGGTGCAAGGTGCAACATTCGTCCAAAAAGCCAAAATAGCGCCGTACTTCTTTTAGAAGTGGGTGCAAGGATTTGAAATGGAACAGTATCATCGTGCAGCACTCTCTAGGGTAGGTAAATCGAAGACCAGCCACGGTGATCCCGTTTTAGCGTAAAAATTCACGAGACGGAAAAAAGAAGGCCAAAAAACTCAAAAGACCCGAATGAGGTTCGGATAGCCTTTTTTGGGTATGAAACAATCTGTTAACGGCTTACAACAGTCAAAGCCGTAGAACTCACTGAGAGCTTCATTTTGACTGGTTATGGCTCCCGTAAATCTAAACGAGCCAACAGTTATGGCCGTCCGAAGAATCGATATCCACAGGGTGCAACATCCGCGGTGCAAGGTGCAACGTTCGTCCAAAAAGCCAAAACTGCGCCGTGCGACTTTTAGAAGTGGGTGCAGGAATTTGAAATAGAACAGTACCATGGTGCAGCACTCTCCAGGGTAGGTAAATCGAAGACCAGCCTCGGTGAACCCGTTTTAAAGTAAAAATTCACGTGACGGAAAAAAAAGGCCAAAAAATTTCAGAGACCCGATTGAGGTTTGGATAGCGTTTTTTGGGTATGAAACTATCCATTGACGGCTTACAGCCGTCAAAGCCGTAGAACTCACTGAGAGCTTCGTTTTGACTTGTTATGGCTCCCGTAACTCTAAACGAGCCAACAGTTATGGCCGTCCGAAGAATCGATATCCACAGGGTGCAACATCCGCGGTGCAAGGTGCAACATTCGTCGAAAAAGACAAAACAGTGTCGTACGACTTTTAGAAGTGGGTGCAGGGATTTGAAATAGAACAGTACCATGGTGCAGCACTCTCCAGGGTAGGTAAATTGAAGACCAGCCACGGTGATCCCGTTTTAACGTAAAAATTCACGTGACGGAAAAAAAGGCCAAAAAACTTCAGAGACCCGATTGAGGTTCGGATAGCCTTTTTTGGGTATGAAACAATCCGTTAACGGCTTACAGCTGTCAAAGTCGTATAACTCACTAAGTGCTTCGTTTTGACTGGTTATGGCTCCCGTAACTCTAAACTAGCCAACAGTTATGGCCATCCGAAGAATCGATATCCACAGAGTGCAACATCCGCGGTGCAAGGTGCAACATTTGTCCAAAAACCCATAACAGTGCCATGCGACTTTTAGAAGTAGGTGCAGGGATATGAAATGGAACAGTACCATGGTGAAGCACTCTCCAGGGTAGGTAAATTGAAGACCAGCCACGGTGATCCCGTTTTAACGTAAAAATTCACGAGACGGAAAAAAGAAGGCCAAAAAACTTCAGAGACCCGATTGAGGTTCAGATAGCCTTTTTGGGTACGAAACAATCCATTGACGGCTTACAGCAATCAAAGCCGTAGAACTCACTGAGAGCTTCGTTTTGACTGGTTATGGCTCCCGTAAATCTAAACGAGCCAACAGTTATGGTCGTCCGAAGAATCGATATCCACAGGGTGCAACATCCGCGGTGCAAGGTGCAACGTTCGTCCAAAAAGCCAAAACAGCGCCGTGCGACTTTTAGAAGTGGGTGCAGGGATTTGAAATAGAACAGTACCCTAGTGCAGCACTCTCCAGGGTAGGTAAATCGAAGACCAGCCACGGTGATCCCGTTTTAACGTAAAAATTCACGAGACGGAAAAAAGAAGGCCAAAAAACTTCAAAGACCCGATTGAGGTTCGGATAGCCTTTTTTGGGTATGAAACAATCCGTTGACGTCTTACAACAGCCAAAGCCGTAGAACTCACTAAGAGCTTCGTTTTGACTAGTTATGGCTCCCGTAACTCTAAACGAGCCAACAGTTATGGCCATCCGAAGAATCGATATCCATAGGGTGCAACATCTGCGGTGCAAGATGCAACATTTGTCCAAAAACCCAAAACAGTGCCGTGCGACTTTTAGAAGTGGGTGTAGGGATTTGAAATAGAACAGTACTAGGGTAGGTAAATGGAAGACCAGCCACGGTGATCCCGTTTTGTTATCCCGCCTTTTGGCAAGGCCGTGACACCAAGGACTTGACTAGATACCGGTAACAGATCGTCTCGGAAGTCGGTTACACGTAAGGACCGCTACGGATGTCGATGAAATTTGTTCGAGTCCGGATCAGGCTACAATCGATAAGGCACGACAAGCAAAGCCGTGGGAACCAACGATCCAAGTTTCAAGACAATCCGAGTTCGTATGCTCGAGATATTGTCGACAAAGGATGGAGTAGAGCTTCCTTGGTTCGAATCCATAGGCGAACCCTATGTTCGAATCCATCAGACAAACATTGCCTCGTATCCATGAAAAAGAGACTAGTTCGAATCGATCAAGAAGAGAATTGCTTCGACTCCATCAGGTGGAACCGGTAGCTTCGAATCCATTGAGGCATTCACCACGTTCGACTACATCAGGCAAGTCTTCATGTGCCTTGAGTTCGAATCCACCCTCGCATACACCGTAGTTCGAATCCATCGAAGGAAGGAACCTTCGAATCCATGCATTCGAATCCCCAGGCCAAGACAACTTCGAACCGGTCCATAGCTACAAGTCTAAATCGATTCGAACGAGTATTAATTCCATCGATTCGAAGGAAAAGGTCCCTCGAATCCATTACTTCGACTCCAAGTCGTGGATTCGACCCAGTCAATGCGGAGTGCAAAGCGGACCGATGCGAAGAAGGCGCACCACGTCACCATCTTCACGAGCAGGAGGATCGATTCGAACGAATCGATTCGAGCATATCGATTCGAACGACTCCAGAATACGAAAAACGCCAACTTGAATCGATCATAACTCGAGTTCTACAAGTCCAAATGCCATGAAATTTTCACAGACGCTCAAACACATGATGAAGAATGTACACACCAAATTTCAGCTCAATTGAATGATTTCTTGATCGATTCGAACCAAGGGTCGAATCGATCCCAAAGTGGGCCCGGATCTCCAGATTTCGGCCATGTGGGCCCCCTGACGTACCAGAACTGGTCTCCCCTCATTTTGGGCGAAATATCAGCCTCCTACACCTATAAATAGAGCCCCTGGTCATTCAGAAAAGAGGTCGGAGAATTCTAAGTACTGAAGAGCGCCCAGATTCTGCCAGATCTACTCCAGAACACCGCCGCTGCTTTAGATTGACACTTAGCATTCACATTCAGTTGTATTACATTATAAACTACTGTAATCTTCAAGTAATCGAGCAATAAAATCATCAAACTTCATAGTGGACGTAGGCGAAACGCCGAACCACTCTAAATCGCTTGTCTTTGCAATTTACTTTCTGTTATTTGGAGTTTTTGTTAGATAATCCACAGTTTTAATTTTCATTCTGCGCGTTTATCTCTTCAAAGACTTCCGAAGAGTGTTGTGCCCATTTTTGGTACAAACACGTTTTAAAGTAAAAATTCACGTGACGGAAAAAAAAGGCCAAAAAATTTCAAAGACCCGATTGAGGTTCGGATAGCCTTTTCTGGGTATGAAACAATCCGTTGATGGCTTACAACTGTAATAGTCGTAGAACTCACAGAGAGCTTCGTTTTGACTGGTTATGGCTCCCGTAACTCTAAACGAGCCAACAGTTATGGCCGTCCGAAGAATCGATATCCACAGGGTGCAACATCCGCGGTGCAAGGTGCAACATTCATCCAAAAAGCCAAAACAGCGCCGTGCGACTTTTAGAGTGGGTGCAGGGATTTGAAATAGAACAGTACCATGGTGCAGCACTCTCCAGGGTAGGTAAATCAAAGACCAGCCACGGTGATCCCATTTTAACGTAAAAATTCACGTGACGGAAAAAAGAAGGCCAAAAAACATCAAAGACCCGATTCAGGTTCGGATAGCCTTTTTTGGGTATGAAACAATCCGTTGACGGCTTACGGCGGTCAAATTCGTAGAACTCACTGAGAGCTTCGTTTTGACTGGTTATGGCTCCCGTAACTCTAAACGAGCCAACAGTTATGGCCGTCCAAAGAATCGATATCCACAGGGTGCAACATCCGCGGTGCAAGGTGCAACATTCATCCAAAAAGCCAAAATAGAGCCATGCGACTTTTAGAAGTGGGTGCAGGGATTTGAAATGGAACAGTATCATGGTGCAGCACTCTCTAGGGTAGGTAAATCGAAGACCAGCCACGGTGATCCCGTTTTAGCGTAAAAATTCACGAGACGGAAAAAAGAAGGCCAAAAAACTTTAGAGACCCAATTGAGGTTCGGATAGCCTTTTTTGGGTATGAAACAATCCGTTAATGGCTTACAACAGTCAAAGCCGTAGAACTCACTAAGAGCTTCGTTTTGACTGGTTATGGCTCCCGTAAATCTAAACGAGCCAACAGTTAAGGCCGTCCGAAGATTCAATATCCACAGGGTGCAACATCCGCGGTGCAAGGTGCAACGTTCGTCCAAAAAGCCAAAACAGCGCCGTGCGACTTTTAGAAGTGGGTGCAGGAATTTGAAATAGAACAGTATCATGGTGCAGCACTCTCCAGGGTAGGTAAATCGAAGACCAGCCACGGTGATCCCGTTTTAACGTAAAAATTCATGTGACGGAAAAAAGAAGGCCAAAATACTTCAAAGACCCGATTGAGGTTCGGATAGCCTTTTTTGGGTATGAAACAATCCGTTGACGTCTTACAACAGCCAAAGCCGTAGAACTCACTAAGAGCTTCGTTTTGACTAGTTATGGCTCCCGTAACTCTAAACGAGCCAACAGTTATGGCCATCCGAAGAATCGATATCCATAGGGTGCAACATCTGCGGTGCAAGATGCAACATTTGTCCAAAAACCCAAAACAGTGCCGTGCGACTTTTAGAAGTGGGTGTAGGGATTTGAAATAGAACAGTACTAGGGTAGGTAAATGGAAGACCAGCCACGGTGATCCCGTTTTGTTATCCCGCCTTTTGGCAAGGCCGTGACACCAAGGACTTGACTAGATACCGGTAACAGATCGTCTCGGAAGTCGGTTACACGTAAGGACCGCTACGGATGTCGATGAAATTTGTTCGAGTCCGGATCAGGCTACAATCGATAAGGCACGACAAGCAAAGCCGTGGGAACCAACGATCCAAGTTTCAAGACAATCCGAGTTCGTATGCTCGAGATATTGTCGACAAAGGATGGAGTAGAGCTTCCTTGGTTCGAATCCATAGGCGAACCCTATGTTCGAATCCATCAGACAAGCATTGCCTCGTATCCATGAAAAAGAGACTAGTTCGAATCGATCAAGAAGAGAATTGCTTCGACTCCATCAGGTGGAACCGGTAGCTTCGAATCCATTGAGGCATTCACCACGTTCGACTACATCAGGCAAGTCTTCATGTGCCTTGAGTTCGAATCCACCCTCGCATACACCGTAGTTCGAATCCATCGAAGGAAGGAACCTTCGAATCCATGCATTCGAATCCCCAGGCCAAGACAACTTCGAACCGGTCCATAGCTACAAGTCTAAATCGATTCGAACGAGTATTAATTCCATCGATTCGAAGGAAAAGGTCCCTCGAATCCATTACTTCGACTCCAAGTCGTGGATTCGACCCAGTCAATGCGGAGTGCAAAGCGGACCGATGCGAAGAAGGCGCACCACGTCACCATCTTCACGAGCAGGAGGATCGATTCGAACGAATCGATTCGAGCATATCGATTCGAACGACTCCAGAATACGAAAAACGCCAACTTGAATCGATCATAACTCGAGTTCTACAAGTCCAAATGCCATGAAATTTTCACAGACGCTCAAACACATGATGAAGAATGTACACACCAAATTTCAGCTCAATTGAATGATTTCTTGATCGATTCGAACCAAGGGTCGAATCGATCCCAAAGTGGGCCCGGATCTCCAGATTTCGGCCATGTGGGCCCCCTGACGTACCAGAACTGGTCTCCCCTCATTTTGGGCGAAATATCAGCCTCCTACACCTATAAATAGAGCCCCTGGTCATTCAGAAAAGAGGTCGGAGAATTCTAAGTACTGAAGAGCGCCCAGATTCTGCCAGATCTACTCCAGAACACCGCCGCTGCTTTAGATTGACACTTAGCATTCACATTCAGTTGTATTACATTATAAACTACTGTAATCTTCAAGTAATCGAGCAATAAAATCATCAAACTTCATAGTGGACGTAGGCGAAACGCCGAACCACTCTAAATCGCTTGTCTTTGCAATTTACTTTCTGTTATTTGGAGTTTTTGTTAGATAATCCACAGTTTTAATTTTCATTCTGCGCGTTTATCTCTTCAAAGACTTCCGAAGAGTGTTGTGCCCATTTTTGGTACAAACACGTTTTAAAGTAAAAATTCACGTGACGGAAAAAAAAGGCCAAAAAATTTCAAAGACCCGATTGAGGTTCGGATAGCCTTTTCTGGGTATGAAACAATCCGTTGATGGCTTACAACTGTAATAGTCGTAGAACTCACAGAGAGCTTCGTTTTGACTGGTTATGGCTCCCGTAACTCTAAACGAGCCAACAGTTATGGCCGTCCGAAGAATCGATATCCACAGGGTGCAACATCCGCGGTGCAAGGTGCAACATTCATCCAAAAAGCCAAAACAGCGCCGTGCGACTTTTAGAGTGGGTGCAGGGATTTGAAATAGAACAGTACCATGGTGCAGCACTCTCCAGGGTAGGTAAATCAAAGACCAGCCACGGTGATCCCATTTTAACGTAAAAATTCACGTGACGGAAAAAAGAAGGCCAAAAAACATCAAAGACCCGATTCAGGTTCGGATAGCCTTTTTTGGGTATGAAACAATCCGTTGACGGCTTACGGCGGTCAAATTCGTAGAACTCACTGAGAGCTTCGTTTTGACTGGTTATGGCTCCCGTAACTCTAAACGAGCCAACAGTTATGGCCGTCCAAAGAATCGATATCCACAGGGTGCAACATCCGCGGTGCAAGGTGCAACATTCATCCAAAAAGCCAAAATAGAGCCATGCGACTTTTAGAAGTGGGTGCAGGGATTTGAAATGGAACAGTATCATGGTGCAGCACTCTCTAGGGTAGGTAAATCGAAGACCAGCCACGGTGATCCCGTTTTAGCGTAAAAATTCACGAGACGGAAAAAAGAAGGCCAAAAAACTTTAGAGACCCAATTGAGGTTCGGATAGCCTTTTTTGGGTATGAAACAATCCGTTAATGGCTTACAACAGTCAAAGCCGTAGAACTCACTAAGAGCTTCGTTTTGACTGGTTATGGCTCCCGTAAATCTAAACGAGCCAACAGTTAAGGCCGTCCGAAGATTCAATATCCACAGGGTGCAACATCCGCGGTGCAAGGTGCAACGTTCGTCCAAAAAGCCAAAACAGCGCCGTGCGACTTTTAGAAGTGGGTGCAGGAATTTGAAATAGAACAGTATCATGGTGCAGCACTCTCCAGGGTAGGTAAATCGAAGACCAGCCACGGTGATCCCGTTTTAACGTAAAAATTCATGTGACGGAAAAAAGAAGGCCAAAATACTTCAAAGACCCGATTGAGGTTCGGATAGCCTTTTTTGGGTATGAAACAATCCGTTGACGTCTTACAACAGCCAAAGCCGTAGAACTCACTAAGAGCTTCGTTTTGACTAGTTATGGCTCCCGTAACTCTAAACGAGCCAACAGTTATGGCCATCCGAAGAATCGATATCCATAGGGTGCAACATCTGCGGTGCAAGATGCAACATTTGTCCAAAAACCCAAAACAGTGCCGTGCGACTTTTAGAAGTGGGTGTAGGGATTTGAAATAGAACAGTACTAGGGTAGGTAAATGGAAGACCAGCCACGGTGATCCCGTTTTGTTATCCCGCCTTTTGGCAAGGCCGTGACACCAAGGACTTGACTAGATACCGGTAACAGATCGTCTCGGAAGTCGGTTACACGTAAGGACCGCTACGGATGTCGATGAAATTTGTTCGAGTCCGGATCAGGCTACAATCGATAAGGCACGACAAGCAAAGCCGTGGGAACCAACGATCCAAGTTTCAAGACAATCCGAGTTCGTATGCTCGAGATATTGTCGACAAAGGATGGAGTAGAGCTTCCTTGGTTCGAATCCATAGGCGAACCCTATGTTCGAATCCATCAGACAAGCATTGCCTCGTATCCATGAAAAAGAGACTAGTTCGAATCGATCAAGAAGAGAATTGCTTCGACTCCATCAGGTGGAACCGGTAGCTTCGAATCCATTGAGGCATTCACCACGTTCGACTACATCAGGCAAGTCTTCATGTGCCTTGAGTTCGAATCCACCCTCGCATACACCGTAGTTCGAATCCATCGAAGGAAGGAACCTTCGAATCCATGCATTCGAATCCCCAGGCCAAGACAACTTCGAACCGGTCCATAGCTACAAGTCTAAATCGATTCGAACGAGTATTAATTCCATCGATTCGAAGGAAAAGGTCCCTCGAATCCATTACTTCGACTCCAAGTCGTGGATTCGACCCAGTCAATGCGGAGTGCAAAGCGGACCGATGCGAAGAAGGCGCACCACGTCACCATCTTCACGAGCAGGAGGATCGATTCGAACGAATCGATTCGAGCATATCGATTCGAACGACTCCAGAATACGAAAAACGCCAACTTGAATCGATCATAACTCGAGTTCTACAAGTCCAAATGCCATGAAATTTTCACAGACGCTCAAACACATGATGAAGAATGTACACACCAAATTTCAGCTCAATTGAATGATTTCTTGATCGATTCGAACCAAGGGTCGAATCGATCCCAAAGTGGGCCCGGATCTCCAGATTTCGGCCATGTGGGCCCCCTGACGTACCAGAACTGGTCTCCCCTCATTTTGGGCGAAATATCAGCCTCCTACACCTATAAATAGAGCCCCTGGTCATTCAGAAAAGAGGTCGGAGAATTCTAAGTACTGAATAGCGCCCAGATTCTGCCAGATCTACTCCAGAACACCGCCGCTGCTTTAGATTGACACTTAGCATTCACATTCAGTTGTATTACATTATAAACTACTGTAATCTTCAAGTAATCGAGCAATAAAATCATCAAACTTCATAGTGGACGTAGGCGAAACGCCGAACCACTCTAAATCGCTTGTCTTTGCAATTTACTTTCTGTTATTTGGAGTTTTTGTTAGATAATCCACAGTTTTAATTTTCATTCTGCGCGTTTATCTCTTCAAAGACTTCCGAAGAGTGTTGTGCCCATTTTTGGTACAAACACGTTTTAAAGTAAAAATTCACGTGACGGAAAAAAAAGGCCAAAAAATTTCAAAGACCCGATTGAGGTTCGGATAGCCTTTTCTGGGTATGAAACAATCCGTTGATGGCTTACAACTGTAATAGTCGTAGAACTCACAGAGAGCTTCGTTTTGACTGGTTATGGCTCCCGTAACTCTAAACGAGCCAACAGTTATGGCCGTCCGAAGAATCGATATCCACAGGGTGCAACATCCGCGGTGCAAGGTGCAACATTCATCCAAAAAGCCAAAACAGCGCCGTGCGACTTTTAGAGTGGGTGCAGGGATTTGAAATAGAACAGTACCATGGTGCAGCACTCTCCAGGGTAGGTAAATCAAAGACCAGCCACGGTGATCCCATTTTAACGTAAAAATTCACGTGACGGAAAAAAGAAGGCCAAAAAACATCAAAGACCCGATTCAGGTTCGGATAGCCTTTTTTGGGTATGAAACAATCCGTTGACGGCTTACGGCGGTCAAATTCGTAGAACTCACTGAGAGCTTCGTTTTGACTGGTTATGGCTCCCGTAACTCTAAACGAGCCAACAGTTATGGCCGTCCAAAGAATCGATATCCACAGGGTGCAACATCCGCGGTGCAAGGTGCAACATTCATCCAAAAAGCCAAAATAGAGCCATGCGACTTTTAGAAGTGGGTGCAGGGATTTGAAATGGAACAGTATCATGGTGCAGCACTCTCTAGGGTAGGTAAATCGAAGACCAGCCACGGTGATCCCGTTTTAGCGTAAAAATTCACGAGACGGAAAAAAGAAGGCCAAAAAACTTTAGAGACCCAATTGAGGTTCGGATAGCCTTTTTTGGGTATGAAACAATCCGTTAATGGCTTACAACAGTCAAAGCCGTAGAACTCACTAAGAGCTTCGTTTTGACTGGTTATGGCTCCCGTAAATCTAAACGAGCCAACAGTTAAGGCCGTCCGAAGATTCAATATCCACAGGGTGCAACATCCGCGGTGCAAGGTGCAACGTTCGTCCAAAAAGCCAAAACAGCGCCGTGCGACTTTTAGAAGTGGGTGCAGGAATTTGAAATAGAACAGTATCATGGTGCAGCACTCTCCAGGGTAGGTAAATCGAAGACCAGCCACGGTGATCCCGTTTTAACGTAAAAATTCATGTGACGGAAAAAAGAAGGCCAAAATACTTCAAAGACCCGATTGAGGTTCGGATAGCCTTTTTTGGGTATGAAACAATCCGTTGACGGCTTACAGCTATCAAAGTCGTAGAACTCACTGAGAGCTTCGTTTTGACTGGTTATGGCTCCCGTAACTCTAAACGAGCCAACAGTTATGGCCGTCCAAAGAATCGATATCCACAGGGTGCAACATCCGCGGTGCAAAGTGCAACATTTGTCCAAAAACCCAAAACAGTTTTCGTGCGACTTTTAGAAGTAGGTGCAGGGATTTGAAATGGAACAGTACCATGGTGAAGCACTCTCCAGGGTAGGTAAATCAAAGACCAGCCACGGTGATCCCATTTTAACGTAAAAATTCATGTGACGGAAAAAAGAAGGCCAAAATACTTCAAAGATCCGATTGAGGTTCGGATAGCCTTTTTTGGGTATGAAACAATCCGTTAATGGCTTACAACAGTCAAAGCCGTAGAACTCACTAAGAGCTTCGTTTTGACTGGTTATGGCTCTCGTAACTCTAAACGAGCCAACAGTTATGGCCATCCGAAGAATCGATATCCACAGGGTGCAACATCCGCGGTGCAAAGTGCAACATTTGTCCAAAAACCCAAAACAGTGTCGTGCGACTTTTAGAAGTAGGTGCAGGGATTTGAAATGGAACAGTACCATGGTGAAGCACTCTCCAGGGTAGGTAAATCAAAGACCAGCCACGGTGATCCCATTTTAACGTAAAAATTCATGTGACGGAAAAAAGAAGGCCAAAATACTTCAAAGACCCGATTGAGGTTCGGATAGCCTTTTTTGGGTATGAAACAATCCGTTGACAGCTTACAGCTATCAAAGTCGTAGAACTCACTGAGAGCTTCGTTTTGACTGGTTATGGCTCCCGTAACTCTAAACGAGCCAACAGTTATGGCCGTCCAAAGAATCGATATCCACAGGGGGCAACATTCGCGGTGCAAGGTGCAACATTCGTCCAAAAAGCCAAAATAGCGTCGCGCGACTTTTAGAAGTGGGTGCAGGGATTTGAAATGGAACAGTACCATGGTGCAGCACTCTCCAGGGTAGGTAAATCGAAGACCAGCCACGGTGATCCCGTTTTAGCGTAAAAATTCACGAGACGGAAAAAAGAATACCAAAAAACTTCAGAGACCCGATTGAGGTTCGGATAGCCTTTTTTGGGTATGAAACAATCTGTTAACGGCTTATAGCTATCAAAGCCGTAGAACTCACTGAGATCTTCGTTTCGACTGGTTACGGCTCCCGTAACTCTAAACGAGCCAACAGTTATGGCCGTCCGAAGAATCGATATCCACAGGGTGCAACATCCGCGGTGCAAGGTGCAACATTCGTCCAAAAAGCCAAAACAGCGCCGTGCGACTTTTAGAAGTGGGTGCAGGGATTTGAAATAGAACAGTACCATGGTGCAGCACTCTCCAGGGTAGGTAAATCAAAGACCAGCCACGGTGATCCCATTTTAACGTAAAAATTCACGTGACGGAAAAAAGAAGGCCAAAATACTTCAGAGACCCGATTGAGGTTCGGATAGCCTTTTTTGGGTATGAAACAATCCATTGACGGCTTACAGCAGTCAAAGTCGTAGAACTCTCTGAGAGCTTCGTTTTGACTGGTTATGGCTCCCGTAACTCTAAACGAGCCAACAGTTATGGCCGTCCAAAGAATCGATATCCACAGGGGGCAACATCCGCGGTGCAAGGTGCAACATTCGTCCAAAAAGCCAAAATAGCGCCGTGCGACTTTTAGAAGTGGGTCCAGGCATTTGAAATGGAACAGTACCATGGTGCAGCACTCTCCAGGGTAGGTAAATCGAAGACCAGCCACGGTGATCCCGTTTTAGCGTAAAAATTCACGAGACGGAAAAAAGAAGGCCAAAAAACTTCATAGACCCGATTGAGGGTCGGATAGCCTTTTATGGGTATGAAACAATCTGTTAACGGCTTACAACTGTCAAAGCCGTATAACTCACTGAGAGCTTCGTTTTGACTGGTTATGGCTCCCGTAAATCTAAACGAGCCAACAGTTATGGCCGTCCGAAGAATCGATATCCACAGGGTGCAACATCCGCGGTGCATGGTGCAACATTCGTCCAAAAAGCCAAAATAGCGCCGTGCGACTTTTAGAAGTGGGTGCAGGGATTTGAAATGGAACAGTACCATGGTGCAACACTCTCAAGGGTAGGTAAATCGAAGACCAGCCACGGTGATCCCGTTTTAACGTAAAAATTCACGTGATGGAAAAAAGAAGGCCAAAATACTTCAGAGACCCGATTGAGGTTCGGATAGCCATTTTTGGGTATGAAACAATTCGTTGATGGCTTACAGCAGTAAAAGCCGTAGAACTCACTGAGAGCTTCATTTTGATTGGTTATGGCTCCCGTAACTCTAAACGAGCCAACAGTTATGGCCGTCCGAAGAATCGATATCCATAGGGTGCAACATCCGTGGTGCAAGGTGCAACATTCGTCCAAAATGCCAAAACAAGGCCGTGCGACTTTTAGAAGTGGGTGCAGGGATTTGAAATAGAACAGTACCCTAGTGCAGCACTCTCCAAGGTAGGTAAATCGAAGACCAGCCACGGTGATCCCGTTTTAAAGTAAAAATTCACGTGACGGAAAAAAGAAGGCCAGATTGAGGTTCGGATAGCCTTTTCTGGGTATGAAACAATCTGTTGACGGCTTACAGCTGTCAAAGTCATAGAACTCACAGAGAGCTTCGTTTTGACTGGTTATGGCTCCCGTAACTATAAACGAGCCAATAGTTATGGCCGTCCGAAGAATCGATATCCACAGGGTGTAACATCCGCGGTGCAAGGTGCAACATTCGTCCAAAAAGCCAAAACAGCGCCGTGCGACTTTTAGAAGTGGGTGCATGGATTTGAAATGGAACAGTACCATGGTGCAGCACTCTCCAGGGTAGGTAAATCAAAGACCAGTCACGGTGATCCCATTTTAACGTAAAAATTCACGTGACGGAAAAAAGAAGGCCAAAAAACTTTAGAGACCCGATTGAGGTTCGGATAGCCTTTTTTGGGTATGAAACAATCCGTTGTAGGCTTACAGCTGTCAAAGTCGTAGAACTCACTAAGAGCTTCATTTTGACTGGTTATGGCTCCCGTAACTCTAAACGAGCCAACAGTTATGGCCGTCCAAAGAATCGATATCCACAGGGTGCAACATCCGCGGTGCAAGGTGCAACATTCGTCCAAAAAGCCAAAATAGCGCCGTACGACTTTTAGAAGTGGGTGCAGGGATTTGAAATGGAACAGTATCATGGTGCAGCACTCTCTAGGGTAGGTAAATCGAAGACCAGTAGACCCGATTGAGGTTCGGATAGACTTTTTTGGGTATGAAACATTCCGTTAACGGCTTACAACAGTCAAAGCCGTAGAACTCACTGAGAGCTTCGTTTTGACTGGTTATGGCTCCCGTAAATCTAAACGACCCAACAGTTATGGCCGTCCGAAGAATCGATATCCACAGGGTGCAACATCCGCGGTGCAAGGTGCAACGTTCGTCCAAAAAGCCAAAACTGCGCCGTGCGACTTTTAGAAGTGGGTGCAGGAATTTGAAATAGAACAGTACCATGGTGCAGCACTCTCCAGGGTAGGTAAATCGAAGACCAGCCACGGTGAACCCGTTTTAAAGTAAAAATTCACGTGACGGAAAAAAAAGGCCAAAAAATTTCAAATACCCGATTGAGGTTCGGATAGCCTTTTCTGGGTATAAAACAATCCGTTGACGACTTACAGCTGTCATAGTAGTAGAACTCACAGAGAGCTTCGTTTTGACTGGTTATGGCTTCCGTAACTCTAAACGAGCCAACAGTTATGGCCGTCCGAAGAATCGATATCCACTGGGTGCAACATCCGCGGTGCAAGGTGCAACATTCGTCCAAAAAGCCAAAACAGCACTATGCGACTTTTAGAAGTGGGTGCAGGGATTTGAAATGGAACATTACCATGGTGCAGCACTCTCCAGGGTAGGTAAATCGAAGACCAGCCACGGTGATCCCGTTTTAACGTAAAAATTCACGAGACGGAAAAAAGAAGGCCAAAAAACTTCAGAGACCCGATTGAGGTTCGGATAGCCTTTTTTGGGTATGAAACAATCCGTTGATGTCTTACAGCAGTCAAAGCCGTAGAACTCACTGAGGCTTCGTTTTGACTGGTTATGGCTCCCGTAACTCTAAACGAGCCAACAGTTAGGGCCATCCGAAGAATCGATATCCACTGGGTGCAACATCCGCGGTGCAAGGTGCAACATTCGTCCAAAACCCCAAAACAGTGCCGTGTGACTTTTAGAAGTGGGTGCAGGGATTTGAAATGGAATAGTACCATGGTGAAGCACTCTCCAGGGTAGGTAAATCGAAGACCAGCCACGGTGATCCCGTTTTAACGTAAAAATTCACGTGATGGAAAAAAGAAGGCCAAAAAACTTCAAAGACCCGATTGAGGTTCGAAAAGCCTTTTTTGGGTATGAAACTATCTGTTGACGGCTTACAGCTGTCAAAGTCATAGAACTCACAGAGAGCTTCGTTTTGACTGGTTATGGCTCCCGTAACTCTAAACGAGCCAACAGTTACGGCCGTCCGAAGAATCGATATCCACAGGGTGCAACATCCGCGGTGCAAGGTGCAACATTCGTCCAAAAAGTCAAAACAGCACCGTGCGACTTTTAGAAGTGGGTGCAGGGATTTGAAATGGAACAGTACCATGGTGCAGCACTCTCCAGGGTAGGTAAATCGAAGACTAGCCACGGTGATCCCGTTTTAACGTAAAAATTCACGAGACGGAAAAAAGAAGGCCAAAAAACTTCAAAGACCCGATTGAGGTTCAGATAGCCTTTTTGGGTACGAAACAATCCGTTGATGGCTTATAGCAGTCAAAGCCGTAGAACTCACTGAGAGCTTCGTTTTGACTGGTTATGGCTCCCGTAAATCTAAACGAGCCAACAGTTATGGCCGTCCGAAGAATCGATATCCATAGGGTGCAACATCCGCGGTGCAAGGTGCAACATTCGTCCAAAAAGCCAAAACAGCGCCGTGCGACTTTTAGAAGTGGGTGCAGGGATTTGAAATAGAACAGTACCATGGTGCAGCACTCTCCAGGGTAGGTAAATCAAAGACCAGCCACGGTGATCCCATTTTAACGTAAAAATTCACGTGACGGAAAAAAGAAGGCCAAAAAACATTAAAGACCCGATTCAGGTTCGGATAGCCTTTTTTGGGTATGAAACAATCCGTTGACGGCTTACGGCGGTCAAATTCGTAGAACTCACTGAGAGCTTCGTTTTGACTGGTTATGGCTCCCGTAACTCTAAACGAGCCAACAGTTATGGCCGTCCAAAGAATCGATATCCACAGGGTGCAACATCCGCGGTGCAAGGTGCAACATTCATCCAAAAAGCCAAAATAGAGCCATGCGACTTTTAGAAGTGGGTGCAGGGATTTGAAATGGAACAGTATCATGGTGCAGCACTCTCCAGGGTAGGTAAATCGAAGACCAGCCACGGTGATCCCGTTTTAGCGTAAAAATTCACGAGACGGAAAAAAGAAGGCCAAAAAACTTCAGAGACCCAATTGAGGTTCGGATAGCCTTTTTTGGGTATGAAACAATCCGTTAATGGCTTACAACAGTCAAAGCCGTAGAACTCACTAAGAGCTTCGTTTTGACTGGTTATGGCTCCCGTAAATCTAAACGAGCCAACAGTTAAGGCCGTCCGAAGATTCAATATCCACAGGGTGCAACATCCGCGGTGCAAGGTGCAACGTTCGTCCAAAAAGCCAAAACAGCGCCGTGCGACTTTTAGAAGTGGGTGCAGGAATTTGAAATAGAACAGTACCATGGTGCAGCACTCTCCAGGGTAGGTAAATCGAAGACCAGCCACGGTGATCCCGTTTTAACGTAAAAATTCATGTGACGGAAAAAAGAAGGCCAAAATACTTCAAAGACCCGATTGAGGTTCGGATAGCCTTTTTTGGGTATGAAACAATCCGTTGACGGCTTACAGCTATCAAAGTCGTAGAACTCACTGAGAGCTTCGTTTTGACTGGTTATGGCTCCCGTAACTCTAAACGAGCCAACAGTTATGGCCGTCCAAAGAATCGATATCCACAGGGTGCAACATCCGCGGTGCAAAGTGCAACATTTGTCCAAAAACCCAAAACAGTGTCGTGCGACTTTTAGAAGTAGGTGCAGGGATTTGAAATGGAACAGTACCATGGTGAAGCACTCTCCAGGGTAGGTAAATCAAAGACCAGCCACGGTGATCCCATTTTAACGTAAAAATTCATGTGACGGAAAAAAGAAGGCCAAAATACTTCAAAGACCCGATTGAGGTTCGGATAGCCTTTTTTGGGTATGAAACAATCCGTTAATGGCTTACAACAGTCAAAGCCGTAGAACTCACTAAGAGCTTCGTTTTGACTGGTTATGGCTCTCGTAACTCTAAACGAGCCAACAGTTATGGCCATCCGAAGAATCGATATCCACAGGGTGCAACATCCGCGGTGCAAAGTGCAACATTTGTCCAAAAACCCAAAACAGTGTCGTGCGACTTTTAGAAGTAGGTGCAGGGATTTGAAATGGAACAGTACCATGGTGAAGCACTCTCCAGGGTAGGTAAATCAAAGACCAGCCACGGTGATCCGATTTTAACGTAAAAATTCATGTGACGGAAAAAAGAAGGCCAAAATACTTCAAAGACCCGATTGAGGTTCGGATAGCCTTTTTTGGGTATGAAACAATCCGTTGACAGCTTACAGCTATCAAAGTCGTAGAACTCACTGAGAGCTTCGTTTTGACTGGTTATCGCTCCCGTAACTCTAAACGAGCCAACAGTTATGGCCGTCCAAAGAATCGATATCCACAGGGGGCAACATCCGCGGTGCAAGGTGCAACATTCGTCCAAAAAGCCAAAATAGCGTCGCGCGACTTTTAGAAGTGGGTGCAGGGATTTGAAATGGAACAGTACCATGGTGCAGCACTCTCCAGGGTAGGTAAATCGAAGACCAGCCACGGTGATCCCGTTTTAGCGTAAAAATTCACGAGACGGAAAAAAGAATACCAAAAAACTTCAGAGACCCGATTGAGGTTCGGATAGCCTTTTTTGGGTATGAAACAATCTGTTAACGGCTTATAGCTATCAAAGCCGTAGAACTCACTAAGATCTTCGTTTCGACTGGTTACGGCTCCCGTAACTCTAAACGAGCCAACAGTTATGGCCGTCCGAAGAATCGATATCCACAGGGTGCAACATCCGCGGTGCAAGGTGCAACATTCGTCCAAAAAGCCAAAACAGCGCCGTGCGACTTTTAGAAGTGGGTGCAGGGATTTGAAATAGAACAGTACCATGGTGCAGCACTCTCCAGGGTAGGTAAATCAAAGACCAGCCACGGTGATCCCATTTTAACGTAAAAATTCACGTGACGGAAAAAAGAAGGCCAAAAAACATCAAAGACCCGATTCAGGTTCGGATAGCCTTTTTTGGGTATGAAACAATCCGTTGACGGCTTACGGCGGTCAAATTCGTAAAACTCACTGAGAGCTTCGTTTTGACTGGTTATGGCTCCCGTAACTCTAAACGAGCCAACAGTTATGGCCGTCCAAAGAATCGATATCCACAGGGTGCAACATCCGCGGTGCAAGGTGCAACATTCATCCAAAAAGCCAAAATAGAGCCATGCGACTTTTAGAAGTGGGTGCAGGGATTTGAAATGGAACAGTATCATGGTGCAGCACTCTCCAGGGTAGGTAAATCGAAGACTAGCCACGGTGATCCCGTTTTAGCGTAAAAATTCACGAGACGGAAAAAAGAAGGCCAAAAAACTTCAGAGACCCAATTGAGGTTCGGATAGCCTTTTTTGGGTATGAAACAATCCGTTAATGGCTTACAGCAGTCAAAGTCGTAGAACTCACTGAGAGCTTCGTTTTGACTGGTTATGATTCCCGTAAATCTAAACGAGCCAACAGTTATGGCCGTCCGAAGAATCGATATCCACAGGGTGCAACATCCGCGGTGCATGGTGCAACATTCGTCCAAAAAGCCAAAATAGCGCCGTGCGACTTTTAAAAGTGGGTGCAGGGATTTGAAATGGAACAGTACCATGGTGCAACACTCTCAAGGGTAGGTAAATCGAAGACCAGCCACGGTGATCCCGTTTTAACGTAAAAATTCACGTGATGGAAAAAAGAAGGCCAAAATACTTCAGAGACCCGATTGAGGTTCGGATAGCCATTTTTGGGTATGAAACAATTCGTTGACGGCTTACAGCAGTAAAATCCGTAGAACTCACTGAGAGCTTCATTTTGATTGGTTATGGCTCCCGTAACTCTAAACGAGCCAACAGTTATGGCAGTCCGAAGAATCGATATCCATAGGGTGCAACATCCGTGGTGCAAGGTGCAACATTCGTCCAAAATGCCAAAACAAGGCCGTGCGACTTTTAGAAGTGGGTGCAGGGATTTGAAATGGAACAGTACCATGGTGCAGCACTCTCCAGGGTAGGTAAATCAAAGACCAGCAACGGTGATCCCATTTTAACGTAAAAATTCACGTGACGGAAAAAAGAAGGCCAAAAAACTTCAGAGACCCGATTGAGGTTCGGATAGCCTTTTTTGGGTATGAAACAATCCGTTGACGGCTTACAGCAGTCAAAGCCGTAGAACTCACTAAGAGCTTCATTTTGACTAGTTATGGCTCCTGTAACTCTAAACGAGCCAACAGTTATGGCCGTCCGAAGAATCGATATCCATAGGGTGCAACATCCGTGGTGCAAGGTGCAACATTCGTCCAAAATGCCAAAACAAGGCCGTGCAACTTTTAGAAGTGGGTGCAGGGATTTGAAATGGAACAGTACTATGGTGCAGCACTCTCCAGGGTAGGTAAATCGAAGACCAACCACGGTGATCCCGTTTTAACGTAAAAATTCACGTGAGGGAAAAAAGAAGGCCAAAAAACTTCAGAGACCCGATTGAGGTTCGGATAGACTTTTTTGGGTAAGAAACTATCCGTTGACGGCTTACAGCGGTCAAAGCCGTAGAACTCACTGAGAGCTTCGTTTTGACTGGTTATGGCTCCCGTAAATCTAAACGAGCCAACAGTTATGGCCATCCGAAGAATCGATATCCACAGGGTGCAACATCCGCGGTGCAAGGTGCAACAATCGTCCAAAAATCCAAAACAGCGCCGTGCGACTTTTAGAAGTGGGTGCAGGGATTTGAAATTGAACAGTACCATGGTGAAGCACTCTCCAGGGTAGGTAAATCGAAGACCAGCCATGGTGATCTCGTTTTAACGTAAACATTCACGTGATGGAAAAAATAAGGCAAAAAAAACATCAGAGACCCGATTGAGGTTCGGATATCCTTTTTTGGGTATTAAACTATCCGTTGACGGCATACAGCCGTCAAAGCCGTAGAATTCACTGAGAGCTTCGTTTTGACTGGTTATGGCTCTCGTAACTCTAAACGAGCCAACAATTATGGCCGTCCGAAGAATCGATATCCACAGGGTGCAACATCCGCGGTGCAAGGTGCAACATTCGTCCAAAAATCCAAAACAGCACCGTGCGACTTTTAGAAGTGGGTGCAGGGATTTGAAATGGAACAGTACCATGGTGCAGCACTCTCCAGGGTAGGTAAATCGAAGACTAGCCACAGTGATCCCGTTTTAACGTAAAAATTCACGAGACGGAAAAAAGAAGGCCAAAAAACTTCAGAGACCCGATTGAGGTTCGGATAGCCGTTTTTGGGTATGAAACTATCCGTTTACGGCTTACAGCAGTCAAAGCCGTAGAACTCACTGAGAGCTTCGTTTTGACTGGTTATGGCTCCCGTAAATCTAAACGATCCAACAGTTATGGCCATCCGAAGAATCGATATCCATAGGGTGCAACATCCGCGGTGCAAGGTGCAACAATCGTCCAAAAATCTAAAACAGCGCCGTGCGACTTTTAGAAGTGGGAGCAGGGATTTGAAATGGAACAGTACCATGGTGAAGAACTCTCCAGGGTAGGTAAATCGAAGACCAGCCACGGTGATCCCGTTTTAACGTAAAAATTCACGTGATGGAAAAAAGAAGGCCAAAAAACTTCAGAGACCCGATTGAGGTTCGGATAGCCTTTTTTGGGTATGAAACAATCCGTTGACGGCTTACAACAGTCAAAGCCATAGAACTCACTAAGAGCTTCATTTTGACTATTTATGGCTCCCGTAACTCTAAACGTGCCAACAGTTATGGCCGTCCGAAGAATCGATATCCACATGGTGCAACATCCGCGGTGCAAGGTGCAACGTTCGTCCAAAAAGCCAAAACAGCGCCGTGCAACTTTTAGAAGTGGGTGCAGGGATTTGAAATGGAACAGTACTATGGTGCAGCACTCTCCAGGGTAGGTAAATCGAAGACCAACCACGGTGATCCCGTTTTAACGTAAAAATTCACGTGAGGGAAAAAAGAAGGCCAAAAAACTTCAAAGACCCGATTGAGGTTCGGAGAGCCTTTTTTGGGTAAGAAACTATCCGTTGACGGCTTACAACGGTCAAAGCCGTAGAACTCACTGAGAGCTTCGTTTTGACTGGTTATGGCTCCCGTAAATCTAAACGAGCCAACAGTTATGGCCATCCGAAGAATCGATATCCACAGGGTGCAACATCCGCGGTGCAAGGTGCAACAATCGTCCAAAAATCCAAAACAGCGCCGTGCGACTTTTAGAAGTGGGTGCAGGGATTTGAAATGGAACAGTACCATGGTGAAGCACTCTCCAGGGTAGGTAAATCGAAGACCAGCCACGGTGATCCCGTTTTAACGTAAAAATTCACGTGATGGAAAAAAGAAGGCCAAAATACTTCAGAGACCTGATTGAGGTTCAGATAGCCTTTTTTGGGTATGAAACAATCCGTTGATGGCTTATAGTTGTCAAAGTCGTAGAACTCAATTAGAGCTTCGTTTTGACTGGTTATAGCTCCCGTAACTCTAAACGAGCTAACAGTTATGGTCGTCCGAAGAATCGATATCCACGGGGTGCAACATCCGCGGTGCAAGGTGCAACATTCGTCCAAAAAGCCAAAACAGCGCCGTGCGACTTTTTGAAGTGGGTGCAGTGATTTGAAATGGAACAGTAACATGGTGCAGCACTCTCCAGGGTAGGTAAATCGAAGACCAGCCACGGTGATCCCGTTTTAACGTAAAAATTCACGTGATGGAAAAAAGAAGGCCAAAAAAGTTCAGAGACCCAATTGAGGTTCGGATAGCCTTTTTGGGTATGAAATTATCCGTTGACGGCTTATAGCGGTCAAAGCCGTAGAACTCACTGAGAGCTTCGTTTTGACTGGTTATGGCTCCCGTAACTCTAAACGAGCCAACAGTTATTGCCGTCCGAAGAATCAATATCCACAGGGTGCAACATCCGCGGTGCATGGTGCAACATTCGTCCAAAAAGCCAAAATAGCGCCGTGCGACTTTTAGAAGTGGGTGCAGGGATTTGAAATGGAACAGAACCATGGTGCAACACTCTCCAGGGTAGGTAAATCGAAGACCAGCCACGGTGATCCCGTTTTAACGTAAAAATTAACGTGATGGAAAAAAGAAGGCCAAAATACTTCAGAGACCCGATTGAGGTTCGGATAGCCTTTTTTGGGTATGAAACAATCCGTTGACGGCTTACAGCAGTCAAAGCCGTAGAACTCACTAAGCGCTTCATTTTGACTGGTTATGGCTCCCGTAACTCTAAACGAGCCAACAGTTATGGCCGTCCGAAGAATCGATATCCACAGGGTGCAACATCTGCGGTGCAAGGAGCAACATTCGTCCAAAAAGCCAAAACAGCGCTGTGCGACTTTTAGAAGTGGGTGCAGGGATTTGAAACGGAACAGGACCATGGTGCATCACTCTCCAGGGTAGGTAAATCGAAGACCAGCCATGGTGATCCCGTTTTAACGTAAAAATTCACGTGACGGAAAAAAGAAGGCCAAAAAACATCAAAGACCCGATTGAGGTTCGAATAGCCGTTTTTGGGTATGAAACTATCCGTTGACGGCTTACAGCGGTCAAAGCCGTAGAACTCACTGAGAGCTTCATTTTGACTGGTTATGGCTCCCGTAACTCTAAACGAGCCAACAGTTATGGCCGTCCGAAGAATCGATATCCACAGGGTGCAACATCCGCGGGGCAAGTTGCAACATTCGTCCAAAAAGCCAAAACAGCGCCGTGCGACTTTTAGAAGTGGGTGCAAGGATTTGAAATGGAACAGTACCATGGTGCAGCACTCTCCAGGGTAGGTAAATCGAATACCAACCACGGTGATCCCGTTTAACGTAAAAATTCACGTGAGGGAAAAAAGAAGGCCAAAAAACTTCAAAGACCCAATTGAGGTTCGGATAGCCTTTTTTGGGTATGAAACTATCCGTTGACGGCTTACAGCGGTCAAAGCCGTCGAACTCACTGAGAGCTTCGTTTTCACTAGTTATGGCTCCCGTAAATCTAAACGAGCCAACAGTTATGGCCGTCCGAAGAATAGATATCCACAGGGTGCAACATCCGCGGTGCAAGGTGCAACATTCGTCCAAAAAGCCAAAACAGCGCCGTGCGACTTTTAAAAGTGGGTGCAGGGATTTGAAATGGAACAGTACCATGGTGCAGCACTCTCCAGAGTAAGTAAATCGAAGACCAACCACGGTGATCCCGTTTTAACGTAAAAATTTACGTGAGGGAAAAAAGAAGGCCAAAAAACCTCAGAGACCCGATTGAGGTTCGGATAGCCTTTTTTGGGTATGAAACAATCCGTTGACGGCTTACAGCGGTCAAAGCCGTAGAACTCACTGAGAGCTTCATTTTGACTGGTTATGGCTCCCGTAACTCTAAACGAGCCAACAGTTATGGCCGTCCGAAGAATCGATATCCACAGGGTGCAACATCCGCGGTGCAAGGTGCAACATTCATCCAAAAAGCCAAAACAGCGCCGTGCGACTTTTAGAAGTGGGTGCAGGATTTTGAAATGGAACAGTACCATGGTGCAACACTCTCCAGGGTAGGTAAATCGAAGACCATCCACGGTGATCCAGTTTTAACGTAAAAATTCACGTGACGGAAAAAAGAAGGCCAAAAAAGTTCAGAGACCCAATTGAGGTTCGGATAGCCTTTTTGGGTATGAAATTATCCGTTGACGGCTTATAGCGGTCAAAGCCGTAGAACTCACTGAGAGCTTCGTTTTGACTGGTTATGGCTCCAGTAACTCTAAACGAGCCAACGGTTATTGCCGTCCGAAGAATCGATATCCATAGGGTGCAACATCCACGGTGCATGGTGCAACATTCGTCCAAAAAGCCAAAACAGCGCCGTGCGACTTTTAGAAGTGGGTGCAGAGATTTGAAATGGAACAGTACCATGGTGCAACACTCTCCAGGGTAGGTAAATCGAAGACCAGCCACGGTGATCCCGTTTTAACGTAAAAATTCACGTGATGGAAAAAAGAAGGCCAAAATACTTCAGAGACACGATTGAGGTTCGGATAGCCTTTTTTGGGTATGAAACAATCCGTTGACGGCTTACAGCAGTCAAAGCTGAAGAACTCACTAAGAGCTTCATTTTGACTGGTTATGTCTCCCGTAACTCTAAACGAGCCAACATTTATGGCCGTCCGAAGAATCGATATCCACAGAGTGCAACATCCGCGGTGCAAGGTGCAACATTCGTCCAAAAAGCCAAAACAGCGCCGTGCGACTTTTAGAAGTGGGTGCAGGGATTTGAAACGGAACAGGACCATGGTGCATCACTCTCCAGGGTAGGTAAATCGAAGACCAGCCACGGTGATCCCGTTTTAACGTAAAAATTCACGTGACGGAAAAAAGAAGGCCAAAAAACTTCAGAGACCCGATTAAGGTTCGGATAGTCGTTTTTGGGTACGAAACTATCCGTTGACGGCTTACAGCGGTCAAAGCCGTAGAACTCATTGAGAGCTTCATTTTGACTGGTTATTGCTCCCGTAACTTTAAACGAGCCAACAGTTATGGCCGTCCTAAGAATCGATATCCACAGGGTGCAACATCCGCGGTGCAAGGTGCAACATTCGTCCAAAAAGCCAAAACAGCGCCGTGCGACTTTTAGAAGTGGGTGCAGGGATTTGAAATGGAACAGTACCATGGTGCAGCACTCTCCAGGGTAGGTAAATTGAAGACCAACCACGGTGATCCCGTTTTAACGTAAAAATTCACGTAAGGGAAAAAAGAAGGCCAAAAAACTTCAAAGACCCGATTGAGGTTCGGATAGCCGTTTTTGGGTATGAAACTATCCGTTGACGGCTTACAGCGGTCAAAGCCGTAGAACTCAGTGAGAGCTTCATTTTGTCTGGTTATGGCTCCCGTAACTCTAAACGAGCCAACAGTTATGGCCATCCGAATAATTGATATCCACAGGGTGCAACATCCGCGGTGCAAGTTGCAACATTCGTCCAAAAAGCCAAAACAGTGCCGTGCGACTTTTAGAAGTGGGTGCAAGGATTTGAAATGAAACAGTACCATGGTGCAGCACTCTCCAGGGTAGGTAAATCGAAGACCAACCACGGTGATCCCGTTTTAACGTAAAAATTCACGTGAGGGAAAAAAGAAGGCCAAAAAACTTCAGAGACCTGATTGAGGTTCGGATAGCCTTTTTTGGGTATGAAACTATCCGTTGACGGCTTACAGTGGTCAAAGCCGTCGAACTCACTGAGAGCTTCGTTTTGACTAGTTATGGCTCCCGTAAATCTAAACGAGCCAACGGTTATGGCCGTCCGAAGAATCGATATCCACAGGGTGCAACATCCGCCGTGCAAGGTGCAACATTCGTCCAAAAAGCCAAAACAGCGCCGTGCGACTTTTAGAAGTGGGTGCAGGGATTTGAAATGGAACAGTACCATGGTGCAGCACTCTCCAGGGTAGGTAAATCGAAGACCAACCACGGTGATCCGTTTTAACGTAAAATTTCACGTGAGGGAAAAAAGAAGGCAAAAAAACTTCAGAGACCCGATTGAGGTTCGGATAGCCTATTTTGGGTATGAAACTATCCGTTGACGGCTTACAGCGGTCAAATCCGTAGAACTCACTGAGAGCTTCATTTTGACTGGTTATGGCTCCCGTAACTCTAAACGACCCAACAGTTATGGTCGTCCGAAGAATCGATATCCACAGGGTGCAACATCCGCGGTGCATGGTGCAACATTCGTCCAAAAAGCCAAAACAGCGCCGTGCGACTTTTAGAAGTGGGTGCAGAGATTTGAAATGGAACAGTACCATGGTGCAACACTCTCCAGGGTAGGTAAATCGAAGACCAGCCACGGTGATCCCGTTTTAACGTAAAAATTCACGTGATGGAAAAAAGAAGGCCAAAATACTTCAGAGACACGATTGAGGTTCGGATAGCCTTTTTTGGGTATGAAACAATCCGTTGACGGCTTACAGCAGTCAAAGCCGAAGAACTCACTAAGAGCTTCATTTTGACTGGTTATGTCTCCCGTAACTCTAAACGAGCCAACATTTATGGCCGTCCGAAGAATCGATATCCACAGAGTGCAACATCCGCGGTGCAAGGTGCAACATTCGTCCAAAAAGCCAAAACAGCGCCGTGCGACTTTTAGAAGTGGGTGCAGGGATTTGAAACGGAACAGGACCATGGTACATCACTCTCCAGGGTAGGTAAATCGAAGACCAGCCACGGTGATCCCGTTTTAACGTAAAAATTCACGTGACGGAAAAAAGAAGGCCAAAAAACTTCAGAGACCCGATTAAGGTTCGGATAGCCGTTTTTGGGTACGAAACTATCCGTTGACGGCTTACAGCGGTCAAAGCCGTAGAACTCATTGAGAGCTTCATTTTGACTGGTTATTGCTCTCGTAACTTTAAACGAGCCAACAGTTATGGCCGTCCTAAGAATCGATATCCACAGGGTGCAACATCCGCGGTGCAAGGTGCAACATTCGTCCAAAAAGCCAAAACAGCGCCGTGCGACTTTTAGAAGTGGGTGAAGGGATTTGAAATGGAACAGTACCATGGTGCAGCACTCTCCAGTGTAGGTAAATTGAAGACCAACCACGGTGATCCCGTTTTAACGTAAAAATTCACGTAAGGGAAAAAAGAAGGCCAAAAAACTTCAAAGACCCGATTGAGGTTCGGATAGCCGTTTTTGGGTATGAAACTATCCGTTGACGGCTTACAGCGGTCAAAGCCGTAGAACTCAGTGAGAGCTTCATTTTGTCTGGTTATGGCTCCCGTAACTCTAAACGAGCCAACAGTTATGGCCATCCGAATAATTGATATCCACAGGGTGCAACATCCGCGGTGCAAGTTGCAACATTCGTCCAAAAAGCCAAAACAGTGCCGTGCGACTTTTAGAAGTGGGTGCAAGGATTTGAAATGAAACAGTACCATGGTGCAGCACTCTCCAGGGTAGGTAAATCGAAGACCAACCACGGTGATCCCGTTTTAACGTAAAAATTCACGTGAGGGAAAAAAGAAGGCCAAAAAACTTCAGAGACCTGATTGAGGTTCGGATAGCCTTTTTTGGGTATGAAACTATCCGTTGACGGCTTACAGCGGTCAAAGCCGTCGAACTCACTGAGAGCTTCGTTTTGACTAGTTATGGCTCCCGTAAATCTAAACGAGCCAACGGTTATGGCCGTCCGAAGAATCGATATCCACAGGGTGCAACATCCGCGGTGCAAGGTGCAACATTCGTCCAAAAAGCCAAAACAGCGCCGTGCGACTTTTAGAAGTGGGTGCAGGGATTTGAAATGGAACAGTACCATGGTGCAGCACTCTCCAGGGTAGGTAAATCGAAGACCAACCACGGTGATCCGTTTTAACGTAAAATTTCACGTGAGGGAAAAAAGAAGGCCAAAAAACTTCAGAGACCCGATTGAGGTTCGGATAGCCTATTTTGGGTATGAAACTATCCGTTGACGGCTTACAGCGGTCAAAGCCGTAGAACTCACTGAGAGCTTCATTTTGACTGGTTATGGCTCCCGTAACTCTAAACGAGCCAACAGTTATGGCCGTCCGAAGAATCGATATCCACAGGGTGCAACATCCGCGGTGCAAGGTGCAACATTCATCCAAAAAGCCAAAACAGCGCCGTGCGACTTTTAGAAGTGGGTGCAGGATTTTGAAATGGAACAGTACCATGGTGCAGCACTCTCCAGGGTAGGTAAATCGAAGACCAGCCACGGTGATCCCGTTTTAACGTAAAAATTCACGTGACGGAAAAAAGAAGGCCAAAAAAACTTCAGAGACCCGATTGAGGTTCGGATATCCTTTTTTGGGTATGAAACTATCCGTTGACGGCATACAGCCGACAAAGCCGTAGAACTCACTGAGAGCTTCATTTTGACTGGTTATGGCTCCCGTAACTCTAAACGAGCCAACAGTTATTGCCGTCCGAAGAATCGATATCCACAGGGTGCAACATCCGTGGTGCATGGTGCAACATTCGTCCAAAAAGCCAAAACAGCACCGTGCGACTTTTAGAAGTGGGTGCAGAGATTTGAAATGGAACAGTACCATGGTGCAACACTCTCAAGGGTAGGTAAATCGAAGACCAGCCACGGTGATCCCGTTTTAACGTAAAAATTCACGTGATGGAAAAAAGAAGGCCAAAATACTACAGAGACACGATTGAGGTTCGGATAGCCTTTTTTGGGTATGAACCAATCCGTTGACGGCTTACAGCAGTCAAAGCCGAAGAACTCACTAAGAGCTTCATTTTGACTGGTTATGTCTCCCGTAACTCTAAACGAGCCAACATTTATGGCCGTCCGAAGAATCGATATCCACAGAGTGCAACATCCGCGGTGCAAGGTGCAACATTCGTCCAAAAAGCCAAAACAGCGCCGTGCGACTTTTAGAAGTGGGTGCAGGGATTTGAAACGGAACAGGACCATGGTGCATCACTCTCCAGGGTAGGTAAATCGAAGACCAGCCACGGTGATCCCGTTTTAACGTAAAAATTCACGTGACGGAAAAAAGAAGGCCAAAAAACTTCAGAGACCCGATTAAGGTTCGGATAGCCGTTTTTGGGTACGAAACTATCCGTTGACGGCTTACAGCGGTCAAAGCCGTAGAACTCATTGAGAGCTTCATTTTGACTGGTTATTGCTCCCGTAACTTTAAACGAGCCAACAGTTATGGCCGTCCTAAGAATCGATATCCACAGGGTGCAACATCCACGGTGCAAGGTGCAACATTCGTCCAAAAAGCCAAAACAGCGCCATGCGACTTTTAGAAGTGGGTGCAGGGATTTGAAATGGAACAGTACCATGGTGCAGCACTCTCCAGGGTAGGTAAATTGAAGACCAACCACGGTGATCCCGTTTTAACGTAAAAATTCACGTAAGGGAAAAAAGAAGGCCAAAAAACTTCAAAGACCCGATTGAGGTTCGGATAGCCGTTTTTGGGTATGAAACTATCTGTTGACGGCTTACAGCGGTCAAAGCCGTAGAACTCAGTGAGAGCTTCATTTTGTCTGGTTATGGCTCCCGTAACTCTAAACGAGCCAACAGTTATGGCCATCCGAATAATTGATATCCACAGGGTGCAACATCCGCGGTGCAAGTTGCAACATTCCTCCAAAAAGCCAAAACAGTGCCGTGCGACTTTTAGAAGTGGGTGCAAGGATTTGAAATGAAACAGTACCATGGTGCAGCACTCTCCAGGGTAGGTAAATCGAAGACCAACCACGGTGATCCCGTTTTAACGTAAAAATTCACGTGAGGGAAAAAAGAAGGCCAAAAAACTTCAGAGACCTGATTGAGGTTCGGATAGACTTTTTTGGGTATGAAACTATCCGTTGATGGCTTACAGCGGTCAAAGCCGTCGAACTCACTGAGAGCTTCGTTTTGACTAGTTATGGCTCCCGTAAATCTAAACGAGCCAACGGTTATGGCCGTCCGAAGAATCGATATCCACAGGGTGCAACATCCGCGGTGCAAGGTGCAACATTCGTCCAAAAAGCCAAAACAGCGCCGTGCGACTTTTAGAAGTGGGTGCAGGGATTTGAAATGGAACAGTACCATGGTGTAGCACTCTCCAGGGTAGGTAAATCGAAGACCAACCACGGTGATCCGTTTTAACGTAAAATTTCACGTGAGGGAAAAAAGAAGGCCAAAAAACTTCAGAGACCCGATTGAGGTTCGGATAGCCTATTTTGGGTATGAAACTATCCGTTGATGGCTTACAGCGGTCAAAGCCGTAGAACTCACTGAGAGCTTCATTTTGACTGGTTATGGCTCCCGTAACTCTAAACGAGCCAACAGTTATGGCCGTCCGAAGAATCGATATCCACAGGGTGCAACATCCGCGGTGCAAGGTGCAACATTCATCCAAAAAGCCAAAACAGCGCCGTGCGACTTTTAGAAGTGGGTGCAGGATTTTGAAATGGAACAGTACCATGGTGCAGCACTCTCCAGGGTAGGTAAATCGAAGACCAGCCACGGTGATCCCGTTTTAACGTAAAAATTCACGTGACGGAAAAAAGAAGGCCAAAAAAACTTCAGAGACCCGATTGAGGTTCAGATATCCTTTTTTGGGTATGAAACTATCCGTTGACGGCATACAGCCGACAAAGCCGTAGAACTCACTGAGAGCTTCATTTTGACTGGTTATGGCTCCCGTAACTCTAAACGAGCCAACAGTTATTGCCGTCCGAAGAATCGATATCCACAGGGTGCAACATCCGTGGTGCATTTCGTCCAAAAAGCCAAAACAGCACCGTGCGACTTTTAGAAGTGGGTGCAGAGATTTGAAATGGAACAGTACCATGGTGCAACACTCTCAAGGGTAGGTAAATCGAAGACCAGCCACGGTGATCCCGTTTTAACGTAAAAATTCACGTGATGGAAAAAAGAAGGCCAAAATACTACAGAGACACGATTGAGGTTCGGATAGCCTTTTTTGGGTATGAAACAATCCGTTGACGGCTTACAGCAGTCAAAGCCGAAGAACTCACTAAGAGCTTCATTTTGACTGGTTATGTCTCCCGTAACTCTAAACGAGCCAACATTTATGGCCGTCCGAAGAATCGATATCCACAGAGTGCAACATCCGCGGTGCAAGGTGCAACATTCGTCCAAAAAGCCAAAACAGCGCCGTGCGACTTTTAGAAGTGGGTGCAGGGATTTGAAACGGAATAGGACCATGGTGCATCACTCTCCAGGGTAGGTAAATCGAAGACCACCCACGGTGATCCCGTTTTAACGTAAAAATTCACGTGACGGAAAAAAGAAGGCCAAAAAACTTCAGAGACCCGATTAAGGTTCGGATAGCCGTTTTTGGGTACGAAACTATCCGTTGACGGCTTACAGCGGTCAAAGCCGTAGAACTCATTGAGAGCTTCATTTTGACTGGTTATTGCTCCCGTAACTTTAAACGAGCCAACAGTTATGGCCGTCCTAAGAATCGATATCCACAGGGTGCAACATCCGCGGTGCAAGGTGCAACATTCGTCCAAAAAGCCAAAACAGTGCCGTGCGACTTTTAGAAGTGGGTGCAGGGATTTGAAATGGAACAGTACCATGGTGCAGCACTCTCCAGGGTAGGTAAATTGAAGACCAACCACGGTGATCCCGTTTTAACGTAAAAATTCACGTAAGGGAAAAAAGAAGGCCAAAAAACTTCAAAGACCCGATTGAGGTTCGGATAGCCGTTTTTGGGTATGAAACTATCCGTTGACGGCTTACAGCGGTCAAAGCCGTAGAACTCAGTGAGAGCTTCATTTTGTCTGGTTATGGCTCCCGTAACTCTAAACGAGCCAACAGTTATGGCCATCCGAATAATTGATATCCACAGGGTGCAACATCCGCGGTGCAAGTTGCAACATTCGTCCAAAAAGCCAAAACAGTGCCGTGCGACTTTTAGAAGTGGGTGCAAGGATTTGAAATGAAACAGTACCATGGTGCAGCACTCTCCAGGGTAGGTAAATCGAAGACCAACCACGGTGATCCCGTTTTAACGTAAAAATTCACGTGAGGGAAAAAAGAAGGCCAAAAAACTTCAGAGACCTGATTGAGGTTCGGATAGCCTTTTTTGGGTATGAAACTATCCGTTGACGGCTTACAGCGGTCAAAGCCGTCGAACTCACTGAGAGCTTCGTTTTGACTAGTTATGGCTCCCGTAAATCTAAACGAGCCAACGGTTATGGCCGTCCGAAGAATCGATATCCACAGGGTGCAACATCCGCGGTGCAAGGTGCAACATTCGTCCAAAAAGCCAAAACAGCGCCGTGCGACTTTTAGAAGTGGGTGCAGGGATTTGAAATGGAACAGTACCATGGTGCAGCACTCTCCAGGGTAGGTAAATCGAAGACCAACCACGGTGATCCGTTTTAACGTAAAATTTCACGTGAGGGAAAAAAGAAGGCCAAAAAACTTCAGAGACCCGATTGAGGTTCGGATAGCCTATTTTGGGTATGAAACTATCCGTTGACGGCTTACAGCGGTCAAAGCCGTAGAACTCACCGAGAGCTTCATTTTGACTGGTTATGGCTCCCGTAACTCTAAACGAGCCAACAGTTATGGCCGTCCGAAGAATCGATATCCACAGGGTGCAACATCCGCGGTGCAAGGTGCAACATTCATCCAAAAAGCCAAAACAGCGCCGTGCGACTTTTAGAAGTGGGTGCAGGATTTTGAAATGGAACAGTACCATGGTGCAGCACTCTCCAGGGTAGGTAAATCGAAGACCAGCCACGGTGATCCCGTTTTAACGTAAAAATTCACGTGACGGAAAAAAGAAGGCCAAAAAAACTTCAGAGACCCGATTGAGGTTCGGATATCCTTTTTTGGGTATGAAACTATCCGTTGACGGCATACAGCCGACAAAGCCGTAGAACTCACTGAGAGCTTCATTTAGACTGGTTATGGCTCCCATAACTCTAAACGAGCCAACAGTTATTACCGTCCGAAGAATCGATATCCACAGGGTGCAACATCCGTGGTGCATGGTGCAACATTCGTCCAAAAAGCCAAAACAGCACCGTGCGACTTTTAGAAGTGGGTGCAGAGATTTGAAATGGAACAGTACCATGGTGCAACACTCTCAAGGGTAGGTAAATCGAAGACCAGCCACGGTGATCCCGTTTTAACGTAAAAATTCACGTGATGGAAAAAAGAAGGCCAAAATACTACAGAGACACGATTGAGGTTCGGATAGCCTTTTTTGGGTATGAAACAATCCGTTGACGGCTTACAGCAGTCAAAGCCGAAGAACTCACTAAGAGCTTCATTTTGACTGGTTATGGCTCCCGTAACTCTAAACGAGCCCACATTTATGGCCGTCCGAATAATCGATATCCACAGAGTGCAACATCCGCGGTGCAAGGTGCAACATTCGTCCAAAAAGCCAAAACAGCGCCGTGCGACTTTTAGAAGTGGGTGCAGGGATTTGAAACGGAACAGGACCATGGTGCATCACTCTCGAGGGTAGGTAAATCGAAGGACAACCACGGTGATCCCGTTTTAACGTAAAAATTCACGTGACGGAAAAAAGAAGGCCAAAAAACTTCAGAGACCCGATTGAGGTTCGGATAGCCGTTTTTGGGTATGAACTATCCGTTGACGGCTTACAGCGGTCAAAGCCATAGAACTCATTGAGAGCTTCATTTTGACTGGTTATGGGTCCCGTAACTCTAAACGAGCCAACAGTTATGGCCGTCCGAAGAATCGATATCCACAGGGTGCAACATCCGCGGTGCAAGGTGCAACATTCGTCCAAAAAGCCAAAACAGCGCCGTGCGACTTTTAGAAGTGGGTGCAGGGATTTGAATTGGAACAGTACCATGGTGCAGCACTCTCCAGGGTAGGTAAATCGAAGACCAACCACGGTGATCCCGTTTTAACGTAAAAATTCACGTGAGGGAAAAAAGAAGGCCAAAAAACTTCAGAGACCCGATTGAGGTTCGGATAGCCTTTTTTGGGTATGAAACTATCCGTTGACGGCTTACAGCGGTCAAAGACATAGAACTCATTGAGAGCTTCGTTTTGACTGGTTATGGCTCCCGTAAATATAAACGAGCCAACAGTTATGGCCGTCCGAAGAATCGATATCCACAGGGTGCAACATCCGCGGTGCAAGGTGCAACATTCGTCCAAAAATCCAAAACAGCGTCGTGCGTCTTTTAGAAGTGGGTGCAGGGATTTGAAATGGAACAGTACCATGGTGAAGCACTCTCCAGGGTAGGTAAATCGAAGACCAGCCACGGTGATCCCGTTTTAATGTAAAAATTCACGTGATGGAAAAAAGAAGGCAAAAAAAACTTCAGAGACCCGATTGAGGTTCGGATATCCTTTTTTGGGTATGAAACTATCCGTTGACGCCATACAGCCGTCAAAGCCGTAGAACTCACTGAGAGCTTCGTTTTGACTGGTTATGGCTCTCGTAACTCTAAACGAGCCAACATTTATAGCCGTCCGAAGAATCGATATCCACAGGGTGCAACATCCGCGGTGCAAGGTGCAACATTCGTCCAAAAAGCCAAAACAGCGCCGTGCGACTTTTAGAAGTGGGTGCAAGGATTTGAAATGGAACAGTACCATGGTGCAGCACTCTCCAGGGTAGGTAAATCGAAGACCAGCCACGGTGATCCCGTTTTAATGTAAAAATTCACGAGACGGAAAAAAGAAGGCCAAAAAACTTCAGAGACCCGATTGAGGTTCGGATAGCCTTTTTTGGGTATGAAACAATCCGTTGACGGCTTACAGCAGTCAAAGCCGTAGAACTCACTGAGAGCTTCGTTTTGACTGGTCATGGCTCCCATAACTCTAAACGAGCCAACAGTTATGGCCGTCCGAAGAATCGATATCCACAGGGTGCAACATCCGCGGTGCAAGGTGCAACATTCGTCCAAAAAGCCAAAACAGCGCCGTGCGACTTTTAGAAGTGGGTGCAGGGATTTGAAATGGAACAGTACCATGGTGCAGCACTCTCCAGGGTAGGTAAATCGAAGACCAGCCACGGTGATCCCGTTTTAACGTAAAAATTCACGAGACGGAAAAAAGAAGGCCAAAAAACTTCAGAGACCCGATTGAGGTTCGGATAGCCTTTTTTGGGTATGAAACAATCCGTTGACGGCTTACAGTTGTCAAAGTCGTAGAACTCAATTATAGCTTCGTTTTGACTGGTTATAGCTCCCGTAACTCTAAACGAGCAAACAGTTATGGCCGTCCGAAGAATCGATATCCACAGGGTGCAACATCCGCGGTGCAATGTGCAACATTCGTCCAAAAAGCCAAAACAGCGCCGTGCGACTTTTAGAAGTGGGTGCAGGGATTTGAAATGGAACAATACCATGGTGCAGCACTCTCCAGGGTAGGTAAATCGAAGACCAGCCACGGTGATCCCGTTTTAACGTAAAAATTCACGTGACGGAAAAAAGAAGGCCAAAAAAGTTCAGAGACCCATTTGAGGTTCGGATAGCCTTTTTGGGTATGAAAATATCCGTTGACGGCTTATAGCGGTCAAAGCCGTAGAACTCACTGAGAGCTTCGTTTTGATTGGTTATGGCTCCCGTAACTCTAAACGAGCCAACAGTTATTGCCGTCTGAAGAATCGATATCCATAGGGTGCAACATCCGCGGTGCATGGTGCAACATTCGTCCAAAAAGCCAAAACAGCGCCGTGTGACTTTTAGAAGTGGGTGCAGGGATTTGAAATGGAACAGTACCATGGTGCAACACTCTCCAGGGTAGGTAAATCGAAGACCAGCAACGGTGATCCCGTTTTAACGTAAAAATTCACGTGATGGAAAAAAGAAGGCCAAAATATTTCAGAGACCCGATTGAGGTTTGGATAGCCTTTTTTGGTATGAAACAATCCGTTGACGGCTTACATCTGTCAAAGTCGTAGAACTCACTGAGAGCTTCGTTTTGACTGGTTATGGCTCCCGTAACTCTAAACGAGCCAACAGTTATGGCCGTCCGAAGAATCGATATCCACAGGGTACAACATCCGCGGTGCAAGGTGCAACATTCGTCCAAAAATCCAAAACAGCGCCGTGCGACTTTTAGAAGTGGGTGCAGGGATTTGAAATGGAATAGTACCATGGTGCAGCACACTCCAGGGTAGGTAAATCGAAGACTAGCCACGGTGATCCCGTTTTAACGTAAAAATTCACGTGACGGAAAAAAGAAGGCCAAAAAACTTCAAAGACCCGATTGAGGTTCGGATAGCCTTTTTTGGGTATGAAACTATCCGTTGACGGCTTACAGCGGTCAAAGCCGTAGAACTCACTGAGAGCTTCGTTTTGACTGGTTATGGCACCCGTAACTCTAAACGAGCCAATAGTTATGGCCATCCGAAGAATCGATATCCACAGGGTGCAACATCCGCGGTGCAAGGTGCAACATTCGTCCAAAAAGCCAAAACAGCGCCGTGCGACTTTTAGAAGTGGGTGCAGGGATTTGAAATGGAATAGTACCATGGTGCATCACTCTCCAGGGTAGGTAAATCGAAAACCAACTACGGTGATCCCGTTTAACGTAAAAATTCACGTGAGGGAAAAAAGAAGGCCAAAAAACTTCAAAGACCCGATTGAGGTTCGGATAGCCTTTTTTGGGTATGAAACAATCCGTTGACGGCTTACAGCGGTCAAAGCTGTAGAACTCACTGAGATCTTCATTTTGACTGGTTATGGCTTCCGTAAATCTAAACGAGCCAACAGTTATGGCCATCCGAAGAATCGATATCCATAGGGTGCAACATCCGCAGTGCAAGGTGCAACATTCGTCCAAAAATCCAAAACAGCGCCGTGCGACTTTTAGAAGTGGGTGCAGGGATTTGAAATGGAACAGTACCATGGTGAAGCACTCTCCAGGGTAGGTAAATCGAAGACCAGCCACGGTGATCCCGTTTTAACGTAAATATTCACATGATGGAAAAAAGAAGGCAAAAAAAACTTCAGAGACCCGATTGAGGTTAAGATATCCTTTTTTGGGTATGAAACTATCCGTTGACGGCATGCAGCCGTCAAAGCCGTAGAACTCACTAAGAGCTTCGCTTTGACTGGTTATGGCTCTCGTAACTCTAAATGAGCCAACAATTATGGCCGTCCGAAGAATCGATATCCACAGGGTGCAACATCCGCGGTGCAAGGTGCAACATTAGTCCAAAAAGCCAAAACAGCGCCGTGCGACTTTTAGAAGTGGGTGCAGGGATTTGAAATGGAACAGTACCATGGTGCAGCACTCTCCAGGGTAGGTAAATCGAAGACCAGCCACGTTGATCCCGTTTTAACGTAAAAATTCACGAGACGGAAAAAAGAAGGCCAAAAAACTTCAGAGACCCGATTGAGGTTCAGATAGCCTTTTTTGGGTATGAAACAATTCGTTGACGGCTTACAGTTGTCAAAGCCGTAGAACTCAATTAGAGCTTTGTTTTGACTGGTTATAGCTCCCGTAACTCTAAACAAGCCAACAGTTATGGCCGTCCGAAGAATCGATATCCACAGGGTGCAACATCCGTGGTGCAAGGTGCAACATTCGTCCAAAAAGCCAAAACAGCACCGTGCGACTTTTAGAAGTGGGTACAGGGATTTGAAACGGAACAGTACCATGGTGCAGCACTCTCCAGGATAGGTAAATCGAAGACCAGCCACGGTTATCCCGTTTTAACGTAAAAATTCACGTGACGGAAAAAAGAAGGCCAAAAAAGTTCAGAGACCCAATTGTGGTTCGGATAGCCTTTTTGGGTATGAAATTATCCGTTGACGGCTTACAGCAGTCAAAGCCATAGAACTCACTGAGGGCTTCGTTTTGACTGGTTATGGCTCCCGTAATTCTAAACGAGCCAACAGTTATGGCCATCCGAAGAATCGATATCCACATGGTGCAACATCCGCGGTGCAAGGTGCAACATTCGTCCGAAAACCCAAAACAGCGCCGTGCGACTTTTAGAAGTGGGTGCAAGGATTTGAAATGGAACAGTACCATGGTGCAGCACTCTCCAGGGTAGGTAAATCGAAGACCAGCCACGGTGATCCCGTTTTAACGTAAAAATTCACGAGACGGAAAAAAGAAGGCCAAAAAACTTCAGAGACCCGATTGAGGTTCGGATAGCCTTTTTTGGGTATGAAACAATCCGTTGACGGCTTACAACAGTCAAAGCCGTAGAACTCACTGAGAGCTTCGTTTTGACTGGTCATGGCTCCCGTAACTCTAAACGAGCCAACAGTTATGGCCGTCCGAAGAATCGATATCCACAGGGTGCAACATCCGCGGTGCAAGGTGCAACATTCGTCCAAAAAGCCAAAACAGCGCCGTGCGACTTTTAGAAGTGGGTGCAAGGATTTGAAATAGAACAGTACCATGGTGCAGCACTCTCCAGGGTAGGTAAATCGAAGACCAGCCACGGTGATCCCGTTTTAACGTAAAAATTCACGAGACGGAAAAAAGAAGGCCAAAAAACTTCAAAGACCCGATTGAGGTTCGGATAGGCTTTTTTGGGTATGAAACTATCCGTTGACGGCTTACAGCTATCAAAGCCGTAGAACTCACCAAGAGCTTCGTTTTGACTAGTGATGGCTCCCGTAACTCTAAACGAGCCAACAGTTATGGTCATCCGAAGAATCGATATCCATAGGGTGCAACATCCTCTGTGCAAGGTGCAACATTCGTCCAAAAAGCCAAAACAGCGCCGTGCGACTTTTAGAAGTGGGTGCAGGGATTTGAAATGGAACAGTACCATGGTGCAGCACTCTCCAGGGTAGGTAAATCGAAGACCAGCTACGGTGATCCTGTTTTAACGTAAAAATTCACGTGACGGAAAAAAGAAGGCCAAAAAACTTCAGATACCCGATTGAGGTTCGGATAGCCTTTTTTGGGTATGAATCTATCCGTTGATGGCTTACAGCGGTCAAAGCCGTAGAAATCACTGAGAGCTTCGTTTTGACTGGTTATGGCTCCCGTAACTCTAAACGATCCAACAGTTATGGCCATCCGAAGAATCGATATCCATAGGGTGCAACATCCGCGGTGCAAGGTGCAACATTCGTCCAAAAAGCCAAAACAGCGCCGTGCGACTTTTAGAAGTGGGTGCAGGGATTTGAAATGGAACAGTACCATGGTGCAGCACTCTCCAGGCTAGGTAAATCGAAGACCAGCCACGGTAATCCCATTTCAACGTAAAAAATCACGTGATGGAAAAAAGAAGGCCAAAAAACTTCAGAGACCCGATTGAGGTTCGGATAGCCTTTTTTGGGTATGAAACAATCCGTTGACGTCTTACAGCAGTCAAAGCCGTAGAACTCATTGAGAGCTTCATTTTGACTGGTTATGGCTCCCGTAACTCTAAACGAGCCAACAGTTATGGCCGTCCGAAGAATCGATATCCACAAGGTGCAATATCCACGGTGCAAGGTGCAACATTCGTCCAAAAAGCCAAAACAGTGCCGTGCGAATTTTTGAAGCGGGTGCAGGGATTTGAAATGGAACAGTACCATGGTGCAGCACTCTCCAGGGTAGGTAAATCGAAGACCAGCCACGGTGATCCCGTTTTAATGTAAAAATTCACGTGACGGAAAAAAGAAGGCCAAATAACTTCAGAGACCCGATTGAGGTTCGGATAGCCTTTTTTGGGTATGAAATAATCCGTTGACGGCTTACAGCAGTCAAAGCCGTAGAACTCACTGAAAGCTTTGTTTTGACTGGTTATGGCTCCCGTAACTCTAAATGAGACAACATTTATGGCCGTCCGAAGAATCGATATCCACAGGTTGAAACATCCGCGGTGCAAGGTGCATCATTCGTCCAAAAAGCCAAAACAGCGCCATGCGACTTTTAGAAGTGGGTGCAGGGATTTGAAATGGAACAGTACCATTGTGCACCACTCTCCAGGGTAGGTAAATCGAAGACCAGCCACGGTGATCCCGTTTTAACGTAAAAATTCACGTGATGAAAAAAGAAGGCCAAAAAACTTCAGAGACCCGACTGAGGTTCGGATAGCCTTTTTTGGGTATGAAACTATCCGTTGATGGCTTACAACTGTCAAAGCCGTAGAACTCACTGAGAGCTTCGTTTTGACTGGTTATGGCCGTCCGAAAATCGATATCCACAGGGTGCAACATCCGCGGTGCAAGATGCACCATTCGCCCAAAAAGCCAAAACAGCGCCGTGCGAATTTTAGAAGTGGGTGCAGGGATTTTAAATGGAACAGTACCATGGTGCAGCACTCTCCAGGGTAGGTAAATCGAAGACCAGCCAAGTTGATCCCGTTTTAACGTAAAAATTCAAGTGACGGAAAAACGAAGGCCAAAAAACTTCAGAGACCCGATTGAGGTTCGGATAGCCTTTTTTGGGTATGAAACAATCCGTTGATAGCTTACAGCAGTCAAAGCCGTAGAACTCACTTAGAGCTTCTTTTTGACTGGTTATGGCTCCCGTAACTCTAAACGAGCCAACAGTTATGGCCGTCCGAAGAATCGATATCCACAGGGTGGAACATCCGCGGTGCAAGGTGCAACATTCGTCCAAAAAGCCAAAACAGCGCCGTGCGACTTTTAGAAGTGGGTGCAGGGATTTGAAATGGAACAGTACCATTGTGCACCACTCTCCAGGGTAGGTAAATCGAAGACCAGCCACGGTGATCCCGTTTTAACGTAAAAATTCACGTGATTGAAAAAAGAAGTCCAAAAAACTTTAGAGACCCGATTGAGGTTTGGATAGCCTTTTTTGGGTACGAAACTATCCGTTGATGGCTTGCAGCTGTCAAAGCCGTAGAACTCACTGAGAGCTTCGTTTTGACTGGTTATGGCTCCCGTAACTCAAAACGAGCCAACAGTTATGGCCGTCCGAAGAATCGATATCCACAGGGTGCAACATCCGCGGTGCAAGGTGCAACATTTGTCCAAAAAGCCAAAACAGCGCCGTGCGACTTTTAGAAGTGGGTGCAGGGATTTGAAATGGAACAGTACCATGGTGCAACACTCTTCAGGGTAGGTAAATCGAAGACCAGCCACGGTGATCCCGTTTTAACGTAAAAATTCACGTGACGGAAAAAAGAAGACCAGAAAACTTCAAAGACCCGATTGAGGTTCGGATAGCCTTTTTTGGGTATGAAACAATCTGTTGATGGCTTACAGCAGTCAAAGCCATAGAACTCACTGAGAGCTTCGTTTTGACTAGTTTTGGCTCCCGTAACTCTAAACGAGCCAACAGTTATGGTCGTCCGAAGAATCGATATCCACAGGGTGCAACATCCGCGGTGCAAGGTGCAACATTCGTCCAAAAAGCCAAAACAGCGCCATGCGACTTTTAGAAGTGGGTGCAGGGATTTGAAATGGAACAGTACCATGGTGCAACACTCTCCAGGGTAGGTAAATCGAAGACCAGCCACGGTGATCCCGTCTTAACGTAAAAATTCACGTGACGGAAAAAAGAAGGCCAAAAAACTTCAGAGGCCCGGTTGAGGTTCGGATAGCCTTTTTTGGGTATGAAACAATCCATTGACGGCTTATAGAGGACAAAGCCGTAGAACTCACTGAGAGCTTCGTTTTGACTGGTTATGGCTCCCGTAACTCTAAACGAGCCAATAGTTATGGCCGTCCGAAGAATCGATATCCACAGGGTGCTACATCCGCGGTTCAAGGTGCAACATTCGTCCAAAAAGCCAAAACAGCGCAGTGCGACTTTTAGAAGTGGGTGCAGGGACTTGAAATGGAACAGTACCATGGTGCAGCACTCTCCAGGGTAGGTAAATCGAAGACTAGCCACGGTGATCCCGTTTTAACGTAAAAATTCACGTGACGGAAAAAAGAAGGCCAAAAAAATTCAGAGACCCGATTGAGGTTCGGATAGCCTTTTTTGGGTATGAAACAATCAGTTGATGGCTTACAGCTGTCAAATCCATAGAACTCACTGAGAGCTTCGTTTTGACTGGTCATGGCTCCCGTAATTCTAAACGAGCCAACAGTTATGGCCGTCCGAAGAATCGATATCCACAGGTTGAAACATCCGCGGTGCAAGGTACATCATTCGTCCAAAAAGCCAAAACAGCGCCATGCGACTTTTAGAAGTGGGTGCAGGGATTTGAAATGGAACAGTACCATTGTGCACCACTCTCCAGGGTAGGTAAATCGAAGACCAGCCACGGTGATCCCGTTTTAACGTAAAAATTCACGTGATGAAAAAAGAAGGCCAAAAAACTTCAGAGACCCGATTGAGGTTCGGATAGCCTTTTTTGGGTATGAAACTATCCGTTGATGGCTTACAACTGTCAAAGCCGTAGAACTCACTGAGAGCTTCGTTTTGACTGGTTATAGCTCCCGTAACTCTAAACAAGCCAACAGTTATGGCCGTCCGAAGAATCGATATCCACATGGTGCAACATCCACGGTGCAAGGTGCAACATTCGTCCAAAAAGCCAAAACAGCACCGTGCGACTTTTAGAAGTGGGTACAGGGATTTGAAACGGAACAGTACCATGGTGCAGCACTCTCCAGGATAGGTAAATCGAAGACCAGCCACGGTTATCCCATTTTAACGTAAAAATTCACGTGACGGAAAAAAGAAGGCCAAAAAAGTTCAGAGACCCAATTGTGGTTCGGATAGCCTTTTTGGGTATGAAATTATCCGTTGACGGCTTACAGCAGTCAAAGCCGTAGAACTCACTGAGAGCTTCGTTTTGACTGGTTATGGCTCCCGTAATTCTAAACGAGCCAACAGTTATGGCCATCCGAAGAATCGATATCCACATGGTGCAACATCCGCGGTGCAAGGTGCAACATTCGTCCAAAAAGCCAAAACAGCACCGTGCGACTTTTAGAAGTGGGTGCAGGGATTTGAAATGGAACAGTACCATGGTGCAACACTCTCCAGGGTAGGTAAATCGAAGACCAGCCTCGGTGATCCCGTTTTAACGTAAAAATTCACGAGACGGAAAAAAGAAGGCCAAAAAACTTCAGAGACCCGATTGAGGTTCGGATAGCCTTTTTTGGGTATGAAACAATCCGTTGACGGCTTACAGCAGTCAAAGCCGTAGAACTCACTGAGAGCTTCGTTTTGACTGGTCATGGCTCCCATAACTCTAAACGAGCCAACAGTTATGGCCGTTCGAAGAATCGATATCCACAGGGTGCAACATCCGCGGTGCAAGGTGCAACATTCGTCCAAAAAGCCAAAACAGCGCCGTGCGACTTTTAGAAGTGGGTGCAGGGATTTGAAATAGAACAGTACCATGGTGCAGCACTCTCCAGGGTAGGTAAATCGAAGACCAGCCACGGTGATCCCGTTTTAACGTAAAAATTCACGAGACGGAAAAAAGAAGGCCAAAAAACTTCAAAGACCCGATTGAGGTTCGGATAGGCTTTTTTGGGTATGAAACTATCCGTTGACGGCTTACAGCTATCAAAGCCGTAGAACTCACCAAGAGCTTCGTTTTGACTAGTGATGGCTCCCGTAACTCTAAACGAGCCAACAGTTATGGCCATCCGAAGAATCGATATCCATAGGGTGCAACATCCTCTGTGCAAGGTGCAACATTCGTCCAAAAAGCCAAAACAGCGCCGTGCGACTTTTAGAAGTGGGTGCAGGGATTTGAAATGGAACAGTACCATGGTGCAGCACTCTCCAGGGTAGGTAAATCGAAGACCAGCTACGGTGATCCTGTTTTAACGTAAAAATTCACGTGACGGAAAAAAGAAGGCCAAAAAACTTCAGATACCCGATTGAGGTTCGGATAGCCTTTTTTGGGTATCAATCTATCCGTTGATGGCTTACAGTGGTCAAAGCCGTAGAAATCACTGAGAGCTTCGTTTTGACTGGTTATGGCTCCCGTAACTCTAAACGATCCAACAGTTATGGCCATCCGAAGAATCGATATCCATAGGGTGCAACATCCGCGGTGCAAGGTGCAACATTCGTCCAAAAAGCCAAAACAGCGCCGTGCGACTTTTAGAAGTGGGTGCAGGGATTTGAAATGGAACAGTACCATGGTGCAGCGCTCTCCAGGCTAGGTAAATCGAAGACCAGCCACGGTAATCCCATTTCAACTTAAAAAATCACGTGATGGAAAAAAGAAGGCCAAAAAACTTCAGAGACCCGATTGAGGTTCGGATAGCCTTTTTTGGGTATGAAACAATCCGTTGACGTCTTACAGCAGTCAAAGCCGTAGAACTCACTGAGAGCTTCATTTTGACTGGTTATGGCTCCCGTAACTCTAAACGAGCCAACAGTTATGGCCGTCCGAAGAATCGATATCCACAAGGTGCAATATCCGCGGTGCAAGGTGCAACATTCGTCCAAAAAGCCAAAACAGCGCCGTGCGAATTTTTGAAGCGGGTGCAGGGATTTGAAATGGAACAGTACCATGGTGCAGCACTCTCCAGGGTAGGTAAATCGAAGACCAGCCACGGTGATCCCGTTTTAATGTAAAAATTCACGTGACGGAAAAAAGAAGGCCAAATAACTTCAGAGACCCGATTGAGGTTCGGATAGCCTTTTTTGGGTATGAAATAATCCGTTGACGGCTTACAGCAATCAAAGCCGTAGAACTCACTGAAAGCTTTGTTTTGACTGGTTATGGCTCCCGTAACTCTAAACGAGACAACAGTTATGGTCGTCCGAAGAATCGATATCCACAGGTTGAAACATCCGCGGTGCAAGGTGCATCATTCGTCCAAAAAGCCAAAACAGCGCCATGCGACTTTTAGAAGTGGGTGCAGGGATTTGAAATGGAACAGTACCATTGTGCACCACTCTCCAGGGTAGGTAAATCGAAGACCAGCCACGGTGATCCCGTTTTAACGTAAAAATTCACGTGATGAAAAAAGAAGGCCAAAAAACTTCAGAGACCCGATTGAGGTTCGGATAGCCTTTTTTGGGTATGAAACTATCCGTTGATGGCTTACAACTGTCAAAGCCGTAGATCTCACTGAGAGCTTCGTTTTGACTGGTTATGGCCGTCCGAAAATCGATATCCACAGGGTGCAACATCCGCGGTGCAAGATGCACCATTCGCCCAAAAAGCCAAAACAGCGCCGTGCGAATTTTAGAAGTGGGTGCAGGGATTTTAAATGGAACAGTACCATGGTGCAGTACTCTCCAGGGTAGGTAAATCGAAGACCAGCCAAGTTGATCCCGTTTTAACGTAAAAATTCAAGTGACGGAAAAACGAAGGCCAAAAAACTTCAGAGACCCGATTGAGGTTCGGATAGCCTTTTTTGGGTATGAAACAATCCGTTGATAGCTTACAGCAGTCAAAGCCGTAGAACTCACTTAGCGCTTCTTTTTGACTAGTTATGGCTCCCGTAACTCTAAACGAGCCAACAGTTATGGCCGTCCGAAGAATCGATATCCACAGGGTGGAACATCCGCGGTGCAAGGTGCAACATTCGTCCAAAAAGCCAAAACAGCGCCGTGCGACTTTTAGAAGTGGGTGCAGGGATTTGAAATGGAACAGTACCATTGTGCACCACTCTCCAGGGTAGGTAAATCGAAGACCAGCCACAGTGATCCCGTTTTAAAGTAAAAATTCACGTGATTGAAAAAAGAAGTCCAAAAAACTTCAGAGACCCTATTGAGGTTTGGATAGCCTTTTTTGGGTACGAAACTATCCGTTGATGGCTTGCAGCTGTCAAAGCCGTAGAACTCACTGAGAGCTTCGTTTTGACTGGTTATGGCTCCCGTAACTCAAAACGAGCCAACAGTTATGGCCGTCCGAAGAATCGATATCCACAGGGTGCAACATCCGCGGTGCAAGGTGCAACATTTGTCCAAAAAGCCAAAACAGCGCCGTGCGACTTTTAGAAGTGGGTGCAGGGATTTGAAATGGAACAGTACCATGGTGCAACACTCTTCAGGGTAGGTAAATCGAAGACCAGCCACGGTGATCCCGTTTTAACGTAAAAATTCACGTGACGGAAAAAAGAAGACCAAAAAACTTCAAAGACCCGATTAAGGTTCGGATAGCCTTTTTTGGGTATGAAACAATCCGTTGATGGCTTACAGTAGTCAAAGCCATAGAACTCACTGAGAGCTTCATTTTGACTAGTTTTGGCTCCCGTAACTCTAAACGAGCCAACAGTTATGGTCGTCCGAAGAATCGATATCCACAGGGTGCAACATCCGCGGTGCAAGGTGCAACATTCGTCCAAAAAGCCAAAACAGCGCCATGCGACTTTTAGAAGTGGGTGCAGGGATTTGAAATGGAACAGTACCATGGTGCAACACTCTCCAGGGTAGGTAAATCGAAGACCAGCCACGGTGATCCCGTCTTAACGTAAAAATTCACGTGACGGAAAAAAGAAGGCCAAAAAACTTCAGAGGCCCGGTTGAGGTTCGGATAGCCTTTTTTGGGTATGAAACAATCCATTGACGGCTTATAGAGGTCAAAGCCGTAGAACTCACTGAGAGCTTCATTTTGACTGGTTATGGCTCCCGTAACTCTAAACGAGCCAATAGTTATGGCCGTCCGAAGAATCGATATCCACAGGGTGCTACATCCGCGGTTCAAGGTGCAACATTCGTCCAAAAAGCCAAAACAGCGTCGTACGACTTTTAGAAGTGGGTGTAGGGATTTGAAATGGAACAGTACCATTGTGCACCACTCTCCAGGGTAGGTAAATCGAAGACCAGCCACGGTGATCCCGTTTTAACGTAAAAATTCACGTGACGGAACAAAGAAGGCCAAAAAACTTCAGAGACCCGATTGAGGTTCGGATAGCCTTTTTTGGGTATGAAACTGTACGTTGATGGCTTACAGCTGTCAAAGCCGTAGAACTCACTGAGAGCTTCGTTTTGACTGGTTATGGCTCCCGTAACTCTAAACGAGCCAACAGTTATGGCCGTCCGAAGAATCGATATCCATAGGGTGCAACATCCGTAGTGCAAGGTGCAACATTCACCCAAAAACCAAAACAGTGCCATGCGACTTTTAGAAGTGGGTGCAGGGATTTGAAATGGAACGGTACCATGGTGCAGCACACTCCCGGGTAGGTAAATCGAAGACCAGCCACGGTGATCCCGTTTTAACATAAAAATTCACGTGACGGAAAAAAGAAGGCCAAAAAACTTCAGAGACCCGATTGAGGTTCGGATAGCCTTTTTTGGGTATGAAACAATCCGTTGACGGCTTACAGCTGCCAAAGCCGTAGAACTCAATGAGAGCTTCGTTTTGACTGGTCATGGCTCCTGTAACTCTAAACGAGCCAATAGTTATGGTCGTCCGAAGAATCGATATCCACAGGGTGCAACATCCGCGATGCAAGGTGCAACATTCGTCCAAAAAGCCAAAACAGCGCAGTGCGACTTTTAGAAGTGGGTGCAGGGACTTGAAATGGAACAGTACCATGGTGCAGCACTCTCCAGGGTAGGTAAATCGAAGACCAGCCACGGTGATCCCGTTTTAACGTAAAAATTCACGTGACGGAAAAAAGAAGGCCAAAAAAATTCAGAGACCCGATTGAGGTTCGGATAGCCTTTTTTGGGTATGAAACAATCAGTTGACGGCTTACAGCTGTCAAATCCGTAGAACTCACTGAGAGCTTCGTTTTGACTGGTCATGGCTCCCGTAATTCTAAACGAGCCAACAGTTATGGCCGTCCGAAGAATCGATATCCATAGGGTGCAACATCCGCGGTGCAAGGTGCAACATTCAACCAAAAAGCCAGAATAGCGCCGTGCGACTTTTAGAAGTAGGTGCAGGGATTTGAAATGGAACAGTACCATGGTGCAGCACTCTCCAGGGTAGGAAAATCGAAGACCAGCCACGGTGATCCCGTTTTAACGTAAAAATTCACGTGACGGAAAAAGAAGGCCAAAAAACTTCAGAGACCCGATTGAGGTTCGGATAGCCTTTTTTGGGTATGAAACAATCCGTTGACGGCTTATAGCAGTCAAAGCCGTAGAACACACTGAGAGCTTCGTTTTGACTGGTCATGGCTCCCGTAACTCTAAACGAGCCAACAGTTATGACCGTCCGAAGAATCGATATCCACAGGGTGCAACATCCGCGGTGCAAGGTGCAACATTCGTCCAAAAAGCCAAAACAGCGCCGTGCGACTTTTAGAAGTGGGTGCAGGGATTTGAAATGGAACAGTACGATGGTGCACCACTCTCCAGGGTAGGTAAATCGAAGACCAGCCACGGTGATCCCGTTTTAACGTAAAAATTCACGTGACGGAAAAAAGAAGGCCAAAAAACTTCAGAGACCCGATTGAGGTTCGGATAGCCTTTTTTGGGTATGAAACAATCCGTTGAAGGCTTACAGTTGTCAAAGCCGTAGAACTCACTGAGAGCTTCGTTTGGACTGGTTATGGCTGCCGTAACTCTAAACGAGCCAAAAGTTATAGCCGTCCGAAGAATCGATATCCACAGGGTGCAACATCCGCGGTGCAAGGTGCAACATTCGTCCAAAAAGCCAAAACAGCGCAGTGCGACTTTTAGAAGTGGGTGCAGGGATTTGAAATGGAACAGTACCATGGTGCAGCACTCTCCAGGGTAGGTAAATCGAAGACCAGCCACGGTGATCCCGTTTTAACGTAAAAATTCACGTGACGGAAAAAAGAGGGCCAAAAAACTTCAGAGACCCGATTGAGGTTCAGATAGCCTTTTTTGGGTATGAAACAATCCGTTGACGGCTTACAGCTGCCAAAGCCGTAGAACTCACTGAGAGCTTCATTTTGACTGGTAATGGCTCCCGTAACTCTAAACGAGCCAACAGTTATGGCCGTCCGAAGAATCGATATCCACAGGGTGCAACATCCGCGGTGCAAGGTGCAACATTCGTCCAAAAAGCCAAAACAGCGCCGTGCGACTTTTAGAAGTGGGTGCAGGGATTTGAAATGGAACAGTACGATAGTGCACCACTCTCCAGGGTAGGTAAATCAAAGACCAGCCACGGTGATCCCGTTTTAACGTAAAAATTCACATGACGGAAAAAAGAAGGCCAAAAAACTTCAGAGACCCGATTGAGGTTCAGATAGCCTTTTTGGGTATGAAACAATCCATTGACGGCTTACAGCAGTCAAAGCCGTAGAACTCATTGAGAGCTTCGTTTTGAGTAGTCATCGCTCCCATAACTCTAAACGAGCCAACAGTTATGGCCGTCCAAAGAATCGATATCCATAGGGTGCAACATCCGTGGTGCAAGGTGCAACATTCGTCCAAAAATCCAAAACACCGCAGTGCGACTTTTAGAAGTGGGTGCAGGGATTTGAAATGGAACAGTACCATGGTGCAGCACTCTCCAGGGTAGGTAAATCAAAGACCAGCCACGGTGATCCCGTTTTAACATAAAAATTCACGTGACGGAAAAAAGAAGGCCAAAAAACTTCAGAGACCCGATCGAGGTTCAGATAGCCTTTTTTGGGTATGAAACAATCCGTTGACGGCTTACAGCTGCCAAAGCCGTAGAACTCAATAAGAGCTTCGTTTTGACTGGTCATGGCTCCCGTAACTCTAAACGAGCCAACAGTTATGGCCGTCCGAAGAATCGATATCCACAGGGTGCAACATCCGCGGTGCAAGGTGCAACATTCGTCCAAAAAGCCAAAACAGCGCCGTGCGACTTTTAGAAGTGGGTGCAGGGATTGGAAATTTAACAGTACCATGGTGTAGCACTCTCCAGGGTAGGTAAATCGAAGACCAGCCACGGTGATACCGTTTTAACGTAAAAATTCACGTGACGGAAAAAAGAATGCCAAAAAACTTCAGAGACCCGATTGAGGTTCAGATAGCCTTTTTTGGGTATGAAACAATCCATTGACGGCTTACAGCTGCCAAAGCCGTAGAACTCACTAAGAGCTTCATTTTGACTAGTCATGGCTCCCGTAACTCTAAACGGGCCAACAGTTATGGCCGTCCGAAGAATCGATATCCACAGGGTGCAACATCCGCGGTGCAAGGTGCAACATTCGTCCAAAAAGCCAAAACAGCGCCGTGCGACTTTTAGAAGTGGGTGCAGGGATTGGAAATTTAACAGTACCATGGTGTAGCACTCTCCATGGTAGGTAAATCGAAGACCAGCCACGGTGATCCCGTTTTAACGTAAAAATTCACGTGACGGAAAAAAGAAGGCCAAAAAAATTCAAAGACCCGATTGAGGTTCGGATAGCCTTTTTTGGGTATAAAACAATCCGTTGACGGCTTACAGTAGTCAAAGCCGTAGAACTCACTGGGAGCTTCGTTTTGACTGGTCATGGCTCCCGTAACTCTAAACGAGCCAACAGTTATGGCCGTCCGAAGAATCGATATCCACAGGGTGCAACATCCGCGGTGCAAGGTGCAACATTCGTCCAAAAAGCCAAAACAGCGCCGTGCGACTTTTAGAAGTGGATGCAGGGATTTGAAATGGAACAGTACGATGGTGCACCACTCTCCAAGGTAGGTAAATCGAAGACCATACACGGTGATCCCGTTTTAACGTAAAAATTCACGTGACGGAAAAAAGAAGGCCAAAAAACTTCAGAGACCCGATTGAGGTTCAGATAGCCTTTTTTGTGTATGAAACAATCCATTGACGGCTTACAGCTGCCAAAGCCGTAGAACTCACTGAGAGCTTCGTTTTGACTAGTAATGGCTCCCGTAACTCTAAACGAGCCAACAGTTATGGCCGTCCGAAGAATCGATATCCACAGGGTGCAACATCCGCGGTGCAAGGTGCAACATTCGTCCAAAAAGCCAAAACAGCGCCGTGCGACTTTTAGAAGTGGGTGAAGGGATTGGAAATGTAACAGTACCATGGTGTAGCACTCTCCAGGGTAGGTAAATCGAAGACCAGCCACGGTGATACCGTTTTAACGTAAAAATTCACGTGACGGAAAAAAGAATGCCAAAAAACTTCATAGACCCGATTGAGGTTCGGATAGCCTTTTTTGGGTATGAAACAATCCGTTGACGGCTTACAGCAGTCAAAGCCGTAGAACTCACTGAGAGCTTCGTTTTGACTGGTCATGGCTCCCGTAACTTTAAACGAGCCAACAGTTATGGCCGTCCGAAGAATCGATATACACAGGGTGCAACATCCGCGGTGCAAGGTGCAACATTCGTCCAAAAAGCCAAAACAGCGCCGTGCGACTTTTAGAAGTGGATGCATGGATTTGAAATAGGACAGTACGATGGTGCACCACTCTCCAGGGTAGGTAAATCGAAGACCATCCACGGCGATCCCGTTTTAACGTAAAAATTCACGTGACGGAAAAAAGAAGGCCAAAAAACTTCAGAGACCCGATTAAGGTTCGGATAGCCTTTTTTGGGTATGAAACAATTCGTTGACGGCTTACAGCTACCAAAGCCGTAGAACTCACTGGGAGCTTCGTTTTGACTGGTCATGGCTCCCGTAACTCTAAACGAGCCAACAGTTATGGCTGTCCGAAGAATCGATATCCACAGGGTGCAACATCCGCGGTGCAAGGTGCAACATTCGTCCAAAAAGCCAAAACAGTGCCGTGCGACTTTTAGATGTGGGTGCAGGGATTAGAAATGGAACAGTACCATGGTGCAACACTCTCCAGGGTAGATAAATCGAAGACCAGCCACGGTGATCCCGTTTTAATGTAAAAATTTACGTGACGGAAAAAAGAAGGCCAAAAAACTTCAGAGACCCGATTGAGGTTCGGATAGCCTTTTTTCGGTATGAAACAATCCATTGACGGCTTACAGCAGTCAAAGCCGTAGAACTCACTGAGAGCTTCGTTTTGACTGGTCATGGCTCCCGTAACTCTAAACGAGCCAACAGTTATGGCAATCCGAAGAATCGATATCCACAGGGTGCAACATCCGCGGTGCAAGGTGCAACATTCGTCCAAAAAGCCAAAACAGCGCCGTGCGACTTTTAGAAGTGGGTGCAGGGATTTGAAATGGAACCGTACGATGGTGCACCACTCTCCAGGGTAGGTTAATCGAAGACTAGCCACGGTGATCCCGTTTTAACGTAAAAATTCACGTGACGGAAAAAAGAAGGCCAAAAAACTTCAGAGACCCGATTAAGGTTCGGATAGCCTTTTTTGGGTATGAAACAATCCGTTGACGGCTTACAACAGTCAAAGCCGTAGAACTCGCTGAGAACTTCGTTTTGACTGGTCATGGCTCCCGTAACTCTAAACGAGCCAACAGTTATGGCAGTCCGAAGAATCGATATCCACAGGGTGCAACATCTGCGGTGCAAAGTGCAACATTCATCCAAAAAGCCAAAACAGCACCGTGCGACTTTAAGAAGTGGGTGCAGGGATTTGGAATGGAACAGTACCATGGTGCAGCACTCTCCAGGGTAGGTAAATCGAAGACCAGCCATAGTGATTCTGTTTTAACATAAATATTCACGTGACGGAAAAAAGAAGGCCAAAAAACTTCAGAGACCCGATTGAGGTTCAGATAGCCTTTTTTGGGTATTAAACAATCCGTTGACGGCTTACAGCTGCCAAAGCGGTAGAACTCACTGAGAGCTTCGTTTTGACTGGTCATGGCTCCCGTAACTCTAAACGAGCCAACAGTTATGGCCGTCCGAAGAATCGATATCCACAGGGTGCAACATCCGCGGTGCAAGGTGCAACATTCGTCCAAAAAGCCAAAACAGCGCCGTGCGACTTTTAGAAGTGGGTGCAGGGTTTTGAAATGCAACAGTACGATGGTGCACCACTCTCCAGGGTAGGTAAATCGAAGGCCAGCCACGGTGATCCCGTTTTAACGTAAAAATTCACGTGATGGAAAAAAGAAGGCCAAAAAACTTCAGAGACCCAATTGATGTTCGGATAGCCTTTTTTGGGTATGAAACAATCCGTTGAAGGCTTACAGCTGTCAAAGCCGTAGAACTCACTGAGAGCTTCGTTTTGACTGGTTATGGCTGCCGTAACTCTAAACGAGCCAAAAGTTATGGTCGTCTGAAGAATCTATATCCACAGGGTGCAACATCCGCGGTGCAAGGTGCAACATTCGTCCAAAAAGCCAAAACAGCGCAGTGCGACTTTTAGAAGTGGGTGCAGGGATTTGAAATGGAACAGTACCATGGTGCAGCACTCTCCAGGGTAGGTAAATCGAAGACCAGCCACGGTGATCCCGTTTTAACGTAAAAATTCACGTGACGGAAAAAAGAAGGCCAAAAAACTTCAGAGACCCGATTGAGGTTCGGATAGCCTTTTTTGGGTATGAAACAATTCGTTGACGGCTTACAGCTACCAAAGCCGTAGAACTCACTGAGAACTTCGTTTTGACTGCTCATGGCTCCCGTAACTCTAAACGAGCCAACAGTTATGGCAGTCCGAAGAATCGATATCCACAGGGTGCAACATCTGCGGTGCAAAGTGCAACATTCATCCAAAAAGCCAAAATAGCGTCGTGCGACTTCTAGAAGTGGGTGCAGGGATTTGAAATGGAATAGTACCATGGTGCAGCACTCTCCAGGGTAGGTAAATCGAAGACCAGCCACAGTGATTCCGTTTTAACGTAAAAATTCACGTGACGGAAAAAAGAAGGCCAAAAAACTTCAGAGACCCGATTGAGGTTCAGATAGCCTTTTTTAGGTATGCAACAATCCGTTGACGGCTTACAGCTGCCAAAGCCGTAGAACTCACTGAGAGCTTCGTTTTGACTGGTCATGGCTTCTGTAACTCTAAACGAGCCAACAGTTATGGCTGTCCGAAGAATCGATATCCACAGGGTGCAACATCCGCGGTGCAAGGTGCTACATTTGTCCAAAAAGCCAAAACAGCGCCGTGCGACTTTTAGAAGTGGGTGCAGGGATTTGAAATGTAACAGTACCATGGTGTAGCACTCTCCAGGGTAGGTAAATCGAAGACCTGCCACGGTGATCCCGTTTTAACGCAAAAATTCACGTGACGGAAAAAAGAAGGCCAAAAAACATCAGAGACCCGATTGAGGTTCGGATAGCCTTTTTTGGGTATGAAACAATCCGTTGACGGCTTACAGCAGTCAAAGCCGTAGAACTCACTGAGAGCTTCGTTTTGACTGGTCATGGCTCCCGTAACTTTAAACGAGCCAACAGTTATGGCCGTCCGAAGAATCGATATACACAGGGTGCAACATCCGCGGTGCAAGGTGCAACATTCGTCCAAAAAGCCAAAACAGCGCCGTGCGACTTTTAGAAGTGGATGCATGGATTTGAAATGGGACAGTACGATGGTGCACCACTCTCCAGGGTAGGTAAATCGAAGACCATCCACGGCGATCCCGTTTTAACGTAAAAATTCACGTGACGGAAAAAAGAAGGCCAAAAAACTTCAGAGACCCGATTAAGGTTCGGATAGCCTTTTTTGGGTATGAAACAATTCGTTGACGGCTTACAGCTGCCAAAGCCGTAGAACTCACTGGGAGCTTCGTTTTGACTGGTCATGGCTCCCGTAACTCTAAACGAGCCAACAGTTATGGCTGTCCGAAGAATCGATATCCACAGGGTGCAACATCCGCGGTGCAAGGTGCAACATTCGTCCAAAAAGCCAAAACAGTGCCGTGCGACTTTTAGATGTGGGTGCAGGGATTAGAAATGGAACAGTACCATGGTGCAACACTCTCCAGGGTAGGTAAATCGAAGACCAGCCACGGTGATCCCGTTTTAATGTAAAAATTTACGTGACGGAAAAAAGAAGGCCAAAAAACTTCAGAGACCCGATTGAGGTTCGGATAGCCTTTTTTCGGTATGAAACAATCCATTGACGGCTTACAGCAGTCAAAGCCGTAGAACTCACTGAGAGCTTCGTTTTGACTGGTCATGGCTCCCGTAACTCTAAACGAGCCAACAGTTATGGCAATCCGAAGAATCGATATCCACAGGGTGCAACATCCACGGTGCAAGGTGCAACATTCGTCCAAAAAGCCAAAACAGCGCCGTGCGACTTTTAGAAGTGGGTGCAGGGATTTGAAATGGAACCGTACGATGGTGCACCACTCTCCAGGGTAGGTTAATCGAAGACCAGCCACGGTGATCCCGTTTGAACGTAAAAATTCACGTGACGGAAAAAAGAAGGCCAAAAAACTTCAGAGACCCGATTAAGGTTCGGATAGCCTTTTTTGGGTATGAAACAATCCGTTGACGGCTTACAACAGTCAAAGCCGTAGAACTCGCTGAGAACTTCGTTTTGACTGGTCATGGCTCCCGTAACTCTAAACGAGCCAACAGTTATGGCAGTCCGAAGAATCGATATCCACAGGGTGCAACATCTGCGGTGCAAAGTGCAACATTCATCCAAAAAGCCAAAACAGCGCCGTGCGACTTTTAGAAGTGGGTGCAGGGTTTTGAAATGGAACAGTACGATGGTGCACCACTCTCCAGGGTAGGTAAATCGAAGGCCAGCCACGGTGATCCCGTTTTAACGTAAAAATTCACGTGACGGAAAAAAGAAGGCCAAAAAACTTCAGAGACCCGATTGAGGTTCGGATAGCCTTTTTTGGGTATGAAACAATCCGTTGAAGGCTTACAGCTGTCAAAGCCGTAGAACTCACTGAGAGCTTCGTTTTGACTGGTTATGGCTGTCGTAACTCTAAACGAGCCAACAGTTATGGTCGTCTGAAGAATCGATATCCACAGGGTGCAACATCCACGGTGCAAGGTGCAACATTCGTCCAAAAAGCCAAAACAGCGCAGTGCGACTTTTAGAAGTGGGTGCAGGGATTTGAAATGGAACAGTACCATGGTGCAGCACTCTCCAGGGTAGGTAAATCGAAGACCAGCCACGGTGATCCCGTTTTAACGTAAAAATTCACGTGACGGAAAAAAGAAGGCCAAAAAACTTCAGAGACCCGATTGAGGTTCGGATAGCCTTTTTTGGGTATGAAACAATTCGTTGACGGCTTACAGCTACCAAAGCCGTAGAACTCACTGGGAGCTTCGTTTTGACTGGTCATGGCTCCCGTAACTCTAAACGAGCCAACTGTTATGGCCATCCGAAGAATCGATATCCACAGGGTGCAACATCCGCGGTGCAAGGTGCAACATTCATCCAAAAAGCCAAAACAATGCCGTGCGACTTTTAGAAGTGGGTGCAGGGATTTGAAATGGAACAGTACCATGGTGCAACACTCTCCAGGGTAGGTAAATCGAAGACCAGCCACGGTGATCCAGTTTTAACGTAAAAATTCACGTGACGGAAAAAAGAAGGCCAAAAAACATCAGAGACCCGATTGAGGTTCGGATAGCCTTTTTTGGGTATGAAACAATCCATTAACGGCTTACAGCAGTCAAAGCCGTAGAACTCACTGAGAGCTTCGTTTTGACTGGTCATGGCTCCCGTAACTCTAAACGAGCCAACAGTTATGGAAATCCGAAGAATCGATATCCACAGGGTGCAACATCCGCGGTGCAAGGTGCAACATTCGTCCAAAAAGCCAAAACAGTGCCGTGCGACTTTTAGAAGTGGGTGCAGGGATTTGAAATGGAACCGTACGATGGTGCACCACTCTCCAGGGTAGGTAAATCGAAGACCAGCCACGGTGATCCCGTTTTAACGTAAAAATTCACGTGACGGAAAAAAGAAGGCCAAAAAACTTCAGAGACCCAATTGAGGTTTGGATAGCCTTTTTTTGGTATAAAACAATCCGTTGACGGCTTACAATAGTCAAAGCCGTAGAACTCGCTGAGAACTTCGTTTTGACTGGTCATGGCTCCCGTAACTCTAAACGAGCCAACAGTTATGGCAGTCCGAAGAATCGATATCCACAGGGTGCAACATCTGCGGTGCAAAGTGCAACATTCATCCAAAAAGCCAAAACAGCGCCGTGCGACTTTTAGAAGTGGGTGCAGGGATTTGAAATGGAACAGTACCATGGTGCATCACTCTCCAGGGTAGGTAAATCGAAGACCAGCCACAGTGATTCCGTTTTAACGTAAAAATTCACGTGACGGAAAAAAGAAGGCCAAAATACTTCAGAGACCCGATTGAGGTTCAGATAGCCTTTTTGGGTATGAAACAATCCATTGACGGCTTACAGCTGCCAAAGCCGTAGAACTCACTGAGAGCTTCGTTTTGACTGGTCATGGCTCCTGTAACTCTAAACGAGCCAACAGTTATGGCCGTCCGAAGAATCGATATCCACAGGGTGCAACATCCGCGGTGCAAGGTGCTACATTTGTCCAAAAAGCCAAAACAGCGCCGTGCGACTTTTAGAAGTGGGTGCAGGGATTTTAAATGTAACAGTACCATGGTGTAGCACTCTCCAGGGTAGGTAAATCGAAGACCAGCCACGGTGATCCCGTTTTAACGTAAAAATTTACATGACGGAAAAAAGAAGGCCAAAAAACATCAGAGACCCGATTGAGGTTCGGATAGCCTTTTTTGGGTATGAAACAATCCGTTGACGGCTTACAGCAGTCAAAGCCGTAGAACTCACTGAGAGCTTCGTTTTGACTGGTCATGGCTCCCGTAACTCTAAACGAGCCAACAGTTATGGCCGTCCGAAGAATTGATATCTACAGGGTGCAACATCCGCGGTGCAAGGTGCAACATTCGTCCAAAAAGCCAAAACAGCGCCGTGCGACTTTTAGAAGTGGATGCAGGGAATTGAAATGGGACAGTATGATGGTGCACCACTCTCCAGGGTAGGTAAATCGAAGACCAGCCACGGTGATCCCGTTTTAACGTAAAAATTCACGTGACGGAAAAAAGAAGGCCAAAAAACTTCAGAGACCCGATTAAGGTTCGGATAGCCTTTTTTGGGTATGAAACAATTCGTTGACGGCTTACAGCTGCCAAAGCCGTAGAACCCACTGGGAGCTTCGTTTTGACTGGTCATGGCTCCCGTAACTCTAAACGAGCCAACAGTTATGGCCGTCCGAAGAATCGATATCCACATGGTGCAACATCCGCGGTGCAAGGTGCAACATTCATCCAAAAAGCCAAAACAGTGTCGTGCGACTTTTAGATGTGGGTGCAGGGATTTGAAATGGAACAATACCATAGTGCAACACTCTCCAGGGTAGGTAAATCGAAGACCAGCCACGGTGATCCCGTTTTAACGTAAAAATTCACGTGACGTAAAAAAGAAGGCCAAAAAACTTCAGAGACCCGATTGAGGTTCGGATAGCCTTTTTTGGGTATGAAACAATCCATTGACGGCTTACAGCAGTCAAAGCCGTAGAACTCACTGAGAGCTTCGTTTTGACTGGTCATGGCTCCCATAACTCTAAACGAGCCAACAGTTATGGCAATCCGAAGAATCGATATCCACAGGGTGCAACATCCGCGGTGCAAGGTGCAACATTCGTCCAAAAAGCCAAAACAGCGCCGTGCGACTTTTAGAAGTGGGTGCAGGGATTTGAAATGGAACCGTACGATGGTGCACCACTCTCCAGGGTAGGTAAATCGAAGACCAGCCACGGTGATCCCGTTTTAACGTAAAAATTCACGTGACGGAAAAAAGAAGGCCAAAAAACTTCAGAGACCCAATTGAGGTTTGGATAGCTTTTTTTGGGTATGAAACAATTCGTTGACGGCTTACAACAGTCAAAGCCGTAGAACTCGCTGAGAACTTCGTTTTGACTGGTCATGGCTCCCGTAACTCTAAACGAGCCAACAGTTATGGCAGTCCGAAGAATCGATATCCACAGGATGCAACATCTGCGGTGCAAAGTGCATCATTCATCCAAAAAGCCAAAACAGCACGGTGCGACTTTTAGAAGTGGGTGCAGGGATTTTAAATGTAACAGTACCATGGTGTAGCACTCTCCAGGGTAGGTAAATCGAAAACCAGCCACGGTGATCCCGTTTTAAGGTAAAAATTTACATGACGGAAAAAAGAAGGCCAAAAAACATCAGAGACCCGATTGAGGTTCGGATAGCCTTTTTTGGGTATGAAACAATCCGTTGACGGCTTACAGCAGTCAAAGCCGTAGAACTCACTGAGAGCTTCGTTTTGACTGGTCATGGCTCCCGTAACTCTAAACGAGCCAACAGTTATGGCCGTCCGAAGAATTGATATCTACAGGGTGCAACATCCGCGGTGCAAGGTGCAACATTCGTCCAAAAAGCCAAAACAGCGCCGTGCGACTTTTAGAAGTGGATGCAGGGAATTGAAATGGGACAGTATGATGGTGCACCACTCTCCAGGGTAGGTAAATCGAAGACCAGCCACGGTGATCCCGTTTTAACGTAAAAATTCACGTGACGGAAAAAAGAAGGCCAAAAAACTTCAGAGACCCGATTAAGGTTCGGATAGCCTTTTTTGGGTATGAAACAATTCGTTGACGGCTTACAGCTGCCAAAGCCGTAGAACCCACTGGGAGCTTCGTTTTGACTGGTCATGGCTCCCGTAATTCTAAACGAGCCAACAGTTATGGCCGTCCGAAGAATCGATATCCACAGGGTGCAACATCCGCGGTGCAAGGTGCAACATTCATCCAAAAAGCCAAAACAGTGTCGTGCGACTTTTAGATGTGGGTGCAGGGATTTGAAATGGAACAATACCATGGTGCAACACTCTCCAGGGTAGGTAAATCGAAGACCAGCCACGGTGATCCCGTTTTAACGTAAAAATTCACGTGACGGAAAAAAGAAGGCCAAAAAACTTCAGAGACCCGATTGAGGTTCGGATAGCCTTTTTTGGGTATGAAACAATCCATTGACGGCTTACAGCAGTCAAAGCCGTAGAACTCACTGAGAGCTTCGTTTTGACTGGTCATGGCTCCCATAACTCTAAACGAGCCAACAGTTATGGTAATCCGAAGAATCGATATCCACAGGGTGCAACATCCGCGGTGCAAGGTGCAACATTCGTCCAAAAAGCCAAAACAGCGCCGTGCGACTTTTAGAAGTGGGTGCAGGGATTTGAAATGGAACAGTACCATGGTGCATCACTCTCCAGGGTAGGTAAATCGAAGACCAGCCACAGTGATTCCGTTTTAACGTAAAAATTCACGTGACGGAAAAAAGAAGGCCAAAAAACTTCAGAGACCCGATTGAGGTTCAGATAGCCTTTTTGGGTATGAAACAATCCATTGACGGCTTACAGCTGCCAAAGCCGTAGAACTCACTGAGAGCTTCGTTTTGACTGGTCATGGCTCCTGTAACTCTAAACGAGCCAACAGTTATGGCCGTCCGAAGAATCGATATCCACAGGGTGCAACATCCGCGGTGCAAGGTGCTACATTTGTCCAAAAAGCCAAAACAGCGCCGTGCGACTTTTAGAAGTGGGTGCAGGGATTTTAAATGTAACAGTACCATGGTGTAGCACTCTCCAGGGTAGGTAAATCGAAGACCAGCCACGGTGATCCCGTTTTAACGTAAAAATTTACATGACGGAAAAAAGAAGGCCAAAAAACATCAGAGACCCGATTGAGGTTCGGATAGCCTTTTTTGGGTATGAAACAATCCGTTGACGGCTTACAGCAGTCAAAGCCGTAGAACTCACTGAGAGTTTCGTTTTGACTGGTCATGTCTCCCGTAACTCTAAACGAGCCAACAGTTATGGCCGTCCGAAGAATTGATATCTACAGGGTGCAACATCCGCGGTGCAAGGTGCAACATTCGTCCAAAAAGCCAAAACAGCGCCGTGCGACTTTTAGAAGTGGATGCAGGGAATTGAAATGGGACAGTATGATGGTGCACCACTCTCCAGGGTAGGTAAATCGAAGACCAGCCACGGTGATCCCGTTTTAACGTAAAAATTCACGTGACGGAAAAAAGATGGCCAAAAAACTTCAGAGACCCGATTAAGGTTCGGATAGCCTTTTTTGGGTATGAAACAATTCGTTGACGGCTTACAGCTGCCAAAGCCGTAGAACCCACTGGGAGCTTCGTTTTGACTGGTCATGGCTCCCGTAACTCTAAACGAGCCAACAGTTATGGCCGTCCGAAGAATCGATATCCACAGGGTGCAACATCCGCGGTGCAAGGTGCAACATTCATCCAAAAAGCCAAAACAGTGTCGTGCGACTTTTAGATGTGGGTGCAGGGATTTGAAATGGAACAATACCATGGTGCAACACTCTCCAGGGTAGGTAAATCGAAGACCAGCCACGATGATCCCGTTTTAACGTAAAAATTCACGTGACGGAAAAAAGAAGGCCAAAAAACTTCAGAGACCCGATTGAGGTTCGGATAGCCTTTTTTGGGTATGAAACAATCCATTGACGGCTTACAGCAGTCAAAGCCGTAGAACTCACTGAGAGCTTCGTTTTGACTGGTCATGGCTCCCATAACTCTAAACGAGCCAACAGTTATGGCAATCCGAAGAATCGATATCCACAGGGTGCAACATCCGCGGTGCAAGGTGCAACATTCGTCCAAAAAGCCAAAACAGTGCCGTGCGACTTTTAGAAGTGGGTGCAGGGATTTGAAATGGAACCGTACGATGGTGCACCACTCTCCAGGGTAGGTAAATCGAAGACCAGCCACGGTGATCCCGTTTTAACGTAAAAATTCACGTGACGGAAAAAAGAAGGCCAAAAAACTTCAGAGACCCAATTGAGGTTTGGATAGCCTTTTTTGGGTATGAAACAATCCGTTGACGGCTTACAACAGTCAAAGCCGTAGAACTCGCTGAGAACTTCGTTTTGACTGGTCATGGCTCCCGTAACTCTAAACGAGCCAACAGTTATGGCAGTTCGAAGAATCGATATCCACAGGATGCAACATCTGCGGTGCAAAGTGCAACATTCATCCAAAAAGCCAAAACAGCACCGTGCGACTTTTAGAAGTGGGTGCAGGGATTTGAAATGGAACAGTACCATGGTGCAGCACTCTCCAGGGTAGGTAAATCGAAGACCAGCCACAGTGATTCCGTTTTAACGTAAATATTCACGTGACGGAAAAAAGAAGGCCAAAAAACTTTAGAGACCCGATTGAGGTTCAGATAACCTTTTTTGGGTATGAAACAATCCGTTGACGGCTTACAGCTGCCAAAGCCGTAGAACTCACTGAGAGCTTCGTTTTGACTGGTCATGGCTCCCGTAACTCTAAACGAGCCAACAGTTATGGCCGTCCGAAGAATCGATATCCACAGGGTGCAACATCCGCGGTGCAAGGTGCAACATTCGTCCAAAAAGCCAAAACAGCGCCGTGCGACTTTTAGAAGTGGGTGCAGGGTTTTGAAATGGAACAGTACGATGGTGCCCCACTCTCCAGGGTAGGTAAATCGAAGACCAGCCACGGTGATCCCGTTTTAATGTAAAAATTCACGTGACGGAAAAAAGAAGGCCAAAAAACTTCAGAGACCCGATTGAGGTTCGGATAGCCTTTTTTGGGTATGAAACAATCCGTTGAAGGCTTACAGCTGTCAAAGACGTAGAACTCACTGAGAGCTTCATTTTGACTGGTTATGGCTGCCGTAACTCTAAACGAGCCAACAGTTATGGTCGTGTGAAGAATCGATATCCACAGGGTGCAACATCCGCGGTGCAAGGTGCAACATTCATCCAAAAAGCCAAAACAGCGCAGTGCGACTTTTAGAAGTGGGTGCAGGGATTTGAAATGGAACAGTACCATGGTGCAGCACTCTCCAGGGTAGGTAAATCGAAGACCAGCCATGGTGATCCCGTTTTAACGTAAAAATTCACGTGACGGAAAAAAGAAGGCCAAAAAACTTCAGAGACCCGATTGAGGTTCGGATAGCCTTTTTTGCGTATGAAACAATTCATTGACGGCTTACAGTAGTCAAAGCCGTAGAACTCACTGAGAGCTTCGTTTTGACTGGTCATGGCTCCCGTAACTCTAAACGAGCCAACAGTTATGGCAATCCGAAGAATCGATATCCACAGGGTGCAACATCCGCGGTGCAAGGTGCAACATTCGTCCAAAAAGCCAAAACAGTGCCGTGCGACTTTTAGAAGTGGGTGCAGGGATTTGAAATGGAACAGTACCATGGTGCAACACTCTCCAGGGTAGGTAAATCGAAGACCAGCCACGGTGATCCAGTTTTAACGTAAAAATTCACGTGACGGAAAAAAGAAGGCCAAAAAACTTCAGTGACCCGATTGAGGTTCGGATAGCCTTTTTTGGGTATGAAACAATCCATTGACGGCTTACAGTAGTCAAAGCCGTAGAACTCACCGAGAGCTTCGTTTTGACTGGTCATGGCTCCCGTAACTCTAAACGAGCCAACAGTTATGGCAATCCGAAGAATCGATATCCATAGGGTGCAACATCCGCGGTGCAAGGTGCAACATTCGTCCAAAAAGCCAAAACAGCGCCGTGCGACTTTTAGAAGTGGGTGCAGGGATTTGAAATGGAACCGTACGATGGTGCACCACTCTCCAGGGTAGGTATATCGAAGACCAGCCACGGTGATCCCGTTTTAACGTAAAAATTCACGTGACGGAAAAAAGAAGGCCAAAAAACTTCAGAGACCCAATTGAGGTTTGGATAGCCTTTTTTGGGTATGAAACAATCCGTTGACGGCTTACAACAGTCAAAGCCGTAGAACTCGCTGAGAACTTCGTTTTGACTGGTCATGGCTCCCGTAACTCTAAAAGAGCCAACAGTTATGGCAGTCCAAAAAATCGATATCCACAGGGTGCAACATCTGCGGTGCAAAGTGCAACATTCATCCAAAAAGCCAAAACAGCACCGTGCGACTTTTAGAAGTGGGTGCAGGGATTTGAAATGGAACAGTACCATGGTGCAGCACTCTCCAGGGTAGGTAAGTCGAAGACTAGCCACAGTGATTCCGTTTTAACGTAAAAATTCACGTGACGGAAAAAAGAAGGCCAAAAAACTTCAGAGACCCGATTGAGGTTCAGATAGCCTTTTTTGGGTATGAAACAATCCATTGACGGCTTACAGTAGTCAAAGCCGTAGAACTCACTGAGAGCTTCGTTTTGACTGGTCATGGCTCCCGTAACTCTAAACGAGCCAACAGTTATGGCCGTCCGAAGAATCGATATCCACAGGGTGCAACATCCGCGGTGCAAGGTGCTACATTTGTCCAAAAAGCCAAAACAGCGCCGTGCGACTTTTAGAAGTGGGTGCAGGGATTTGAAATGTAACAGTACCATGGTGTAGCACTCTCCAGGGTAGGTAAATCGAAGACCAGCCACGGTGATCCCGTTTTAACGTAAAAATTCACGTGACGGAAAAAAGAAGGCCAAAAAACATCAAAGACCCGATTGAGGTTCGGATAGCCTTTTTTGGGTATGAAACAATCCGTTGACGGCTTACAGCAGTCAAAGCCGTAGAACTCACTGAGAGCTTCGTTTTGACTGGTCATGGCTCCCGTAACTTTAAACGAGCCAACAGTTATGGCAATCCGAAGAATCGATATCCACAGGGTGCAACATCCGCGGTGCAAGGTGCAACATTCGTCCAAAAAGCCAAAACAGCGTCGTGCGACTTTTAGAAGTGGGTGCAGGGATTTGAAATGGAACCGTACGATGGTGCACCACTCTCCAGGGTAGGTAAATCGAAGACCAGCCACGGTGATCCCGTTTTAACGTAAAAATTCATGTGACGGAAAAAAGAAGGCCAAAAAACTTCAGAGACCCAATTGAGGATTGGATAGCCTTTTTGGGTATGAAACAATCCGTTGACGGCTTACAACAGTCAAAGCCGTAGAACTCGCTGAGAACTTCGTTTTGACTGGTCATGGCTCCCGTAACTCTAAACGAGCCAACAGTTATGGCAGTCCGAAGAATCGATATCCACAGGGTGCAACATCCGCAGTGCAAGGTGCTACATTTGTCCAAAAAGCCAAAACAGCGCCGTGCGACTTTTAGAAGTGGGTGCAGGGATTTGAAATGGAACAGTACCATGGTGCAGCACTCTCCAGGGTAGGTAAGTCGAAGACTAGCCACAGTGATTCCGTTTTAACGTAAATATTCACGTGATGGAAAAAAGAAGGCCAAAAAACTTCAGAGACCCGATTGAGGTTCAGATAGCCTTTTTTGGGTATGAAACAATTCGTTGACGGCTTATAGCTGCCAAAGCCGTAGAACTCACTGAGAGCTTCGTTTTGACTGGTCATGGCTCCCGTAACTCTAAACGAGCCAACAGTTATGGCCGTCCGAAGAATCGATATCCACAGGGTGCAACATCCGCGGTGCAAGGTGCAACATTCGTCCAAAAAGCCAAAACAGCGCCGTGCGACTTTTAGAAGTGGGTGAAGGGTTTTGAAATGGAACAGTACGATGGTGCACCACTCTCCAGGGTAGGTAAATCGAAGACCAGCCACGGTGATCCCGTTTTAACGTAAAAATTCACGTGATGGAAAAAAGAAGGCCAAAAAACTTCAGAGACCCGATTGAGGTTCGGATAGTCTTTTTCGGGTATAAAACAATCCGTTGAAGGCTTACAGCTGTCAAAGCCGTAGAACTCATTGAGAGCTTCGTTTTGACTGGTTATGGCTGCCGTAACTCTAAACGAGCCAACAGTTATGGCCGTCTGAAGAATCGATATCCACAGGGTGCAACATCCGCGGTGCAAGGTGCAACATTCGTCCAAAAAGCCAAAACAGCGCAGTGCGACTTTTAGATGTGGGTGCAGGGATTTGAAATGGAACAGTACCATGGTGCAGCACTCTCCAGGGTAGGTAAATCGAAGACCAGCCACGGTGATCCCGTTTTAACGTAAAAATTCACGTGACGGAAAAAAGAAGGCCAAAAAACTTCATAGACCCGATTGAGGTTCGGATAGCCTTTTTTGGGTATGAAACAATTCGTTGACGGCTTACAGCTATCAAAGCCGTAGAACTCACTGGGAGCTTCGTTTTGACTGGTCATGGCTCCCGTAACTCTAAACGAGCCAACTGTTATGGCCGTCCGAAGAATCGATATCCACAGGGTGCAACATCCGCGGTGCAAGGTGCAACATTCGTCCAAAAAGCCAAAACAGTGCCGTGCGACTTTTAGAAGTGGGTGCAGGGATTTGAAATGGAACAGTACCATGGTGCAACACTCTCCAGGGTAGGTAAATCGAAGACCAGCTACGGTGATCCAGTTTTAAACTTAAAAATTCACGTGAAGGAAAAAAGAAGGCCAAATAACTTCAGAGACCCGATTGAGGTTCGGATAGACTTTTTTGGGTATGAAACAATCCATTAACGGCTTACAGCAGTCAAAGCCGTAGAACTCACTGAGAGCTTCGTTTTGACTGGTCATGGCTCCCGTAACTCTAAACGAGCCAACAGTTATGGCAATCCGAAGAATCGATATCCACAGGTTGCAACATCCGCGGTGCAAGGTGCGACATTCGTCCAAAAAGCCAAAACAGCGTCGTGCGACTTTTAGAAGTGGGTGCAGGGATTTGAAATGGAACCGTACGATGGTGCACCACTCTCCAGGGTAGGTAAATCGAAGACCAGCCACGGTGATCCCGTTTTAACGTAAAAATTCACGTGACGGAAAAAAGAAGGCCAAAAAACTTCAGAGACCCAATTGAGGTTTGGATAGCCTTTTTGGGTATGAAACAATCAGTTGACGGCTTACAATAGTCAAAGCCGTAGAACTCGCTGAGAACTTCGTTTTGACTGGTCATGGCTCCCGTAACTCTAAACGAGCCAACAGTTATGGCAGTCCGAAGAATCGATATCCATAGGGTGCAACATCCGCGGTGCAAGGTGCTACATTTGTCCAAAAAGCCAAAACAGCGCCGTGTGACTTTTAGAAGTGGGTGCAGGGATTTGAAATGTAACAGTACCATGGTGTAGCACTCTCCAGGGTAGGTAAATCGAAGACCAGCCACGGTGATCCCGTTTTAACGTAAAAATTCACGTGACGGAAAAAAGAAGGCCAAAAAACATCAGACACCCGATTGAGGTTCGGATAGCCTTTTTTGGGTATGAAACAATCCGTTGACGGCTTACAGCAGTCAAAGCCGTAGAACTCACTGAGAGCTTCGTTTTGACTGGTCATGGCTCCCGTAACTTTAAACGAGCCAACAGTTATGGCCGTCCGAAGAATCGATATCCACAGGGTGCAACATCCGCGGTGCAAGGTGCAACATTCGTCCAAAAAGCCAAAACAGCGCCGTGCGACTTTTAGAAGTGGATGCAGGGATTTGAAATGGCACACTACGATGGTGCACCACTCTCCAGGGTAGGTAAATCGAAGACCAGCCACGGTGATCCCGTTTTAACGTAAAAATTCACGTGATGGAAAAAAGAAGGCCAAAAAACTTCAGAGACCCGATTAAGGTTCGGATAGCCTTTTTTGGATATGAAACAATTCGTTGACGGCTTACAGCTGCCAAAGCTGTAGAACTCACTGGGAGCTTCGTTTTGACTGGTCATGGCTCCCGTAACTCTAAACGTGCCAACAGTTATGGCCGTCCGAAGAATCGATATCCACAGGGTGCAACATCCGCGGTGCAAGGTGCAACATTCGTCCAAAAAGCCAAAACAGCGCCGTGCGACTTTTAGAAGTGGATGCAGGGATTTGAAATGGGACAGTACGATGGTGCACCACTCTCCAGGGTAGGTAAATCGAAGACCAACCACGGTGATCCTGTTTTAATGTAAAAATTCACATGACGGAAAAAAGAAGGCCAAAAAAATTCAGAGACCCGATTGAGGTTCGGATAGCCTTTTTTGGGTATGAAACAATCTGTTGACGGCTTACAGCAGTCAAAGTCGTAGAACACACTGAGAGCTTCGTTTTGACTGGTCATGGCTCCCGTAACTCTAAACGAGCCAACAGTTATGGCCGTCCGAAGAATCGATATCCACAGGGTGCAACATCCGCGGTGCAAGGTGCAACATTCGTCCAAAAAGCCAAAACAGCACCGTGCGACTTTTAGAAGTGGGTGCAGGGATTTGAAATGGAACAGTACGATGGTGCACCACTCTCCAGGGTAGGTAAATCGAAGACCAGCCACGGTGATCCCGTTTTAACGTAAAAATCGACGTGACGGAAAAAAGAAGGCCAAAAAACTTCAGATACCCGAATGAGGTTCGCATAGCCTTTTTTGGGTATGAAACAATCCGTTGAAGGCTTACAGCTGTCAAAGCCGTAGAACTCACTAAGAGCTTCGTTTTGACTGGTTATGGCTGCCGTAACTCTAAACGAGCCAACAATTATGGCCGTCTGAAGAATCGATATCCACAGGGTGCAACATCCGCGGTGCAAGGTGCAACATTCGTCCAAAAAGCCAAAACAGCGCAGTGCGACTTTTAGAAGTGGGTGCAGGGATTTGAAATGGAACGGTACCATGGTGCAGCACTCTCCAGTGTAGGTAAATCGAAGACCAGCCACGGTGATCCCGTTTTAACGTAAAAATTCACGTGACGGAAAAAAGAAGGCCAAAAAACTTCAGAGACCCGATTAAGGTTCGGATATCCTTTTTTGGGTATGAAACAATTCTATGACGGCTTACAGCTGCCAAAGCCGTAGAACTCACTGAGAGCTTCGTTTTGACTGGTCATGGCTCCCGTAACTCTAAACGAGCCAACAGTTATGGCCGTCCGAAGAATCGATATCCACAGGGTGCAACATCCGCGGTGCAAGGTGCATCATTCGTCCAAAAAGCCAAAACAGCGCCGTGCGACTTTTAGAAGTGGGTGCAGGGATTTGAAATGGAATAGTACCATGGTGCAGCACTATCCAGGGTAGGTAAATCGAAGACCAGCAACGGTGATCCCGTTTTAACGTAAAAATTCACGTGACGGAAAAAAGAAGGCCAAAAAACTTCAGAGACCCGATTGAGGTTCGGATAGCCTTATTTGGGTATGAAACAATCCATTGACGGCTTACAGCAGTCAAAGCCGTAGAACTCACTAAGAGCTTCGTTTTGACTGGTCATGGCTCCCGTAACTCTAAACGAGCCAACAGTTATGTCAATACGAAGAATCGATATCCACAGGGTGCAACATCCGTGGTGCAAGGTGCAACATTCTTCCAAAAAGCCAAAACAGCGCCGTTCGACTTTTAGAAGTGGGTGCAGGGATTTGAAATGTAACAGTACCATGGTGTAGCACTCTCTAGGGTAGGTAAATCGAAGACCAGCCACGGTGATCCCGTTTTAACGTAAAAATTCACGTGACGGAAAAAAGAAGGCCAAAAAACATCAGAGAACCGATTGAGGTTCGGATAGCCTTTTTTGGGTATGAAACAATCCGTTGACGGCTTACAGCAGTCAAAGTCGTAGAAATCACTGAGAGCTTCGTTTTGACTGGTCATGGCTCCTGTATCTTTAAACGAGCCAACAGTTATGGCCGTCCGAAGAATCTATATCCACAGGGTGCAACATTCGCGGTGCAAGGTGCAACATTCGTCCAAAAAGCCAAAACAGCGCCGTGCGACTTTTAGAAGTGGATGCAGGGATTTGAAATGGGACAGTACGATGGTGCACCACTCTCCAGGGTAGGTAAATCGAAGACCAGCCAAGGTGATCCTGTTTTAATGTAAAAATTCACATGACGGAAAAAAGAAGGCCAAAAAACTTCAGAGACCCGATTGAGGATCGGATAGCCTTTTTTGGGTATGAAACAATCCGTTGATGGCTTACAGCAGTCAAAGCCGTAGAACTCACTGAGAGCTTCGATTTGACTGGTCATGGCTCCCGTAACTCTAAACGAGCCAACAGTTATGGCCGTCCGAAGAATCGATATCCACAGGGTGCAACATCCGCGGTGCAAGGTGCAACATTCGTCCAAAAAGCCAAAACAGCGCAGTGCGACTTTTAGAAGTGGGTGCAGGGATTTGAAATGGAACAGTACCATGGTGCAGCACTCTCCAGGGTAGGTAAATCGAAGACCAGCCACGGTGATCCCGTTTTAACGTAAAAATTCACGTGACGGAAAAAAGAAGGACAAAAAACTTCAGAGACCCGATTAAGGTTCGGATAGCCTTTTTTGGGTATGAAACAATTCTATGACGGCTTACAGCTGCCAAAGCCGTAGAACTCACTGAAAGCTTCGTTTTGACTGGTCATGGCTCCCGTAACTCTAAACGAGCCAACAATTATGGCCGTCCGAAGAATCGATATCCACATGGTGCAACATCCGCGGTGCAAGGTGCAACATTCGTCCAAAAAGCCAAAACAGCGCCGTGCGACTTTTAGAAGTGGGTGTAGGGATTTGAAATGGAATAGTACCATGGTGCAGCACTCTCCAGGGTAGGTAAATCGAAGACCAGCCACGGTGATCCCGTTTTAACGTAAAAATTCACGTGACGGAAAAAAGAAGGCCAAAAAACTTCAGAGACCCGATTGAGGTTCGGATAGCCTTATTTGGGTATGAAACAATCCATTGACGGCTTACAGCAGTCAAAGCCGTAGAACTCACTGAGAGCTTCGTTTTGACTGGTCATGGCTCCTGTAACTCTAAACGAGCCAACAGTTATGGCAATCCGAAGAATCGATATCCAGAGGGTGCAACATCCGCGGTGCAAGGTGCAACATTCTTCCAAAAAGCCAAAACAGCGTCGTGCGACTTTTAGAAGTGGGTGCAGGGATTTGAAATGGAACAGTACGATGGTGCACCACTCTCCAGGGTAGGTAAATCGAAGACCAGCCACGGTGATCCCATTTTAACGTAAAAATTCACGTGACGGAAAAAAGAAGGCCAAAAAACTTCAGAGACCTGATTGAGGTTCGGATAGCCTTTTTTGGGTATGAAACAATCCGTTGACGGCTTACAGCTGTTAAATCCGTAGAACTCATTGAGAGCTTCGTTTTGACTGGTTATGGCTGCCGTTACTCTAAACGAGCCAACAGTTATGGCCGTCCGAAGAATCGATATCCACAGGGTGCAACATCCGCGGTGCAAGGTGCAACATTCGTCCAAAAAGCCAAAACAGCGCCGTGCGACTTTTAGAAGTGGGTGCGGGGATTTTAAACGGAACAGTACCATGGTGCAGCACTCTCCAGGGTAGGTAAATCGAAGACCAGCCACGGTGATCCTGTTTTAACTTAAAAATTCATGTGACGGAAAAAAGAAAGCCAAAAAACTTCAGAGACCCGATTGAGGTTCGGATAGCCTTTTTTGGGTATGAAAAATCCGTTGATGGCTTACAGCAGTCAAAGCCGTACAACTCACTGAGAGCTTCGTTTTGACTGGTCATGGCTCCCGTAACTCTAAACGAGCCAACAGTTATGGCAATCCGAAGAATCGATATCCATAGGGTGCAACATCCGCGGTGCAAGGTTCAACATTCGTTCAAAAAGCCAAAACAGCGCCGTGCGACTTTTAGAAGTGGGTGCAGGGATTTGAAATGGAACAGTACGATGGTGCACCACTCTCCAGGGTAGGTAAATCGAAGACCAGCCACGATGATCCCGTTTTAACGTAAAAATTCAAGTGACGGAAAAAAGAAGGCCAAAAAACTTCAGAGACCCGATTGAGGTTCGGATAGCCTTTTTTGGGTATGAAACAATCCGTTGACGGCTTACAGCAGCCAAAGCCGTAGAACTCGCTGAGAGCTTCGTTTTGACTGGTCATGGCTCCCGTAACTCTAAACGAGCCAACAGTTATGGCAGTCCAAAGAATCGATATCCACAGGGTGCAACATCTGCGGTGCAAAGTGCAACATTCATTCAAAAAGCCAAAACAGCGCCGTGCGACTTTTAGAAGTGGGTGCAGGGATTTGAAATGGAACAGTACCATGGTGCAGCACTCTCCAGGGTAGGTAAATCGAAGACCAGCCACAGTGATCCCGTTTTAACGTAAAAATTCACGTGATGGAAAAAAGAAGGCCAAAAAACTCCAGAGACCCGATTGAGGTTCGGATAGCCTTTTTTGGGTTTGAAACTCTCCGTTGACGGCTTACAGCGATCAAAGCCGTAGAACTCAGAAATAACTTCGTTTTGACTGTTTATGGCTCCCATAACTCTAAACGAGCCAACAGTTATGGCCGTCCGAAGAATCGATATCCACAGGGTGCAACATCCGCGGTACAAGGTGTAACATTCGTCCAAAAAGCCAAAACAGCGCCGTGCGACTTTTAGAAGTGGGTGCATTGATTTGAAATGGAACAGTACCATGGTGCAGCACTCTCCAGGTTAGGTAAATTGAAGACCAGCCACGGTGATCCTGTTTTAACGTAAAAAATCACGTGACGGAAAAAAGAAGGCCAAAAAACTTCAAAGACGCGATTGAGGTTCGGATAGACTTTTGTGGGTACGAAACAATCCATTGACAGCTTACAGCTGTCAAAGTCGTAGAACTCACTGAGAGCTTCGTTTTGACTGGTTATGGCTCCCATTACTCTAAACGAGCCAACAGTAATGGCCGTCTGAAGAATCGATATCCACAGGGTGCAACATACGCGGTGCAAGGTGCATCATTCGTCCAAAAAGCCAAAACAGCGTCGTGCGACTTTTAAAAGTGGGTGCAGGGTTTTGAAATGGAACATTACCAAGGTGCAGCACTCTCCAGGGTAGGTAAATCGATGACCAGCCACGGTGATCCCGTTTTAACGTAAAAATTCACGTGACGGAAAAAAGAAGGCCAAAAAACTTCAGAGACCCGATTGAGGTTTGGATAGCCTTTTTTGGGTATGAAACAATCCGTTGACGGCTTACAGCAGTCAAAGCCATAGAACTCACTGAGTGCTTCGTTTTGACTGGTCATGGCTCCCGTAACTCTAAACGAGCCAACAGTTATGGCCGTCCGAAGAATCGATATCCATAGGGTGCAACATCCGCGGTGCAAGGTGCAACATTCGTCCAAAAAGCCAAAACAGCGCCGTGCGACTTTTAGAAGTGGGTGCGGGGATTTGAAATGGAACAGTACCATGGTGCAGCACTCTCCAGGGTAGGTAAATCGAAGACCAGCCACGGTGATCCCGTTTTAACGTAAAAATTCACGTGACGGAAAAAAGAAGGCCAAAAAACTTCAGAGACCCGATTGAGGTTCAGATAGCCTTTTTTGGGTACGAAACTATCCGTTGACGGCTTACAGCTGTCAAAGTCGTAGAACTCACTGAGTTCTTCGTTTTGACTGGTTATGGCTCCCGTAACTCTAAACGAGCCAACTGTTACGGTCGTCCGAAGAATCGATATCCACAGGGTGCAACATTTGCGGTGCAAGGTGCATCATTCGTCCAAAAAGCCAAAACAGCGTCGTGCGACTTTTAGAAGTGGGTGCAGGGATTTGAAATGGAACAGTACCATGGTGCAGCACTCTCCAAGGTAGGTAAATCAAAGACCAGCCACGGTGATCCCGTTTTAACGTAAAAATTCACGTGACGGAAAAAAGAAGGCCAAAAAACTTCAGAGACGCGATTGAGGTTCGGATAGCCTTTTTTGGGTATGAAACAATCCGTTGACGGCTTACAGCAGCCAAAGCCGTAGAACTCGCTGAGAGCTTCGTTTTGACTGGTCATGGCTCCCGTAACTCTAAACGAGCGAACAGTTATGGCAGTCCAAAGAATCGATATCCACAGGGTGCAACATCTGCGGTGCAAAGTGCAACATTCATTCAAAAAGCCAAAACAGCGCCGTGCGACTTTTAGAAGTGGGTGCAGGGATTTGAAATGGAACAGTACCATGGTGCAGCACTCTCCAGGGTAGGTAAATCGAAGACCAGCCACAGTGATCCCGTTTTAACGTAAAAATTCACGTGATGGAAAAAAGAAGGCCAAAAAACTCCAGAGACCCGATTGAGGTTCGGATAGCCTTTTTTGGGTTTGAAACTCTCCGTTGACGGCTTACAGCGATCAAAGCCGTAGAACTCACAAACAACTTCGTTTTGACTGGTTATGGCTCCCATAACTCTAAACGAGCCAACAGTTATGGCCGTCCGAAGAATCGATATCCACAGGGTGCAACATCCGCGGTACAAGGTGTAACATTCGTCCAAAAAGCCAAAACAGCGCCGTGCGACTTTTAGAAGTGGGTGCATTGATTTGAAATGGAACAGTACCATGGTGCAGCACTCTCCAGGTTAGGTAAATTGAAGACCAGCCACGGTGATCCTGTTTTAACGTAAAAAATCACGTGACGGAAAAAAGAAGGCCAAAAAACTTCAAAGACGCGATTGAGGTTCGGATAGACTTTTGTGGGTACGAAACAATCCATTGACAGCTTACAGCTGTCAAAGTCGTAGAACTCACTGAGAGCTTCGTTTTGACTGGTTATGGATCCCATTACTCTAAACGAGCCAACAGTAATGGCCGTCTGAAGAATCGATATCCACAGGGTGCAACATACGTGGTGCAAGGTGCATCATTCATCCAAAAAGCCAAAACAGCGTCGTGCGACTTTTAAAAGTGGGTGCAGGGTTTTGAAATGGAACAGTACCAAGGTGCAGCACTCTCCAGGGTAGGTAAATCGATGACCAGCCACGGTGATCCCGTTTTAACGTAAAAATTCACGTGACGGAAAAAAGAAGGCCAAAAAACTTCAGAGACCCGATTGAGGTTCGGATAGCCTTATTTGGGTATGAAACAATCCATTGACGGCTTACAGCAGTCAAAGCCGTAGAACTCACTGAGAGCTTCGTTTTGACTGGTCATGGCTCCTGTAACTCTAAACGAGCCAACAGTTATGGCAATCCGAAGAATCGATATCCAGAGGGTGCAACATCCGCGGTGCAAGGTGCAACATTCTTCCAAAAAGCCAAAACAGCGTCGTGCGACTTTTAGAAGTGGGTGCAGGGATTTGAAATGGAACAGTACGATGGTGCACCACTCTCCAGGGTAGGTAAATCGAAGACCAGCCACGGTGATCCCGTTTTAACGTAAAAATTCACGTGACGGAAAAAAGAAGGCCAAAAAACTTCAGAGACCTGATTGAGGTTCGGATAGCCTTTTTTGGGTATGAAACAATCCGTTGACGGCTTACAGCTGTTAAATCCGTAGAACTCATTGAGAGCTTCGTTTTGACTGGTTATGGCTGCCGTAACTCTAAACGAGCCAACAGTTATGGCCGTCCGAAGAATCGATATCCACAGGGTGCAACATCCGCGGTGCAAGGTGCAACATTCGTCCAAAAAGCCAAAACAGCGCCGTGCGACTTTTAGAAGTGGGTGCGGGGATTTTAAACGGAACAGTACCATGGTGCAGCACTCTCCAGGGTAGGTAAATCGAAGACCAGCCACGGTGATCCTGTTTTAACTTAAAAATTCATGTGACGGAAAAAAGAAAGCCAAAAAACTTCAGAGACCCGATTGAGGTTCGGATAGCCTTTTTTGGGTATGAAAAATCCGTTGATGGCTTACAGCAGTCAAAGCCGTACAACTCACTAAGAGCTTCGTTTTGACTGGTCATGGCTCCCGTAACTCTAAACGAGCCAACAGTTATGGCAATCCGAAGAATCGATATCCATAGGGTGCAACATCCGCGGTGCAAGGTTCAACATTCGTTCAAAAAGCCAAAACAGCGCCGTGCGACTTTTAGAAGTGGGTGCAGGGATTTGAAATGGAACAGTACGATGGTGCACCACTCTCCAGGGTAGGTAAATCGAAGACCAGCCACGATGATCCCGTTTTAACGTAAAAATTCAAGTGATGGAAAAAAGAAGGCCAAAAAACTTCAGAGACCCGATTGAGGTTCGGATAGCCTTTTTTGGGTATGAAACAATCCGTTGACGGCTTACAGCAGCCAAAGCCGTAGAACTCGCTGAGAGCTTCGTTTTGACTGGTCATGGCTCCCGTAACTCTAAACGAGCCAACAGTTATGGCAGTCCAAAGAATCGATATCCACAGGGTGCAACATCTGCGGTGCAAAGTGCAACATTCATTCAAAAAGCCAAAACAGCGCCGTGCGACTTTTAGAAGTGGGTGCAGGGATTTGAAATGGAACAGTACCATGGTGCAGCACTCTCCAGGGTAGGTAAATCGAAGACCAGCCACAGTGATCCCGTTTTAACGTAAAAATTCACGTGATGGAAAAAAGAAGGCCAAAAAACTCCAGAGACCCGATTGAGGTTCGGATAGCCTTTTTTGGGTTTGAAACTCTCCGTTGACGGCTTACAGCGATCAAAGCCGTAGAACTCACAAACAACTTCGTTTTGACTGTTTATGGCTCCCATAACTCTAAACGAGCCAACAGTTATGGCCGTCCGAAGAATCGATATCCACAGGGTGCAACATCCGCGGTACAAGGTGTAACATTCGTCCAAAAAGCCAAAACAGCGCCGTGCGACTTTTAGAAGTGGGTGCATTGATTTGAAATGGAACAGTACCATGGTGCAGCACTCTCCACGTTAGGTAAATTGAAGACCAGCCATGGTGATCCTGTTTTAACGTAAAAAATCACGTGACGGAAAAAAGAAGGCCAAAAAACTTCAAAGACGCGATTGAGGTTCGGATAGACTTTTGTGGGTACGAAACAATCCATTGACAGCTTACAGCTGTCAAAGTCGTAGAACTCACTAAGAGCTTCGTTTTGACTGGTTATGGCTCCCATTACTCTAAACGAGCCAACAGTAATGGCCGTCTGAAGAATCGATATCCACAGGGTGCAACATACGCGGTGCAAGGTGCATCATTCGTCCAAAAAGCCAAAACAGCGTCGTGCGACTTTTAAAAGTGGGTGCAGGGTTTTGAAATGGAACAGTACCAAGGTGCAGCACTCTCCAGGGTAGGTAAATCGATGACCAGCCACGGTGATCCCGTTTTAACGTAAAAATTCACGTGACGGAAAAAAGAAGGCCAAAAAACTTCAGAGACCCGATTGAGGTTTGGATAGCCTTTTTTGGGTATGAAACAATCCGTTGACGGCTTACAGCAGTCAAAGCCATAGAACTCACTGAGTGCTTCGTTTTGACTGGTCATGGCTCCCGTAACTCTAAACGAGCCAACAGTTATGGCCGTCCGAAGAATCGATATCCATAGGGTGCAACATCCGCGGTGCAAGGTGCAACATTCGTCCAAAAAGCCAAAACAGCGCCGTGCGACTTTTAGAAGTGGGTGCGGGGATTTGAAATGGAACAGTACCATGGTGCAGCACTCTCCAGGGTAGGTAAATCGAAGACCAGCCACGGTGATCCCGTTTTAACGTAAAAATTCACGTGACGGAAAAAAGAAGGCCAAAAAACTTCAGAGACCCGATTGAGGTTCAGATAGCCTTTTTTGGGTACGAAACTATCCGTTGACGGCTTACAGCTGTCAAAGTCGTAGAACTCACTGAGTTCTTCGTTTTGACTGGTTATGGCTCCCGTAACTCTAAACGAGCCAACTGTTACGGTCGTCCGAAGAATCGATATCCACAGGGTGCAACATTTGCGGTGCAAGGTGCATCATTCGTCCAAAAAGCCAAAACAGCGTCGTGCGACTTTTAGAAGTGGGTGCAGGGATTTGAAATGGAACAGTACCATGGTGCAGCACTCTCCAAGGTAGGTAAATCAAAGACCAGCCACGGTGATCCCGTTTTAACGTAAAAATTCACGTGACGGAAAAAAGAAGGCCAAAAAACTTCAGAGACGCGATTGAGGTTCGGATAGCCTTTTTTGGGTATGAAACAATCCGTTGACGGCTTACAGCAGCCAAAGCCGTAGAACTCGCTGAGAGCTTCGTTTTGACTGGTCATGGCTCCCGTAACTCTAAACGAGCCAACAGTTATGGCAGTCCAAAGAATCGATATCCACAGGGTGCAACATCTGCGGTGCAAAGTGCAACATTCATTCAAAAAGCCAAAACAGCGCCGTGCGACTTTTAGAAGTGGGTGCAGGGATTTGAAATGGAACAGTACCATGGTGCAGCACTCTCCAGGGTAGGTAAATCGAAGACTAGCCATGGTGATCCCGTTTTAACGTAAAAATTCACGTGACGGAAAAAAGAAGGCCAAAAAACTTCAGAGACCCGATTGAGGTTCGGATAGCCTTTTTTGGGTATGAAACAATCCGTTGACGGCTTACAGCTGTCATAGCCGTAGAACTCACAGACAGCTTCGTTTTGACTGGTCATGGCTCCCGTAACTCTAAACGAGCCAACAGTTATGGCCGTCCGAAGAATCGATATCCACAGGGTGCAACATCCGCGGTGCAACGTGCAACATTCATCCAAAAAGCCAAAACAGCGCCATGCGACTTTTAGAAGTGGGTGCATTGATTTGAAATGGAACAGTACCATGGTGCAGCACTCTCCAGGTTAGGTAAATTGAAGACCAGCCACGGTGATCCTGTTTTAACGTAAAAAATCACGTGACGGAAAAAAGAAGGCCAAAAAACTTCAAAGACGCGATTGAGGTTCGGATAGACTTTTGTGGGTACGAAACAATCCATTGACAGCTTACAGCTGTCAAAGTCGTAGAACTCACTGAGAGCTTCGTTTTGACTGGTTATGGCTCCCATTACTCTAAACGAGCCAACAGTAATGGCCGTCTGAAGAATCGATATCCACAGGGTGCAACATACGTGGTGCAAGGTGCATCATTCATCCAAAAAGCCAAAACAGCGTCGTGCGACTTTTAAAAGTGGGTGCAGGGTTTTGAAATGGAACAGTACCAAGGTGCAGCACTCTCCAGGGTAGGTAAATCGATGACCAGCCACGGTGATCCCGTTTTAACGTAAAAATTCACGTGACGGAAAAAAGAAGGCCAAAAAACTTCAGAGACCCGATTGAGGTTTGGATAGCCTTTTTTGGGTATGAAACAATCCGTTGACGGCTTACAGCAGTCAAAGCCATAGAACTCACTGAGTGCTTCGTTTTGACTGGTCATGGCTCCCGTAACTCTAAACGAGCCAACAGTTATGGCCGTCCGAAGAATCGATATCCATAGGGTGCAACATCCGCGGTGCAAGGTACAACATTCGTCCAAAAAGCCAAAACAGCGCCGTGCGACTTTTAGAAGTGGGTGCGGGGATTTGAAATGGAACAGTACCATGGTGCAGCACTCTCCAGGGTAGGTAAATCGAAGACCAGCCACGGTGATCCCGTTTTAACGTAAAAATTCACGTGACGGAAAAAAGAAGGCCAAAAAACTTCAGAGACACGATTGAGGTTCAGATAGCCTTTTTTGGGTACGAAACTATCCGTTGACGGCTTACAGCTGTCAAAGTCGTAGAACTCACTGAGTTCTTCGTTTTGACTGGTTATGGCTCCCGTAACTCTAAACGAGCCAACTGTTACGTTCTTCCGAAGAATCGATATCCACAGGGTGCAACATTTGCGGTGCAAGGTGCATCATTCGTCCAAAAAGCCAAAACAGCGTCGTGCGACTTTTAGAAGTGGGTGCAGGGATTTGAAATGGAATAGTACCATGGTGCAGCACTCTCCAAGGTAGGTAAATCAAAGACCAGCCACGGTGATCCCGTTTTAACGTAAAAATTCACGTGACGGAAAAAAGAAGGCCAAAAAACTTCAGAGACGCGATTGAGGTTCGGATAGCCTTTTTTGGGTATGAAACAATCCTTTCATGGCTTACAGTAGTCAAAGCCGTAGAAATCGCTGAGAGCTTCGTTTTGACTGGTCATGGCTCCCGTAACTCTAAACGAGCCAAAAGTTATGGCCGTCCAAAGAATCGATATCCACAGGGTGTAACATCCGCGGTGCAAGGTGCAACATTCGTCCAAAAAGCCAAAACAGGGCCGTGCCACTTTTAGAAGTGGGTGCAGGGATTTTAAACGGAATAGTATCATGGTGCAGCACTCTCCAGAGTAGGTAAATCGAAGACCAGCCACGGTGATCCCGTTTTAACGTAAAAATTCATGTGATGGAAAAAAGAAAGCCAAAAAACTTCAGAGACCCGATTGAGGTTAGGATAGCCTTTTTTGGGTATGAAACTATCCGCTGACGGCTTACAGCGGTCAAAGCCGTAGAACTCACAGAGCGCTTCGTTTTGACTGGTTGTGGCTCCCGTAACTCTAAACGAGCCAACAGTTATGACCGTCCGAAGAATCGATATCCAGAGGGTGCAACATCCGCGGTGCAAGGTGCAACATTTGTCCAAAAAGCCAAAATAGCGTCGTGCGACTTTTAGAAGTGGGTGCAGGGATTTGAAATGGAACAGTACCATGGTGCAGCACTCTCCAGGGTAGGTAAATCGAAGACCAGCAACGGTGATCCCGTTTTAACGTGAAAATTCACGTGACGGAAAAAAGAAGTCCAAAAAACTTCAAAGACCCGATTGAGGTTCAGATAACCTTTTTTGGGTATGAAACAATCCGTTGACGGCTTACAACAGTCAAAACCGTAGAACTCACTGAGAGCTTCGTTTTGACTGGTCATGGCTCCCGTAACTCCAAACGAGCCAACAGTTATGGCCGTCCGAAGAATCGATATCCACAGGGTGCAACATACGCGGTGCAAGGTGCATCCAAAAAGCCAAAAAGCGTCGTGCGACTTTTAAAAGTGGGTGCAGGGATTTGAAATGGAACAGTACCATGGTGCAGCACTCTCCAGGGTAGGTAAATCGAAGACCAGCCACGGTGATCCCGTTTTAACGTAAAAATTCACGTGACGGAAAAAAGAAGGCCAAAAAACTTCAGAGACCCGATTGAGGTTCGAATAGCCTTTTTTGGGTATGAAACTATCCGTTGACGGCTTAAAGCTGTCAAAGTCATAGAACTCACTGAGTGCTTCGTTTTGACTGGTTATGGCTCCCGTAACTCTAAACGAGCCAACAGTTACGGTCGTCCGAAGAATCGAGATCCACAGGGTGCAACATTCGCGGTGCAAGGTGCATCATTCGTCCAAAAAGCCAAAACAGCGTCGTGCGACTTTTAGAAGTGGGTGCATGGATTTGAAATGGAACAGTACCATGGAGCAGCACTCTCCAAGGTAGGTAAACCGAAGACCAGCCACGGTGATCCCGTTTTAACGTAAAAATTCACGTGACGGAAAAAAGAAGGCCAAAAAACTTCAGAGACGCGATTTAGGTTCGGATAGCCTTTTTTGGGTATGAAACAATCCGTTCACGGCTTACTGCAGTCAAAGCCGTAGAACTCGCTGAGAGCTTCATTTTGACTGGTCATAGCTCCCGTAACTCTAAACGAGCCAACAGTTATGGCCGTCCGAAGAATCGATATCCACAGGGTGTAACATCCGCGGTGCAAGGTGCAACATTCGTCCAAAAAGCCAAAACAGCGCCGTGCGACTTTTAGAAGTGGGTGTAGGGATTTTAAACGGAATAGTACCATGGTGCAGCACTCTCCAGGGTAGGTAAATCGAAGACCAGCCACGGTGATCCCGTTTTAACGTAAAAATTCATGTGACGGAAAAAAGAAAGCCAAAAAACTTCAGAGACCCGATTGAGGTTAGGATAGTCTTTTTTGGGTATGAAACTATCCGCTGACGGCTTACAGCGGTCAAAGCCGTAGAACTCACAGAGCGCTTCATTTTGACTGGTTATGGCTCCCGTAACTCTAAACGAGCCAACAGTTATGACCGTCCGAAGAATCGATATCCAGAGGGTGCAACATCCACGGTGCAAGGTGCAACATTTGTCCAAAAAGCCAAAACAGCACCGTGCGACTTTTAGAAGTGGGTGCAGGGATTTGAAATGGAACAGTACCATGGTGCAGCACTCTCCAGGGTAGGTAAATCGAAGACTAGCCATGGTGATCCCGTTTTAACGTAAAAATTCACGTGACGGAAAAAAGAAGGCCAAAAAACTTCAGAGACCCGATTGAGGTTCGGATAGCCTTTTTTGGGTATGAAACAATCCGTTGACGGCTTACAGCTGTCATAGCCGTAGAACTCACAGACAGCTTCGTTTTGACTGGTCATGGCTCCCGTAACTCTAAACGAGCCAACAGTTATGGCCGTCCGAAGAATCGATATCCACAGGGTGCAACATCCGCGGTGCAAAGTGCAACATTCATCCAAAAAGCCAAAACAGCGCCGTGCGACTTTTAGAAGTGGGTGCAGGGATTTGAAATGGAACAGTACCATGGTGCAGCACTCTCCAGGGTAGGTAAATCGAAGACCAGCCACGGTGATTCCGTTTTAACGTAAAAATTCACGTGACGGAAAAAAGAAGGCCAAAAAACTTCAGAGACCCGATTGAGGTTCGGATAGCCTTTTTTGGGTATGAAACAATCCGTTGACGGCTTACAGTTGTCAAAGCCGTAGAACTCACTGAGAGCTTCGTTTTGACTGGTTATGGCTGCCGTAACTCTAAACGAGCCAACAGTTATGGCCGTCTGAAGAATCGATATCCACAGGGTGCAACATCCGCGGTGCAAGGTGCAACATTTGTCCAAAAAGCCAAAACAGCGCCGTGCGACTTTTAGAAGTGGGTGCAGGGATTTGAAATGGAACAGTACCATGGTGCAGCACTCTCCAGGGTAGGTAAATCGAAGACCAGCAACGGTGATCCCGTTTTAACGTAAAAATTCACATGACGGAAAAAAGAAGGCCAAAAAACTTCAGAGAACCGATTGAGGTTTGGATAGCCTTTTTTGGGTATGAAACAATCCGTTGACGGCTTACAGCAGTCAAAGCTGTAGAACTCATTGAGAGCTTCGTTTTGACTGGTCATGGCTCCCGTAACTCTAAACGAGCCAACAGTTATGGCCGTCCGAAGAATCGATATCCATAGGGTGCAACATCCGCGGTGCAAGGTGCAACATTCGTCCAAAAAGACAAAACAGCGCCGTGCGACTTTTAGAAGTGGGTGCAGGGATTTGAAATGGAACGGTACCATGGTGCAGCACTCTCCAGGGTAGGTAAATCGAAGACCAGCCACGGTGATCCCGTTTTAACGTAAAAATTCACGTGACGGAAAAAAGAAGACCAAAAAACTTCAGAGACCCGATTGAGGTTCGGATAGCCTTTTTTGGGTATGAAACTATCCGTTGACGGCTTACAGCTGTCAAAGTCGTAGAACTCACTGAGTGCTTCGTTTTGACTGGTTATGGCTCCCGTAACTCTAAACGAGCCAACTGTTACGGTCGTCCGAAGAATCGATATCCACAAGGTGCAACATTTGCAGTGCAAGGTGCATCATTCGTCCAAAAAGCCAAAACAGCATCGTGCGACTTTTAGAAGTGGGTGCAGGGATTTGAAATGGAACAGTACCATGGTGCAGCACTCTCCAAGGTAGGTAAATCGAAGACCAGCCACGGTGATCCCGTTTTAACGTAAAAATTCACGTGACGGAAAAAAGAAGGCCAAAAAACTTCAGAGACGCGATTGAGGTTCAGATAGCCTTTTCTGGGTATGAAACAATCCGTTCACGGCTTACAGTAGTCAAAGCCGTAGAACTCGCTGAGAGCTTCGTTTTGACTGGTCATGGCTCCCGTAAATCTAAACGAGCCAAAAGTTATGGCCGTCCGAAGAATCGATATCCACAGGGTGTAACATCCGCGGTGCAAGGTGCAACATTCGTCCAAAAAGCCAAAACAGGGCCGTGCCACTTTTAGAAGTGGGTGCAGGGATTTTAAACGGAATAGTATCATGGTGCAGCACTCTCCAGGGTAGGTAAATCGAAGACCAGCCACGGTGATCCCGTTTTAACGTAAAAATTCATGTGACGGAAAAAAGAAAGCCAAAAAACTTCAAAGACCCGATTGAGGTTAGGATAGCCTTTTTTGGGTATGAAACTATCCGTTGACGGCTTACAGCGGTCAAAGCCGTAGAACTCACAGAGCACTTCGTTTTGACTGGTTATGGCTCCCGTAACTCTAAACGAGCCAACAGTTATGACCGTCCGAAGAATCAATATCCAGAGGGTGCAACATCCACGGTGCAAGGTGCAACATTTGTCCAAAAAGCCAAAACAGCGCCGTGCGACTTTTAGAAGTGGGTGCTGGGATTTGAAATGGAACAGTACCATGGTGCAGCACTCTCCAGGGTAGGTAAATCGAAGACCAGCAACGGTGATCCCGTTTTAACTTGAAAATTCACGTGACGGAAAAAAGAAGTCCAAAAAACTTCAAAGACCCGATTAAGGTTCAAATAGCCTTTTTTGGGTATGAAACAATCCGTTGACGGCTTACAGCTGTCAAAGTCGTAGAACTCACTGAGTGCTTCGTTTTGACTGGTTATGGCTCCCGTAACTCTAAACGAGCCAACAGTTACGGTCGTCCGAAGAATCGATATCCACAGGGTGCAACATTCGCGGTGCAAGGTGCATCATTCGTCCAAAAAGCCAAAACAGCGTCGTGCGACTTTTAGAACTGGGTGCAGGGATTTGAAATGGAACAGTACCAAGGTGCAGCACTCTCCAAGGTAGGTAAATCGAAGACCAGCCACGGTGATCCCGTTTTAACCTAAAAATTCACGTGACGGGAAAAAGAAGGCCAAAAAACTTCAAAGACGCGATATAGGTTCGGATAGCCTTTTTTGGGTATGAAACAATCCGTTCACGGCTTACAGCAGTCAAAGCCGTAGAACTCGCTGAGAGCTTCGTTTTGACTGGTCATGGCTCCCGTAACTCTAAACGAGCCAACAGTTATGGATATCCGAAGAATCGATATCCACAGGGTGCAACATCTGCGGTGCAAAGTGCAACATTCGTCCAAAAAGCCAAAACAATGCCGTGCGACTTTTAGAACTGGGTGCAGGGATTTGAAATGGAACAGTACGATGGTGCACCACTCTCCAGGGTAGGTAAATCGAAGACGAGCCACGGTGATCCCGTTTTAACGTAAAAATTCACGTGACGGAAAAAAGAAGGCCAAAAAACTTCAGAGACCCGATTGAGGTTCAGATAGCCTTTTTTGGGTATGAAACAATCCGTTGATGGCTTACAGCAGTCAAAGCCGTAGAACTCACTGAGAGCTTCGTTTTGACTGGTCATGGCTCCCGTAACTCTAAACGAGCCAACAGTTATGGCCGTCCGAAGAATCGATATCCATAGGGTGCAACATCCGCGGTGCAAGGTGCAACATTCGTCCAAAAAGCCAAAACAGCGCCATGCGACTTTTAGAAGTGGGTGCAGGGATTTGAAATGGAACAGTACCATGGTGCAGCACTCTCCAGGGTAGGTAAATCGAAGACCAGCCACGGTGATCCCATTTTAACGAAAAAATTCATGTGATGGAAAAAAGACGGCCAAAAAACTTCAGAGACCCGATTGAGGTTCGGATAGCCTTATTTGGGTATGAAACTATCCGTTGATGGCTTACAGCTGTCAAAGTCGTAGAACTCACTGAGTGCTTCGTTTTGACTGGTTATGGCTCCCGTAACTCTAAACGAGCCAACAGTTACGGTCGTCCGAAGAATCGATATCCACAGGGTGCAACATTCGCGGTGCAAGGTGCATCATTCGTCCAAAAAGCCAAAACAGTGTCGTGCGACTTTTAGAAGTGGGTGCAGGGATTTGAAATGGAATAGTACCATGGTGCAGCACTCTCCAAGGTAGGTAAATCGAAGACCAGCCACAGTGATCCCGTTTTAACGTAAAAATTCACGTGACGGAAAAAAGAAGGCCAAAAAACTTCAGAGACGCGATTGAGGTTCGGATAGCCTTTTTTGGGTATGAAACAATCCGTTCATGGCTTACAGCAGTCAAAGCCGTAGAACTCGCTGAGAGCTTCGTTTTGACTGGTCATGGCTACCGTAACTCTAAACGAGCCAACAGTTATGGCCGTCCGAAGAATCGATATCCACAGGGTGCAACATCCGCGGTGCAAGGTGCAACATTCATCCAAAAAGCCAAAACAGCGTCGTGCGACTTTTAGATGTGGGTGTAGGGATTTGAAATGGAACGGTACCATGGGGCAGCACTCTCAAGGGTAGGTAAATCGAAGACCAGCCATGGTGATCCCGTTTTAACGTAAAAATTCACGTGACGGAAAAAAGAAGGCCAAAAAACTTTAAAGACCCGATTGAGGTTCGGATAGCCTTTTTTGGGTATGAAACAATCCGTTGACGGCTTACAGCTGTCAAAGCCGTAGAACTTGCTAAGACCTTCGTTTTGACTGGTTATGGCTACCGTAACTCTAAACGAGCCAACAGTTATGGCCGTCCGAAGAATCGATATCCATAGGGTGCAACATCCGCGGTGCAAGGTGCAACATTCGTCCAAAAAGCCCAAACAGCGCCGTGCGACTTTTAGAAATGGGTGCAGGGATTTGAAATGGAATAGTACCATGGGGCAGCACTCTCAAGGGTAGGTAAATTGAAGACCAGCCACGGTGATCCCGTTTTAACGTAAAAATTCACGTGACGGAAAAAAGAAAGCCAAAAAACTTCAAAGACCCGATTGAGGTTAGGATAGCCTTTTTTGGGTATGAAACTATCCGTTGACGGCTTACAGCTGTCAAAGTCGTAGAACTCACAGACAGCTTCGTTTTGACTGGTCATGGCTCCCGTAACTCTAAACGAGCCAACAGTTATGGCCGTCCGAAGAATCGATATCCACAGGGTGCAACATCCGCGGTGCAAAGTGCAACATTCATCCAAAAAGCCAAAACAGCGCCGTGCGACTTTTAGAAGTGGGTGCAGGGATTTGAAATGGAACAGTACCATGGTGCAGCATTCTCCAGTGTAGGTAAATCGAAGACCAGCCACGGTGATCCCGTTTTAACGTAAAAATTCACGTGACGGAAAAAAGAAGGCCAAAAAACTTCATAGACCCGATTGAGGTTCGAATAGCCTTTTTTGGGTATGAAACTATCCGTTGATGGCTTAAAGCTGTCAAAGTCGTAGAACTCACTGAGTGCTTCGTTTTGACTGGTTATGGCTCCCGTAACTCTAAACGAGCCAACAGTTACGGTCGTCCGAAGAATCGATATCCACAGGGTGCAACATTCGCGGTGCAAGGTGCATCATTCGTCCAAAAAGCCAAAACAGCGTCGTGCGACTTTTAGAACTGGGTGCAGGGATTTGAAATGGAACAGTACCAAGGTGCAGCACTCTCCAAGGTAGGTAAATCGAAGACCAGCCACGGTGATCCCGTTTTAACCTAAAAATTCACGTGACGGGAAAAAGAAGGCCAAAAAACTTCAGAGACGCGATATAGGTTCGGATAGCCTTTTTTGGGTATGAAACAATCCGTTCACGGCTTACAGCAGTCAAAGCCGTAGAACTCGCTGAGAGCTTCGTTTTGACTGGTCATAGCTCCCGTAACTCTAAACGAGCCAACAGTTATGGATATCCGAAGAATCGATATCCACAGGGTGCAACATCTGCGGTGCAAAGTGCAACATTCGTCCAAAAAGCCAAAACAATGCCGTGCGACTTTTAGAACTGGGTGCAGGGATTTGAAATGGAACAGTACGATGGTGCACCACTCTCCAGGGTAGGTAAATCGAAGACCAGCCACGGTGATCCCGTTTTAACGTAAAAATTCACGTGACGGAAAAAAGAAGGCCAAAAAACTTCAGAGACCCGATTGAGGTTCGGATAGCCTTTTTTGGGTATGAAACAATCCGTTGATGGCTTACAGCAGTCAAAGCCGTAGAACTCACTGAGAGCTTCGTTTTGACTGGTCATGGCTCCCGTAACTCTAAACGAGCCAACAGTTATGGCCGTCCGAAGAATCGATATCCATAGGGTGCAACATCCGCGGTGCAAGGTGCAACATTCGTCCAAAAAGCCAAAACAGCGCCATGCGACTTTTAGAAGTGGGTGCAGGGATTTGAAATGGAACAGTACCATGGTGCAGCACTCTCCAGGGTAGGTAAATCGAAGACCAGCCACGGTGATCCCATTTTAACGAAAAAATTCATGTGATGGAAAAAAGACGGCCAAAAAACTTCAGAGACCCGATTGAGGTTCGGATAGCCTTATTTGGGTATGAAACTATCCGTTGATGGCTTACAGCTGTCAAAGTCGTAGAACTCACTGAGTGCTTCGTTTTGACTGGTTATGGCTCCCGTAACTCTAAACGATCCAACAGTTACGGTCGTCCGAAGAATCGATATCCACAGGGTGCAACATTCGCGGTGCAAGGTGCATCATTCGTCCAAAAAGCCAAAACAGTGTCGTGCGACTTTTAGAAGTGGGTGCAGGGATTTGAAATGGAATAGTACCATGGTGCAGCACTCTCCAAGGTAGGTAAATCGAAGACCAGCCACAGTGATCCCGTTTTAACGTAAAAATTCACGTGACGGAAAAAAGAAGGCCAAAAAACTTCAGAGACGCGATTGAGGTTCGGATAGCCTTTTTTGGGTATGAAACAATCCGTTCATGGCTTACAGCAGTCAAAGCCATAGAACTCGCTGAGAGCTTCGTTTTGACTGGTCATGGCTACCGTAACTCTAAACGAGCCAACAGTTATGGCCGTCCGAAGAATCGATATCCACAGGGTGCAACATCCGCGGTGCAAGGTGCAACATTCATCCAAAAAGCCAAAACAGCGTCGTGCGACTTTTAGATGTGGGTGTAGGGATTTGAAATGGAACGGTACCATGGGGCAGCACTCTCAAGGGTAGGTAAATCGAAGACCAGCCATGGTGATCCCGTTTTAACGTAAAAATTCACGTGACGGAAAAAAGAAGGCCAAAAAACTTTAAAGACCCGATTGAGGTTCGGATAGCCTTTTTTGGGTATGAAACAATCCGTTGACGGCTTACAGCTGTCAAAGCCGTAGAACTTGCTAAGACCTTCGTTTTGACTGGTTATGGCTACCGTAACTCTAAACGAGCCAACAGTTATGGCCGTCCGAAGAATCGATATCCATAGGGTGCAACATCCGCGGTGCAAGGTGCAACATTCGTCCAAAAAGCCCAAACAGCGCCGTGCGACTTTTAGAAATGGGTGCAGGGATTTGAAATGGAACAGTACCATGGGGCAGCACTCTCAAGGGTAGGTAAATTGAAGACCAGCCACGGTGATCCCGTTTTAACGTAAAAATTCACGTGACGGAAAAAAGAAGGCCAAAAAACTTCAGAGACCCGATTGAGGTTCGGATAGCCTTTTTTGGGTATGAAACAATCCGTTGACGGCTTACAACAGTCAAAGCCGTAGAACTCGCTAAGAACTTCGTTTTGACTGGTCATGGCTCCTGTAACTCTAAACGAGCCAACAGTTATGGCCGTCCGAAGAATCGATATCCACAGGGTGCAACATCCGCGGTGCAAGGTGCAACATTCGTCCAAAAAGCCAAAACAGTGCAGTGCGACTTTTAGAAGTGGGTGCAGGGATTTGAAATGGAACAGTACCATGGTGCAGCACTCTCCAGGGTAGGTAAATCGAAGACCAGCAACGGTGATCCCGTTTTAACGTGAAAATTCACGTGACGGAAAAAAGAAGTCCAAAAAACTACAAAGACCCGATTGAGTTTCGGATAGCCTTTTTTGGGTATGAAACAATCCGTTGACGGCTTACAACTGTCAAAGTCGTAGAACTCACTGAGAGCTTCGTTTTGACTGGTTATGGTTCCCGTAACTCTAAACGAGCCAACAGTTATGGCCGTCCGAAGAATTGATATCCACAAGGTGCAACATCCGCGGTGCAAGGTGCATCATTCGTCCAAAAAGCCAAAACAGCGTCGTGCGACTTTTAGAAGTGGGTACAGGGATTTGAAATGGAATAGTACCATGGTGCAACTCTCTCCAGGGTAGGTAAATCGAAGACCGTCCACGGTGATCGCGTTTTAACGTAAAAATTCACGTGACGGAAAAAAGAAGGCCAAAAAACTTCAGAGACCCGATTGAGGTTCGGATAGCCTTTTTTGGGTATGAAACAATCCGTTGACGGCTTACAGCAGTCAAAGCCGTAGAACTCGCTGAGAGCTTCGTTTTGACTGGTCATGGCTCCCATAACTCTAAACGTGTCAACAGTTATGACCGTCCGAAGAATCGATATCCAGAGGGTGCAACATCCGCGGAACCCGACCACACCTTAGCTCAGCATGCTCAAAACGTAGCAATGCCAGACATCTCGACTATGATACGTCAGATGATCCACGAAAGCCAAGGTCTTACCAACGACGATTGGGGGATTTCTCGAAGTCATACTCCTTTCACGGACGAGATACTATACTCTGAACCTCCTCGGCGATTCAGAATGCCAACTCTCCCTATGTATGAAGGAAATTGTGATCCCAATCAGCACATATTGAAATATGAATGGTCAATGAGCGCCGCAAGGGCCGACGATACCGTGAAATGTCGAAGTTTCCCCATCTCACTGGGAGGAATTGCAACAATGTGGTTTACAAGATTACCTCCAAGATCTATCTCTTCATTTGATCAATTGGCTAAGAAATTTGTTGAACAATTTCGAATGCATGTCGCTAGACCCAAAGATGTTAACACCCTGTCCAATGTTACCCAGGCTCGTGGGGAAACGTTAAGGCGTTACTTGGAGAGATTCCATGCGGCATGTGTGGAGATTAGTAATCCCAACGATAACTCAATTTTAATGGCATTGACTAAGGGAATCAATCCCGATTCTGAGTTTGGAAACTGGTTAGCTGGAAAACCACCCGCATCGTTGGACCGTTTCTACTCCAAAGCCGCTCAATTCTTACGGCAAGACGACGCGAAACAGTCTAGGAAGCAGGACGATGCGAAGCTCGGAAGTGAAGGAATACAAAGTAATGTAGCAGTTAAACAGTCCGGTGAAAATTACGGAAAAGTTCAATTAAATATCCAGAATAAACAAACTCAGCCAAGGGGCAACAGTGGTCAAAATAAGAAAAGAGACTCAAATCGAGGCCCACGGCGTGAGGCTCCAATGTTCGATAATTACACACCGTTGAATACATTGTTGGAAAATGTGTACCTACAGACTTGCAATACTATGCAATACAAGAAGCCGGCTCCGAAGCAATCGTCGGAGAGGCAGATTCAAACGGGGAAGTTCTGTAGATTCCACGAAAGTTATGGCCACAACACCAATGAATGTCGACACTTGCAGGACCTCATTGAGAAGTTGATCAGGGAGAGGAAGTTAGACCAGTTTGTGCGGGCACCGCAGTCTGAGGGGACGGGCCCCTCAAATCAAAATCATGTACAGAATCCAGAAAGACAGGAAGAACCAGGTCGTGTCGGAGGAAGACTGGTAATTAATGTTGTAAGTGATAATCCTCGTCCAGCGAAGCGAAGTTGGGAAGAGATGAAATCATATAACAACTTAGCTAGACGAACAGACTTTGAGTATGGTGATAACTTGGACAATAAACCTTCGACCAAACGAAAGAGAGCGATAAATAATGACATCACTTTCCGAGACAATGGTATTGATTATGTCGGAATCCCGACTACGGACCCACTCGTGATATCGGCACAAGTAGGTCCAGCTTGGATGAAGAGGATACTGATTGACTACGGGAGCTCTGTGAATATCCTTTTTATACATGCTTATAATCAAATGAGGATGAAAGCCAGGGATTTGGAACCTTGCCAAACTCACCTCCATGGATTCAACGGTAGCGCTACCATACCTATTGGGATGGTGAAGTTACCAGTTAGGTTGGGATCCAAGGAACATAGGAGAGTTCGAACATTACAGTTTGCTGTGTTGAACAGAGTCTCGCCATACAACGCTTTCTTAGGACGACCTGCCCTTGCTGAATTCAGAGCCGTAATTGCCCCGTGGTGCTTAACTTTAAAGTTCCCTACTGTCGACGGAGTCGGAGTCGTCCAGGGCGACCAGGTTGACTTAAGGACAATCATTCGCCGAAATCGAGTCGCCCGATTACGCAATGCCGAGGACCGACTTAAAACTTTTGAACGCAATGAGATTGTCATTAAAAAAGAATATCCGACACTCCCACACGCAAGACCAACATGGAGAGGGTCACACGAAATTAAGCAAGAACTCGGGGATGATACATTTAAGTTAGCAGCCGTTGATGGTCTAACTTTACCAAGGGCCTGAAATAGCGAAAGTCTTCGTCGCTACTCCAAATAACAGGCTATGTTTATTTGTTTAGTTTAAATTCTATTTGAAATTTTGTTTCTGCATTTCGAAATTAGAATTTGTAATAAGGCAACTGACTTTGCCATGTTTTCTTGTTTCAGCAATAAAATGCCATCTCTTCAAGCCAGAGCTGTGATTCATTAAATACAATGTACAATATCACGATGCACGAAGAGCTAAATTCCATCACACAATGGGATTTATTCAAGTAGGGAGTGGCTATGAAGCAATCAACCACTCACTAAATGAAACCCGAGCTCGGGGGCAAGCCATCACATCAGGCCAGAAATGGGTTGATACACGACAACCCTTCACTTAACTCCGTACTCCCAGAGTGCGAGGCGGAGTATAAAAAATTTCCAAAATCCCAGAGTACTCCGAGAGCGCGAGCTGGGTATAAACTTTTTACTTAACTCCGTACTCCCAGAGTGCGAGGCGGAGTATAAACATTTTCCAAAATCCCAGAGTACTCTGAGAGCGCGAGCTGGGTATAAACTTTTTACTTAACTCCGTACTCCCAGAGTGCGAGGCGGAGTATAAACATTTTCCAAAATCCCAGAGTACTCTGAGAACGCGAGCTGGGTATAAACTTTTTACTTAACTCCGTACTCCCAGAGTGCGAGGCAAAGTATAAACATTTTCCTAAATCCCAGAGTACTCCGAGAGCGCGAGCTGGGTACAAACTTTTTACTTAACTCCGTACTCCCAGAGTGTGAGGCGGAGTATAAACATTCCTTAACTCCGTACTCCCAGAGTGCGAGGCGGAGTATAAACATTCATTCAACTCCGTACTTCCAGAGCGCGAGACGGAGTATAAACATTCACAAAACCCCAGAGTACTCCGAGAGCGCGAGTTGGGTATAAATATCAACAAACTCCAGACTCCGAGAGCGCGAGCTGGAGTATAAACATTACTCAACTCCGTACTCCCAGAGTGCGAGGCGGAGTATAAACATACGTCAACTCCACACTTATCCCCAATACTGGGGGCAGAACCATAACACATAACAAGTTGAAGACAAAAGGGAATACATTCTCATTTCCACTATCGACAAAAAAGAATCTGATTACAAAGAGGTTCAAAAAATTGCTACTAGTGGGAGCCGAATCCACATCTATACACGGCTATAGAAAAGTCAACAAACTGTTACCCCATGCAAAGGGAAATTAAAGAAAGAGTTCAATCTTTCTTCTTCCTTATCTTCTTCTTCGGGGTAGCTCCACCAGATCCGCTGCCCGATTTTCTCCTCACCCGCTTACTCTTTTCAGGCTTGCCCTCCGGCAGCGATATAATGTCAACGTCTTCCTCAGAACTGGAGGCAACGGAAATTCTTCTCGGAGGTCGAGCTGGAGGCATAGGAGTAGTAGCAGGAGGAGGGACAGGAGCAGTTTCAATCACTACAGTACCGCCCGGTGAAATCCCCATTAACGGGGCAGGCCCGGGCGGATTCATACCAGCATTCCCTGTTGCCATCTCGGCATCAATCTCGGCAATAATGTCGTCCTCACGGGATACTTGGGCCGCATCGGATGTGCCAATAGCGGGCATAGACGAACTAACGGCCAAAGCAGCCCCACTCATAGCATCGGACGGATTGACGGAGGGATTGATGGGTTCATTAAGAAGCTCCTCAATCATTTGAGCGCTAAAAGAAAACATGTTTGCATCTCCCTCTTCGCCGATGAAGGTAGAAGTCGTGATGGCTTCAGTAAAAACAACCCCTTGTGTTTGATATGGGACTGATAGAGCAAGGGGCGCAGAAACAACGACTTCAGTCACTGAAATGCGACAAAGCGAAGGTTGTTAGTCACGTGTGTTGCTTAAAGTTCTTCACACTAGAATGCGGGAAGCGTTCAAATACCTTCCTTAGTCTGGACCGGGACATGGACAGAAGCATCGACGGAAGATAATAGCGGCTGGTCGGGGTTATATGCAGGAACGGACTGGGGATCTACCGCACCAGTGGTTTCGGGCAGTGTTGGAATTACAGCTTCAACGCTTGCCTCGTGATGCGTGATCCCCGAGCCTTCAGCTGTCTCTAAAGAATGAACACCGAGCTTTTCTTTCGCCACCGAGATCACCGCCTCATGAAGGACTTTCCTCTCCTCCTCAGTAAGCAGACGCATCTCCAGCTCAAAGTCATCAAGCGATTCCTCTGGATGCGCTGCCCTCTTCTCGTCCACCAGCCGGGTCCAGGCGTTATATAGAATCATGGAGTCATCTCCCAGCCACGCTAAATTTCTGTGATCCAGCACATTTGCGTTGTACGTGACCAAGAGATCGTCAAACTCAGCGTCCAGCCTGGACCTCTCCTCCAAAATCTTTTCCTGGATTTCTGCTTCCGCAGACTTAGACTTGACCGCCACCACAGCAAGTTCGGCCCTGAGAGATACTACTTGATCGCAAGCTTCTTGTGCAGTGGCGTTTGCATCGTCCTTCTCTTTTACCATTTCAGTAAATTTGGCCTTGAGCTCGTTTAGCTCTTTGACGGCTAAGTCTCGCTCAGCTGCAATGGTGGTGTTGCGGTGGCCCATCTCCTCTACCGTGGCGCAATGTTCTTGTTGCATCCTAGCCATTTTGGCCACGGAGTCCTCGTGCTTCTGGAGAGCTTGAAGTTCAGAATTCCGTGACGTCTCCATTTCAGATTGAAGAACTTCAATGATGCGCTTCTGTTTAGCAATTTCAGCATCACGTTCAGCGATAATCTTCGCCCGGTCAAAAGCTACTCTATAATCCTTCACGGCCGCTTTGTACCACTCCTTATACTGAGCGTAGAAGTCGCGGATATAACTATGAGCAGTGGTCTCAGCATCCGAAGGAATTCTTTTAAAGTTAGGAGGGAAGACATAGCCATCCATGCAAATTTCAGGGTAGTCATTTTTCATTTGGGCGAGTTTAGCAGCTCCCTCACTTGTCAACTCAGCCGGAGCTTGTTCTATTATAGCGGCTGCTGTCGGTTCCATTCTTGGCCGCTGAGCATCAGGCCGAGAAGATTGAGAAGGCGGCTGCTGCTGATGAGAAGGCCCTGGGAGGTCTACTGGGGCCCTAGGAGGCGGAGGAGAGCGAGATCGAGATCGGTGCTGATATCCCCGATCCCTGTCAGAATAATCATGGCCAGAGCGGCCACGCGAGTAATCTCTATCTCTATCATAGCGGTCTTGACTTGAATAGCCTCGCCCGCGATCCCTATCTGACTCTCTCCTGCGGGAATCATAGAATGGAGAAGATTTGCACACATTTCGAAGCCTATCCAGAGTGGAGCCACGTCCTAACATCTCACCTGCGATAAGAAAGAATTACGGATTAAGATCCCATAAAGTAGTGTTTATTATGCAAAAGTCATGAAGTGTTGTGGAAGTGTGTGTAAATGTGTAAACCCCCAAACCGACCGGAAGTGTTGACCGCACTTAAAGGAAAGGGCTCGTTCATGTTCAGGACATCTTGAAATTCCTCCAACCCAGGATTATGAGAAATCGATATATAATCTGGGATGGGAATATCGTCAAGCCCTTTGAAAATGTCTCTCGAATGAGAAGGGGCGGCCTCAGAAATCATAACTCCGGAAATGGGAGGAGACACATCCACAGATTTCCACCCCTTAGACTTAAGTTTTTTGGAAATGGCGGCCTTGCCTTTGCGTCTTTCTCCCGACTCCTCCAAGTTTCCCGAGAGGTCAGCCATCGGCTCCGAATCCGTGTGGGTTCTTTCTTCGTCACTCGCCTCGATTATTCTGATTCCGAGTGACTTCTTCACCTTTCTCTTCTTGGTTTTCTTCTTATCTTCCTTCTTGGAGGCGGGCTTTGCCAATCCCTCGACGACTATACTTTGATTGATGTCGATCAAACCAAGAATTCTTAAGTTATAATCGTTCAGCACCGAGTCAATATGTCTCAACTCGCTTGGAACTTCTTGAAGACTTCGGACGATACCCTTGAAACGCCCTCTATCGGGTCTGGAGATAATGGCTGTAAAGGGAATGAAATGTCAATTTTAACACCAAAGAGCTATTGGTCAAGAAAACAGGTTAAGGCGCTTACGTCTAGACAACCATCACCTAGCGAAACCCGTAGGGCACCGAACATAGAACCACTCGTTCTTGAAATAACTCGGTCGGGTCCAAGCTCCAACTACAACTTGGCAATTCCTAACTGCCTCCAGAAATGTAAAAGACGGGCTATCACCCCTACTCTTGAAGTTAAATATGTGTCTGATCTCGGTGGGCCTTGGCGGGCGAAAGAGATAGTCCATAAATATGACAAAGGCACTGTTAAGCAATGCGTGCCCGTTGGGATGAAGTTGCGAAGGAGCAATTCCTAGGTAGGATAGCATCCCTCTGATATATTGATTGAAAGGAGGGAGAGTTCCGGCCGCGCAAGCATGGCGATAGAATGCTGTATATCCTTCAGGCGGGTTGTGCGGTCTATCATCGGCTCTGGGTAATAACACATCATCCAGAGATATGTTATGATTCAAGCATATTCGGCCCAACAAAGATTCGGAAATGTTGGATTGGATAGAGTCGACAGGGTCCTCGATATATATCGCCTCCGGTAACTCGTCCGGAGCCGGGTCGATTACATCGGCAGGAATATCGGGAATCTCAAGCACTGGAGGAGTCAAGCTCTGTACCTCTTGTTGCTGGGAGCTCGAAGATTCCATAATTAACTAACCCATCAGAAAGCAACGTTAAGTTCATAAACAGCCCGTGCATGCCCCAGTGTAGTGTGTATGAACGTGTCGTGCAGTGCAAGTGCTGTGCGTTACTTAAGCAGATTCTACAGATCAAAGCAAAATGTCTGTACGACAAAAACTTGGGGGTTTGAGAACGAAGATGACCGTCATCGCTGACCGTCACTTCCACACCATCCAGACGCGACTGACCACTTCAAGTATAAATCAGTTGTATTATTGGTTAAGTCATAGTTCCATCAATGAGCCTCAAGGGAAATTCAAGTATAATCTTTCAGTCAAGTTCGATTATGCAAGGCCGAAGCTCGTCGAAGTCAAGTATGCTAAAGTTCATTATGTTCGTCAGAGTACAAACTTGAAGATTGGTCGTAGTTCAGATAATGAAACAACTCAAAACAGCAATGGTATCAGAGGACGAAGACGTTCGAATCCATCGACTTCGAATTGGTAAGGGTCGAATCGATGGAGTTCGATTCCGGGTACTTCGAATCCATATGATTCGACTCGATGTAACTTTATGATAGAGGAGCGCTTCGAATCCATGGGCTCCACATTACTTCGAATCGATCAGTATTTAATTCCTTCGAATCGATCTAGATAACATCACTTCGAATCGATCAAATCGATACCCTTTCCCTCCAAGTCATCGATTCGAAACCTTGCTCTCGAGATCGATTCGAACCGGTCATTCCTAGATCGATGCGAAGCAACGGGAGATGACACTCTAATCGCTATAACACGAATGGCATCACTCCTCAACTCCATCGAGTCGACCCACTCCATTCAGATCTCATCACTCCTCGACTCCGTCGAGTCGACCCATTTCATTCAGATCTCGTCACTTCTCAGAATTTTCTAAAGGCGAAGATAGTTCTATTTTCCTCATTTCGAATCGATTCCTTGAGTACCTGATTTGATTACGAGTGGAAGCATGGACGTATTCGATCGATTCGTGGTAAGCACGTCAGTTATAGCTCTGGGAAGTCGATTCGAAGAAATAGCTGAAGCAATGGTAAAAAGTAAAAAGTGAGAAGTGAATAGGACCCCGGTATATATAGGGGAAATATGGCGATTCGCCTCCCGGTATACCTGACCGGCTTTTACAGGTGAGGAAATCGAATCGAATCGATTCGTTGCGGCAAGTACGAATCCATTGTGAGCCACTGCTTCGAATCCATCACAACACAGAGTCGTTCCACCAGTTCGAATCCATCCCTTAGTTCGAATCCATCCGGTTTCGAACCCTTTACAACGTCGAATCCATTCATGCAAGTATCGATTCAAAGCATCATCGATTCGAAGGAGTAGCCGAACAAAGGCTGGGATGATAGTCTTATCAACTCGAAGCACGAAGTCCCTAGGGCCATCGATTTGGAAGCCATCGATTCGAACATACATAGCTTCGAATCCATCACAGACCACTGACGAAAATGGACGAACCGTTTCAATGTGAAATGTTTTGCTTATCTACTCTTTATACCGATTCAGGAGAGGATCGATACAAGAGGATGACCATAGACAACCATAAAAGCAATATTTTAACTCGAATCTCAAATCGATTCAGGAGAGGATCGATGCTGAATTCGATAACCAACCGAACTGGCAGCGACTTGCTGTCACGCAACGTTAACCAAAGTCAAGATAATACACGTATGCACGTATTTCTGACTAATGTTTTGGTCTTTATCATTTACAGGGATCAAATGTTCATCTCGTCATGACTCAAAAACCTAATAGCCAGTCACAATTATACGACGGTCGATTACTGCGATACAGAATGCAACTTTCGGTAAAGCATGTCATAGCCGTCCAGTGAGAGACTGCAGCTTTTCAAAGCACATCGTGTTTACACAAGACGCACTTTGGGGGGCAAATGTTATCCCGCCTTTTGGCAAGGCCGTGACACCAAAGACTTAACTAGAAACCGGTGACAGATCGTCTCGAAGACCAACTACACGCAAGGATCGCTATGGATATCCATGAAATTTGTCCGAGTCCGGATCGGGCTACAATTGATAAGGCACATCAAGCAAAGCCGTGGGAACCAATGATCCAAGTTTCAAGTCAATCCGAGTTCGTACGCTCAAGATATCGTCGACAAAAGATGGAGTAGACAATCCCTAGTTTGAATCCATAGGCGAAGCCTATATTCGAATCCATCAGACGTGTATTGCCTCGAATCCATGAGAAGTCAACTTAATTCGAATCCATAAGCCGAGCCTTGTGTTCGAATCCCTCGAGAATAGCACAGGCTCGAATCGATCAAAAGAAGGCCATACTCCGAATCCATCAACCACCCATTGCTTCGAATCCATCCTCGAGGCCTTGGTTCGAATCCATTAGCACCAAGCTCCAGTTCGAATCCAGCGAGGAAAGGATCCTTCGAATCCAGGCGGGTAGAGGAGCTCCGACTCCATTCCATAGCACGAACATCATCGATTCGAACAAGCACAGTTTCCATCGATTCGAAGGAAGTAAACCTTCGAATCCAGCATCTCGAGTCCACCAAATAAACGTGCCTAAGAACAAGGATTCGACCCAGTCAACTCGGCAAAGAAATCGGATCGATACGAAGGAGGCACTCCACGTCATCACAGAAGCCCATGCTTGGATCGATTCGAAGCAATCGATTCGAACCATATCGATTCGAACAGAGCACTGCCACCAGAAATGCAATCTTGAATCGATCATAACTCAAGTTCTACAAGTCCAAATGCCATGAAATTTTCACAAAAGCTTAAGCACATGATGAAGAATGTTCACACCAAATTTCAGCTCGATTGGATGATTTCTTGATCGATTCGAACCAAGGGTCGAATCGATCCCAAAGTGGGCCCGGATCTCCAGATTTCGGCCATGTGGGCCCCCTGACGTACCAGAACTGGTCTCCCCTCATTTTAGGTGAAATATCAGCCTCCTACACCTATAAATAGAGCCCCCGGTCATTCAGAAAAGGGGTCGGATAATTCTAAGTACTGAAGAGCGCCCAGATTCTGCCAGATTTACTCCAGAACACCGCCGTTGCTTTAGATTGAGACTTAGCATATAAATTCAGTTGTATTACAGTATAAAGAATTGTAATCATCAAGTATCGAGCAATATAATCATCAAACTTCATAGTGGACGTAGGCAAAACGCCGAACCACTCTAAATCGCTTGTCTTTGCAATTTACTTTCTGTTATTTGGAGTTTTTGTTAGATAATCCACAGTTTTAATTTTCATTCTTCACTTTTATCTCTTCAAAAACTTCCGAAGAGTGTTGTGCCCATTTTTGGTACAAACACCATGGTGCAGCACTCTCCAGGGTAGGTAAATCGAAGACCAGCAACGGTGATCCCGTTTTAACGTGAAAATTCACGTGACGGAAAAAAGAAGTCCAAAAAAATTCAAAGACCCGATTGAGGTTCGGATAGCCTTTTTTGGGTATGAAAAAATCTGTTGACGGCTTACAGCTGTCAAAGTCGTAGAACTCACTGAGAGCTTCGTTTTGACTGGTTATGGCTCCCGTAACTCTAAACAAGCCAACAGTTATGGCCGTCCGAAGAATCGATATCCACAGGGTGCAACGTCCACGGTGCAAGGTGCATCATTCGTCCAAAAAGCCAAAATAGCGTCTTGCAACTTTTAGAAGTGGGTGCAGGGATTTGAAATGGAACAGTACCATGGTGAAGCACTCTCCAGGGTAGGTAAATCGAAGACCGTCCACGGTGATCGCGTTTTAACGTAAAAATTCACGTGACGGAAAAAAGAAGGCCAAAAAACTTCAGAGACCCGATTGAGGTTCGGATAGCCTTTTTTGGGTATGAAACAATCCGTTGACGGCTTACAGCAGTCAAAGCCGTAGAACTCACTGAGAGCTTCGTTTTGACTGGTCATGGCTCCCGTAATTGTAAACGAGCCAACAGTTATGGATATCCGAAGAATCGATATCCACAGGGTGCAACATCTGCGGTGCAAAGTGCAACATTCGTCCAAAAAGCCAAAACAGCGCCGTGCGACTTTTAGAAGTGGGTGCAGGGATTTGAAATGGAACAGTACCATGGTGCAGCACTCTCTAGGGTAGGTAAATCGAAGACCAGCCACAGTGATCCCGTTTGAACGTAAAAATTCACGTGACGGAAAAAAGAAGGCCAAAAAACTTCAGAGACCCGATTGAGGTTCGGATAGCCTTTTTTCGGTATGAAACTATCCGTTGACGGCTTACAGCGGTCAAAGCCGTAGAACTCACAGACAGCTTCGTTTTGACTGGTTATGGCTCCCGTAACTCTAAACGAGCCAACAGTTATGGCCGTTCGAAGAATCGATATCCACAGGGTGCAACATCCGCGGTGCAAGGTGCAACATTCGTCCAAAAAGCCAAAACACCGCCGTGCGACTTTTAGAAGTCGGTGCAGGGATTGGAAATGGAACAGTACCATGGTGCAGCACTCTCCAGGTTAGGTAAATCGAAGACCAGCCACGGTGATCCTGTTTTAACGTAAAAATTCACGTGACGGAAAAAAGAAGGCCAACAAACTTTAAAGACGCGATTAAGGTTCGGATAGCCTTTTTTGGGTATGAAACAATCCGTTGACGGCTTACAGCTGTCAAAGTCGTAGAACTCACTGAGAGCTTCGTTTTGACTGGTTATGGCTCCCGTAACTCTAAACAAGCCAACGGTTATGGCCGTCCGAAGAATCGATATCCACATGGTGCAACATCCGCGGTGCAAGGTGCATCATTCGTCCAAAAAGCCAAAATAGCGTCGTGCGACTTTTAGAAGTGGGTGCAGGGATTTGAAATGGAACAGTACCATGGTGCAGCACTCTCCAGGGTAGGTAAATCGAAGACCGTCCACGGTGATCGCGTTTTAACGTAAAAATTCACGTGACGGAAAAAAGAAGGCCAAAAAACTTCAGAGACCCGATTGAGGTTCGGATAGCGTTTTTTGGGTATGAAACAATCCGTTGACGGCTTACAGCAGTCAAAGCCGTAGAACTCACTGAGAGCTTCGTTTTGACTGGTCATGGCTCCCGTAACTCTAAACGAGCCAACAGTTATGGATATCCGAAGAATCGATATCCACAGGGTGCAACATCTGCGGTGCAAAGTGCAACATTCGTCCAAAAAGCCAAAACAGCGCCGTGCGACTTTTAGAAGTGGGTGCAGGGATTTGAAATGGAACAGTACAATGGTGCAGCACTCTCCAGGGTAGGTAAATCGAAGACCAGCCACAGTGATCCCGTTTGAACGTAAAAATTCACGTGACGGAAAAAAGAAGGCCAAAAAACTTCAGAGACCCGATTGAGGTTCGGATAGCCTTTTTTGGGTATGAAACTATCCGTTGACGGCTTACAGCGGTCAAAGCCGTAGAACTCACAGACAGCTTCGTTTTGACTGGTTATGGCTCCCGTAACTCTAAACGAGCCAACAGTTATGGCCGTCCGAAGAATCGATATCCACAGGGTGCAACATCCGCGGTGCAAGGTGCAACATTCGTCCAAAAAGCCAAAACACCGCCGTGCGACTTTTAGAAGTGGGTGCAGGGATTTGAAATGGAACAGTACCATGGTGCAGCACTCTCCAGGTTAGGTAAATCGAAGACCAGCCACGGTGATCCTGTTTTAACGTAAAAATTCACGTGACGGAAAAAAGAAGGCCAAAAAACTTCAGAGACCCGATTGAGGTTCGGATAGCCTTTTTTGGGTATGAAACAATCCGTTGACGGGTTACAATAGTCAAAGACGTAGTACTCACTAAGAGCTTCATTTTGACTAGTCATGACTCCCGTAACTCTAAACGAGCCAATAGTTATGGCCGTCCGAAGAATCGATATCCATAGGGTGCAACATCCACGGTGCAAGGTGCAACATTCGTCCAAAAAGCCAAAACAGCGCCGTGCGACTTTTAAAAGTGGGTGCGGGGATTTGAAATGGAACAGTACCATGGTGCAGCACTCTCCAGGGTAGGTAAATCAAAGACCAGCCACGGTGATCCCGTTTTAACGTAAAAATTCACGTGACGGAAAAAAGAAGGCCTAAAAACTTCAGAGACCGGATTGAGGTTCGGATTGCCTTTATTGGGTATGAAACAATCCGTTGATGGCTTACAGCAGTCAAAGCCGTAGAACTCACTGAGAGCTTCATTTTGACTAGTTATGGCTCCCGTAACCCTAAATGAGCCAACAATTACGGTCATCCGAAGAATCGATATCCACAGGGTGCAACATTCGCGGTGCAAGGTGCATCATTCATCCAAAAAGCCAAAACAGCGTCGTGCAACTTTTAGAAGTGGGTGCAGGGATTTGAAATGGAACAATACCATGGTGCAGCACTCTCCAAGGTAGGTAAATCGAAGACCGGCCACGGTGATCCCGTTTTAACGTAAAAATTCACGTGACGGAAAAAAGAAGGCCAAAAAACTCCAGAGATGCGATTGAGGTTCGGATAGCCTTTTTTGGGTATGAAACAATCCGTTCACGGCTTACAGCTGTCAAAGCCGTAGAACTCGCTGAGAGCTTCGTTTTGACTGGTAATGGCTCCCGTAACTCTAAACGAGCCAACAGTTATGGCCGTCCGAAGAATCGATATCCACAGGGTGCAACATCCGCGGTGCAAGGTGCAACATTCGTCCAAAAAGCCAAAACAGCGCCGTGCGACTTTTAGACGTGGGTGCAGGGATTTGAAATGGAACGGTACCATGGGGCAGCACTCTCAAGGGTAGGTAAATCGAAGACCAGCCATGGTGATCCCGTTTTAACGTAAAAATTCACGTGACGGAAAAAAGAAGGCCAAAAAACATCAGAGACCCAATTGAGGTTTGGATAGCCTTTTTTGGGTATGAAACAATCCGTTGACGGCTTACAACAGTCAAAGCCTTAGAACTCGCTGAGAACTTCATTTTGACTGGTCATGGATCCCGTAACTCTAAACGAGCCAACAGTTATGGCCGTCCGAAGAATCGATATCCACAGGGTGCAACATCCACGGTGCAAGGTGCAACATTCGTCCAAAAAGCCAAAACAGCGCCGTACGACTTTTAAAAGTGGGTGCGGGGATTTGAAATGGAACAGTACCATGGTGCAGCACTCTCCAGGGTAGGTAAATCAAAGACCAGCCACGGTGATCCCGTTTTAACGTAAAAATTCACGTGACGGAAAAAAGAAGGCCTAAAAACTTCAGAGACCGGATTGAGGTTCGGATTGCCTTTATTGGGTATGAAACAATCCGTTGATGGCTTACAGCAGTCAAAGCCGTAGAACTCACTGAGAGCTTCGTTTTGACTAGTTATGGCTCCCGTAACCCTAAATGAGCCAACAATTACGGTCATCCGAAGAATCGATATCCACAGGGTGCAACATTCGCGGTGCAAGGTGCATCATTCATCCAAAAAGCCAAAACAGCGTCGTGCGACTTTTAGAAGTGGGTGCAGGGATTTGAAATGGAACAATACCATGGTGCAGCACTCTCCAAGGTAGGTAAATCGAAGACCAGCCACGGTGATCCCGTTTTAACGTAAAAATTCACGTGACGGAAAAAAGAAGGCCAAAAAACTCCAGAGATGCGATTGAGGTTCGGATAGCCTTTTTTGGGTATGAAACAATCCGTTCACGGCTTACAGCTGTCAAAGCCGTAGAACTCGCTGAGAGCTTCGTTTTGACTGGTAATGGCTCCCGTAACTCTAAACGAGCCAACAGTTATGGCCGTCCGAAGAATCGATATCCACAGGGTGCAACATCCGCGGTGCAAGGTGCAACATTCGTCCAAAAAGCCAAAACAGCGCCGTGCGACTTTTAGACGTGGGTGCAGGGATTTGAAATGGAACGGTACCATGGGGCAGCACTCTCAAGGGTAGGTAAATCGAAGACCAGCCATGGTGATCCCGTTTTAACGTAAAAATTCACGTGACGGAAAAAAGAAGGCCAAAAAACATCAGAGACCCAATTGAGGTTTGGATAGCCTTTTTTGGGTATGAAACAATCCGTTGACGGCTTACAACAGTCAAAGCCGTAGAACTCGCTGAGAACTTCATTTTGACTGGTCATGGATCCCGTAACTCTAAATGAGCCAACAGTTATGGCCGTCCGAAGAATCGATATCCACAGGGTGCAACATCCACGGTGCAAGGTGCAACATTCGTCCAAAAAACCAAAACAGTGCAGTGCGACTTTTAGAAGTGGGTGCAGGAATTTGAAATGGAACAGTACCATGGGGCAGCACTCTCAAGGGTAGGTAAATCGAAGACCAGCCACGGTGATCCCGTTTTAACGTAAAAATTCACGTGACGGAAAAAAGAAGGCCAAAAAACTTCAGAGACCCGATTGAGGTTCGGATAGCCTTTATTGGGTATGAAACTATCCATTGACGGCTTACAGCGGTCGAAGTCGTAGAAATCACTAAGTGCTTCGTTTCGACTGGTTATGGCTCCTGTAACTCTAAACGAGCCAACAGTTATGGCCGTCTGAAGAATCGATATCCACAGGGTGCAACATCCGCGGTGCAAGGTGCAACATTCGTCCAAAAAGCCAAAACAGCGCCGTGCGACTTTTAGAAGTGGGTGCAGGGATTTGAAATGGAACAGTACCATGGGGCAGCACTCTCAAGGGTATGTAAATCGAAGACCAGCCATGGTGATCCCGTTTTAACGTAAAAATTCACGTGACGGAAAAAAGAAGGCCAAAAAACTTCAGAGACCCGATTGAGGTTCGGATAGCCTTTTTTGGGTATGAAACAATCCGTTGACGGCTTACAACAGTCAAAGCCGTAGAACTCGCTGAGAACTTCGTTTTGACTGGTCATGGCTCTCGTAACTCTAAACGAGCCAACAGTTATGGCCGTCCGAAGAATCGATATCCACAGGGTGCAACATCCGCGGTGCAAGGTGCAACATTAATCCAAAAAGCCAAAACAGTGTAGTGCGAATTTTAGAAGTGGGTGCAGGGATTTGAAATGGAACAGCACCATGGGGAAGCACTCTCAAGGGTAGGTAAATCGAAGACCAGCCACGGTGATCCCGTTTTAACGTAAAAAATCACGTGACGGAAAAAAGAAGGCCAAAAAACTTCAGAGACCCGATTGAGGTTCGCATAGCCTTTATTGGGTATGAAACTATCCGTTGACGGCTTACAGCGGTCGAAGTCGTAGAACTCACTGAGTTCTTCGTTTTGACTGGTTATGGCTCCCGTAACTCTAAACGAGCCAACAGTTATGGCCGTCCGAAGAATCGATATCCAAAGGATGCAACATCCGCGGTGCAAGGTGCAACATTCGTCCAAAAAGCCAAAACAGCACCGTGCGACTTTTAGAAGTGAGTGCAGGGATTTGAAATGGAACAGTACCATTGGGCAGCACTCTCAAGGGTAGGTAAATCGAAGAGCAGCCACGGTGATCCCGTTTTAACGTAAAAATTCACGTGACGGAAAAAAGAAGGTCAAAAAACTTCAGAGACCCAATTGAGGTTCGGATAGCCTTTTTTGGGTATGAAACAATCCGTTGACGGCTTACAACAGTCAAAGCCGTAGAACTCGCTGAGAACTTCGTTTTGACTGGTCATGGCTCCCGTAACTCTAAACGAGCGAACAGTTATGACCGTCCGAAGAATCGATATCCATAGGGTGCAACATCCACGGTGCAAGGTGCAACATTCGTCCAAAAAGCCAAAACAGTGCAATGCGACTTTTAGAAGTGGGTGTAGGGATTTGAAATGGAACAGTACCATGGGGCAGCACTCTCAAGGGTAGGTAAATCGAAGACCAGCCACGGTGATCCCGTTTTAACGTAAAAATTCACGTGACGGAAAAAAGAAGGCAAAAAAACTTCAGAGACCCGATTGAGGTTCGGATAGCCTTTATTGGGTATGAAACTATCCGTTAATGGCTTACAGTGGTCGAAGTCGTAGAACTCACTAAGTGCTTCGTTTTGACTGGTTATGGCTCTCGTAACTCTAAACGAGCCAACAGTTACGGTCGTCCGAAGAATCGATATCCACAGGGTGCAACATCCGCGGTGCAAGGTGCAACATTCGTCCAAAAAGCCAAAACACCGCCGTGCGACTTTTAGAAGTGGGTGCAGGGATTTGAAACGGAACAGTACCATGGTGCAGCACTCTCCAGGGTAGGTAAATCGAAGACCAACCACGGTGATCCCGTTTTAATGTAAAAATTCACGTGACGGAAAAAAGAAGGCCAAAAAACATCATAGACCCGATTGAGGTACGGATAGCCTTTTTTGTGTATGAAACAATCCATTGACGGCTTATAGCTGTCAAAGCCGTAGAACTCGTTGAGAGCTTCGTTTTGACTGGTCATGGCTCCCGTAACTCTAAACGGGACAACAGTTATGGCCGTCCGAAGAATCGATATCCACAGGGTGCAACATCCGCGGTGCAAGGTTCAACATTCGTCCAAAAAGCCAAAACAGCGCCGTGCGACTTTTAGAAGTGGGTGCAGGGATTTGAAATGGAACGGTACCATGGGGCAGCACTCTCAAGGGTAGGTAAATCGAAGACCAGCCACGGTGATCCCGTTTTAACGTAAAAATTCACGTGACGGAAAAAAGAAGGCCAAAAAACTTCAGAGACCCGATTGAGGTTCGGATAGCCTTTTTTGGGTATGAAACAATCCGTTGAAGGCTTACAGCTGTCAAAGCCATAGAACTCGCTGAGAGCTTCGTTTTGACTGGTTATGGCTACCGTAACTTTAAACGAACCAACAGTTATGGCCGTCCGAAGAATCGATATCCACAGGGTGCAACATCCGCGGTGCAAGGTGCAACATTCGTCCAAAACGCCAAAACAGCGCCGTGCGACTTTTAGAAGTGGGTGCAGGGATTTGAAATGGAACAGTACCATGGGGCAGCACTCTCAAGGGTAGGTAAATCGAAGACCAGCCACGGTGATCCCGTTTTAACGTAAAAATTCACGTGACGGAAAAAAGAAGGCCAAAAAACTTCAGAGACCCGATTGAGGTTCGGATAGCCTTTTTTGGGTATGAAACAATCCGTTGACGGCTTACAACAGTCAAAGCCGTAGAACTCGCTGAGAACTTCGTTTTGACTGGTCATGGCTCCCGTAACTCTAAACGAGCCAACAGTTATGGCCGTCCGAAGAATCGATATCCACAGGGTGCAACATCCGCGGTGCAATGTGCAACATTCGTCCAAAAAGCCAAACAGTGCAGTGCAACTTTTAGAAGTGGGTGCAGGGATTTGAAATGGAACAGTACCATGGGGCAGCACTCTCAAGGGTAGGTAAATCGAAGACCAGCCACGGTGATCCCGTTTTAACGTAAAAATTCACGTGACGGAAAAAAGAAGGCCAAAAAACATCAGAGACCCGATTTTGGTTCGGATTGCCTTTTTTGGGTATGAAATAATCCGTTGACGGCTTACAGCTGTCAAAGCCGTAGAACTCACTGAGGGCTTCGTTTTGACTGGTTATGTCTCCCGTAACTCTAAACGAGCCAACAATTATGGCCGTCCGAAGAATCGATATCCACAGGGTGCAACATCCGCGGTGCAAGGTGCAACATTCGTCCAAAAAGCCAAAACAGCGCCGTGCGACTTTTAGAAGTGGGTGTAGGGATTTGAAATGGAACAGTTCCATGGGGCAGCACTCTCCAGGGTAGGTAAATCGAAGACCAGCCACGACGATCCCGTTTTAACGTTAAAATTCACTTGACGGAAAAAAGAAGGCCAAAAAACATCAGAGACCCGATTTTGGTTCGGATAGCCTTTTTTGGGTATGAAACAATCCGTTGACGGCTTACAGCTGTCAAAGCCGTAGAACTCACTGAGGGCTTCGTTTTGGCTGGTTATGGCTCCCGTAACTCTAAACGAGCCAACAGTTATGGTCGTCCGAAGAATCGATATCCACAGGGTGCAACATCCGCGGTGCAAGGTGCAACATTCGTCCAAAAAGCCAAAAAAGCGCCGTGCGACTTTTAGAAGTGGGTGCAGAGATTAGAAATGGAACAGTACCATGGGGCAGCACTCTCCAGGGTAGGTAAATCGAAGACCAGCCACGGTGATCCCGTTTTAACATAAAAATTCACGTGACGGAAAAAAGAAGGCCAAAAAACATCAGAGACCCGATTTTGGTTCGGATAGCCTTTTTTGGGTATGAAACAATCCGTTGATGGCTTACAGCTGTCAAAGCCATAGAACTCACTGAGGGCTTCGTTTTGGCTGGTTATGGCTCCCGTAACTCTAAACGAGCCAACAGTTATGGTCGTCCGAAGAATCGATATCCACAGGGTGCAACATCCGCGGTGCAAGGTGCAACATTCGTCCAAAAAGCCAAAACAGCGTCGTGCGACTTTTAGAAGTGGGTGCAGGGATTTGAAATGGAACAGTACCGTGGTGCACAAGTCTCCAGGGTAGGTAAATCGATGACCAGCCACGGTGATCCCATTTTAACGTAAAAATTCACGTGACGGAAAAAAGAAGGCCAAAAAACTTCAGAGACCCGATTGTGGTTCGGATAGCCTTTTTTGGTTATGAAACAATCCGTTGATGGCTTATTGCTTTCAAAGCCGTAGAACTGACTAAGAGCTTCGTTTTGACTGGTTATGGCTCCCGTAACTCTAAACGAGCCAACAGTTATGGCCGTCCGAAGAATCGATATCCACAGGGTGCAACATCCGCGGTGCAAGGTGCAACATTCGTCCAAAAAGCCAAAACAGCGCCGTGCGACTTTTAGAAGTGGGTGCAGGGATTTGAAATGGAACAGTACCATGGTGCACCACTCTCCAGGGTAGGTAAATCGAAGACCAGCCACGATGATCCCGTTTTAACGTAAAAATTCACGTGACGGAAAAAAGAAGGCCAAAAACTTCAGAGAGCCGATTGAGGTTCGGATAGCCTTTTTTGGGTATGAAACTTTCCATTGACAGCTTACAGCTGTCAAATCCGTAGAACTCACTGAGAGCTTCGTTTTGACTGGTTATGGCTCCCGTAACTCTAAACGAGCCAACAGTTATGGCCGTCCGAAGAATCGATATCCACAGGGTGCAACATCCGCGGTGCAAGGAGCAACATTCGTCCAAAAAGCCAAAACAGCGCCGTGCGACTTTCAGAAGTGGGTGCAGGGATTTGAAATGGAACAGTACCATGGTGAAGCACTCTCCAGGGTAGGTAAATCGAAGACCAACCACGGTGATCCCGTTTTAACGTAAAAATTCACGTGACGGAAAAAAGAAGGCCAAAAAACTTCAAAGACCCGATTGAGGTTCGGATAGCCTTTTTTGGGTATGAAACAATCCGTTGATGGCTTACAGTAGTCAAGGCCGTAGAACTCACTGAAAAGTTCGTTTTGACTGGTTATGGCTCCCGTAACACTAAACGAGACAACAGTTATGGCCATCCGAAGAATCGATATCCACAGGGTGCAACATCCGCGGTGCAAGGTGCAACATTCGTCCAAAAAGCCAAAACACCGCCGTGCGACTTTTAGAAGTGGGTGCAGGGATTTGAAATGGAACAGTACCGTGGGGCAGCATTCTCCAGGGTAGGTAAATCGAAGACCAGCCACGGTGATCCCGTTTTAACGTAAAAATTCACGTGACGGAAAAAAGAAGGCCAAAAAACATCAAAGACCCGATTTTGGTTCGGATAGCCTTTTTTGGGTATGAAACAATCCGTTGACGGCTTACAGCTGTCAAAGCCGTAGAACTCACTGAGGGCTTCGTTTTGACTGGTTATGGCTCCCGTAACTCTAAACGAGCCAACAGTTATGGTCGTCCGAAGAATCGATATCTACAGGGTGCAACATCCGCGGTGCAAGGTGCAACATTCGTCCAAAAAGCCAAAACAGCGCCGTGCGACTTTTAGAAGTGGGTGCATGGATTTGAAATGGAACAGTACCATGGGGCAGCACTCTCCAGGGTAGGTAAATCGAAGACCAGCCACGGCGATCCCGTTTTAAAGTAAAAATTCACGTGATGGAAAAAAGAAGGCCAAAAAACATCAGAGACCCGATTTTGGTTCGGATAGCCTTTTTTGGGTATTAAACAATCCGTTGATGGCTTACAGCTGTAAAAGCCGTAGAACTCACTGAGGGCTTCGTTTTGACTGGTTATGAATCCTGTAACTCTAAACGAGCCAATAGTTATGGACGTCCGAAGAATCGATATCCACAGGGTGCCACATCCGCGGTGCAAGGTGCAACATTCATCCAACAAGCCAAAACAGCACCGTGCGACTTTTAGAAGTGGGTGCAGGGATTTGAAATGGAACAGTACCATGGGGCAGCACTCTCCAGGGTAGGTAAATCGAAGACCAGCCACGGCGATCCCGTTTTAAGGTAAAAATTCACGTGACGGAAAAAAGAAGGCCAAAAAACATCATAGACCCGATTTTGGTTCGGATAGCCTTTTTTGGGTATGAAACAATCCGTTGACGGCTTACAGCTGTCAAAGCCGTAGAACACACTGAGGGCTTCGTTTTGACTGGTTATGGATCCCGTAACTCTAAACGAGCCAACAGTTATGGACGTCCGAAGAATCGATATCCACAGGGTGCAACATCCACGGTGCAAGGTGCAACATTCGTCCAAAAACCCGAAACAGCGCCGTGTGACATTTAGAAGTGGGTGCAGGGTTTTGAAATGGAACAGTACCATGGGGCAGCACTCTCCAGGGTAGGTAATTCGAAGACTAGCCACGGTGATCCCGTTTTAAAGTAAAAATTCACGTGACGGAAAAAAGAAGGCCAAAAAACATCAGAGACCCAATTTTGGTTCGGATAGCCTTTTTTGGGTATGAAACAATCCGTTGACGGCTTACAGCTGTCAAAGCCGTAGAACTCACTGAGGGATTCGTTTTGACTGGTTATGGATCCCGTAACTCTAAACGAGCCAACAGTTATGGACGTCCGAAGAATCGATATCCACAGGATGCAACATCCGCGGTGCAAGGTGCAACATTCGTCCAAAAAGCCAAAACAGCACCGTGCGACTTTTAGAAGTGGGTGCAGGGATTTGAAATGGAACAGTACCATGGGGCAGCACTCTCCAGGGTAGGTAAATCGAAGACCAGCCACGGCGATCCCGTTTTAACGTAAATATTCACGTGACGGAAAAAAGAAGGCCAAAAAACATCAGAGACCCGATTTTGGTTCGGATAGCCTTTTTTGGGTATGAAACAATCCGTTAACGGCTTACAGCTGTCAAAGCCGTAGAACTCACTAAGGGCATCGTTTTGGCTGGTTATGGCTCCCGTAACTCTAAACGAGCCAACAGTTATGGTCGTCCGAAGAATCGATATCCACAGGATGCAACATCCGCGGTGCAAGGTGCAACATTCGTCCAAAAAGCCAAAACAGCACCGTGCGACTTTTAGAAGTGGGTGCAGGGATTTGAAATGGAGCAGTACCATGGGGCAGCACTCTCGAGGGTAGGTAAATCGAAGACCAGCCACTGCGATCCCGTTTTAACGTAAAAATTCACGTGACGGAAAAAAGAAGGCCAAAAAACATCAGAGACCCGATTTTGGTTCGGATAGCCTTTTTTGGGTATGAAACAATCCGTTGACGGCTTACAGCTGTCAAAGCCGTAGAACTCACTGAGGGCATCGTTTTGGCTGGTTATGGCTCCCGTAACTCTAAACGAGCCAACAGTTATGGTCGTCCGAAGAATCGATATCCATAGGGTGCAACATCCGCGGTGCAAGGTGCAACATTCGTCCAAAAAGCCAAAACAGCGCCGTGCGACTTTTAGAAGTGGGTGTAGGGATTTGAAATGGAACAGTACCATGGTGCACAAGTATCCGGGGTAGGTAAATCGATGACCAGCCACGGTGATCCCGTTTTAACGTAAAAATTCACGTGACGGAAAAAAGAAGGCCAAAAAACTTCAGAGACCCTATTGTGGTTCGGATAGACTTTTTTGGGTATGAAACAATCTGTTGACGGCTTACAGCTTTCAAAGCCGTAGAACTTACTAAGAGCTTCGTTTTGACTGGTTATGGCTCCCGTAACTCTAAACGAGCCAACAGTTATGGACGTCCGAAGAATCGATATGCACAGGGTGCAACATCCGCGGTGCAAGGTGCAACATTCGTCCAAAAAGCCAAAACAGCACCGTGCGACTTTTAGAAGTGGGTGCAGGGATTTGAAATGGAACAGTACCATGGGGCAGCACTCTCCAGGGTAGGTAAATCGAAGACCAGCCACCGCGATCCCGTTTTAACGTAAAAATTCACGTGATGGAAAAAAGAAGGCTAAAAAACATCAGAGACCTGATTTTGGTTCGGATAGCCTTTTTTGGGTATGAAACAATCCGTTGACGGCTTACAACTGTCAAAGCCGTAGAACTCATTGAGGGCTTCGTTTTGGCTGGTTATGGCTCCCGTAACTCTAAACGAGCCAACAGTTATGGTCGTCCGAAGAATCGATATCCATAGGGTGCAACATCCGCGGTGCAAGGTGCAACATTCGTCCAAAAAGCCAAAACAGCGCCGTGCGACTTTTAGAAGTGGGTGCAGGGATTTGAAATGGAACAGTACCGTGGTGCACAAGTCTCCAGGGTAGGTAAATCGATGACCAGCCACGGTGATCCCGTTTTAACGTAAAAATTCACGTGACGGAAAAAAGAAGGCCAAAAAACTTCAGAGACCCGATTGTGGTTCGGATAGCCTTTTTTGGGTATGAAACAATCCGTTGATGGCTTACAGCTTTCAAAGCCGTAGAACTCACTAAGAGCTTCGTTTTGACTGGTTATGGCTCCCGTAACTCTAAACGAGCCAACAATTATGGCCGTCCGAAGAATCGATATCCACAGGGTGCAACATCCGCGGTGCAAGGTGCAACATTCATCCAAAAAACCAAAACAGCGCCGTGCGACTTTTAGAAGTGGGTGCAGGGATTTGAAATGGAACAGTACCATGGTGCACCACTCTCCAGGGTAGGTAAATCGAAGACCAGCCACGGTGATCCCGTTTTAACGTAAAAATTCACGTGACAGAAAAAAGAAGGCCAAAAAACTTCAAAGACCCGATTGTGGTTCGGATAGCCTTTTTTGGGTATGAAACTTTCCGTTGACGGCTTACAACTGTCAAATCCGTAGAACTCACTGAGAGCTTCGTTTTGACTGGTTATGGCTCCCGTAACTCTAAACGAGCCACAGTTTTGGCCGTCCGAAGAATCGATATCCACAGGGTGCAACATCCGCGGTGCAAGGAGCAACATTCGTCCAAAAAGCCAAAACAGCGCCGTGCGACTTTCAGAAGTGGGTGCAGGGATTTGAAATGGAACAGTACCATGGTGAAGCACTCTCCAGGGTAGATAAATCGAAGACCAACCACGGTGATCCCGTTTTAACGTAAAAATTCACGTGACGGAAATAAGAAGGCCAAAAAACTTCAAAGACCCGATTTAGGTTCGGATAGCCTTTTTTGGGTATGAAACAATCCGTTGATGGCTTACAGCAGTCAAAGCCGTAGAACTCACTGAAAAGTTCGTTTTGACTAGTTATGGCTCCCGTAACTCTAAACGAGCCAACAGTTAGGCCATCCGAAGAATCGATATCCACAGGGTGCAACATCCGCGGTGCAAGGTGCAACATTCGTCCAAAAAGCCAAAATACCGCCATGCGACTTTTAGAAGTGGGTGCAGGGATTTGAAATGGAACAGTACCATGGGGCAGCACTCTCCAGGGTAGGTAAATCGAAGACCAACCACGGTGATCTCATTTTAACGTAAAACTTCACGTGACGGAAAAAAGAAGGCCAAAAAACTTCAGAGACCCGATTGAGGTTCGGATAGCCCTTTTTGCGTATGAAACAATCCGTTGACGGCTTACAGCTGTCAAAGCCGTAGAACTCACTGAGGGCTTCGTTTTGACTGGTTATGGATCCCGTAACTCTAAACGAGCCAACAGTTATGGACGTCCGAAGAATCGATATCCACAGGGTGCAATATCCACGGTGCAAGGTGCAACATTCGTCCAAAAAGCCGAAACAGCGCCGTGTGACTTTTAGAAGTGGGTGGAGGGATATGAAATGGAACAGTACCATGGGCAGCACTTTCCAGGGTAGGTAATTCGAAGACCAGCCACGGTGATCCCGTTTTAAAGTAAAAAATCACGTGACGGAAAAAAGAAGGCCAAAAAACATCAAAGACCCGATTTTGGTTCGGATAGCCTTTTTTGGGTATGAAACAATCCGTTGACGGCTTACAGCTGTCAAAGCCGTAGAACTCACTGAGGGCTTCATTTTGACTGGTTATGGATCCCGTAACTCTAAACGAGCCAACAGTTATGGACGTCCGAAGAATCGATATCCAAAGGGTGCAACATCCGCGATGCAAGGTGCAACATTCGCCCAAAAAGCCAAAACAGCGCCGTGCGACTTTTAGAAGTGGGTGTAGGGATTTGAAATGGAACAGTACCATGGGGCAGCACTCTCCAAGGTAGGTAAATCGAAGACCAGCCACGGTGATCCCGTTTTAACGTAAAAATTCACGTGACGGAAAAAAGAAGGCCAAAAAACATCAGAGACCCGATTTTGGTTCGGATAGCCTTTTTTGGGTATGAAACAATCCGTTGACGGCTTATAGCTGTAAAAGCCGTAGAACTCACTGAGGGCATCGTTTTGGCTGGTTATGGCTCCCGTAACTCTAAACGAGCCAACAGTTATGGTCGTCCGAAGAATCGATATCCATAGGGTGCAACATCCGCGGTGCAAGGTGCAACATTCGTCCAAAAAGCCAAAACAGCGCCGTGCGACTTTTAGAAGTGGGTGCAGGGATTTGAAATGGAACAGTACCGTGGTGCACAAGTCTCCAGGGTAGGTAAATCGATGACCAGCCACGGTGATCCCGTTTTAACGTAAAAATTCACGTGACGGAAAAAAGAAGGCCAAAAAACTTCAGAGACCCGATTGTGGTTCGGATAGCCTTTTTTGGGTATGAAACAATCTGTTGACGGCTTACAGCTTTCAAAGCCGTAGAACTCACTAAGAGCTTCGTTTTGACTGGTTATGGCTCCCGTAACTCTAAACGAGCCAACAGTTATGGACGTCCGAAGAATCGATATGCACAGGGTGCAACATCCGCGGTGCAAGGTGCAACATTCGTCCAAAAAGCCAAAACAGCACCGTGCGACTTTTAGAAGTGGGTGCAGGGATTTGAAATGGAACAGTACCATGGGGCAGCACTCTCTAGGGTAGGTAAATCGAAGACCAGCCACGGCGATCCCGTTTTAACGTAAAAATTCACGTCACGGAAAAAAGAAGGCCAAAAAACATCAGAGACCGGATTTTGGTTCGGATAGCCTTTTTTGGGTATGAAACAATCCGTTGACGGCTTACAGCTGTCAAAGCCGTAGAACTCACTAAGGGCTTCGTTTTGGCTGGTTATGGCTCCCATAACTCTAAACGAGCCAACAGTTATGTTCGTCCGAAGAATCGATATCCACAGGGTGCAACATCCGCGGTGCAAGGTGTAACATTCGTCCAAAAAGCCAAAACAGCGCCGTGCGACTTTTAGAAGTGGGTGCAGGGATTTGAAATGGAACAGTACCGTGGTGCACAAGTCTCCAGGGTAGGTAAACCGATGACCAGCCACGGTGATCCCGTTTTAACGTAAAAATTCACGTGACGGAAAAAAGAAGGCCAAAAAACTTCAGAGACCCGATTGTGGTTCGGATAGCCTTTTTTGGGTATGAAACAATCCGTTGACAGCTTACAGCTTTCAAAACCGTAGAACTCACTAAGAGCTTCGTTTTGACTGGTTATGGCTCCCGTAACTCTAAACGAGCCAACAGTTATGGCCGTCCGAAGAATCGATATGCACAGGGTGCAACATCCGCGGTGCAAGGTGCAACATTCGTCCAAAAAGCCAAAACAGCACCGTGCGACTTTTAGAAGTGGGTGCAGGGATTTGAAATGGAACAGTACCATGGGGCAGCACTCTCCAGGGTAGGTAAATCGAAGACCAGCCACGGCGATCCCGTTTTAACGTAAAAATTCACGTGACGGAAAAAAGAAGGCTAAAAAACATCAGAGACCCGATTTTGGTTCGGATAGCCTTTTTTGGGTATGAAACAATCCGTTGATGGCTTACAGCTGTCAAAGCCATTGAACTCATTGAGGGCTTCGTTTTGGCTGGTTATGGCTCCCGTAACTCTAAACGAGCCAAAAATTATGGTCGTCCGAAGAATCGATATCCACAGGGTGCAACATCCGCGGTGCAAGGTGCAACATTCGTCCAAAAAGCCAAAACAGCTCCGTGCGACTTTTAGAAGTGGGTGCAGGGATTTGAAATGGAACAGTACAGTGGTGCACAAGTCTCCAGGGTAGGTAAATCGATGACCAGCCACGGTGATCCCGTTTTAACGTAAAAATTCACGTAACGGAAAAAAGAAGGCCAAAAAACTTCAGAGACCCGATTGTGGTTCGGATAGCCTTTTTTGGGTATGAAACAATCCGTTGATGGCTTACAGCTTTCAAAGCCGTAGAACTCACTAAGAGCTTCGTTTTGACTGGTTATGGCTCCCGTAACTCTAAACGAGCCAACAATTATGGCCGTCCGAAGAATCGATATCCACAGGGTGCAACATCCGCGGTGCAAGGTGCCACATTCGTCCAAAAAGCCAAAACAGCGCCGTGCGACTTTCAGAAGTGGGTGCAGGGATTTGAAATGGAACAGTACCATGGTGCACCACTCTCCAAGGTAGGTAAATCGAAGACCAGCCACGGTGATCCCGTTTTAACGTAAAAATTCACGTGACAGAAAAAAGAAGGCCAAAAAACTTCAAAGACCCGATTGAGGTTCGGATAGCCTTTTTTGGGTATGAAACTTTCCGTTGATGGCTTACAACTGTCAAATCCGTAGAACTCACTGAGAGCTTCGTTTTGACTAGTTATGGCTCCCGTAACTCTAAACGAGCCAACAGTTTTGGCCGTCCGAAGAATCGATATCCACAGGGTGCAACATCCGCGGTGCAAGGAGCAACATTCATCCAAAAAGCCAAAACAGCGCCGTGCGACTTTCAGAAGTGGGTGCAGGGATTTGAAATGGAACAGTACCATGGTGAAGCACTCTCCAGGGTAGGTAAATCGAAGACCAACCACGGTGATCCCGTTTTAACGTAAAAATTCACGTGACGGAAATAGAAAGGCCAAAAAACTTCAAAGACCCGATTTAGGTTCGGATAGCCTTTTTTGGGTATGAAATAATCCGTTGATGGCTTACAGCAGTCAAAGCCGTAGAACTCACTGAAAAGTTCGTTTTGACTGGTTATGGCTCCCGTTACTCTAAACGAGCCAACAGTTATGGCCATCCGAAGAATCGATATCCACAGGGTGCAACATCCGCGGTGCAAGGTGCAACATTCGTCCAAAAAGCCAAAATACCGCCATGCGACTTTTAGAAGTGGGTGCAGGGATTTGAAATGGAACAGTACCGTGGGGCAGCACTCTCCAGGGTAGGTAAATCGAAGACCAGCCACGGTGATCTCATTTTAACGTAAAACTTCACGTGACGGAAAAAAGAAGGCCAAAAAACTTCAGAGACCCGATTGAGGTTCGGATAGCCCTTTTTGGGTATGAAACAATCCGTTGATGGCTTACAGCTGTCAAAGCCGTAGAACTCACTGAGGGCTTCGTTTTGACTGGTTATGGATCCCGTAACTCTAAACGAGCCAACAGTTATGGACGTCCGAAGAATCGATATCCACAGGGTGCAACATCCGCGGTGCAAGGTGCAACATTCGTCCAAAAAGCCGAAACAGCGCCGTGTGACTTTTAGAAGTGGGTGGAGGGATATGAAATGGAACAGTACCATGGGGCAGCACTCTCCAGGGTAGGTAATTCGAAGACCAGCCACGGTGATCCCGTTTTAATGTAAAAATTCACGTGACGGAAAAAAGAAGGCCAAAAAACATCAAAGACCCGATTTTGGTTCAGATAGCCTTTTTTGGGTATGAAACAATCCGTTGACGGCTTACAGCTGTCAAAGCCGTATAACTCACTGAGGGCTTCATTTTGACTGGTTATGGATCCCGTAACTATAAACGAGCCAACAGTTATGGACGTCCGAAGAATCGATATCCAAAGGGTGCAACATCCACGATGCAAGGTGCAACATTCGTCCAAAAAGCCAAAACAGCGCCGTGCGACTTTTAGAAGTGGGTGTAGGGATTTGAAATGGAACAGTACCATGGGGCAGCACTCTCCAAGGTAGGTAAATCGAAGACCAGCCACGGTGATCCCGTTTTAACGTAAAAATTCACGTGACGGAAAAAAGGAGGCCAAAAAACATCAGAGACCCGATTTTGGTTCGGATAGCCTTTTTTGGGTATGAAACAATCCGTTGACGGCTTACAGCTGTAAAAGCCGTAAAACTCACTGAGGGCATCGTTTTGGCTGGTTATGGCTCCCGTAACTCTAAACGAGCCAACAATTATGGTCGTCCGAAGAATCGATATCCATAGGGTGCAACATCCGCGGTGCAAGGTGCAACATTCGTCCAAAAAGCCAAAACAGCGCCGTGCGACTTTTAGAAGTGGGTGCAGGGATTTGAAATGGAACAGTACCGTGGTGCACAAGTCTCCAGGGTAGGTAAATCGATGACCAGCCACGGTGATCCCGTTTTAACGTAAAAATTCATGTGACGGAAAAAAGAAGGCCAAAAAACTTCAGAGACCCGATTGTGGTTCGGATAGCCTTTTTTGGGTATGAAACAATCTGTTGACGGCTTACAGCTTTCAAAGCCGTAGAACTCACTAAGAGCTTCGTTTTGACTGGTTATGGCTCCCGTAACTCTAAACGAGCCAACAATTATGGACGTCCGAAGAATCGATATGCACAGGGTGCAACATCCGCGGTGCAAGGTGCAACATTCGTCCAAAAAGCCAAAACAACACCGTGCGACTTTTAGAAGTGGGTGTAGGGATTTGAAATGGAACAGTACCATGGGGCAGCACTCTCTAGGGTAGGTAAATCGAAGACCAGCCACGGCGATCCCGTTTTAACGTAAAAATTCACGTCACGGAAAAAAGAAGGCCAAAAAACATCAGAGACCGGATTTTGGTTCGGATAGCCTTTTTTGGGTATGAAACAATCCGTTGACGGCTTACAGCTGTCAAAGCCGTAGAACTCACTAAGGGCTTCGTTTTGGCTGGTTATGGCTCCCATAACTCTAAACGAGCCAACAGTTATGTTCGTCCGAAGAATCGATATCCACAGGGTGCAACATCCACGGTGCAAGGTGCAACATTCGTCCAAAAAGCCAAAACAGCGCCGTGCGACTTTTAGAAGTGGGTGGAGGGATTTGAAATGGAACAGTACCATGGTGCACAAGTCTCCAGGGTAGGTAAATCGATGACCAGCCACGGTGATCCCGTGTTAACGTAAAAATTCACGTGACGGAAAAAAGAAGGCCAAAAAACTTCAGAGACCCGATTGTGGTTCGGATAGCCTTTTTTGGGTATGAAACAATCCGTTGACGGCTTACAGCTTTCAAAGCCGTAGAACTCACTAAGAGCTTCGTTTTGACTGGTTATGGCTCCCGTAACTCTAAACGAGCCAACAGTTATGGCCGTCCGAAGAATCGATATCCACAGGGTGCAACATCCGCGGTGCAAGGTGCAACATTCGTCCAAAAAGCCAAAACAGCACCGTGCGACTTTTAGAAGTGGGTGCAGGGATTTGAAATGGAACAGTACCATGGGGCAGCACTCTCCAGGGTAGGTAAATCGAAGACCAGCCACGGCGATCCCGTTTTAACGTAAAAATTCACGTGACGGAAAAAAGAAGGCTAAAAAACATCAGAGACCCGATTTTTGTTCGGATAGCCTTTTTTGGGTATCAAACAATCTGTTGACGGCTTACAGCCGTCAAAGCCGTAGAACTCATTGAGGGCTTCGTTTTGGCTGGTTATGGCTCCCGTAACTCTAAACGAGCCAACAGTTATGGTCGTCCGAAGAATCGATATCCACAGGGTGCAACATCCGCGGTGCAAGGTGCAACATTCGTCCAAAAAGCCAAAACAGCGCCGTGCGACTTTTAGAAGTGGGTGCAGGGATTTGAAATGGAACAGTACCGTTGTGCACAAGTCTCCAGGGTAGGTAAATCGATGACCAGCCACGGCGATCCCGTTTTAACGTAAAAATTCACGTCACGGAAAAAAGAAGGCCAAAAAACATCAGAGACCGGATTTTGGTTCGGATAGCCTTTTTTGGGTATGAAACAATCCGTTGACGGCTTACAGCTTTCAAAGCCGTAGAACTCACTAAGAGCTTCGTATTGACTGGTTATGGATCCCGTAACTCTAAACGAGCAAACAGTTATGGCCGTTCGAAGAATCGATATCCACAGGGTGCAACATCCGCGGTGCAAGGTGCAACATTCGTCCAAAAAGCCAAAACAGCACCGTGCGACTTTTAGAAGTGGGTGCAGGGATTTGAAATGGAATAGTACCATGGGGCAACACTCTCCAGGGTAGGTAAATCGAAGACCAGCCACGGTGATCTCGTTTTAACGTAAAACTTCACGTGACGGAAAAAAGAAGGCCAAAAAACATCAGAGACCCGATTGAGGTTCGGATAGCCCTTTTTGGGTATGAAACAATCCGTTGACGGCTTACAGCTGTCAAAGCCGTAGAACACACTGAGGGCTTCGTTTTGACTGGTTATGGATCCCGTAACTCTAAACGAGCCAACAGTTATGGACGTCCGAAGAATCGATATCCACAGGGTGCAACATCCACGGTGCAAGGTGCAACATTCGTCCAAAAACCCGAAACAGCGCCGTGTGACATTTAGAAGTGGGTGCAGGGTTTTGAAATGGAACAGTACCATGGGGCAGCACTCTCCAGGGTAGGTAATTCGAAGACTAGCCACGGTGATCCCGTTTTAAAGTAAAAATTCACGTGACGGAAAAAAGAAGGCCAAAAAACATCAGAGACCCGATTTTGGTTCGGATAGCCTTTTTTGGGTATGAAACAATCCGTTGACGGCTTACAGCTGTCAAAGCCGTAGAACTCACTGAGGGCTTCGTTTTGACTGGTTATGGATCCCGTAACTCTAAACGAGCCAACAGTTATGGACGTCCGAAGAATCGATATCCACAAGATGCAACATCCGCGGTGCAAGGTGCAACATTCGTCCAAAAAGCCAAAATAGCACCGTGCGACTTTTAGAAGTGGGTGCAGGGATTTGAAATGGAACAGTACCATGGGGCAGCACTCTCCAGGGTAGGTAAATCGAAGACCAGCCACGGCGATCCCGTTTTAACGTAAATATTCACGTGACGGAAAAAAGATGGCCAAAAAACATCAGAGACCCGATTTTGGTTCGGATAGCCTTTTTTGGGTATGAAACAATCCGTTGACGGCTTACAGCTGTCAAAGCCGTAGAACTCACTGAGGGCATCGTTTTGGCTGGTTATGGCTCCCGTAACTCTAAACGAGTCAACAGTTATGGTCGTCCGAAGAATCGATATCCATAGGGTGCAACATCCGCGGTGCAAGGTGCAACATTCGTCCAAAAAGCCAAAACAGCACCGTGCGACTTTTAGAAGTGGGTGCAGGGATTTGAAATGGAACAGTACCGTGGTGCACAAGTCTCCAGGGTAGGTAAATCGAAGACCAGCCACGGCGATCCCGTTTTAAAGTAAAAATTCACGTGATGGAAAAAAGAAGGCCAAAAAACATCAGAGACCCGATTTTGGTTCGGATAGCCTTTTTTGGGTATGAAACAATCCGTTGATTGCTTACAGCTGTCAAAGCCGTAGAACTCACTGAGGGCTTCGTTTTGACTGGTTATGGATCCCGTAACTCTAAACGAGCCAACAGTTATGGACGTCCGAAGAATCGATATCCACAGGATGCAACATCCGCGGTGCAAGGTGCAACATTCGTCCAAAAAGCCAAAACAGCACCGTGCGACTTTTAGAAGTGGGTGCAGGGATTTGAAATGGAGCAGTACCATGGGGCAGCACTCTCGAGGGTAGGTAAATCGAAGACCAGCCACTGCGATCCCGTTTTAACGTAAAAATTCACGTGACGGAAAAAAGAAGGCCAAAAAACATCAGAGACCCGATTTTGGTTCGGATAGCCTTTTTTGGGTATGAAACAATCCGTTGACGGCTTACAGCTGTCAAAGCCGTAGAACTCACTGAGGGCATCGTTTTGGCTGGTTATGGCTCCCGTAACTCTAAACGAGCCAACAGTTATGGTCGTCCGAAGAATCGATATCCATAGGGTGCAACATTCGCGGTGCAAGGTGCAACATTCGTCCAAAAAGCCAAAACAGCGCCGTGCGACTTTTAGAAGTGGGTGCAGGGATTTTAAATGGAACACTACCGTGGTGCACAAGTCTCCAGGGTAGGTAAATCGATGACCAGCCACGGTGATCCCGTTTTAACGTAAAAATTCACGTGACGGAAAAAAGAAGGCCAAAAAACTTCAGAGACCCGATTGTGGTTCGGATAGCCTTTTTTGGGTATGAAACAATCTGTTGACGGCTTACAGCTTTCAAAGCCGTAGAACTCACTAAGAGCTTCGTTTTGACTGGTTATGGCTCCCGTAACTCTAAACGAGCCAACAGTTATGGACGTCCGAAGAATCGATATGCACAGGGTGCAACATCCGCGGTGCAAGGTGCAACATTCGTCCAAAAAGCCAAAACAGCACCGTGCGACTTTTAGAAGTGGGTGCAGGGATTAGAAATGGAACAGTACCATGGGGCAGCACTCTCCAGGGTAGGTAAATCGAAGACCAGCCACCGCGATCCCGTTTTAACGTAAAAATTCACGTGATGGAAAAAAGAAGGCTAAAAAACATCAGAGACCCGATTTTGGTTCGGATAGCCTTTTTTGGGTATAAAACAATCCGTTGACGGCTTACAACTGTCAAAGCCGTAGAACTCATTGAGGGCTTCGTTTTGGCTGGTTATGGCTCCCGTAACTCTAAACGAGCCAACAGTTATGGTCGCCCGAAGAATCGATATCCACAGGGTGCAACATCCGCGGTGCAAGGTGCAACATTCGTCCAAAAAGCCAAAACAGCGCCGTGCGACTTTTAGAAGTGGGTGCAGGGATTTGAAATGGAACAGTACCGTGGTGCACAAGTCTCCAGGGTAGGTAAATCGATGACCAACCATGGTGATCCCGTTTTAACGTAAAAATTCACGTGACGGAAAAAAGAAGGCCAAAAAACTTCAGAGACCCGATTGTGGTTCGGATAGCCTTTTTTGGGTATGAAACAATCCGTTGACGGCTTACAGCTTTCAAAGCCGTAGAACTCACTAAGAGCTTCGTATTGACTGGTTATGGCTCCCGTAACTCTAAACGAGCCAACAGTTATGGCCGTCCGAAGAATCGATATCCACAGGGTGCAACATCCACGGTGCAAGGTGCAACATTCGTCCAAAAAGCCAAAACAGCACCGTGCGACTTTTAGAAGTGGGTGCAGGGATTTGAAATGGAACAGTACCATGGGGCAACACTCTCCAGGGTAGGTAAATCGAAGACCAGCCACGGTGATCTCGTTTTAACGTAAATCTTCAGGTGACGGAAAAAAGAAGGCCAAAAAACTTCAGAGACCCGATTGAGGTTCGGATAGCCCTTTTTGGGTATGAAACAATCCGTTGACGGCTTACAGCTGTCAAAGCCATAGAACTCACTGAGGGCTTCGTTTTGACTGGTTATGGATCCCGTAACTCTAAACGAGCCAACAGTTATGGACGTCCGAAGAATCGATATCCACAGTGTGCAACATCTGCGGTGCAAGGTGCAACATTCGTCCAAAAAGCCGAAACAGCGCCGTGTGACTTTTAGAAGTGGGTGTAGGGATTTGAATGGAACAGTACCATGGGGCAGCACTCTCCAGGGTAGGTAATTCGAAGACTAGCCACGGTGATCCCGTTTTAAAGTAAAAATTCACGTGACGGAAAAAAGAAGGCCAAAAAACATCAGAGACCCGATTTTGGTTCGGATAGCCTTTTTTGGGTATGAAACAATCCGTTGACGGCTTACAGCTGTCAAAGCCGTAGAACTCACTGAGGGCTTCGTTTTGACTAGTTATGGATCCCGTAACTCTAAACGAGCCAACAGTTATGGACGTCCGAAGAATCGATATCCAAAGGGTGCAACATCCGCGGTGCAAGGTGCAACATTCGTCCAAAATGCCAAAACAGCGCTGTGCGACTTTTAGAAGTGGGTGTAGGGATTTGAAATGGAACAGTACCATGGGGCAGCACTCTCCAAGGTAGGTAAATCGAAGACCAGCCACGGTGATCCCGTTTTAACGTAAAAATTCACGTGACGGAAAAAAGAAGGCCAAAAAACATCAAAGACCCGATTTTGGTTCGGATAGCCTTTTTTGGGTATGAAACAATCCATTGACGGCTTACAGATGTCAAAGCTGTAGAACTCACTGAGGGCTTCGTTTTGACTAGTTATGGCTCCCGTAACTCCAAACGAGCCAACAGTTATGGCCGTCCGAAGAATTGATATCTACAGGGTGCAACATCCGCGGTGCAAGGTGCAACATTCGTCCAAAAAGCCAAAACAGCGCCGTGCGACTTTTAGAAGTGGGTGCAGGGATTTGAAATGGAACAGTAGCATGGGGCAGCACTCTCCAGGGTAGGTAAATCGAAGACCAGCCACGGCGATCCCGTTTTAAAGTAAAAATTCACGTGATGGAAAAAAGAAGGCCAAAAAACATCAGAGACCCGATTTTGGTTCGGATAGCCTTTTTTGGGTATGAAACAATCCGTTGATTGCTTACAGCTTTCAAAGCCGTAGAACTCACTGAGGGCTTCGTTTTGACTGGTTATGGATCCCGTAACTCTAAACGAGCCAACAGTTATGGACGTCCGAAGAATCGATATCCACAGGATGCAACATCCACGGTGCAAGGTGCAACATTCGTCCAAAAAGCCAAAACAGCACCGTGCGACTTTTAGAAGTGGGTGCAGGGATTTGAAATGGAACAGTACCATGGGGCAGCACTCTCCAGGGTAGGTAAATCGAAGACCAGCCACGGCGATCCCGTTTTAACGTAAAAATTCACGTGACGGAAAAAAGAAGGCCAAAAAACATCAGAGACCTGATTTTGGTTCGGATAGCCTTTTTTGGGTATGAAACAATCCGTTGACGGCTTACAGCTGTCAAAGCCGTAGAACTCACTTAGGGCATCGTTTTGGTTGGTTATGGCTCCCTTAACTCTAAACGAGCCAACAGTTATGGTCGTCCGAAGAATCGATATCCATAGGGTGCCACATCCGCGGTGCAAGGTGCAACATTCGTCCAAAAAGCCAAAACAGCGCCGTGCGACTTTTAGAAGTGGGTGCAGGGATTTGAAATGGAACAGTACCGTGGTGCACAAGTCTCCAGGGTAGGTAAATCGATGACCAGCCACGGTGTTCCCGTTTTAACGTAAAAATTCACGTGACGGAAAAAAGAAGGCCAAAAAACTTCAGAGACCCGATTGTGGTTCGGATAGCCTTTTTTGGGTATGAAACAATCTGTTGACGGCTTACAGCTTTCAAAGCCGTAGAACTCACTAAGAGCTTCGTTTTGACTGGTTATGGCTCCCGTAACTCTAAACGAGCCAACAGTTATGGACGTCCGAAGAATCGATATCCACAGGGTGCAACATCCGCGGTGCAAGGTGCAACATTCGTCCAAAAAGCCAAAACAGCACCGTGCGACTTTTAGAAGTGGGTGCAGGGATTTGAAATGGAACAGTACCATGGGGCAGCACTCTCTAGGGTAGGTAAATCGAAGACCAGCCACGGCGATCCCGTTTTAACGTAAAAATTCACGTGACGAAAAAAAGAAGGCCAAAAAACATCAGAGACCGGATTTTGGTTCGGATAGCCTTTTTTGGGTATGAAACAATCCGTTGACGGCTTACAGCTGTCAAAGCCGTAGAACTCACTGAGGGCTTCGTTTTGGCTGGTTATGGCTCCCGTAACTCTAAACGAGCCAACAATTATGGTCGTCCGAAGAATCGATATCCACAGGGTGCAACATCCGCGGTGCAAGGTGCAACATTCGTCCAAAAAGCCAAAACAGCGCCGTGCGACTTTTAGAAGTGGGTGCAGGGATTTGAAATGGAACAGTACCGTGGTGCACAAGTCTCCAGGGTAGGTAAATGGATGACCAGCCACGGTGATCCCGTTTTAACGTAAAAATTCACGTGACGGAAAAAAGAAGGCCAAAAAACTTCAGAGACCCGATTGTGGTTCGGATAGCCTTTTTTGGGTATGAAACAATCCGTTGATGGCTTACAGCTTTCAAAGCCGTAGAACTCACTAAGAGCTTTGTTTTGACTGGTTATGGCTCCCGTAACTCTAAACGAGCCAACAGTTATGGCCGTCCGAAGAATCGATATCCACAGGGTGCAACATCCGCGGTGCAAGGTGCAACATTCGTACAAAAAGGCAAAACAGCGCCGTGCGACTTTTAGAAGTGGGTGCAGGGATTTGAAATAGAACAGTACCATCGTGCACCACTCTCCAGGGTAGATAAATCGAAGACCAGCCACGGTGATCCCGTTTTAACGTAAAAATTCACGTGACGGAAAAAAGAAGGCCAAAAAACTTCAGAGACCCGATTGAGGTTCGGATAGCCTTTTTTGGGTATGAAACTTTCCGTTGACGGCTTACAGCTGTCAAATCCGTAGAACTCACTGAGAGCTTCGTTTTGACTGGTTATGGCTCCCGTAACTCTAAACGAGCCAAAAGTTATGGCCGTCCGAAGAATCGATATCCACAGGGTGCAACATCCGCGGTGCAAGGAGCAACATTCGTCCAAAAAGCCAAAACAACGCCGTGCGACTTTTCGAAGTGGGTGCAGGGATTTGAAATGGAACAGTACCATGGTGAAGCACTCTCCAGGGTAGGTAAATTGAAGACCAACCACGGTGATCCCGTTTTAACGTAAAAATTCACGTGACGGAAAAAAGAAGGCCAAAAAACTTCAAAGACCCGATTGAGGTTCGGATAGCCTTTTTTGGGTATGAAACAATCCGTTGATGGCTTACAGCAGTCAAAGCCGTAGAACTCACTGAAAAGTTCGTTTTGACTGGTTATGGCTCCCGTAACTCTAAACGAGCCAACAGTTATGGCCATCCGAAGAATCGATATCCACAGGGTGCAACATCCGCGTTGCAAGGTGCAACATTCGTCCAAAAAGCCAAAACACCGCCATGCGACTTTTAGAAGTGGGTGCAGGGATTTGAAATGGAACAGTACCATGGGGCAGCACTCTCCATGGTAGGTAAATCGAAGACCAGCCACGGTGATCTCGTTTTAACGTAAAACTTCACGTGACGGAAAAAAGAAGGCCAAAAAACTTCAAAGACCCGATTGTGGTTCAGATAGCCTTTTTTGGGTATGAAACAATCCGTTGACGGCTTACAGCTTTCAAAGCCGTAGAACTCACTAAGAGCTTCGTTTTGACTGGTTATGGCTCCCGTAACTCTAAACGAGCCAACAGTTATGGCCGTCCGAAGAATCGATATCCGCAGGGTGCAACATCTGCGGTGCAAGGAGCAACATTCGTCCAAAATGCCAAAACAGCGCCGTGCGACTTTCAGAAGTGGGTGCAGGGATTTGAAATGGAACAGTACCATGGTGAAGCACTCTCCAAGGTAGGTAAATTGAAGACCAACCACGGTTATCCCGTTTTAACGTAAAAATTCACGTGACGGAAAAAAGAAGGCCAAAAAACTTCAAAGACCCGATTGAGGTTCGGATAGCTTTTTTTGGGTATGAAACAATCCGTTGATGGCTTACAGTAGTCAAAGCCGTAGAACTCACTGAAAAGTTCGTTTTGACAGGTTATGGCTCCCGTAACTCTAAACGAGCCAACAGTTATGGCCATCCGAAGAATCGATATCCACAGGGTGCAACATCCGCGTTGCAAGGTGCAACATTCGTCCAAAAAGCCAAAACACCGCCATGCGACTTTTAGAAGTGGGTGCAGGGATTTGAAATGGAACAGTACCGTGGGGCAGCACTCTCCATGGTAGGTAAATCGAAGACCAGCCACGGTGATCTCGTTTTAACGTAAAACTTCACGTGACGGAAAAAAGAAGGCCAAAAAACTTCAGAGACCCGATTGTGGTTCGGATAGCCTTTTTTGGGTATGAAAAAATCCGTTGACGGCTTACAGCTTTCAAAGCCGTAGAACTCACTAAGAGCTTCGTTTTGACTGGTTATGGCTCCCGTAACTCTAAACGAGCCAACAGTTATGGACGTCCGAAGAATCGATATCCACAGGATGCAACATCCGCGGTGCAAGGTGCAACATTCGTCCAAAAAGCCAAAACAGCACCGTGCGACTTTTAGAAGTGGGTGCAGGGATTTGAAATGGAACAGTACCATGGGGCAGCACTCTCCAGGGTAGGTAAATCGAAGACCAGCCACGGCGATCCCGTTTTAACGTAAAAATTCACGTGACGGAAAAAAGAAGGCCAAAAAACATCAGAGACCCGATTTTGGTTCGGATAGCCTTTTTTGGGTATGAAAAAATCCATTGACGGCTTACAGCTGTCAAAGCCGTAGAACTCACTGAAGGCTTCATTTTGGCTGATTATGGCTCCCGTAACTCTAAACGAGCCAACAGTTATGGTCGTCCGAAGAATCGATATCCACAGGGTGCAACATCCGCGGTGCAAGGTGCAACATTCGTCCAAAAAGCCAAAACAGCGCCGTGCGACTTTTAGAAGTGGGTGCAGGGATTTGTAATGGAACAGTACCGTGGTGCACAAGTCTCCAGGTTAGGTAAATCGATGACCAGCCACGGTGATCCCGTTTTAACGTAAAAATTCACGTGACGGAAAAAAGAAGGCCAAAAAACTTCAGAGACCCGATTGTGACTCGGATAACCTTTTTTGGGTATGAAACAATCCGTTGACGGCTTACAACTTTCAAAGCCGTAGAACTCACTAAGATCTTCGTTTTGACTGGTTATGGCTCCCGTAACTCTAAACGAGCCAACAGTTATGGCCGTCTGAAGAATCGATATCCACAGGGTGCAACATCCGCGGTGCAAGGTGCAACATTCGTCCAAAAAGACAAAACAGCGCCGTGCGACTTTTAGAAGTGGGTGCAGGGATTTGAAATGGAACAGTACCATGGTGCACCACTCTCCAGGGTAGGTAAATCGAAGACCAGCCACGGCGATCCCGTTTTAACGTAAAAATTCACGTGACGGAAAAAAGAAGGCCAAAAAACATCAGAGACCCGATTTTGGTTCGGATAGCCTTTTTTGGGTATGAAACAATCCGTTGACGGCTTATAGCTGTCAAAGTTGTAGAACTCACTAAGGGCTTCGTTTTGGCTGGTTATGGCTCCCGTAACTCTAAACGAGCCAACAGTTATGGCCGTCCGGAGAATCGATATCCACAGGGTGCAACATCCGCGGTGCAAGGAGCAACATTCGTCCAAAAAGCCAAAACAGCGCCGTGCGACTTTCAGAAGTGGGTGCAGGGATTTGAAATGGAACAGTACCATGGTGAAGCACTCTCCAGGGTAGGTAAATCGAAGACCAACCATGGTGATCCCGTTTTAACGTAAAAATTCATGTGATGGAAAAAAGAAGGCCAAAAAACTTCAAAGACCCGATTGAGGTTCGGATAGCCTTTTTTGGGTATGAAACAATCCATTGATGGCTTACAACAGTCAAAGCCGTAGAACTCACTGAAAAGTTCGTTTTGACTGGTTATGGCTCCCGTAACTCTAAACGAGCCAACAGTTATGGCCATCCGAAGAATCGATATCCACAGGGTGCAACATCCGCGATGCAAGGTGCAACATTCGTCCAAAAAGCCAAAACACCGCCGTGCGACTTTTAGAAGTGGGTGCAGGGATTTGAAATGGAACAGTACCGTGGGGCAGCACTCTCCATGGTAGGTAAATCGAAGACCAACCATGGTGATCTCGTTTTAACGTAAAACTTCACGTGACGGAAAAAAGAAGGCCAAAAAACTTCAGAGACTCGATTGAGGTTCGGATAGCCCTTTTTGGGTATGAAACAATCCGTTGACGGCTTACAGCTGTCAAAGCCGTAGAACTCACTGAGGGCTTCGTTTTGACTGGTTATGGATCGCGTAACTCTAAACGAGCCAACAGTTATGGACGTCCGAAGAATCGATATCCATAGGGTGCAACATCCGCGGTGCAAGGTGCAACATTCGTCCAAAAAGCCGAAACAGCGCCGTGCGACTTTTAGAAGTGGGTGCAGGGATTTGAAATGCAACAGTACCATAGGGCAGCACTCTCCTGGGTAGGTAATTCGAAGACCAGCCACGGCGATCCCGTTTTAACGTAAAAATTCACGTGACGGAAAAAAGAAGGCCAAAAAACATCAGAGACCCGATTTTGGTTCGGATAGCCTTTTTTGGGTATGAAACAATCCGTTGACGGCTTACAGTTGTCAAAGCCGTAGAACTCACTGAGGGCTTCGTTTTGGCTGGTTATGGCTCCCGTAACTCTAAACGAGCCAACAGTTATGGCCGTCCGAAGAATCGGTATCCACAGGGTGCAACATCCGCGGTGCAAGGTGCAACATTCGTCCAAAAAGCCAAAACAGCGCCGTGCGACTTTTAGAAGTGGGTGCAGGGATTTGAAATGGAACAGTACCGTGGTGCACAAGTCTCCAGGGTAGGTAAATCGATGACCAATTACGGTGATCCCGTTTTAAAGTAAAAATTCACGCGACGGAAAAAAGAAGGCCAAAAAACTTCAGAGACCCGATTTTGGTTCGGATAGCCTTTTTTGGGTATGAAACAATCCGTTGATGGCTTACAGCTGTCAAAGCCGTATAACTCACTGAGGGCTTCGTTTTGACTGGTTATGGATCCCGTAACTCTAAACGAGCCAACAGTTATGGATGTCCGAAGAATCGATATCCACAGGGTGCAACATCCGCGGTGTAAGGTGCAACATTCGTCCAAAAAGCCAAAACAGCACCGTGCGACTTTTAGAAGTGGGTGCAGGGATTTGAAATGGAACAGTACCATGGGGCAGCACTCTCCAGGGTAGGTAAATCGAAGACCAGCCACGGCGATCCCGTTTTAACGTAAAAATTCACGTGACGGAAAAAAGAAGGCCAAAAAACATCAGAGACCCGATTTTGGTTCGGATAGCCTTTTTTGGGTATGAAACAATCCGTTGACGGCTTACAGCCATCAAAGCCGTAGAACTCACTGAGTGCTTCGTTTTGGCTGGTTATGGCTCCCGTAACTCTAAACGAGCCAACAGTTATGGTCGTCCGAAGAATCGATATCCACAGGGTGCAACATCCGCGGTGCAAGGTGCAACATTCGTCCAAAAAGCCAAAACAGCACCGTGCGACTTTCAGAAGTGGATGCAGGGATTTGAAATGGAACAGTACCATGGTGAAGCACTCTCCAGGGTAGGTAAATCGAAGACCAACGACAGTGATCCCGTTTTAACGTAAAAATTCACGTGACGGAAAAAAGAAGGCCAAAAAACTTCAAAGACCCGATTGAGGTTCGGATAGCTTTTTTTGGGTATGAAACAATCCGTTGATGGCTTACAGCAGTCAAAGCCGTAGAACTCACTGAAAGGTTCATTTTGACTGGTTATGGCTCCCGTAACTCTAAACGAGCCAACAGTTATGGCCATCCGAAGAATCGATATCCACAGGGTGCAACATCCGCGGTGCAAGGTGCAACATTCGCACAAAAAGCCAAAATACCGCCGTTCGACTTTTAGAAGTGGGTGCAAGGATTTGAAATGGAACAGTACCGTGGGGAAGCATTCTCCAGGGTAGGTAAATTGAAGACCAGCCACGGTGATCTCGTTTTAACGTAAAACTTCACGTGACGGAAAAAAGAAGGCCAAAAAACTTCAGAGACCCGATTGAGGTTCGGATAGCCCTTTTTGGGTATGAAACAATCCGTTGACGGCTTACAGCTGTTAAAGCCGTAGAACTCACTGAGGGCTTCGTTTTGACTGGTTATGGATCCCGTAACTCTAAACGAGCCAACAGTTATGGACGTCCGAAGAATCGATATCCACAGGGTGCAACATCCGCGGTGCAAGGTGCAACATTCGTCCAAAATGCCGAAACAGCGCCGTGCGACTTTTAGAAGTGGGTGCATGGATTTGAAATGAAACAGTACCATGGGGCAGCACTCTCCAGGGTTGGTAAATCGAAGACCAGCCACGGCGATCCCGTTTTAACGTAAAAATTCATGTGACGGAAAAAAGAAGGCCAAAAAACATCAGAGACCCGATTGTGGTTCGGATAGCCTTTTTTGGGTATGAAACAATCCGTTGATGGCTTACAGCTGTCAAAGCCGTAGAACTCACTGAGGGCTTCGTTTTGGCTGGTTATGGCTCCAGTAACTCTAAACGAGCCAACCGTTATGGTCGTCCGAAGAATCGATATCCACAGGGTGCAACATCCGCGGTGCAAGGTGCAACATTCGTCCAAAAAGCCAAAACAGCGCCGTGCGACTTTTAGAAGTGGGTGTAGGGATTTGAAATGGAACAGTACCATGGTGCACCACTCTCCAGGGTAGATAAATCGAAGACCGGCCACGGTGATCCCGTTTTAACGTAAAAATTCACGTGACGGAAAAAAGAAGGCCAAAAAACTTCAGAGACCCGATTGAGGTTCGGATAGCCTTTTTTGGGTATGAAACTTTCATTTGACGGCTTACAGCTGTCAAATCCGTAGAACTCACTGAGAGCTTCGTTTTGACTGGTTATGGCTCCCGTAACTCTAAACGAGCCAACAGTTATGGCCGTCCGAAGAATGGATATCCACAGGGTGCAACATCCGCGGTGCAAGGAGCAACATTCGTCCAAAAAGCCAAAACAGCGCCGTGCGACTTTCAGAAGTGGGTGCAGGGATTTGAAATGGAACAGTACCATGGTGAAGCACTCTCCAGGGTAGGTAAATCGAAGACCAACCACGGTGATCCCGTTTTAACGTAAAAATTCACGTGACGGAAAAAAAAAAGGCCAAAAAACTTCAAAGACCCGATTGAGGTTCGGATATCCTTTTTTGGGTATGAAACAATCCGTTGATGGCTTACAGCAGTCAAAGCCGTAGAACTCACTGAAAAGTTCGTTTTGACTGGTTATGGCTCCCGTAACTCTAAACGAGCCAACAGTTATGGCCATCCGAAGAATCGATATCCACAGGGTGCAACATCCGCGTTGCAAGGTGCAACATTCGTCCAAAAAGCCAAAACACCGCCATGCGACTTTTAGAAGTGGGTGTAGGGATTTGAAATGGAACAGTACCGTGGGGCAGCACTCTCCATGGTAGGTAAATCGAAGACCAGCCACGGTGATCTCGTTTTAACGTAAAACTTCACGTGACGGAGAAAAGAAGGCCAAAAAACTTCAGAGACCCGATTGTGGTTCGGATAGCCTTTTTTGGGTATGAAACAATCCGTTGACGGCTTACAGCTTTCAAAGCCGTAGAACTCACTAAGAGCTTCGTTTTGACTGGTTATGGCTCCCGTAACTCTAAACGAGCCAACAGTTATGGACGTCCGAAGAATCGATATCCACAGGGTGCAACATCCGCGGTGCAAGGTGCAACATTCGTCCAAAAAGCCAAAACAGCACCGTGCGACTTTTAGAAGTGGGTGCAGGGATTTGAAATGGAACAGTACCATGGGGCAGCACTCTCCAGGGTAGGTAAATCGAAGACCAGCCACGGCGATCCCGTTTTAACGTAAAAATTCACGTGACGGAAAAAAGAAGGCCAAAAAACATCAAAGACCCGATTTTGGTTCGGATAGCCTTTTTTGGGTATGAAACAATCCGTTGACGGCTTACAGCTGTCAAAGCCGTAGAACTCACTGAGGGCTTCGTTTTGGCTGGTTATGGCTCCCGTAACTCTAAACGAGCCAACAGTTATGGCCGTCCGAAGAATCGATATCCACAGGGTGCAACATCCGCGGTGCAAGGTGCAACATTCGTCCAAAAAGCCAAAACAGCACCGTGCGACTTTTAGAAGTGAGTGCAGGGATTTGAAATGGAACAGTACCATGGTGAAGCACTCTCCAGGGTAGGTAAATCGAAGACTAACCACGGTGATCCCGTTTTAACGTAAAAATTCATGTGACGGAAAAAGAAAGCCAAAAAACTTCAAAGACCCGATTGAGGTTCGGATAGCCTTTTTTGGGTATGAAACAATCCGTTGATGGCTTACAACAGTCAAAGCCGTAGAACTCACTGAAAAGTTCGTTTTGACTGGTTATGGCTCACGTAAATCTAAACAATCCAACAGTTATGGCCATCCGAAGAATCGATATCCACAGGGTGCAACATCCGCGATGCAAGGTGCAACATTCGTCCAAAAAGCCAAAACACCACCGTGCGACTTTTAGAAGTGGGTGCAGGGATTTGAAATGGAACAGTACCGTGGGGCAACATTCTCCATGGTAGGTAAATCGAAGACCAGCCACGGTGATCTCGTTTTAACGTAAAACTTCACGTGACGGAAAAAAGAAGGCCAAAAAACTTCAGAGACCCGATTGAGGTTCGGATAGCCCTTTTTGGGTATGAAACAATCCGTTGACGGCTTACAGCTGTCAAAGCCGTAGAACTCACTGAGGGCTTCGTTTTGACTGGTTATGGATCCCGTAACTCTAAACGAGCCAACAGTTATGGACGTCCGAAGAATCGATATCCATAGGGTGCAACATCCGCGGTGCAAGGTGCAACATTCATCCAAAAAGCCGAAACAGTGCCGTGCGACTTTTATAAGTGGGTGCAAGGATTTGAAATGGAACTGTACCATGGTGCAGCACTCTCCAGGGTAGGTAATTCGAAGACCAGCCACGGCGATCCCGTTTTAACGTAAAAATTCACGTGACGGAAAAAAGAAGGTCAAAAAACATCAGAGACCCGATTGTGGTTCGGATAGCCTTTTTTGGGTATGAAACAATCCATTGATGGCTTACAACTTTCAAAGCCGTAGAACTCACTAAGAGCTTCGTTTTGGCTGGTTATGGCTCCCGTAACTCTAAACGAGCCAACAGTTATGGTCGTCCGAAGAATCGATATCCATAGGGTGCAACATCCGCGGTGCAAGGTGCAACATTCGTCCAAAAAGCCAAAACAGCGCCGTGCGACTTTTAGAAGTGGGTGTAGGGATTTGAAATGGAATAGTACCGTGGTGCACAAGTCTCCAGGGTAGGTAAATCGATGACCAGCCACGGTGATCCCGTTTTAACGTAAAAATTCACGTGACGGAAAAAAGAAGGCCAAAAAACATCAGAGACCCGATTGTGGTTCGGATAGCCTTTTTTGGGTATGAAACAATCCATTGATGGCTTACAACTTTCAAAGCCGTAGAACTCACTAAGAGCTTCGTTTTGACTGGTTATGGCTCCCGTAACTCTAAACGAGCTAACAGTTATGGCCGTCCGAAGAATCGATATCCACAGGGTGCAACATCCGCGGTGAAAGGTGCAACATTCGTCCAAAAAGCCAAAACAGCGCCGTGCGACTTTTAGAAGTGGGTGCAGGGATTGAAATGGAACAGTACCATGGTGCACCACTCTCCAGGGTAGGTAAATCGAAGACCAGCCACGGTGATCCCGTTTTAACGTAAAAATTCACGTGACGGAAAAAAGAAGGCCAAAAAACTTCAGAGACCCGATTGAGGTTCGGATAGCCTTTTTTGGGTATAAAACTTTCCGTTGACGGCTTACAGCTGTCAAATCCGTAGAACTCACTGAGGGCTTCGTTTTGGCTGGTTATGGCTCCCGTAACTCTAAACGAGCCAACAGTTATGGTCGTCCGAAGAATCGATATCCATAGGGTGCAACATCCGCGGTGCAAGGTGCAACATTCGTCCAAAAAGCCAAAACAGCGCCGTGCGACTTTTAGAAGTGGGTGTAGGGATTTGAAATGGAATAGTACCGTGGTGCACAAGTCTGCAGGGTAGGTAAATCGATGACCAGCCACGGTGATCCCGTTTTAACGTAAAAATTCACGTGACGGAAAAAAGAAGGCCAAAAAACATCAAAGACCCGATTGTGGTTCGGATAGCCTTTTTTGGGTATGAAACAATCCGTTGATGGCTTACAACTTTCAAAGCCGTAGAACTCACTAAGAGCTTCGTTTTGACTGGTTATGGCTCCCGTAACTCTAAACGAGCTAACAGTTATGGCCGTCTGAAGAATCGATATCCACAGGGTGCAACATCCGCGGTGAAAGGTGCAACATTCGTCCAAAAAGCCAAAACAGCGCCGTGCGACTTTCAGAAGTGGGTGCAGGGATTTGAAATGGAACTGTACCATGGTGAAGCACTCTCCAGGGTAGGTAAATCGAAGACCAACCACGGTGATCCCGTTTTAACGTAAAAATTCACGTGACGGAAAAAAGAAGTCCAAAAAACTTCAAAGACCCAATTGAGGTTCGGATAGCCTTTTTTGGGTATGAAACAATCCGTTGATGGCTTACAGCAGTCAAAGCCATAGAACTCACTAAAAAGTTCGTTTAAACTGGTTATGGCTCCCGTAACTCTAAACGAGCCAACAATTATGGCCATCCGAAGAATCGATATCCACAGGGTGCAACATCCACGGTGCAAGGTGCAACATTCGTCCAAAAAGCCAAAACACCGCCGTGCGACTTTCAGAAGTGGGTGCAGGGATTTGAAATGGAACAGTACCATGGGTCAGCACTCTCCAGGGTAGGTAAATCGAAGACCAGCCACGGTGATCCCGTTTTAACGTAAAAATTCACGTGACGGAAAAAATAAGGCCAAAAAACATCAGAGACCCGATTTTGGTTCGGATAGCCTTTTTTGGGTATGAAACAATCCGTTGACGGCTTACAGCCGTCAAAGCCATAGAACTCACTGAGGGCTTCGTTTTGAGTGGTTATGGCTCCCGTAACTCTAAACGAGCCAACAGTTATGGCCGTCCGAAGAATCGATATCTACAGGGTGCAACATCCGCGGTGCAAGGTGCAACATTCGTCCAGAAAGCCAAAACAGCGCCGTGCGACTTTTAGAAGTGGGTGCAGGGATTTGAAATGGAACAGTAGCATGGGGCAGCACTCTCCAGGGTAGGTAAATCGAAGACCAGCCACGGCGATCCCGTTTTAACGTAAAAATTCACGTGATGGAAAAAAGAAGGCCAAAAAACTTCAAAGACCCAATTGAGGTTCGGATAGCCTTTTTTGGGTAAGAAACAATCCGTTGATGGCTTACAGCAGTCAAAGCCGTAGAACTCACTGAAAAGTTCGTTTTGACTGGTTATGGCTCCCGTAACTCTAAACGAGCCAACAATTATGGCCATCCGAAGAATCGATATCCACAGGGTGCAACATCCACGGTGCAAGGTGCAACATTCGTCCAAAAAGCCAAAACAACGCCGTGCGACTTTCAGAAGTGGGTGCAGGGATTTGAAATGGAACAGTACCATGGGTCAGCACTCTCCAGGGTAGGTAAATCGAAGACCAGCCACAGTGATCCCGTTTTAACGTAAAAATTCACGTGACGGAAAAAATAAGGCCAAAAAACATCAGAGACCCGATTTTGGTTCGGATAGCCTTTTTTGGGTATGAAACAATCCGTTGACGGCTTACAACCGTCAAAGCCGTAGAACTCACTGAGGGCTTCGTTTTGAGTGGTTATGGCTCCCGTAACTCTAAACGAGCCAACAGTTATGGCCGTCCGAAGAATCGATATCTACAGGGTGCAACATCCGCGGTGCAAGGTGCAACATTCGTCCAAAAAGCCAAAACAGCGTCGTGCGACTTTTAGAAGTGGGTGCAGGGATTTGAAATGGAACAGTAGCATGGGGCAGCACTCTCCAGGGTAGGTAAATCGAAGACCAGCCACGACGATCCCGTTTTAACGTAAAAATTCACGTGACGGAAAAAAGAAGGCCAATAAACATCAGAGACCCGATTTTAGTTCGGATAGCCTTTTTTGGGTATGAAACAATCCGTTGACGGCTTACAGCTGTCAAAGCCGTAGAACTCACAGAGGGCTTCGTTTTGACTGGTTATGGATCCCGTAACTCTAAACGAGCCAACAGTTATGGACGTCCGAAGAATCGATATCCACAGGGTACAACATCCGCGGTGCAAGGTGCAACATTCGTCCAAAATGCCGAAACAGCGCCGTGCGACTTTTAGAAGTGGGTGCGGGGATTTGAAATAGAACAGTACCATGGGGCAGCACTCTCCAGGGTAGGTAAATCGAAGACCAGCCACGGTGATCCCGTTTTAACGTAAAAATTCACGTGACGGAAAAAAGAAGGCCAAAAAACATCAGAGACCCGATTTTGGTTCGGATAGCCTTTTTTGGGTATGAAACAATCCGTTGATGGCTTAGAGCTGTCAAAGCCGTAGAACTCACTGAGGGCTTCATTTTGGCTGGTTATGGCTCCCGTAACTCTAAACGAGCCAACAGTTATGGTCGTCCGAAGAATCGATATCCATAGGGTGCAACATCCGCGGTGCAAGGTGCAACATTCGTCCAAAAAGCCAAAACAGCGCCGTGCGACTTTTAGAAGTGGGTGTAGGGATTTGAAATGGAATAGTACCGTGGTGCACAAGTCTCCAGGGTAGGTAAATCGATGACCAGCCACGGTGATCCCGTTTTAACGTAAAAATTCACGTGACGGAAAAAAGAAGGCCAAAAAACATCAGAGACCCGATTGTGGTTCGGATAGCCTTTTTTGGGTATGAAACAATCCGTTGATGGCTTACAACTTTCAAAGCCGTAGAACTCACTAAGAGCTTCGTTTTGACTGGTTATGGCTCCCGTAACTCTAAACGAGCTAACAGTTATGGCCGTCCGAAGAATCGATATCCACAGGGTGCAACATCCGCGGTGAAAGGTGCAACATTCGTCCAAAAAGCCAAAACAGCGCCGTGCGACTTTTAGAAGTGGGTGCAGGGATTGAAATGGAACAGTACCATGGTGCACCACTCTCCAGGGTAGGTAAATCGAAGACCAGCCACGGTGATCCCGTTTTAACGTAAAAATTCACGTGACGGAAAAAAGAAGGCCAAAAAACTTCAGAGACCCGATTGAGGTTCGGATAGCCTTTTTTGGGTATAAAACTTTCCGTTGACGGCTTACAGCTGTCAAATCCGTAGAACTCACTGAGGGCTTCGTTTTGGCTGGTTATGGCTCCCGTAACTCTAAACGAGCCAACAGTTATGGTCGTCCGAAGAATCGATATCCATAGGGTGCAACATTCGCGGTGCAAGGTGCAACATTCGTCCAAAAAGCCAAAACAGCGCCGTGCGACTTTTAGAAGTGGGTGTAGGGATTTGAAATGGAATAGTACCGTGGTGCACAAGTCTGCAGGGTAGGTAAATCGATGACCAGCCACGGTGATCCCGTTTTAACGTAAAAATTCACGTGACGGAAAAAAGAAGGCCAAAAAACATCAGAGACCCGATTGTGGTTCGGATAGCCTTTTTTGGGTATGAAACAATCCGTTGATGGCTTACAACTTTCAAAGCCGTAGAACTCACTAAGAGCTTCGTTTTGACTGGTTATGGCTCCCGTAACTCTAAACGAGCTAACAGTTATGGCCGTCTGAAGAATCGATATCCACAGGGTGCAACATCCGCGGTGAAAGGTGCAACATTCGTCCAAAAAGCCAAAACAGCGCCGTGCGACTTTCAGAAGTGGGTGCAGGGATTTGAAATGGAACTGTACCATGGTGAAGCACTCTCCAGGGTAGGTAAATCGAAGACTAACCACGGTGATCCCGTTTTAACGTAAAAATTCACGTGACGGAAAAAAGAAGTCCAAAAAACTTTAAAGACCCAATTGAGGTTCGGATAGCCTTTTTTGGGTATGAAACAATCCGTTGATGGCTTACAGCAGTCAAAGCCATAGAACTCACTAAAAAGTTCGTTTAAACTGGTTATGGCTCCCGTAACTCTAAACGAGCCAACAATTATGGCCATCCGAAGAATCGATATCCACAGGGTGCAACATCCACGGTGCAAGGTGCAACATTCGTCCAAAAAGCCAAAACACCGCCGTGCGACTTTCAGAAGTGGGTGCAGGGATTTGAAATGGAACAGTACCATGGGTCAGCACTCTCCAGGGTAGGTAAATCGAAGACCAGCCACGGTGATCCCGTTTTAACGTAAAAATTCACGTGACGGAAAAAATAAAGGCCAAAAAACATCAGAGACCCGATTTTGGTTCGGATAGCCTTTTTTGGGTATGAAACAATCTGTTGACGGCTTTCATCCGTCAAAGCCATAGAACTCACTGAGGGCTTCGTTTTGAGTGGTTATGGCTCCCGTAACTCTAAACGAGCCAACAGTTATGGCCGTCCGAAGAATCGATATCTACAGGGTGCAACATCCGCGGTGCAAGGTGCAACATTCGTCCAGAAAGCCAAAACAGCGCCGTGCGACTTTTAGAAGTGGGTGCAGGGATTTGAAATGGAACAGTAGCATGGGGCAGCACTCTCCAGGGTAGGTAAATCGAAGACCAGCCACGGCGATCCCGTTTTAACGTAAAAATTCACGTGATGGAAAAAAGAAGGCCAAAAAACATCAAAGACCCGATTTTAGTTCGGATAGCCTTTTTTGAGTATGAAACAATCCGTTGACGGCTTACAGCTGTCAAAGCCGTCGAACTCACTGAGGGCTTCGTTTTGACTGGTTATGGATCCCGTAACTTTAAACGAGCCAACAGTTATGGACGTCTGAAGAATCGATATCCAAAGGGTGCAACATCCGCGGTGCAAGGTGCAACATTCGTCCAAAAAGCCAAAACAGCGCCATGCGACTTTTAGAAGTGGGTGCAGGGATTTGAAATGGAATAGTACCATGGGGCAGCACTCTCCAGGGTAGGTAAATCGAAGACCAGCCACGGCGATCCCGTTTTAACGTAAAAATTCACGTGACGGAAAAAGAAGGCCAAAAAACATCAGAGACCCGATTTTGGTTCGGATAGCCTTTTTTGGGTATGAAACAATCCGTTGACGGCTTACAGCAGTCAAAGCCGTAGAACTCACTGAGGGCTTCGTTTTGGCTGGTTATGGCTCCCGTAACTCTAAACGAGCCAACAGTTATGGTCGTCCGAAGAATCGATATCCACAGGGTGCAACATCCGTGGTGCAAGGTGCAACATTCGTCCAAAAAGCCAAAACAGCGCCGTGCGACTTTCAGAAGTGGGTGCAGGGATTTGAAATGGAACAGTACCATGGTGCACAAGTCTCCAGGGTAGGTAAATCGATGACCAGCCACGGTGATCCCGTTGTAACGTAAAAATTCACGTGACGGAAAAAAGAAGGCCAAAAAAATTCAAAGACCCGATTGAGGTTCGGATAGCCTTTTTTGGGTATGAAACAATCCGTTGATGGCTTACAGCAGTCAAAGCCGTAGAACTCACTAAAAAGTTCGTTTTGACTGGTTATGGCTCCCGTAACTCTAAACGAGCCAACCGTTATGGCCATCCGAAGAATCGATATCCATAGGGTGCAACATCCGCGGTGCAAGGTGCAACATTCGTCCCAAAAGCCAAAACACCGCCGTGCGACTTTTAGAAGTGGGTGCAGGGATTTGAAATGGAACAGTACCGTGGGTCGGCACTCTCCTGGGTAGGTAAATCGAAGACCAGCCACGGTGATCCCGTTTTAACGTAAAAATTCACGTGACGGAAAAAAGAAGGCCAAAAAACATCAGAGACCCGATTTTGGTTCGGATAGCCTTTTTTGGGTATGAAACAATCCGTTGACGGCTTACAGCCGTCAAAGCCGTAGAACTCACTGAGGGCTTCGTTTTGACTGGTTATGGCTCCCGTAACTCTAAACGAGCCAACAGTTATGGCCGTCCGAAGAATCGATATCTACAGGGTGCAACATCCGCGGTGCAAGGTGCAACATTCGTCCAAAAAGCCAAAACAGCGCCGTGCAACTTTTAAAAGTGGGTGCAGGGATTTGAAATGGAACAGTACCATGGGGCAGCATTCTCCAGGGTAGGTAAATCGAAGACCAGCCACGGCGATCCCGTTTTAACGTAAAAATTCACGTGACGGAAAAAAGAAGGCTAAAAAACATCAGAGACCCGATTTTAGTTCGGATAGCCTTTTTTGGGTATGAAACAATCCGTTGACGGCTTACAGCTGTCAAAGCCGTCGAACTCACTGATCGTTTTGACTGGTTATGGATCCCGTAACTCTAAACGAGCCAACAGTTATGGACGTCCGAAGAATCGATATCCAAAGGGTGCAACATCCGCGGTGCAAGGTGCAACATTCGTCCAAAAAGCCAAAACAGCACCGTGCGACTTTTAGAAGTCGGTGCAGGGATTTGAAATGGAACAGTACCATGGGGCAGCACTCTCCAGGGTAGGTAAATCGAAGACCAGCCACGGCGATCCCGTTTTAACGTAAAAATTCACGTGACGGAAAAAAGAAGGCCAAAAAACATCAAAGACCCGATTTTGGTTCGGATAGCCTTTTTTGGGTATGAAACAATCCGTTGACGGCTTACAGCAGTCAAAGCCGTAGAACTCACTGAGGGCTTCGTTTTGGCTGGTTATGGCTCCCGTAACTCTAAACGAGCCAACAGTTATGGTCGTCCGAAGAATCGATATCCACAGGGTGCAACATCCGCGGTGCAAGGTGCAACATTCGTCCAAAAAGCCAAAACAGCGCCGTGCGACTTTTAGAAGTGGGTGCAGGGATTTGAAATGGAACAGTACCGTGGTGCACAAGTCTCCAGGGTAGGTAAATCGATGACCAGCCACGGTGATCCCGTTTTAACGTAAAAATTCACGTGACGGAAAAAAGAAGGCCAAAAAACTTCAGAGACCCGATTGTGGTTCGGATAGCCTTTTTTGGGTATGAAACAATCTGTTGATGGCTTACAGCTTTCAAAGCCGTAGAACTCACTAAGAGCTTCGTTTTGACTGGTTATGGCTCCCGTAACTCTAAACGAGCCAACAGTTATGGCCGTCAGAAGAATCGATATCCACAGGGTGCAACATCCGCGGTGCAAGGTGCAACATTCGTCCAAAAAGCCAAAACAGCGCCGTGCGACTTTTAGAAGTGGGTGCAGGGATTTGAAATGGAACAGTACCATGGTGCACCGCTCTCCAGGGTAGGTAAATCGAAGACCAGCCACGGTGATCCCGTTTTAACGTAAAAATTCACGTGACGGAAAAAAGAAGGCCAAAAAACTTCAGAGACCCGATTGAGGTTCGGAAAGTCTTTTTTGGGTATGAAACTTTCCGTTGACGGCTTACAGCTGTCAAATCCGTAGAACTCACTGAGTGCTTCGTTTTGACTGGTTATGGTTCCCGTAACTCTAAACGAGCCAACAGTTATGACCGTCCGAAGAATCGATATCCACAGGGTGCAACATCCGCGGTGCAAGAAGCAACATTCGTCCAAAAAGCCAAAACAGCGCCGTGCGACTTTCAGAAGTGGGTGCAGGGATTTGAAATGGAACAGTACCATGGTGCACAAGTCTCCAGGGTAGGTAAATCGATGACCAGCCACGGTGATCCCGTTGTAACGTAAAAATTCACGTGACGGAAAAAAGAAGGCCAAAAAACTTCAAAGACCCGATTGAGGTTCGGATAGCCTTTTTTGGGTATGAAACAATCCGTTGATGGCTTACAGCAGTCAAAGCCGTAGAACTCGCTGAAAAGTTCGTTTTGACTGGTTATGGCTCCCGTAACTCTAAACGAGCCAACAGTTATGGCCATCCGAAGAATCGATATCCACAGGGTGCAACATCCACGGTGCAAGGTGCAACATTCGTCCAAAAAGCCAAAATACCGCCGTGCGACTTTTAGAAGTGGGTGCAGGGATTTGAAATGGAACAATACCGTGGGGCAGCACTCTCCAGGGTAGGTAAATCGAGGACTAGCCACAGTGATCTCGTTTTAACGTAAAACTTCACGTGACGGAAAAAAGAAGGCCAAAAAACTTCAGAGACCTGATTGAGGTTCGGATAGCCCTTTTTGGGTATTAAAACAATCCGTTGACGGCTTACAACTGTCAAAGCCGTAGAACTCACTGAGGGCTTCGTTTTGACTGGTTATGGATCCCGTAACTCTAAACGAGCCAACAGTTATGGACGTCCGAAGAATCGATATCCACAGGGTGCAACATCCGCGGTGCAAGGTGCAACATTCGTCCAAAAAGCCGAAACAGCGCCGTGCGACTTTTAGAAGTGGGTGCAGGGATTTGAAATGGAACAGTACCATGGGTCAGCACTCTCCAGGGTATGTAAATCGAGGACTAGCCACGGTGATCCCGTTTTAACGTAAAAATTCACGTGACGGAGAAAAGAAGGCCAAAAAACATCAGAGACCCGATTTTGGTTCGGATAGCCTTTTTTGGGTATGAAACAATCCGTTGATGGCTTACAGCTGTCAAAGCCGTAGAACTCACTGAGGGCTTCGTTTTGGCTGGTTATGGCTCCCGTAACTCTAAACGAGCCAACAGTTATGGTCGTTCGAAGAATCGATATCCATAGGGTGCAACATCCGCGGTGCATGGTGCAACATTCGTCCAAAAAGCCAAAACAGCGCCGTGCTACTTTTAGAAGTGGGTGCAGGGATTTGAAATGGAACAGTACTGTGGTGCACAAGTCTCTAGGGTAGGTAAATCGATGACCAGCCACGGTGATCCCGTTTTAACGTAAAAATTCACGTGATGGAAAAAAGAAGGCCAAAAAACTTCAGAGACCCGATTGTTGTTCGGATAGCCTTTTTTGGGTATGAAACAATCCGTTGATGGCTTACAACTTTCAAAGCCGTAGAACTCACTAAGAGCTTCGTTTTGACTGGTTATGGCTCCCGTAACTCTAAACGAGCCAACAGTTATGGTCGTCCGAAGAATCGATATCCAAAGGGTGCAACATCCGCGGTGCAAGGTGCAACATTCGTCCAAAAAGCCAAAACAGCGCCGTGCGACTTTTAGAAGTGGGTGCAGGGATTTGAAATGGAACAGTACCATGGTGCACCACTCTCCATGGTAGGTAAATCAAAGACCAGCCACGGTGATCCCGTTTTAACGTAAAAATTCACGTGACGGAAAAAAGAAGCTGGCCAAAAAACTTCAGAGACCCGATTGAGGTTCGGATAGCCTTTTTTGGGTATGAAACTTTCCGTTGATGGCTTACAGTTGTCAAATCCGTAGAACTCACTGAGAGCTTCGTTTTGACTGGTTATGGCTCCCGTAACTCTAAACGAGCCAACAGTTATGGCCGTCCGAAGAATCGATATCCATAGGGTGCAACATCCGCGGTGCAAGGAGCAACATTCGTCCAAAAAGCCAAAACAGCGCCGTGCGACTTTCAGAAGTGGGTGCAGGGATTCGAAATGGAAGAGTACCTCCAGGGTAGGTAAATCGAAGACCAACCACGGTGATCCCGTTTTAACGTAAAAATTCACGTGACGGAAAAAAGAAGGCCAAAAAACTTCAAAGACCCGATTGAGGTTCGGATAGCCTTTTTTGGGTATGAAACAATCCGTTGATGGCTTACAACAGTCAAAGCCGTAGAACTCACTAAAAAGTTCGTTTTGACTGGTTATGGCTCCCGTAACTCTAAACGAGCCAACAGTTATGGCCATCCGAAGAATCGATATCCACAGGGTGCAACATCCGCGGTGCAAGGTGCAACATTCGTCCAAAAAGCCAAAACACCGACATGCGACTTTTAGAAGTGGGTGCAAGGATTTGAAATGTAACAGTACCGTGGGGCAGCACCCTCCAGGGTAGGTAAATCGAAGACCAGCCACGGTGATCCCGTTTTAACGTAAAAATTCACGTGACGGAAAAAAGAAGGCCAAAAAACATCAGAGAACCGATTTTGGTTCGGATAGTCTTTTTTGGGTATGAAACAATCCGTTGATGGCTTACAACTGTCAAAGCCGTAGAACTCACTGAGGGCTTCGTTTTGACTGGTTATGGCTCCCGTAACTCTAAACGAGCCAACAGTTATGGCCGTCCGAAGAATCGATATCCACAGGGTGCAACATCCGCGGTGCAAGGAGCAACATTCGTCCAAAAAGCCAAAACAGCGCCGTGCGACTTTCAGAAGTGGGAGCAAGGATTTGAAATGGAACAGTACCATGGTGAAGCACTCTCCAGGGTAGGTAAATCGAAGACCAACCACGGTGATCCCGTTTTAACGTAAAAATTCACGTGACGGAAAAAAGAAGGCCAAAAAACTTCAAAGACCCGATTGAGGTTCGGATAGCCTTTTTTGGGTATGAAACAATCCGTTGATGGCTTACAGCAGTCAAAGCCGTAGAACTCACTGAAAAGTTCGTTTTGACTGGTTATGGCTCCCGTAACTCTAAACGAGCCAATAGTTATGGCCATCCGAAGAATCGATATCCACAGGGTGCAACATCCATGGTGCAAGGTGCAACATTCGTCCAAAAAGCCAAAATACTGCCGTGCGACTTTTAGAAGTGGGTGCAGGGATTTGAAATGGAACAGTACCGTGGGGCAGCACTCTCCAGGGTAGGTAAATCGAAGACTAGCCACGGTGATCTCGTTTTAACGTAAAACTTCACGTGACGGAAAAAAGAAGGCCAAAAAACTTCAAAGACCTGATTGAGGTTCGGATAGCCCTTTTTGGGTATTAAAACAATCCGTTGACGGCTTACAACTGTCAAAGCCGTAGAACTCACTGAGGGCTTCGTTTTGACTGGTTATGGATCCCGTAACTCTAAACGAGCCAACAGTTATGGACGTCCGAAGAATCGATATCCACCGGGTGCAACATCCGCGGTGCAAGGTGCAACATTCGTCCAAAAAGCCGAAACAGCGCCGTGCGACTTTTAGAAGTGGGTGCAGGGATTTGAAATGGAACAGCACCATGGGGCAGCACTCTCCAGGGTACGTAAATCGAGGACTAGCCACGGTGATCCCGTTTTAACGTAAAAATTCACGTGACGGAGAAAAGAAGGCCAAAAAACATCAGAGACCCGATTTTGGTTCGGATAGCCTTTTTTGGGTATGAAACAATCCGTTGATGGCTTACAGCTGTCAAAGCCGTAGAACTCACTGAGGGCTTCGTTTTGGCTGGTTATGGCTCCCGTAACTCTAAACGAGCCAACAGTTATGGTCGTCCAAAGAATCGATATCCACAGGGTGCAACATCCGCGGTGCACGGTGCAACATTCGTCCAAAAAGCCAAAACAGCGCCTTGCGACTTTTAGAAGTGGGTGCAGGGATTTGAAATGGAATAGTACTGTGGTGCACAAGTCTCTAGGGTAGGTAAATCGATGACCAGCCACGGTGATCCCGTTTTAACGTAAAAATTCACGTGATGGAAAAAAGAAGGCCAAAAAACTTCAGAGACCCGATTGTTGTTCGGATAGCCTTTTTTGGGTATGAAACAATCCGTTGATGGCTTACAACTTTCAAAGCCGTAGAACTCACTAAGAGCTTCGTTTTGACTGGTTATGGCTCCCGTAACTCTAAACGAGCCAACAGTTATGGTCGTCCGAAGAATCGATATCCAAAGGGTGCAACATCCGCGGTGCAAGGTGCAACATTCGTCCAAAAAGCCAAAACAGCGCCGTGCGACTTTTAGAAGTGGGTGCAGGGATTTGAAATGGAACAGTACCATGGTGCACCACTCTCCATGGTAGGTAAATCGAAGACCAGCCACGGTGATCGCGTTTTAACGTAAAAATTCACGTGACGGAAAAAAGAAGGCCAAAAAACTTCAGAGACCCGATTGAGGTTCGGATAGCCTTTTTTGGGTATGAAACTTTCCGTTGATGGATTACAGTTGTCAAATCCGTAGAACTCACTGAGAGCTTCGTTTTGACTGGTTATGGCTCCCGTAACTCTAAACGAGCCAACAGTTATGGCCGTCCGAAGAATCGATATCCATAGGGTGCAACATCCGCGGTGCAAGGAGCAACATTCGTCCAAAAAGCCAAAACAGCGCCGTGCGACTTTCAGAAGTGGGTGCAGGGATTCGAAATGGAAGAGTACCTCCAGGGTAGGTAAATCGAAGACCAACCATGGTGATCCCGTTTTAACGTAAAAATTCACGTGACGGAAAAAAGAAGGCCAAAAAACTTCAAAGACCCGATTGAGGTTCGGATAGCCTTTTTTGGGTATGAAACAATCCATTGATGGCTTACAACAGTCAAAGCCGTAGAACTCACTGAAAAGTTTGTTTTGACTGGTTATGGCTCCCGTAACTCTAAACGAGCCAACAGTTATGGCCATCCGAAGAATCGATATCCACAGGGTGCAACATCCGCGGTGCAAGGTGCAACATTCGTCCAAAAATCCAAAACACCGACATGCGACTTTTAGAAGTGGGTGCAAGGATTTGAAATGGAACAGTACCGTGGGGCAGCACCCTCCAGGGTAGGTAAATCGAAGACCAGCCACGGTGATCCCGTTTTAACGTAAAAATTCACGTGACGGAAAAAAGAAGGCCAAAAAACATCAGAGAACCGATTTTGGTTCGGATAGCCTTTTTTGGGTATGAAACAATCCGTTGACGGCTTACAACTGTCAAAGCCGTAGAACTCACTGAGGGCTTCGTTTTGACTGGTTATGGCTCCCGTAACTCTAAACGAGCCAACAGTTATGGCCGTCCGAAGAATCGATATCTACAGGGTGCAACATCCGCGGTGCAAGGTGCAACATTCGTCCAAAAAGCCAAAACAGTGCCGTGCGACTTTTAGAAGTGGGTGCAGGGATTTGAAATGGAACAGTACCATGGGGCAGCACTCTCCAGGGTAGGTAAATCGAAGACCAGCCACGGCGATCCCGTTTTAACGTAAAAATTCACGTGATGGAAAAAAGAAGGCCAAAAAACATCAGAGACCCGATTTTAGTTTGGATAGCCTTTTTTGGGTATGAAACAATCCGTTAACGGCTTACAACTTTCAAAGCCGTAGAACTCACTGAGAGCTTCGTTTTGACTGGTTATGGCTCCCGTAACTCTAAACGAGCCAACAGTTATGGCCGTCCGAAGAATCGATATCCACAGGGTGCAACATCCGCGGTGCAAGGAGCAACATTCGTCCAAAAAGCCAAAACAGCGCCGTGCGACTTTCAGAAGCGGGTGCAGGGATTTGAAATGGAACAGTACCATGGTGAAGCACTCTCCAGGGTAGGTAAATCGAAGACCAACCACGGTGATCCCGTTTTAACGTAAAAATTCACGTGACGGAAAAAAGAAGGCCAAAAAACTTTAAAGACCCGATTGAGGTTCGGATAGCCTTTTTTGGGTATGAAACAATCCGTTGATGGATTACAGCAGTCAAAGCCGTAGAACTCACTGAAAAGTTCGTTTTGACTGGTTATGGCTCCCGTAACTCTAAACGAGCCAATAGTTATAGCCATCCGAAGAATCAATATCCACATGGTGCAACATCCGCGGTGCAAGGTGCAACATTCGTCCAAAAAGACAAAATACTGCCGTGCGACTTTTAGAAGTGGGTGCAGGGATTTGAAATGGAACAGTACCATGGGGCAGCACTCTCCAGGGTAGGTAAATCGAAGACCAGCCACGGTGATCTCGTTTTAACGTAAAACTTCACGTGACGGAATAAAGAAGGCCAAATTACTTCAGAGACCCGATTGAGGTTCGGATAGCCTTTTTTGGGTATGAAACTTTCCGTTGATGGCTTACAGTTGTCAAATCCGTAGAACTCACTTAGAGCTTCGTTTTGACTGGTTATGGCTCCCGTAACTCTAAACGAGCCAACAGTTATGGCCGTCCGAAGAATCGATATCCATAGGGTGCAACATCCGCGGTGCAAGGAGCAACATTCGTCCAAAAAGCCAAAACAGCGCCGTGCGACTTTCAGAAGTGGGTGCAGGGATTCGAAATGGAAGAGTACCTCCAGGGTAGGTAAATCGAAGACCAACCATGGTGATCCCGTTTTAACGTAAAAATTCACGTGACGGAAAAAAGAAGGCCAAAAAACTTCAAAGACCCGATTGAGGTTCGGATAGCCTTTTTTGGGTATGAAACAATCCGTTGATGGCTTACAACAGTCAAAGCCGTAGAACTCACTGAAAAGTTCGTTTTGACTGGTTATGGCTCCCGTAACTCTAAACGAGCCAACAGTTATGGCCATCCGAAGAATCGATATCCACAGGGTGCAACATCCGCGGTGCAAGGTGCAACATTCGTCCAAAAAGCCAAAACACCGACATGCGACTTTTAGAAGTGGGTGCAAGGATTTGAAATGGAACAGTACCGTGGGGCAGCACCCTCCAGGGTAGGTAAATCGAAGACCAGCCACGGTGATCCCGTTTTAACGTAAAAATTCACGTGACGGAAAAAAGAAGGCCAAAAAACATCAGAGAACCGATTTTGGTTCGGATAGCCTTTTTTGGGTATGAAACAATCCGTTGACGGCTTACAACTGTCAAAGCCGTAGAACTCACTGAGGGCTTCGTTTTGACTGGTTATGGCTCCCGTAACTCTAAACGAGCCAACAGTTATGGCCGTCCGAAGAATCGATATCTACAGGGTGCAACATCCGCGGTGCAAGGTGCAACATTCGTCCAAAAAGCCAAAACAGTGCCGTGCGACTTTTAGAAGTGGGTGCAGGGATTTGAAATGGAACAGTACCATGGGGCAGCACTCTCCAGGGTAGGTAAATCGAAGACCAGCCACGGCGATCCCGTTTTAACGTAAAAATTCACGTGATGGAAAAAAGAAGGCCAAAAAACATCAGAGACCCGATTTTAGTTTGGATAGCCTTTTTTGGGTATGAAACAATCCGTTAACAGCTTACAACTTTCAAAGCCGTAGAACTCACTGAGAGCTTCGTTTTGACTGGTTATGGCTCCCGTAACTCTAAACGAGCCAACAGTTATGGCCGTCCGAAGAATCGATATCCACAGGGTGCAACATCCGCGGTGCAAGGAGCAACATTCGTCCAAAAAGCCAAAACAGCGCCGTGCGACTTTCAGAAGCGGGTGCAGGGATTTGAAATGGAACAGTACCATGGTGAAGCACTCTCCAGGGTAGGTAAATCGAAGACCAACCACGGTGATCCCGTTTTAACGTAAAAATTCACGTGACGGAAAAAAGAAGGCCAAAAAACTTTAAAGACCCGATTGAGGTTCGGATAGCCTTTTTTGGGTATGAAACAATCCGTTGATGGATTACAGCAGTCAAAGCCGTAGAACTCACTGAAAAGTTCGTTTTGACTGGTTATGGCTCCCGTAACTCTAAACGAGCCAATAGTTATAGCCATCCGAAGAATCAATATCCACATGGTGCAACATCCGCGGTGCAAGGTGCAACATTCGTCCAAAAAGACAAAATACTGTCGTGCGACTTTTAGAAGTGGGTGCAGGGATTTGAAATGGAACAGTACCATGGGGCAGCACTCTCCAGGGTAGGTAAATCGAAGACCAGCCACGGTGATCTCGTTTTAACGTAAAACTTCACGTGACGGAATAAAGAAGGCCAAATTACTTCAGAGACCCGATTGAGGTTCGGATAGCCTTTTTTGGGTATGAAACAATCCGTTGACGGCTTACAGCCATCAAAGCCATAGAACACACTGAGAGCTTCGTTTTGTCTGGTTATGGCTCCCGTAACTCTAAACGAGCCAATAGTTATGGCCGTCCGAAGAATCGATATCCACTGGGTGCAACATCCGCGGTGCAAGGTGCAACATTCGTCCAAAAAGCCAAAACAGCGTCGTGCGACTTTTAGAAGTGGGTGCAGGGATTTGAAATGGAACAGTACCATGGTAAACCACTCTCCAGGGTAGGTAAATCGAAGACCAGCCACGGTGATCCCGTTTTAACGTAAAAATTCACGTGACGGAAAAAAGAAGGCCAAAAAACTTCAGAGACCCGATTGAGGTTCGGATAGCCTTTTTTGGGTATGAAACAATCCGTTGACGGCTTACAGCCATCAAAGCCGTAGAACACACTGAGAACTTCGTTTTGACTGGTTATGGCTCCCGTAACTCTAAACGAGCCAACAGTTACGGCCGTCCGAAGAATCGATATCCACAGGGTGCAACATCCGCGGTGCAAGATGCAACATTCGTCCAAAAAGCCAAAACAGCACCGTGCGACTTTTAGAAGTGGGTGTAGGGATTTGAAATGGAACAGTACCATGGGGCAGCACTCTCCAGGGTAGGTAAATCGAAGACCAATCATGGTGATCCCGTTTTAACGTAAAACTTCACGTGACGGAAAAAAGAAGGCCAAAAAACTTCAGAGACCCGATTGAGGTTCGGATAGCCTTTTTGGGTATGAAACAAACCGTTGACGGCTTACAGCCGTCAAAGCCGTAGAACTCACTGAGAGCTTCGTTTTGACTGGTTATGGATCCCGTAACTCTAAACGAGCAAACAGTTATTGTCGTCCGAAGAATCGATATCCATAGGGTGCAACATCCGCGGTGCAAGGTGCAACATTCGGCCAAAAAGCCAAAACAGCGCCGTGCGACTTTTAGAAGTGGGTGCAGGGATTTGAAATGGAACAGTACCATGGGGCAGCACTCTCCAGGGTAGGTAAATCGAAGACCAGCTGTTATCCCAAATTTTGGCAAAGTCGAGATACCCAAAGATTAATTGAAAATAAACGATTATTAGTCCTGAACATCGATTGTGCATCGTAGGTTCACCATGGATATCGATGAATTTTGTCCGAGTCCGGATCGGGCTGGAATTGGTAAGACATGTCAAGCAAGGTCAGATGAAGCAACGTTCCAAGTTTCGAGTCAATCCGAGTTCGTATGCTCAAGATATCGCCAAAAGGAAGTGGGTGAAATAGGCTAGGCCCGAATCCATGAGGAAAGGTTGATTCGAATCGATCAGAAGATCATTGCGTCGAATCCATCAAGGTCGACTCCATCATCTTCGTATCCATCAAGGTCGACTCCATCGAACATGCCTTCACTTCAAATCATACGGAGTAGAAGACCTTCGAATCGATGGAGGGAAAGTGCTTCGAATCCACGAAGCATAAGCCCTACTTCGAATCCATTAGGCAAAACATGGTTCGAATCGACCAGATCATTCTCCACTTCAGGTCCATGAAGGTGAAAGAGTTTCGACTCCATCCCACGACTACCTTCGAATCGATTCAGCCAAGAAACTTTCGAATCGATCAACTGTAACCTACCATGGTCGATTCGAAGGGAACATTCATTCGATCGATTCGAAGGAAGCAAACTTCGAATCCAACGCCTCGAGTCCACCAGGTCAGCGCGGCAAAAACCAAGGATTCAACCCGGTCAACTAGGAGAAAAAAGAGGATCGACTCGAAGGTTGCGCGCCACGTCACCACGAGCGCGCGTACCATGATCGATTCGAGGCAATCGATTCGAACGTGATCGATTCGAACCAAACACTGCAACCAGAAATGCAACCTTGAATCGATCATAACTTGAGATCTACACATCCAAATGCTATGAAATTTTCACAGAAGCTTCAACACATGATGAAGAATGTCCACACCAAATTTCAGCTTGATTGGATAATTTCTTGATCGATTCGAACCTAGGGTCGAATCGATCCCAAAGTGGGCCCGGGACTCCAGACTTTGGCCATGTGGGCCTTCTCACGTGCCAGAACTGGTCTCCCCTCAATTTAGGCGAAATATCAGCCTTCTACGCCTATAAATAGAGCCCCTGGTCATTCAGAAAAGAGGTCGGATAATTTTGAGAGCTAAAGAGCGCCCAGATTCTGCCAGATTTACTCCAGATCACCATTGCTGCCTTAGATTCAGACTTAGTTAAGCAAATCAGTTGTAATACAACATACGAAATTGTAATCTTCAAGCATCGAGCAATAAAATCATAAAAACCTTGAAGTGGACGTAGGCCGGAGATAGCCGAACCACTATAAATTGTGTGTCACTGTTCATTATTTCTTGATTACTTGCTTAGATCTGTAATTTGCGTGTGAATACTGTTGATTTGTATTCGTACGCTGGTGCTTTCGCTACACTTGGGGTTTGTGACCATTTTTGGTGCAAACACTTTGGTGCTTTCACTGAGAAGAACTAGCACCCGCTACACCAAATTCAAAATTTAGATTTGGAATTTTAAGGATTCAGATCTGACTCTACAATGACTCGACAAACTAGACAAAGAACTGAGAGGAGCCAACAGGCAGGAAGTCAAGAGGCATCCTCTGGTGCTGGAGAAGAACCAGCTTCGATCTACATCACTAGAGACGAAATGGAGACCATGAACAATCTGATGCACGAAAGAATGATGAAGAGCCAACAAGAGATGTTGCAGAACTTCTTCGAGCAGATGAGAGCTACAGGGACGCAGAACCTTGGACCAGCTATAGCGGCTGTGAATATGGAACCCAACGGAGGACAGAATGCAGAACCAGAAGGCAATCAACAAGGGCTTGGGGGCAGGCCCGCAGGACCCAACGCAGAAGTACCTTTGGAAGGAGCTCAACCGGCTAGGGCCAACACAAATGCTAACGAGCCGCCCGAAGAGTACGTACCTGAATTCCCTACAAGACTCGGAGGGCAAGACAAAGACATGACAAGGGGGCAACCCCTAGATGGAGATGAAAGAATGATCGGCCTAGTGAGACGACTCATGAGAGGAGGGTTTTCTGGAGGAGGATTGGAAGAAGTTAGTCGGAGTCCGTTCGCTCCGAATATCAGGAATGCAAGGAACCCTCCGAAGTTCAAACTTCCAACGCTGAATCCTTATGACGGAAAGTCAGACCCGACCATGCATATCACCAGATACATCAGACACATGGAAGTGCTGGGGGCATCCGAAGAAGTGATGGCACGATGTTTCCCCTTATTCTTATCAGATTTGGCTGCGCTTTGGTTTAGGCAGCTAGAAACCGGATCAATCAGGACATGGGGCGAGCTTGTGGATTGCTTCATGAAGCAGTTTAGGGTCCACGTGACGCGACCTAAGAGCGTGATGACTTTGGCATCGATAAAACAAAGGACCGGAGAGTCCATAAAAGATTTTTTGTTACGATTTAATGCGACGGTGACTTCTGTAGATCGCCCGGACCCATCGATGATTTTGATGGCGGCAGTGGCAGGAGTTGGAGAAGGCACCGAATTCAAAGACTCTTTGACTAAAGATCCACCGCAAGATCTCGGAGAGTTTTTCCATGAAGCTGAAAAATTCATTCGGTTAGAAGAATCACGGGCCGAGAGGCGGGAAATAAATGTTGCACAAGGCGAAGGAACCGCCACGGAACAGTCCAGGGCAGACAAAGGAAAGAGAAAGCAGGATGGCACACATGATGGTCCTGATAAACGGAAGAAATTCCGAGAACCCAGATTCAGGCAATACACAGATTTGGTGGCAGGACTGGAACGAATTTACACCGAAACTCGGGGGCAACTCACCTATCGAAAGCCACCAAGGAGAGATCCCACAGAGCGGGAACGTAGAACCGGAAAATATTGCCTATTCCATGAGCTGGATGGGCACACTACCGATGAATGCCGCCACCTGAAGGATGAGGTGGAAGAACATGCCAGGAGTGGTAGATTGCCACAATATGTCAGAGAACGTGCAACGGCGGTCAGGCCCGAACAACTGCCGCCTCAACCTAACAGGACTGATCCTGGATCGGGATCACGACTCGTCATCAACTGATCACGATGGCAAAGGCCAAGTTCAGGATATGAGCTTTGGTCACTTAGTTTTCTTATATTTGATTTTCAAAATAAAACGGCTATCCCACTTACTCATGTACGGGAACCGGAGAGATCCCTAGGCATGCTCTGAGATGGAAATAGACCGCTCCGCCCGGAGAGGCATTATCTTGTTTTTCCTGGTGTTTGAGATTGAACATCTAGGATTTGAATTTAATAAAGAAACACTTATTAAAATAAACCTTTGACCGGAGAGTTAAAGGATAAACATTAAATATCGATACAAACATGATTGCTTTATGATCCTGCCCGGAGAGGTAGGGTCCGGAGTGCAAGAAGTGAGTTGCTTCGCCGGAGAGCGACAGGATCAACTCACTTAAGCATCGTTTCCCATTCGCCGGAGAGTGATTGGATCAGGATTCGATAAGAGCCCGGAGAGGCTGTGATCGACCGATGATTCAGGTCATGACATCGCTTAACGTTCAGATGCACTGAACCGGAGTGCAGGAGGTAAGTCGCTTCGCCGGAGAGCGACAGGATTGACTCACTTAACGTTGTTTCCCCTTCACCGGAGAGTGACAGGATGGGATCCAGCATGAGCCCGGAGAGGCTATTATCGGTCGAGAACGACCAAGACATCGCTATACGCCCTAGCTGGGGCCAGAGTGCAAGGGATAGAAAGCAACACCGGAGTGCAATAGGATCTTTCTATTCAATCGCTAAGTCTGGAATGGGCTCGGCAAGGGTCCGGAGTGACCATCGATAATACGGAGAGACAGTGGAATCTCATTCTTAACTTCCACTGAAAGAAATTAATAACGATTCGGCTCCGAACAGCCATGGACTAGATTGAAAATGCTATAAGCTATGAAATACACATGAACTCACTGCATTTAATTTGAGACTGATCAAAACACGCCTTTTACCAAAAAGACATGTTTTGGGGGGCAAAATGTTATCCCAACTTTTGGCAAAGTCGAGATACCCAAAGATTAATTGAAAATAAACGATTATTAGTCCTGAACATCGATTGTGCATCGTAGGTTCACCATGGATATCGATGAATTTTGTCCGAGTCCGGATCGGGCTGGAATTGGTAAGACATGTCAAGCAAGGTCAGATGAAGCAACGTTCCAAGTTTCGAGTCAATCCGAGTTCGTATGCTCAAGATATCGCCAAAAGGAAGTGGGTGAAATAGGCTAGGCCCGAATCCATGAGGAAAGGTTGATTCGAATCGATCAGAAGATCATTGCGTCGAATCCATCAAGGTCGACTCCATCATCTTCGTATCCATCAAGGTCGACTCCATCGAACATGCCTTCACTTCAAATCATACGGAGTAGAAGACCTTCGAATCGATGGAGGGAAAGTGCTTCGAATCCACGAAGCATAAGCCCTACTTCGAATCCATTAGGCAAAACATGGTTCGAATCGACCAGATCATTCTCCACTTCAGGTCCATGAAGGTGAAAGAGTTTCGACTCCATCCCACGACTACCTTCGAATCGATTCAGCCAAGAAACTTTCGAATCGATCAACTGTAACCTACCATGGTCGATTCGAAGGGAACATTCATTCGATCGATTCGAAGGAAGCAAACTTCGAATCCAACGCCTCGAGTCCACCAGGTCAGCGCGGCAAAAACCAAGGATTCAACCCGGTCAACTAGGAGAAAAAAGAGGATCGACTCGAAGGTTGCGCGCCACGTCACCACGAGCGCGCGTACCATGATCGATTCGAGGCAATCGATTCGAACGTGATCGATTCGAACCAAACACTGCAACCAGAAATGCAACCTTGAATCGATCATAACTTGAGATCTACACATCCAAATGCTATGAAATTTTCACAGAAGCTTCAACACATGATGAAGAATGTCCACACCAAATTTCAGCTTGATTGGATAATTTCTTGATCGATTCGAACCTAGGGTCGAATCGATCCCAAAGTGGGCCCGGGACTCCAGACTTTGGCCATGTGGGCCTTCTCACGTGCCAGAACTGGTCTCCCCTCAATTTAGGCGAAATATCAGCCTTCTACGCCTATAAATAGAGCCCCTGGTCATTCAGAAAAGAGGTCGGATAATTTTGAGAGCTAAAGAGCGCCCAGATTCTGCCAGATTTACTCCAGATCACCATTGCTGCCTTAGATTCAGACTTAGTTAAGCAAATCAGTTGTAATACAACATACGAAATTGTAATCTTCAAGCATCGAGCAATAAAATCATAAAAACCTTGAAGTGGACGTAGGCCGGAGATAGCCGAACCACTATAAATTGTGTGTCACTGTTCATTATTTCTTGATTACTTGCTTAGATCTGTAATTTGCGTGTGAATACTGTTGATTTGTATTCGTACGCTGGTGCTTTCGCTACACTTGGGGTTTGTGACCATTTTTGGTGCAAACACCAGCCACGGTGATCTCGTTTTAACGTAAAACTTCACGTGATAGAAACAAGAAGGCCAAAAAATTTCAAAGACCCTATTGTGGTTCGGATAGCCTTTTTTGGGTATGAAACAATCAGTTGACGGCTTACAGCTGTCAAAGTCGTAGAACTCACTGAGAGCTTCGTTTTCACTGGTTATGACTCCCGTAACTCTAAACGAGCCAACAGTTATGGCCGTCCGAAGAATCCATATCCACAGAGTGCAACATCCGCGGTGCAAGGTGCAACATTCGTCCAAAAAGACAAAACAGCGCCGTGCAACTTTTAGAAGTGGGTGCAGGTATTTGAAATGGAACAGTACCATGGTGCACCAATCTCCAGGGTAGGTAAATCGAAGACCAGCCACGGTGATCCCGTTTTAACGTAAAAATTCACGTGACGGAAAAAAGAAGGCCAAAAAACATCAGAGACCCGATTTTGGTTCGGATAGCCTTTTTTGGGTATGAAACAATCCGTTGACGGCTTACAGCTGTCAAAGCCGTAGAACTCACTGAGGGCTTCGTTTTGACTGGTTATGGCTCCCGTAACCATAAACGAGCCAACAGTTATGGCCGTCCGAAGAATCGATATCCACTGGGTGCAACATCCGCGGTGCAAGGTGCAACATTCGTCCAAAAAGCCAAAACAGCGCCGTGCGACTTTTAGAAGTGGGTGTAGGGATTTGAAATGAAACAGTACCATGGGGCAGCACTCTCCAGGGTAGGTAAGTCGAAGACCAGTCACGGTGATCCCGTTTTAACGTAAAAATTCACGTGACGGAAAAAAGAAGGCCAAAAAACTTCAGAGACCCGATTGAGGTTCGGATAGCCTTTTTTGGGTATGAAACAATCCGTTGACGGCTTACAGCCGTCAAAGCCATAGAACTCACTGAGAGCTTCGTTTTGACTTGTTATGGCTCCCGTAACTCTAAACGAGGCAACAGTTATGGCCGTCCGAAGAATCGATATCCAAAGGGTGCAACATCCGCGGTGCAAGGTGCAACATTCGCCAAAAAGACAAAACAGCGACGTGCGACTTTTAGAAGTAGGTGCAGGGATTTGAAATGAAACAGTACCATGGGGCAGCACTCTCCAGGGTAGGTAAATCAAAGACCAGTCACGGTGATCCCGTTTTAACGTAAAAATTCACGTGACGGAAAAAAGAAGGCCAAAAAACTTCAGAGACCCGATTGAGGTTCGGATAGCATTTTTTGGGTATGAAACAATCCGTTGACGGTATACAGCCATCAAAACCGTAGAACTCAAGGAGAGCTTCATTTTAACTGGTTATGGCTCCCGTAACTCTAAACGAGCCAACAGTTATGGCCGTCCGAAGAATCGATATCCACAGGGTGCAACATCCGCGGTGCAAGGTGCAACATTCGTCCAAAAAGACAAAACAGCGTCGTGCGACTTTTAGAAGTGGGTGCAGGGATTTGAAATGGAACAGTACCATGGTGCACCAATCTCCAGGGTAGGTAAATCAAAGACCAGCCACGGTGATCCCGTTTTAACGTAAAAATTCACGTGACGGAATAAAGAAGGCCAAATTACTTCAGAGACCCGATTGAGGTTCGGATAGCCTTTTTGGGTATGAAACAATCCGTTGACGGCTTACAGCCATCAAAGCCATAGAACTCACTGAGAGCTTCATTTTGACTGGTTATGGCTCCCGTAACTCTAAACGAGCCAACAGTTATGGCCGTCCGAAGAATCGATATCCACTGGGTGCAACATCCGCGGTGCAAGGTGCAACATTCGTCCAAAAAGCCAAAACAGCGTCGTGCGACTTTTAGAAGTGGGTGCAGGGATTTGAAATGGAACAGTACCATGGTAAACCACTCTCCAGGGTAGGTAAATCGAAGACCAGCCATGGTGATACCGTTTTAACGTAAAAATTCACGTGACGGAATAAAGAAGGCCAAATTACTTCAGAGACCCGATTGAGGTTCGGATAGCCTTTTTGGGTATGAAATAATCCGTTGACGGCTTACAGCCATCAAAGCCATAGAACTCACTGAGAGCTTCGTTTTGACTGGTTATGGCTCCCGTAACTCTAAAAGATCCAACAGTTATGGCCGTCCGAAGAATCGATATCCACTGGGTGCAACATCCGCGGTGCAAGGTGCAACATTCGTCCAAAAAGCCAAAACAGCGTCGTGCGACTTTTAGAAGTGGGTGCAGGGATTTGAAATGGAACAGTACCATGGTAAACCACTCTCCAGGGTAGGTAAATCGAAGACCAGCCACGGTGATACCGTTTTAACGTAAAAATTCACGTGACGGAATAAAGAAGGCCAAATTACTTCAGAGACCCGTTTGAGGTTCAGATAGCCTTTTTGGGTATGAAACAATCCGTTGATGGCTTACAGCCATCAAAGCCATAGAACTCACTGAGAGCTTCGTTTTGACTGGTTATGGCTCCCGTAACTCTAAACGAGCCAACAGTTATGGCCGTCCGAAGAATCGATATCCACTGGGTGCAACATCCGCGGTGCAAGGTGCAACATTCGTCCAAAAAGCCAAAACAGCGTCGTGCGACTTTTAGAAGTGGGTGCAGGGATTTGAAATGGAACAGTACCATGGTACACCACTCTCCAGGGTAGGTAAATTGAAGACCAGCCACGGTGATCCCGTTTTAACGTAAAAATTCACGTGACGGAAAAAAGAAGGTCAATAAACTTCAGAGACCCGATTGAGGTTCGGATAGCCTTTATTGGGTATGAAACAATCCGTTGACGGCTTACAGCTATTAAAGCCGTAGAACTCACTGAGAACTTCGTTTTGACTGGTTATGGCTCCCGTAACTCTAAACGAGCCAACAGTTATGGCCGTCCGAAGAATCGATATCCACAGGGTGCAACATCCGCGGTGCAAGGTGCAACATTCGTCCAAAAAGCCAAAACAGCACCATGCGACTTTTAGAAGTGGGTGTAGGGATTTGAAATGGAACAGTACCATGGGGCAGCACTCTCCAGGGTAGGTAAATCGAAGACCAGTCACGGTGATCCCGTTTTAACGTAAAAATTCACGTGACGGAAAAAAGAAGGCCAAAAAACTTCAGAGACCCGATTGAGGTTCGGATAGCCTTTTTGGGTATGAAACAATCCATTGACGGCTTACAGCCGTCAAAGTCGTAGAACTCACTGAGAGCTTCGTTTTGACTGGTTATGGCTCCCGTAACTCTAAACGAGCCAACAGTTATGGTCGTCCGAAGAATCGATATCCATAGGGTGCAACATCCGCGGTGCAAGGTGCAACATTCGGCCAAAAAGCCAAAACAGCGTTGTGCAACTTTTAGAAGTGGGTGCAGGGATTTGAAATGGAACAGTACCATGGGACAGCACTCTCCAGGGTAGGTAAATCAAAGACCAGCCACGGTGATCTCGTTTTAACGTAAAACTTCACGTGATAGAAACAAGAAGGCCAAAAAATTTCAAAGACCCTATTGTGGTTCGGATAGCCTTTTTTGGGTATGAAACAATCAGTTGACGGCTTACGGCTGTCAAAGTCGTAGAACTCACTGAGAGCTTCGTTTTGACTGGTTATGAATCCCGTAACTCTAAAAGAGCCAACAGTTATGGCCGTCCGAAGAATCCATATCCACAGGGTGCAACATCCGCGGTGCAAGGTGCAACATTCGTCCAAAAAGACAAAACAGCGCCGTGCAACTTTTAGAAGTGGGTGCAGGGATTTGAAATGGAACAGTACCATGGTGCACCAATCTCCAGGGTAGGTAAATCGAAGACCATCCATGGTGATCCCGTTTTAACGTAAAAATTCACGTGACGGAAAAAAGAAGGCCAAAAAACTTCAGAGACCCGATTGAGGTTCGAATAGCCTTTTTTGGGTATGAAACAATCCGTTGACGGCTTATAGCCGTCAAAGCCGTAGAACTCACTGAGAGCTTCGTTTTGACAGGTTATGGCTACCGTAACCATAAACGAGCCAACAGTTATGGCCGTCCGAAGAATCGATATCCACAGGGTGCAACATCCGTGGTGCAAGGTGCAACATTCGTCCAAAAAGCCAAAACAGAGCCGTGCGACTTTTAGAAGTGGGTGTAGGGATTTGAAATGGAACAGTACAATGGTGCACAACTATCCAGGGTAGGTAAATCGAAGACCAGCCAAGGTGATCCCGTTTTAACGTAAAAATTCACGTGACGGAAAAAAGAAGGCCAAAAAACTTCAGAGACCCGATTGTGGTTCGGATAGCCTTTTTTGGGTATTAAACAATCCATTGACGGCTTACAGCAGTCAAAGCCGTAGAACTCACTGAGAGCTTCGTTTTGACTGGTTATGGCTCCTGTAACTCTAAACGAGCCAAAAGTTATGGCCGTCCGAAGAATCGATATCCACAGTGTGCAACATCCGCGGTGCAAGGTGCAACATTCGTCCAAAAAGCCAAAACAGCGTCGTGCGACTTTTAGAAGTGGGTGTAGGGATTTGAAATGGAACAGTACCATGGTGCACCACTCTCCAGGGTAGTTAAGTCGAAGACCAGCCACAGTGATCCCGTTTTAACGTAAAAATTCACGTGACGGAAAAAAGAAGGCCCAAAAACTTCAAAGACCCGATTGAGGTTCGAATAGCCTTTTTTGGGTATGAAACAATCCGTTGACGACTTAAGGCTGTCAAAGCCGTATAACTCACTGAGAGCTTCGTTTTGACTGGTTATGGCTCCCGTAACTCTAAACGAGCCAACAGTTATGGACGTCCGAAGAATCGATATCCACAAGGTGCAACATCTGCGGTGCAAGGTGCAACATTCGTCCAAAAAGCCAAAACAGCGCCGTGCGACTTTTAGAAGTGGGTGCAGGGATTTGAAATGGAACAATACCATGGTGCACCACTCTCCAGGGTAGGTAAATCGAAGACCAGCCACGGTGTTAGCACCAAAATTGGTCACTAACCTCGTTCAGAAAGATTGTGTAGAGATATACGTGATGAAAGTAAATTAAACAGAGAAGACAATGCTAATTTAAATGCAAAAAGTAAGAACACCAAATTTATAGTAGTTCAGCGTAATTGCCTACGTCCACTTCGTTCAACTTTATTGATTTCCTTTATGGTTGATTACAAATACAATTCGTGAATCAAATGCTTGGGTGAAGTTGTTGAGTAGAGAAGATGAGTCTTGAAAATGGCAGAGTCTCCCCGGTGTTTTCTCTCCAAAAAAGGATCCATTCCACTGTGACCCTGCCCCTCTATTTATAGACAAAGATGGGCTGGACTTCCCAAGTGGGCTGATGGCCGAACACTCCAGCCCGAGTACAGTGGTCGCTGTATGCCGAGCAAGGTTTGTTGAACGCCGCTACGCCGAACCATTCCTTCTATGTCGAACGGTGTGTTGGTGTCGTGGGAAGTGTAGGATGGTTGTCTGTTGAGGCCGAACGTGCCTCCATCTCAAGCTCTTGAACGAACGGTGTATGCAGGCCGAACGATACCAGTATCTTGAGTAGTTGTGCATATTGAATGTCTTCTGGATGTCGAGTACTACGCCGAACACCATGGGATGCCGAGTACTCCTGTTGCCGAGTACTACGCCGAGTACCTTGGGATGCCGAGTACTCTTGTTGCCGAGTACTACGCCGAGTACTTTGGGATGCCGAGTGCTCTTGATGCCGAGTTCTCCTATCACCGAGTTCTAATGATGCCGAACGCTAGCGCTGAGCATTGGTTGTCGCCGAGTGCCAGTTGACACCGAACACTGCTGGATGCCGGACACTATGGATGCTGTGTACTTCGCCGAACACTGCTGGATGCCAGACACTATGGATGCTGTGTACTTCGCCGAACACTGCTGGATGCCGGACACTATGGATGCTGTGTACTTCGCCGAACACTCCTAGATGCCAAGTGCGTCGGCGAACACTGCTGGATGCCGGACAGTCTGAGATGCCGAGCACTAGTTGCCTGGTCAAATCTCCAGGAAACACTTGCCCCCCAAAGTGTATCGCGTGGCCGAACTTGATGCGCTTTGAATCTGGTCCAATTTTCCTTGATGATGCTTTCTTGAGGAGGCCTGTGACGGAGGTGCGTGACGAACGTGGTTTTGACGCCGAACGGTACGTTCGAAGCCGGACAATGCTCATGTGCCGAATGGTACTTCGTTTCGATTCCGAGCACTCTGGTATTGACCGGTTCTATCGGGTATAGCCTTTTCAACTTCTACCTCCCTCTATATAACCAGGTCCTTCCCGTCCCTTCTCCTTTACCTTTTCGTTTCTGCCATTCTTCCAAGATTTCTAACCTTCTCTAGTCGAAAAGATTTACAACTTGAACATTTCTTCCTAAGCTCCTAACTGCAATCTTGGTACCGCTCCTCGTATAACTTGAATAAGTTTCAAATGAGTCAAGTGTGTCCTATAGGAAGTTTTCGAGTAGGTTGTCCTCATTGCCGAACGATAATGCGAGGCGAGGAGGAAGGATTCGAGGTGTTTGCACATGTGGCTATTGTACTTAGCTCCATCGCGTCCAACCAAAGTCAAAAATGAAGGAAAAGGAAAATATTGGAGGTTGTAAGGGTGTTGGATGGCATAGCTATGGTTCGGCGTATGTTGTCATGCGCCGAACGATAGAGGCTGCCAAATAGTATTTCGTCTGAATGTGGCCGAACACTCGCTAGAACGCCGAACAACAACTTAGCCGAATGAACTAAAACCGAACACTTACTAAAATGCCGAACAACATTCAAATGCCGAACCAACACATGCATGCCGAACAGAACTTAGGTCGAACAATTTCAATGCCAAACAACATTCAAATGCCGAACAAACACATGCATGCCGAACAGAACATAGGTCGAACAATTTCAATGCCGAACAACATTCAAATGCCGAACAAACACATACATGCCGAACAGAACTTAGGTCGAACAATTTCAATGCCGAACAACATTCAAATGCCGAACAAACACATACATGCCGAACAGAACTTAGGTCGAACAATTTCATTGCCGAACAACATTCAAATGCCGAACAGTATAAATGTCAGACTAAACTTAGGCCGGTCACTTTATAAATCATATGTTTCCTGCATCTCGAACTGTACTCACCTCAAGGCGAGCTTTTTGAGACGGTCAGCGATGACGGTCTTCGAAGGTGACAATTCGAAGCTAATTTTTAAATCTTTAAAATCTTTAGATTCTTATCGCTTGTACGCAATTGCTTGCACTAGTTCACACACCACGTGGGGTGAAAACTCGTGTTGCTAATTCTAACGTTCAACGTTTTTTAAGTATAGTTTTCTCAAGAACTTAGCCAGGTTTGTTATTTATTGGGGATGTCGAGAAAATCTAGCTCTGCCACCATATCCGACAGGCCTGGGCCGTCATCAAGGCAAGGAGCCGCTGATACTTCTAATCCGTCGACTTCTCCTGCTCGTAACTTGGCACCTGATGCTCTGGAGGCAACAATCTTACTAGACAATCTGATCGATTCACAAGCCTCGAAGATCAACGAAGCTGCTCTGCGACGGATATGCTCCATTCACGGGATTCCTTCTGCCGACGTGTTAGTTCCTTCGAGACACGATCGCCCTCTTTTGCCCCCAGTCGGGTACACTACCTACAACAAGTTCATGTGTTGGATGGGCAGCGTGCCTCCATTCAATTTATTTCTCCGGGATGTACTGCAGTATATAGACATAGCTCCGTCGTAGCTGCACCCGAATGGCCATGCATTTCTATATGGGACTTACTTACTTTTCATGGCTGTCTTCTCCAGACCTCCAACCGCCGGTGATATCAGATACATTTATATGTTCAAGAGACGGAAAGACAGTCCTTCCTTTATGTTCCTCGAGCCATACCACAAATGCCAGATCTTGACAGGGGCATGTAGTAAATTCGCCCTGTACAAACAGGAATGGTTCTATGTGCGCTGCCCTTCTGGTTTCGCCAGGAGATGGGTTGAAGGCAGTAAGTCTCTTTGCTGAGTCACTATTCATATTTGATCGGAGTCATGCTTTTCCTAACTCTTCATTTCATCTTTTCAGGTATCAACCCGCGTCCGGAAGGCCGAGGATATTCTGAGGCTGTCGATGCCATTAGAGCTCTTCCTGCCGAGGATCGAGACATCCGGACTATCATTTCAAATGAATCGCTGTCGGGGTTTGGCTTGCTCGCCCCTGGTCGTCGGATCAGCCTTCCAGAGGGTGTCATCATTCCCAAACATCCGTCTGGTAAAGGGAAAAAATAGGCTGGGTCGTCGTCGCGCCGCACTCCCGATACGCACGGAGAAGGCAAGCGCAAAGAAGACGAAGCTCCTGAGACTCAGGGCGAGAACGTGGGTCCCGCTTGGAATCCGGCAATCGAAGTTCAGGATATTGAGACATCATCCTCCCCTTCGAAGGGAAAGAAGAAGTTGAAATATACAGTTCAAAAGGAGAAAGTTGGTGGCACTTCAAAAGTTACGCCTACCCCGCCTGAGAAAGAGGCTTCATCGCAGCATCTGGAAAGTTCCTTAAGGGCTCTATCGAACCTTTCTATTCCCGAAGACATACTTAATTACGGGTTTGATGATCCTGAAGCCCTCAAATTCTCATTACCCATGAAAGGCAATGCAGGAGTTCAACTTCCGGCCCAAGGAGATACCACTCCGATTAGCAAAGATAAACGAACGGGTTCGTCGGAGGGAACACTAGGACACACACGCACATGCGCATTCCATAATATACTTCAAGTCTTTTTCCTATCTCGTGAATTTCCCTTAACTCGTTGTTATCTCCATTCTTTGCAGGTGATATGGGGCATTCTCACGGACTCGATCGCCTTCAGGGCTCTTCTATATTTCATCACTCTGGACGAGATTCTGGTTCAAGCAAACGCAGGGACAAAGGTGACTATGAAGATAGGGACAATCGCCTCCGCGAGTCGTCTCACCGCAAGAAGGCACACTCTCAATCTTCCCAGTCCCGTGATCTTCCTCCTCCAACTGAGCCGGATAGGGAGAAGTCTTTACAGAAGGGTTATCAATCTGATGCTCCTCGAGAACAAAATTCCACTTCATCGAGTACAAGGCAAGTCCGAGAGCAACGGAAAAGAGCGGAATTCTCAAAGCTTCCTCCTCCTACTCCTGCGGTGGACCCAATTGTTGCGGAAAAGATGGTCGATCTTAAGGCCAAGTTTCCAAAAATTTGCTTCGATGGTCTGAAGTTCCTCCCAGCCATTCATCATATTCCCGGGCATGTGAAGCAGAGTGCCATTGCCTGCAATAACGACGTCTATGTTCAACATGATGCGTTTGTGCACTTGGTGGAGAAGGTCTCGGAAGTATCTGTTGAGCGTCAACACGAGATTGACCGTCTGAATCTGGAGGCTGACAGTGATAAGAAAATCATCAAACTCCAAGACGAAGGGATTGCTTCGTATAAGTCAAAGCTAGAAGCCGCTGAACAAAGCGCAAAAAATACTGCCGAGGCAGTTACTCATTTAGAGGCGGCTCACAAAAAAGAGCTTGACGAAGCAGTCCAGCGCAGCGTTGCCCTCGCCCTAGAAAAAGACTCTGTCCAAAAGGAAAGGGACGCGCTCGCCACCCAAGTCAAAGAGCTAAAAGAATTACTCTCCAAGGAGAAGGAGGATAAGGTAGCTGCTCAAGAAGAATCACAACGATACTGTGATGAGATCGTTGCTACCCGACTCCTGAAAACAAAGCTCGATGACGAACTCGCTAGGGTTGAGAAAATGAAGGATGAGGCCCGTGAGGAGGGAAAAAGAGAGGCTGCGGAGGAGATTGATTCTCGCCTCGAGGCGGCCGCGGAAGCCGGCAGGGAAGAGGTCAAAAACATGTTCGACCCGTTGATTGTTGAATATGGAGCCCGCGTCCTTATGCACCGTGACTTAGCATTCTTGGGCGACGGCTACCTTGAGTCCCTAGCCGAGGCCTGGGAAACCTTGATAAGGATCAGGAAGATCGAGTCGGGTTCCGAAGAGGTTGATGAGGAGGCCTTGGTGAAAGAGTTCCTTAGGGGAATGAGCCATCGGATTTATCCGCAGCATTGGCACTTTACAGCAAAGGCTCTCCCCTTCCAAAAGAGAAAGATGGTGAAGCTGGCCCGTTTGGGGTTAATATTACTGCTCTTCATACTGCTGCTCAATCTACTGCCCAATCGGCCAGTCGGCCGACACTTGATCCATTTGAGCAGCATGTTGGTTATGAACCCGAAGACCCCGGGCTCAGTGCTCATGTGCTATCACCTATCCTGGAGGGTGAAACCCCACGCGCCACCGATAGCCAACCGGGACCTGGTAGGAAATTCTTCTTTCTCTAGAAGTTGAAAGACCCCGTCATTTTTTAGCAGTGGCTATTCGTTCTAATGCTCATTCCTTATGTTTTCGTGCAGGTTGCTCTAACGCCGAGCCAACTTCGAGGAACGATGATGCCAAGGAGGAAGCAGAGAAAACAAGCGACGTTGCTCACGTGGGAGTAACTCCCGGTCCAGACGCTCAAGTGATCGGGGCGCTAGATGATGACAAACTTGATACTTCGTCTCCTGCCGAAGGAAGCGATGAAATTGAAATCACTAGCGCCTCTGAGCATACTTCAGAGATGAGCATGAAGGACCGTCTCGCCGACGAGGAGAAGAAAAAGGTCAAAGTCAAAGTTGAATCTGAAATACTGGAACTCACTGACCCGCGGAACAGACCTTTGAAAATCATTCTCCCGGGCAGGTCCAAACCACTAGATATTCCGTCTCCTACTCCTGACTCTGTTTCTCTAGCAAGCAAAAAGTCCAAGAAAAAGCGTGAGGGAGAGGAGTCGTCGGAAACACCAAAGGAAGACAAGAAGAAGAAGTCGAAGAAATAATCGATGCACTTGTTCAGCAAGTTTCCTGCTTAAGTTTTGTAATTGTTTTTATCTTCCACAACTTGTAGTTTGTATAGAGAGGTCTGAATTTTGTAGGAGTGATCATGTATCCCCATTTTGGACTTATTGAATAAAGTTTTTAGCTTCTTTTTCGCTTGAGTGATTCTCTTGTCTTTCCTTAGTTTGCTGACTAATTGTAGCCATAACTCAAGTTCTTATGAGTTGCATTATCTCCCGGTCCATTCTCGTGTTGTTCAAACATTTTCTAGACATGGCGTGCTTCTCGTACCACATCTCTCGAGTACTTGGACCTTCCGCTGACTCTAGTCCGCGCTCTGGGGACTTAGAGTACTGCGCTCCGCACTATGGGGATTCAGAGATTTGAAGTCGTTTATACTCTAGTCCGCACTCTGGGGACTTAGAGTACTCCGCTCCGCACTCTGGGGATTCGGAGATTTGAAGTCGTTTATACTCTAGTCCGCGCTCTGGGGACTTAGAGTACTCCGCTCCGCACTCTGGGGATCCAGAGATTTGAAGTCGTTTATACTCTAGTCCGCGCTCTGGGGACTTAGAGTACTCCGCTCCGCGCTCTGGGGATTCGTAAATTTGGAATCGTTTATACTCTAGTCCGCGCTCTGGGGACTTAGAGTATTCCGATCCGTGCTCTGGGGATTCGGAGATTTGGAATTGTTTATACTCTAGTCCGCGCTCTGGGGACTTAGAGTACTCCGATCTGTGCTCTGGGGATTCAGAGGTTTGGAATTGTTTATACTCTAGTCCGCGCTCTGGGGACTTAGAGTACTCCGATCCGCTCTCTGGGGATTCGGAGATTTGGAATTGTTTATACTCTAGTCCGCGCTCTGGGGACTTAGAGTACTCCAATCCGCGCTCTGGGGATTCGGAGATTTGGAATTGTTTATACTCTAGTCCGCGCTCTGGAGACTTAGAGTACTTCGATCCGCGCTCTGGGGATTCGGAGATTTGGAATTGTTTATACTCTAGTCCGCGCTCTGGGGACTTACAGTACTCCGATCCGCGCTCTGTGGATTCGAAGATTTGGAATTTTTTATACTCTAGTCCGCGCTCTGGGACTTAGAGTACTCCGATCCGCGCTCTGGGGATTCGGAGATTTGGAATTGTTTATACTCTAGTCCGCACTCTAGGGACTTAGAGTACTCCGATCCGCGCTCTGGGGATTCGGAGATTTGTAATTGTTTATACTCTAGTCCGCGCTCTGGGGACTTAGAGTACTCCGATCCGCGCTCTGGGGATTCGGATATTTGGAATCGTTTATACTCTAGTCCGCGCTCTGGGGACTTAGAGTACTCCAGTCCGCACTCTGGGGACTTGGAGGTTTAAGTTAAGAGCAGTCGTATTTCCACTCTTTAATTTGTATTCATCTACTGTATCGAGGCTAATGTCGTCGAATGAACAATCGAACCACGTTTGCTCACGGAATGAGATTCTGCCCCCCAGGATGAAGGACGAAATTTGAAAAATGGACGATCGATTCTCGTCCGCATGGTGATTATAGCTCTTCCAATCAAGTCAAGGAAGGAGGTATATGACAGATGGTTGAATCATATCCATGTTGGGTTAGATAGCCAAATCTCTTACAATTTGCTCCGTATCTCCTTCTAGAAAATAAGGATAATAGATTTTTGAGTAGACAAAGTAAGTTGCATATGTTCCAAGGTGCAGTCATGTCCATATATTGACAGTGATGGTTAGCGAGTACGCAGTCCACCATAGCTACTTCAAGTTGGGCTTTCGAACAACCTTTCGTGTTCAGGGTAGGATTTGATGTGTAGATGATCAAATCACGTCCACTTTTGACGGATCCCGGCGTCACTGAGATTCATGAGGGGTATCTGTATTTTGTCGAACTTTGTTCTATGACTCGATTGGAGTGGATGATCGGGCCATATTCATTCCAAGCAGTTTAGGTCTCCAAGTCAAATGTGGAGGTTGATGGATGGATGGTCGGTTGTTCGAATCGATCTTAGGTTGATCATACGAACTCAGATCGTCTTGAAACTTTGGCTTCCCTGGCTTTGATTGTTATGTCTTGTTAATCGTGGCTCGATCCAGACTCGGACAAAATCCATCGACATCCATAGTGAGCCTTTGTGTAACCGATCTCCAAGACGAACTGTCACTGGTTTCTAATCAAGTTCTTGGTGTCACGGCCTTGCCAAAAGGCGGGATAACATTTGCCCCCCAAAAGACGTCTTGTGTAAACATGACGTGCTTTGAAAAACCGCAGTCTTTCATGCTGAATATTTCCGTTCTGTTGATTACTTGACAGTCGTCTCTCAATCGTTTCGTTGCAATCTTCTTTTAGACAAATGTTCAACTAGCATGCTTTGCTTTGGTTCTGCCCCCAGTTCTGGGGATGAGTATGGAGTTGATGTATGTTTATACTCCGTCTCGCATTCTGGGAGTACGGAGTTGAGTAGATGTTTATACTCCGTCTCGCACTCTGGGAATACAGAGTTGATTAATGTTTATACTCCGTCTCGCACTCTAGGAGTACGGAGTTAATTAAGTGTTTGCACCAAAAATGGTCACAAACCCCGAGTGTTGTGAAAGCACCAGTGTATGAATACAAATCAGCAATATTCAAACACAAATATCAGATCTAAGCAAGCACAAACAACAATCCAGAAATAATGAACAGTGACACGCAATTTATAGTGGTTCGGCTATCTCCGGCCTACGTCCACTTCAAGGATTTTTATCTTTTATTTATGTTCTTCGCTGATTACAGTTGATTACAGCAAATACAATGAATGAATCTGAAGATAACAGCAATGGAAAGGAGTAGAGTTGAATCCGGCAGAGTCTGGACGTTGAATGGCGAAAAAGATCCCTTTTCTGTAGGCTTCAGGGGGCTATTTATAGGCATAGGAGGCTCAGATCTCGCCCAAACTTCAGGAGACTTTTTCTAGCACGTGAGGGGGCCCACGCGACCGGTCCCACCAAGTTTCAACTCAGTCTGTGATCGATTCGAGTCAATTTCGTATCGATCAGGAAATGCTCCAATCGAGCTGAAACTTGGCAGGATTGCTCTTTACCTTGCATGGAAGCTACTCTGAAAATTTCGTTGCATTTGGATCAGGGATTTGTGAGATATGGTCGATACGAGATCAAGGCTCCGTATGCGCTGCCCGGTTCGAATCCATAAATTCGTATTGATGACTTCGCATCGATACAACACGTGGTTCAGCAGTGGCGTAGCGCGCATCCCTCGGGTAGATCCACCATTTACTCCGAGTCGATCGCGTCTCCCCTTAAACTTCGCCTTACTCGTATCAGAGACGTTGCCCGAATCCATCGATGCCAGCTGGATACGAAGACTAATGGATACGAAATCAAGTCTTCCCGATGGATTCGATCAAGCCTCCTTTCTGTCGATACGAACTAAGACTTATGGATACGAAACCGACCGATTCGAAGCAAGGTGCACCTATGGATGCGAAGCAGCGCGGATTGATCGAGTCGACGTCATGGATTCGAACATGCGGACACGAGAACACCTGATGGATTCGATCTACGCAAACATAATGGATACGAAATCCGATCGATTCGAACAGGTCTTTGATGGATACGAACAGCGCACTTCATCTAACTCGTATCGATCATATCTCGTTCATATGAACTCCGATTTACCTGAGACTTGGAGCACTGGCTTTCATGGCTTTGCTTGTCATGTCTTGTCAATTACGGTTCGATCCGGACTCGGGCAAAATTCATCGATATCCATGATCATCTTGCAATGCATATTTAATATTCATGGCTGATTAGTATTGACTTCAGTTAATTTTTGGGTATCCCAGCTTTGCCAAAAAGTGGGATAACACTTTGCCCCCCAAAACATGCCTTTTGGTAAAAGGTGTGTTTTGATTAGTCTCAATTCGAATGTAGTAAGCTCAGGTTTCATTCGAATCTTATGATATTTTCAATCGAATTCATGGCCGTTCGAAGCCGAAGCGTTATCAACTTCTGCCAGTGGAAGTTAAGAATGAAATTCTACAGTCTCTCCGGACTGTTGACGATCGCTCCGGACCCTTGCGAAGCCCATTCTAGACTTAGCGGTTGAATAGAAAGATCCTATTGCACTCCGGCGTTGCTTTCTATTCCTTGCACTCCGGCCCCAGTTAGGACGTGAAGCGATGTCTTGGCCGTTCTGGGCCGATCGTAGCCTCTCCGGGCTCCTGTTGGATCCCATCCTGTCACTCTCCGGTGAAGGGGAAACAACGTTAAGTGGGTCGATCCTGTCGCTCTCCGGCGAAGCGACCCACTTCTTGCACTCCGGTTCAGTGTATCTGAACATTAAGCGATGTCTTGACCTGAATCGTCGGTCGATCATAGCCTATCTGGGCTCTTATCGAATCCTAATCGAAACACTCTCCGGTGAATAGGAAACGATGCTTAAGTGAGTCGATCCTGTCGCTCTCTGGCGAAGCAACTAACTTCTTGCACTCCGGACCACGCCTCTCTGGGTAGGATCATAAAGCGATCATTTTTATATTGATATTTATTGTTTATCCTTTAACTCTCCGGTCAAAGGTTTATTTCAAGAAATTCAAATTTATTTATTAAATTCAGACCCTAGATGTTCAATCTCAGACATCAGGGAAAAACTAAACAACGCCACTCCGGGCTGAACGGTCTATACCATCTCAGAGCATGCCTAGGGGTCTCTCTGGTTCCCGTACATGAGTGAGTGGAATAGCCTTTTTATTTTGAAAGCAAATCTAATGAAATTATTGGGCCGAAGTCCAGATCTCGAACTTGGCCCTTGCCATCTTAATCAGTTGATGATGAGTCGTGATCCTGATCCAGGATCGTTTCTGTTAGGTGGAGGCGGTAGTTGTTCAGGCCTTACCGCTGCTGCCCGTTCTCTGACATATTGTGGCAGTTTACCACTCCTGGCATGTTCTTCCACCTCATCCCTTAGGTGGCGGCATTCATCGGTAGTGTGTCCATCCAGCTCATGGAATAGGCAGTATTTTCCAGTCCTGCGTTCCCGCTCCGTGGGATCTCTCCTGGGTGGTTTTCGATAGGGGAGTTGCCCCCGAGTTTCAGTGTAAATCCTTTCTAGGCTTGCCGTCAAATCTGTGAATTGCCTGAATCTAGGCTCTCTGAATTTCTTCCGTTTATCAGGACCATCATGTGTGTCATCTTGCTTTCTCTTTCCTTTGTCTGCTCCAGACTGTCCTCCTGCGGTTCCTTCGCTTCGTGTAGTGTTTATTTCCTGCCTCTCGGCTCGTGATTCCTCTAGTCGAATGAATTTTTCAGCTTCATGATAGAACTCTCCTAGATCTTGCGGTGGGTCTCTGGTCAGAGAATCTTTGAATTCGGTGCCTTCTGCAATTCCTGCTACTGCCGCCATCAAAATCATTGATGGATCTGGGCGATCTACAGAAGCCACCGTTGCATTGAATCGCAATAGAAAATCTTTTATGGACTCTCCGGTCCTTTGCTTTATCGAGGCTAAAGTCATCACACTCTTGGGTCGCGTCACATGGACCCTAAACTGTCTCATGAAGCATTCCACTAGCTCACCCCATGTCCTGATTGATCCAGTCTCTAGTTGTCTGAACCAAAGCGCAGCCAAATCTGATAGAAACAAAGGGAAGCATCGTGCCATCACTTCCTCGGATGCCCCCAGCACTTCCATATGCCTGATGTATCTGGTAACGTGCATGGTCGGGTCTGACTTTCCGTCATATGGGTTCAGCATCGGCAGTTTGAACTTTGGAGGGTTCCTTGCATTCCTGATATTTGGAGTGAACGGACTCCGACTGACTTCCTCCAATCCTCCGCTAGACAATCCTCCTCTCATGAGTCGTCGCACTAATCCAGCCATCTTTTCATCTCCATCCTGGGGTTGCCCTCTTGGTCTTGAAGGGTATTCTGGTATGTACTCTTCGTGTGGCCCATTAGCATCAGCATTGGCCCTAGCTTGTTGAGCTCCGTCTGTCGGCCTTCCAGTATCGGACCCCGTGGGTCTGCCCCCGAGTCCTTGTCGATTGTCCTCTGGATCTGCATTCTGTCCCTCATCAGGTTCCGCAATCCTAGCTCCCTGTTCCACATTCATAGCCGCTGTAGTTGGTCCTAGGCTCTGTGTCCCTGCAGCTCTCATCTGCTCGAAGAAATTCTGCAGCATCTCTTGTTGGCTTTTCATCATCCTTTCGTGCATCAGATTGGTCATGGTCTCCATTTCATCTCTAGTGATGTAGATCGAAGCTGGTTCTTCTCCAGCACCAGAGGATGCCTCTTGACTTCCTCCTTGATGGCTTCTCTCGGCTCTTTGTCTTCTACTTGTTTGCCGAGTCATTGTCTTCAAATCTTCGAGTTTTCAAATCTGAACTTCGAATCTGGTGTAGCGGGTGCTAGTTCTTCTCAGTGAAAGCACCAAAGTGTTTGCACCAAAAATGGTCACAAACCCCGAGTGTTGTGAAAGCACCAGTGTATGAATACAAATCAGCAATATTCAAACACAAATATCAGATCTAAGCAAGCACAAACAACAATCCAGAAATAATGAACAGTGACACGCAATTTATAGTGGTTCGGCTATCTCCGGCCTACGTCCACTTCAAGGATTTTTATCTTTTATTGATGTTCTTCGCTGATTACAGTTGATTACAGCAAATACAATGAATGAATCTGAAGATAACAGCAATGGAAAGGAGTAGAGTTGAATCCGGCAGAGTCTGGACGTTGAATGGCGAAAAAGATCCCTTTTCTGTAGGCTTCAGGGGGCTATTTATAGGCATAGGAGGCTCAGATCTCGCCCAAACTTCAGGAGACTTTTTCTAGCACGTGAGGGGGCCCACGCGACCGGTCCCACCAAGTTTCAACTCAATCTGTGATCGATTCGAGTCAATTTCGTATCGATCAGGAAATGCTCCAATCGAGCTGAAACTTGGCAGGATTGCTCTTTACCTTGCATGGAAGCTACTCTGAAAATTTCGTTGCATTTGGATCAGGGATTTGTGAGATATGGTCGATACGAGATCAAGGCTCCGTATGCGCTGCCCGGTTCGAATCCATAAATTCGTATTGATGACTTCGCATCGATACAACACGTGGTTCAGCAGTGGCGTAGCGCGCATCCCTCGGGTAGATCCACCATTTACTCCGAGTCGACCGCGTCTCCCCTTAAACTTCGCCTTACTCGTATCAGAGACGTTGCCCGAATCCATCGATGCCAGCTGGATACGAAGACTAATGGATACGAAATCAAGTCTTCCCGATGGATTCGATCAAGCCTCCTTTCTGTCGATACGAACTAAGACTTATGGATACGAAACCGACCGATTCGAAGCAAGGTGCACCTATGGATGCGAAGCAGCGCGGATTGATCGAGTCGACGTCATGGATTCGAACATGCGGACACGAGAACACCTGATGGATTCGATCTACGCAAACATAATGGATACGAAATCCGATCGATTCGAACAGGTCTTTGATGGATACGAACAGCGCACTTCATCTAACTCGTATCGATCATATCTCGTTCATATGAACTCCGATTTACCTGAGACTTGGAGCACTGGCTTTCATGGCTTTGCTTGTCATGTCTTGTCAATTACGGTTCGATCCGGACTCGGGCAAAATTCATCGATATCCATGATCATCCTGCAATGCATATTTAATATTCATGGCTGATTAGTATTGACTTCAGTTAATTTTTGGGTATCCCAGCTTTGCCAAAAAGTGGGATAACACTAACGTTTATACTCCGTCTCACACTCTGGGAGTACGGAGTTAAGTAGATGCTTATACTCCGTCTCGCACTCTGGGAGTACGGAGTTAAGTAACATTTATACTCCGTCTCGCACTCTGGGAGTACGGAGTTAAGTAGATGTTTATACTCCGTCTCGCACTCTGGGAGTACGGAGTTGATTAATGTTTATACTCCGTCTCGCACTCTGGAAGTACGGAGTTGATTAATGTTTATACTCCGTCTCGCACTCTGGGAGTACGGAGTTGATTAATGTTTATACTCCGTCTCGCACTCTGGGAGTACGGAGTTAAGTAGATGTTTATATTCCGTCTCGCACTCTGGGAGTACGGAGTTGATTAATGTTTATACTCCGTCTCGCACTCTGGGAGTACGGAGTTGATTAATGTTTATACTCCGTATCGCACTCTGGGAGTACGGAGTTAAGTAGATGTTTATACTCCGTATCGCACTCTGGGAGTACGAAGTTGATTAATGTTTATACTCCGTCTCGCACTCTGGGAGTACGGAGTTGATTAATGTTTATACTCCGTCTCGCACTCTGGGAGTACGGAGTTAAGTAGATGTTTATACTCTGTCTTGCACTCTGGGAGTACGGAGTTGATTAATGTTTATACTCCGTCTCGCACTCTGGGAGTACGGAGTTGATTAATGTTTATACTCCGTCTCGCACTATGGGAGTACGGAGTTAAGTAGATGTTTATACTCCGTCTCGCACTCTTGGAGTATGGAGTTGATTAATGTTTATACTCCGTCTCGCACTCTTGGAGTACGGAGTTGATTAATGTTTATACTCCGTCTCGCACTCTAGGAGTACGGAGTTAAGTAGATGTTTATACTCCGTCTCGCACTCTGAGAGTACGGAGTTGATTAATGTTTATACTCCGTCTCGCACTCTGGGAGTACGGAGTTGATTAATGTTTATACTCCGTCTCGCACTCTGGGAGTACAGAGTTAAGTAGATGTTTATACTCCGTCTCGCTCTTTGGGAGTACGGAGTTGATTAATGTTTATACTCCGTCTCGCACTTTGGGAGTACGGAGTTGATTAATGTTTATACTCCGTCTCGCACTCTGGGAGTACGGAGTTAAGTAGATGTTTATACTCCGAGTTGGACCTTTCCCGAGCTGTCTCCAGACTGCTTCACAGCAATGTTGCTTTTTATTGACTCCTGGACAGGCCCTGGCGCCTTATCTCGTCGTACCCACCTAGCTTCCTCTCTTCTTATGAACTGGTGTGCCTTAGAGTAGAAACGCTCTAGCGTAGCCGGAGGTTTTCCTGCTAGCCAGTCTCCAAACTCAGATTCTAGATCCACACCTCTCATTACAGCCATCAGAATTGCATGGTCATTGGGATTACTGACTTCAGTTGCTGCTATGTGGAACCTTTGTAAATATTCCTTCAACGACTCCTCGGGATTTTGGGTTACACTTGACAGAGACATCACGTCCTTTGGGCGCGTAGTGTGTATCCTGAACTGCTCAATAAACTTCTTTGCCAACTCCTTGAAATTTGATACGGATCGTGGAGGAAGTCGGTTGAACCACATGGTAGCGATCCCAGATAGAGTGATCGGAAAGCACCTACACTTGGTGGCATCATTCGCTCTAGCTGAATCCATCATCCATTCATACCTCATGACGTGCTGTCTGGGGTCAGTCTTCCCTTCATACGCAGGGATAGTAGGCATACTAAACTTCCTAGGGTACGCCGCTTGCAACACAACATCTGTGAACGGAGTATGACTTCTTGACACTCTCCAATCATCATTCGATAACCCCTGATTTTCTTTCATCAACTGCCTGATCATGGCTGTCAGATCTGGTGTCTGTATGGAAGGCGGAAGGTTAGTGTCTGTTCTACGTGCCTGACCATGCAGGTGCCTCCTCTCCTGGCGACCTGCCAATCGTTCGTCCTGAGGTCCGACATCGTTAGCGTTTTGATGATCTGGACCTCCATCCTCCATTTGTACTCCGGTCCTGAAGTTCCCAGCTCTTGCTTGGTTATGGTCTCCAGTCGTCTGAACATCAGCTTCTGCTCGTGCAGCTTCAGTCGTACGTCGTCTGTGCCTGGGAGGTTCATCAGAGGAAGTTGAGCTTTCAGATGATGAGTAAGGAGCGGGATTGCCCCCAGCATTCTGTTGCTGCTGTTGAGTGACTTGTGCCATCAGGTTGGCATTGGCTTGCATCTGCTCTCCTAGTTGTCTCCTACTTTCCCTGAGCTCTCTCATCAAGTCGTTGAACTCTATTCTGGTGACAACTGGAGTTTGGTCCTGAGTGGCAACTCCTGTATTTGGAATTGCTGGTTGATTGCTAGGCCCTGCTTGTTGCACGCTAGCAGTCTCGTGGGCATCCGCATTGTGAGAAGCTAACCTGGTACGTGGTCTTGCCATTGTAGAGTTATTGGTATGAACTCTGAGTAGAATCAACGGATGTCCTATCAGTGAGTCGGATCTTCTTTAGGGGATTTGTTCAATCCAGTAGCTTCAAAGCAGATCCTTGAGGTCTGAGAATTCAATTCTCAGTGAAAGCACCAAAGTGTTAGCACCAAAATTGGTCACTAACCTCGTTCAGAAAGATTGTGTAGAGATATAAGTGATGAAAGTAAATTAAACAGAGAAGACAATGCTAATTTAAATGCAGAAAGTAAGAACACCAAATTTATAGTGGTTCAGCGTAATTGCCTACGTCCACTTCGTTCAACTTTATTGATTTCCTTTATGGTTGATTACAAATACAATTTGTGAATCAAATGCTTGAGTGAAGTTGTTGAGTAGAGAAGATGAGTCTTGAAAATGGCAGTCTCCCCGGTGTTTTCTCTCCAAAAAAGGATCCATTCCATTGTGACCCTGCCCCTCTATTTATAGACAAAGATGGGCTGGACTTCCCAAGTGGGCTGATGGCCGAACACTCCAGCCCGAGTACAGTGGTCGCTGTATGCCGAGCATGGTTTGCCGAACGCCGCTACGCCGAACCATTCCTTCTATGCCGAACGGTGTGTTGGTGTCGTGGGAAGTGTAGGATGGTTGTCTGTTGAGGCCGAACGTGCCTCCATCTCAAGCTCTTGAACGAACGGTGTATGCAGGCCGAACGATACCGGTATCTTGAGTAGTTGTGCATACTGAATGTCTTCTGGATGTCGAGTACTACGCCGAACACCATGGGATGCCGAGTACTCCTGTTGCCGAGTACTACGCCGAGTACCTTGGGATGCCGAGTACTCCTGTTGCCGAGTACTACGTCGAGTACTTTGGGATGCCGAGCGATCTTGATGCCGAGTTCTCCTATTACCGAGTTCTAATGATGCCGAACGCTAGCGCTGAGCATTGGTTGTCGCCGAGTGCCAGTTGACGCCGAACACTACTGGATGCCGGACACTATGGATGCTGTGTACTTCGCCGAACACTACTGGATGCCGGACACTATGGATGCTGTGTACTTCGCCGAACACTCCTAGATGCCAAGTGCGTCGCCGAACACTGCTGGATGCCGGACAGTCTGAGATGCCGAGCACTAGTTGCCTGGTCAAATCTCCAGGAAACACACGGTGATCCTGTTTTAACGTAAAAATTCACGTGACATAAAAAAGAAGGCCAAAAAACTTCAAAGACCCGATTGAGGTTCGGATAGCCTTTTGTGGGTATGAAACAATCCGTTGACGGCTTACAGCTGTCAAAGCCGTAGAACTCACTGAGAGCTTCGTTTTGACTGGTTATGGCTCCCGTAACTCTAAACGAGCCAACAGTTATGGCCATCCGAAGAATCGATATCCACAGGGTGCAACATCCGCGGTGCAAGGTGCAACATTCGTCCAAAAAGCCAAAACAGCGCCGTGCGACTTTTAGAAGTGGGTGTAGGGATTTGAAATGGAACAGTACAATGGTGCACAACTCTCTAGGGTAGGTAAATCAAAGACCAGTCACGGTGATCCCGTTTTAACGTAAAAATTCATGTGATGGAAAAAAGAAGGCCAAAAAACTTCAGAGACCCGATTGAGGTTCGGATAGCCTTTTTCGGGTATGAGACTATACGTTGACAGCTTACATCGATCAAAACCGTTGAACTCACTGAGAGCTTCGTTTTGACTGGTTATGGCTCCCGTAACTCTAAACGAGCCAGTAGTTATGGCCGTCCGAAGAATCGATATCCATAGTGTGCAACATCCGCGGTGCAAGGTGCAACATTGGTCCAAAAAGGCAAAACAGCGCCGTGCGACTTTTAGAAGTGGGTGCAGGGATTTGAAATGGAATAGTACCATGGTGCACCACTCTCCAGGGTAGGTAAGTCGAAGACCAGCCACGATGATACCGTTTTAACGTCAAAATTCACGTGACGGAAAAAAGAAGGCCAAAAAACTTCAGAGACCCGATTGAGGTTCGGATAGCCATTTTTGGGTATGAAACAATCCGTTGACGATTTAAGGCTATCAAAGACGTAGAACTCACTGAGAGCTTTGTTTTGACTGGTTATGGCACCCGTAACTCTAAACGAGCCAACAGTTATGGACGTCCGAAGAATCGATATCCAAAGGGTGCAACATCCGCGGTGCAAGGTGCAACATTCGTCCAAAATGTCAAAACAGCGCCGTGCGACTTTTAGAAGTGGGTGCAAGGATTTGAAATGGAACAATACCATGGTGCACCACTCTCCAGGGTAGGTAAATCGATGACCAGCCACGGTTATCCCGTTTTAACGTAAAAATTCACGTGACGGAAAAAAGAAGGCCAAAAAACTTCAAAGGCCCGATTGAGGTTCGGATAGCCTTTTTTGGGTATGAAACAATGCGTTGACGGCTTACAGCCGTCAAAGCCGTAGAACTCACTGAGAGCTTCGTTTTGACTGTTTATGGCTCCCGTAACTCTAAACGAGCCAACAGTTATGGCCGTCTGAAGAATCGATATCCATAGGGTGCAACATCCGCGGTGCAAGGTGCAACATTCGTCCAAAAAGCCAAAACAGCGCCGTGCGACTTTTAGAAGTGGGTGCAGGGATTTGAAATGGAACAGTACCATGGGGCAGCACTCTCCAGGGTAGGTAAATCAAAGACCAGCCACGGTGATCTCGTTTTAACATAAAACTTCACGTGACGGAAACAAGAAGGCCAAAAAACTTCAAAGACCCGATTGTGGTTCGGATAGCCTTTTTTGGGTATGAAACAATCCGTTGATGGCTTATAGCCGTCAAAGCCGTAGAACTCATTGACAGCTTCGTTTTGACTGGTTATGGCTCCCGTAACTCTAAACGAGCCAGAAGTTATGGCCGTCCGAAGAATCGATATCCACAGGGTGCAACATCCACGGTGCAAGGTGCAACATTCGTCCAAAAAGCCAAAACAGCGCCGTGCAACTTTTAGAAGTGGGTGTAGGGATTTAAAATGGAACAGTACCATGGGGCAGCACTCTCCAGGGTAGGTAAATCGAAGACCAGTCACGGTGATCCCGTTTTAACGTAAAAATTCACGTGACGAAAAAAAGAAGGCCAAAATACTTCAAAGACCCGATTGAGGTTCGGATAGCCTTTTTTGGGTATGAGACTATCCGTTGACAGCTTACAACGATCAAAGCCATAGAACTCACTGAGAGCTTCGTTTTGACTGGTTATGGCTCCCGTAACTCCAAACGAGCCAGTAGTTATGGTCGTCCGAAGAATCGATATTCATAGGGTGCAACATCCGCGGTGCAAGGTGCACATTCGTCCTAAAAGCCAAAACAGCGTCGTGCGACTTTTAGAAGTGGGTGTAGGGTTTTGAAATGGAACAGTACCATGGTGCACAACTCTCCAGGGTAGGTAAATCGAAGACCAGCCACGGTGATCCCGTTTTAACGTAAAAATTCACGTGACGGAAAAAACAAGGCCAAAAAACTTCAGAGACCCGATTGTGGTTCGGATAGCCTTTTTTGGGTATGAAACAATCCGTTGATGGCTTACATCAGTCAAAGCCGTAGAACTCACTGAGAGCTTCGTTTTGACTGGTTATGGCTCTGTAACTCTAAACGAGCCAACAGTTGTGGCTGTCCGAAGAATCGATATCCACAATGTGCAACATCCGCGGTGCAAGGTGCAACATTCGTCCAAAAAGCCAAAACAGCGTCGTGCGACTTTTAGAAGTGGGTGCAGGGATTTGAAATGGAACAGTACCATGGTGCACCACTCTCTAGGGTAAGTAAATCGAAGACCAGCAACGGTGATCCCGTTTTAACGTAAAAATTCACGTGACGAAAAAAAGAAGGCCAAAAAACTTCAGAGACCCGATTGAGCTTCGAATAGCCTTTTTTGGGTATGAAACAATCCGTTGACGGCTTACAGCCGTCAAAGCCGTAGAACTCATTGAGAGCTTCGTTTTGACTGGTTATGGCTCCCGTAACTCTAAACGAGCCAACAGTTATGGCCGTTCAAAGAATCGATATCCACTGGGTGCAACATCCGCGGTGCAAGGTGCAACATTCGTCCAAAAAGCCAAAACAGTGCCGTGCGACTTTTAGAAGTGGGTGCAGGGATTTGAAATGGAACAGTACCATGGGGCAGCACTCTCCAGGGTAGGTAAATCGAAGACTAGCCACGGTGATCTCGTTTTAACGTAAAACTTCACGTGACGGAAACAAGTAGGCCAAAAAACTTCAGAGACCCGATTGTGGTTCGGATAGCCTTTTTTGGGTATGAAACAATCCGTTGACGGCTTACAGCCGTTAAAGCAGTTGAACTCACTGAGAGCTTCGTTTTGACTGGTTATGGCTCCCGTAACTCTAAACGAGCCAGCAGTTATGGCCGTCCGAAGAATCGATATCCACAGGGTGCAACAGCCGCGGTGCAAGGTGCAACATTCGTCTAAAAAGCCAAAACAGTGCCGTGCGACTTTTAGAAGTGGGTGCAGGGATTTGAAATGGAACAGTACCAAGGGGCAGCACTCTCCAGGGTAGGTAAATCGAAGACCAGTCACGGTGATCCCGTTTTAACGTAAAAATTCACGTGACGAAAAAAAGAAGGCCAAAAAACTTCAAAGACCCGATTGAGGTTCGGAGAGCCTTTTTTGGGTATGAAACAATCCATTGATGGCTTACAACCTTCAAAGCCGTAGAACTCACTAAGAGCTTCATTTTGCCTGGTTATGGCTCCCGTAACTCTAAACGAGCCAACAGTTATGGCCGTCCGAAGAATCGATATCCACAGGGTGCTACATCCGCGGTGCAAGGTGCAACATTCGTCCAAAAAGCCAAAACAGCGCCGTGCAACTTTTAGAAGTAGGTGCATGGATTTGAAATGGAACAGTACCATGGGGCACACTCTCCAGGGTAGGTAAATCGAAGACCAGCCACGGTGATCCCGTTTTAACGTAAAAATTCACGTGACGGAAAAAAGAAGGCCAAAAAACTTCAGAGACCCGATTGAGGTTCGGATGGCCTTTTTTGGGTATGAAACAATCTGTTGATGGCTTACAGCCGTCAAAGACGTAGAACTCACTGAGAGCTTCGATTTGACTGGTTATGGCTCTTGTAACTCTAAACGAGCCAACAGTTATGGCCGTCCGAAAAATCGATATCCACAGGGTGCAACATCCGCGGTGCAAGGTGCAACATTCGTCCAAAAAGCCAAAACAGCGACGTGCGACTTTTAGAAGTGGGTGCAGGGATTTGAAATGGAACAGTACCATGGGGCAGCACTCTCCAGTGTAGGTAAATCGAAGACCAGCCACGGTGATCTCATTTTAACGTAAAACTTCATGTGACGGAAACAAGAAGGCCAAAAAACTTCAAAGACCCGATTGTGGTTCGGATAGCCTTTTTTGGGTATGAAACAATCCATTGACGGCTTACAGCCGTCAAAGCCGTAGAACTCACCGAGAGCTTCGTTTTTACTGGTTATGGCTCCCGTAACTCTAAACGAGCCAGTAGTTATGGCCGTCCAAAGAATCGATATCCACAGGGTGCAACATCCGCGGTGCAAGGTGCAACATTCGTCCAAAAAGCCAAAACAGCGCCGTGCGACTTTTAGAAGTGGGTGTAGGGATTTAAAATGGAACAGTACCGTGGGGCAGCACTCTCCAGGGTAGGTAAATCGAAGACCAGTCATGGTGATCCCGTTTTAACATAAAAATTCAGGTGATGGAAAAAAGAAGGCCAAAAAACTTCAGAGACCCGATTGTGGTTCGGATAGCCTTTTTTGGGTATGAAATAATCCCTTGACAGCTTACAGCTGTCAAATCCGTAGAACTCACTGAGAGCTTCGTTTTGACTGGTTATGGCTTCCGTAACTCTAAACGAGCCAGCAGTTATGGCCGTCCGAAGAATCGATATCCACAGGGTGCAACATCCGCGGTGCAAGGTGCAACATTCGTCCAAAAATCCAAAACAGCGCCGTGCGAATTTTAGAAGTGGGTGTAGGGATTTGAAATGGAACAGTACCATGGTGCACCACTCTCCAGGGTAGGTAAATCGAAGACCAGCCACGGTGATCTCGTTTTAACGTAAAAATTCATGTGACGGAAAAGAGAAGGCCAAAAAACTTCAGAGACCTAATTGTGGTTCGGATAGCCTTTTTTGGGTATGAAACAATTCGTTGACGACTTACAACTGTCACAGCCGTAGAACTCACTGAGAGCTTCGTTTTGACTGGTTATGGCTCCCGTAACTCTAAACGAGCCAACAGTTATGGCCGTCCGAAGAATCGATATACACAGGGTGCAACATCCGCGGTGCAAGGAGCAACATTCGTCCAAAAAGCCAAAACAGCGCCGTGCGACTTTTAGAAGTGGGTGCAGGGATTTGAAATGGAACAGTACCATGGGGCAGCACTCTCCAAGGTAGGTAAGTCGAAGACCAGCCACGGTGATCCCGTTTTAGCGTAAAAATTCACGTTGTGGTTCGGATAGCCTTTTTTGGGTATGAAACAATCCATCGGCGGCTTATAGCTATCAAAGCCGTAGAACTCACAGAGAGCTTCGTTTTGACTGGTTATGGCTCCCGTAACTCTAAACGAGCCAACAGTTATGGGCGTCCGAAGAATCGATATCCACAGGGTGCAACATCCGCGGTGCAAGGTGCAACATTCGTCCAAAAAGCCAAAACAGCGCCGTGCGACTTTTAGAAGTGGGTGCAGGGATTTGAAATGGAATAGTACCATGGTGCACCACTCTCCAGGGTAGGGAAATCGAAGACCAGCCACGGTGATCCCGTTTTAACGTAAAAATTCACTTGACGGAAAAAAGAAGGCCAAAAAACTTCAGAGACCCGATTGAGGTTCGGATAGCCTTTTTTGGGTATGAAACAATCCGTTGACGGCTTACTGCCGTCAAAGCCGTAGAACTCACTGAGTGCTTTGTTTTGACTGGTTATGGCTCCCGTAACTCTAAACGAGCCAACAGTAATGGCTGTCCGAAGAATCGATATCCACAGAGTGCAACATCCGCGGTGCAAGGTGCAACATTCGTCCAAAAAGCCAAAACAGCGCCGTGCGACTTTTAGAAGTGGGTGCAGGGATTTGAAATGGAACAGTACCATGGGGAATCACTCTCCAGGGTAGGTAAATCGAAGACCAGCCACGGTGATCTCGTTTTGACGTAAAACTTCACGTGACGGAAACAAGAAGGCCAAAAAACTTTAGAGACCCGATTGTGGTTCGAATAGCCTTTTTTGGGTATGAAACAATCCGTTGATGGCTTATAGCTGTCAAAGCCGTAGAACTCACTATGATATTTGTTTTGACTGGTTATGGCTCCCGTAACTCTAAACGAGCCAACAGTTATGGACGTCCGAAGAATCGATATCCACAGGGTGCAACATCCGCGGTGCAAGGTGCAACATTCGTCCAAAAAGCCAAAACAGCACCGTGCGACTTTTAGAAGTGAGTGCAGGGATTTGAAATGGAACAGTACCATGGGGCAGCACTCTCTAGGGTAGGTAAATCGAAGACCAGCCACGGCAATCCCGTTTTAACGTAAAAATTCACGTGACGAAAAAAAGAAGGCCAAAAAACATCAGAGACCGGATTTTGGTTCGGATAGCCTTTTTTGGGTATGAAACAATCCGTTGACGGCTTACAGCTGTCAAAGCCGTAGAACTCACTGAGGGCTTCGTTTTGGCTGGTTATGGCTCCCGTAACTCTAAACGAGCCAACAATTATGGTCGTCCGAAGAATCGATATCCACAGGGTGCAACATCCGCGGTGCAAGGTGCAACATTCGTCCAAAAAGCCAAAACAGCTCCGTGCGACTTTTAGAAGTGGGTGCAGGGATTTGAAATGGAACAGTACAGTGGTGCACAAGTCTCCAGGGTAGGTAAATCGATGACCAGCCACGGTGATCCCGTTTTAACGTAAAAATTCACGTAACGGAAAAAAGAAGGCCAAAAAACTTCAGAGACCCGATTGTGGTTCGGATAGCCTTTTTTGGGTATGAAACAATCCGTTGATGGCTTACAGCTTTCAAAGCCGTAGAACTCACTAAGAGCTTCGTTTTGACTGGTTATGGCACCCGTAACTCTAAACGAGCAAACAGTTATGGCCGTCCGAAGAATCGCTATCCACAGGGTGCAACATCCGCGGTGCAAGGTGCAACATTCGTCCAAAAAGACAAAACTGCGCCGTGCGACTTTTAAAGTGGGTGCAGGGATTTGAAATGGAACAGTACCATGGTGCACCACTCTCTAGTGTAGGTAAATCGAAGACCAGCAACGGTTGTCCCGTTTTAACGTAAAAATTCACGTGACGGAAAAAAGAAGGCCAAAAAACTTCGGAGACCCGATTGAGGTTCGGATAGCCTTTTTTGGGTATGAAACAATCCGTTGATGGCTTACAGCCATCAAAGCCGAAGAACTCACAGAGAGCTTCGTTTTGACTGGTTATGGCTCCCGTAACTCTAAACGAGCCAACAGTTATGGTCGTCCGAAGAATCGATATCCATAGGGTGCAACATCCGCGGTTCAAGGTGCAACATTTGTCCAAAAAGCCAAAACAGCGCCGTGCGACTTTTAGAAGTGGGTGCAGGGATTTGAAATGGAACAGTACCATGGGGCAGCACTCTCCAAGGTAGGTAAATCGAAGACCTGCCACGGTGATCTCGTTTTAACGTAAAACTTCACGTGACGGAAACATGAAGGCCAAAAAACTTCAGAGACCCGATTGTGGTTCGGATAGCCTTTTTTGGGTATGAAACAATCCGTCGATGGCTTACAACCATCAAAGCCGTAGAACTCACTGAGAGCTTCGTTTTGACTGGTTATGGCTCCCGTAACTCTAAACGAGCCAACAGTTATGGCCGTCCGAAGAATCGATATCCACAGGGTGCAACATCCGCGGTGCAACGTGCAACATTCGTCCAAAAAGCCAAAACAGCGCCGTGCGACTTTTAGAAGTGGGTGTAGAGATTTGAAATGGAACAGTACCATGGGGCAGTACTCTCTAGGGTAGGTAAATCGAAGACCAGCCATAGTGATCCCGTTTTAACGTAAAACTTCACGTGACGGAAACAAGAAGGCCAAAAAACTTCAGAGACCCAATTGTGGTTCGGATAGCCTTTTTTGGGTATGAAACAATTCGTTGACGGCTTACAGCAGTCAAAGCCGTAGAACTCATTAAGAGCTTCGTTTTGACTGGTTATGGCTCCCGTAACTCTAAACGAGCCAACAGTTATGGCCGTCCGAAGAAACGATATCCACAGGGTGCAACATCCGCGGTGCAAGGTGCAACATTCGTCCAAAAAGACAAAACTACGCCGTGCGACTTTTAGAAGTGGGTGCAGGGATTTGAAATGGAACAGTATCATGGTGCACCACTCTCTAGTGTAGGTAAATCGAAGACCAGCAACGGTTATCCCGTTTTAACGTAAAAATTCACGTGACGGAAAAAAGAAGGCCAAAAAACTTCAAAGACCCGATTGAGGTTCGGATAGCCTTTTTTGGGTATGAAACAATCCGTTGATGGCTTACAGCCGTCAAAGCCGTAGAACTCACTGAGAGCTTCGTTTTGACTGGTTATGGCTGCCGTAACTCTAAACGAGCCAACAGTTATGGTCGTCCGAAGAATCGATATCCATAGGGTGCAACATCCGCGTTGCAAGGTGCAACATTCGTCCAAAAAGCCAAAACAGCGCCGTGCGACTTTTAGAAGTGGGTGCAGGGATTTGAAATGGAACAGTACCATGGGGCAGCACTCTACAGGGTAGGTAAATCGAAGACCTACCACGGTGATCTCGTTTTAACGTAAAAATTCACGTGACGGAAAAAAGAAGGCCAAAAAACTTCAGAGACCCGATTGAGGATCGGAGAGCCTTTTTTGGGTATGAAACAATCCGTTGACGGCTTACAGCCGTCAAAGCCATAGAACTCACCGAGAGCTTCATTTTGACTGGTTATGGCTCCCATAACTCTAAACGAGCCAACAATTATGGTCGTCCGAAGAATCGATATCCATAGGGTGTAACATCCGCGGTGCAAGGTGCAACATTCGTCCAAAAAGCCAAAACAGCGCCGTGCGACTTTTAGAAGTGGGTGCAGGGATTTGAAATGGAACAGTACCATGGGGCAGCACTCTCCAGGGTAGGTAAATCGAAGACCAGCCACGGTGATCCCATATTAACGTAAAAATTCACGTGACGGAAAAAAGAAGGCCAAAAAACTTCATAGACCCGATTGAGGTTCGGATGGCCTTTTTTGGGTATGAAACAATCCGTTGATGGCTTACAGTCGTCAAAGCCGTAGAACTCACTAAGAGCTTCGTTTTGACTGGTTATGGCTCCTGTAACTCTAAACGAGCCAACAGTTATGGCCGTCCGAAGAATCGATATCCACAGGGTGCAACATCCGTGGTGCAAGGTGCAACAATCGTCCAAAAAGCCAAAACAGCGCCGTGCGACTTTTAGAAGTGGGTGCAGGGATTTGAAATGGAACAGTACCATGGGGCAGCACTCTCCAGGGTAGGTAAATCGAAGACCAGCCACAGTGATCTCGTTTTAACGTAAAACTTCACGTGACAGAAACAAGAAGGCCAAAAAACTTCAAAGACCCGATTGTGGTTCGGATAGCCTTTTTTGGGTATGAAACAATCCGTTGACTGCTTACAGCTGTCAAAGCCGTAGAACTCACTTAGAGCTTCGTTTTGACTGGTTATGGCTCCCGTAACTCAAAACGAGCCAGTAGTTATGGCCGTCCGAAGAATCGATATCCACAGGGTGCAACATCCGCGGTGCAAGGTGCTACATTCGTCCAAAAAGCCAAAACAGCGCCGTGCGACTTTTAGAAGTGGGTGTAGGGATTTAAAATGGATCAGTACTGTGGGGCAGCACTCTCCAGGGTATGTAAATCGAAGACCAGTTACGGTGATCCCGTTTTAACGTAAAAATTCAGGTGACGGAAAAAAGAAGGCCAAAAAACTTCAGAGACCCGATTGTGGTTCGGATAGCCTTTTTTGGGTATGAAATAATCCCTTGACAGCTAACAGTTGTCAAAGCCGTAGAACACACTGAGAGCTTCGTTTTGACTGGTAATGGCTCCCGTAACTCTAAACAAGCCAGCAGTTATGGCCGTCCGAAGAATCGATATCCACAGGGTGCAACATCCACGGTGCAAGGTGCAACATTCGTCCAAAAAGCCAAAACAGCGCGGTGCGAATTTTAGAAGTGGGTGTAGGGATTTGAAATGGAATAGTACCATGGTTGACCACTCTCCAGGGTAGGTAAATCGAAGACCAGCCACGGTGATCCCATTTTAACGTAAAAATTCACGTGACGGAAAAGAGAACGCCAAAAAACTTCAGAGACCCGATTGTGGTTCGGATAGCCTTTTTTGGGTATGAAATAATCCGTTGACGGCTTACAACTGTCACAGTCGTAGAACTCACTGAGAGCTTCGTTTTGACTGGTTATGGCTCCCGTAACTCTAAACGAGCCAACAGTTATGGTCGTCCGAAGAATCGATATCCACAGGGTGCAACATCCGCGGTGCAAGGTGCAACATTCGTCCAAAAAGCCAAAACAGCGCCGTGCGACTTTTAGAAGTGGGTGCAGGGATTTGAAATGGAACAGTACCATGGGGCAGCACTCTCCAGGGTAGGTAAGTCGAAGACCAGCCACGGTGATCCCGTTTTAACGTAAAAATTCACATTGTGGTTCGGATAGCCTTTTTTGGGTATGAAACAATCCGTTGGCGGCTTACAGCTATCAAAGCCGTAGAACTCACAGAGAGCTTCGTTTTGACTGGTTATGGCTCCCGTAACTCTAAACAAGCCAACAGTTATGGCCGTCCGAAGAATCGATATCCACAGGGTGCAACATCCGCGGTGCAAGGTGCAACATTCGTCCAAAAAGCCAAAACAGCGCCGTGCGACTTTTAGAAGTGGGTGCAGGGATTTGAAATGGAACGGTACCATGGTGCACCACTCTCCATGGTAGGGAAATCGAAGACCAGCCACGGTGATCCCGTTTTAACGTAAAAATTCACGTGACGGAAAAAAGAAGGCCAAAAAACTTCAGAGACCCGATTGAGGTTCGGATAGCCTTTTTTAGGTATGAAACAATCCGTTGACAGCTTACTGCTGTGAAAGTCGTAGAACTCACTGAGAGCTTCGTTTTGACTGGTTATGGCTCCCGTAACTCTAAACGAGCCAACAGTAATGGCTGTCCGAAGAATCGATATCCATAGAGTGCAACATCCGCGGTGCAAGGTGCAACATTCGTCCAAAAAGCCAAAACAGAGCCGTGCGACTTTTAGAAGTAGGTGTAGGGATTTGAAATGGAACAGTACCATGGGGCAGCACTCTCCAGGGTAGGTAAATCGAAGACCAGCCACGGTGATCTCGTTTTAACGTAAAACTTCACGTGACGGAAACAAGAAGGCCAAAAAACTTCAGAGACCCGATTGTGGTTCGGATAGCCTTTTTTGGGTATGAAACAATCTGTTGACGGCTTACAGCAGTCAAAGCCGTAGAACTCATTGAGAGCTTCGTTTTGACTGGTTATGGCTCCCGTAACTCTAAACGAGCCAACAGTTATGGCCGTCCGAAGAATCGATATCCATAGGGTGCAACATCCGCGGTGCATGGTGCAACATTCGTCCAAAAAGACAAAACTGCGCCGTGCGACTTTTAGAAGTGGGTGTAGGGATTTGAAATGGAACAGTACCATGGTGCACCACTCTCTAGTGTAGGTAAATCGAAGACCAGCAACGGTCATCCCGTTTTAACGTAAAAATTCACGTGACGGAAAAAAGAAGGCCAAAAAACTTCAGAGACCCGATTGAGGTTCGGATAGCCTTTTTTGGGTATGAAACAATCCGTTGATGGATTATAGCCGTCAAAGCCGTAGAACTCACTGAGTGCTTCGTTTTGACTGGTTATGGCTCCCGTAACTCTAAACGAGCCAACAGTTATGGTCGTCCGAATAATCGATATCCATAGGGTGCAACATCCGCGGTGCAAGGTGCAACATTAGTCCAAAAAGCCAAAACAGCACCGTGCGACTTTTATAAGTGGGTGCAGGGATTTGAAATGGAACAGTACCATGGGGCAGCACTCTCCAGGGTAGGTAAATCGAAGACCTGCCACGGTGATCTCGTTTTAACGTAAAACTTCACGTGACGGAAACAAGAAGGCCAAAAAACTTCAGAGACCCGATTGTGGTTCGGATAGCCTTTTTTGGGTATGAAACAATCCGTCGACGGCTTATAGCTGTCAAAGCCGTAGAACTCACTGAGAGCTTCATTTTGACTGGTTATGGCTCCCGTAACTCTAAACGAGCCAACAGTTATGGCCGTCCGAAGAATCGATATCCACAGGGTGCAACATCCGCGGTGCAACGTGCAACATTCGTCCAAAAAGCCAAAACAGCACCGTGCGACTTTTAGAAGTGGGTGTAGGGATTTGAAATGGAACAGTACAATGGGGCAGCACTCTCCAGGGTAGGTAAATCGAAGACCAGCCACAGTGATCCCGTTTTAACGTAAAAATTCACGTGATGGAAAAAAGAAGGCAAAAAAACTTCAGAGACCCGATTGAGGTTCGGATAGCCTTTTTTGGGTATGAAACAATCCGTTGACGGCTTACAGCCGTCAAAGCCATAGAACTCACTAAGAGCTTCGTTTTGACTGGTTATGGCTCCCGTAACTCTAAACGAGCCAACAGTTATGGCCGTCCGAAGAATCGATATCCATATGGTGCAACATCCGCGGTGCATGGTGCAACATTCGTCCAAAAAGACAAAACTGCGCCGTGCGACTTTTAGAAGTGGGTGTAGGGATTTGAAATGGAACAGTACCATGGTGCACCACTCTCTAGTGTAGGTAAATCGAAGACCAGCAACGGTCATCCCGTTTTAACGTAAAAATTCACGTGACGGAAAAAAGAAGGCCAAAAAACTTCAGAGACCCGATTGAGGTTCGGATAGCCTTTTTTGGGTATGAAACAATCCGTTGATGGATTATAGCCGTCAAAGCCGTAGAACTCACTGAGTGCTTCGTTTTGACTGGTTATGGCTCCCGTAACTCTAAACGAGCCAACAGTTATGGTCGTCCGAATAATCGATATCCATAGGGTGCAACATCCGCGGTGCAAGGTGCAACATTAGTCCAAAAAGCCAAAACAGCACCGTGCGACTTTTATAAGTGGGTGCAGGGATTTGAAATGGAACAGTACCATGGGGCAGCACTCTCCAGGGTAGGTAAATCGAAGACCTGCCACGGTGATCTCGTTTTAACGTAAAACTTCACGTGACGGAAACAAGAAGGCCAAAAAACTTCAAAGACCCGATTGTGGTTCGGATAGCCTTTTTTGGGTATGAAACAATCCGTTGACTGCTTACAGCTGTCAAAGCCGTAGAACTCACTTAGAGCTTCGTTTTGACTGGTTATGGCTCCCGTAACTCAAAACGAGCCAGTAGTTATGGCCGTCCGAAGAATCGATATCCACAGGGTGCAACATCCGCGGTGCAAGGTGCTACATTCGTCCAAAAAGCCAAAACAGCGCCGTGCGACTTTTAGAAGTGGGTGTAGGGATTTAAAATGGATCAGTACTGTGGGGCAGCACTCTCCAGGGTATGTAAATCGAAGACCAGTTACGGTGATCCCGTTTTAACGTAAAAATTCAGGTGACGGAAAAAAGAAGGCCAAAAAACTTCAGAGACCCGATTGTGGTTCGGATAGCCTTTTTTGGGTATGAAATAATCCCTTGACAGCTAACAGTTGTCAAAGCCGTAGAACACACTGAGAGCTTCGTTTTGACTGGTAATGGCTCCCGTAACTCTAAACAAGCCAGCAGTTATGGCCGTCCGAAGAATCGATATCCACAGGGTGCAACATCCACGGTGCAAGGTGCAACATTCGTCCAAAAAGCCAAAACAGCGCGGTGCGAATTTTAGAAGTGGGTGTAGGGATTTGAAATGGAATAGTACCATGGTTGACCACTCTCCAGGGTAGGTAAATCGAAGACCAGCCACGGTGATCCCATTTTAACGTAAAAATTCACGTGACGGAAAAGAGAACGCCAAAAAACTTCAGAGACCCGATTGTGGTTCGGATAGACTTTTTTGGGTATGAAATAATCCGTTGACGGCTTACAACTGTCACAGTCGTAGAACTCACTGAGAGCTTCGTTTTGACTGGTTATGGCTCCCGTAACTCTAAACGAGCCAACAGTTATGGTCGTCCGAAGAATCGATATCCACAGGGTGCAACATCCGCGGTGCAAGGTGCAACATTCGTCCAAAAAGCCAAAACAGCGCCGTGCGACTTTTAGAAGTGGGTGCAGGGATTTGAAATGGAACAGTACCATGGGGCAGCACTCTCCAGGGTAGGTAAGTCGAAGACCAGCCACGGTGATCCCGTTTTAACGTAAAAATTCACATTGTGGTTCGGATAGCCTTTTTTGGGTATGAAACAATCCGTTGGCGGCTTACAGCTATCAAAGCCGTAGAACTCACAGAGAGCTTCGTTTTGACTGGTTATGGCTCCCGTAACTCTAAACAAGCCAACAGTTATGGCCGTCCGAAGAATCGATATCCACAGGGTGCAACATCCGCGGTGCAAGGTGCAACATTCGTCCAAAAAGCCAAAACAGCGCCGTGCGACTTTTAGAAGTGGGTGCAGGGATTTGAAATGGAACGGTACCATGGTGCACCACTCTCCATGGTAGGGAAATCGAAGACCAGCCACGGTGATCCCGTTTTAACGTAAAAATTCACGTGACGGAAAAAAGAAGGCCAAAAAACTTCAGAGACCCGATTGAGGTTCGGATAGCCTTTTTTAGGTATGAAACAATCCGTTGACAGCTTACTGCTGTGAAAGTCGTAGAACTCACTGAGAGCTTCGTTTTGACTGGTTATGGCTCCCGTAACTCTAAACGAGCCAACAGTAATGGCTGTCCGAAGAATCGATATCCATAGAGTGCAACATTCGCGGTGCAAGGTGCAACATTCGTCCAAAAAGCCAAAACAGAGCCGTGCGACTTTTAGAAGTAGGTGTAGGGATTTGAAATGGAACAGTACCATGGGGCAGCACTCTCCAGGGTAGGTAAATCGAAGACCAGCCACGGTGATCTCGTTTTAACGTAAAACTTCACGTGACGGAAACAAGAAGGCCAAAAAACTTCAGAGACCCGATTGTGGTTCGGATAGCCTTTTTTGGGTATGAAACAATCTGTTGACGGCTTACAGCAGTCAAAGCCGTAGAACTCATTGAGAGCTTCGTTTTGACTGGTTATGGCTCCCGTAACTCTAAACGAGCCAACAGTTATGGCCGTCCGAAGAATCGATATCCATAGGGTGCAACATCCGCGGTGCATGGTGCAACATTCGTCCAAAAAGACAAAACTGCGCCGTGCGACTTTTAGAAGTGGGTGTAGGGATTCGAAATGGAACAGTACCATGGTGCACCACTCTCTAGTGTAGGTAAATCGAAGACCAGCAACGGTCATCCCGTTTTAACGTAAAAATTCACGTGACGGAAAAAAGAAGGCCAAAAAACTTCAGAGACCCGATTGAGGTTCGGATAGCCTTTTTTGGGTATGAAACAATCCGTTGATGGATTATAGCCGTCAAAGCCGTAGAACTCACTGAGTGCTTCGTTTTGACTGGTTATGGCTCCCGTAACTCTAAACGAGCCAACAGTTATGGTCGTCCGAATAATCGATATCCATAGGGTGCAACATCCGCGGTGCAAGGTGCAACATTAGTCCAAAAAGCCAAAACAGCACCGTGCGACTTTTATAAGTGGGTGCAGGGATTTGAAATGGAACAGTACCATGGGGCAGCACTCTCCAGGGTAGGTAAATCGAAGACCTGCCACGGTGATCTCGTTTTAACGTAAAACTTCACGTGACGGAAACAAGAAGGCCAAAAAACTTCAGAGACCCGATTGTGGTTCGGATAGCCTTTTTTGGGTATGAAACAATCCGTCGACGGCTTATAGCTGTCAAAGCCGTAGAACTCACTGAGAGCTTCATTTTGACTGGTTATGGCTCCCGTAACTCTAAACGAGCCAACAGTTATGGCCGTCCGAAGAATCGATATCCACAGGGTGCAACATCCGCGGTGCAACGTGCAACATTCGTCCAAAAAGCCAAAACAGCACCGTGCGACTTTTAGAAGTGGGTGTAGGGATTTGAAATGGAACAGTACAATGGGGCAGCACTCTCCAGGGTAGGTAAATCGAAGACCAGCCACAGTGATCCCGTTTTAACGTAAAAATTCACGTGATGGAAAAAAGAAGGCAAAAAAACTTCAGAGACCCGATTGAGGTTCGGATAGCCTTTTTTGGGTATGAAACAATCCGTTGACGGCTTACAGCCGTCAAAGCCATAGAACTCACTAAGAGCTTCGTTTTGACTGGTTATGGCTCCCGTAACTCTAAACAAGCCAACAGTTATGGCCGTCCGAAGAATCGATATCCACAGGGTGCAACATCCACGGTGCAAGGTGCAACATTCGTCCAAAAAGCCAAAACAGCGCCGTGCGACTTTTAGAAGTGGGTGCAGGGATTTGAAATGGAACGGTACCATGGTGCACCACTCTCCATGGTAGGGAAATCGAAGACCAGCCACGGTGATCCCGTTTTAACGTAAAAATTCACGTGACGGAAAAAAGAAGGCCAAAAAACTTCAGAGACCCGATTGAGGTTCGGATAGCCTTTTTTAGGTATGAAACAATCCGTTGACAGCTTACTGCTGTGAAAGTCGTAGAACTCACTGAGAGCTTCGTTTTGACTGGTTATGGCTCCCGTAACTCTAAACGAGCCAACAGTAATGGCTGTCCGAAGAATCGATATCCATAGAGTGCAACATCCGCGGTGCAAGGTGCAACATTCGTCCAAAAAGCCAAAACAGAGCCGTGCGACTTTTAGAAGTAGGTGTAGGGATTTGAAATGGAACAGTACCATGGGGCAGCACTCTCCAGGGTAGGTAAATCGAAGACCAGCCACGGTGATCTCGTTTTAACGTAAAACTTCACGTGACGGAAACAAGAAGGCCAAAAAACTTCAGAGACCCGATTGTGGTTCGGATAGCCTTTTTTGGGTATGAAACAATCTGTTGACGGCTTACAGCAGTCAAAGCCGTAGAACTCATTGAGAGCTTCGTTTTGACTGGTTATGGCTCCCGTAACTCTAAACGAGCCAACAGTTATGGCCGTCCGAAGAATCGATATCCATAGGGTGCAACATCCGCGGTGCATGGTGCAACATTCGTCCAAAAAGACAAAACTGCGCCGTGCGACTTTTAGAAGTGGGTGTAGGGATTTGAAATGGAACAGTACCATGGTGCACCACTCTCTAGTGTAGGTAAATCGAAGACCAGCAACGGTCATCCCGTTTTAACGTAAAAATTCACGTGACGGAAAAAAGAAGGCCAAAAAACTTCAGAGACCCGATTGAGGTTCGGATAGCCTTTTTTGGGTATGAAACAATCCGTTGATGGATTATAGCCGTCAAAGCCGTAGAACTCACTGAGTGCTTCGTTTTGACTGGTTATGGCTCCCGTAACTCTAAACGAGCCAACAGTTATGGTCGTCCGAATAATCGATATCCATAGGGTGCAACATCCGCGGTGCAAGGTGCAACATTAGTCCAAAAAGCCAAAACAGCACCGTGCGACTTTTATAAGTGGGTGCAGGGATTTGAAATGGAACAGTACCATGGGGCAGCACTCTCCAGGGTAGGTAAATCGAAGACCTGCCACGGTGATCTCGTTTTAACGTAAAACTTCACGTGACGGAAACAAGAAGGCCAAAAAACTTCAGAGACCCGATTGTGGTTCGGATAGCCTTTTTTGGGTATGAAACAATCCGTCGACGGCTTATAGCTGTCAAAGCCGTAGAACTCACTGAGAGCTTCATTTTGACTGGTTATGGCTCCCGTAACTCTAAACGAGCCAACAGTTATGGCCGTCCGAAGAATCGATATCCACAGGGTGCAACATCCGCGGTGCAACGTGCAACATTCGTCCAAAAAGCCAAAACAGCACCGTGCGACTTTTAGAAGTGGGTGTAGGGATTTGAAATGGAACAGTACAATGGGGCAGCACTCTCCAGGGTAGGTAACTCGAAGACCAGCCACAGTGATCCCGTTTTAACGTAAAAATTCACGTGATGGAAAAAAGAAGGCAAAAAAACTTCAGAGACCCGATTGAGGTTCGGATAGCCTTTTTTGGGTATGAAACAATCCGTTGACGGCTTACAGCCGTCAAAGCCATAGAACTCACTAAGAGCTTCGTTTTGACTGGTTATGGCTCCCGTAACTCTAAACGAGCCAACAGTTATGGCCGTCCGAAGAATCGATATCCATATGGTGCAACATCCGCGGTGCAAGGTGCAACATTCGTCCAAAAAGCCAAAACAGCACTGTGCAACTTTTAGAAGTGGGTGTAAGGATTTGAAATGGAACAGTACCATGGTGCACAGCTCTCCAGCGTAGGTAAATCGAAGACCAGCCACGGTGATACAGTTTTAACGTAAAAATTCACGTGACGGAGAAAATAAGGCAAAAAAACTTCAAAGACCCGATTGTGGTTCGGATAGCATTTTTTGGGTATGAAACAATCCGTTGACGGCTTACACCTGTCAAAGCCGTAGAACTCACTAAGAGCTTCGTTTTGACTGGTTATGGCTTCCGTAACTCTAAACGAGCCAACAGTTATGGCCGTCCGAAGAATCGACAGCACAGGGTGCAACATCCGCGGTGCAAGGTGCAACATTCGTCCAAAAAGCCAAAACAACGCCGTGCGACTTTGAGAAGTGGTTGCAGGGATTTGAAATGGAACAGTACCATGGTGCACCACTCTCCAGGGTAGGTAAGTCGAAGACCAGCCACGGTGTCCCGTTTTAACGTAAAAATTCACGTGACGGAAAAAAGAAGGCCAAAAAACTTCAGAGACCCGATTGAGGTTCGGATAGCCTTTTTTGGGTATGAAACAATCCATTGACGGCTTACAGTTGTAAAAGCCATAGAACTCACTGAGAGCTTCGTATTGACTATTTATGGCTCCCGTAACTCTAAACGAGCCAACAGTTATGGCCGTCCGAAGAATCGATACCCGTAGGGTGCAACATCTGCGGTGCAAGGTGCAACATTCGTCCAAAAAGTCAAAACAGCGCCGTGCGACTTTTAGAATTGGGTGCAGGGATTTGAAATGGAACAGTACCATGGTGCACCACTCTCCAGAGTAGGTAAATCGAAGACCAGCAACGGTGATCCCGTTTTAATGTAAAAATTCACGTGACGGAAAAAAGAAGGCCAAAAAACATCAGAGACCCGATTGAGGTTCGGATAGCCTTTTTTGGGTATGAAACAATCCGTTGATGGCTTACAGCCATCAAAGCCGTAGAACTCACTGAGAGCTTCGTTTTGACTGGTTATGACTCCCGTAACTCTAAACAAGCCAACAGTAATCGCCGTCCGAAGAATCGATATCCACAGGGTGCAACATCCGCGGTGCAAGGTGCAACATTCGTCCAAAAAGCCAAAACAGCGCCGTGCGACTTTTAGAAGTGGGTGCAGGGATTTGAAATGGAACAGTACCATGGTGCACCACTCTCCAGGGTAGGTAAATCAAAGACCAGCAACGGTGTTCCCGTTTTAACGTAAAAATTCACGTGACGGAAAAAAGAAGGCAAAAAAACTTCAGAGACCCGATTGAGGTTCGGATAGCCTTTTTTGGGTATGAAACAATCCGTTGACGGCTTACAGCCATCAAAGCCGTAGAACTCACTGAGAGCTTCGTTTTGACTGGTTATGGCTCCTGTAAATCTAAACGAGCCAACAGTAATGGCCGTCCGAAGAATCGATATTCACAGGGTGCAACATCCGCTGTGCAAGGTGCAACATTCATCCAAAAAGCCAAAACATCGCCGTGTGAATTTTAGAAGTGGGTGCGGGGATTTGAAATGGAACAGTACCATGGTGCACCACTCTCCAGGGTAGGTAAATCGAAGACCAGCAAAGGTGATCCCGTTTTAACGTAAAAATTCACGTGACGGAAAAAAGAAGGCCAAAAAATTTCAGAGACCCGATTGAGGTTCGGATAGCCTTTTATGGGTATGAAACAATCCGTTGACGGCTTACAGCCGTCAAAGCCGTAGAACTCACTGAGAGCTTCATTTTAACTGGTTATGGCTCCCGTAACTCTAAACGAGCCAACAGTTATGGCCGTCCGAAGAATCGATATCCACAGGGTGCAACATCCGCGTTGCAACGTGCAACATTCGTCCAAAAAGCCAAAACAGCGCCGTGCGACTTTTAGAAGTAGGTGTAGGGATTTGAAATGGAACAAAACCAAGGAGCATCACTCTCCAGGGTAGGTAAATCGAAGACCAGCAACGGTGATCCCGTTTTAACGTAAAAATTCACGTGACGGAAAAAAGAAGGCCAAAAAACTTCAAAGACCCGATTGAGGTTCAGATAGCCTTTTTTGGGTATAAAACAATCCGTTGACGGCTTACAGCTGTCAAAGCCGTAGAACTCACTGAGAGCTTCGTTTTGACTGGTTATGGCTCTTGTAACTCTAAACGAGCCAACAGTAATGGCCGTCCGAAGAATCGATATCCACAGGGTGCAACATCCGCGGTGCAAGGTGCAACATTCGTCCAAAAAGCTAAAACAGTGCCGTGCGACTTTTAGAAGTGGGTGCAGGGATTTGAAATGGAACAGTACCATGGGGCAGCACTCTCCAGGGTAGGTAAATCGAAGACCAGCCACGGTGATCTCGTTTTAACGTAAAAATTCACGTGACGGAAAAAAGAAGGCCAAAAAACTTCAAAGCCCCGATTGAGTTTCGGATAGCCTTTTTTGGGTATGAAACAATCCGTTGACGGCTTACAGCCATCAAAGCCGTAGAACTCACTAAGAGCTTCGTTTTGACTGGTTATGGCTCCCGTAACTCTAAACGAGCCAACAGTTATGGCCGTCCGAAGAATCGATATCCACAGGGTGCAACATTCGCGGTGCAACGTGCAACATTCGTCCAAAAAGCCAAAACAGCGCCGTGCGACTTTTAGAAGTAGGTGTAGGGATTTGAAATGGAACAAAACCAAGGAGCATCACTCTCCAGGGTAGGTAAATCGAAGACCAGCAACGGTGATCCCGTTTTAACGTAAAAATTCACGTGACGGAAAAAAGAAGGCCAAAAAACTTCAAAGACCCGATTGAGGTTCGGATAGCCTTTTTTGGGTATGAAACAATCCGTTGACGGCTTACAGCCGTCAAAGCCGTAGAACTCACTGAGAGCTTCATTTTAACTGGTTATGGCTCCCGTAACTCTAAACGAGCCAACAGTTATGGCCGTCCGAAGAATGGATATCCATAGGGTGCAACATCCGCGTTGCAACGTGCAACATTCGTCCAAAAAGCCAAAACAGCGCCGTGCGACTTTTTGAAGTGGGTGTAGGGATTTGAAATGGAACAGTACCATGGGGCAGCACTCTCCAGGGTAGGTAAATCGAAGACCAGTCACGGTGATCCCGTTTTAACGTAAAAATTCACGTGACGAAAAAAAGAAGGCCAAAAAACTTCAGAGACCCAACTGAGGTTCGTATAGCCTTTTTTGGGTATGAAACAATCCGTTGACGGCTTACAGCCGTCAAAGCCGTAGAACTCACTGAGAGCTTCATTTTGACTGGTTATGGCTCCCGTAACTCTAAACGAACCAACAGTTATGGCCGTCCGAAGAATCGATATCCATAGGGTGCAACATCCGCAGTGCAACGTGCAACATTCGTCCAAAAAGCCAATACAGCGCCGTGCGACTTTTACAAGTGGGTGTAGGGATTTGAAATGGAACAGTACCATGGGGCAGCACTCTCCAGGGTAGGTAAATCGAAGACTAGCCACGGTTATCCCGTTTTAACGTAAAAATTCACGTGACGGAAAAAAGAAGGCCAAAAAACTTCAGAGACCCGATTGAGGTTCGGATAGCCTTTTTTGGGTATGAAACAATCCGTTGACGGCTTACAGCTTTCAAAGCCGTAGAACTCACTAAGAGCTTCGTTTTGACTGGTTATGGCTCCCGTAACTCTAAACGAGCCAACAGTTATGGCCGTCCGAAGAATCGATATCCACAGGGTGCAACATTTGCGGTGCAAGGTGCAACATTCGTCCAAAAAGCCAAAACAGCACCGTGCGACTTTAAGAAGTGGGTGTAGGGATTTGAAATGGAACAGTACCATGGTGCACAACTCTCCAGGGTAAGTAAATCGAAGACCAGCCATGGTGATCCCGTTTTAACGTAAAAATTCACGTGACGGAAAAAAGAAGGCCAAAAAACTTCAGAGACCCGATTGTGGTTCGGATAGTCTTTTTTGGGTATGAAACAATCCATTGACGGCTTACAGCTGTCAAAGCCATAGAACTCACTGAGAGCTTCGTTTTGACTGGTTATGGCTTCCGTAACTCTAAACGAGCCAACAGTTATGGCCGTCCGAAGAATCGACATCACAGGGTGCAACATCCGCGGTGCAAGGTGCAACATTCGTCCAAAAAGCCAAAACAACGCCGTGCGACTTTTAGAAGTGGGTGCAGGGATTTGAAATGGAACAGTACCATGGTGCACCACTCTCCATGGTTGGTAAGTCGAAGACCAGCCACGGTGATCCCGTTTTAACGTAAAAATTCACGTGACGGAAAAAAGAAGGCCAAAAAACTTCAGAGACCCGATTGAGGTTCGGATAGCCTTTTTTGGGTATGAAACAATCCGTTGATGGCTTACTGTCGTCAAAGCCGTAAAACTCACTGAGAGCTTTGTTTTGACTGGTTATGGCTCCCGTAACTCTAAACGAGCCAACAGTAATGGCTGTCCGAAGAATCGATATCCACAGAGTGCAACATCCGCGGTGCAAGGTGCAACATTCGTCCAAAAAGCCAAAACAGCGCCATGCGACTTTTAGAAGTGGGTGCAGGGATTTGAAATGGAACAGTACCATGGGGCAGCACTCTCCAGGGTAGGTAAATCGAAGACCAGCCACGGTGATCTCGTTTTAATGTAAAAATTCACGTGACGGAAAAATGAAGGCCAAAAAACTTCAGAGACCCGATTGTGGTTCGGATAGCCTTTTTTCGGTATGAAATAATCCGTTGATGGCTTACAGCCGTCAAAGCTGTAGAACTAACTGAGAGCTTCATTTTGACTGGTTATGGCTCCCGTAACTCTAAACGAGCCAACAGTTATGGCCGTCCGAAGAATCGATATCCACAGGGTGCAACATCCGCGGTGCAACGTGCAACATTCGTCCAAAAAGCCAAAACAGCGCCGTGCGACTTTTAGAAGTGGGTGTAGGGATTTGAAATGGAACAGTACCATGGGGCAGCACTCTCCAGGGTAGGTAAATCGAATACCATTCATGGTGATCCCGTTTTAACGTAAAAATTCACGTGACGAAAAAAAGAAGGCCAAAAAACTTCAGAGACCCGACTGAGGTTCGGATAGCCTTTTTTGGGTATGAAACAATCCGTTGATGGCTTACAGCCGTCAAACCGTAGAACTCACTGGGAGCTTCGTTTTGACTGGTTATGGCTCCCGTAAGTCTAAACGAACTAACAGTTATGGTCGTCCGAAGAATCAACATCACAAGGTGCAACATCCGCAGTGCAACGTGCAACATTCGTCCATAAAGCCAAAACAGTGCCGTGCGACTTTTAGAAGTGGGTGCAGGGATTTGAAATGGAACAGTACCATGGTGCACCACTCTCCAGGGTAGGTAAGTCGAAGACCAGCCTCGGTGATCCCGTTTTAACGTAAAAATTCACGTGACGGAAAAAAGAAGGCAAAAAACTTCAGAGACCCGATTGAGGTTCGGATAGCCTTTTTTGGGTATGAAACAATCTGTTGACGGCTTACTGCTGTCAAAGCCGTAGAACTCACTGAGAGCTTTGTTTTGACTGGTCATGGCTCCCGTAACTCTAAACGAGCCAACAGTAATGGCTGTCCGAAGAATCGATATCCACAGAGTGCAACATCCGCGGTGCAAGGTGCAACATTCGTCCAAAAAGCCAAAACAGCACCGTGCGACTTTTAGAAGTGGGTGCAGGGATTTGAAATGGAACAGTACCATGGGGCAGCACTCTCCAGGGTAGGTAAATCGAAGACCAGCCACGGTGATCTCGTTTTAACGTAAAAATTCAGTGACGGAAAAAAGAAGGCCAAAAAACTTCAAAGACCCGATTGAGGTTCGGATAGCCTTTTTGGGTATGAAACAATCCGTTGATGGCTTGCAGCCGTCAAAGCCTTAGAACTCACTGAGAGCTTCGTTTTGACTGGTTATGGCTCCCGTAACTATAAATGAGCCAACAGTTATGGTCGTCCGAAGAATCGATATCCATAGGGTGCAACATCCGCGGTGCAAGGTGCAACATTCGTCCAAAAAGCCAAAACAGCGCCGTGTGACTTTTAGAAGTGGGTGCAGGAATTTGAAATGGAACAGTACCATGGGGCAGCACTCTCCAGGGTAGGTAAATCGAAGACCAGCCGCGGTGATCTCGTTTTAACGTAAAAATTCACGTGACGGAAAAAAGAAGGCCAAAAAACTTCAAAGAACCGATTGTGGTTCGGATAGCCTTTTTTGGGTATGAAACAATCCGTTGACGGCTTACAGCCGTCAAAGCCGTAGAACTCATTGAGAGCTTCGTTTTGACTGGTTATGGATCCCGTAACTCTAAACGAGCCAACAGTTATGACCGTCCGAAGAATCGATATCCACAGGGTGCAACATCCGCGGTGCAACGTGCAACATTCGTCCAAAAAGCCAAAACAGCGCCGTGCGACTTTTAGAAGTGGGTGTAGGGATTTGAAATGGAACAGTACCATGGTGCACAACTCTCCAGGGTAGGTAAATCGAAGACCAGCCACGGTTATACAGTTTTAACGTAAAAATTCACGTGACGGAAAAAAGAAGGCCAAAAAACTTCAGAGACCCGATTGTGGTTCGGATAGCATTTTTTGGGTATGAAACAATCCGTTGACGGCTTACAGCTGTCAAAGCCGTAGAACTCACTGAGAGCGTCGTTTTGACTGGTTATGGCTTCCGTAACTCTAAACGAGCCAACAGTTATGGTCGTCCGAAGAATCGACCGCACAGGGTGCAACATCCGCGGTGCAAGGTGCAACATTCGTCCAAAAAGCCAAAACAACGCCGTGCGACTTTTAGAAGTGGGTGCAGGGATTTGAAATGGAACAGTACCATGGTGCACCACTCTCCAGGGTAGGTAAGTCGAAGACCAGCCACGGTGATCCCGTTTTAACGTAAAATTTCACGTGACGGAAAAAAGAAGGCCAAAAAACTTCAGAGACCCGATTGAGGTTCGGATAGCCTTTTTTGGGTATGAAACAATCCGTTGACGGCTAACAACCGTCAAAGCCGTAGAACTCACTGAGAGCTTCTTTTTGACTGGTTATGGCTCCCGTAACTCTAAACGAGCCAGCGGTTATGGCCGTCCGAAGAATCGATATCCACAAGGTGCAACATCCGCGGTGCAAGGTGCAACATTCGTCCAAAAAGCCAAAACAGCACCTTGCGACTTTTAGAAGTGGGTGCAGGGATTTGAAATGGAACAGTACCATGGTGCACCACTCTCCAGGGTAGGTAAATCGAAGACCAGCCACGGTGATCTCGTTTTAACGTAAAAATTCACGTGACGGAAAAAAGAAGGCCAAAAAACTTCAAAGACCTGATTGAGGTTCGGATAGCCTTTTTTGGGTATGAAACAATCTGTTGACGGCTTACAGCTGTCAAAGCCGTAGAACTCACTGAGAGCTTTGTTTTGACTGGTCATGTCTCCCGTAACTCTAAACGAGCCAACAGAAATGGCTGTCCGAAGAATCGATATCCATAGGGTGCAACATCCGCGGTGCAAGGTGCAACATTCGTCCAAAAAGTCAAAACAGCGCCGTGCGACTTTTAGAAGTGGGTGCAGGGATTTGAAATGGAACAGTACCATGGGGCAGCACTCTCCAGGGTAGGTAAATCGAAGACCAGCCACGGTGATCTCGTTTTAACGTAAAAATTCACGTGACGGAAAAAAGAAGGCCAAAAAACTTCAAAGACCCGATTGAGGTTCGGATAGCCTTTTTTGGGTATGAAACAATCCGTTGATGGCTTACAGCCGTCAAAGCCGTAGAACTCACTGAGAGCTTCGTTTTGACTGGTTATGGCTCCCGTAACTCTAAACGAGCCAACAGTTATGGTCGTCCGAAGAATCGATATCCATAAGGTGCAACATCCGCGGTGCAAGGTGCAACATTCGTCCAAAAAGCCAAAACAGCGCCGTGCGACTTTTAGAAGTGGGTGTAGGGATTTGAAATGGAACAGTACCATGGTGCACCACTCTCCAGGGTATGTAAATCCAAGACCAGCAACGGTGATCTCGTGATGGAAAAAAGAAGGCCAAAAAACTTCAGAGACCCGATTGAGGTTCGGATAGCCTTTTTTGGGTATGAAACAATCCGTTGACGGCTAACAACCGTCAAAGCCGTAGAACTCACTGAGAGCTTCTTTTTGACTGGTTATGGCTCCCGTAACTCTAAACGAGCCAGCGGTTATGGCCGTCCGAAGAATCGATATCCACAAGGTGCAACATCCGCGGTGCAAGGTGCAACATTCGTCCAAAAAGCCAAAACAGCACCGTGCGACTTTTAGAAGTGGGTGCAGGGATTTGAAATGGAACAGTACCATGGTGCACCACTCTCCAGGGTAGGTAAATCGAAGACCAGCTACGGTGATCCTGTTTTAACGTAAAAATTCACGTGATGGAAAAAAAAGGCCAAAAAACTTCAGAGACCCGATTGAGGTTCGGATAGCCTTTTTTGGGTATGAAACAATCCGTTGACGGCTTACAGCTGTCAAAGCCGTAGAACTCACTGAGAGCTTCGTTTTGACTGGTTATGGCTCTTGTAACTCTAAACGAGCCAACAGTAATGGCCGTCCGAAGAATCGATATCCATAGGGTGCAACATCCGCGGTGCAAGGTGCAACATTCGTCCAAAAAGTCAAAACAGCGCCGTGCGACTTTTAGAAGTGGGTGCAGGGATTTGAAATGGAACAGTACCATGGGGCAGCACTCTCCAGGGTAGGTAAATCGAAGACCAGCCACGGTGATCTCGTTTTAACGTAAAAATTCACGTGACGGAAAAAAGAAGGCCAAAAAACTTCAAAGACCCGATTGAGGTTCGGATAGCCTTTTTTGGGTATGAAACAATCCGTTGATGGCTTACAGCCGTCAAAGCCGTAGAACTCACTGAGAGCTTCGTTTTGACTGGTTATGGCTCCCGTAACTCTAAACGAGCCAACAGTTATGGTCGTCCGAAGAATCGATATCCATAGGGTGCAACATCCGCGGTGCAAGTTGCAACATTCGTCCAAAAAGCCAAAACAGCGCCGTGTGACTTTTAGAAGTGGGTGCAGGGATTTGAAATGGAACAGTACCATGGGGCAGCACTCTCCAGGGTAGGTAAATCGAAGACCAGCCACGGTGATCTCGTTTTAACGTAAAAATTCACGTGACGGAAAAAAGAAGGCCAAAAAACTTCAAAGACCCGATTGTGGTTCGGATAGCCTATTTTGGGTATGAAACAATCCGTTGACGGCTTACAGCCGTCAAAGCCGTAGAACTCATTGGGAGCTTCGTTTTGACTGGTTATGGATCCCGTAACTCTAAACGAGCCAACAGTTATGGCCGTCCGAAGAATCGATATCCACAGGGTGCAACATCCGCGTTGCAACGTGCAACATTCGTCCAAAAAGCCAAAACAGCGCCGTGCGACTTTTTGAAGTGGGTGTAGGGATTTGAAATGGAACAAAACCAAGGAGCATCACTCTCCAGGGTAGGTAAATCGAAGACCAGCAACGGTGATCCCGTTTTAACGTAAAAATTCACGTGACGGAAAAAAGAAGGCCAAAAAACTTCAAAGACCCGATTGAGGTTCGGATATCCTTTTTTGGGTATGAAACAATCCGTTGACGGCTTACAGCTGTCAAAGCCGTAGAACTCACTGAGAGCTTCGTTTTGACTAGTTATGGCTCTTGTAACTCTAAACGAGCCAACAGTAATGGCCGTCCGAAGAATCGATATCCACAGGGTGCAACATCCGCGGTGCAAGGTGCAACATTCGTCCAAGAAGCCAAAACAGTGCCGTGCGACTTTTAGAAGTGGGTGCAGGGATTTGAAATGGTACAGTACCATGGGGCAGCACTCTCCAGGGTAGGTAAATCGAAAACCAGCCACGGTGATCTCGTTTTAACGTAAAAATTCACGTGACGGAAAAAAGAAGGCCAAAAAACTTCAAAGCCCCGATTGAGTTTCGGATAGCCTTTTTTGGGTATGAAACAATCCGTTGACGGCTTACAGCCATCAAAGCCGTAGAACTCACTAAGAGCTTCGTTTTGACTGGTTATGGCTCCCGTAACTCTAAACGAGCCAACAGTTATGGCCGTCCGAAGAATCGATATCCACAGGGTGCAACATCCGCGGTGCAACGTGCAACATTCGTCCAAAAAGCCAAAACAGCGCCGTGCGACTTTAAGAAGTGGGTGTAGGGATTTGAAATGGAACAAAACCAAGGAGCATCACTCTCCAGGGTAGGTAAATCGAAGACCAGCAACGGTGATCCCGTTTTAACGTAAAAATTCACGTGACGGAAAAAAGAAGGCCAAAAAACTTCAGAGACCCGATTGAGGTTCGGATAGCCTTTTTTGGGTATGAAACAATCCGTTGACGGCTAACAACCGTCAAAGCCGTAGAACTCACTGAGAGCTTCTTTTTGACTGGTTATGGCTCCCGTAACTCTAAACGAGCCAGCGGTTATGGCCGTCCGAAGAATCGATATCCACAAGGTGCAACATCCGCGGTGCAAGGTGCAACATTCGTCCAAAAAGCCAAAACAGCACCGTGCGACTTTTAGAAGTGGGTGCAGGGATTTGAAATGGAACAGTACCATGGTGCACCACTCTCCAGGGTAGGTAAATCGAAGACCAGCCACGGTGATCTCGTTTTAACGTAAAAATTCACGTGACGGAAAAAAGAAGGCCAAAAAACTTCAGAGACCCGATTGAGGTTCGGATAGCCTTTTTTGGGTATGAAACAATCTGTTGACGGCTTACAGCTGTCAAAGCCGTAGAACTCACTGAGAGCTTTGTTTTGACTGGTCATGTCTCCCGTAACTCTAAACGAGCCAACAGTTATGGCCGTCCGAAGAATCGATATCCACAGGGTGCAACATCCGCGGTGCAACGTGCAACATTCGTCCAAAAAGCCAAAACAGCGCCGTGCGACTTTAAGAAGTGGGTGTAGGGATTTGAAATGGAACAAAACCAAGGAGCATCACTCTCCAGGGTAGGTAAATCGAAGACCAGCAACGGTGATCCCGTTTTAACATAAAAATTCACGTGATGGAAAAAAGAAGGCCAAAAAACTTCAGAGACCCGATTGAGGTTCGGATAGCCTTTTTTGGGTATGAAACAATCCGTTGACGGCTAACAACCGTCAAAGCCGTAGAACTCACTGAGAGCTTCTTTTTGACTGGTTATGGCTCCCGTAACTCTAAACGAGCCAGCGGTTATGGCCGTCCGAAGAATCGATATCCACAAGGTGCAACATCCGCGGTGCAAGGTGCAACATTCGTCCAAAAAGCCAAAACAGCACCGTGCGACTTTTAGAAGTGGGTGCAGGGATTTGAAATGGAACAGTACCATGGTGCACCACTCTCCAGGGTAGGTAAATCGAAGACCAGCCACGGTGATCTCGTTTTAACGTAAAAATTCACGTGACGGAAAAAAGAAGGCCAAAAAACTTCAGAGACCCGATTGAGGTTCGGATAGCCTTTTTTGGGTATGAAACAATCTGTTGACGGCTTACAGCTGTCAAAGCCGTAGAACTCACTGAGAGCTTTGTTTTGACTGGTCATGTCTCCCGTAACTCTAAACGAGCCAACAGAAATGGCTGTCCGAAGAATCGATATCCATAGGGTGCAACATCCGCGGTGCAAGGTGCAACATTCGTCCAAAAAGTCAAAACAGCGCCGTGCGACTTTTAGAAGTGGGTGCAGGGATTTGAAATGGAACAGTACCATGGGGCAGCACTCTCCAGGGTAGGTAAATCGAAGACCAGCCACGGTGATCTCGTTTTAACGTAAAAATTCACGTGACGGAAAAAAGAAGGCCAAAAAACTTCAAAGACCCGATTGAGGTTCGGATAGCCTTTTTTGGGTATGAAACAATCCGTTGATGGCTTACAGCCGTCAAAGCCGTAGAACTCATTGAGAGCTTCGTTTTGACTGGTTATGGCTCCCGTAACTCTAAACGAGCCAACAGTTATGGTCGTCCGAAGAATCGATATCCATAGGGTGCAACATCCGCGGTGCAAGTTGCAACATTCGTCCAAAAAGCCAAAACAGCGCCGTGTGACTTTTAGAAGTGGGTGCAGGGATTTGAAATGGAACAGTACCATGGGGCAGCACTCTCCAGGGTAGGTAAATCGAAGACCAGCCACGGTGATCTCGTTTTAACGTAAAAATTCACGTGACGGAAAAAAGAAGGCCAAAAAACTTCAAAGACCCGATTGTGGTTCGGATAGCCTATTTTGGGTATGAAACAATCCGTTGACGGCTTACAGCCGTCAAAGCCGTAGAACTCATTGGGAGCTTCGTTTTGACTGGTTATGGATCCCGTAACTCTAAACGAGCCAACATTTATGGCCGTCCGAAGAATCGATATCCACAGGGTGCAACATCCGCGTTGCAACGTACAACATTCGTCCAAAAAGCCAAAACAGCGCCGTGCGACTTTTTGAAGTGGGTGTAGGGATTTGAAATGGAACAAAACCAAGGAGCATCACTCTCCAGGGTAGGTAAATCGAAGACCAGCAACGGTGATCCCGTTTTAACGTAAAAATTCACGTGACGGAAAAAAGAAGGCCAAAAAACTTCAAAGACCCGATTGAGGTTCGGATATCCTTTTTTGGGTATGAAACAATCCGTTGACGGCTTACAGCTGTCAAAGCCGTAGAACTCACTGAGAGCTTCGTTTTGACTAGTTATGGCTCTTGTAACTCTAAACGAGCCAACAGTAATGGCCGTCCGAAGAATCGATATCCACAGGGTGCAACATCCGCGGTGCAAGGTGCAACATTCGTCCAAGAAGCCAAAACAGTGCCGTGCGACTTTTAGAAGTGGGTGCAGGGATTTGAAATGGTACAGTACCATGCGGCAGCACTCTCCAGGGTAGGTAAATCGAAAACCAGCCACGGTGATCTCGTTTTAACGTAAAAATTCACGTGACAGAAAAAAGAAGGCCAAAAAACTTCAAAGCCCCGATTGAGTTTCGGATAGCCTTTTTTGGGTATGAAACAATCCGTTGACGGCTTACAGCCATCAAAGCCGTAGAACTCACTAAGAGCTTCGTTTTGACTGGTTATGGCTCCCGTAACTCTAAACGAGCCAACAGTTATGGCCGTCCGAAGAATCGATATCCACAGGGTGCAACATCCGCGGTGCAACGTGCAACATTCGTCCAAAAAGCCAAAACAGCGCCGTGCGACTTTAAGAAGTGGGTGTAGGGATTTGAAATGGAACAAAACCAAGGAGCATCACTCTCCAGGGTAGGTAAATCGAAGACCAGCAACGGTGATCCCGTTTTAACGTAAAAATTCACGTGACGGAAAAAAGAAGGCCAAAAAACTTCAAAGACCCGATTGAGGTTCGGATAGCCTTTTTTGGGTATGAAACAATCCGTTGACGGCTTACAGCCGTCAAAGCCGTAGAACTCACTGAGAGCTTCGTTTTAACTGGTTATGGCTCCCGTAACTCTAAACGAGCCAACAGTTATGGCCGTCCGAAGAATCGATATCCACAGGGTGCAACATCCGCGTTGCAACGTGCAACATTCGTCCAAAAAGCCAAAACAGCGCCGTGCGACTTTTTGAAGTGGGTGTAGGGAATTGAAATGGAACAGTACCATGGGGCAGCACTCTCTAGGGTAGGTAAATCGAAGACCAGTCACGGTGATCCCGTTTTAACGTAAAAATTCACGTGACGAAAAAAAGAAGGACAAAAAACTTCAGAGACCCAACTGAGGTTCGTATAGCCTTTTTTGGGTATGAAACAATCCGATGACGGCTTACAGCCGTCAAAGCCGTAGAACTCACAGAGAGCTTCATTTTGACTGGTTATGGCTCCCGTAACTCTAAACGAACCAACAGTTATGGCCGTCCGAAGAATCGATATCCACAGGGTGCAACATCCGCAGTGCAACGTGCAACATTCGTCCAAAAAGCCAATACAGCGCCGTGCGACTTTTACAAGTGGGTGTAGGGATTTGAAATGGAACAGTACCATGGGGCAGCACTCTCCAGGGTAGGTAAATCGAAGACTAGCCACGGTGATCCCGTTTTAACGTAAAAATTCACGTGACGGAAAAAAGAAGGCCAAAAAACTTCAGAGACCCGATGGAGGTTCGGATAGCCTTTTTTGGGTATGAAACAATCCGTTGACGGCTTACAGCTTTCAAAGCCGTAGAACTCACTAAGAGCTTCGTTTTGACTGGTTATGGCTCCCGTAACTCTAAACGAGCCAACAGTTATGGCCGTCCGAAGAATCGATATCCACAGGGTGCAACATTTGCGGTGCAAGGTGCAACATTCGTCCAAAAAGCCAAAACAGCACCGTGCGACTTTATAAAGTGGGTGTAGGGATTTGAAATGGAACAGTACCATGGTGCACAACTCTCCAGGGTAGGTAAATCGAAGACCAGCCATGGTGATCCCGTTTTAACGTAAAAATTCACGTGACGGAAAAAAGAAGGCCAAAAAACTTCAGAGACCCGATTGTGGTTCGGATAGTCTTTTTTGGGTATGAAACAATCCATGGACGGCTTACAGCTGTCAAAGCCATAGAACTCACTGAGAGCTTCGTTTTGACTGGTTATGGCTTCCGTAACTCTAAACGAGCCAACAGTTATGGCCGTCCGAAGAATCGACATCACAGGGTGCAACATCCGCGGTGCAAGGTGCAACATTCGTCCAAAAAGCCAAAACAACGCCGTGCGACTTTTAGAAGTGGGTGCAGGGATTTGAAATGGAACAGTACCATGGTGCACCACTCTCCATGGTTGGTAAGTCGAAGACCAGCCACGGTGATCCCGTTTTAACGTAAAAATTCACGTGACGGAAAAAAGAAGGCCAAAAAACTTCAGAGACCCGATTGAGGTTCGGATGCCTTTTTTGGGTATGAAACAATCCGTTGATGGCTTACTGTCGTCAAAGCCGTAAAACTCACTGAGAGCTTTGTTTTGACTGGTTATGGCTCCCGTAACTCTAAACGAGCCAACAGTAATGGCTGTCCGAAGAATCGATATCCACAGAGTGCAACATCCGCGGTGCAAGGTGCAACATTCGTCCAAAAACCCAAAACAGCGCCATGCGACTTTTAGAAGTGGGTGCAGGGATTTGAAATGGAACAGTACCATGGGGCAGCACTCTCCAGGGTAGGTAAATCGAAGACCAGCCACGGTGATCTCGTTTTAACGTAAAAATTCACGTGACGGAAAAAAGAAGGCCAAAAAACTTCAGAGACCCGATTGTGGTTCGGATAGCCTTTTTTCGGTATGAAATAATCCGTTGATGGCTTACAGCCGTCAAAGCCGTAGAACTAACTGAGAGCTTCATTTTGACTGGTTATGGCTCCCGTAACTCTAAACGAGGCAACAGTTATGGCCGTCCGAAGAATCGATATCCACAGGGTGCAACATCCGCGGTGCAACGTGCAACATTCGTCCAAAAAGCCAAAACAGCGCCGTGCGACTTTTAGAAGTGGGTGTAGGGATTTGAAATGGAACAGTACCATGGGGCAGCACTCTCCAGGGTAGGTAAATCGAATACCATTCATGGTGATCCCGTTTTAACGTAAAAATTCACGTGACGAAAAAAAGAAGGCCAAAAAACTTTAGAGACCCGACTGAGGTTCGGATAGCCTTTTTTGGGTATGAAACAATCCGTTGATGGCTTACAGCCGTCAAACCGTAGAACTCACTGGGAGCTTCGTTTTGACTGGTTATGGCTCCCGTAAGTCTAAACGAACTAACAGTTATGGCCGTCCGAAGAATCAACATCACAAGGTGCAACATCCGCAGTGCAACGTGCAACATTCGTCCATAAAGCCAAAACAGTGCCGTGCGACTTTTAGAAGTGGGTGCAGGGATTTGAAATGGAACAGTACCATGGTGCACCACTCTCCAGGGTAGGTAAGTCGAAGACCAGCCTCGGTGATCCCGTTTTAACGTAAAAATTCACGTGACGGAAAAAAGAAGGCCAAAAAACTTCAGAGACCCGATTGAGGTTCAGATAGCCTTTTTTGGGTATGAAACAATCTGTTGACGGCTTACTGCTGTCAAAGCCGTAGAACTCACTGAGAGCATTGTTTTGACTGGACATGGCTCCCGTAACTCTAAACGAGCCAACAGTAATGGCTGTCCGAAGAATCGATATCCACAGAGTGCAACATCCGCGGTGCAAGGTGCAACATTCGTCCAAAAAGCCAAAACAGCGCCGTGCGACTTTTAGAAGTGGGTGTAGGGATTTGAAATGGAACAGTACCATGGGGCAGCACTCTCCAGGGTAGGTAAATCGAAGACCAGCCACGGTGATCTCGTTTTAACGTAAAAATTCACGTGACGGAAACAAGAAGGCCAAAAAACTTCAAAGACCCGATTGAGGTTCGGATAGCCTTTTTGGGTATGAAACAATCCGTTGATGGCTTGCAGCCGTCAAAGCCGTAGAACTCACTGAGAGCTTCGTTTTGACTGGTTATGGCTCCCGTAACTCTAAACGAGCCAACAGTTATGGTCGTCCGAAGAATCGATATCCATAGGGTGCAACATCCGCGGTGCAAGGTGCAACATTCGTCCAAAAAGCCAAAACAGCGCCGTGTGACTTTTAGAAGTGGGTGCAGGGATTTGAAATGGAACAGTACCATGGGGCAGCACTCTCCAGGGTAGGTAATTCGAAGACCAGCCACGGTGATCTCGTTTTAACGTAAAAATTCACGTGACGGAAAAAAGAAGGCCAAAAAACTTCAAAGACCCGATTGTGGTTCGGATAGCCTTTTTTGGGTATGAAACAATCCGTTGACGGCTTACAGCCGTCAAAGCCGTAGAACTCATTGAGAGCTTCGTTTTGACTGGTTATGGATCCCGTAACTCTAAACGAGCCAACAGTTATGACCGTCCGAAGAATCGATATCCACAGGGTGCAACATCCGCGGTGCAACGTGCAACATTCGTCCAAAAAGCCAAAACAGCGCCATGCGACTTTTAGAAGTGGGTGTAGGGATTTGAAATGGAACAGTACCATGGGGCAGCACTCTCCAGGGTAGGTAAATCGAAGACCAGCCACAGTGATCCCGTTTTAACGTAAAAATTCACGTGACGGAAAAAAGAAGGCCAAAAAACTTTAGAGACCCGATTGAGGTTCGGATAGCCTTTTTTGGGTATGACACAATCCATTGACGGCTTACAGCTGTCAAAGCCGTAGAACTCACTAAGAGCTTCGTTTTGACTGGTTATGGCTCCCGTAACTCTAAACGAGCCAACAGTTATGGCCGTCCGAAGAATCGATATCCACAGGGTGCAACATCCGCGGTGCAAGGTGCAACATTCGTCCAAAAAGCCAAAACAGCGCCGTGCAACTTTTAGAAGTGGGTGTAAGGATTTGAAATGGAACAGTACCATGGTGCACAACTCTCCAGGGTAGGTAAATCGAAGACCAGCCACGGTTATACAGTTTTAACGTAAAAATTCACGTGACGGAAAAAAGAAGACCAAAAAACTTCAGAGACCCGATTGTGGTTCGGATAGCATTTTTTGGGTATGAAACAATCCTTTGACGGCTTACAGCTGTCAAAGCCGTAGAACTCACTGAGAGCGTCGTTTTGACTGGTTATGGCTTCCGTAACTCTAAACGAGCCAACAGTTATGGCCGTCCGAAGAATCGACCGCACAGGGTGCAACATCCGCGGTGCAAGGTGCAACATTCGTCCAAAAAGCCAAAACAACGCCGTGCGACTTTTAGAAGTGGGTGCAGGGATTTGAAATGGAACAGTACCATGGTGCACCACTCTCCAGGGTAGGTAAGTCGAAGACCAGCCACGGTGATCCCGTTTTAACGTAAAATTTCACGTGACGGAAAAAAGAAGGCCAAAAAACTTCAGAGACCCGATTGAGGTTCGGATAGCCTTTTTTGGGTATGAAACAATCCGTTGACGACTTACAGCTGTCAAAGCCGTAGAACTCACTGAGAGCTTCGTATTGACTGTTTATGGCTCCCGTAACTCTAAATGAGCCAACAGTTATGGCCGTCCGAAGAATCGATATCCATAGGGTGCAACATCCGCGGTGCAAGGTGCAACATTCGTCCAAAAAGCCAAAACAGCGCCGTGTGACTTTTAGAAGTGGGTGCAGGGATTTGAAATGGAACAGTACCATGGGGCAGCACTCTCCAGGGTAGGTAAATCGAAGACCAGCCACGGTGATCTCGTTTTAACGTAAAAATTCACGTGACGGAAAAAAGAAGGCCAAAAAACTTCAAAGACCCGATTGTGGTTCGGATAGCCTTTTTTGGGTATGAAACAATCCGTTGACGGCTTACAGCCGTCAAAGCCGTAGAACTCATTGAGAGCTTCGTTTTGACTGGTTATGGATCCCGTAACTCTAAACGAGCCAACAGTTATGACCGTCCGAAGAATCGATATCCATAGGGTGCAACATCCGCGGTGCAACGTGCAACATTCGTCCAAAAAGCCAAAACAGCGCCATGCGACTTTTAGAAGTGGGTGTAGGGATTTGAAATGGAACAGTACCATGGGGCAGCACTCTCCAGGGTAGGTAAATCGAAGACCAGCCACAGTGATCCCGTTTTAACGTAAAAATTCACGTGACGGAAAAAAGAAGGCCAAAAAACTTCACAGACCCGATTGAGGTTCGGATAGCCTTTTTTGGGTATGAAACAATCCGTTGACGGCTTACAGCTGTCAATGCCGTAGAACTCACTAAGAGCTTCGTTTTGACTGGTTATGGCTCCCGTAACTCTAAACGAGCCAACAGTTATGGCCGTCCGAAGAATCGATATCCACAGGGTGCAACATCCGCGGTGCAAGGTGCAACATTCGTCCAAAAAGCCAAAACAGCGCCGTGCAACTTTTAGAAGTGGGTGTAAGGATTTGAAATGGAACAGTACCATGGTGCACAACTCTCCAGGGTAGGTAAATCGAAGACCAGCCACGGTTATACAGTTTTAACGTAAAAATTCACGTGACGGAAAAAAGAAGGCCAAAAAACTTCAGAGACCCGATTGTGGTTCGGATAGCATTTTTTGGGTATGAAACAATCCTTTGACGGCTTACAGTTGTCAAAGCCGTAGAACTCACTGAGAGCGTCGTTTTGACTGGTTATGGCTTCCGTAACTCTAAACGAGCCAACAGTTATGGCCGTCCGAAGAATCGACCGCACAGGGTGCAACATCCGCGGTGCAAGGTGCAACATTCGTCCAAAAAGCCAAAACAACGCCGTGCGACTTTTAGAAGTGGGTGCAGGGATTTGAAATGGAACAGTACCATGGTGCACCACTCTCCAGGGTAGGTAAGTCGAAGACCAGCCACGGTGATCCCGTTTTAACGTAAAATTTCACGTGACGGAAAAAAGAAGGCCAAAAAACTTCAGAGACCCGATTGAGGTTCGGATAGCCTTTTTTGGGTATGAAACAATCCGTTGACGACTTACAGCTGTCAAAGCCGTAGAACTCACTGAGAGCTTCGTATTGACTGTTTATGGCTCCCGTAACTCTAAATGAGCCAACAGTTATGGCCGTCCGAAGAATCGATATCCATAGGGTGCAACATCCGCGGTGCAAGGTGCAACATTCGTCCAAAAAGCCAAAACAGCGTCGTGCGACTTTTAGAAGTGGGTGTAGGGATTTGAAATGGAACAGTACCATGGTGCACCACTCTCCAGGGTAGGTAAATCCAAGACCAGCAACGGTGATCCCGTTTTAACGTAAAAATTCACGTGATGGAAAAAAGAAGGCCAAAAAACTTCAGAGACCCGATTGAGGTTCGGATAGCCTTTTTTTGGTATGAAACAATCCGTTGACGGCTAACAACCGTCAAAGCCGTAGAACTCACTGAGAGCTTCTTTTTGACTGGTTATGGCTCCCGTAACTCTAAACGAGCCAGCGGTTATGGCCGTCCGAAGAATCGATATCCACAAGGTGCAACATCCGCGGTGCAAGGTGCAACATTCGTCCAAAAAGCCAAAACAGCACCGTGCGAATTTTAGAAGTGGGTGCAGGGATTTGAAATGGAACAGTACCATGGTGCACCACTCTCCAGGGTAGGTAAATCGAAGACCAGCCACGGTGATCTCGTTTTAACGTAAAAATTCACGTGACGGAAAAAAGAAGGCCAAAAAACTTCAGAGACCCGATTGAGGTTCGGATAGCCTTTTTTGGGTATGAAACAATCTGTTGACGGCTTACAGCTGTCAAAGCCATAGAACTCACTGAGAGCTTTGTTTTGACTGGTCATGGCTCCCGTAACTCTAAACGAGCCAACAGTAATGGCTGTCCGAAGAATCGATATCCATAGGGTGCAACATCCGCGGTGCAAGGTGCAACATTCGTCCAAAAAGTCAAAACAACGCCGTGCGACTTTTAGAAGTGGGTGCAAGGATTTGAAATGGAACAGTACCATGGGGCAGCACTCTCCAGGGTAGGTAAATCGAAGACCAGCCACGGTGATCTCGTTTTAACGTAAAAATTCACGTGACGGAAAAAAGAAGGCCAAAAAACTTCAAAGACCCGATTGAGGTTCGGATAGCCTTTTTTGGGTATGAAACAATCCGTTGATGGCTTACAACCGTCAAAGCCGTAGAACTCACTGAGAGCTTCGTTTTGACTGGTTATGGCTCCCGTAACTCTAAACGAGCCAACAGTTATGGTCGTCCGAAGAATCAATATCCATAGGGTGCAACATCCGCGGTGCAAGGTGCAACATTCGTCCAAAAAGCCAAAACAGCGCCGTGTGACTTTTAGAAGTGGGTGCAGGGATTTGAAATGGAACAGTACCATGGGGCAGCACTCTCCAGGGTAGGTAAATCGAAGACCAGCCACGGTGATCTCGTTTTAACGTAAAAATTCACGTGACGGAAAAAAGAAGGCCAAAAAACTTCAAAGACCCGATTGTGGTTCGGATAGCCTTTTTTGGGTATGAAACAATCCGTTGACGGCTTACAGCCGTCAAAGCCGTAGAACTCATTGAGAGCTTCGTTTTGACTGGTTATGAATCCCGTAACTCTAAACGAGCCAACAGTTATGACCGTCCGAAGAATCGATATCCACAGGGTGCAACATCCGCGGTGCAACGTGCAACATTCGTCCAAAAAGCCAAAACAGCGCCATGCGACTTTTAGAAGTGGGTGTAGGGATTTGAAATGGAACAGTACCATGGGGCAGCACTCTCCAGGGTAGGTAAATCGAAGACCAGCCACAGTGATCCCGTTTTAACGTAAAAATTCACGTGACGGAAAAAAGAAGGCCAAAAAACTTCACAGACCCGATTGAGGTTCGGATAGCCTTTTTTGGGTATGAAACAATCCGTTGACGGCTTACAGCTGTCAAAGCCGTAGAACTCACTAAGAGCTTCGTTTTGACTGGTTATGGCTCCCGTAACTCTAAACGAGCCAACAGTTATGGCCGTCCGAAGAATCGATATCCACAGGGTGCAACATCTGCGGTGCAAGGTGCAACATTCGTCCAAAAAGCCAAAACAGCGCCGTGCAACTTTTAGAAGTGGGTGTAAGGATTTGAAATGGAACAGTACCATGGTGCACAACTCTCCAGGGTAGGTAAATCGAAGACCAGCCACGGTTATACAGTTTTAACGTAAAAATTCACGTGACGGAAAAAAGAAGGCCAAAAAACTTCAGAGACCCGATTGTGGTTCGGATAGCATTTTTTGGGTATGAAACAATCCTTTGACGGCTTACAGCTGTCAAAGCCGTAGAACTCACTGAGAGCGTCGTTTTGACTGGTTATGGCTTCCGTAACTCTAAACGAGCCAACAGTTATGGCCGTCCGAAGAATCGACCGCACAGGGTGCAACATCCGCGGTGCAAGGTGCAACATTCGTCCAAAAAGCCAAAACAACGCCGTGCGACTTTTAGAAGTGGGTGCAGGGATTTGAAATGGAACAGTACCATGGTGCACCACTCTCCAGGGTAGGTAAGTCGAAGACCAGCCACGGTGATCCCGTTTTAACGTAAAATTTCACGTGACGGAAAAAAGAAGGCCAAAAAACTTCAGAGACCCGATTGAGGTTCGGATAGCCTTTTTTGGGTATGAAACAATCCGTTGACGACTTACAGCTGTCAAAGCCGTAGAACTCACTGAGAGCTTCGTATTGACTGTTTATGGCTCCCGTAACTCTAAATGAGCCAACAGTTATGGCCGTCCGAAGAATCGATATCCATAGGGTGCAACATCCGCGGTGCAAGGTGCAACATTCGTCCAAAAAGCCAAAACAGCGCCGTGCGACTTTTAGAAGTGGGTGTAGGGATTTGAAATGGAACAGTACCATGGTGCACCACTCTCCAGGGTAGGTAAATCCAAGACCAGCAACGGTGATCCCGTTTTAACGTAAAAATTCACGTGATGGAAAAAAGAAGGCCAAAAAACTTCAGAGACCCGATTGAGGTTCGGATAGCCTTTTTTTGGTATGAAACAATCCGTTGACGGCAAACAACCGTCAAAGCCGTAGAACTCACTGAGAGCTTCTTTTTGACTGGTTATGGCTCCCGTAACTCTAAACGAGCCAGCGGTTATGGCCGTCCGAAGAATCGATATTCACAAGGTGCAACATCCGCGGTGCAAGGTGCAAAATTCGTCCAAAAAGCCAAAACAGCACCGTGCGACTTTTAGAAGTGGGTGCAGGGATTTGAAATGGAACAGTACCATGGTGCACCACTCTCCAGGGTAGGTAAATCGAAGACCAGCCACGGTGATCTCGTTTTAAAGTAAAAATTCACGTGACGGAAAAAAGAAGGCCAAAAAACTTCAGAGACCCGATTGAGGTTCGGATAGCCTTTTTTGGGTATGAAACAATCTGTTGACGGCTTACAGCTGTCAAAGCCGTAGAACTCACTGAGAGCTTTGTTTTGACTGGTCATGGCTCCCGTAACTCTAAACGAGCCAACAGTAATGGCTGTCCGAAGAATCGATATCCATAGGGTGCAACATCCGCGGTGCAAGGTGCAACATTCGTCCAAAAAGTCAAAACAGCGCCGTGCGACTTTTAGAAGTGGGTGCAGGGATTTGAAATGGAACAGTACCATGGGGCAGCACTCTCCAGGGTAGGTAAATCGAAGACCAGCCACGGTGATCTCGTTTTAACGTAAAAATTCACGTGACGGAAAAAAGAAGGCCAAAAAACTTCAAAGACCCGATTGAGGTTCGGATAGCCTTTTTTGGGTATGAAACAATCCGTTGATGGCTTACAACCGTCAAAGCCGTAGAACTCACTGAGAGCTTCGTTTTGACTGGTTATGGCTCCCGTAACTCTAAACGAGCCAACAGTTATGGTCGTCCGAAGAATCGATATCCATAGGGTGCAACATCCGCGGTGCAAGGTGCAACATTCGTCCAAAAAGCCAAAACAGCGCCGTGTGACTTTTAGAAGTGGGTGCAGGGATTTGAAATGGAACAGTACCATGGGGCAGCACTCTCCAGGGTAGGTAAATCGAAGACCAGCCACGGTGATCTCGTTTTAACGTAAAAATTCACGTGACGGAAAAAAGAAGGCCAAAAAACTTCAAAGACCCGATTGTGGTTCGGATAGCCTATTTTGGGTATGAAACAATCCGTTGACGGCTTACAGCCGTCAAAGCTGTAGAACTCATTGAGAGCTTCGTTTTGACTGGTTATGGATCCCGTAACTCTAAACGAGCCAACAGTTATGACCGTCCGAAGAATCGATATCCACAGGGTGCAACATCCGCGGTGCAACGTGCAACATTCGTCCAAAAAGCCAAAACAGCGCCGTGCGACTTTTAGAAGTGGGTGTAGGGATTTGAAATGGAACAGTACCGTGGGGCAGCACTCTCCAGGGTAGGTAAATCGAAGACCAGCCACAGTGATCCGGTTTTAACGTAAAAATTCACGTGACGGAAAAAAGAAGGCCAAAAAACTTCAGAGACCCGATTGAGGTTCGGATAGCCTTTTTTGGGTATGAAACAATCCGTTGACGGCTTACAGCTGTCAAAGCCGTAGAACTCACTAAGAGCTTCGTTTTGACTGGTTATGGCTCCCGTAACTCTAAACGAGCCAACAGTTATTGCCGTCCGAAGAACGATATCCACAGGGTGCAACATCCGCGGTGCAAGGTGCAACATTCATCCAAAAAGCCAAAACAGCGCCGTGCGACTTTTAGAAGTGGGTGTAAGGATTTGAAATGGAACAGTACCATGGTGCACAACTCTCCAGGGTAGGTAAATCGAAGACCAGCCACGGTTATACAGTTTTAACGTAAAAATTCACGTGACGGAAAAAAGAAGGCCAAAAAACTTCAGAGACCCGATTGTGGTTCGGATAGCATTTTTTGGGTATGAAACAATCCGTTGACGGCTTACAGCTATCAAAGCCGTAGAACTCACTGAGAGCGTCGTTTTGACTGGTTATGGCTTCCGTAACTCTAAACGAGCCAACAGTTATGGCCGTCCGAAGAATCGACCGCACAGGGTGCAACATCCACGGTGCAAGGTGCAACATTCGTCCAAAAAGCCAAAACAACGCCGTGCGACTTTTAGAAGTGGGTGCAGGGATTTGAAATGGAATTGTACCATGGAGCACCACTCTCCAGGGTAGGTAAGTCGAAGACCAGCCACGGTGATCCCGTTTTAACGTAAAAATTCACGTGATGGAAAAAAGAAGGCCAAAAAACTTCAGAGACCCGATTGAGGTTCGGATAGCCTTTTTTGGGTATGAAACGATCCGTTGACGACTTACAGCTGTCAAAGCCATAGAACTCACTGAGAGCTTCGTATTGACTGTTTATGGCTCCCGTAACTCTAAATGAGCCAACAGTTATGGCCGTCCGAAGAATCGATATCCGCAGGGTGCAACATCCGCGGTGCAAGGTGCAACATTCGTCCAAAAAGTCAAAACAGCGCCGTGCGACTTTTAGAAGTGGGTGCAGGGATTTGAAATGGAACAGTACCATGGTGCACCACTCTCCAGAGTAGGTAAATCGAAGACCAGCAACGGTGATCCCGTTTTAACGTAAAAATTCACGTGACGGAAAAAAGAAGGCCAAAAAACATAAGAGACCCGATTGAGGTTCGGAAAGCCTTTTTTGGGTCTGAAACAATCCGTTGATGGCTTACAGCCGTCAAAGCCGTAGAACTCACTGAGAGCTTCGTTTTGACTGGATATGGCTCCCGTAACTCTAAACGATCCAACAGTAATGGCCGTCCGAAGAATCGATATCCACAAGGTGCAACATCCGCGGTGCAAGGTGCAACATTCGTCCAAAAAGCCAAAACAGCACCGTGCGACTTTTAGAAGTGGGTGCAGGGATTTGAAATGGAACAGTACCATGGTGCACCACTCTCCAGGGTAGGTAAATCAAAGACCAGCAACGATGATCCCGTTTTAACGTAAAAATTCACGTGACGGAAAAAAGAAGGCCAAAAAATTTCAGAGACCCGATTGAGGTTCGGATAGCCTTTTTTGGGTATGAAACAATCCGTTGACGGCTTACAGCCGTCAAAGCCGTAGAACTCACTGAGAGCTTCATTTTGACTGGTTATGGCTCTTGTAACTCTAAACGAGCCAACATTAATGGCCGTTCGAAGAATCGATATCCACAGGGTGCAACATCCACGGTGCAAGGTGCAACATTCGTCCAAAAAGCCAAAACAGCGCTGTGAGACTTTTAGAAGTGGGTGCAGAGATTTGAAATGGAACAGTACCATGGGGCAGCACTCTCCAGGGTAGGTAAATCGAAGACCAGCCACGGTGATCTCGTTTTAACGTAAAAATTCACGTGACGGAAAAAAGAAGACCAAAAAACTTCAACGACCCGATTGAGGTTCGGATAGCCTTTTTTGGGTATGAAACAATCCTTTGACGGCTTATAGCCGTCAAAGCCGTAGAACTCACTGAGAGCTTCGTTTTGACTGGTTATGGCTCCCGTAACTCTAAACGAGCCAACAGTTATGGCCGTCCGAAGAATCGATATCCACAGGGTGCAACATCCGCGGTGCAACGTGCAACATTCGTCCAAAAAGCCAAAACAGCGCCGTGCGACTTTTAGAAGTGGGTGTAGGGATTTGAAATGGAACAGTACCATGGGGCAGCACTCTCCAGGGTAGGTAAATCGAAGACCAGCAACGGTGATCCCGTTTTAACGTAAAAATTCACGTGACGGAAAAAAGAAGGCCAAAAAACTTCAAAGACCCGATTGAGGTTCGGATAGCCTTTTTTGGGTATGAAACAATCCGTTGACGGCTTACAGTCGTCAAAGTCGTAGAACTCCCTGAGAGCTTCGTTTTGACTGGTTATGCCTCCCGTAACTCTAAACGAGCCAACAGTTATGGCTGTCCGAAGAATCGATATCCACAGGGTGCAACATCCGCGGTGCAACGTGCAACATTCGTCCAAAAAGCCAAAACAGCGCCGTGCGACTTTTAGAAGTGGGTGTAGGGATTTGAAATGGAACAGTACCATGGGGCAGCACTCTCCAGGGTAGGTAAATCGAAGACCAGTCATGGTGATCCCGTTTTAACGTAAAAATTCACTTGACGAAAAAAAGAAGGCCAAAAAACTTCAGAGACCCGATTGAGGTTCGGATAGCCTTTTTTGGGTATGAAACAATCCGTTGACGGCTTACAGCCGTCAAAGCCGTAGAACTCACTGAGAGCTTCATTTTGACTGGTTATGGCTCCCGTAACTCTAAACGAGCCAACAGTTATGGCCGTCCGAAGAATCGATATCCACAAGGTGCAACATCCGTAGTGCAACGTGCAACATTCGTCCAAAAAGCCAAAACAGCGCCGTGCGACTTTTACAAGTGGGTGTAGGGATTTGAAATGGAACAGTACCATGGGGCAGCACTCTCTAGGGTAGGTAAATCGAAGACCAGCCACGGTGATCCCGTTTTAACGTAAAAATTCACGTGACGGAAAAAAGAAGGCCAAAAAACTTCAGAGACCCGATTGAGTTTCGGATAGCCTTTTTTGGGTATGAAACAATCCGTTGACGGCTTACAGCTTTCAAAGCCGTAGAACTCACTAAGAGCTTCGTTTTGACTGGATATGGCTCCCGTAACTCTAAACGAGCCAACAGTTATGGCCGTCCGTAGAATCGATATCCACAGGGTGCAACATCTGCGGTGCAAGATGCAACATTCGTCCAAAAAGCCAAAACAGCGCCGTGCGACTTTTAGATGTGGGTGTAGGGATTTAAAATGGAACAGTACCATGGTGCACAACTCTCCAGGGTAGGTAAATCGAAGACCAGCCATGGTGATCCCGTTTTAATGTAAAAATTCACGTGACGGAAAAAAGAAGGCCAAAAAACTTCAGAGAGCCGATTGTGGTTCGGATAGCCTTTTTTGGGTATGAAACAATCCATTGACGGCTTACCGCTGTCAAAGCCATAGAACTCACTGAGAGCTTCGTTTTGACTGGTTATGGCTTCCGTAACTCTAAACGAGCCAATAGTTATGGCCGTCCGAAGAATCGACACCACAGGGTGCAACATCTGCGGTGCAAGGTGCAACATTCGCCCAAAAAGCCAAAACAGCGCCGTGCGACTTTTAGAAGTGGGTGCAGGGATTTGAAACGGAACATTACCATGGTGCACCACTCTCCAGGGTAGGTAAGTCGAAGACCAGCCACGGTGATCCCGTTTTAACGTAAAAATTCACGTGACGGAAAAAAGAAGGCCAAAAAACTTCAGAGACCCGATTGAGGTTCGGATAGCCTTTTTTGGGTATGAAACAATCCGTTGACGGCTTACAGCTGTCAAAGCCGTAGAACTCACTGATGGCTTTATTTTGACTGGTTATGGCTCTCGTAACTCTAAACGAGCCAACAGTTATGGCCGTCCGAAGAATCGATATCCGCAGGGTGCAACATCCGCGGTGCAAGGTGCAACATTCGTCCAAAAAGCCAAAACAGCGCCGTGCGACTTTTAGAAGTGGGTGCAGGGATTTGAAATGGAACAGTACCATGGTGAACCACTCTCCAGGGTAGGTAAATCGAAGACCAGCAACGGTGATCCCGTTTTAACGTAAAAATTCACGTGACGGAAAAAAGAAGGCCAAAAAACTTCAGAGACCCGATTGAGGTTCGGATAGCCTTTTTTGGGTATGAAACAATCCGTTGACGGCTTACAGCCGTCAAAGCCGTAGAACTCACTGAGAGCTTCGTTTTGACTGGTTATGGCTCCTGTATCTCTAAACGAGCCAACAGTAATGGCCGTCCGAAGAATCGATATCCATAGGGTGCAACATCCGCGGTGCAAGGTGCAACATTCGTCCAAAAAGCCAAAACAGCGCCGTGCGACTTTTAGAAGTGGGTGTAGGGATTTGAAATGGAACAGTACCATGGTGCACCACTCTCCAGGGTAGGTAAATCCAAGACCAGCAACGGTGATCCCGTTTTAACGTAAAAATTCACGTGATGGAAAAAAGAAGGCGAAAAAACTTCAGAGACCCGATTGAGGTTCGGATAGCCTTTTTTGGGTATGAAACAATCCGTTGACAGCTAACAACCGTCAAAGCCGTAGAACTCACTGAGAGCTTCTTTTTGACTGGTTATGGCTCCCGTAACTCTAAACGAGCCAGCGGTTATGGCCGTCCGAAGAATCGATATCCACAAGGTGCAACATCCGCGGTGCATGGTGCAACATTCGTCCAAAAAGCCAAAACAGCACCGTGCGACTTTTAGAAGTGGGTGCAGGGATTTGAAATGGAACAGTACCATGGTGCACCACTCTCCAGGGTAGGTAAATCAAAGACCAGCAACGGTGATCCCGTTTTAACGTAAAAATTCACGTGACGGAAAAAAGAAGGCCAAAAAATTTCAGAGACCCGATTGAGGTTCGGATAGCCTTTTTTGGGTATGAAACAATTCGTTGACGGCTTACAGCCGTCAAAGCCGTAGAACTCACTGAGAGCTTCTTTTTGACTGGTTATGGCTCCCGTAACTCTAAACGAGCCAACAGTTATGGCCGTCCGAAGAATCGATATCCACAGGGTGCAACATCCGCGGTGCAAGGTGCAACATTCGTCCAAGAAGCCAAAACAGCGCCGTGCGACTTTTAGAAGTGGGTGTAGGGATTTGAAATGGAATAGTACCATGGTGTACCACTCTCCAGGGTAGGTAAATCCAAGACCAGCAACGGTGATCCCGTTTTAACGTAAAAATTCACATGACGGAAAAAAGAAGGCCAAAAAACTTCAGAGACCCGATTGAGGTTCGGATAGCCTTTTTTGGGTATGAAACAATCCGTTGACGAATTACAGCCGTCAAAGCCGTAGAAATCACTGAGAGCTTCGTTTTGACTGGTTATGGCTCCTGTATCTCTAAACGAGCCAACTGTAATGGCCGTCCGAAGAATCGATATCCACAGGGTGCAACATCCGCGGTGCAAGGTGCAACATTCGTCCAAAAAGCCAAAACAGCGCCGTGCGACTTTTAGAAGTGGGTGCAGGGATTTGAAATGGAACAGTACCATGGGGCAGCACTCTCCAGAGTAGGTAAATCGAAGACCAGCTGTTATCCCGCCTTTTGGCAAGGCCAGGACATCAAGAAGCCGACTAGAGAACAAGGATAGCACGCCATGGATATCACTGAATTTTTTGTCCGAGCCCAGAGTGAGCTACAATTGATAGGACACGACAAGAAAGGCCATAGAGATCAGCACCTCAAATTTCAAGTCGATCCGGACTCATACACTCAAGTTATGATCGAGTCGAATTGAAGGGAAAGAGCCCAAATTTCGTATCCATCACTCTGGGCGATTTCATATCCGTCACCGAAGCCCCAGTTCGAATCCATCATGCTTCGTATCCATCATCGAGTGTCTACTTCGTATCCATCAGCCAACACTTGCTTCGTATCCATCATTCAGTGTCTACTTCGTATCCATCAGCCAACACTTGCTTCGTATCCATCATTCAGTGTCTACTTCGTATCCATCAGCCAACACTTGCTTCGTATCCATCATTCAGTGTCTACTTCGTATCCATCAGCCAGTGTTTGCTTCGTATCCATGGATGAAGTCCTACTCGAAACCATCAGGTCAACCAGCTTGGATAACGTGTCACCTCTCGAAGGAAACGGGGCAAGATACATGGAGTCGAAGCGGTCAACGCGGAGCAAATACCGGATCGAGGCGAAGAGCGCTCACCACGTCATCCCTCGATGCGAATGCGCCGAGATATATGGAGTCGACGCGGTCGACTCGGAGTGAAGGGCGGATCGAAGCGAGGCGCGCGCACCGCATCACCTTGAGAGCGCGTGCAATCATCGAGACGAAAGGATGGAGTCGAAGCAATGGAGACGAGCAGAACAGCCAGCGTTAAAATCCATCTCGTATCGACGATATCTCTCAATCCACTGATCCAAACACCATGAAATTTTAACTGAAGGCTGCACACATAACAAGGAATGTCTCCACCAATTTTGAGCCCAATTGGAAGTAATCCTGATCGATACGAAATGATTTCGTATCGATCACAGATTGGCTTGAAACTCTCTGGAAGTGGTCGAATGGGTCCCCTCACGTGTCAGGCCAAGTCTCCCGGAGTTTGAGCGAAATCCAAGCCTCCTACGCCTATAAATAGAGCCCCAGAATCAACGGAAAAAGGATCTTTTTTCTCTGAAGCGCCCAGACTCTGCCGGATTGAGATTTGCACCATACTTTTGCTGTCAATTTCGAATTCTAAACTGTAATCCGCTGTTCATCGCTGTAAACGCTTGTAATCATTGAAAGAGAATCAATAAAATCATCAAAACTTCATAGTGGACGTAGGCTATACGCCGAACCACTCTAAACTGCTTGTCTGTGCACTTTACATTCATATTGGTTGGAGTTTTTGTTAGATAATCTCTGTTTTACATTTATAATCTTCATTTTATCTTTTCAAACAACTCCCGAAGAGTGTTGTGCCCATTTTTGGTACAAACACTTTGGTGCTTTCATTGAGAGAACCAGCTTTTTCTCCTGCTCGTTGGATCTGCCGTCGATACCGGATTGCACAAATCCAAGAGGAAGATCCAGATATCCAGACCGGAATCCTTCCATTCTATTCAGATTTGCTCAGAATCTAGGAAAGGACTCCACCACCGACAATGGTCAGCACAAGAACTGGCGCCACCGCCACAGAGCAAGAAGGCAGAGACAGGCAAAATCCAACACAGCCGCCTTCTTCCAATCAAGACAATGCCACTCAGTCAGACTCAACGGGGCTAGTCACCCGACAGGAGTTTCAGGTATTGCTCCAGGAGCTGACCCAAAGCCGTCAGCAGTTGGCAGAACAGTTACGCGCCAATATCGAGCTGACCAACCAGCTGAACCGCCGGGGGCACAGAAGGTCCAGGAGAGATGATGTCTCCAGAGCGTCTACCGAAAGCTCAGCTTCATCTGATTACCACCGCCAGACTACCCGTCCTCGACTAGAGGGAAATCGCGCTCAAGTTGCTGAATATCAGCCTGCCTTAACTGTTGGGCAACTGAGGGTAGGACCGTCGGCTAGTTTCCAAACCGGTCCCTCAACACGAGGAGGTACTGCCCCACAGTACACCACCGATAACCGCGCCACAACTGCCGCAGCAGAGACAAGGGCTGATACCCGAAATCAATCTGAGCCGATCAATCAACAGCGAGGACATACTCCTGAACCTTATGTCCCAGAAGACGTTGAGCCAAGGAGGCGAGATACGGGTCGTCGACAACGCCCGATCCCTACTCGCGCCGTGGAACCCGACCACGCCTTAGCTCATCACGCTCCGAATCCGCCTGTTTCGGATATATCAACCATGATACGTCAAATGATCCGCGAGAGTCAGGGGCTCACTAACGATGACTGGGGAATTTCCCGTAGTCATACCCCTTTCACAGACGAAGTGTTACATGCCGAACCCCCTAGGCGATTCAGAATGCCGACTCTCCCGATGTATGAAGGGAATAGTGACCCCAACCAGCATATTCTGAAGTATGAATGGTCGATGAGCGCTGCAAGGGCCGACGACGCAGTGAAGTGTCGGAGTTTCCCCATCTCTCTGGGAGGAATCGCGACAATGTGGTTTACCCGCCTACCACCTAGATCAATTTCTTCGTTCGATCAATTGGCCAAGAGGTTTGTGGAGCAATTCCGGATGCATGTTGCTAGGCCGAAGGACGTCAACACCTTGTCCAGCGTCACTCAAGCTCCTGGAGAAACACTCAGGCGTTACTTGGAGAGGTTCCACGCAGCATGCGTCGAGATCACCAATCCCAACGATAATTCAATCTTAATGGCTCTGACCAAGGGGATTGATCCTGATTCTGAATTCGGAAACTGGCTGGCTGGGAAACCGCCCGCGTCGTTGGACCGTTTTTACTCCAAGGCCGCTCAATTCCTGCGGCAGGAGGATGCAAAACAGTCTAGGAAGCAGGACGATGCGAGGCCCAGCATTGAAGGAATACAGAGCAATGTGGCAGTTAAACAGTCCGGCGAGAGTTCCGGGAAAGTTCAGCTCAACATACAAAACAAGCAAACCCAGCAGAGAGGAAACAATGGCCAGAACAAGAAGAGAGATGAGAACCGAGGTCCGCGACGTAGAACTCAGATGTTTGACAGTTATACACCGCTGAACACGTCATTGGAAAACGTATACTTACAGACTTGCAACACCGTACAATATAAGAAGCCTGCTCCGAAGCCCTCATCGGAGAGACAGATTCAGACAGGAAAATTCTGTAGGTTCCATGAGAGCTATGGACATAATACCAATGAGTGTCGACACTTACAGGACCTCATCGAGAAGCTGATTAGAGAGAGGAAGCTAGATCAGTTTGTTCGGGCGCCGCAGCCTGGCGGAGCGGGCCCCTCAAACCAAAGTCGTTCACAGAATCAGGAAAGAGAGGATGAACCCGCTCGTGCGGGCGGGAGATTAGTAATCAACACAATAAGTGGTGGTCCCCATCCGGCAGACAGAAGCTGGGGGGAAATGGAGTCGTATGCCAGTTCTATCAGGCATGCGGACTTCGAGTGTTATAGTAATTGCGAGGATGGGACCCCGGCAAAACAACAAAAGATAATGTCCGATGATATCGTGTTCAGGAGCCGAGACGCCGATAAAGTTGAAGCCCCTACTATCGACCCACTAGTCATATCCGCCCAGGTAGGTCCTGCTTGGATGAAGAGGATCCTGGTTGACAGTGGGAGCTCTGTAAACATCTTGCTCAAACGGGCTTACGATCTGATGAAGATGGAGACAAAGGATTTGAAACCCTGTTTATCCAGAATCCATGGTTTCAATGGAAGTGCCACGATACCCATCGGGATAACTGAACTCCCAGTCGAGTTAGGCGTTGGAGAGCGCCGGAGGGTCCGCATGTTACAATTTGTTGTGTTAGAGATAGATTCGCCATACAATGCATTTCTGGGACGACCAGCTTTGGCCGAGTTCAGGGCGGCGATCGCCCCATGGTGTCTGACTCTGAAATTTCCCACTGATCATGGGATTGGAGTTGTTCAAGGAGATCAGGCCTCGGGAAGGGCCTGTTATGTTGCTGAGCTGCGCGGGGCGCAACGTAAAGAGAAGGGTAAGGGCGTAGAGGAATCTCTCTGCGTCCGTTCTATCGACAATTGACAATTGGTGCCTGGGCCTCGGCCCGGGCACCACGACCAATTCCTGAAAGACCTGGACCCCAGGGACAACGAGGATAGAGACGAATCAACGGAGAGTCAAGCCTCTCCAGCCGAACTGACTATGGACGTCCCAATCAGTGAGGATGATGATTCAAAAATGCTGAAAGTTGGGTCCCAACTAAACAAGCAGACACAGCAGGAGTTGGTCGAATTTCTTCGGGCGAATCTCGACGTCTTCGCCTGGACACACTCTGACATGTGCGGGATCTCGCCGAGCATTGCAAGTCACTCCCTGAATATAGATCCACGACATGTCCCGGTGAAACAGAAAAGGCGCGGTATGGATCCAGAGAGATCTGCCGCCCTTAAAGAGGAAGTTGATAAACTGCAATCGAATGGGTTCATTCGAGATGCCTTGTATCCAGAATGGGTGTCCAACCCTGTACTAGTTCGGAAACCTAACGGGAAGTGGAGAACTTGTGTTGATTACTCTGACCTAAACAAGGCTTGTCCAAAAGATAGCTTCCCACTTCCACGAATCGATCAGCTCGTAGATTCGACGGCCGGGCATGAACTACTATCCTTTATGGACGCTTATTCCGGCTACAATCAGATACCCATGCATCTGCCTGATCAGGAACATACCAGCTTCGTGACCGACCTGGGACTCTATTGTTACAAAGTCATGCCGTTTGGTCTAAAGAACGCTGGAGCAACATACCAACGCTTAGTCAACCGAATGTTCGCTGATCAGATTGGGAAAACTATGGAGGTTTACGTGGATGACATGCTGGTAAAGTCCCGATTCTCCACCGATCACGTCAGAGATTTGGATTCAATGTTCAGCATCCTCCGGGAGTACGGGATGAAGCTCAACCCACTCAAATGTCACTTTGGCGTTGCATCCGGAAAATTCCTTGGGTTCATTGTCAACGCTCGAGGAATAGAGGCGAATCCTGAGAAGATCTGGGCTATTAGAAATTTGCAAACCCCTAAAACTATAAAGCAAGTCCAGAGTCTTAACGGGAAGGTCGCAGCATTGAGCAGGTTCATTTCGAAGTCCACCGACAAATGCATTCCTTTCTTCGACCTGATTCGGAAGGGCAAACGAAACTTTGAATGGACCACGGAGTGTGAAGGCGCGTTCCGATCACTAGTTCAACATCTCTCCACACCTCCGATCTTGTCAAAACCGGTTGACCACGAGCAATTATATCTCTACCTGGCAGTATCTGAACATGCGATCATTGCTGCTCTAGTCCGGGAAGAAGACAAAGTGCAAAACCCGGTCTACTATGTTAGTAAGCGACTAACAGGAGCTGAAAGAAATTATCCAAGGCTGGAGAAACTGGCTTATTGTTTGGTCATTGCCTCGAGGAAGCTTCGTCCCTACTTCCAGGCTCATCCGCTTACTGTGTACACCGACCAGCCGTTACGACAGGTCCTTACGCGGCCTGAGACGTCCGGTAGGTTACTCAAGTGGAACATTGAGCTAAGCCAATTTGATATCGCATACGCTCCGCGGAGGGCCATCCAAGGACAAGTCCTGGCTGATTTCATAGCCGAATTCACCGTCCCGGAAGACTTACCCGAAACCAGTGAATCTCCCGAGTACATCTGGAAGCTGTATACTGATGGTGCGTCAAATGACCGGTGTTCGGGCGCGGGGGTTGTACTTGAGACTCCCGAGGGCCGATCCATATGTTATGCTCTTAAATTCGACTTTCGTGCAACTAATAATGAAGCCGAATATGAAGCCCTCCTAACCGGCCTAAGGCTTGCCAGAGATTTGAGAATTGTCGCTATAGAAATTTATTGCGATTCGCAGTTAGTGGTATGCCAGGTGCGAGGAGAATACCAGGCAAGAGACCGAAGACTGGCCGCTTACTTGACACGAGTTCAGGAAATCCTAAACCAGTTTGATTATTATGCCATCTATTATGTGCCTCGGGAACGCAATCAGAAAGCCGATTCACTGGCGAAGTTAGCCAGCACAGGCGAAGCGCAACAAATGGGACTTGTCCCCGTTGAAACTTTGGCCACTCCAAGCATCGATCGGATAGAAATGGACTCTGTATTTGAAATCGCTCCCAATAGAGAGTCCTGGATGACTCCGTATCGGAATTACATTGAGAATGGGGTGCTACCTGAACCTAGAAATGAGAAGAGACAGATTCAGCGAAAAGCCTCGCGGTTCATCATCCAAAACGGAGTCATGTACAGGAGAGGTTATTCCGTTCCTCTCCTCAGATGTATCGCCCACGAGGAAGTCAAGCGAGTGCTACATGACGTGCACGAAGGAGAGTGCGGTGATCATACCGGCGGGCAAGCTCTCGCTAAAAAGATACTCCGATATGGGTACTACTGGCCGACGGTGAACCGAGATGCGACAAACTATGCCCGGAAATGCGATAAATGCCAGATACATGCCCGAATTCCGAGAGCTCCACCAACTGAGATAACCCAAATGGTCAGTCCCTGGCCATTCGCAATGTGGGGCATTGACATCATCGGCGCTTTACCTTTAGCAAAAGGCGGTGCGAAATACGCCATTGTCGCAGTTGATTACTTCACAAAATGGGCCGAGGCCGAAGCCCTAGCAACCATTACGACAAAGAAGGTGATAAATTTTGTGGTTCGCAACATCATCTGTCGATTTGGACTCCCGCATACTATCATCACTGATAATGGGACCCAATTCGAGAGCGCAGAATTCAAGGATTTCTGTCAACGGTTTCATATCCGCAAAAAGTTCTCGGCTGTCGCACACCCCCAAGCGAATGGGCAGGTTGAGGCTGTCAACAAAGTTATAAAATCGACCCTGAAGAAACGACTAGAGAAGGCTGGGGGCAAGTGGGTCGATGAACTTCCTATGGCATTATGGGCCTATCGAACGACCCATAAAACCGCGACCGGACACACTCCGTTTTCCCTATCTTATGGCTCAGAGGCCGTTATTCCGGTCGAAACAGAAGTGCTCTCTCATCGCGTGACTTATTATGATCCAAAAACAAACGCCATACTCCTAGCCGAGTCTTTGGATCTATTGGATGAAAAACGGGAGGAGGCTGATTTGAGGGCAGCCGCACATCGAAGTCGGGTCGCCCGATTGTACAACACCAGAGTTCGACCTCGAACCTTTGAACTCGGCGACCTCGTGCTCAAGAGAATTTACCCAGTTCCTTCACACATGAAACCAAACTGGGGAGGGCCGTATGTAATTACACGAAAGCTCGGAGACGGTACATTCAAGCTGTCGACTGTTGACGGTCTCGATTTACCGAGGGCTTGGAACAGCGAAAGTCTCCGCCGCTACTACATATGACAGGCTTTATTTATTTCATTCTATTTAGCAATTTGTTTCTGCATTTCGAAATTTGAATTTTGTAATAAGGCAACTGACTTTGTCGCATTTTCTTATTTCAGCAATAAAATGCCACTTCTTCGAGCCAGAGCTGTGATTCATTATGTACGATATACAACATCACGATGCACGAAGAGCTAAATCCCATCACACAATGGGACTTGTTCAAATGGAGAGTGGCTGTGATACGACCGGCCACTCACTAGGTGAAACCCGAGCTCGGGGGCAAGCCCTGACACCGATATTAATAGGATTGACACACGACAATCCTACATCTAACTCCATATTCCCAGAGTGCGAAATGGAGTATAAACATCCAACTCCGTATTCCCAGAGTGCGAAGCGGAGTATAAACATCTAACTCCATATTCCCAGAGTGCGAAATGGAGTATAAACATCCAACTCCGTATTCCCAGAGTGCGAAGCGGAGTATAAACATCTAACTCCATATTCCCAGAGTGCGAAATGGAGTATAAACATTCAACTCCGTATTCCCAGAGTGCGAAGCGGAGTGTAAACATCCAACTCCGTATTCCTAGAGTGCGAAGCGGAGTATAAACATCCGACTCCATATTCCCAGAGTGCGAAATGGAGTATAAACATCCGACTCCGTATTCCCAAAGTGCGAAGCGGAGTATAAACATTTAACTCCATATTCCCAGAGTGCGAAATGGAGTATAAACATCCGACTCTGTATTCCCAAAGTGCGAAGCGGAGTATAAACATTTAACTCCATATTCCCAGAGTGCGAAATGGAGTATAAACATCCGACTCCGTATTCCCAGAGTGCGAAGCGGAGTATACACACTTAACTCCATATTCCCGGAGTGCGAAATGGAGTATAGACATTCAGCTCCGCATTCCCAGAGTGCGAAGCGGAGTATAAACAGTCAACTCCATGTTCCCAGAGTGCGAACAACCGCTTACGAGATGACGCATATCCCCGGAGTATGGATGGAACGATTCATAAGAGAACGAGCGTAGTTCGACCACTCGGTCCTCGCTCGGTATCATCACAAGCTGATCATCACAACTTGACCCCGGAACTGGGGGCAGAGGCGAATGTTAGTCATTGCCCGAAACTATACGATGTTCAGCTCCGATGCAATTCCCTATCACAACTCGAGTCCGAAAGTTCCGTACTTAACAAGTACAAATGAGCTATCCTTGAAGCAATCGCAAAATGCAAATACATTGGACCAAAGTCCGAACATTACAATATTCAAGCATAGAAAGGAACGCAAGCTGAAGCTAAAAGACAAAATTTTATTCCAACTAAACCCAAAAACAATGCTTCATACACGAGATCTTTCCTAAAATGTTCCTACTAGCAGGGGCCGAACCCGCATCTAAACACGGCCTACAAAAGGGAAAAGACAGAAAAAATAACAAAAGTCCCTAACTGCATATGAGAAGGATGTCTAATCCTTCTGCTTCCTCAGCTTCTTCTTCTTCTTTGAGGAACTACTGGAGCCGCCAGTTCCCTTTCGCTTGGAGCCTTTCTCCCTAGGCAAGCTCCCCCCGGGTGAAGGCATAATGTCAACGTCCTCATCTGAGCTGGACTCTATAGGGATACTTCCCGCGGGAGGAGTGGGAGGAACAGACTCCGCAGCCGGAGGAGGGGCTGGTACATCAGTATCAGTAAGTGTGCCCTCAGGAGACATAGTCATAAGAGGAATGGGGCACTGTGCTGCCGCTCCGTCATCTGCATCACCGCCATGCGCCGCAGCCGTCATCTCGGCATTGATCTCGGCTAACATCGCCGCTTCTCGCCGTGCCCTGGCCTCGCTAGGGGCCGCAGTAGTTTGGGACAAGGTGTCAGATGTAGCCGTGAATCCACCCAAGCCAAATGGCAGGTCCGCAAAAGGATCACTTTGACGGCCGAGAAGCTCGTTTATCATCTGCTCGTCGAAAGAAAGTGAGCTCCCCTCCGTCACTCCAACCGGTGCCATTGCTGCGACGGAGGTCGCCTCAGAAACGATGGCTCCTGGCGCGTGACCTAATACTTGGGTGATAAGAGGCGCGGCTGGTGCAACTCCTGTCACTGATCAAAGGAAAAGACATGTCATTAGCAACATTTCAACAAGGGATCTTCAATCCAAATATACTGGAAGTTAGTTCAAAGTACCTTCCTCGGTTTGGCTCGAGGTCGTCTGAACCGCTTCAGAAGGATGTTCCTTAATAGGAGATAAGTGCGGTCGATCTGGGTCGTACGCTGGGATAGGCTGGGAGTAGATCATTGAAGTTGGCTCAGACTGAGATGAAACGACAATCTCAGAACTTGTAACATGGTGTTCCGCACCAGAGCTCTCTCCGACTTCCGGGACCAGAGCACCAAGCCTCACCTTGTCATGGGAAATCATGGAGTCATGGAGAACCTTCTTTTCATCATCATTAAGGATGCGGTTCTCCAGCTCGAACTCATCAGGGGCTTCATCAGGGTGCCCAGATCTCTCCTCATCCACCAGTAGGTTCCAGGCGTTATAGAGATGTGTGGGGTAATCGTCAAGCCAGGTCAGGTCTCGGTGCCTTAGCACATTGGCGTTGTAAGTGACGAGTAGCTCCTCCACCTCGGCCTCAATCCTGGCCTCCGCCAGCCGTACTTTCTCCTCAACTCCAGCCTCAGCCTCACGGGCTTGTTGTACAGCCGCTTCCTTCTCCCTTTGGAGTGTCACTGCCTGGTCACAGGCTTCCTGCGCAGAGACGTTAGCTGCGTCTTTTTCCTTAGCCATCTCTGAAAACTTTGACTTCAGCTCATTAAGCTCCTTGAGAGCGGCATCCCTCTCGGCAGTGATGGAAGTGTTCCTGTGACCCATGTCCTCAATTGCGGTGTAATGTTCTTGCTTCATCCTGGCCATGGCAGCGGTCACCTCGTCAACTTTCTTTAAAGCCTCCATTTCAGACTTACGAGAAGACTCGGCCTCTGAGTTGAGCGCTTTTATGATTTGGTCGTTGCGACCCAGCTCCTTCTCAAGTTTCTCGATGGTGACGCCCCGCTCAAACGCCACTTTAGATGCCTTCCTCGCGGCCCGTCCCCACTCTCTATACTGGAAAAAGATGTCCGCGACGTAATCGTGGATAGTGGTTTCCGCGGTTGGCGGGATTCTCTTCAGATGCGGGGGAAAGACATATCCATCAAAACAGATGTCAGGAAATTCCTTCCTCATCTGTGCCAATTTGAGCGCTCCCTCGCTAGACGCCTCGGTCGGGACCGACACAGTAGCCGAAGAGGTGGCTATTTCGGTCCTGCGAGGGGGGTCGGACCTCAAATCTTGGGAAGGCGGCCTAGACCGTGAAGTTTCGGGAGGACGAGTAACGGCGACCACAGGAGGTGCAGAGGTCCTGGGGGGAGGAGAACGAGATCGGGATCGGTGAACATGTCCCCTATCTCTGTCAGACTTCTCCTGACCAGAGTGTCCAGCGTCATAATCCCTCTCACCCTCTCTCCTGCGTGGCTCGTGATAACGGCGCTTACGCAAACTACCAAGCACGGAACCTTTCCCAGACATCGTATCTGAAAAGAAAACAACAAAGAATCAGTAACCGTTCGCGATGCGTTGTTTGTGGTTAGGAAAGTGTGTTGTGCCGTGAGGAGTGTGTGAATGTGTAACCCCCCGGACCAACCAGAAGTGTCAGTCGCGTCGGCAAGCTCAGACTCGCTAACATCGACAATGTGTCGCGGTCCACCCGACCCAACATCGTGTTGCTCTGGCTCGATGTCAGGGAGTGGAGGGTCAGCAGGCCCTTCAAATTGATCTCTAGCTTGCAGGGAGGACGCCTCCGTAATCTTAACTCCCGGCGAAGGGCGGTGCAAAACCACAGACTTCCGCCTCCCAGACTTAGGCTGTTTCGAAGCCACAGCTTTGCCTTTCCTCTTAGCATCGGACTCTGGGGTTGCATTAGCAGGTCCGGCCAACAGTTCTTCGTCAGTATGGGTTTTCTCGGAGTCGGGTTCCTCGATTATCACGACCCTGGGCTTCATCTGCTTGACCTTTTTCCTGGAAACGGTCTTTAATGCGCCGTCGAGTCTTATGCTCTGCCTCCGACCGATCAGCCCAAGGACTCTGAGATTCCGATCTGTCAATAACAGTTCAATATTCCTTTCTTCGCTAGGAATCTCTTGGAGGACCCGGACTATCTCTTTGTAATAGCCACCCTCAGGCCGCTGGATGATAGCTGAAAGAAAAAGAGGAGAAGACGTAAGTTTAATTTCACTCCGAAAATTGCCCTGTCAATTACATGGGGAAAGAGATGATACTCACGTCTGAATAGCCATCTTCTGGCAAATCCCGGGGGACATCGGACATAGAACCACTCCGACTTAAAATAGCTTAGCCTAGTCCACGACCCCACGACGACTTGGCAGTTCCTTACGGACTCCAAGAACGTATAAGATGGGCTGTCAGTCCGACTCTTGAAGTTAAACAAGTATCTTATGTCGATCATACGGGGAGGACGATGGAGGTACTCCATGAATACTACGAACAAGCTGTTGAGCGAGGCATATCCGTTTGGATGCAATTGAGACGGAGCGATGTCCAGATAAGCCAACACTTCTCTTATATAGTCGTTGAATGGAGGAAGTGTGCCGGCTGCGCACGCGTGCCGATTAAAAGCAGTATACCCCTCCGGGGGATTATGTGGCCTATCATCCGGTCCAGGCAACAATACCTCATCCAAAGATAAACCATGCCTTAAGCATATCCTCCCCAGCATGTCTTCGGAGATGTTGGATGAGACGGAATCAGGTGGACTATTAATGAAGGACGCGTTGGGCAACTCGTCCGGAGCTGGGCCAATAACTTCGGCCTCGATGACCGGAATCTCAATTCTAGGAAGGACAGGGTTCTGAATTTCTTGCTGCTGCGAACTTGACGGTTCCATTGCCAGCTAACTCACGAGAAACCATCATTAGGTGACAAAAAGCCCGTGTATTCCCCAGTGTAAAGTGCATGAATGTGTTGTGTAGTGCGAATGCTGTGCGTGACTTGAGCAAATTCTGCAGAATTAAAGAAAATGTACAAGCGACGAGATTCTGGAAGTCAGACAAACATGACCGTCATCTCTGACCGTCATGACTGCGCCATCCAGATGATAACAATCGATTCCAGGTTAAAGAATTCGTTGTACTTTTCTATTAAAAGGCAGTTCCATCAACGAGCTTCGAAAGTCAGTCAAATATGCAATCCTGTAATCAAGTCCAATTATGCAAGGCAGAAGCTCGTCGGAGTCGAATATAAGGACATGCAAAAGTTCGCTAAGTTCGTCAAATTTCAGCATGGAATCGATCGTAGTTCGAGTTCAAATTCATTCGGAGGCGTGATGTCTTTCGTATCGATCAGGTTCGAATCGATACTTTCGTATCGATCAAGTCAACTCGATACCTTTCGTATCGATGACAGTTCGTATCGACCGGAGGAGGAGATTTCGTATCGATCAGGTAGGTTTACTTCGCATCGGCCCAGGGTAACGACTGTGAGACAACCAAATGCAATAACTTCGTATCGATCTGTGGTTATCGATATGGGACCGATGAGATCTCTTGGTCTTCGTATCGATCAAGAGAGATAGATTTTCGCATCGATCACGCTGGCCAAGCGCTTACATCGATCATCTCAGTTCAACACAAGCCCCTACCACCTTAGATCGATGCGAACCTCTACATCCCCTTTAACCCATCAGTCGATGCGAAATCATGAAATCTGGATCGAGTCGAATCCTCCTATCCCAGATCGACACGAACTAGTGGTGAAACAATCACTCCAGAACTCTTTCTTCTCCGATTGAAGCGAGCATGGCCATGGCCATCCTCGACCAAGCTCTGGTCCAGATCTGGCCTTGGCACCACCAAAATCGATAATCGGCAAAGGCACGATGGATCTGAGATCTGAACTTCGTCGCTCAAGTGTAGCCGTGATTGCTCATTTACCTGAATCGAATTGGAGTTTGGGGAAATTATAAGATGATGTTTGATCGATTCGAAGATTGGAATAATTCTTCTCTCCTGCTTGTCTGTGGATCGATACGAGAAGGCAGAAGACAACAGTAAAAGTAAAAGGTAAAAAAGTGAGAAATGGCAAAGTCCCAGATATTTATACGAGGCCTAGGACGGAACCGAGTCGATTCGACTCCCAGTCAATCTGACCGGTCGCAACCAGTCAAGCAGCGCATCGATGCGAGCATTCGTATCGAACCCATTAACCTTTATCGGTTCGAAGCGCACAGGGAGGCTACGTGAAAACGATGGGTAGGCGCACGCGCTTTCCTCGCATCCATCAAGCCATGCATTCATCGAGGCGAAATGTTCACCAGACACCATCGTTTCAAAGCATCCAGGTTTTGAGCCATCGATTCGAAACAGAGCAGATCTGTTGATACGAGCGTCAATTTCGTATCCATCCGTATCTATCGATGCGAACATCCGTTTCGTATCCACCAGATATCATCAATTCGAACCAGAATTCGCCACCATTTGTGACCATCGATACGAACGATTGTCTTCGTATCCATCAAATCAACCCATATCGATGCGAGAGAAGGCTTTTTGACTTTGAGCATCGACTCGTAAGCGGACCGATACGAGAGAATGGCTAAGGGGTATGACTTCCAAAGCTATTCGAAGAAGGCCTGCAGCTTTTTCAAAGCACGTCACGTTTTCACAAGACGTACTTTGGGGGGCAAATGTTATCCCGCCTTTTGGCAAGGCCAGGACATCAAGAAGCCGACTAGAGAACAAGGATAGCACGCCATGGATATCACTGAATTTTTTGTCCGAGCCCAGAGTGAGCTACAATTGATAGGACACGACAAGAAAGGCCATAGAGATCAGCACCTCAAATTTCAAGTCGATCCGGACTCATACACTCAAGTTATGATCGAGTCGAATTGAAGGGAAAGAGCCCAAATTTCGTATCCATCACTCTGGGCGATTTCATATCCGTCACCAAAGCCCCAGTTCGAATCCATCATGCTTCGTATCCATCATCGAGTGTCTACTTCGTATCCATCAGCCAACACTTGCTTCGTATCCATCATTCAGTGTCTACTTCATATCCATCAGCCAACACTTGCTTCGTATCCATCATTCAGTGTCTACTTCGTATCCATCAGCCAACACTTGCTTCGTATCCATCATTCAGTGTCTACTTCGTATCCATCAGCCAACACTTGCTTCGTATCCATCATTCAGTGTCTACTTCGTATCCATCAGCCAGTGTTTGCTTCGTATCCATGGATGAAGTCCTACTCGAAACCATCAGGTCAACCAGCTTGGATAACGTGTCACCTCTCGAAGGAAACGGGGCAAGATACATGGAGTCGAAGCGGTCAACGCGGAGCAAATACCGGATCGAGGCGAAGAGCGCTCACCACGTCATCCCTCGATGCGAATGCGCCGAGATATATGGAGTCGACGCGGTCGACTCGGAGTGAAGGGCGGATCGAAGCGAGGCGCGCGCACCGCATCACCTTGAGAGCGCGTGCAATCATCGAGACGAAAGGATGGAGTCGAAGCAATGGAGACGAGCAGAACAGCCAGCGTTAAAATCCATCTCGTATCGACGATATCTCTCAATCCACTGATCCAAACACCATGAAATTTTAACTGAAGGCTGCACACATAACAAGGAATGTCTCCACCAATTTTGAGCCCAATTGGAAGTAATCCTGATCGATACGAAATGATTTCGTATCGATCACAGATTGGCTTGAAACTCTCTGGAAGTGGTCGAATGGGTCCCCTCACGTGTCAGGCCAAGTCTCCCGGAGTTTGAGCGAAATCCAAGCCTCCTACGCCTATAAATAGAGCCCCAGAATCAACGGAAAAAGGATCTTTTTTCTCTGAAGCGCCCAGACTCTGCCGGATTGAGATTTGCACCATACTTTTGCTGTCAATTTCGAATTCTAAACTGTAATCCGCTGTTCATCGCTGTAAACGCTTGTAATCATTGAAAGAGAATCAATAAAATCATCAAAACTTCATAGTGGACGTAGGCTATACGCCGAACCACTCTAAACTGCTTGTCTGTGCACTTTACATTCATATTGGTTGGAGTTTTTGTTAGATAATCTCTGTTTTACATTTATAATCTTCATTTTATCTCTTCAAACAACTCCCGAAGAGTGTTGTGCCCATTTTTGGTACAAACACCAGCCACGGTGATCTCGTTTTAACATAAAACTTCACGTGGCGGAAACAAGAAGGCCAAAAAAAAAATCAAAGACCCGATTGTGGTTCGGATAGCCTTTTTTGGGTATGAAACAATTCATTGACGGCTTACAGCTGTCAAAGCCGTAGAACTCATTGAGAGCTTCGTTTTGACTGGGTATGGCTCCCGTAACTCTAAACGAGCCAACAGTTTTGGCCGTCCGAAGAATCGATATCCACAGGGTGCAACATCCGCGGTGCAACGTGCAACATTCGTCCAAAAAGCCAAAACAGCGCCGTGCGACTTTTAGAAGTGGGTGTAGGGATTTGAAATGGAACAGTACCATGGGGCAGCACTCCCCAGGGTAGGTAAGTCGAAGACCAGTCACGGTGATCCCGTTTTAACGTAAAAATTCACGTGACGGAAAAAAGAAGGCCAAAAAACATCAAAGACCCGATTGAGGTTCGAATAGCCTTTTTTGGGTATGAAACAATCCGTTGATGGCTTACACCTGTCAAAGCCGTAGAACTCGCTGAGAGCTTCGTTTTGACTGGTAATGGCTCCCGTAATTACAAACGAGCCAACAGTTATGGTCGTCCGAAGAATCGATATCCACAGGGTGCAACATCCGCAGTGCAACGTGCAACATTCGTCCAAAAAGCCAAAACAGCGCCGTGCGACTTTTAGAAGTGGGTGTAGGGATTTGAAATGGAACAGTACCATGGTGCACCACTCTCTAAGGTAGGTATATCCAAGACCAGCAACGGTGATCCCGTTTTAACGTAAAAATTCACGTGACGGAAAAAAGAAGGCCAAAAAACTTCAGAGACCCGATTGAGGTTCGGATAGCCTTTTTTGGGTATGAAACAATCCGTTGACGGCTAAAAACCGTCAAAGCCGTAGAACTCACTGAGAGCTTCTTTTTGACTGGTTATGGCTCCCGTAACTCTAAATGAGCCAACGGTTATGGCCGTCCGAAGAATCGATATCCGCAGGGTGCAACATCCGCGGTGCAAGGTGCAACCTTCGTCCATAAAGCCAAAACAGCGCCGTGCGACTTTTATAAGTGGGTGTAGGGATTTGAAATGGAACAGTACCATGGGGCAGCACTCTCCAGGGTAGGCAAATCGAAGACCAGCAACGGTGATCCCGTTTTAACGTAAAAATTCACGTGACGGAAAAAAGAAGGCCAAAAAACATCAAAGACCCGATTGAGGTTCGAATAGCCTTTTTTGGGTATGAAACAATCCGTTGACGGATTACAGCCGTCAAAGCCATAGAAATCACTAAGAGCTTCGTTTTGACTGGTTATGGCTCCTGTATCTCTAAACGAGCCAATTGTAATGGCCGTCCGAAGAATCGATATCCACAGGGTGTAACATCCGCGGTGCAAGGTGCAACATTCGTCCAAAAAGCCAAAACAGCGCCGTGCGACTTTTAGAAGTGGGTGCAGGGATTTGAAATGGAACAGTACCATGGTGCACCACTCTCCAGGGTAGGTAAATCCAAGACCAGCAAAGGTGATCTCGTTTTAACGTAAAACTTCACGTGGCGGAAACAAGAAGGCCAAAAAACATCAAAGACCCGATTGTGGTTCGGATACCCTTTTTTGGGTATGAAACAATTCATTGACGGCTTACAGCTGTCAAAGCCGTAGAACTCACTGAGAGCTTTGTTTTGACTGGGTATGGCTCCCGTAACTCTAAACGAGCCAACAGTTTTGGCCGTCCGAAGAATCGATATCCACTGGGTGCAACAACCGCGGTGCAACGTGCAACATTCGTCCAAAAAGCTAAAACGGCGCCTTGCGACTTTTAGAAGTGGGTGTAGGGATTTGAAATGGAACAGTACCATGGGGCAGCACTCCCCAGGGTAGGTAAATCGAAGACCAGTCACGGTGATCCCGTTTTAACGTAAAAATTCACGTGACGTAAAAAAGAAGGCCAAAAAACATCAAAGATCCGATTGAGGTTCGAATAGCCTTTTTTGGGTATGAAACAATCCGTTGACGGCTTACAGCTGTCAAAGCCGTAGAACTCACTGAGAGCTTTGTTTTGACTGGTTATGGCTCCCGTAACTCCAAACGAGCCAACAGTTATGGCCGTCCGAAGAATCGATATCCACAGGGTGCAACATCCGAAGTGCAACGTGCAACATTCGTCCAAAAAGCCAAAACAGCGCCGTGCGACTTTTAGAAGTGGGTGTAGGGATTTGAAATGGAACAGTACCATGGGGCAGCACTCTGCAGGGTAGGCAAATCGAAGACCAGCCACGGTGATCCCGTTTTAACGTAAAAATTCACGTGACGGAAAAAAGAAGGCCAAAAAACTTCAGAGACCCGATTGAGGTTCGGATAGCCTTTTTTGGGTATGAAACAATCCGTTGACGGCTTACAGCTGTCAAAGCCATAGAACTCACTAAGAGCTTCGTTTTGACTGGTTATGGCTCCCGTAACTCTAAACGAGCCAACAGTTATGGCCGTCCGAATAATCGATATCCATAGGGTGCAACATCCGCGGTGCAAGGTGCAACATTCGTCCAAAAAGCCAAAACAGCATCGTGCGACTTTTAGAAGTGGGTGTAGGGATTTGAAATGGAACAGTACCATGGTGCACAACTCTCCAAGGTAGGTAAATCGAAGACCAGCCACGGTGATCCCGTTTTAACGTAAAAATTCACGTGACGGAAAAAAGAAGGCCAAAAAACTTCAGAGATCCGATTGTGGTTCAGATAGCCTTTTTGGGTATGAAACATTGACGGCATACAGCTGTCAAAGCCGTAGAACTCACTGAGAGCTTCGCTTTGACTTGTTATGGCTTCCGTAACTCTAAACGAGCCAACAGTTATGGCCGTCTGAAGAATCGATATCCATAGGGTGCAACATCCGCGGTGCAAGGTGCAACATTCGTCCAAAAAGCCAAAACAGCGCCGTGCGACTTTTAGAAGTGGGTGTAGGGATTTGAAATGGAACAATACCATGGTGCACAACTCTTCAGGGTAGGTAAATAGAAGACCAGCCATGGTAATCCAGTTTTAACGTAAAAATTCACATGACGGAAAAAAGAAGGCCAAAACACTTCAGAGAGCTGATTGTGGTTCGGATAGCCTTTTTTGGGTATGAAACAATCCATTGACGGTTACAGCTGTCAAAGCCATAGAACTCACTGAGAGCTTCGTTTTGACTGGTTATGGCTTCCGTAACTCTAAACGAGCCAACAGTTATGGCCGTCCGAAGAATCGACACCACAGGGTGCAACATCCGCGGTGCAAGGTGCAACATTCGTCCAAAAAGCCAAAACAGCGCCGTGCGACTTTTAGAAGTGGGTGCAGGGATTTGAAATGGAACAGTACCATGGTGCACCACTCTCTAGGGTAGGTAAGTCGAAGACCAGCCACGGTGATCCCGTTTTAACGTAAAAATTCACGTGACGGAAAAAAGAAGGCCAAAAAACTTCAAAGACCCGATTGAGGTTCGGATAGCCTTTTTTGGGTATGAAACAATCCGTTGACGGCTAACAACCGTCAAAGCCGTAGAACTCACTGAGAGCTTCGTTTTGACTGGTTATGGCTCCCGTAACTCTAAACGAGCCAACGGTAATGGCCGTCCGAAGAATCGATATCCACAGGGTGCAACATCCGCGGTGCAAGGTGCAACATTCGTCCAAAAAGCCAAAACAGCGCCGTGCGACTTTTAGAAGTGGGTGCAGGGATTTGAAATGGAACAGTACCATGGTGCACCACTCTCCAGGGTAGGTAAATCGAAGACCAGCAACGGTAATCCCGTTTTAACGTAAAAATTCACGTGACGGAAAAAAGAAGGCCAAAAAACTTCAGAGACCCGATTGAGGTTCGGATAGCCTTTTTTGGGTATGAAACAATCCGTTGACGTCTTACAGCCATCAAAGCCGTAGAACTCACTGAGAGCTTCGTTTTGACTGGTTATGGCTCATGTATCTCTAAACGAGCTAACAGTAATGGCCGTCCGAAAAATCGATATCCACAGGGTGCAACATCCGCGGTGCAAGGTGCAATATTCGTCCAAAAAGCCAAAACAGCGCCGTGCGACTTTTAGAAGTGGGTGTAGGGATTTGAAATGGAACAGTACCATGGTGCACCACTCTCCAGGGTAGGTAAATCCAAGACCAGCAACGGTGATCCCGTTTTAACGTAAAAATTCATGTGATGGAAAAAAGAAGGCCAAAAAACTTCAGAGACCCGATTGAGGTTCGGATAGCCTTTTTTGGGTATGAAACAATCTGTTGACGGATTACAGCCGTCAAAGACGTAGAACTCACTGAGAGCTTCGTTTTGACTGGTTATGGCTCCTGTAACTCTAAACGAGCCAACTGTAATGGCCGTCCGAAGAATCGATATCCACAGGGTGCAACATCCGCGGTGCAAGGTGCAACATTCGTCCAAAAAGCCAAAACAGCGCCGTGCGACTTTTAGAAGTGGGTGCAGGGATTTGAAATGGAACAGTACCATGGGGTAGCACTCTCCAGGGTAGGTAAATCGAAGACCAGCCACGGTGATCTCGTTTTAACGTAAAACTTCACGTGACGGAAACAAGAAGGCCAAAAAACATCAAAGACCCGATTGTGGTTCGGATAGCCTTTTTTGGGTATGAAACAATTCGTTGACGGCTTACAGCGGTCAAAGCCGTAGAACTCACTGAGTGCTTCATTTTGACTGGTTATGGCTCCCGTAACTCTAAACGAGCCAACAGTTATGGCCGTCCGAAGAATCGATATCCACAGGGTGCAACATCCGCGGTGCAACGTGCAACATTCGTCCAAAAAGCTAAAACAGCGCCGTGCGACTTTTAGATTTGGGTGTAGGGATTTGAAATGGAACAGTACCATGGGGCAGCACTCCCCAGGGTAGGTAAATCGAAGACCAATCACGGTGATCCCGTTTTAACGTAAAAATTCACGTGACGGAAAAAAGAAGGCCAAAAAACATCAGAGACCCGATTGAGGTTCGGATAGCCTTTTTTGGGTATGAAACAATCCGTTGACGACTTACAGCTGTCAAAGCCGTAGAACTCACTGAGAGCTTCGTTTTGACTGGTTATGGCTTCCGTAACTCCAAACGAGCCAACAGTTATGGCCGTCCGAAGAATCGATATCCACAGGGTGCAACATCCGCAGTGCAATGTGCAACATTCGTCCAAAAAGCCAAAACAGCGCCGTGCGACTTTTAGAAGTGGGTGTAGGGATTTGAAATGGAACAATACCATGGGGCAGCACTCTCCAGGGTAGGTAAATCGAAAACCAGCCACGGTGATCCCGTTTTAACGTAAAAATTCACGTGACGGAAAAAAGAAGGCCAAAAAACTTCAGAGACCCGATTGAGGTTCGGATAGCCTTTTTTGGGTATGAAACAATCCGTTGACGGCTTACATCTGTCAAAGCCATGGAACTCACTAAGAGCTTCGTTTTGACTGGTTATGGCTCCCGTAACTCTAAACGAGCCAACAGTTATGGCCGTCCGAAGAATCGATATCCATAGGGTGCAACATCCGCGGTGCAAGGTGCAACATTCGTCCAAAAAGCCAAAACAGCGCCGTGCGACTTTTAGAAGTGGGTGTAGGGATTTGAAATGGAACAGTACCATGGTGCACAACTCTCTAGGGTAGGTAAATCGAAGACCAGCCACGGTGATCCCGTTTTAACGTAAAAATTCACGTGACGGAAAAAAGAAGACCAAAAAACTTCAAAGATCCGATTGTGGTTCAGATAGCCTTTTTTGGGTATGAAACAATCCGTTGACGGCTTACAGCTGTCAAAGCCGTAGAACTCACTGAGAGCTTCGTTTTGACTTGTTATGGCTTCCGTAACTCTAAACGAGCCAACAATTATGGCCGTCCGAAGAATCGATATCCACAGGGTGCAACATCCGCGGTGCAAGGTGCAACATTCGTCCAAAAAGCCAAAACAGCGCCGTGCGACTTTTAGAAGTGGGTGCAGGGATTTGAAATGGAGCAGTACCATGGTGCACCACTCTCCAGGGTAGGTAAGTCGAAGACCAGCCACGGTGATCCCGTTTTAACGTAAAAATTCATGTGATGGAAAAAAGAAGGCCAAAAAACTTCAGAGACCCGATTGAGGTTCGGATAGTCTTTTTGGGTATGAAACAATCCGTTGACGGCTTACAGCTGTCAAAGCCGTAGAACTCACTGAGAGCTTCGTTTTGACTGGTTATGGCTCCCGTAACTCTAAACGAGCCAACAGTTATGGCCGTCCGAAGAATCGATATCCGTAGGGTGCAACATCCGCGGTGGAAGGTGCAACATTCGTCCAAAAAGCCAAAACAGCGCCGTGCGACTTTTAGAAGTGGGTGCAGGGATTTGAAATGGAACAGTACCATGGTGCACAACTCTCCAAGGTAGGTAAATCGAAGACCAGCAACGGTGATCCCGTTTTAACGTAAAAAATCAGGTGACGGAAAAAAGAAGGCCAAAAAACTTCAGAGACCCGATTAAGGTTCGGATAACCTTTTTTGGGTATGAAACAATCCATTGACGGCTTACAACCGTCAAAGCCGTAGAACTCACTGAGAGCTTCGTTTTGACTGGTTATGGCTCTCGTAACTCCAAACGAGCCAACAGTAATGGCCGTCCGAAGAATCGATATCCACAGGGTGCAACATCCGCGGTGCAAGGTGCAACTTTCGTCCAAAAAGCCAAAACAGCGCCGTGCGATTTTTAGAAGTGGGTGTAGGGAATTGAAATGGAATAGTACCATGGAGCAGCACTCTCCAGGGTAGGCAAATCGAAGACCAGCCACGGTGATCCCGTTTTAACGAAAAAATTCACGTGACGGAAAAAAGAAGGCCAAAAAACTTCAGAGACCCTATTGAGGTTCAGATAGCCTTTTTTGGGTATGAAACAATCCGTTGACGGCTTACAACTGTCAAAGCCATAGAACTCACTAAGAGCTTCGTTTTGACTGGTTATGGCTCCCGTAACTCTAAACGAGCCAACAGTTATGGCCGTCCGAATAATCGATATCCACAGGGTGCAACATCCGCGGTGCAAGGTGCAACATTCGTCCAAAAAGCTAAAACAGCGTCGTGCGACTTTTAGAAGTGGGTGTAGGGATTTGAAATGGAACAGTACCATGGTGCACAACTCTCCAAGGTAGGTAAATCGAAGACCAGCCACGGTGATCCCGTTTTAACGTAAAAATTCACGTGATGGAAAAAAGAAGGCCAAAAAACTTCAGAGATCCGATTGTGGTTCAGATAGTCTTTTTGGGTATGAAACAATCCGTTGACGGCTTACAGCTATCAAAGCCGTAGAACTCACTGAGTGCTTCGCTTTGACTTGTTATGGCTTCCGTAACCCTAAACGAGCCAACAGTTATGGCCGTCCGAAGAATCGATATCCATAGGGTGCAACATCCGCGGTGCAAGGTGCAACATTCGTCCAAAAAGCCAAAACAGCGCCGTGCGACTTTTAGAAGTGGGTGTAGGGATTTGAAATGGAACAATACCATGGTGCACAACTCTTCAGGGTAGATAAATAGAAGACCAGCCATGGTAATCCCGTTTTAACGTAAAAATTCACATGACGGAAAAAAGAAGGCCAAAAAACTTCAGAGAGCTGATTGTGGTTCGGATAGCCTTTTTTGGGTATGAAACAATCCATTGACGGCTTACAGCCATCAAAGCCGTAGAACTCACTGAGAGCTTCGTTTTGACTGGTTATGGCTCATGTATCTCTAAACGAGCCAACAGTAATGGCCGTCCGAAGAATCGATATCCACAGGGTGCAACATCCGCGGTGCAAGGTGCAACATTCGTCCAAAAAGCCAAAACAGCGCCGTGCGACTTTTAGAAGTGGGTGTAGGGATTTGAAATGGAACAGTACCATGGTGCACCACTCTCCAGGGTAGGTAAATCCAAGACCAGCAACGGTGATCCCGTTTTAACGTAAAAATTCACGTGATGGAAAAAAGAAGGCCAAAAAACATCAAAGACCCGATTGAGGTTCGAATAGCCTTTTTTGGGTATGAAACAATCCGTTGACGGATTACAGCCGTCAAAGCCATAGAAATCACTAAGAGCTTCGTTTTGACTGGTTATGGCTCCTGTATCTCTAAACGAGCCAACTGTAATGGCCGTCCGAAGAATCGATATCCACAGGGTGTAACATCCGCGGTGCAAGGTGCAACATTCGTCCAAAAAGCCAAAACAGCGCCGTGCGACTTTTAGAAGTGGGTGCAGGGATTTGAAATGGAACAGTACCATGGGGCAGCACTCTCCAGGGTAGGTAAATCGAAGACCAGCCACGGTGATCTCGTTTTAACGTAAAACTTCACGTGACGGAAACAAGAAGGCCAAAAAACATCGGAGACCCGATTGTGGTTCGGATAGCCTTTTTTGGGTATGAAACAATTCGTTGACGGCTTACAGCGGTCAAAGCCGTAGAACTCACTGAGTGCTTCATTTTGACTGGTTATGGCTCCCGTAACTCTAAACGAGCCAACTGTTATGGCCGTCCGAAGAATCGATATCCACAGGGTGCAACATCCGCGGTGCAACGTGCAACATTCGTCCAAAAAGCTAAATTAGCGCCGTGCGACTTTTAGAAGTGGGTGTAGGGATTTGAAATGGAACAGTACCATGGGGCAGCACTCCCCAGGGTAGGTAAATCGAAGACCAATCACGGTGATCCCGTTTTAACGTAAAAATTCACGTGACGGAAAAAAGAAGGCCAAAAAACATCAGAGACCCGATTGAGGTTCGGATAGCCTTTTTTGGGTATGAAACAATCCGTTGATGGCTTACAGCTGTCAAAGCCGTAGAACTCACTGAGAGCTTCGTTTTGACTGGTTATGGCTCCCGTAACTCCAAACGAGCCAACAGTTATGGCCGTCCGAAGAATCGATATCCACAGGGTGCAACATCCGCAGTGCAACGTGCAACATTCGTCCAAAAAGCCAAAACAGCACCGTGAGACTTTTAGAAGTGGGTGTAGGGATTTGAAATGGAACAGTACCATGGGGCAGCACTCTCCAGGGTAGGTAAATCGAAGACCAGCCATGGTGATCCCGTTTTAACGTAAAAATTCACGTGACGGAAAAAAGAAGGCCAAAAAACTTCAGAGACCCGATTGAGGTTCGGATAGCCTTTTTTGGGTATGAAACAATCCATTGACGGCTTACAGCTGTCAAAGCCATAGAACTCACTAAGAGCTTCGTTTTGACTGGTTATGGCTCCCGTAACTCTAAACGAGCCAACAGTTATGGCCGTCCGAAGAATCGATATCCACAGGGTGCAACATCCGCCGTGCAAGGTGCAACATTCGTCCAAAAAGCCAAAACAGCGCCGTGCGACTTTTAGAAGTGGGTGTAGGGATTTGAAATGGAACAGTACCATGGTGCACAACTCTCTAGGGTAGGTAAATCGAAGACCAGCCACGGTGATCCCGTTTTAACGTAAAAATTCACGTGACGGAAAAAAGAAGGCCAAAAAACTTCAAAGATCCGATTGTGGTTCAGATAGCCTTTTTTGGGTATGAACAATCCGTTGACGGCTTACAGCTGTCAAAGCCATAGAACTCACTGAGAGCTTCGTTTTGACTTGTTATGGCTTCCGTAACTCTAAACGAGCCAACAGTTATGGCCGTCCGAAGAATCGATATCCACAGGGTGCAACATCCGCGGTGCAAGGTGCAACATTCGTCCAAAAAGCCAAAACAGCGCCGTGCGACTTTTAGAAGTGGGTGCAGGGATTTGAAATGGAACATTACCATGGTGCACCACTCTCCAGGGTAGGTAAGTCGAAGACCAGCCACGGTGATCCCGTTTTAACGTAAAAATTCATGTGATGGAAAAAAGAAGGCCAAAAAACTTCAGAGACCCGATTGAGGTTCGGATAACCTTTTTTGGGTATGAAACAATCCATTGACGGCTTACAGCTGTCAAAGCCATAGAACTCACTAAGAGCTTCGTTTTGACTGGTTATGGCTCCCGTAACTCTAAACGAGCCAACAGTTATGGCCGTCCGAAGAATCGATATCCACAGGGTGCAACATCCGCGGTGCAAGGTGCAACATTCGTCCAAAAAGCCAAAACAACGCCGTGCGACTTTTAGAAGTGGGTGTAGGGATTTGAAATGGAACAGTACCATGGTGCACAACTCTCTAGGGTAGGTAAATCGAAGACCAGCCACGGTGATCCCGTTTTAACGTAAAAATTCACGTGACGGAAAAAAGAAGGCCAAAAAACTTCAAAGATCCGATTGTGGTTCAGATAGCCTTTTTTGGGTATGAACAATCCGTTGACGGCTTACAGCTGTCAAAGCCGTAGAACTCACTGAGAGCTTCGTTTTGACTTGTTATGGCTTCCGTAACTCTAAACGAGCCAACAGTTATGGCCGTCCGAAGAATCGATATCCACAGGGTGCAACATCCGCTGTGCAAGGTGCAACATTCGTCCAAAAAGCCAAAACAGCGCCGTGCGACTTTTAGAAGTGGGTGCAGGGATTTGAAATGGAACAGTACCATGGTGCACCACTCTCCAGGGTAGGTAAGTCGAAGACCAGCCACGGTGATCCCGTTTTAACGTAAAAATTCATGTGATGGAAAAAAGAAGGCCAAAAAACTTCAAAGACCCGATTGAGGTTCGGATAGCCTTTTTTGGGTATGAAACAATCCGTTGACGGCTTACAGCTGTCAAAGCCGTAGAACTCACTGAGAGCTTCGTTTTGACTGGTTATGGCTCCCGTAACTCTAAACGAGCCAACAGTTATGGCCGTCCGAAGAATCGATATCCGTAGGGTGCAACATCCGCGGTGGAAGGTGCAACATTCGTCCAAAAAGCCAAAACAGCGCCGTGCGACTTTTAGAAGTGGGTGCAGTGATTTGAAATGGAACAGTACCATGGTGCACCACTCTCCAGGGTAGGTAAATCGAAGACCAGCAACGGTGATCCCGTTTTAACGTAAAAATTCAGGTGACGGAAAAAAGAAGGCCAAAAAACTTCAGAGACCCGATTAAGGTTCGGATAGCCTTTTTTGGGTATGAAACAATCCATTGACGGCTTACAACCGTCAAAGCCGTAGAACTCACTGAGAGCTTCGTTTTGACTGGTTATGGCTCCCGTAACTCTAAACGAGCCAAAAGTAATGGCCGTCCGAAGAATCGATATCCACAGGGTGCAACATCCGCGGTGCAAGGTGCAACTTTCGTCCAAAAAGCCAAAACAGCGCCGTGCGACTTTTAGAAGTGGGTGCAGGGATTAGAAATGGAACAGTACCATGGGCAGCACTCTCCAGGGTAGGTAAATCGAAGACCAGCAACGGTGATCCCGTTTTAACGTAAAAATTCACGTGACGGAAAAAAGAAGGCCAAAAAACTTCAGAGACCCGATTAAGGTTCGGATAGCCTTTTTGGGTATGAAACAATCCGTTGACGGCTTACAGCCGTCAAAGCCGTAGAACTCATTGAGAGCTTCGTTTTGACTGGTTATGGCTCCCGTAACTCTAAACGAGCCAACAGTAATGGCCGTCCGAAGAATCGATATCCATAGGGTGCAACATCCGCGGTGCAAGGTGCAACATTCGTCCAAAAAGCCAAAACAGCGTCGTGCGACTTTTAGAAGTGGGTGTAGGGATTTGAAATGGAACAGTACCATGGTGCACCACTCTCCAGGGTAGGTAAATCGAAGACCAGCAATGGTGATCCCGTTTTAACGTAAAAATTCACGTGACGGAAAAAAGAAGGCCAAAAAACTTTAGAGACCCGATTGAGGTTCGGATAGCCTTTTTTGGGTATGACACAATCCGTTGATGGCATACAACCATCAAAGCCATAGAACTCACTGAGAGCTTCGTTTTGACTAGTTATGGCTTCCGTAACTCTAAACGAGCCAACAGTAATGTCCGTCCGAAGAATCGATATCCAGAGGGTGCAACATCCGCGGTGCAAGGTGCAACATTCATCCAAAAAGCCAAAACAACACCATGCGACTTTTAGAAGTGGGTGCAAGGATTTGAAATGGAACAGTACCATGGGGCAGCACTCTCCAGGGTAGGTAAATCGAAGACCAGCCACGGTGATCTCGTTTTAACGTAAAACTTCACGTGACGAAAACAAGAAGGCCAAAAAACCTCAGAGACCCGATTGTGGTTCGGATAGCCTTTTTTGGGTATTAAACAATCCGTTGACGGCTTACAGCAATCAAAGACGTAGAACTCACTGAGAGCTTCGTTTTGACTGGTTATGGCTCCCGTAACTCTAAACGAGCCAACAGTTATGGCCGTCCGAAGAATCGATATCCACAGGGTGCAACATCCGCGGTGCAACGTGCAACATTCGTCCAAAAAGCCAAAACAGCACCGTGCGACTTTTAGAAGTTGGTGTAGGGATTTGAAATGGAACAGTACCATGGGGTAGCACTCTCCAGGGTAGGTAAATCGAAGACCAGTCATGGTGATCTCATTTTAACGGAAAAATTCAAGTGACGGAAAAAAGAAGGCCCAAAAACTTCAGAGACCCGATTGAGGTTCGGATAGCCTTTTTTGGGTATGAAACAATCCGTTGACGGCTTACAACGGTCAAAACCGTAGAACTCACTGAGTGCTTCGTTTTGACTGGTTATGGCTCCCGTAACACTAAACGAGCCAACAGTTATGGCCGTCTGAAGAATCGATATCCATAGGGTGCAACATCCGCGGTGCAAGGTGCAACATTCGTCAAAAAAGCCAAAACAGCGCCGTGCGACTTCTAGAAGTCGGTGCAGGGATTTGAAATGGAACAGTACCATGGTGCACCACTCTCCAGGGTAGGTAAATCGAAGACCGGCCACGGTGATCCCGTTTTAACGTAAAAATTCACGTGACGGAAAAAAGAAGGCCAAAAAAATTCAGAGACCCGATTGAGGTTCAGATAGCCTTTTTTGGGTATGAAACAATCCGTTGACGGCTTACAGCCGTCAAAGCCGTAGAACTCACTGAGAGCTTCGTTTTGACTAGTTATGGCTTCCGTAACTCTAAACGAGTCAACAGTAATGGCCGTCCGAAGAATCGATATCCATAGGGTGCAACATCCGCGGTGCAAGGTGCAACATTCATCCAAAAAGCCAAAACAGCGCCGTGCGACTTTTAGAAGTGGGTGTAGGGATTTGAAATGGAACAGTACCATGGGGCAGCACTCTCCATGGTAGGTAAATCGAAGACCAGCCACGGTGATCTCGTTTTCACGTAAAACTTCACGTGACGGAAACAAGAAGGCCAAAAAACTTCAGAGACCCGATTGAGGTTCGGATAGCCTTTTTTGGGTATGAAACAATCCGTTGACGGCTTACAGCGGTCAAAGCCGTAGAACTCACTGAGAGCTTCGTTTTGACTAGTTATGGCTCCCGTAACACTAAACGAGCCAACAGTTATGGCCGTCCGAAGAATCGATATCCATAGGGTGCAACATCCGCGGTGCAAGGTGCAACATTCGTCAAAAAAGCAAAAACAGCACCGTGCGACTTCTAGAAGTCGGTGCAGGGATTTGAAATGGAACAGTACCATGGTGCACCACTCTCCAGGGTAGGTAAATCGAAGACCAGCCACGGTGATCCCGTTTTAACGTAAAAATTCACGTGGCGGAAAAAAGAAGGCCAAAAAACTTCAGAGACCCGATTGAGGTTCAAATAGCCTTTTTTGGGTATGAAACAATCTGTTGACGGCTTACTGCCGTCAATGCCGTAGAACTCACTGAGAGCTTCGTTTTGACTGGTTATGGCTCCCGTAACTCTAAACGAGCCAACAGTTATGGCCGTCCGAAGAATCGATATCCACAGGGTGCAACATCCGCGGTGCAACGTGCAACATTCGTCCAAAAAGCCAAAACAACGCCGTGTGACTTTTAGAAGTGGGTGTAGGGATTTGAAATGGAACAGTACCATGGGGTAGCACTCTCCAGGGTAGGTAAATGGAAGACCAGTCACGGTGATCCCATTTTAACGTAAAAATTCAAGTGACGGAAAAAAGAAGGCCAAAAAACTTCAGAGACCCGATTGAGGTTCGGATAGCCTTTTTTGGGTATGAAACAATCCGTTGACGCCTTACAGCGGGCAAAGCCGTAGAACTCACAGAGAGCTTCGTTTTGACTGGTTATGGCTCCCGTAACACTAAACGAGCCAACAGTTATGGCCGTTCGAAGAATCGATATCCATAGGGTGCAACATCCGCGGTGCAAGGTGCAACATTCGTCAAAAAAGCCAAAACAACACCGTGCGACTTCTAGAAGTCGGTGCAGGGATTTGAAATGGAACAGTACCATGGTGCACCACTCTCCAGGGTAGGTAAATCGAAGACCAGCCACGGTGATCCCGTTTTAACGTAAAAATTCACGTGACGGAAAAAAGAAGGCCAAAAAACTTCAGAGACCCGATTGAGGTTCAGATAGCCTTTTTTGGGTATGAAACAATCCGTTGACGGCTTACTGCCGTTAAAGCCGTAGAACTCACTGAGTGCTTCGTTTTGACTAGTTATGGCTTCCGTAACCCTAAATGAGCCAACAGTAATGGCCGTCCGAAGAATCGATATCCATAGGGTGCAACATCCGCGGTGCATGGTGCAACATTCATCCAAAAAGCCAAAACAGCGCCGTGCGACTTTTAGAAGTGGGTGTAGGGATTTGAAATGGAACAGTACCATGGGGCAGCACTCTCCAGGGTAGGTAAATCGAAGACCAGCCACGGTGATCTCGTTTTAACGTAAAACTTCACGTGACGGAAACAAGAAGGCCAAAAAACTTCAGAGACCCGATTGAGGTTCGGATAGCCTTTTTTGGGTATGAAACTATTCGTTGACGGCTTACAGCGGTCAAAGCCGTAGAACTCACTGAGAGCTTCGTTTTGATTGGTTATGGATCCCGTAACTCTAAACGAGCCAACAGTTATGGCCGTCCGAAGAATCGATATCCAAAGGGTGCAACATCCGCGGTGCAAGGTGCAACATTCGTCCAAAAAGCCAAAACAGCGCCGTGCGACTTTTAGAAGTGGGTGCAGGGATTTGAAATGGAACAGTACCATGGTGCACCACTCTCCAGGGTAGGTAAATCGAAGACCAGCCACGGTGATCCCGTTTTAACGTAAAAATTCACGTGACGGAAAAAAGAAGGCCAAAAAACTTTAGAGACCCGATTGAGGTTCAGATAGCCTTTTTTGGGTATGAAACAATCCGTTGACGGCTTACTGCCGTCAAAGCCGTAGAACTCACTGAGAGCTTCGTTTTGACTAGTTATGGCTTCCGTAACTCTAAACGAGCCAACAGTAATGGCCGTCCGAAGAATCGATATCCATAGGGTGCAACATCCGCGGTGCAAGGTGCAACATTCATCCAAAAAGCCAAAACAGCGCCGTTCGACTTTTAGAAGTGGGTATAGGGATTTGAAATGGAACAGTACCATGGGGCAGCACTCTCCAGGGTAGGTAAATCGAAGACCAGCCATGGTGATCTCGTTTTAACGTAAAACTTCACGTGACGGAAACAAGAAGGCCAAAAAACTTCAGAGACCCGATTGAGGTTCGGATGGCCTTTTTTGGGTATGAAACAATCCGTTGACGGCTTACAGCTGTCAAAGCCGTAGAACTCACTGAGAGCTTTGTTTTGACTGGTTATGGATCCCATAACTCTAAACGAGCCAACAGTTATGGCCGTCCGAAGAATCGATATCCAAAGGGTGCAACATCCGTGGTGCAAGGTGCAACATTCGTCCAAAAAGCCAAAACAGCGCCGTGCGACTTTTAGAAGTGGGTGTAGGGATTTGAAATGGAACAGTACCATGGTGCACCACTCTCCAGGGTAGGTAAATCGAAGACCAGCCACGGTGATCCCGTTTTAACGTAAAAATTCACGTGACGGAAAAAAGAAGGCCAAAAAACTTCAGAGACCAGATTGAGGTTCGGATAGCCTTTTTTGGGTATGAAACAATCCGTTGACGGCTTACAGCCGTCAAAGCCGTATAACTCACTGAGAGCTTCGTTTTGACTGGTTATGGCTCCCGTAACTCTAAACGAGCCAACAGTTATGGCCGTCCGAAGAATCGATATCCACAGGATGCAACATCCGTGGTGCAAGGTGCAACATTCGTCCAATAAGCCAAAACAGCACCGTGCGACTTTTAGAAGTGGCTGCAGGGATTTGAAATGGAACAGTACCATGGTGCACCACTCTCCAGGATAGGTAAGTCGAAGACCAGCCACGGTGATCCCGTTTTAACGTAAAAATTCACGTGACGGAAAAAAGAAGGCCAAAAAACTTCAGAGACCCGATTGAGGTTCGAATAGCCTTTTTTGGGTATGAAACAATCCGTTGACGGCTTACAGCTGTCAAAGCCATAGAACTCACTGAGAGCTTCGTTTTGACTGGTTATGGCTCCCGTAACTCTAAACGAGCCAACAGTTATGGCCGTCCGAAGAATCGATATCCACAGGGTGCAACATCCGCGGTGCAAGGTGCAACATTCGTCCAAAATGCCAAAACAGCGCCGTGCGACTTTTAGAAGTGGGTGCAGGGATATGAAATGGAACAGTACCATGGTGCACCACTCTCCAGGGTAGGTAAGTCGATGACCAGCCACGATGATCCTGTTTTAACGTAAAAATTCACGTGACGGAAAAAAGAAGGCCAAAAAACTTCAAAGACCCGATTGAGGTTCGGATAGCCTTTTTTGGGTATGAAACAATCCGTTGACGGCTTACTGCCGTCAAAGCCGTAGAACTCACTGAGAGCTTCGTTTTGACTAGTTATGGCTTCCGTAACTCTAAACGAGCCAACAGTAATGGCCGTCCGAAGAATCGATATCCATAGGGTGCAACATCCGCGGTGCAAGGTGCAACTTCATCCAAAAAGCCAAAACAGCGCCGTTCGACTTTTAGAAGTGGGTATAGGGATTTGAAATGGAACAGTACCATGGGGCAGCACTCTCCAGGGTAGGTAAATCGAAGACCAGCCATGGTGATCTCGTTTTAACGTAAAACTTCACGTGACGGAAACAAGAAGGCCAAAAAACTTCAGAGACCCGATTGAGGTTCGGATGGCCTTTTTTGGGTATGAAACAATCCGTTGACGGCTTACAGCTGTCAAAGCCGTAGAACTCACTGAGAGCTTTGTTTTGACTGGTTATGGATCCCATAACTCTAAACGAGCCAACAGTTATGGCCGTCCGAAGAATCGATATCCAAAGGGTGCAACATCCGTGGTGCAAGGTGCAACATTCGTCCAAAAAGCCAAAACAGCGCCGTGCGACTTTTAGAAGTGGGTGTAGGGATTTGAAATGGAACAGTACCATGGTGCACCACTCTCCAGGGTAGGTAAATCGAAGACCAGCCACGGTGATCCCGTTTTAACGTAAAAATTCACGTGACGGAAAAAAGAAGGCCAAAAAACTTCAGAGACCAGATTGAGGTTCGGATAGCCTTTTTTGGGTATGAAACAATCCGTTGACGGCTTACAGCCGTCAAAGCCGTATAACTCACTGAGAGCTTCGTTTTGACTGGTTATGGCTCCCGTAACTCTAAACGAGCCAACAGTTATGGCCGTCCGAAGAATCGATATCCACAGGATGCAACATCCGTGGTGCAAGGTGCAACATTCGTCCAATAAGCCAAAACAGCACCGTGCGACTTTTAGAAGTGGCTGCAGGGATTTGAAATGGAACAGTACCATGGTGCACCACTCTCCAGGATAGGTAAGTCGAAGACCAGCCACGGTGATCCCGTTTTAACGTAAAAATTCACGTGACGGAAAAAAGAAGGCCAAAAAACTTCAGAGACCCGATTGAGGTTCGAATAGCCTTTTTTGGGTATGAAACAATCCGTTGACGGCTTACAGCTGTCAAAGCCATAGAACTCACTGAGAGCTTCGTTTTGACTGGTTATGGCTCCCGTAACTCTAAACGAGCCAACAGTTATGGCCGTCCGAAGAATCGATATCCACAGGGTGCAACATCCGCGGTGCAAGGTGCAACATTCGTCCAAAATGCCAAAACAGCGCCGTGCGACTTTTAGAAGTGGGTGCAGGGATATGAAATGGAACAGTACCATGGTGCACCACTCTCCAGGGTAGGTAAGTCGATGACCAGCCACGATGATCCTGTTTTAACGTAAAAATTCACGTGACGGAAAAAAGAAGGCCAAAAAACTTCAAAGACCCGATTGAGGTTCGGATAGCCTTTTTTGGGTATGAAACAATCCGTTGACAGCTTACAGCTGTCAAAGCCGTAGCACTCACTGAGAGCTTCGTTTTGACTGGTTATGGCTCCCGTAACTCTAAACGAGCCAACAGTTATGGCCGTCCGAAGAATCGATATCCACAGGGTGCAACATCCGCGGTGCAAGGTGCAACATTCGTCCAAAAAGCCAAAACAGCGTCGTGCGACTTTTAGAAGTGGGTGCAGAGATTTGAAATGGAACAGTACCATGGAGCACCACTCTCCAGGGTAGGTAAATCGACCAGCCACGGTGATCCCGTTTTAACGTAAAAATTCACGTGACGGAAAAAAGAAGGCCAAAAAACTTCAGAGACCAGATTGAGGTTCGGATAGCCTTTTTTGGGTATGAAACAATCCGTTGACGGCTTACAGCCATCAAAGCAGTAGATCTCACTGAGAGCTTCATTTTGACTGGTTATGGCTCCCGTAACTCTAAACGAGCCAACAGTTATGGCCGTCCGAAGAATCGATATCCACAGGGTGCAACATCCGCGGTGCAACGTGCAACATTCGTCCAAAAAGCCAAAACAGTGCCGTGCGACTTTTAGAAGTGGGTGTAGGGATTTGAAATGGAACAGTACCATGGTGCACCACTCTCCAGGGTAGGTAAATCGAAGACCAGCCACGGTGATCCCGTTTTAACGTAAAAATTCACGTGACGGAAAAAAGAAGGCCAAAAAACTTCAGAGACCAGATTGAGGTTCGGATAGCCTTTTTTGGGTATGAAACAATCCGTTGACGGCTTACAGCCGTCAAAGCCGTATAACTCACTGAGAGCTTCGTTTTGACTGGTTATGGCTCCCGTAACTCTAAACGAGCCAACAGTTATGGCCGTCCGAAGAATCGATATCCATAGGATGCAACATCCGTGGTGCAAGGTGCAACATTCGTCCAATAAGCAAAAACAGCACCGTGCGACTTTTAGAAGTGGCTGCAGGGATTTGAAATGGAACAGTACCATGGTGCACCACTCTCCAGGATAGGTAAGTCGAAGACCAGCCACGGTGATCCCGTTTTAACGTAAAAATTCACGTGACGGAAAAAAGAAGGCCAAAAAACTTCAGAGACCCGATTGAGGTTCGAATAGCCTTTTTTGGGTATGAAACAATCCGTTGACGGCTTACAGCTGTCAAAGCCATAGAACTCACTGAGAGCTTCGTTTTGACTGGTTATGGCTCCCGTAACTCTAAACGAGCCAACAGTTATGGCCGTCCGAAGAATCGATATCCACAGGGTGCAACATCCGCGGTGCAAGGTGCAACTTTCGTCCAAAATGCCAAAACAGCGCCGTGCGTCTTTTAGAAGTGGGTGCAGGGATATGAAATGGAACAGTACCATGGTGCACCACTCTCCAGGGTAGGTAAGTCGATGACCAGCCACGATGATCCTGTTTTAACGTAAAAATTCACGTGACGGAAAAAAGAAGGCCAAAAAACTTCAAAGACCCAATTGAGGTTCGGATAGCCTTTTTTGGGTATGAAACAATCCGTTGACAGCTTACAGCTGTCAAAGCCGTAGCACTCACTGAGAGCTTCGTTTTGACTGGTTATGGCTCCCGTAACTCTAAACGAGCCAACAGTTATGGCCGTCCGAAGAATCGATATCCACAGGGTGCAACATCCGCGGTGCAAGGTGCAACATTCGTCCAAAAAGCCAAAACAGCGTCGTGCGACTTTTAGAAGTGGGTGCAGAGATTTGAAATGGAACAGTACCATGGAGCACCACTCTCCAGGGTAGGTAAATCGACCAGCCACGGTGATCCCGTTTTAACGTAAAAATTCACGTGACGGAAAAAAGAAGGCCAAAAAACTTCAGAGACCAGATTGAGGTTCGGATAGCCTTTTTTGGGTATGAAACAATCCGTTGACGGCTTACAGCCATCAAAGCAGTAGAACTCACTGAGAGCTTCGTTTTGACTTGTTATGGCTCCCGTAACTCTAAACGAGCCAACAGTTATGGCCGTCCGAAGAATCGATATCCACAGGGTGCAACATCCGCGGTGCAACGTGCAACATTCGTCCAAAAAGCCAAAACAGTGCCGTGCGACTTTTAGAAGTGGGTGTAGGGATTTGAAATGGAACAGTACCATGGGGTAGCACTCTCCAGGGTAGGTAAATCGAAGACCAGTCACGGTGATCCCATTTTAACGTAAAAATTCAAGTGACGGAAAAAAGAAGGCCAAAAAACTTCAGAGACCCGATTGAGGTTCGGATAGCCTTTTTTGGGTATGAAACAATCCGTTGACGGCTTACAGCGGTCAAAGCCGTAGAACTCACTGAGAGCTTCGTTTTGACTGGTTATGGCTCCCGTAACACTAAACGAGCCAACAGTTATGGCCGTCCGAAGAATCGATATCCATAGGGTGCAACATCCGCGGTGCAAGGTGCAACATTCGTCAAAAAAGCCAAAACAGCGCCGTGCGACTTCTAGAAGTCGGTGCAGGGATTTGAAATGGAACAGTACCATGGTGCACCACTTTCCAGGGTAGATAAGTCGAAGACCAGCCACGGTGATCCCGTTTTAACGTAAAAATTCACGTGACGGAAAAAAGAAGGCCAAAAAACTTCAGAGACCCGATTGAGGTTCGAATAGCCTTTTTTGGGTATGAAACAATCCATTGACGGCTTACAACTGTCAAAGCCATAGAACTCACTGAGAGCTTTGTTTTGACTGGTTATGGCTCCCGTAACTCTAAACGAGCCAACAGTTATGGTCGTCCGAAGAATCGATATCCACAGGGTGCAACATCCGCGGTGCAAGGTGCAACATTCGTCCAAAATGCCAAAACAGCACCGTGCGACTTTTAGAAGTGGGTGCAGGGATTTGAAATGGAACAGTACCATGGTGCACCACTCTCCAGGGTAGGTAAGTCGAAGACCAGCCACGGTGATCCCGTTTTAACGTAAAAATTCACGTGACGGAAAAAAGAAGGCCAAAAAACTTCAAAGACCCGATTGAGGTTCGGATAGCCTTTTTTGGGTATGAAACAATCCGTTGACAGCTTACAGCTGTCAAAGCCGTAGAACTCACTGAGAGCTTCGTTTTGACTGGTTATGGCTCCCGTAACTCTAAACGAGCCAACAGTTATGGCCGTCCGAAGAATCGATATCCACAGGGTGCAACATCCGCGGTGCAAGGTGCAACATTCGTCCAAAAAGCCAAAACAGCGCCGTGCGACTTTTAGAAGTGGGTGCAGAGATTTGAAATGGAACAGTACCATGGTGCACCACTCTCCAGGGTAGGTAAATCGAAGACCAGCAACGGTGATCCCGTTTTAACGCAAAAATTCACGTGACGGAAAAAAGAAGGCCAAAAAACTTCAGAGACCAGATTGAGGTTCGGATAGCCTTTTTTGGGTATGAAACAATCCGTTGACGGCTTACAGCAATCAAAGACGTAGAACTCACTGAGAGCTTCGTTTTGACCGGTCATGGCTCCCGTAACTCTAAACGAGCCAACAGTAATGACTGTCCGAAGAATCGATATCCATAGGGTGCAACATCCGCGGTGCAAGGTGCAACATTCGTCCAAAAAGTCAAAACAGCGCCGTGCGACTTTTAGAAGTGGGTGCAGGGATTTGAAATGGAACAGTACCATGGGGCAGCACTCTCCAGGGTAGGTAAATCGAAGACCAGCCACGGTGATCTCGTTTTAACGTAAAAATTCACGTGACGGAAAAAAGAAGGCCAAAAAACTTCAAAGACCCGATTGAGGTTCGGATAGCCTTTTTTGGGTATGAAACAATCCGTTGATGGCTTACAGCCGTCAAAGCCGTAGAACTCACTGAGAGCTTCGTTTTGACTGGTTATGGATCCCGTAACTCTAAACGAGCCAACAGTTATGGCCGTCCGAAGAATCGATATCCAAAGGGTGCAACATCCGCGGTGCAAGGTGCAACATTCGTCCAAAAAGCCAAAACAGCGCCGTGCGACTTTTAGAAGTGGGTGCAGGGATTTGAAATGGAACAGTACCATGGTGCACCACTCTCCAGGGTAGGTAAATCGAAGACCAGCCACGGCGATCCCGTTTTAACGTAAAAATTCACGTGACGGAAAAAAGAAGGCCAAAAAACTTCAAAGACCAGATTGAGGTTCGGATAGCCTTTTTTGGGTATGAAACAATCCGTTGACGGCTTACAGACGTCAAAGCCGTAGAACTCACTGAGAGCTTCGTTTTGACTGGTTATGGCTCCCGTAACTCTAAACGAGCCAACAGTTATGGCCGTCCGAAGAATCGATATCCACAGGGTGCAACATCCGCGGTGCAAGGTGCAACATTCGTCCAATAAGCCAAAACAGCGCCGTGCGACTTTTAGAAGTGGGTGCAGGGGTTTGAAATGGAACAGTACCATGGTGCACCACTCTCCAGGGTAGGTAAGTCGAAGACCAGCCACGGTGATCCCGTTTTAAAGTAAAAATTCACGTGACGGAAAAAAGAAGTCCAAAAAACTTCAGAGACCCGTTTGAGGTTTGAATAACCTTTTTTGGGTATGAAACAATCCGTTGACGGCTTACAGCTGTCAAAGCCGTAGAACTCACTGAGAGCTTCGTTTTGACTGGTTATGGCTCCCGTAACTCTAAACGAGCCAACAGTTATGGCCGTCCGAAGAATCGATATCCACAGGGTGCAACATCCGCGGTGCAATGTGCGACATTCGTCCAAAAAGCCAAAACAGCGCCGTGCGACTTTTAGAAGTTGGTGTAGGGATTCGAAATGGAACATTACCATGTGGTAGCACTCTCCAGGGTAGGTAAATCGAAGACCAGTCACGGTGATCCTATTTTAACGTAAAAATTCAAGTGATGGAAAAAAGAAGTCCAAAAAACTTCAAAGACCCGATTGAGGTTTGGATAGCCTTTTTTGGGTATGAAACAATCCATTGATGGCTACAGCGGTCAAAGCCGTAGAACTCACTAAGTGCTTCGTTTTGACTGGTTATGGCTCCCGTAACACTAAACGAGCCAACAGTTATGGCCGTCCGAAGAATCGATATCCATAGGGTGCAACATCCGCGGTGCAAGGTGCAACATTCGTCAAAAAAGCCAAAACAGCGCCGTGCGACTTCTAGAAGTCGGTGCAGGGATTTGAAATGGAACAGTACCATGGTGCACCACTCTCCAGGGTAGGTAAATCGAAGACCGGCCACGGTGATCCCGTTTTAACGTAAAAATTCACGTGACGGAAAAAAGAAGGCCAAAAAACTTCAGAGACCAGATTGAGGTTCGGATAGCCTTTTTTGGGTATGAAACAATCCATTGACGGTTTACAGCCGTCAAAGCCGTAGAAATCATTGAGAGCTACGTTTTGACTGGTTATGGCTGCAGTAACTCTAAACGAGCCAACAGTTATGGCCGTCCGAAGAATCGATATCCACAGGGTGCAACATCCGCGGTGCAAGGTGCAACATTCGTCCAATAAGCCAAAACAGCACCGTGCAACTTTTAGAAGTGGGTGCAGGGATTTGAAATGGAACAGTACCATGGTGCACCACTCTCCAGGGTAGGTAAGTCAAAGACCAGCCACGGCGATCCCGTTTTAACGTAAAAATTCACCTGACGGAAAAAAGAAGGCCAAAAAACTTCAGAGACCAGATTGAGGTTCGGATAGCCTTTTTTGGGTATGAAACTATCCGTTGACGGTTTACAGCCGTCAAAGCCGTAGAACTCACTGAGAGCTTCGTTTTGACTGGTTAGCGCTCCCGTAACTCTAAACGAGCCAACAGTTATGGCCGTCCGAAGAATCGATATCCACAGGGTGCAACATCCGCGGTGCAACGTGCAACATTCGTCCAAAAAGCCAAAACAGCGTCGTGCGACTTTTAGAAGTGGGTGTAGGGATTTGAAATGGAACAGTACCATGGGGTAGCACTCTCCAGGGTAGGTAAGTCGAAGACCAGCCACGGTGATCCCGTTTTAAAGTAAAAATTCACGTGACGGAAAAAAGAAGTCCAAAAAACTTCAGAGACCCGTTTGAGGTTCGAATAACCTTTTTTGGGTATGAAACAATCCGTTGACGGCTTACAGCTGTCAAAGCCATAGAACTCACTGAGAGCTTCGTTTTGACTGGTTATGGCTCCCGTAACCCTAAACGAGCCAATAGTTATGGCCGTCCGAAGAATCGATATCCACAGGGTGCAACATCCGCGGTGCAATGTGCGACATTCGTCCAAAAAGCCAAAACAGCGCCGTGCGACTTTTAGAAGTGGGTGTAGGGATTCGAAATGGAACAGTACCATGTGGTAGCAATCTCCAGGGTAGGTAAATCGAAGACCAGACACGGTGATCCTATTTTAACGTAAAAATTCAAGTGACGGAAAAAAGAAGTCCAAAAAACTTCAAAGACCCGATTGAGGTTTGGATAGCCTTTTTTGGGTATGAAACAATCCATTGATGGCTTACAGCGGTCAAAGCCGTAGAACTCACTGAGTGCTTCGTTTTGACTGGTTATGGCTCCCGTAACACTAAACGAGCCAACAGTTATGGCCGTCCGAAGAATCGATATCCATAGGGTGCAACATCCGCGGTGCAAGGTGCAACATTCGTCAAAAAAGCCAAAACAGCGTCGTGCGACTTCTAGAAGTCGGTGCAGGGATTTGAAATGGAACAGTACCATGGTGCACCACTCTCCAGGGTAGGTAAATCGAAGACCGGCCACGGTGATCCCGTTTTAACGTAAAAATTCACGTGACGGAAAAAAGAAGGCCAAAAAACTTCAGAGACCAGATTGAGGTTCGGATAGCCTTTTTTGGGTATGAAACAATCCATTGACGGTTTACATCCGTCAAAGCCGTAGAACTCACTGAGAGCTACGTTTTGACTGGTTATGGCTGCAGTAACTCTAAACGAGCCAACAGTTATGGCCGTCCGAAGAATCGATATCCACAGGGTGCAACATCCGCGGTGCAAGGTGCAACATTCGTCCAATAAGCCAAAACAGCACCGTGCAACTTTTAGAAGTGGGTGCAGGGATTTGAAATGGAACAGTACCATGGTGCACCACTCTCCAGGGTAGGTAAGTCAAAGACCAGCCACGGTGATCCCGTTTTAACGTAAAAATTCACCTGACGGAAAAAAGAAGGCCAAAAAACTTCAGAGACCAGATTGAGGTTCGGATAGCCTTTTTTGGGTATGAAACTATCCGTTGACGGTTTACAGCCGTCAAAGCCGTAGAACTCACTGAGAGCTTCGTTTTGACGGGTTAGCGCTCCCGTAACTCTAAACGAGCCAACAGTTATGGCCGTCCGAAGAATCGATATCCACAGGGTGCAACATCCGCGGTGCAACGTGCAACATTCGTCCAAAAAGCCAAAACAGCGCCGTGCGACTTTTAGAAGTGGGTGTAGGGATTTGAAATGGAACAGTACCATGGGGTAGCACTCTCCAGGGTAGGTAAATCGAAGACCAGTCACGGTGATCCCATTTTAACGTAAAAATTCAAGTGACGGAAAAAAGAAGGCCAAAAAACTTCAGAGACCCGATTGAGGTTCGGATAGCCTTTTTTGGGTATGAAACAATCCGTTGACGGCTTACAGCGGTCAAAGTCGTAGAACTCACTGAGTGCTTCGTTTTGACTGGTTATGGCTCCCGTAACACTAAACGAGCCAACAGTTATGGCCGTCCGAAGAATCGATATCCATAGGGTGCAACATCCGCGGTGCAAGGTGCAACATTCGTCAAAAAAGCCAAAACAGCGCCGTGCGACTACTAGAAGTCGGTGCAGGGATTTGAAATGGAACAGTACCATGGTGCACCACTCTCCAGGGTAGGTAAATCGAAGACCGGCCACGGTGATCCCGTTTTAACGTAAAAATTCACGTGACGGAAAAAAGAAGGCCAAAAAACTTCAGAGACCCGATTGAGGTTCAGATAGCCTTTTTTGGGTATGAAACAATCCGTTGATGGCTTACAGCCGTCAAAGCCGTAGAACTCACTGAGAGCTTCGTTTTGACTAGTTATGGCTTCCGTAACTCTAAACGAGCCAACAGTAATGGCCGTCCGAAGAATCGATATCCATAGGGTGCAACATCCGCGGTGCAAGGTGCAACATTCATCCAAAAAGCCAAAACAGCGCCGTGCGACTTTTAGAAGTGGGTGTAGGGATTTGAAATGGAACAGTACCATGGGGCAGCACTCTCCAGGGTAGGTAAATCGAAGACCAGCCACGGTGATCTCGTTTTAATGTAAAACTTCACGTGATGGAAACAAGAAGGCCAAAAAACTTCAGAGACCCGATTGAGGTTCGTATAGCCTTTTTTGGGTATGAAACAATCCGTTGACGGCTTACATCGGTCAAAGCCGTAGAACTCACTGAGAGCTTCATTTTGACTGGTTATGGCTCCCATAACAGTAAACGAGCCAACAGTTATTGCCGTCCGAAGAATCGATATCCATAGGGTGCAACATCCAAGGTGCAAGGTGCAACATTCGTCAAAAAAGCCAAAACAGCGCCGTGCGACTTCTAGAAGTCGGTGCAGGGATTTGAAATGGAACAGTACCATGGTGCACCACTCTCCAGGGTAGGTAAATCGAAGACCAGCCACGGTGATCCCGTTTTAACGTAAAAATTCACGTGACGGAAAAAAGAAGGCCAAAAAACTTCAGAGACCAAATTGAGGTTCGGATAGCCTTTTTTGGGTATGAAACAATCCGTTGACGGCTTACAGCCGTCAAAGCCGTATAACTCACTGAGAGCTTCGTTTTGACTGGTTATGGCTCCCGTAACTCTAAACGAGCCAACAGTTATGGCCGTCCGAAGAATCGATGTCCACAGGATGCAACATCCGTGGTGCAAGGTGCAACATTCGTCCAATAAACCAAAACAGCACCGTGCGACTTTTAGAAGTGGCTGCAGGGATTTGAAATGGAACAGTACCATGGTGCACCACTCTCCAGGATAGGTAAGTCGAAGACCAGCCACGGTGATCCCGTTTTAACGTAAAAATTCACGTGACGGAAAAAAGAAGGCCAAAAAACTTCAGAGACCCGATTGAGGTTCGAATAGCCTTTTTTGGGTATGAAACAATCCGTTGACGGCTTACAGCTGTCAAAGCCATAGAACTCACTGAGAGCTTCGTTTTGACTGGTTATGGCTCCCGTAACTCTAAACGAGCCAACAGTTATGGTCGTCCGAAGAATCGATATCCACAGGGTGCAACATCCGCGGTGCAAGGTGCAACATTCGTCCAAAATGACAAAACAGCACCGTGCGACTTTTAGAAGTGGGTGCAGGGATTTGAAATGGAACAGTACCATGGTGCACCACTCTCCAGGGTAGGTAAGTCGAAGACCAGCCACGGTGATCCCGTTTTAACGTAAAAATTCACGTGACGGAAAAAAGAAGGCCAAAAAACTTCAAAGACCCGATTGAGGTTCGGATAGCCTTTTTTGGGTATGAAACAATCCGTTGACAGCTTACAGCTGTCAAAGCCGTAGAACTCACTGAGAGCTTCGTTTTGACTGGTTATGGCTCCCGTAACTCTAAACGAGCCAACAGTTATGGCCGTCCGAAGAATCGATATCCATAGGGTGCAACATCCGCGGTGCAAGGTGCAACATTCGTCCAAAAAGCCAAACCAGCGCCGTGCGACTTTTAGAAGTGGGTGCAGAGATTTGAAATGGAACAGTACCATGGTGCACCACTCTCCAGGGTAGGTAAATCGAAGACCAGCAACGGTGATCCCGTTTTAACGTAAAAATTCACGTGACGGAAAAAAGAAGGCCAAAAAACTTCAGAGACCAGATTGAGGTTCGGATAGCCTTTTTTGGGTATGAAACAATCCGTTGACGGCTTACAGCAATCAAAGACGTAGAACTCACTGAGAGCTTCGTTTTGACCGGTCATGGCTCCCGTAACTCTAAACGAGCCAACAGTAATGGTCGTCCGAAGAATCGATATCCACAGGGTGCAACATCCGCGGTGCAACGTGCAACATTCGTCCAAAAAGCCAAAACAGTGCCGTGCGACTTTTAGAAGTGGGTGTAGGGATTTGAAATGGAATAGTACCATGGGGTAGCACTCTCCATGGTAGGTAAATCGAAGACCAGTCACGGTGATCCCATTTTAACGTAAAAATTCAAGTGACGGAAAAAAGAATCCCAAAAAACTTCAGAGACCCGATTGAGGTTCGGATAGCCTTTTTTGGGTATGAAACAATCCGTTGACGGCTTACAGCGGTCAAAGCCGTAGAACTCACTGAGAGCTTCGTTTTGACTGGTTATGGCTCCCGTAACACTAAACGAGCCAACAGTTATTGCCGTTCGAAGAATCGATATCCATAGGGTGCAACATCCGCGGTGCAAGGTGCAACATTCGTCAAAAAAGCCAAAACGGCGCCGTGCGACTTCTAGAAGTCGGTGCAGGGATTTGAAATGGAACAATACCATGGTGCACCACTCTCCAGGGTAGGTAAATCGAAGACCAGCCACGGTGATCCCGTTTTAACGTAAAAATTCACGTGACGGAAAAAAGAAGGCCAAAAAACTTCAGAGACCCGATTGAGGTTCAGATAGCCTTTTTTGGGTACGAAACAATCCGTTGACGGCTTACAGCCGTCAAAGCCGTAGAACTCACTGAGAGCTTCGTTTTGACTAGTTATGGCTTCCGTAACTCTAAACGAGCCAACAGTAATGGCCGTCCGAAGAATCGATATCCATAGGGTGCAACATCCGCGGTGCAAGGTGCAACATTCATCCAAAAAGCCAAAACAGCGCCGTGCGACTTTTAGAAGTGGGTGTAGGGATTTGAAATGGAACAGTACCATGGGGCAGCACTCTCCAGGGTAGGTAAATCGAAGACCAGCCACGGTGATCTCGTTTTAACGTAAAACTTCACGTGACGGAAACAAGAAGGCCAAAAAACTTCAGAGACCCGATTGAGGTTCAGATAGCCTTTTTTGGGTATGAAACAATGCGTTGACAGCTTACAGCGGTCAAAGCCGTAGAACTCACTGAGAGCTTCGTTTTGACTGGTTATGGATCCCGTAACTCTAAACGAGCCAACAGTTATGGCCGTCCGAAGAATCGATATCCATAGGGTGCAACATCCGCGGTGCAAGGTGCAACATTCGTCAAAAAAGCCAGAACAGCGCCGTGCGACTTCTAGAAGTCGGTGCAGGGATTTGAAATGGAACAGTACCATGGTGCACCACTCTCCAGGGTAGGTAAATCGAAGACCAGCCACGGTGATCCCGTTTTAACGTAAAAATTCACGTGATAGAAAAAAGAAGGCCAAAAAACTTCAGAGACCCGATTGAGGTTCAGATAGCCTTTTTTGGGTATGAAACAATCCGTTGACGGCTTACAGCCGTCAAAGCCGTAGAACTCACTGAGAGCTTCGTTTTGACTAGTTATGGCTTCCGTAACTCTAAACGAGCCAACAGTAATGGCCGTCTGAAGAATCGATATCCATAGGGTGCAACATCCGCGGTGCAAGGTGCAACATTCATCCAAAAAGCCAAAACAGCGCCGTGCGACTTTTAGAAGTGGGTGTAGGGATTTGAAATGGAACAGTACAATGGGGCAGCACTCTCCAGGGTAGGTAAATCGAAGACGAGCCACGGTGATCTCGTTTTAACGTAAAACTTCACGTGACGGAAACAAGAAGGCCAAAAAACTTCAGAGACCCGATTGAGGTTCGGATAGCCTTTTTTGGGTATGAAACAATCCGTTGACGGCTTACAGCGGTCAAAGCCATAGAACTCACTGAGAGCTTCGTTTTGACTGGTTATGGATCCCGTAACTCTAAACGAGCCAACAGTTATGACCGTCCGAAGAATCGATATCCAAAGGGTGCAACATCCACGGTGCAAGGTGCAACATTCGTCCAAAAAGCCAAAACAGCGCCGTGCGACTTTTAGAAGTGGGTGCAGGGATTTGAAATGGAACAGTACCATGGTGCACTACTCTCCAGGGTAGGTAAATCGAAGACCAGCCACGGTGATCCCGTTTTAACGTAAAAATTCACGTGACGGAAAAAAGAAGGCCAAAAAACTTCAGAGACCCGATTGAGGTTCAGATAGCCTTTTTTGGGTATGAAACAATCCGTTGATGGCTTACAGCCGTAGAACTCACTGAGAGCTTCGTTTTGACTAGTTATGGCTTCCGTAACTCTAAACGAGCCAACAGTAATGGCCGTCCGAAGAATCGATATCCATAGGGTGCAACATCCGCGGTGCAAGGTGCAACATTCATCCAAAAAGCCAAAACAGCGCCGTGCGACTTTTAGAAGTGGGTGTAGGGATTTGAAATGGAACAGTACCATGGGGCAGCACTCTCCAGGGTAGGTAAATCGAAGACCAGCCACGGTGATCTCGTTTTAACGTAAAACTTCACGTGACGGAAACAAGAAGGCCAAAAAACTTCAGAGACCCGATTGAGGTTCAGATAGCCTTTTTTGGGTATGAAATAATCCGTTGACAGCTTATAGCGGTCAAAGCCGTAGAACTCACCGAGAGCTTCGTTTTGACTGGTTATGGATCCCGTAACTCTAAACGAGCCAACAGTTATGGCCGTCCGAAGAATCGATATCCATAGGGTGCAACATCCGCGGTGCAAGGTGCAACATTCGTCAAAAAAGCCAGAACAGCGCCGTGCGACTTCTAGAAGTCGGTGCAGGGATTTGAAATGGAACAGTACCATGGTGCACCACTCTCCAGGGTAGGTAAATCGAAGACCAGCCACGGTGATCCCGTTTTAACGTAAAAATTCCCGTGACAGAAAAAAGAAGGCCAAAAAACTTCAGAGACCCGATTGAGGTTCAGATAGCCTTTTTTGGGTATGAAACAATCCGTTGACGGCTTACAGCCGTCAAAGCCGTAGAACTCACTGAGAGCTTCGTTTTGACTAGTTATGGCTTCCGTAACTCTAAACGAGCCAACAGTAATGGCCGTCCGAAGAATCGATATCCATAGGGTGCAACATCCGCGGTGCAAGGTGCAACATTCATCCAAAAAGCCAAAACAGCGCCGTGCGACTTTTAGAAGTGGGTGTAGGGATTTGAAATGGAACAGTACAATGGGGCAGCACTCTCCAGGGTAGGTAAATCGAAGACGAGCCACGGTGATCTCGTTTTAACGTAAAACTTCACGTGACGGAAACAAGAAGGCCAAAAAACTTCAGAGACCCGATTGAGGTTCGGATAGCCTTTTTTGGGTATGAAACAATCCGTTGACGGCTTACAGCGGTCAAAGCCATAGAACTCACTAAGAGCTTCGTTTTGACTGGTTATGGATCCCGTAACTCTAAACGAGCCAACAGTTATGACCGTCCGAAGAATCGATATCCAAAGGGTGCAACATCCACGGTGCAAGGTGCAACATTCGTCCAAAAAGCCAAAACAGCGTCGTGCGACTTTTAGAAGTGGGTGCAGGGATTTGAAATGGAACAGTACCATGGTGCACTACTCTCCAGGGTAGGTAAATCGAAGACCAGCCACGGTGATCCCGTTTTAACGTAAAAATTCACGTGACGGAAAAAAGAAGGCCAAAAAACTTCAGAGACCCGATTGAGGTTCAGATAGCCTTTTTTGGGTATGAAACAATCCGTTGACGGCTTACAGCCGTAGAACTCACTGAGAGCTTCGTTTTGACTAGTTATGGCTTCCGTAACTCTAAACGAGCCAACAGTAATGGCCGTTCGAAGAATCGATATCCATAGGGTGCAGCATCCGCGGTGCAAGGTGCAACATTCATCCAAAAAGCCAAAACAGCGCCGTGCGACTTTTAGAAGTGGGTGTAGGGATTTGAAATGGAACAGTACAATGGGGCAGCACTCTCCAGGGTAGGTAAATCGAAGACCAGCCACGGTGATCTCGTTTTAACGTAAAACTTCACGTGACGGAAATAAGAAGGCCAAAAAACTTCAGAGACCCGATTGAGGTTCGGATAGCCTTTTTTGGGTATGAAACAATCCGTTGACGGCTTATAGCTATCAAAGCCTTAGAACTCACTGAGAGCTTCGTTTTGACTGGTTATGGATCCCGTAACTCTAAACGAGCCAACAGTTATGGCCGTCCGAAGAATCGATATCCAAAGGGTGCAACATCCGTGGTGCAAGGTGCAACATTCGTCCAAAAAGCCAAAACAGCGCCGTGCGACTTTTAGAAGTGGGTGCAGGGATTTGAAATGGAACAGTACCATGGTGCACCACTCTCCAGGGTAGGTAAATCGAAGACCAGCCACGGTGATCCCGTTTTAACGTAAAAATTCACGTGACGGAAAAAAGAAGGCCAAAAAACTTCAGAGACCAGATTGAGGTTCGGATAGCCTTTTTTGGGTATGAAACAATCCATTGATGGCTTACAGCCGTCAAATCCGTAGAACTCACTGAGAGCTTCGTTTTGACTGGTTATGGCTCCTGTAACTCTAAACGAGCCAACAATTATGGCCGTCCGAAGAATCGATATCCACAGGGTGCATCATCCGCGGTGCAAGGTGCAACATTCGTCCAATAAGCCAAAACAGCACCGTGCGACTTTTAGAAGTGGGTGCAGGGATTTGAAATGGAACAGTACCATGGTGCACCACTTTCCAGGGTAGGTAAGTCGAAGACCAGCAACGGTGATCCCGTTTTAACGTAAAAATTCACGTGACGGAAAAAAGAAGGCCAAAAAACTTCAGAGACCCGATTGAGGTTCGAATAGCCTTTTTTGGGTATGAAACAATCCGTTGATGGCTTACAGCTGTCAAAGCCATAGAACTCACTGAGAGCTTCGTTTTGACTGGTTATGGCTCCCGTAACTCTAAACGAGCCAACAGTTATGGCCGTCCGAAGAATCGATATCCACAGGGTGCAACATCCGCGGTGCAAGGTGCAACATTCGTCCAAAATGCCAAAACAGCGCCGTGCGACTTTTAGAAGTGGGTTCAGGGATTTGAAATGGAACAGTACCATGGTGCACCACTCTCCAGGGTAGGTAAGTCGAAGACCAGCCATGGTGATCCCGTTTTAACGTAAAAATTCACGTGACGGAAAAAAGAAGGCCGAAAAACTTCAGAGACCCGATTGAGGTTCGGATAGCCTTTTTTGGGTATGAAACAATCCGTTGACGGCTTACAGCGGTCAAAGCCGTAGAACTCACTGAGAGCTTCGTTTTGACTGGTTATGGCTCCCGTAACTCTAAACGAGCCAACAGTTATGGCCGTCCGAAGAATCGATATCCACAGGGTGCAACATCCACGGTGCAAGGTGCAACATTCATCCAAAAAGCCAAAATAGCGCCGTGCGACTTTTAGAAGTGGGTGCAGGGATTTGAAATGGAACAGTACCATGGTGCACCACTATCCAGGGTAGGTAAATCGAAGACCAGCCACGGTGATCCCGTTTTAACGTAAAAATTCACGTGACGGAAAAAAGAAGGCCAAAAAACTTCAGAGACCAGATTGAGGTTCGGATAGCCTTTTTTGGGTATGAAACAATCCGTTGACGGCTTACAGCCGTCAAAGCCGTAGAACTCACTGAGAGCTTCGTTTTGACTGGTTATGGCTCCCGTAACTCTAAACGAGCCAACAGTTATGGCCGTCCGAAGAATCGATATCCACAGGGTGCAACATCCGCGGTGCAACGTGCAACATTCGTCCAAAAAGCCAAAACAGTGCCATGCGACTTTTAGAAGTGGGTGTAGGGATTTGAAATGGAACAGTACCATTGGGTAGCACTCTCCAGGATAGGTAAATCGAAGACCAGTCACGGTGATCCCATTTTAACGTAAAAATTCAAGTGACGGAAAAAAGAAGGCCAAAAAACTTCAGAGACCCGATTGAGGTTCGGATAGCCTTTTTTGGGTATGAAACAATCCGTTGATGACTTACAGCGGTCAAAGCCGTAGAACTCACTAAGAGCTTCGTTTTGACTGGTTATGGCTCCCGAAACACTAAACGAGCCAACAGTTATGGCCGTCCGAAGAATCGATATCCATAGGGTGCAACATCCGCGGTGTAAGGTGCAACATTCGTCAAAAAAGCCAAAACAGCGCCGTGCGACTTCTAGAAGTCGGTGCAGGGATTTGAAATGGAACAGTACCATGGTGCACCACTCACCAGGGTAGGTAAATCGAAGACCGGCCACGGTGATCCCGTTTTAACGTAAAAATTCACGTGACGGAAAAAAGAAGGCCAAAAAACTTCAGAGACCCGATTGAAGTTCGGATAGCCTTTTTTGGGTATGAAACAATCCGTTGACGGATTACAGCCGTCAAAGCCGTAGAACTCACTGAGAGCTTCGTTTTGACTAGTTATTGCTTCCGTAACTCTAAACGAGCCAACAGTAATGGCCGTCCGAAGAATCAATATCCATAGGGTGCAACATCCGCGGTGCAAGGTGCAACATTCATCCAAAAAGCCAAAACAGCGCCGTGCGACTTTTAGAAGTGGGTGTAGGGATTTGAAATGGAACAGTACCATAGGGCAGCACTCTCCAGGGTAGGAAAATCGAAGACCAGCCACGGTGATCTCGTTTTAACGTAAAACTTCACGTGATGGAAACAAGAAGGCCAAAAAACTTCAGAGACCCGATTGAGGTTCGGATAGCCTTTTTTGGGTATGAAACAATCCGTTGACGGCTTACAGCTGTCAAAGCCGTAGAACTCACTAAGAGCTTCGTTTTGACTGGTTATGGATCCCGTAACTCTAAACCAGCCAACAGTTATGGCCGTCCGAAGAATCGATATCCAAAGGGTGCAACATCCGCGGTGCAAGGTGCAACATTCGTCCAAAAAGCCAAAACAGCACCGTGCGTCTTTTAGAAGTGGGTGCAGGGATTTGAAATGGAACAGTACCATGGTGCACCACTCTCCAGGGTAGGTAAATCGAAGACCAGCCACGGTGATCCCGTTTTAACGTAAAAATTCACGTGACGGAAAAAAGAAGGCCAAAAAACTTCAGAGACCAGATTGAGGTTCGGATAACCTTTTTTGGGTATGAAACAATCTGTTGACGGCTTACAGCCGTCAAAGCTGTAGAACTCACTGAGAGCTTCGTTTTGACTGGTTATGGCTCCCGTAACTCTAAACGAGCCAACAGTTATGGCCGTCCGAAGAATCGATATCCACAGGGTGCAACATCCGCGGTGCAAGGTGCAACATTCGTCCAATAAGCCAAAACAGCACCGTGCGACTTTTAGAAGTGGGTGCAGGGATTTGAAATGGAACAGTACCATGGTGCTCCACTCTCCAGGGTAGGTAAGTGGAAGACCAGCCACGGTGATCCCGTTTTAACGTAAACATTCATGTGACGGAAAAAAGAAGGCCAAAAAACTTCAGAGACCCGATTGAGGTTCGAATAGCCTTTTTTGGGTATGAAACAATCCGTTGACGGCTTACAGCTGTCAAAGCCATAGAAATCACTGAGAGCTTCGTTTTGACTGGTTATGGCTCCCGTAACTCTAAACGAGCCAACAGTTATGGCCGTCCGAAGAATCGATATCCACAGGGTGCAACATCCGCGGTGCAAGGTGCAACATTCGTCCAAAATGCCAAAAAAACGCCGTGCGACTTTTAGAAGTGGGTGCAGGGATTTGAAATGGAACAGTACCATGGTGCACCACTCTCCAGGGTAGGTAAGTCGAAGACCAGCCACGGTGATCCCGTTTTAACGTAAAAATTCACGTGACGGAAAAAAGAAGGCCAAAAAACTTCAGAGACCCGATTGAGGTTCGGATAGCCTTTTTTGGGAATGAAACAATCCATTGACGGCTTACAGCCGTCAAAGCCGTAGAACTCACTGAGAGCTTCGTTTTGACTGGTTATGGCTCCCGTAAGTCTAAACGAGCCAACAGTTATGGCCGTCCGAAGAATCGATATCCACAGGGTGCAACATCCGCGGTGCAAGGTGCAACATTCGTCCAATAAGCCAAAACAGCGCCGTGCGACTTTTAGAAGTGGGTGCAGGGATTTGAAATGGAACAGTACCATGGTGCACCACTCTCCAGGGTAGGTAAGTCGAAGACCAGCCACGGTGATCCCGTTTTAACGTAAAAATTCACGTGATGGAAAAAAGAAGGCCAAAAAACTTCAGAGACCCGATTGAGGTTTGAATAGCCTTTTTTGGGTATGAAACAATCCGTTGATGGCTTACAGCTGTCAAAGCCGTAGAACTCACTAAGAGCTTCGTTTTTACTGGTTATGGCTCCCGTAACTCTAAACGAGCCAACAGTTATGGCTGTCCGAAGAATCGATATCCACAGGGTGCAACATCCGCGGTGCAAGGTGCAACATTCGTCAAAAAAGCCAAAACAGCGCCGTGCGACTTTTAGAAGTGGGTGCAGGGATTGGAAATGGAACAGTACCATGGGGCAACACTCTCCAGGGAAGGTAAATCGAAGACCAGCCACGGTGATCTCGTTTTAACGTAAAACTTCACGTGACGGAAACAAGGAGGCCAAATAACTTCAGAGACCCGATTGTGGTTCGGATAGCCTTTTTTGGGTTTGAAACAATCCGTTGACGTCTTAAAGCTATCAAAGTCGTAGAACTCACTGAGAGCTTCGTTTTGACTGGTTATGGATCCCGTAACTCTAAACGAGCCAACAGTTATGGCCGTCCGAAGAATCGATATCCAAAGGGTGCAACATCCGTGGTGCAAGGTGCAACATTCGTCCAAAAAGCCAAAACAGCGCCGTGCGACTTTTAGAAGTGGGTGCAGGGATTTGAAATGGAACAGTACCATGGTGCACCACTCTCCAGGGTAGGTAAATCGAAGACCAGCCACGGTGATCCCGTTTTAACGTAAAAATTCACGTGACGGAAAAAAGAAGGCCAAAAAACTTCAGAGACCAGATTGAGGTTCGGATAGCCTTTTTTGGGTATGAAACAATCCATTGATGGCTTACAGCCATCAAATCCGTAGAACTCACTGAGAGCTCCGTTTTGACTGGTTATGGCTCCTGTAACTCTAAACGAGCTAACAATTATGGCCGTCCGAAGAATCGATATCCACAGGGTGCAACATCCGCGGTGCAAGGTGCAACATTCGTCCAATAAGCCAAAACAGCACCGTGCGACTTTTAGAAGTGGGTGCAGGGATTTGAAATGGAACAGTACTATGGTGCACCACTTTCCAGGGTAGGTAAGTCGAAGACCAGCCATGGTGATCCCGTTTTAACGTAAAAATTCACGTGACGGAAAAAAGAAGGCCAAAAAACTTCAGAGACCCGATTGAGGTTCGAATAGCCTTTTTTGGGTATGAAACAATCCGTTGACGGCTTACAGCTGTCAAAGCCATAGAACTCACTGAGAGCTTTGTTTTGACTAGTTATGGCTCCCGTAACTCTAAACGAGCCAACAGTTATGGCCGTCCGAAGAATCGATATCCACAGGGTGCAACATCCACGGTGCAAGGTGCAACATTCGTCCAAAATGCCAAAACAGCGTCGTGCGACTTTTAGAAGTGGGTTCAGGGATTTGAAATGGAACAGTACCATGGTGCACCACTCTCCAGGGTAGGTAAGTCGAAGACCAGCCACGGTGATCCCGTTTTAACGTAAAAATTCACGTGACGGAAAAAAGAAGGCCGAAAAACTTCAGAGACCCGATTGAGGTTCGGATAGCCTTTTTTGGGTATGAAACAATCCGTTGACGGCTTACAGCTGTCAAAGCCGTAGAACTCACTGAGAGCTTCGTTTTGACTGGTTATGGCTCCCATAACTCTAAACGAGCCAACAGTTATGGCCGTCCGAAGAATCGATATCCACAGGGTGCAACATCCGCGGTGCAAGGTGCAACATTCGTCCAAAAAGCCAAAACAGCGCCGTGCGACTTTTAGAAGTGGGTGTAGAGATTTGAAATGGAACAGTACCATGGTGCACCACTCTCCAGGGTAGGTAAATCGAAGACCAGCCACGGTGATCCCGTTTTAACGTAAAAATTCACGTGACGGAAAAAAGAAGGCCAAAAAACTTCAGAGACCAGATTGAGGTTCGGATAGCCTTTTTTGGGTATGAAACAATCCGTTGACGGCTTACAGCCGTCAAAGCCGTAGAACTCACTGAGAGCTTCGTTTTGACTGGTTATGGCTCCCGTAACTCTAAACGAGCCAACAGTTATGGCCGTCCGAAGAATCGATATCCACAGGGTGCAACATCCGCGGTGCAACGTGCAACATTCGTCCAAAAAGCCAAAACAGTGCCGTGCGACTTTTAGAAGTGGGTGTAGGGATTTGAAATGGAACAGTACCATAGGGTAGCACTCTCCAGGATAGGTAAATCGAAGACCAGTCACGGTGATCCCATTTTAACGTAAAAATTCAAGTGACGGAAAAAAGAAGGCCAAAAAACTTCAGAGACCCGATTGAGGTTCGGATAGCCTTTTTTGGGTATGAAACAATCCGTTGACGACTTACAGCGGTCAAAGCCGTAGAACTCACTAAGAGCTTCGTTTTGACTGGTTATGGCTCCCGAAACACTAAACGAGCCAACAGTTATGGCCGTCCGAAGAATCGATATCCATAGGGTGCAACATCCGCGGTGCAAGGTGCAACATTCGTCAAAAAAGCCAAAACAGTGCCGTGCGACTTCTAGAAGTCGGTGCAGGGATTTGAAATGGAACAGTACCATGGTGCACCACTCACCAGGGTAGGTAAATCGAAGACCGGCCACGGTGATCCCGTTTTAACGTAAAAATTCATGTGACGGAAAAAAGAAGGCCAAAAAACTTCAGAGACCCGATTGAAGTTCGGATAGCCTTTTTTGGGTATGAAACAATCCGTTGACGGATTACAGCCGTCAAAGCCGTAGAACTCACTGAGAGCTTCGTTTTGACTAGTTATTGCTTCCGTAACTCTAAACGAGCCAACAGTAATGGCCGTCCGAAGAATCAATATCCATAGGGTGCAACATCCGCGGTGCAAGGTGCAACATTCATCCAAAAAGCCATAACAGCGCCGTGCGACTTTTAGAAGTGGGTGTAGGGATTTGAAATGGAACAGTACCATAGGGCAGCACTCTCCAGGGTAGGAAAATCGAAGACCAGCCACGGTGATCTCGTTTTAACGTAAAACTTCACGTGATGGAAACAAGAAGGCCAAAAAACTTCAGAGACCCGATTGAGGTTCGGATAGCCTTTTTTGGGTATGAAACAATCCGTTGACGGCTTACAGCTGTCAAAGCCGTAGAACTCACTAAGAGCTTCGTTTTGACTGGTTATGGATCCCGTAACTCTAAACGAGCCAACAGTTATGGCCGTCCGAAGAATCGATATCCAAAGGGTGCAACATCCACGGTGCAAGGTGCAACATTCGTCCAAAAAGCAAAAACAGCGCCGTGCGACTTTTAGAAGTGGGTGCAGGGATTTGAAATGGAACAGTACCATGGTGCACCACTCTCCAGGGTAGGTAAATCGAAGACCAGCCACGGTGATCCCGTTTTAACGTAAAAATTCACGTGACGGAAAAAAGAAGGCCAAAAAACTTCAGAGACCAGATTGAGGTTCGGATAACCTTTTTTGGGTATGAAACAATCCGTTGACGGCTTACAGCCGTCAAAGCCGTAGAACTCACTGAGAGCTTCGTTTTGACTGGTTATGGCTCCTGTAACTCTAAACGAGCCAACAGTTATGGCCGTCCGAAGAATCGATATCCACAGGGTGCAACATCCGCGGTGCAAGGTGCAACATTCGTCCAATAAGCCAAAACAGCACCGTGCGACTTTTAGAAGTGGGTGCAGGGATTTGAAATGGAACAGTACCATGGTGCACCACTCTCCAGGGTAGGTAAGTCGAAGACCAGCCACGGTGATCCCGTTTTAACGTAAACATTCACGTGACGGAAAAAAGAAGGCCAAAAAACTTCAGAGACCCGATTGAGGTTCGAATAGCCTTTTTTGGGTATGAAACAATCCGTTGACGGCTTACAGCTGTCAAAGCCATAGAAATCACTGAGAGCTTCGTTTTGACTGGTTATGGCTCCCGTAACTCTAAACGAGCCAACAGTTATGGCCGTCCGAAGAATCGATATCCACAGGGTGCAACATCCGCGGTGCAAGGTGCAACATTCGTCCAAAATGCCAAAAAAACGCCGTGCGACTTTTAGAAGTGGGTGCAGGGATTTGAAATGGAACAGTACCATGGTGCACCACTCTCCAGGGTAGGTAAGTCGAAGACCAGCCACGGTGATCCCGTTTTAACGTAAAAATTCACGTGACGGAAAAAAGAAGGCCAAAAAACTTCAGAGACCCGATTGAGGTTCGGATTGCCTTTTTTGGGTATGAAACAATCCGTTGACAGCTTACAACTGTCAAAGCCGTAGAACTCACTGAGTGCTTCGTTTTGACTGGTTATGGCTCCCGTAACTCTAAACGAGCCAACAGTTATGGCCGTCCGAAGAATCGATATCCACAGGGTGCAACATCCGCGGTGCAAGGTGCAACATTCGTCCAAAAAGCCAAAACAGCGCCGTGCGACTTTTAGAAGTGGGTGTAGAGATTTGAAATGGAACAGTACCATGGTGCACCACTATCCAGGATAGGTAAATCGAAGACCAGCCACGGTGATCCCGTTTTAACGTAAAAATTCACGTGACGGAAAAAAGAAGGCCAAAAAACTTCAGAGACCCGATTGTGGTTCAGATAGCCTTTTTTGGTTTGAAACAATCCATTGACGGCTTACAGCCGTCAAAGCCGTAGAACGCACTGAGAGCTTCATTTTGACTGGTTATGGCTCCCGTAACACTAAACGAGCCAACAGTTATGGCCGTCCGAAGAATCGATATCCATAGGGTGCAACATCCGCGGGGCAAGGTGCAACATTCGTCAAAAAAGCCAAAACAGCGCCGTGCGACTTCTAGAAGTCGGTGCAGGGATTTGAAATGGAACAATACCATGGTGCACCACTCTCCAGGATAGGTAAATCGAAGACCAGCCACGGTGATCCCGTTTTAACGTAAAAATTCATGTGACGGAAAAAAGAAGCCCAAAAAACTTCAGAGACCCGATTGTGGTTCGTATAGCCTTTTTTGGGTATGAAACAATCCGTTTACGGCTTACAGCCGTCAAAGCCGTAGAACTCACTGAGAGGTTCGTTTTGACTGGTTATGGATCCCGTAACTCTAAACGAGCCAACAGTTATGGCCGTCCGAAGAATCGATATCCACAGGGTGCAACATCCGCGGTGCAAGGTGCAACATTCGGCCAATAAGCCAAAACAGCGCCGTGCGATATTTAGAAGTGGGTGCAGGGATTTGAAATGGAACAGTACCATGGTGCACCACTCTCCAGGGTAGGTAAATCGAAGACCAGCCACGGTGATCCCGTTTTAACGTAAAAATTCACATGATGGAAAAAAGAAGGCCAAAAAACTTCAGAGACCCGATTGAGGTTCGGATAGCCTTTTTTGGGTATGAAACAATCCGTTGACGACTTACAGCGGTCAAAGCCGTAGAACTCACTAAGAGCTTCGTTTTGACGGGTTATGGCTCCCGTAACTCTAAACGAGCCAATAGTTATGGCCGTCCGAAGAATCGATATCCACAGGGTGCAACATCCGCGGTGCAAGGTGCAACATTCGTCAAAAAAGCCAAAACAGCGCCGTGCGACTTTTAGAAGTGGGTGCAGGGATTGGAAATGGAACAGTACCATGGGGCAACACTCTCCAGGGAAGGTAAATCGAAGACCAGCCACGGTGATCTCGTTTTAACGTAAAACTTCACGTGACGGAAACAAGGAAGCCAAATAACTTCAGAGACCCGATTGTGGTTCGGATAGCCTTTTTTGGGTTTGAAACAATCCGTTGACGTCTTAAAGCTATCAAAGTCGTAGAACTCACTGAGAGGTTCGTTTTGACCGGTTATGGCTCCCGTAACTCTAAACGAGCCAACAGTTATGGCCGTCCGAAGAATCGATATCCACAGGGTGCAACATCCGCGGTGCAACGTGCAACATTCATCCAAAAAGCCAAAACAGCGCCGTGGGACTGTTAGAAGTGGGTGTAGGGATTTGAAATGGAATAGTACCAGGGGGCAGCACACTCCAGGGTAGGTAAATCGAAGACCAGCCACGGTGATCTCGTTTTAACGTAAAACTTCACGTGACGGAAACAAGAAGGCCAAATAACTTCAGAGACCCGATTGTGGTTCAGATAGCCTTTTTGGGTTTGAATCAATCCGTTGACGTCTTAAAGCTGTCAAAGTCGTAGAACTCACTGAGAGCTTCGTTTTGACTGGTTATGGCTCCCGTAACTCTAAACAAGCCAACAGTTATGGCCGTCCGAAGAATCGATATCCACAGGGTGCAACATCCGCGGTGCAACGTGCAACATTCGTCCAAAAAGCCAAAACAGCGCCGTGCGACTTTTAGAAGTGGGTGTAGGGATTTGAAATGGAATAGTACCAGGGGGCAGCACTCTCCAGGGTAGGTAAATCGAAGACCAGCCATGGTGATCCCGTTTTAACGTAAAAATTCACGTGAAGGAAAAAAGAAGGCCAAAAACCTTCAGAGACCCGATTGAGGTTCGGATAGCCTTTTTTGGGTATGAAACAATCCGTTGACGGCTTACAGCTGTCAAAGCCGTAGAACTCACTTAGAGCTTTGTTTTGAATGGTTATGGCTCCAGTAACTCTAAACGAGCCAACAGTTATGGCCGTCCGAAGAATCGATATCCACAGGGTGCAACATCCGCGGTGCAAGGTGCAACATTCGTCCAAAAAGCCAAAACAGCGCCGTGCGACTTTTAGAAGTGGGTGTAGAGATTTGAAATGGAACTTTACCATGGTGCACCACTCTCCAGGGTAGGTAAATCGAAGACTAGCCACGGTGATCCCGTTTTAACGTAAAAATTCACGTGACAGAAAAAAGAAGGCCAAAAAACTTCAGAGACCCGATTGTGGTTCGGATAGCCTTTTTTGGGTATGAAACAATCCGTTGATGGCTTACAGCCATCAAAGCCGTAGAACTCACTGAGAGCTTCATTTTGACTGGTTATGGCTCCCGTAACACTAAACGAGCCAACAGTTATGGCCGTCCGAAGAATCGATATCCACAGGGTGCAACATCCGCGGGGCAAGGTGCATCATTCGTCAAAAAAGCCAAAACAGCGCCGTGCGACTTCTAGAAGTCGGTGCAGGGATTTGAAATGGAACAGTACCATGGTGCACCACTCTCCAGGGTAGGTAAATCGAAGACAAGCCACGGTGATCCCGTTTTAGCGTAAAAATTCATGTGACGGAAAAAAGAAGCCCAAAAAACTTTAGAGACCCGATTGTGGTTCGGATAGCCTTTTTTGGGTATGAAACAGTCCGTTGACGGCTTACAGCCGTCAAAGCCGTAGAACTCACTGAGAGCTTCGTTTTGACTGGTTATGGATCTCGTAACTCTAAACGGGCCAACAGTTATGGCCGTCCGAAGAATCGATATCCATAGGGTGCAACATCCGCGGTGCAAGGTGCAACATTCGTCCAAAAAGCCAAAACAGCGTCGTGCGACTTTTAGAAGTGGGAGCAGGGATTTGAAATGGAACAGTACCATGGTGCACCACTCTCCAGGGTAGGTAAACCGAAGACCAGCCACGATGATCCCGTTTTAACGTAAAAATTCACGTGATGGAAAAAAGAAGGCCAAAAAACTTCAGAGACCCGATTGAGGTTCGGATAGCCTTTTTTGGGAATGAAACAATCCATTGACGGCTTACAGCCATCAAAGCCGTAGAACTCACTGAGAGCTTCGTTTTGACTGGTTATGGCTCCCGTTACTCTAAACGAGCCAACAGTTATGGCCGTCCGAAGAATCGATATCCACAGGGTGCAACATCCGCGGTGCAAGGTGCAACATTCGTCCAATAAGCCAAAACAGCGCCGTGCGACTTTTAGAAGTGGGTGCAGGGATTTGAAATGGAACAGTACCATGGTGCACCACTCTCCAGGGTAGGTAAATCGAAGACCAGCCACGGTGATCCCGTTTTAACGTAAAAATTCACGTGACGGAAAAAAGAAGGCCAAAAAACTTCAGAGACCCGATTGAGGTTTGAATAGCCTTTTTTGGGTATGAAACAATCCATCGACGGCTTACAGCTGTCAAAGCCATAGAACTCACTGAGAGCTTCATTTTAACTGGTTATGGCTCCCGTAACTCTAAACGAGCCAACAGTTATGGCCGTCCGAAGAATCGATATCCACAGGGTGCAACATCCGCGGTGCAAGGTGCAAGATTCGTCCAAAATGACAAAACAGCGCCGTGCGACTTTTAGAAGTGGGTGCAGGGATTTGAAATGAAACAGTACCATGGTGTACCACTCTCCAGGGTAGGTAAGTCGAAGACCAGCCACGGTGATCCCGTTTTAACGTAAGAATTCACGTGACGGAAAAAAGAAGGCCAAAAAACTTCAGAGACCCGATTGAGGTTTGAATAGCCTTTTTTGGGTATGAAACAATCCATCGACGGCTTACAGCTGTCAAAGCCATAGAACTCACTGAGAGCTTCATTTTAACTGGTTATGGCTCCCGTAACTCTAAACGAGCCAACAGTTATGGCCGTCCGAAGAATCGATATCCACAGGGTGCAACATCCGCGGTGCAAGGTGCAACATTCGTCCAAAATGACAAAACAGCGCCGTGCGACTTTTAGAAGTGGGTGCAGGGATTTGAAATGAAACAGTACCATGGTGCACCAGTCTCCAGGGTAGGTAAGTCGAAGACCAGCCACGGTGATCCCGTTTTAACGTAAGAATTCACGTGACGGAAAAAAGTAGGCCAAAAAACTTTAGAGACCCGATTGAGGTTCGGATAGCGTTTTTTGGGTATGAAACAATCCGTTGACAGCTTACAGCTGTCAAAGCCGTAGAACTCACTGAGAGCTTCGTTTTGACTGGTTATGGCTCCCGTAACTCTAAACGAGCCAACAGTTATGGCCGTCCGAAGAATCGATATCCACAGGTTGCAACATCCACGGTGCAAGGTGCAACATTCGTCCAATAAGCCAAAACAGAGCCGTGCGACTTTTAGAAGTGGGTGCAGGGATTTGAAATGGAACAGTACCATGGTGCACCACTCTCCAGGGTAGGTAAATCGAAGACTAGCCACGGTGATCCCGTTTTAACGTAAAAATTCACGTGACGGAAAAAAGAAGGCCAAAAAACTTCAGAGTCCCGATTGTGGTTCGGATAGCCTTTTTTGGATATGAAATAATCCGTTGACGGCTTACAGCGGTCAAAGCCGTAGAACTCACTGAGAGCTTCGTTTTGACTGGTTATGGCTCCCGTAACTCTAAACGAGCCAATAGTTATGGTCGTCCGAAGAATCGATATCCAGAGGGTGCAACATCCGCGGTGCAAGGTGCAACAATCGTCCAAAAAGCCAAAACAGCGCCGTGCGACTTTTAGAATTGGTGAAAAGATTTGAAATGGAATAGTACCATGGTGCACCACTCTCCAGGGTAGGTAAATCGAAGACCAGCCACGGTGATCCCGTTTTTACGTAAAAATTCACGTGATGGAAAAAAGAAGGCCAAAAAACTTCAGAGACCCGATTGTGGTTCGGATAGCCTTTTTTGGGTATGAAACAATCCGTTGACGGCTTATAGCCATCAAAGCCGTAGAACTCACTGAGAGCTTCATTTTGACTGGTTATGGCTCCCGTAACACTAAACGAGGCAACAGTTATGGCCGTCCGAAGAATCGATATCCACAGGGTGCAACATCCACGGTGCAAGGTGCAACATTCGTCCAAAAAGCCAAAACAGCGCCGTGCGACTTTTAGAAGTGGGTGCAGGGATTTGAAATGGAACAGTACCATGGTGCACCACTCTCCAGGGTAGGTAAATCGAAGACCAGCCACGGTGATCCCGTTTTTACGTAAAAATTCACGTGACGGAAAAAAAGAAGGCCAAAAAACTTCAAAGACCCGATTGTGGTTCAGATAGCCTTTTTTGGGTATGAAACAATCCGTTGACGGCTTACATCCATCAAAGCCATAGAACTCACTGAGAGCTTCGTTTTGACTGGTTATGGCTCCCGTAACTCTAAACGAGCCAACAGTTATGGCCGTCCGAAGAATAGATATCCACAGGGTGCAACATCCGCGGTGCAACGTGCAACATTCGTCCGAAAAGCCAAAACAGCGCCGTGCGACTTTTAGAAGTGGGTGCAGGGATTTGAAATGGAACACTACCATGGGGCAACACTCTCCAGGGTAGGTAAATCGAAGACCAGCCACGGTGATCTCGTTTTAACGTAAAACTTCACGTGACGGAAACAAGAAGGCCAAATAACTTCATAGACCCGATTGTGGTTCGGATAGCCTTTTTTGGGTTTGAAACAATCCGTTGACGTCTTAAAGCTGTCAAAGTCGTAGAACTCACTGAGAGGTTCGTTTTGACCGATTATGGCTCCCGTAACTCTAAACGAGCCAACAGTTATGGCCGTCCGAAGAATCGATATCCACAGGGTGCAACATCCGCGGTGCAAGGTGCAACATTCGTCCAATAAGCCAAAACAGCGCCGTGCGACTTTTAGAAGTGGGTGCAGGGATTTGAAATGGAACAGTACCATGGTGCACCACTCTCCAGGGTAGGTAAATCGAAGACCAACCATGGTGATCCCGTTTTAACGTAAAAATTCACGTGACGGAAAAAAGAAGGCCAAAAAACTTCAGAGCCCCAATTGAGGTTCGAATAGCCTTTTTGGGTACGAAACAATCCGTTGACGGCTTACAACTGTCAAAGCCATAGAACTCACTGAGAGCTTCGTTTTGACTGGTTATGGCTCCCGTAACTCTAAACGAGCCAACAGTTATGGCCGTCCGAAGAATCGATATCCACAGGGTGCAACATCCGCGGTGCAAGGTGCAACATTCGTCCAAAATGACAAAACAGCGCCGTGCGACTTTTAGAAGTGGGTGCAGGGATTTGAAATGAAACAGTACCATGTGTTATCCCGCCTTTTGGCAAGGCCAGGACACCAAGGAGTTGGATTCCTAATGTCGTTTGTCATGGATATCGTTGAATTTTGACCAAGTCCGGATCAAGCCCCAATCGATGAGACATGATCGGGAAAATAAAGCAAACTAACGCTCCAAGTTTCAGATCGATCCGAGTTCATATGCTCGAGTTATGATGGATGCAAGTCAAAGGGGAGAGCACTTTTTCGTATCCATCGGGAAGCAGCAGTTTATATCGATCGAAGTTAACCATGCTTCGAATCCATCAAATTCGTCTCGATGGATTTCGTATCAATCAGCCCGGCCCAGATTTCGTACTCATCGCTATGGGTGATTTCGCATCCATCAGATCAGCGGTGATTTCGTGTCCATCAGTGGATCTTGCTTCGTATCCAACCAGTCTGTGTCCATCGCTCGTTTCTTATCCATCGATCTCATGTCAGTCAAAATGATTAAGTCCACACAGTTATAAGCTTCGTATCGATAGAACCTTCAGCCGGAAAGATTTGTTCGTATCCATCAATAAGTCACCTGGTTCGTAACGATCACTTAATGTCTACTTCGTATCCATCGGCCAGTGCTTGCTTCGTATCCATCATTCAGTGTCTACTTCGTATCCATCTGAGAACCTTGCTTCGAATACGTGCCCAACAACTTGTTCGTATCTAGCGAGTCAACCAACTAGAATGACGTGTTGCCCATCGTAGTAAACGAGGCGAGAAATGTGGAGTCGAAGCAGTCAACACGGAGCAAATACCGGATCGAGGCGAAGCGCGCACACCACGTCATCCCTCGATGCGAATGCGCCGAGATATATGGAGTCGACGCGGTCGACTCGGAGTAAAGACCGGATCGAGGCGAAGCGCGCGTTCCACGTCTTCACAGAGGCGCGTGACACCATCGATTCGAAGCTCTCAGTTCGGAGGGATGGATTCGAACCAGACAGCCTAGCGAAGATCGTCACCTCGTATCGATGATATCTCTCAATCCACTGATCCAAATACCATGAAATTTTAACTGAAGGTTGCACACATACCGAGGAACATCTCCACCAAATTTGAGCTCAATTGGAGGTAATCTTGATCGATACGAAATGACTTCGTATCGATCGCAGATCGACTCCAAACTTTCTGGAAACGGTCGCGTGGGCCCCCTCACGTGCCAGACCAAGTCTCCCGGAGTTTGAGCGAATTCTGAGCCTCCTACGCCTATAAATAGAGCCCCAGAATCAACAGAAAAGGGATCTTTTTTCGAAAAAGCGTCCGGACTCTGCCGGATTGAGATTTGCATCCTACTTTTGCTGTCAATTTCGAATTCTAATCTGTAATCCGCTGTTCATTGCTGTAACTGCTTGTAATCATTGAAAGAGAATCAATAAAATCATCAAAACTTCATAGTGGACGTAGGCTATACGCCGAACCACTCTAAATCGCTTGTCTGTGCACTTTACATTTCTGTTTGTTGGAGTTTTTGTTAGATAATCTCTGTTTTACATTTACATTCTTCATTTTATCTCTTCAAATAACTCCCGAAGAGTGTTGTGCCCATTTTTGGTACAAACACCATGGTGCACCACTCTCCAAGGTAGGTAAGTCGAAGACCAGCCACGGTGATCCCGTTTTAACGTAAAAATTCACGTGACGGAAAAAAGAAGGCCAAAAAACTTGAGTCCCGATTGTGGTTCGGATAGCCTTTTTTGGGTATGAAATAATACGTTGACGGCTTACAGCTGTCAAAGCCGTAGAACTCACTGAGAGCTTCGTTTTGACTGGTTATGGCTCCCGTAACTCTAAACGAGCCAATAGTTATGGTCGTCCGAAGAATCGATATCCAGAGGGTGCAACATTCGCGGTGCAAGGTGCAACAATCGTCCAAAAAGCCAAAACAGCGCCGTGCGACTTTTAGAATTGGGTGCAGAGATTTGAAATGGAACAGTACCATGGTGCACCACTCTCCAGGGTAGGTAAATCGAAGACCAGCCACGGTGATCCCGTTTTTACGTAAAAATTCACGTGACGGAAAAAAAGAAGGCCAAAAAACTTCAAAGACCCGATTGTGGTTCAGATAGCCTTTTTTGGGTATGAAACAATCCGTTGACGGCTTACATCCATCAAAGCCATAGAACTCACTGAGAGCTTCGTTTTGACTGGTTATGGCTCCCGTAACTCTAAACGAGCCAACAGTTATGGCCGTCCGAAGAATAGATATCCACAGGGTGCAACATCCGCGGTGCAACGTGCAACATTCGTCCGAAAAGCCAAAACAGCGCCGTGCGACTTTTAGAAGTGGGTGCAGGGATTTGAAATGGAACAGTACCATGGTGCACCACTCTCCAGGGTAGGTAAATCGAAGACCAGCCACGGTGGTCCCGTTTTAACGTAAAAATTCACGTGACGGAAAAAAGAAGGCCAAATAACTTCATAGACCCGATTGTGGTTCGGATAGCCTTTTTTGGGTTTGAAACAATCCGTTGACAGCTTACAGCGGTCAAAGCCGTAGAACTCACTAAGAGCTTCGTTTTGACTAGTTATGGCTCCCGTAACTCTAAACGAGCCAACAGTTATGGCCGTCCGAAGAATCGATATCCACAGGGTGCAACAACCGCGGTGCAAGGTGCAACATTCGTCCAAAAAGCCAAAACAGCGCCGTGCGACTTTTAGAAGTGGGTGCAGGGATTGGAAATGGAACAGTACCATGGGGCAACACTCTCCAGGGAAGATAAATCGAAGACCAGCCACGGTGATCTCGTTTTAAGGTAAAACTTCACGTGACGGAAACAAGGAGGCCAAATAACTTCAGAGACCCGATTGTGGTTCGGATAGCCTTTTTTGGGTTTGAAACAATCCGTTGACGTCTTAAAGCTATCAAAGTCGTAGAACTCACTGAGAGTTGTTTTGACCGGTTATGGCTCCCGTAACTCTAAACGAGCCAACAGTTATGGCCGTCCGAAGAATCGATATCCACAAGGTGCAACATCCGCGGTGCTACGTGCAACATTCGTCCAAAAAGCCAAAACAGCGCCGTGCGACTGTTAGAAGTGGGTGTAGGGATTTGAAATGGAATAATACCAGGGGGCAGCACACTCCAGGGTAGGTAAATCGAAGACCAGCCACGGTGATCTCGTTTTAACGTAAAACTTCACGTGACAGAAACAAGAAGGCCAAATAACTTCAGAGACCCGATTGTGGTTCGGATAGCCTTTTTGGGTTTGAATCAATCCGTTGACGTCTTAAAGCTGTCAAAGTCGTAGAACTCACTGAGAGGTTCGTTTTGACTGGTTATGGCTCCCGTAACTCTAAACAAGCCAACAGTTATGGCCGTCCGAAGAATCGATATCCACAGGGTGCAACATCCGCGGTGCAACATGCAACATTCGTCCAAAAAGCCAAAACAGCGCCGTGTGACTTTTAGAAGTGGGTGCAGGGATTTGAAATGGAACAGTACCATGGTACACCACTCTCCAGGGTAGGTAAATCGAAGACCAGCCACGGTGATCCCGTTTTAACGTAAAAATTCACGTGACGGAAAAAAGAAGGCCAAAAAACTTCAGAGACCCGATTGATGTTCGGATAGCCTTTTTTGGGTATGAAATAATCCGTTGACGGCTTACATCCGTCAAAGCCATAGAACTCACTGAGAGCTTCGTTTTGACTGGTTATGGCTCCCGTAACTCTAAACGAGCCAACAGTTATGGCCGTCCGAAGAATAGATATCCACAGGGTGCAACATCCGCGGTGCAACGTGCAACATTCGTCCGAAAAGCCAAAACAGCGCCGTGCAACTTTTAGAAGTGGGTGCAGGGATTTGAAATGGAATAGTACCATGGGACAACACTCTCCAGGGTAGGTAAATCGAAGACCAGCCACGGTGATCTCGTTTTAACGTAAAACTTCACGTGACGGAAACAAGAAGGCCAAATAACTTCCAAGACCCGATTGTGGTTCGGATAGCCTTTTTTGGGTTTGAAACAATCCGTTGACGTCTTATAGCTGTCAAAGTCGTAGAACTCACTGAGAGCTTCGTTTTGACCGGTTATGGCTCCCGTAACTCTAAACGAGCCAACAGTTATGGCCGTCCGAAGAATCGATATCCACAGGGTGCAACATTCGCGATGCAACGTGCAACATTCGTCCAAAAAGCCAAAACAGCGCCGTGCGACTTTTAGAAGTGGGTGTAGGGATTTGAAATGGAATATTACCAGGGGGCAGCACTCTCCAGGGTAGGTAAATCGAAGACCAGCCACGGTGATACCGTTTTAACGTAAAAATTCACGTGAAGGAAAAAAGAAGTCCAAAAACCTTCAGAGACCCGATTGAGGTTCGGATAGCCTTTTTTGGGTATGAAACAATCCGTTGACGGCTTACAGCCGTCAAAGCCGTAGAACTCACTGAGAGCTTCGTTTTGACTGGTTATGTCTCCCGTAACTCTAAACGAGCCAATAGTTATGGTCGTCCGAAGAATCAATATCCAAAGGGTGCAACATCCGCGGTGCAAGGTGCAACAATCGTCCAAAAAGCCAAAACAGCGCCGTGCGACTTTTAGAATTGGGTGCAGAGATTTGAAATGGAACAGTACCATGGTGCACCACTCTCCAGGGTAGGTAAATCGAAGACCAGCCACGGTGATCCCGTTTTTACGTAAAAATTCACGTGACGGAAAAAAAGAAGGCCAAAAAACTTCAAAGACCCGATTGTGGTTCAGATAGCCTTTTTTGGGTATGAAACAATCCGTTGACGGCTTACATCCATCAAAGCCATAGAACTCACTGAGAGCTTCGTTTTGACTGGTTATGGCTCCCGTAACTCTAAACGAGCCAACAGTTATGGCCGTCCGAAGAATAGATATCCACAGGGTGCAACATCCGCGGTGCAACGTGCAACATTCGTCCGAAAAGCCAAAACAGCGCCGTGCGACTTTTAGAAGTGGGTGCAGGGATTTGAAATGGAATAGTACCATGGGACAACACTCTCCAGGGTAGGTAAATCGAAGACCAGCCACGGTGATCTCGTTTTAACGTAAAACTTCACGTGACCGAAACAAGAAGGCCAAATAACTTCCAAGACCCGATTGTGGTTCGGATAGCCTTTTTTGGGTTTGAAACAATCCGTTGACGTCTTATAGCTGTCAAAGTCGTAGAACTCACTGAGAGCTTCGTTTTGACCGGTTATGGCTCCCGTAACTCTAAACGAGCCAACAGTTATGGCCGTCCGAAGAATCGATATCCACAGGGTGCAACATCCACGGTGCAACGTGCAACATTCGTCCAAAAAGCCAAAACAGCGCCGTGCGACTTTTAGAAGTGGGTGTAGGGATTTGAAATGGAATATTACCAGGGGGCAGCACTCTCCAGGGTAGGTAAATCGAAGACCAGCCACGGTGATACCGTTTTAACGTAAAAATTCACGTGAAGGAAAAAAGAAGGCCAAAAACCTTCAGAGACCCGATTGAGGTTCGGATAGCCTTTTTTGGGTATGAAACAATCCGTTGACGGCTTACAGCCGTCAAAGCCGCAGAACTCACTGAGAGCTTCGTTTTGACTGGTTATGGCTCCCGTAACTCTAAACGAGCCAATAGTTATGGTCGTCCGAAGAATCGATATCCAAAGGGTGCAACATCCGCGGTGCAAGGTGCAACAATCTTCCAAAAAGCCAAAACAGCGCCGTGCGACTTTTAGAATTGGGTGCAGAGATTTGAAATGGAACAGTACCATGGTGCACCACTCTCCAAGGTAGGTAAATCGAAGACCAGCCACGGTGATCCCGTTTTTACGTAAAAATTCACGTGACGGAAAAAAAGAAGGCCAAAAAACTTCAAAGACCCGATTGTGGTTCAGATAGCCTTTTTTGGGTATGAAACAATCCGTTGACGGCTTATAGCCATCAAAGCCGTAGAACTCACTGAGAGCTTCATTTTTACTGGTTATGGCTCCCGTAACACTAAACGAGGCAACAGTTATGGCCGTCCGAAGAATCGATATCCACAGGGTGCAACATCCACGGTGCAAGGTGCAACATTCGTCCAAAAAGCCAAAACAGCGCCGTGCGACTTTTAGAAGTGGGTGCAGGGATTTGAAATGGAACAGTACCATGGTGCACCACTCTCCAGGGTAGGTAAATCGAAGACCAGCCACGGTGATCCCGTTTTAACGTAAAAATTCACGTGACGGAAAAAAGAAGGCCAAAAAACTTCAGAGACCCGATTGAGATTCAGATAGCCTTTTTTAGGTATGAAACAATCCGTTGACGGCTTACAGCGGTCAAAGCCGTAGAACTCACTAAGAGCTTCGTTTTGACTAGTTATGGCTCCCGTAACTCTAAACGAGCCAACAGTTATGGCCGTCCGAAGAATCGATATCCACAGGGAGCAACATCCGCGGTGCAAGGTGCAACATTCGTCCAAAAAGCCAAAACAGCGCCGTGCGACTTTTAGAAGTGGGTGCAGGGATTGGAAATGGAACAGTACCATGGGGCAACACTCTCCAGGGAAGGTAAATCGAAGACCAGCCACGGTGATCTCGTTTTAACGTAAAACTTCACGTGACGGAAACAAGGAGGCCAAATAACTTCAGAGACCCGATTGTGGTTCGGATAGCCTTTTTTGGGTTTGAAACAATCCGTTGACGTCTTAAAGCTATCAAAGTCGTAGAACTCACTGAGAGGTTCGTTTTGACCGGTTATGGCTCCCGTAACTCTAAACGAGCCAACAGTTATGGCCGTCCGAAGAATCGATATCCACAGGGTGCAACATCCGCGGTGCAACGTGCAACATTCGTCCAAAAAGCCAAAACAGCGTCGTGCGACTGTTAGAAGTGGGTGTAGGGATTTGAAATGGAATAGTACCAGGGGGCAGCACACTCCAGGGTAGGTAAATCGAAGACCAGCCACGGTGATCTCGTTTTAACGTAAAACTTCACATGGCGGAAACAAGAAGGCCAAATAACTTCAGAGACCCGATTGTTGTTCGGATAGCCTTTTTGGGTTTGAATCAATCCGTTGACGTCTTAAAGCTGTCAAAGTCGTAGAACTCACTGAGAGCTTCGTTTTGACTGGTTATGGCTCCCGTAACTCCAAACAAGCCAACAGTTATGGCCGTCCGAAGAATCGATATCCACAGGGTGCAACATCCACGGTGCAACGTGCAACATTCGTCCAAAAAGCCAAAACAGCGCCGTGCGACTTTTAGAAGTGGGTGTAGGGATTTGAAATGGAATAGTACCAGGGGTCAGCACTCTCCAGGGTAGGTAAATCGAAGACCAGCCACGGTGATCCCGTTTTAACGTAAAAATTCACGTGAAGGAAAAAAGAAGGCCAAAAAACTTCAGAGACCCGATTGAGGTTCGGATAGCCTTTTTTGGGTATGAAACAATCCGTTGACGGCTTACAGCGATCAAAGCCGTAGAACTCACTGAGAGCTTCGTTTTGACTGGTTATGGCTCCCGTAACTCTAAACGAGCCAACATTTATGGTCGTCCGAAGAATCGATATCCACAGGGTGCAACATCCGCGGTGCAAGGTGCAACATTCGTCCAAAAAGCCAAAACAGCGCCGTGCGACTTTTAGAAGTGGGTGCAGGGATTTGAAATGGAACAGTACCATGGGGCAACACTCTCCAGGGTAGGTAAATCGAAGACTAGCCACGGTGATCTCGTTTTAACGTAAAACTTCACGTGACGAAAACAAGAAGGCCAAATAACTTCAAAGACCCGATTGTGGTTCAGATAGTCTTTTTTGGGTTTGAAACAATCCGTTGACGTCTTAAAGCTGTCAAAGTCGTAGAACTCACTGAGAGCTTCGTTTTGACTAGTTATGGCTCCCGTAAATCTAAACGAGCCAACAGTTATGGCCGTCCGAAGAATCGATATCCACAGGGTGCAACATCCGCGGTGCAACGTGCAACATTCGTCCAAAAAGCCAAAACAGCGTCGTGCGACTTTTAAAAGTGGGTGTAGGGATTTGAAATGGAATAGTACCAGGGGGAAGCACTCTCCAGGGTAGGTAAATCGAAGACCTGCCACGGTGATCCCGTTTTAACGTAAAAATTCACGTGAAGGAAAAAAGAAGGCCAAAAAACTTCAGAGACCCGATTGAGGTTCGGATAGCCTTTTTTGGGTATGAAACAATCCATTGACGGCTTACAGCTGTCAAAGCCGTAGAACTCACTGAGAGCTTCGTTTTGACTGGTTATGGCTCCCGTAACTCTAAACGAGCCAACATTTATGGTCGTCCGAAGAATCGATATCCATAGGGTGCAACATCCACGGTGCAAGGTGCAACATTCGTCCAAAAAGCCCAAACAGCTTCATGCGACTTTTAGTAGTGGGTGCAGGGATTTGAAATGGAACAGTACCATGGTGCACCACTCACCAGGGTAGGTAAGTCGAAGACCAGCCACGGTGATCCCGTTTTAACGTAAAAATTCACGTGACGGAAAAAAGAAGGCCAAAAAACTTCAGAGACCCAAATGAGGTTCGGATAGCCTTTTTTGGGTATGAAACAATCCGTTGACGGCTTACAGCTGTCAAAGCCGTAGAACTCGCTGAGAGCTTCGTTTTGACTGGTTATGGCTCCCGTAACTCTAAACGAGCCAACAGTTATGGCCGTCCGAAGAATCGATATCCACAAGGTGCAACATCCGCGATGCAAGGTGCAACATTCGTCCAAAAAGCCAAAACAGCGCCGTGTGACTTTTAGAAGTGGGTGCAGGGATTTGAAATGGAACAGTACCATGGTACACCACTCTCCAGGGTAGGTAAATCGAAGAGCAGCCACGGTGATCCCGTTTTAACGTAAACATTCACGTGACGGAAAAAAGAAGGCCAAAAAACTTCGGAGACCCGATTGATGTTCGGATAGCCTATTTTGGGTATGAAGCAATCCGTTGACGGCTTACAGCCGTCAAAGCCATAGAACTCACTGAGAGCTTCGTTTTGACTGGTTATGGCTCCCGTAACTCTAAACGAGCCAACAGTTATGGCCGTCCGAAGAATCGATATCCACAGGGTGCAACATCAGCGGTGCAAGGTGCAACATTCGTCCAAAAAGCCAAAACAGCGCCGTGCGGCTTTTAGAAGTGGGTGCAGGGATTTGAAATGGAACAGTACCATGGGGTAGCACTCTCCAGGGTATGTAAATCGAAGACCAGCCACGGTGATCTCGTTTTAACATAAAACTTCACGTGACGGAAACATGAAGGCCAAAAAACTTCGGAGACCCGATTGTGGTTCGGATAGCCTTTTTTGGGTATGAAACAATCCGTTGATGGCTTACAGCTGTCAAAGCCGTAGAACTCACTGAGAGCTTCATTTTGACCGGTTATGACTCCCGTAATTCTAAACGAGCCAACAGTTATGGCCGTCCGAAGAATCGATATCCACAGGGTGCAACATCCGCGGTGCAACGTGCAACATTCGTCCAAAAAGCCAAAACAGCGCCGTGCGACTTTTAGAAGTGGGTGCAGGGATTTGAAATGGAACAGTACCATGGGGCAACACTCTCCGGGGTAGGTAAATCGAAGACCAGCCACGGTGATCTCGTTTTAACGTAAAACTTCACGTGACGGAAACAAGAAGGCCAAATAACTTCAAAGACCCGATTGTGGTTCGGATAGCCTTTTTTGGGTTTGAAACAATCCGTTGACATCTTAAAGCTGTCAAAGTCGTAGAACTCACTGAGAGCTTCGTTTTGACCGGTTATGGCTCCCGTAACTCTAAACAAGCCAACAGTTATGGCCGTCCGAAGAATCGATATCCACAGGGTGCAACATCCGCGGTGCAACGTGCAACATTCGTCCAAAAAGCCAAAACAGCGCCGTGCGACTTTTAGAAGTGGGTGTAGGGATTTGAAATGGAATAGTACCAGGGGGCAGCACTCTCCAGGGTAGGTAAATCGAAGACCAGCCACGGTGATACCGTTTTAACGTAAAAATTCACGTGAAGGAAAAAAGAAGGCCAAAAACCTTCAGAGACCCGATTGAGGTTCGGATAGCCTTTTTTGGGTATGAAACAATCCGTTGACGGCTTACAGTTGTCAAAGCCGTAGAACTCACTTAGAGCTTTGTTTTGACTGGTTATGGCTCCCGTAACTCTAAACGAGCCAACATTTATGGCCGTCCGAAGAATCGATATCCACAGGGTGCAACATCCGCGGTGCAAGGTGCAACATTCGTCCAAAAAGCCAAAACAGCGCCGTGCGACTTTTAGAAGTGGGTGCAGGGATTTGAAATGGAACAGTACCATGGGGCAGCACTCTCCAGGGTAGGTAAATCGAAGACCAGCCACGGTGATCTCGTTTTAACGTAAAACTTCACGTGACGGAAACAAGAAGGCCAAAAAACTTCAGAGACCCGATTGTGGTTCGGATAGCCTTTTTTGGGTTTGAATCAATCCGTTGACGTCTTAAAGCTGTCAAAGTCGTAGAACTCACTGAGAGCTTCGTTTTGACTGGTTATGGCTCCCGTAACTCTAAACGAGCCAACAGTTATGGCCGTCCGAAGAATCGATATCCATAGGGTGCAACATCCGCGGTGCAACTTGCAACATTCGTCCAAAAAGCCAAAATAGCGCCGTGCGACTTTTAGAAGTGGGTGTAGGGATTTGAAATGGAATAGTACCAGGGGGCAGCACTCTCCAGGGTAGGTAAATCGAAGACCAGCCACGGTGATCCTGTTTTAACGTAATAATTCACGTGAAGGCAAAAAGAAGGCCAAAAACCTTCAGAGACCCGATTGAGGTTCGGATAGCCTTTTTTGGGTATGAAACAATCCGTTGACGGCTTACAGCTGTCAAAGCCGTAGAACTCACTGAGAGCTTCGTTTTGACTGGTTATGGCTCCCGTAACTCTAAACGAGCCAACATTTATGGCCGTCCGAAGAATCGATATCCATAGGGTGCAACATCCACGGTGCAAGGTGCAACATTCGTCCAAAAAGCCAAAACAGCGCCGTGCGACTTTTAGAAGTGGGTGCAGGGATTTGAAATGGAACAGTACCATGGTGCACCACTCACCAGGATAGGTAAGTCGAAGACCAGCCACGGTGATCCCGTTTTAACGTAAAAATTCACGTGACGGAAAAAAGAAGGACAAAAAACTTCAGAGACCCGATTGAGGTTCGGATAGCCTTTTTTGGGTATGAAACAATCCGTTGACGGCTTAAAGCCATCAAAGCCGTAGAACTCACTGAGTGCTTCGTTTTGACTGGTTATGGCTCCCGTAACTCTAAACGAGCCAACAGTTATGGCTGTTCGAAGAATAGATATCCACAGGGTGCAACATCCGCGGTGCAACGTGCAACATTCGTCCAAAAAGCCAAAACAGCGTCGTGCGACTTTTAGAAGTGGGTGCAGGGATTTGAAATGGAACAGTACCATGGTGCACCACTCTCCAGGGTAGGTAAATCGAAGACCAGCCACGGTGATCCCGTTTTAACGTAAAAATTCACGTGACGGAAAAAAGAAGGCCAAAAAACTTCAGAGACCCGATTGAGGTTCGGATAGCCTTTTTTGGGTATGAAACAATCCGTTGACGGCTTAAAGCCATCAAAGCCGTAGAACTCACTGAGAGCTTCGTTTTGACTGGTTATGGCTCCCGTAACTCTAAACGAGCCAACAGTTATGGCTGTTCGAAGAATAGATATCCACAGGGTGCAACATCCGCGGTGCAACGTGCAACATTCGTCCAAAAAGCCAAAACAGCGTCGTGCGACTTTTAGAAGTGGGTGTAGGGATTTGAAATGGAACAGTACCATGGTGCACCACTCTCCAGGGTAGGTAAATCGAAGACCAGCCACGGTGATACCATTTTAACGTAAAAATTCACGTGAAGGAAAAAAGAAGGCCAAAAACCTTCAGAGACCCGATTGAGGTTCGGATAGCCTTTTTTGGGTATGAAACAATCCGTTGACGGCTTACAGCTGTCAAAGCCGTAGAACTCACTTAGAGCTTTGTTTTGACTGGTTATGGCTCCCGTAACTCTAAACGAGCCAACATTTATGGCCGTCCGAAGAATCGATATCCACAGGGTGCAACATCCGCGGTGCAAGGTGCAACATACGTCCAAAAAGCCAAAACAGCGCCGTGCGACTTTTAGAAGTGGGTGTAGGGATTTGAAATGGAACAGTACCATGGGGTAGCACTCTCCAGGGTAGGTAAATCGAAGACCAGCCACGGTGATCTCGTTTTAACGTAAAACTTCACGTGACGGAAACAAGAAGGCCAAAAAACTTCAGAGACCCGATTGTGGTTCGGATAGCCTTTTTTGGGTTTGAATCAATCCGTTGACGTCTTAAAGCTGTCAAAGTCGTAGAACTCACTGAGAGCTTCGTTTTGACTGGTTATGGCTCCCGTAACTCTAAACGAGCCAACAGTTATGGCCGTCCGAAGAATCGATATCCATAGGGTGCAACATCCGCGGTGCAACTTGCAACATTCGTCCAAAAAGCCAAAACAGCGCCGTGCGACTTTTAGAAGTGGGTGTAGGGATTTGAAATGGAATAGTACCAGGGGGCAGCACTCTCCAGGGTAGGTAAATCGAAGACCAACCACGGTGATCCTGTTTTAACGTAATAATTCACGTAAAGGCAAAAAGAAGGCCAAAAACCTTCAGAGACCCGATTGAGGTTCGGATAGCCTTTTTTGGGTATGAAACAATCCGTTGACGGCTTACAGCTGTCAAAGCCGTAGAACTCACTGAGAGCTTCGTTTTGACTGGTTATGGCTCCCGTAACTCTAAACGAGCCAACATTTATGGCCGTCCGAAGAATCGATATCCATAGGGTGCAACATCCACGGTGCAAGGTGAAACATTCGTCCAAAAAGCCAAAACAGCGCCGTGCGACTTTTAGAAGTGGGTGCAGGGATTTGAAATGGAACAGTACCATGGTGCACCACTCACCAGGATAGGTAAGTCGAAGACCAGCCACGGTGATCCCGTTTTAACGTAAAAATTCACGTGACGGAAAAAAGAAGGCCAAAAAACTTCAAAGACCCGATTGAGGTTCGGATAGCCTTTTTTGGGTATGAAACAATCCGTTGACGGCTTAAAGCCATCAAAGCCGTAGAACTCACTGAGAGCTTCGTTTTGACTGGTTATGGCTCCCGTAACTCTAAACGAGCCAACAGTTATGGCTGTTCGAAGAATAGATATCCACAGGGTGCAACATCCGCGGTGCAACGTGCAACATTCGTCCAAAAAGCCAAAACAGCGTCGTGCGACTTTTAGAAGTGGGTGCAGGGATTCGAAATGGAACAGTACCATGGTGCACCACTCTCCAGGGTAGGTAAATCGAAGACCAGCCACGGTGATCCCGTTTTAACGTAAAAATTCACGTGACGGAAAAAAGAAGGCCAAAAAACTTCAGAGACCAGATTGAGGTTCGGATAACCTTTTTTGGGTATGAAACAATCCGTTGACGGCTTACAGCCGTCAAAGCCGTAGAACTCACTGAGAGCTTCGTTTTGACTGGTTATGGCTCCTGTAACTCTAAACGAGCCAACAGTTATGGCCGTCCGAAGAATCGATATCCACAGGGTGCAACATCCGCGGTGCAACGTGCAACATTCGTCCAAAAAGCCAAAACAGCGCCGTGCGACTTTTAGAAGTGGGTGCAGGGATTTGAAATGGAACAGTACCATGGGGCAACACTCTCCAGGGTAGGTAAATCGAAGACCAGCCACGGTGATCTTGTTTTAACGTAAAACTTCACGTGACGGAAACAAGAAGGCCAAATAACTTCAAAGACCCGATTGTGGTTCGGATAGCCTTTTTTGGGTTTGAAACAATCCGTTGACATCTTAAAGCAGTCAAAGTCGTAGAACTCACTGAGAGCTTTGTTTTGACCGGTTATGGCTCCCGAACTCTAAACGAGCCAACAGTTATGGCCATCCGAAGAATCGATATCCACAGGGTGCAACATCCGCGGTGCAACGTGCAACATTCGTCCAAAAAGCCAAAACAGCGCCGTGCGACTTTTAGAAGTGAGTGTAGGGATTTGAAATGGAATAGTACCAGGGGGCAGCACTCTCCAGGGTAGGTAAATCGAAGACCAGCCACGGTGATCTCGTTTTAACGTAAAACTTCACGTGATGGAAACAAGAAGGCCAAATAACTTCCAAGACCCGATTGTGGTTCGGATAGCCTTTTTTGGGTTTGAAACAATCCGTTGACATCTTAAAGCTGTCAAAGTCGTAGAACTCACTGAGAGGTTCGTTTTGACCGGTTATGGCTCCCGTAACTCTAAACGAGCCAACAGTTATGGCCGTCCGAAGAATCGATATCCACAGGGTGCAACATCCGCGGTGCAACGTGCAACATTCGTCCAAAAAGCCAAAACAGCGCTGTGCGACTTTTAGAAGTGGGTGTAGGGATTTGAAATGGAATATTACCAGGGGGCAGCACTCTCTAGGGTAGGTAAATCGAAGACCAGCCACGGTGATACCGTTTTAACGTAAAAATTCACGTGAAGGAAAAAAGAAGGCCAAAAACCTTCAGAGACCCGATTGAGGTTCGGATAGCCTTTTTTGGGTATGAAACAATCCGTTGACGGCTTACAGCTGTCAAATCTGTAGAACTCACTGAGAGCTTCGTTTTGACTGGTTATGGCTCCCGTAACTTTAAACGAGCCAACAGTTATGGCCGTCCGAAGAATCGATATCCACAGGGTGCAACATCCGCGGTGCAACTTGCAACATTCGTCCAAAAAGCCAAAACAACGCCGTGCGACTTTTAGAAGTGGGTGTAGGGATTTGAAATGGAATAGTACCAGGGGGCAGCACTCTCCAGGGTAGGTAAATCGAAGACCAGCCACGGTGATCCTGTTTTAACGTAAAAATTCACGTGAAGGCAAAAAGAAGGCCAAAACCCTTCAGAGACCCGATTGAGGTTCGGCTAGCCTTTTTTGGGTATGAAACAATCCGTTGACGGCTTACAGCTGTCAAAGCCGTAGAAATCACTAAGAGCTTTGTTTTGACTGGTTATGGCTCCCGTAACTCTAAACGAGCCAACATTTATGGTCGTCCGAAGAATCGATATCCATAGGGTGCAACATCCACGGTGCAAGGTGCAACATTCGTCCAAAAAGCCAAAACAGCGTCGTGCGACTTTTAGAAGTGGGTGCAGGGATTTGAAATGGAACAGTACCATGGTGCACCACTCACCAGGGTAGGTAAGTCGAAGACCAGCCACGGTGATCCCGTTTTAACGTAAAAATTCACGTGACGGAAAAAAGAAGGCCAAAAATCTTCAGAGACCCGATTGAGGTTCGGATAGCCTTTTTTGGGTATGAAATAATCCGTTGACGGCTTACAGCTGTCAAAGCCATAGAACTCACTGAGAGCTTCGTTTTGACTGGTTATGGATCCCGTAACTCTAAACGAGCCAACAGTTATGGCCATCCGAAGAATCGATATCCACAAGGTGAAACATCCGCGATGCAAGGTGCAACATTCGTCCAAAAAGCCAAAACAGCGCCGTGTGACTTTTAGAAGTGGGTGCAGGGATTTGAAATGGAACAGTACCATGGTACACCACTCTCCAGGGTAGGTAAATCGAAGACCAGCCACGGTGATCCCGTTTTAACGTAAAAATTCACGTGACGGAAAAAAGAAGGCCAAAAAACTTCAGAGACCCGATTGATGTTCGGATAGCCTTTTTTGGGTATGAAACAATCCGTTGATGGCTTACAGCCGTCAAAGCCATAGAACTCACTGAGAGCTTCGTTTTGACTGGTTATGGCTCCCGTAACTCTAAACGAGCCAACAGTTATGGCCGTCTGAATAATCGATATCCACAGGGTGCAACATCAGCGGTGCAAGGTGCAACATTCGTCCAAAAAGCCAAAACAGCGCCGTGCGGCTTTTAGAAGTGGGTGCAGGGATTTGAAATGGAACAGTACCATGGGGCAGCACTCTCCAGGGTAGGTAAATCGAAGACCAGCCACGGTGATCTCGTTTTAACGTAAAACTTCACGTGACGGAAACAAGAAGGCCAAAAAACTTCAGAGACCCGATTGTGGTTCGGATAGCCTTTTTTGGGTATGAAACAATCCATTGACGGCTTATAGCTCTCAAAGCCGTAGAATTCACTGAGAGCTTCGTTTTGACTGGTTATGGCTCCCGTAACTCTAAACGAGCCTACAGTTATGGCCGTCCGAAGAATCGATATCCACAGGGTGCAACATCCGCGGTGCAACGTGCAACATTCGTACAAAAAGCCAAAACAGCGCCGTGCGACTTTTAGAAGTGGGTGCAGGGATTTGAAATGGAACAGTACCATGGGGCAACACTCTCCAGGGTAGGTAAATCGAAGATCAGCCACGGTGATCTCGTTTTAACGTAAAACTTCACGTGACGGAAACAAGAAGGCCAAATAACTTCAAAGACCCGATTGTGGTTCGGATAGCCTTTTTTGGGTTTGAAACAATCCGTTGACGTCTTAAAGCAGTCAAAGTCGTAGAACTCACTGAGAGGTTCGTTTTGACCGGTTATGGCTCCCGAACTCTAAACGAGCCAACAGTTATGGCCATCCGAAGAATCGATATCCACAGGGTGCAACATCCGCGGTGCAACGTGCAACATTCGTCCAAAAATCCAAAACAGCGCCGTGCGACTTTTAGAAGTGAGTGTAGGGATTTGAAATGGAATAGTACCAGGGGGCAGCACTCTCCAGGGTAGGTAAATCGAAGACCAGCCACGGTGATACTGTTTTAACGTAAAAATTCACGTGAAGGAAAAAAGAAGGCCAAAAACCTTCAGAGACCCGATTGAGGTTCGGATAGCCTTTTTTGGGTATGAAACAATCCGTTGACGGCTTACAGCTGTCAAAGCCGTAGAACTCGCTGAGAGCTTCGTTTTGACTGGTTATTGCTCCCGTAACTCTAAACGAGCCAACATTTATGGCCGTCCGAAGAATCGATATCCACAGGGTGCAACATCCGCGGTGCAAGGTGCAACATTCGTCCAAAAAGCCAAAACAGCGCCGTGCGACTTTTAGAAGTGGGTGCAGAGATTTGAAATGGAACAGTACCATGGGGCAGCATTCTCCAGGGTAGGTAAATCGATGACCAGCCACGGTGATCTCGTTTTAACGTAAAACTTCACGTGACGGAAACAAGAAGGCCAAAAAACTTCAGAGACCCGATTGTGGTTCGGATAGCCTTTTTTGGGTTTGAATCAATCCGTTGACGTCTTAAAGCTGTCAAAGTCGTAGAACTCACTGAGATCTTTGTTTTGACCGGTTATGGCTCCCATAACTCTAAACGAGCCAACAGTTATGGCCGTCCGAAGAATCGATATCCACAGGGTGCAACATCCGCGGTGCAACTTGCAACATTCGTCCAAAAAGCCAAAACAGCACCGTGCGACTTTTAGAAGTGGGTGTAGGGATTTGAAATGGAATAGTACCAGGGGGCAGCACTCTCCAGGGTAGGTAAATCGAAGACCAGCCACGGTGATCCTATTTTAACGTAAAAATTCACGTGAAGGAAAAAAGAAGGCCAAAAACCTTCAGAGAACCGATTGAGGTTCGGATAGCCTTTTTTGGGTATGAAACAATTCGTTGATGGCTTATAGCTGTCAAAGCCGTAGAACTCACTGAGAGCTTCGTTTTGACTGGTTATGGCTCCCATAACTCTAAACGAGCCAACAGTTATGGCCGTCCAAAGAATCGATATCCACAAGGTGCAACATCCGCGGTGCAAGGTGCAACATTCGTCCAAAAAGCCAAAACAGCGTCTTGCGACTTTTAGAAGTGGGTGCAGGGATTTGAAATGGAACATTAAAATGGGGCAACACTCTCCAGTGTAGGTAAATCGAAGACCAGCCACGGTGATCTCGTTTTAACGTAAAACTTCACGTGACGGAAACAAGAAGGCCAAATAACTTCAGAGACCCGATTATGGTTCGGATAGCCTTTTTTGGGTTTGAATCAATCCGTTGACATCTTAAAGCTATCAAAGTTGTAGAACTCACTGAGATCTTCGTTTTGACTGGTTATGGCTCCCGTAACTCTAAACGAGCCAACTGTTATGGCCGTCCGAAGAATCGATATCCACAGGGTGCAACATCCGCGGTGCAACGTGCAACATTCGTCCAAAAAGCCAAAACAGCGCCGTGCGACTTTTAGAAGTGGGTGTAGGGATTTGAAATGGAATAGTAATAGGGGGCAGCACTCTCCAGGGTAGGTAAATCGAAAACCAGCCACGGTGATCCCGTTTTAACGTAAAAATTCACGTGAAGGAAAAAAGAAGGCCAAAAAACTTCAGAGACCCGATTGAGGTTCAGATAGCCTTTTTTGGGTATGAAACAATCCGTTGACGGCTTACAGCGATCAAAGCCGTAGAACTCACTGAGAGCTTCGTTTTGACTGGTTATGGCTCCCGTAACTCTAAACGAGCCAACATTTATGGCCGTCCGAAGAATCGATATCCACAGGGTGCAACATCCGCAGTGCAAGGTGCAACATTCGTCCAAAAAGCCAAAACAGCGCCGTGCGACTTTTAGAAGTGGGTGCAGGGAATTGAAATGGAACAGTACCATGGGGCAACACTCTCCAGGGTAGGTAAATCGAAGACCAGCCACGGTGATCTCGTTTTAACATAAAACTTCACGTGACGAAAACAAGAAGGCCAAATAACTTCAGAGACCCGATTGTGGTTCGGATAGCCTTTTTTGGGTTTGAAACAATCCGTTGACGTGTTAAAGCTGTCAAAGTCGTAGAACTCACTGAGAGCTTCGTTTTGACTAGTTATGGCTCCCGTAACTCTAAACGAGCCAACAGTTATGGCCGTCCGAAGAATCGATATCCACAGGGTGCAACATCCGCGGTGCAACGTGCAACATTCGTCCAAAAAGCCAAAACAGCGCCGTGCGACTTTTAGAAGTGGGTGTAGGGATTTGAAATTGAATAGTACCAGGGGGCAGCACTCTCCAGGGTAGGTAAATCGAAGACCAGCCACGGTGATCCCGTTTTAACGTAAAAATTCACGTGAAGGAAAAAAGAAGGCTAAAAAACTTCAGAGACCCGATTTAGGTTCGGATAGCCTTTTTTGGGTATGAAACAATCCGTTGACGGCATACAGCTGTCAAAGCCGTAGAACTCACTGAGAGCTTCGTTTTGACTGGTTATGGCTCCCGTAACTCTAAACGAGCAAACATTTATGGCCGTCCGAAGAATCGATATCCATAGGGTGCAACATCTGCGGTACAAGGTGCAACATTCGTCCAAAAAGCCAAAACAGCATCGTTCGACTTTTAGAAGTGGGTGCAGGGATTTGAAATGGAACAGTACCATGGTGCACCACTCTCCAGGGTAGGTAAGTCGAAGACCAGCCACAATGATCCCGTTTTAACGTAAAAATTCAAGTGACAGAAAAAAGAAGGGCAAAAAACTTCAGAGACCCGATTGAGGTTCGGATAGCCTTTTTTAGGTATGAAACAATCCGTTGATGGCTTACAGCTGTCAAAGACGTAGAACTCACTGAGATCTTCGTTTTGACTGGTTATGGCTCCCGTAACTCTAAACGAGCCAACAGTTATGGCCGTCCGAAGAATCGATATCCACAAGGTGCAACATCCGCAATGCAAGGTGCAACATTCGTCCAAAAAGCCAAAACAGCGTCGTGTGACTTTTAGAAGTGGGTGCAAGGATTTGAAATGGAACAGTACCATGGTACACCACTCTCCAGGGTAGGTAAATCGAAGACCAGCCACGGTGATCACGTTTTAACATAAAAATTCACGTGACGGAAAAAAGAAGGCCAAAAAACTTCAGAAACCCGATTGATGTTCGGATAGCCTTTTTTGGGTATGAAACAATCCGTTGATGGCTTACAGCCGTCAAAGCCGTAGAACTCACTGAGAGATTCGTTTTGACTGGTTATGGCTCCCGTAACTCTAAACGAGCCAACAGTTATGGCCGTCCGAAGAATCGATATCCACAGGGTGCAACATCTGCGGTGCAAGGTGCAACATTCGTCCAAAAAGCCAAAACAGCGCCGTGCGGCTTTTAGAAGTGGGTGCAGGGATTTGAAATGGAACAGTACCATGGGGCATCACTCTCTAGGGTAGGTAAATTGAAGACCAGCCACGGTGATCTCGTTTTAACGTAAAACTTCACGTGATGGAAACAAGAAGGCCAAAAAACTTCAGAGACCCGATGGAGGTTCGGATAGCCTTTTTTGGGTATGAAACAATCCGTTGGTGGCTTACAGCAGTCAAAGCCGTAGAACTCACTGAGAGCTTCTTTTTGACTAGTTATGGCTCCCGTAACTCTAAACGAGCCAACAGTTATGGCCGTCCGAAGAATCGATATCCACAGGGTGCAACATCCGCGGTGCAAGGTGCAACATTCATCCAAAAAGTCAAAACAGCGCCATGCGACTTTTAGAAGTGGGTGCAGGGATTTGAAATGGAACAGTACCATGGGGCAACACTCTCCAGGGTAGGTAAATAGAAGACCAACCACGGTGATCTCCTTTTAACGTAAAACTTCACGTGACGGAAACAAGAAGGCCAAATAACTTCAGAGACCCGATTGTTGTTCGGATAGCCTTTTTTGGGTTTGAAACAATCCGTTGACGGCTTACAGCCGTCAAAGCCGTAGAACTCACTGAGAGCTTCGTTTTGACTAGTTATGGCTCCCGTAACTCTAAACGAGCCAACAGTTATGGCCGTCCGAAGAATCGATATCCACAGGGTGCAACATCCGCGGTGCAACGTGCAACATTCGTCCAAAAAGCAAAAACAGCGCCGTGCGACTTTTAGAAGTGGGTGTAGGGATTTGAAATGGAATAGTACCATGGGGCAGCACTCTCCAGGGTAGGTAAATCGAAGACCAGCCACGGTGATCCCGTTTTAACGTAAAAATTCACGTGAAGGAAAAAAGAAGGCCAAAAACCTTCAGAGACCCGATTGAGGTTCGGATAGCCTTTTTTGGGTATGAAACAATCCGTTGACGGCTTACAACTATCAAAGCCGTAGAACTCACTGAGAGCTTCATTTTGACTGGTAATGACTCCCGTAACTCTAAACGAGCCAACATTTATGGCCGTCCGAAGAATCGATATCCATAGGGTGCAACATCCGCGGTGCAAGGTGCAACATTCGTCCAAAATGCCAAAACAGCGTCGTGCGACTTTTAGAAGTGGGTGAAGGGATTTGAAATGGAACAGTAAAATGGGGCAACACTCTCCAGGGTAGGTAAATCGAAGACCAGCCATGGTGATCTCGTTTTAACGTAAAACTTCACGTGACGGAAACAAGAAGGCCAAATAACTTCAGAGACCCGATTGTGGTTCGGATAGCCTTTTTTGGGTTTGAATCAATCCGTTGACGTCTTAAAGCTGTCAAAGTCGTTGAACTCACTGAAAGCTTCGTTTTGACTGGTTATGGCTCCCGTAACTCTAAACGAGCCAACAGTTATGGCCGTCCGAAGAATCGATATCCACAGGGTGCAACATCCGCGGTGCAACGTGCAACATTCGTCCAAAAAGCCAAAACAGCGCCGTGCGACTTTTAGAAGTGGGTGTAGGGATTTGAAATTGAATAGTACCAGGGGGCAGCACTATCCAGGGTAGGTAAATCGAAGACCAGCCACGGTGATCCCGTTTTAACGTAAAAATTCACGTGAAGGAAAAAAGAAGGCCAAAAAACTTCAGAAACCCGATTGAGGTTCGGATAGCCTTTTTTAGGTATGAAACAATCCGTTGACGGCTTACAGCTATCAAAGCCGTAGAACTCACTGAGAGCTTCGTTTTGACTGGTTATGGCTCCCGTAACTCTAAACGAGCGAACATTTATAGCCGTCCGAAGAATCGATATCCATAGGGTGCAACATCCACGGTGCAAGGTGCAACATTCGTCCAAAACGCCAAAACAGCGCCGTGCGACTTTTAGAAGTGGGTCCAGGGATTTGAAATGGAACAGTACCATGGGGCAACACTCTCCAGGGTAGGTAAATCGAAGACCAGCCACGGTGATCTCGTTTTAACGTAAAACTTCACGTGACGAAAACAAGAAGGCCAAATAACTTCAGAGACCCGATTGTGGTTCGGATAGCCTTTTTTGGGTTTGAAACAATTCGTTGACGTCTTAAAGCTGTCAAAGTCGTAGAACTCACTGAGAGCTTCATTTTGACTAGTTATGGCTCCCGTAACTCTAAACGAGCCAACATTTATGGCCGTCCGAAGAATCGATATCCACAAGGTGCAACATCTGCGGTGCAACGTGCAACATTCGTCCAAAAAGCCAAAACAGCGCCGTGCGACTTTTAGAAGTGGGTGTAGGGATTTGAAATGGAATAGTACCGGGGGCAGCACTCTCCAGGGTAGGTAAATCGAAGACCAGCCACAGTGATCCTGTTTTAACGTAAAAATTCACGTGAAGGAAAAAAGAAGGCCAAAAAACTTCAGAGACCCGATTGAGGTTCGGATAGCCTTTTTTGGGTATGAAACAATCCGTTGACGGCTTATAGCCGTCAAAGCCATAGAACTCACTGAGAGCTTCATTTTGACTGGTTATGGCTCCCGTAACTCTAAACGAACCAACATTTATGGCCGTCCGAAGAATCTATATCCATAGGGTGCAACATCCGCGGTGCAAGGTGCAACATTCGTCCAAAAAGCCAAAACAGCGCCGTGCGACTTTTAGAAGTGAGTGCAGGGATTTGAAATGGAAAAGTACCATGGTGCACCACTATCCAGGGTAGGTAAGTCGAAGACCAGCCACGGTGATCCCGTTTTAACGTAAAAATTCACGTGACGGAAAAAAGAAGGCCAAAAAACTTCAGAGACCCGATTGAGGTTCGGATAGCCTTTTTTGGGTATGAAACATTCCGTTGATGGCTTACAGCTGTCAAAGCCGTAGAACTCACTGAGAGCTTCGTTTTGACTGGTTATGGCTCCCGTAACTCTAAACGAGCCAACAGTTATGGCCGTCCGAAGAATCGATATCCACAAGGTGCAACATCCGCGATGCAAGGTGGAACATTCGTCCAAAAAGCCAAAACAGCGCCGTGTGACTTTTAGAAGTGGGTGCAGGGATTTGAAATGGAACAGTACCATGGTACACCACTCTCCTGGGTAGGTAAATCGAAGACCAGCCACGGTGATCCCGTTTTAACGTAAAAATTCACGTGACGGAAAAAAGAAGGCCACAAAACTTCAGAGACCCGATTGATGTTCGGATAGCCTTTTTTGGGTATGAAACAATCCGTTGACGGCTTACAGCCGTCAAAGCCGTAGAACTCACTGAGAGCTTCGTTTTGACTGGTTATGGCTCCCGTAACTTGTTAGCACCAAAATTGGTCACTAACCTCGTTGAAAAAGATTGTGTAGAGATGTAAGTGATGAAGTTGAATTAAACAAGGAAGAATATGCTAATTTAAATGCAGAAAGTAAGAACACCGGATTTATAGTGGTTCAGCGTAACTGCCTACATCCACTTTGAGTTTTGATCTTTATTTCTTTCATAAGTAGTTGAATACAGATACAATCCATATATTAAATGCTTGAATGAAGTTGTTAAGTAGAGAAGATGAGTCTCAAAAATGGCAGAGTCTCCCCAGTGTTCTCCCAAAAAGGATCCCTTTCATTGTGCCCCTGCCTCTCTATTTATAGACGAAGGTGGGTTGGACTTCTCTGGTGGGCCTGGTAGCTGAATAACTCGGTCCAAATAGTGTAAGTCCTATGCGCCGAACCAGATAGGCTGAACAACAGAATGCCGAGCCTCCCCCTTTATGCCGAACGAGGTGAGGCCGGACACTCTGAATGCCGAACATCCATTTGTACTGAATGACCTTGGACGACGAGCTGCAGGTGATTGCCGAACGAGATACGTACCGGAAGAGATGTGGTGTTGAGTGAGGGATGCAGGTCGAATGAGGCTGGAATGCCGAACAGTCCGGGAATGCCGAGCGTACCTTGTAGGCCGAACGTTCATGGATGCCGGACGATTTTATGCCGAGCGTTCTTCCTTGGCCGAACGGTATTCACTACCGAACGTTTCTCGATGTCGGACGCTCCTAGATGCCGAACGTTATCCCATATCGAACGCCCTTTAGATGCCGAACGCTGTGCTCGTGCCGAACGGTCTTAACATGCCGAACGCTCATTGTTTAACAGGTCGATGGGGAGACCGAGTACTAAGTTGCCTGGTCAATTCACCAGGAAACACTTGCCCCCCAAAGTGTATTACGTGACCGAACGTGATACGCTTTGAATTACGTATCCTCCATGCTCCGCTTCGAACCTTGGTTAAATCCTCTTGGAGATGCCTTCTCGAGAATTTCAATGGCCATTCGTGTCTGATTCTGCAGAGCTAATAAGCTTTGGCTATCTGATCTAGTCTTCTCTTAATAACCCTTAGTGAGAATTCAATTTCTGTTGATCTCAAGAAGTCGAACTTTTTCAGATGTACACATGCACGTTCGGGTACATGTTCTTGCCATTGGCTCTCGGATGCATTTTATATGCTCATAAGTTGTCGCCAACTCCATCTAGTTTAATTGCAATTCAATCGCGATTGCTTATTTGTATTTTCTGTGAAATAAGGGTTGCAATCAGCCACTTGAGGAGTTTTCCAAACCTCCCTTCAGTACAGACTCTATGATTTTGTTCACAGCTTCAACCTGTCCATTTGCAGTTATAATGGATCATGGAAGGTCATAAGGACAGATGACGTTACGGATAAAGAAGTTGATTATTTTCTTCATCTTGGTCGTGGTTAAGAGTTCTTCATCTGCCCATTTGGTGACGTAATCAACTGCTATGATGGTGTATTTCGCACCACCTTTAGGATCGACAAGAAGATGATTTCAGTGCCCCCAAGTGGCAAACGGCTATGAACTAGCCATTTAAATAACTTCCATCGGCGGGGTTCCCGGATTTTTTGCAAACATCTTGCACTCGTAACATTGTCTAGCATGATCAACCGCTTCTGGGTTGATAGTTGGCCAGTAATACCTGTAGCAGAGTATCTTCTTTATCACGGTTTTCCCCCTGATGTTATTACCGCATACTTCTTCGTAGAATTTGCTCAAGATATCATCATGGGCGATATGCCGAAGCATGGGGATGGATAAACTCCTTTTGACACATGACTTATTCTTAGATGATTTGGCGTGAAGCTTTGAGGAGGATCTGTCGTTTTCCATTCCTCCGTTCAGTAAGAATTCCTCATTGTAGATAGTCTTTGATAGGAGTCAACCATGACACCTTTTCATTTTGTTCGCTGAGTACGTGTGTAATGATGTAATACGTGAAGTCGTTTAGCAGCTCTTGGACTTGGCCGAGAAAAGGAGCAAGACAATGCCCCCTAGCAAGATCAACTTCCTTAAATTTGTATACTACCAATTAAGAATCACAAAAGATATGTAAAGTTTTCACTTCAAATCCTCTAGCAAGTTTGAGGCTGGTAGTTAAGGCTTCATACTAAGCATCGTTGTTTGTTACAGGTAAATCGAGTTTTAGGACGTAGCAGATTGATCGTTCCTCAGGAGTCATTATCAAGCCATAACACTGATCATTGGATGCTCCATCCGTGTACATTTTCCATCTTATGGTTGGTTCTCTGCTACTCTTCGAGTAGTCTTCTGAGGTAGTGAATTTGGGTGTGAGGTCGGCTAATTCCAGTCCTTGGATAGCCCTTCGAGGAAAATAAGTGATATCGAATTAGCTTAGTTTGATATTCTATTTAAGTAGTCTTTCAGACGTCTCAGGTCATTGTATGCCTTGTCGCAACGGCTGGTAGGCATAGACGTTGATGGGGTGAGCCTTTGAGTAAGAGTGGAGCTTTCATGATGAAATCAATAGAGATTGTGCTAGCTTTTGTAGCTTCAGGTTGATATCCAATGCATGGCTCGCGATAGTTAATGAAATCACATATGCACGTCAGAATGGGTCCAAGGGAACATATCATCATTTATTCAGAAAAATCCAACTAATTCTTTTATCATCATTGCACTGAGCTGTGATCCGATATTCAGCACCTGGAAAGGGTCGCCATGGCTGGCTGTAATGTCGACCATCAGCTTAGCAGGTGCCATCCCAGATTCTTTGAGTAAAGGTGTAACTATTTTGCATAACATTCAATATGAAATATGGTTGGGACGGCCAATGTTGATGGTTACTCTAGTCAAATCCTAGAGTCTTGTCATGAGTTATTGAGTCTAATAGTGAAAGGCTCTGAATGCTCTAATAGATTATCAGCAAATGGCCAAAAATCAGGCTTAAAAGCGCATTAAAGGAAATGTCGAGTGGGGGTCAGCCTCGAGTGGCACGCAACTGTATAGCTGGATCTTGCTATGAGTTTGAATTTGCTTGTGCATTCGAGTAACGCACTTTCTATTTAATGCATTCATGATTCTTTACCCGTCCTTCGGGTTGGAGTGAAAGTCAATTGCCCATGAGCTAAGGTATCTATTTAACGATTCTATCTCTAGGCATCCTTTCGGTCGTTGCCTTGAGTAGCTGTAAGCAATATATATAAGTTTTAATACTGAGCTATCGTAGCCAGTTTTTGGATGACCATGCGTCTTCTCCCAGTCTCGGGTTGATAAATGTACTGCATGGGCGGTTGAGTCTCGTCATAGCTATGTTTTTGTTTTCACCTACACTCCAAAGACATAGAGGTGATTGGTGAATAGTCGGTTCACATTCATCTTGCTTCTCGCTCGTGCCCCAGGTCTGGGGCATATACCGATAAGTAGGAAGGCCAGCCATGCCCACTTTAGCTTTACTCTCTTTCCCGTTGGATCGTGGGATCATGTCAGTCGATGGGAGACTAGGTCTCGCCTATCTTGGATTTTATCATGGTTTTCCATTCCAAGAGGAATACTTCGATACCACGTAAGTTTCAGGGCGTAATATGGACAGTGGATGGTCATCCACGTCCACTTTGGTTCATGCTCTGTAATCAGATCTCGGGGTAAAGTTGGCTACAAATGCCGTCGGGTTATGCTCATCCAGTTTCATACTCCTCCTGACGAATCGAACGAGGGTGCTGGAGAATTTTTGACCAAGTATTCGTGGTTTACCCTATTTTCCATACTCTGGGGGTCATAGTTTTTCAAAAAACATCCGAGTCACATTCGTATGTGCTTGGTGCGGATCGGCATTAACCCTTGGTCTGAGGTATGATATAGTAGGTTACTCGTAGCTTTGGATGCCGTTTCGATTGGCTCTGTATTGAGGCCTCCCTGCAGTCGCTGCCACAAGTTATAAAGAACACCACGCTAGAGCTACAATAAGCTGTCGTATTCAGCTTTTTAGTGTTTTGTACCCCTGCCCCCAGTAATGATTTGGCCAGGTCACTGGTTGGATGGTCGAACTCCATCCTCGGCGGGTTAATAATCCTCCTGTCGATTCCAGGTCGAAGTTTGCGGAATAGAAAATGGTCGGAATCCACTCGTCTATTTATCGATGTTTATACACCACTCTGCATTCTGGTGACTTAGTGTTATTCTCCCCCCGGTTGACTCGCGCCCAATTTGTGTTCATGCTTCGGTCCACGCTCCGGGGACTTAGAGATTTGTCAAATGGTTTACGCTTTAGTCCACAGTTCGAGACGCAGAGATTTTCGTCAACTCGTTTATACTCTAGTTCGCACTCTGAGAACTTAGAGTAATCTGGTCCGCTTCTGGGATTTAGGGATTTTTCTGAAGTCGTCTATAATCTAGTCCATGCTCTGGGGACTGAGAGTACTGTAGTCCGCACTCTGGGGACGTAGAGGTTTTTGAGTCATTTATACTCTAGTCCGCACTCAGGGACTTAGAGTACTTTAGTCCGCATTTTGTCTCCCATTCCAGAGGGTGAGACCTCTCGGATGGCTGAGAGTTTGCCCGAACTGGGTAGATAATCCTTCTCTTTAAGGTTCTCTTTAAGATTTCGAAATTCGTTATTCTTTATGCAGGACTATTACATTCTTGTTTTCCACGATTTTGTGCGGGCCGTTCTGACCCCGAGCCTACTCCGAGGAGCGATGTCGCCAAGGAAGTGGGGGAGAAAACAAGTGAAGCCACTCACACAGGGGAGGCTTCTGGTCCAGACGCTCAGGTGATCGGAGCGCTTGACGAAGACAAGTCTGAAACCTCCTCTCCTACCGACGGGGGTTATGAAGTAGAAATTACAGGCGCCTCTGAGCATACATCCGAATTGAGCATGGAGGAGCGGCTCGAGAAAGAGAGGGAGGAGATGGTCAAGGTCATAGTAGATCCCCGAGTTGTGGACTTGGACGATCCTTTGAACAAGCCGTTGAAGGTCATCCTTCCTGGCGGGTCCAAGCCCATGGAAGGCCCCCGTACTCCTTCAGTTGCTACCCCTCTATCAAAGAAGAGTACCAAGGGTAAATGCTCTGGAGAGGAGCCGTCTGGAAAGAAGTTGAAGAAGCACAAGAAGTGACTACTATCCTCGTTCAACGAGGGTTAGTTTAAGTCATGGAATTATTTTCATCTATTTCCTTAGTCCTTGTAGATAGAATGTCGACTCTGAACTTTGGAGGGGTTGTAATAGAAACTCATTTCTGAATAAAGTTTAGTTCCTTTTTCTATCTTACAAAAGACTCTTATTGTTCAGTTTTCTTTGTGATTGTGATTTTAATCCAAGCAGTTGTGAGTAACATAGACTTCTCAGTCCATCTTCATATAACTCGGAAACTCTTCGGGAGTCGTTGAACTTCCATTTTGTGCTTCGAGCACTTAGAATACTTTCTAGCCCGTATGTCAAGGATTTGACAAATTCAAGTCATCTGTGTCATAGTTCATATTCAGGGAACTTGGAGATCCAATTCGCTTATATTCGAGTCCGCACTCTGGGGAGTTAGAGTACTCCAGTCCGCACTCTGGGGACTTGGAGGTTTAAGTCATTTATACTCTAGTCCGCGCTCTGGGGACTTAGAGTACTCCAGTCCGTACTCTGGGGACTTGGAGGTTTAAGTTGTTTATACTCTAGTCCACGCTCTGGGGACTTAGAGTACTCCAGTCCGCACTCTGGGGACTTGGAGGTTTATGTCGTTTATACTCTAGTCCACGCTCTGGGGACTTAGAGTACTCCAGTTCGCACTCTGGGGACTTGGAGGTTTATGTCATTTATACTCTAGTCCGCGCTCTGGGGACTTAGAGTACTCCAGTCCGCACTCTGGGGACTTGGAGGTTTAAATCATTTATACTCTAGTCCGCGCTCTGGGGACTTAGAGTACTCCAGTCCGCACTCTGGGGACTTGGAGGTTTTAGTCGTTTATACTCTAGTCCGCGCTCTGGGTACTTAGAGTACTCCAGTCCACACTCTGGGGACTTGGAGGTTTAGTCGTTTTATACTCTAGTCCGCGCTCTGGGGACCTAGAGTACTCCAGTCCGCACTCTGGGGACTTGGAGGTTTTAGTCGTTTATACTCTAGTCCGCGCTCTGGGGACTTAGAGTACTCCAGTCCGCACTCTGGTGACTTGGAGGTTTTAGTCGTTTATACTCTAGTCCGTGTTCTGGGGACTTAGAGTACTCCAGTCCGCACTCTGGGGACTTGGAGGTTTAAGTCGTTTATACTCTAGTCCGCGCTCTGGGGACTTAGAGTACTCCAGTCCGCACTCTGGGGACTTGGAGGTTTAAGTCGTTTATACTCTAGTCCGCGCTCTGGGGACTTAGAGTACTCCAGTCCGCACTCTGGGGACTTGGAGGTTTTAGTCGTTTATACTCTAGTCCGTGCTCTGGGGACTTAGAGTACTCCAGTCCGCACTCTGGGGACTTGGAGGTTTTAGTCGTTTATACTCTATTCCACGCTCTTGGGGACTTAGAGGTTTAAGTCATTTATACTCTATTCCACGCTCTGGGGACTTAGAGCACTCCAGTCCGCACTCTGGGGGCTTGGAGGTTTAAGTCGTTTATACTCTAGTCCGCGCTCTGGGGACTTAGAGTACTTTAGTCCGCACTCTGGGGACTTGGAGGTTTAAATCATTTATACTCTAGTCCGCGCTCTGGGGACTTAGAGTACTCCAGTCCGCACTCTGGGGACTTGGAGGTTTAAATCATTTATACTCTAGTCCGCGCTCTGGGGACTTAGAGTACTCCAGTCCGCACTCTGGGGACTTGGAGGTTTAAATCATTTATACTCTAGTCCGCGCTCTGGAGACTTAGAGTACTCCAGTCCGCACTCTGGGGACTTGGAGGTTTAAATCATTTATACTCTAGTCCGCGCTCTGGGGACTTAGAGTACTCCAGTCCGCACTCTGGGGACTTGGAGGTTTTAGTCGTTTATACTCTAGTCCGCGCTCTGGGGACTTAGAGTACTCCAGTCCGCACTCTGGGGACTTGCAGGTTTAGTCGTTTTATACTCTAGTCCGCGCTCTGGGGACCTAGAGTACTCCAGTACGCACTCTGGGGACTTGGAGGTTTTAGTCGTTTATACTCTAGTCCGCGCTCTGGGGACTTAGAGTACTCCAGTCCGCACTCTGGGGACTTGGAGGTTTTAGTCGTTTATACTCTAGTCCGTGTTCTGGGGACTTAGAGTACTCCAGTCCGCACTCTGGGGACTTGGAGGTTTAAGTCGTTTATACTCTAGTCCGCGCTCTGGGGACTTAGAGTACTCCAGTCCGCACTCTGGGGACTTGGAGGTTTAAGTCGTTTATACTCTAGTCCGCGCTCTGGGGACTTAGAGTACTCCAGTCCGCACTCTGGGGACTTGGAGGTTTTAAATCATTTATACTCTAGTCCGCGCTCTGGGGACTTAGAGTACTCCAGTCCGCACTCTGGGGACTTGGAGGTTTAAATCATTTATACTCTAGTCCGCGCTCTGGGGACTTAGAGTACTCCAGTCCGCACTCTGGGGACTTGGAGGTTTAAATCATTTATACTCTAGTCCGCGCTCTGGGGACTTAGAGTACTCCAGTCCGCACTCTGGGGACTTGGAGGTTTAAATCATTTATACTCTAGTCCGCGCTCTGGGGACTAAGAGTACTCCAGTCCACACTCTGGGGACTTGGAGGTTTAAATCATTTATACTCTAGTCCGCGCTCTGGAGACTTAGAGTACTCCAGTCCACACTCTGGGGACTTGGAGGTTTAAGTTGAGAGCAGTTGTATTTCCACTCTTTAATTTGTATTCATCTACTGTATCGAGGCTAATGTCGTCGAATGAACAATCGAACCACGTTTGCTCGCGGGATGGGATTCTACCCCCCAGGATGAGGAACGGAATTTGAAAAATGGATGATCGATTCTCGTTCGCTTGGTGATTATAGCTCTTCCAATCAAGTCAAGGAAGGAGGTATATGACAGATGGTTGGATTACATCCATGCTGGGGTTGGATAATCAAGTCTCGCACAATTTTCTTCGTATCTCTTTCCAGAAAGCAAGGATGATGGATTACTGGGTAGACAAAGTAAGTTGCATATGTTTCACGGTGCAGTCGCGTCCATGTATTGAGAGCGATGGTTAGAGAGTAGGCAGTCTACCATGGCTACTTCAAGTTGGGCTTTCGAACAACCTTTCGTGTTCAGGGTAGGATTTGATGTGTAGATGATCAAATCACGTCCACTTTAGACGGATCCCGGCGTCACTGAGCTTCATGAGGTGTATCTGTATTTTGTCGAACTTTGTTCTATGACTCGATTGGAGTGGATGATCGGGCCATGTTCATTCCAAGCAGTTTAGGTCTCCAAGTCAAATGTGGAGGTTGATGGATGGATGGTCGGTTGTTCGAATCGATCATAAGTTGAGCATACGAACTCGGATCGTCTTGAGACTTGGAACATTGGCTTCCCTGGCTTTGATTGTTATGTCTTGTTAATCGTGGCTCGATCCAGACTTGGACAAAATCCATCGATATCCATAGTGAGCCTTTGTGTAACCGATCTCCAAGACGAACTGTCACTGGTTTCTAATCAAGTTCTTGGTGTCACGGCCTTGCCAAAAGGCGGGATAACATTTGCCCCCCAAAGGACGTCTTGTGTAAACATGACGTGCTTTGAAAAAACCGCAGTCTTTCATGTTGAATATTTCCGTTCAGTTGATTGCTTGACAGTCGTCTCTTAATCGTTTCGTTGCAATCTTCTTTTAGACAAATGTTCAACTAGCATGCTTTGCTTTGGTTCTGCCCCCAGTTTTGGGGATGAGTATGGAGTTGATGTATGTTTATACTCCGTCTCGCACTCTGGAAATACGGAGTTGATTAATGTTTATACTCCGTCTCGCACTCTGGGAGTACGGAGTTAAGCGAATGTTTAAACTCCGTCTCACACTCTGGGAGTACGGAGTTGACTAATGTTTATACTCCGTCTCGCACTCTGGGAGTACGGAGTTGATTAATGTTTATACTCCGTCTCACACTCTGGGAGTACGGAGTTAAGTAGATGTTTATGCTCCGTCTCGCACTCTGGGAGTACGGAGTTAAGCGAAGGATCGTCGTGTATCAACCCATTTTTAGCCTGATGTGATGGCTTGCCCCCGAGCTCGAGTTTCACTTAGTGAGTGGTTGGTCGTATCGCAGCCGCTCTCTACTTGAATAAATTCCACTTGCAGGATGGAATTCAGCTCTCCGTTCATCGTGATGTTGTACATTGTATTTAATCCATAGCCCCAAATCAAAGGCATATGGTTGATGATGAGCAATAGAATTATTCTCGTCCAGATGTAACTCCACACGTCCGATCATGGTCTGCGTAGATTGGTTGGCAACCAAATCTGAGTACCTGGACACCTGCATCGTTTTGAAAGTAGTTTAGTTCAAGCTAGTCGTAGTTCATAGAACAATTGAAATAGAGATGGAAATGGAAATAATTCAAAGAAGATTATGGTAAATCTCATTGATATGTGAAGCAGCGTTGTGTGCTCGCTAATCGACTCCGCCCCTGGCTTCTTTCAAAGGGATGTTGGCCGTCAACCGTCCAATTGATAATCATAGCCCTTTATTAATAGGCATCAGATATTCACTGCCCGCCATTCTACCGGACTTGTACATACTATTGAAGCTTTCCTTTCCAGGTCATCTTTTCGATCACACCTCGGAGGTGTTTGTAATCGCTCGTGTTAGGATTAGTGAGCATCTGGGAATATACAACATTCCCCTGATTTTCTTTAGACTTTGGTGTACTCTCTCGAGGTTGGTTTCCAGTACCACTTTGAGTCGTGAGTCTTCAAGTAGAGGTTGTCAATTGAATCTTTCAAAGAGCATATGAGCTGAATTCCGAAGTCTTGTTTCGGCTACTGGGATCTACATCCTTAGCCAACGGGCCTTCATTGTTATTTTTCTTAGTCTGCTCCGCTCCTCCTCACTTTAGTTCTGATTCATTTTGTAGAAGAAACGATCCATAGTCGTAGGAGGCTCTTTAGCTAACTAGCTGCCAAAATATATCTGGAGGTCGACTTTCCTCAAACGCGATCAGTATGATACCCTTGTTAGTATTTGGAATAAATTGTTTAGAGCATTGGTTTGCTTGGGGTCATTAAATTCGAGGTGCTGGGTCAGCGAAGAATGGTGCTTGGAGTCATCTTGGCGTTTGCTAGAGTCATATCATCTATGTTCTCCAACCTTTGGGAGTACCGTTTGGATAGAGGTTGCTTGTCTGTTCCCTTGATGCCGTTCATAAGCTGCCGCTAGATCCTCTATGCCCTGGTCGATCATGGGATGTCAGGGAAGTGGATAGAATGTTCCTTTACTAAGTTGAGTTTTGAACTCATTATCCGGAGGCACTGCGTTGCGGCTAGTTTTAGCCTCTTTTTTGGAAATTTGGGTCGTACCCGAAATTTTTTTTTTTTTAGAAATAGGGGTTGTATAGGTGACCGGTGTAACTTAATTCCAGAGGTGCTCGGCATACAATACCGTTCGGCATTGATGAGCGTTCGGCATACAATACCGTTCGGCATTACAGAGGTGTTCGGCATAGAGGTATGGATCGGCCTGGAAGAACGTTCGGCCTAGAGGTATGGTCGGCCTGGAATGGTTCGGCCAAAGTTGTTCGGCCAAGGCTGTGCGGCCAGAGTGGATCGGCCTGGAGTGGTTCGGCCAAAGCTGTTCGGCCAAAGTGGGTCGGTAGAGGCTGTTCGGCCAAAGTGGATCGGCCTGGAGTGGTTCGGCCAAAGCTGTTCGGCCAAGACTGTTCGGCCAGAGTGGTTCGGCCAAAGTTGTTCGGCCAAGACTGTTCGGCCAGAGTGGTTCGGCCTGGAGTGGTTCGGCCAAAGCTGTTCGGCCATTGTGGATCGTCCAGAAGTGGTTCGGCCAAAGCTGTTCGGCATCCACACTGTTCGGCACAACCGAGTCGTTCGGCATACAATACCGTTCGGCATTAGGACGTTCGGCCTACGCCTTTTCTGGAGCGTTCGGCATACAATACCGTTCGGCATTAGGACGTTCGGCCTACGCCTTTTCTGGAGCGTTCGGCATATGCCTTTTCTGGAGCGTTCGGCCTACGCCTTTTCTGGAGCGTTCGGCCTACGCCTTTTCTGGAGCGTTCGGCATACGCCTTTTCTGTAGCGTTCGGCATACGCCTTTTCTGGAGCGTTCGACCTATGCCTTTTCTGGAGCGTTCGGCCTACGCCTTTTCTGGAGCGTTCTGATGGTCTGGGCCTCCAGCCTCCATTTTTGTACTCCTGTCCTGAAGTTTCCAGCTCTTGCTTGGTCACGGTCTCCAGCTGTTTGAACAGCAGCTTCAGTCTTGCGGCGTCTGCGCCTGGGAGGTTCATCAGAGGAAGTAGAGCTGTCAGCAGCTTCAGTCTTGTTGCACGCTAGCCGTCTCGCGGGCATCCGCATTATGAGAAGCTGACCTGGTACGTGGTCCTGCCATTGTAGAGTTATCGGTATGAACTCTGAGTAGAATCAACGGATGTCCTATCAGTGAGTCGGATCTTCTTTGGGGGATTTATTCAATCCAGTAGCTTCAAAGCAGATCCTTGAGGTCTGAGAATTCAATTCTCGGTGAAAGCACCAAAGTGTTAGCACCAAAATTGGTCACTAACCTCGTTGAAAAAGATTGTGTAGAGATGTAAGTGATGAAGTTGAATTAAACAAGGAAGAATATGCTAATTTAAATGCAGAAAGTAAGAACACCGGATTTATAGTGGTTCAGCGTAACTGCCTACATCCACTTTGAGTTTTGATCTTTATTTCTTTCATAAGTAGTTGAATACAGATACAATCCATATATTAAATGCTTGAATGAAGTTGTTAAGTAGAGAAGATGAGTCTCAAAAATGGCAGAGTCTCCCCAGTGTTCTCCCAAAAAGGATCCCTTTCATTGTGCCCCTGCCTCTCTATTTATAGACGAAGGTGGGTTGGACTTCTCTGGTGGGCCTGGTAGCTGAATAACTCGGTCCAAATAGTGTAAGTCCTATGCGCCGAACCAGATAGGCTGAACAACAGAATGCCGAGCCTCCCCCTTTATGCCGAACGAGGTGAGGCCGGACACTCTGAATGCCGAACATCCATTTGTACTGAATGACCTTGGACGACGAGCTGCAGGTGATTGCCGAACGAGATACGTACCGGAAGAGATGTGGTGTTGAGTGAGGGATGCAGGTCGAATGAGGCTGGAATGCCGAACTGTCCGGGAATGCCGAGCGTACCTTGTAGGCCGAACGTTCATGGATGCCGGATGATTTTATGCCGAGCGTTCTTCCTTGGCCGAACGGTATTCACTACCGAACGTTTCTCGATGCCGGACGCTCCTAGATGCCGAACGTTATCCCATATCGAACGCCCTTTAGATGCCGAACGCTGTGCTCGTGCCGAACGGTCTTAACATGCCGAACGCTCATTGTTTAACTGGTCGATGGGGAGACCGAGTACTAAGTTGCCTGGTCAATTCCCCAGGAAACATAACTCTAAACGAGCCAACAGTTATGGCCGTCCGAAGAATCGATATCCACAGGGTGCAACATCCGCGGTGCAAGGTGCAACATTCGTCCAAAAAGCCAAAACAGCGCCGTGCGGCTTTTAGAAGTGGGTGCAGGGATTTGAAATGGAACAGTACAATGGGGAAGCACTCTCCAAGGTAGGTAAATCGAAGACCAGCCACGGTGATCTCGTTTTAACGTAAAACTTCACGTGACGGAAACAAGAAGGCCAAAAAACTTCAGAGACCCGATTGTGGTTCGGATAGCCTTTTTTGGGTATGAAACAATCCGTTGACGGCTTACAACTGTCATAGCCGTAGAACTCACTGAGAGCTTCGTTTTGACTGGTTATGGCTCCCGTAACTCTAAACGAGCCAACAGTTATGGCCGTCCGAAGAATCGATATCCACAGGGTGCAACATCCGCGGTGCAACGTGCAACATTCGTCCAAAAAGCCAAAACAGCGCAGTGCGACTTTTAGAAGTGGGTGTAAAGATTTGAAATGGAACAGTACCATGGGGCAGCACTCTCCAGGGTAGGTAAATCGAAGACCAGCCACGGTGATCCCGTTTTAACGAAAAAATTCACGTGACGGAAAAAAGAAGGCCAAAAAACTTCAGAGACCCGATTGAGGTTCGGATAGCCTTTTTTGGGTATGAAACAATCCGTTGAGGGCTTACAGCCGTCAAAGCCGTAGAACTCACTGAGAGCTTCGTTTCGACTGGTTATGGCTCCTGTAACTCTAAACGAGCCAACATTTATGGTCGTCCGAAGAATCGATCTCCATAGGGTGCAACATCCGCGGTGCAAGGTGCAACATTCGTCCAAAAAGCCAAAACAACGTCGTGCGACTTTTAGAAGTGGGTGCAGGGATTTGAAATGGAACAGTACCATGGTGCACCACTCTCCAGGGTAGGTAAGTCGAAGACCAGCCACGGTGATCCCGTTTTAACGTAAAAATTCACGTGACGGAAAAAAGAAGGCCAAAAAACTTCAGAGACCCGATTGTGGTTCGGATAGCCTTTTTTGGGTATGAAACAATACGTTGACGGCTTACAGCCGTCAAAGCCGTAGAACTCACCGAGAGCTTCATTTTGACTGGTTATGGCTCCCGTAACTCTAAACGAGCCAACAATTATGGCCGTACGAAGAATCGATATCCACAGGGTGCAACATCCACGGTGCAAGGTGCAACATTCGTCCAAAAAGCCAAAACAGCGCCGTGCGACTTTTAGAAGTGGGTGCAGGGATTTGAAATGGAACAGTACCATGGTGCACTCTCCAGGGTAGGTAAGTTGAAGACCAGCCACGGTAATCCCGTGTTAACGTAAAAATTCACGTGACGGAAAAAAGAAGGCCAAAAAACTTCAGAGACCCGATTGTGGTTCGGATAGCCTTTTTTGGGTATGAAACAATCCGTTGACGGCTTACAGCCGTCAAAGCCGTAGAACTCACCGAGAGCTTCATTTTGACTGGTTATGGCTCACGTAACTCTAAATGAGCCAACAGTTATGGCCGTCCGAAGAATTGATATCCACAGGGTGCAACATCCGCGGTGCAAGGTGCAACATTCGTCCAAAAGGCCAAAATAGCGCCGTGCGACTTTTAGAAGTGGGTGCAGGGATTTGAAATGGAATAGTACCATGGTGCACCACTCTCCAGGGTAGGTAAGTTGAAGACCAGCCACGGTGATCCCGTTTTAACGTAAAAATTCACGTGACGGAAAAAAGAAGGCCAAAAAACTTCAGAGTCCCGATTGTGGTTCGGATAGCCTTTTTTGGGTATGAAACAATCCGTTGACGGCTTATAGCTGTCAAAGCCGTAGAACTCACTGACAGCTTCGTTTTGACTGGTTATGGCTCCCGTAACTCTAAACGAGCCAACAGTTATGGCCGTCCGAAGAATCGATATCCACAGGGTGCAACATCCGCGGTGCAAGGTGCAACATTCGTCCAAAAAGCCAAAATAGCGCCGTGCGACTTTTAGAAGTGGGTGCAGGGATTTGAAATGGAACAGTACCATGGTGCACCACTCTCCAGGGTAGGTAAGTCAAAGACCAGCCACGGTGATCCTGTTTTAACGTAAAAATTCACGTGACGGAAAAAAGAAGGCCAAAATACTTCAGAGACCCGATTGCGGTTTGGATAGTCTTTTTTGGGTATGAAACAATCCGTTGACCGCTTACAGCTGTCAAAGCCGTAGAACTCACTGAGAGCTTCGTTTTGACTGGTTATGGCTCCCGTAACTCTAAACGAGCCAACATTTATGGTCGTCCGAAGAATCGATATCCATAGGGTGCAACATCCGCGGTGCAAGGTGCAACATTCGTCCAAAAAGCCAAAACAACGTCGTGCGACTTTTAGAAGTGGGTGCAGGGATTTGAAATGGAACAGTACCATGGTGCACCACTCTCCAGGGTAGGTAAGTCGAAGACCAGCCACGGTGATCCCGTTTTAACGTAAAAATTCACGTGACGGAAAAAAGAAGGCCAAAAAACTTCAGAGACCCGATTGTGGTTCGGATAGCCTTTTTTGGGTATGAAACAATCCATTGACGGCTTAGAGCCGTCAAAGCCGTAGAACTCACTGAGAGCTTCATTTTGACTGGTAATGGCTCCCGTAACTCTAAACGAGCCAACAGTTATGGCCGTCCGAAGAATCGATATCCACAAGGTGCAACATCCGCGGTGCAAGGTGCAACATTCGTCCAAAAAGCCAAAATAGCGCCGTGCGACTTTTAGAAGTGGGTGCAGGGATTTGAAATGGAACAGTACCATGGTGCACCACTCTCCAGGGTAGGTAAGTCGAAGACCAGCCACGGTAATCCCGTTTTAACGTAAAAATTCACGTGACGGAAAAAAGAAGGTCAAAAAACTTCAGAGTTCCGATTGTGGTTCGGATAGCCTTTTTTGGGTATGAAACAATCCGTTGACGGCTTACAGCAGTCAAAGCCGTAGAACTCACAGAGAGCTTCGTTTTGACTGGTTATGGCTCACGTAACTCTAAATGAGCCAACAGTTATGGCCGTCCGAAGAATTGATATCCACAGGGTGCAACATCCGCGGTGCAAGGTGCAACATTCGTCCAAAAAGCCAAAATAGCGCCGTGCGACTTTTAGAAGTGGGTGCAGGGATTTGAAATGGAATAGTACCATGGTGCACCACTCTCCAGGGTAGGTAAGTTGAAGACCAGCCACGGTGATCCCGTTTTAACGTAAAAATTCACGTGACGGAAAAAAGAAGGCCAAAAAACTTCAGAGTCCCGATTGTGGTTCGGATAGCCTTTTTTGGGTATGAAACAATCCGTTGACGGCTTACAGCTTTCAAAGCCGTAGAACTCACTGACAGCTTCGTTTTGACTGGTTATGGCTCCCGTAACTCTAAACGAGCCAACAGTTATGGCCGTCCGAAGAATCGATATCCACAGGGTGCAACATCCGCGGTGCAAGGTGCAACATTCGTCCAAAAAGCCATAATAGCGCCGTGCGACTTTTAGAAGTGGGTGCAGGGATTTGAAATGTAACAGTACCATGGTGCACCACTCTCCAGGGTAGGTAAGTCAAAGACCATCCACGGTGATCCTGTTTTAACGTAAAAATTCACGTGACGGAAAAAAGAAGGCCAAAAAACTTCAGAGACCCGATTGAGGTTTGGATAGTCTTTTTTGGGTATGAAACAATCCGTTGACCGCTTACAGCTGTCAAAGCCGTAGAACTCACTGAGAGCTTCGTTTTGACTGGTTATGGCTCCCGTAACTCTAAACGAGCCAACAGTTATGGCCGTCCGAAGAATCGATATCCATAGGGTGCAACATCCGCGGTGCAAGGTGCAACATTCGTCCAAAAAGCCAAAACAGCGCCGTGCGACTTTTAGAAGTGGGTGCATGGATTTGAAATGGAACAGTACCATGGTGCACCACTATCCAGGGTAGGTAATTCGAAGACCAGCCACGGTGATCTCGTTTTAACGTAAAAATTCACGTGACGGAAAAAAGAAGGCCAAAAAACTTCAAAGACCCGATTGAGGTTCGGATAGCCTTTTTTGGGTATGAAACAATCCATTGACGGCTTAGAGCTATCAAAGCCGTAGAACTCACTGAGAGCATCGTTTTGACTGGTAATGGCTCCCGTAACTCTAAACGAACCAACAGTTATGGCCGTCCGAAGAATCGATATCCACAAGGTGCAACATCCGCGGTGCAAGGTGCAACATTCATCCAAAAAGCCAAAACAGCGCCGTGCGACATTTAGGAGTGGGTGCAGGGATTTGAAATGGAACAGTACCATGGTGCACCACTCTCCAGGGTAGGTAAATCGAAGACCAGCCACGATGATCTCGTTTTAACGTAAAAATTCACGTGACGGAAAAAAGTAGGCCAAAAAACTTCAGAGACCCGATTGTGGTTAGGATAGCCTTTTTTGGGTATGAAACAATTCGTTGACGGCTTACAGCCGTCAATGCCGTAGAACTCACTGAGAGCTTCGTTTTGACTGGTTATGGCTCCCGTAACTCTAAACGAGCCAACAGTTATGGCCGTCCGAAGAATCAATATCCATAGGGTGCAACATCCGCGGTGCAAGGTGCAACATTCGTCCAAAAAGCAAAAACAGCGCCGTGCGACTTTTAGAAGTGGGTGCAGGGATTTGAAATGGAACAGTACCATGGTGCACCACTCTCTAGGGTAGGTAAGTCGAAGAACAACCACTGTGATCCCGTTTTAACGTAAAAATTCACATGACGGAAAAAAGAAGTCCAAAAAACTTCACAGACCCGATTGAGGTTCGGACAGCCTTTTTTGGGTATGAAACAATCCGTTGACTGCTTACAGCCATCAAATCCATAGAACTCACTGAGGGCTTCGTTTTGACTGGTTATGGCTCCCGTAACTCTAAACGAGCCAACAGTTATGGCCGTCCGAAGAATCGATATCCACAGGGTGCAACATCCGCGGTGCAAGGTGCAACATTCGTCCAAACAGCAAAAACAGCGCCGTGCGACTTTTAGAAGTGGGTGCAGGGATTTGGAATGGAACAGTACCATGGTGCACAACTCTCCAGGGTAGGTAAGTCGAAGACCAGCCACGGTGATCCCGTTTTAACGTAAAAATTCACGTGAAGGAAAAAAGAAGGCCAAAAAACTTCAGAGACCCGATTGAGGTTCGGATAGCCTTTTTTGGGTATGAATCAATCCGTTGACGGCTTACTGCAGTCAAAGTCGTAGAATTCACTGAGAGCTTCGTTTTGACTAGTTATGGCTCCCGTAACTCTAAACGAGCCAACAGTTATGGTCGTCCGAAGAATCGATATCCACATGGTGCAACATCCGCGGTGCAAGGTGCAACATTCGTCCAAAAAGCCAAAACAACGCCGTGCGACTTTTAGAAGTGGGTGCAGGGATTTGAAATGGAACAGTACCATGGTGCACCACTCTCCAGTGTAGGTAAATCGAAGACCAGCCACGGTGATCCCGTTTTAACGCAAAAATTCACGTGACGGAAAAAAGAAGGCCAAAAAACTTCAGAGACCCGATTGAGGTTCGGATAGCCTTTTCTGGGTATGAAACAATCTGTTGACGGCTTACAGCCATCAAAGCCGTAGAACTCACTAAGAGCTTCGTTTTGACTAGTTATGGCTCCCGTAACTCTAAACGAGCCAACAGTTATGGCCGTTTGAAGAATCGATATCCACAGGGTGCAACATCCGCGGTGCAAGGTGCAACATTCGTCCAAAAAGCCAAAACAGCGCCGTGCGACTTTTAGAAGTGGGTGCAGGGATTTGAAATGAAACAGTACCATGGGGCAACACTCTCCAGGGTAGGTAAATCGAAGACCAGCCATGGTGATCTCGTTTTAACGTAAAACTTCACGTGACGGAAACAAGAAGGCCAAATAACTTCAGAGACCCGATTGTGGTTCAGATAGCCTTTTTTGGGTTTGAAACAATCCGTTGCGTCTTAAAGCTGTCAGAGTCGTAGAACTCACTGAGAACTTCGTTTTGACTGGTTATGGCTCCCGTAACTCTAAACGAGCCAAAAGTTATGGCCGTCCGAAGAATCGATATCCACAGGGTGCAACATCCGCGGTGCAACGTGCAACATTCGTCCAAAAAGCCAAAACAACTCCGTGCGACTTTTAGAAGTGGGTGTAGTGATTTGAAATGGAATAGCACCAGGGGGCAGCACTCTCCAGGGTAGGTAAATCGAAGACCAGCCACGGTGATCCCGTTTTAACGTAAAAATTCACGTGAAGGAAAAAGGAAGGCCAAATAACTTCAGAGACCCGATTGAGGTTCGGATAGCCTTTTTTGGGTATGAAACAATCCGTTGACGGCTTACAGCGGTGAAAGCCGTAGAACTCACTGAGAGCTTCGTTTTGACTGGTTATGGCTCTCGTAACTCTAAACAAGCCAATATTTATGGCCGTCCGAAGAATCGATATCCACAGGGTGCAACATCCGCGGTGCAAGGTGCAACATTCGTCCAAAAAGCCAAAACAGCGTCGTGCGACTTTTAGAAGTGGGTGCAGGGATTTGAAATGGAACAGTACCATTGTGCACCACTCTCTAGGGTAGGTAAGTCGAAGACCAGCCACGGTGATCCCGTTTTAACGTAAAAATTCACATGACGGAAAAAAGAAGGCCAAAAAACTTCAGAGACCCGATTGAGGTTCGTATAGCCTTTTTTGGGTATGAAACAATCCGCTGACGGCTTACCGCTATCAAAGCCGTAGAACTCACTGAGAGCTTCGTTTTGACTGGTTATGGCTGCCGTAACTCTAAACGAGCCAACAGTTATGGTCGTCCGAAGAATCGATATCCACAAGGTGCAACATCCGCGATGCAAGGTGCAACATTCGTCCAAAAAGCCAAAACAGCGCCGTGCGACTTTTAGAAGTGGGTGCAGGGATTTGAAATGGAACAGTACCATGGTGCACCACTCTTCAGGGTAGGTAAATCGAAGACCAGCCACGGTGATCCCGTTTTAACGTAAAAATTCACGTGACGGAAAAAAGAAGGCCAAAAAACTTCCGAGATCCGATAGATGTTCGGATAGCCTTTTTTGGGTATGAAACAATCCGTTGATGGCTTATAGCCGTCAAAGCCGTAGAACTCACTGAGAGCTTCATTTTGACTGGTTATGGCTCCCATAACTCTAAACGAGCCAACAGTTATGGCCGTCCGAAGAATCGATATCCACAAGGTGCAACATCCGTGGTTCAAGGTGCAACATTCGTCCAAAAAGCAAAAACAGCGCCGTGCGACTTTTAGAAGTGGGTGCAGGGATTTGAAATGGAACAGTACTATGGTGCACCACTCTCCAGGGTAGGTAAGTCGAAGAACAGCCACAGTGAACCCGTTTTAACGTAAAAATTAACGTGACGGAAAAAAGAAGTCCAAAAAACTTCACAGACCCGATTGAGGTTCGGATAGCCTTTTTTGGGTATGAAACAATCCGTTGACAGCTTACAGCCGTCAAAGCCGTAGAACTCACTGAGAGCTTCGTTTTGACTGGTTATGGCTCCCGAACTCTAAACGAGCCAACAGTTATGGCCGTCCGAAAAATCGATATCCACAGGGTGCAACATCCGCGGTGCAAGGTGCAACATTCGTCCAAAAAGCCAAAACAGCGTCGTGCGACTTTTAGAAGTGGGTGCAGGGATTTGAAATGGAACAGTACCATGGTGCACCACTATCCAGGGTAGGTAAGTCGAAGACCAGCCACGGTGATCCCGTTTTAACGTAAAAATTCACGTGAAGGAAAAAAGTAGGCCAAAAAACTTCAAAGACCCGATTGAGGTTCGGATAGCCTTTTTTGGGTATGAAACAATCCGTTGACGGCTTACAGCTGTCAAAGCCGTAGAACTCACTGAGAGCTTCGTTTTGACTGGTTATGGCTCCCGTAACTCTAAACGATCCAACAGTTATGGTCGTCCGAAGAATCGATATCCACAGGGTGCAACATCCGCGGTGCAAGGTGCAACATTCGTCCAAAAAGCCAAAACAGCGCCGTGCGACTTTTAGAAGTGGGTGCAGGGATTTGAAATGAAACAGTACCATGGTGCACCACTCTCCAGGTTAGGTAAATCGAAGACCAGCCACGGTGATCCCGTTTTAACGTAAAAATTCACGTGATGGAAAAAAGAAGGCCAAAAAACTTCAGAGACCCGATTGAGGTTCGGATAGCCTTTTTTGGGTATGAAACAATCCGTTGACGGCTTACAGCCATTAAAGCCGTAGAACTCACTGAGAGCTTCATTTTGACTAGTTATGGCTCCCGTAAATCTAAACGAGCCAACAATTATGGCCGTCCGAAGAATCGATATCCACAGGGTGCAACTTCCGCGGTGCAAGGTGCAACATTCGTCCAAAAAGCCAAAACAGCGCCGTGTGACTTTTAGAAGTGGGTGCAGGGATTTGAAATGGAACAGTACCATGGTGCACCACTCTCCAGGGTAGGTAAATCGAAGACCAGCCACGGTGATCCCGTTTTAACGTAAAAATTCACGTGACGGAAAGAAGAAGGCCAAAAAACTTCAGAGACCCGATTGATGTTCGGATAGCCTTTTTTGGGTATGAAACAATCCGTTGATGGCTTACAGCTATCAAAGCCGTAGAACTCACTGAGAGCATCATTTTGACTGGTTATGGCTCCCGTAACTCTAAACGAGCCAACAGTTATGGCCGTCCGAAGAATCGATATCCACAGGGTGCAACATCCGCGGTTCAAGGTGCAACATTCGTCCAAAAAGCAAAAACAGCGCCGTGCGACTTTTGGAAGTGGGTGCAGGGATTTGAAATGGAACAGTACCATGGTGCACCACTCTCTAGGGTAGGTAAGTCAAAGAACAGCCACAGTGATCCCGTTTTAACGTAAAAATTCACGTGACGGAAAAAAGAAGTCCAAAAAACTTCACAGACCCGATTGAGGTTCGTATAGCCTTTTTTGGGTATGAAACAATCCGTTGATGGCTTACAGCCGTCAAAGCCGTAGAACTCACTGAGAGTTTCGATTTGACTGGTTATGGCTCCCGACCTCTAAACGAGCCAACAGTTATGGCCGTCCGAAGAATCGATATCCACAGGGTGCAACATCCGCGGTGCAAGGTGCAACATTCGTCCAAAAAGCCAAAACAGCGCCGTGTAACTTTTAGAAGTGGGTGCAAGGATTTGAAATGGAACAGTACCATGGTGCACCTCTCTCCAGGGTAGGTAAATCGAAGACCAGCCACGGTGATCCCGTTTTAATGTAAAAATTCACGTGACGGAAAAAAGAAGGCCAAAAAACTTCAGAGACCCGATGGATGTTCGGATAGCCTTTTTTGGGTATGAAACAATCCGTTGACGGCTTACAGCCGTCAAAGCCGTAGAACTCACTGAGAGCTTCGTTTTGACTGGTTATGGCTCCCGTAATTCTAATCGAGCCAACAGTTATGGCCGTCCGAAGAATCGATATCCACAGGGTGCAACATCCGCGGTGCAAGGTGCAACATTCGTCCAAAAAGCCAAAACAGCGCCGTGTGACTTTTAGAAGTGGGTGCAGGGATTTGAAATGGAACAGTACCATGGTGCACCACTCTCCAGGGTAGGTAAATCGAAGACCAGCCACGGTGATCCCGTTTTAACGTAAAAATTAACGTGACGGAAAAAAGAAGGCCAAAAAACTTCAGAGACCCGATTGATGTTCGGATAGCCTTTTTTGTGTATGAAACAATCCGTTGACGGCTTACAGCCGTCAAAGCCGTAGAACTCACTGAGAGCTTCATTTTGACTGGTTAAGGCTCCCGTAACTCTAAACGAGCCAACAGTTATGGCCGTCCGAAGAATCGATATCCACAGGGTGCAACATCCGCGGTTCAAGGTGCAACATTCGTCCAAAAAGCAAAAACAGCGTCGTGCGACTTTTGGAAGTGGGTGCAGGGATTTGAAATGGAACAGTACCATGGTGCACCACTCTCTAGGGTAGGTAAGTCGAAGAACAGCCACAGTGATCCCGTTTTAACGTAAAAATTCACGTGACGGAAAAAAGAAGTCCAAAAAACATCATAGACCCGATTGAGGTTCGTATAGCCTTTTTTGGGTATGAAACAATCCGTTGATGGCTTACAGCCGTCAAAGCCGTAGAACTCACTAAGAGCTTCGATTTGACTGGTTATGGCTCCCGACCTCTAAACGAGCCAACAGTTATGGCCGTCCGAAGAATCGATATCCACAGGGTGCAACATCCGCGGTGCAAGGTGCAACATTCGTCCAAAAAGCCAAAACAGCGCCGTGTAACTTTTAGAAGTGGGTGCAAGGATTTGAAATGGAACAGTACCATGGTGCACCTCTCTCCAGGGTAGGTAAATCGAAGACCAGCCACGGTGATCCCGTTTTAATGTAAAAATTCACGTGACGGAAAAAAGAAGGCCAAAAAACTTCAGAGACCCGATGGATGTTCGGATAGCCTTTTTTGGGTATGAAACAATCCGTTGACGGCTTACAGCCGTCAAAGCCGTAGAACTCACTGAGAGCTTCGTTTTGACTGGTTATGGCTCCCGTAACTCTAAACGAGCCAACAGTTATGGCCGTCCAAAGAATCGATATCCACAGGGTGCAACATCCGCGGTGCAAGGTGCAACATTCGTCCAAAAAGCCAAAACAGCGCCGTGTGACTTTTAGAAGTGGGTGCAGGGATTTGAAATGGAACTGTACCATGGTGCACCACTCTCCAGGGTAGGTAAATCGAAGACCAGCCACGGTGATCCCGTTTTAACGTAAAAATTAACGTGACGGAAAAAAGAAGGCCAAAAAACTTCAGAGACCCGATTGATGTTCAGATAGCCTTTTTTGGGTATGAAACAATCCGTTGACGGCTTACAGCCGTCAAAGCCGTAGAACTCACTGAGAGCTTCATTTTGACTGGTTAAGGCTCCCGTAACTCTAAACGAGCCAACAGTTATGGCCGTCCGAAGAATCGATATCCACAGGGTGCAACATCCGCGGTTCAAGGTGCAACATTCGTCCAAAAAGCAAAAACAGCGTCGTGCGACTTTTGGAAGTGGGTGCAGGGATTTGAAATGGAACAGTACCATGGTGCACCACTCTCTAGGGTAGGTAAGTCGAAGAACAGCCACAGTGATCCCGTTTTAACGTAAAAATTCACGTGACGGAAAAAAGAAGTCCAAAAAACTTCACAGACCCGATTGAGGTTCGTATAGCCTTTTTTGGGTATGAAACAATCCGTTGATGGCTTACAGCCGTCAAAGCCGTAGAACTCACTGAGAGCTTCGATTTGACTGGTTATGGCTCCCGAACTCTAAACGAGCCAACAGTTATGGCCGTCCGAAGAATCGATATCCACAGGGTGCAACATCCGCGGTGCAAGGTGCAACATTCGTCCAAAAAGCCAAAACAGCGCCGTGTGACTTTTAGAAGTGGGTGCAGGGATTTGAAATGGAACAGTACCATGGTGCACCACTCTCCAGGGTAGGTAATTCGAAGACCAGCCACGGTGATCCCGTTTTAACGTAAAAATTCACGTGACGGAAAAAAGAAGGCCAAAAAACTTCAAAGACCCGATTGATGTTCGGATAGCCTTTTTTGGGTATGAAACAATCCGTTGACGGCTTACAGCCATCAAAGCCGTAGAACTCACTGAGAGCTTTGTTTTGACTGGTTATGGCTCCCGTAACTCTAAACGAGCCAACAGTTATGGCCGTCCGAAGAATCGATATCCACAGGGTGCAACATCCGCGGTGCAAGGTGCAACATTCGTCCAAAAAGCCAAAACAGCGCCGTGCGACTTTTAGAAGTGGGTGCAGGGATTTGAAATGAAACAGTACCATGGTGCACCACTCTCCAGGTTTGGTAAATCGAAGACCAGCCACGGTGATCCCGTTTTAACGTAAAAATTCACGTGACGGAAAAAAGAAGGCCAAAAAACTTCAAAGACCCGATTGAGGTTCGGATAGCCTTTTTTGGGTATGAAACAATCCGTTGACGGCTTACAGCCATCAAAGCCGTAGAACTCACTGAGAGCTTCATTTTGACTAGTTATGGCTCCCGTAAATCTAAACGAGCCAACAATTATGGCCGTCCGAAGAATCGATATCCACAGGGTGCAACATCCGCGGTGCAAGGTGCAACATTCGTCCAAAAAGCCAAAACAGCGCCGTGTGACTTTTAGAAGTGGGTGCAGGGATTTGAAATGGAACAGAACCATGGTGCACCACTCTCCAGGGTAGGTAAATCGAAGACCAGCCACGGTGATCCCGTTTTAACGTAAAAATTCACGTGACGGAAAGAAGAAGGCCAAAAAATTTCAGAGACCCGATTGATGTTCGGATAGCCTTTTTTGGGTATGAAACAATCCGTTGATGGCTTACAGCTATCAAAGCCGTAGAACTCACTGAGAGCTTCATTTTGACTGGTTATGGCTCCCGTAACTCTAAACGAGCCAACAGTTATGGCCGTCCGAAGAATCGATATCCACAGGGTGCAACATCCGCGGTTCAAGGTGCAACATTCGTCCAAAAAGCAAAAACAGCGCCGTGCGACTTTTGGAAGTGGGTGCAGGGATTTGAAATGGAACAGTACCATGGTGCACAGCTCTCTAGGGTAGGTAAGTCAAAGAACAGCCACAGTGATCCCGTTTTAACGTAAAAATTCACGTGACGGAAAAAAGAAGTCCAAAAAACTTCACAGACCCGATTGAGGTTCGTATAGCCTTTTTTGGGTATGAAACAATCCGTTGATGGCTTACAGCCGTCAAAGCCGTAGAACTCACTGAGAGCTTCGATTTGACTGGTTATGGCTCCCGACCTCTAAACGAGCCAACAGTTATGGCCGTCCGAAGAATCGATATCCACAGGGTGCAACATCCGCGGTGCAAGGTGCAACATTCGTCCAAAAAGCCAAAACAGCGCCGTGTAACTTTTAGAAGTGGGTGCAAGGATTTGAAATGGAACAGTACCATGGTGCACCTCTCTCCAGGGTAGGTAAATCGAAGACCAGCCACGGTGATCCCGTTTTAATGTAAAAATTCACGTGATGGAAAAAAGAAGGCCAAAAAACTTCAAAGACCCGATGGATGTTCGGATAGCCTTTTTTGGGTATGAAACAATCCGTTGACGGCTTACAGCCGTCAAAGCCGTAGAACTCACTGAGAGCTTCGTTTTGACTGGTTATGGCTCCCGTAATTCTAATCGAGCCAACAGTTATGGCCGTCCGAAGAATCGATATCCACAGGGTGCAACATCCGCGGTGCAAGGTGCAACATTCGTCCAAAAAGCCAAAACAGCGCCGTGTGACTTTTAGAAGTGGGTGCAGGGATTTGAAATGGAACAGTACCATGGTGCACCACTCTCCAGGGTAGGTAAATCGAAGACCAGCCACGGTGATCCCGTTTTAACGTAAAAATTAACGTGACGGAAAAAAGAAGGCCAAAAAACTTCAGAGACCCGATTGATGTTCGGATAGCCTTTTTTGGGTATGAAACAATCCGTTGACGGCTTACAGCCGTCAAAGCCGTAGAACTCACTGAGAGCTTCATTTTGACTGGTTAAGGCTCCCGTAACTCTAAACGAGCCAACAGTTATGGCCGTCCGAAGAATCGATATCCACAGGGTGCAACATCCGCGGTTCAAGGTGCAACATTCGTCCAAAAAGCAAAAACAGCGTCGTGCGACTTTTGGAAGTGGGTGCAGGGATTTGAAATGGAACAGTACCATGGTGCACCACTCTCTAGGGTAGGTAAGTCGAAGAACAGCCACAGTGATCCCGTTTTAACGTAAAAATTCACGTGACGGAAAAAAGAAGTCCAAAAAACTTCATAGACCCGATTGAGGTTCGTATAGCCTTTTTTGGGTATGAAACAATCCGTTGATGGCTTACAGTCGTCAAAGCCGTAGAACTCACTGAGAGCTTCGATTTGACTGGTTATGGCTCCCGACCTCTAAACGAGCCAACAGTTATGGCCGTCCGAAGAATCGATATCCACAGGGTGCAACATCCGCGGTGCAAGGTGCAACATTCGTCCAAAAAGCCAAAACAGCGCCGTGTAACTTTAAGAAGTGGGTGCAAGGATTTGAAATGGAACAGTACCATGGTGCACCTCTCTCCAGGGTAGGTAAATCGAAGACCAGCCACGGTGATCCCGTTTTAATGTAAAAATTCACGTGACGGAAAAAAGAAGGCCAAAAAACTTCAGAGACCCGATGGATGTTCGGATAGCCTTTTTTGGGTATGAAACAATCCGTTGACGGCTTATAGCCGTCAAAGCCGTAGAACTCACTGAGAGCTTCGTTTTGACTGGTTATGGCTCCCGTAACTCTAAACGAGCCAACAGTTATGCCCGTCCAAAGAATCGATATCCACAGGGTGCAACATCCGCGGTGCAAGGTGCAACATTCGTCCAAAAAGCCAAAACAGCGCCGTGTGACTTTTAGAAGTGGGTGCAGGGATTTGAAATGGAACTGTACCATGGTGCACCACTCTCCAGGGTAGGTAAATCGAAGACCAGCCACGGTGATCCCGTTTTAACGTAAAAATTAACGTGACGGAAAAAAGAAGGCCAAAAAACTTCAGAGACCCGATTGATGTTCAGATAGCCTTTTTTGGGTATGAAACAATCCGTTGACGGCTTACAGCCGTCAAAGCCGTAGAACTCACTGAGAGCTTCATTTTGACTGGTTAAGGCTCCCGTAACTCTAAACGAGCCAACAGTTATGGCCGTCCGAAGAATCGATATCCACAGGGTGCAACATCCGCGGTTCAAGGTGCAACATTCGTCCAAAAAGCAAAAACAGCGTCGTGTGACTTTTGGAAGTGGGTGCAGGGATTTGAAATGGAACAGTACCATGGTGCACCACTCTCTAGGGTAGGTAAGTCGAAGAACAGCCACAGTGATCCCGTTTTAACGTAAAAATTCACGTGACGGAAAAAAGAAGTCCAAAAAACTTCACAGACCCGATTGAGGTTCGTATAGCCTTTTTTGTGTATGAAACAATCCGTTGATGGCTTACAGCCGTCAAAGCCGTAGAACTCACTGAGAGCTTCGATTTGACTGGTTATGGCTCCCGAACTCTAAACGAGCCAACAGTTATCGCCGTCCGAAGAATCGATATCCACAGGGTGCAACATCCGCGGTGCAAGGTGCAACATTCGTCCAAAAAGCCAAAACAGCGCCGTGTGACTTTTAGAAGTGGGTGCAGGGATTTGAAATGGAACAGTACCATGGTGCACCACTCTCCAGGGTAGGTAATTCGAAGACCAGCCACGGTGATCCCGTTTTAACGTAAAAATTCACGTGACGGAAAAAAGAAGGCCAAAAAACTTCAAAGACCCGATTGATGTTCGGATAGCCTTTTTTGGGTATGAAACAATCCGTTGACGGCTTACAGCCATCAACGCCGTAGAACTCACTGAGAGCTTCGTTTTGACTGGTTATGGCTCCCGTAACTCTAAACGAGCCAACAGTTATGGCCGTCCGAAGAATCGATATCCACAGGGTGCAACATCCGCGGTGCAAGGTGCAACATTCGTCCAAAAAGCCAAAACAGCGCCGTGTGACTTTTAGAAGTGGGTGCAGGGATTTGAAATGGAAAAGTACCATGGTGCACCACTCTCCAGGGTAGGTAAGTCGAAGACCAGCCACGGTGATCCCGTTTTAACGTAAAAATTCACGTGACGGAAAAAAGAAGGACAAAAAACTTCACAGACCCGATTGATGTTCGGATAGCCTTTTTTGGGTATGAAACAATCCGTTGACGGCTTACAGCTGTCAAAGCCGTAGAACTCACTGAGAGCTTCATTTTGACTGGTTATGGCTCCCGTAACTCTAAACGAGCCAACAGTTATGGCCGTCCGAAGAATCGATATCCACAGGGTGCAACATCCGCGGTTCAAGGTGCAACATTCATCCAAAAAGAAAAAACAGCGCCGTGCGACTTTTGGAAGTGGGTGCTGTTATCCCGCCTTTTGGCAAGGCCGGGACACCAAGGAACCAACTAGAGAATAAGCATGGCTTGTCGTGGATATCGCCGGATTTTGTCCAAGTCCGGATCAAGCTACAATTGATAGGGCATGACTAGGAGAGCAAGGTGAACCAACATTCCAATTTTCAAGTCAGTCCGAGTTCATGGGCTCAAGTTGTGATGGATGCAAAGTTGGAGAGAGCAGCGTGTTTTCGTATCCATCAAAAGCCTCTGTTTCGTATCCATCCGGAGCAGTAGTTCATAGCGATGATGTTAGTCATGTTTCGGATCCATCGATTTCGTATCCTTCAATAGTCCTCACTTCGTATCCATCTGTTTCGTATCAATCAGAGTGGCCAGGTCCACGTGTTAATGAACTCCGCATCGATCAATCCCCAACCAGAGAGGCTCGTTCGAACCCATCGGAGAAACGTCTGCTTCGTTACGATCGCCCCGCGTCGATTTCGTATCCATCAGTCCATGACCATTTCGTATCCACCAGAAGACAGTGCTTCGAACCCGTAACCGCTGACTTGCTCTTATCCAACGAGTCAATTAGCCAAGGTGACGTGTCTTCCATCGAAATAAGCAGGGCGAGATATGTGGAGTCGAAACAGTCAATGCGGCACAAAGACCGGATCGAGACGAAGCGCGCGCGCCACCTCACTTCAAGAGCACGTGCAACCAGCGAGACGAACGGATGGAGTCGAATTCATGGAGACGAACCAGACAGCCTATGAGGAAACTCAGTTCGTATCGACCATATCTTGTAATCCACAAATCCAAATCCAGTAAAATTTTCAGAGAAGCTTGCATGCATGCTGAGGGATGTCCATGCCAAATTCCAGCTCGATTGGAACAATTTCTGATCGATACGAAGTCGTTTCGAATCGATCCCAGATGGAGTTGAAATTTGGTGGGACCGGGCGCGTGGACCCACTCACGTGTCAGGCCAAATCTCCCGGAGTTTGAGCGAAATCCAAGCCTCCTACGCCTATAAATAGAGCCCCAGAATCAACGGAAAAAGGATCTTTTTTCTCTGAAGCGTCCAGACTCTGCCGGATTGAGATTTGCATCCTACTTTTGCTGTCAATTTCGAATTCTAAACTATAATCCGCTGTTCATTGCCGTAAACGCTTGGAATCATTGAAAGAGAATCAATAAAATCATCAAAACTTCATAGTGGACGTAGGCTATACGCCGAACCACTCTAAACTGCTTGTCTGTGCATTTTACATTCCTGTTTGTTGGAGTTTTTGTTAGATAATCTCTGTTTTACATTTATAATCTTCATTTTATCTCTTCAAACAACTCCCGAAAAGTGTTGTGCCCATTTTTGGTACAAACACTTTGGTGCTTTCACTGAGAAAAACCAGCTTTTTCTCCTGCTCGTTGGATCTGCCGTCGATACCGGATTGCACAAATCCAAGAGGAAGATCCAGATATTCAGTCGGGAATCCTTCCATTCTATTCAGATTTGCTCAAAATCTAGGAAAGGACTCCACCACCGACAATGGTCAGCACAAGAACTGGCGCCACCGCTGCAGAGCAAGAAGGCAGAGACAGGCAAAATCCCGCACAGCCGCCTTCTTCCAATCAAGACAATGCCACTCATTCAGACTCAACGGGGCTAGTCACCCGACAGGAGTTTCAAGTATTGCTCCAGGAGCTGACCCAAAGCCGTCAGCAGTTGGCAGAACAGTTACGCGCCAATATCGAGCTGACCAACCAGCTAAACCGCCGGGGGCACAGAAGGTCCAGGAGAGATGATGTCTCCAGAGCGTCTACCGAAAGCTCAGCTTCATCCGATTATCACCACCGAACTACCCGTCCTCGGCTAGAGGGAAGTCGCGCTCAAGCTGCTGAATATCAGCCCGCCTTAACTGTTGGGCAACTGAGGGTAGGACCGTCAACCAGCATCCAGACGGGTCCCTCAACGCGAGGAGGTACTGCCCCACAGTACACCACGGATAACCGCGCCACAACCACGGCAGTAGAGACAAGGGTCGATACCCAAAATCAATCAGAGCCGATCAATCAAAAGCGAGGACATACTCCTGGACCTTATGTCCCAGAAGACGTTGAGCCAAGGAGGCGAGATACGGATTGTCGACAGCGCCCGATCCCTACTCGCACCGTGGAACCCGACCACGCCTTAGCTCATCACGCTCCGAATCTGCCCGTTTCTGATATATCAACCATGATACGCCAAATGATCCGTGAGAGTCAGGGGCTCACTAATGATGACTGGGGGATTTCCCGTAGTCATACCCCTTTCACAGACGAAGTGTTACATGCCGAACCCCCTAGGCGATTCAGAATGCCGACTCTCCCGATGTATGAAGGGAATAGTGACCCCAACCAGCATATTCTGAAGTATGAATGGTCGATGAGCGCTGCAAGGGCCGATGATGCAGTGAAGTGTCGGAGTTTCCCCATCTCTCTGGGGGGAATCGCAACAATGTGGTTTACCCGCCTACCACCTAGATCAGTTTCTTCGTTCGATCAATTGGCCAAGAGGTTTGTGGAACAATTCCGGATGCATGTTGCTAGGCCAAAAGACGTCAACACCTTGTCCAGCGTTACTCAAGCTCCTGGCGAAACCCTCAGGCGTTACTTGGAGAGGTTCCACGCAGCATGCGTCGAGATCACCAATCCCAACGATAATTCAATCTTAATGGCTCTGACCAAGGGGATTGATCCTGATTCTGAATTCGGAAACTGGCTAGCTGGAAAACCGCCCGCGTCGTTGGACCGTTTTTACTCCAAGGCCGCCCAATTCCTGCGGCAGGAGGATGCAAAATAGTCTAGGAAGCAGGACGATGCGAGGCCCAGCATTGAGGGAATACAGAGCAATGTGGCGGTTAAACAGTCCGGCGAGAGTTCTGGGAAAGTTCAACTGAATATACAAAACAAGCAAACCCAGCAGAGAGGAAACAATGGCCAAATTAAGAAGAGAGATGAGAACCGAGGTCCACGACGTAGAGCTCAGATGTTTGACAGTTATACACCGCTAAACACGTCATTGGAAAACGTGTACTTACAGACTTGCAACACTGTACAGTATAAGAGGCCCGCTCCGAAGCCCTCATCGGAGAGACAGATTCAGACAGGAAAATTCTGTTGGTTCCATGAGAGCTATGGACATAATACCAATGAGTGTCGGCACTTACAGGACCTCATCGAGAAGCTGATTAGAGAGAGGAAGCTAGATCAGTTTGTACGGGCGCCGCAGCCTGGCGGAGCAGGCCCCTCGAATCAAAATCGTTCACAAAATCAGGAAAGAGAGGAGGAACCCGCTCGTGCGGGCGGGAGATTAGTTATCAACACAATAAGTGGTGGCCCCCATCCGGCAGATAGAAGCTGGGGGGAAATGGAGTCATATGCCAGTTCTATCAGGCATGCGGACTTCGAGTGTTATAGTAATTGCGAGGATGGAACCCCGACAAAGCAACAAAAGATAATGTCCGATGATATCGTGTTCAGGAGCCGAGACGCCGATAAAGTCGAAGCCCCCACTATAGACCCACCATATCTGCCCAGGTAGGTCCTACTTGGATGAAGAGGATCCTGGTTGACAGTGGGAGCTCTGTGAACATCTTGCTTAAACGGGCTTACGATCTAATGAAGATGGAGACAAAGGATTTGAAACCCTGTTTATCCAGAATCCATGGTTTCAACGGAAGTGCCACGATACCCATCGGAATAACTGAACTCCCAGTCGAGTTAGGCGTTGGAGAACGCCGGAGGGTCCGAATGTTACAATTTGTTGTACTAGAAATCGATTCGCCATACAATGCGTTTCTGGGTCGACCAGCTTTAGCCGAGTTCAGGGCGGCGATCGCCCCATGGTGTTTGACTCTGAAATTTCCCACTGATCATGGGATTGGAGTTGTTCAAGGAGATCAGGCCTCAGGAAGGGCCTGTTATGTTGCTGAGCTGCGCGGGGCGCAACGTAAAGAGAAGGGGAAGGGCGTAGAGGAATCTCTCTGCGTCCGTTCTATCGATAATTGACAATTGATGCATGGGCCTTGGCCCGGGCACCACGACCAATTCCTGAAAGACCTGGACCCCAGGGACCACGAGGATAAAGACGAATCAACGGAGAGTCAAGCTTCTCCAGCCGAACTGACTGTGGACGTCCCAATCAGTGAGGATGATGATTCAAAGATGCTGAAAGTTGGGTCCCAACTAAACAACCAGACACAGCGGGAGTTGGTCGAATTTCTTCGGGCGAATCTCGACGTCTTCGCCTGGACACACTCTGACATGTGCGGGATCTCGCCGAGCATTGCAAGTCACTCCCTGAATATAGATCCGCGACATGTCCCAGTGAAACAGAAAAGGCGCGGTATGGATCTAGAGAGATCTGCCGCCCTTAAGGAGGAAGTTGATAAACTACAATCGAATGGGTTCATTCGAGATGCCTTGTATCCAGAATGGGTGTCCAACCCCGTACTAGTTCGGAAACCAAACGGGAAGTGGAGAACCTGTGTTGATTACTCTGACCTAAACAAGGCCTGTCCGAAAGATAGCTTCCCACTTCCACGAATCGATCAACTCGTGGATTCGACGGCCGGACACGAACTACTATCCTTTATGGACGCTTACTCCGGCTACAATCAGATACCCATGCATTTACCTGATCAGGAACATACCAGCTTCGTGACCGACCTGGGACTCTATTGTTACAAAGTCATGCCGTTTGGTCTAAAGAACGCTGGAGCAACATACCAACGCCTGGTCAACCGAATGTTCGCTGATCAAATTGGGAAGACCATGGAGGTCTACGTGGATGACATGCTGGTGAAGTCCCGATTCTCCACCGATCACGTCAGAGATTTGAATTCAATGTTCAGCATCCTCCGGGAGTACGGAATGAAGCTCAACCCACTCAAATGTCACTTTGGCGTTGCATCCGGAAAATTCCTTGGGTTCATTGTCAACGCTCGAGGAATAGAGGCGAATCCGGAGAAGATCTGGGCTATTAGAAATTTGCAAACCCCTAGAACTATAAAACAAGTCCAGAGTCTTAACGGGAAGGTCGCAGCATTGAGCAGATTCATTTCAAAGTCCACCGATAAATGCGTTCCTTTCTTCGACCTGATCCGGAAGGGCAAACGAAACTTTGAATGGACCACGGAGTGTGAAGGCGCATTCCGATCATTAGTTCAACATCTCTCCACACCTCCGATCTTGTCAAAACCGGTTGACCACGAGCAACTATATCTCTACCTGGCAGTATCAGAACATGCGATCAGTGCTGCTCTAGTCCGGGAAGAAGACAAGGTGCAAAACCCGGTCTACTATGTTAGTAAGCGACTAACAGGAGCTGAAAGAAATTATCCGAGGCTGGAGAAACTGGCTTATTGTTTGGTCATTGCCTCAAGGAAGCTCCGTCCTTACTTCCAAGCTCATCCGCTTACTGTGTACACCGACCAGCCGTTACGACAGGTCCTTACGCGGCCTGAGACGTCCGGTAGGTTACTCAAGTGGAACATTGAGCTAAGTCAATTTGACATTGCATACGCTCCGCGGAGGGCCATTCAAGGACAAGTCCTGGCTGATTTCATAGCCGAATTCACCGTTCCAGAAGACTTACCCAAAACCAGTGAATCTCCTGAATACATCTGGAAGCTGTATACTGATGGTGCGTCAAATGACCGGTGTTCGGGCGCTGGGGTTGTACTTGAGACTCCCGAGGGCCGATCCATATGTTATGCTCTTAAATTCGACTTTCGTGCAACTAATAATGAAGCCGAATATGAAGCCCTCCTAACCGGCCTAAGACTTGCCAAAGATTTGAGAATTATCGCTGTAGAAATTTATTGCGATTCGCAGTTAGTGGTATGCCAAGTGCGAGGAGAATACCAGGCAAGAGACCAAAGACTGGCCGCTTACTTGGCACGAGTTCAGGAAATCCTAAACCAGTTTGATTATTATGCCTTCTATTATGTGCCTCGGGAGCGCAATCAGAAAGCCGATTCACTGGCAAAGTTAGCCAGCACAGGTGAAGCGCAACAAATGGGACTTGTCCCCGTCGAAATTTTGGCCACTCCGAGCATCGATCGGATGGAAATGAACTCTGTATTTGAAACCGCTCCTAGTAGGGAATCTTGGATGACTCCGTATCGGAATTACATTGAGAATGGGGTGCTGCCTGAACCTAGAAATGAGAAGAGACAAATTCAGCGAAAAGCTTCGCGATTCGTCATCCAAAACGGAGTCATGTACAGGAGAGGTTATTCCGTTCCTCTCCTCAGGTGTATTGCCCACGAGGAAATCAAACGAGTGTTACATGACGTGCACGAAGGAGAGTGCGGCGATCACACCGGAGGGCAAGCTCTCGCTAAGAAGATACTCCGATATGGGTACTACTGGCCGACAGTGAACCGAGATGCGGCAAACTACGCCCGGAAGTGCGATAAATGCCAAATACATGCCCGAATTCCGAGAGCTCCGCCAACTGAAATAACCCAAATGGTCAGTCCCTGGCCATTCGCAATGTGGGGCATTGACATCATCGGCGCTTTACCTTTAGCAAAAGGCGGTGCGAAATACGCCATCGTCGCCGTTGATTACTTCACAAAGTGGGCTGAGGCCGAAGCCCTTGCAACCATTACGACGAAGAAAGTGATAAATTTCGTGGTTCGCAACATCATTTGTCGATTTGGACTCCCGCATACTATCATCACTGATAACGGAGCCCAATTCGAGAGTGCGGAATTCAAGGACTTCTATCAGCGGTTTCATATCCGCAAAAAGTTCTCGGCTGTCGCACACCCCCAAGCGAATGGACAGGTTGAAGCTGTCAACAAAGTTATAAAATCGATTCTGAAGAAACGATTGGAGAAGGCTGGGGGCAAGTGGGTCGATGAACTTCCTATGGCACTATGGGCCTATCGAACGACCCACAAAACCGCGACCGGACACACTCCATTTTCCCTATCTTATGGCTCAGAGGCCGTTATTCCGGTCGAGATAGAAGTACTCTCTCATCGCGTGACTTATTATGATCCAAAAACAAATGCAATACTCCTGGCCGAGTCTTTGGATCTATTGGATGAGAAACGGGAAGAGGCTGATTTGAGAGCAGCCGCATATCGAGGCCGGGTCGCCCGATTGTACAACACCAGAGTTCGACCTCGAACCTTTGAACTCGGCGACCTCGTGCTCAAGAGAATCTACCCAGTTCCATCACACATGAAACCGAACTGGGGAGGACCGTATGTAATTACACGAAAGCTCGGAGATGGTACATTCAAGATGTCGACTGTTGACGGTCTCGATTTACCAAGGGCTTGGAACAGCGAAAGCCTCCGCCGCTACTACATATGACAGGCTTTATTTATTTCATTCTATTTAGCAATTTGTTTCTGCATATCGAAATTTGAATTTTGTAATAAGGCAACTGACTTTGCCACATTTTCTTATTTCAGCAATAAAATGCCACTTCTTCGAGCCAGAGCTGTGATTCATTATGTACGATATACGACATCACGATGTACGAAGAGCTAAATCCCATCGTACAATGGGACTTATTCAAATGGAGAGTGGCTGCGATACGACCGGCCACTCACTAGGTGAAACCCGAGCTCGGGGACAGGCCATGACACCGACATTAATAGGGTTGATACACGACAATCCTACATTAAACTCCACATTCCCAGAGTGCGAAGCGGAGTATAAACATTTCAACTCCGCATTCCCAGAGTGCGAAGCGGAGTATAAACATTCAACTCCGCATTCCCAGAGTGCGAAGCGGAGTATAAACATTCAACTCCGTATTCCCAGAGTGCGAAATGGAGTATAAACATTCAACTCCGCATTCCCAGAGTGCGAAGCGGAGTATAAACAGTCAACTCCATATTCCCAGAGTGCGAAGCGGAGTATAAACATTCAACTCCGCATTCCCAGAGTGCGAAGCGGAGTATAAACATTCAACTCCGTATTCCCAGAGTGCGAAATGGAGTATAAACATTCAACTCCGCATTCCCAGAGTGCGAAGCGGAGTATAAACAGTCAACTCCATATTCCTAGAGTGCGAAATGGAGTATAAACATTCAACTCCGCATTTCCAGAGTGCAAAGCGGAGTATAAACAGTCAACTCCATATTCCCAGAGTGCGAAATGGAGTATAAACATTCAACTCCGCATTCCCAGAGTGCGAAGCGGAGTATAAACAGTCAACTCCATGTTCCCAGAGTGCGAAATGGAGTATAAACATTCAACTCCGCATTCCCAGAGTGCGAAGCGGAGTATAAACAGTCAACTCCATGTTCCCAGAGTGCGAACAACCGCTTACAAGATGACGCATATCCCCGGAGTGTGGATGGAACGATTCATAAGAGAACGAGCGTAGTTCGACCACTCAATCCTCGCTTGGTGTCATCACAAGCTGATCATCACAACTTGACCCCGGAACTGGGGGCAGAGGCGAATGTTAGTCATTACCCGAAACTATGCGATGCTCAGCTCCGATGCGATCCCCTATCACAACTCAAGTCCGAGATTTCCGTACTTAACAAGTAAAATGAGCTATTCTTGAAGCAATCAGATAATGCAAGTACACTGGACCAAAGTCCGAACACTGCAATATTCAAGCATAGAAAGAAACACAAGCTGAAGCTAGAAAACAACATTTTATTCCAACTAACTCAAGAACAATGGTTCATACATGAGTTTTTTCCAAAATATTCCTACTAGCAGGGGCCGAACCTGCATCTAAACACGGCCTACAAAAGGGAAAAGCAGAAAAAATAACAAAAGTCCCTAACTGCCTATGAAAAGAGTGTCTAATCCTTCTGTTTCCTCAGCTTCTTCTTCCTCGAGGAGCTACTGGAGCCACCAGTACCCTTTCGCTTGGAGCCTTTCTCCTTAGGCAAGCTCCCTTCGGGTGGAGGCATAATGTCAACATCCTCGTCTGAGCTGGACTCTATAGGGATACTTCCCGAAGGAGGAGTGGGAGGAACGGACTCGGCAGCTGGAGGAGGGACTGGCACATTAGTATCAGTAAGTGTGCCCCCAGGAGACACAGTCATAAGAGGAGTAGGGCACTGTGCTGCTGCTCCGCCATCTACTTCACCACCATGCGCCGCGGCCGCCATCTCGGCATTAATTTCGGCCAACATCGCCGCTTCCCGCCGTGCCCTGGCCTCGCTAGGGGCCGTAGTAGTCTGGGACAAGGTGTCAGAAGTAGCCGTGAATCCACCCAAGCCAAATGGAAAGTCCGCAAAAGGATCACTTTGACGGCCAAGGAGCTCGTTTATCATCTGCTCGTCGAAAGAAAGTGAGCTCCCCTGCGTCACTCCAACTGGTGCCAGTGCCGCGACAGAGGTCGCCTCAGAGATGATGGCTCCTGGTGCTTGACCTGATTCTTGGATGGTAAGAGGCGCGGCTGGTACAACTCCTGTCACTGATCAAAGGAAAAAGCATGTCATTAGCAACATTTCAACACGGGTTCTTCAATCCAAATATACTAGAAGTTAGTTCAAAGTACCTTCCTCGGTTTGGCTCGAGGTCGTCTGAACTACTTCAGAAGGATGTTCCTTAATAGGAGATAAATGCGGTTGATCTGGGTCATACGCCGGGATAGGCTGGGAGTAGATCATCGGAGTTGGCTCAGACTGAGATGACACGACTATCTCAGAACTCGTAACATGGTGTTCTGCACCAGAGCTCTCTCCGACTTCTTGGATCTGGGCACCAAGCCTCACCTTGTCATGGGAAATCATGGAGTCATGAAGAACCTTCTTTTCGTCATCATTAAGGATGCGGTTCTCCAGCTCGAACTCATCAAGGGCTTCATCAGGGTGCCCAGATCTCTCCTCATCAACCAGTAGATTCCAGGCGTTATAGAGATGCGTAGGGTAATCGTCAAGCCATGTCAAGTCTCGGTGCCTTAGCACATTGGCGTTATAAGTGACGAGTAGCTCCTCCACCTCGGCCTCAATCCTGGCCTCCGCCTGCCGTACCTTCTCGTCAACCCCAGCCTCAGCTTCATGGGCTTGTTGTATAGCCGCTTCCTTCTCCTTTCGGAGTGTCACTGCCTGGTCACAGGCCTCCTGCACAGAGACATTAGCTGCGTCTTTTTCCTTCGCCATCTCTGAAAACTTTGATTTCAGCTCATTAAGCTCCTTCAGAGCGGCATCCCTCTCGGCGGTAATGGAAGTGTTCCTGTGACCCATGTCCTCGATGGCAGTATAGTGCTCTTGCTTCATCCTGGCCATGACAGCATTCACTTCATCAACTTTCTTTAAAGCCTCCATTTCAGACTTACGGGAAGACTCAACCTCCGAGTTGAGTGCTTTTATGATTTGGTCGTTGCGACCCAGCTCCTTCTCGAGCTTCTCGATGGTGACGCCCCGCTCGAATGCCACTTTAGACGCCTTCCTCGCGGCCCGTCCCCACTCCCTATACTGAAAAAAGATGTCCGCAACATAATCATGGATAGTGGTTTCCGCGGTTGGCGGGATTCTCTTCAGGTGCGGAGGGAAGACATACCCATCAAAACAGATGTCAGGAAATTCCTTCCTCATCTGTGCCAATTTAAGCGCTCCTTCGCTAGACGCCTCGGTCGGGACCGGCACAGTAGCCGAAGAGGTGGCTATTTCGGTCCTGCGCGGAGGATCGGACCTCAAAGCTTGAGAAGGCGGCCTAGGCCGTGAAGTTTCGGGAGGACGAGTAACTGCGGCCGTAGGAGGTGCAGAGGTCCTGGGGGGAGGAGAGCGAGATCGGGATCGGCGAACATATCCCCTATCTCTATCAGACTTCTCCTGACCAGAGTGTCCCGTGTCATAATCCCTCTCGCCCTCTCTCCTGCGTGGCTCATGATAACGGCGCTTATTGCGCAAACTGCCAAGCACAGAACCTTGCCCAGACATCGTACCTGAAAAGAAAACCACAAAGGATCAGTAACCGTTCGCGATGTGTTGTTTATGGTTAGGAAAGTGTGTTGTGCCGTGAAGAGTGTGTGAATGTGTAACCCCCCGGACCAACCAGAAGTGTCAATCGCACTGGCAAGCTCAGACTCGCTAACATCGACGATATGTCGCGGTCCACCCGACCCAACATCGTGTTGCTCCGGCTCGATGTCCGGGATTGGAGGGTCAGCAGGTCCTTCGAGTTGATCTTCAGCTTGCAGGGAAGATGCCTCCGTAATCTTAACTCCTGGCAAAGGACGGTGCAAAACCACAGACTTCCGCCTCCCAGACTTAGGCTGTTTCGAGGCCACTACTTTGCCTTTCCTCTTTGCATCGGACTCCGGGGTTGCATTAGCAGGTCCGACCAACGGTTCCTCGTCAGTATGAGTTTTCTCGGAATCAGGTTCCTCGATTATCACAACCCTAGGCTTCATCCGCTTGACCTTTTTCCTGGAGACGGTCTTTAATGCACCATCGAGTCTTATGCTCTGCCTCCGGCCGATCAGCCCAAGGACTCTGAGATTCCGATCTGTCAATAGCAGTTCAATATTCCTTTCTTCGCTAGGAATCTCTTGGAGGACCCGAACTATCTCTTTATAGTAGCCACCCTCAGGCCGCTGGATGATAGCTGAAAGTAAAAGAGAAGAAGACGTAAGTTTAATTTCACTCCGAAAATTGCCCTGTCAATTAATTGGGAAAAAAGACAATGCTCACGTCTGAACAGCCATCTTCTGGCAAACCCCGGAGGACATCGGACATAGAACCACTCCGACTTAAAATAGCTTAGCCTAGTCCACGACCCCGCGACAACTTGGCAGTTCCTTACAGACTCCAAGAACGTATAAGATGGGCTGTCAGTCCGACTCTTGAAATTAAACAAGTATCTTATGTCGGTCATACGGGGAGGACGATGGAGGTACTCCATGAATACAATGAACAAGCTGTTGAGTGAGGCATATCCGTTTGGATGCAATTGAGACGGAGCGATGTCCAGATAAGCCAACACTTCTCTTATATAGTCATTGAATGGAGGAAGTGTGCCGGCTGCGCACGCATGCCGGTTAAAAGCAGTATACCCCTCCGGGGGATTATGTGGCCTGTCATCCGGTCCAGGCAACAATACCTCATCCAAAGATAGACCATGCCTTAAGCATATTCTCCATAGCATGTCTTCAGAAATATTGGATGGGACGGAATCAGGTGGACTGTTAATGAAGGACGCATCGGGCAACTCGTCCGGAGCTGGGCCAATAGCTTCGGTCTCGATGACCGGAATCTCAATTCTAGGAAGGATAGGGTTCTGAGTTTCTTGCTGCTGCGAACTTGACGGTTCCATCACTAGCTAACTCACGAGAAACCATCATTAGATGACAAAAAGCTCGTGCATTCCCCAGTGTAAAGTGCATGAATGTGTTGTATAGTGCGAGTGTTGTGCGTGACTTGAGCAAATTCTGCAGAGTTAAAGAAAATGTGCAAGCGACGAGATTCTGGAAGTCAGACAGGCATGACCGTCATCGCTGACCGTCACGACTGCGCCCTCCAGATGATAACGATCGATTCAAGATTAAAGAGTTCGTTGTACTTTTCTGTTAAATGGCAGTTCCATCGACGAGCTCCGAAAGTCAGTCAAATATGCAGTTCTGTGACCAAGTTCTATTATGCAAGGCAGAAGCTCGTCGGAATCAAATGTTCAAATATTCAGAAATTCTCTGAGTTCGTCCAAATTTAGGTTGGGGTCGACCGTTGCATTTCATTTCGTATCGAGTCATGAAGACCCTGCATCGCAACCCGGCTGTGTTCGAATCGATACATTCGTATCGATCGTCTCAGAATGGGAGACATGTTCGCATCGATCGCACTGGAGTGAAGATAGTTCGTATCGATCAAGTTCGACTCGGTACATTCGTATCGATCAGGCAGGGGTGAGAGCGCTTCAATTTGATCAATTTCGAATCGATACGAATCGTGTCGATCGGAGGCAGATCAGTCTGAATCGATCAAGTTCGCCATTTTCGCATCGATCTGAAGACAATAACTTCACGACAATCGCCGCTCCTGTCTCCCTATCGATACGCACATATGCTGACTGGATCGATTCGAAATAATCCAATTTCAGATCGACACGAGACGAAGATAGGATGATTTCCTCCATATCTCCTTCTTCCCCAAGGGATCTCAACTCCATGGCCACGAGCTGTCCCCAAATCTCGTCTTATCTCGCCCAGATCTAAAACTCATGAAAACTGGGCGAAAGAGCAGGAAGGATGACTGGGATCTCGTGATTCGACGTTGATAACGTGACTCTGATCATTCATTACCTGATTTCAGCAATTACACTCAAAGAAACGAAGGCCCGGTTCGACTCGAAGGCAAGCAGTTATCTCTCAGTTTATCGATACGAAGGTAAAATAAAAAAAGGGGGAAGAATAGAGAGCAACAGTAAAAAGGTGAAAAATGGGTAAGTCCTGAGTATTTATATGAAGGGCTAGGTGAAACCGGGTCGTTTCGCCTCCCAGTCCACTTAACCGATAACAACCGGTCCAGCCCCGAACCGAGTCGAAGGCCTTATTCGAACCCAATGGACCAGAATCTGCATCGATTCGAATCGAGCGATGAATCCCATCAACTTAAAAGCTTTTATTCATGCCTACAAATTCACAGCTACATCTGCTACACATCAATACGAACAACAATACGAACAACAGTTTCGTATCCATTGTGGCACAGACATTATCATCGATGCGAACGACACAACAAATCCTTACCCCTTCATTACTAAACATCGGCACGGATGAGCACTCCGTGTACAATGGATTTCCAATTCATCAACACGAAGTCGATTCTTTCAACCTTCTATATCGATCCGGGAGAGGATCGATATGGAGTTCGACACAAGTAAGCTAACGACGACTTACAAACATATGATAACTAAACACTATCTTACAACAACTCGTCACGGCAACGCAAAGTTACAATCTCAAACAAAAGAGCAATGACTGTTCAGGATAGAGGTAGCCGTTTTTCAAAGCACGTCGTGTTCCACAAGACGTACTTTGGGGGGCAAATGTTATCCCGCCTTTTGGCAAGGCCGGGACACCAAGGAACCAACTAGAGAATAAGCATGGCTTGTCGTGGATATCGCCGGATTTTGTCCAAGTCCGGATCAAGCTACAATTGATAGGGCATGTCTAGGAGAGCAAGGTGAACCAACATTCCAATTTTCAAGTCAGTCTGAGTTCATGGGCTCAAGTTGTGATGGATGCAAAGTTGGAGAGAGCAGCGTGTTTTCGTATCCATCAAAAGCCTCTGTTTCGTATCCATCCGGAGCAGTAGTTCATAGCGATGATGTTAGTCATGTTTCGGATCCATCGATTTCGTATCGATGGATTTCGTATCCTTCAATAGTCCTCACTTCGTATCCATCTGTTTCGTATCGATCAGAGTGGCCAGGTCCACGTGTTAATGAACTCCGCATCGATCAATCCCCAACCAGAGAGGCTCGTTCGAACCCATCGGAGAAACGTCTGCTTCGTTACGATCGCCCCGCGTCGATTTCGTATCCATCAGTCCATGACCATTTCGAATCCACCAGAAGACAGTGCTTCGAACCCGTAACCGCTGACTTGCTCTTATCCAACGAGTCAATTAGCCAAGGTGACGTGTCTTCCATCGAAATAAGCAGGGCGAGATATGTGGAGTCGAAACAGTCAATGCGGCACAAAGACCGGATCGAGACGAAGTGCGCGCGCCACCTCACTTCAAGAGCACGTGCAGCCAGCGAGACGAACAGATGGAGTCAAATTCATGGAGACGAACCAGACAGCCTATGAGGAAACTCAGTTCGTATCGACCATATCTTGTAATCCACAAATCCAAATCCAGTAAAATTTTCAGAGAAGCTTGCATGCATGCTGAGGGATGTCCATGCCAAATTCCAGCTCGATTGGAACAATTTCTGATCGATACGAAGTCATTTCGAATCGATCCCAGATGGAGTTGAAATTTGGTGGGACCGGGCGTGGACCCACTCACGTGTCAGGCCAAATCTCCCGGAGTTTGAGCGAAATCCAAGCCTCCTACGCCTATAAATAGAGCCCCAGAATCAACGGAAAAAGGATCTTTTTTCTCTGAAGCGTCCAGACTCTGCCGGATTGAGATTTGCATCGTACTTTTGCTGTCAATTTCGAATTCTAAACTATAATCCGCTGTTCATTGCTGTAAACGCTTGTAATCATTGAAAGAGAATCAATAAAATCATCAAAACTTCATAGTGGACGTAGGCTATACGCCGAACCACTCTAAACTGCTTGTCTGTGCATTTTACATTCCTGTTTGTTGGAGTTTTTGTTAGATAATCTCTGTTTTACATTTATAATCTTCATTTTATCTCTTCAAACAACTCCCGAAAAGTGTTGTGCCCATTTTTGGTACAAACAGGTGCAGGGATTTGAAATGAAACAGTACCATGGTGCACCACTCTCCAGGTTAGGTAAATCGAAGACCAGCCACGGTGATCCCGTTTTAACGTAAAAATTCACGTGACGGAAAAAAGAAGGCCAAAAAACTTCAGAGACCCGATTGAGGTTCGGATAGCCTTTTTTGTGTATGAAACAATCCGTTGACGGCTTACAGCCGTCAAAGCCGTAGAACTCACTGAAAGCTTCGTTTTGACTAGTTATGGCTCCCGTAACTCTAAACGAGCCAACAGTTATGGCCGTCCGAAGAATCGATATCCACAGGGTGCAACATCCGCAGTGCAAGGTGCAACATTCGTCCAAAAATCCAAAACAGCGCCGTGCGACTTTTAGAAGTGGGTGCAGGGATTTGAAATGGACCAGTACCATGGGGCAGCACTCTCCATGGTAGGTAAATCGAAGACCAGCCATGGTGATCCCATTTTAACATAAAAATTCACGTGACGGAAAAAAGAAGGCCAAAAAACTTCAGAGACCCGATTGATGTTCGGATAGCCTTTTTTGGGTATGAAACAATCCGTTGACGACTTACAGCCGCCAAAGCCGTAGAAATCACTGAGAGATTCATTTTGACTGGTTATGGCTCCCGTAACTCTAAACGAGCCAACAGTTAAGGCCGTCCGAAGAATCGATATCCATAGGGTGCAACATCCGCGGTGCAAGGTGCAACATTCGTCCAAAAAGCCAAAACAGCGTCGTGCGACTATTAGAACTGGGTGCAGGGATTTGAAATGGAACAGTAAAATGGGGCAACACTCACCAGGGAAGGTAAATCGAAGACCAGCAACGGTGATCTCGTTTTAACGTAAAACTTCACGTGATGGAAACAAGAAGGCCAAATAACTTCAGAGACCCGATTGTGGTTCGGATAGCCTTTTTTGGGTTTGAAACAATCCGTTGACGTCTTAAAGCTGTCAAAGTCGTAGAACTCACTGAGAGCTTCGTTTTGACTGGTTATGGCTCCCGTAACTCTAAACGAGCCAACAGTTATGGTCGTCCGAAGAATCGATATCCACAGGGTGCAACATCCGCGGTGCAAGGTGCAACATTCGTCCAAAAAGCCAAAACAGCGCCGTGCGACTTTTAGAAGTGGGTGCAGGGATTTGAAATGAAACAGTACCATGGTGCACCACTCTCCAGGTTAGGTAAATCGAAGACCAGCCACGGTGATCCCGTTTTAACGTAAAAATTCACGTGACGGAAAAAAGAAGGCCAAAAAACTTCAGAGACCCGATTGAGGTTCGGATAGCCTTTTTTGGGTATGAAACAATCCGTTGACGGCTTACAGCCGTCAAAGCCGTAGAACTCACTGAAAGCTTCGTTTTTACTAGTTATGGCTACCGTAACTCTAAACGAGCCAACAGTTATGGCCGTCCGAAGAATCGATATCCACAGGGTGCAACATCCGCGGTGCAAGGTGCAACATTCGTCCAAAAATCCAAAACAGCGCCGTGCGACTTTTAGAAGTGGGTGCAGGGATTTGAAATGGATCAGTACCATGGGGCAGCACTCTCCATGGTAGGTAAATCGAAGACCAGCCATGGTGATCCCATTTTAACGTAAAAATTCACGTGACGAAAAAAAGAAGGCCAAAAAACTTCAGAGACCCGATTGATGTTCGGATAGCCTTTTTTGGGTATGAAACAATCCGTTGACGGCTTACAGCCGCCAAAGTCGTAGAAATCACTGAGAGCTTCGTTTTGACTGGTTATGGCTCCCGTAACTCTAAACGAGCCAACAGTTAAGGCCGTCCGAAGAATCGATATCCACAGGGTGCAACATCCGCGGTGCAAGGTGCAACATCCGTCCAAAAAGCCAAAACAGCGTCGTGCGACTTTTAGAACTGGGTGCAGGGATTTGAAATGGAACAGTAAAATGGGGCAACACTCACCAGGGTAGGTAAATCGAAGACCAGCCACGGTGATCTCGTTTTAACGTAAAACTTCACGTGATGGAAACAAGAAGGCCAAATAACTTCAGAGACCTGATTGTGGTTCGGATAGCCTTTTTTGGGTTTGAAACAATCCGTTGACGTCTTAAAGCTGTCAAAGTCGTAGAACTCACTAAGAGCTTCGTTTTGACTGGTTATGGCTCCCGTAACTCTAAACGAGCCAACAGTTATGGTCGTCCGAAGAATCGATATCCACAGGGTGCAACATCCGCGGTGCAACGTGCAACATTCGTCCAAAAAGCCAAAACAGCGCCGTGCGACTTTTAGAAGTGGGTGTAGGGATTTGAAATGGAATAGTACCAGGGGGCAGCACTCTCCAGGGTAGGTAAATCGAAGACCAGCCACGGTGATCCCGTTTTAACGTAAAAATTCACGTGAAGGAAAAAAGAAGGCCAAAAAACTTCAGAGACCCGATTGAGGTTCGGATAGCCTTTTTTGGGTATGAAACAATCTGTTGACGGCTTACAGCGATCAAAGCCGTAGAACTCACTGAGAGCTTAGTTTTGACTGGTTATGGCTCCCGTAACTCTAAACGAGCCAACATTTATGGCCGTCCGAAGAATCGATATCCACAGGGTGCAACATCCGCGGTGCAAGGTGCAACATTCGTCCAAAAAGCCAAAACAGCGTCGTGCGACTTTTAGAAGTGGGTGCAGGGATTTGAAATGGAATAGTACCATGGGGCAACACTCTCCAGGGTAGGTAAATCGAAGACCAGCCACGGTGATCTCGTTTTAACGTAAAACTTCACGTGACGGAAACAAGAAGGCCAAATAACTTCAGAGACCCGATTGTGGTTCGGATAGCCTTTTTTGGGTTTGAAACAATCCGTTGACGTCTTAAAGCTGTCAAAGTCATAGAACTCACTGAGAGCTTCGTTTTGACAAGTTATGGCTCCTGTAACTCTAAACGAGCCAACAGTTATGGCCGTCCGAAGAATCGATATCCATAGGGTACAACATCCGCGGTTCAACGTGCAACATTCGTCCAAAAAGCCAAAACAGCGCCGTGCGACTTTTAGAAGTGGGTGTAGGGATTTGAAATGGAATAGTACCAGGGGGCAGCACTCTCCAGGGTAGGTAAATCGAAGACCAGCCACGGTGATCCCATTTTAACGTAAAAATTCACGTGAAGGAAAAAAGAAGGACAAAAAACTTCAGAGACCCGATTGAGGTTCGGATAGCCTTTTTTGGGTATGAAACAATCCGTTGACGGCTTACAGCTGTCAAAGCCGTAGAACTCATTGAGAGCTTCGTTTTGACTGGTTATGGCTCCCGTAACCCTAAACGAGCCAACATTTATGGCCGTCCGAAGAATCGATATCCACAGGGTGCAACATCCGAGGTGCAAGGTGCAACATTCGTCCAAAAAGCCAAAACAGAGTCGTGCGACTTTTAGAAGTGGGTGCAGGGATTTGAAATGGAACGGTACCATGGTGCACCACTCTCCAGGGTAGGTAAGTCGAAGACCAGCCACGGTGATCCCGTTTTAACGTAAAAATTCACGCGACGGAAAAAAGAAGGGCAAAAAACTTCAGAGACCCGATTGAGGTTCGGATAGCCTTTTTTGGGTATGAAACAATCCGTTTATGGCTTACAGCTGTCAAAGCCGTAGAACTCACTAAGAGCTTCGTTTTGACTGGTTATGGCTCCGGTAACTCTAAACGAGCCAACAGTTATGGCCGTCCGAAGAATCGATATCCACAAGGTGCAACATCCACGATGCAAGGTGCAACATTCGTCCAAAAAGCCAAAACAGCGCCGTGTGACTTTTAGAAGTGGGTGCAGGGATTTGGAATGGAACAGTACCATGGTACACCACTCTCCAGGGTAGGTAAATCGAAGACCAGCCACGGTGATCCCGTTTTAACGTAAAAATTCACGTGACGGAAAAAAGAAGGCCAAAAAACTTCAGAGACCCGATTGAGGTTCGGATAGCCTTTTTTGGGTATGAAACAATCCGTTGACGGCTTACAGCCATCAAAGCCGTAGAACTCACTGAGAGCTTCATTTTGACTAGTTATGGCTCCCGTAACTCTAAATGAGCCAACAGTTATGGCCGTCCGAAGAATCGATATCCACAGGGTGCAACATCCGCGGTGCAAGGTGCAACATTCGTCCAAAAAGCCAAAACAGCGCCGTGCGACTTTTAGAAGTGGGTGCAGGGATTTGAAATGGACCAGTACCATGGGGCAGCACTATCCATGGTAGGTAAATCGAAGACCAGCCATGGTGATCCTGTTTTAACGTAAAAATTCACGTGACGGAAAAAAGAAGGCCAAAAAACATCAGAGACCCGATTGAGGTTCGGATAGCCTTTTTAGGGTATGAAACAATCCGTTGACGGCTTACAGCTGTCAAAGATGTAGAACTCACTGAGAGCTTCGTTTTGACTGGTTATGGCTCCCGTAACTCTAAACGAGCCGACAGTTATGGTCGTCCGAAGAATCGATATCCACAGGGTGCAACATCCGCGGTGCAATGTGCAACATTCGTCCAAAAAGCCAAAACAGCGCCGTGCGACTTTTAGAAGTGGGTGTAGGGATTTGAAATGGAATAGTACCAGGGGGCAGCACTCTCCAGGGTAGGTAAATCGAAGACCAGCCACGGTGATCCCGTTTTAACGTAAAAATTCACGTGAAGGAAAAAAGAAGGCCAAAAAACATCAGAGACCCGATTGAGGTTCGGATAGCCTTTTTTGGGTATGAAACAATCCGTTGACGGCTTACAGCTGTCAAAGCCGTAGAACTCACTGAGAGCTTCGTTTTGACTGGTTATGGCTCCCGTAACACTAAACGAGCCAACATTTATGGCCGTCCGAAGAATCGATATCCACAGGGTGCAACATCCGCGGTGCAAGGTGCAACATTCGTCCAAAAAGCCAAAACAGCGCCGTGCGACTTTTAGAAGTGGGTGCAGGGATTTGAAATGGAACAGTACCATGGGGCAACACTCTCCAGGGTAGGTAAATCGAAGACCAGCCACAGTGATCTCGTTTTAACGTAAAACTTCACGTGACGGAAACAAGAAGGCCAAATAACTTCAGAGACCCGATTGTGGTTCGGATAGCCTTTTTTGGGTTTGAAACAATCCGTTGACGTCTTAAAGCTGTCAAAGTCGTAGAACTCACTGAGAGCTTCGTTTTGACAAGTTATGGCTCCCGTAACCCTAAACGAGCCAACAGTTATGGCCGTCCGAAGAATCGATATCCACAGGGTGCAACATCCGCGGTGCAACTTGCAACATTCTTCCAAAAAGCCAAAACAGCGCCGTGCGACTTTTAGAAGTGGGTGTAAGAATTTGAAATGGAATAGTACCAGGGGGCAGCACTCTCCAGGGTAGGTAAATCGAAGACCAGCCACGGTGATCCCATTTTAACGTAAAAATTCACGTGAAGGAAAAAAGAAGGACAAAAAACTTCAGAGACCCGATTGAGGTTCGGATAGCCTTTTTTGGGTATGAAACAATCCGTTGACGGCTTACAGCTGTCAAAGCCGTAGAACTCACTGAGAGCTTCGTTTTGACTGGTTATGGCTCCCGTAACCCTAAACGAGCCAACATTTATGGCCGTCCGAAGAATCGATATCCACAGGGTGCAACATCCGAGGTGCAAGGTGCAACATTCGTCCAAAAAGCCAAAACAGAGTCGTGCGACTTTTAGAAGTGGGTGCAGGGATTTGAAATGGAACGGTACCATGGTGCACCACTCTCCAGGGTAGGTAAGTCGAAGACCAGCCACGGTGATCCCGTTTTAACGTAAAAATTCACGTGACGGAAAAAAGAAGGGCAAAAAACATCAGAGACCCGATTGAGGTTCGGATAGCCTTTTTTGGGTATGAAACAATCCGTTTATGGCTTACAGCTGTAAAAGCCGTAGAACTCACTAAGAGCTTCGTTTTGACTGGTTATGGCTCCCGTAACTCTAAACGAGCCAACAGTTATGGCCGTCCGAAGAATCGATATCCACAAGGTGCAACATCCGCGATGCAAGGTGCAACATTCGTCCAAAAAGCCAAAACAGCGCCGTGTGACTTTTAGAAGTGGGTGCAGGGATTTGGAATGGAACAGTACCATGGTACACCACTCTCCAGGGTAGGTAAATCGAAGACCAGCCACGGTGATCCCGTTTTAACGTAAAAATTCACGTGACGGAAAAAAGAAGGCCAAAAAACTTCAGAGACCCGATTGAGGTTCGGATAGCCTTTTTTGGGTATGAAACAATCCGTTGACGGCTTACAGCCGTCAAAGCCGTAGAACTCACTGAGAGCTTCATTTTGACTAGTTATGGCTCCCGTAACTCTAAACGAGCCAACAGTTATGGCCGTCCGAAGAATCGATATCCACATGGTGCAACATCCGCGGTGCAAGGTGCAACATTCGTCCAAAAAGCCAAAACAGCGCCGTGCGACTTTTAGAAGTGGGTGCAGGGATTTGAAATGGACCAGTACCATGGGGCAGCACTATCCATGGTAGGTAAATCGAAGATCAGCCATGGTGATCCTGTTTTAACGTAAAAATTCACGTGACGGAAAAAAGAAGGCCAAAAAACTTCAGAGACCCTATTGATGTTCGGATAGCCTTTTTTGGGTATGAAACAATCCGTTGACGGCTTACAGCCGTCAAAGCGGTAGAAATCACTGAGAGCTTCGTTTTGACTGGTTATGGCTCCCGTAACTCTAAACGAGCCAACAGTTATGACCGTCCGAAGAATCGATATCCACAGGGTGCAACATCCGCGGTGCAAGGTGCAACATTCGTCCAAAAAGCCAAAATAGCGTCGTGCGACTTTTAGAACTGGGTGCAGTGATTTGAAATGGAACAGTAAAATGGGGCTACACTCTCCAGGGTAGGTAAATCGAAGACCAGCCACGATGATCTCGTTTTAACGTAAAACTTCACATGACGGAAACAAGAAGGCCAAATAACTTCAGAGACCCGATTGTGGTTCGGATAGCCTTTTTTGGGTTTGAAACAATCCGTTGACGTCTTAAAGCTGCCAAAGTCGTAGAACTCACTGAGAGCTTCGTTTTGACTGGTTATGGCTCCCGTAACTCTAAATGAGCCAACAGTTATGGCCGTCCGAAGAATCGATATCCACAGGGTGCAACATTCGCGGTGCAACGTGCAACATTCGTCCAAAAAGCCAAAACAGCGCCGTGCGACTTTTAGAAGTGGGTGCAGGGATTTAAAATGGAACAGTACTATGGGGCAACACTCTCCAGGGTAGGTAAATCGAAGACCAGCCACGGTGATCTCGTTTTAACGTAAAACTTCACGTGACGGAAACAAGAAGGCCAAATAACTTCAGAGACCCAATTGTGGTTCGGATAGCCTTTTTTGGGTTTGAAACAATCCGTTGACGTCTTAAAGCTGTCAAAGTCGTAGAACTCACTGAGAGCTTCGTTTTGACAAGTTATGGCTCCTGTAACTCTAAACGAGCCAACAATTATGGCCGTCCGAAGAATCGATATCCACATGGTGCAACATCCGCGGTGCAACGTGCAACATTCGTCCAAAAAGCCAAAACAGCGCCGTGCGACTTTTAGAAGTGGGTGTAGGGATTTTAAATGGAATAGTACCAGGGGGAAGCACTCTCCAGGGTAGGTAAATCGAAGACCAGCCACGGTGATCCCATTTTAACGTAAAAATTCACGTGAAGGAAAAAAGAAGGCCAAAAAACATCAGAGACCCGATTGAGGTTCGGATAGCCTTTTTTGGGTATGAAACAATCCGTTGACAGCTTACAGCTGTCAAAGCCGTAGAACTCACTGAGAGCTTCGTTTTGACTGGTTATGGCTCCCGTAACTCTAAACGAGCCAACATTTATGGCCGTCCGAAGAATCGATATCCACAGGGTGCAACATCCGAGGTGCAAGGTGCAACATTCGTCCAAAAAGCCAAAACAGCGTCGTGCGACTTTTAGAAGTGGGTGCAGGGATTCGAAATGGAACAGTACCATGGTGCACCACTCTCCAGGGTAGGTAAGTCGAAGACCAGCCACGGTGATCCCGTTTTAACGTAAAAATTCACGTGACGGAAAAAAGAAGGGCAAAAAACTTCAAAGACCCGATTGAGGTTCGGATAGCCTTTTTTGGGTATGAAACAATCCATTGATGGCTTACAGCTGTCAAAGCCGTAGAACTCACTGAGAGCTTCGTTTTGACTGGTTATGGCTCCCGTAACTCTAAACGAGCCAACAGTTATGGTCGTCCGAAGAATCGATATCCACAAGGTGCAACATCGCGATGCAAGGTGCAACATTCGTCCAAAAAGCCAAAACAGCGCCGTGTGACTTTTAGAAGTGGGTGCAGGGATTTGAAATGGAACAGTACCATGGTACACCACTCTCCAGGGTAGGTAAATCGAAGACCAGCCACGGTGATCCCGTTTTAATGTAAAAATTCACGTGACGGAAAAAAGAAGGCCAAAAAATTTCAGAGACCCGATTGAGGTTTGGATAGCCTTTTTTGGGTATGAAACAATCCGTTGACGGCTTACAGCGGTCAAAGCCGTAGAACTCACTGAGATCTTCGTTTTGACTAGTTATGGCTCCCGTAACTCTAAACGAGCCAACAGTTATGGCCGTCCGAAGAATCGATATCCACAGGGTGCAACATCCGCGGTGCAAGGTGCAACATTCGTCCAAAAAGCCAAAACAGCGCCGTGCGACTTTTAGAAGTGGGTGCAGGGATTTGAAATGGACCAGTACCATGGGGCAACACTCTCCATGTTAGGTAAATCGAAGACCAGCCATGGTGATCCTGTTTTAACGTAAAAATTCACGTGACGGAAAAAAGAAGGCCAAAAAACTTCAGAGACCCGATTGATGTTCGGATAGCCTTTTTTGGGTATGAAACAATCCGTTGATGGCTTACATCCGTCAAAGCCGTAGAACTCACTAAGAGCTTCGTTTTGACTGGTTATGGCTCCCGTAACTCTAAACGAGCCAACAGTTATGGCCGTCCGAAGAATCGATATCCACAGGGTGCAACATCCGCGGTGCAAGGTGCAACATTCGTCCAAAAAGCCAAAATAGCGTCGTGCGACTTTTAGAACTGGGTGTAGGGATTTGAAATGGAACAGTAAAATGGGGCAACACTCTCCAGGGTAGGTAAATCGAAGACCAGCCACGGTGATCTGGTTTTTACGTAAAACTTCACGTGACGGAAACAAGAAGGCCAAATAACTTCAGAGACCCGATTGTGGTTTGGATAGCCTTTGTTGGGTTTGAAACAATCCATTGACGTCTTAAAGCTGTCAAAGTCGTAGAACTCACTGAGAGCTTCGTTTTGACTGGTTATGGCTCCCGTAACTCTAAACGAGCCAACAGTTATGGCCGTCCGAAGAATCGATATCCACATGGTGCAACATCCGCGGTGCAACGTGCAACATTCGTCCAAAAAGCCAAAACAGCGCCGTGCGACTTTTAGAAGTGGGTGTAGGGATTTGAAATGGAATAGTACCAGGGGGCAGCACTCTCCAGGGTAGGTAAATCGAAGACCAGCCACGGTGATCCCGTTTTAACGTAAAAATTCACGTGAAGGAAAAAAGAAGGCCAAAAAACATCAGAGACCCGATTGAGGTTCGGATAGCCTTTTTTGGGTATGAAACAATCCGTTGACGGCTTACAGCTGTCAAAGCCGTAGAACTCACTAAGAGCTTCGTTTTGACTGGTTATGGCTCCCGTAACTCTAAACGAGCCAACATTTATGGCCGTCCGAAGAATCGATATCCACAGGGTGCAACATCCGAGGTGCAAGGTGCAACATTCGTCCAAAAAGCCAAAACAGCGTCGTGCGACTTTTAGAAGTGGGTGCAGGGATTCGAAATGGAACAGTACCATGGTGCACCACTCTCCAGGGTAGGTAAGTCGAAGACCAGCCACGGTGATCCCGTTTTAACGTAAAAATTCACGTGACGGAAAAAAGAAGGGCAAAAAACTTCAGAGACCCGATTGAGGTTCGGATAGCCTTTTTTGGGTATGAAACAATCCATTGATGGCTTACAGCTGTCAAAGCCGTAGAACTCACTGAGAGCTTCGTTTTGACTGGTTATGGCTCCTGTAACTCTAAACGAGCCAACAGTTATGGCCGTCCGAAGAATCGATATCCACAAGGTGCAACATCGCGATGCAAGGTGCAACATTCGTCCAAAAAGCCAAAACAGCGCCGTGTGACTTTTAGAAGTGGGTGCAGGGATTTGAAATGGAACAGTACCATGGTACACCACTCTCCAGGGTAGGTAAATCGAAGACCAGCCACGGTGATCCCGTTTTAATGTAAAAATTCACGTGACGGAAAAAAGAAGGCCAAAAAATTTCAGAGACCCGATTGAGGTTTGGATAGCCTTTTTTGGGTATGAAACAATCCGTTGATGGCTTACAGCGGTCAAAGCCGTAGAACTCACTGAGAGCTTCATTTTGACTAGTTATGGCTCCCGTAACTCTAAACGAGCCAACAGTTATGGCCGTCCGAAGAATCGATATCCACAGGGTGCAACATCCGCGGTGCAAGGTGCAACATTCGTCCAAAAAGCCAAAACAGCGCCGTGCGACTTTTAGAAGTGGGTGCAGGGATTTGAAATGGACCAGTACCATGGGGCAACACTCTCCATGTTAGGTAAATCGAAGACCAGCCATGGTGATCCTGTTTTAACGTAAAAATTCACGTGACGGAAAAAAGAAGGCCAAAAAACTTCAGAGACCCGATTGATGTTCGGATAGCCTTTTTTGGGTATGAAACAATCCGTTGATGGCTTACATCCGTCAAAGCCGTAGAACTCACTAAGAGCTTCGTTTTGACTGGTTATGGCTCCCGTAACTCTAAACGAGCCAACAGTTATGGCCGTCCGAAGAATCGATATCCACAGGGTGCAACATCCGCGATGCAAGGTGCAACATTCGTCCAAAAAGCCAAAATAGCGTCGTGCGACTTTTAGAACTAGGTGTAGGGATTTGAAATGGAACAGTAAAATGGGGCAACACTCTCCAGGGTAGGTAAATCGAAGACCAGCCACGGTGATCTGGTTTTAACGTAAAACTTCACGTGACGGAAACAAGAAGGCCAAATAACTTCAGAGACCCGATTGTGGTTTGGATAGCCTTTTTTGGGTTTGAAACAATCCATTGACGTCTTAAAGCTGTCAAAGTCGTAGAACTCACTGAGAGCTTCGTTTTTACTGGTTATGGCTCCCGTAACTCTAAACGAGCCAACAGTTATGGCCGTCCGAAGAATCGATATCCACAGGGTGCAACATCCGCGGTGCAACGTGCAACATTCGTCCAAAAAGCCAAAACAGCGCCTGCGACTTTTAGAAGTGGGTGTAGGGATTTGAAATGGAATAGTACCAGGGGGCAGCACTCTCCAGGGTAGGTAAATCGAAGACCAGCCACGGTGATCCCGTTTTAACGTAAAAATTCACGTGAAGGAAAAAAGAAGGCCAAAAAATTTCAGAGACCCGATTGAGGTTTGGATAGCCTTTTTTGGGTATGAAACAATCCGTTGACGGCTTACAACGGTCAAAGCCGTAGAACTCACTGAGAGCTTCGTTTTGACTGGTTATGGCTCCCGTAACTCTAAACGAGCCAACATTTATGGCCGTCCGAAGAATCGATATCCACAGGGTGCAACATCCGAGGTGCAAGGTGCAACATTCGTCCAAAAAGCCAAAACAGCGTCGTGCGACTTTTAGAAGTGGGTGCAGGGATTCGAAATGGAACAGTACCATGGTGCACCACTCTCCAGGGTAGGTAAGTCGAAGACCAGCCACGGTGATCCCGTTTTAACGTAAAAATTCACGTGACGGAAAAAAGAAGGGCAAAAAACTTCAGAGACCCGATTGAGGTTCGGATAGCCTTTTTTGGGTATGAAACAATCCATTGATGGCTTACAGCTGTCAAAGCCGTAGAACTCACTGAGAGCTTCGTTTTGACTGGTTATGGCTCCCGTAACTCTAAACGAGCCAACAGTTATGGTCGTCCGAAGAATCGATATCCACAAGGTGCAACATCGCGATGCAAGGTGCAACATTCGTCCAAAAAGCCAAAACAGCGCCGTGTGACTTTTAGAAGTGGGTGCAGGGATTTGAAATGGAACAGTACCATGGTACACCACTCTCCAGGGTAGGTAAATCGAAGACCAGCCACGGTGATCCCGTTTTAATGTAAAAATTCACGTGACGGAAAAAAGAAGGCCAAAAAATTTCAGAGACCCGATTGAGGTTTGGATAGCCTTTTTTGGGTATGAAACAATCCGTTGACGGCTTACAGCGGTCAAAGCCGTAGAACTCACTGAGAGCTTCGTTTTGACTAGTTATGGCTCCCGTAACTCTAAACGAGCCAACAGTTATGGCCGTCCGAAGAATCGATATCCACAGGGTGCAACATCCGCGGTGCAAGGTGCAACATTCGTCCAAAAAGCCAAAACAGCGCCGTGCGACTTTTAGAAGTGGGTGCAGGGATTTGAAATGGACCAGTACCATGGGGCAACACTCTCCATGTTAGGTAAATCGAAGACCAGCCATGGTGATCCTGTTTTAACGTAAAAATTCACGTGACGGAAAAAAGAAGGCCAAAAAACTTCAGAGACCCGATTGATGTTCGGATAGCCTTTTTTGGGTATGAAACAATCCGTTGATGGCTTACATCCGTCAAAGCCGTAGAACTCACTAAGAGCTTCGTTTTGACTGGTTATGGCTCCCGTAACTCTAAACGAGCCAACAGTTATGGCCGTCCGAAGAATCGATATCCACAGGGTGCAACATCCGCGGTGCAAGGTGCAACATTCGTCCAAAAAGCCAAAATAGCGTCGTGCGACTTTTAGAACTGGGTGTAGGGATTTGAAATGGAACAGTAAAATGGGGCAACACTCTCCAGGGTAGGTAAATCGAAGACCAGCCACGGTGATCTGGTTTTTACGTAAAACTTCACGTGACGGAAACAAGAAGGCCAAATAACTTCAGAGACCCGATTGTGGTTTGGATAGCCTTTTTTGGGTTTGAAACAATCCATTGACGTCTTAAAGCTGTCAAAGTCGTAGAACTCACTGAGAGCTTCGTTTTGACTGGTTATGGCTCCCGTAACTCTAAACGAGCCAACAGTTATGGCCGTCCGAAGAATCGATATCCACATGGTGCAACATCCGCGGTGCAACGTGCAACATTCGTCCAAAAAGCCAAAACAGCACCGTGCGACTTTTAGAAGTGGGTGTAGGGATTTGAAATGGAATAGTACCAGGGGGCAGCACTCTCCAGGGTAGGTAAATCGAAGACCAGCCACGGTGATCCCGTTTTAACGTAAAAATTCACGTGAAGGAAAAAAGAAGGCCAAAAAACATCAAAGACCCGATTGAGGTTCGGATAGCCTTTTTTGGGTATGAAACAATCCGTTGACGGCTTACAGCCGTCAAAGCCGTAGAACTCACTGAGAGCTTCGTTTTGACTGGTTATGGCTCCCGTAACTCTAAACGAGCCAACATTTATGGCCGTCCGAAGAATCGATATCCACAGGGTGCAACATCCGAGGTGCAAGGTGCAACATTCGTCCAAAAAGCCAAAACAGCGTCGTGCGACTTTTAGAAGTGGGTGCAGGGATTCGAAATGGAACAGTACCATGGTGCACCACTCTCCAGGGTAGGTAAGTCGAAGACCAGCCACGGTGATCCCGTTTTAACGTAAAAATTCACGTGACGGAAAAAAGAAGGGCAAAAAACTTCAGAGACCCGATTGAGGTTCGGATAGCCTTTTTTGGGTATGAAACAATCCATTGACGGCTTACAGCTGTCAAAGCCGTAGAACTCACTGAGAGCTTCGTTTTGACTGGTTATGGCTCCCGTAACTCTAAACGAGCCATCATTTATGGCCGTCCGAAGAATCGATATCCACAGGGTGCAACATCCGCGGTGCAAGGTGCAACATTCGTCCAAAAAGCCAAAACAGCATCGTGCGACTTTTAGAAGTGGGTGCAGGGATTTGAAATGGAACAGTACCATGGTGCACCACTCTCCAGGGTAGGTAAGTCGAAGACCAGCCACGGTGATCCCGTTTTAACCTAAAAATTCACGTGACGGAAAAAAGAAGGGCAAAAAACTTCAGAGACCCGATTGAGGTTCGGATAGCCTTTTTTGGGTATGAAACAATCCGTTGATGGCTTACAGCTGTCAAAGCCGTAGAACTCACTGAGAGCTTCGTTTTGACTGGTTATGGCTCCCGTAACTCTAAACGAGCCAATAGTTATGGCCATCCGAAGAATCGATATCCAAAAGGTGCAACATCCGCGATGCAAGGTGCAACATTCGTCCAAAAAGCCAAAACAGCGCTGTGTGACTTTTAGAAGTGGGTGCAGGGATTTGAAATGGAACAGTACCATGGTACACCAATCTCCAGGGTAGGTAAATCGAAGACCAGCCACGGTGATCCCGTTTTAACGTAAAAATTCACCTGATGGAAAAAAGAAGGCCAAAAAACTTCAGAGACCCGATTGATGTTCGGATAGCCTTTTTTGGGTATGAAACTATCCGTTGATGGCTTACAGCCGTCAAAGCCGTAGAACTCACTGAGAGCTTCGTTTTGACTGGTTATGGCTCCCGTAACTCTAAACGAGCCAACAGTTATGGCCGTCCGAAGAATCGATATCCACATGGTGCAACATCCGCGGTGCAAGGTGCAACATTCGTCCAAAAAGCCAAAATAGCGCCGTGCGGCTTTTAGAAGTGGGTGCAGGGATTTGAAATGGAACAGTACCATGGGGCAGCACTCTCCAGGGTAGGTAAATCGAAGACCAGCCACGGTGATCCTGTTTTAACGTAAAACTTCACGTGACGGAAACAAGAAAGCCAAAAAACTTCAGAGACCCGATTGTGGTTCGGATAGCCTTTTTTGGGTATGAAACAATCCGTTGACGGCTTACAGCTATCAAAGCCGTAGAACTCACTGAGAGCTTCGTTTTGACTGGTTATGGCTCCCGTAACTCTAAACGAGCCAACAGTTATGGCCGTCCGAAGAATCGATATCCACGGGGTGCAACATCCGCGGTGCAACTTGCAACATTCGTCCAAAAAGCCAAAACAGCGCCGTGCGACTTTTAGAAGTGGGTGTAAAGATTTGAAATGGAACAGTACCATGGGGCAGCACTCTCCAGGGTAGGTAAATCGAAGACCAGCCACGGTGATCTCGTTTTAACGTAAAACTTCACGTGACGGAAACAAGAAGGCCAAAAAACTTCAGAGACCCGATTGAGGTTCGGATAGCCTTTTTTGGGTATGAAACAATCCGTTGACGGCTTACAGCGTTCAAAGCCATAGAACTCACTGAGAGCTTCGTTTTGACTGGTTATGGATCCCGTAACTCTAAACGAGCCAACAGTTATGACCGTCCGAAGAATCGATATCCAAAGGGTGCAACATCCGCGGTGCAAGGTGCAACATTCGTCCAAAAAGCCAAAACAGCGCCGTGCGACTTTTAGAAGTGGGTGCAGGGATTTGAAATGGAATAGTACCATGGTGCACCACTCTCCAGGGTAGGTAAGTCGAAGACCAGCCACGGTGATCTCGTTTTAACGTAAAACTTCACGTGACGGAAACAAGAAAGCCAAAAAACTTCAGAGACCCGATTGAGGTTCGGATAGCCTTTTTTGGGTATGAAACAATCCGTTGATGGCTTACAGCTGTCAAAGCCGTAGAAATCACTGAGTGCTTCGTTTTGACTGGTTATGGCTCCCGTAACTGTAAACGAGCCAACAGTTATGGCCGTCCGAAGAATCGATATCCACGGGGTGCAACATCCGCGGTGCAACGTGCAACATTCGTCCAAAAAGCCAAAACAGCGTCGTGCTACTTTTAGAAGTGGGTGTAAAGATTTGAAATGGAACAGTACCATGGGGCAGCACTCTCTAGGGTAGGTAAATCGAAGACCAGCCACGGTGATCCCGTTTTAACGAAAAAATTCACGTGACGGAAAATAGAAGGCCAAAAAACTTCAGAGACCCGATTGAGGTTCGGATAGCCTTTTTTGGGTATGAAACAATCCGTTGACGGCTTACAGCCGTCAAATCCGTAGAACTCACTGAGAGCTTCGTTTTGACTGGTTATGGCTCCTGTAACTCTAAACGAGCCAACAGTTATGGCCGTCCGAAGAATCGATATCCACAGGGTGCAACATCCGCGGTGCAAGGTGCAACATTCGTCCAAAAAGCCAAAACAGCGCCGTGCGACTTTTAGAAGTGGGTGCAGGGATTTGAAATGGAACAGTACCATGGTGCACCACTCTCCAGGGTAGGTAAGTCGAAGACCAGCCACGGTGATCCCGTTTTAACGTAAAAATTCTCGTGATGGAAAAAAGAAGGCTAAAAAACTTCAGAGACCCGATTGAGGTTCGGATAGCCTTTTTTGGGTATGAAACAATCCGTTGACGGCTTACAGCTGTCAAAGCCGTAGATATCACTGAGTGCTTCGTTTTGACTGGTTATGGCTCCCGTAACTCTAAACGAGCCAACAGTTATGGTCGTCCGAAGAATCGATATCCACAGGGTGCAACATCCGCGGTGCAAGGTGCAACATTCGTCCAAAAAGCCAAAACAGCGTCGTGCGACTTTTAGAAGTGGGTGCAGGGATTTGAAATGGAACAGTACCATGGTGCATCACTCTCCAGGGTAGGTAAGTGGAAGACCAGCCACGGTGATCCCGTTTTAACGTAAAAATTCACGTGACGAAAAAAAGAAGGCCAAAAAACTTCAGAGACCCGATTGAGGTTCGGATAGCCTTTTTTGTGTATGAAACAATCCGTTGACGGCTTACAGCCGTCAAAGCCGTAGAACTCACTGAGAGCTTAGTTTTGACTGGTTATGGCTCCCGTAACTCTAAACGAGCCAACAATTATGGCCGTCCGAAGAATCGATATCCACAGGGTGCAACATCCGCGGTGCAAGGTGCAACATTCGTCCAAAAAGCCAAAACAGCGCCGTGCGACTTTTAGAAGTGGGTGCAGGGATTTGAAATGGAACAGTACCATGGTGCACCACTCTCCAGGGTAGGTAAGTCGAAGACCAGCCACGGTGATCCTGTTTTAATGTAAAAATTCACGTGACGGAAAAAAGAAGGCCAAAAAACTTCAGAGACCCGATTGAGGTTCGGATAGCCCTTTTTGGGTATAAAACAATCCGTTGACGGCTTACAGCGGTCAAAGCCGTAGAACTCACTGAGAGCTTCGTTTTGACTGGTTATGGCTCCCGTAACTCTAAACGAGCCATCATTTATGGCCGTCCGAAGAATCGATATCCACAGGGTGCAACATCCGCGGTGCAAGGTGCATCATTCGTCCAAAAAGCCAAAACAGCGTCGTGCGACTTTTAGTAGTGGGTGTAGGGATTTGAAATGGAACAGTACCATGGTGCACCACTCTCCAGGGTAGGTAAGTCGAAGACCAGCCACGGTGATCCCGTTTTAACGTAAAAATTCACGTGACGGAAAAAAGAAGGGCAAAAAACTTCAGAGACCCGATTGAGCTTCGGATAGCCTTTTTTGGGTATGAAACAATCCGTTAATGGCTTACAGCTGTCAAAGCCGTAGAACTCACTGAGAGCTTCGTTTTGACTGGTTATGGCTCCCGTAACTCTAAACGAGCCAACAGTTATGGCCGTCCGAAGAATCGATATCCACAGGGTGCAACATCCGCGGTGCAACGTGCAACATTCGTCCAAAAAGCCAAAACAGCGCCGTGCGACTTTTAGAAGTGGGTGTAGGGATTTGAAATGGAATAGTACCAGGGGGCAGCACTCTCCAGGGTAGGTAAATCGAAGACCAGCCACGGTGATCCCGTTTTAACGTAAAAATTCACGTGAAGGAAAAAAGAAGGCCAAAAAACTTCAAAGACCCGATTGAGGTTCGGATAGCCTTTTTTGGGTATGAAACAATCCGTTGATGGCTTACAGCGGTCAAAGCCGTAGAACTCACTGAGAGCTTCGTTTTGACTGGTTATGGCTCCCGTAACTCTAAACGAGCCAACATTTATGGCCGTCCGAAGAATCGATATCCACAGGGTGCAACATCCGCGGTGCAAGGTGCAACATTCGTCCAAAAAGCCAAAACAGCGCCGTGCGACTTTTAGAAGTGGGTGCAGGGATTTGAAATGGAACAGTACCATGGGGCAACACTCTCCAGGGTAGGTAAATCGAAGACAAGCCACGGTGATCTCGTTTTAACGTAAAACTTCACGTGACGGAAACATTTATGGCCACCCTCTGTAAAATACTATATTATAATAAAATCTTCTTTCGCAACAAACTTTCTTTCTGTAGTATTGTTACTGCTGCGTTATTATACAATCAACCCTACATCCATCAAGTAAACAAAGGTCCGAAGCCTTTTATTAGGTTTTGGTATCAAAGCCAGGTGGTGGTAGAGGCTAGGATTGTTCAGGCTTAAACGCCCCGGAGAGAAGGTACTCTTTTGTACTGTTCTTTTTATTCTATTAACCTCTGTTTATCAACAATTACTGTAGAAATTCTGTTGTTGTAAAACTGCTATTATTATAGTTCTATTTGATAACCTCTAGCTAATCCAACTTATTATTCACCTTTGAAACCCGGGACTTTGTCCTTAAGTCGCGTAGCAGTGTTTTTTCCCGTTTGTTGCCACGAATAGGCGTTTAGGGAAGTCTTGCGTAAATCGTTGACAGTTATAAGGTAAATAATATGGAAAGACTATCTAGAGCATTATCTTTCAGACATAATAATAATAACGGTCTAGATAATCTAGACAGAGAAATTCTCACAAAAAATAAAGAAATTTCTATAAATGAAGATTTAGAATCTACTCTAGGTAATTGGAATATTCTGGCTTATTCGCCTTCAAAAATCTATAAGAAAACTGGAAGTTTTATCACAAAAACTGATTATGTAATTAAAACAGTCGAACAAGCAATTCCTTTATCTGAAGGTTATAGTATATTCAGTCTTTTTTCAAAAAAGCTTTTAAAGTTGCATAAAGACAAATATAAATTTATTCATGTTGGATTAATTCAAGTTGCTTTAAAACCAGCAACAAGATTAGGTCTAAATACGTCCGCTATAATTGCCGTTAGAGATAAAAGACATAATAAATTTCATGATTCCTTATTAGGAATAGTTGAGTCAACATTATGTGATGGACCAATTTATTTTTCCTGTTTTCCAAACTTTACTATGTCCTTAACTGACCCAAATTTACTCCAATATATTTGTTTAGACATAAAAACTGAAGGTTTTAATATGAAACCAGGAACTCAAAATGTAATTCTTATTTATAGAATATGTTTTAAAGTAATGAATACTATTATTACTAACACAAAAACAATGCCGATTAAAAATCAAGGTACAACTACACTGTTTATAACAGATATTAGTAAGAGTAACGTTGTAATTCCAAAATCAATCAGGTGGAATGAGATAAATTTACCAGATAAATGGCTTCTCGAAGAAGCAAATGAGCCTACTAAAGTAGAGAATAAAAAATTAAAAGAAATTATTGAATATTCTGATGGTGATGTTGAAATTAGGTTTTCAAAAGAAAGAGTCACACACCTAAAGTTAGGTTCTAACTCTAAATCAGAGGGATCAAGATTCAGCAATGCTTAAACCACTCCTTTAAAAATGGAAAAGGATAATGTAATTATAAGAAACACAACAGATGGAGTTAGTCAACCTGAATATAGGGTTGAAATTCCTCCATCAAATCCCAAATCACCCACACCTTCAGATATGGGATATGATGAGGATAAATCTGTGTTTGGTATAAATACCATAACTCTAGATGAAGAGTTTAAATTTCTTTTTTCAGAATCTGAAAAAATAAAGTTTTATTCAAAAGAAAACAAATATAAAAGAAAATGGTTCTTTATGAAAGATCCTAAAGAACAAGAAAAGTGGATAAAAAGATATGCATTATTTTTAAAGAAAATGGGAAATGATCTACCAGAAAATTATGATATCTTTATATTGATAGAAAAATTATATAAAATAGAAAAACAAAAGGATACTTTTCCAGATTTTAATGACTTATTGACAGTTTTCAACATAAATTCTGCTTATAAAGAATATACGACTAAAGTAGGAAAAACTATTAGGAGTATACACCCTCCAGAAGCAAATTTGTCGATTAAAATTGACAAAGAAGAAATTACTGCTACTCCTTATAGAAAAGACAGGTCAATCGAAGCTATTGTAGAACAAAATAATTTTACAAATTTAACATTAAAATCAATTGGTAATCAACTTACAAGAATTGAACAAGGATCTAATAAAGATCAAACAAAACTCTGTGATATAGATAAAGTTTTATTCAAACCCTGGTCAGCTCAAAACTTAGAAATGAACCTGGACAAGCCAGGAGAAAACTCTGAAATGTTAAAAGAAATAATGAGAAGGTTAGACGCCTTAAATGTTAATGAAAAGGTAGTTGCGCCTATAATTGAAAATAAAGAATTTGGAGAAACTTCAGAACGAGAATCTGATAATAATTCAGATGAAGAAGTAAATAATTTGCAAAAAATGTTCTTAAATATAGAACAAAATAAGCTAGAAAATAATCTTGAAGTTAATAAAATTAATTATGGAAATACCTCGTATAGTAAACCTTATTATACGAGACCAACACCAGTCGACCTCTTATTTGAGGAACAAAACAATTATGGAGTTGTATCTTTTGATGGTACCTCTATTGTCGAATGGAATATTGATGGTTATTCAGAATACCAGATACAAACTTGTCTGAATTATATGACAATGTATGCTACTGCATGTTTAATTAAAAATAATTCAGACGATAGAATAGCAAAAGCTATTATACAAGGTTTTACAGGACAACTAAAAGGTTGGTGGGATTTTCATCTTTCAAATGAAGCAAAAGCGCATATAATTAATGCGACAAAATTAGAAGATGGAACAACCAAAACAGATTGGGTTAATACGCTAATATATACAATAGCTAAACATTTCATTGGAGCTACTGCTCTTCAAACAGATAGGACACAAGAGCAGTTAATGAATCTAAAGTGTCAGAATTTATCTCAATTTAGATGGTATAAAGATGTATATTTTTCAAAGTTATTTACTAGAAGTGATAGCAATCATGAATTTTGGAAAGAAAAATTCTTATCAGGACTACCACATTTCTTTGCAGAAAGAGTCAAAAATCGTTTTAAACAAAAAAATAATGGAACTATTCCCTAGAATCATATACTTATGGTGAATTAGCAGCAGAAGTTGTTGCAGAAGGAATTCATTTATGTAATGAAATAAAATTACATAAACAAATCCAAAAAGAATTCTAGGAGATTTCTGTGATCAACTTGGTTTATCACCTATGAAACCAACCAATGAAGAGAAAAGATTTAGAAAACCATCTAAGAGAAGATTTTATAAAAATAAAAATTTTCGAAAAGAAAACTATACAGAAAGTAGTAAAATTCCTAAAAGGAAATCACAAATACCTTATAAAAGAAAAGAGCAAAATAAACCTGCTAAAAGAAAAATTCCGATATGTTGGAAATGTAAAACACCAGGTCACTATGCTAATAAGTGTAAACTAAAAAATAAAATAAATAATCTAGAAATAAACGAAGAATTAAAAAATTCATTCACAAAATTATTAATATCAAGTTCTGATTCAGAGAAAGAAAATTAAAAAGTATCTGTTATCTCAGAAATTGATTCAGAAACTGAAAATGAATATAATTTAGATAACAATTCAGATTCTGGTAGTTGTGATGGAAATTGTGACTATTATAAAGCTTTATGTAAAGCAAATGAACTATTTATGTTAACAAAAGAAGAAAATTTTATTCTGGATATTATAGACAAAATTTCTGATCCAGAAGAAAAGAAAAATATGCTAAAAAAATATTTAGAATCACATAAGGCTGACAAGAAGCTAAAATTAAAAGATCCAGAAACTTATAGTTTAAAGGATATTTTAAACATAGTAAAAACTTCAAATAATATTGACCCAGTAAGTACTGAAACTACTATTGCAGAACTACAACATGAAGTTAAAATGCTTAAACAAGAAATAAAAGAATTAAAAGAAAGAATGTCTCTAATAGAAATAAAACCAAAAGATGACAGCCATAATAATGAAAACATTTTAGGAGAAGAAGAATTGAACTCATTAACATTTATTAATATAGTTGACAAGGTAATCACCCATAACGACTTATAAGTCGGCCTTTCAAAAGGATGAAAAAATTCTTAGAGAAGAAGTCTTAAAGACTACCACAGTTGATGAACAACTCAGAGCAGATGCTTATGAGTTAGCAATAAAATCTGTATCTACAAGAGAATACCTATACCCATATATTCCAACATCAACCATATGGGTATCTCCTGTAGAGAAAAAATATAACCATTTATCTACTGAAGAGGTTCGGTACAATTTGAATCCGCCATGAGAACTGGAGGAGAGTGGGCTTTCTCAAAGGCCTCCATTGTTAAAATTATTACACCGGAACAATGGGAAGGTGATTTATATAAGCCCAAAGAATTAATTACAAATTCAAAAAATCCTTATAGGAACAAATTACATTTTAACTACTTTGACTATATTAAAGCTTGGGAGCTTGCTTTCTCTTATGAAAACAGACAGAGAAAACATAGTTGGTTTATTCAATTTAAAACTCAAAATACCACAAATTTTCCAAATTGGTTTATAGTTTGGTTCTCAAACTTTGGATTATATCCAGTAATTTTATCACAAAAAATAAGAAATATTTATGATGAATTCGTTCGAATAAATATTTCAATGAAATACCATAATCTACATTTTGCTGCACTTTATCAAGTACCCTGGATCATGAAATGGGACGTCATTATTATTCCAAGAACTTTACAAAAGTTTGAAATAAAATTTGAAAATATTCCTTATTTAAGAAGAAGAATTTTAATCAAATGGTGGGATAAATTTGAATTTTTCAAAGATTCTATTTATTTACAGAAGAGTTTAATTAGCCATGAAACACAAAAAATACCAGACTCACCTAAAAGGGAATTATCAGACTTATTAAAAGAATTAATGGCAAGTTCTTCGAAAAGAAATTTAAAAATATAGCTTAAGGCCATATTGGATTCTGATAGCGATGATGAGCTTATGAGCATGTCTACAGAACCAAGTTCATGAAGAAACCAAAAAGAAATGGAGGACTATATGCTAAAAGCAAAAGGCACAATGTAAGATGCGTCAAAAGGAAGGTTAATGGAGTTTGGGTTATATACATATACTTTTATCAGCCTGGAATTGTTACTTTCATTATGGATGAAGTACCATTATCACCGCCTCCTGGATTATTTCCACCTGTACAAATTCCAAAGGAGTTTACATAGGCAGGATAAGAATGCATTTATTTCAAAGTGATGTGACCAAAAGCAAAAGCAGAAGAAAGCTGGCAGAATAAGAATGCATGTTGGAAGTTAAACAAGTTTATTTAAATCAAAATTGATGGAACTGCAGGCATAATGACAAAAGAAATAAAAAAGAGATAAGGATGCCGAAAGAATATAGCAAGCTGTCAGTTTATCTTAACATGAGAACCGCTTGTATTAGTATAAATATATGTGTGTTTCCTGAAGAAGGCATAAGTAATTATAAAAGTTTGTATAATGTTTGTAATGGCAGTGAGCCACCCTTTGTAAAATACTATATTATAATAAAATCTTCTTTCGCAACAAACTTTCTTTCTTTTTGTAGTATTGTTACTGCTGCGTTATTATACAATCAACTCTACATCCATCAAGTAAACAAAGGTCCGAAGCCTTTTATTAGGTTTTGGTATCAGAGCCAGGTGGTGGTAGAGGCTAGGATTATTCAGGCTTAAACGCCCCGGAGAGAAGGTACTCTTTTGTACTGTTCTTTTTATTCTATTAACCTCTGTTTATCAACAATTACTGAAGAAATTCTGTTGTTGTAAAACTGCTATTATTATAGTTCTATTTGATAACATCTAGCTAATCCAACTTATTATTCACCTTTGAAACCCGGGACTTTGTCCTTAAGTCGCGTAGCAGTGTTTTTTCCCGTTTGTTGCCACGAATAGGCGTTTAGGGAAGTCTTGCGTAAATCGTTGACAGTGATAAGGTAAATAATATGGAAAGACTATCTAGAGCATTATCTTTTAGACATAATAATAATAACGGTCTAGATAATCTAGACAGAGAAATTCTCACAAAAAATAAAGAAATTTCTATAAATGAAGATTTAGAATCTACTCTAGGTAATTGGAATATTCCGGCTTATTCGCCTTCAAAAATCTATAAGAAAACTGGAAGTTTTATCACAAAAAATGATTATGTAATTAAAACAGTCGAACAAGCAATTCCTTTATCTGAAGATTATAGTATATTCAGTCTTTTTTCAAAAAAGCTTTTAAAGTTGCATAAAGACAAATATAAATTTATTCATGTTGGATTAATTCAAGTTGCTTTAAAACCAGCAACAAGATTAGGTCTAAATACGTCCGCTATAATTGCAGTCAGAGATAAAAGACATAATAAATTTCATGATTCCTTATTAGGAATAGTTGAGTCAACATTATGTGATGGACCAATTTATTTTTCCTGTTTTCCAAACTTTACTATGTCCTTAACTGACCCAAATTTACTCCAATCTATTTGTTTAGACATAAAAACTGAAGGTTTTAATATGAAACCAGGAACTCAAAATGTAATTCTTATTTATAGAATATGTTATAAAGTAATGAATACTATTATTACTAACACAAAAACTATGCCGATTAAAAATCAAGGTACAACTACACTGTTTATAACAGATATTAGTAAGAGTAACGTTGTAATTCCAAAATCAATCAGTTGGAATGAGATAAATTTACCAGATAAATGGCTTCTCGAAGAAGCAAATGAGCCTACTAAAGTAGAGAATAAAAAATTAAAAGAAATTATTGAATATTCTGATGGTGATGTTGAAATTAGGTTTTCAAAAGAAAGAGTCACACACCTAAAGTTAGGTTCTAACTCTAAATCAGAGGGATCAAGATTCAGCAATGCTTAAACCACTCCTTTAAAAATGGAAAAGGATAATGTAATTATAAGAAACACAACAGATGGAGTTAGTCAACCTGAATATAGGGTTGAAATTCCTCCATCAAATCCCAAATCACCCACACCTTCAGATATGGGATATGATGAGGATAAATCTGTGTTTGGTATAAATACCATAACTCTAGATGAAGAGTTTAAATTTCTTTTTTCAGAATCTGAAAAAATAAAGTTTTATTCAAAAGAAAACAAATATAAAAGAAAATGGTTCTTTATGAAAGATCCTAAAGAACAAGAAAAGTGGATAAAAAGATATGCATTATTTTTAAAGAAAATGGGAAATGATCTACCAGAAAATTATGATATCTTTATATTGATAGAAAAATTATATAAAATAGAAAAACAAAAGGATACTTTTCCAGATTTTAATGACTTATTGACAGTTTTCAACATAAATTCTGCTTATAAAGAATATACGACTAAAGTAGGAAAAACTATTAGGAGTATACACCCTCCAGAAGCAAATTTGTCGATTAAAATTGACAAAGAAGAAATTACTGCTACTCCTTATAGAAAAGACAGGTCAATCGAAGCTATTGTAGAACAAAATAATTTTACAAATTTAACATTAAAATCAATTGGTAATCAACTTACAAGAATTGAACAAGGATCTAATAAAGATCAAACAAAACTCTGTGATATAGATAAAGTTTTATTCAAACCCTGGTCAGCTCAAAACTTAGAAATGAACCTGGACAAGCCAGGAGAAAACTCTGAAATGTTAAAAGAAATAATGAGAAGGTTAGACGCCTTAAATGTTAATGAAAAGGTAGTTGCGCCTATAAATGAAAATAAAGAATCTGGAGAAACTTCAGAACGAGAATCTGATAATAATTCAGATGAAGAAGTAAATAATTTGCAAAAAATGTTCTTAAGTATAGAACAAAATAAGCTAGAAAATAATCTTGAAGTTAATAAAATTAATTATGGAAATACCTCGTATAGTAAACCTTATTATACGAGGCCAACACCAGTCGACCTCTTATTTGAGGAACAAAACAATTATGGAGCTGTATCTTTTGATGGTACCTCTATTGTCGAATGGAATATTGATGGTTATTCAGAATACCAGATACAAACTTGTCTGAATTATATGACAATGTATGCTACTACATGTTTAATTAAAAATAATTCAGACGATAAAATAGCAAAAGCTATTATACAAGGTTTTACAGGACAACTAAAAGGTTGGTGGGATTTTCATCTTTCAAATGAAGCAAAAGCGCATATAATTAATGCAACAAAATTAGAAGATGGAACAACCAAAACAGATTGCGTTAATACGCTAATATATACAATAGCTAAACATTTCATTGGAGCTACTGCTCTTCAAACAGATAGGACACAAGAGCAGTTAATGAATCTAAAGTGTCAGAATTTATCTCAATTTAGATGGTATAAAGATGTATATTTTTCAAAGTTATTTACTAGAAGTGATAGCAATCATGAATTTTGGAAAGAAAAATTCTTATCAGGACTACCACATTTCTTTGCAGAAAGAGTCAAAAATCGTTTAAAACAAAAAAATAATGGAACTATTCCCTACAATCAATATACTTATGGTGAATTAGCAGCAGAAGTTGTTGCAGAAGTAATTCATTTATGTAATGAAATAAAATTACATAAACAAATCCAAAAAGAAAAAATCTATGGAAAAAGAATTCTAGGAGATTTCTGTGATCAACTTGGTTTATCACCTATGAAACCAACCAATGAAGAGAAAAGATTTAGAAAACCATCTAAGAGAAGATTTTATAAAAATAAAAAATTTCGAAAAGAAAACTATACAGAAAGTAGTAAAATTCCTAAAAGGAAATCACAAATACCTTATAAAAGAAAAGAGCAAAATAAACCTGCTAAAAGAAAAATTCCGATATGTTGGAAATGTAAAACACCAGGTCACTATGCTAATAAGTGTAAACTAAAAAATAAAATAAATAATCTAGAAATAAACGAAGAATTAAAAAATTCATTCACAAAATTATTAATATCAAGTACTGATTCAGAGAAAGAAAATTTAAAAGTATCTGTTATCTCAGAAATTGATTCAGAAACTGAAAATGAATATAATTCAGATAACAATTCAGATTCTGGTAGTTGTGATGGAAATTGTGACTATTGTAAAGCTTTATGTAAAGCAAATGGACTATTTATGTTAACAAAAGAAGAAAATTTTATTCTGGATATTATAGACAAAATTTCTGATCTAGAAGAAAAGAAAAATATGCTAAAAAAATATTTAGAATCACATAAGGCTGACAAGAAGCTAAAATTAAAAGATCCAGAAACTTATAGTTTAAAGGATATTTTAAACAGAGTAAAAACTTCAAATAATATTGACCCAGTAAGTACTGAAACTACTATTGCAGAACTACAACATGAAGTTAAAATGCTTAAACAAGAAATAAAAGAATTAAAAGAAAGAATGTCTCTAATAGAAATAAAACCAAAAGATGACAGCCATAATAATGAAAACATTTTAGGAGAAGAAGAATTGAACTCATTAACATTTATTAATAAAGTTGACAAGGTAATCACCCATAAATGGCACACGAAAGTCACTATTGTAGTTCACAAAGAATATTATTTAACTACAATAGCAATGATTGACTCAGGTGCAGACTTAAATTGCATCAATGAAGGGTTAGTACCTTCAAAATATTTTTCTAAAACTACCGAAATACTAAATGCTGCAGATGGAAGAAAATTATTAGTTAATTACAAGCTACAAAACACAGCTGTTTGTAATAAAGGAATTTGTCCAGAAATGCCATTTATAATGGTTAAAAACTTGTCTCATGATATTATACTAGGAAATCCCTTCTTACATTTGTTATATCCTATAACAAAAATATCAAAAGAAGGAATTACTAGTACTATTAATAATCAAGAATTAACATTCAAATTTATATCTCAGCCACAACATCATAAAATTGATATTATTCAAAAGAGTATCAAGAGAAAAGAAAAAATTTTGACCTCTTTATCTCAAGAGATATATTAGAAAAGAATGAAAGAAAATTTATTACAACCCAGTTTACAACAAAAGATTAAAGATTTACAAAATTATATCGAAAAAACTATTTGTGCAGATACTCCTAATGCCTTTTGGCAAAGGAAAAAACATGAAATAAGTTTACCTTACGAACCAGACTTTACGGAAAGTCAAATTCCAACTAAAGCTAGACCTATAGCTATGTCTCAAAGACATTTAGAAATCTGTAAAAAGGAAATTGATGAATTATTAATGAAAGGTCTTATTAGACCATCTAAAAGTCCATGGAGTTGTTCAGCATTTTATGTAGAAAATGCAGCAGAATTAGAAAGAGGAGTTCCAAGACTAGTTATAAATTATAAACCATTAAACAAAGCATTAAGATGGATTAGATATCCAATACCTAATAAAAGGGATTTATTTGCAAGACTTTATTCTGCCAAGATAATGTCAAAATTTGATATGAAATCTGGATTCTGGCAAATTCAAATTAAAAAAGAAGATAGATATAAAACTGCATTTACTGTTCCGTTTGGACACTATGAATGGAACGTAATGCCGTTTGGGTTAAAAAATGCCCCTTCGGAATTTCAAAAAATTATGAATGATATTTATAGTGCATATACAACATTTACTATAGTTTATATTGACGATGTTCTAATATTTTCAGAATCAATTGATCAACATTTCAAGCATCTAAATATTTTTTAAATATCACTAGAAAAGCTGGACTAGCTGTATCAGCTAAAAAGATAAAACTTTTTCAAACGGAAATTAGATTTCTTGGACACATTATAAAAGATGGAACGATATTTCCTATTGATAGAGCGATTATATTTGCAGAAAAATTTCCTAATGAAATTAAAGATAAAAATCAATTACAAAGATTTTTAGGAAGCTTAAATTATGTTTCAGAATTTTACAAAGATCTAGCTTATGATGCTAAACCTCTATTTGAACGACTAAGAAAAAATCCACCTGCTTGGACAGAAGATCATACTAAAGCAGTGATAAAAATAAAAGCAAAAATAAAAGAAATTCCTTGTCTTGCAATTCCAAATCCTGATGCACTTAAAATAGTCGAAACTGATGCATCCGACAAAGGATATGGTGGTATTCTTAAACAAAGAATTAATAATAAAGAATCCTTAGTCAGATTTACTTCGGGAATTTGGCAAGGACCTAGAATTAATTACTCTACTATTAAAAAAGAAATATTAGCCATTGTATTATGTGTAAAAAAATTTGAAAGTGATTTATTAAATCAAAGGTTTTTGTTAAAGGTAGATTGTAAGTCTACCAAAGAAATTTTACAAAAAGATGTTAAAAACATAGCATCAAAACAAATATTTGCTAGATGGCAAGCAATATTATCAGTATTTGATTTTGATATTGAGTTTATTAAAGGATCTGATAATGCGTTACCAGATTTTTTAACTCGAGAATTTTTACAGGGAAAAAATGAATAAAGGCAAAGAAAAGGAAGAAAGCAGTAAAACTGCACTATCTCGACCCATAACGACTTATAAGTCGGCCTTTCAAAAGGATGAAAAAATTCTTAGAGAAGAAGTCTTAAAGACTACCCCAGTTGATGAACAACTCATAGCAGATGCTTATGAGTTAGCAATAAAATCTGTATCTACAAGAGAATACCTATACCCATATATTCCAACATCAACCATATGGGTATCTCCTGTAGAGAAAAAATATAACCATTTATCTGCTGAAGAGGTTATGACCTTCTATTTAAAAAACTTCACTGATCCATTTCTTTATCCAAAGGATTTTAATTTTTATCAAGAAATTTTAACCTTCACAGGTTCGGTACAATTTGAATCCGCCATGAGAACTGGAGGAGAGTGGGCTTTCTCAAAGGCCTCCATTGTTAAAATTATTACACCGGAACAATGGGAAGGTGATTTATATAAGCCCAAAGAATTAATTACAAATTCAAAAAATCCTTATAGGAACAAATTACATTTTAACTACTTTGACTATATTAAAGCTTGGGATCTTGCTTTCTCTTATGAAAATAGACAGAGAAAACATAGTTGGTTTATTCAATTTAAAACTCAAAATACCACAAATTTTCCAAATTGGTTTATAGTTTGGTTCTCAAACTTTGGATTATATCCAGTAATTTTACCACAAAAAATAAGAAATATTTATGATGAATTCGTTCGAATAAATATTTCAATGAAATACCATAATCTACATTTTGCTGCACTTTATCAAGTACCCTGGATCATGAAATGGGACGTCATTATTATTCCAAGAACTTTACAAAAGTTTGAAATAAAATTTAAAAATATTCCTAATTTAGGAAGAAGAATTTTAATCAAATGGTGGGATAAATTTGAATTTTTCAAAGATTCTATTTATTCACAGAAGAGTTTAATTAGCCATGAAACACAAAAAATACCAGACTCACCTAAAAGGGAATTATCAGACTTATTAAAAGAATTAATGGCAAGTTCTTCGAAAAGAAATTTAAAAATACAGCTTAAGGCCATATTGGATTCTGATAGCGATGATGAGCTTATGAGCATGTCTACAGAACCAAGTTCATGAAGAAACCAAAAAGAAATGGAGGACTATATGCTAAAAGCAAAAGCCACAATGTAAGATACGTCAAAAGGAAGGTTAATGGAGTTTGGGTTATATACATATACTTTTATCAGCCTGGAATTGTTACTTTCATTATGGATGAAGTACCATTATCACCGCCTCCTGGATTATTTCCACCTGTACAAATTCCAAAGGAGTTTACATAGGCAGGATAAGAATGCATTTATTTCAAAGTGATGTGACCAAAAGCAAAAGCAGAAGAAAGCTGGCAGAATAAGAATGCATGTTGGAAGTTAAACAAGTTTATTTAAATCAAAATTGATGGAACTGCAGGCATAATGACAAAAGAAATAAAGAAGAGATAAGGATGCCGAAAGAATATAGCAAGCTGTCAGTTTATCTTAACATGAGAACCGCTTGTATTAGTATAAATATATGTGTGTTGCCTGAAGAAGGCATAAGTAATTATAAAAGTTTGTATAATGTTTGTAATTGCAGTGAGCCACCCTTTGTAAAATACTATATTATAATAAAATCTTCTTTCGCAACAAACTTTCTTTCTTTCTGTAGTATTGTTACTGCTGCGTTATTATACAATCAACTCTACATCCATCAAGTAAACAAAGGTCCGATAGCCCTTTTTGGGTATAAAACAATCCGTTGACGGCTTACAGTCGTCAAAGCCGTAGAACTCACTGAGAGCTTCGTTTTGACTGGTTATGGCTCCCGTAACTCTAAACGAGCCAACAGTTATGGTCGTCCGAAGAATCGATATCCACAGGGTGCAACATCCGCGGTGCAACGTGCAACATTCGTCCAAAAAGCCAAAACAGCGCCGTGCGACTTTTAGTAGTGGGTGCAGGGATTTGAAATGGAATAGTACCAGGGGGCAGCACTCTCCAGGGTAGGTAAATCGAAGACCAGCCACGGTGATCCCGTTTTAACGTAAAAATTCACGTGAAGGAAAAAAGAAGGACGAAAAACTTCAGAGACCCGATTGAGGTTCGGATAGCCTTTTTTGGGTATGAAACAATCCGTTGACGGCTTACAGCTGTCAAAGCCGTAGAAATCACTGAGTGCTTCGTTTTGACTGGTTATGGCTCCCGTAACTCTAAACGAGCCAACAGTTATGGCCGTCCGAAGAATCGATATCCACAGGGTGCAACATCCGCGGTGCAAGGTGCAACATTCGTCCAAAATGCCAAAACAGCGCCGTGCGGCTTTTAGAAGTGGGTGCAGGGATTTGAAATGGAACAGTACCATGGAGCAGCACTCTCCAGGGTAGGTAAATCGAAGACCAGCCCACGGTGATCTCGTTTTAACATAAAACTTCACGTGACGGAAACAAGAAGGCCAAAAAACTTCAGAGACCCGATTGTGGTACGGATAGCCTTTTTTGGGTATGAAACAATCCGTTGACGGCTTACAGCTGTCAAAGCCGTAGAACTCACTGAGAGCTTCGTTTTTACTGGTTATGGATCCCGTAACTCTAAACGAGCCTACAGTTATGGCCGTCCGAAGAATCGATATCCACAGGGTGCAACATCCGCCGTGCAACGTACAACATTCGTCCAAAAAGCCAAAACAGCGCCGTGCGAATTTTAGAAGTGGGTGTAAAGATTTGAAATGGAACAGTACCATGGGGTAGCACTCTCCAGGGTAGGTAAATCGAAGACCAGCCACGGTGATCCCGTTTTAACAAAAAGATTCACGTGACGGAAAAAAGAAGGCCAAAAAACTTCAGAGACCCGATTGAGGTTCGGATAGCCTTTTTTGGGTATAAAACAATCTGTTGACGGCTTACAGCCATCAAAGCCATAGAACTCACTGAGAGCTTCGTTTTGACTGGTTATGGCTCCCGTAACTCTAAACGAGCCAACAGTTATGGCCGTCCGAAGAATCGATATCCACAGGGTGCAACATCCGCGGTGCAAGGTGCAACATTCGTCCAAAAAGCCAAAACAGCGCCGTGCGACTTTAAGAAGTGGGTGCAGGGATTTGAAATGGAACAGTACCATGGTGCACCACTCTCCAGGGTAGGTAAGTCGAAGACCAGCCACGGTGATCCCGTTTTAACGTAAAAATTCACGTGACGGAAAAAAGAAGGCCAAAAAACTTCAGAGACCCGATTGAGGTTCGGATAGCCTTTTTTGGGTATGAAACAATCCGTTGACGGCTTACAGCCGTCAAAGCCGTAGAAATCACTGAGTGCTTCGTTTTGACTGGTTATGGCTCCCGTAACTCTAAACGAGCCAACAGTTATGGCCGTCCGAAGAATCGATATCCACAGGGTGCAACATCCGCGATGCAAGGTGCAACATTCGTCCAAAAAGCCAAAACAGCGTCGTGCGACTTTTAGAAGTGGGTGCAGGGATTTGAAATGGAACAGTACCATGGTGCACCACTCTCCAGGGTAGGTAAGTCGAAGACCAGCCACGGTGATCCCGTTTTAACGTAAAAATTCACGTGACGGAAAAAAGAAGGCCAAAAAACTTCAGAGACCCGATTGAGGTTCGGATAGTCTTTTTTGTGTATGAAACAATCCGTTGACGGCTTACAGCCGTCAAAGCCGTAGAACTCACTGAGTGCTTAGTTTTGACTGGTTATGGCTCCCGTAACTCTAAACGAGCCAACAATTATGGCCGTCCAAAGAATCGATATCCACAGGGTGCAACATCCGCGGTGCAAGGTGCAACATTCGTCCAAAAAGCCAAAACAGCGCCGTGCAACTTTAAGAAGTGGGTGCAGGGATTTGAAATGGAACAGTACCATGGTGCACAACTCTCCAGGGTAGGTAAGTCGAAGACCAGCCACGGTGATCCCGTTTTAACGTAAAAATTCACGTGACGGAAAAAAGAAGGCCAAAAAACTTCAGAGACCCGATTGAGGTTCGGATAGGCTTTTTTGGGTATAAAACAATCCGTTGACGGCTTACAACCGTCAAAGCCATAGAACTCACTGAGAGCTTCGTTTTGACTGGTTATGGCTCCCGTAACTCTAAACGAGCCAACAATTATGGCCGTCCGAAGAATCGATATCCACAGGGTGCAACATCCGCGGTGCAAGGTGCAACATTCGTCCAAAAAGCCAAAACAGCGCCGTGCGACTTTTAGAAGTGGGTGCAGGGATTTGAAATGGAACAGTACCATGGTGCACCACTCTCCAGGGTAGGTAAGTCGAAGACCAGCCACGGTGATCCCGTTTTAACGTAAAAATTCACGTGACGGAAAAAAGAAGGCAAAAAAACTTCAGAGTCCCGATTGTGGTTCGAATATCCTTTTTTGGGTATGAAGCAATCCGTTGACGGCTTACAGCTGTCAAAGCCGTAGAACTCACTGAGAGCTTCGTTTTGACTGGTTATGGCTCCCGTAACTCTAAACGAGCCAACAGTTATGGCCGTCCGAAGAATCGATATCAACAGGGTGCAACATCCGCGGTGCAAGGTGCAACATTCGTCCAAAAAGCCAAAATAGCATCGTGCGACTTTTAGAAGTGGGTGCAGGGATTTGAAATGGAACAGTACCATGGTGCACCACTCTCCAGGGTAGGTAAGTCGAAGACCAGCCACGGTGATCCCGTTTTAACGTAAAAATTCACGTGACGGAAACAAGAAGGCCAAAAAACTTCAGAGACCCGATTGTGGTTCGGATAGCCTTTTTTGGGTATGAAACAATCCGTTGATGGCTTACAGCTGTCAAAGCCGTAGAACTCACTGAGAGCTTCGTTTTGACTGGTTATGGCTCCCGTAACTCTAAACGAGCCAACAGTTATGGCCGTCCGAAGAATCGATATCCACAGGGTGCAACATCCGCGGTGCAACGTGCAACATTCGTCCAAAAAGCCAAAACAGCGGCGTGCGTCTTTTAGAAGTGGGTGTAAAGATTTGAAATGGAACAGTACCATGGGGCAGCACTCTCCAGGGTAGGTAAATCGAAGACCAGCCACGGTGATCCCGTTTTAACGAAAAAATTCACGTGACGGAAAAAAGAAGGCAAAAAAAGTTCAGAGACCCGATTGAGGTTCGGATAGCCTTTTTTGGGTAAAAAACAATCCGTTGACGGCTTACAACCATCGAAGCCATAGAACTCACTGAGAGCTTCGTTTTGACTGGTTATGGCTCCCGTAACTCTAAATGAGCCAACAGTTATGGCCGTCCGAAGAATCGATATCCACAGGGTGCAACATCTGCGGTGCAAGGTGCAACATTCGTCCAAAAAGACAAAACAGCGCCGTGCGTCTTTTAGAAGTGGGTGCAGGGATTTGAAATGGAACAGTACCATGGTGCACCACTCTCCAGGGTAGGTAAGACAAGGACCAGCCACGGTGATCCCGTTTTAACGTAAAAATTCACGTGACGGAAAAAAGAAGGCCAAAAAACTTCAGAGACCCGATTGAGGTTCGGATAGCCTTTTTTGGGTATGAAACAATCCGTTGACGGCTTACAGCTGTCAAAGCCGTAGAAATCACTGAGTGCTTCGTTATGACTGGTTATGGCTCCCGTAACTCTAAACGAGCCAACAGTTATGGTCGTCCGAAGAATCGATATCCACAGGGTGCAACATCCGCGGTGCAAGGTGCAACATTCGTCCAAAAAGCCAAAACAGCGTCGTGCGACTTTTAGAAGTGGGTGTAGGGATTTGAAATGGAACAGTACCATGGTGCACCACTCTCCAGGGTAGGTAAGTCGAAGACCAGCCACGGTGATCCCGTTTTAACGTAAAAATTCACGTGACGGAAAAAAGAAGGCCAAAAAACTTCAGAGACCCGATTGAGGTTCGGATAGCCTTTTTTGTGTATGAAACAATCCGTTGACGGCTTACAGCCGTCAAAGCCATAGAACTCATTGAGAGCTTAGTTTTGACTGGTTATGGCTCCCGTAACTCTAAACGAGCCAACAGTTATGGCCGTCCGAAGAATCGATATCTACAGGGTGCAACATCCGCGGTGCAAGGTGCAACATTCGTCCAAAAAGCCAAAATAGCGTCGTGCGACTTTTAGAACTGGGTGTAGGGATTTGAAATGGAACAGTAAAATGGGGCAACACTCTCCAGGGTAGGTAAATCGAAGACCAGCCACGGTGATCCCGTTTTAACGTAAAACTTCACGTGACGGAAAAAAGAAGGCCAAAAAACTACAAAGTCCCGATTGTGGTTCGGATAGCCTTTTTTGGGTATGAAACAATCCGTTGACGGCTTACAGCTGTCAAAGCCGTAGAACTCACTGAGAGCTTCGATTTGACTGGTTATGGCTCCCGTAACTCTAAACGAGCCAACAGTTATGGCCGTCCGAAGAATCGATATCCACAGGGTGCAACATCCGCGGTGCAAGGTGCAACATTCGTCCAAAAAGCCAAAATAGCGCCGTGCGACTTTTAGAAGTGGGTGCAGGGATTTGAAATGGAACAGTACCATGGTGCACCACTATCCAGGGTAGGTAAATCGAAGACCAGCCACGGTGATCCCGTTTTAACGTAAAAATTCACGTGATGGAAACAAGAAGGCCAAAAAACTTCAAAGACCCGATTGAGGTTCGGATAGCCTTTTTTGGGTAAAAAACAATCCGTTGACGGCTTACAGCCGTCAAAGCCGTAGAACTCACTAAGAGCTTCGTTTTGACTGGTTATGGCTCCCGTAACTCTAAACGAGCCAACAGTTATGGCCGTCCGAAGAATCGATATCCACAGGGTGCAACATCCGCGGTGCAAGGTGCAACATTCGTCCAAAAAGCCAAAACAGCGCCTTGCGTCTTTTAGAAGTAGGTGCAGGGATTTGAAATGGAACAGTACCATGGTGCACCACTCTCTAGGGTAGGTAAGTCGAAGACCAGCCACGGTGTTCCCGTTTTAACGTAAAAATTCACGTGACGGAAAAAAGAAGGCCAAAAAACTTCAAAGACCCGATTGAGGTTCGGATAGCCTTTTTTGGGTATGAAACAATCCATTGATGGTTTACAGCTGTCAAAGCCGTAGAAATCACTGAGTGCTTCGTTTTGACTGGTTATGGCTCCCGTAACTCTAAACGAGCCAACAGTTATGGTCGTCCGAAGAATCGATATTCACAGGGTGCAACATCTGCGGTGCAAGGTGCAACATTCGTCCAAAAAGCCAAAACAGCGCCGTGCGACTTTTAGAAGTGGGTGCAGGGATTTGAAATGGAACAGTACCATGGTGCACCACTCTCCAGGGTAGGTAAGTCGAAGACCAGCCACGGTGATCCCGTTTTAACGTAAAAATTCACGTGACGGAAAAAAGAAGGCAAAAAAACTTCAGAGTCCCGATTGTGGTTCGGATATCCTTTTTTGGGTATGAAACAATCCGTTGACGGCTTACAGCTGTCAAAGCCGTAGAACTCACTGAGAGCTTCGTTTTGACTGGTTATGGCTCCCGTAACTATAAACGAGCCAACAGTTATGGCCGTCCGAAGAATCGATATCCACAGGGTGCAACATCCGCGGTGCAAGGTGCAACATTCGTCCAAAAAGCCAAAACAGCGCCGTGCGACTTTTAGAAGTGGGTGCAGGGATTTGAAATGGAACAGTACCATGGTGCACCACTCTCCATGGTAGGTAAGTCGAAGACCAGCCACGGTGATCCCGTTTTAACGTAAAAATTCACGTGACGGAAAAAAGAAGGCCAAAAAACTTCAGAGACCCGATTGAGGTTCGGATAGGCTTTTTTGGGTATAAAACAATCCGTTGACGGCTTACAACCGTCAAAGCCGTAGAACTCACTGAGAGCTTCGTTTTGACTGGTTATGGCTCCCGTAACTCTAAACGAGCCAACAATTATGGCCGTCCGAAGAATCGATATCCACAGGGTGCAACATCCGCGGTGCAAGGTGCAACATTCGTCCAAAAAGCCAAAACAGCGCCGTGCGACTTTTAGAAGTGGGTGCAGGGATTTGAAATGGAACAGTACCATGGTGCACCACTCTCCAGGGTAGGTAAGTCGAAGACCAGCCACGGTGATCCCGTTTTAACGTAAAAATTCACGTGACGGAAAAAAGAAGGCAAAAAAACTTCAGAGTCCCGATTGTGGTTCGGATATCCTTTTTTGGGTATGAAACAATCCGTTGACGGCTTACAGCTGTCAAAGCCGTAGAACTCACTGAGAGCTTCGTTTTGACTGGTTATGGCTCCCGTAACTCTAAACGAGCCAACAGTTATGACCGTCCGAAGAATCGATATCAACAGGGTGCAACATCCGCGGTGCAAGGTGCAACATTCGTCCAAAAAGCCAAAATAGCATCGTGCGACTTTTAGAAGTGGGTGCAGGGATTTGAAATGGAACAGTACCATGGTGCACCACTCTCTAGGGTAGGTAAGTCGAAGACCAGCCACGGTGATCCCGTTTTAACGTAAAAATTCACGTGACGGAAAAAAGAAGGCTAATAAACTTCAGAGACCCGATTGATGTTCGGATAGCCTTTTTTGTGTATGAAACAATCCGTTGACGGCTTACAGCCGTCAAAGCCGTAGAACTCACTGAGAGCTTCGTTTTGACTGGTTATGGCTCCCGTAACTCTAAACGAGCCAACAATTATAGCCGTCCGAAGAATCGGTATCCACAGGGTGCAACATCCGCGGTGCAAGGTGCAACATTCGTCCAAAACCAAAACAGCGCCGTGCGACTTTTAGAAGTGGGTGCAGGGATTTGAAATGGAACGGTACCATGGTGCACCACTCTCCAGGGTAGGTAAGTCGAAGACCAGCCACGGTGATCCCGTTTTAACGTAAAAATTCACGTGACGAAAAAAAGAAGGCCAAAAAACGTAAGAGACCCTATTGAGGTTCGGATAGCCTTTTTTGGGTATGAAACAATCCGTTGACGGCTTACAGCCGTCAACGCCATAGAACTCACTGAGAGCTTCGTTTTGACTGGTTATGGCTCCCGTAACTCTAAACGAGCCAACAGTTATGGCCGTCCGAAGAATCGATATCCATAAGGTGCAACATCAGCGGTGCAAGGTGCAACATTCGTCGAAAAAGCCAAAACAGCGCCGTGCGACTTTTAGAAGTGGGTGCAGGGATTTGAAATGGAACAGTACCATGGTGCACCACTATCCATGGTAGGTAAGTCGAAGACCAGCCACGGTGATCCCGTTTTAACGTAAAAATTCACGTGACGGAAAAAAGAAGGCCAAAAAACTTCAGAGACCCGATTGAGGTTCGGATAGCCTTTTTTGTGTATGAAACAATCCGTTGACGGCTTAAAGCCGTCAAAGCCGTAGAACTCACTGAGAGCTTCGTTTTGACTAGTTATGGCTCCCGTAACTCTAAACGAGCCAACAATTATGGCCGTCCGAAGAATCGATATCCACAGGGTGCAACATCCGCGTTGCAAGGTGCAACATTCGTCCAAAAATCCAAAACAGCGCCGTGCAACTTTTAGAAGTGGGTGCAGGGATTTGAAATGGAATAGTACCATGGTGCACCAGTCTCTAGGGTAGGTAAGTCGAAGACCAGCCACGGTGATCCCGTTTTAACGTAAAAATTCACGTGACGGAAAAAAGAAGGCCAAAAAACTTCAGAGTCCCGATTGAGGTTCGGATATCCTTTTTTGGGTATGAAACAATCCGTTGACGGCTTACAGCAGTCAAAGCCGTAGAACTCAATGAGAGCTTCGTTTTGACTAGTTATGGCTCCCTTAACTCTAAACGAGCCAACAGTTATGGCCGTCCGAAGAATCGATATCCACAGGGTGCAACATCCGCGGTGCAAGGTGCAACATTCGTCCAAAAAGCCAAAACAGCGCCGTGCGACTTTTAGAAGTGGGTGCAGGGATTTGAAATGGAACAGTACCATGGTGCACCACTATCCAGGGTAGGTAAGTCGAAGACCAGCCACGGTGTTCCCGTTTTAACGTAAAAATTCACGTGACGGAAAAAAGAAGGCCAAAAAACTTCAGATACCCGATTGAGGTTCGGATAACCTTTTTTGGGTATGAATCAATCCGTTGACGGCTTAGAGCTATCAAAGCCGTAGAACTCACTGAGAGCTTCGTTTTGACTGGTTATGGCTCCCGTAACTCTAAACGAGCCAACAGTTATGGCCGTCCGAAGAATCGATATCCACAGGGTGCAACATCCGCGGTGCAAGGTGCAACATTCATCCAAAAAGCCAAAACAGCGCCGTGCGACTTTTAGGAGTGGGTGCAGGGATTTGAAATGGAACAGTACCATGGTGCACCACTCTCCAGGGTAGGTAAATCGAAGACCAGCCACGGTGATCCCGTTTTAACGTAAAAATTCACGTGACGGAAAAAAGAATGCCAAAAAACTTCAGAGACCCGATTGTGGTTAGGATAGCCTTTTTTGGGTATGAAACAATCCATTGACGGCTTACAGCTGTCAAAGCCGTAGAACTTACTGAGAGCTTCGTTTTGACCGGTTATGGCTCCCGTAACTCTAAACGAGCCAACAGTTATGGCCGTCCGAAGAATCGATATCCATAGGGTGCAACATCCGCGGTGCAAGGTGCAACATTCGTCCAAAAAGCAAAAACAGCGCCGTGCGACTTTTAGAAGTGGGTGTAGGGATTTGAAATGGAACAGTACCATGGTGCACCACTCTCCAGGGTAGGTAAGTCGAAGAACAGCCACAGTGATCCCGTTTTAACGTAAAAATTCACGTGACGGAAAAAAGAAGTCCAAAAAACTTCACAGACCCGATTGAGGTTCGGATAGCCTTTTTTGGGTATGAAACAATCTGTTGACGGCTAAAGCCGTCAAAGCCGTAGAACTCACTGAGAGCTTCGTTTTGACTGGTCATGGCTCCCGTAACTCTAAACGAGCCAAAAGTTATGGCTGTCCGAAGAATCGATATCCATATGGTGCAACATCCGCGGTGCAAGGTGCAACATTCGTCCAAACAGCAAAAACAGCGCCGTGCGACTTTTAGAAGTGGGTGCAGGGATTTGAAATGGAACAGTACCATGGTGCACCACTATCCAGGGTAGGTAAGTCGAAGACCAGCCACGGTGATCCCGTTTTAACGTAAAAATTCACGTGAAGGAAAAAAGAATGCCAAAAAACTTCAGAGACCCGATTGAGGTTCGAATAGCCTTTTTTGGGTATGAAACAATCTGTTGACGGCTTACAGCAGTCAAAGCCGTAGAACTCACTGAGAGCTTCGTTTTGACTGGTTATGGCTCCCGTAACTCTAAACGAGCCAACAGTTATGGTAGTCCGAAGAATCGATATCCACAGGGTGCAACATCCGCGGTGCAAGGTGCAACATTCGTCCAAAAAGCCAAAACAACGCCATGCGACTTTTAGAAGTGGGTGCAGGGATTTGAAATGGAACAGTACCATGGTGCACCACTATCCAGGGTAGGTAAGTCGAAGACCAGCAACGGTGTTCCCGTTTTAACGTAAAAATTCACGTGACGGAAAAAAGAAGGCCAAAAAACATCAGACACCCGATTGAGGTTCGGATAGCCTTTTTTGGGTATGAAACAATCCGTTGACGGCTTAGAGCTATCAAAGCCGTAGAACTCACTGAGAGCTTCGTTTTGACTGGTTATGGCTCCCGTAACTCTAAACGAGCCAACAGTTATGGCCGTCCGAAGAATCGATATCCACATGGTGCAACATCCGCGGTGCAAGGTGCAACATTCATCCAAAAAGCCAAAACAGCGCCGTGCGACTTTTAGGAGTGGGTGCAGGGATTTTAAATGGAACAGTACCATTGTGCACCACTCTCCAGGGTAGGTAAATCGAAGACCAGCCACGGTGATCCCGTTTTAACGTAAAAATTCACGTGACGGAAAAAAGAAGGCAAAAAAACTTCAAAGACCCGATTGTGGTTAGGATAGCCTTTTTTGGGTATGAAATAATCCGTTGACGGCTTACAGCAGTCAAAGCCATAGAACTTACTGAGAGCTTCGTTTTGACTGGTTATGGCTCCTGTAACTCTAAACGAGCCAACAGTTATGGTCGTCCGAAGAATCGATATCCATAGGGTGCAACATCCGCGGTGCAAGGTGCAACATTCGTCCAAAAAGAAAAAACAGCGCCGTGCGACTTTTAGAAGTGGGTGCAGGGATTTGAAATGGAACAGTACCCTGGTGCACCACTTTCCAGGGTAGGTAAGTCGAAGAACAGCCACAGTGATCCCGTTTTAATGTAAAAATTCACGTGACGGAAAAAAGAAGTCCAAAAAACTTCACAGACCCGATTGAGGTTCGGATAGCCTTTTTTGGGTATGAAACAATCCGTTGACGGCTTATAGCCGTCAAAGCCGTAGAACTCACTGAGAGCTTCGTTTTGACTGGTTATGGCTCCCATAACTCTAAACGAGCCAACAGTTATGGCCGTCCGAAGAATCGATATCCACAGGGTGCAACATCCGCGGTGCAAGGTGCAACATTCGTCCAAACCGCAAAAACAGCGCCGTGCGAATTTTAGAAGTGGGTGCAGGGATTTGAAATGGAACAGTACCATGGTGCACCACTCTCCAGGGTAGGTAAGTCGAAGACCAGCCACGGTGATCCCGTTTTAACGTAAAAATTCACGTGAAGGAAAAAAGAAGGCCAAAAATCTTCAGAGGCCCGATTGAGGTTCGGATAGCCTTTTTTGGGTATGAAACAATCCGTTGACGGCTTACAGCAGTCAAAGCCGTAGAACTCACTGAGAGCTTCATTTTGACTGGTTATGGCTCCCGTAACTCTAAACGAGCCAACAGTTATGGTAGTCCGAAGAATCGATATCCACAGGGTGCAACATCCGCGGTGCAAGGTGCAACATTCGTCCAAAAAGCCAAAACAACGCCGTGCGACTTTTAGAAGTGGGTGCAGGGATTTGAAATGGAACAGTACCATGGTGCACCACTCTCCAGGGTAGGTAAGTCGAAGACCAGCCACGGTGATCCGGTTTTAACGTAAAAATTCACGTGACGGAAAAAAGAAGGCCAAAAAACTTCAGAGACTCGATTGAGGTTCGGATAGCCTTTTTTGGGTATGAAACAATCTGTTGACGGCTTACAGCAGTCAAAGCCGTAGAACTCTCTGAGAGCTTCGTTTTGACTGGTTATGGCTCCCGTAACTCTAAACGAGCCAACAGTTATGGTAGTCCGAAGAATCGATATCCACAGGGTGCAACATCCGCGGTGCAAGGTGCAACATTCGTCTAAAAAGCCAAAACAACGCCATGCGACTTTTAGAAGTGGGTGCAGGGATTTGAAATGGAACAGTACCATGGTGCACCACTATCCAGGGTAGGTAAGTCGAAGACCAGCAACGGTGTTCCCGTTTTAACGTAAAAATTCACGTGACGGAAAAAAGAAGGCCAAAAAACATCAGAGACCCGATTGAGGTTCGGATAGCCTTTTTTGGGTATGAAACAATCCGTTGACGGCTTACAGCTGTCAAAGCTGTAGAACTCACTGAGAGCTTCGTTTTGACTGGTTATGGCTCCCGTAACTCTAAACGAGCCAACAATTATGGCCGTCCGAAGAATCGATATCCACATGGTGCAACATCCGCGGTGCAAGGTGCAACATTCATCCAAAAAGCCAAAACAGCGCGGTGCGACTTTTAGGAGTGGGTGCAGGGATTTGAAATGGAACAGTACCATGGTGCACCACTCTCCAGGGTAGGTAAATCGAAGACCAGCCACGGTGATCCCGTTTTAACGTAAAAATTCACGTGACGGAAAAAAGAAGGCCAAAAAACTTCAAAGACCCGATTGTGGTTAGGATAGCCTTTTTTGGGTATGAAACAATCTGTTGACGGCTTACAGCTGTCAAAGCAGTAGAACTTACTGAGAGCTTCGTTTTGACTGGTTATGGCTCCTGTAACTCTAAACGAGCCAACAGTTATGGCCGTCCGAAGAATCGATATCCATAGGGTGCAACATCCGCGGTGCAAGGTGCAACATTCGTCCAAAAAGCAAAAACAGCACCGTGCGACTTTTAGAAGTGGGTGCAGGGATTTGAAATGGAACAGTACCCTGGTGCACCACTCTCCAGGGTAGGTAAGTCGAAGAACAGCCACAGTGATCCCGTTTTAACGTAAAAATTCACGTGACGGAAAAAAGAAGTCCAAAAAACTTCACAGACCCGATTGAGGTTCGGATAGCCTTTTTTGGGTATGAAACAATCCGTTGACGGCTTATAGCCGTCAAAGCCGTAGAACTCACTGAGAGCTTCATTCTGACTGGTTATGGCTCCCGTAACTCTAAACGAGCCAACAGTTATGGCCGTCCGAAGAATCGATATCCATAGGGTGCAACATCCGCGATGCAAGGTGCAACATTCGTCCAAACAGCAAAAACAGCGCCGTGCGACTTTTAGAAGTGGGTGCAGGGATTTGAAATGGAACAGTACCATGGTGCACCACTCTCTAGGGTAGGTAAGTCGAAGACCAGCAACGGTGATCCCGTTTTAACGTAAAAATTCACGTGAAGGAAAAAAGAAGGCCAAAAAACTTCAAAGACCCGATTGAGGTTCGGATAGCCTTTTTTGGGTATGAAACAATCCGTTGACGGCTTACAGCAGTCAAAGCCGTAGAATTCACTGAGAGCTTCGTTTTGACTGGTTATGGCTCCCGTAACTCTAAACGAGCCAACAGTTATGGTAGTCCGAAGAATCGATATCCACAGGGTGCAACATCTGCGGTGCAAGGTGCAACATTCGTCCAAAAAGCCAAAACAACGCCGTGCGACTTTTAGAAGTGGGTGCAGGGATTTGAAATGGAACAGTACCATGGTGCACCACTCTCCAGTGTAGGTAAATCGAAGACCAGCCACGGTGATCCTGTTTTAACGTAAAAATTCACGTGACGAAAAAAAGAAAGCCAAAAAACTTCACAGACCCGATTGAGGTTCGGATAGCCTTTTTTGGGTATGAAACAATCCGTTGACGTCTTACAGCAGTCAAAGCCGTAGAACTCACTGAGAGCTTCGTTTTGACAAGTTATGGCTTCTATAACTCTAAACGAGCCAACAGTTATGGCCGTCTGAAGAATCGATATCCAAAGGGTGCAACATCCGCGGTGCAAGGTGCAACATTCGTCCAAAAAGCCAAAACAGCGCCGTGCGACTTTTAGAAGTCGGTGTAGGGATTTGAAATGGAATAATACCAAGGGGCAGCACTCTCCAGGGTAGGTAAATCGAAGACCAGCCACGGTGATCCCGTTTTAACGTAAAAATTCACGTGAAGGAAAAAAGAAGGCCAAAAAACTTCAGAGACCCGATTGAGGTTCGGATAACCTTTATTGGGTATGAAACAATCCGTTGACGGCTTACAGCTGTCAAAGCCGTAGAGCTCACTGAGAGCTTCGTTTTGACTGTTTATGTCTCCCGTAACTCTAACGAGCCAACATTTATGGCCGTCCGAAGAATCGATATCCACAGGGTGCAACATCCGCGGTGCAAGGTGCAACATTCGTCCAAAAAGCCAAAACAGCGTCGTGCGACTTTTAGAAGTGGGTGCAGGGATTTGAAATGGAACAGTACCATGGTGCACCACTCTCCAGGGTAGGTAAGTCGAAGACCAGCCACGGTGATCCCGTTTTAACGAAAAAATTCACGTGACGGAAAAAAGAAGGCCAAAAAACTTCAGAGACCCGATAGAGGTTCGGATAGCCTTTTTTGGGTATGAAACAATCCGTTGACGGCTTACAACCGTCAAAGTCGTAGAACTCACTGAGAACTTCGTTTTGACTAGTTATGGCTCCCGTAACTCTAAACGAGCCAACAGTTATGGCCGCCCGAAGAATCGATATCCACAAGGTGCAACATCCGCGATGCAAGGTGCAACATTCGTCCAAAAAGCGAAAACAGTGCCGTGCGACTTTTAGAAGTGGGTGCAGGGATTTGAAATGGAACAGTACCATGGTGCACCACTCTCCAGGGTAGGTAAATCGAAGACCAACCATGGTGATCCCGTTTTAACGTAAAAATTCACGTGACGGAAAAAAGAAGGCCAAAAAACTTCAGAGACCCGATTGATGTTCGGATAGCCTTTTTTCGGTATGAAACAATCCGTTGACGGCTTACAGCCGTCAAAGCCGTAGAACTCACTGAGGGCTTCGTTTTGACTGGTTATGGCTCCCATAACTCTAAACAAGCCAACAGTTATGGCCGTCCGAAGAATCGATATCCACAGGGTGCAACATCCGCGGTTCAAGCTGCAACATTCGTCCAAAAAGCAAAAACAACGCCGTGCGACTTTTAGAAGTGGGTGCAGGGATTTGAAATGGAACAGTACCATGGTGCACCACTCTCCAGGGTAGGTAAGTCGAAGAACAGCCACAGTGATCCCGTTTTAACGTAAAAATTCTCGTGACGGAAAAAAGAAGTCCAAAAAACTTCACAGACCCGATTGAGGTTCGGATAGCCTTTTTTGGGTATGAAACAATCTGTTGACGGCTTACAGCCGTAGAACTCACTGAGAGCTTCGTTTTGACTGGTTATGGCTCCCGAACTCTAAACGAGCCAAAAGTTATGGCCGTCCGAAGAATCGATATCCACAGGGTGCAACATCCGCGGTGCAAGGTGCAACATTCGTCCAAAAAGCCAAAATAGCGCCGTGCGACTTTTAGAAGTGGGTGTAGGGATTTGAAATGGAACAGTACCATGGTGCACCACTCTCCAAGGTAGGTAAGTCGAAGACCAACCACGGTGATCCCGTTTTAACGTAAAAATTCACGTGAAGGAAAAAAGAAGGCCAAAAAACTTCAGAGACCCGATTGAGGTTCGGATAGCCTTTTTTGGGTATGAAACAATCCGTTGACGGCTTACAGCTGTCAAAGCCATAGAACTCACTGAGAGCTTCGTTTTGACTGGTTATGGCTCCCGTAACTCTAAACGAGCCAACAGTTACGGTCGTCCGAAGAATCGATATCCACAGGGTGCAACATCCGCGGTGCAAGGTGCAACATTCGTCCAAAAAGCCAAAACAGCGCCGTGCGACTTTTAGAAGTGGGTGCAGGGATTTGAAATGAAACAGTACCATGTTGCACCACTCTCCAGGTTAGGTAAATTGAAGACCAGCCACGGTGATCCCCTTTTAACGTAAAAATTCACGTGACGCAAAAAAGAAGGCCAAAAAACTTCAAAGACCCGATTGAGGTTCGGATAGCCTTTTTTGGGTATGATACAATCCGTTGACGGCTTACAGCCGTCAAAGCCGTAGAACTCGCTGAGAGCTTCGTTTTGATAGTTATGACTCTCGTAACTCTAAACGAGCCAACAGTTATGGCCGTCCGAAGAATCGATATCCACAGGGTGCAACATCCGCGGTGCAAGGTGCAACATTCGTCCAAAAAGCCAAAACAGCGCCGTGCGACTTTTAGAAGTGGGTGCAGGGATTTGAAATGGACCTGTACCATGGGGCAGCACTCTCCATGGTAGGTAAATCGAAGACCAGCCATGGTGATCCCGTTTTAACGTAAAAATTCACGTGACGGAAAAAAGAAGGCCAAAAAACTTCAGAGACCCGATTGTGGTTCGGATAGCCTTTTTTCGGTATGAAATAATCCGTTGACGGCTTACAGCCGTCAAAGCCGTAGAACTCACTGAGAGCTTCGTTTTGATTGGTTATGGCTTTCGTAACTCTAAACGAGCCAATAGTGCCGTCCGAAGAATCGATATCCACAGGGTGCAACATCCGCGGTGCAACGTGCAACATTCGTCCAAAAAGCCAAAACAACGTCGTGCGACTTTTAGAAGTGGGTGTAGGGATTTGAAATGGAACAGTACCAGGGGGCAGCACTCTCCAGGGTAGGTAAACCGAAGACCAGCCACGGTGATCCCGTTTTAACGTAAAAATTCACGTGAAGGAAAAAAGAAGGCCAAAAAACTTCAGAGACCCGATTGAGGTTCAGATAACCTTTTTTGGGTATAAAACAATCCGTTGACGGCTTACAACTGTCAAAGCCGTAGAACTCACTGAGAGCTTCGTTTTGACTGGTTATGGCTCCCGTAACTCTAAACGAGCCAACATTTATGGCCGTCCGAAGAATCGATATCCACAGGGTGCAACATCCACGGTGCAAGGTGCAACATTCGTCCAAAAAGCCAAAACAGCATCGTGCGACTTTTAGAAGTGGGTGCAGGGATTTGAAATGGAACAGTACCATGGTGCACCACTCTCCAGGGTAGGTAAGTCGAAGACCAGCCATGGTGATCCCGTTTTAACGTAAAAATTCACGTGACGGAAAAAAGAAGGCCAAAAAACATCAGAGACCCGATTGAGGTTCGGATATCCTTTTTTGGGTATGAAACAATCTGTTGATGGCTTACATCAGTCAAAGCTGTAGAACTCACTGAGAGCTTCGTTTTGACTGGTTATGGCTCCTATTATCCCGCCTTTTGGCAAGGCCGTGACACCAAGGACTTGACTAGAAACTAGTGACAGATTGTCTCGGAGGCCAGCTACGCGCAAGGGTCGCTATGGATATCGATGAATTTTGTTCAAGTCCGGATCGGGCTACAATTGATAAGACATGACAAGTAGAGTCTTGAGAACCAATGTTCCAAATCTCGGGTCAATCCGAGTTCGTACACTCAAGATGTCACCAACGGAAAATGGAGGAGACAGCCTTGTATTCGAATCCGTAGAAGGCCCTATGTTCGAATCGATGAGGTAGGAATGCTATTCAAATCCATCAGAGCAGGACCCATTCGAATCCATCAAGGTCGACTCCATCATCCTCGTATCCATTAAGTTTTACGTGCTTCGTATCCAACGTGGAAGCCTTCCTTCGAATCCATCTTTTTGCCTGGCTTTGACTCCATCCAGCGAACCCGATAGTTCGAATCCATTGAGCATCCCTTCCTTCGAATCCGCAAAGGCTAGTCGCTTCGACTCCATCAAGCGAACCCGATAGTTCGAATCCATTGAGTATCCCTTCCTTCGAATCCGCAAAGGCTAGTCGCTTCGACTCCATCCGATAAACTGCCTTCGAGTCCACCCTGTTGGAATTAGTTCGAATCGATCCGCAGTGGCATATCTGGATTGATTCGACCAAGCACCAATTCCATCGATTCGAAGAAACGTGTCTACGAATCGATTGCCTTGAATCTGCCAAGTCCACCTAGCTGAAACCACTGGTTCGACTCAGTAAAACTCGGAGAAAAAGGAGGGTTGACCCGAAGCACGCACACCACGTCATTGCCTTCACGTACGAGAAGGTGGAGTCGACCCTATGGATTCGAAGGTTTCGATTCGAGCGACTCCAGAAAGCGAAAATCTTCAACTTGAATCGATCATAACTCGAGTTCTACAAGTCCAAATGTCATGAAATTTTCACAGAAGCTTAAGCACATGAGGAAGAATGTTCACTCCAAATTTCAGCTCGATTGGATGATTTCTTGATCGATTCGAACCAAGGGTCGAATCGATCCCAAAGTGGGCCCGGATCTCCAGATTTCGGCCATGTGGGCCCCCTGACGTACCAGAACTGGTCTCCCCTCATTTTAGGCAAAATATCAGCCTCCTACACCTATAAATAGAGCCCCTAGTCATTCAGAAAAGGGGTCGGAGAATTCTAAGTACTGAAGAGCGCCCAGATTCTGCCAGATCTACTCCAGAACACCACCGCTGCTTAAGATTGAGACTTAACTTAGAAATTCAGTTGTATTACATTATATACTACTGTAACCTTCAAGTATCGAGCAATAAAGTCATCAAACTTCACAGTGGACGTAGGCAAAACGCCGAACCACTCTAAATCGCTTGTCTTTGCAATTTACTTTCTGTTATTTGGAGTTTTTGTTAGATAATCCATAGTTTTAATTTTCATTCTTCACTTTTATCTCTTCAAAAACTTTCGAAGAGTGTTGTGCCCTTTTTTGGTACAAACACTTTGGTGCTTTCACTGAGAAAAAACCAGCTTTTTTCTCCTGCTCCTTGGATCTACGGTCGATACCGGATTGCATAAATCCAAGAGGAAGATCCAGATCTCTAATTCATCGTCCTTCCATTCTATTCAGATTTGCATAAAGTCTAGGAAAAGGATTCATCATTAAAAATGGTTAGCACAAGAACCACTTCTACAGCTGCTGGACAGGATGGTAGGGAAGGATAGAATCCTACTCAACAGCAGCCATCCAACCAAGACAACACTGCCCATTCAGATCCGTATGGGGAAGTCACTAGACAAGAATTCTATGTGTTGCTTCAAGAGTTGACTCAGAGTCGGCAACAATTGGCCGAACAGTTGCGTGCTAATATTGAATTGACAAACCAACTGAACCGCCAGGGCCGTAGGAGGTCCAGAAGGGATGATGTTTCCCGCTCATCCACTGAAAGTTCTGCCGCATCTGACTATCATCATAGATCTACCCGTCCCCGATTGGACGGAAGTCATGCTCAAGCTGCTGGATATCAACCCGCCCTGACTGTCGGATAGTTGAGGGTAGGACCGTCAACCAGCTTCCAGGCTGGGCCATCAGCACGAGGTGGTCGTACTCCACAATATACTACGGACAATCATGTCACAGCTGCCACAGTAGAAACAAGGGTTGATACCCGACATCTTCCAGATTCAAGCAATCAACAGCAGGGACATACTTCTGAACCATACGGCCCGGAAGATGCTGAGCCAAGGAGGCGAAACTTGGACCGTCGACAGCGCCCGGTCCAAACTCGCACTGTGGAACCCGACCACACCTTAGCTCAGCATGCTCAAAATGTAGCAATGCCAGACATCTCGACTATGATACGTCAGATGATCCGCGAAATCCAAGATCTTACCAACGACGATTGGGGGATTTCTCGGAGTCATACTCCTTTCACGGACGAGATACTATACGCTGAACCTCCTCGGCGATTCAGAATGCCAACTCTCCCTATGTACGAAGGAAATTATGATCCCAATCAGCACATATTGAAATATGAATGGTCAATGAGCGCCGCAAGGGCCGACGATGCAGTGAAATGTCGAAGTTTCCCCATCTCACTGGGAGGAATTGCTACAATGTGGTTTACAAGATTACCTCCAAGATCTATCTCTACATTTGACCAATTGGCTAAGAAATTTGTTGAACAATTTCGCATGCATGTCGCTAGACCCAAAGATGTTAACACCCTGTCCAGTGTTACCCAAGCTCGTGGGGAAACACTAAGGCGTTACTTGGAGAGATTCCATGCGGCATGTGTGGAAATTGGTAATCCCAACGACAACTCGATTTTAATGGCATTGACAAAGGGAATTGATCCTGATTCCGAATTTGGAAACTGGTTAGCCGGAAAACCACCCGCATCGTTGGACTGTTTCTACTCCAAAGCCGCTCAATTCTTACGGCAAGAGGACGCGAAACAGTCTAGGAAGCAGGACGATGCGAAGCCCGGAAATGAGGGAATACAGAGCAATGTAGCAGTTAAACAGTCCGGTGACAATTCCGGAAAAGTTCAGTTAAACATACAGAACAAACAAACTCAGCCAAGAGGTAGCAATGGTCAAAATAAGAAGAGAGATCCGAATCCAGGCCCACGGCGTAGGGCTCCGATGTTCGAAAGTTATACACCATTAAACACATCGCTGGAAAATGTGTACCTACAAACTTGCAACACTGAACAGTATAAGAAACCCGCTGCGAAGCGGTCATCAGAGAGGCAGATTCAGACAGGAAAGTTTTGTAGGTTTCATGAGAGTTATGGCCACAATACTAATGACTGTCGTCATTTGCAGGATCTCATAGAAAAGTTGATCAGGGAAAGAAAGTTAGATCAATTCGTGCGGGCACCGCAGTCTGGTGGTGCGGGCCCATCAAACCCAAACCGTGCGCAAGACCAAGAAAGACAAGAGGAACCCGCTCGTACAGGCGGGAGGCTAGTTATCAATACCATAAGTGGTGGTCCTCATCCAGCGGACAGGAGCTGGAGGGAAATGGAGTCATATGCTAGCTCTATCAGGCATGCGAGCTTCGAATGCTGCAGTAATTGTGAGGATGGAGCTCCGGCTAAGCAACAAAAGACGATGTCTGACGATATCATATTTAGAAGCAGAGATGCTGACAAAATCGAAGCCCCAACAATTGACCCATTGGTCATATCTTCCCAGGTTGGTCCTGCTTGGATGAAGAGGATCTTGGTTGACAGTGGGAGTTCTGTAAACATTCTATTCAAACGAGCTTATGATTTAATGAAGATGGAAGCAAAGGACTTGAAACCCTGCCAATCTCGAGTTCACGGCTTCAATGGGAGTGCAACAATACCCACTGGGATAGTGGAACTACCAGTAGAACTGGGAATTGGGGAACGCAGGAGAGTCCGACTGCTGCAATTCGTTGTTCTTGACATTGCTTCACCGTACAATGCATTCCTGGGTCGACCAGCCCTTGCTGAATTCAGGGCAGCCATTGCCCCGTGGTGTTTGACTTTAAAATTCCCATCTGACCATGGTATAGGAATCGTTCAAGGAGATCATGCAGCAGGAAGAGCCTGTTATGTTGCTGAGTTGCGTGAGGCACAGAAGAAGGAGAAAGGAAAGGGCGTAGAGGAATCTCTCTGCGTCCGTTTTACTGATAATTGACAACTAGCGCCTGGGCCCCGGCCCGGGCACCACTACCAATTCCTTAAAGATCTTGACCCTAGAGATAACGAAGATAAAGATGAAGTCAAAGAGAATCAAGCGTCTCCAGCCGAACTGACTGTGGACGTCCCAGTCAGTGAGGATGACGACTCAAAAGTACTAAAAGTTGGATCTCAACTGGGAAAACAGATACAACAGGAACTGGTTGAATTTCTTCAAGCAAATCTCGATGTCTTTGCCTGGACGCACTCTGACATATGCGGAATATCACCGAACATTGCAAGTCACTCCTTGAATATTGATCCGCGACATGTTCTGGTCAAGCAAAAGAGGCATGGTATGGATCCAGAGAGATCTGCCGCCCTTAAAGAAGAAATTCACAAGTTGCAATCAAATGGTTTCATTTGAGATGCTCTATACCCGGAGTGGGTGTCAAATCTGGTAATGGTTCGAAAACCGAATGGGAAATGGAGAACTTGTGTCGACTACTCCGACTTAAACAAAGCTTGTCCAAAAGATAGTTTTCCACTTCCTCGAATTGACCAACTCGTAGACTCAACTGCAGGCCATGAATTGTTATCCTTTATGGATGCTTATTCCGGTTATAATCAAATACCTATGCATCTACCCGATCAAGAACATACCAGTTTCGTGACCGATCTGGGACTCTACTGTTACAAAGTCATGCCTTTTGGTTTAAAGAATGCCGGAGCAACTTACCAACGCTTGGTTAATCGAATGTTCGCTGACCAGATTGGGAAGACCATGGAAGTTTATATGGATGACATGTTAGTTAAGTCCCGATTTTCCACAGATCACGTCAGGGATCTAGATTCAATGTTCCGCATCTTACGTGAATATGGAATGAAGCTTAACCCGTTGAAGTGCCACTTTGGCGTTGCATCCGGAAAGTTTCTCGGTTTCATCGTCAACGCTCGTGGGATAGAGGCAAACCCCGAAAAGATCTGGGCAATATGGAATTTGCAAACTCCAAGGACCATAAAGCAAGTCCAGAGTCTCAACGGGAAGGTAGCAGCGCTAAGCAGGTTCATTTCAAAATCCACTGATAAATGCATTACTTTCTTTGATCTATTCCGGAAGGAAAAACAAAACTTTGAATGGACCATGGAATGTGAAGGCGCATTCCGATCGCTGGTTCAGCATCTCTCTACACCACCGATCTTGTCAAAACCGATTGATCACGAACAATTATACCTTTATCTGGCTGTATCAGAGCATGCGATCAGTGCGGCTCTGGTCCGAGAAGAGGATCGAGTGCAGAAACCGGTCTACTATGTTAGTAAACGATTGACCAGAGCTGAAAGAAATTACCCCAGGTTGGAGAAACTGGCTTATTGCTTGTTCATTGCCTCAAGAAAGCTTCGTCCTTATTTCCAAGCTCATCTGCTTACTGACCGATCAGCCGTTACGACAGGTCCTCACACGGCCTGAGACGTTTGGAAGGTTACTCAAGTGGAATATCGAACTGAGTCAATTTGACATTACTTATGCTCCGCGGAGAGCCATTCAAGGGCAAGTCCTGCTTGGAAAGGGTGGACAATTAGCTAGAGCGGCGGGCACTGTAGCGAAACTGATCGCAAAAGAGATTCTTGAAACCAAAGGTCCCTAGGCGCGTAAATACCCCAGTATATAGGCCCTTTTTTTTCGAAAGTGAAGATTTTAGTAGTTACTCAGCATCAAGAAACTATTGGTACATTGTTGAATCAAAATAAGGCTTTGATAATTTGGCCGACTTCATAGCTGAATTTACTGTTCCAGACGACTTGCCCGAAACCAGCGAATCTCTTGAATATGTTTGGAAACTTTATACAGACGGTGCATCAAACGATCGGTGTTCGGGCGCTGGTGTTGTACTAGAAACCCCCGAAGGTCGATCCATATGTTATGCTTTGAAGTTTGATTTTCACGCAACCAACAATGAAGCCGAATATGAAGCTCTATTGACTGGGTTAAAGCTTGCCAGAGATATGAGAATTATCGCTATAGAAATTTATTGTGATTCACAGTTGGTTGTGTGCCAGGTACGGGGAGAATATCAAGCGAGAGACCGGAGGTTAGCTGCTTGCTTGGTTCGAGTTCAAGAAATACTGGATCAATTTGATTATTACGCCATTTACTATATACCTCGAGATCACAATCAAAAGGCCGACTCCTTGGCAAAGCTGGCCAGCACAGGTGAAGCACAGCAAATGGGACTTGTCCCGGTCGAAACTTTGTCCTTCCCAAGCATCGATCAAATAAAAACGAATGATGTGTTGGAAACCTCTCCCAGCAGAGAATCATGGATGACTCCGTATCGAAATTATATGGAGAATGGGATATTGCCTGAGCACCGAAATGAGAAAAGGCAAGTTCTACGAAAAGCTTCGCGGTTCATCATTGAGGACGGGATCATGTATAGAAAAGGTTATTCTGTTCCACTCCTCCGGTGTATCGCTCACGACGAAGTCAAACGAGTGTTACATGACGTGCATGAAGGAGAATGTGGCGATCACACCGGTGGACAAGCGCTTGCTAAGAAAATACTCCGATATGGATATTACTGGCCGACAGTGAACCGAGATGCAGCCAATTATGCCAAAAAGTGCGACAAGTGCCAGAAACACGCTCGAATTCCAAGAGCCCCACCTACCGAGAGAACTCAAATGGTCAGTCCCTGGCCGTTCGCTATGTGGGGTATCGATATCATCGGCGCTTTACCTCTGGCAAGAGGTGGTGCGAAGTATGCCATCGTCGCGGTTGACTACTTCACGAAATGGGCCGAGGCCGAAGCTCTCGCAACAATTACGTCGAAGAAAGTAATAAACTTTGTAGTCCGCAATATCATTTGTCGATTTGGACTCCCGCATACCATCATCACCGATAATGGGACCCAATTCGAAAGTTCGGAGTTCAAGAATTTCTGCCAACGATTTCATATTCATAAAAAGTTCTCTGCAGTCACACATCCACAAGCAAACGGTCAGGTCGAAGCTGTTAACAAAGTTATCAAATCCATCTTAAAGAAACGACTGGAAAAGGCTGGGGGCAAATGGGTCGATGAACTTCCTATGGCATTATGGGCTTATCGAACAACTCACAAGACCGCAACTGGACACACCCCATTTTCCATATCCTATGGCTCGGAGGCCGTTATTCCAGTTGAGACAGAAGTATTTTCTCACCGCGTAACTTATTACGATCCAAAAACAAATGCTATATTACTCGCTGAATCTTTGGATCTGTTGGACGAGAAACGGGAAGAAGCTGATTTGAGGGCGGCCGCATACCGAAGTCGGGTCGCCCGGTTATATAACACTAAAGTTCGACCCCGAACCTTTGAACTCGGTGATCTTGTCCTCAAGATAATCTACCCGGTTCCTTCACTCATGAAACCAAATTGGGAAGGACCGTATGTGATTACACAAAGACTTGGGGATGGCACATTCAAACTATCAACCGTGGACGGTCTAGTTTTACCAAGGGCCTGGAACAGCGAGAGTCTCCGTCGCTACTACATATGACAGGCCTTATTTATTTCATTATGTTTTTTATTCAACAATTTACTTTTGCATTTCGAAAATAGAATTTGTATTAAGGCAACTGATTTGCCATATTTTCTTATTTCAGCAATAAAATGCCATCTCTTCGAGCCAGAGCTATGATTCATTAAATACAATGTACAACATCACGATGCACGAAGAGCTAAATTCCATCACACAGTGGAATTTATTCAAGTAGGGAGTGGCTGTGAAGCAATCAACCACTCACTAAATGAAACCCAAGCTCGGGGGCAAGCCATCACGTCAGGCCAAGAAATGGGTTGATACACGACAACCCTTCACTTAACTCCGTACTCCCAGAGTGCGAGGCGGAGTATAAACATTTAACTTAACTCCGTACTCCCAGAGTTCGAGGCGGAGTATAAACATTTTCCTAACTCCGTACTCCCAGAGTGCGAGGCAGAGTATAAACATTTACAAAATCCCAGAGTACTCCGAGAGCGCGAGCTGGGTACAAACATTTTTCTAACTCCATACTCCCAGAGCACGAGGCGGAGTATAAGCATTTTCTTAACTCCGTACTCCCAGAGCGCGAGGCGGAGTATAAACATTCATTCAACTCCGTACTCCCAGAGTGCGAGGCGGAGTATAAACATTTACAAAATCCCAGAGTACTCCCAGAGCGCGAGCTGGGTACAAACATTTTCCTAACTCCGTACTCCCAGAGCGCGAGGCGGAGTATAAACATTTTCTTAACTCCGTACTCCCAGAGCGCGAGGCGGAGTATAAACATTCATTCAACTCCATACTCCCAGAGCGCGAGGCGGAGTATAAACATTTTCTTAACTCCGTACTCCCAGAGCGCGAGGCGGAGCATAAACATTCATTCAACTCCGTACTCCCAGAGCGCGAGACGGAGTATAAACATACGTCAACTCCACGCTTATCCCCAATACTGGGGGCAGAACCATAACACATAACAAGTTGAAGACAGAAAGGGAATAAATTTTCATTTCCACTATCAACAAAAAGAATCTGATTACAAAGTGTTTAAAAAAAAATTCTGCTAGTGGGAGCCGAATCCACATCTATACACGGCTATAGAAAAATCAACAAAATGCTACCCTATGCAACAGAGATTTAGAGAAAGAGTTCAATCTTTCGTCTTCCTTATCTTCTTCTTCGAGGTAGCTCCACCAGATCCGCTGCCTGATTTTCTCCTTACCCGCTTACTCTTTTCAGGCTTGCCCTCCGGCAGTGATATAATGTCAACGTCTTCCTCAGAACTGGAGGCGACGGAAATTCTTCTAGGAGGTCGAGCTGGAGGCATCGGAGTAGTAGCATGAGGAGGGACAGGAGCAGTTTCAATCACTACAGTACCACCCGGTGAAATCACCATTAACGGGGCAGGCCCGGGCGGATTCATACCAGCATTCCCTGCTGCCATCTCGGCATCAATCTCAGCAATAATGTCATCCTCACGGGATACTTGGGCCGCATCGGATGTACCAATAGCTGGCATAGATGAACTAACGGACGGAGCAGCCCCACTCACAGCATCGGACGGGTTGACGGAGGGATCGATGGGCTCATTAAGAAGCTCCTCAATCATTTGAGCGCTGAAAGAAAACATATTTGCATCTCCCTCTTCGCCGATCAAGGTAGAAGTCGTGATGGCTTCAGTAAAAACAACCCCTTGTGTTTGATGTGGAACTGATAGAGCAAGAGGCGCAGAAACAACGACTTCAGTCACTGAAATGCGACAAAACGAAGATTGTTAGCCAAGTGTGTTGCTTAAGGTTCTTCACAACTAAACTACGAGAAGCGTTCAAATACCTTCCTTAGTCTGGACCGAAACGTGGGCAGAATCATCGGCGGAAGATAATAACGGTTGGTCAGGATTATATGCAGGAACAGACTGGGGATCTACCGCACCAGTGGTTTCGGGCAATGTTGGAATTACAGCTCCAACACTTGCCTCGTGATGCGCGATCCCCGAGCCTTCGCCTGTCTCTAGAGATTGAACACCAAGCTTTTCTTTCGCCATAGAGATCACCGCCTCATGAAGGATCTTCCTCTCATCCTCGGTGAGAAAACGCATCTCCAGCTCAAAGTCGTCAAGTGTTTCATCTGGATGCGCTGCTCTCTTCTCATCCACCAGCCGGGTCCAGGCATTGTACAAGATCATGGAGTCATCTCCCAGCCACGCTAAATTTCTGTGTTCCAGCACATTAGCGTTGTACGTGACTAAGAGATCATCACACTCAGCATCTAGCCTAGACCTCTCCTCCAAGATCTTTTCTTGAATTTCTGTTTCCGCAGACTTAGCCTTGACCGCCACCGCAGCAAGTTCGGCCCTGAGAGATACTGCTTGGTCACAAGCCTCTTGAGCTCTTTAACGGCTAAGTCTCGCTCAGCTGCAATGGTGGTGTTGCGGTGGACCATCTCTTCTACCGTGGCACAGTGTTCCTGTTGCATCCTCGCCAATTTGGCCACGACATCCTCATGTTTCTGAAGTGTTTCAAGTTCTGACTTCCGGGACGTCTCCACTTCGGATTGAAGAACCTGAATGATGCGTTTCTGTTTAACAATGTCAGCATCACGTTCAGCAATAATCTTCGCCCGGTCAAAAGCTACTCTAGAAGCCTTCACGGCTGCCTTGTACCACTCCTTATACTGAGCGTAGAAGTCGTGGATATAACTATGAGCAGTGGTCTCAGCGTCCGAAGGAATTCTTTTAAAGTTAGGAGGGAAGACATAGCCATCCATGCAAATTTCAGGGTAGTCATTTTTCATTTGGGCGAGTTTAGCAGCTCCCTCACTTGTCAACTCGGCCGGAGCTTGTTCTATTATAGCGACTACTGTCGGTTCCATTCTTGGCCGCTGAGCATCAGGCCGAGAAGATTGAGAAGGCAGCTGCTACTGATGAGAAGGCCCTGGGAGGTCTACTGGGGCCCTGGGAGGCGGAGGAGAACGAGATCGGGGTCGGTACTGGTATCCCCGGTCTCTGTCAGAATAATCATAGCCAGAACGGCCACGCGAGTAATCTCTATCTCTATCATAACGTTCTTGACTTGAATAGCCTCGCCCATGATCTCTATCTGTCTCTCTCCTGCGGGAATCGTAAAATGGAGAAGATTGGCGCACGTTCCGGAGCCTATCCAGAGTGGAGCCTCGTCCTGACATCTCACCTACGATAAGAAAGAATTACGAATTAAGATCCCATAAAGCAATGTTTACTATGCAAAAGTCATGAAGTGCTGTGGAAGTGTGTGTAAATGTGTAAACCCCCAAACCGACCGGAAGTGTTGACCGCACTTAAAGGAAAGGGCTCGTTCATGTTTAGGACATCTTGAAATTCCTCCAACCCAGGATTATGAGAAATCGATATATAATCAGGGATGGGAATATCGTCAAGCCCTTTGACAATGTCTCTCGAATGAGAAGGGGCGGCCTCAGAAATCATAACTCCGGAAATGGGAGGAGACACATCCACAGATTTCCACCACTTAGACTTAAGTTTTTTGGAAACGGCGGCCTTGCCTTTCCGTCTTTCTCCCGACTCCTCCAAGTTTCCCGAGAGGTCAGCCATCGGCTCCGAATCCGTGTGGGTTCTTTCTTCGTCACTCGCCTCGATTATTCTGATTCCGAGTGACTTCTTCACCTTTCTCTTTTTGGTTTTCTTCTTATCTTCCTTCTTGGAGGCGGGCTTTGCCAATCCCTCGACGACTATACTTTGATTGATGTCGATCAAACCAAGAATTCTTAAGTTATAATCGTTGAGCACCGAGTCAATATGTCTCAACTCGCTTGGGACTTCTTGAAGACTTCGGACGATACCCTTGAAACGCCCTCCATCGGGTCTGGAGATAATGGCTGTAAAAGGAATGAAATGTCAATTTTAACACCGAAGAGCTATTGGTCAAGAAAACAGGTTAAGGCGCTTACGTTTAGACAACCATCGCCTAGCGAAACCCGGAGGGCACCGAACATAGAACCACTCATTCTTGAAATAACTCAGTCGGGTCCAAGCTCCAACTACAACTTGGCAATTCCTAACTGCCTCCAGAAATGTAAGAGACGGGCTATCACCCCTACTCTTGAAGTTAAATATGTGTCTGATCTCGGTGGGCCTTGGCAGGCGAAAGAGACAGTCCATAAATATGACAAAGGCACTGTTCAGCAATGCGTGCCCGTTGGGATGAAGTTGCGAAGGAGCAATTCCTAGGTAGGATAGCTTCCCTCTGATATATTGATTGAAAGGAGGGAGAGTTCCGGCCGCACAAGCATGGCGATAGAATGCTGTATATCCTTCAGGCGGATTATGCGGTCTATCAGCGGCACTGGGCACTAATACATCGTCCAGAGATATGTTATGTTTCAAGCAAATTCGGCCCAATAAGGATTCGGAAATGTTAGATTGGACAGAGTCAACGGGGTCCTCAATAAATATAGCCTCCGGCAATTCATCTGGAGCTGGATCAATTACATCGGCAGGAATATCAGGAATCTCAAGCACCGGAGGAGTCGAGCTCTGTACCTCTTGTTGTTGGGAGCTCGAAGATTCCACAATTAACTAACTCATCATAAAGAGACGTTAAGTACATGCAGAGCCCGTGCATTCCCCAGTGTAGAGTGTGTGAGCGTGTCGTACAGTGCAAGTGCTGTGCATTACTTAAGCAAATTTAACAGATTGAAGCAAGATGTCCGAACAACATAACTTGGGAATTTGAGAATGAAAATGACCGTCATCGCTGACCGTCACTTCCACACCATCCAAACGCCACTAACCACTTCAAGTATAAATCAGTCATGTTATTGGTTAAGTCATAGTTCCATCGACAAGCTTCAAAGGAAATTCAGGTTTAATCTTTCAGTCAAGTTCGATTATGCAAGGCCGAAGCTCGTCGGAGTCAAGTGTGCTAAAATTCACTGGGTTCATCAAAGTTCAACTTGAAATTGGTCATGGTTCAGATGTTGGAGAAAATCAGAAGAGTAGAAGCCCCTGAAGCAAGGGTGTTCGAATCGATCGACTCGAATCGATATGAGTCGAATCGATGAAGGTCGAATCGATATGATTCGACTCTGCATAAGTTCGACTCGATGAAATCTTGGGGTGGAGAAGCACTTCGAATCCATGAGCTATGCATAACTTCGAATCGATCAATGCTCAGCACTTTCGAATCGATTGGGATATTGCTACTTCGAATCGATCGATACGATCTTTCAAAACCATCGGTGCGAAATTTCGTATCGATTCGAACCACCTATCCCTGAATCAATTCGAAGTCTTATTTTCTTCATCGATTCGTTCTACTTAACCCTGCATCGATTCGAAATCTTGCGTCTTCGATCGATTCGGGCTACTTGTCCCCGAATCAATACGAGTCGAAAAAGATTTCTCTTTCATATCCATCGGGTCGACCCATTTCAGTTCCTACTACTCCTCATGTTTCTCAAAAGAAAGGATTGAAGTCAATGTTCGAATCCCGGTTTCATCGTTCTACACTCGAATCGATCCCTTAGATACCTGGACGGATTCGATTGCAATTTAAGACTCGGTGAAATCTGATTGATTCGTGCAAGACGTGGAGCTCTGAAGAATCGATTCGAAGGAGCAGCAGTTGCAACAGTAAAATGTAAAAAGTAAAAGTGAAATTAGCCTCGCATATTTATATGGGTTCCAAGGGCGACTCGAGGCTCTTTGTCTCCCGGTCATGATAACCGCTCACAGCAGGTCGCAGCTCCATCGATTCGAACGTATGCTCGATTATCCATCAACTTTGAATCCATCCATACGGTATCGACGCAAAGCATCATCTATCCGAAGTAGACGATTCAAACTCACCAATTCGAACTCCAACGTGCGTACGTTTCGAATCAGCTTCGAGTCCACACCTCCGAATCCATCATTGTCGAATTCATTAAAGCTTCGAGTCCATCGATCCGAGGCAATTGACGGAAGATGAATCAAAGTCACAGTGTCACCTCAATTCGAAGTACCTGCTTCAAAACCATCAACTCGAAGCGGATCAAGAAACGTAGCTTCGAATCCATCAAATACCACCGATCAAATGGACGAATCGTTTCAATATGAAAAATTGCTTGTCCAATCTTTGTACCGATTCAGGAGAGGATCAATACAAGAGGATGATCATAGGCAATCATAAAAGCGATGTTTTAACTCAAGTCTCAAACCGGTTCAGGAGAGGACCGATGCAGATTTCGATAGCAAACCGAACTGACAACGACTTGCGATCAAGCAACGTTAACCAAAGTCAAGATAATACACGTATGCACGTATTTCTGACTAATGTTTTGGTCTTTATCATTTACAGGGATCAAATGTTCATCTCGTCATGACTCAAAAAACCTAACAGCTAGTCACAATTATACGACGGTCGATTACTGCGATACAGGATGCAACTTTCGGTAAAGCAAGTCATAGTCGTCCAGTGAGAGACTACAGCTTTTCAAAGCACGTCGTGTTTACACAAGACGCACTTTGGGGGGCAAATGTTATCCCGCCTTTTGGCAAGGCCGTGACACCAAGGACTTGACTAGAAACCAGTGACAGATTGTCTCGGAGGCCAGCTACGCGCAAGGGTCGCTATGGATATCGATGAATTTTGTTCAAGTCTGGATCGGGCTACAATTGATAAGACATGACAAGTAGAGTCTTGAGAACCAATGTTCCAAATCTCGGGTCAATCCGAGTTCGTACACTCAAGATGTCACCAACGGAAAATGGAGGAGACAGCCTTGTATTTGAATCCGTAGAAGGCCCTATGTTCGAATCGATGAGGTAGGAATGCTATTCGAATCCATCAGAGCAGGACCCATTCGAATCCATCAAGGTCGACTCCATCATCCTCGTATCCATTAAGTTTTACGTGCTTCGTATCCAACGTGGAAGCCTTCCTTTGAATCCATTTTTTTGCCTCGCTTCGACTCCATCCAGCGAACCCGATAGTTCGAATCCATTGAGCATCCCTTCCTTCGAATCCGCAAAAGCTAGTCGCTTCGACTCCATCAAGCGAACCCGATAGTTCGAATCCATTGAGTATCCCTTCCTTCGAATCCGCAAAGGCTAGTCGCTTCGACTCCATCCGATAAACTGCCTTCGAGTCCACCCTGTTGGAATAAGTTCGAATCGATCCGTAGTGGCATATCTGGATCGATTCGACCAACCACCAATTCCATCGATTCGAAGAAACGTGTCTTCGAATCGATTGCCTTGAATATGCCAAGTCCACCTAGCTAAAACCCCGGGTTCGACTCAGTAAAACTCGGAGAAAAAGGAGGGTTGACCCGAAGCACGCGCACCACGTCATTGCCTTCACGTACGAGAAGGTGGAGTCGACCCTATGGATTCGAAGGTATCGATTCGAGCGACTCCAGAAAGCGAAAATCTTCAACTTTAATCGATCATAACTCGAGTTCTACAAGTCCAAATGTCATGAAATTTTCACAGAAGCTTAAGCACATGAGGAAGATTGTTCACGCCAAATTTCAGCTCGATTGGATGATTTCTTGATCGATTCGAACCAAGGGTTGACTCGATCCCAAAGTGGGCCCGAATCTCCAGATTTCGGCCATGTGGGCCCCCTGACGTACCAGAACTAGTCTCCCCTCATTTTAGGCGAAATATCAGCCTCCTACACCTATAAATAGAGCCCCTAGTCATTCAGAAAAGGGGTTGGAGAATTCTAAGTACCGAAGAGCGCCTAGATTCTGCCAGATCTACTCCAGAACACCGCCGCTGCTTTAGATTGAGACTTAACTTAGAAATTCTAAGTACCGAAGAGCGCCTAGTATTACATTATACACTACTGTAACCTTCAAGTATCGAGCAATAAAATCATCAAACTTCATAGTGGACGTAGGCAAAACGCCGAACCACTCTAAATCGCTTGTCTTTGCAATTTACTTTCTGTTATTTGGAGTTTTTGTTAGATAATACACAGTTTTAAATTTCATTCTTCACTTTTATCTCTTTAAAAACTTCCGAAGAGTGTTGTGCCCATTTATGGTACAAAAAGCTCCCGTAACTCTAAACGAGCCAACAGTTATGGCCGTCCGAAGAATCGATATCCACAAGGTGCAACATCTGCGATGCAAGGTGCAACATTCGTCCAAAAAGCAAAAACAACGCCGTGCGACTTTTAGAAGTGGGTGCAGGGATTTGAAATGGAACAGTACCATGGTGCACCACTCTCCAGGTTAGGTAAATCGAAGACCAGCCACGGTGACCCCGTTTTAACGTAAAAATTCACGTGATGGAAAAAAGAAGGCCAAAAAACTTCAGAGACCCGATTGATGTTCGGATAGCCTTTTTTGGGTATGAAACAATTCGTTGACGGCTTACAACTGTCAAAGTCGTAGAACTCACTAAGAGCTTCGTTTTGACTGGTTATGGCTCCCGTAACTCTAAACGAGCTAACAGTTATGGCCGTCCGAAGAATCGATATCCACAGGGTGCAACATCCGCGGTGCAAGGTGCAACATTCGTCCAAAAAGCCAAAACAGCGTCGCGCGACTATTAGAAGTGGGTGCAGGGATTTGAAATGGAACAGTACCATGGGGCAGTACTCTCTAGGGTAGGTAAATCGAAGACCTGCCACGGTAATCTCATTTTAACGTAAAACTTCACGTGACGGAAACAAGAAGGCCAAAAAACTTCAAAGACCCGATTGTGGTTCGGATAGCCTTTTTTGGGTATGAAACAATCCGTTGACGGCTTACAGCTATCAAAGCCGTAGAACTCACTGAGAGCTTCATTTTGACTGGTTATGGCTCCCGTAACTCTAAACGAGCCAACAATTATGGCCGTCCGAAGAATCGATATCCACAGGGTGCAACATCCGCGGTGCAACGTGCAACATTCATCCAAAATGCCAAAACAGCGCCGTGCGACTTTTAGAAGTGGGTGTAAAGATTTGAAATGGAACAGTACCATAGGGCAGCACTCTCCAGGGTAGGTAAATCGAAGACCAGCCACGGTGATCCCGTTTTAACGAAATAATTCACGTGACGGAAAAAAGAAGGCCAAAAAACTTCAGAGACCCGATTGAGGTTCGGATACCCTTTTTTGGGTATGAAACAATCCGTTGACGGCTTACAGCTGTCAAAGCCGTAGAACTCACTGAGAGCATCGTTTTGACTGGTTATGGCTCCCGTAACTCTAAACGAGCCAACAGTTATGGTCGTCCGAAGAATCGATATCCACAGGGTGCAACATCCGCGGTGTAAGGTGCAACATTCGTCCAAAAAGCCAAAACATCGCCGTGCGACTTTTAGAAGTGGGTGCAGGGATTTGAAATGGAACAGTACCATGGTGCACCACTCTCCAGGGTAGGTAAGTCGAAGACTAGCCAAGGTGATCCCGTTTTAACGTAAAAATTCACGTGAAGGAAAAAAGAAGGCCAAAAAACTTCAGAGACCCGATTGAGGTTCGGATAGCCTTTTTTGGGTATGAAACAATCCCTTGACGGCTTACAGCCGTCAATGCCATAGAACTCACTGAGAGCTTCGTTTTGACTGGTTATGGCTCTCGTAACTCTAAACGAGCCAACAGTTATGGTCGTCCGAAGAATCGATATCCACAGGGTGCAACATCCGCGGTGCAAGGTGCAACATTCGTCCAAAAAGCCAAAACAGCGCCGTGCGACTTTTAGAAGTGGGTGCAGGGATTTGAAATGAAACAGTACCATGGTGCACCACTCTCCAGGTTAGGTAAATCGAAGACCAGCCACGGTGATCCCGTTTTAACGTAAAAATTCACGTGACGGAAAAAAGAAGGCCAAAAAACTTCAGAGACCCGATTGAGGTTCGGATAGCCTTTTTTTAGTATGAAACAATCCGTTGACGGCTTACAGCCGTCAAAGCCGTAGAACTCGTTGAGAGCTTCGTTTTGACTAGTTATGGCTCACGTAACTCTAAACGAGCCAACATTTATGGCCGTCCGAAGAATCGATATCCACAAGGTGCAACATCCGCGGTGCAAGGTGCAACATTCGTCCAAAAAGCCAAAACAGCGCCGTGCGACTTTTAGAAGTGGGTGCAGGGATTTGAAATGGACCAGTACCATGGGGCAGCACTCTCCATGGTAGGTAAATCGAAGACCAGCCATGGTGATCCCTTTTTAACGTAAAAATTCACGTGACGGAAAAAAGAAGGCCAAAAAACTTCCGAGACCCGATTATGGTTCGTATAGCCTTTTTTCGGTATGAAATAATCCGTTGACGGCTCATAGCCGTCATAGCCGTAGAACTCACTGAGAGCTTCGTTTTGACTGGTTATGGCATTAGTAACTCTAAACGAGCCAACAGTTATGGCCGTCCGAAGAATCGATATCCACAGGGTGCAACATCCGCGGTGCAACGTGCAACATTCGTCCAAAAAGCCAAAACAGCGCCGTGCGACTTTTAGAAGTGGGTGTAAAGATTTGAAATGGAACGGTACCATGGGGCAGCACTCTCCAGGGTAGGTAAATCGAAGACCAACCACGGTGATCCCGTTTTAACGAAAAAATTAACGTGACGGAAAGAAGAAGGCCAAAAAACTTCAGAGACCCGATTGAGGTTCGGATAGCCTTTTTTGGGTATGAAACAATCCGTTGACGGCTTACAGCCGTCAAAGCCGTAGAACTCACTGAGAGCTTCGTTTTGACTGGTTATGGCTCCCGTAACTCTAAACGAGCCAACAGTTATGGCCGTCCGAAGAATCGATATCCACAGGGTGCAACATCCGCGGTGCAAGGTGCAACATTCGTCCAAAAAGCCAAAACAACGTCGTGCGACTTTTAGAAGTGGGTGCAAGGATTTGAAATGGAACAGTACCATGGTGCACCACTCTCCAGGGTAGGTAAGTCGAGGACCAGCCACGGTGATCCCGTTTTAACGTAAAAATTCACGTGAAGGAAAAAAGAAGGCCAAAAAACTTCAGAGACCCGATTGAGGTTCGGATAGCCTTTTTTGGGTATGAAACAATCCGTTGACGGCTTACAGCTGTCAAAGCCGTAGAACTCATTGAGAGCGTCGTTTTGACTGGTTATGGCTCCCATAACTCTAAACGAGCCAACAGTTATGGCCGTCCGAAGAATCGATATCCACAGGGTGCAACATCCGCGGTGCAAGGTGCAACATTCGTCCAAAAAGCCAAAACAGCGCCGTGCGACTTTTAGAAGTGGGTGCAGGGATTTGGAATGAAACAGTACCATGGTGCACCACTCTCCAGGTTAGGTAAATCGAAGACCAGCCACGGTGATCCCGTTTTAACGTAAAAATTCACGTGACGGAAAAAAGAAGGCCAAAAAACTTCAGAGACCCGATTGAGGTTCGGATAGCCTTTTTTGGGTATGAAATAATCCGTTGACGGCTTACAGCCGTCAAAGCCGTAGAACTCGCTGAGAGCTTCGTTTTGACTAATTATGGCTCCCGTAACTCTAAACGAGCCAACAGTTATGGCCGTCCGAAGAATCGATATCCACAAGGTGCAACATCCGCGGTGCAAGGTGCAACATTCGTCCAAAAAGACAAAACAGCACTGTGCGACTTTTAGAAGTGGGTGCAGGGATTTGAAATGGAACAGTACTATGGGGTAGCACACTCCATGGTAGGTAAATCGAAGACCAGCCGTGGTGATCCCTTTTTAACGTAAAAATTCACGTGATGGAAAAAAGAAGGCCAAAAAACTTCCGAGACCCGATTGTGGTTCGGATAGCCTTTTTTCGGTATGAAATAATCCGTTGACGGCTTACAGCCGTCAAAGCCGTAGAACTCACTGAGAGCTTCGTTTTGACTGGTTATGGAATTCGTAACTCTAAACGAGCCAACAGTTATGGCCGTCCGAAGAATCGATATCCACAGGGTGCAACTTCCGCGGTGCAACATGCAACATTCGTCCAAAAAGCCAAAACAGCGCCGTGCGACTTTTAGAAGTGGGTGCAGGGATTTGAAATGGAACAGTACCATGGTGCACCACTCTCCAGGGTAGGTAAGTCGAAGACCAGCCACGGTGATCCCGTTTTAACGAAAAAATTCACGTGACAGAAAAAAGAAGGCCTAAAAACTTAAGAGACCCGATTGAGGTTCAGATAGCCTTTTTTGGGTATGAAACAATCCGTTGATGGCTTATAGCTGTCAAAGCCGTAGAACTCACTGAGAGCTTCGTTTTGATTGGTTATGGCTCCCGTAACTCTAAACGAGCCAACAGTTATGGCCGTCCGAAGAATCGATATCCACAGGGTGCAACATCCGCGGTGCAAGGTGCAACATTCGTCCAAAAAGCCAAAACAACGTCGTGCGACTTTTAGAAGTGGGTGCAAGGATTTGAAATGGAACAGTACCATGGTGCACCACTCTTCAGGGTAGGTAAGTCGAGGACCAGCCACGGTGATCCCGTTTTAACGTAAAAATTCACGTGAAGGAAAAAAGAAGGCCAAAAAACTTCAGAGACCCGATTGAGGTTCGGATAGCCTTTTTTGGGTATGAAACAATCCGTTGACGGCTTACAGCTGTCAAAGCCGTAGAACTCATTGAGAGCTTCGTTTTGACTGGTTATGGCTCCCGTAACTCTAAACGAGCCAACAGTTATGGTCGTCCGAAGAATCGATATCCACAGGGTGCAACATCCGCGGTGCAAGGTGCAACATTCGTCCAAAAAGCCAAAACAGCGCCGTGCGACTTTTAGAAGTGGGTGCAGGGATTTGAAATGAAACTGTACCATGGTGCACCACTCTCCAGGTTAGGTAAATCGAAGACCAGCCACGGTGATCCCGTTTTAATGTAAAAATTCACGTGACGGAAAAAAGAAGGCCAAAAAACTTCAGAGACCCGATTGAGGTTCGGATAGCCTTTTTTGGGTATGAAATAATCCGTTGACGGCTTACAGCCGTCAAAGCCGTAGAACTCGCTGAGAGCTTCGTTTTGACTAATTATGGCTCCCGTAACTCTAAACGAGCCAACAGTTATGGCCGTCCGAAGAATCGATATCCACAAGGTGCAACATCCGCGGTGCAAGGTGCAACATTCGTCCAAAAAGACAAAACAGCACCGTGCGACTTTTAGAAGTGGGTGCAGGGATTTGAAATGGACCAGTACTATGGGGCAGCACTCTCCATGGTAGGTAAATCGAAGACCAGCCATGGTGATCCCTTTTTAACGTAAAAATTCACGTGACGGAAAAAAGAAGGCCAAAAAACTTCCGAAACCCGATTGTGGTTCGGATAGCCTTTTTTCGGTATGAAATAATCTGTTGACGGCTTACAGCCGTCAAAGCCGTAGAACTCACTGAGAGCTTCGTTTTGACTGGTTATGGCATTCGTAACTCTAAACGAGCCAACAGTTATGGCCGTCCGAAGAATCGATATCCACAGGGTGCAACTTCCGCGGTGCAACATGCAACATTCGTCCAAAAAGCCAAAACAGCGCCGTTCGACTTTTAGAAGTGGGTGCAGGGATTTGAAATGGAACAGTACCATGGTGCACCACTCTCCAGGGTAGGTAAGTCGAAGACCAGCCACGGTGATCCCGTTTTAACGAAAAAATTCACGTGACGGAAAAAAGAAGGCCAAAAAACTTAAGAGACTCGATTGAGGTTCGGATAGCCTTTTTTGGGTATTAAACAATCCGTTGATGGCTTATAGCTGTCAAAGCCGTAGAACTCATTGAGAGCTTCGCTTTGACTGGTTATGGCTCCCGTAACTCTAAACGAGCCAACAGTTATGGCCGTCCGAAGAATCGATATCCACAAGGTGCAACATCTGCGATGCAAGGTGCAACATTCATCCAAAAAGCAAAAACAACGCCGTGTGACTTTTAGAAGTGGGTGTAGGGATTTGAAATGGAACAGTACCATGGTGCACCACACTCCAGGGTAGGTAAATCGAAGACCAGCCACGGTGATCCCATTTTAACGTAAAAATTCACGTGACGGAAAAAAGAAGGCCAAAAAACTTCAGAGACCCGATTGATGTTCGGATAGCCTTTTTTGGGTATGAACAATCCGTTGACGGCTTACAGCCGTCAAAGTCGTAGAACTCACTGAGAGCTTCGTTTTGACTGGTAATGGCTCCCGTAACTCTAAACGAGCCAACAGTTATGGCCGTCCGAAGAATCGATATCCACAGGGTGCAACATCCGCGGTGCAAGGTGCAACATTCGTCCAAAAAGCCAAAACAGCGCCGTGCGACTTTTAGAAGTGGGTGCAGGGATTTGAAATGGAACAGTACCATGGTGCAGCACTCTCCAGGGTAGGTAAATCGAAGACCAGCCACGGTAATCTCATTTTAACGTAAAACTTCACGTGACGGAAACAAGAAGGCCAAAAAACTTCAGAGACCCGATTGTGGTTCGGATAGCCTTTTTTGGGTATGAAACAATCCGTTGACGGCTTACAGCTGTCAAAGCCGTAGAACTCACTGAGAACTTCTTTTTGACTGGTTATGGCTCCCGTAACTCTAAACGAGCCAACAGTTATGGCCGTCCGAAGAATCGATATCCACAGGGTGCAACATCCGCGGTGCAACGTGCAACATTCGTCCAAAAAGCCAAAACAGCACCGTGCGACTTTTAGAAGTGGGTCTAAAGATTTGAAATGGAACAGTACCATGGGGCAGCACTCTCCAGGGTAGGTAAATCGAAAACCAGCCACGGTGATCCCGTTTTAACGAAAAAATTCATGTGACGGAAAAAAGAAGGCCAAAAAACTTCAGAGACCCAATTGAGGTTCGGATAGCCTTTTTTGGGTATGAAACAATCCGTTGACGGCTTACTGCCGTCAAAGCCGTAGAACTCACTGAGAGCTTCGTTTTGACTGGTTATGGCTCCCGTAACTCTAAACGAGCCAACAGTTATGGCCGTCCGAAGAATCGATATCCACAGGGTGCAACATCCGCGGTGCAAGGTGCAACATTCGTCCAAAAAGCCAAAACAACGCCGTGCGACTTTTAGAAGTGGGTGCAAGGATTTGAAATGGAACAGTACCATGGTGCACCACTCTTCAGGGTAGGTAAGTCAAGGACCAGCCACGGTGATCCCGTTTTAACGTAAAAATTCACGTGAAGGAAAAAAGAAGGCCAAAAAATTTCAGAGACCCGATTGAGGTTCGGATAGCCTTTTTTGGGTATGAAACAATCCGTTGACGGCTTACAGCTGTCAAAGCCGTAGAACTCATTGAGAGCTTCGTTTTGACTGGTTATGGCTCCCGTAACTCTAAACGAGCCAACAGTTATGGTCGTCCGAAGAATCGATATCCACAGGGTGCAACATCCGCGGTGCAAGGTGCAACATTCGTCCAAAAAGCCAAAACAGCGCCGTGCGACTTTTAGAAGTGGGTGCAGGGATTTGAAATGAAACAGTACCATGGTGCACCACTCTCCAGGTTAGGTAAATCGAAGACCAGCCACGGTGATCCCGGTTTAACGTAAAAATTCACGTGACGGAAAAAAGAAGGCAAAAAAACTTCAGAGACCCGATTGAGGTTCGGATAGCCTTTTTTGGGTATGAAATAATCCGTTGACGGCTTACCGCCGTCAAAGCCGTAGAACTCGCTGAGAGCTTCGTTTTGACTAATTATGGCTCCCGTAACTCTAAACGAGCCAACAGTTATGGCCGTCCGAAGAATCGATATCCACAAGGTGCAAGGTGCAACATTCGTCCAAAAAGACAAAACAGCACCGTGCGACTTTTAGAAGTGGGTGCAGGGATTTGAAATGGACCAGTACTATGGGGCAGCACTCTCCATGGTAGGTAAATCGAAGACCAGCCATGGTGATCCCTTTTTAACGTAAAAATTCACGTGACGGAAAAAAGAAGGCCAAAAAACTTCCGAGACCCGATTGTGGTTCGGATAGCCTTTTTTCGGTATGAAATAATCCGTTGACGGCTTACAGCCGTCAAAGCCGTAGAACTCACTGAGAGCTTCGTTTTGACTGGTTATGGCATTCGTAACTCTAAACGAGCCAACAGTTATGGCCGTCCGAAGAATCGATATCCACAGGGTGCAACTTCCGCGGTGTAACATGCAACATTCGTCCAAAAAGCCAAAACAGCGCCGTGCGACTTTTAGAAGTGGGTGCAGGGATTTGAAATGGAACAGTACCATGGTGCACCACTCTCCAGGGTAGGTAAGTCGAAGACCAGCCACGGTGATCCCGTTTTAACGAAAAATTCACGTGACGGAAAAAAGAAGGCCAAAAAACTTAAGAGACCCGATTGAGGTTCGGATAGCCTTTTTTGGGTATGAAACAATCCGTTGACGGCTTACAGCTGTCAAAGCCGTAGAACTCACTGAGAGCTTCGTTTTGACTGGTTATGGCTCCCGTAACTCTAAACGAGCCAATAGTTATGGCCGTCCGAAGAATCGATATCCACAGGGTGCAACATCCGCGGTGCAAGGTGCAACATTCGTCCAAAAAGCCAAAACAACGCCGTGCGACTTTTAGAAGTGGGTGCAGGGATTTGAAATGGAACAGTACCATGGTGCACCACTCTCCAGGGTAGGTAAGTCGAAGACCAGCCACGGTGATCCCGTTTTAACGTAAAAATTCACGTGGTGGAAAAAAGAAGGCCAAAAAACTTCAGAGACCCGATTGAGGTTTGGATAGCCTTTTTTGGGTATGAAACAATCCGTTGAAGGCTTGCAGCTGTCAAAGCCGTAGAAATCACTGAGAGCTTCGTTTTGACTGGTTATGGCTCCCGTAAGTCTAAACGAGCCAACAGTTATGGCCGGCCGAAGAATCGATATCCACAAGGTGCAACATCCGCAATGCAGGTGCAACATTCGTCCAAAAAGCCAAAACAGCGCCGTGTGACTTTTAGAAGTGGGTGCAGGGATTTGAAATGGAACAGTACCGTGGTGCACCACTCTCCAGGGTAGGTAAATCGAAGACCAGCCACGGTGATCCCGATTTAACGTAAAAATTCACGTGACGGAAAAAAGAAGGCCAAAAAACATCAGAGACCCGATTGATGTTCGGATAGCCTTTTTTGGGTATGAAACAATCCGTTGACGGCTTACAGCCGTCAAAGCCGTAGAACTCACTGAGAGCTTCGTTTTGACTGGTTATGGCTCCCGTAACTCTAAACGAGCCAATAGTTATGGCCGTCCGAAGAATCGATATCCACAAGGTGCAACATCCGCGGTTCAAGGTGCAACATTCGTCCAAAAAGCCAAAACAACACCGTGCGACTTTTAGAAGTGGGTGCAGGGATTTGAAATGGAACAGTACCATGGTGCACCACTCTCCAGGGTAGGTAAGTCGAAGACCAGCCACGGTGATCCCGTTTTAACGTAAAAATTCACGTGGTGGAAAAAAGAAGGCCAAAAAACTTCAGAGACCCGATTGAGGTTTGGATAGCCTTTTTTGGGTATGAAACAATCTGTTGACGGCTTGCAGCTGTCAAAGCCGTAGAAATCACTGAGAACTTCGTTTTGACTAGTTATGGCTCCCGTAATTCTAAACGAGCCAACAGTTATGGTCGTCCGAAGAATCGATATCCACAGGGTGCAACATCCGCGGTGCAAGGTGCAACATTCGTCCAAAAAGCCAAAACAGCGCCGTGCGACTTTTAGAAGTGGGTGCAGGGATTTGAAATGGAACAGTACCATGGTGCACCACTCTCCAGGGTAGGTAAGTCGAAGACCAGCCACGGTGATCTCGTTTTAACGTAAAAATTTACGTGACGGAAAAAAGAAGGCCAAAAAACTTCAGAGACCCGATTGAGGTTCGGATAGCCTTTTTTGGGTATGAAACAATCTGTTGACGGCTTAAAGCCGTCAAAGCCTTAGAACTCACTGAGAGCTTCGTTTTGACTGGTTATGGCTCCCGTAACTCTAAACGAGCCAACAATTATTGCCGTCCGAAGAATCGATATCCACAGAGTGCAACATCCGCGGTGCAAGGTGCAACATTCGTCCAAAAAGCCAAAACAGCGCCGTGCGACTTTTAGAAGTGTGTGCAGGGATTTGAAATGGAACAGTACCATGGTGCACCACTCTCCAGGGTAGGTAAGTCGAAGACCAGCCACGGTGATCCCGTTTTAACGAAAAAATTCACGTGACGGAAAAAAGAAGGCCAAAAAACTTAAGAGACCCGATTGAGGTTCGGATAGCCTTTTTTGGGTATTAAACAATCCGTTGATGGCTTATAGCTGTCAAAGCCGTAGAACTCACTGAGAGCTTCGTTTTGACTGGTTATGGCTCCCGTAAAACTAAACGAGCCAACAGTTATGGCCGTCCGAAGAATCGATATCCACAGGGTGCAACATCCGCGGTGCAAGGTGCAACATTCGTCCAAAAAGCCAAAACAGCGTCGTGCGACTTTTAGAAGTGGGTGCAAGGATTTGAAATGGAACAGTACCATGGTGCACCACTCTTCAGGTTAGGTAAGTCGAGGACCAGCCACGGTGATCCCGTTTTAACGTAAAAATTCACGTGACGGAAAAAAGAAGGCCAAAAAACTTCAGAGACCCGATTGAGGTTCGTAAAGCCTTTTTTGGGTATGAAACAATCCGTTGATGGCTTACATCTGTTAAAGCCGTAGAACTCATTGAGAGCTTCGCTTTGACTGGTTATGGCTCCCGTAACTCTAAACGAGCCAACAGTTATGGCCGTCCGAAGAATCGATATCCACAAGGTGCAACATCTGCGATGCAAGGTGCAACATTCATCCAAAAAGCAAAAACAACGCCGTGTGACTTTTAGAAGTGGGTGTAGGGATTTGAAATGGAACAGTACCATGGTGCACCACACTCCAGGGTAGGTAAATCGAAGACCAGCCACGGTGATCCCGTTTTAACGTAAAAATTCACGTGACGGAAAAAAGAAGGCCAAAAAACTTCAGAGACCCGATTGATGTTCGGATAGCCTTTTTTGGGTATGAACAATCCGTTGACGGCTTACAGCCGTCAAAGTCGTAGAACTCACTGAGAGCTTCGTTTTGACTGGTAATGGCTCCCGTAACTCTAAACGAGCCAACAGTTATGGCCGTCCGAAGAATCGATATCCACAGGGTGCAACATCCGCGGTGCAAGGTGCAACATTCGTCCAAAAAGCCAAAACAGCGCCGTGCGACTTTTAGAAGTGGGTGCAGGGATTTGAAATGGAACAGTACCATGGGGCAGCACTCTCCAGGGTAGGTAAATCGAAGACCAGCCACGGTAATCTCATTTTAACGTAAAACTTCACGTGACGGAAACAAGAAGGCCAAAAAACTTCAGAGACCCGATTGTGGTTCGGATAGCCTTTTTTGGGTATGAAACAATCCGTTGACGGCTTACAGCTGTCAAAGCCGTAGAACTCACTGAGAACTTCTTTTTGACTGGTTATGGCTCCCGTAACTCTAAACGAGCCAACAGTTATGGCCGTCCGAAGAATCGATATCCACAGGGTGCAACATCCGCGGTGCAACGTGCAACATTCGTCCAAAAAGCCAAACCAGCACCGTGCGAGTTTTAGAAGTGGGTCTAAAGATTTGAAATGCAACAGTACCATGGGGCAGCACTCTCCAGGGTAGGTAAATCGAAAACCAGCCACGGTGATCCCGTTTTAACGAAAAAATTCATGTGACGGAAAAAAGAAGGCCAAAAAACTTCAGAGACCCAATTGAGGTTCGGATAGCCTTTTTTGGGTATGAAACAATCCGTTGACGGCTTACAGCCGTCAAAGCCGTAGAACTCACTGAGAGCTTCGTTTTGACTGGTTATGGCTCCCGTAACTCTAAACGAGCCAACAGTTATGGCCGTCCGAAGAATCGATATCCACAGGGTGCAACATCCGCGGTGCAAGGTGCAACATTCGTCCAAAAAGCCAAAACAACGCCGTGCGACTTTTAGAAGTGGGTGCAAGGATTTGAAATGGAACAGTACCATGGTGCACCACTCTTCAGGGTAGGTAAGTCGAGGACCAGCCACGGTGATCCCGTTTTAACGTAAAAATTCACGTGAAGGAAAAAAGAAGGCCAAAAAACTTCAGAGACCCGATTGAGGTTCGGATAGCCTTTTTTGGGTATGAAACAATCCGTTGACGGCTTACAGCTGTCAAAGCCGTAGAACTCATTGAGAGCTTCGTTTTGACTGGTTATGGCTCCCGTAACTCTAAACGAGCCAACAGTTATGGTCGTCCGAAGAATCGATATCCACAGGGTGCAACATCCGCGGTGCAAGGTGCAACATTCGTCCAAAAAGCCAAAACAGCGCCGTGCGACTTTTAGAAGTGGGTGCAGGGATTTGAAATGAAACAGTACCATGGTGCACCACTCTCCAAGTTAGGTAAATCGAAGACCAGCCACGGTGATCCCGGTTTAACGTAAAAATTCACGTGACGGAAAAAAGAAGGCCAAAAAACTTCAGAGACCCGATTGAGGTTCGGATAGCCTTTTTTGGGTATGAAATAATCCGTTGACGGCTTACAGCCGTCAAAGCCGTAGAACTCGCTGAGAGCTTCGTTTTGACTAATTATGGCTCCCGTAACTCTAAACGAGCCAACAGTTATGGCCGTCCGAAGAATCGATATCCACAAGGTGCAACATCCGCGGTGCAAGGTGCAACATTCGTCCAAAAAGACAAAACAGCACCGTGCGACTTTTAGAAGTGGGTGCAGGGATTTGAAATGGACCAGTACTATGGGGCAGCACTCTCCATGGTAGGTAAATCGAAGACCAGCCATGGTGATCCCTTTTTAACGTAAAAATTCACGTGACGGAAAAAAGAAGGCCAAAAAACTTCCGAGACCCGATTGTGGTTCGGATAGCCTTTTTTCGGTATGAAATAATCCGTTGACGGCTTACAGCCGTCAAAGCCGTAGAACTCACTGAGAGCTTCGTTTTGACTGGTTATGGCATTCGTAACTCTAAACGAGCCAACAGTTATGGCCGTCCGAAGAATCGATATCCACAGGGTGCAACTTCCGCGGTGTAACATGCAACATTCGTCCAAAAAGCCAAAACAGCGCCGTGCGACTTTTAGAAGTGGGTGCAGGGATTTGAAATGGAACAGTACCATGGTGCACCACTCTCCAGGGTAGGTAAGTCGAAGACCAGCCACGGTGATCCCGTTTTAACGAAAAATTCACGTGACGGAAAAAAGAAGGCCAAAAAACTTAAGAGACCCGATTGAGGTTCGAATAGCCTTTTTTGGGTATGAAACAATCCGTTGACGGCTTACAGCTGTCAAAGCCGTAGAACTCACTGAGAGCTTCGTTTTGACTGGTTATGGCTCCCGTAACTCTAAACGAGCCAATAGTTATGGCCGTCCGAAGAATCGATATCCACAGGGTGCAACATCCGCGGTGCAAGGTGCAACATTCGTCCAAAAAGCCAAAACAACGCCGTGCGACTTTTAGAAGTGGGTGCAGGGATTTGAAATGGAACAGTACCATGGTGCACCACTCTCCAGGGTAGGTAAGTCGAAGACCAGCCACGGTGATCCCGTTTTAACGTAAAAATTCACGTGGTGGAAAAAAGAAGGCCAAAAAACTTCAGAGACCCGATTGAGGTTTGGATAGCCTTTTTTGGGTATGAAACAATCCGTTGAAGGCTTGCAGCTGTCAAAGCCGTAGAAATCACTGAGAGCTTCGTTTTGACTGGTTATGGCTCCCGTAAGTCTAAACGAGCCAACAGTTATGGCCGGCCGAAGAATCGATATCCACAAGGTGCAACATCCGCGATGCAGGTGCAACATTCGTCCAAAAAGCCAAAACAGCGCCGTGTGACTTTTAGAAGTGGGTGCAGGGATTTGAAATGGAACAGTACCGTGGTGCACCACTCTCCAGGGTAGGTAAATCGAAGACCAGCCACGGTGATCCCGATTTAACGTAAAAATTCACGTGACGGAAAAAAGAAGGCCAAAAAACATCAGAGACCCGATTGATGTTCGGATAGCCTTTTTTGGGTATGAAACAATCCGTTGACGGCTTACCGCCGTCAAAGCCGTAGAACTCACTGAGAGCTTCGTTTTGACTGGTTATGGCTCCCGTAACTCTAAACGAGCGAATAGTTATGGCCGTCCGAAGAATCGATATCCACAAGGTGCAACATCCGCGGTGCAAGGTGCAACATTCGTCCAAAAAGCCAAAAAAACGCCGTGCGACTTTTAGAAGTGGGTGCAGGGATTTGAAATGGAACAGTACCATGGTGCACCACTCTCCAGGGTAGGTAAGTCGAAGACCAGCCACGGTGATCCCGTTTTAACGTAAAAATTCACGTGGTGGAAAAAAGAAGGCCAAAAAACTTCAGAGACCCGATTGAGGTTTGGATAGCCTTTTTTGGGTATGAAACAATCCGTTGACGGCTTGCAGCTGTCAAAGCCGTAGAAATCACTGAGAGCTTCGTTTTGACTGGTTATGGCTCCCGTAAGTCTAAACGAGCCAACAGTTATGGTCGTCCGAAGAATCGATATCCACAGGGTGCAACATCCACGGTGCAAGGTGCAACATTCATCCAAAAAGCCAAAACAGCGCCGTGCGACTTTTAGAAGTGGGTGCAGGGATTTGAAATGGAACAGTACCATGGTGCACCACTCTCCAGGGTAGGTAAGTCGAAGACCAGCCACGGTGATCTCGTTTTAACGTAAAATTTTACGTGACGGAAAAAAGAAGGCCAAAAAACTTCAGAGACCCGATTGAGGTTCGGATAGCCTTTTTTGGGTATGAAACAATCTGTTGACGGCTTAAAGCCGTCAAAGCCTTAGAACTCACTGAGAGCTTCGTTTTGACTGGTTATGGCTCCCGTAACTCTAAACGAGCCAACAATTATTGCCGTCCGAAGAATCGATATCACAGAGTGCAACATCCGCGGTGCAAGGTGCAACATTCGTCCAAAAAGCCAAAACAGCACCGTGCGACTTTTAGAAGTGTGTGCAGGGATTTGAAATGGAACAGTACCATGGTGCACCACTCTCCAGGGTAGGTAAGTCGAAGACCAGCCACGGTGATCCTGTTTTAACGTAAAAATTCACGTGACGGAAATAAGAAGGCCAAAAAACTTCAGAGACCCGATTGAGGTTCAGATAGCCTTTTTTGGGTAAGAAACAATCCGTTGACGGCTTACAGCAGTCAAAGCCGTAGAACTCACTGAGAGCTTCGTTTTGACTGGTTATGGCTCCCGTAAATCTAAACGAGCCAACAGTTATGGGCGTTCGAAGAATCGATATCCACAGGGTGCAACATCCGCGGTGCAAGGTGCAACATTCGTCCAAAAAGCCAAAACAGCGCCGTGCGACTTTTAGAAGTGGGTGCAGGGATTTGAAATGGAACAGTACCATGGTGCACCACTCTCCAGGGTAGGTAAGTCGAAGACCAGCCACGGTGATCCCGTTTTAACGTAAAAATTTACGTGACGGAAAAAAGAAGGCCAAAATACTTCAGAGACCCGATTGAGGTTCGGATAGCCTTTTTTGGGTATGAAACAATCCGTTGACGGCTTATAGCCCTCAAAGCCGTAGAAATCACTTAGAGGGTCGTTTTGACTAGTTATGGCTCCCGTAACTCTAAACGAGCCAACAATTATGGCCATCCGAAGAATCGATATCCACAGGGTCTAACATCCGCGGTGCAAGGTGCAACATTCGTCCAAAAAGCCAAAACAGCGCCGTGCGACTTTTAGAAGTGTGTGCAGTGATTTGAAATGGAACAGTACCATGGTGCACCACTCTCCAGGGTAGGTAAATCGAAGACCAGCCATGGTGATCCAGTTTTAACGTAAAAACTCACGTGACGGAAAAAAGAAGGCAAAAAAACTTCAGAGTCCCGATTGTGGTTCGGATAGCCTTTTTTGGGTATGAAACAATCCGTTGACGGCTTACAGTTGTCAAAGCCGTAGAACTCACTGAGAGCTTCGTTTTGACTGATTATGGCTCCCGTAACTCTAAACGAGCCAACAGTTATGGCCGTCCGAAGAATCGATATCCACAGGGTGCAACATCCGCGGTGCAAGGTGCAACATTCGTCCAAAAAGCCAAAACAGCGCCGTGCGTCTTTTAGATGTGGGTGCAGGGATTTGAAATGCAACAATACCATGGTGCACCACTCTCTAGGGTAGGTAAGTCGAAGACCAGCCACGGTGATCCCATTTTAAGGTAAAAATTCACGTGACGGAAAAAAGAAGGCCAAAAAACTTCAGAGACCCGATTGAGGTTAGGATAGCCTTTTTTGGGTAAGAAACAATCCGTTGACGGCTTACAGCAGTCAAAGCCATAGAACTCACTAAGAGCTTCGTTTTGACTGGTTATGGCTCCCGTAACTCTAAACGAGCCAACAGTTATGGGCGTCCGAAGAATCGATATCCATAGGGTGCAACATCCACGGTGCAAGGTGCAACATTCGTCCAAAAAGCCAAAACAGCGCCGTGCGACTTTTAGAAGTGGGTGCATGGATTTGAAATGGAACAGTACCATGGTGCAACACTATCCAGGGTAGGTAAGTAGAAGACCAGCCACAGTGATCCCGTTTTAACGTAAAAATTCACGTGACGGAAAAAAGAAGGCCAAAAAACTTCAGAGACCCGATTGAGGTTCGGATAGCCTTTTTGGGTATTAAACAATCCGTTGACGGCTTAGAGCTGTCAAAGCAGTAGAACTCACTAAGAGCTTCGTTTTGACTGGTTATGGCTCCCGTAACTCTAAACGAGCCAACAATTATGGCCGTCCGAAGAATCGATATCCACAGGGTGCAACATCCGCGGTGCAAGGTGCAACATTCGTCCAAAAAGCCAAAATAGCACCGTGCAACTTTTAGAAGTGGGTGCAGGGATTTGAAATGGAACAGTACCATGGTGCACCACTCTCCAGGGTAGGTAAGTCGAAGACCAGCCACGGTGATCCTGTTTTAACGTAAAAATTCACGTGACGGAAATAAGAAGGCCAAAAAACTTCAAAGACCCGATTGAGGTTCAAAAAGCCTTTTTTGGGTATGAAACAATCCGTTGACGGCTTACAGCCGTCAAAGTCGTAGAACTCACTGAGAGCTTCGTTTTGACTGGTTATGGCTCCCGCAACTCTAAACGAGCCAACAGTTATGGCCGTCCGAAGAATCGATATCCACAGGGTGCAACATCCGCGGTGCAAGGTGCAACATTCGTCCAAAAAGCCAAAACAGCGCCGTGCGACTTTTAGAAGTGGGTGCAGGGATTTGAAATGGAACAGTACCATGGTGCACCACTCTCCAGGGTAGGTAAATCGAAGACCAGCCACGGTGATCTCGTTTTAACCTAAAACTTCACGTGACGGAAACAAGAAGGCCAAAAAACTTCAAAGACCCGATTGAGGTTCAGATAGCCTTTTTTGGATATGAAACAATCCGTTGACGGCTTAGAGCTGTCAAAGCCGTAGAACTCACTGAGAGCTTCGTTTTGACTGGTTATGGCTCCCGTAACTCTAAACGAGCCAACATTTATGGGCGTCCGAAGAATCGATATCCATAGGGTGCAACATCCGCGGTGCAAGGTGCAACATTCGTCCAAAAAGCCAAAACAGCGTCGTGCGACTTTTAGAAGTGGGTGCAGGGATTTGAAATGGAACCATACCATGGTGCACCACTCTCCAGGGTAGGTATGTCGAAGACCAGCCACTGTGATCCCGTTTTAACGTAAAAATTCACGTGACGAAAAAAAGAAGGCCAAAAAACTTCAGAGACCCGATTAAGGTTCGGATAGCCTTTTTTGGGTATGAAACAATCTGTTGATGGCTTACAGCTGTCAAAGCCGTAGAACTCTCTGAGAGCTTCGTTTTGACTGGTTATGGCACCCGCAACTCTAAACGAGCCAACAGTTATGGCCGTCCGAAGAATCGATATCCACAAGGTGCAACATCCGCGATGCAAGGTGCAACATTCGTCCAAAAAGCCAAAACAGCGCCGTGCGACTTTTAGAAGTGGGTGCAGGGATTTGAAATGCAATAATACCATGGTGCACCACTCTCTAGGGTAGGTAAGTCGAAGACCAGCCACGGTGATCCCATTTTAAGGTAAAAATTCACGTGACGGAAAAAAGAAGGCCAAAAAACTTCAAAGACCGGATTGAGGGTAGGATAGCCTTTTTTGGGTAAGAAACAATCCGTTGACGGCTTACAGCAGTCAAAGCCGTAGAACTCACTAAGAGCTTCGTTTTGACTGGTTATGGCTCCCGTAACTCTAAACGAGCCAACAGTTATGGCCTTCCGAAGAATCGATATCCACAGGGTGCAACATCCGCGGTGCAAGGTGCAACATTCGTCCAAAAAGCCAAAATAGCGCCGTGCGACTTTTAGAAGTGGGTGCAGGGATTTGAAATGGAACAGCACCATGGTGCACCACTCTCCAGGGTAGGTAAGTCGAAGACCAGCCACGGTGATCCCGTTTTAACGTAAAAATTCACGTGACGGAAAAAAGAAGGCCAAAAAACTTCAGAGACCCGATTGAGGTTCGGATAGCCTTTTTGGGTATTAAACAATCCGTTGACGGCTTAGAGCTGTCAAAGCCGTAGAACTCACTGAGAGCTTCGTTTTGACTGGTTATGGCTCCCGTAACTCTAAACGAGCCAACATTTATGGCCGTCCGAAGAATCGATATCCACAGGGTGCAACATCCGCGGTGCAAGGTGCAACATTCGTCCAAAAAGCCAAAACAGCGCCGTGCGACTTTTAGAAGTGGGTGCAGGGATTTGAAATGGAACAGTACCATGGTGCACCACTCTCCAGGGTAGGTAAGTCGAAGACCAGCCACGTTGATCCTGTTTTAACGTAAAAATTCACGTGACGGAAAAAAGAAGGCCAAAAAACTTCATAGACCCGATTGAGGTTCGGATAGCCTTTTTTGGGTATGAAACAATCCGTTGACGGCTTACAGCTATCAAAGCCGTAGAACTCACTGAGAGCTTCGTTTTGACTGGTTATGGCTCCCGCAACTCTAAACGAGCCAACAGTTATGGCCGTCCGAAGAATCGATATCCACAGGGTGCAACATCCGCGGTGCAAGGTGCAACATTCGTCCAAAAAGCCAAAACAGCGCCGTGCGACTTTTAGAAGTGGGTGCAGGGATTTGAAATGGAACAGTACCATGGTGCACCACTATCCAGGGTAGGTAAGTCGAAGACCAGCCACAGTGATCCCGTTTTAACGTAAAAATTCACGTGACGGAAAAAAGAAGGCCAAAAAACTTCAGAGACCCGATTGAGGTTCAGAGCCTTTTTTGGGTATGAACTATCCGTTGACGGCTTAGAGCTGTCAAAGCCGTAGAACTCACTGAGAGCTTCGTTTTGACTGGTTATGGCTCCCGTAACTCTAAACGAGCCAACATTTATGGCCGTCCGAAGAATCGATATCCACAAGGTGCAACATCCGCGGTGCAAGGTGCAACATTCATCCAAAAAGCAAAAACAGCGCCGTGCGACTTTTAGAAGTGGGTGCAAGGATTTGAAATGGTACAGTACCATGGTGCACCACTCTCCAGGGTAGGTAAATCGAAGACCAGTCACGGTGATCCCGTTTTAACGTAAAAATTCACGTGACGGAAAAAAGAAGGCCAAAAAACTTCAGAGACCCGATTGATGTTCGGATAGCCTTTTTTGGGTATGAAACAATCCGTTGACGGCTTACAGCCGTCAAAGCCGTAGAACTCACTAAGAGCTTCGTTTTGACTGGTTATGGCTCCCGTAACTCTAAACGAGCCAACAGTTATGGCCGTCCGAAAAATCGATATACACAGGGTGCAACATCCGCGGTGCAAGGTGCAACATTCGTCCAAAAAGCCAAAATAGCGCCGTGCGACTTTTAGAAGTGGGTGCAGGGATTTGAAATGGAACAGTACCATGGTGCACCACTCTCCAGGATAGGTAAATCGAAGACCAGCCACGGTGATCCCGTTTTAACGTAAAAATTCACGTGACGGAAAAAAGAAGGCCAAAAAACTTCAGAGACCCGATTGATGTTCGGATAGCCTTTTTTGGGTATGAAATAATCCGTTGATGGCTTACAGCTGTCAAAGCCGTAGAACTCACTGAGAGCTTCGTTTTGACTGGTTATGGCACCCGCAACTCTAAACAAGCCAACAGTTATGGCCGTCCGAAGAATCGATATCCACAAGGTGCAACATCCGCGATGCAAGGTGCAACGTTCGTCCAAAAAGCCAAAACAGCGCCGTGCGACTTTTAGAAGTGGGTGCAGGGATTTGAAATGGAACAGTACCATGGTGCACCACTCTCCAGGGTAGGTAAATCGAAGACCAGCCACGGTGATCCCGTTTTAACGTAAAAATTCACGCGACGGAAAAAAGAAGGCCAAAAAACTTCAGAGACCCGATTGATGTTCGGATAGCCTTTTTTGGGTATGAAACAATCCGTTGACGGCTTACAGCCGTCAAAGCCGTAGAACTCACTAAGAGTTTCGTTTTGACTGGTTATGGCTCCCGTAACTCTAAACGAACCAACAGTTATGGCCGTCCGAAGAATCGATATCCATAGGGTGCAACATCCGCGGTGCAAGGTGCAACATTCGTCCAAAAAGCCAAAATAGCGCCGTGCGACTTTTAGAAGTGGGTGCAGGGATTTGAAATGGAACAGTACCATGGTGCACCACTCTCCAGGGTAGGTAAGTTGAAGACCAGCCACGGTGATCCCGTTTTAACGTAAAAATTCACGTGACGGAAAAAAGAAGGCCAAAAAACTTCAGAGACCCGATTGAGGCTCGGATAGCCTTTTTTGGGTATGAAACAATCCGTTGACGACTTAGAGCTGTCAAAGCCGTAGAACTCACTGAGAGCTTCGTTTTGACTGGTTATGGCTCCCGTAACTCTAAACGAGCCAACATTTATGGCCGTCCGAAGAATCGATATCCACAGGGTGAAACATCCGCGGTGCAAGGTGCAACATTCGTCCAAAAAGCCAAAACAGCGCCGTGCGACTTTTAGAAGTGGGTACAAGGATTTGAAATGGAACAGTACCATGGTGCACCACTCTCCAGGGTAGGTAAATCGAAGACCAGCCACGGTGATCCCGTTTTAACGTAAAAATTCACGTGACGGAAAAAAGAAGGCCAAAAAACTTCAGAGACCCGATTGATGTTCGGATAGCCTTTTTTGGGTATGAAACAATCCGTTGACGGCTTACAGCCGTCAAAGCCGTAGAACTCACTAAGAGCTTCATTTTGACTGGTTGTGGCTCCCGTAACTCTAAACGAGCCAACAGTTATGGCCGTCCGAAAAATCGATATCCACAGGGTGCAACATCCGCGGTGCAAGGTGCAACATTCGTCCAAAAAGCCAAAACAGCGCCGTGCGACTTTTAGAAGTGGGTGCAGGGATTTGAAATGGAACAGTACCATGGTGCACCACTATCCAGGGTAGGTAAGTCGAAGACCAGCCACAGTGATCCCGTTTTAACGTAAAAATTCACGTGACGGAAAAAAGAAGGCCAAAAAACTTCAGAGACCCGATTGAGGTTCAGAGCCTTTTTTGGGTATGAACTATCCGTTGACGGCTTAGAGCTGTCAAAGCCGTAGAACTCACTGAGAGCTTCGTTTTGACTGGTTATGGCTCCCGTAACTCTAAACGAGCCAACATTTATGGCCGTCCGAAGAATCGATATCCACAAGGTGCAACATCCGCGGTGCAAGGTGCAACATTCATCCAAAAAGCAAAAACAGCGCCGTGCGACTTTTAGAAGTGGGTGCAAGGATTTGAAATGGTACAGTACCATGGTGCACCACTCTCCAGGGTAGGTAAATCGAAGACCAGTCACGGTGATCCCGTTTTAACGTAAAAATTCACGTGACGGAAAAAAGAAGGCCAAAAAACTTCAGAGACCCGATTGATGTTCGGATAGCCTTTTTTGGGTATGAAACAATCCGTTGACGGCTTACAGCCGTCAAAGCCGTAGAACTCACTAAGAGCTTCGTTTTGACTGGTTATGGCTCCCGTAACTCTAAACGAGCCAACAGTTATGGCCGTCCGAAAAATCGATATACACAGGGTGCAACATCCGCGGTGCAAGGTGCAACATTCGTCCAAAAAGCCAAAATAGCGCCGTGCGACTTTTAGAAGTGGGTGCAGGGATTTGAAATGGAACAGTACCATGGTGCACCACTCTCCAGGATAGGTAAATCGAAGACCAGCCACGGTGATCCCGTTTTAACGTAAAAATTCACGTGACGGAAAAAAGAAGGCCAAAAAACTTCAGAGACCCGATTGATGTTCGGATAGCCTTTTTTGGGTATGAAATAATCCGTTGATGGCTTACAGCTGTCAAAGCCGTAGAACTCACTGAGAGCTTCGTTTTGACTGGTTATGGCACCCGCAACTCTAAACAAGCCAACAGTTATGGCCGTCCGAAGAATCGATATCCACAAGGTGCAACATCCGCGATGCAAGGTGCAACGTTCGTCCAAAAAGCCAAAACAGCACCGTGCGACTTTTAGAAGTGGGTGCAGGGATTTGAAATGGAACAGTACCATGGTGCACCACTCTCCAGGGTAGGTAAATCGAAGACCAGCCACGGTGATCCCGTTTTAACGTAAAAATTCACGCGACGGAAAAAAGAAGGCCAAAAAACTTCAGAGACTCGATTGATGTTCGGATAGCCTTTTTTGGGTATGAAACAATCCGTTGACGGCTTACAGCCGTCAAAGCCGTAGAACTCACTAAGAGTTTCGTTTTGACTGGTTATGGCTCCCGTAACTCTAAACGAACCAACAGTTATGGCCGTCCGAAGAATCGATATCCACAGGGTGCAACATCCGCGGTGCAAGGTGCAACATTCGTCCAAAAAGCCAAAATAGCGCCGTGCGACTTTTAGAAGTGGGTGCAGGGATTTGAAATGGAACAGTACCATGGTGCACCACTCTCCAGGGTAGGTAAGTTGAAGACCAGCCACGGTGATCCCGTTTTAACGTAAAAATTCACGTGACGGAAAAAAGAAGGCCAAAAAACTTCAGAGACCCGATTGAGGCTCGGATAGCCTTTTTTGGGTATGAAACAATCCGTTGACGACTTAGTGCTGTCAAAGCCGTAGAACTCATTAAGAGCTTCGTTTTGACTGGTTATGGCTCCCGTAACTCTAAACAAGCCAACATTTATGGCCGTCCGAAGAATCGATATCCACAGGGTGAAACATCCGCGGTGCAAGGTGCAACATTCGTCCAAAAAGCCAAAACAGCGCCGTGCGACTTTTAGAAGTGGGTACAAGGATTTGAAATGGAACAGTACCATGGTGCACCACTCTCCAGGGTAGGTAAATCGAAGACCAGCCACGGTGATCCCGTTTTAACGTAAAAATTCACGTGACGGAAAAAAGAAGGCCAAAAAACTTCAGAGACCCGATTGATGTTCGGATAGCCTTTTTTGGGTATGAAACAATCCGTTGACGGCTTACAGCCGTCAAAGCCGTAGAACTCACTAAGAGCTTCGTTTTGACTGGTTATGGCTCTCGTAACTCAAAACGAGCCAACAGGTATGGCCGTCCGAAGAATCGGTATCCACAGGGTGCAACATCCGCGGTGCAAGGTGCAACATTCGTCCAAAAAGCCAAAATAGCGCCGTGCGACTTTTAGAAGTGGGTGCAGGGATTTGAAATGGAACAGTACCATGGTGCACCACTCTCCAGGATAGTTAAATCGAAGACCAGCCACGGTGATCCCGTTTTAACGTAAAAATTCACGTGACGGAAAAAAGAAGGCCATAAAACTTCAGAGACCCGATTGATGTTCGGATAGCCTTTTTTGGGTATGAAACAATCCGTTGATGGCTTACAGCTGTCAAAGCCGTAGAACTCACTGAGAGCTTCGTTTTGACTGGTTATGGCACCCGCAACTCTAAACAAGCCAACAGTTATGGCCGTCCGAAGAATCGATATCCACAAGGTGCAACATCCGCGATGCAAGGTGCAACATTCGTCCAAAAAGCCAAAACAGCGCCGTGCAACTTTTAGAAGTGGGTGCAGGGATTTGAAATGGAACAGTACCATGGTGCACCACTCTCCAGGGTAGGTAAATCGAAGACCAGCCATGGTGATCCCGTTTTAACGTAAAAATTCACGTGACGGAAAAAAGAAGGCCAAAAAACTTCAGAGACCCGATTGATGTTCGGATAGCCTTTTTTGGGTATGAAACAATCCGTTGACGGCTTATAGCCGTCAAAGTCGTAGAACTCACTAAGAGCTTCGTTTTGACTGGTTATGGCTCCCGTAACTCTAAACGAACCAACAGTTATGGCCGTCCGAAGAATCGATATCCACAGGGTGCAACATCCGCGGTGCAAGGTGCAACATTCGTCCAAAAAGCCAAAACAGCGTCGTGCGACTTTTAGAAGTGGGTGCAGGGATTTGAAATGGAACCATACCATGGTGCACCACTCTCCAGGGTAGGTAAGTCGAAGACCAGCCACTGTGATCCCGTTTTAACGTAAAAATTCACGTGACGGAAAAAAGAAGGCCAAAAAACTTCAGAGACCCGATTGAGGTTCGGATAGCCTTTTTTGGGTATGAAACAATCCGTTGACGGCTTACAGCTATCAAAGCCGTAGAACTCACTGAGAGCTTCGTTTTGACTGGTTATGGCTCCCGCAACTCTAAACGAGCCAACAGTTATGGCCGTCCGAAGAATCGATATCCATAGGGTGCAACATCCGCGATGCAAGGTGCAACATTCGTCCAAAAAGCCAAAACAGCGCCGTGCGACTTTTAGAAGTGAGTGCAGGGATTTGAAATGCAACAATACCATGGTGCACCACTCTCTAGGGTAGGTAAGTCGAAGACCAGCCACGGTGATCCCATTTTAAGGTAAAAATTCACGTGACGGAAAAAAGAAGGCCAAAAAACTTCAGAGACCCGATTGAGGTTAGGATAGCCTTTTTTGGGTAAGAAACAATCCGTTGACGGCTTACAACAGTCAAAGCCGTAGAACTCACTAAGAGCTTCGTTTTGACTGGTTATGGCTCCCGTAACTCTAAACGAGCCAACAGTTATGGCCGTCCGAAGAATCGATATCCACAGGGTGCAACATCCACGGTGCAAGGTGCAACATTCGTCCAAAAAGCCAAAATAGCGCCGTGCGACTTTTAGAAGTGGGTGCAGGGATTTGAAATGGAACAGTACCATGGTGCACCACTCTCCAGGGTAGGTAAGTCGAAGACCAGCCACTGTGATCCCGTTTTAACGTAAAAATTCACGTGACGGAAAAAAGAAGGCCAAAAAACTTCAGAGACCCGATTGAGGTTCGGATAGCCTTTTTGGGTATTAAACAATCCGTTGACGGCTTAGAGCTGTCAAAGCCGTAGAACTCACTGAGAGCTTCGTTTTGACTGGTTATGGCTCCCGTAACTCTAAACGAGCCAACATTTATGGCCGTCCGAAGAATCGATATCCACAGGGTGCAACATCCGCGGTGCAAGGTGCAACATTCGTCCAAAAAGCCAAAACAGCACCGTGCGACTTTTAGAAGTGGGTACAGGGATTTGAAATGGAACAGTACCATGGTGCACCCCTCTCCAGGGTAGGTAAGTCGAAGACCAGCCACGGTGATCCTGTTTTAACGTAAAAATTCACGTGACGGAAAAAAGAAGGCCAAAAAACTTCAGAGACCCGATTGAGGTTCGGATAGCCTTTTTTGGGTATGAAACAATCCGTTGATGGCTTACAGCTATCAAAGCCGTAGAACTCACTGAGAGCTTCGTTTTGACTGGTTATGGCTCCCGCAACTCTAAACGAGCCAACAGTTATGGCCGTCCGAAGAATCGATATCCACAGGGTGCAACATCCGCGGTGCAAGGTGCAACATTCGTCCAAAAAGCCAAAACAGCGCCGTGCGACTTTTAGAAGTGGGTGCAGGGATTTGAAATGGAACAGTACCATGGTGCACCACTATCCAGGGTAGGTAAGTCGAAGACCAGCCACAGTGATCCCGTTTTAAAGTAAAAATTCACGTGACGGAAAAAAGAAGGCCAAAAAACTTCAGAGACCCGATTGAGGTTCGGAGCCTTTTTTGGGTATGAACAATCCGTTGACGGCTTAGAGCTGTCAAAGCCGTAGAACTCACTGAGAGCTTCGTTTTGACTGGTTATGGCTCCCGTAACTCTAAACGAGCCAACATTTATGGCCGTCCGAAGAATCGATATACACAAGGTGCAACATCCGCGGTGCAAGGTGCAACATTCATCCAAAAAGCCAAAACAGGGCCGTGCGACTTTTAGAAGTGGGTGCAAGGATTTGAAATGGTACAGTACCATGGTGCACCACTCTCCAGGGTAGGTAAATCGAAGACCAGCCACGGTGATCCCGTTTTAACGTAAAAATTCACGTGACGGAAAAAAGAAGGCCAAAAAACTTCAGAGACCCGATTGATGTTCGGATAGCCTTTTTTGGGTATGAAACAATCCGTTGACGGCTTACAGCCGTCAAAGCCGTAGAACTCACTAAGAGCTTCGTTTTGACTGGTTATGGCTCCCGTAACTCTAAACGAGCCAACAGTTATGGCCGTCCGAAAAATCGATATCCACAGGGTGCAACATCCACGGTGCAAGGTGCAACATTCGTTCAAAAAGCCAAAATAGCGCCGTGCGACTTTTAGAAGTGGGTGCAGGGATTTGAAATGGAACAGTACCATGGTGCACCACTCTCCAGGATAGGTAAATCGAAGACCAGCCACGGTGATCCCGTTTTAACGTAAAAATTCACGTGACGGAAAAAAGAAGGCCAAAAAACTTCAGAGACCCGATTGATGTTCGGATAGACTTTTTTGGGTATGAAATAATCCGTTGATGGCTTACAGCTGTCAAAGCCGTAGAACTCACTGAGAGCTTCGTTTTGACTGGTTATGGCACCCGTAACTCTAAACAAGCCAACAGTTATGGCCGTCCGAAGAATCGATATCCACAAGGTGCAACATCCGCGATGCAAGGTGCAACGTTCGTCCAAAAAGCCAAAACAGCGCCGTGCGACTTTTAGAAGTGGGTGCAGGGATTTGAAATGGAACAGTACCATGGTGCACCACTCTCCAGGGTAGGTAAATCGAAGACCAGCCACGGTGATCCCGTTTTAACGTAAAAATTCACGTGACGGAAAAAAGAAGGCCAAAAAACATCAGAGACCCAATTGATGTTCGGATAGCCTTTTTTGGGTATGAAACAATCCGTTGACGGCTTACAGCCGTCAAAGCCGTAGAACTCACTAAGAGTTTCGTTTTGACTGGTTATGGCTCCCGTAACTCTAAACGAACCAACAGTTATGGCCGTCCGAAGAATCGATATCCATAGGGTGCAACATCCGCGGTGCAAGGTGCAACATTCGTCCAAAAAGCCAAAATAGCGCCGTGCGACTTTTAGAAGTGGGTGCAGGGATTTGAAATGGAACAGTACCATGGTGCACCACTCTCCAGGGTAGGTAAGTCGAAGACCAGCCACGGTGATCCCGTTTTAACATAAAAATTCACGTGACGGAAAAAAGAAGGCCAAAAAACTTCAGAGACCCGATTGAGGTTCGGATAGCCTTTTTTGGGTATGAAACAATCCGTTGACGACTTAGTGCTGTCAAAGCCGTAGAACTCATTAAGAGCTTCGTTTTGACTGGTTATGGCTCCCGTAACTCTAAACAAGCCAACATTTATGGCCGTCCGAAGAATCGATATCCACAGGGTGCAACATCCGCGGTGCAAGGTGCAACATTCGTCCAAAAAGCCAAAACAGCGCCGTGCGACTTTTAGTAGTGGGTGCAAGGATTTGAAATGGAACAGTACCATGGTGCACCACTCTCCAGGGTAGGTAAATCGAAGACCAGCCACGGTGATCCCGTTTTAACGTAAAAATTCACGTGACGGAAAAAAGAAGGCCAAAAAACATCAGAGACCCGATTGATGTTCGGATAGCCTTTTTTGGGTATGAAACAATCCGTTGACGGCTTACAGCTATCAAAGCCGTAGAACTCACTGAGAGCTTCGTTTTGACTGGTTATGGCTCCCGCAACTCTAAACGAGCCAACAGTTATGGCCGTCCGAAGAATCGATATCCATAGGGTGCAACATCCGCGATGCAAGGTGCAACATTCGTCCAAAAAGCCAAAACAGCGCCGTGCGACTTTTAGAAGTGAGTGCAGGGATTTGAAATGCAACAATACCATGGTGCACCACTCTCTAGGGTAGGTAAGTCGAAGACCAGCCACGGTGATCCCATTTTAAGGTAAAAATTCACGTGACGGAAAAAAGAAGGCCAAAAAACTTCAGAGACCCGATTGAGGTTAGGATAGCCTTTTTTGGGTAAGAAACAATCCGTTGACGGCTTACAACAGTCAAAGCCGTAGAACTCACTAAGAGCTTCGTTTTGACTGGTTATGGCTCCCGTAACTCTAAACGAGCCAACAGTTATGGCCGTCCGAAGAATCGATATCCACAGGGTGCAACATCCACGGTGCAAGGTGCAACATTCGTCCAAAAAGCCAAAATAGCGCCGTGCGACTTTTAGAAGTGGGTGCAGGGATTTGAAATGGAACAGTACCATGGTGCACCACTCTCCAGGGTAGGTAAGTCGAAGACCAGCCACTGTGATCCCGTTTTAACGTAAAAATTCACGTGACGGAAAAAAGAAGGCCAAAAAACTTCAGAGACCCGATTGAGGTTCGGATAGCCTTTTTGGGTATTAAACAATCCGTTGACGGCTTAGAGCTGTCAAAGCCGTAGAACTCACTGAGAGCTTCGTTTTGACTGGTTATGGCTCCCGTAACTCTAAACGAGCCAACATTTATGGCCGTCCGAAGAATCGATATCCACAGGGTGCAACATCCGCGGTGCAAGGTGCAACATTCGTCCAAAAAGCCAAAACAGCGCCGTGCGACTTTTAGAAGTGGGTGCAGGGATTTGAAATGGAACAGTACCATGGTGCACCCCTCTCCAGGGTAGGTAAGTCGAAGACCAGCCACGGTGATCCTGTTTTAACGTAAAAATTCACGTGACGGAAAAAAGAAGGCCAAAAAACTTCAGAGACCCGATTGAGGTTCGGATAGCCTTTTTTGGGTATGAAACAATCCGTTGATGGCTTACAGCTATCAAAGCCGTAGAACTCACTGAGAGCTTCGTTTTGACTGGTTATGGCTCCCGCAACTCTAAACGAGCCAACAGTTATGGCCGTCCGAAGAATCGATATCCACAGGGTGCAACATCCGCGGTGCAAGGTGCAACATTCGTCCAAAAAGCCAAAACAGCGCCGTGCGACTTTTAGAAGTGGGTGCAGGGATTTGAAATGGAACAGTACCATGGTGCACCACTATCCAGGGTAGGTAAGTCGAAGACCAGCCACAGTGATCCCGTTTTAAAGTAAAAATTCACGTGACGGAAAAAAGAAGGCCAAAAAACTTCAGAGACCCGATTGAGGTTCGGAGCCTTTTTTGGGTATGAACAATCCGTTGACGGCTTAGAGCTGTCAAAGCCGTAGAACTCACTGAGAGCTTCGTTTTGACTGGTTATGGCTCCCGTAACTCTAAACGAGCCAACATTTATGGCCGTCCGAAGAATCGATATACACAAGGTGCAACATCCGCGGTGCAAGGTGCAACATTCATCCAAAAAGCCAAAACAGGGCCGTGCGACTTTTAGAAGTGGGTGCAAGGATTTGAAATGGTACAGTACCATGGTGCACCACTCTCCAGGGTAGGTAAATCGAAGACCAGCCACGGTGATCCCGTTTTAACGTAAAAATTCACGTGACGGAAAAAAGAAGGCCAAAAAACTTCAGAGACCCGATTGATGTTCGGATAGCCTTTTTTGGGTATGAAACAATCCGTTGACGGCTTACAGCCGTCAAAGCCGTAGAACTCACTAAGAGCTTCGTTTTGACTGGTTATGGCTCCCGTAACTCTAAACGAGCCAACAGTTATGGCCGTCCGAAAAATCGATATCCACAGGGTGCAACATCCGCGGTGCAAGGTGCAACATTCGTTCAAAAAGCCAAAATAGCGCCGTGCGACTTTTAGAAGTGGGTGCAGGGATTTGAAATGGAACAGTACCATGGTGCACCACTCTCCAGGATAGGTAAATCGAAGACCAGCCACGGTGATCCCGTTTTAACGTAAAAATTCACGTGACGGAAAAAAGAAGGCCAAAAAACTTCAGAGACCCGATTGATGTTCGGATAGCCTTTTTTGGGTATGAAATAATCCGTTGATGGCTTACAGCTGTCAAAGCCGTAGAACTCACTGAGAGCTTCGTTTTGACTGGTTATGGCACCCGTAACTCTAAACAAGCCAACAGTTATGGCCGTCCGAAGAATCGATATCCACAAGGTGCAACATCCGCGATGCAAGGTGCAACGTTCGTCCAAAAAGCCAAAACAGCGCCGTGCGACTTTTAGAAGTGGGTGCAGGGATTTGAAATGGAACAGTACCATGGTGCACCACTCTCCAGGGTAGGTAAATCGAAGACCAGCCACGGTGATCCCGTTTTAACGTAAAAATTCACGTGACGGAAAAAAGAAGGCCAAAAAACATCAGAGACCCGATTGATGTTCGGATAGCCTTTTTTGGGTATGAAACAATCCGTTGACGGCTTACAGCCGTCAAAGCCGTAGAACTCACTAAGAGTTTCGTTTTGACTGGTTATGGCTCCCGTAACTCTAAACGAACCAACAGTTATGGCCGTCCGAAGAATCGATATCCATAGGGTGCAACATCCGCGGTGCAAGGTGCAACATTCGTCCAAAAAGCCAAAATAGCGCCGTGCGACTTTTAGAAGTGGGTGCAGGGATTTGAAATGGAACAGTACCATGGTGCACCACTCTCCAGGGTAGGTAAGTCGAAGACCAGCCACGGTGATCCCGTTTTAACGTAAAAATTCACGTGACGGAAAAAAGAAGGCCAAAAAACTTCAGAGACCCGATTGAGGTTCGGATAGCCTTTTTTGGGTATGAAACAATCCGTTGACGACTTAGTGCTGTCAAAGCCGTAGAACTCATTAAGAGCTTCGTTTTGACTGGTTATGGCTCCCGTAACTCTAAACAAGCCAACATTTATGGCCGTCCGAAGAATCGATATCCACAGGGTGCAACATCCGCGGTGCAAGGTGCAACATTCGTCCAAAAAGCCAAAACAGCGCCGTGCGACTTTTAGTAGTGGGTGCAAGGATTTGAAATGGAACAGTACCATGGTGCACCACTCTCCAGGGTAGGTAAATCGAAGACCAGCCACGGTGATCCCGTTTTAACGTAAAAATTCACGTGACGGAAAAAAGAAGGCCAAAAAACTTCAGAGACCCGATTGATGTTCGGATAGCCTTTTTTGGGTATGAAACAATCCGTTGACGGCTTACAGCCGTCAAAGCCGTAGAACTCACTAAGAGCTTCGTTTTGACTGGTTATGGCTCCCGTAACTCAAAACGAGCCAACAGGTATGGCCGTCCGAAGAATCGATATCCACAGGGTGCAACATCCGCGGTGCAAGGTGCAACATTCGTCCAAAAAGCCAAAATAGCGCCGTGCGACTTTTAGAAGTGGGTGCAGGGATTTGAAATGGAACAGTACCATGGTGCACCACTCTCCAGGATAGTTAAATAGAAGACCAGCCACGGTGATCCCGTTTTAACGTAAAAATTCACGTGACGGAAAAAAGAAGGCCAAAAAACTTCAGAGACCCGATTGATGTTCGGATAGCCTTTTTTGGGTATGAAACAATCTGTTGATGGCTTACAGCTGTCAAAGCCGTAGAACTCACTGAGAGCTTCGTTTTGACTGGTTATGGCACCCGCAACTCTAAACAAGCCAACAGTTATGGCCGTCCGAAGAATCGATATCCACAAGGTGCAACATCCGCGATGCAAGGTGCAACATTCGTCCAAAAAGCCAAAACAGCACCGTGCGACTTTTAGAAGTGGGTGCAGGGATTTGAAATGGAACAGTACCATGGTGCACCACTCTCCAGGGTAGGTAAATCGAAGACCAGCCACGGTGATCCCGTTTTAACGTAAAAATTCACGTGACGGAAAAAAGAAGGCCAAAAAACATCAGAGACCCGATTGATGTTCGGATAGCCTTTTTTGGGTATGAAACAATCCGTTGACGGCTTACAGCCGTCAAAGCCGTAGAACTCACTAAGAGTTTCGTTTTGACTGGTTATGGCTCCCGTAACTCTAAACGAACCAACAGTTATGGCCGTCCGAAGAATCGATATCCACAGGGTGCAACATCCGCGGTGCAAGGTGCAACATTCGTCCAAAAAGCCAAAATAGCGCCGTGCGACTTTTAGAAGTGGGTGCAGGGATTTGAAATGGAACAGTACCATGGTGCACCACTCTCCAGGGTAGGTAAGTCGAAGACCAGCCACGGTGATCCCGTTTTAACGTAAAAATTCACGTGACGGAAAAAAGAAGGCCAAAAAACTTCAGAGACCCGATTGAGGTTCGGATAGCCTTTTTTGGGTATGAAACAATCCGTTGACGACTTAGTGCTGTCAAAGCCGTAGAACTCATTAAGAGCTTCGTTTTGACTGGTTATGGCTCCCGTAACTCTAAACAAGCCAACATTTATGGCCGTCCGAAGAATCGATATCCACAGGGTGCAACATCCGCGGTGCAAGGTGCAACATTCGTCCAAAAAGCCAAAACAGCGCCGTGCGACTTTTAGAAGTGGGTGCAAGGATTTGAAATGGAACAGTACCATGGTGCACTACTCTCCAGGGTAGGTAAATCGAAGACCAGCCACGGTGATCCCGTTTTAATGTAAAAATTCACGTGACGGAAAAAAGAAGGCCAAAAAACTTCAGAGACCCGATTGATGTTCGGATAGCCTTTTTTGGGTATGAAACAATCCGTTGACGGCTTACAGCCGTCAAAGCCGTAGAACTCACTAAGAGCTTCGTTTTGACTGGTTATGGCTCCCGTAACTCAAAACGAGCCAACAGGTATGGCCGTCCGAAGAATCGATATCCACAGGGTGCAACATCCGCGGTGCAAGGTGCAACATTCGTCCAAAAAGCCAAAATAGCGCCGTGCGACTTTTAGAAGTGGGTGCAGGGATTTGAAATGGAACAGTACCATGGTGCACCACTCTCCAGGATAGTTAAATAGAAGACCAGCCACGGTGATCCCGTTTTAACGTAAAAATTCACGTGACGGAAAAAAGAAGGCCAAAAAACTTCAGAGACCCGATTGATGTTCGGATAGCCTTTTTTGGGTATGAAACAATCCGTTGATGGCTTACAGCTGTCAAAGCCGTAGAACTCACTGAGAGCTTCGTTTTGACTGGTTATGGCACCCGCAACTCTAAACAAGCCAACAGTTATGGCCGTCCGAAGAATCGATATCCACAAGGTGCAACATCCGCGATGCAAGGTGCAACATTCGTCCAAAAAGCCAAAACAGCGCCGTGCGACTTTTAGATGTGGGTGCAGGGATTTGAAATGGAACAGTACCATGGTGCACCACTCTCCAGGGTAGGTAAATCGAAGACCAGCCACGGTGATCCCGTTTTAACGTAAAAATTCACGTGACGGAAAAAAGAAGGCCAAAAAACATCAGAGACCCGATTGATGTTCGGATAGCCTTTTTTGGGTATGAAACAATCCGTTGACGGCTTACAGCCGTCAAAGCCGTAGAACTCACTAAGAGTTTCGTTTTGACTGGTTATGGCTCCCGTAACTCTAAACGAACCAACAGTTATGGCCGTCCGAAGAATCGATATCCACAGGGTGCAACATCCGCGGTGCAAGGTGCAACATTCGTCCAAAAAGCCAAAATAGCGCCGTGCGACTTTTAGAAGTGGGTGCAGGGATTTGAAATGGAACAGTACCATGGTGCACCACTCTCCAGGGTAGGTAAGTCGAAGACCAGCCACGGTGATCCCGTTTTAACGTAAAAATTCACGTGACGGAAAAAAGAAGGCCAAAAAACTTCAGAGACCCGATTGAGGTTCGGATAGCCTTTTTTGGGTATGAAACAATCCGTTGACGACTTAGTGCTGTCAAAGCCGTAGAACTCATTAAGAGCTTCGTTTTGACTGGTTATGGCTCCCGTAACTCTAAACGAGCCAACATTTATGGCCGTCCGAAGAATCGATATCCACAGGGTGCAACATTCGCGGTGCAAGGTGCAACATTCGTCCAAAAAGCCAAAACAGCGCAGTGCGACTTTTAGAAGTGGGTGCAGGGATTTGGAATGGAACAGTACCATGGTGCACCACTCTCCAGGGTAGGTAAGTCGAAGACCAGCCACGGTGATCCTGTTTTAACGTAAAAATTCACGTGACGGAAAAAAGAAGGCCAAAAAACTTCAGAGACCCGATTGAGGTTTGGATAGCCTTTTTTGGGTATGAAACAATTCGTTGACGGCTTACAGCTGTCAAAGCCGTAGAACTCACTGAGAGCTTCGTTTTGACTGGTTATGGCTCCCGCAACTCTAAACGAGCCAAGAGTTATGGCCGTCCGAAGAATCGATATCCAAAGGGTGCAACATCCGCGGTGCAAGGTGCAACATTCGTCCAAAAAGCCAAAACAGCGCCGTGCGACTTTTAGAAGTGGGTGCAGGGATTTGAAATGGAATAGTACCATGGTGCACCACTATGCAGGGTAGGTAAGTCGAAGACCAGCCACGGTGATCCCGTTTTAACGTAAAAATTCACGTGACGGAAAAAGGAAGGCCAAAAAACTTCAGAGACCCGATTGAGGTTCGGATAGCCTTTTTTGGGTATGAAACAATCCGTTGACGGCTTAGAGCTGTCAAAGCCATAGAACTCACTGAGAGCTTCTTTTTGACTGGTTATGGCTCCCGTAACTCTAAACGAGCCAACATTTATGGCCGTCCGAAGAATCGAAATCCACAGGGTGCAACATCCGCGGTGCAAGGTGCAACATTCGTCCAAAAAGCCAAAACAGCGCCGTGCGACTTTTAGAAGTGGGTGCAGGGATTTGAAATGGAACAGTACCATGGTGCACCACTCTCCAGGGTAGGTAAATCGAAGACCAACCACGGTGATCCCGTTTTAACGTAAAAATTCACGTGACGGAAAAAAGAAGGCCAAAAAACTTCAAAGACCCGATTGACGTTCGGATAGCCTTTTTTGGGTATGAAACAATCCGTTGACGGCTTACAGCCGTCAAAGCCGTAGAACTCACTAAGAGCTTTGTTTTGACTGGTTATGGCTCCCGTAACTCTAAACGAGCCAACAGTTATGGCCGTCCGAAGAATCGATATCCACAGGGCGCAACATCCGCGGTGCAAGGTGCAACATTCGTCCAAAAAGCCAAAATAGTGCCGTGCGACTTTTAGAAGTGGGTGCAGGGATTTAAAATGGAACAGTACCATGGTGCACCACTCTCCAGGGTAGGTAAATCGAAGACCAGCCACGGTGATCCCGTTTTAACGTAAAAATTCAAGTGACGGAAAAAAGAAGGCCAAAAAACTTCTGAGACCCGATTGATGTTCGGATAGCCTCTTTTGGGTATGAAACAATCCGTTGACGGCTTACAGCCGTCAAAGCCGTAGAACTCACTAAGAGCTTCGTTTTGACTGGTTATGGCTCCCGTAACTCTAAACAAGCCAACAGTTATGGCCGTCCGAAGAATCGATATCCACAGGGTGCAACATCCGCGGTGCAAGGTGCAACATTCGTCCAAAAAGACAATAGCGCCGTGCGACTTTTAGAAGTGGGTGCAGGGATTTGAAATGGAACAGTACCATGGTGCACCACTCTCCAGGGTAGGTAAGTCGAAGACCAGCCACGGTGATCCCTTTTTAACGTAAAAATTCACGTGACGGAAAAAAGAAGGCCAAAAAACTTCAGAGACCCGATTGAGGTTCGGATAGCCTTTTTTGGGTATGAAAAAATCCGTTGACGGCTTAGAGCTGTCAAAGCCGTAGAACTCACTGAGAGCTTCGTTTTGACTGGTTATGGCTCCCGTAACTCTAAACGAGCCAATATTTATGGCCGTCCGAAGAATCGATATCCACAGGGTGCAACATCCGCGGTGCAAGGTGCAACATTCATCCAAAAAGCCAAAACAGCGTCGTGCGACTTTTAGAAGTGGGTGCAGGGATTTGAAATGGAACAGTACCATGGTGCACCACTCTCCAGGGTAGGTAAGTCGAAGACCAGCCATGGTGATCCCGTTTTAACGTAAAAATTCACGTGACGGAAAAAAGAAGGCCAAAAAACTTCAGAGACCTGATTGAGGTTCGGATAGCCTTTTTTGGGTATGAAACAATCCGTTGACGGCTTATAGCCGTCAAAGCCGTAGAACTCACTAAGAGCTTCGTTTTGACTGGTTATGGCTCCCGTAACTCTAAACGAGCCAACATTTATGGCCGTCCGAAGAATCGATATCCACAGGGTGCAACATCCGCGGTGCAAGGTGCAACATTCGTCCAAAAAGCCAAAACAGCGCCGTGCGACTTTTAGAAGTGGGTGCAGGGATTTGAAATGGAACAGTACCATGGTGCACCACTCTCTAGGGTAGGTAAGTCGAAGACCAGCCACGGTGATCCCGTTTTAACGTAAAAATTCACGTGACGGAAAAAAGAAGGCCAAAAAACTTCAAAGACCCGATTGACGTTCGGATAGCCTTTTTTGGGTATGAAACAATCCGTTGACGGCTTATAGCCGTCAAAACCGTAGAACTCACTAAGAGCTTCGTTTTGACTGGTTATGGCTCCCGTAACTCTAAACGAGCCAACATTTATGGCCGTCCGAAGAATCGATATCCATAGGGTGCAACATCCGCGGTGCAAGGTGCAACATTCGTCCAAAAAGCCAAAACAGTGCCGTGCGACTTTTAGAAGTGGGTGCAGGGATTTGAAATGGAACAGTACCATGGTGCACCACTCTCCAGGGTAGGTAAGTCGAAGACCAGCCACGGTAATCCCGTTTTAACGTAAAAATTCACGTGACGGAAAAAAGAAGGCCAAAAAACTTCAGAGACCCGATTGAGGTTCGGATAGCCTTTTTTGGGTATGAAACAATCCGTTGACGGCTTACAGCCGTCAAAGCCGTAGAACTCACTGAGAGCTTCGTTTTGACTGGTTATGGCTCCTGTAACTCTAAACGAGCCAACATTTATGGCCGTCCGAAGAATCGATATCCACAGGGTGCAACATCCGCGGTGCAAGTTGCAACATTCGTCCAAAAAGCCAAAATAGCGCCGTGCGACTTTTAGAAGTAGGTGCAGGGATTTGAAATGGAACAGTACAATGGTGCACCACTCTCCAGGGTAGGTAAGTCGAAGACCAGCCACGGTGATCCCGTTTTAACGTAAAAATTCACGTGACGGAAAAAAGAAGGCCAAAAAACTTCAGAGACCCGATTGAGGTTCGGATAGCCTTTTTTGGGTATGAAACAATCCGTTGACGGCTTAGAGCTGTCAAAGTCGTAGAACTCACTGAGAGCTTCGTTTTGACTGGTTATGGCTCCCGTAACTCTAAACGAGCCAACATTTATGGCCGTCCGAAGAATCGATATCCACAGGGTGCAACATCCGCGGTGCAAGGTGCAACATTCGTCCAAAAAGCCAAAACAGCGCCGTGCGACTTTTAGAAGTGGGTGCAGGGATTTGAAATGGAACAGTACCATGGTGCACCACTCTCTAGGGTAGGTAAGTCGAAGACCAGCCACGGTGATCCCGTTTTAACGTAAAAATTCACGTGACGGAAAAAAGAAGGCCAAAAAACTTCAAAGACCCGATTGACGTTCGGATAGCCTTTTTTGGGTATGAAACAATCCGTTGACGGCTTATAGCCGTCAAAGCCGTAGAACTCACTAAGAGCTTCGTTTTGACTGGTTATGGCTCCCGTAACTCTAAACGAGCCAACATTTATGGCCGTCCGAAGAATCGATATCCATAGGGTGCAACATCCGCGGTGCAAGGTGCAACATTCGTCCAAAAAGCCAAAACAGTGCCGTGCGACTTTTAGAAGTGGGTGCAGGGATTTGAAATGGAACAGTACCATGGTGCACCACTCTCCAGGGTAGGTAAGTCGAAGACCAGCCACGGTGATCCCGTTTTAACGTAAAAATTCACGTGACGGAAAAAAGAAGGCCAAAAAACTTCAGAGACCCGATTGAGGTTCGGATAGCCTTTTTTGGGTATGAAACAATCCGTTGACGGCTTACAGCCGTCAAAGCCGTAGAACTCACTGAGAGCTTCGTTTTGACTGGTTATGGCTCCTGTAACTCTAAACGAGCCAACATTTATGGCCGTCCGAAGAATCGATATCCACAGGGTGCAACATCCGCGGTGCAAGTTGCAACATTCGTCCAAAAAGCCAAAATAGCGCCGTGCGACTTTTAGAAGTGGGTGCAGGGATTTGAAATGGAACAGTACCATGGTGCACCACTCTCCAGGGTAGGTAAGTCGAAGACCAGCCATGGTGATCCCGTTTTAACGTAAAAATTCACGTGACGGAAAAAAGAAGGCCAAAAAACTTCAAAGACCCGATTGATGTTCGGATAGCCTTTTTTGGGTATGAAACAATCCGTTGACGGCTTAAAGCCATCAAAGCCGTAGAACTCACTAAGAGCTTCGTTTTGACTGGTTATGGCTCCCGTAACTCTAAACGAACCAACAGTTATGGCCGTCCGAAGAATCGATATCCACAGGGTGCAACATCCGCGGTGCAAGGTGCAACATTCGTCCAAAAAGCCAAAATAGCGCCGTGCGACTTTTAGAAGTGGGTGCAGGGATTTGAAATGGAACAGTACCATGGTGCACCACTCTCCAGGGTAGGTAAGTCGAAGACTAGCCACGGTGATCCCGTTTTAACGTAAAAATTCACGTGACGGAAAAAAGAAGGCCAAAAAACTTCAGAGACCCGATTGATGTTCGGATAGACTTTTTTGGGTATGAAACAATCCGTTGACGGCTTACAGCCATCAAAGCCGTAGAACTCACTAAGAGCTTCGTTTTGACTGGTTATGGCTCCCGTAACTCAAAACGAGCCAACAGGTATGGCCGTCCGAAGAATCGATATCCACAGGGTGCAACATCCGCGGTGCAAGGTGCAACATTCGTCCAAAAAGCCAAAATAGCGCCGTGCGACTTTTAGAAGTGGGTGCAGGGATTTGAAATGGAACAGTACCATGGGGTAGCACTCTCCAGGGTAGGTAAGTCGAAGACCAGCCACGGTGATCCCGTTTTAACGTAAACATTCACGTGACGGAAAAAAGAAGGCCAAAAAACTTCAGAGACCCGATTGATGTTCGGATAGCCTTTTTTGGGTATGAAACAATCCGTTGATGGCTTACAGCTGTCAAAGCCGTAGAACTCACTGAGAGCTTCGTTTTGACTGGTTATGGCACCCGCAACTCTAAACAAGCCAACAGTTATGGCCGTCCGAAGAATCGATATCCACAAGGTGCAACATCCGCGATGCAAGGTGCAACATTCGTCCAAAAAGCCAAAACAGCGCCGTGCGACTTTTAGAAGTGGGTGCAGGGATTTGAAATGGAACAGTACCATGGTGCACCACTCTCCAGGGTAGGTAAATTGAAGACCAGCCACGGTGATCCCGTTTTAACGTAAAAATTCACGTGACGGAAAAAAGAAGGCCAAAAAACTTCAGAGACCCGATTGATGTTTGGATAGCCTTTTTTGGGTATGAAACAATCCGTTGACGGCTTACAGCCGTCATAGCCGTAGATCTCACTAAGAGCTTCGTTTTGACTGGTTATGGCTCCCGTAACTCTAAACGAACCAACAATTATGGCCGTCCGAAGAATCGATATCCATAGGGTGCAACATCCGCGGTGCAAGGTGCAACATTCGTCCAAAAAGCCAAAATAGCGCCGTGCGACTTTTAGAAGTGGGTGCAGGGATTTGAAATGGAAAAGTACCATGGTGCACCACTCTCCAGGGTAGGTAAGTCGAAGACCAGCCACGGTGATCCCGTTTTAACGTAAAAATTCACGTGACGGAAAAAAGAAGGCCAAAAAACTTCAGAGACCCGATTGAGGTTCGGATAGCCTTTTTTGGGTATGAAACAATCCGTTGACGACTTAGAGCTGTCAAAGCCAGAACTCACTGAGAGCTTCGTTTTGACTGGTTATGGCTCCCGTAACTCTAAACGAGCCAACATTTATGGCCGTCCGAAGAATCGATATCCACAGGGTGCAACATTCGCGGTGCAAGGTGCAACATTCGTCCAAAAAGCCAAAACAGCGCCGTGCGACTTTTAGAAGTGGGTGCAGGGATTTGGAATGGAACAGTACCATGGTGCACCACTCTCCAGGGTAGGTAAGTCGAAGACCAGCCACGGTGATCCTGTTTTAACGTAAAAATTCACTTGACGGAAAAAAGAAGGCCAAAAAACTTCAGAGACCCGATTGAGGTTCGGATAGCCTTTTTTGGGTATGAAACAATCCGTTGATGGCTTACAGCTGTCAAAGCCGTAGAACTCACTGAGAGCTTCGTTTTGACTGGTTATGGCTCCCGCAACTCTAAACGAGCCAATAGTTATGGCCGTCCGAAGAATCGATATCCAAAGGGTGCAACATCCGCGGTGCAAGGTGCAACATTCGTCCAAAAAGCCAAAACAGCGCCGTGCGACTTTTAGAAGTGGGTGCAGGGATTTGAAATGGAATAGTACCATGGTGCACCACTATGCAGGGTAGGTAAGTCGAAGACCAGCCACGGTGATCCCGTTTTAACGTAAAAATTCATGTGACGGAAAAAAGAAGGCCAAAAAACTTCAGAGACCCGATTGAGGTTCGGATAGCCTTTTTTGGGTATGAAACAATCCGTTGACGGCTTAGAGCTGTCAAAGCCGTAGAACTCACTGAGAGCTTCTTTTTGACTGGTTATGGCTCCCGTAACTCTAAACGAGCCAACATTTATGGCCGTCCGAAGAATCGAAATCCACAGGGTGCAACATCCGCGGTGCAAGGTGCAACATTCGTCCAAAAAGCCAAAACAGCGCCGTGCGACTTTTAGAAGTGGGTGTAGGGATTTGAAATGGAACAGTACCATGGTGCACCACTCTCCAGGGTAGGTAAATCGAAGACCAGCCACGGTGATCCCGTTTTAATGTAAAAATTCACGTGACGGAAAAAAGAAGACCAAAAAACTTCAAAGACCCGATTGACGTTCGGATAGCCTTTTTTGGGTATGAAACAATCCGTTGACGGCTTACAGCCGTCAAAGCCGTAGAACTCACTAAGAGCTTCGTTTTGACTGGTTATGGCTCCCGTAACTCTAAACGAGCCAACAGTTATGGCCGTCCGAAGAATCGATATCCACAGGGCGCAACATCCGCGGTGCAAGGTGCAACATTCGTCCAAAAAGCCAAAATAGCGCCGTGCGACTTTTAGAAGTGGGTGCAGGGATTTGAAATGGAACAGTACCATGGTGCACCACTCTCCAGGGTAGGTAAATCGAAGACCAGCCACGGTGATCCCGTTTTAACGTAAAAATTCACGTGACGGAAAAAAGAAGGCCAAAAAACTTCAGAGACCCGATTGAGGTTCGGATAGCCTTTTTTGGGTATGAAACAATCCGTTGACGGCTTACAGCCGTCAAAGCCGTAGAACTCACTGAGAGCTTCGTTTTGACTGGTTATGGCTCCCGTAACTCTAAACGAACCAACAGTTATGGCCGTCCGAAGAATCGATATCCACAGGGTGCAACATCCGCGGTGCAAGGTGCAACATTCGTCCAAAAAGCCAAAACAGCGCCGTGCGACTTTTAGAAGTGGGTGTAAAGATTTGAAATGGAACAGTACCATGGGGCAGCACTCTCCAGGGTAGGTAAATCGAAGACCAGCCACGGTGATCCCGTTTTAACAAAAAAATTCACGTGACGGAAAAAAGAAGGCCAAAAAACTTCAGAGACCCGATTGAGGTTCGGATAGCCTTTTTTGGGTATGAAACAATCCGTTGACGGCTTACAGCTGTCAAAGCCGTAGAACTCACTAAGAGCTTCGTTTTGACTGGTTATGGCTGCCGTAACTCTAAACGAGCCAACAGTTATGGCCGTTCGAAGAATTGATATCCATAGGGTGCAACATCCGCGGTGCAAGGTGCAACATTCGTGCAAAAAGCCAAAACAGTGCCGTGCGACTTTTAGGAGTGGGTGCATGGATTTGAAATGGAATAGTACCATGGTGCACCACTCTCCAGGGTAGGTAAATCGAAGACCAGCCACGGTGATCCCGTTTAAACGTAAAAATTCACGTGATGGAAAAAAGAAGGCCAAAAAACTTCAAATACCCGATTGTGGTTAGGATAGCCTTTTTTGGGTATGAAACAATCCGTTGACGGCTTACAGCCGTCAAAGCCGTAGAACTCACCGAGAGCTTCGTTTTGACTGGTTATGGCTCCCGTAACTCTAAACGAGCCAACAGTTATGGCCGTCCGAAGAATCGATATCCAAAGGGTGCAACATCCGCGGTGCAAGGTGCAACATTCGTCCAAAAAGCGAAAACAGCGCCGTGCGACTTTTAGAAGTGGGTGCAGGGATTTGAAATGGAACAGTACCATGGGGTAGCACTCTCCAGGGTAGGTAAGTCGAAGACCAGCCACGGTAATCCCGTTTTAACGTAAAAATTCACGTGACGGAAAAAAGAAGGCCAAAAAACTTCAGAGACCCGATTGATGTTCGGATAGCCTTTTTTGGGTATGAAACAATCCGTTGACGGCTTACAGCCGTCAAAGCCGTAGAACTCACTAAGAGCTTCGTTTTGACTGGTTATGGCTCCCGTAACTCTAAACAAGCCAACAGTTATGGCCGTCCGAAGAATCGATATCCACAGGGTGCAACATCCGCGGTGCAAGGTGCAACATTCGTCCAAAAAGACAATAGCGCCGTGCGACTTTTAGAAGTGGGTGCAGGGATTTGAAATGGAACAATACCATGGTGCACCACTCTCCAGGGTAGGTAAGTCGAAGACCAGCCACGGTGATCCCGTTTTAACGTAAAAATTCACGTGATGGAAAAAAGAAGGCCAAAAAACTTCAGAGACCCGATTGAGGTTCGGATAGCCTTTTTTGGGTATGAAACAATCCGTTGACGGCTTACAGCCGTCAAAGCCGTAGAACTCACTGAGAGCTTCATTTTGACTGGTTATGGCTCCCGTAACTCTAAACGAACCAACAGTTATGGCCGTCCGAAGAATCGATATCCACAGGGTGCAACATCCGCGGTGCAAGGTGCAACATTCGTCCAAAAAGCCAAAACAGCGCCGTGCGACTTTTAGAAGTGGGTGTAAAGATTTGAAATGGAACAGTCATGGGGCAGCACTCTCCAGGGTAGGTAAATCGAAGACCAGCCACGGTGATCCCCTTTTAACAAAAAAATTCACGTGACGGAAAAAAGAAGGCCAAAAAACTTCAGAGACCCGATTGAGGTTCGGATAGCCTTTTTTGGTTATGAAACAATCCGTTGACGGCTTACAGCTGTCAAAGCCGTAGAACTCACTAAGAGCTTCGTTTTGACTGGTTATGGCTGCCGTAACTCTAAACGAGCCAACAGTTATGGCCGTCCGAAGAATTGATATCCATAGGGTGGAACATCCGCGGTGCAAGGTGCAACATTCGTGCAAAAAGCCAAAACAGCGCCGTGCGACTTTTAGGAGTGGGTGCATGGATTTGAAATGGAATAGTACCATGGTGCACCACTCTCCAGGGTAGGTAAATCGAAGTCCAACCACGGTGATCCCGTTTAAACGTAAAAATTCACGTGATGGAAAAAAGAAGGCCAAAAAACTTCAAAGACCCGATTGTGGTTAGGATAGCCTTTTTTGGGTATGAAACAATCCGTTGACGGCTTACAGCTGTCAAAGCCGTAGAACTCACTGAGAGCTTTGTTTTGACTGGTTATGGCTCCCGTAACTCTAAACGAGCCAACAGTTATGGCCGTCCGAAGAATCGATATCCAAAGGGTGCAACATCCGCGGTGCAAGGTGCAACATTCGTCCAAAAAGCCAAAACAGCGCCGTGCGACTTTTAGAAGTGGGTGCAGGGATTTGAAATGGAACAGTACCATGGGGTAGCACTCTCCAGGGTAGGTAAGTCGAAGACCAGCCACGGTGATCCCGTTTTAACGTAAAAATTCACGTGACGGAAAAAAGAAGGCCAAAAAACTTCAGAGACCCGATTGAGGTTCGGATAGCCCTTTTTGGGTATGAAACAATCCGTTGATGGCTTACAGCTGTCAAAGCCGTAGAACTCACTGAGAGCTTCGTTTTGATGGTTATGGCTCCCGTTACTCTAAACGAGCCAACAGTTATGGCCGTCCGAAGAATCGATATCCACAAGGTGCAAGATCCGCGATGCAAGGTGCAACATTCGTCCAAAAAGCCAAAACAGCGCCGTGCGACTTTTAGAAGTGGGTGCAGAGATTTGAAATGGAACAGTACCATGGTGCACCACTCTCCAGGGTAGGTAAATCGAAGACCAGCCACGGTGATCCCGTTTTAACGTAAAAATTCACGTGACGGAAAAAAGAAGGCCAAAAAACTTCAAAGACCCGATTGAGGTTCGGATAGCCTTTTTTGGGTATGAAACAATCCGTTGACGGCTTACAGCCGTCAAAGCCGTAGAACTCACTGAGAGCTTCGTTTTGACTGGTTATGGCTCCCGTAACTCTAAACGAGCCAACAGTTATGGCCGTCCGAAGAATCGATATCCACAGGGTGCAACATCCGCGGTGCAAGGTGCAACATTCGTCCAAAAAGCCAAAACAGCGCCGTGCGACTTTTAGAAGTGGGTGCAAGGATTTGAAATGGAACAGTACCATGGGGCAGCACTCTCCAGGGTAGGTAAATCGAAGACCAGCCACGGTGATCTCGTTTTAACGTAAAACTTCACGTGACGGAAAAAAGAAGGCCAAAAAACTTCAGAGACCCGATTGAGGTTCGGATAGCCTTTTTTGGGTATGAAACAATCAGTTGATGGCTTACAGCCATCAAAGCCGTAGAACTCACTGAGAGCTTCGTTTTGACTGGTTATGGCTCCCGTAAATCTAAACGAGCCAACAGTTATGGCCGTCCGAAGAATCGATATCCACAGGGTGCAACATCCGCGGTGCAAGGTGCAACATTCGTCCAAAAAGCCAAAACAGCGCCGTGCGACTTTTAGAAGTGGGTGCAGGGATTTGAAATGGAACAGTTCCATAGTGCAGCACTCTCCAGGGTAGGTAAGTCGAAGACCAGCCACGGTGATCTCGTTTTAACGTAAAAATTCACGTGATGGAAAAAAGAAGGCCAAAAAACTTCAAAGACCCGATTGAGGTTCAGATAGCCTTTTTTGGGTATGAAACAATCCGTTGATGGCTTACAGCTGTCAAAGCCGTAGAACTCATTGAGAGCTTCGTTTTGACTGGTTATGGCTCCCGTAACTCTAAACGAGCCAACAGTTATGGCCGTCCGAAGAATCGATATCCACAAGGTGCAACATCCGCGATGCAAGGTGCAATATTCGTCCAAAAAGCCAAAACAGCGCCGTGCGACTTTTAGAAGTGGGTGCAGGGATTTGAAATGGAACAGTACCATGGTGAACCACTCTCCAGGGTAGGTAAATCGAAGACCAGCAACGGTGATCCCGTTTTAACGTAAAACTTCACGTGACGGAAAAAAGAAGGCCAAAAAACTTCAGAGACCCGATTGATGTTCGGATAGCCTTTTTTGGGTATGAAACAATCTGTTGACGGCTTACAGCCGTCAAAGCCGTAGAAATTACTGAGAGCTTCGTTTTGACTGGTTATGGCTCCCGTAACTCTAAACGAACCAAAAGTTATGGCCGTTCGAAGAATCGATATCCACAGGGTGCAACATCCGCGGTGCAAGGTGCAACATTCATCCAAAAAGCCAAAACAGCGCCGTGCGACTTTTAGAAGTGGGTGCAGGGATTTGAAATGGAACAATACCATGGGGCAGCACTCTCCAGGGTAGGTAAATCGAAGACCAGCCACGGTGATCTCGTTTTAACGTAAAACTTTACGTGACGGAAACAAGAAGGCCAAAAAACTTCAAAGACCCGATTGTGGTTCGAATAGCCTTTTTTGGGTATGAAACAACCCGTTGACGGCTTACAGCTGTGAAAGCCATAGAACTCACTGAGAGCTTCGTTTTGACTGGTTATGGCTCTCGTAAATCTAAACGAGCCAACAGTTATGGCCATCCGAAGAATCGATATCCACAGGGTGCAACATCCGCGGTGCAACGTGCAACATTCGTCCAAAAAGCCATAACAGCGCTGTGCGACTTTTAGAAGTGGGTGTAAAGATTTGAAATGGAACAGTACCATGGGGCAGCAATCTCCAGGGTAGGTAAATCGAAGACCAGCCACGGTGATCCTGTTTTAATGAAAAAATTCACGTGACGAAAAAAAGAAGGCCAAAAAACTTCAGAGACCCGATTGAGGTTCGGATAGCCTTTTTTGGGTATGAAACAATCCGTTGACGGCTTATAGCTGTCAAAGCCGTAGAACTCTCTGAGAGCTTCGTTTTGACTGGTTATGGCTCCCGTAACTCTAAACGAGCCAACAGTTATGGCCGTCCGAAGAATCAATATCCACAGGGTGCAACATCCGCGGTGCAACGTGCAACATTCGTCCAAAAAGCCAAAACAGCGCCGTGCGACTTTTAGAAGTGGGTGTAAAGATTTGAAATGGAACAGTACCATGGGACAGCACTCTCCAGGGTAGGTAAATCGAAGACCAGCCACGGTGATCTCGTTTTAACGTAAAACTTCACGTGACGGAAAAAAGAGGGCCAAAAAACTCCAAAGACCCGATTGTGGTTAGGATAGCCTTTTTTGGGTATGAAACAATCCATTGACGGCTTACAACCGTCAAAGCCGTAGAACTCACTGAGAGCTTCGTTTTGACTGGTTATGGCTCCCGTAAATCTAAACGAGCCAACAGTTATGGCCGTCCGAAGAATCGATATCCACAGGGTGCAACATCCGCGGTGCAAGGTGCAACATTCATCCAAAAAGCCAAAACAGCGCCGTGCGACTTTTAGAAGTGGGTGCAGGGATTTGAAATGGAACAGTTCCATGGGGCAGCACTCTCCAAGGTAGGTAAGTCGAAGACCAGCCACGGTGATCCCGTTTTAACGTAAAAATTCACGTGATGGAAAAAAGAAGGCCAAAAAACTTCAAAGACCCGATTGAGGTTCGGATAGCCTTTTTTGGGTATGAAACAATCCGTTGATGGCTTACAGCTGTCAAAGCCGTAGAACTCACTGAGAGCTTCGTTTTGACTGGTTATGGCTCCCGTAACTCTAAACGAGCCAACAGTTATGGCCGTCCGAAGAATCGATATCAACAAGGTGCAACATCCGCGATGCAAGGTGCAACATTCGTCCAAAAAGCCAAAACAGTGCCGTGCGACTTTTAGAAGTGGGTGCAGGGATTTGAAATGGAACAGTACCATGGGGCAGCACTCTCCAGGGTAGGTAAGTTGAAGACCAGCCACGGTGATCCCGTTTTAACGTAAAAAATCACGTGATGGAAAAAAGAAGGCCAAAAAACTTCAGAGACCCGATTGAGGTTCGGATAGCCTTTTTTGGGTATGAAACAATCCGTTGATGGGTTACAGCTGTCAAAGCCGTAGAACTCACTGAGAGCTTCGTTTTGACTGGTTATGGTTCCCGTAACTCTAAACGAGCCAACAGTTATGGCCGTCCGAAGAATCGATATCCACAAGGTGCAACATCCGCGATGCAAGGTGCAACATTCGTCCAAAAAGCCAAAACAGCGCCGTGCGACTTTTAGAAGTGGGTGCAGGGATTTTAAATGGAACAGTACCATGGTGCACCACTCTCCAGGGTAGGTAAATCGAAGACCAGCCACGGTGATCCCGTTTTAACGTAAAAATTCACGTGACGGAAAAAAGAAGGCCAAAAAACTTCAGAGACTCGATTGATGTTCGGATAGCCTTTTTTGGGTATGAAACAATCCGTTGACGGCTTACAGCCGTCAAAGCCGTAGAACTCACTGAGAGCTTCGTTTTGACTGGTTATGGCTCCCGTAACTCTAAACGAGCCAACAGTTATGGCCGTCCGAAGAATCGATATCCATAGGGTGCAACATCCGCGGTGCAAGGTGCAACATTCGTCCAAAAGGCCAAAACAGCGCCGTGCGACTTTTAGAAGTGAGTGCAGGGATTTGAAATGGAACAGTACCATGGGGCAGCACTCTCCAGGGTAGGTAAATCGAAGACCAGCCACGGTGATCCCGTTTTAACGTAAAAATTCACGTGACGGAAAAAAGAAGGCCAAAAAACTTCAGAGACCGATTGAGGTTCGGATAGCCTTTTTTGGGTATGAAACAATCCGTTGACGGCTTACAGCTGTCAAAGCCGTAGAACTCACTGAGAGCTTCGTTTTGACTAGTTATGGCTCCCGTAACTCTAAACGAGCCAACAGTTATGGCCGTCCGAAGAATCGATATCCACAGGTTGCAACATCCGCGGTGCAAGGTGCAACATTCGTCCAAAAAGCCGAAACAGCGCCGTTCGACTTTTAGAAGTGGGTGCAGGGATTTGAAGTGGAATAGTAACATTGTGCACCACTCTCCAGGGTAGCTAAATCGAAGACCAGCCACGGTGATCCCGTTTTAACGTAAAAATTCACGTGATGGAAAAAAGAAGGCCAAAAAACTTCGAAGACCCGATTGAGGTTCGGATAGCCTTTTTTGGGTATGAAACAATTAGTTGACGGCTTACAGCCGTCAAAGCCGTAGAACTCACTGAGAGCTTCGTTTTGACTGGTTATGGCTCCCGTAATTCTAAACGAGCCAACAGTTATTGCCGTCCGAAGATTCGATATCCATAGGGTGCAACATCCGCGGTGCAAGGTGCAACATTCGTCCAAAAAGCCGAAACAGCACCGTTCAACTTTTAGAAGTGGGTGCAGGGATTTGAAGTGGAACAGTACCATGGTGCACCACTCTCCAGGGTAGGCAAATTGAAGACCAACCACGGTGATCCCGTTTTAACGTAAAAATTCACGTGATGGAAAAAAGAAGGCCAAAAAACTTCAAAGACCCGATTGAGGTTCGGAAAGCCTTTTTTGGGTATGAAACAATCCGTTGATGGCTTACAGCCGTCAAAGCCGTAGAACTCACTGAGAGCTTCGTTTTGACTGGTTATGGCTCCCGTAACTCTAAACGAGCCAATAGTTATGGCCGTTCGAAGAATCGATATCCATAGAGTGCAACATCCGCGGTGTAAGGTGCAACATTCGTCCAAAAAGCCAAAACAGCGCCGTGCGACGTTTTGAAGTGGGTGAAAGGATTTGAAATGGAACAGTACCATGGTGAAGCACTCTCCAGGGTAGGTAAATCGAAGACCAGCCACAGTGATCTCGTTTTAACGTAAAAATTCACTTGACGGAAAAAAGAAGGCAAAAAAACTTCAGAGACCCGATTGAGGTTCGGATAGCCTTTTTTTGGTATGAAACAATCCATTGACGGCTTACAGCGGTCAAAGCCGTAGAACTCACTGAGAGCTTCGTTTTGACTGGTTATTGCTCCCGTAACTCTAAAAGAGCCAACAGTTATGGTTGTCCGAAGAATCGATATCTATATTGTGCAACATCCGCGGTGCAAGGTGCAACATTCATCCAAAAAGCCAAAACAGCGCCATGCGACCTTTAGAAGTGGGTGCAGGGATTTGAAGAGGAATAGTAACATGGTGCACCACTCTCCAGGGTAGCTAAATCGAAGACCAGCCACGGTGATCCCGTTTTTACGTACAAATTCACGTGATGGAAAAAGAAAGGCCAAAAAAACTTCAAAGACCCGATTGAGGTTCGGATAGCCTTTTTTGGGTATGAAACAATCAGTTGACGGCTTACAGCCATCAAAGCCGTAGAACTCACTAAGAGCTTCGTTTTGACTGGTTATGGCTCCCGTAATTCTAAACGAGCCAACAGTTATCGTCGTCCGAAGAATCGATATCCATAGGGTGCAACATCCGCGGTGCAAGGTGCAACATTCGTCCAAAATATCAAAACAGCGCCCTGCGACTTTTTGAACTGGGTGCAGGGATTTGAAATGGAACAGTACCATGGTGCACCACTCTCCAGGGTAGGTAAATCGAAGACCAGCCACGGTGATCCCGTTTTAACGTAAAAATTCACGTGACGGAAAAAAGAAGGCCAAAAAACTTCAGAGACCCGATTGAGGTTCGTATAGCCTTTTTTGGGTATGAAACTATCCGTTGACGGCTTACAGCCGTCAAAGCCGTGGAACTCACTGAGAGCTTCGTTTTGACTGGTTATGGATCCCGTAAGTCTAAACGAGCCATCAGTTATGGCCGTCCGAAGAATCGATATCCACATGGTGCAACATCCGCGGTGCAAGGTGCAACATTCGTCCAAAAATCCAAAACAGCACCGTGCGACTTTTAGAAGTGGGTGCAGGGATTTGAAATGGAGCAGTACCATGGTGCAGCACTCTCCAAGGCAGGTAAATCGAAGACCAGCCACGGTGATCCCGTTTTAACGTAAAAATTCACGTGACGGAAAAAAGAAGGCCAAAAAACTTCAGAGACCCGATTGAGGTTCGGATATCCTTTTTTGGGTATGAAACAATCCGATGACGGCTTACAGCAGTCAAAGTCGTAGAACTCACTGAGAGCTTCGTTTTGACTGGTTATGGCTCCCGTAACTCTAAACGAGTCAATAGTTATGGCCGTCCGAAGAATCGATATCCACAGGGTGCAACATCCGCGGTGCAAGGTGCAACATTCGTCCAAAAAGCCAAAACAGTGCCGTGCGACCTTTAGAAGTGGGTGCAGAGATATTTAATGGAATAGTACCATGGTGCACCACTCTCCAAGGTAGTTAAATCGAAGACCAGCCACGATGATCCCGTTTTAACGTAAATATTCACGTGACGGAAAAAAGAAGGCGAAAAAACTTCAGAGACCCGATTGAGGTTCGGATAGCCTTTTTTGGGTATGAAACTATCCGTTGACGGCTTACAGCCGTCAAAGCCGTAAAACTCACTGAGAGCTTCGTTTTGACTGGTTATGGCTCCCGTAACTCTAAACGAGCCAACAGTTTTGGCCGTCCGAAGAATCGATATCCACAGGGTGCAACATCCGCGGTGGAAGGTGCAACATTCGTCCAAAAAGCCGAAACAGCGCCGTTCGACTTTTAGAAGTGGGTGCAGGGATTTGAAGTGGAACAGTGCCATGGTGCACCACTCTCCAGGGTAGGTAAATCGAAGACCAGCCACGGTGATCCCGTCTTAACGTAAAAATTCACGTGAAGGAAAAAAGAAGGCCAAAAAACTTCAAAGACCCGATTGTGGTTCGGATAGCCTTTTTTGGGTATGAAACTATCCGTTGACGGCTTACAACGGTCAAAGCCGTAGAACTCACTGAGGGCTTCATTTTGACTGGTTATGGCTCCCGTAACTCTAAACGAGTCAACAGTTATGGCCGTCCGACGAATCGATATCCACAGGGTGCAATATCCGCGGTGCAAGGTGCAGCATTCGTCCAAAAAGCCAAAACAGCGCCCTGCGACCTTTAGAAGTGGGTGCAGGGATTTGAAATGGAACAGTACCTTGTTGCAGCACTCTCCAGGGTAGGTAAATCGAAGACCAGCCACACTGATCCCGTTTTAACGTAAAAATTCACGTGATGGAAAAAAGAAGGCCAAAAAACTTCAGAGACCCGATTGAGGTTCGGATAACCTTTTTTGGGTATGAAACTATTCGTTGACGGCTTATAGCCGTCAAAGCCGTAGAACTCACTAAGAGCTTCGTTTTGACTGGTTATTGCTCCCGTAATTCTAAACGAGCCAACATTTATGGCTGTCCAAAGAATCGATATCTACAGGGTGCAACATCCGCGGTGCAAGGTGCAACATTCGTCCAAAAAGCAAAAACAGCACCGTGTGACCTTTAGAAGTGGGTGCAGGCATATGAAATGGAACAGTGCCATGGTGCACCACTCTCCAGGGTAGGTAAATCGAAGACCATCCACGGTGATCCCGTTTTAACGTAAAAATTCGCTTGATGGAAAAAAGAAGGCCAAAAAACTTCACAGACCCGATTGAGGTTCGGATAGCCTTTTTTGGGTATGAAACAATCCGTTGACGGCTTACAGCCGTCAAAGCCGTAGAACTCATTGAGAGCTTCGTTTTGACTGGTTATGGCTTCCGTAACTCTAAACGAGCCAACAGTTATAGCCGTCCGAAGAATCGATATCCACAGGGTGCAACATCCGCGGTGCAAGGTGCAACATTCGTCCAAAAAGTCAAAACAGCGCCGTGCGACTTTTTGAAGTGGGTGCAGGGATTTGAAATGGAACAGTACCATGGTGCACCACTCTCCAGGGTAGGTAAATCGAAGACCAGCCACGGTGATCCTGTTTTAACGTAAAAATTCACGTGACGGAAAAAAGAAGGCCAAAAAACTTCAGAGACCCGATTGAGGTTCGTATAGCCTTTTTTGGGTATGAAACTATCCGTTGACGGCTTACAGCCGTCAAAGCCGTGGAACTCACTGAGAGCTTCGTTTTGACTGGTTATGGATCCCTAAATTCTAAACGAGCCAACAGTTATGGCCGTCCGAAGAATCGATATCCACATGGTGCAACATCCGCGGTGCAAGGTGCAACATTCGTCCAAAAATCCAAAACAGCACCGTGCGACTTTTAGAAGTGGGTGCAGGGATTTGAAATGGAGCAGTACCATGGTGCAGCACTCTCCAAGGCAGGTAAATCGAAGACCAGCCACGGTGATCCCGTTTTAACGTAAAAATTCACGTGAAGGAAAAAAGAAGGCCAAAAAACTTCAAAGACCCGATTGAGGTTCAGATAGCCTTTTTTGGGTATGAAACAATCCGTTGACGGCTTACAGCAGTCAAAGCCGTAGAACTCACCGAGAGCTTCGTTTTGACTGGTTATGGATCCCGTAACTCTAAACGAGCCAACAGTTATGGCCGTCCGAAGAATCGATATCCACATGGTGCAACATCCGCGGTGCAAGGTGCAACATTCGTCCAAAAATCCAAAACAGCACCGTGCGACTTTTAGAAGTGGGTGCAGGGATTTGAAATGGAACAGTGCCATGGTGCAGCACTCTCCAAGGCAGGTAAATCGAAGACCAGCCACGGTGATCCCGTTTTAACGTAAAAATTCACGTGACGGAAAAAAGAAGGCCAAAAAACTTCGGGGACCCGATTGAGGTTCGGATAGCCTTTTTTGGATATGAAACAATCCGTTGACGGCTTACAGCAGTCATAGCCGTAGAACTCACTGAGAGCTTCATTTTGACTGGTTATGGCTCCCGTAACTCTAAACGAGCCAACAGTTATGGCCGTCCGAAGAAACGATATCCACAGGGTGCAACATCCGCGGTGCAAGGTGCAACATTCGTCCAAAAAGTCAAAACAGCACCGTGCGACTTTTTGAAGTGGGTGCAGGGATTTGAAATGGAACAGTACCATGGTGCACCACTCTCCAGGGTAGGTAAATCGAAGACCAGCCACGGTGATCCCGTTTTAACGTAAAAATTCACGTGACGGAAAAAAGAAGGCCAAAAAACTTCAGAGACCCGATTGATGTTCGGATAGCCTTTTTTGGGTATGAAACTATCCGTTGACGGCTTACAACCGTCAAAGCCGTAGAACTCACTGAGAGCTTCATTTTGACTGGTTATGGCTCCAGTAACTCTAAACGACCCAACAGTAATGGCCGTCCGAAGAATCGATATCCACAGGGTGCAACATCCGCCGTGCAAGGTGCAACATTCGTCCAAAAAGCCGAAACAGCGCCGTTCGACTTTTAGAAGTGGGTGCAGGGATTTGAAGTGGAACAGTAACATGGTGCACCACTCTCCAGGGTAGGTAAATCGAAGACCAGCCACAGTGATCCCGTTTTAACGTAAAAATTCACGTGACGGAAAAAAGAAGGCCAAAAAACTTCAGAGACCCAATTGAGGTTCGTATAGCCTTTTTTGGGTATGAAACTATCCGTTGACGGCTTATAGCCGTCAAAGCCGTAGAACTCACTTTGAGCTTTGTTTTGACTGGTTATGGCTCCCAAAACTCTAAACGAGCCAACAGTTATGGTCGTCCGAAGAATCGATATCCACAGGGTGCAACATCCGCGGTGCAAGGTGCAACATTCGTCCAAAAAGCCGAAACAGCGTCGTTCGACTTTTAGAAGTAGGTGCAGGGATTTGAAGTGGAACAGTACCATGGTGCACCACTCTCCAGGGTAGGTAAATCGAAGACCAGCCACGGTGATCCCGTTTTAACGTAAAAATTCACGTGATGGAAAAAAGAAGGCCAAAAAACTTCACAGACCCGATTGAAGTTCGGATAGCCTTTTTTGGGTATGAAACTATCCGTTGACGGCTTACAGCTGTCAAAGCCGTAGAACTCACTGAGAGCTTCGTTTTGACTGGTTATGGCTCCCGTAACTCTAAACGAGCCAACAGTAATGGCCGCCCGAAGAATCGATATCCACAGGGTGCAACATCCGCGGTGCAAGGTGCAACATTCGTCCAAAAAGCCGAAACAGCGCCGTTCGACTTTTAGAAGTGGGTGCAGGGATTTGAAATGGAACAGTGCCATGGTTCACCACTCTCCAGTGTTGGTAAATCGAAGACCAGCCAAGGTGATCCCGTTTTAACGTAAAAATTCACGTGATGGAAAAAAGAAGGTCAAAAAACTTCACAGACCCGATTGAGGTTCGGATATCTTTTTTTGGGTATGAAACAATCTGTTGACGGCTTACAGCCGTCAAAGCTGTAGAACTCACTGAGAGCGTCGTTTTGACTGGTTATGGCTTCATTAACTCTAAACGAGCCAACTGATATAGCCGTCCGAAGAATCGATATCCACAGGGTGCAACATCCGCGGTGCAAGGTGCAACATTCGTCCAAAAAGTCAAAACAGCGCCGTGCGACATTTTGAAGTGGGTGCAGGGATTTGAAATGGAACAATACCATGGTGCACCACTCTCCAGGGTAGGTAAATCGAAGACCAGCCACGGTGATCCCGTTTTAACGTAAAAATTCACGTGATGGAAAAAAGAAGGCCAAAAAACTTCAGAGACCCGATTGATGTTCGGATAGCCTTTTTTGGGTATGAAACTATCCGTTGACGGCTTACAGCCGTCAAAGCCGTAGAACTCACTGAGAGCTTCGTTTTGACTGGTTATGGCTCCCGTAACTCTAAACGAGCCAACAGTAATGGCCGTCCGAAGAATCGATATCCACAGGGTGCAACATCCGCGGTGCAAGGTGCAACATTCGTCCAAAAAGCCGAAACAGCGCCGTTCGACTTTTAGATGTGGGTGCAGGGATTTGAAGTGGAACGGTAACATGGTGCACCACTCTCCAGGGTAGGTAAATCGAAGACCAGCCACGGTGATCCCGTTTTAACGTAAAAATTCACGTGACGGAAAAAAGAAGGCCAAAAAACTTCAAAGACCCGATTGAGGTTCGGATAGCATTTTTTGGGTATGAAACTATCCATTGACGGCTTACAGCCGTCAAAGCCGTAGAACTCACCGAGAGCTTCGTTTTGACTGGTTATGGCTCCCATAACTCTAAACGAGCCAACAGTTATGGTCGTCCGAAGAATCGATATCCACAGGGTGCAACATCCGCGGTGCAAGGTGCAACATTCGTCCTAAAAGCCGAAACAGCGCCGTTCGACTTTTAGAAGTGGGTGCAGGGATTTGAAGTGGAACAGTACCATGGTGCACCACTCTCCAGGGTAGGTAAATCGAAGACCAGCCACGGTGATCCCGTTTTAACATAAAAATTCAAGTGATGGAAAAAAAAAGGCCAAAAAACTTCACAGACCCGATTGAGGTTCAAATAGCAGTTTTTGGGTATGAAACAATCCGTTGACGGCTTACAGCCGTCAAAGCCGTAGAACTCACTGAGAGCTTTGTTTTGACTGGTTATGGCTTCCGTAACTCTAACCGAGCCAACAGTTATAGCCGTCCGAAGAATCGATATCCATAGGGTGCAACATCCGCGGTGCAAGGTGCAACATTCGTCCAAAAAGCCAAAACAGCGTCGTGCGACCTTTAGAAGTGGGTGCAGGGATATGAAATGGAACAGTACCATGGTGCACCACTCTCCAGGGTAGTTAAATCGAAGACCCGCCACGGTGATCCCGTTTTAACGTAAAAATTCACGTGACGGAAAAAAGAAGGCCAAAAAACTTCAGAGACCCGATTGAGGTTCGGATAGCCTTTTTTGGGTATGAAACAATCCGTTGACGGCTTACAGCTGTCAAAGACGTAGAACTCACTGAGAGCTTCGTTTTGACTGGTTATGGCTCCCGTAACTCTAAACGAGCCAACGGTTATGGCCGTCCGAAGAATCGATATCCACAGGGTGCAACATCCGCGGTGCAAGGTGCAACATTCGTCCAAAAAGCCGAAACAGCGCCGTTCGACTTTTAAAAGTGGGTGCAGGGATTTGAAGTGGAATAGTAACATGGTGCACCACTCTCCAGGGTAGCTAAATCGAAGACCAGCCACGGTGATCCCGTTTTAACGTAAAAATTCACGTGATGGAAAAAAGAAGGCCAAAAAACATCGAAGACCCGATTGAGGTTCGGATAGCCTTTTTTGGGTATGAAACAATTAGTTGACGGCTTACAGCCGTCAAAGCCGTAGAACTCATTGAGAGCTTCGTTTTGACTGGTTATGGCTCCCGTAATTCTAAACGAGCCAACAGTTATTGCCGTCCGAAGAATCGATATCCACAGGGTGCAACATCCGCGGTGCAAGGTGCAACATTCGTCCAAAAAGCCGAAACAGCACCGTTCAACTTTTAGAAGTGGGTGCAGGGATTTGAAGTGGAACAGTACCATGGTGCACCACTCTCCAGGGTAGGCAAATCGAAGACCAACCACGGTGATCCCGTTTTAACGTAAAAATTCACGTGATGGAAAAAAGAAGGCCAAAAAACTTCAGAGACCCGATTGAGGTTCGGAAAGCCTTTTTTGGGTATGAAACAATCCGTTGATGGCTTACAGCCGTTAAAGCCGTAGAACTCACTGAGAGCTTCGTTTTGACTAGTTATGGCTCCCGTAACTCTAAACGAGCCAATAGTTATGGCTGTCCGAAGAATCGATATCCACAGAGTGCAACATCCGTGGTGTAAGGTGCAACATTCGTCCAAAAAGCCAAAACAGTGCCGTGCGACGTTTTGAAGTGGGTGAAAGGATTTGAAATGGAACAGTACCATGGTGAAGCACTCTCCAGGGTAGGTAAATCGAAGACCAGCCACAGTGATCTCGTTTTAACGTAAAAATTCACGTAACGGAAAAAAAAAGGCAAAAAAACTTCAGAGACCCGATTGAGGTTCGTATAGCCTTTTTTTGGTATGAAACAATCCGTTGACGGCTTAAAGCCGTCAAAGCCGTAGAACTCACTGAGAGCTTCGTTTTGACTAGTTATTGCTCCCGCAACTCTAAAAGAGCCAACAGTTATGGCTGTCCGAAGAATCGATATCTATAGGGTGCAACATCCGCGGTGCAAGGTGCAACATTCATCCAAAAAGCCAAAACAGCGCCATGCGACCTTTAGAAGTGGGTGTTGGGATATGAAATGGAACAGTGCCATGGTGCACCACTCTCTAGGATAGTTAAATTGAAGACCAGCCACGGTGATCCCGTTTTAACGTAAAAATTCACATGACGGAAAAAATAAGGCCCAAAAACTTCAGAGACCCGATTGAGGTTCGGATAGCCTTTTTTGGGTATGTAACTATCCGTTGACGGCTTACAACAGTCAAAGCCGTAGAACTCACTGAGAGCTTCGTTTTGACTGGTTATTGCTCCTGTAAATCTAAACGAGCCAACAGTTATTGCCGTCCGAAGAATCGATATCCACAGGGTGCAACATCCGCGGTGCAAGGTGCAACATTCGTCCAAAAAGCCGAAACAGCGCCGTTCAACTTTTAGAAGTGGGTGCAGGGATTTGAAGTGGAACAGTACCATGGTGCACCACTCTCCAGGGTAGGCAAATCGAAGACCAGCCACGGTGATCCCGTTTTAAAGTAAAAATTCACGTGATGGAAAAAAGAAGGCCAAAAAACTTCAAAGACCCGATTGAGGTTCGGAAAGCCTTTTTTGGGTATGAAACAATCCGTTGATGGCTTACAGCCGTCAAAGTCGTAGAACTCACTGAGAGCTTCGTTTTGACTGGTTATGGCTCCCGTAACTCTAAATGAGCCAATAGTTATGGCCGTTCGAAGAATCGATATCCATAGAGTGCAACATCCGCGGTGTAAGGTGCAACATTCGTCCAAAAAGCCGAAACAGCGCCGTGCGACGTTTTGAAGTGGGTGAAAGGATTTGAAATGGAACAGTACAATGGTGCAACACTCTCTAGGGTAGGTAAATCGAAGACCAGCCACAGTGATCTCGTTTTAACGTAAAAATTCACGTGACGGAAAAAAGAAGGCAAAAAAACTTCAGAGACCCGATTGAGGTTCGGATAGCCTTTTTTTGGTATGAAACAATCCGTTGACGGCTTATAGCCGTCAAAGCCGTGGAACTCACTGAGAGCTTCATTTTAACTGGTTATTGCTCCCGTAACTCTAAAAGAGCCAACAGTTATGGCTGTCCGAAGAATCGATATCTATAGGGTGCAACATCCGCGGTGCAAGGTGCAACATTCATCCAAAAAGCCAAAACAGCGCCATGCGACCTTTAGAAGTGGGTGTAGGGATATGAAATGGAACAATGCCATGGTGCACCACTCTCCAGGATAGTTAAATCGAAGACCAGCCACGGTAATCCCGTTTTAACGTAAAAATTCACATGACGGAAAAAATAAGGCCCAAAAACTTCAGAGACCCGATTGGGGTTCGGATAGCCTTTTTTGGGTATGAAACTATCCATTGATGGCTTACCATAGTCAAAGCCGTAGAACTCACTGAGAGCTTCGTTTTGACTGGTTATGGCTCCCGTAACTCTAAAGGAGCCAACAGTTATGATCGTCCGAAGAATCGATATCCACACGGTGCAACATTCGTCCAAAAAGCCAAAACAACGTCGTGCGACCTTTAGAAGTGGGTGCAGGGATATGAAATGGAACAGTACCATGGTGCACCACTCTCCAGGGTAGTTAAATCGAAGACCCGCCACGGTGATCCCGTTTTAACGTAAAAATTCACGTGACGGAAAAAAGAAGGCCAAAAAACTTCAGAGACCCGATTGAGGTTCGGATAGCCTTTTTTGGGTATGAAACAATCCGTTGACGGCTTACAACCGTCAAAGCCGTAAAACTCACTGAGAGCTTCGTTTTGACTAGTTATGGCTCCCGTAACTCTAAACGAGCCAACAGTTATGGCCGTCCGAAGAATCGGTATCCACAGGGTGCAACATCCGCGGTGCAAGGTGCAACATTCGTCCAAAAAGCCGAAACAGCGCCGTTCGAATTTTAGAAGTGGGTGCAGGGATTTGAAGTGGAATAGTAACATGGTGCACCACTCTCCAGGGTAGCTAAATCGAAGACCAGCCACGGTGATCCCATTTTTACGTACAAATTCACGTGATGGAAAAAGAAAGGCCAAAAAACTTCAAAGACCCGATTGAGGTTCGGATAGCCTTTTTTGGGTATGAAACAACCAGTTGACGGCTTACAGCCGTCAAAGCCGTACAACTCACTGAGAGCTTCGTTTTGATTGGTTATGGCTCCCGTAACTCTAAACGAGCCAATAGTTATGGCCGTCCGAAGAATCGATATCCACAGAGTGCAACATCCGCGGTGTAAGGTGCAACATTCGTCCAAAAAGCCGAAACAGCGCCGTGCGACGTTTTGAAGTGGGTGAAAGGATTTGAAATGGAACAGTACCATGGTGCAGCACTCTCCAGGGTAGGTAAATCGAAGACCAGCCACAGTGATCTCGTTTTAACGTAAAAATTCACGTAACGGAAAAAAGAAGGCCAAAAAACTTCAGAGACCCGATTGAGGTTCGTATAGCCTTTTTTGGGTATGAAACTATCCGTTGATGGCTTACAGCCGTCAAAGCCGTAGAACTCACTTAGAGCTTCGTTTTGACTGGTTATGGCTCCCATAACTCTAAACGAGCCAACAGTTATGGCTGTCCGAAGAATCGATATCTATAGGGTGCAACATCCGCGGTGCAAGGTGCAACATTCATCCAAAAAGCCAAAACAGCGCCATGCGACCTTTAGAAGTGGGTGTAGGGATATGAAATGGAACAATGCCATGGTGCACCACTCTCCAGGATAGTTAAATCGAAGACCAGCCACGGTGATCCCGTTTTAACGTAAAAATTCACATGACGGAAAAAATAAGGCCCAAAAACTTCAGAGACCCGATTGGGGTTCGGATAGCCTTTTTTGGGTATGAAACTATCCGTTGATGGCTTACAATAGTCAAGGCCGTAGAACTCACTGAGAGCTTCGTTTTGACTGGTTATGGCTCCCGTAACTCTAAAGGAGCCAACAGTTATGATCGTCCGAAGAATCGATATCCACAGGGTGCAACATCTGCGGTGCAAGGTGCAACATTCGTCCAAAAAGCCAAAACAGCGTCGTGCGACCATTAGAAGTGGGTGTAGGGATATTAAATGGAACAGTACCATGGTGCACCACTCTCCAGGGTAGTTAAATCGAAGACCCGCCACGGTGGTCCCGTTTTAACGTAAAAATTCACGTGACGGAAAAAAGAAGGCCAAAAAACTTCAGAGACCCGATTGAGGTTCGGATAGCCTTTTTTGGGTATGAAACAATCCGTTGACGGCTTACAACCGTCAAAGCCATAGAACTCACTGAGAGCTTCGTTTTGACTTGTTATGGCTCCCGTAACTCTAAACGAGCCAACAGTTATGGCCGTCCGAAGAATCGATATCCACAGGGTGCAACATCCGCGGTGCAAGGTGCAACATTCGTCCAAAAAGTCAAAACAGCGCCGTGCGACTTTTTGAAGTGGGTGCAGGGATTTGAAATGGAACAGTACCATGGTGCACCACTCTCCAGGGTAGGTAAATCGAAGACCAGCCACGGTGATCCCGTTTTAACGTAAAAATCCACGTGATGGAAAAAAGAAGGCCAAAAAACTTCAGAGACCCGATTGATGTTCGGATAGCCTTTTTTGGGTATGAAACTATCCGTTGACGGCTTATAGCCGTCAAAGCCGTAGAACTCACTGAGGGCTTCGTTTTGACTGGTTATGGCTCCCGTAACTCTAAACGAGCCAACAGTAATGGCCGTCCGAAGAATCGATATCCACAGGGTGCAACATCCGCGGTGCAAGGTGCAACATTCGTCCAAAAAGCCGAAACAGCGCCGTTCGACTTTTAGAAGTGGGTGCAGGGATTTGAAGTGGAACGGTAACATGGTGCACCACTCTCCAGGGTAGGTAAATCGAAGACCAGCCATGGTGATCCTGTTTTAACGTAAAAATTCACATGACGGAAAAAAGAAGGCCAAATACTTCAGAGACCCGATTGAGGTTCGGATAGCCTTTTTTGGGTATGAAACTATCCGTTGACGGCTTACAGCCGTCAAAGCCGTAGAACTCACTGAGAGCTTCGTTTTGATTGGTTAAGGCTCCCATAACTCTAAACGAGCCAACAGTTATGGCCGTCCGAAGAATCGATATCCACAGGGTGCAACATCCGTGGTGCAAGGTGCAACATTCGTCCAAAAAGCCGAAACAACGTCGTTCGACTTTTAGAAGTGGGTGCAGGGATTTGAAGTGGAACAGTACCATGGTCCACCACTCTCCAGGGTAGGTAAATCGAAGACCAGCCACGGTGATCCCGTTTTAACGTAAAAATTCACGTGATGGAAAAAAGAAGGCCAAAAAACTTCACAGACCCGATTGAGGTTCAGATAGCATTTTTTGGGTATGAAACAATCCGTTGACGGATTACAGCCGTCAAAGCCGTAGAACTCACTGAGAGCTTCGTTTTGACTGGTTATGGCTTCCGTAACTCTAAACGAGCCAACAGTTATAGCCGTCCGAAGAATAGATATCCATAGGGTGCAACATCCGCGGTGCAAGGTGCAACATTCGTCCAAAAAGCTAAAACAGCGTCGTGCGACCTTTAGAAGTGGGTGCAGGGATTTGAAGTGGAACGATAACATGGTGCACCACTCTCCAGGGTAGGTAAATCGAAGACCAGCCACGGTGATCCTGTTTTAATGTAAAAATTCACGTGACGGAAAAAAGAAGGCCAAAAAACTTCAGACACCCGATTGAGGTTCGGATAGCCTTTTTTGAGTATGAAACAATCCGTTGATGGCTTACAGCTGTCAAAGCCGTAGAACTCACTGAGAGCTTCGTTTTGACTGGTTATGGCTCCCGTAACTCTAAACGAGCCAACAGTTATGGCCGTCCGAAGAATCGATATCCATAGGGTGCAACATCCGCGGTGCAAGGTGCAACATTCGTCCAAAAAGCCGAAACAGCGTCGTTCGACTTTTAGAAGTGGGTGCAGGGATTTGAAGTGGAATAGTAACATGGTGCACCACTCTCCAGGGTAGCTAAATCGAAGACCAGCCACGGTAATCCCGTTTTAACGTAAAAATTCACGTGATGGAAAAAAGAAGACCAAAAAACTTCGAAGACCCGATTGAGGTTCGGATAGCCTTTTTTGGGTATGAAACAATTAGTTGACGGCTTACAGCCGTCAAAGCCGTAGAACTCACTAAGAGCTTCGTTTTGACTGGTTATGGCTCCCGTAATTCTAAACGAGCCAACAGTTATTGCCGTCCGAAGAATCGATATCCACAGGGTGCAACATCCGCGGTGCAAGGTGCAACATTCGTCCAAAAAGCCGAAACAGGGCTGTTCAACTTTTAGAAGTGGGTGCAGGGATTTGAAGTGGAACAGTACCATGGTGCACCACTCTCCAGGGTAGGCAAATCGAAGACCAACCACGGTGATCCCGTTTTAACGTAAAAATTCACGTGATGGAAAAAAGAAGGCCAAAAAACTTCAGAGACCCGATTGAGGTTCGGAAAGCCTTTTTTGGGTATGAAACAATCCGTTGATGGCTTACAGCCGTCAAAGCCGTAGAACTCACTGAGAGCTTCGTTTTGACTGGTTATGGCTCCCGTAACTCTAAACGAGCCAATAGTTATGGCCGTCCGAAGAATCGATATCCACAGAGTGCAACATCCGCGGTGTAAGGTGCAACATTCGTCCAAAAAGCCAAAACAGCGCCGTGCGACGTTTTGAAGATGGGTGAAAGGATTTGAAATGGAACAATACCATGGCGAAGCACTCTCCAGGGTAGGTAAATCGAAGACCAGCCACAGTGATCTCGTTTTAACGTAAAAATTCACATGACGGAAAAAAGAAGGCAAAAAAACTTCAGAGACCCGATTGAGGTTCGGATAGCCTTTTTTTGGTATGAAACAATCCGTTGATGGCTTACAGCCGTCAAAGCCGTAGAACTCACTGAGAGCTTCGTTTTGACTGGTTATTGCTCCCGTAACTCTAAAAGAGCCAACAGTTATGGCTGTCCGAAGAATCGATATCTATAGGGTGCAACGTCCGCGGTGCAAGGTGCAACATTCATCCAAAAAGCCAAAACAGTGCCATGCGACCTTTAGAAGTGGGTGTAGGGATATGAAATGGAACAGTGCCATGGTGCACCACTCTCCAGGATAGTTAAATTGAAGACCAGCCACGGTGATCCCGTTTTAACGTAAAAATTCACATGACGGAAAAAATAAGGCCCAAAAACTTCAGAGACCCGATTGAGGTTCGAATAGCCTTTTTTGGGTATGTAACTATCCGTTGACGGCTTACAACAGTCAAAGCCGTAGAACTCACTGAGAGCTTCGTTTTGACTGGTTATGGCTCCCGTAATTCTAAACGAACCAACAGTTATTGCCGTCCGAAGAATCGATATCCACAGGGTGCAACATCCGCGGTGCAAGGTGCAACATTCGTCCAAAAAGCCGAAACAGCGCCGTTCAACTTTTATAAGTGGGTGCAGGGATTTGAAGTGGAACAGTACCATGGTGCACCACTCTCCAGGGTAGGCAAATCGAAGACCAGCCATGGTGATCCCGTTTTAACGTAAAAATTCACGTGATGGAAAAAAGAAGGCCAAAAAACTTCAAAGACCCGATTGAGGTTCGGAAAGCCTTTTTTGGGTATGAAACAATCCGTTGATGGCTTACAGCCGTCAAAGTCGTAGAACTCACTGAGAGCTTCGTTTTGACTGGTTATGGCTCCCGTAACTCTAAACGAGCCAATAGTTATGGCCGTCCGAAGAATCGATATCCATAGAGTGCAACATCCGTGGTGTAAGGTGCAACATTCGTCCAAAAAGCCGAAACAGCGCCGTGCGACGTTTTGAAGTGGGTGAAAGGATTTGAAATGGAACAGTACCATGGTGCAGCACTCTCTAGGGTAGGTAAATCGAAGACCAGCCACAGTGATCCTGTTTTAACGTAAAAATTCACGTGACGGAAAAAAGAAGGCAAAAAAACTTCAGAGACCCGATTGAGGTTCGGATAGCCTTTTTTTGGTATGAAACAATCCGTTGACGGCTTATAGCCGTCAAAGCCGTAGAACTCACTGAGAGCTTCGTTTTAACTGGTTATTACTCCCGTAACTCTAAAAGAGCCAACAGTTATGGTTGTCCGAAGAATCGATATCTATAGGGTGCAACATCCGCGGTGCAAGGTGCAACATTCATCCAAAAAGCCAAAACAGCGCCATGCTACCTTTAGAAGTGGGTGTAGGGATATGAAATGGAACAATGCCATGGTGCACCACTCTCAAGGATAGTTAAATCGAAGACCAGCCACGGTGATCCCGTTTTAACGTAAAAATTCACATGACGGAAAAAATAAGGCCCAAAAACTTCAGAGACCCGATTGGGGTTCGGATAGCCTTTTTTGGGTATGAAACTATCCGTTGATGGCTTACAATAGTCAAAGACGTAGAACTCACTGAGTGCTTCGTTTTGACTGGTTATGGCTCCCGTAACTCTAAAGGAGCCAACAGTTATGATCGTCCGTAGAATCGATATTCAGAGGGTGCAACATCTGCGGTGCAAGGTGCAACATTTGTCCAAAAAGCCAAAACAGCGTCGTGCGACCTTTAGAAGTGGGTGCAGGGATATGAAATGGAACAGTACCATGGTGCACCACTCTCCAGGGTAGTTAAATCGAAGACCCACCACGGTGGTCCCGTTTTAACGTAAAAATTCACGTGACGGAAAAAAGAAGGCCAAAAAACTTCAGAGACCCGATTGAGGTTCGGATAGCCTTTTTTGGGTATGAAACAATCCGTTGACGGCTTACAACCGTCAAAGCCGTAGAACTCACTGAGAGCTTCGTTTTGACTGGTTATGGCTCCCGTAACTCTAAACGAGCCAACAGTTATGGCCGTCCGAAGAATCGATATCCACAGGGTGCAACATCCGCGGTGCAAGGTGCAACATTCGTCCAAAAGGCAAAACAGCGCCGTGCGACTTTTTGAAGTGGGTGCAGGGATTTGAAATGGAACAGTACCATGGTGCACCACTCTACAGGGTAGGTAAATCGAAGACCAGCCACGGTGATCCCGTTTTAACGTAAAAATTCACGTGACGGAAAAAAGAAGGCCAAAAAACTTCAGAGACCCGATTGATGTTCGGATAGCCTTTTTTGGGTATGAAACTATCCGTTGACGGCTTACAGCCGTCAAAGCCGTAGAACTCACTAAGGGCTTCGTTTTGACTGTTTATGGCTCCCGTAACTCTAAACGAGCCAACAGTAATGGCCGTCCGAAGAATCGATATTCACAGGGTGCAACATCCGCGGTGCAAGGTGCAACATTCGTCCAAAAAGCCGAAACAGCGCTGTTCAACTTTTAGAAGTGGGTGTAGAGATTTGTAGTGGAACAGTACCATGGTGAACCACTCTCCAGGGTAGGCAAATCGAAGCCCAGCCACGGTGATCCCGTTTTAACGTAAAAATTCACGTGATGGAAAAAAGAAGGCCAAAAAACTTCAAAGACCCGATTGAGGTTCGGAAAGCCTTTTTTGGGTATGAAACAATCCGTTGATGGCTTACAGCCGTCAAAGCCGTAGAACTCACTGAGAGCTTCGTTTTGACTGGTTATGGCTCCCGTAACTCTAAACGAGCCAATAGTTATGGCCGTCCGAAGAATCGATATCCACAAAGTGCAACATCCGCGGTGTAAGTTGCAACATTCGTCCAAAAAGCCAAAATAGCGCCGTGCGACGTTTTGAAGTGGGTGCAAGGATTTGAAATGGAACAGTACCATGGTGCAGCACTCTCCAGGGTAGGTAAATCGAAGACCAGCCACAGTGATCTCGTTTTAACGTAAAAATTCACGTGACGGAAAAAAGAAGGCAAAAAAACTTCAGAGACCCGATTGAGGTTCGGATAGCCTTTTTTGGGTATGAAACAATCCGTTGACGGCTTACAGCCATCAAAGCCATAGAACTCACTGAGAGCTTCGTTTTGACTAGTTATTGCTCCCGTAACTCTAAACGAGCCAACAGTTATGGCTGTCTGAAGATTCGATATCTACAGGGAGCAACATCCGCGGTGCAAGGTGCAACATTCATCCAAAAAGCCAAAACACCGCCGTGCGACCTTTAGAAGTGGGTGTAGGGATATGAAAAGGAACAGTGTCATGGTGCACCACTCTCCAGGATAGTTAAATCGAAGATCAGCCACGATGATCCCGTTTTAACGTAAAAATTCACATGACGGAAAAAATAAGGCCCAAAAACTTCAGAGACCCGATTGAGGTTCGGATAGCCTTTTTTGGGTATGAAACTATCTGTTGATGGCTTACAGCCGTCAAAGCCGTAGAACTCACTGAGAGCTTCGTTTTGATTGGTTATGGCTCCCATAACTCTAAACGAGCCAACAGTTATGGCCGTCCGAAGAATCGATATCCACAGGGTGCAACATCCGCGGTGCAAGGCGCAACATTCGTCCAAAAAGCCGAAACAACGCCGTTCGACTTTTAGAAGTGGGTGCAGGGATTTGAAGTGGAACAGTACCATGGTCCACCACTCTCCTGGGTAGGTAAATCGAAGACCAGCCACGGTGATCCCGTTTTAACGTAAAAATTCACGTGATGGAAAAAAGAAGGCCAAAAAACTTCACAGACCCGATTGAGGTTCAGATAGCATTTTTTGGGTATGAAACAATCCGTTGATGGCTTACAGCCGTCAAAGCCGTAGAACTAACTGAGAGCTTCGTTTTGACTGGTTATGGCTCCCGTAACTCTAAAGGAGCCAGCAGTTATGATCGTCCGAAGAATCGATATCCACAGGGTGCAACATCTGCGGTGCAAGGTGCAACATTCGTCCAAAAAGCCAAAACAGCGTCGTGCGACCTTTAGAAGTGGGTGCAGGGATATGAAATGGAACAGTACCATGGTGCACCACTCTCCAGGGTAGTTAAATCGAAGACCCGCCACGGTGATCCCGTTTTAACGTAAAAATTCACGTGACGGAAAAAAGAAGGCCAAAAAACATCAGAGACCCGATTGAGGTTCGGATAGCCTTTTTTGGGTATGAAACAATCCGTTGATGGCTTACAGCCATCAAAGCCGTAGAACTCACTGAGAGTTTCGTTTTGACTGGTTATGGCTCCCGTAACTCTAAACGAGCCAACAGTTATGGCCGTCCGAAGAATCGATATCCATAGGGTGCAACATCCGCGGTGCAAGGTGCAACATTCGTCCAAAAAGCCGAAACAGCGCCGTTCGACTTTTAGAAGTGGGTGCAGGGATTTGAAGTGGAACAGTAACATGGTGCACCACTCTCCAGGGTAGGTAAATCGAAGACCAGCCACGGTGATCCCGTTTTAACGTAAAAATTCACGTGACGGAAAGAAGAAGGCCAAAAAACTTCAGAGACCCGATTGAGGTTCGGATAGCCTTTTTTGGGTATGAAACTATCCATTGACGACTTACAGCCGTCAAAGCCGTAGAACTCACTAAGAGCTTCGTTTTGACTGGTTATGGCTCCCGTAACTCTAAACGAGCCAACAGTTATGGCCGTCCGAAGAATCGATATCCACAGGGTGCAACATCCGCGGTGCAAGGTGCAACATTCGTCCAAAAAGCCGAAACAGCGCCGTTCGACTTTTAGAAGTGGGTGCAGGGATTTGAAGTGGAATAGTACCATGGTGCAGCACTCTCCAGGGTAGGTAAATCGAAGACCAGCCACAGTGATCTCGTTTTAACGTAAAAATTCACGTGACGGAAAAAAGAAGGCCAAAAAACTTCAGAGACCCGATTGAGGTTCGTATAGCCTTTTTTGGGTATGAAACTATCCGTTGACGGCTTACAGCCGTCAAAGCCGTAGAACTCACTTAGAGCTTCGTTTTGACTGGTTATGGCTCCCATAACTCTAAACGAGCCAACAGTTATGGCTGTCCGAAGAATCGATATCTATAGGGTGCAACATCCGCGGTGCAAGGTGCAACATTCATCCAAAAAGCCAAAACAACGCCATGCGACCTTTAGAAGTGGGTGTAGGGATATGAAATGGAACAATGCCATGGTGCACCACTCTCCAGGATAGTTAAATCGAAGACCAGCCATGGTGATCCCGTTTTAACGTAAAAATTCACATGACGGAAAAAATAAGGCCCAAAAACTTCAGAGACCCGATTGGGGTTCGGATAGCCTTTTTTGGGTATGAAACTATCCGTTGATGGCTTACAATAGTCAAAGCCGTAGAACTCACTGAGAGCTTCGTTTTGACTGGTTATGGCTCCCGTAACTCTAAAGGAGCCAACAGTTATGATCGTCCGAAGAATCGATATCCACAGGGTGCAACATCTGCGGTGCAAGGTGCAACATTCGTCCAAAAAGCCAAAACAGCGTCGTGCGACCATTAGAAGTGGGTGTAGGGATATTAAATGGAACAGTACCATGGTGCACCACTCTCCAGGGTAGTTAAATCGAAGACCCGCCACGGTGGTCCCGTTTTAACGTAAAAATTCACGTGACGGAAAAAAGAAGGCCAAAAAACTTCAGAGACCCGATTGAGGTTCGGATAGCCTTTTTTGGGTATGAAACAATCCGTTGACGGCTTACAACCGTCAAAGCCGTAGAACTCACTGAGAGCTTCGTTTTGACTGGTTATGGCTCCCGTAACTCTAAACGAGCCAACAGTTATGGCCGTCCGAAGAATCGATATCCACAGGGTGCAACATCCGCGGTGCAAGGTGCAACATTCGTCCAAAAAGTCAAAACAGCGCCGTGCGACTTTTTGAAGTGGGTGCAGGGATTTGAAATGGAACAGTACCATGGTGCACCACTCTCTAGGGTAGGTAAATCGAAGACCAGCCACGGTGATCCCGTTTTAACGTAAAAATTCACGTGACGGAAAAAAGAAGGCCAAAAAACTTCAGAGACCCGATTGATGTTCGGATAGCCTGTTTTGGGTATGAAACTATCCGTTGACGGCTTACAGCCGCCAAAGCCGTAGAACTCACTGAGGGCTTCGTTTTGACTGGTTATGGCTCCCGTAACTCTAAACGAGCCAACAGTAATGGCCGTCCGAAGAATCGATATCCACAGGGTGCAACATCCGCGGTGCAAGGTGCAACATTCGTCCAAAAAGCCGAAACAGCGCCGTTCGACTTTTAGAAGTGGGTGCAGGGATTTGAAGTGGAACGGTAACATGGTGCACCACTCTCCAGGGTAGGTAAATCGAAGACCAGCCATGGTGATCCCGTTTTAACGTAAAAATTCACATGACGGAAAAAAGAAGGCCAAATACTTCAAAGACCCGATTGAGGTTCGGATAGCCTTTTTTGGGTATGAAACTATCCGTTGACGGCTTACAACCGTCAAAGCCGTAGAACTCACTGAGAGCTTCGTTTTGATTGGTTATGGCTCCCATAACTCTAAACGAGCCAACAGTTATGGCCGTCCGAAGAATCGATATCCACAGGGTGCAACATTCGCGGTGCAAGGTGCAACATTCGTCCAAAAAGCCGAAACAACGTCGTTCGACTTTTAGAAGTGGGTGCAGGGATTTGAAGTGGAACAGTACCATGGTCCACCACTCTCCAGGGTAGGTAAATCGAAGACCAGCCACGGTGATCCCGTTTTAACGTAAAAATTCACGTGATGGAAAAAAGAAGGCCAAAAAACTTCACAGACCCGATTGAGGTTCAGATAGAATTTTTTGGGTATGAAACAATCCGTTGACGGATTACAGCCGTCAAAGCCGTAGAACTCACTGAGAGCTTCGTTTTGACTGGTTATGGCTTCCGTAACTCTAAACGAGCCAACAGTTATAGCCGTCCGAAGAATAGATATCCATAGGGTGCAACATCCGCGGTGCAAGGTGCAACATTCGTCCAAAAAGCTAAAACAGCGTCGTGCGACCTTTAGAAGTGGGTGCAGGGATTTGAAGTGGAACGGTAACATGGTGCACCACTCTCCAGGGTAGGTAAATCGAAGACCAGCCACGGTGATCCCGTTTTAATGTAAAAATTCACGTGACGGAAAAAAGAAGGCCAAAAAACTTCAGAGACCCGATTGAGGTTCGGATAGCCTTTTTTGAGTATGAAACAATCCGTTGACGGCTTACAGCTGTCAAAGCCGTAGAACTCACTGAGAGCTTCGTTTTGACTGGTTATGGCTCCCGTAACTCTAAACGAGCCAACAGTTATTGCCGTCCGAAGAATCGATATCCATAGGGTGCAACATCCGCGGTGCAAGGTGCAACATTCGTCCAAAAAGCCGAAACAGCGCCGTTCGACTTTTAGAAGTGGGTGCAGGGATTTGAAGTGGAATAGTAACATGGTGCACCACTCTCCAGGGTAGCTAAATCGAAGACCAGCCACGGTAATCCCGTTTTAACGTAAAAATTCACGTGATGGAAAAAAGAAGACCAAAAAACTTCGAAGACCCGATTGAGGTTCGGATAGCCTTTTTTGGGTATGAAACAATTAGTTGACGGCTTACAGCCGTCAAAGCCATAGAACTCACTAAGAGCTTCGTTTTGACTGGTTATGGCTCCCGTAATTCTAAACGAGCCAACAGTTATTGCCGTCCGAAGAATCGATATCCACAGGGTGCAACATCCGCGGTGCAAGGTGCAACATTCGTCCAAAAAGCCGAAACAGGGCTGTTCAACTTTTAGAAGTGGGTCCAGGGATTTGAAGTGGAACAGTACCATGGTGCACCACTCTCCAGGGTAGGCAAATCGAAGACCAACCACGGTGATCCCGTTTTAACGTAAAAATTCACGTGATGGAAAAAAGAAGGCCAAAAAACTTCAGAGACCCGATTGAGGTTCGGAAAGCCTTTTTTGGGTATGAAACAATCCGTTGATGGCTTACAGCCGTCAAAGCCGTAGAACTCACTGAGAGCTTCGTTTTGACTGGTTATGGCTCCCGAACTCTAAACGAGCCAATAGTTATGGCCGTCCGAAGAATCGATATCCACAGAGTGCAACATCCGCGGTGTAAGGTGCAACATTCGTCCAAAAAGCCAAAACAGCGCCGTGCGACGTTTTGAAGATGGGTGAAAGGATTTGAAATGGAACAGTACCATGGTGAAGCACTCTCCAGGGTAGGTAAATCGAAGACCAGCCACAGTGATCTCGTTTTAACGTAAAAATTCACATGACGGAAAAAAGAAGGCAAAAAAACTTCAGAGACCCGATTGAGGTTCGGATAGCCTTTTTTTGGTATGAAACAATCCGTTGATGGCTTACAGCCGTCAAAGCCGTAGAACTCACTGAGAGCTTCGTTTCGACTGATTATTGCTCCCGTAACTCTAAAAGAGCCAACAGTTATGGCTGTCCGAAGAATCGATAACTATAGGGTGCAACATCCGCGGTGCAAGGTGCAACATTCATCCAAAAAGCCAAAACAGCGCCATGCGACCTTTAGAAGTGGGTGTAGGGATATGAAATGGAACAGTGCCATGGTGCACCACTCTCCAGGATAGTCAAATTGAAGACCAGCCACGGTGATCCCGTTTTAACGTAAAAATTCACATGACGGAAAAAATAAGGCCCAAAAACTTCAGAGACCCGATTGAGGTTCGAATAGCCTTTTTTGGGTATGTAACTATCCGTTGACGGCTTACAACAGTCAAAGCCGTAGAACTCACTGAAAGCTTCGTTTTGACTGGTTAAGGCTCCCGTAATTCTAAACGAACCAACAGTTATTGCCGTCCGAAGAATCGATATCCACAGGGTGCAACATCCACGGTGCAAGGTGCAACATTCGTCCAAAAAGCCGAAACAGCGCCGTTCAACTTTTATAAGTGGGTGCAGGGATTTGAAGTGGAACAGTACCATGGTGCACCACTCTCCAGGGTAGGCAAATCGAAGACCAGCCACGGTGATCCCGTTTTAACGTAAAAATTCACGTGATGGAAAAAAGAAGGCCAAAAAACTTCAAAGACCCGATTGAGGTTCGGAAAGCCTTTTTTGGGTATGAAACAATCCGTTGATGGCTTACAGCCGTCAAAGTCGTAGAACTCACTGAGAGCTTCGTTTTGACTGGTTATGGCTCCCGTAACTCTAAACGAGCCAATAGTTATGGCCGTCCGAAGAATCGATATCCATAGAGTGCAACATCCGTGGTGTAAGGTGCAACATTCGTCCAAAAAGCCGAAACAGCGTCGTGCGACGTTTTGAAGTGGGTGAAAGGATTTGAAATGGAACAGTACCATGGTGCAACACTCTCTAGGGTAGGTAAATCGAAGACCAGCCACAGTGATCCTGTTTTAACGTAAAAATTCACGTGACGGAAAAAAGAAGGCAAAAAAACTTCAGAGACCCGATTGAGGTTCGGATAGCGTTTTTTTGGTATGAAACAATCCGTTGACGGCTTATAGCCGTCAAAGCCGTAGAACTCACTGAGAGCTTCGTTTTAACTGGTTATTACTCCCGTAACTCTAAAAGAGCCAACAGTTATGGCTGTCCGAAGAATCGATATCTATAGGGTGCAACATCCGCGGTGCAAGGTGCAACATTCATCCAAAAAGCCAAAACAGCGCCATGCTACCTTTAGAAGTGGGTGTAGGGATATGAAATGGAACAATGCCATGGTGCACCACTCTCAAGGATAGTTAAATCGAAGACCAGCCACGGTGATCCCGTTTTAACGTAAAAATTCACATGACGGAAAAAATAAGGCCCAAAAACTTCAAAGACCCGATTGGGGTTCGGATAGCCTTTTTTGGGTATGAAACTATCCGTTGATGGCTTACAATAGTCAAAGACGTAGAACTCACTGAGTGCTTCGTTTTGACTGGTTATGGCTCCCGTAACTCTAAAGGAGCCAACAGTTATGATCGTCCGTAGAATCGATATTCACAGGGTGCAACATCTGCGGTGCAAGGTGCAACATTCGTCCAAAAATCCAAAACAGCGTCGTGCGACCTTTAGAAGTGGGTGCAGGGATATGAAATGGAACAGTACCATGGTGCACCACTCTCCAGGGTAGTTAAATCGAAGACCCACCACGGTGGTCCCGTTTTAACGTAAAAATTCACGTGACGGAAAAAAGAAGGCCAAAAAACTTCAGAGACCCAATTGAGGTTCGGATAGGCTTTTTTGGGTATGAAACAATCCGTTGACGGCTTACAACCGTCAAAGCCGTAGAACTCACTGAGAGCTTCGTTTTGACTGGTTATGGCTCCCGTAACTCTAAACGAGCCAACAGTTATGGCCGTCCGAAGAATCGATATCCACAGGGTGCAACATCCGCGGTGCAAGGTGCAACATTCGTCCAAAAGGCAAAACAGCGCCGTGCGACTTTTTGAAGTGGGTGCAGGGATTTGAAATGGAACAGTACCATGGTGCACCACTCTCCAGGGTAGGTAAATCGAAGACCAGCCACGGTGATCCCGTTTTAACGTAAAAATTCACGTGACGGAAAAAAGAAGGCCAAAAAACTTCAGAGACCCGATTGATGTTCGGATAGCCTTTTTTGGGTATGAAACTATCCGTTGACGGCTTACAGCCGTCAAAGCCGTAGAACTCACTGAGGGCTTCGTTTTGACTGGTTATGGCTCCCGTAACTCTAAACGAGCCAATAGTAATGGCCGTCCGAAGAATCGATATTCACAGGGTGCAACATCCGCGGTGCAAGGTGCAACATTCGTCCAAAAAGCCGAAACAGCGCCGTTCAACTTTTAGAAGTGGGTGTAGGGATTTGTAGTGGAACAGTACCATGGTGCACCACTCTCCAGGGTAGGCAAATCGAAGCCCAGCCACGGTGATCCCGTTTTAACGTAAAAATTCACGTGATGGAAAAAAGAAGGCCAAAAAACTTCAAAGACCCGATTGAGGTTCGGAAAGCCTTTTTTGGGTATGAAACAATCCGTTGATGGCTTACAGCCGTCAAAGCCGTAGAACTCACTGAGAGCTTCGTTTTGACTGGTTATGGCTCCCGTAACTCTAAACGAGCCAATAGTTATGGCCGTCCGAAGAATCGATATCCACAAAGTGCAACATCCGCGGTGTAAGGTGCAACATTCGTCCAAAAAGCCAAAATAGCGCCGTGCGACGTTTTGAAGTGAGTGCAAGGATTTGAAATGGAACAGTACCATGGTGCAGCACTCTCCAGGGTAGGTAAATCGAAGACCAGCCACAGTGATCTCGTTTTAACGTAAAAATTCACGTGACGGAAAAAAGAAGGCAAAAAAACTTCAGAGACCCAATTGAGGTTCGGATAGCCTTTTTTGGGTATGAAACAATCCGTTGACGGCTTACAGCCATCAAAGCCATAGAACTCACTGAGAGCTTCGTTTTGACTAGTTATTGCTCCCGTAACTCTAAACGAGCCAACAGTTATGGCTGTCTGAAGAATCGATATCTACAGGGAGCAACATCCGCGGTGCAAGGTGCAACATTCATCCAAAAAGCCAAAACACCGCCGTGCGACCTTTAGAAGTGGGTGTAGGGATATGAAAAGGAACAGTGTCATGGTGCACCACTCTCCAGGATAGTTAAATCGAAGATCAGCCACGATGATCCCGTTTTAACGTAAAAATTCACATGACGGAAAAAATAAGGCCCAAAAACTTCAGAGACCAGATTGAGGTTCGGATAGCCTTTTTTGGGTATGAAACTATCCGTTGATGGCTTACAGCCGTCAAAGCCGTAGAACTCACTGAGAGCTTCGTTTTGATTGGTTATGGCTCCCATAACTCTAAACGAGCCAACAGTTATGGCCGTCCGAAGAATCGATATCCACAGGGTGCAACATCCGCGGTGCAAGGTGCAACATTCGTCCAAAAAGCCGAAACAACGCCGTTCGACTTTTAGAAGTGGGTGCAGGGATTTGAAGTGGAATAGTACCATGGTCCACCACTCTCCTGGGTAGGTAAATCGAAGACCAGCCACGGTGATCCCGTTTTAACGTAAAAATTCACGTGATGGAAAAAAGAAGGCCAAAAAACTTCACAGACCCGATTGAGGTTCAGATAGCATTTTTTGGGTATGAAACAATCCGTTGATGGCTTACAGCCGTCAAAGCCGTAGAACTCACTGAGAGCTTCGTTTTGACTGGTTATGGCTCCCGTAACTCTAAAGGAGCCAGTAGTTATGATCGTCCGAAGATTCGATATCCACAGGGTGCAACATCTGCGGTGCAAGGTGCAACATTCGTCCAAAAAGCCAAAACAGCGTCGTGCGACCTTTAGAAGTGGGTGCAGGGATATGAAATGGAACAATACCATGGTGCACCACTCTCCAGGGTAGTTAAATCGAAGACCCGCCACGGTGATCCCGTTTTAACGTAAAAATTCACGTGACGGAAAAAAGAAGGCCAAAAAACATCAGAGACCCGATTGAGGTTCGGATAGCCTTTTTTGGGTATGGAACAATCCGATGACGGCTTACAGCCATCAAAGCCGTAGAACTCACTGAGAGCTTCGTTTTGACTGGTTATGGCTCCCGTAACTCTAAACGAGCCAACAGTTATGGCCGTCCGAAGAATCGATATCCATAGGGTGCAACATCCGCGGTGCAAGGTGCAACATTCGTCCAAAAAGCCGAAACAGCGCCGTTCGACTTTTAGAAGTGGGTGCAGGGATTTGAAGTGGAACAGTAACATGGTGCACCACTCTCCAGGGTAGGTAAATCGAAGACCAGCCACGGTGATCCCGTTTTAACGTAAAAATTCACGTGACGGAAAAAAGAAGGCCAAAAAACTTCAGAGACCCGATTGAGGTTCGGATAGCCTTTTTTGGGTATGAAACTATCCATTGACGGCTTACAGCCGTCAAAGCCGTAGAACTCACTAAGAGCTTCGTTTTGACTGGTTATGGCTCCTGTAACTCTAAACGAGCCAACAGTTATGGCCGTCCGAAGAATCGATATCCACAGGGTGCAACATCCGCGGTGCAAGGTGCAACATTCGTCCAAAAAGCCGAAACATCGCCGTTCGACTTTTAGAAGTGGGTGCAGGGATTTGAAGTGGAACAGTACCATGGTGCACCACTCTCCAGGGTAGGTAAATCGAAGACTAGCCACGGTGATCCCGTTTTAACGTAAAAATTCACGTGATGGAAAAAAGAAGGCCAAAAAACTTCACAGACCAGATTGAGGTTCAGATAGCCTTTTTTGGGTATGAAACAATCTGTTGACGGCTTACAGCCGTCAAGGCCATAGAACTCACAGAGAGCTTCGTTTTGACTGGTTACGGCTTCCGTAAATCTAAACGAGCCAACAGTTATAGCCGTCCGAAGAATCGATATCCATAGGGTGCAACATCCGCGGTGCAAGGTGCAACATTCGTCCAAAAAGCCAATACAGCGTCGTGCGACGTTTAGAAGTGGGTGCAGGGATATGAAATGGAACAGTACCATGGTGCACCACTCTCCAGGGTAGTTAAATCGAAGACCCGCCACGATGATCCCGTTTTAACGTAAAATTTCACGTGACGGAAAAAAGAAGGCCAAAAAACTTCAGAGACCCGATTGAGGTTCAGATAGCCTTTTTTGGGTATGAAACAATCCGTTGACGGCTTACAGCCGTCAAAGCCGTAGAACTCACTGAGAGCTTCGTTTTGACTGGTTATGGCTTCCGTAACTCTAAACGAGCCAACAGTTATGGCCGTCCGAAGAATCGATATCCACAGGGTGCAACATCCGCGGTGCAAGGTGCAACATTCATCCAAAAAGCCGAAACAGCGCCTTTCGACTTTTAGAAGTGGGTGCAGGGATTTGAAGTGGAACAGTACCATGGTGCACTACTCTCCAAGGTAGGCAAATCGAAGACCAGCCACGGTGATCCCGTTTTAACGTAAAAATTCACGTGATGGAAAAAAGAAGGCCAAGAAACTTCAGAGACCCGATTGAGGTTCGGAAAGCCTTTTTTGGGTATGAAACAATCCGTTGATGGCTTATAGTCGTCGAAGCCGTAGAACTCACTGAGAGCTTCGTTTTGACTGGTTATGGCTCCCGTAACTCTAAACGAGCCAATAGTTATGACCGTCCGAAGAATCGATATCCACAGGGTGCAACATCCGCGGTGCAAGGTGCAACATTCGTCCAAAAAGCAAAAACAGCGTCGTGCGACCTTTAGAAGTGGGTGCAGGGATTTGAAATGGAACAGTACCATGGTGCAGCACTCTCCAGGGTAGGTAAATCGAAGACCAGCCACAGTGATCTCGTTTTAACGTAAAAATTCACGTGACGAAAAAAAGAAGGCAAAAAAACTTCAGAGACCCGATTGAGGTTCGGATACCCTTTTTTGGGTATGAAACAATCTGTTGACGGCTTACAGCCATAAAAGCCATAGAACTCACATAGAGCTTCGTTTTGACTGGTTATGGCTTCCGTAACTCTAAACGAGCCAACAGTTATGGCCGTCCGAAGAATCGATATCCATAGGGTGCAACGTCCGCGGTGCAAGGTGCAACATTCGTCCAAAAAGCCGAAACAGCGCCGTTCGACTTTTAGAAGCGGGTGCAGGGATTTGAAATGGACCGGTACCATGGTGCACCACTCTCCAGGGTAGATAAATCGAAGACCATCCACTGTGATCCCATTTTAACGTAAAAATTCACGTGACGGAAAAAAGAAGGCCAAAAAACTTCAGAGACCCGATTGAGGTTCGGATAGCCTTTTTTGGGTATGAAACTATCTGTTGACGGCTTACCGCCGTCAAAGCCGTAGAACTCACTGAGAGCTTCGTTTTGACTGGTTATGGATCCCGTAACTCTAAACGAGCCAACAGTTATGGCCGTCCGAAGAATCGATATCCACATGGTGCAACATCCGAGGTGCAAGGTGCAACATTCGTCCAAAAAGCCGAAACAGCGCCTTTCGACTTTTAGAAGTGGGTGCAGGGATTTGAAGTGGAACAGTACCATGGTGCACCACTCTCTAGGGTAGGTAAATCGAAGACCAGCCACGGTGATCCCGTTTTAACGTAAAAATTCACGTGATGGAAAAAAGAAGGCCAAAAAACTTCACAGACCCGATTGAGGTTCAGATAGCCTTTTTTGGGTATGAAACAATCCGTTGACGGCTTATAGCCGTCAAAGCCGTAGAAATCACTGAGAGCTTCGTTTTGACTGGTTATGGCTTCCGTAACTCTAAACGAGCCAACAGTTATAGCCGTCCGAAGAATCGATATCCATAGGGTGCAACATCCGCGGTGCAAGGTGCAACATTCGTCCAAAAAGCAAAAACAGCGTCGTGCGACCTTTAGAAGTGGGTGCAGGGATATGAAATGGAACAGTATCATGGTGCACCACTCTCCAGGGTAGTTAAATCGAAGACCCGCCACGGTGATCCCGTTTTAACGTAAAAATTCACGTGACGGAAAACAGAAGGCCAAAAAACTTCAGAGACCCGATTGAGGTTCGGATAGCCTTTTTTGGGTATGAAACAATCCGTTGACGGCTTACAGCCGTCAAAGCCGTAGAACTCACTAAGAGCTTCGTTTTGACTGGTTATGGTTCCCGTAACTCTAAACGAGCCAACAGTTATGGCCGTCCGAAGAATCGATATCCACAGGGTGCAACATCCGCGGTGCAAGGTGCAACATTCGTCCAAAAAGCCGAAACAGCGCCGTTCGACTTTTAGAAGTGGGTGCAGGGATTTGAAGTGGAACAGTGCCATGGTGCACCACTCTCCAGGGTAGGTAAATCGAAGACCGGCCACGGTGATCCCGTTTTAACGTAAAAATTCACGTGATGGAAAAAAAAGGCCAAAAAACTTCAAAGACCTGATTGAGGTTCGGATAGACTTTTTTGGGTATGAAACAATCAGTTGACGGCTTACAGCCGTCATAGCCGTAGAACTCACTAAGAGCTTCGTTTTGACTGGTTATGGCTCCCGTAATTCTAAACGAGCCAACAGTTATTGCCGTTCAAAGAATCGATATCCACAGGGTGCAACATCCGCGGTGCAAGGTGCAACATTCGTCCAAAAAGCCGAAACAGCGCCGTTCAACTTTTAGAAGTGGGTGCAGGGATTTGAAGTGGAACAGTACCATGGTGCACCACTCTCTAGGGTAGGTAAATCGAAGACCAGCCACGGTGATCCCGTTTTAACGTAAAAATTCACATGATGGAAAAAAGAAGGCAAAAAAACTTCAGAGACCCGATTGAGGTTCGGAAAGCCTTTTTTGGGTATGAAACAATCCGTTGATGGCTTACAGCCGTCAAAGCCGTAGAACTCACTGAGAGCTTCGTTTTGACTGGTTATGGCTCCCGTAACTCTAAACGAGCCAATAGTTATGGCCGTCCGAAGAATCGATATCCACAGAGTGCAACATCCGCAGTGTAAGGTGCAACATTCGTCCAAAAAGCCAAAACAGCGTCGTACGACCTTTAGAAGTGGGTGCAGGGATATGAAATGGAATAGTACCATGGTGCACCACTCTCCAGGGTAGTTAAATCGAAGACCCGCCACGGTGATCCCGTTTTAACGTAAAAATTCACGTGACGGAAAAAGAAGGCCAAAAAACTTCAGAGACCCGATTGAGGTTCGGATAGCCTTTTTTGGGTATGAAACAATCCGTTGACGGCTTACAGCCATCAAAGCCGTAGAACTCACTGAGAGCTTCGTTTTGACTGGTTATTGCTCCCGTAACTCTAAACGAGCCAACAGTTATGGCTGTCCGAAGAATCGATATCTATAGGGTGCAACATCCGCGGTGCAAGGTGCAACATTCATCCAAAAAGCCAAAACAACGCCGTGCGACCTTTAGAAGTGGGTGTAGGGATATGAAATGGAACAGTGCCATGGTGCACCACTCTCCATGATAGTTAAATCGAAGACCAGCCACGGTGATCCCGTTTTAACGTAAAAATTCACAAGACGGAAAAAATAATGCCCAAAAACTTCAGAGACCCGATTGAGGTTCGGATAGCCTTTTTTGGGTATGAAACTATCCGTTGACGGCTTACAGCCGTCAAAGCCGTAGAACTCACTGGGAGCTTCGTTTTGACTGGTTATGGCTCCCGTAACTCTTAACGAGCCAACAGTTATGGCCGTCCGAAGAATCGATATCCACAGGGTGCAACATCTGCGGTGCAAGGTGCAACATTCGTCCAAAAAGCCGAAACAGCGCCGTTCGACTTTTAGAAGTGGGTGCAGGGATTTGAAGTGGAACAGTGCCATGGTGCACCACTCTCTAGGGTAGGTAAATCGAAGACCGGCCACGGTGATCCCGTTTTAACGTAAAAATTAACGTGACGGAAAAAAGAAGGCCAAAAAATTTCAGAGACCCGATTGAGGTTCAGATATCCTTTTTTGGGTATGAAACTATCCGTTGACGGCTTACAGCGGTCAAAGCCGTAGAACTAACTGAGGGCTTCGTTTTGACTGGTTATGGCTCCCGTAACTCTAAACGAGCCAACAGTTATGGCCGTCCGAAGAATCGATATCCACAGGGTGCAACATCCGCGGTGCAAGGTGCAACATTCATCCAAAAAGCCAAAACAGCACCGTGCGACCTTTAGAAGTGGGTGCAGGGATTTGAAATGGAACAGTACCATGGTGCACCACTCTCCAGGGTAGTTAAATCGAAGACCCGCCACGGTGATCCCGTTTTAACGTAAAAATTCACGTGACGGAAAAAAGAAGGCCAAAAAACTTCAGAGACCCGATTGAGGTTCAGATAGCCTTTTTTGGGTATGAAACAATCCGTTGACGGCTTACAGCAATCAAAGCCGTAGAACTCATTGAGAGCTTCGTTTTGACTGGTTATGGCTCCCGTAACTCTAGACGAGCCAACAGTTATGGCCGTCCGAAGAATCGATATCCATAGGGTGCAACATCCGCGGTGCAAGGTGCAACATTCATCCAAAAAGCCGAAACAGTGCCGTTCGACTTTTAGAACTGGGTGTAGGGATTTGAAGTGTAACAGTAACATGGTGCACCACTCTCCAGGGTAGGTAAATCGAAGACCAGCCACGGTGAAGAATCGATATCTACAGGGAGCAACATCCGTGGTGCAAGGTGCAACATTCATCCAAAAAGCCAAAACACCGCCGTGCGACCTTTAGAAGTGGGTGTAGGGATATGAAATGGAACAGTGTCATGGTGCACCACCTTCCAGGATAGTTAAATCGAAGACCAGCCACGATGATCCCGTTTTAACGTAAAAATTCACATGACGGAAAAAATAAGGCCCTAAAACTTCAGAGACCCGATTGAGGTTCGGATAGCCTTTTTTGGGTATAAAACTATCCGTTGACGGCTTACAGCCATCAAAGCCGTAGACCTCACTGAGAGCTTCGTTTTGATTGGTTATGGCTCCCGTAACTCAAAACGAGCCAACAATAATGGCCGTCCGAAGAATCGATATCCACAGGGTGCAACATCCGCGGTGCAAGGTGCAACATTCGTCCAAAAAGCCAAAACAGCGCCGTTCGACTTTTAGAAGTGGGTGCAGGGATTTGAAGTGGAACAGTACCATAGTGCACCACTCTCCAGGGTAGGTAAATCGAAGACCAGCCACGGTGATCCCGTTTTAACGTAAAAATTCACGTGACGGAAAAAAGAAGGCCAAAAAACTTCAGAGACCCGATTGAGGTTCGGATAGCCTTTTTTGGGTATGAAACAATCCGTTGACGGCTTACAGCCGTCAAAGCTGTAGAACTCACTGAGAGCTTCGTTTTGACTGGTTATGGCTCCCGTAACTCTAAAGGAGCCAGCAGTTATGATCGTCCGAAGAATCGATATCCACAGGGTGCAACATCTGCGGTGCAAGGTGCAACATTCGTCCAAAAAGCCAAAACAGCGTCGTGCGACCTTTAGAAGTGGGTGCAGGGATATGAAATGGAACAGTACCATGCTGCACCACTCTCCAGGGTAGTTAAATCGAAGACCCGCCACGGTGATCCCGTTTTAACGTAAAAATTCACGTGACGGAAAAAAGAAGGCCAAAAAACATAAGAGACCCGATTGAGGTTCGGATAGCCTTTTTTGGGTATGAAACAATCCATTGACGGCTTACAGCCATCAAAGCCGTAGAGCTCACTGAGAGCTTCGTTTTGACTGGTTATGGCTCCCGTAACTCTAAACGAGCCAACAGTTATGGCCGTCCGAAGAATCGATATCCATAGGGTGCAACATCCGCGGTGCAAGGTGCAACATTCGTCCAAAAAGCCGAAACAGCGCCGTTCGACTTTTAGAAGTGGGTGCAGGGATTTGAAGTGGAACAGTAACATGGTGCACCACTCTCCAGGGTAGGTAAATCGAAGACCATTCACGGTGATCCCGTTTTAACGTAAAAATTCACGTGACGGAAAAAAGAAGGCCAAAAAACTTCAGAGACCCGATTGAGGTTCGGATAGCCTTTTTTGGGTATGAAATTATCAGTTGACGGCTTATAGCCGTCAAAGCCGTAGAACTCACTGAGAGCTTCGTTTTGACTGTTTATGGCTCCCGTAACTCTAAAGGAGCCAACAGTTATGATCGTCCGAAGAATCGATATCCATAGGGTGCAACATCTGCGGTGCAAGGTGCAACATTCGTCCAAAAAGCCAAAACAGCGTCGTACGACCTTTAGAAGTGGGTGCAGGGATATGAAATGGAACAGTACCATGGTGCACCACTCTCCAGGGTAGTTAAATCGAAGACCCGCCACGGTGATCCCGTTTTAACGTAAAAATTCACGTGACGGAAAAAAGAAGGCCAAAAAACTTCAGAGACCCAATTGAGGTTCGGATAGCCTTTTTTGGGTATGAGACAATCCGTTGACGGCTTACAGCCGTCAAAGCCGTAGAACTCACTGAGAGATTCGTTTTGACTGGTTATGGATCCCGTAACTCTAAACGAGCCAACAGTTATGGCCGTCCGAAGAATCGTTATCCATAGGGTGCAACATCCGCGGTGCAAGGTGCAAAATTCGTCCAAAAAGCCGAAACAGCGCCGTTCGACTTTTAGAAGTGGGTGCATGGATTTGAAGTGGAACAGTAACATGGTGCACCACTCTCCAGGGTAGGTAAATCGAAGACCAGCCACGGTGATCCCGTTTTAACGTAAAAATTCACGTGACGGAAAAAAGAAGGCCAAAAAACTTCAAAGACCCGATTGAGGTTCGGATAGCCTTTATTGGGTATGAAACTATCCGTTGACGGCTTACAGCCGTCAAAGCCGTAGAACTCACTAAGAGCTTCGTTTTGACTGGTTATGGCTCCCGTAACTCTAAACGAGGCAACAGTTATGGCCGTCTGAAGAATCGATATCCACAGGGTGCAACATCCGCGGTGCAAGGTGCAAAATTCGTCCAAAAAGCCGAAACAGCGCCGTTCGACTTTTAGAAGTGGGTGCAGGGATTTGAAGTGGAACAGTACCATGGTGCACCACTCTCCAGGGTAGGTAAATCTAAGACCAGCCATGGTGATCCCGTTTTAACGTAAAAATTCACGTGATGGAAAAAAGAAGGCCAAAAAACTTCACAGACCCGATTGAGGTTCAGATAGCCTTTTTTGGGTATGAAACAATCCGTTGACGGCTTACAGCCGTCAAAGCCGTAGAACTCACTGAGTGCTTCGTTTTGACTGGTTATGACTTCCGTAACTCTAAACGAGCCAACAGTTATAGCCGTCCGAAGAATCGATATCCATAGGGTGCAACATCCGCGGTGCAAGGTGCAACATTCGTCCAAAAAGCCAAAACAGCATCGTGCGACCTTTAGAAGTGGGTGCAGGGATATGAAATGGAACAGTACCATGGTGCACCACTCTCCAGGGTAGTTAAATCGAAGACCCGCCATGGTGATCCCGTTTACGTGATGGAAAAAAGAAGGCCAAAAAACTTCAGAGACCCGATTGAGGTTCAGATAGCCTTTTTTGGGTATGAAACAATCCGTTGACAGCTTACAGCCATCAAAGCCACAGAACTCACTGAGAGCTTCGTTTTGACTGGTTATGGCTCCCGTAACTCTAAAGGAGCCAACAGTTATGATCGTCCGAAGAATCGATATCCACTGGGTGCAACATCCGCGGTGCAAGGTGCAACATTCGTCCAAAAAGCCAAAACAGTGTCGTGCGACTTTTAGAAGTGGTTGCAGGGATATGAAATGGAACAGTACCATGGTGCACCACTCTCCAGGGTAGTTAAATCGAACACCCGCCACGGTGATCCCGTTTTAACGTAAAAATTCACGTGACGGAAAAAAGAAGGCCAAAAAACTTCAGAGACCCGATTGAGGTTCGGATAGCCTTTTTTGGGTATGAGACAATCCGTTGACGGCTTACAGCCGTCAAAGCCGTAGAACTCACTGAGAGCTTCGTTTTGACTGGTTATGGCTCCCGTAACTCTAAACGAGCCAACAGTTATGGCCGTCCGAAGAATCGATATCCACAGGGTGCAACATCCGCGGTGCAAGGTGCAACATTCGTCCAAAAAGCCGAAACAGCGTCGTTCAACTTTTAGAAGTGGGTGCAGGGATTTGAAGTGAAACAGTAACATGGTGCACCACTCTCCAGGGTAGCTAAATCGAAGACCAGCCACGGTGATCCCGTTTTAACGTAAAAATTCACGTGATGGAAAAAAGAAGGCCAAAAAACTTCACAGACCCGATTGAGGTTCAGATAGCCTTTTTTGGGTATGAAACAATCCGTTGACGGCTTACAGCCGTCAAAGCCGTAGAACTCACTGAGAGCTTCGTTTTGACTGGTTATGGCTTCCGTAACTCTAAACGAGCCAACAGTTATAGCCGTCCGAAGAATCAATATCCATAGGGTGCAACATCCGCGGTGCAAGGAGCAACATTCGTCCAAAAAGCCAAAACAACATCGTGCGACCTTTAGAAGTGGGTGCAGGGATACGAAATGGAACAGTACCATGGTGCACCACTCTCCAGGGTAGTTAAATCGAAGACCCGCCACGGTGATCCCGTTTTAACGTAAAAAATCACGTGACGGAAAAAAGAAGGCCAAAAAACTTCAGAAACCCGATTGAGGTTCGGATAGCCTTTTTTGGGTATGAGACAATCCGTTGACGGCTTACAGCCGTCAAAGCCGTAGAACTAACTGAGAGCTTCGTTTTGACTGGTTATGGCTCCCGTAACTCTAAACGAGCCAACAGTTATGGCCGTCCGAAGAATCGATATCCATAGAGTGCAACATCCGCGGTGCAAGGTGCAACATTCGTCCAAAAAGCCGAAACAGCACCGTTCGACTTTTAGAATTGGGTGTAGGGATTTGAAGTGGAACAGTAACATGGTGCACCACTCTCCAGGGTAGGTAAATCGAAGACCAGCCACGGTGATCCCGTTTTAACGTAAAAATTCACGTGACGGAAAAAAGAAGGCCAAAAAACTTCAGAGACCCGATTGAGGTTCGGATAGCCTTTTTTGGGTATGAAATTATCAGTTGACGGCTTATAGCCGTCAAAGCCGTAGAACTCACTGAGAGCTTCGTTTTGACTGGTTATGGATCCCGTAACTCTAAACGAGCCAACAATTATGATCGTCCGAAGAATCGATATCCACAGGGTGCAACATCTGCGGTGCAAGGTGCAACATTCGTCCAAAAAGCCAAAACAGCGTCGTGCGACCTTTAGAAGTGGGTGCAGGGATATGAAATGGAACAGTACCATGCTGCACCACTCTCCAGGGTAGTTAAATCGAAGACCCGCCACGATGATCCCGTTTTAACGTAAAAATTCACGTGACGGAAAAAAGAAGGCCAAAAAACATCAGAGACCCGATTGAGGTTCGGATAGCCTTTTTTGGGTATGAAACAATCCATTGACGGCTTACAGCCATCAAAGTCGTAGAGCTCACTGAGAGCTTCGTTTTGACTGGTTATGGCTCCCGTAACTCTAAACGAGCCAACAGTTATGGCCGTCCGAAGAATCGATATCCATAGGGTGCAACATCCGCGGTGAAAGGTGCAACATTCGTCCAAAAAGCCGAAACAGCGCCGTTCGACTTTTAGAAGTGGGTGCAGGGATTTGAAGTGGAACAGTAACATGGTGCACCACTCTCCAGGGTAGGTAAATCGAAGACCAGCCACGGTGATCCCGTTTTAACGTAAAAATTCACGTGACGGAAAAAAGAAGGCCAAAAAACTTCAGAGACCCGATTGAGGTTCGGATAGCCTTTTTTGGGTATGAAATTATCAGTTGACGGCTTATAGCCATCAAAGCCATAGAACTCACTGAGAGCTTCGTTTTGACTGGTTATGGCTCCAGTAACTCTAAAGGAGCCAACAGTTATGATCGTCCGAAGAATCGATATGCATAGGGTGCAACATCTGCGGTGCAAGGTGCAACATTCGTCCAAAAAGCCAAAACAGCGTCGTACGACCTTTAGAAGTGGGTGTAGGGATATGAAATGGAACAGTACCATGGTGCACCACTCTCCAGGGTAGTTAAATCGAAGACCCGCCACGGTGATACCGTTTTAACGTAAAAATTCACGTGACGGAAAAAAGAAGGCCAAAAAACTTCAGAAACCCGATTGAGGTTCGGATAGCCTTTTTTGGGTATGAGACAATCCGTTGACGGCTTACAGCCGTCAAAGCCGTAGAACTCACTGAGAGCTTCATTTTGACTGGTTATGGCTCCCGTAACTCTAAACGAGCCAACAGTTATGGCCGTCCGAAGAATCGATATCCATAGGGTGCAACATCCGCGGTGCAAGGTGCAACATTCGTCCAAAAAGCCGAAACAGCACCGTTCGACTTTTAGAATTGGGTGCAGGGATTTGAAGTGGAACAGTAACATGGTGCACCACTCTCCAGGGTAGGTAAATCGAAGACCAGCCACGGTGATCCCGTTTTAACGTAAAAATTCACGTGACGGAAAAAAGAAGGCCAAAAAACTTCAGAGACCCGATTGAGGTTCGGATAGCCTTTTTTGGGTATGAGACAATCCGTTGACGGCTTACAGCCGTCAAAGCCGTAGAACTCACTGAGAGCTTCATTTTGAATGGTTATGGATCCCGTAACTCTAAACGAGCCAATAGTTATGGCCGTCCGAAGAATCGTTATCCATAGGGTGCAACATCCGCGGTGCAAGGTGCAAAATTCGTCCAAAAAGCCGCAACAGCGCCGTTCGACTTTTGGAAGTGGGTGCATGGATTTGAAGTGGAACAGTAACATGGTGCACCACTCTCCAGGGTAGGTAAATCGAAGACCAGCCACGGTGATCCCGTTTTAACGTAAAAATTCACGTGACGGAAAAAAGAAGGCCAAAAAACTTCAAAGATCCGATTGAGGTTCGGATAGCCTTTATTGGGTATGAAACTATCCGTTGACGGCTTACAGCTGTCAAAGCCGTAGAACTCACTAAAAGCTTCGTTTTGACTGGTTATGGCTCCCATAACTCTAAACGAGCCAACAGTTATGGCCGTCCGAAGAATCGATATCCACAGGGTGCAACATCCGCGGTGCAAGGTGCAAAATTCGTCCAAAAAGCCGAAACAGCGCCGTTCGACTTTTAGAAGTGGGTGCAGGGATTTGAAGTGGAACAGTACCATGGTGCACCACTCTCCAGGGTAGGTAAATCTAAGACCAGCCATGGTGATCCCGTTTTAACGTAAAAATTCACGTGATGGAAAAAAGAAGGCCAAAAAACTTCACAGACCCGATTGAGGTTCAGATATCCTTTTTTGGGTATGAAACAATCCGTTGACGGCTTACAGCCGTCAAAGCCGTAGAACTCACTGAGTGCTTCGTTTTGACTGGTTATGGCTTCCGTAACTCTAAACGAGCCAACAGTTATAGCCGTCCGAAGAATCGATATCCATAGGGTGCAACATCCGTGGTGCAAGGTGCAGCATTCGTCCAAAAAGCCAAAACAGCATCGTGCGACCTTTAGAAGTGGGTGCAGGGATATGAAATGGAACAGTACCATGGTGCACCACTCTCCAGGGTAGTTAAATCGAAGACCCGCCATGGTGATCCCGTTTTAACGTAAAAATTCACGTGATGGAAAAAAGAAGGCCAAAAAACTTCAGAGACCCGATTGAGGTTCAGATAGCCTTTTTTGGGTATGAAACAATCCGTTGACAGTTTACAACCATCAAAGCCGCAGAACTCATTGAGAGCTTCGTTTTGACTGGTTATGGCTCCCGTAACTCTAAAGGAGCCAACAGTTATGATCGTCCGAAGAATCGATATCCATAGGGTGCAACATCCACGGTGCAAGGTGCAACATTCGTCCAAAAAGCCAAAACAGTGTCGTGCGACTTTTAGAAGTGGGTGCAGGGATATGAAATGGAATAGTACCATGGTGCACCACTCTCCAGGGTAGTTAAATCGAACACCCGCCACGGTGATCCCGTTTTAACGTAAAAATTCACGTGACGGAAAAAAGAAGGCCAAAAAACTTCAGAGACCCGATTGAGGTTCGGATAGCCTTTTTTGGGTATGAGACAATCCGTTGACGGCTTACAGCCGTCAAAGCCGTAGAACTCACTGAGAGCTACGTTTTGACTGGTTATGGCTCCCGTAACTCTAAACGAGCCAACAGTTATGGCCGTCCGAAGAATCGATATCCACAGGGTGCAACATCCGCGGTGCAAGGTGCAACATTCGTCCAAAAAGCCGAAACAGCGTCGTTCGACTTTTAGAAGTGGGTGCAGGGATTTGAAGTGAAATAGTAACATGGTGCACCACTCTCCAAGATAGCTAAATCGAAGACCAGCCACGGTGATCCCGTTTTAACGTAAAAATTCACGTGATGGAAAAAAGAAGGCCAAAAAACTTCACAGACCCGATTGAGGTTCGGATAGCCTTTTTTGGGTATGAAATTATCAGTTGACGGCTTATAGCCGTCAAAGCCGTAGAACTCACTGAGAGCTTCGTTTTGACTGGTTATGGCTTCCGTAACTCTAAACGAGCCAACAGTTATAGCCGTCCGAAGAATCAATATCCATAGGGTGCAACTTCCGCGGTGCAAGGAGCAACATTCGTCCAAAAAGCCAAAACAACATCGTGCGACCTTTAGAAGTGGGTGCAGGGATATGAAATGGAACAGTACCATGGTGCACCACTCTCCAGGGTATTAAAATCGAAGACCCGCCACGGTGATCCCGTTTTAACGTAAAAATTCACGTGACGGAAAAAAGAAGGCCAAAAAACTTCAGAAACCCGATTGAGGTTCGGATAGCCTTTTTTGGGTATGAGACAATCCGTTGACGGCTTACAGCCGTCAAAGCCGTAGAACTCACTGAGAGCTTCGTTTTGACTGGTTATAGCTCCCGTAACTCTAAACGAGCCAACAGTTATGGCCGTCCGAAGAATCGATATCCATAGGGTGCAACATCCGCGGTGCAAGGTGCAACATTCGTCCAAAAAGCCGAAACAGCACCGTTCGACTTTTAGAATTGGGTGCAGGGATTTGAAGTGGAACAGTAACATGGTGCACCACTCTCCAGGGTAGGTAAATCGAAGACCAGCCATGGTGATCCCATTTTAACGTAAAAATTCACGTGACGGAAAAAAGAAGGCCAAAAAACTTCAGAGACCCGATTGAGGTTCGGATAGCCTTTTTTGGGTATGAAATTATCAGTTGACGGCTTATAGCCGTCAAAGCCGTAGAACTCACTGAGAGCTTCGTTTTGACTGGTTATGGCTCCCGTAACTCTAAAGGAACCAACAGTTATGATCGTCCGAAGAATCGATATCCATAGGGTGCAACATCTGCGGTGCAAGGTGCAACATTCGTCCAAAAAGCCAAAACAGCGTCGTACGACCTTTAGAATTGGGTGCAGGGATATGAAATGGAACAGTACCATGATGCACCACTCTCCAGGGTAGTTAAATCGAAGACCCGCCACGGTGATCCCGTTTTGACGTAAAAATTCACGTGACTGAAAAAAGAAGGCCAAAAAACTTCAAAGACCCAATTGAGGTTCGGATAGCCTTTTTTGGGTATGAGACAATCCGTTGACGGCTTACAACCGTCAAAGCCGTAGAACTCACTAAGAGCTTCGTTTTGACTGGTTATGGATCCCGTAACTCTAAACGAGCCAACAGTTATGGCCGTCCGAAGAATCGATATCCATAGGGTGCAACATCCGCGGTGCAAGGTGCAAAATTCGTCCAAAAAGCCGAAACAGCGCCATTCGACTTTTAGAAGTGGATGCAGGGATTTAAAGTGGAACAGTAACATGGTGCACCACTCTCCAGGGTAGGTAAATCGAAGACCAGCCACGGTGATCACGTTTTAACGTAAAAATTCACGTGACGGAAAAAAGAAGGCCAAAAAACTTCAAAGACCCGATTGAGGTTCGGATAGCTTTTATTGGGTATGAAACTATCCGTTGACGGCTTACAGCCGTCAAAGCCGTAGAACTCACTGAGAGCTTCGTTTTGACTGGTTATGGCTCCCGTTACTCTAAACGAGCCAACAGTTATGGCCGTCCGAAGAATCGATATCCACAGGGTGCAGCATCCGCGGTGCAAGGTGCAACATTCGTCCAAAAAGCCGAAACAGCGCCGTTCGACTTTTAGAAGTTGGTGCAGGGATTTGAAGTGGAACAGTACCATGGTGCACCACTCTCCAGGGTAGGTAAATCTAAGACCAGCCATGGTGATCCCGTTTTAACGTAAAAATTCACGTGATGGAAAAAAGAAGGCCAAAAAACTTCACAGACCCGATTGAGGTTCAAATAGCCTTTTTTGGGTATGAAACAATCCGTTGACGGCTTACCGCCGTCAAAGCCGTAGAACTCACTGAGAGCTTCGTTTTGACTGGTTATGGCTTCCGTAACTCTAAACGAGCCAACAGTAATAGCTGTCCGAAGAATCGATATCCATAGGGTGCAACATCCGCGGTGCAAGGTGCAACATTCGTCCAAAAAGCCAAAACAGCATCGTGCGACCTTTAGAAGTGGGTGCAGGGATATGAAATGGAACAGTACCATGGTGCACCACTCTCCAGGGTAGTTAAATCGAAGACCCGCCATGGTGATCCCATTTTAACGTAAAAATTCACGTGATGGAAAAAAGAAGGCCAAAAAACTTCAGAGACCCGATTGAGGTTCGGATAGCCTTTTTTGGGTATGAAACAATCTGTTGACAGCTTACAGCCATCAAAGCCGCAGAACTCACTGAAAGCTTCGTTTTGACTGGTTATGGCTCCTGTAACTCTAAAGGAGCCAACAGTTATGATCGTCCGAAGAATCGATATCCACAGGTTGCAACATCCGCGGTGCAAGGTGCAACATTCGTCCAAAAAGCCAAAACATTGTCGTGCGACTTTTAGAAGTGGGTGCAGGGATATGAAATGGAACAGTACCATGGTGCACCACTCTCCAGGGTAGTTAAATCGAACACCCGCCACGGTGATCCCGTTTTAACGTAAAAATTCACGTGATGGAAAAAAGAAGGCCAAAAAACTTCAGAGACCCGATTGAGGTTCGGATAGCCTTTTTTGGGTATGAGACAATCCGTTGACGGCTTACAGCCATCAAAGCCGTAGAACTCACTGAGAGCTTCGTTTTGACTGGTTATGGCTCCCGTAACTCTAAACGAGCCAACAGTTATGGCCGTCCGAAGAATCGATATCCACAGGGTGCAACATCCGTGGTGCAAGGTGCAACATTCGTCCAAAAAGCCGAAACAGCGTCGTTCGACTTTTAGAAGTGGGTGCAGGGATTTGAAGTGAAACAGTAACATGGTGCACCACTCTCCAGGGTAGCTAAATCGAAGACCAGCCACGGTGATCCCGTTTTAACGTAAAAATTCACGTGATGGAAAAAAGAAGGCCAAAAAACTTCACAGACCCGATTGAGGTTCAGATAGCCTTTTTTGGGTATGAATCAATCCGTTGACGGCTTACCGCCGTCAAAGCCGTAGAACTCACTGAGAGCTTCGTTTTGACTGGTTATGGCTTCCGTAACTCTAAACGAGCCAACAATAATAGCTGTCCGAAGAATCGATATCCATAGGGTGCAACATCCGCGGTGCAAGGTGCAACATTCGTCCAAAAAGCCAAAACAGCATCGTGCGACCTTTAGAAGTGGGTGCAGGGATATGAAATGGAACAGTACCATGGTGCACCACTCTCCAGGGTAGTTAAATCGAAGACCCGCCATGGTGATCCCATTTTAACGTAAAAATTCACGTGATGGAAAAAAGAAGGCCAAAAAACTTCAGAGACCCGATTGAGGTTCGGATAGCCTTTTTTGGGTATGAAACAATCTGTTGACAGCTTACAGCCATCAAGGCCGCAGAACTCACTGAAAGCTTCGTTTTGACTGGTTATGGCTCCTGTAACTCTAAAGGAGCCAACAGTTATGATCGTCCGAAGAATCGATATCCACAGGGTGCAACATCCGCGGTGCAAGGTGCAACATTCATCCAAAAAGCCAAAACATTGTCGTGCGACTTTTAGAAGTGGGTGCAGGGATATGAAATGGAACAGTACCATGGTGCACCACTCTCCAGGGTAGTTAAATCGAACACCCGCCACGGTGATCCCGTTTTAACGTAAAAATTCACGTGATGGAAAAAAGAAGGCCAAAAAACTTCAGAGACCCGATTGAGGTTCGGATAGCCTTTTTTGGGTATGAGACAATCCGTTGACGGCTTACAGCCATCAAAGCCGTAGAACTCACTGAGAGCTTCGTTTTGACTGGTTATGGCTCCCGTAACTCTAAACGAGCCAACAGTTATGGCCGTCCGAAGAATCGATATCCACAGGGTGCAACATCCGCGGTACAAGGTGCAACATTCGTCCAAAAAGCCGAAACAGCGTCGTTCGACTTTTAGAAGTGGGTGCAGGGATTTGAAGTGAAACAGTAACATGGTGCACCACTCTCCAGGGTAGCTAAATCGAAGACCAGCCACGGTGATCCCGTTTTAACGTAAAAATTCACGTGATGGAAAAAAGAAGGCCAAAATACTTCAGAGACCCGATTGAGGTTCAGATAGCCTTTTTTGGGTATGAAACAATCCGTTGACGGCTTAAAGCCGTCAAAGCCGTAGAACTCACTGAGAGCTTCGTTTTGACTGGTTATGGCTTCCGTAACTCTAAACGAGCCAACAGTTATTGCCGTCCGAAGAATCAATATCCATAGGGTGCAACATCCGCGGTGCAAGGTGCAACATTCGTCCAAAAAGCCAAAACAACATCGTGCGACCTTTAGAAGTGGGTGAAGGGATATGAAATGGAACAGTACCATGGTGCAGCACTCTCCAGTGTAGGTAAATCGAAGACCAGCCACGGTGATCCCGTTTTAACGTAAAAATTCACGTGATGGAAAAAAGAAGGCCAAAAAACTTCAGAGACCCGATTGAGGTTCGGATAGCCTTTTTTGGGTATGAAATTATCCGTTGACGGCTTATAGCCGTCAAAGCCGTAGAACTCACTGAGAGCTTCGTTTTGACTGGTTATGGCTCCCGTAACTCTAAAGGAGGCAACAGTTATGATCATCCGAAGAATCGATATCCACAGGGTGCAACATCTGCGGTGCAAGGTGCAACATTCGTCCAAAAAGCCAAAACACCGTCGTACGACCTTTAGAAGTGGGTGCAGGGATATGAAATGGAATAGTACCATGGTGCACCACTCTCCAGGGTAGTTAAATTGAAGACCCGCCACAGTGATCCCGTTTTAACGTAAAAATTCACGTGACGGAAAAAAGAAGGCCAAAAAACTTCAGACACCCGATAGAGGTTCAGATAGCATTTTTTGGGTATGAAACAATCCGTTGATGGCTTACAGCCATCAAAGCCGTAGAACTCACTGAGAGTTTTGTTTTGACTGGTTATGGCGCCCGTAACTTTAAACGAGCCAACAGTTATGGCCGTCCGAAGAATCGATATCCACAGGGTGCAACATCCGCGGTGCAAGGTGCAACATTCGTCGAAAAAGCCGAAACAGCGCCGTTCGACTTTTAGAAGTGGGTGCAGGGATTTGAAGTGGAACAGTAACATGGTGCACCACTCTCTAGGGTAGCTAAATCGAAGACCAGCCACGGTGATCCCATTTTAAGGTAAAAATTCACGTGATGGAAAAAAGAAGGCCAAAAAACTTCAAAGACCCGATTGAGGTTCGGATAGCCTTTTTTGGGTATGAAACAATCAGTTGACGGCTTACAGCCGTCAAAGCCGTAGAACTCACTGAGAGCTTCGTTTTGACTGGTTATGGCTCCCGTAATTCTAAACGAGCCAATAGTTATTACCGTCCGAAGAATCGATATCCACAGGGTGCAACATCCGCGGTGCAAGGTGCAACATTCGTCCAAAAAGTCGAAACAACGCCGTTCAACTTTTAGAAGTGGGTGCAGGGATTTGAAGTGGAACAGTACTATGGTGCACCACTCTCCAGGGTAGGCAAATCGAAGACCAGCCACGGTGATCCCGTTTTAACGTAAAAATTCACGTGATGGAAAAAAGAAGGCCAAAAAACTTCAAAGACCCGATTGAGGTACGGAAAGCCTTTTTTGGGTATGAAACAATCCGTTGATGGCTTACAACCGTCAAAGCCGTAGAACTCACTGAGAGCTTCGTTTTGACTGGTTATGGCTCCCGTAACTCTAAACGAGCCAATAGTTATGGCCGTCCGAAGAATCGATATCCATAGAGTGCAACATCCGCGGTGAAAGGTGCAACATTCGTCCAAAAAGCCAAAACAGCGTCGTGCGACGTTTTGAAGTGGGTGCAAGGATTTGAAATGGAACAGTACCATGGTGCAGCACTCTCCAGTGTAGGTAAACCGAAGATCAGCCACAGTGATCTCGTTGTAACGTAAAACTTCACGTGATGGAAAAAAGAAAGCAAAAAAACTTCAGAGACCCGATTGAGGTTCGGATAGCCTTTTTTGGGTATGAGACAATCTGTTGACGGCTTACAGCCGTCAAAGCCGTAGAACTCACTGAGAGCTTCGTTTTGACTGGTTATGGCTCCCGTAACTCTAAACGAGCCAACAGTTATGGCCGTCCGAAGAATCGATATCCACAGGGTGCAACATCCGCGGTACAAGGTGCAACATTCGTCCAAAAAGCCGAAACAGCGTCGTTCGACTTTTAGAAGTGGGTGCAGGGATTTGAAGTGAAACAGTAACATGGTGCACCACTCTCCAGGGTAGCTAAATCGAAGACCAGCCACGGTGATCCCGTTTTAACGTAAAAATTCACGTGATGGAAAAAAGAAGGCCAAAATACTTCAGAGACCCGATTGAGGTTCAGATAGCCTTTTTTGGGTATGAAACAATCCGTTGACGGCTTACAGCCGTAGAACTCACTGAGAGCTTCGTTTTGACTGGTTATGGCTTCCGTAACTCTAAACGAGCCAACAGTTATTGCCGTCCGAAGAATCAATATCCATAGGGTGCAACATCCGCGGTGCAAGGTGCAACATTCGTCCAAAAAGCCAAAACAACATCGTGCGACCTTTAGAAGTGGGTGCAGGGATATGAAATGGAACAGTACCATGGTGCAGCACTCTCCAGTGTAGGTAAATCGAAGACCAGCCACGGTGATCCCGTTTTAACGTAAAAATTCACGTGATGGAAAAAAGAAGGCCAAAAAACTTCAGAGACCCGATTGAGGTTCGGATAGCCTTTTTTGGGTATGAAATTATCCGTTGACGGCTTATAGCCGTCAAAGCCGTAGAACTCACTGAGAGCTTCGTTTTGACTGGTTATGGCTCCCGTAACTCTAAAGGAGGCAACAGTTATGATCATCCGAAGAATCGATATCCACAGGGTGCAACATCTGCGGTGCAAGGTGCAACATTCGTCCAAAAAGCCAAAACACCGTCGTACGACCTTTAGAAGTGGGTGCAGGGATATGAAATGGAATAGTACCATGGTGCACCACTCTCCAGGGTAGTTAAATTGAAGACCCGCCACAGTGATCCCGTTTTAACGTAAAAATTCACGTGACGGAAAAAAGAAGGCCAAAAAACTTCAGACACCCGATTGAGGTTCAGATAGCATTTTTTGGGTATGAAACAATCCGTTGATGGCTTACAGCCATCAAAGCCGTAGAACTCACTGAGAGTTTTGTTTTGACTGGTTATGGCGCCCGTAACTTTAAACGAGCCAACAGTTATGGCCGTCCGAAGAATCGATATCCACAGGGTGCAACATCCGCGGTGCAAGGTGCAACATTCGTCGAAAAAGCCGAAACAGCGCCGTTCGACTTTTAGAAGTGGGTGCAGGGATTTGAAGTGGAACAGTAACATGGTGCACCACTCTCTAGGGTAGCTAAATCGAAGACCAGCCACGGTGATCCCATTTTAAGGTAAAAATTCACGTGATGGAAAAAAGAAGGCCAAAAAACTTCAAAGACCCGATTGAGGTTCGGATAGCCTTTTTTGGGTATGAAACAATCAGTTGACGGCTTACAGCCGTCAAAGCCGTAGAACTCACTGAGAGCTTCGTTTTGACTGGTTATGGCTCCCGTAATTCTAAACGAGCCAACAGTTATTACCGTCCGAAGAATCGATATCCACAGGGTGCAACATCCGCGGTGCAAGGTGCAACATTCGTCCAAAAAGTCGAAACAACGCCGTTCAACTTTTAGAAGTGGGTGCAGGGATTTGAAGTGGAACAGTACTATGGTGCACCACTCTCCAGGGTAGGCAAATCGAAGACCAGCCACGGTGATCCCGTTTTAACGTAAAAATTCACGTGATGGAAAAAAGAAGGCCAAAAAACTTCAAAGACCCGATTGAGGTACGGAAAGCCTTTTTTGGGTATGAAACAATCCGTTGATGGCTTACAACCGTCAAAGCCGTAGAACTCACTGAGAGCTTCGTTTTGACTGGTTATGGCTCCCGTAACTCTAAACGAGCCAATAGTTATGGCCGTCCGAAGAATCGATATCCATAGAGTGCAACATCCGCGGTGAAAGGTGCAACATTCGTCCAAAAAGCCAAAACAGCGTCGTGCGACGTTTTGAAGTGGGTGCAAGGATTTGAAATGGAACAGTACCATGGTGCAGCACTCTCCAGTGTAGGTAAACCGAAGATCAGCCACAGTGATCTCGTTGTAACGTAAAACTTCACGTGATGGAAAAAAGAAAGCAAAAAAACTTCAGAGACTCGATTGAGGTTCGGATAGCCTTTTTTGGGTATGAAACAATCCGTTGACGGCTTACAGCCGTCAAAGCCGTAGAACTCACTGAGAGCTTCGTTTTGACTGGTTATTGCTCCCGTAACTCTAAACGAGCCAACAGTTATGGCTGTCCGAAGAATCGATATCTACTGGGTGCAACATCCGCGGTGCAAGTTGCAACATTCATCCAAAAAGCCAAAACAGCGCCGTGCGAGCTTTAGAAGTGGGTGTAGGGATATGAAATAGATCAGTGCCATGGTGCACCACTCTCCAGGATAGTTAAATCGAAGACCAGCCACGGTGATCCCGTATTAACGTAAAAATTCACATGACGGAAAAAATAAGGCCCAAAAACTTCAGAGACCCGATTGAGGTTCGGATAGCCTTTTTTGGGTATGAAACTATCCGTTGAAGGCTTACAACCATCAAAGCCGTAGAACTCACTAAGAGCTTCGTTTTGACTAGTTATGGCTCCCGTAAGTCTGAACGAGCCAACAGTAATGGCCGTCCGAAGAATCGATTTCCACAGGGTGCAACATCCGCGGTGCAAGGTGCAACATTCGTCCAAAAAGCCGAAACAGTGCCGTTCGACTTTTAGAAGTGGGTGCAGGGATTTGAAGTGGAACAGTACCATAGTGCACCACTCTCCAAGGTAGGTAAATCGAAGACCAGCCACGGTGATCCCGTTTTAACGTAAAAATTCACGTGACGGAAAAAAGAAGGCCAAAAAACTTCAGAGACCCGATTGAGGTTCGGATAGCCTTTTTTGGGTTTGAAACTATCCGTTGACGGCTTACAACAGTCAAAGCCGTAGAACTCACTGAGAGCTTCGTTTTGACTGGTTATGGCTCCCGTAACTCTGAAGGAGCCAACAGTTATTGCCGTCCGAAGAATCGATATCCACAGGGTGCAACATCCGCGGTGCAAGGTGCAACATTCGTCCAAAAAGCCAAAACAGCGTCGTGCGACCTTTAGAAGTGGGTGCAAGGATATGAAATGGAACAGTACCATGGTGCACCACTCTCTAGGGTAGGCAAATCGAAGACCAGCCACGGTGATCCCGTTTTAACGTAAAAATTCACGTGACGGAAAAAAGAAGGCCAAAAAACTTCAGACACCCGATTGAGGTTCAGATAGCCTTTTTTGGGTATGAAACAATCCGTTGATGGCTTACAGCCATCAAAGCCGTAGAACTCACTGAGAGCTTTGTTTTGACTGGTTATGGCTCCCGTAACTTTAAACGAGCCAACAGTTATGGCCGTCCGAAGAATCGATATCCACAGGGTGCAACATCCGCGGTGCAAGGTGCAACATTCGTCGAAAAAGCCGAAACAACGCCGTTCGACTTTTAGAAGTCGGTGCAGGGATTTGAAGTGGAACAGTAACATGGTGCACCACTCTCCAGGGTAGCTAAATCGAAGACCAGCCACGGTGATCCCATTTTAAGGTAAAAATTCACGTGATGGAAAAAAGAAGGCCAAAAAACTTCAAAGACCCGATTGAGGTTCGGATAGCCTTTTTTGGGTATGAAACAATCAGTTGACGGCTTACAGCCGTCAAAGCCGTAGAACTCACTGAGAGCTTCGTTTTGACTGGTTATGGCTCCCGTAGTTCTAAACGAGCCAACAGTTATTACCGTCTGAAGAATCGATATCCACAGGGTGCAACATCCGCGGTGCAAGGTGCAACATTCGTCCAAAAAGTCGAAACAACGCCGTTCAACTTTTAGAAGTGGGTGCAGGGATTTGAAGTGGAACAGTACTATGGTGCACCACTCTCCAGGGTAGGCAAATCGAAGACCAGCCACGGTGATCCCGTTTTAACGTAAAAATTCACGTGATGGAAAAAAGAAGGCCAAAAAACTTCAAAGACCCGATTGAGGTACGGAAAGCCTTTTTTGGGTATGAAACAATCCGTTGATGGCTTACAGCCGTCAAAGCCGTAGAACTCATTGAGAGCTTCGTTTTGACTGGTTATGGCTCCCTTAACTCTAAACGAGCCAATAGTTATGGCCGTCCGAAGAATCGATATCCATAGAGTGCAACATCCGCGGTGAAAGGTGCAACATTCGTCCAAAAAGCCAAAACAGCGTCGTGCGACGTTTTGAAGTGGGTGCAAGGATTTGAAATGGAACAGTACCATGGTGCAGCACTCTCCAGTGTAGGTAAACCGAAGATCAGCCATAGTGATCTCGTTTTAACGTAAAACTTCACGTGATGGAAAAAAGAAAGCAAAAAAACTTCAGAGACTCGATTGAGGTTCGGATAGCCTTTTTTGGGTATGAAACAATCCGTTGACGGCTTACAGCCGTCAAAGCCGTAGAACTCACTGAGAGCTTCGTTTTGACTGGTTATTGCTCCCGTAACTCTAAACGAGCCAACAGTTATGGCTGTCCGAAGAATCGATATCTACTGGGTGCAACATCCGCGGTGCAAGGTGCAACATTCATCAAAAAAGCCAAAACAGCGCCGTGCGAGCTTTAGAAGTGGGTGTAGGGATATGAAATGGATCAGTGCCATGGTGCACCACTCTCCAGGATAGTTAAATCGAAGACCAGCCACGGTGATCCCGTATTAACGTAAAAATTCACATGACGGAAAAAATAAGGCCCAAAAACTTCAGATACCCGATTGAGGTTCGGATAGCCTTTTTTGGGTATGAAACTATCCGTTGAAGGCTTACAGCCATCAAAGCCGTAGAACTCACTAAGAGCTTCGTTTTGACTAGTTATGGCTCCCGTAAGTCTGAACGAGCCAACAGTAATGGCCGTCCGAAGAATCGATTTCCACAGGGTGCAACATCCGCGGTGCAAGGTGCAACATTCGTCCAAAAAGCCGAAACAGTGCCGTTCGACTTTTAGAAGTGGGTGCAGGGATTTGAAGTGGAACAGTACCATAGTGCACCACTCTCCAGGGTAGGTAAATCGAAGACCAGCCACGGTGATCCCGTTTTAACGTAAAAATTCACGTGACGGAAAAAAGAAGGCCAAAAAACTTCAGAGACCCGATTGAGGTTCAGATAGCCTTTTTTGGGTATGAAACTATCCATTGACGGCTTAAAACAGTCAAAGCCGTAGAACTCACTGAGAGCTTCGTTTTGACTGGTTATGGCTCCCGTAACTCTGAAGGAGCCAACAGTTATTGCCGTCCGAAGAATCGATATCCACAGGGTGCAACATCCGCGGTGCAAGGTGCAACATTCGTCCAAAAAGCCAAAACAGCGTCGTGCGACCTTTAGAAGTGGGTGCAAGGATATGAAATGGAACAGTACCATGGTGCACCACTCTCTAGGGTAGGCAAATCGAAGACCAGCCACGGTGATCCCGTTTTAACGTAAAAATTCACGTGATGGAAAAAAGAAGGCCAAAAAACTTCAGAGACCCGATTGAGGTTCGGAAAGCCTTTTTTGGGTATGAAACAATCCGTTGATGGCTTACAACCGTCAAAGCCGTAGAACTCACTGAGAGCTTCGTTTTGACTAGTTATGGCTCCCGTAACTCTAAACGAGCCAACAGTTATGGCCGTCCAAAGAATCGATATCCACAGGGTGCAACATCCGCGGTGCAAGGTGCAACATTCGTCCAAAAAGCCAAAACAGCGTCGTGCGACGTTTTGAAGTGGGTGCAAGGATTTGAAATGGAACAGTACCATGGTGCAGCACTCTCCAGTGTAGGTAAACCGAAGATCAGCCACAGTGATCTCGTTGTAACGTAAAACTTCACGTGATGGAAAAAAGAAAGCAAAAAAACTTCAGAGACCCGATTGAGGTTCGGATAGCCTTTTTTGGGTATGAGACAATCCGTTGACGGCTTACAGCCGTCAAAGCCGTAGAACTCACTGAGAGCTTCGTTTTGACTGGTTATGGCTCCCGTAACTCTAAACGAGCCAACAGTTATGGCCGTCCGAAGAATCGATATCCACAGGGTGCAACATCCGCGGTACAAGGTGCAACATTCGTCCAAAAAGCCGAAACAGCGTCGTTCGACTTTTAGAAGTGGGTGCAGGGATTTGAAGTGAAACAGTAACATGGTGCACCACTCTCCAGGGTAGCTAAATCGAAGACCAGCAACGGTGATCCCGTTTTAACGTAAAAATTCACGTGATGGAAAAAAGAAGGCCAAAATACTTCAGAGACCCGATTGAGGTTCAGATAGCCTTTTTTGGGTATGAAACAATCCGTTGACGGCTTACAGCCGTAGAACTCACTGAGAGCTTCGTTTTGACTGGTTATGGCTTCCGTAACTCTAAACGAGCCAACAGTTATTGCCGTCCGAAGAATCAATATCCATAGGGTGCAACATCCGCGGTGCAAGGTGCAACATTCGTCCAAAAAGCCAAAACAACATCGTGCGACCTTTAGAGGTGGGTGCAGGGATATGAAATGGAACAGTACCATGGTGCACCACTCTCCAGGGTAGTTAAATCGAAGACCCGCCATGGTGATCCCGTTTTAACGTAAAAATTCAGGTGACGGAAAAAAGAAGGCCAAAAAACTTCAGAGACCCGATTGAGGTTCGGATAGCCTTTTTTGGGTATGAAACAATCCGTTGACGGCTTACAGCCATCAAAACCGTAGAACTCACTGAGAGCTTCGTTTTGACTAGTTATGGCTCCCGTAACTCTAAACGAGCCAACAGTTATGGCCGTCCAAAGAATCAATATCCACAGGGTGCAACATCCGCGGTGCAAGGAGCAACATTCGTCCAAAAAGCCGAAACAGCACCGTTTGACTTTTAGAAGTGGGTGCAGGGATTTGAAGTGGAACAGTAACATGGTGCACCACTCTCCAGGGTAGGTAAATCGAAGACCAGCCACGGTGATCCCGTTTTAACGTAAAAATTCACGTGATGGAAAAAAGAAGGCCAAAAAACTTCAGAGACCCGATTGAGGTTCGGATAGCCTTTTTTGGGTATGAAATTATCCGTTGATGGCTTATAGCCATCAAAGCCGTAGAACTCACTGAGAGCTTCGTTTTGACTGGTTATGGCTCCCGTAACTCTAAAGGAGGCAACAGGTTTGATCATCCGAAGAATCGATATCCACAGGGTGAAACATCTGCGGTGCAAGGTGCAACATTCGTCCAAAAAGCCAAAACAGCGTCGTACGACCTTTAGAAGTGGGTGCAGGGATATGAAATGGAATAGTACCATGGTGCACCACTCTCCAGGGTAGTTAAATTGAAGACCAGCCACGGTGATCCCGTTTTAACGTAAAAATTCACGTGACGGAAAAAAGAAGGCCAAAAAACTTCAGAGACCCGATTGAGGTTCGGATAGCCTTTTTTGGGTATGAAACTATCCGTTGACGGCTTACAACAGTCAAAGCCGTAGAACTCACTGAGAGCTTCGTTTTGACTGGTTATGGCTCCCGTAACTCTGAAGGAGCCAACAGTTATTGCCGTCCGAAGAATCGATATCCACAGGGTGCAACATCCGCGGTGCAAGGTGCAACATTCGTCCAAAAAGCCAAAACAGCGTCGTGCGACCTTTAGAAGTGGGTGCAAGGATATGAAATGGAACAGTACCATGGTGCACCACTCTCTAGGGTAGGCAAATCGAAGACCAGCCACGGTGATCCCGTTTTAACGTAAAAATTCACGTGATGGAAAAAAGAAGGCCAAAAAACTTCAAAGACCCGATTGAGGTTCGGAAAGCCTTTTTTGGGTATGAAACAATCCGTTGATGGCTTACAACCGTCAAAGCCGTAGAACTCACTGAGAGCTTCGTTTTGACTGGTTATGGCTTCCGTAACTCTAAACGAGCCAACAGTTATTGCCGTCCGAAGAATCAATATCCATAGGGTGCAACATCCGCGGTGCAAGGTGCAACATTCGTCCAAAAAGCCAAAACAACATCGTGCGACCTTTAGAAGTGGGTGCAGGGATATGAAATGGAACAGTACCATGGTGCACCACTCTCCAGGGTAGTTAAATCGAAGACCCGCCATGGTGATCCCGTTTTAACGTAAAAATTCAGGTGACGGAAAAAAGAAGGCCAAAAAACTTCAGAGACCCGATTGAGGTTCGGATAGCCTTTTTTGGGTATGAAACAATCCGTTGACGGCTTACAGCCATCAAAACCGTAGAACTCACTTAGAGCTTCGTTTTGACTAGTTATGGCTCCCGTAACTCTAAACGAGCCAACAGTTATGGCCGTCCAAAGAATCAATATCCACAGGGTGCAACATCCGCGGTGCAAGGAGCAACATTCGTCCAAAAAGCCAAAACAGCGCCGTGTGACGTTTTGAAGTGGGTGCAAGGATTTGAAATGGAACAGTACCATGGTGCAGCACTCTCCAGTGTAGGTAAACCGAAGATCAGCCACAGTGATCTCGTTTTAACGTAAAACTTCACGTGATGGAAAAAAGAAAGCAAAAAAACTTCAGAGACCCGATTGAGGTTCGGATAGCCTTTTTTGGGTATGAAACAATCCGTTGACGGCTTACAGCCGTCAAAGCCGTAGAACTCACTAAGAGCTTCGTTTTGACTGGTTATTGCTCCCGTAAATCTAAACGAGCCAACAGTTATGGATGTCCGAAGAATCGATAACTACTGGGTGCAACATCCGCGGTGCAAGGTGCAACATTCATCCAAAAAGCCAAAACAACGTCGTGCGAGCTTTAGAAGTGGGTGTAGGGATATGAAATGGATCAGTGCCATGGTGCACCACTCTCCAGGATAGTTAAATCGAAGACCAGCCACAATGATCCCGTTTTAACGTAAAAATTCACATGACGGAAAAAATAAGGCCCAAAAACTTCGGAGACCCGATTGAGGTTCGGATAGCCTTTTTTGGGTATGAAACTATCCGTTGAAGGCTTACAGCCATCAAAGCCATATAACTCACTAAGAGCTTCGTTTTGACTAGTTATGGCTCCCGTAAGTCTAAACGAGCCAACAGTAATGGCCGTCCGAAGAATCGATATCCACAGGGTGCAACATCCGCGGTGCAAGGTGCAACATTCGTCCAAAAAGCCGAAACAGTGTCGTTCGACTTTTAGAAGTGGGTGCAGGGATTTGAAGTGGAACAGTACCATAGTGCACCACTCTCCAGGGTAGGTAAATCGAAGACCAGCCACGGTGATCCCGTTTTAACGTAAAAATTCACGTGATGGAAAAAAGAAGGCCAAAAAACTTCAGAGACCCGATTGAGGTTCGGATAGCCTTTTTTGGGTATGAAACTATCCGTTGACGGCTTACAACAGTCAAAGCCGTAGAACTCACTGAGAGCTTCGTTTTGACTGGTTATGGCTCCCGTAACTCTGAAGGAGCCAACAGTTATTGCCGTCCGAAGAATCGATATCCACAGGGTGCAACATCCGTGGTGCAAGGTGCAACATTCGTCCAAAGAGCCAAAACAGCGTCGTGCGACCTTTAGAAGTGGGTGCAAGGATATGAAATGGAACAGTACCATGGTGCACCACTCTCTAGGGTAGGCAAATCGAAGACCAGCCACGGTGATCCCGTTTTAACGAAAAAATTCACGTGATGGAAAAAAGAAGGCCAAAAAACTTCAGAGACCCGATTGAGGTTCGGAAAGCCTTTTTTGGGTATGAAACAATCCGTTGATGGCTTACAACCGTCAAAGCCGTAGAACTCACTGAGAGCTTCGTTTTGACTGGTTATGGCTCCTGTAACTCTAAACGAGCCAATAGTTATGGCCGTCCGAAGAATCGATATCCATAGAGTGCAACATCCGCGGTGCAAGTTGCAACATTCGTCCAAAAAGCCAAAACAGTGTCGTGCGACGTTTTGAAGTGGGTGCAAGGATTTGAAATGGAACAGTACCATGGTGCAGCACTCTCCAGGGTAGGTAAATCGAAGACCAGCCACAGTGATCCCGTTTTAACGTAAAAATTCACGTGACGGAAAAAAGAAGGCCAAAAAACTTCAGAGACCCGATTGAGGTTCGGATAGCCTTTTTTGGGTATGAAACAATCCGATGACGGCTTACAGCTGTCAAAGCCGTAGAACTCACACAGAGCTTCGTTTTGACTGGTTATGGCTTCCATAACTCTAAACGAGCCAACAGTTATGGCCGTCCGAAGAATCGATATCCACAGGGTGCAACATCCGCGGTGCAAGGTGCAACATTCGTCCAAAAAGCAAAAACAGCGCCGTGCTACTTTTAGAAGTGGGTGCAGGGATTTGAAATGGAACAATACCATGTTGCACCACTCTCCAGGGTAGGTAAATCGAAGACTAGCCACGGTGATCCCATTTTAAAGTAAAAATTCACGTGACAGAAAAAAGAAGGCCAAAAAACTTCAGAGACCCGGCTGAGGTTCGGATAGCCTTTTTTGGGTATGAAACAATCCGTTGACGGCTTACAGCCGTCAAAGCCGTAGAACTCACTAAGAGCTTCGTTTTGACTGGTTATGGCTCCCGTAACTCTAAACGAGCCAACAGTTATGGCCGTCCGAAGAATCGATATCCACATGGTGCAACATCCGCGGTGCAAGGTGCAACATTCGTCCAAAAAGCCAAAACAGCGCCGTGCGACTTTTAGAAGTGGGTGCAGGGATTTGAAATGGAACAGTACCATGGTGCAGCACTCTCCAAGGTAGGTAAATCGAAGACCAGCCACGGTGATCCCGTTTTAACGTAAAAATTCAAGTGACGGAAAAAAGAAGGCCAAAAAACTTCAGAGACCCGATTGAGGTTCGGATAGCCTTTTTTGGGTATGAAACAATCCGTTGACGGCTTACAGCAGTCAAAGCCGTAGAACTCACTGAGAGCTTCGTTTTGACTGGTTATGGCTCCCGTAACTCTAAACGAGTCAACAGTTATGGCCGTCCGAAGAATCGATATCCATAGGGTGCAACATCCGCGGTGCAAGGTGCAACATTCGTCCAAAAAGCCAGAACAGCGCCGTGCGACCTTTAGAAGTGGGTGCAGAGATATTTAATGGAATAGTACCATGGTGCACCACTCTCCAGGGTAGTTAAATCGAAGACCAGCCACGGTGATCCCGTTTTAACGTAAAAATTCACGTGACGGAAAAAAGAAGGCCAAAAAACTTCAGAGACCCGATAAAGGTTCAGATAGCCTTTTTTGGGTATGAAACTATCCGTTGACGGCTTACAGCGGTCAAAGCCGTAGAACTCACTGAGAGCTTCGTTTTGACTGGTTATGGCTCCCGTAACTCTAAACGAGCCAACAGTTATGGCCGTCCGAAGAATCGATATCCATAGGGTGCAACATCAGCGGTGCAAGGTGCAACATTCGTCCAAAAAGACGAAACAGCGCCGTTCGACTTTTAGAAGTGGGTGCAGGGATTTGAAGTGGAACAGTGCCATGGTGCATCACTCTCCAGGGTAGGTAAATCAAAGACCAGCCACGGTGATCCCGTTTTAACGTAAAAATTCACGTGACGGAAAAAAGAAGGCAAAAAACTTCAGAGACCCGATTGTGGTTCGGATAGCCTTTTTTGGGTATGAATCTATCCGTTGACGGCTTACAGCGGTCAAAGCCGTAGAACTCACTAAGGGCTTCGTTTTGACTGGTTATGGCTCCCGTAACTCTAAACGAGCCAACAGTTATGGCCGTCCGAAGAATCGATATCCACAGGGTGCAACATCCGCGGTGCAAGGTGCAACATTCGTCCAAAAAGCCAAAACAGTGTCGTGCAACTTTTAGAAGTGGGTGCAGGGATTTGAAATGGAACAGTACCATGGTGCACCACTCTCCAGGGTAGGTAAATCGAAGACCAGCCACGGTGTTCCATTTTTAATGTAAAAATTCATGTGACGGAAAAACGAAGGCCAAAAAACTTAAGAGACCCGATTGAGGTTCGGATCGCTTTTTTTGGGTTTGAAACTATATGTTGACGGCTTACAGCCATCAAAGCCGTAGAACTCACTGAGATCTTCGTTTTGACTGGTTATGGCTCCCGTAACTCTAAACGAGCCAACAGTTATGGCCGTCCGAAGAATCGATATCCACATGGTGCAACATCCGCGGTGCAAGGTGCAACATTCGTCCAAAAAGCCAAAACAGCGCCGTACGACTTTTAGAAGTGGGTGCAGGGATTTGAAATGGAACAGTACCATGGTGCACCACTCTCCAGGGTAGGTAAATCGAAGACTAGCCACGGTGATCCCGTTTTAAAGTAAAAATTCACGTGACGGAAAAAAGAAGGCCAAAAAACTTCAGAGACCCGATTGAGGTTCGGATAGCCTTTTTTGGGTATGAAACAATCCGTTGATGGCTTACAGCTATCAAAGCCGTAGAACTCACTGAGAGCTTCGTTTTGACTGGTTATGGCTCCCGTAACTCTAAACGAGCCAACAGTTATGGCCGTCCGAAGAATCGATATCCACATGGTGCAACATCCGCGTTGCAAGGTGCAACATTCGTCCAAAAAGCCAAAACAGCGCCGTGCGACTTTTAGAAGTGGGTGCAGGGATTTGAAATGGAACAGTACCATGGTGCAGCACTCTCCATGGCAGGTAAATCGAAGACCAGCCACGGTGATCCCGTTTTAACGTAAAAATTCACGTGACGGAAAAAAGAAGGCCAAAAAACTTCAGAGACGCGATTGAGGTTCAGATAGCCTTTTTTGGGTATGAAACAATCCGTTGACGGCTTACAGCAATCAAAGACGTAGAACTCACTGAGAGCTTCGTTTTGACTGGTTATGGATCCCGTCACTCCAAACGAGTCAACAGTTATGGCCGTCCGAAGAATCGATATCCACAGGGTGCAACATCCGCGGTGCAAGGTGCAACATTCGTCCAAAATGCCAAAACAGCGCCGTGCGACCTTTAGAAGTGGGTGCAGAGATATTTAATGGAATAATACCATGGTGCACCACTCTCTAGGGTAGTTAAATCGAAGACCAGCCACGGTGATCCTGTTTTAACGTAAAAATTCACGTGACGGAAAAAAGAAGGCGAAAAAACTTCAGAGACCCGATTGAGGTTCGGATAGCCTTTTTTGGGTATGAAACTATCCGTTGACGGCTTACAGTGGTCAAAGCCATAGAACTCACTGAGAGCTTCGTTTTGACTGGTTATGGCTCCCGTAACTCTAAACGAGCCAACAGTTATGGTCGTCCGAAGAATCGATATCCACAAGGTGCAACATCCGCGGTGCAAGGTGCAACATTCGTCCAAAAAGCCGAAACAGCGCCGTTCGACTTTTAGAAGTGGGTGCAGGGATTTGAAATGGAACAGTACCATGGTGCACCACTCTCCAGGGTAGGTAAATCAAAGACTAGCCACGGTGATCCCGTTTTAAAGTAAAAATTCACTTGACGGAAAAAAGAAGGCCAAAAATTTTCAAAGACCCGACTGAGGTTCGAATAGCCTTTTTTGGGTATGAAACAATCCGTTGACGGCTTACAGCCGTCAAAGCTGTAGAAATCACTGAGAGCTTCGTTTTGACTGGTTATGGCTCCCGTAACTCTAAACGGGCCAACAGTTATGGTCGTCCGAAGAATCGATATCCATAGGGTGCAACATCCGCGGTGCAAGGTGCAACATTCGTCCAAAAAGCCGAAACAGCGCCGTTCGACTTTTAGAAGTGGGTGCAGGGATTTGAAGTGGAACAGTGCCATGGTGCACCACTCTCCAGGGTAGGTAAATCGAAGACCAGCCACGGTGATCCCGTTTTAACGTAAAAATTCACGTGACGGAAAAAAGAAGGCCAAAAAACTTCAGAGACCCGATTGTGGTTCGGATAGCCTTTTTTGGGTATGAAACTATCCGTTGACGGCTTACAGCGGTCAAAGCCGTAGAACTCACTGAGGGCTTCGTTTTGACTGGTTATGGCTTTCATAACTCTAAACGAGCCAACAGTTATGGCCGTCCGAAGAATCGATATCCACAGGGTGCAACATCCACGGTGCAAGGTGCAACATTCGTCCAAAAAGCCGAAACAACGTCGTTCGACCTTTAGAAGTTGGTGCAGAGATATTTAATGGAATAGTACCATGGTGCACCACTCTCCAGGGTAGTTAAATCGAAGACCAGCCACGGTGATCCCGTTTTAACGTAAAAATTCACGTGACGGAAAAAAGAAGGCCAAAAAACTTCAGAGTCCCGATTGAGGTTCGGATAGCCTTTTTTGGGTATGAAACTATCCGTTGACGGCTTATAGCGGTCAAAGCCGTAGAACTCACTGGGAGCTTCGTTTTGACTGGTTATGGCTCCCGTAACTCTAAACGAGCCAACAGTTATGGCCGTCCGAAGAATCGATATCCACAGGGTGCAACATCCGCGGTGCAAGGTGCAACATTCGTCCAAAAAGCCGAAACAGCGCCGTTCGACTTTTAGAAGTGGGTGCAGGGATTTGAAGTGGAACAGTGCCATGGTGCACCACTCTCCAGGGTAGGTAAATCGAAGACCGGCCATGGTGATCCCGTTTTAACGTAAAAATTCACGTGACGGAAAAAAAAAGGCCAAAAAAATTCAGAGACTCGATTGTGGTTCGGATAGAATTTTTTGGGTATGAAACTATCCGTTGACGGCTTACAGCGGTCAAAGCCGTAGAACTCACTGAGGGCTTCGTTTTGACTGGTTATGGCTCCCGTAACTCTAAACGAGCCAACAGTCATGGCCGTCCGAAGAATCGATATCCACATGGTGCAACATCCGCGGTGCAAGGTGCAACATTCGTCCAAAAAGCCAAAACAGCGCCGTGCGGCGTTTAGAAGTGGGTGCAGGGATTTGAAATGGAACAGTACCATGGTGCACCACTCTCCAGGGTAGGTAAATCGAAGACTAGCCACGGTGATCCCATTTTAAAGTAAAAATTCACGTGACGTAAAAAAGAAGGCCAAAAAACTTCAGAGACCCGATTGAGGTTCGGATAGCCTTTTTTGGGTATGCAACAATCCGTTGACGGCTTACAGCCGTTAAAGCCATAGAACTCACTGAGAGCTTCGTTTTGACTAGTTATGGCTCCCGTAACTCTAAACGAGCCAACAGTTATGGCCGTCCGAAGAATTGATATCCACATGGTGCAACATCCGCGGTGCAAGGTGCAACATTCGTCCAAAAAGCCAAAACAGCGCCGTGCAACTTTTAGAAGTGGGTGCAGGGATTTGATATGGAACAGTACCATGGTGCACCACTCTCCAGGGTAGGTAAATTGAAGACTAGCCATGGTGATCCCGTTTTAAAGTAAAAATTCACGTGACGGAACAAATAGGGCCAAAAAACTTCAGAGACCCGACTGAGGTTCGGATAGCCTTTTTTGCGTATGAAACAATCCGTTGACGGCTTACAGCAGTCAAAGCCGTAGAACTCACCGAGAGTTTCGTTTTGACTGGTTATGGCTCCCGTAACTCTAAACGAGTCAACAGTTATGGCCGTCCGAAGAATCGATATCCACAGGGTGCAACATCCGCGGTGCAAGGTGCAACATTCGTCCAAAAAGCCAAAACAGCGCCGTGCGAACTTTAGAAGTGGGTGCAGAGATATTTAATGGAATAGTACCATGGTGCACCACTCTCCATGGTAGTTAAACCGAAGACCAGCCACGGTGATCCCGTTTTAACGTAAAAATTCACGTGACAGAAAAAAGAAGGCGAAAAAACTTCAGAGACCCGATTGAGGTTCGGATAGCCTTTTTTGGGTATGAAACTATCCGTTGACGGCTTACAGCGGTCAAAGCCGTAGAACTCACTGAGAGCTTCGTTTTGACTGGTTATGGCTCCCGTAACTCTAAACGAGCCAACAGTTATGGCCGTCCGAAGAATCGATATCCACAGGGTGCAACATCCGCGGTGCAAGGTGCAACATTCGTCCAAAAAGCCGAAACAGCGCCGTTCGACTTTTAGAAGTGGGTGCAGGGATTTGAAGTGGAACAGTGCCATGGTGCACCACTCTCCAGGGTAGGTAAATCGAAGACCAGCCACGGTGATCTCGTTTTAACGTAAAAATTCACGTGACGGAAAAAAGAAGGCCAAAAAACTTCAGAGACCCGATTGTGGTTTGGATAGACTATTTTGGTATGAAACTATCCGTTGACGGCTTACAGCGGTCAAAGCCGTATAACTCACTGAGGGCTTCGTTTTGACTGATTATGGCTCCCGTAACTCTAAACGAGCCAACAGTTATGGCCGTCCGAAGAATCGATATCCACAAGGTGCAACATCCGCGGTGCAAGGTGCAACATTCGTCCAAAAAGCCGAAACAACGCCGTTCGACTTTTAGAAGTGGGTGCAAGGATTTGAAGTGGAACAGTACCATGGTGCACCACTCTCCAGTGTAGGTAAATCGAAGACTAGCCATGGTGATCCCGCTTTAACATAAAAATTCAGGTGACGGAAAAAAGAAGGCCAAAAAACTTCAGAGACCCGATTGATGTTCGGAAAGCCTTTTTTGGGTATGAAACAATCCGTTGACGGCTTACAACTGTCAAAGCCGTAGAACTCACTGAGAGCTTCGTTTTGACTGGTTATGGCTCCCATAACTCTAAACGAGCCAACAGTAATGGCCGTCCGACGAATCGATATCCATAGGGTGCAACATCCGCGGTGTAAGGTGCAGCATTCGTCCAAAAAGCCAAAACAGCGCCGTGCGACCTTTAGAAGTGGGTGCAGGGATTTGAAATGGAACAGTACCTTGTTGCAGCACTCTCCAGGGTAGGTAAATCGAAGACCAGCCACACTGATCCCGTTTTAACGTAAAAATTCACGTGACGGAAAAAAGAAGGCCAAAAAACTTTAGAGACCCGATTGAGGTTCGGATAGCCTTTTTTGGGTATGAAACTATTCGTTGACGGCTTACAGCAGTCAAAGCCGTAGAACTCACTGATAGCTTCGTTTTGACTTGTTAGGGCTCCCATAACTCTAAACGAGCCAACAGTTATGGCCGTCCGAAGAATCGATATCCACAGGGTGCAACATCCGCGGTGCAAGGTGCAACATTCGTCCAAAAAGCCAAAATAGCGCCGTGCGACTTTTAGAAGTGGGTGCATGGATTTGAAATGTAACAGTACCATGGTGTAGCACTCTCTAGGGTAGGTAAATCGAAGACCAGCCACGGTGATCCCGTTTTAACGTAAAAATTCACGTGACGGAAAAAAGAAGGCCAAAAAACTTCAAAGACCCGATTGAGGTTCGGATAGCCTTTTTTGGGTATGAAACTATCCGTTGACGGCTTACAGCCATCAAAGCCATAGAACTCACTGAGAGCTTCGTTTTGACAGGTTATGGCTCCCGTAAATCTAAACAAGCCAACAGTTATGGCCGTCCGAAGAACCGATATCCACAGGGTGCAACATCCACGGTGCAAGGTGCAACATTCGTCCAAAAAGCCGAAACAGCGCCGTTCGACTATGAGAAGTGGGTTTACGAATTTGAAGTGGAACAGTACCATGGTGTACCACTCTCCAGGGTAGGTAAATCGAAGACCAGCAACGGTGATCCCGTTTTAACGTAAAAATTCACGTGACGGAAAAAAGAAGGCCAAAAAACTTCAGAGACCCGATTGAGGTTCGCATAGCCTTTTTTGGGTATGAAACAATCCGTTGACGGCTTACAACTGTCAAAGCCGTAGAACTCACTGAGAGCTTCGTTTTGACTGGTTATGGCTCTCGTAACTCTAAACGAGCCAACAGTTATGTCCGTCCGAAGAATCGATATCCACAGGGTGCAACATCCGCGGTGCAAGGTGCAACATTCGTCCAAAAAGCCAAAACAGCTCCGTGCGACCTTTAGAAGTGGGTGCAGGGATTTGAAATGGATTAGTACCATGGTGCAGCACTCTCCAGGGTAGGTAAATCGAAGACCAGCCACGGTGATCCCGTTTTAGCGTAAAAATTCACGTGACGGTAAAAAGAAGGCCAAAAAGCTTCAAAGACCCGAATGAGGTTCGGATAGCCTTTTTTGGGTATGCAACAATCCGTTGACGGCTTACAGCAGATAAAGCCGTAGAACTCACTGAGAGCTTCGTTTTGACTGGTTATGGCTCCCGTAACTCTAAACGAGTCAACAGTTATGGCCGTCCGAAGAATCGATATCCACAGGGTGCAACATCCGCGGTGCAAGGTGCAACATTCGTCCAAAATGTCAAAATAGCGCCGTGCGACCTTTAGAAGTGGGTGCAGAGATATTTAATGGAATAGTACCATGGTGCACCACTCTCCAGGGTAGTTAAATCGAAGACCAGCCATGGTGATCCCGTTTTAACGTAAAAATTCACGTGACGGAAAAAAGAAGGCTAAAAAACTTCAGAGTCCCGATTGAGGTTCGGATAGACTTTTTTGGGTATGAAACTATCCGTTGATGGCTTACAGCGGTCAAAGCCGTAGAACTCACTGGGAGCTTCGTTTTGACTGGTTATGGCTCCCGTAACTCTAAACGAGCCAACAGTTATGGCCGTCCGAAGAATCGATATCCACAGGGTGCAACATCCGCGGTGCAAGGTGCAACATTCGTCCAAAAAGCCGAAACAGCGCCGTTCGAATTTTAGAAGTGGGTGCAGGGATTTGAAGTGGAACAGTGCCATGGTGCACCACTCTCCAGGGTAGGTAAATCGAAGACCGGCCACGGTGATCCCGTTTTAACGTAAAAATTCACGTGACGGAAAAAAGAAGGCCAAAAAAATTCAGAGACTCGATTGTGGTTCGGATAGCATTTTTTGGGTATGAAACTATCCGTTGACGGCTTACAGCGGTCAAAGCCATAGAACTCACTGAGGGCTTCATTTTGACTGGTTATGGCTCCCGTAAGTCTAAATGAGCCAACAGTTATGGTCGTCCGAAGAATCAATATCCATATGGTGCAACATCCGCGGTGCAAGGTGCAACATTCATCCAAAAAGCCAAAACAGCGCCGTGCGACTTCTAGAAGTGGGTTTGGGGATTTGAAGTGGAACAGTACCATGGTGCACCACTCTCCAGGGTAGGTAAATCGAAGACTAGCCATGGTGATCCCGTTTTAACGTAAAAATTCAGGTGACGGAAAAAAGAAGGCCAAAAACTTCAGAGACCCGATTGAGGTTCGGAAAGCCTTTTTTGGGTATGAAACAATCCGTTGACGGCTTACAGCTGTCAAAGCCGTAGAACTCACCGAGAGGTTCGTTTTGACTGGTTATGGCTCCCGTAACTCTAAACGAGTCAACAGTTATGGCCGTCCGAAGAATCGATATCCACAGGGTGCAACATCCGCGGTGCAAGGTGCAACATTCGTCCAAAAAGCCAAAACAGCGCCGTGCGAACTTTAGAAGTGGGTGCAGAGATATTTAATGGAATAGTACCATGGTGCACCACTCTCCATGGTAGTTAAACCGAAGACCAGCCACGGTGATCCCGTTTTAACGTAAAAATTCACGTGACAGAAAAAAGAAGGCGAAAAAACTTCAAAGACCCGATTGAGGTTCGGATAGCCTTTTTTGGGTATGAAACTATCCGTTGACGGCTTACAGCGGTCAAAGCCGTAGAACTCACTGAGGGCTTCGTTTTGACTGGTTATGGCTTTCATAACTCTAAACGAGCCAACAGTTATGGCCGTCCGAAGAATCGATATCCACAGGGTGCAACATCCGCGGTGCAAGGTGCAACAATCGTCCAAAAAGCCGAAACAGTGCCGTGCGACCTTTAGAAGTGGGTGCAGGGATTTGAAATGGAACAGTACCATGGTGCAGCACTCTCCAGGGTAGGTAAATCGAAGACCAGCCACGGTGATCCCGTTTTAACGTAAAAATTCACATGACGAAAAAAAGAAGGCCAAAAAACTTCAGAGACCCGATTGAGGTTCGGATAACCTTTTTTGTGTATGAAATTATCCGTTGATGGCTTACAGCAGTCAAAGCCGTAGAACTCACTAAGAGCTTCGTTTTGACTGGTTATGGCTCCCGTAACTCTAAACGAGCCAACAGTTATGGTGGTCCGAAGAATCGATATCCACAGGGTGCAACATCCGCGGTGCAAGGTGCAACATTCGTCCAAAAACCAAAACAGCGCCGTGCGACTTTTAGAAGTGGGTGCATGGATTTGAAATGTAACAGTACCATGGTGCAGCACTCTCTAGGGTAGGTAAATCGAAGACCAGCCACGGTGATCCCGTTTTAACGTAAAAATTCACGTGACGGAAAAAAGTAGGCCAAAAAACTTCAGAGACCCGATTGAGGTTTGGATAGCCTTTTTTGGGTATGGAACTATCCGTTGATGGCTTACAGCCATCAAAGCCATATAACTCACTGAGAGCTTCGTTTCGACAGGTTATGGCTCCCGTAACTCTAAACGAGCCAACAGTTATGGCCGTCCGAAGAACCGATATCCACAGGGTGCAACATCCACGGTGCAAGGTGCAACATTCGTCCAAAAAGCCGAAACAGCGCCGTTCGACTTTAAGAAGTGGGTTTAGGAATTTGAAGTGGAACAGTACCGTGGTGTACCACTCTCCAGGGTAGGTAAATCGAAGACCAGCAACGGTGATCCCGTTTTAACGTAAAAATTCACGTGACGGAAAAAAGAAGGCCAAAAAACTTCAGAGACCCGATTGAGGTTCGCATAGCCTTTTTTGGGTATGGAACAATCCATTGACGGCTTACAACTGTCAAAGCCGTAGAACTCACTAAGAGCTTCGTTTTGACTGGTTATGGCTCACGTAACTCTAAACGAGCCAACTGTTATGGCCGTCCGAAGAATCGATATCCACATGGTGCAACATCCGCGGTGCAAGGTGCAACATTCGTCCAAAAAGCCGAAACAGCACTTTGCGACCTTTAGAAGTGGGTGCAGGGATTTGAAGTGGAACAGTACCATGGTGCAACACTCTCCAGGGTAGGTAAATCGAAGACCAGCAACGGTGATCCCGTTTTAACGTAAAACTTCACGTGGCGGAAAAAAGAAGGCCAAAAAACTTCAGAGACCCGAATGAGGTTCGGATAGCCTTTTTTGGGTATGAAACTATCCGTTGACGGCTTTCAGCGGTCAAAGCCGTAGAACTCACCGAGAGCTTCGTTTTGACTGGTTATGGCTCCCGTAACTCTAAACGAGCCAACAGTTATGGTCGTCCGAAGAATCGATATCCACAGGGTGCAACATCCGCGGTGCAAGGTGCAACATTCGTCCAAAAAGCCAAAACAGCTTCGTGCGACCTTTAGAAGTGGGTGCAGGGATTTGAAATGGAACAGTACCATGGTGCAGCACTCTCCAGGGTAGGTAAATCGAAGACTAGCCATGGTGATTCCGTTTTAACGTAAAAATTCACGTGATGGTAAAAAGAAGGCCAAAAAACTTCAGAGACCCGATTGAGGTTTGGATAGCCTTTTTTGGGTATGAAACTATCCGTTGACGGCTTACAGCTATCAAAGCCGTAGAATGCACTGAGAGCTTCGTTTTGACTGGTTATGGCTCCCGTAACTCTAAACGAGCCAACAGTTATGGCGGTCCGAAGAATCGATATCCACAGGGTGCAACATCCGCGGTGCAAGGTGCACCATTCGTCCAAAAAGCCGAAACAGCGCCGTGCGACTTTTAGAAGTGGGTGCAGGGATTTGAAATGGAACGGTACCATGGTGCACCACTCTCCAGGGTAGGTATATCGAAGACCAGCCATGTTGATCCCGTTTTAACATAAAAATTCACGTGACGGAAAAAAAAGGCCAAAAAACTTCAGAGACCCGATTGAGGTTCGGATAGCCTTTTTTGGGTACGAAACAGACCGTTGACGGCTTACAGCCGTCAAAGCCGTAGAACTCACTGAGAGCTTCGTTTTGACAGGTTATGGCTCCCGTAACTCTAAACGAGCCAACAGTTATGACCGTCCGAAGAATCGATATCCACAGGGTGCAACATCCACGGTGCAAGGTGCAACATTCGTCCAAAAAGCCAAAACAGCGCCGTGCGACCTTTAGAAGTGGGTGCAGGGATATGAAATGGAACAGTACCATGGTGCAGCACTCTCCAGGGTAGGTAAATCGAAGACCAGCCACGGTGATCTCGTTTTAACGTAAAAATTCACGTGACGGAAAAAATAAGGCGAAAAAACTTCAGAGACCCGATTGAAGTTCGGATAGCCTTTTTTGGGTATGAAACTATCTGTTGACGGCTTACAGCCATCAAAGCCGTAGAACTCACTTAGAGCTTCATTTTAACAGGTTATGGCTCCCGTAAGTCTAAATGAGCCAACAGTTATGGTCGTCCGAAGAATCGATATCCATAGGGTGCAACATCCGCGGTGCAAGGTGCAACATTTGTCCAAAAAGCCGAAACAGCGCCGTGCGACTTTTAGAAGTGGGTGCAGGGATATGAAATGGAACAGTACCATGGTGCACCACTCTCCAGGGTAGATAAATCGAAGACCTGCCACGGTGATCCCGTTTTAACGTATAAATTCACGTGACGGAAAAAAGAAGGCCAAAAACTTCAGAGACCCGATTGAGGTTCGGATAGCCTTTTTTGGGTATGAAACAATCCGTTGACGGCTTACAGCCGTCAAAGCCGTAAAACTCACTGAGAGCTTCGTTTTGACTGGTTATGGCTCCCGTAACTCTAAACGAGTCAACAGTTATGGCCGTCCGAAGAATCGATATCCATAGGGTGCAACATCCGCGGTGCAAGGTGCAACATTCGTCCAAAAAGCCAAAACGGTGCCGTGCGACCTTTAGAAGTGGGTGCATGGATTTGAAGTGGAACAGTACCATGGTGCACCACTCTTTAGGGTAGGTAAATCGAAGACCAGCCACGGTGATCCCGTTTTAACGTAAAAATTCACGTAACGGTAAAAAGAAGGCCAAAAAACTTCAGAGACCCGATTGAGGTTCGGATAGCCTTTTTTGGGTATGAAACTATCCGTTGATGGCTTACAGCCATCAAAGCCGTAGAACGTACTAAGAGCTTCGTTTTGACTGGTTATGGCTCCCGTAACTCTAAACGAGCCAACAGTTATGGCCGTCCGAAGAATCGATATCCATAGGGTGCAACATCCGCGGTGCAAGGTGGAACAATCGTCCAAAAAGCCGAAACAGTGCCGTGCGACCTTTAGAAGTGGGTGCAGGGATTTGAAATGGAACAGTACCATGGTGCAGCACTCTCCAGGGTAGGTAAATCGAAGACCAGCCACGGTGATCCCGTTTTAACGTAAAAATTCACATGACGGAAAAAAGAAGGCCAAAAAACTTCAGAGACCCGATTGAGGTTCGGATAGCCTTTTTTGGGTATGAAACTATCCATTGATGGCTTACAGCCGTCAAAGTCGTAGAACTCACTGAGAGCTTCGTTTTGACAGGTTATGGCTCCCGTAAGTCTAAACGAGCCAACAGTTATGGCCGTCCGAAGAATCGATATCCACAGGGTGCAACATCCGCGGTGCAAGGTGCAACATTCGTCCAAAAAGCCGAAACAGCGCCGTTCGACTTTTAGAAGTGGATTTAGGGATTTGAAGTGGAACAGTACCATGGTGCAGCACTCTCCAGTGTAGGTAAATCGAAGACCAGCCATGGTGATCCCGTTTTAATGTAAAAATTCACGTGATGGAAAAACGAAGGCCAAAAAACTTCAGAGACCCGATTGTGGTTCGGATAGCCTTTTTTGGGTACGAAACAATCCGTTGACGGCTTACAGCCGTCAAAGCCGTAGAACTCACTGAGAGCTTCGTTTTGACTGGTTATGGCTCCCGTAAATCTAAACGAGCCAACAGTTATGGTCATCCGAAGAATCGATATCCATAGGGTGCAACATCCGCGGTGCAAGGTGCAACATTCGTCCAAAAAGACAAAACGGCGCCGTGCGACCTTTAGAAGTGGGTGCAGGGATTTGAAATGGAACAGTACCATGGTGCAGCACTCTCCAGGGTAGGTAAATCGAAGACCAGCAACGGTGATCCCGTTTTAACGTAAAAATTCACGTGGCGGAAAAAAGAAGGCCAAAAAACTTCAGAGACCCGAATGAGGTTCGGATAGCATTTTTTGGGTATGAAACTATCCGTTGATGGCTTACAGTGGTCAAAGCCGTAGAACTCACCGAGAGCTTCGTTTTGACTGGTTTTGGCTCCCGTAACTCTAAACGAGCCAACAGTTATGGCCGTCCGAAGAATCGATATCCACAGGGTGCAACATCCGCGGTGCAAGGTGCAACATTCGTCCAAAAAGCCGAAACAGCGCCGTGCGACTTTTAAAAGTGGGTGAAGTGATTTGAAATGGTACAGTACCATGGTGCAGCACTCTCCAGGGTAGGTAAATCGAAGACTAGCCACGGTGATCCTGTTTTGACGTAAAAATTCACGTGATGGAAAAAAGAAGGCCAAAAAACTTCAGAGACCCGAATGAGGTTCGGATAGCCTTTTTTGGATATGAAACAATCCGTTGACGGCTTAAAGCAGTCAAAGCCGTAGAACTCACTGAGAGCTTCGTTTTGACTGGTTATGGCTCCCGTAACTCTAAACGAGCCAACAATTATGGCCGTCCGAAGAATCGATATCCACAGGGTGCAACATCTGCGGTGCAAGTTGCAACATTCGTCCAAAAAGCCAAAACAGCGCCGTGCGACTTTTAGATGTGGGTGCAGGGATTTGAAATGGAACAGTACCATGGTGCACCACTCTCCAGGGTAGGTAAATCGAAGACCAGCCACGGTGATCCCGTTTTAACATAAAAATTAACGTGACGGAAAAAAGAAGGCCAAAAAACTTCAGAGACCCGATTGATGTTCGGATAGCCTTTTTTGGGTATGAAACTATCCGTTGACGGCTTACAGCCATCAAAGCCGTAGAACTCACTGAGAGCTTTGTTTTGACAGGTTATGGCTCCCGTAACTCTAAACAAGCCAACAGTTATGGCCGTCCGAAGAATCGATATCCACAAGGTGCAACATTCGTCCAAAATCCGAAACAGCGCCTTTTGACTTTTAGAAGTGGGTTTAGGAATTTGAAGTGTTACAGTACCATGGGGTACTACTCTCCAGGGTAGGTAAATCGAAGACCAGCCACGGTGATCCCGTTTTAACGTAAAAATTCCCGCGACGGAAAAAAGAAGGCCAAAAAACTTTAGAGACCCGATTGAGGTTCGGATAGCCTTTTTTGGGTATGAAACAATCCGTTGACGGCTTATAGCCGTCAAAGCTGTACAACTCACTGAGAGCTTCGTTTTGACTGGTTATGGCTCACGTAACTCTAAACGAGCCAACAGTAATGGCCGTCCGAAGAATCGATATACGCAGGGTGCAACATCCGCAGTGCAAGGTGCGACATTCGTCCAAAAAGCCGAAACAGCGCCGTTCGACTTTTAGAAGTAGGTGAAGGGATTTGAAGTGGAACAGTACCATGGTGCACCACTCTCCAGGGTAGGTAAATCGAAGACCAGCCACGGTGATCCCGTTTTAACGTAAAAATTCACGTGATGGTAAAAAGAAGGCCAAAAAACTTCAGAGACCCGATTGAGGTTCGGATAACCTTTTTTGGGTATGAAACTATCCGTTCACGGCTTACAGCTGTCAAAGTCGTAGAACTCACTGAGAGCTTCGTTTTGACAGGTTATGGCTCCCGTAAGTCTAAACGAGCCAACAGTTATGGCCGTCCGAAGAATCGATATCCACAGGGTGCAACATCCGCGGTGCAAGGTGCAACATTCATCCAAAAAGCCGAAACAGCGCCGTTCGACTTTTAGAAGTGGATTTAGGGATTTGAAGTGGAACAGTACCATGGTGCAGCACTCTCCAGTGTAGGTAAATCGAAGACTAGCCATGGTGATCCCGTTTTAATGTAAAAATTCACGTAACGGAAAAACGAAGGCCAAAAAACTTCAGAGACCCGATTGTGGTTCGGATAGCCTTTTTTGGGTACGAAACAATCCGTTGACGGCTTACAGCCGTCAAAGCCGTAGAACTCATTGAGAGCTTCGTTTTGACTGGTTATGGCTCCCGTAAATCTAAACGAGCCAACAGTTATGGTCATCCGGAGAATCGATATCCATAGGGTGCAACATCCGCGGTGCAAGGTGCAACATTCGTCCAAAAAGCCAAAACAGCGCCGTGCGACCTTTAGAAGTGGGTGCAGGGATTTGAAATGGAACAGTACCGTGGTGCAGCACTCTCCAGGGTAGGTAAATCGAAGACCAGCAACGGTGATCCCGTTTTAACGTAAAAATTCACGTGGCGGAAAAAAGAAGGCCAAAAAACTTCAGAGACCCGAATGAGGTTCGGATAGCATTTTTTGGGTATGAAACTATCCGTTGACGGCTTACAGTGGTCAAAGCCGTAGAACTCACCGAGAGCTTCGTTTTGACTGGTTTTGGCTCCCGTAACTCTAAACGAGCCAACAGTTATGGTCGTCCGAAGAATCGATATCCACAGGGTGCAACATCCGCGGTGCAAGGTGCAACATTCGTCCAAAAAGCCGAAACAGTGCCGTGCGACTTTTAAAAGTGGGTGAAGTGATTTGAAATGGTACAGTACCATGGTGCAGCACTCTCCAGGGTAGGTAAATCGAAGACTAGCCACGGTGATCCCGTTTTGACGTAAAAATTCACGTGACGGAAAAAAGAAGGCCAAAAAACTTCAGAGACCCGAATGAGGTTCGGATAGCATTTTTTGGGTATGAAACTATCCGTTGACGGCTTACAGTGGTCAAAGCCGTAGAACTCACCGAGAGCTTCGTTTTGACTGGTTTTGGCTCCCGTAACTCTAAACGAGCCAACAGTTATGGCCGTCCGAAGAATCGATATCCACAGGGTGCAACATCCGCGGTGCAAGGTGCAACATTCGTCCAAAAAGCCGAAACAGTGCCGTGCGACTTTTAAAAGTGGGTGAAGTGATTTGAAATGGTACAGTACCATGGTGCAGCACTCTCCAGGGTAGGTAAATCGAAGACTAGCCACGGTGATCCCGTTTTGACGTAAAAATTCACGTGACGGAAAAAAGAAGGCCAAAAAACTTCAGAGACCCGAATGAGGTTCGGATAGCCTTTTTTGGGTATGAAACAATCCGTTGACGGCTTAAAGCAGTCAAAGCCGTAAAACTCACTGAGAGCTTCGTTTTGACTGGTTATGGCTCCCGTAACTCTAAACGAGCCAACAATTATGGCCGTCCGAAGAATCGATATCCATAGGGTGCAACATCTGCGGTGCAAGTTGAAACATTCGTCCAAAAAACCAAAACAGCGCCGTGCGACTTTTAGATGTGGGTGCAGGGATTTGAAATGGAACAGTACCATGGTGCACCACTCTCCAGGGTAGGTAAATCGAAGACCAGCCACGGTGATCCCGTTTTAACATAAAAATTAACGTGACGGAAAAAAGAAGGCCAAAAAACTTCAGAGACCCGATTGATGTTCGGATAGCCTTTTTTGGGTATGAAACTATCCGTTGACGGCTTACAGCCATCAAAGCCGTAGAACTCACTGAGAGCTTCGTTTTGACAGGTTATGGCTCCCGTAACTCTAAACAAGCCAACAGTTATGGCCGTCCGAAGAATCGATATCCACAAGGTGCAACATCCGCGGTGCAAGGTGCAACATTCGTCCAAAATCCGACACAGCGCCTTTTGACTTTTAGAAGTGGGTTTAGGAATTTGAAGTGGAACAGTACCATGGTGTACTACTCTCCAGGGTAGGTAAATCGAAGACCAGCCACGGTGATCCCGTTTCAACGTAAAAATTCCCGTGACGGAAAAAAGAAGGCCAAAAAACTTCAAAGACCCGATTGAGGTTCGGATAGCCTTTTTTGGGTATGAAACAATCCGTTGACGGCTTATAGCCGTCAAAGCTGTACAACTCACTGAGAGCTTCGTTTTGACTGGTTATGGCTCACGTAACTCTAAACGAGCCAACAGTTATGGCCGTCCGAAGAATCGATATACACAGGGTGCAACATCCGCAGTGCAAGGTGCGACATTCGTCCAAAAAGCCGAAACAGCGCCGTTCGACTTTTAGAAGTAGGTGAAGGGATTTGAAGTGGAACAGTACCATGGTGCACCACTCTCCAGGGTAGGTAAATCGAAGACCAGCCACGGTGATCCCGTTTTAACGTAAAAATTCACGTGATGGTAAAAAGAAGGCCAAAAAACTTCAGAGACCCGATTGAGGTTCGGATAACCTTTTTTGGGTATGAAACTATCCATTCACGGCTTACAGCTGTCAAAGTCGTAGAACTCACTGAGAGCTTCGTTTTGACAGGTTATGGCTCCCGTAAGTCTAAACGAGCCAACAGTTATGGCCGTCCGAAGAATCGATATCCACAGGGTGCAACATCCGCGGTGCAAGGTGCAACATTCGTCCAAAAAGCCGAAACAGCGCCGTTCGACTTTTAGAAGTGGATTTAGGGATTTGAAGTGGAACAGTACCATGGTGCAGCACTCTCCAGTGTAGGTAAATCGAAGACCAGCCATGGTGATCCCGTTTTAATGTAAAAATTCACGTAACAGAAAAACGAAGGCCAAAAAACTTCAGAGACCCGATTGTGGTTCAGATAGCCTTTTTTGGGTACGAAACAATCCATTGACGGCTTACAGCCGTCAAACCCGTAGAACTCACTGAGAGCTTCGTTTTGACTGGTTATGGCTCCCGTAAATCTAAACGAGCCAACAGTTATGGTCATCCGAAGAATCGATATCCATAGGGTGCAACATCCGCGGTGCAAGGTGCAACATTCGTCCAAAAAGCCAAAACAGCGCCGTGCGACCTTTAGAAGTGGGTGCAGGGATTTGAAATGGAACAGTACCATGGTGCAGCACTCTCCAGGGTAGGTAAATCGAAGACCAGTAACGGTGATCCCGTTTTAACGTAAAAATTCACGTGGCGGAAAAAAGAAGGCCAAAAAACTTCAGAGACCCGAATGAGGTTCGGATAGCATTTTTTGGGTATGAAACTATCCGTTGACGGCTTACAGTGGTCAAAGCCGTAGAACTCACCGAGAGCTTCGTTTTGACTGGTTTTGGCTCCCGTAACTCTAAACGAGCCAACAGTTATGGCCGTCCGAAGAATCGATATCCACAGGGTGCAACATCCGCGGTGCAAGGTGCAACATTCGTCCAAAAAGCCGAAACAGCGCCGTGCGACTTTTAAAAGTGGGTGAAGTGATTTGAAATGGTACAGTACCATGGTGCAGCACTCTCCAGGGTAGGTAAATCGAAGACTAGCCACGGTGATCCCGTTTTGACGTAAAAATTCACGTGACGGAAAAAAGAAGGCCAAAAAACTTCAGAGACCCGAATGAGGTTCGGATAGCCTTTTTTGGGTATGAAACAATCCGTTGACGGCTTAAAGCAGTCAAAGCCGTAGAACTCACTGAGAGCTTCGTTTTGACTGGTTATGGCTCCCGTAACTCTAAACGAGCCAACAATTATGGCCGTCCGAAGAATCGATATCCACAGGGTGCAACATCCGCGGTGCAAGTTGCAACATTCGTCCAAAAAGCCAAAACAGCGCCGTGCGACTTTTAGATGTGGGTGCAGGGATTTGAAATGGAACAGTACCATGGTGCACCACTCTCCAGGGTAGGTAAATCGAAGACTAGCCACGGTGATCCCGTTTTAACATAAAAATTAACGTGACGGAAAAAAGAAGGCCAAAAAACTTCAGAGACCTGATTGATGTTCGGATAGCCTTTTTTGGGTATGAAACTATCCGTTGACGGCTTACAGCCATCAAAGCCGTAGAACTCACTGAGAGCTTCGTTTTGACAGGTTATGGCTCCCGTAACTCTAAACAAGCCAACAGTTATGGCCGTCCGAAGAATCGATATCCACAAGGTGCAACATCCGCGGTGCAAGGTGCAACATTCATCCAAAATCCGAAACAGCGCCTTTTGACTTTTAGAAGTGGGTTTAGGAATTTGAAGTGGAACAGTACCATGGTGTACTACTCTCCAGGGTAGGTAAATCGAATACCAACCACGGTGATCCCGTTTTAACGTAAAAATTCCCGTGACGGAAAAAAGAAGGCCAAAAAACTTCAGAGACCCGATTGAGGTTCAGATAGCCTTTTTTGGGTATGAAACAATCCGTTGACGGCTTATAGCCGTCAAAGCTGTACAACTCACTGAGAGCTTCGTTTTGACTGGTTATGGCTCACGTAACTCTAAACGAGCCAACAGTTATGGCCGTCCGAAGAATCGATATACACAGGGTGCAACATCCGCAGTGCAAGGTTCAACATTCGTCCAAAAAGCCGAAACAGCGCCGTTCGACTTTTAGAAGTAGGTGAAGGGATTTGAAGTGGAACAGTACCATGGTGCACCACTCTCCAGGGTAGGTAAATCGAAGACCAGCCACGGTGATCCCGTTTTAACGTAAAAATTCACGTGATGGTAAAAAGAAGGCCAAAAAACTTCAGAGACCCGATTGAGGTTCGGATAACCTTTTTTGGGTATGAAACTATCTGTTGACGGCTTACAGCTATCAAAGCCGTAGAACTCACTAAGAGCTTCGTTTTGACTGGTTATGGCTCCCGTAACTCTAAACGAGCCAATAGTTATGGCTGTCCGAAGAATCGATATCCACAGGGTGCAACATCCGCGGTGCAAGGTGCAACATTCGTCCAAAAAGCCGAAACAGCGCCATGCGACTTTTAGAAGTGGGTGCAGGGATTTGAAATGGAACAGTACCATAGTGCAGCACTCTCCAGTGTAGGTAAATCGAAGACCAGCCATGGTGATCCCGTTTTAACGTAAAAATTCACGTAACGGAAAAATGAAGGCCAAAAAACTTCAGAGACCCGAATGAGGTTCGGATAGCCTTTTTTGGGTACGAAATAATCCGTTGACGGCTTACAACCGTCAAAGCCGTAGAACTCATTGAGAGCTTCGTTTTGACTGGTTATGGCTCCCGTAACTCTAAACGAGCCAACAGTTATGGTCATCCGAAGAATCGATATCCATAGGGTGCAACATCCGCGGTGCAAGGTGCAACATTCGTCCAAAAAGCCAAAACAGCGCCGTGCGACATTTAGAAGTGGGTGCAGGGATTTGAAATGGAACAGTACCATGGTGCAGCACTCTCCAGGGTAGGTAAATCGAAGACCAGCAACGGTGATCCCGTTTTAACGTAAAAATTCACGTGGCGGAAAAAAGAAGGCCAAAAAACTTCAGAGACCCGAATGAGGTTCGGATAGCCTTTTTTGGGTATGAAACTATCCGTTGACGGCTTACAGCGGTCAAAGCCGTAGAACTCAATGAGAGCTTCGTTTTGACTGGTTATGGCTCCCGTAACTCTAAACGAGCCAACAGTTATGGCCGTCCGAAGAATCGATATCCACAGGGTGCAACATCCGCGGTGCAAGGTGCAACATTCGTCCAAAAAGCTGAAACAGCACCGTGCGACTTTTAGAAGTGGGTGCAGGGATTTGAAATGGAACAGTACCATGGTGCACCACTCTCCAGTGTAGGTAAATCGAAGACCAGCCACGGTGATCTCGTTTTAACGCAAAAATTCACGTGACGGAAAAAACAAGGCCAAAAAACTTCAAAGACCCGATTGAGGTTCGGATAGCCTTTTTTGGGTACGAAACAATCCGTTGACGGCTTACAGCCGTCAAAGCCGTAGAACTCACTGAGAGCTTCGTTTTGACTGGTTATGGCTCACGTAACTCTAAACGAGCCAACAGTTATGGCCGTCCGAAGAATCAATATCCACATGGTGCAACATCCGCGGTGCAAGGTGCAACATTCGTCCAAAAAGCCAAAACAGCGCCGTGCGACCTTTAGAAGTGGGTGCAGGGATTTGAAATGGAACAGTACCATGGTGCAACACTCTCCAGGGTAGGTAAATCGAAGACCAGCAACGGTGATCCCGTTTTAAAGTAAAAATTCACGTGGTGGAAAAAAGAAGGCCAAAAAACTTCAGAGACCCGAATGAGGTTCGGATAGCCTTTTTTGGGTATGAAACTATCCGTTGACGGCTTACAGCGGTCAAAGCCGTAGAACTCAATGAGAGCTTCGTTTTGACTGGTTATGGTTCCCGTAACTCTAAACGAGCCAACAGTTATGGCCGTCCGAAGAATCGATATCCACAGGGTGCAACATCCGCGGTGCAAGGTGCAACATTCGTCCAAAAAGCTGAAACAGCACCGTGCGACTTTTAGAAGTGGGTGCAGGGATTTGAAATGGAACAGTACCATGGTGCACCACTCTCCAGTGTAGGTAAATCGAAGACCAGCCACGGTGATCTCGTTTTAACGTAAAAATTCACGTGACGGAAAAAAGAAGGCCAAAAAACTTCAGAGACCCGATTGAGGTTCGGATAGCCTTTTTTGGGTATGAAACAATCCGTTGACGGCTTATAGCCGTCAAAGCCTTAGAACTCACTGAGAGCTTCGTTTTGACTGGTTATGGCTCACGTAACTCTAAACGAGCCAACAGTTATGGCCGTCCGAAGAATCGATATCCACATGGTGCAACATCCGCGGTGCAAGGTGCAACATTCGTCCAAAAAGCCAAAACAGCGCCGTGCGACTTTTAGAAGTGGGTGCAGGGATTTGAAATGGAACAGTACCATGGTGCAACACTCTCCAGGGTAGGTAAATCGAAGACCAGCAACGGTGATCCCGTTTTAACGTAAAAATTCACGTGGCGGAAAAAAGAAGGCCAAAAAACTTCAGAGACCCGAATGAGGTTCGGATAGCCTTTTTTGGGTATGAAACTATCCGTTGACGGCTTACAGTGGTCAAAGCCGTAGAACTCACCGAGAGCTTCATTTTGACTGGTTATGGCTCCCGTAACTCTAAACGAGCCAACAGTTATGGCCGTCCGAAGAATCGATATCCACAGGGTGCAACATCCGCGGTGCAAGGTGCAACATTCGTCCAAAAAGCCGAAACAGCGCCGTGCGACTTTTAAAAGTGGGTGCAGTGATTTGAAATGGAACAGTACAATGGTGCAGCACTCTCCATTATAGGTAAATCGAAGACTAGCCATGGTGATCCCGTTTTGACGTAAAAATTCACGTGACGGAAAAAAGAAGGCCAAAAAACTTCAGAGACCCGAATGAGGTTCGGATAGCCTTTTTTGGGTATGAAACTATCCGTTGACGGCTTACAGCAGTCAAAGCCGTAGAACTCACTGAGAGCTTCATTTTGACTGGTTATGGCTCCTGTAAATCTAAACGAGCCAACAGTTATGGCCGTCCGAAGAATCGATATCCATAGGGTGTAACATCCGCGGTGCAAGGTGCAACATTCGTCCAAAAAGCAAAAACAGCGCCGTGCGACTTTTAGATGTGGGTGCAGGGATTTGAAATGGAACAGTACCATGGTGCACCACTCTCCAGGGTAGGTAAATCGAAGACCAGCCACGGTGATCCCGTTTTAACAAAAAAATTCACGTGACGAAAAAAAGAAGTCCAAAAAACTTCAGAGACCCGATTGAGGTTCGGATAGCCTTTTTTGGGTATGAAACTATCCGTTGACGGCTTATAGCCATCAAAGCCGTAGAACTCACTGAGAGCTTCGTTTTGACAGGTTGTGGCTCACGTAACTCTAAACGAGCAAACAGTTATGGCCGTCCGAAGAATCGATATCCACAGGGTGCAACATCCGCGGTGCAAGGTGCAACATTCGTCCAATAAGCCGAAACCGCGCCGTGCGACTTTTAGAAGTGGGTGCAGGGATTTGAAGTGGAACAGTACCATGGTGCACCACTCTCCAGGGTAGGTAAATCGAAGACCAGCCACGGTGATCCCGTTTTAACGTAAAAATTCACGTGACGGAAAAAAGAAGGCCAAAAAACTTCAGAGACCCGATTGAGGTTCGGATAGCCTTTTTTGGGTATGAAACAATCCGTTGACGGCTTACAGCCGTCAAAGGCGTAGAACTCACTAAGAGCTTCGTTTTGACTGGTTATGGCTCACGTAACTCTAACCGAGCCAACAGTAATGGCCGTCCGAAGAATCGATATCCACATGGTGCCACATCCGCGGTGCAAGGTGCAACATTCGTCCAAAAAGCCAAAACAGCGCCGTGCGACCTTTAGAAGTGGGTGCAGGGATTTGAAATGGAACAGTACCATGGTGCAGCACTCTCCAGGCTAGGTAAATCGAAGACCAGCAACGGTGATCCCATTTTAACGTAAAAATTCACGTGGCGGAAAAAAGAAAGCCAAAAAACTTCAGAGACCCGAATGAGGTTCGGATAGCCTTTTTTGGGTATGAAAATATCTGTTGACGGCTTACAACGGTCAAAGCCGTAGAACTCACCGAGAGCTTCGTTTTGACTGGTTATGGCTCCCGTAACTCTAAACGAGCCAATAGTTATGGCCGTCCGAAGAATCGATATCCACAGGGTGCAACATCCGCGGTGCAAGGTGCAAAATTCGTCCAATAAGCCGAAACAGCGCCGTGCGACCTTTAAAAGTGGGTGCAGTGATTTGAAATGGAACAGTACCATGGTGCAGCACTCTCCATGGTAGTTAAATCGAAGACTAGCCACGGTGTTCCCGTTTTGACGTAAAAATTCACTTGACGGAAAAAAGAAGGCCAAAAAACTTCAGAGATCCGAATGAGGTTCGGATAGCCTTTTTTGGGTATGAAACTATCCGTTGACGGTTTACACCAGTCAAAGCCGTAGAACTCACTGAGAGCTTCGTTTTGACTGGTTATGGCTCCCGTAACTCTAAACGAGCCAACAATTATGGCCGTCCGAAGAATCGATATCCACAGGGTGCAACATCCGAGGTGCAAGGTGCAACATTCGTCCAAAAAGCCAAAACAGCGCCGTGCGACTTTTAGATGTGGGTGCAGGGATTTGAAATGGAAGAGTACCATGGTGCACCACTCTCCAGTGTAGGTAAATCGAAGACCAGCCACGGTGATCCCGTTTTAATGTAAAAATTCACGTGACGGAAAAAAGAAGGCCAAAAAACTTCAGAGACCCGATTGAGGTTCGGATAGCCTTTTTTGGGTATGAAACAATCCGTTGACGGCTTTTAGCCGTCAAAGCCGTAGAACTCACTGAGAGCTTCGTTTTGACTGGTTATGGCTCACGTAACTCTAAACGAGCCAACAGTTATGGCCGTCCGAAGAATCGATATCCACATGGTGCAACATCCGCGGTGCAAGGTGCAACATTCGTCCAAAAAGCCAAAACAGCGCCGTGCGACTTTTAGAAGTGGGTGCAGAGATTTGAAATGGAACAGTACCATGGTGCAACACTCTCCAGGGTAGGTAAATCGAAGACCAGCAACGGTGATCCCGTTTTAACGTAAAAATTCACGTGGCGGAAAAAAGAAGGCCAAAAAACTTCAGAGACCCGAATGAGGTTCGGATAGCCTTTTTTGGGTATGAAACTATCCGTTGACGGCTTACAGTGGTCAAAGCCGTAGAACTCACCGAGAGCTTCATTTTGACTAGTTATGGCTCCCGTAACTCTAAACGAGCCAACAGTTATGGCCGTCCGAAGAATCGATATCCACAGGGTGCAACATCCGCGGTGCAAGGTGCAACATTCGTCCAAAAAGCCGAAACAGCGCCGTGCGACTTTTAAAAGTGGGTTTAGGGATTTGAAGTGGAACAGTACCATGGTGTACCACTATCCAGGGTAGGTAAATCGAAGACGAGCCACGGTGATCCCGTTTTAACGTAAAAATTCACGTGATGGAAAAAAGAAGGCCAAAATACTTCAGAGACCCGATTGAGGTTCGGATAGCCTTTTTTGGGTATGAAATAATCCGTTGACGGCTTACAGCTGTCAAAGCCGTACAACTCACTGAGAGCTTCGTTTTGACTGGTTATGGCTCATGTAACTCTAAACGAGCCAACAGTTATGGCCGTCCAAAGATTCGATATCCACAGGTTGCAACATCCGCGGTGCAAGGTGCAACATTCGTCCAAAAAGCCGAAACAGCGCCGTTCGACTTTTAGAAGTAGGAGAAGGGATTTGAAGTGGAACAGTACCATGGTGCACCACTCTCTAGGGTAGGTAAATCGAAGACCAGCCACGGTGATCCCATTTTAACGTAAAAATTCACGTGATGGTAAAAAGAAGGCCAAAAAACTTCAAAGACCCGATTGAGGTTCGGATAGCCTTTTTTGGGTACGAAACAATCCGTTGACGACTTACAGCCGTCAAAGTCGTAGAACTCACTAAGAGCTTCGTTTTGACTGGTTATGGCTCCCGTAACTCTAAACGAGCCAACAGTTATGGCCGTCCGAAGAATCGATATCCACAGGGTGCAACATCCGCGGTGCAAGGTGCAACATTCGTCCAAAAAGCCGAAACAGCGCCGTGCGACTTTTAGAAGTGGGTGCAGGGATTTGAAATAGAACAGTACCATGGTGCAGCACTCTCCAGGGTAGGTAAATCGAAGACCAGCAACGGTGATCCTGTTTTAATGTAAAAATTCACGTGGCGGAAAAAAGAAGGCCAAAAAACTTCAAAGACCCGAATGAGGTTCGGATAGCCTTTTTTGGGTACGAAACAATCCGTTGACGACTTACAGCCGTCAAAGTCGTAGAACTCACTAAGAGCTTCGTTTTGACTGGTTATGGCTCCCGTAACTCTAAACGAGCCAACAGTTATGGCCGTCCGAAGAATCGATATCCACAGGGTGCAACATCCGCGGTGCAAGGTGCAACATTCGTCCAAAAAGCCGAAACAGCGCCGTGCGACTTTTAAAAGTGGGTGCAGTGATTTGAAATGGAACAGTGCCATGGTGCAGCACTCTCCAGGATAGGTAAATCGAAGACTAGCCACGGTGATCCCGTTTTGACGTAAAAATTCACGTGACGGAAAAAAGAAGGCCAAAAAACTTCAGAGACCCGAATGAGGTTCGGATAGCCTTTTTTGGGTATGAAACAATCCGTTGACGGCTTACAGCAGTCAAAGCCGTAAAACTCACTGAGTGCTTCGTTTTGACTGGTTATGGCTCCCGTAACTCTAAACGAGCCAACAGTTATGGCCGTCCGAAGAATCGATATCCACAGGGTGCAACATCCGCGGTGCAAGGTGCAACATTCGTCCAAAAAGCCAAAACAGCGCCGTGCGACTTTTAGATGTGGGTGCAGGGATTTGAAATGGAACAGTACCATGGTGCACCACTCTCCAGGGTAGGTAAATCGAAGACCAGCCACGGTGATCCCGTTTTAACATAAAAATTCACGTGACGGAAAAAAGAAGGCCAAAAAACTTCAGAGACCCGATTGAGGTTCGGATAGCCTTTTTTGGGTATGAAACTATCCGTTGACGGCTTATAGCCCTCAAAGCCGTAGAACTCACTAAGAGCTTCGTTTTGAAAGGTTATGGCTCCCGTAACTCTAAACGAGCCAACAGTTATGGCCGTCCGAAGAATCGATATCCACAAGGTGCAACTTCCGCGGTGCAAGGTGCAACATTCGTCCAAAATCTGAAACAACGCCGTTTGACTTTTAGAAGTGGGTTTAGGAATTTGAAGTGGAACAGTACCATGGTGCACCACTCTCCAGGGTAGGTAAATCGAAGACCAGCCACGGTGATCCCGTTTTAACGTAAAAATTCCCGAGATGGAAAAAAGAAGGCCAAAAAACTTCAGAGACCCGATTGAGGTTCGGATAGCCTTTTTTGGGTATGAAACAATCCGTTGACGGCTTACAGCCGTCAAAGCCGTACAACTCACTGAGAGCTTCGTTTTGACTGGTTATGGCTCACGTAACTCTAAACGAGCCAACAGTTATGGCCGTCCGAAGAATCGATATCCACAGGGTGCAACATCCGCAGTGCAAGGTGCAACATTCGTCCAAAAAGCCGAAACAGTGCCGTTCGACTTTTAGAAGTAGGTGAAGGGTTTTGAAGTGGAACAGTACCATGGTGCACCACTCTCCAGGGTAGGTAAATCGAAGACCAACCACGGTGATCCCGTTTTAACGTAAAAATTCACGTGATGGTAAAAAGAAGGCCAAAAAACTTCAAAGACCCGATTGAGGTTCGGATAGCCTTTTTTGGGTATGAAACTATCCGTTGACGGCTTACAACTGTCAAAGTCGTAGAACTCACTGAGAGCTTCGTTTTGACTGGTTATGGCTCCCGTAACTCTAAACGAGCCAACAATTATGGTCGTTCGAAGAATCGATATCCACAAGGTGCAACATCCGCGGTGCAAGGTGCAACATTCGTCCAAAAAGCCAAAACAGCGCCGTGCGACTTTTAGAAGTGGGTGCAGGGATTTGAAATTGAACAGTACCATGGTGCAGCACTCTCCAGGGTAGGTAAATCGAAGACCAGCCATGGTGATCCCGTTTTAACATAAAAATTCACGTAACGGAAAAATGAAGGCCAAAAAACTTCAGAGACCCGATTGAGGTTCGGATAGCCTTTTTTGGGTACGAAACAATCCGTTGACGGCTTACAGCCGTCAAAGCCGTAGAACTCACTGAGAGCTTCGTTTTGACTGGTTATGGCTCCCGTAACTCTAAACAAGCCAACAGTTATGGTCATCCGAAGAATCGATATCCATAGGGTGCAACATCCGCGGTGCAAGGTGCAACATTCGTCCAAAAAGCCAAAACAGCGCCGTGCGACCTTTAGAAGTGGGTGCAGGGATTTGAAATGGAACAGTACCATGGTGCAGCACTCTCCAGGGTAGGTAAATCGAAGACCAGCAACGGTGATCCCGTTTTAACCTAAAAATTCACGTGGCGGAAAAAAGAAGGCCAAAAAACTTCAGAGGCCCGAATGAGGTTCGGATAGCCTTTTTTGGGTATGAAACTATCCGTTGACGGCTTACAGCGGTCAAAGCCGTAGAACTCACTTAGAGCTTTGTTTTGACTGGTTATGGCTCCCGTAACTCTAAACGAGCCAACAGTTATGGCCGTCCGAAGAATCGATATCCACAGGGTGCAACATCCGCGGTGCAAGGTGCAACATTCATCCAAAAAGCTGAAACAGCGCCGTGCGACTTTTAGAAGTGGGTGCAGGGATTTGAAATGGAACAGTACCATGGTGCAGCACTCTCCAGGGTTGGTAAATCGAAGACCAGCCATGGTGATCCCGTTTTAACGTAAAAATTCACGTGACGGAAAAAAGAAGGCCAAAAAACTTCAGAGACTCGATTGACGTTCTGATAGCCTTTTTTGGGTACGAAACAATCCGTTGACGGCTTACAGCCATCAATGCCGTAGAACTCACTGAGAGCTTCGTTTTGACTGGTTATGGAACCCGTAACTCTAAACGAGCCAACAGTTATGGGCATCCGAAGAATCGATATCCACAGGGTGCAACATCCGCGGTGCAAGGTGCAACATTCGTCCAAAAAGCCAAAACAGCGCCGTGCAACCTTTAGAAGTGGGTGCAGGGATTTGAAATGGAACAGTACCATGGTGCAGCACTCTCCAGGGTAGGTAAATCGAAGACCAGCCACGGTGATCCCGTTTTAACGTAAAAAATCACGTGGCGGAAAAAAGAAGGCCAAAAAACTTCAAAGACCCGAATGAGGTTCGGATAGCCTTTTTTGGGTATGAAATTATCCGTTGACGGCTTACTGCTGTCAAAGCCGTAGAACTCACTGAGAGCTTCGATTTGACTGGTTATGGCTCCCGTAACTCTAAAAGAGCCAAAAGTTATGGCCGTCCGAAGAATCGATATCCACAGGGTGCAACATCCACAGTGCAAGGTGCAACATTTATCCAAAAAGCCGAAACAGTGCCGTGCGACTTTTAGAAGTGGGTGAAGGGATTTGAAGTGGAACAGTACCATGGTGCACCACTCCCCAGGGTAGGTAAATCGAAGACCAGCCACGGTGATCCCGTTTTAACGTAAAAATTCAAGTGACAGAAAAAAGAAGGCCAAAAAACTTCAGAGATCCGATTGAGGTTCGGATAGCCTTTTTTGGGTATGAAACAATCCGTTGACGGCTTATAGCCCTCAAAGCCGTAGAACTCACTGAGAGCTTCGTTTTGACTGGTTATGGCTCCCGTAACTCTAAACGAGAAACAATTATGGCCGTCCGAAGAATCGATATCCACAGGGTGCAACATCCGCGGTGCAAGGTGCAACATTCGTCCAAAAAGCCGAAACAGCGCCGTGCGACTTTTAGAAGTGGGTGCAGGGATTTGAAATGGAACAGTATTATGGTGCAGCACTCTCCAGGGTAGGTAAATCGAAGACCAGCCATGGTGATCCCGTTTTAAAGTAAAAATTCACGTAACGGAAAAATGAAGGCCAAAAAACTTCAGATACCCGATTGACGTTCGGATAGCCTTTTTTGGGTACGAAACAATCCGTTGACAGCTTACAGCCAACAAAGCCGTAGAACTCACTAGGAGCTTCATTTTGACTGGTTATGGATCCCGCAACTCTAAACGAGCCAACAGTTATGGTCATCCGAAGAATCGATATCCACAGGATGCAACATCCGCGGTGCAAGGTGCAACATTCGTCCAAAAAGCCAAAACAGCGCCGTGCAACCTTTAGAAGTGGGTGCAGGGATTTGAAATGGAACAATACCATGGTGCAACACTCTCCAGGGTAGGTAAATCGAAGACCAGCCACGGTGATTCCGTTTTAACGTAAAAAATCACGTGGCGGAAAAAAGAAGACCAAAAAACTTTAGAGACCCGAATGAGGTTCGGATAGCCTTTTTTTGGTATGAAATTATCCGTTGATGGCTTACTGCTGTCAAAGACGTAGAACTCACTGAGAGCTTCGATTTGACTGGTTATGGATCCTGTAACTCTAAAAGAGCCAAAAGTTATGGTCGTCCGAAGAATCGATATCCACAGGGTGCAACATCCGCAGTGCAAGGTGCAACATTTGTCCAAAAAGCCAAAACAGCGCCGTGCGACTTTTAGAAGTGGGTGCAGGGATTTGAAGTGGAACAATACCATGGTGCACCACTCTCCAGGGTAGGTAAATCGAAGACCAGCCACGGTGATCCCGTTTTAACGTAAAAATTCACGTGACGGAAAAAAGAAGGCCAAAAAACTTCAGAGACCCGATTGAGGTTCGGATAGCCTTTTTTGGGTATGAAACAATCCGTTGATGGCTTACAGCCATCAAAGCCGTAGAACTCACTTAGAGCTTCGTTTTGACTGGTTATGGCTCACGTAACTCTAAACGAGCCAACAGTTATGGTCGTCCGAAGAATCGATATCCACATGGTGCAACATCCGCGGTGCAAGGTGCAACATTCGTCCAAAAAGCCAAAACAGCGCCGTGCGACCTTTAGAAGTGGGTGCAGGGATTTGAAATGGAACAGTAACATGGTGCAACACTCTCCAGGGTAGGTAAATCGAAGACCAGCAACGGTGATCCTGTTTTAACGTAAAAATTCACGTGGCGGAAAAAAGAAGGCCAAAAAACTTCAGAGACCCGAATGAGGATCGGATAGCCTTTTTTGGGTATGAAACTATCTGTTGACGGCTTACAACGGTCAAAGCCGTAGAACTCACCGAGAGCTTCATTTTGACTGGTTATGGCTCCCGTAACTCTAAACGAGCCAACAGTTATGGCCGTCCGAAGAATCGATATCCACAGGGTGCAACATCCGCGGTGCAAGGTGCAACATTCGTCCAAAAAGCCGAAACAGCGCCATGCGACTTTTAAAAGTGGGTGCAGTGATTTGAAATGGAACAGTACCATGGTGCAGCACTCTCTAGGGTAGGTAAATCGAAGACCAGCCACGGTGATCCCATTTTAACGTAAAAATTCACGTGACGGAAAAAAGAAGGCCAGAAAACTTCAGAGACCCGATTGAGGTTCGGATAGCCTTTTTTGGGTATGAAACAATCCGTTGACGGCTTACAACAGTCAAAGCCGTAGAACTCACTAAGAGCTTCATTTTGACTGGTTATGGCTCCCGTAACTCTAAACGAGCCAACAGTTATGGCCGTCCGAAGAATCGATATCCACAGGGTGCAACATCCGCGGTGCAAGGTGCAACATTCGTCCAAAAAGCCAAAACAGCGCCGTGCGACTTTTAGATGTGGGTGCAGGGATTTGAAATGGAACAGTACCATGGTGCACCACTCTCCAGGGTAGGTAAATTGAAGACCAGCCACGGTGATCCCGTTTTAACATAAAAATTCACGTGACGGAAAAAACAAGGCCAAAATACTTCAGAGACCCGATTGAGGTTCGGATAGCCTTTTTTGAGTATGAAACTATCCGTTGATGGCATACAGCCATCAAAGCCGTAGAACTCACTGAGAGCTTCGTTTTGACAGGTTATGGATCACGTAACTCTAAACGAGCCAACAGTTATGGCCGTCCGAAGAATCGATATCCACGGGGTGCAACATCCGCGGTGCAAGGTGCAACATTCGTCCAAAAAGCCGAAACAGCGCCGTGCGACTTTTAGAAGTGGGTGCAGGGATTTAAAGTGGAACGGTACCATGGTGCACCACTCTCCAGGGTAGGTAAATCGAAGACCAGCCACGGTGATCCCGTTTTAACGTAAAAATTCACGTGATTGAAAAAAGAAGGCCAAAAAACTTCAGAGACCCGATTGAGGTTCGGATAGCCTTTTTTGGGTATGAAACAATCCGTTGACGGCTTACAGCCGTCAAAGCCGTAGAACTCACTGAGAGCTTCGTTTTGACTGGTTATGGCTCACGTAACTCTAAACGAGCCAATAGTAATGGCCGTCCGAAGAATCGATATCCACATGGTGCAACATCCGCGGTGCAAGGTGCAACATTCGTCCAAAAAGCCAAAACAGCGTCGTGCGACCTTTAGAAGTGGGTGCACGGATTTGTAATGGAACAGTACCATGGTGCAGCACTCTCCAGGCTAGGTAAATCGAAGACCAGCAACGGTGATCCCGTTTTAACGTAAAAATTCACGTGGCGGAAAAAAGTAGGCCAAAAAACTTCAGAGACCCGAATGAGGTTCGGATAGCCTTTTCTGGGTATGAAACTATCCGTTGACGGCTTACAGCATTCAAAGCCGTAGAACTCACCGAGAGCTTCGTTTTGACTGGTTATGGCTCCCGTAACTCTAAACGAGCCAATAGTTATGGCCGTCCGAAGAATCGATATCCACAGGGTGCAACATCCGCGGTGCAAGGTCCAAAATTCGTCCAAAAAGCCGAAACAGCGCCGTGCGACCTTTAAAAGTGGGTGCGGTGATTTGAAATGGTACAGTACCATGGTGCAGCACTCTCCAGGGTAGGTAAATCGAAGACCAACCACGGTGATCCTGTTTTAACGTAAAAATTCACGTGACGGAAAAAAGAAGGCCAAAAAACTTCAGAGAGCTTCGTTTTGACTGGTTATGGCTCCCGTAACTCTAAACGAGCCAACAGTTATGGCCGTCCGAAGAATCGATATCCACAGGGTGCAACATCCGCAGTGCAAGGTGCAACATTCGTCCAAAAAGCCGAAATAGCGCCGTTCGACTTTTACAAGTAGGTGAAGGGATTTTAAGTGGAACAGTACCATAGTGCACCACTCTCCAGGGTAGGTAAATCGAAGACCAGCCATGGTGATCCCGTTTTAACGTAAAAATTCACGTGACGGTAAAAAGAAGGCCAAAAAACTTCAGAGACCCGATTGAGGTTCGGATAGCCTTTTTTGGGTATGAAACTATCCATTGACGGCTTACAGCCATCAAAGTCGTAGAACTCACTGAGAGCTTCGTTTTGACAGGTTATGACTCCCGTAACTCTAAACGAGCCAACAGTTATGGCCGTCCGAAGAATCGATATCCACAAGGTGCAACATCCGCGGTGCAAGGTGCAACATTTGTCAAAAATCCGAAACAGCGCCGTTTTACTTTTAGAAGTGGGTTTAGGGATTTGAAGTGGAACACTACCATGGTGTACCACTCTCCAGGGTAGGTAAATCGAAGAACAGCCACGGTGATCCCGTTTTAACGTAAAAATTCACATGACGGAAAAAAGAAGGCCAAAAAACTTCAGAGACCTGATTGCGGTTCGGATAGCCTTTTTTGGGTATGAATCAATCCGTTGACGGCTTACAGCTGTCAAAGCCGTACAACTCACTGAGAGCTTCGTTTTGATTGGTAATGGATCACGTAAATCTAAACGAGCCAATAGTTATGGCCGTCCGAAGAATCGATATCCACAGGGTGCAACATCCGCGGTGCAAGGTGCAACATTCGTCCAAAAAGCCGAAACAGCGCCGTTCGACTTTTACAAGTAGGTGAAGGGATTTTAAGTGGAACAGTACCATGGTGCACCACTCTCCAGGGTAGGTAAATCGAAGACCAGCCACGGTGATCCAGTTTTAACGTAAAAATTCACGTGACGGTAAAAAGAAGGCCAAAAAACTTCAGAGACCCGATTGAGGTTCGGATAGCCTTTTTTGGTTATGAAACTATCCGTTGATGGCTTACAGCTGTCAAAGCCGCAGAACTCACTGAGAGCTTCATTTTGACTAGTTATGGCTCTCGTAACTCTAAACGAGCCAACAGTTATGGCCGTCCGAAGAATCGATATCCATAGGGTGCAACATCCGCGGTGCAAGGTGCAACATTCGTCCAAAAAGCCGAAACAGCGCCGTGCGACGTATAGAAGTGGGTGCAGGGATTTGAAATGGAACAGTACCATGGTGCAGCACTCTCCAGGGTAGGTAAATCGTAGACCAGCCACGGTGATCCCGTTTTAACGTAAAAAATCACGTGGTGGAAAAAAGAAGGCCAAAAAACTTCGGAGACCCGAATGAGGATCGGATAGCCTTTTTTGGGTATGAAACTATCCGTTGACGGCTTACAACGGTCAAAGCCGTAGAACTCACCGAGAGCTTCGTTTTGACTGGTTATGGCTCCCGTAACTCTAAACGAGCCAACAGTTATGGCCGTCCGAAGAATCGATATCCACAGGGTGCAACATCCGCGGTGCAAGGTGCAACATTCGTCCAAATAGCCGAAACAGCGCCGTTCGACTTTTACAAGTAGGTGAAGGGATTTTAAATGGAACAGTACCATAGTGCACCACTCTCCAGGGTAGGTAAATCGAAGACCAGCCACGGTGATCCCGTTTTAACGTAAAAATTCACGTGACGGTAAAAAGAAGGCCAAAAAACTTCAGAGACCCGATTGAGGTTCGGATAGCCTTTTTTGGGTATGAAACTATCCGTTGATGGCTTACAGCTGTCAAAGCCGCAGAACCCACTGAGAGCTTCATTTTGACTGGTTCTGGCTCCCATAACTCTAAACGAGCCAACAGTTATGGCCGTCCGAAGAATCGATATCCACAGGGTGCAACATCCGCGGTGCAAGGTGCAACATTCGTCCAAAAAGCCGAAACAACGCCATGCGACTTTTAGAAGTGGGTGCAGTGATTTGAAATGGAACAGTACCATGGTGCAGCACTCTCCAGGGTAGCTAAATCGAAGACTAGCCACGGTGATCCCGTTTTGACGTAAAAATTCACGTGACGGAAAAAATAAGGCCAAAAAACTTCAGAGACCCGAATGAGGTTCGGATAGCCTTTTTTGTGTATGAAACTATCCGTTGACGGCTTACAACAGTCAAAGCCGTAGAACTCACTGAGAGCTTCGTTTTGACTGGTTTTGGCTCCCGTAACTCTAAACGAGCCAACAGTTATGGCCGTCCGAAGAATCGATATCCATAGGGTGCAACATCCGCGGTGCAAGGTGCAACATTCGTCCAAAAAGCCAAAACAGCGCCGTGCGACTTTTAGATGTGGGTGCAGGGATTTGAAATAGAACAGTACCATGGTGCACCACTCTCCAGGGTAGGTAAATCGAAGACCAGCCACGGTGATCCCGTTTTAACATAAAAATTCACGTGATGGAAAAAACAAGGCCAAAATACTTCAGAGACCCGATTGAGGTTCGAATAGCCTTTTTGAGTATGAAACTATCCGTTGATGGCTTACAGCCATCAAAGCCGTAGAACTCACTGAGAGCTTAGTTTTGACAGGTTATGGCTCACGTAACTCTAAACGAGCCAACAGTTATGGCCGTCCGAAGAATCGATATCCACAGGGTGCAACATCCGCGGTGCAAGGTGCAACATTCGTCCAAAAAGCCGAAACAGCGCCGTGCGACTTTTAGAAGTGGGTGTAGGGATTTAAAGTGGAACAGTACCATAGTGCACCACTCTCCAGGGTAGGTAAATCGAAGACCAGCCACGGTGATCCCGTTTTAACGTAAAAATTCACGTGACGGAAAAAAGAAGGCCAAAAAACTTCAGAGACCCGATTGAGGTTCGGATAGCCTTTTTTGGGTATGAAACAATCCGTTGACGGCTTACAGCCGTCAAAGCCGTAGAACTCACTGAGAGCTTTGTTTTGACTGGTTATGGCTCACGTAACTCTAAACGAGCCAACAGTAATGGCCGTCCGAAGAATCGTTATCCACATGGTGCAACATCCGCGGTGCAAGGTGCAACATTCGTCCAAAAAGCCAAAACAGCACCGTGCGACCTTTAGAAGTGGGTGCAGGGATTTGAAATGGAACAGTACCATGGTGCAGCACTCTCCAGGCTAGGTAAATCGAAGACCAGCAACGGTGATCCCGTTTTAACGTAAAAATTCACGTGGCGGAAAAAAGTAGGCCAAAAAACTTTAGAGACCCGAATGAGGTTCGGATAGCCTTTTTTGGGTATGAAACTATCCGTTGACGGCTTACAGCGGTCAAAGCCGTAGAACTCACCGAGAGCTTCGTTTTGACTGGTTATGGCTCCCGTAACTCTAAACGAGCCAACAGTTATGGCCGTCCGAAGAATCGATATCCACAGGGTGCAACATCCGCGGTGCAAGGTGCAAAATTCGTCCAAAAAGCCGAAACAGCGCCGTGCGACCTTTAAAAGTGGGTGCGGTGATTTGAAATGGAACAGTACCATGGTGCAGCACTCTCCAGGTTAGGTAAATCGAAGACTAGCCACGGTGATCCCGTTTTGACATAAAAATTCACGTGACTGAAAAAAGAAGGCCAAAAAACTTCAGAGACCCGAATGAGGTTCAGATAGCCTTTTTTGGGTATGAAACTATCCGTTGACGGCTTACAGCTGTCAAAGCCGTAGAACTCACTGAGAGCTTCGTTTTGACTGTTTATGGCTCCCGTAACTCTAAACGAGCCAACAATTATGGCCGTCCGAAGAATTGATATCCACAGGGTGCAACATCCGCGGTGCAAGGTGCAACATTCGTCCAAAAAGCCAAAACAGCGCCGTGCGACTTTTAGATGTGGGTGTAGGGATTTGAAATGGAAGAGTACCATGGTGCACCACTCTCCAGGGTAGGTAAATCGAAGACCAGCCACGGTGATCCCGTTTTAACATAAAAATTCACGTGATGGAAAAAAGAAGGCCAAAAAACTTCACAGACCCGATTGAGGTTCGGATAGCCTTTTTTGGGTATGAAACTATCCATTGACGGCTTACAGCCATCAAAGTCGTAGAACTCACTGAGAGCTTCGTTTTGACAGGTTATGGCTCACGTAACTCTAAACGAGCCAACAGTTATGGCCATTCGAAGAATCGATATCCATAAGGTGCAACATCCGCGGTGCAAGGTGCAACATTCGTCAAAAATCCGAAACAGCGCCGTTTGACTTTTAGAAGTGGGTTTAGGGATTTGAAGTGGAACAGTACCATGGTGTACCACTCTCCAGGGTAGGTAAATCGAAGACCAGCCACGGTGATCCCGTTTTAACGTAAAAATTCACGTGACGGAAAAAAGAAGGCCAAAAAACTTCAAAGACCCGAATGCGGTTCGGATATCCTTTTTTGGGTATGAATCAATCCGTTGACGGCTTACAGTTGTCAAAGCCGTACAACTCACTGAGAGCTTCGTTTTGACTGGTAATGGCTCACGTAAATCTAAACGAGCCAACAGTTATGGCCGTCCGAAGAATCGATATCCATAGGGTGCAACATCCGCGGTGCAAGGTGCAACATTCGTCCAAAAAGCCGAAACAGCGCCGTTCGACTTTTACAAGTAGGTGAAGGGATTTTAAGTGGAACAGTACCATGGTGCACCACTCTCCAGGGTAGGTAAATCGAAGACCAGCCACGGTGACCCCGTTTTAACGTAAAAATTCACGTGATGGTAAAAAGAAGGCCAAAAAACTTCAGAGACCCGATTGAGGTTCGGATAGCCTTTTTTGGGTATGAAACTATCCGTTGATGGCTTACAGCTGTCAAAGCCGCTGAACTCACTGAGAGCTTCATTTTGACTGGTTATGGCTCCCGTAACTCTAAACGAGCCAACAGTTATGGCCGTCCGAAGAATCGATATCCACAGGGTGCAACATCCGCGGTGCAAGGTGCAACATTCGTACAAAAAGCCGAAACAGCGCCGTGCGACGTTTAGAAGTGGGTGCAGGGATTTGAAATGGAATAGTACCATGGTGCAGCACTCTCCAGGGTAGGTAAATCGAAGACCAGCCACGGTGATCCCGTTTTAACGTAAAAAATCACGTGGCGGAAAAAAGAAGGCCAAAAAACTTCAGAGACCCGAATGAGGATCGGATAGCCTTTTTTGGGTATGAAACTATCCGTTGACGGCTTACAACGGTCAAAGCCGTAGAACTCACCAAGAGCTTCGTTTTGACTGGTTATGGCTCCCGTAACTCTAAACGAGCAAACAGTTATGGCCGTCCGAAGAATCGATATCCACAGGGTGCAACATCCGCGGTGCAAGGTGCAACATTCGTCCAAAAAGCCGAAACAGCGCCATGCGACTTTTAAAAGTGGGTGCAGTGATTTGAAATGGAACAGTACTATGGTGCAGCACTCTCCAGGGTAGGTAAATCGAAGACTAGCCACGGTGATCCCGTTTTGACGTAAAAATTCACGTGACGGAAAAAAGAAGGCCAAAAAACTTCAGAGACCCGAATGAGGTTTGGATAGCCTTTTTTGTGTATGAAACTATCCGTTGACGGCTTACAGCTGTCAAAGCCGTAGAACTCACTGAGAGCTTCGTTTTGACTGGTTATGGCTCCCGTAACTCTAAACGAGCCAACAGTTATGGCCGTCCAAAGAATCGATATCCACAGGGTGCAACATCCGCGGTGCAAGGTGCAACATTCGTCCAAAAAGCCAAAACAGCGCCGTGCGACTTTTAGATGTGGGTGCAGGGATTTGAAATGGAACAGTACCATGGTGCACCACTCTCCAGGGTAGGTAAATCGAAGACCAGCCACGGTGATCCCGTTTTAACATAAAAATTCACGTGACGGAAAAAACAAGGCCAAAATACTTCAGAGACCCGATTGAGGTTCGGATATCCTTTTTTGAGTATGAAACTATCCATTGATGGCTTACAGCCATCAAAGCCGTAGAACTCACTGAGAGCTTCGTTTTGACAGGTTATGGCTCACGTAACTCTAAACGAGCCAACAGTTATGGCCGTCCGAAGAATCGATATCCACAGGGTGCAACATCCGCGGTGCAAGGTGCAACATTCGTCCAAAAAGCCGAAACAGCGCCGTGCGACTTTTAGAAGTGGGTGCAGGGATTTAAAGTGGAACAGTACCATGGTGCACCACTCTCCAGGGTAGGTAAATCGAAGACCAGCCACGGTGATCCCGTTTTAACGTAAAAATTCACGTGACGGAAAAAAGAAGGCCAAAAAACTTCAGAGACCCGATTGAGGTTCGGATAGCCTTTTTTGGGTATGAAACAATCCGTTGACGGCGCCGTCAAAGCCGTAGAACATACTGAGAGCTTCGTTTTGACTGGTTATGGCTCACGTAACTCTAAACGAGCCAACAGTAATGGCCGTCCGAAGAATCGATATCCACATGGTGCAACATCCGCGGTGCAAGGTGCAACATTCGTCCAAAAAGCCAAAACAGCGCCGTGCGACCTTTAGAAGTAGGTGCAAGGATTTGAAATGGAACAGTACCATGGTGCAGCACTCTCCAGGCTAGGTAAATCGAAGACCAGCAATGGTGATCCCGTTTTAACGTAAAAATTCACGTGGCGGAAAAAAGTAGGCCAAAAAACTTCAGAGACCCGAATGAGGTTCGGATAGCCTTTTTTGGGTATGAAACTATCCGTTGACGGCTTACAGCGGTCAAAGCCGTAGAACTCACCGAGAGCTTCGTTTTGATTGGTTATGGCTCCCGTAACTCTAAACGAGCCAACAGTTATGGCCGTCCGAAGAATCGATATCCACAGGGTGCAACATCCGCGGTGCAAGGTGCAAAATTCGTCCAAATAGCCGAAACAGCGCCGTGCGACCTTTAAAAGTGGGTGCGGTGATTTGGAATGGAACAGTACCATGGTGCAGCACTCTCCAGGGTAGGTAAATCGAAGACTAGCCACGATGATCCCGTTTTGACATAAAAATTCACGTGACGGAAAAAAGAAGGCCAAAAAACTTCAGAGACCCGAATGACGTTCAGATAGCCTTTTTTGGGTATGAAACTATCCGTTGACGGCTTACAGCAGTCAAAGCCGTAGAACTCACTGAGAGCTTCGTTTTGACTGGTTATGGCTCCCGTAACTCTAAACGAGCCAACAATTATGGCCGTCCGAAGAATTGATATCCACAGGGTGCAACATCCGCGGTGCAAGGTGCAACATTCGTCCAAAAAGCCAAAACAGCGCCGTGCGACTTTTAGATGTGGGTGTAGGGATTTGAAATGGAAGAGTACCATGGTGCACCACTCTCCAGGGTAGGTAAATCGAAGACCAGCCACGGTGATCCCGTTTTAACATAAAAATTCACGTGACGGAAAAAAGAAGGCCAAAAAACTTCAGAGACCCGATTGAGGTTCGGATAGCCTTTTTTGGGTATGAAACTATCCGTTGACGGCTTACAGCCATCAAAGTCGTAGAACTCACTGAGAGCTTCGTTTTGACAGGTTATGGCTCCCGTAACTCTAAACGAGCCAACAGTTATGACCATCCGAAGAATCGATATCCACAAGGTGCAACATCCGCGGTGCAAGGTGCAACATTCGTCAAAAATCCGAAACAGCGCCGTTTGACTTTTAGAAGTGGGTTTAGGGATTTGAAGTGGAACAGTACCATGGTGTACCACTCTCCAGGGTAGGTAAATCGAAGACCAGCCACGGTGATCCCGTTTTAACGTAAAAATTCACGTGACGGAAAAAAGAAGGCCAAAAAACTTCAGAGACCCGAATGCGGTTCGGATAGCCTTTTTTGGGTATGAATCAATCCGTTGACGGCTTACAGCTGTCAAAGCCGTACAACTCACTGAGAGCTTCGTTTTGACTGGTAATGGCTCACGTAAATCTAAACGAGCCAACAGTTATGACCGTCCGAAGAATCGATATCCATAGGGTGCAACGTCCGCGGTGCAAGGTGCAACATTCGTCCAAAAAGCCGAAACAGCGCCGTTCGACTTTTACAAGTAGGTGAAGGGATTTTAAGTGGAACAGTACCATGGTGCACCACTCTCCAGGGTAGGTAAATCGAAGACCAGCCACGGTGATCCCGTGTTAACGTAAAAATTCACGTGATGGTAAAAAGAAGGCCAAAAAACTTCAGAGACCCGATTGAGGTTCGGATAGCCTTTTTTGGGTATGAAACTATCCGTTGATGGCTTACAGCTGTCAAAGCCGCAGAACTCACTGAGAGCTTCATTTTGACTGGTTATGGCTCCCGTAACTCTAAACGAGCCAACAGTTATGGTCGTCCGAAGAATCGATATCCACAGGGTGCAACATACGCGGTGCAAGGTGCAACATTCGTCCAAAAAGCCGAAACAGCGCCGTGCGACGTTTAGAAGTGGGTGCAGGGATTTGAAATGGAACAGTACCATGGTGCACCACTCTCCAGGGTAGGTAAATCGAAGACCAGCCACGGTGATCCCGTTTTAACGTAAAAATTCACGTGATAGAAAAAAGAAGGCCAAAAAACTTCAGAGACCCGATTGAGGTTCGGATAGCCTTTTTTGGGTATGAAACAATCCGTTGACGGCTTACTGCCGTCAAAGCCGTAGAACTCACTGAGAGCTTCGATTTGACTAGTTATGGCTCCCGTAACTCTAAACGAGCCAAAAGTTATGGCCGTCCGAAGAATCGATATCCACATGGTGCAACATCCGCGGTGCAAGGTGCAACATTCGTCCAAAAAGCCGAAACAGCGCCGTGCGACTTTTAAAAGTGGGTGCAGTGATTTTAAATGGAACAGTACCATGGTGAAGCACTCTCCAGGGTAGGTAAATCAAAGACTAGAAAAGGTGCTTCCGTTTTGACGTAAAAATCCACGTGACGGAAAAAAGAAGGCCAAAAAACATTAGAGACCCGAATGAGGTTCGGATAGCCTTTTTTGGGTATGAAACTATCCGTTGACGGCTTACAGCAGTCAAAGCTGTAGAACTCACTGAGAGCTTCGTTTTGACTGGTTATGGCTCCCGTAACTCTAAACGAGCCAACAGTTATGGCAGTCCGAAGAATCGATATCCACAGGGTGCAACATCCGCGGTGCAAGGTGCAACATTCGTCCAAAAAGCCAAAACAGCGCCGTGCGACTTTTAGATGTGGGTGCAGAGATTTGAAATGGAACAGTACCATGGTGCACCACTCTCCAGGGTAGGTAAATCGAAGACCAGCCACGGTGATCCCGTTTTAACATAAAAATTCACGTGACGGAAAAAAGAAGGCCAAAATACTTCAGAGACCCGATTGAGGTTCGGATAGCCTTTTTTGGGTATGAAACTATCCGTTGACGGCTTACAGCCATCAAAGCCGTAGAACTCACTGAGAGCTTCGTTTTGACAGGTTATGGCTCACGTAACTCTAAACGAGCCAACAGTTATGGCCGTCCGAAGAATCGATATCCACAGGGTGCAACATCCGCGGTGCAAGGTGCAACATTCGTCCAAAAAGCCGAAACAGCGCCGTGCGACTTTTAAAAGTGGGTGCAGTGATTTGAAATGGAACAGTACCATGGTGAAGCACTCTCCAGGGTAGGTAAATCGAAGACTAGCCAAGGTACTTCCATTTTGACGTAAAAATTCACGTGACGGAAAAAAGAAGGCCAAAAAACATTAGAGACCCGAATGAGGTTCGGATAGCCTTTTTTGGGTATGAAACTATCCGTTGACGGCTTACAGCAGTCAAAGCCGTAGAACTCACTGAGAGCTTCGTTTTGACTGGTTATGGCTCCCGTAACTCTAAACGAGCCAACAGTTATGGCAGTCCGAAGAATCGATATCCACAGGGTGCAACATCCGCGGTGCAAGGTGCAACATTCGTCCAAAAAGCCAAAACAGCGCCGTGCGACTTTTAGATGTGGGTGCAGGGATTTGAAATGGAACAGTACCATGGTGCACCACTCTCTAGTGTAGGTAAATCGAAGACCAGCCACGGTGATCCCGTTTTAATATAAAAATTCACGTGACGGAAAAAAGAAGGCCAAAATACTTCAAAGACCCGATTGAGGTTCGGATAGCCTTTTTTGGGTATGAAACTATCCGTTGACGGCTTACAGCCATCAAAGCCGTAGAACTCACTGAGAGCTTCGTTTTGACAGGTTATGGCTCACGTAACTCTAAACGAGCCAACAGTTATGGCCGTCCGAAGAATCGATATCCACAGGGTGCAACATCCGCGGTGCAAGTTGCAACATTCGTCCAAAAAGCCGAAACAGCGCCGTGCGACTTTTAGAAGTGGGTGCAGGGATTTGAAGTGGAATAGGACCATGGTGCACCACTCTCCAGGGTAGGTAAATCGAAGACCAGCCACGGTGATCCCGTTTTAACGTAAAAATTCACGTGACGGAAAAAAGAAGGCCAAAAAACTTCAGAGACCCGATTGAGGTTCGGATAGCCTTTTTTGGGTATGAAACAATCCGTTGACGGCTTATAGCCGTCAAAGCCGTAGAACTCACTGAGAGCTTCGTTTTGACTGGTTATGGCTCACGTAACTCTAAACGAGCCAACAGTAATGGCCGTCCGAAGAATCGATATCTACAAGGTGCAACATCCGCGGTGCAAGGTGCAACATTCGTCCAAAAAGCCAAAACAGCGCCGTGCGACCTTTAGAAGTGGGTGCAGGGATTTGAAATGGAACAGTACCATGGTGCAGCACTCTCCAGGCTAGGTAAATCGAAGACCAGCAACGGTGATCCCGTTTTAATGTAAAAATTCATGTGGTGGAAAAAAGTAGGCCAAAAAACTTCAGAGACCCGAATGAGGTTCGGATAGCCTTTTTTGGGTATGAAACTATCTATTGACGGCTTACAGCGGTCAAAGCAGTAGAGCTCACCGAGAGCTTCGTTTTGACTGGTTATGGCTCCCGTAACTCTAAACGAGCCAGCAGTTATGGCCGTCCGAAGAATCGATATCCACAAGGTGCAACATCCGCGGTGCAAGGTGCAAAATTCGTCCAAAAAGCCGAAACAGCACCGTGCGACATTTAGATGTGGGTGCAGGGATTTGAAATGGAACAGTACCATGGTCCACCACTCTCCAGGGTAGGTAAATCGAAGACTAGCCACGGTGATCCCGTTTTGACGTAAAAATTCACGTGACGGAAAAAAGAAGGCCAAAAAACTTCAGAGACCCGAATGAGGTTCGGATAGCCTTTTTTGGGTATGAAACTATCCGTTGACGGCTTACAGCAGTCAAAGCCATAGAACTCACTGAGATCTTCGTTTTGACTGGTTATGGCTCCCGTAACTCTAAACGAGCCAATAGTTATGGCCGTCCGAAGAATCGATATCCACAGGGTGCAACATCCGCGGTGCAAGGTGCAACATTCGTCCAAAAAGCCGAAACAGCGCCGTGCGACTTTTAGAAGTGGGTGCAGGGATTTGAAGTAGAACAGGACCATGGTGCACCACTCTCCAGGGTAGGTAAATCGAAGACCAGCCACGGTGATCCCGTTTTAACATAAAAATTCATGTGATGGAAAAAAGAAGGCCAAAAAACTTCAGAGACCCGATTGAGGTTTGGATAGCCTTTTTTGGGTACGAAACTATCCGTTGACGGCTTACAGCCATCAAAGCCGTAGAACTCACTGAGAGCTTCGTTTTGACAGGTTATGGCTCCCGTAACTCTAAACGAGCCAACAGTTATGGCCGTCCGAAGAATCGATATCCACAAGGTGCAACATCCGCGGTGCAAGGTGCAACATTCGTCCAAAATCCGAAACAGCGCCGTTTGACTTTTAGAAGTGGGTTTAGGGATTTGAAGTGGAACAGTACCATGGTGTACCACTCTCCAGGGTAGGTAAATCGAAGACCAGCCACGGTGATCTTGTTTTAACGTAAAAATTCACGTGACAGAAAAAAGAAGGCCAAAAAACTTCAGAGACCCGATTGAGGTTCGGATAGCCTTTTTTGGGTACGAAACAATCCGTTGACGGCTTACAGCTATCAAAGCCGTACAACTCACTGAGAGCTTCGTTTTGACTGGTTGTGGCTCACGTAACTCTAAACGAGCCAACAGTTATGGCCGTCCGAAGAATCGATATCCACAGGGTGCAACATCCGCGGTGCAAGGTGCAACATTCGTCCAAAAAGCCGAAACAGCGCCGTTCGACTTTTAGAAGTAGGTGAAGGGATTTGAAGTGGAACAGTACCATGGTGCACCACTCTCCAGGGTAGGTAAATCGAAGACCAGCCACGGTGATCCCGTTTTAACGTAAAAATTCACGTGACGGTAAAAAGAAGGCCAAAAAACTTCAGAGACCCGATTGAGGTTCGGATAGCCTTTTTTGGGTATGAAACTCTCTGTTGATGGCTTACAGCTGTCAAAGCCGCAGAACTCACTGAGAGCTTCGTTTTGACTGGTTCTGGCTCCCGTAACTCTAAACGAGCCAACAGTTATGGCCGTCCGAAGAATCGATATCCACAAGGTGCAACATCCGCGGTGCAAGGTGCAACATTCGTCCAAAAAGCCGAAACAGCGCCCTGCGACTTTTAGAAGTGGGTGCAGGGATTTGAAATGGAACAGTACCATGGTGCAGCACTCTCCAGGGTAGGTAAATCGAAGACCAGCCTTGGTGATCCCGTTTTAACATAAAAATTCACGTAACGGAAAAATGAAGGCCAAAAAACTTCAGAGAACCGATTGAGGTTCGGATAACCTTTTTTGGGTACGAAACAATCCGTTGACGGCTTACAGCCGTCAAAGCCATAGAACTCACTGAGAGCTTCATTTTGACTGGTTATGGCTCCCGTAACTCTAAACGAGCCAACAGTTATGGTCATCCGAAGAATCGATATCCATAGGCTGCAACATCCGCGGTGCAAGGTGCAACATTCGTCCAAAAAGCCAAAACAGCGCCGTGCGACCTTTAGAAGTGGGTGTAGGGATTTGAAATGGAACAGTACCATGATGCAGCACTCTCTAGGGTTGGTAAATCGAAGACCAGCAACGGTGATCCTGTTTTAACGTAAAAATTCACGTGGCGGAAAAAAGAAGGCCAAAAAACTTCAGAGACCCGAATGAGGTTCGGATAGCCTTTTTTGGGTATGAAACTATCCGTTAACGGCTTACAGTGGTCAAAGCCGTAGAACTCAATAAGAGCTTCGTTTTGACTGGTTATGGCTCCCGTAACTCTAAACGAGCCAACAGTTATGGTCGTCCGAAGAATCGATATCCACAGGGTGCAACATCCGCGGTGCAAGGTGCAACATTCGTCCAAAAAGCCGAAACAACGTCGTGCGACTTTTAGAAGTGGGTGCAGGGATTTGAAATGGAACAGTACCATGGTGCAGCACCCTCCAGGGTAGGTAAATCGTAGACCAGCCATGGTGATCCCGTTATAACGTAAAAATTCACGCGACGGAAAAAAGAAGGCCAAAAAACTTCAAAGACCCGATTGATGTTCGGATAGCCTTTTTTGGGTACGAAAAAACCCGTTGACGGCTTACAGCCATCAAAGCCGTAGAACTCACTGAGAGCTTCGTTTTGACTGGTTATGGCTCCCGTAACTCTAAATGAGCCAACAGTTATGGTCATCCGAAGAATCGATATCCACAGGATGCAACATCCGCAGTGCAAGGTGCAACATTCGTCCAAAAAGCCAAAACAGCACCGTGCAACCTTTAGAAGTGGGTGTAGGGATTTGAAATGGAACAATACCATGGTGCAGCACTCTCCAGGGTAGGTAAATCGAAGACTAGCCACGGTGATCCCGTTTTGACGTAAAAATTCACGTGACGGAAAAAAGAAGCCAAAAAACTTCAAAAACCCGAATGAGGTTCGGATAGCCTTTTTTGGGTATGAAATTATCCGTTGACGGCTTACAGCAGTCAAAGCCGTAGAACTCACTGAGAGCTTCGATTTGACTGGTTATGGCTCCCGTAACTCTAAAAGAGCCAAAAGTTATGGCCGTCCGAAGAATCGATATCCATAGGGTGCAACATCCACAGTGCAAGGTGCAACATTCGTCCAAAAAAGCCGAAACAGCGCCGTGCGACTTTTAGAAGTTGGTGCAGGGATTTGAAGTGGAACAGTACCATGGTGCACCACTCTCCAGGGAAGGTAAATCGAAGACCAGCCACGGTGATCCCGTTTTAACGTAAAAATTCATGTGACGGAAAAAAGAAGGCCAAAAAACTTCAGAGACCCGATTGAGGTTCGGATACCCTTTTTTGGGTACGAAACAATCCGTTGACGGCTTACAGCCGTCAAAGCCGTAGAACTCACTGAGAGCTTCGTTTTGACTGGTTATTGCTCACTTAACTCTAAACGAGCCAACAGTTATGGCCGTCCGAAGAATCGATATCCACAGGGTGCAACATCCGCGGTGCAAGGTGCTACATTCGTCCAAAAAGCCAAAACAGCGCCGTGCGACTTTTAGAAGTGGGTGCATGGATTTGAAATGGAACAGTACCATGGTGCAGCACTCTCCAGGGTAGGTAAATCGAAGACCAGCCACGGTGATCCCGTTTTAACGTAAAAATTCATGTGGCGGAAAAAAGAATGCCAAAAAACTTCAGAGACCCGAATGAGGTTCGGATAGCCTTTTTTGGGTAAGAAACTATCCGTTGACGGCTTAAAGCGGTCAAAGCCGTAGAACTCAATGAGAGCTTCGTTTTGACTGGTTATGGCTCCCGTAACTCTAAAAGAGCCAAAGGTTATGGCCGTCCGAAGAATCGATATCCACAGGGTGCAACATCCGCAGTGCAAGGTGCAACATTCGTCCAAAAAGCCGAAACAGCGTCGTGCGACTTTTAGAAGTGGGTGCAGGGATTTGAAGTGGAATAGTACCATGGTGCAGCACTCTCCAGGGTAGGTAAATCGAAGACCAGCCACGGTGATCCCGTTTTAACGTAAAAATTCACGTGACGGTAAAAAGAAGGCCAAAAAACTTCAGAGACCCGATTGAGGTCGGATAGCCTTTTTTGGGTACGAAACAGTCCGTTGATGGCTTACAGCCGTCAAAGCCGTAGAACTCACTGAGAGCTTCATTTTGACTGGTTATGGCTCCCGTAACTCTAAACGAGCCAACAGTTATGACCGTCCGAAGAATCGATATCCACAGGGTGCAACATCCACGTTGCAAGGTGCAACATTTGTCCAAAAAGCCAAAACAGCGCCGTGCAACCTTTAGAAGTGGGTGCAGGGATTTGAAATGGAACAGTACCATGGTGCAGCACTCTCCAGGGTAGGTAAATCGAAGACTAGCCACGGTGATCCCGTTTTAACGTAAAAATTCACGTGACGGAAAAAAGAAGGCCAAAAAACTTCAGAGACCCGATTGAGGTTCGGAAAGCCTTTTTTGGGTATGAAACAATCCGTTGACGGCTTACAACCATCAAAGCCGTAGAAATCACTGAGATCTTCGTTTTGATTGGTTATGGCTCACGTAACTCTAAACGAGCCAACAGTTATGGCCGTCCGAAGAATCGATATCCACAGGGTGCAACATACACGGTGCAAGGTGCAACATTCGTCCAAAAAGCCGAAACAGTGCCGTTCGACTTTTAGAAGTGGGTGCAGGGATTTGAAGTGGAACAGTACCATGGTGCACCACTCTCCAAGGTAGTTAAATCGAAGACCAGCCACGATGATCCAGTTTTAACGTAAAAATTCACGTGACGGTAAAAAGAAGGCCAAAAAACTTTAGAGACCCGAATGAGGTTCGGATAGCCTTTTTTGGGTACGAAACAATCCGTTGATGGCTTACAGCCGTCAAAACCGTAGAACTCACTGAGAGCTTCGTTTTGACTAGTTATGGCTACCGTAACTCTAAACGAGCCAACAATTATGGTCATCCGAAGAATCAATATCCATAGGGTGCAACATCCGCGGTGCAAGGTGCAACATTCGTCCAAAAAGCCAAAACAGCGCCGTGCGACCTATAGAAGTGGGTGCAGGGATTTGAAATGGAACAGTACCATGGTGCAGCACTCTCCAGGGTAGGTAAATCGAAGACCAGCAACGGTGATCGCGTTTTAACGTAAAAATTCACGTGGCAGAAAAAAGATGGCCAAAAAACTTCAGAGACCCGAATGAGGTTCGGATAGCATTTTTGGGTATGAAACTATCCGTTGACGGCTTACAGCGGTCAAAGCCGTAGAACTCACTGAGAGCTTCGTTTTGACTGGTTATGGCTCCCGTAACTCTAAACGAGCCAACAGTTATGGTCGTCCGAAGAATCGATATCCACAGGGTGCAACATCCGCGGTGCAAGGTGCAACATTCGTCCGAAAAGCCGAAACAGCGCCGTGTGACTTTTAGAAGTGGGTGCAGGGATTTGAAATGGAACATTACCATGGTGCAGCACTCTCCAGGGTAGGTAAATCGAAGACCAGCCATGGTGTTCCCGTTTTAACGTAAAAATTCACGTGACGGAAAAAAGAAGGCCAAAAAACATCAGAGACCCGATTGAGGTTCAGATAGCCTTTTTTGGGCACGAAACAATTCGTTGACGGCTTACAGCGGTCAAAGCCGTAGAACTCACTGAGAGCCTCGTTTTGACTGGTTATGGCTCCCGTAACTCTAAACGAGCCAAAAGTTATGGTCATCCGAAGAATCGATATCCACAGGGTGCAACATCCGCGGTGCAAGGTGCAACATTCGTCCAAAAAGCCAAAACAGCGCCGTGCGACCTTTAGAAGTGGGTGCAGGGATTTGAAATGGAACAGTACCATGGTGCAGCACTCTCCAGGGTAGGTAAATCGAAGACCAGCCACGGTGATCCCGTTTTAACGTAAAAATTCACGTGGCGGAAAAAAGAAGGCCAAAAAACTTCAGAGACCCGAATGAGGTTCGGATAGCCTTTTTTGGGTATGAAACTATCCGTTGACGGCATACAGCGGTCAAAGCCGTAGAACTCACTGAGTGCTTCGTTTTGACTTGTTATGGCTCCCGTAACTCTAAATGAGCCAAGAGTTATGGCCGTCCGAAGAATCGATATCCATAGGGTGCAACATCCGCGGTGCAAGGTGCAACATTCGTCCAAAAAGCCAAAACAGCGCCGTGCGACTTTTAGAAGTGGGTGCAGGGATTTGAAATTGAACAGTACCATGGTGCAGCACTCTCCAGTGTAGGTAAATCGAAGACCAGCAACGGTGATTGTTTGTACCAAAAATGGGCACAACACTCTTCGGAAGTTTTTGAAGAGATAAAAGTGAAGAATGAAAATTAAAACTGTGGATTATCTAACAAAAACTCCAAATAACAGAAAATAAGTTGCAAAGACAAGCGGTTTAGAGTGGTTCGGCGTTTTGCCTACGTTCACTATGAAGTTTGATGATTTTATTGCTCGATACTTGAAGATTACAGTAGTTTTTAATGTAATACAACTGAATTTATATGCTAAGTCTCAATCTAAAGCAGCAGCGGTGTTCTGGAGTAAATCTGGCAGAATCTGGGCGCTCTTCAGTACTTAGAATTATCCGACCCCTTTTCTGAATGACCAGGGGCTCTATTTATAGGTGTAGGAGGCTGATATTTCGCCTAAAATGAGGGGAGACCAGTTCTGGTACGTCAGGGGGCCCACATGGCCGAAATCTAAAGATCCGGGCCCACTTTTGGATCGATTCGACCCTTGGTTCGAATCGATCAAGAAATCATCCAATCCAGTTGAAATTTGGTGTGAACATTCTTCATCATATGTTTAAGCTTCTGTGAAAATTTCATGGCATTTGGACTTGTGGATCTCGAGTTATGATCGATTCAAGGTCAAGCACTTGGCTGAAATGCATCTTCGAATCGATCACTTTTGACTTGGTTCCTTCGAATCGATCACTCCGACTCCAGGTGTTGGATTCAAAAGTACGCCTGTTCGAATCGATTATGCTAGGCCGTATCTACTCGATTCGAAGTTATTCCTGCTGGATGGATTCGAAGACCCTCTGCCTCATTGGGTTCGAATAGAGGGCATGCTCGATGCAGTCGAAGCTGAGCTACATCTCCTGGATTCGAAGTAAGGCTACGCCTCCTGGATTCGAAGCTCCTTCTCTTTATGGATTCGAGGTGTAGAAAGCTCCAATGGATTCGAACTTAAGGTACGTTCGAATCGATTCGAAGCACAGCCAACTACGATCGATTCGAACCAATACTATCTCGATGGTTTCGAACCAATGCTTGGTCCTGATGGATTCGAACGAGAGCCTCTGTGCTGATGTAGTCGAAGCAAGGCTATGACCCTGTGGATTCGAAGCAATGCTAAGGAGGATGGATCCGACCCCAGGTCCTTCCTCTTTCTAACTGCGATAACTTGGGCGTACGAACTCGGATTGCTCCGAAACTTGGAACGTTGGCTCACACAGCTTTTCTAGTCATGTCTTATCAATTATGGCTCAATTCGGTCTTGGGTAAAATTCATCGATATCTGGGGATATCCAGCGGTTACTCGATCCCGAGGATGCATAATCCATATTCTCTTTAGTTAGTTCCTTGGTATCTCGGCCTTGCCAAAAGGCGGGATAACATTTGCCCCCCAAAGTACGTCTTGTGTACACATGACATGCTTTGTAAAGACGCAGTTTCACGTCGTCTAATTGTTACATGTTCTGTTGAAAACGGTATTCTGTATAGCATTTCATATCGACCCTCTCCTGAACCGATGTGAAATTTGAGTTGTAACAATGTCCGACAGTTGGTCTAGGAAGTTCCTTCGTATTAATCCTCTCCTAAATCAATATAGAAGGTCGAAGGACCGGCATCGTATTGGTGAACTTAGAATTCAGTGGATACGAAACACTTGTTCGTATTGTAGTGAATGGAGTCGAACAAAGGCTTCGAATCGATGGAACCCACTAGTGATGGATTCGAACCGACGTGATGATGGACCTTGATTCGTATTGATGATAACTGAGGGATAAGAAGCGATCGTTCGTATTAGTAGGCCGTGCACTGTTGTGGTTCTATTAACACCTTGATCTGTTGGAATCGAATGTTCTCTAAGCCTTTCTAACATTTGTGCTTCGAATCGTTTTGATGGACTCGAAGGAATCGATTCGAAGCGTGGCTTAGTACTAATGCCTGCGGGAGTCTGAGTCGATTCTAACGCTCTGGCTTATGGATTCGAACCCGCCGCTTCGAATTGATTCGAACCCGCCGCTTCGAATTGATTCGATGTCTTCACCCGTTGAAGCCGGTCACTCATACCGGGAGGCGAATCGCCACTGAGTTGTTATAAATACCGGGGTCCTATTCACTTTTCACTTTTTCTACTTTTGCTCTGTTTTTTTGTGTCTTCGAATCGATCTAGCACTCGCGTGAATCGAAGCCATCTGCCCTTCTTTGAATCGAAACAACCCTTTCTTGTTTCATCTCGTATTTAGGTAGGCGATTCGACTAAATACTTTAAGCTTCGGGCTTCGATGTAATTCCCTTTGCTTACGTTCGTATCGATCTGGATGGAACCGAATCCAGGGATGAAAAAATAAACGACTTCCTCGCATCGATCTTGGATGGTGGTTTTCGAGTCGATCTCAGATAACCAAATTTTTTTGTGGCGTTCGCAACAATCTGTGGAGGTATGTTGATCGAATCGATCATTGGTGGTGAATCGATCGTATCGATTCGAAGCGATCGATACGAGGAGTTGTGGTATACTCACCTACGATCGATTCGAAGATTATACTACTATGATCGATACGAGGCTTCGTCCATTCGACACTTGATTTTTCCAAAGATCGATTCGAAGGATAAACCATCTCAGCCTGAACTGCATCGATTCGGATTGTATCGGTTCGAATCGTCTTAACTCGAGTTTGTATCGATTCGAACCTGTACCGATTCGAAGGCACACCTTTCAGATCGATTCGAAGCTGTATGGATTCGAACCTTGATCTTTACGAATGAGCTTCCATGGATACGAGAACTTCACATGATTATTGGCATGACTCCGACGAGCTTCATCTTTGCATATTCGGACTAAATTTTTGTTGTGCATATTTGACTGCCCTTCAAAGCTCGTCGATAGAACTGTAACTTTGAAAAATTAACCTGAACTAATCAATCATGGATTCTGAATAATATGTTTTAAGACGGTCAGCAATGACGGTCGCTCTAATTAGCTTCATAATTTCTGAAGCTTGCATCTTGTTCTCAGTTTTGTTGAATCTGTTAAGTAACGCACAGCACTTGCACTGCACGACACATTCATACACTTCTCACTGGGGAATGCACGGGCTCTTTATGTACTTAACGTTTCTTTATGATGAGTTAGTTAATTATGGAATCTTCGAGCTCCCAACAACAAGAGGTACAGAGCTTAACTCCTCCGGTGCTTGAGATTCCCGATATTCCTGCCGACGTAATTGACCTGGCTCCGGATGAATTGCCGGAGGCTATATTTATTGAAGACCCTGTTGATTCGGTTCAATCTAACATCTCCGAATGTTTGTTGGGACGAATATGCTTGAAGCATAACATATCTCTGGATGATTTGTTATTACCTAATGCCGATGATAGACCGCACAATCCGCCTGATGGATATACAGCTTTCTATCGCCATGCTTGCGCGGCCGGAACTCTCCCTCCTTTCAATCAATATATAAGAGGGATGCTATCATATTTAAGAATCGCTCCTTCACAACTTCATCCCAACGGGCACGCGTTGCTGAACAGTGCCTTTGTCATATTTATGGACTGTCTCTTTCGCCCGCCAAGGCCAACCGAGATTAGACATATATTTAACTTCAAGAGTAGGGGTGATAGCCCGTCTTTTACATTTCTGGAGGCAGTTAGAAATTGCCAAGTTGTTGTCGGAGCCTGGACCCGACTGAGTTATTTCAAGAACGAATGGTTCTATGTTAGATGCCCTCCGGGTTTTGCTAGGCGATGGTTGTCTAGACGTAAGCGCCCTAACCTGTTCTCTTGACCAATTGCTTTTTGGCGTTAGTATTGACATCTTATTTATCTTACAGCCATTATTTCCAAATCCGATGGCGGGTACTTCAGGGGTATAGTCCGAAGTCTTCAAGAAGTTTCGAGTGAGCTAAGACATATTGACTCGATGATGGATGACTATAACTTAAGAACTCTCGGTCTGATCGAAATCAGTCAAAGTATAGTTATCGAAGGGTTGGCAAAGCCTGCCTCCAAGAAGTAGAACAAGAAGAAAACCAAGAAGAAAACGAAGAAGAAAACGGCGAAGAAACCGCTCTGAATCACCAAACCGAAGCGAGTGATGAAGAAAGAACCCATACAGATTCGGAGCCGATGGCTGATCTCTCGGGAAACTTTGAACAATCGGGAGAAAAACGAAAAGGCAAGGCCGCCGTTTCCAAAAAACTTAAGTCCAACGGGGGGGAATCTGTAGATGTGTTTCCTCCCGCTTCCGGAGTCATGATTTCTGAGGCCGCCCCTTCTCATTCGAGAGATTCTTTCAAAGGGCTTGATGATATTCCTATCCCGGATTATATATCGATTTCTCATAATCCTGGGTTGGAGGAATTTCAAGATGTCCTAAATATGAACGAGCCCTTTCCTTTAAGTGCGGTCAACACTTCCGGTTGGTTTGGGGGTTTACACATTTACACACACTTCCACAGCAGTTCATGACTGTTGCATAGCAAACATTGCTTTATCGGATCCTAACCCGTAATTCTTCTTTATCGCAGGTGCAATGTCAGGCAGAGGCTCCACTTTGGATAGGCTTCGGAACGTGCGCCAATCTTCTCCATTTTATGATTCCCGCAGGAGAGAGACAAATAGGGATCATGGGCGAGGCTATTCAAGTCAAGAACGTTATGATAGAGATAGAGATTACTCGCGTGGCCGTTCTGGCCATGATTACTCTGACAGAGACCGGGGATACCAGTACCGACCCCGATCTTGCTCTCCTCCACCTCCTAGGGCCCTAGTTGATCTTCCCGGGCCTTCTCAACAGCAACAGCCGCCTTCTCAATCTTCTCGGCCTGATATTCAGGAGCCAAGGATGGAACCGACAACAGCCGCTATAATAGAACAAGCTCCGGCTGAGTTGACAAGTGAGGGAGCCATCAAACTTGCACAAATGAAAAGAGATTTCCCTGAAATTTGTATGGATGCTTTTGTCTTTCCTCCTAATCTTAAAAGAATTCCTCCGGAAGCTGAGAACATTGCTCATAACTATATCCATGACTTCTATGCTCAGTATAAGGAGTGGTACAAAGCGGCAGCAAAAGCATCGAGGGTAGCTTTTGACTGGGCGAGGATTATTGCTGAGCGCGATGCTGACATTGTTAAACAGAAACGTATTATTCAGGTTCTTCAATCCGAAATGGAGACGCTCCGGAAGTCAGAGCTTGAAGCACTTCAGAAACATGAGGATGCCGTGGCCAAAATGGCGAGGATGCAACAGGAACACTGCGCCACGGTAGAAGAGATGGGCCACCGCAACACCACCATTGCAGCTGAGCGAGAATTAGCCGTTAAAGAGCTGAACGAGCTCAAGGCCAAATTTGCCGAAATGGTGAAGGAGAAGGATGACGCAAACGCCACTGCACAAGAGGCTTGCGACCAAGCGGTATCTCTCAGGGCTGAACTTGCTGCGGCGGCGGTCAAGACTAAGTCTGCGGAAGCAGAAATCCAAGAAAAGATTTTGGAGGAGAGGTCCAGGCTTGATGCTGAGTTTGATGATCTCTTGGTCACGTACAACGCTAATGTTCTGGAGCACAGAAATTTAGCGTGGCTGGGAGATGACTCCATGATCCTGTACAACGCCTGGACCCGGCTGGTGGATGAAAAGAGAGCAGCGCATCCAGATGAAACACTTGATGACTTTGAGTTGGAGATGCGTTTGCTCACCGAGGATGAGAGGAAGGTCCTTCATGAGGCGGTGATTTCTATAGCGAGAGAAAAGCTTGGTGTTCAATCTCTAGAGACAGGCGAAGGCTCGGGGATCGCGCATCACGAGGCAAGTGTTGAAGCTGTAATTCCAACATTGCCCGAAACCACTGGTGCGGTAGATCCCCAGTCTGTTCCTGCATATAATCCTGACCAACCGCTATTATCTTCCGCCGATGATTCTGCCCATGTTCCGGTCCAGACTAAGGAAGGTATTTGAACGCTTCCCACATTTTAGTTGTGAAGAACCTTAAGCAACACACTTGGCTAACAATCTTCGCTTTGTCGCATTTCAGTGACTGAAGTCGTTGTTTCTGCGCCTCTTGCACTATCAGTTCCATATCAAACACAAGGGGCTGTTTTTACTGAAGCCATCACGACTTCTACCTTGGTTGGCGAAGAGGGAGATGAAAACATGTTTTCTTTTAGCGCTCAAATGATTGACGAGCTTCTTAATGAACCCATCAATCCCTCAGTTAATCCGTCCGATGCAATGAGTGGGGCTACTCTGGCCGTTAGTTCCTCTATGCCAGCTACTGGTACATCCGATGTGGCCCAAGCATCCCGCGAAGACGAAGTTCTTGCTGAGATTGATGCCGAGATGGCAGCAGGGACTGCTGGTATGAATCCGTCAGGGCCTGCCCCATTAATGGTGATCTCACCGGGCGGTACTGTAGTTATTGAAGCTGCTCCTGCCCCACTCCCTGTTACTGCTCCCATGCCTTCAACTCGTCCTCCGAGAAGAATTTCCGCCGCCTCAAGCTCTGAGGAAGATGTTGATATTATGTCGCTGCCGGAGGACAAGCCTGAAAAGAGTAAGCGGTCGATGGGAAAATCAGGCAGCGGATCTGGCGGAGCTACCCCGAAGAAGAAAATAAGGAAGAAGAAAGATTGAACTCTTTCTTTAATTTCCCGTTGCATGGGGTAATATTTTGTTGACTTTTCTGTAGCCATGTATAGATGTGGATTCGGCTCCCACTAGTAGCAATTTTTTGAACCACTTTGTAATCAGATTATTTTTGTTGATAGTGGAAATGAGAATGTATTCCCTTTTGTCTTCAACTTGTTATGTGTTATGGTTCTGCCCCCAGTATTGGGGATAAGTGTGGAGTTGACGTATGTTTATACTCCGCCTCGCACTCTGGGAGTACAGAGTTGAGTAATGTTTACACTCCGCCTCGCACTCTGGGAGTACGGAGTTGAGTAATGTTTATACTCCAGCTCGCGCTCTCGGAGTCTGGAGTTTGTTGATATTTATACCCAGCTCGCGCTCTCGGAGTACTCTGGGGTTTTAGGAAAATGTTTATACTCCGCCTCACACTCTGGGAGTACGGAGTTAAGTAAAAAGTTTGTACCCAGCTCGCGCTCTCGGAGTACTCTGGGATTTAGGAAAAATGTTTATACTCCGCCTCACACTCTGGGAGTACGGAGTTAAGTGAAAAGTTTGTACCCAGCTCGCGCTCTCGGAGTACTTTGGGATTTAGGAAAATGTTTATACTCCGCCTCGCACTCTGGGAGTACGGAGTTAAGTAACAAGTTTATACCCAGCTCGCGCTCTCCGAGTACTCTGGGATTTTGGAAAATGTTTATACTCCGTCTCGCACTCTGGGAGTACGGAGTTAAGTAAATAGTTTATACTCCGCCTCGCGCTCTAGGAGTACGGAGTTAGGAAAAATGTTTATACTCAGCCTCGCGCTCTGGGAGTACGGAGTTAAGTGAAGGGTTGTCGTGTATCAACCCGTTTCTGGCCTGATGTGATGGCTTGCCCCCGAGCTCGGGTTTCATTTAGTGAGTGGTTGATTGCTTCATAGCCACTCCCTACTTGAATAAATTCCACTATGTGATGGAATTTAGCTATTCGTGCATCGTGATGTTGTACATTGTATTTAATGAATCACAACTCTGGCTCGAAGAGATGACATTTTATAGCTGAAATAAGAAAATATGGCAAGTCAGTTGCCTTATTACAAATTCTTATTTCGAAATGCAAAAGTAAATTGCTGAATAAAAAACATAATGAAATAAATAAAGCCTGTTATATGTAGTAGCGACGGAGACTAGCGCTGTTCCAGGCCCTTGGTAAAACTAGACCGTCCACGGTTGATAGTTTGAATGTGCCATCTCCAAGTCTTTGTGTAATCACGTACGGTCCTTCCCAATTTGGTTTCATGTGCGAAGGAACCGGGTAGATTCTCTTGAGGACAAGATCACCGAGTTCAAAGGTTCGGGGTCGAACTTTGGTGTTATATAACCGGGCGACCCGACTTTGGTATGCGGCCGCTCTCAAATCAGCTTCTTCCCGCTTCTCGTCTAACAGATCCAAAGATTCAGCGAGTAATATGGCATTTGTTTTTGGATCGTAATAAGTTACACGGTGAGAAAATACTTCTGTCTCGACTGGAATAACGGCCTCCGAGCCATAAGATAAGGAAAATGGGGTGTGTCCAGTTGCGGTCTTGTGAGTTGTTCGATAAGCCCATAATGCCATAGGGAGTTCATCGACCCATTTGCCCCCAGCCTATTCCAGTCGTTTCTTTAAGATGGATTTGATAACTTTGTTAACAGCTTCGACCTGAACGTTTGCTTGTGGATGTGCGACTGCAGAGAACTTTTTATGAATATGAAACCGTTGATAGAAATTCTTGAACTGCGAACTTTCGAATTGGGTCCCATTATCGGTGATGATGGTATGCGGGAGTCCAAATCGACAAATGATATTGCGGACTACAAAGTTTATTACTTTCTTCGACGTAATCGTTGCAAGAGCTTCGGCCTCGGCCCATTTCGTGAAGTAGTCAACTGCGACGATGGCGTACTTCGCACCAGCTCTTGCCAGAGGTAAAGCGCCGATGATATCAATACCCTACATAGCGAACGGCCAGGGACTAACCATCTGAGTTATCTCGGTAGGTGGGGCCCTTGGAATTCGAGCGTGTTTTTGGCACTTGTCGCACTTTCTGGCATAGTTGGCTGCATCTCGGTTCACTGTCGGCCAGTAATATCCATATCGGAGTATTTTCTTAGCAAGCGCTTGTCCACCGGTGCGATCGCCACATTCTCCTTCGTGTACGTCTTGTAATACTCGTTTGACTTCGTCGTGAGCGATACACCGGAGGAGTGGAACAGAATAACCTTTTCTATACATGATCCCATCCTGTATGATGAATCGTGAAGCTTTTCGTAAAATTTGCCTTTTCTCATTTCGGTGTTCAGGCAATATCCCATTCTCAATATAATTTTGATACGGAGTCATCCATGATTCTTTGCTGGGAGAGGCTTCCAACACATCATTCGTTTTTATTTGATCGATGCTTGGGAAGGACAAAGTTTCGACCGGGACAAGTCCCATCTGCTGTGCTTCACCTGTGCTGGCCAGCTTTGCCAAGGAGTCGGCCTTTTGATTGTGATCTCGAGGTATATATAAATGGCGTAATAATCAAATTGATCCAGTATTTCCTGAACTCGGGCTAGATAAGCAGCTAATCTTCGATCTCTTGCTTGATATTCTCCCCGTACCTGGCACACAACCAACTGTGAATCACAATAAATTTCTATAGCGATAATTCTCAGATCTCTGGCAAGTTTTAACCCAGTCAATAGAGCTTCATATTCGGCTTCATTGTTGGTTGCGTGAAAATCAAACTTCAAAGCATAGCATATGGATCGACCTTCGGAGGTTTCTAGTACAACACTAGCGCCCGAACACCGATCGTTTGATGCACCATCTGTATAAAGTTTCCAGACATATTCAGGAGATTCGCTGGTTTCGGGTAAGTCGTCTGGAATAGTAAATTCAGCTATGAAGTCAGCTAGGACTTGCCCTTGAATGGCTTTCCGCAGAGCATAAGTAATGTCAAATTGACTCAGTTCGATATTCCACTTGAGTAACCTTCCAAATGTCTCAGGCCGCGTGAGGACCTGTCGTAACGGCTGACCGGTATACACAGTAAGCGGATGAGCTTGGAAATAAGGACGAAGCTTTCTTGAGGCAATGACCAGGCAATAAGCCAGTTTCTCCAACCTGGGGTAATTTATTTCAGCTTTGGTCAATCGTTTACTAACATAATAGACCGGTTTTTGCACTCGATCTTCTTCTCGGACCAGAGCAGCACTGATCGCACGCTCTGATACTGCCAGATAAAGATATAATTGCTCGTGATCAATCAGTTTTGACAAGATCGGTGGCGTAGAGAGATGCTGGACCAGCGATCAGAATGCGCCTTCACATTCCATGTTCCATTCAAAGTTTCGTTTTCCCTTCCGGATTAGATCAAAGAAAGGAATGCATTTATCAGTGGATTTTGAAATGAACCTGCTTAGCGCTGCTACCTTCCCGTTGAGACTCTGGACTTGCTTTATGGTCCTTGGAGTTTGCAAATTCCTTATTGCCCAGATCTTTTTGGGATTTTCTTCTATCCCACGAGCATTGACGATGAAACCGAGGAACTTTCCGGATGCAACGCCAAAGTGGCACTTTAACGGGTTAAGCTTCATTCCATATTCACGTAGGATGCGGAACATTGAGTCTAAATCCCTGACGTGATCTGTAGAAAATCGGGACTTTACTAACATGTCATCCACATAAACTTCCATGGTCTTCCCGATCTGGTCAGTGAACATTCGATTAACCAAGCGTTGGTAGGTTGCTCCGGCATTCTTTAAACCAAAAGGCATGACTCTGTAACAGTAGAGTCCCAGATCGGTCACGAAACTGGTATGTTCTTGATCGGGTAGATGCATAGGTATTTGATTATAACTGGAATAAGCATCCATAAAGGATAACAATTCATGGCCTGCGGTTGAGTCTACGAGTTGGTCAATTCGAGGAAGTGGAAAACTATCTTTTGGACAAGCTTTGTTTAAGTCGGAGTAGTCGACACAAGTTCTCCATTTCCCATTCGGTTTTCGAACCATTACCGGATTTGACACCCACTCCGGGTATAGAGCATCTCAGATGAAACCATTTGATTGCAACTTGTCAATCTCTTCTTTAAGGGCGGCAGATCTCTCTGGATCCATACCACGCCTCTTTTGCTTAACCGGAACATGTCGTGGATCAATATTCAAGGAGTGACTTGCAATGTTCGGTGAGATTCCGCACATGTCAGAGTGCGTCCAGGCGAAGACATCGAGATTCGCTTGGAGAAATTCAACCAATTCCTGTTGTACCTGTTTTCCCAGTTGAGACCCAACTTTTAGTACTTTTGAGTCATCATCCTCGCTGACCGGGACGTCCACAGTCAGTTCGGCTGGAGACGCTTGATTCTCTTTAACTTCCTCTTTATCTTCGTTGTCTCTAGGGTCAAGATCTTTAAGGAATTGGTAGTGGCGCCCGGGCCGGGACCCAGGCGCTAGTTGTCAATTATCAGTAAAACGGACGCAGAGAAATTCCTCTACGCCCTTTCCTTTCTCCTTCTTCTGTGCTTCACGCAACTCAGCAACGTAACAGGCTCTTCCTGCTGCCTGATCTCCTTGAACGATTCCTATACCATAGTCAGTTGGGAATTTTAAAGTCAAACACCACGGGGCAATGGCTGCCCTGAATTCAGCAAGGGCTGGTCGACCCAGGAATGCATTATACGGTGAAGCGATGTCAAGAACAACAAATTGCAGCAGCCGAACTCTCCTACGTTCTCCAATCCCCAATTCCACTGGTAGTTCCACTATCCCAGTGGGTATTGTTGCACTCCCATTGAAGCCGTGAACTCGAGATTGGCAGAGATTCAAATCTTTTGCTTCCATCTTCATTAAGTCATAAGCTCGTTTGAATAGAATGTTTATAGAACTCCCACTGTCAACCAGGATCCTCTTCATCCAAGCAGGACCAACCTGGGCAGATATGACCAGTGGGTCAATTGTTGGAGCTTCGATTTTGTCAGCATCTCTGCTTTTAAATATGATATCGTCAGACATCGTCTTTTGTTGCTTAGCCGGGGTTCCATCCTCACAATTACTGCAGCATTCGAAGCTCGCATGCCTGATAGAGCTAGCATACGACTCCATTTCCCTCCAGCTTCTGTCCGCTGGATGAGGACCACCACTTATGGTATTGATAACTAGCCTCCCACCTGTACGAGCGGGTTCCTGTTGTCTTTCTTGATCCTGTGTACGGTTTGGATTTGACGGGCCCGCACCACCAGACTATGGTGCCTGCACGAATTGATCTAACTTCCTCTCCCTGATCAGCTTTTCTATGAGGTCTTGCAAATGTCGACAGCCATTTGTATTGTGGCCATAACTCTCGTGAAATCTACAAAACTTTCCTGTCTGAATCTGCCTCTCCGATGACCGCTTCGGAGCGGGTTTCTTATATTGTTCGGTGTTGCAAGTTTGTAGGTACACATTTTCCAGCGATGTATTTAATGGTGTATAACTTTCGAACATCGGAGCCCTACGCCGTGGGCCTGGATTCGGATCTCTCTTCTTATTTTGACCATTGCTACCTCTTGGCTGAGTTTGTTTGTTCTGTATGTTTAACTGAACTTTTCCGGAATTGTCACCGGACTGTTTAACTGCTACATTGCTTTGTATTCCCTCACTTCCGGGCTTCGCATCGTCCTTCTTCCTAGACTGTTTCGCGTCCTCTTGCTGCAAGAATTGAGCGGCTTTGGAGTAGAAACGGTCCAACGATGCGGGTGGTTTTCCGGCTAACCAGTTTCCAAATTCGGAATCGGGATGAATTCCCTTTGTTAATGCCATTAAAATTGAGTTGTCGTTGGGATTACTAATCTCCACACATGCCGCATGGAATCTCTCCAAGTAACGCCTTAGTGTTTCCCCACGAGCTTGGGTAACACTGGACAGGGTGTTAACATCTTTGGGTCTAGCGACATGCATGCGAAATTGTTCAACAAATTTCTTAGCCAATTGGTCAAATGAAGAGATAGATCTTGGAGGTAATCTTGTAAACCACATTGTTGCAATTCCTCCCAGTGAGATGGGGAAACTTCGACATTTCACGGCATCGTCGGCCCTTGCGGCGCTCATTGACCATTCATATTTCAATATGTGCTGATTGGGATCAGAATTTCCTTCGTACATAGGGAGAGTTGGCATTCTGAATCACCGAGGAGGTTCAGCGTATAGTATCTCGTCCGTGAAAGGAGTATGACTTCGAGAAATCCCCCAATCGTGTTGGTAAGACCTTGGATTTTGCGGATCATCTGACGTATCATAGTCGAGATGTCTGGCATTGCTACATTTTGAGCATGCTGAGCTAAGGTGTGGTCGGGTTCCATAGTGCGAGTTTGGACCAGGCGCTGTCGACGGTCCAAGTTTCGCCTCCTTGGCTTAGCATCTTCTAGGACGTATGGTTCAGAAGTACGTCCCTGCTGTTGATTACCTGAATCTGGAAGATGTCGGGTATCAACCCTTGTTTCTACTGTGGCAGCTGTGACATGATTGTCCGTAGTATATTATGGAGTACGACCACCTCGTGCTGATGGCCCAGCCTGGAAGCTGGTTGACGGTCCTGCCCTCAACTATCCGACAGTCAGGGCGGGTTGATATCCAGCAGCTTGAGCATGACTTCCGTCCAATCGGGGACAGGTAGATCTATGTTGATAGTCAGATGAGGCAGAGCTTTCAGTAGATGATCGGGAGATATCATCTCGTCTGGACCTTCTGCGGCCTCGGCGGTTCAGTTGGTTTGTTAATTCAATATTAGCACGCAACTGTTCGGCCAATTGTTGCCGACTTTGAGTTAGATCTTGGAGCAACGTATGGAGCTCCTGCCTGGTGACTGGTCCAGACGGTTCTGAATGAGCGACATTGTCTTGGTTGGATGGCTGCTGTTGAGCAGGATTCTGTCCATCCCTACCTTCTTGTCCAGCAGCTGTAGAAGTGGTTCTTGTGCTAACCATTTTGAATGATGAATCCTTTTCCTAGACTTTATGCAAATCTGAATAGAATGGAAGGATGATGAATTAGAGATCTGGATCTTCCTCTTGGATTTGTGCAATCCGGTATCGACGGTAGATCCAAGGAGCAGGAGAAAAAAGCTGGTTTTTTCTCAGTGAAAGCACCAAAGTGTTTGTACCAAAAATGGGCACAACACTCTTCGGAAGTTTTTGAAGAGATAAAAGTGAAGAATGAAAATTAAAACTGTGGATTATCTAACAAAAACTCCAAATAACAGAAAATAAGTTGCAAAGACAAGCGGTTTAGAGTGGTTTATAATGTAATACAACTGAATTTATATGCTAAGTCTCAATCTAAAGCAGCGGCGGTGTTCTGGAGTAAATATGGCAGAATCTGGGCGCTCTTCAGTACTTAGAATTATCCGACCCCTTTTCTGAATGACCAGGGGCTCTATTTATAGGTGTAGGAGGCTGATATTTCGCCTAAAATGTGGGGAGACCAGTTCTGGTACGTCAGGGGGCCCACATGGCCGAAATCTGAAGATCCGGGCCCACTTTTGGATCGATTCGACCCTTGGTTCGAATCGATCAAGAAATCATCCAATCGAGTTGAAATTTGGTGTGAACATTCTTCATCATATGTTTAAGCTTCTGTGAAAATTTCATGGCATTTGGACTTGTGGATCTCGAGTTATGATCGATTCAAGGTCAAGCACTTGGCTGAAATGCATCTTCGAATCGATCACTTTTGACTTGGTTCCTTCGAATCGATCACTCCGACTCCAGGTGTTGGATTCGAAAGTATTCATGTTCGAATCGAGTATGCTAGGCCGTATCTACTCGATTCGAAGTTATTCCTGCTGGATGGATTCGAAGACCCTCTGCCTCGTTGGGTTCGAATAGAGGGCATGCTCGATGGAGTCGAAGCTGAGCTACATCTCCTGGATTCGAAGTAAGGCTACGCCTCCTGGATTTGAAGCTCCTTCTCTTTATGGATTCGAGGTGTAGAAAGCTCCAATGGATTCGAACTTAAGGTACATTCGAATCGATTCGAAGCACAGCCAACTACGATCGATTCGAACAAATACTATCTCGATTGTTTCGAACCAATGCTTGGTCCTGATGGATTCGAACGAGAGCCTCTGTGCTGATGGAGTCGAAGCAAGGCTACGACCCTGTGGATTCGAAGCAATGCTATGGATCCGACCCCAGGTCCTTCCTCTTTCTAACTGCGATAACTTGGGCATACGAACTCGGATTGCTCCGAAACTTGGAATGGTGGCTCACACAGCTTTTCTAGTCATGTCTTATCAATTATGGCTCAATCCGGTCTTGGGTAAAATTCATCGATATCTGGGGATATCCAGCGGTTACTCGGTCCCGAGGATGCATAATCCATATTCTCTTTAGTTAGTTCCTTGGTATCTCGGCCTTGCCAAAAGGCGGGATAACAGTGATCCCGTTTTAACGTAAAAATTCACATGGCAAAAAAAAGAAGGCCAAAAAACTTCAGAGACCCGAATGAGGTTCGGTTAGCCTTTTTTGGGTATGAAACTATCCGTTAATGGCTTACAGCGGTCAAAGCCGTAGAACTCACTGAGAGCTTCGTTTTGACTGGTTATGGCTCCCGTAACTCTAAACGAGCCAACAGTTGTGACCGTCCGAAGAATCGATATCCATAGGGTGCAACATCCGCGGTGCAAGGTGCAACATTCGTCCAAAAAGCCCAAACAGCGCCGTGCGACTTTTAGAAGTGGGTGCAAGGATTTGAAGTGGAACACTACCATGGTGCACCACTCTCCAGGGTAGGTAAATCGAAGACCAGCAACGGTGATCCGTTTTAACGTAAAAATTCACGTGGCGGAAAAAAGAAGGCCAAAAAACTTCATAGACCCGAATGAGGTTCGGATAGCCTTTTTTGGGTATGAAACTATCCGTTGACGGCTTACAGCGGTCAAAGCCGTAGAACTCACTGAGAGCTTCGTTTTGATTAGTTATGGCTCCCGTAACTCTAAACGAGCCAACAGTTATGGCCGTCCGAAGAATCGATATCTACAGGGTGCAACATCCGAGGTGCAAGGTGCAACATTCGTCCAAAAAGCCAAAACAGCGCCGTGCGACTTTTAGAAGTGGGTGCAGGGATTTGAAATGGAACAGTACCATGGTGCAGCACTCTCCAGGGTAGGTAAATCGAAGACCAGCCACGGTGATCCCGTTTTAACGTAAAAATTCACGTGACGGAAAAAAAAGGCCAAAAAACTTCAGAGACCCGAATGTGGATCGGATAGCCTTTTTTGGGTATGAAACTATCCGTTGATGGCTTACAGCAGTCAAAGCCGTAGAACTCACTGAGAGCTTCGTTTTGACTGGTTATGGCTCGCGTAACTCTAAACGAGCCAACAGTTATGACCGTCCGAAGAATCGATATCCACAGGGTGCAACATCCATGGTGCAAGGTGCAACATTCGTCCAAAAAGCCAAAACAGCGTCGTGCGACCTTTAGAAGTGGGTGCAGGGATTTGAAAAGGAACAGTACCATGGTGCAGCACTCTCCAGGGTAGGTAAATCGAAGACCAGCCACGGTGATCCCGTTTTAACGTAAAAATTCACGTGACGGAAAAAAGAAGGCCAAAAAACTTCAGAGACCCGATTGAGGTTCGGATAGCCTTTTTTTAGGTATGAAACAATCCGTTGACGGCTTACTGCCATCAAAGTCGTTGAACTCACTGAGAGCTTCGTTTTGACTGGTTATGGCTCCCGTAACTCTAAACGAGCCAACAGTTATGGCCGTCCGAAGAATCGATATCCACAGGGTGCAACATCCGCGGTGCAAGGTGCAACATTCGTCCAAAAAGCCGAAACAGCGCCGTGCGACTTTTAGAAGTGGGTGCAGGGATTTGAAGTGGAACAGTACCATGGTGCAGCACTCTCCAGGGTAGGTAAATCGAAGACCAGCAACGGTGATCCCGTTTTAACGTAAAAATTCACATGGCGGAAAAAAGAAGGCCAAAAAAATTCAGAGACCCGAATGAGGTTCGGTTAGCCTTTTTTGGGTATGAAACTATACGTTGATGGCTTACAGCGGACAAAGCCGTAGAACTCACTGAGAGCTTCCTTTTGACTGGTTATGGCTCCCGTAACTCTAAACGAGCCAACAGTTATGGCCGTCCGAAGAATCGATATCCACAGGGTGCAACATTCGCGGTGCATGGTGCAACATTCGTCCAAAAAGAAAAAACAGCGCCGTGCGACTTTTAGAAGTGGGTGTAGGGATTTGAAGTGGAACAGTACCATGGTGCACCACTCTCCAGGGTAGGTAAATCGAAGACCAGCAACGGTGATCCCGTTTTAACGTAAAAATTCACGTGACGAAAAAAAGAAGGCCAAAAAACTTCAGAGACCCGAATGTGGTACGGATAGCCTTTTTGGGGTATGAAACTATCCGTTGACGGCTTACAGAAGTCAAAGCCGTAGAACTCACTGAGAGCTTCGTTTTGACTGGTTATGGCTCCCGTAACTCTAAACGAGCCAACAGTTATGGTCGTCCGAAGAATCGATATCCACAGGGTGCAACATCCGCGGTGCAAGGTGCAACATTCGTCCAAAAAGCCGAAACAGCGTCGTTCGACTTTTAGAAGTGGGTGTAAGGATTTGAAGTGGAACAGTACCATGGTGCACTACTCTCCAGGGTAGGTAAATCGAAGACCAGCCACGGTGATCCCGTTTTAACGTAAAAATTCACGTGACGGTAAAAAGAAGGCCAAAAAACTTCAAAGACTCGATTGAGGTTTGGATAGTCTTTTTTGGGTACGAAACAATCCGTTGACGGCTTACAGCCGTCAAAGACGTAGAACTCACTAAGTGCTTCGGTTTGACTGGTTATGGCTCCCGTAACAATAAACGAGCCAACAGTTATGGTCATCCGAAGAATCAATATCCATAGGGTGCAACATCCGTGGTGCAAGGTGCAACATTCGTCCAAAAAGCAAAAACAGCGCCGTGCGACCTTTAGAAGTGGGTGCAGGGATTTGAAATGGAACAGTACCATGGTGCAGCACTCTCCAGGGTAGGTAAATCGAAGACCAGCAACGGTGATCCCGTTTTAAAGTAAAAATTCACGTGGCGGAAAAAAGAAGGCCAAAAAACTTCAGAGACACAAATGTGGTTCGGATAGCCTTTTTTGGGTATGAAACTATCCGTTGACGGCTTACAGCGATCAAAGCCGTAGAACTCACCGAGAGCTTCGTTTTGACTGGTTATGGCTCCCGTAACTCTAAATGAGCCAACAGTTATGGCCGTCCGAAGAATCGATATCCAAAGGGTGCAACATCCGCGGTGCAAGTTGCAACATTCGTCCAAAAAGCCGAAACAGCGCCGTGCGACTTTTAGAAGTGGGTGCAGGGATTTGAAATGGAATAGTACCATGGTGCAACACTCTCCAGGGTAGGTAAATCGAAGACCAGCCATGGTGATCCCGTTTTAACGTAAAAATTCACGTGACGGGAAAAAGAAGGCCAAAAAACTTTAGAGACCCGATTGAGGTTCGGATAACCTTTTTTGGGTACGAAACAATTCGTTGACGGCTTACAGCCGTCAAAGCCGTAGAACTCACTGAGAGCTTCGTTTTGACTGGTTATGGCTCCCGTAACTCTAAACGAGCCAACAGTTATGGTCATCCGAAGAATCGATATCCACAGGGTGCAACATCCGCGGTGCAAGGTGCAACATTCGTCCAAAAAGCCAAAACAGCGCCGTGCGACCTTTAGAAGTGGGTGCAAGGATTTGAAATGGAACAGTACCATGGTGCAGCACTCTCCAGGGTAGGTAAATCGAAGACCAGCCACGGTGATCCCGTTTTAACGTAAAAATTCACGTGGGGGAAAAAAGAATGCCAAAAAACTTCAAAGACCCGAATGAGGTTCGGACAGCCTTTTTTGGGTATGAAATTATCCGTTGACGGCTTACAGCGGTCAAAGCCGTAGAACTCACTGAGAGCTTCGTTTTGACTGGTTATGGCTCCCGTAACTCTAAACGAGCCAAAAGTTATGGCCGTCCGAAAAATCGATATCCACAGGGTGCAACATCCGCAGTGCAAGGTGCAACATTCGTCCAAAAAGCCGAAACAGCGCCGTGCGACTTTTAGAAGTGGGTGCAGGGATTTGAAGTGGAACAGTACCATGGTGCAGCACTCTCCAGGGTAGGTAAATCGAAGACCAGCCATGGTGATCCCGTTTTAAATTAAAAATTCACGTGACGGAAAAAAGAAGGCCAAAAAACTTCAGAGACCCGATTGAGGTTCGGATAGCCTTTTTTGGGTACGAAACAATCCGTTGACGGCTTACAGCCGTCAAAGCCGTAGAACTCACTAAGATCTTCATTTTGACTGGTTATGGCTCCCGTAACTCTAAAAGGGCCAAAAGTTATGGCCGTCCGAAGAATCGATATCCACAGGGTGCAACATCCGCAGTGCAAGGTGCAACATTCGTCCAAAAATCCGAAACAGCGCCTTGCGACTTTTAGAAGTGGGTGCAGGGATTTGAAGTTGAACAGTACCATGGTGCAGCACTCTCCAGGGTAGGTAAATCGAAGACCAGCCATGGTGATCCCGTTTTAACGTAAAAATTCACGTGACGGAAAAAAGAAGGCCAAAAAACTTCAGAGACCCGATTGAGGTTCGGATAGCATTTATTGGGTACGAAACAATCCGTTGATGGCTTACAGCCTTCAAAGCCGTAGAACTCACTGAGAGCTTCGTTTTGACTGGTTATGGCTCCCGTAACTCTAAACGAGCCAACAGTTATGGTCATCCGAAGAATCGATATCCACAGGGTGCAACATCCGCGGTGCAAGGTGCAACATTCGTCCAAAAAGCCAAAACAGCGCCGTGCGACCTTTAGAAGTGGGTGCAGGGATTTGAAATGGAACAGTACCATGGTGCAGCGCTATCCAGGGTAGGTAAATCGAAGACCAGCAACGGTGATCCCGTTTTAACGTAAAAATTCACGTGGCGGAAAAAAGAAGGCCAAAAAACTTAAAAGACCCGAATGAGGTTCGGATAGCCTTTTTTGGGTATGAAACTATCTGTTGACGGCTTACAGCGGTCAAAGCCGTAGAACTCACTGAGAGCTTCGTTTTGACTGGTTACGGCTCCTGTAACTCTAAATGAGCCAACAGTTATGGCCGTCCGAAGAATCGATATCCACAGGGTGCAACATCCGCGGTGCAAGGTGCAACATTCGTCCAAAAAGCCGAAACAGCGCCGTGCGACTTTTAGAAGTGGGTGCAAGGATTTGAAATGGAACAGTACCATGGTGCAGCACTCTCCAGGGTAGGTAAATCGAAGACCAGCAACGGTGATCCCGTTTTAACGTAAAAATTCACGTGGCGGAAAAAAGAAGGCCAAAAAACTTCAGAGACCCGAATGAGGTTCGGATAGCCTTTTTTGGGTATGAAACTATCCATTGACGGCTTACAGCTGTCAAAGCCGTAGAACTCACTGAGAGCTTCGTTTTGACTGGTTATGGCTCCCGTAACTCTAAACGAGCCAAAAGTTATGGCCGTCCGAAGAATCGATATCCACAGGGTGCAACATCCGCGGTGCAAGGTGCAACATTCGTCCAAAAAGCCGAAACAGCGCCGTGCGACTTTTAGAAGTGGGTGCAGGGATTTGAAGTGGAACAGTACCATGGTGCAGCACTCTCCAGGGTAGGTAAATCGAAGACCAGCCATGGTGATCCCGTTTTAACGTAAAAATTCACGTGACGGAAAAAACAAGGCCAAAAAACTTCAGAGACCCGATTGAGGTTCGGATAGCCTTTTTTGGGTACGAAACAATGCGTTGACGGCTTACAGCCGTCAAAGCCGTAGAACTCACTGAGAGCTTCGTTTTGACTGGTTATGACTCCCGTAACTCTAAACGAGCCAACAGTTATGGTCATCCGAAGAATCGATATCCACAGGGTGCAACATCCGCGGTGCAAGGTGCAACATTTGTCCAAAAAGCCAAAACAGCGCCGTGCGACCTTTAGAAGTGGGTGCAGGGATTTGAAATGGAACAGTACCATGGTGCAGCACTGTCCAGGGTAGGTAAATCGAAGACCAGCAACGGTGATCCCGTTTTAACGTAAAAATTCACGTGGCGGAAAAAAGAAGGCCAAAAAACTTTAGAGACTCGAATGAGGTTCGGATAGCCTTTTTTGGGTATGAAATTATCCGTTGACAGCTTACAGCGGTCAAAGCCATAGAACTCACTAAGAGCTTCATTTTGACTGGTTATGGCTCCCGTAACTCTAAAAGAGCCAAAAGTTATGGCCGTCCGAAGAATCGATATCCATAGGGTGCAACATCCGCAGTGCAAGGTGCAACATTCGTCCAAAAATCCGAAACAGCGCCTTGCGACTTTTAGAAGTGGGTGCAGGGATTTGAAGTTGAACAGTACCATGGTGCAGCACTCTCCAGGGTAGGTAAATCGAAGACCAGCCATGGTGATCCCGTTTTAACGTAAAAATTCACGTGACGGAAAAAAGAAGGCCAAAAAACTTCAGAGACCCGATTGAGGTTCGGATAGCATTTATTGGGTACGAAACAATCCGTAGACGGCTTACAGCCGTCAAAGCCGTAGAACTCACTGAGAGCTTCGTTTTGACTGGTTATGGCTCCCGTAACTCTAAACGAGCCAACAGTTATGGTCATCCGAAGAATCGATATCCACAGGGTGCAACATCCGCGGTGCAAGGTGCAACATTCGTCCAAAAAGCCAAAACAGCGCCGTGCGACCTTTAGAAGTGGGTGCAGGGATTTGAAATGGAATAGTACCATGGTGCAGCACTGTCCAGGGTAGGTAAATCGAAGACCAGCAACGGTGATCCCGTGTTAACGTAAAAATTCACGTGGCGGAAAAAAGAAGGCCAAAAAACTTAAAAGACCCGAATGTAGTTCGGATAGCCTTTTTTGGGTATGAAACTATCTGTTGACGGCTTACAGTGGTCAAAGCCGTAGAACTCACTGAGAGCTTCGTTTTGACTGGTTACGGCTCCTGTAACACTAAATGAGCCAACAGTTATGGCCGTCCGAAGAATCGATATCCACAGGGTGCAACATCCGCGGTGCAAGGTGCAACATTCGTCCAAAAAGCCGAAACAGCGCCGTGCGACTTTTAGAAGTGGGTGTAGGGATTTGAAATGGAACAGTACCATGGTGCAACACTCTCCAGGGTAGGTAAATCGAAGACCAGCAACGGTGATCCCGTTTTAACGTAAAAATTCACGTGGCGGAAAAAAGATGGCCAAAAAACTTCAAAGACCCGAATGAGGTTCGGATAGCCTTTTTTGGGTATGAAACTATCCATTGACGGCTTACAGCTGTCAAAGCCGTAGAACTCACTGAGAGCTTCGTTTTGACTGGTTATGGCTCCCGTAACTCTAAACGAGCCAAAAGTTATGGTCATCCGAAGAATCGATATCCACAGGGTGCAACATCCGCGGTGCAAGGTGCAACATTCGTCCAAAAAGCCAAAATAGCGCCGTGCGACCTTTAGAAGTGGGTGCAGGGATTTGAAATGGAACAGTACCATGGTGCAGCACTGTCCAGGGTAGGTAAATCGAAGACCAGCAACGGTGATCCCGTTTTAACGTAAAAATTCACGTGGCGGAAAAAAGAAGGCCAAAAAACTTTAGAGACCCGAATGAGGTTCGGATAGCCTTTTTTGGGTATGAAATTATCCGTTGACGGCTTACAGCGGTCAAAGCCGTAGAACTCACTAAGAGCTTCATTTTGACTGGTTATGGCTCCCGTAACTCTAAAAGAGCCAAAAGTTATGGCCGTCCGAAGAATCGATATCCACAGGGTGCAACATCCGCAGTGCAAGGTGCAACATTCGTCCAAAAATCCGAAACAGCGCCTTGCGACTTTTAGAAGTGGGTGCAGGGATTTGAAGTTGAACAGTACCATGGTGCAACACTCTCCAGGGTAGGTAAATCGAAGACCAGCCATGGTGATCCCGTTTTAACGTAAAAATTCACGTGACGGAAAAAAGAAGGCCAAAAAACTTCAGAGACCCGATTGAGGTTCGGATAGCATTTATTGGGTACGAAACAATCCGTAGACGGCTTACAGCCGTCAAAGCCGTAGAACTCACTGAGAGCTTCGTTTTGACTGGTTATGGCTCCCGTAACTCTAAACGAGCCAACAGTTATGGTCATCCGAAGAATCGATATCCACAGGGTGCAACATCCGCGGTGCAAGGTGCAACATTCGTCCAAAAAGCCAAAACAGCGCCGTGCGACCTTTAGAAGTGGGTGCAGGGATTTGAAATGGAATAGTACCATGGTGCAGCACTGTCTAGGGTAGGTAAATCGAAGACCAGCAACGGTGATCCCGTGTTAACGTAAAAATTCACGTGGCGGAAAAAAGAAGGCCAAAAAACTTAAAAGACCCGAATGAAGTTCGGATAGCCTTTTTTGGGTATGAAACTATCTGTTGACGGCTTACAGTGGTCAAAGCCGTAGAACTCACTGAGAGCTTCGTTTTGACTGGTTACGGCTCCTGTAACACTAAATGAGCCAACAGTTATGGCCGTCCGAAGAATCGATATCCACAGGGTGCAACATCCGCGGTGCAAGGTGCAACATTCGTCCAAAAAGCCGAAACAGCGCCGTGCGACTTTTAGAAGTGGGTGTAGGGATTTGAAATGGAACAGTACCATGGTGCAACACTCTCCAGGGTAGGTAAATCGAAGACCAGCAACGGTGATCCCGTTTTAACGTAAAAATTCACGTGGCGGAAAAAAGAAGGCCAAAAAACTTCAAAGACCCGAATGAGGTTCGGATAGCCTTTTTTGGGTATGAAACTATCCATTGACGGCTTACAGCTGTCAAAGCCGTAGAACTCACTGAGAGCTTCGTTTTGACTGGTTATGGCTCCCGTAACTCTAAACGAGCCAAAAGTTATGGCCGTCCGAAGAATCGATATCCACAGGGTGCAACATCCGCGGTGCAAGGTGCAACATTCGTCCAAAAAGCCGAAACAGCGCCGTGCGACTTTTAGAAGTGGGTGCAGGGATTTGAAGTGGAACAGTACCATGGTGTAGCACTCTCCAGGGTAGGTAAATCGAAGACCAGCCATGGTGATCCCGTTTTAACGTAAAAATTCACGTAACGGAAAAAACAAGGCCAAAAAACTTCAGAGACCCGATTGAGGTTCGGATAGCCTTTTTTGGGTACGAAACAATGCGTTGACGGCTTACAGCCGTCAAAGCCGTAGAACTCACTGAGAGCTTCGTATTGACTGGTTATGGCTCCCGTAACTCTAAACGAGCCAACAGTTATGGTCATCCGAAGAATCGATATCCACAGGGTGCAACATCCGCGGTGCAAGGTGCAACATTCGTCCAAAAAGCCAAAACAGCGCCGTGCGACCTTTAGAAGTGGGTGCAGGGATTTTAAATGGAACAGTACCATGGTGCAGCACTGTCCAGGGTAGGTAAATCGAAGACCAGCAACGGTGATCCCGTTTTAACGTAAAAATTCATGTGGCGGAAAAAAGAAGGCCAAAAAACTTAAAAGACCCGAATGAGGTTCGGATAGCCTTTTTTGGGTATGAAACTATCTATTGACGGCTTACAGCGGTCAAAGCCGTAGAACTCACTGAGAGCTTCGTTTTGACTGGTGACGGCTCCTGTAACTCTAAATGAGCCAACAGTTATGGCCGTCCGAAGAATCGATATCCACAGGGTGCAACATCCGCAGTGCAAGGTGCAACATTCGTCCAAAAAGCCGAAACAGCGCCGTGCGACTTTTAGAAGTGGGTGCAGGGATTTGAAATGGAACAGTACCATGGTGCAGCACTCTCCAGGGTAGGTAAATCGAAGACCAGCAACGGTGATTCCGTTTTAACGTAAAAATTCACGTGGCGGAAAAAAGAAGGCCAAAAAACTTCAGAGACCCGAATGAGGTTCGGATAGCCTTTTTTGGGTATGAAACTATCCATTGACGGCTTACAGCTGTCAAAGCCGTAGAACTCACTGAGAGCTTCGTTTTGACTGGTTATGGCTCCCGTAACTCTAAACGAGCCAAAAGTTATGGTCCTCCGAAGAATCGATATCCACATGGTGCAACATCCGCGGTGCAAGGTGCAACATTCGTCCAAAAAGCCGAAACAGCGCCGTGCGACTTTTAGAAGTGGGTGCAGGGATTTGAAGTGGAACAGTACCATGGTGCAGCACTCTCCAGGGTAGGTAAATCGAAGACCAGCCATGGTGATCCCGTTTTAACGTAAAAATTCACGTGACGGAAAAAACAAGGCCAAAAAACTTCAAAGACCCGATTGAGGTTCGGATAGCCTTTTTTGGGTACGAAACAATGCGTTGACGGCTTACAACCATCAAAGCCGTAGAACTCACTGAGAGCTTCGTTTTGACTGGTTATGGCTCCCGTAACTCTAAACGGGCCAACAGTTATGGTCATCCGAAGAATCGATATCCACAGGGTGCAACATCCGCGGTGCAAGGTGCAACATTCGTCCAAAATGCCAAAACAGCGCCGTGCGACCTTTAGAAGTGGGTGCAGGGATTTGAAATGGAATATTACCATGGTGCAGCACTCTCCAGGGTAGGTAAATCGAAGACCAGAAACGGTGATCCCGTTTTAACGTAAAAATTCACGTGGCGGAAAAAAGAATGCCAAAAAACTTCAAAGACCCGAATGAGGTTCGGATAGCCTTTTTTGGGTATGAAATTATCCGTTGATGGCTTACAGCGGTCAAAGCCGTAGAACCCACTAAGAGCTTCATTTTGACTGGTTATGGCTCCCGTAACTCTAAAAGAGCCAAAAGTTATGGCCGTCCGAAGAATCGATATCCACAGGGTGCAACATCCGAAGTGCAAGTTGCAACATTCGTCCAAAAAGCCGATACAGCGTCGTGCAACTTTTAGAAGTGGGTGCAGGGATTTGAAGTGGAACAGTACCATGGTGAAGCACTCTCCAGGGTAGGTAAATCGAAGACCAGCCATGGTGATCCCGTTTTAACGTAAAAATTCACATGACGGGAAAAAGAAGGCCAAAAAACTTCAGAGACCCGATTGAGGTTCGGATAGCCTTTTTTGGGTACGAAACAATCCGTTGATGGCTTACAGCCGTCAAAGCCGTAGAACTCACTGAGAGCTTCGTTTTGACTGGTTATGGCTCTCGTAACTCTAAACGAGCCAACAATTATGGTCATCCGAAGAATCGATATCCACAGGGTGCAACATCCGCGGTGCAAGGTGCAACATTCGTCCAAAAAGCCAAAACAGCGCCGTGCGACCTTTAGAAGTGGGTGCAGGGATTTGAAATGGAACAGTACCATGGTGCAGCACTCTCCAGGGTAGGTAAATCGAAGACCAGCAACGGTGATCCCGTTTTAACGTAAAAATTCACGTGGCGGAAAAAAGAAGGCCAAAAAACTTCAAAGACCCGAATGAGGTTCGGATAGCCTTTTTTGGGTATGAAACTATCTGTTGACGGCTTACAGCGGTCAAACCCGTAGAACTCACTGAGAGCTTCGTTTTGACTGGTTATGGCTCCTGTAACTCTAAACGAGCCAACAGTTATGGCTGTTCGAAGAATCGATATCCACAGGGTGCAACATCCGCAGTGCAAGGTGCAACATTCGTCCAAAAAGCCGAAACAGCGCCGTGCGACTTTTAGAAGTGGGTGCAGGGATTTGAAATGGAACAGTACCATGGTGCAGCACTCTCCAGGGTAGGTAAATCGAAGACCAGCCACGGTGATCCCGTTTTAACGTAAAAATTCATGTGACGGAAAAAAGAAGGCCAAAAAACTTCAGAGAGAGCCGAATGAGGTTTGGATAGCCTTTTTTGGGTATGAAACTATCTGTTGACGGCTTATAGCAGTCAAAGCCGTAGAACTCACTGAGAGCTTCGTTTTGACTGGTTATGGCTCCCGTAACTCTAAACGAGCCAACAGTTATGACCGTCCGAAGATTCGATATCCATAGGGTGCAACATCCGCGGTGCAAGGTGCAACATTCGTCCAAAAAGCCAAAACTGCGTCGTGCGACCTTTAGAAATGGGTGCAGGGATTTGAAAAGGAACAGTAACATGGTGCAGCACTCTCCAGGGTTGGTAAATCGAAGACCAGCCACGGTGATCCCGTTTTAACGTAAAAATTCACGTGACGGAAAAAAGAAGGCCAAAAAACTTCAGAGACCTGATTGAGGTTCGGATAGCCTTTTTTGGGTACGAAACAATCCGTTGACGGCTTACAGCCATCAAAGCCGTAGAACTCACTGAGAGCTTCGTTTTGACTGGTTATGGCTCCCGTAACTCTAAACGAGCCAACAGTTATGGTCATCCGAAAAATCGATATCCACAGGGTGCAACATTCGCGGTGCAAGGTGCAACATTCGTCCAAAAAGCCAAAACAGTGCCGTGCGACCTTTAGAAGTGGGTGCAGGGATTTGAAATGGAACAGTACCATGGTGCAGAACTCTCCAGGGTAGGTAAATCGAAGACCAGCAACGGTGATCCCGTTTTAACGTAAAAATTCACGTTGCGGAAAAAAGAAGGCCAAAAAACTTCAAAGAGCCGAATGAGGTTCGGATAGCCTTTTTTGGGTATGAAACTATCTGTTGACGGCTTACAGCGGTCAAAGCCGTAGAACTCACTGAGAGCTTCGTTTTGACTGGTTATGGCTCCTGTAACTCTAAACGAGCCAACAGTTATGACCGTCCGAAGAATCGATATCCACAGGGTGCAACATCCGCGGTGCAAGGTGCAACATTCGTCCAAAAAGCCGAAACAGCGTCGTGCGACTTTTAGAAGTGGGTGCAGGGATTTGAAATGGAACAGTACCATGGTGCAGCACTCTCCAAGGTAGGTAAATCGAAGACCAGCCACGGTGATCCCGTTTTAACGTAAAAATTCACGTGAAGGAAAAAAGAAGGCCAAAAAACTTCAGAGACCCGAATGAGGTTTGGATAGCCTTTTTTGGGTATGAAACTATCCGTTGACGGCTTACTGCAGCCAAAACCGTAGAACTCACTGAGAGCTTCGTTTTGACTGGTTATGGCTCCCGTAACTCTAAACTAGCCAACAGTTATGACCGTCCGAAGAATCGATATCCACAGGGTGCAACATCCGCGGTGCAAGGTGCAACATTCATCCAAAAATCCAAAACAGCATCGTGCGACCTTTAGAAGTGGGTGTAGGGATTTGAAAAGGAACAGTACCATGGTGCAGCACTCTCCAGGGTAGGTAAATCGAAGACCAGCTAAGGTGATCCCGTTTTAACGTAAAAATTCACGTGACGGAAAAAAGAAGGCCAAAAAACTTCAGAGACCCGATTGAGGTTCGGATAGCCTTTTTTGGGTATGAAACAATCCATTGATGGCTTACAACCTTCAAAGCCGTAAAACTCACTAAGAGCTTCGTTTTGACTGGTTATGGCTCACGTAACTCTAAACGAGCCAACAGTTATGGCCGTTCGAAGAATCGATATCCACAGGGTGCAACATCTGCGGTGCAAGGTGCAACATTCGTCCAAAAAGACGAAACAGCGCCGTTTGACTTTTAGAAGTGGGTGCAGGGATTTGAAGTGGAACAGTACCATGGTGCACCACTCTCCAGGGTAGGTAAATCGAAGACCAGCCACAGTGATCCCGTTTTAACGTAAAAATTCACGTGACGGTAAAAAGAAGGCCAAAAAACTTCAGAGACCCGATTGAGGTTCGGATAGCCTTTTTTGGGTACGAAACAATCCGTTGACGGCTTACAGCCATTAAAGCCGTAGAACTCACTGAGAGCTTTGTTTTGACTGGTTATGGCTCCCGTAACTCTAAACGAGCCAACAGTTATGGTCATCCGAAGAATCGATATCCATAGGGTGCAACATCCGCGGTGCAAGGTGCAACATTCGTCCAAAAATCTAAAACAGCACCGTGCGACCTTTAGAAGTGGGTGCAGGGATTTGAAATGGAACAGTACCATGGTGCAGCACTCTCCAGGGTAGGTAAATCGAAGACCAGCAACGGTGATCCCGTTTTAACGTAAAAATTCACGTGGCGGAAAAAAGAAGGCCAAAAAACTGCAAAGACCCGAATGAGGTTCGGATAGCCTTTTTTGGGTATGAAACTATCCGTTGACGGCTTACAGCGGTCAAAGCCGTAGAACTCACTGAGAGCTTCGTTTTGACTGGTTATGGCTCCCGTAACTCTAAACGAGCCAACAGTTATGGCCGTCCGAAGAATCGATATCCACAGGGTGCAACATCCGCGGTGCAAGGTGCAACATTCGTCCAAAAAGCCGAAACAGCGCCGTGCGACTTTTAGAAGTGGGTGTATGGATTTGAAATGGAACAGTACCATGGTGCAGCACTTTCCAGGGTAGGTAAATCGAAGACCAGCCATGGTGATCCCGTTTTAACGTAAAAATTCACGTGATGGAAAAAAGAAGGGCCAAAAAACTTCAGAGACCCGATTGAGGTTCGAATAGCCTTTTTTGGGTACAAAACAATCCGTTGACGGCTTACAGCCGTCAAAGCCGTAGAACTAACTAAGAGCTTCGTTTTGACTGGTTATGGCTCTCGTAACTCTAAACGAGCCAACAGTTATGACCGTCCGAAGAATCGATATCCACATGGTGCAACATCCGCGGTGCAAGGTGCAACATTCGTCCAAAAAGCCAAAACAGCGCCGTGCGACCTTTAGAAGTGGGTGCAGGGATTTGAAATGGAACAGTACTATGGTGCAGCACTCTCCAGGGTAGTTAAATCGAAGACCAGCCACGGTGATCCCGTTTTAACGTAAAAATTCGCGTGGCGGAAAAAAGAATGCCAAAAAACTTTAGAGACCCGAATGAGGTTCGGATAGCCTTTTTTGGGTATTAAATTATCCGTTGACGGCTTACAGCGGTTGTTATCCCGCCTTTTGGCAAGGCCGTGACACCAAGGACTTGACTAGATACCGGTGACAGGTCGTCTCGGATGTCGGTTACACGTAAGGATCGCTACGGGTATCGATGAATTTTGTCCGAGTCCGGATCGGGCTACAATTGATAAGGCACGTCAAGCAAAACCGTGGAAACCAACGATCCAAGTTTCAACTCAATCCGAGTTCGTATACTCAAGATATCGTCGACAAAAGATGGAGTAGGGCACCCTTAGTTCGAATCCATAGGTTTCGCCTATGTTCGAATCCATTGGCCAGGAACCAGTTCGAATCCATCGAACTTCCATTGCCTCGACTCCATCAGCCCTCCCTTGCTTCGACTCCATCAGCATAGAGGCTCTTGTTCGAATCCAACCGGATGTACTTCGAATCGATTCGAACGATACCTTAAGTTCGAATCGATTGGAGCTTTCTGCAATTCGAACCCATAAAGGGAGGGAGCTTCGAATCCAGGAGATATAGCTCGCCCTCGACTCCAACATCTTTGAACCTACTCAACTGGGAGTCCTCGAGTCGAACGTCTTCGAATCCACTCAACTGGGAGTCCTCGACTCCACTATCTTCGAATCCAAGTCATGGATTCGACCCAGTCAAACAGGAGTACAAAACGGATCGAAGCGAGAGACACGCGCCACGTCGCAGCAGGCATCGAGTCGACCGAATCGATTCGAAGTAAGATCGATTCGAAGTATCCCTGTTCTCCAGAAATGCAACATTGAATCGATCATAACTCGAGTTCTACAAGTCCAAATCCCATGAAATTTTCACAGAAGCTCAAATACATGATGAAGAATGTACACACCAAATTTCAGCTCGATTGGATGATTTCTTGATCGATTCGAACCAAGGGTCGAATCGATCCCAAAGCGGGCCCGGATCTCCAGATTTCGGCCATGTGGGCCCCCTGACGTGCCAGAACTGGTCTCCCCTCATTTTGGGCGAAATACCAGCCTCCAACACCTATAAATAGACCCCCTGGTCATTCAGAAAAGGGGTCGGAGAATTCTAAGTACTGAAGAGCGCCCAGATTCTGCCAGATCTACTCCAGAATACCGCCGCTGCTTTAGATTGACACTTAGCATCCACATTCAGTTGTATTGCCTTAAAAACTACTGTAATCTTCAAGTAATCGAGCAATAAAATCATCAAACTTCATAGTGGACGTAGGCAAAACGCCGAACCACTCTAAATCGCTTGTCTTTGCAATTTTACTTTATGTTATTTGGAGTTTTTGTTAGATAATCCACAGTTTTACTTTTCATTCTGCGCGTTTATCTCTTCAAAGACTTCCGAAGAGTGTTTAAGGCCGTGACACCAAGGACTTGACTAGATACCGGTGACAGGTCGTCTCGGATGTCGGTTACACGTAAGGATCGCTACGGGTATCGATGAATTTTGTCCGAGTCCGGATCGGGCTACAATTGATAAGGCACGTCAAGCAAAACCGTGGAAACCAACGATCCAAGTTTCAACTCAATCCGAGTTCGTATACTCAAGATATCGTCGACAAAAGATGGAGTAGGGCACCCTTAGTTCGAATCCATAGGTTTCGCCTATGTTCGAATCCATTGGCCAGGAACCAGTTCGAATCCATCGAACTTCCATTGCCTCGACTCCATCAGCCCTCCCTTGCTTCGACTCCATCAGCATAGAGGCTCTTGTTCGAATCCAACCGGATGTACTTCGAATCGATTCGAACGATACCTTAAGTTCGAATCGATTGGAGCTTTCTGCAATTCGAATCCATAAAGGGAGGGAGCTTCGAATCCAGGAGATATAGCTCGCCCTCGACTCCAACATCTTTGAACCTACTCAACTGGGAGTCCTCGAGTCGAACGTCTTCGAATCCACTCAACTGGGAGTCCTCGACTCCACTATCTTCGAATCCAAGTCATGGATTCGACCTAGTCAAACAGGAGTACAAAACGGATCGAAGCGAGAGACACGCGCCACGTCGCAGCAGGCATCGAGTCGACCGAATCGATTCGAAGTAAGATCGATTCGAAGTATCCCTGTTCTCCAGAAATGCAACATTGAATCGATCATAACTCGAGTTCTTCAAGTCCAAATCCCATGAAATTTTCACAGAAGCTCAAATACATGATGAAGAATGTACACACCAAATTTCAGCTCGATTGGATGATTTCTTGATCGATTCGAACCAAGGGTCGAATCGATCCCAAAGCGGGCCCGGATCTCCAGATTTCGGCCATGTGGGCCCCCTGACGTGCCAGAACTGGTCTCCCCTCATTTTGGGCGAAATACCAGCCTCCAACACCTATAAATAGACCCCCTGGTCATTCAGAAAAGGGGTCGGAGAATTCTAAGTACTGAAGAGCGCCCAGATTCTGCCAGATCTACTCCAGAATACCGCCGCTGCTTTAGATTGACACTTAGCATCCACATTCAGTTGTATTGCCTTAAAAACTACTGTAATCTTCAAGTAATCGAGCAATAAAATCATCAAACTTCATAGTGGACGTAGGCAAAACGCCGAACCACTCTAAATCGCTTGTCTTTGCAATTTTACTTTATGTTATTTGGAGTTTTTGTTAGATAATCCACAGTTTTACTTTTCATTCTGCGCGTTTATCTCTTCAAAGACTTCCGAAGAGTGTTGTGCCCATTTTTGGTACAAACAGCGGTCAAAGCCGTATAACTCACTGAGAGCTTCGTTTTGACTGGTTATGGCTCCCGTAACTCTAAAAGAGCCAAAAGTTATGGCCGTCCGAAGAATCGATATCCACAAGGTGCAACATCCGCAGTGCAAGGTGCAACATTCGTCCAAAAAGCCGAAACAGCACCGTGCGACTTTTAGAAGTGGGTGCAGGGATTTGAAGTGGAACAGTACCATGGTGCACCACTCTCCAGGGTAGGTAAATCGAAGACCAGCCACGGTGATCCCGTTTTAACGTAAAAATTCACGTGACGGAAAAAAGAAGGCCAAAAAACTTCAAAGACCCGATTGAGGTTCGGATAGCCTTTTTTGGGTATGAAACAATCCGTTGATGGCTTATTGCGGTCAAAGCCGTAGAACTCACTGAGAGCTTCGTTTTGACTGGTTATGGCTCACGTAACTCTAAACGAGCCAACAGTTAAGGCCGTCCGAAGAATCGATATCCACAGGGTGCAACATCCGCGTTGCAAGGTGCAACATTCGTCCAAAAAGCCGAAACAGCACCGTTCGACTTTTAGAAGTGGGTGTAGGGATTTGAAGTGGAACAGTACCATGGTGCACCACTCTCCAGGGTAGTTAAATCGAAGACCAGCCACGGTGATCCCGTTTTAACGTAAAAATTCACGTGACGGAAAAAAGAAGGCCAAAAAACTTCAGAGACCCGATTGAGGTTCGGATAGCCTTTTTTGGGTATGAAACAATCCGTTGACGGCTTATAGCGGTCAAAGCCGTAGAACTCACTGAGAGCTTCGTTTTGACTGGTTATGGCTCATGTAACTCTAAACGAGCCAACAGTTAAGGCCGTCCGAAGAATCAATATCCACAGGGTGCAACATCCGCGGTGCAAGTTGCAACATTCGTCCAAAAAGACGAAACAGCGCCGTGCGACTTTTAGAAGTGGGTGCTGGGATTTGAAATGGAACAGTACCATGGTGCAGCACTCTCTAGGGTAGGTAAATCGAAGACCAGCAACGGTGATCCCGTTTTAACGTAAAAATTCACGTGGCGGAAAAAAGAAGGCCAAAAAACTTCAGAGACCCGATTGAGGTTCGGATAGCCTTTTTTGGGTACGAAACAATCCGTTGATGGCTTACAGCGGTCAAAGCCGTAGAACTCACTAAGAGCTTCGTTTTGACTAGTTATGGCTCCCGTAACTCTAAACGAGCCAACAGTTATGGCCGTCCGAAGAATCGATATCCACAGGGTGCAACATCCGCGGTGCAAGGTGCAACATTCGTCCAAAAAGCCGAAACAGCATCGTGCGACTTTTAGAAGTGGGTGCAGGGATTTGAAATGGAACAGTACCATGGTGCAGCACTCTCCAGGGTAGGTAAATCGAAGACCGGCCACGGTGATCCCGTTTTAACGTAAAAATTCACGTGACGGAAAAAAGAAGGCCAAAAAACTTCAAAGACCCGATTGAGGTTCGGATAGCCTTTTTTGGGTATGAAACTATCCGTTGACGGCTTACAGCAGTCAAAGTCGTAGAACTCACTTAGAGCTTTATTTTGACTGGTTAGGGCTCCCATAACTCTAAACGAGCCAACAGTTATGGCCGTCCGAAGAATCGATATCCACAGGGTGCAACATCCACGGTGCAAGGTGCAACATTCGTCCAAAAAGCCAAAACAGCGCCGTGCGACCTTTAGAAGTGGGTGCAAGGATTTGAAATGGAACAGTACCATGGTGCAGCACTCTCCAGGGAAGGTAAATCGAAGACCAGCCATGGTGATCCCGTTTTAACGTAAAAATTCACGTAGCGGAAAAAAGAAGGCCAAAAAACTTCGGAGACCCGAATGAGGTTCGGATAGCCTTTTTTGGGTATGAAAATTTCCGTTGACGGCATACAACGGTCATAGCCGTAGAACTTACTAAGAGCTTCGTTTTGACTGGTTATGGCTCCCGTAACTCTAAACGAGCCAATAGTTATGGCCGTCCGAAGAATCGATATCCACAAGGTGCAACATCCGCGGTGCAAGGTGCAACATTCGTCCAAAAAGCCGAAACAGCACCGTGCGACTTTTAGAAGTGGGTGCAGGGATTTGAAGTGGAACAGTACCATGGTGCACCACTCTCCAGGGTAGGTAAATCGAAGACCAGCCACGGTCATCCCGTTTTAACGTAAAAATTCACGTGACGGAAAAAAGAAGGCCAAAAAACTTCAAAGACCCGATTGAGGTTCGGATAGCCTTTTTTGGGTATGAAACAATCCGTTGATGGCTTATTGCGGTCAAAGCCGTAGAACTCACTGAGAGCTTCGTTTTGACTGGTTATGGCTCGCGTAACTCTAAACGAGCCAACAATTAAGGCCGTCCGAAGAATCGATATCCACAGGGTGCAACATCCGCGGTGAAAGGTGCAACATTCGTCCAAAAAGCCGAAACAGCACCGTTCGACTTTTAGAAGTGGGTGTAGGGATTTGAAGTGGAACAGTACCATGGTGCACCACTCTCCAGGGTAGGTAAATCGAAGACCAGCCACGGTGATCCCGTTTTAACGTAAAAATTCACGTGACGGAAAAAAGAAGGCCAAAAAACATCAGAGACCCGATTGAGGTTCGGATAGCCTTTTTTGGGTATGAAACAATCCGTTGACGGCTTATAGCGGTCAAAGCCGTAGAACTCACTGAGAGCTTCGTTTTGACTGGTTATGGCTCACGTAACTCTAAACGAGCCAACAGTTAAGGCCGTCCGAAGAATCAATATCCACAGGGTGCAACATCCGCGGTGCAAGTTGCAACATTCGTCCAAAAAGACGAAACAGCGCCGTGCGACTTTTAGAAGTGGGTGCTGGGATTTGAAATGGAACAGTACCATGGTGCAGCACTCTCTAGGGTAGGTAAATCGAAGACCAGCAACGGTGATCCCGTTTTAACGTAAAAATTCACGTGGCGGAAAAAAGAAGGCCAAAAAACTTCAGAGACCCGATTGAGGTTCGGATAGCCTTTTTTGGGTACGAAACAATCCGTTGACGGATTACAGCAGTCAAAGTCGTAGAACTCACTGAGAGCTTTATTTTGACTGGTTAGGGCTCCCATAACTCTAAACGAGCCAACAGTTATGGCCGTCCGAAGAATCGATATCCACAGGGTGCAACATCCACGGTGCAAGGTGCAACATTCGTCCAAAAAGCCAAAACAGCGCCGTGCGACCTTTAGAAGTGGGTGCAAGGATTTGAAATGGAACAGTACCATGGTGCAGCACTCTCCAGGGAAGGTAAATCGAAGACCAGCCACGGTGATCCCGTTTTAACGTAAAAATTCACGTGGCGGAAAAAAGAAGGCCAAAAAACTTCAGAGACCCGAATGAGGTTCGGATAGCCTTTTTTGGGTATGAAAATTTCCGTTGACGGCATACAACGGTCATAGCCGTAGAACTTACTGAGAGCTTCGTTTTGACTGGTTATGGCTCCCGTAACTCTAAACGAGCCAATAGTTATGGCCGTCCGAAGAATCGATATACACAAGGTGCAACATCCGCGGTGCAAGGTGCAACATTCGTCCAAAAAGCCGAAACAGCGCCGTGCGAACTTTAGAAGTGGGTGCAGGGATTTGAAGTGGAACAGTACCATGGTGCACCACTCTCCAGGGTAGGTAAATCGAAGACCAGCCACGGTGATCCCGTTTTAACGTAAAAATTCACGTGACGGCAAAAAGAAGACCAAAAAACTTCAAAGACCCGATTGAGGTTCGGATAGCCTTTTTTGTGTATGAAACTATCCGTTGACGGCTTACAGCGGTCAAAGCCATAGAACTCACTGAGAGCTTAGTTTTGACTGGTTATGGCTCCCGTAACTCTAAACGAGCCAACAGTTATGGCCGTCCGAAGAATCGATATCCACAGGGTGCAACATCCGCGGTGCAAGGTGCAACATTCGTCCAAAAAGACGAAACAGCGCCGTGCGAACTTTAGAAGTGGGTGCAGGGATTTGAAGTGGAACAGTACCAAGGTGCACCAATCTCCAGGGTAGGTAAATCGAAGACCAGCCACGGTGATCCCGTTTTAACGTAAAAATTCACGTGACGGAAAAAAGAAGGCCAAAAAGCTTTAGAGACCCGATTGAGGTTCGGATAGCCTTTTTTGGGTATAAAACAATCCGTTAATGCTTATAGCTGTCAAAGCCGTAGAACGCACTGAGAGCTTCGTTTTGACTGGTTATGGCTCCCGTTACTCTAAACGAGCCAACAGTTATGGCTGTCCGAAGAATTGATATCCACTGGGTGCAACATCCAGGGTGCAAGGTGCAACATTCGTCCAAAAAGCCGAAACAGCGTCTTGCGACTTTTAGAAGTGGATGCAGGGATTCGAAATGGAACAGTACCATGGTGCAGCACTCTCCAGGGTAGGTAAATCGAAGACCAGCCATGGTGATCCCGTTTTAACATAAAAATTCATGTGACGGAAAAAAGAAGGCCAAAAAACTTCAGAGACCCTATTGAGGTTCAGATAGCCTTTTTTGGGTACGAAACAATCCGTTGATGGCTTACAGCAGTCAAAGCCGTAGAACTCACTGAGAGCTTCGTTTTGACTGGTTATGGCTCCCGTTACTCTAAACGAGACAACAGTTATGGCCGTCCGAAGAATCGATATCCACAGGGTGCAACATCTGCGGTGCAAGGTGCAACATTCATCCAAAAAGCCGAAACAGCGCCGTGCGACCTTTAGAAGTGGGTGCAGGGATTTGAAATGGAACAGTACCATGGTGAAGCACTCTCCAGGGTAAATAAATCGAAGACCAGCCACGGTGATCCCGTTTTAAGGTAAAAATTCACGTGACGGAAAAAAGAAGGCCAAAAAACTTCAGAGACCCGATTGAGGTTCGGATAGCCTTTTTTGGGTATGAAACTATCCGTTGACGGCTTACAGCAGTCAAAGTCGTAGAACTCACTGAGAGCTTCGTTTTGACTGGTTAGGGCTCCCGTTACTCTAAACGAGCCAACAGTAATGGTCGTCCGAAGAATCGATATCCACAGGGTGCAACATCCGCAGTGCAAGGTGCAACATTCGTCCAAAAAGCCAAAACAGCGCTGTGCGACGTTTAGAAGTGGGTGCATGGATTTGAAATGTAATAGTACCATGGTGCAGCACTCTCCAGGGTAGGTAAATCGAAGACCAGCCACGGTGATCCCGATTTAACGTAAAAATTCACGTGACGGAAAAAAGAAGGCCAAAAAACTTCACGGACCCGATTGAGGTTCGGATAGCCTTTTTTGGGTATGAAACTATATGTTGACGGCTTACAGCCATCAAAGCCGTAGAACTCACTGAGAGCTTCGTTTTGATAGGTTATGGCTCCTGTAACTCTAAACGAGCCAAAAGTTACGGCCGTCCCAAGAATCGATATCCACAGGGTGCAACATCCGCGGTGCAAGGTGCAACATTCGTACAAAAAGCCAAAACAGCGCCGTTCGACTTTTAGAAGTGGGTGTAGGGATTTGAAGTGGAACAGTACCATGGTGTACCACTCTCCAGGGTAGGTAAATCGAAGACCAGCCACGGTGATCCCGTTTTAACGTAAACATTCACGTGACGGAAAAAAGAAGGCCAAAAAACTTCAAAGACCCGATTGAGGTTCAGAAAACCTTTTTTGGGTACGAAACAATACGCTGACGGCTTTCATCCGTCAAAGCCGTATAACTCACTGAGAGCTTCGTTTTGACTGGTTATGGCTCACGTAACTCTAAACGAGCCCACAGTTATGGCCGTCCGAAGAATCGATATCCACAGGGTGCAACATCCGCGGTGCAAGGTGCAACATTCGTCCAAAAAGCCAAAACAGCGCCGTGCGACCTTTAGAAGTGGGTGCAGGGATTTGAAATGGAACAGTACCATGGTGCAGCACTCTCCAGGGTAGGTAAATCGAAGACCAGCAACGGTGATCCCGTTTTAACGTAAAAATTCATGTGGCGGAAAAAAGAAGGCCAAAAACTTCAAAGACCCGAATGAGGTTCGGATAGCCTTTTTTGGGTATGAAACTATCTGTTGACGGCTTACAACGGTCAAAGCCGTAGAACTCACTAAGAGCTTCGTTTTGACTGGTTATGGCTCCTGTAACTCTAAACGAGCCAACAGTTATGGCCGTCCGAAGAATCGATATCCACAGGGTGCAACATCCGCGGTGCAAGGTGCAACATTCGTCCAAAAAGCCAAAACACCGCCGTGCGACTTTTAGAAGTGGGTGCAGGGATTTGAAATGGAACAGTACCATGGTGCAGCACTCTCCAGGGTAGGTAAATCGAAGACCAGCCACGGTGATCCCGTTTTAACGTAAAAATTCACGTGACGGAAAAAAGAAGGCCAAAAAACTTCAGAGACCCGAATGAGGTTTGGATAGCCTTTTTTGGGTATGAAATATCCGTTGACGGCTTACTGCAGTCAAAGCCATAGAACTCACTGAGAGCTTCGTTTTGACTGGTTATGGCTCCCGTAACTCTAAAGGAGCCAACAGTTATGATCGTCCGAAGAATCGATATCCACAGGGTGCAACATCCGCGGTGCAAGGTGCAACATTCGTCCAAAAAGCCAAAACAGCGCCGTGCGACCTTTAGAAGTGGGTGCAGGGATTTGAATAGGAACAGTACCATGGTGCAGCACTCTTTAGGGTAGGTAAATCGAAGACCAGCTACGGTGATCCCGTTTTAACGTAAAAATTCACGTGACGGAAAAAAGAAGGCCAAAAAACTTCAAAGACCTGATTGAGGTTCGGATAGCCTTTTTTGGGTACGAAACAATCCGTTGACGGCTGACAGCCATCAAAGCCGTAGAACTCACTGAGAGCTTCGTTTTGACTGGTTATGGCTCCCGTAACTCTAAACGAGCCAACAGTTATGGTCATCCGAAAAATCGATATCCACAGGGTGCAACATCCGCGGTGCAAGGTGCAACAATCGTCCAAAAAGCCAAAACAGCGCCGTGCGACCTTTAGAAGTGGGTGCAGGGATTTTAAATGGAACAGTACCATGGTGCAGCACTCTCCAGGGTAGGTAAATCGAAGACCAGCAACGATGATCCCGTTTTAACGTAAAAATTCACGTGGCGGAAAAAAGAAGGCCAAAAAACTTCAAAGACCCGAAGGAGGTTCAGATAGCCTTTTTTGGGTATGAAACTATCTGTTGACGGCTTACAGCGGTCAAAGCCGTAGAACTCACTGAGAGCTTTGTTTTGACTGGTTATGGCTCCTGTAACTCTAAACGAGCAAACAGTTATGGCCGTCCGAAGAATTGATATCCACAGGGTGCAACATCCGCGGTGCAAGGTGCAACATTCGTCCAAAAAGTCGAAACAGCGCCGTGCGACATTTAGAAGTGGGTGCAGGGATTTGAAATGGAACAGTACCATGGTGCAGCACTCTCCAGGGTAGGTAAATCGAAGACCAGCCACGGTGATCCCGTTTTAACGTAAAAATTCACGTGACGGAAAAAAGAAGGCCAAAAAACTTCAGAGACCCGAATGAGGTTTGGATAGCCTTTTTTGGGTATGAAACTATCCGTTGATGCCTTACTGTAGTCAAAGCCATAGAACTCACTGAGAGCTTCGTTTTGACTGGTTATGGCTCCCGTAACTCTAAACGAGCCAACAGTTATGACCGTCCGAAGAATCGATATCCACAGGGTGCAACATCCTCGGTGCAAGGTGCAACATTCGTCCAAAAAGCCAAAACAGCGCCGTGCGACCTTTAGAAGTGGGTGCAGGGATTTGAAAAGGAATAGTACCATGGTGCAGCACTCTCCAGGGTAGGTAAATCGAAGACCAGCTACGGTGATCCCGTTTTAACGTAAAAATTCACGTGACGGAAAAAAGAAGGCCAAAAAACTTCAGAGACCCGATTGAGGTTCGGATAGCCTTTTTTGGGTATGAAACAATCCATTGACGGCTTACAGCCGTCAAAGCCGTAGAACTCACTTAGAGCTTCGTTTTGACTGGTTATGGCTCACGTAACTCTAAACGAACCAACAGTTATGGCCATCCGAAGAATCGATATACACAGGGTGCAACATCCGCGGTGCAAGGTGCAACATTCGTCCAAAAAGACGAAACATCGCCGTTCGACTTTTAGAAGTGGGTGCAGGGATTTGAAGTGGAACAGTACCATGGTGCACCACTCTCCAGGGTAGGTAAATCGTAGACCAGCCACGTTGATCTCGTTTTAACGTAAAAATTCACGTGACGGTAAAAAGAAGGCCAAAAAACTTCAGAGACCCGATTGTGGTTCGGATAGCCTTTTTTGGGTACTAAACAATCCGTTGACGGCTTACAGCCGTTAAAGCCGTAGAACTCACTGAGAGCTTTGTTTTGACTGGTTATGGCTCCCGTAACTCTAAACGAGCCAACAGTTATGGTCATCCGAAGAATCGATATCCACAGGGTGCAACATCCGCGGTGCAAGGTGCAACATTCGTCCAAAAAGACGAAACATCGCCGTTCGACTTTTAGAAGTGGGTGCAGGGATTTGAAGTGGAACAGTACCATGGTGCACCACTCTCCAGGGTAGGTAAATCGTAGACCAGCCACGTTGATCCCGTTTTAACGTAAAAATTCACGTGACGGTAAAAAGAAGGCCAAAAAACTTCAGAGTCCCGATTGTGGTTCGGATAGCCTTTTTTGGGTACGAAACAATCCGTTGACGGCTTACAGCCGTTAAAGCCGTAGAACTCACTGAGAGCTTTGTTTTGACTGGTTATGGCTCCTGTAACTCTAAACGAGCCAACAGTTATGGCCGTCCGAAGAATCGTTATCCACAGGGTGCAACATCCGCGGTGCAAGGTGCAACATTCGTCCAAAAAGCCGAAACAGCGCCGTGCGACTTTTAGAAGTGGGTGCAGGGATTTGAAATGGAACAGTACCATGGTGCAGCACTCTCCAGGGTAGGTAAATCGAAGACCAGCCACGGTGATCCCGTTTTAACGTAAAAATTCACGTGACGGAAAAAAGAAGGCCAAAAAACTTCAGAGACCCGAATGAGGTTTGGATAGCCTTTTTTGGGTATGAAATATCCGTTGACGGCTTACTACAGTCAAAGCCGTAGAACTCACTGAGAGCTTCGTTTTGACTGGTTATGGCTCCCGTAACTCTAAAGGAGCCAACAATTATGATCGTCCGAAGAATCGATATCCACAGGGTGCAACATCCGCGGTGCAAGGTGCAACATTCGTCCAAAAAGCCAAAACAGCGCCGTGCGACCTTTAGAAGTGGGTGCATGGATTTGAATAGGAACAGTACCATGGTGCAGCACTCTTTAGGGTAGGTAAATCGAAGACCAGCTACGGTGATCCCGTTTTAACGTAAAAATTCACGTGACGGAAAAAAGAAGGCCAAAAAACTTCAGAGACCTGATTGAGGTTCGGATAGCCTTTTTTGGGTACGAAACAATCCGTTGACGGCTTACAGCCATCAAAGCCGTAGAACTCACTGAGAGCTTCGTTTTGACTGGTTATGGCTCCCGTAACTCTAAACGAGCCAACAGTTATGGTCATCCGAAAAATCGATATCCACAGGGTGCAACATCCGTGGTGCAAAGTGCAACAATCGTCCAAAAAGCAAAAACAGCGCCGTGCGACCTTTAGAAGTGGGTGCAGGGATTTTAAATGGAACAGTACCATGGTGCAGCACTCTCCAGGGTAGGTAAATCGAAGACCAGCAACGATGATCCCGTTTTAACGTAAAAATTCACGTGGCGGAAAAAAGAAGGCCAAAAAACTTCAAAGACCCAAAGGAGGTTCAGATAGCCTTTTTTGGGTATGAAACTATCTGTTGACAGCTTACAGCGGTCAAAGCCGTAGAACTCAATGAGAGCTTTGTTTTGACTGGTTATGGCTCCTGTAACTCTAAACGAGCAAACAGTTATGGCCGTCCGAAGAATTGATATCCACAGGGTGCAACATCCGCGGTGCAAGGTGCAACATTCGTCCAAAAAGTCGAAACAGCGCCGTGCGACTTTTAGAAGTGGGTGCAGGGATTTGAAATAGAACAGTACCATGGTGCAGCACTCTCCAGGGTAGGTAAATCGAAGACCAGCCACGGTGATCCCGTTTTAACGTAAAAATTCACGTGACGGAAAAAAGAAGGCCAAAAAACTTCAGAGACCCGAATGAGGTTTGGATAGCCTTTTTTGGGTATGAAACTATCCGTTGATGCCTTACTGTAGTCAAAGCCATAGAACTCACTGAGAGCTTCGTTTTGACTGGTTATGGCTCCCGTAACTCTAAACGAGCCAACAGTTATGACCGTCCGAAGAATCGATATCCACAGGGTGCAACATCCTCGGTGCAAGGTGCAACATTCGTCCAAAAAGCCAAAACAGCGCCGTGCGACCTTTAGAAGTGGGTGCAGGGATTTGAAAAGGAATAGTACCATGGTGCAGCACTCTCCAGGGTAGGTAAATCGAAGACCAGCTACGGTGATCCTGTTTTAACGTAAAAATTCACGTGACGGAAAAAAGAAGGCCAAAAAACTTCAGAGACCCGATTGAGGTTCGGATAGCCTTTTTTGGGTATGAAACAATCCATTGACGGCTTACAGCCGTCAAAGCCGTAGAACTCACTTTGAGCTTCGTTTTGACTGGTTATGGCTCACGTAACTCTAAACGAGCCAACAGTTATGGCCATCCGAAGAATCGATATACACAGGGTGCAACATCCGCGGTGCAAGGTGCAACATTCGTCCAAAAAGACGAAACATCGCCGTTCGACTTTTAGAAGTGGGTGCAGGGATTTGAAGTGGAACAGTACCATGGTGCACCACTCTCCAGGGTAGGTAAATCGTAGACCAGCCACGTTGATCCCGTTTTAACGTAAAAATTAACGTGACGGTAAAAAGAAGGCCAAAAAACTTCAGAGACCCGATTGTGGTTCGGATAGCCTTTTTTGGGTACGAAACAATCCGTTGACGGCTTACAGCCGTTAAAGCCGTAGAACTCACTGAGAGCTTTGTTTTGACTGGTTATGGCTCCCGTAACTCTAAACGAGCCAACAGTTATGGTCATCCGAAGAATCGATATCCATAGGGTGCAACATCCGTGGTGCAAGGTGCAACATTCGACTAAAAATCCAAAACAGCGCCGTGCGACCTTTAGAAGTGGGTGCAAGGATTTGAAATGGAATAGTACCATGGTTCAGCACTCTCCAGGGTAGGTAAATCGAAGACCAGCAACGGTGATCCCGTTTTAACGTAAAAATTCACGTGGCGGAAAAAAGAAGGCCAAAAAACTTCAAAGACCCGAATGAGGTTCGGATAGCCTTTTTTGGGTATGAAACTATCCGTTGACGGCTTACAACCGTCAAAGCCGTAGAACTCACTGAGAGCTTCGTTTTGACTGGTTATGGCTCCCGTAACTCTAAACGAGCCAACAGTTATGGTCATCCGAAGAATCGATATCCACATGGTGCAACATCCGCGGTGCAAGGTGCAACATTCGTCCAAAAAGCCAAAACAGCGCCGTGCGACCTTTAGAAGTGGGTGCAGGGATTTGAAATGGAACAGTACTATGGAGCAGCACTCTCCAGGGTAGTTAAATCGAAGACCAGCCACGGTGATCCCGTTTTAACGTAGAAATTCACGTGGCGGAAAAAAGAATGCCAAAAAACTTCAGAGACCCGAATGAGGTTCTGATAGCCTTTTTTGGGTATGAAATTATCCGTTGACGGCTTACAGCGGTCAAAGCCGTAGAACTCACTGAGATCTTCGTTTTGACTGGTTATGGCTCCCGTAACTCTAAAAGAGCCAAAAGTTATGGCCGTCCGAAGAATCGATATCCACAGGGTGCAACATCCGCAGTGCAAGGTGCAACATTCGTCCAAAAAGCCGAAACAGCGCCGTGCGACTTTTAGAAGTGGGTGCAGGGATTTGAAGTGGAACAGTACCATGGTGCACCACTCTCCAGGGTAGGTAAATCGAAGACCAGCCACGGTGATCCCGTTTTAACGTAAAAATTCACGTGACGGAAAAAAGAAGGCCAAAAAACTTCAGAGACCCAATTGAGGTTCGGATAGCCTTTTTTGGGTATGAAACAATCCGTTGACGGTTTTTAGCAGTCAAAGCCGTAGAACTCACTGAGAGCTTCGTTTTGACTGGTTATGGCTGACGTAACTCTAAACGAGCCAACAGTTAAGGCCGTCCGAAGAATCGATATCCATAGGGTGCAACATCCGCGGTGCAAGGTGCAACATTCGTCCAAAAAGCCGAAACAGCGCCGTTCGACTTTTAGAAGTGGGTGTAGGGATTTGAAGTGGAACAGTACCATGGTGAAGCACTCTCCAAGGTAGGTAAATCGAAGACCAGCCATGGTGATCCCGTTTTAACGTAAAAATTCACGTGGCGGAAAAAAGAAGGCCAAAAAGCTTCAGAGACCCGATTGAGGTTCGGATAGCCTTTTTTGGGTACGAAACAATGCGTTGACGGCTTACAGCCGTCAAAGCCATAGAACTCACTGAGAGCTTTGTTTTGACTAGTTATGGCTCCCGTAAATCTAAACGAGCCAACAGTTATGGTCATCCGAAGAATCGATATCCACAGGGTGCAACATCCGCGGTGCAAGGTGCAACATTCGTCCAAAAAGCCAAAACAGCGCCGTGCGACCTTTAGAAGTGGGTACAAGGATTTGAAATTTAACAGTACCATGGTGCAGCACTCTCCAGGGTAGGTAAATCGAAGACCAGCAACGGTGATCCTGTTTTAACGTAAAAATTCACGTGGCGGAAAAAAGAAGGCCAAAAAACTTCAGAGACCCGATTAAGGTTCGAATAGCCTTTTTTGGGTACGAAACATTCCGTTGACGGCTTACAGCGGTCAAAGCCGTAGAACTCACTGAGAGCTTCGTTTTGACTAGTTATAGCTCCCGTAACTCTAAACGAGCCAACAGTTATGGTCGTCCGAAGAATCGATATCCACAGGGTGCAACATCTGCGGTGCAAGGTGCAATATTCGTCCGAAAAGCCGAAACAGCGCCGTGTGACTTTTAGAAGTGGGTGCAGGGATTTGAAATGGAACAGTACCATGGTGCAACACTCTCCAGGGTAGGTAAATCGAAGACCAGCCATGGTGTTCCCGTTTTAACGTAAAAATTCACGTGACGGAAAAAAGAAGGCCAAAAAACTTCAAAGACCCGATTGAGGTTCGGATAGCCTTTTTTGGGCACGAAACAATTCGTTGACGACTTACAGGGGTCAAAGCCGTAGAACTCACTGAGAGCTTCGTTTTGACTGGTTATGGCTCCCGTAACTCTAAACGAGCCAAAAGTTATGGTCATCCGAAGAATCGATATCCACAGGGTGCAACATCCGCGGTGCAAGGTGCAACATTCGTCCAAAAAGCCAAAACAGCGCCGTGCGACCTTTAGAAGTGGGTGCAGGGATTTGAAATGGAACAGTACCATGGTGCAGCACTCTCCAGGGTAGGTAAATCGAAGACTAGCCACGGTGATCCCGTTTTAACGTAAAAATTCACGTGGCGGAAAAAAGAAGGCCAAAAAACTTCAAAGACCCGAATGCGGTTCGGATAGCCTTTTTTGGGTATGAAAATTTCCGTTGACGGCATACAGCGGTCAAAGCCGTAGAACTCACTGAGAGCTTCGTTTTGACTGGTTATGGCTCCCGTAACTCTAAACGAGCCAACAGTTATGGCCGTCCGAAGAATCGATATCCACAAGGTGAAACATTCGCGGTGCAAGGTGCAACATTCGTCCAAAAAGCCGAAACAGCGTCTTTCGACTTTTAAAAGTGGGTGAAGGGATTTGAAGTGGAACAGTACCATGGTGCACCACTCTCCAGGGTAGGTAAATCGAAGACCAGCCACGGTGATCCCGTTTCAACGTAAAAATTCACGTGACGGAAAAAAGAAGGCCAAAAAGCTTCAGAGACCCGATTGAGGTTCGGATAGCCTTTTTTGGGTATAAGACAATCCGTTGATGGCTTACAGCTGTCAAAGCCGTAGAACGCACTGAGAGCTTCGTTTTGACTGATTATGGCTCCCGTTAATCTAAACGAGCCAAAAGTTATGGCTGTCCGAAGAATTGATATCCACAGGGTGCAACATCCGCGGTGCAAGGTGCAACATTCGTCCAAAAAGCCGAAACAGCGCCGTGCGACTTTTAGAAGTGGATGCAGGGATTTGAAATGGAACTATACCATGGTGCAGCACTCTCCAGGGTAGGTAAATCGAAGACCAGCCATGGTGATCCCGTTTTAACGTAAAAATTAATGTGACGGAAAAAAGAAGGCCAAAAAACTTCAGAGACCCGATTGAGGTTCAGATAGCCTTTTTTGGGTACGAAACAATCCGTTGATGGCTTACAGTAGTCAAAGCCGTAGAACTCACTGAGAGCTTCGTTTTGTCTGGTTATGGCTCCCGTAACTCTAAACGAGCCAACAGTTATGGCCATCCGAAGAATCGATATCCACAGGGTGCAACATCCGCGGTGCAAGGTGCAACATTCGTCCAAAAAGCCGAAACAGCGCCGTGCGACTTTTAGAAGTGGGTGTAGGGATTTGAAATGGAACAGTACCATGGTGAAGCACTCTCCAGCGTAGTTAAATCGGAGACCAGCCACGGTGATCCCGTTTTAGCGTAAAAATTCACGTGACGGAAAAAAGAAGGCCAAAAAACTTCAAAGACCCGATTGAGGTTCGGATAGCCTTTTTTGGGTATGAAACTATCCGTTGACGGCTTACATCAGTCAAAGTGGTAGAACTCACTGAGAGCTTCGTTTTGTCTGGTTATGGCTCCCGTAACTCTAAACGAGCCAACAGTTATGGCCGTCCGAAGAATCGATATCCACAGGGTGCAACATCCGCGGTGCAAGGTGCAACATTCGTCCAAAAAGCCAAAACAGCGCCGTGCGACCTTTACAAGTGGGTGCAGGGATTTGAAATGGAACAGTACCATGGTGCAGCACTCTCTAGGGGAGGTAAATCGAAGACCAGCCACGGTGATCCCGTTTTAACGTAAAAATTCACGTGGCGGAAAAAAGAAGGCCAAAAAACTTCAGAGACCCGAATGAGGTTCGGATAGCCTTATTTGGGTATGAAATTATCCGTTGACGGCTTACAGCGGTCAAATCCGTAGAACTCACTGATAGCTTCGTTTTGACTGGTTATGGCTCCCGTAACTCTAAACGAGCCAACAGTTATGGCCGTCCGAAGAATCGATATCCACAGGGTGCAACATCCGCGGTGCAAGGTGCAACATTCGTCCAAAAAGCCGAAACAGCGCCGTGCGACTTTTAGAAGTGGGTGCAGGGATTTGAAATGGAACAGTACCATGGTGCAACACTCTCCAGGGTAGGTAAATCGAAGACCAGCCACGGTGATCCCGTTTTAACGTAAAAATTCACGTGACGGAAAAAAGAAGGCCAAAAAACTTCAGAGACCCGATTGAGGTTCGGATAGCCTTTTTTGGGTAAGAAACTATCCGTTGACGACTTACAGCCATCAAAGCCGTAGAACTCACTAAGAGCTTCGTTTTGACAGGTTATGGCTCTCGTAACTCTAAACGAGCCAACAGTTATGGCCGTCCGAAGAATCGATATCCACAGGGTGCAACATCCGCGGTGCAAGGTGCAACATTCGTCCAAAAAGCCGAAACAGCGCCGTTCGACTTTTAGAAGTGGGTTTAGGGATTTGAAGTGGAACAGTACCATGGTGTACCACTCTCCAGGGTAGGTAAATCTAAGACCAGCCACGGTGATCCCATTTTAACGTAAAAATTCACGTGACGGAAAAAAGAAGGCCAAAAAACTTCAGAGACCCGATTGAGGTTCGGATAGCCTTTATTGGGTATGAAACAATCTGTTGACGGCTTACAACTGTCAAAGCCGTAGAAATCACTGAGAGCTTCGTTTTGACTGGTTATGGCTCACGTAACTCTAAACGAGCCAACAGTTATGGCCGTCCGAAGAATCGATATCCACATGGTGCAACATCCGCGGTGCAAGGTGCAACATTCGTCCAAAAAGCCGAAACAGCGCCGTTCGACTTTTAGAATTGGGTGCAGGGATTTGAAATGGACCGGTACCATGGTGCACCACTCTCCAGGATAGGTAAATCGAAGACCAGCAACGGTGATCCCGTTTTAACGTAAAAATTCACGTGACGGTAAAAAGAAGGCCAAAAAACTTCAGAGACACGATTGAGGTTCGGATAGCCTTTTTTGGGTATGAAACTATCCGTTGACGGCTTATAGTTGTCAAAGCCGTAGAACTCACTGAGAGCTTCGTTTTGACTGGTTATGGCTCCCGTAACTCTAAACGAGCCAACAGTTATGGCCGTCCGAAAAATCGATATCCATAGGGTGCAACATCCACGTTGCAAGGTGCAACATTCGTCCAAAAAGCCGAAACAGCGCCGTGCGACCTTTAGAAGTGGGTGCAGGGATTTGAAATGGCACAGTACAATGGTGCAGCACTCTCGAGGGTAGGTAAATCGAAGACCAGCCACGGTGATCCCGTTTTAACGTAAAAATTCACGTGACGAAAAAAAGAAGGCCAAAAAACTTCAGAGACCCGATTGAGGTTCGGATAGCCTTTTTTGGGTATGAAACAATCCGTTGACGTCTTACAGTTATCAAATCCGTAGAACTCACTTAGAGCTTCGTTTTGACTGGTTATGGCTCCCATTAATCTAAACGAGCCAACATTTATAGCCATCCGAAGAATCGATATCCACAGGGTGCAACATCCGCGGTGCAAGGTGCAACATTCGTCCAAAAAGCCAAAACAGCGCTGTGCGACCTTTACAAGTGGGTGTAGGGATTTTAAATGGAACGGTACCATGGTGCAGCACTCTCTAGGGGAGGTAAATCGAAGACCAGCCACGGTGATCCCGTTTTAACGTAAAAATTCACGTGGCGGAAAAAAGAAGGCCAAAAAACTTCAGAGACCCGAATGAGGTTCGGATAGCCTTTTTTGGGTATGAAATTATCCGTTGACAGCTTACAGCGGTCAAAGCCGTAGAACTCAATGAGAGCTTCGTTTTGACTGGTTATGGCTCCCGTAACTCTAAACGAGCCAACATTTATGGCCGTCCGAAGAATCGATATCCACAGGGTGCAACATCCGTGGTGCAAGGTGCAGCATTCGTCCAAAAAGCCGAAACAGCGCCGTGCAACTTTTAGAAGTGGGTGCAGGGATTTGAAATGGAACAGTACCATGGTGCAGCACTCTCCAGGGTAGGTAAATCGAAGACCAGCCACGGTGATCCCGTTTTAACGTAAAAATTCACGTGATGGAAAAAAGAAGGCCAAAAAACTTCAGAGACCCGATTGAGCTTCGGATAACGTTTTTTGGGTATGAAAATATCCGTTGACGGCTTACAGCAGTCAAAGTAGTAGAACTCACTGAGAGCTTCGTTTTGACTGGTTAGTGCTCCCATAACTCTAAACAAGCCAACAGTTATGGCCGTTCGAAGAATCGATATCCACAAGGTGCAACATCCGCGGTGCAAGGTGCAACATTCGTCCAAAAAGCCAATACAGCGCCGTGCGACTTTTAGAAGTGGGTGTGTTATCCCGCCTTTTGGCAAGGCCGTGACACCAAAAAGTTGACTGGAAAACTAAAGACAGTTCGTCGTTAAAGTTCGTTATACACTGTTTTACTATGGATATCAATGAATTTTGTCCGAGTCCGGATCGAGCCAAAATTGATAGGACATGAAAAGATAAGCCATAAGGGTCAACGTTTCAAATCTCAAGTCAATCCGAGTCCGTTTGTTCAAGTTATGATCAACGCAAGATAGAAGAATCTATGTTCGAATCCATCAGTGTAGCCATCATTCGAATCCATCATCCCTGCCTTACTTCGAATCCATCGATATCGTCTTCTTCGTATCCATTGGCAGGGTTCATGTTCGAATCCATCCAAGACATCGCTAGTTCGAATCCATCAAGTTACCCCTGTACGAAACCATGGCATTCGAATCGATCGAAAGGTAAATAGCCTCGCCTCCATCAGGTTCGTATCCATCAAATTGAAGGTCCTTCGGATCCATTCAGACGGCTAAGCTTCGTATCCACCATCCAAGGCAGCATGTTCGACTCGATGGAAGTTTCCCCTGGTTACTTCGAATCCACGGAGCTGCAGATACTTCGAATCCACACTGCTTGAAGCAACTTCGAATCGATCGACTTTACACCTAGATCGATTCGAACAGACCTTCGTTCATTCGATTCGGAGAGGGATGTCTTCGAATCCACTACCACGAATCCACCCAGTCAAAGTGGCGAAGAACATGGAGTCGACTCAGTCAATCCGGAGTGAGAAGCGGATCGATGTGAAGCACGCGCACCACGCCGTAGTCTTCGCGTAAAGGAGGATCGATTCGAACGTATCGACTCGAACGACTCCAAGAAACGAAAAACACCTACTTGAATCGATCATAACTCGAGTTCTACAAGTCCAAATGCTATGAAATTTTCACAGAAGCTTGAGCACATGTTGAAGAACGTTCACTCCAAATTTCAGCTCGATTGGATGATTTCTTGATCGATTCGAATCAAGGGTCGAATCGATCCCAAAGTGGGCCCGGATCTCCAGATTTCGGCCATGTGGGCCCCCTGACGTACCAGAACTGGTCTCCCCTCATTTTAGGCGAAATATCAGCCTCCTACACCTATAAATCGAGCCCCTAGTCATTCAGAAAAGGGGTCGGAGAATTCTAAGTACCGAAGAGCGCCCAGATTCTGCAAGATTTACTCAAGAACACCACCGCTACCTTAGATTGAGACTTAGAATATAATTTCAGTTGTACTACATTAGAAGAGATTGTAATCGTCGAGTGAACATCAATAAAATCATCAACTTCAGAGTGGACGTAGGCAAGATCGCCGAACCACTATAAATCTTGTGTTTCTGTTCATTATTTCTGAATTGTGATACTCTGTTTGCTTAGATTTGAGATTTGTGAGTGAATATTGTTGATTTATATTCATATACTGGTGCTTTCACAACATTCGGGGTTTGTGACCAATTTTGGCGCAAACACTTTGGTGCTTTCACCGAGAACTGAACTCAGGAGTTCTATCATTTGAAAGTTGAATCAGAAGGCTAAGAGATTTAAGATCCGAAGAATCATGACGAGACAAACTAGTAAAAGGCAGAGACCAGAGCAAAGTCAGCACGAAGGGAGTCAAGAGGCTTCCTCAGGAGCAAACCAAGCATCGATCTTCATCACCAGGGATGAGATGGAGACAATGATGAAGAGACAGGAGGAGATGATCCAGAATTTGCTTCAACAAATTGGACAGCTTGGAGCGCAAAATCAAGGAACAACCAGAATCCAGAACGGAGCAGGACCATCTGGCGCAGCGCCGGAGCTGGGGGGCATACACTTAGGACATGTTGATCCGAACCTGGGAAGAGAGACAAGGACATCCGAGCAACCTGGCGGCAATAGCGGGATGAACGCTCAGCCAGGGGGGCAGACACCCGAGAGCTCACACGGACTCGGGGGGCAGATCGAAGGTAGTGAACAAGGACTACAGCTTGGAGATAATGATAGATTGGCAGAGATGGTCAGATGAGCCATGAGAGGCGGATTAGTAAACAAAGATCTTGAAGACGTGAACAAGAGTCCCTTTTCTCCTGCGATTAGGTTGGCTAGGAACCCACCAGAATTCAAGCTGCCAACAGTAGAAATGTATGATGGGTTGACAGACCCTGCGGTCCATCTAACGAGGTATATAAGGCACATGGAAGTGCTGGGGGCATCACAGGAAGTCATGGCCCGATGCTTCCCATTATATTTGACAGACATAGTAGCTTTATGGTTCAGACAGCTAGAGAGCGGCTCCATTGGGACATGGACCGATTTGATTGAGAAATTTATGAGGCAATTCAGGGTTCACATTTCAAGACCCAAGAATGTGATGAGTTTGGCAACGCTAAAACAGAAAGCTGGAGAGTCTTTGAGGAATTTCCTGACGCGATTCAATGCGGCAGCAACATCGGTGTATCGGCCAGATCCATCCATGGTTATGATGGCAGCTGTGTCCGGAATAGCTGACGGCACAGAGTTCAAAAATTCATTAACTAAGGATCCGCCTATGGATCTAGAGGAATTCTATCACGAGGTAGAAAAGTTTTTGCGATTGGAAGACGCTAATGCTGAAAGAGAAGAAGGAGAGGGAATAGAAGTTTATGCACTTAAAGACAAAAAGCCTCTCGAAAATGATTCAGATAAGGATAAAGGAAAACGAAAGGCTGAGGACAATGGTGACAGGTCAAAGCGACTGCGGAGAGAGCCACGATTCACCACTTATTCAGAGCTGAATGAGAGTTTGGAGCGAATCTACCAAGATACTCGAGAGCAAGTTCCCTACCGTAGGCCAATACGAAGGGATCCCACTGTTGACGAGAGGAAATCAGACAGATACTGCTTATTCCACGAACTGAATGGTAATAACGCTAACGACTGTAGACATCTGAAGGATGAGGTGGAAGGGCACATCAGGAACGGTATGCTACTTCAGTATATGAGAAGGCGAGCTCTAGCAGTGGAGCCAGAGCGACCACCATCTACATCAGCTAGGGGTGCCCCCGAGCCGGAACACCGTATGATTATCAATTAATTTAAATAACGATGAACAAGTCGTAAACCTCTCACCAACCCGGGTAAGTCATTTACACATGTGCAAGATCACGAGCGGTCCATAGGCATGCTCTGAATGACTATTAACCCTATCGTTGTGGAAGTTTACACTTTGACATCCTTGCTTTGTTTTTGTTTCGTCTTGATTTGAACATTTGAACTTGATTTTGTTTAACATTTCTGCTAGAAACTTATTCTCAATGAAAAAATTGCTACTTGTGATTTCATAACGGCTAAGTCACTTACACATGTACGAGATCGCGAACGGTCCCTAGGCATGCTCTGAGATGGCGACAAACCGTTGCAACAAACAATCCGGGAATTCACCCGAACGTGAAACCTGGTATTGATGATACTAAGTCCCTCCCCAGGCACACTCAAATCGCCACGAATGGCACCCGACCGCGAACGGTCACAATTCGATCGCGAACGATCACACTTCGCCACGAACGGCACCCGACCACGAAAGGTCACAATTCGATCGTGAACGATCACACTTCGCCATGAACGGAACACAACCGCGAACGGTCACAATCGATCGCGAACGATCACACTTCGCCACGAACGACACCCGACCGCGAACGGTCACAATTCGATCGCGAACGATCACGCTTCGCCACGAACGGCACTCGACCATGAACAATCACAACTCGCCTCGAACGGCACCCCTCACCTCAAATGGCTTGATCACGAACAGTCGTCATTTGGGGCCGTACAAAAAATACTAGATCGCGAACGGTCGCATTCCACCTCAAAATGGCTAGATCGCGAACGGTCGTCATTTAAGGTCAAATAAAACTATCAATGTCTTTGCAGGTCATCAGCAGGATATGAACATCCAACTTATGAAACTACAAAACACACCTTCCTATCGCAAGGCATGTTTTGGGGGGCAAATGTTATCCCGCCTTTTGGCAAGGCCGTGACACCAAAAAGTTGACTGGAAAACTAAAGACAGTTCGTCGTTAAAGTTCGTTATACACTGTTTTACTATGGATATCAATGAATTTTGTCCGAGTCCGGATCGAGCCAAAATTGATAGGACATGAAAAGCTAAGCCATGAGAGTCAACGTTTCAAATCTCAAGTCAATCTGAGTCCGTTTGTTCAAGTTATGATCAACGCAAGATAGAAGAATCTATGTTCGAATCCATCAGTGTAGCCATCATTCGAATCCATCATCCCTGCCTTACTTCGAATCCATCGATATCGTCTTCTTCGTATCCATTAGCAGGGTTCATGTTTGAATCCATCCAAGACATCGCTAGTTCGAATCCATCAAGTTACCCCTGTACGAAACCATGGCATTCGAATCGATCGAAAGGTAAATAGCCTCGCGTCCATCAGGTTCGTATCCATCAAACTGAAGGTCCTTCGGATCCATTCAGACGGCTAAGCTTCGTATCCACCATCCAAGGCAGCATGTTCGACTCGATGGAAGTTTCCCCTGGTTACTTCGAATCCATGGAGCTGCAGATACTTCGAATCCACACTGCTTGAAGCAACTTCGAATCGATCGACTTTACACCTAGATCGATTCGAACAGACCTTCGTTCATTCGATTCGGAGAGGGATGTCTTCGAATCCACTACCACGAATCCACCCAGTCAAAGCGGCGAAGAACATGGAGTCGACCCAGTCAATCCGGAGTGAGAAGCGGATCGATGTGAAGCACGCGCACCACGCCTTAGTCTTCGCGTAAAGGAGGATCGATTCAAACGAATCGATTCGAACGTATCGACTCGAACGACTCCAGGAAACGAAAAACACCTACTTGAATCGATCATAACTCGAGTTCTACAAGTCCAAATGCTATGAAATTTTCACAGAAGCTTGAGCACATGTTGAAGAACGATCACTCCAAATTTCAGCTCGATTGGATGATTTCTTGATCGATTCGAATCAAGGGTCGAATCGATCCCAAAGTGGGCCCGGATCTCCAGATTTCGGCCATGTGGGCCCCCTGACGTACCAGAACTGGTCTCCCCTCATTTTAGGCGAAATATCAGCCTCCTACACCTATAAATAGAGCCCCTAGTCATTCAGAAAAGGGGTCGGAGAATTCTAAGTACCGAAGAGCGCCCAGATTCTGCAAGATTTACTCAAGAACACCACTGCTACCTTAGATTGAGACTTAGAATATAATTTCAGTTGTACTACATTAGAAGAGATTGTAATCGTCGAGTGAACATCAATAAAATCATCAACTTCAGAGTGGACGTAGGCAAGATCGCCGAACCACTATAAATCTCGTGTTTTTGTTCATTATTTCTGAATTGTGATACTCTGTTTGCTTAGATTTGAGATTTGTGTGTGAATATTGTTGATTTATAATCATATACTGGTGCTTTCACAACATTCGGGGTTTGTGACCAATTTTGGCGCAAACAGGGTGCATGGATTTATAATGTAACAGTACCATGGTGCAACACTCTCCAGGGTAGGTAAATCGAAGACCAGCCACGGTGATCCCGTTTTAACGTAAAAATTCACGTGACGGAAAAAAGAAGGCCAAAAAACTTCAGAGACCCGATTGAGGTTCGGATAGCCTTTTTTGGGTATGAAACTATCAGTTGACGGATTACAGCCATCAAAGCCGTAGAACTCACTAAGATCTTAGTTTTGACAGGTTATGGCTCCCGTAACTCTAAACGAGCCAACAGTTATGGCCGTCCGAAGAATCGATATCCACAGGGTGCAACATCCGCGGTGCAAGGTGCAACATTCGTCCAAAAAGCCGAAATAGCGCCGTTCGACTTTTAGAAGTGGGTTTAGGGATTTGCAGTGGAACAGTACCATGGTGTACCACTCTCCAGGGTAGGTAAATCGAAGACCAGCCACGGTGATCCCGTTTTAACGTAAAAATTCACGTGACGGAAAAAAGAAGGCCAAAAAACTTCAGAGACCCGATTGAGGTTCGGATAGCATTTTTTGGGTATGAAACTATCCGTTGACGGCTTACATCAGTCAAAGTCGTAGAACTCACTGAGAGCTTCGTTTTGACTGGTTAGGGCTCCCATAACTCTAAACGAGCCAACAGTTATGGCCGTCCGAAGAATCGATATCCACAGGGTGCAACATCCACGGTGCAAGGTGCAACATTCGTCCAAAAAGCCAAAACAGCGTTGTGCGACGTTTAGAAGTGGGTGCATGGATTTGAAATGTAATAGTACCATGGTGCAGCACTCTCCAGGGTAGGTAAATCGAAGACCAGCCACGGTGATCCCGTTTTAACGTAAAAATTCACGTGACGGAAAAAAGAAGGCCAAAAAACTTCAGAGACCCGATTGAGGTTCGGATAGCCTTTTTTGGGTATGAAACTATCTGTTGACGGCTTACAGCCATCAAAGCCGTAGAACTCACTGAGAGCTTCGTTTTGATAGGTTATGGCTCCCTTAACTCTAAACGAGCCAACAGTTATGGCCGTCCGAAGAATCGATATCCACAGGGTGCAACATCCGCGGTGCAAGGTGCAACATTCGTCCAAAAAGCCGAAACAGTGTCGTTCGACTTTTAGAAGTGGGTGTAGGGATTTGAAGTGGAACAGTACCATGGTGTACCACTCTCCAGGGTAAGTAAATCGAAGACCAGCCACGGTGATCCCGTTTTAACGTAAAAATTCACGTGATGGAAAAAAGAAGGCCAAAAAACTTCAGAGACCCGATTGAGGTTCGGAAAGCCTTTTTTTGGTATAAAACAATCCGTTGATGGCTTACAGCCGTCAAAGCTGTAGAACTCACTGAGAGCTTTGTTATGACTGGTTATGGCTCAAGTAACTCTAAACGAGCCCACAGTTATGGCCGTCCGAAGAATCGATATCCACAGGGTGCAACATCCGCGGTGCAAGGTGCAACATTCGTCCAAAAAGCCGAAACAGCGCCGTGCGACTTTTAAAAGTGGGTGAGGCATTTGAAATGGAACAGTACCATAGTGCAGCACTCTCCAGGGTAGGTAAATCGAAGACCAGCCATGGTGATCCCGTTTTAACGTAAAAATTCACGTGACGGAAAAAAGAAGGCCAAAAAACTTCAAAGACTCGATTGAGGTTCGGATAGCCTTTTGTGGGTACGAAACAATTCGTTGACGGCTTACAGCCGTCAAAGCCGTAGAACTCACTGAGAGCTTCGTTTTGACTGGTTATGGCACCCGTAAATCTAAACGAGCCAACAGTTATGGTCATCCGAAGAATCGATATCCACAGGGTGCAACATCCGCGGTGCAAGGTGCAACATTCGTCCAAAAAGCAAAAACAGCGTCGTGCGACCTTTAGAAGTGGGTGCAGGGATTTGAAATTGAACAGTACCATGGTGCAGCACTATCCAGGGTAGGTAAATCGAAGACTAGACACGGTGATCCCGTTTTAACGTAAAAATTCACGTGGCGGAAAAAAGAAGGCCAAAAAACTTCAGAGACCCGAATGAGGTTCTTATACACTTTTTTGGGTATGAAATTATCCGTTGATGGCTTACAGCGGTCAAAGCCGTAGAACTCACTGAGAGATTCGTTTTGATTGGTTATGGCTCCCGTAACTCTAAACAAGCCAACAGTTATGGCCGTCCGAAGAATCGATATCCACAGGGTGCAACATCCGCGGTGCAAGGTGCAACATTCGTCCAAAAAGCCGAAACAGCGCCGTGCGACTTTTAGAAGTGGGTGCAGGGATTTGAAATGGAACAGTACCATGGTGCAGCACTCTCCAGGGAAGGTTAATCGAAGACCAGCCACGGTGATCCCGTTTTAACGTAAAAATTCACGTGACGGAAAAAAGAAGGCCAAAAAACTTCAAAGACCCGATTGAGGTTCGGATAGCCTTTTTTTGGTATGAAACTATCCGTTGACGGCTTACAGCAGTCAAAGTCGTAGAACTCACTGAGAGCTTCGTTTTGACTGGTTAGGGCTCCCATAACTCTAAACGAGCCAACAGTTATGGCCGTCCGAAGAATCGATATCCACAGGGTGCAACATCCGCGGTGCAAGGTGCAACATTCGTCCAAAAAGCCAAAACAGCGCCGTGCGACTTTTAGAAGTGGGTGCATGGATTTGAAATGTAATAGTACCATGGTGCAGCACTCTCCAGGGTAGGTAAATCGAAGACCAGCCACGGCGATCCCGTTTTAACGTAAAAATTCACGTGACGGAAAAAAGAAGGCCAAAAAACTTCACAGACCCGATTGAGGTTCGGATAGCCTTTTTTGGGTATGAAACTATCTATTGACGGCTTACAACCATCAAAGCCGTAGAACTCACTGAGAGCTTCGTTTTGATAGGTTATGGCTCCCTTAACTCTAAACGAGCCAACAGTTATGGCCGTCCGAAGAATCGATATCCACAGGGTGCAACATCCGCGGTGCAAGGTGCAACATTCGTCCAAAAAGCCGAAACAGTGCCGTTCGACTTTTAGAAGTGGGTGTAGGGATTTGAAGTGGAACAGTACCATGGTGTACCACTCTCCAGGGTAAGTAAATCGAAGACCAGCCACGGTGATCCCGTTTTAACGTAAAAATTCACGTGATGGAAAAAAGATGGCCAAAAAACTTCAAAGACCCGATTGAGGTTCGGAAAGCCTTTTTTTGGTATAAAACAATCCGTTGATGGCTTACAGCCGTCAAAGCTGTAGAACTCACTGAGAGCTTTGTTATGACTGGTTATGGCTCAAGTAACTCTAAACGAGCCCACAATTATGGCCGTCCGAAGAATCGATATCCACAGGGTGCAACATCCGCGGTGCAAGGTGCAACATTCGTCCAAAAAGCCGAAACAGCGCCGTGCGACTTTTAAAAGTGGGTGAGGTATTTGAAATGGAACAGTACCATAGTGCAGCACTCTCCAGGGTAGGTAAATCGAAGACCAGCCATGGTGATCCCGTTTTAACGTAAAAATTCACGTGACGGAAAAATGAAGGCCAAAAAACTTCAAAGACTCGATTGAGGTTCGGATAGCCTTTTGTGGGTACGAAACAATTCGTTGACGGCTTACAGCCATCAAAGCCGTAGAACTCACTGAGAGCTTCGTTTTGACTGGTTATGGCACCCGTAAATCTAAACGAGCCAACAGTTATGGTCATCCGAAGAATCGATATCCACAGGGTGCAACATCCGCGGTGCAAGGTGCAACATTCGTCCAAAAAGCAAAAACAGCGTCGTGCGACCTTTAGAAGTGGGTGCAGGGATTTGAAATTGAACAGTACCATGGTGCAGCACTATCCAGGGTAGGTAAATCGAAGACCAGACACGGTGATCCCGTTTTAACGTAAAAATTCACGTGGCGGAAAAAAGAAGGCCAAAAAACTTCAGAGACCCGAATGAGGTTCTTATACACTTTTTTGGGTATTAAATTATCCGTTGATGGCTTAAAGCGGTCAAAGCCGTAGAACTCACTGAGAGATTCGTTTTGATTGGTTATGGCTCCCGTAACTCTAAACGAGCCAACAGTTATGGCCGTCCGAAGAATCGATATCCACAGGGTGCAACATCCGCGGTGCAAGGTGCAACATTCGTCCAAAAAGCCGAAACAGCGCCGTGCGACTTTTAGAAGTGGGTGCAGGGATTTGAAATGGAACAGTACCATGGTGCAGCACTCTCCAGGGAAGGTTAATCGAAGACCAGCCACGCTGATCCCGTTTTAACGTAAAAATTCACGTGACGGAAAAAAGAAGGCCAAAAAACTTCAAAGACCCGATTGAGGTTCGGATAGCCTTTTTTGGGTATGAAACTATCCGTTGACGGCTTACAGCAGTCAAAGTCGTAGAACTCACTGAGAGCTTCATTTTGACTGGTTAGGGCTCCCATAACTCTAAACGAGCCAACAGTTATGGCCGTCCGAAGAATCGATATCCACAGGGTGCAACATCCGCGGTGCAAGGTGCAACATTCGTCCAAAAAGCCAAAACAGCGCCGTGCGACTTTTAGAAGTGGGTGCATGGATTTGAAATGTAATAGTACCATGGTGCAGCACTCTCCAGGGTAGGTAAATCGAAGACCAGCCACGGCGATCCCGTTTTAACGTAAAAATTCACGTGACGGAAAAAAGAAGGCCAAAAAACTTCACAGACCCGATTGAGGTTCGGATAGCCTTTTTTGGGTATGAAACTATCTATTGACGGCTTACAGCCATCAAAGCCGTAGAACTCACTGAGAGCTTCGTTTTGATAGGTTATGGCTCCCTTAATTCTAAACGAGCCAACAGTTATGGCCGTCCGAAGAATCGATATCCACAGGGTGCAACATTCGCGGTGCAAGGTGCAACATTCGTCCAAAAAGCCGAAACAGTGTTGTTCGACTTTTAGAAGTGGGTGTAGGGATTTGAAGTGGAACAGTACCATGTTGTACCACTCTCCAGGGTAAGTAAATCGAAGACCAGCCACGGTGATCCCGTTTTAACGTAAAAATTCACGTGACGGAAAAAAGAAGGCCAAAAAACTTCAGAGACCCGATTGAGGTTCGGAAAGCCTTTTTTTGGTATAAAACAATCCGTTGATGGCTTACAGCCGTCAAAGCTGTAGAACTCACTGGGAGCTTTGTTATGACTAGTTATGGCTCAAGTAACTCTAAACGAGCCCACAGTTATGGCCGTCCGAAGAATCGATATCCATAGGGTGCAACATCCGCGGTGCAAGGTGCAACATTCGTCCAAAAAGCCGAAACAGCGCCGTGCGACTTTTAAAAGTGGGTGCAGGGATTTGAAATGGAACAGTACCATAGTGCAGCACTCTCTAGGGTAGGTAAATCGAAGACCAGCCATGGTGATCCCGTTTTAACGTAAAAATTCACGTGACGGAAAAAAGAAGGCCAAAAAACTTCAAAGACTCGATTGAGGTTCGGATAGCCTTTTGTGGGTACGAAACAATCCGTTGACGGCTTACAGCCGTCAAAGCCGTAGAACTCACTGAGAGCTTCGTTTTGACTGGTTATGGCACCCGTAAATCTAAACGAGCCAACAGTTATGGTCATCCGAAGAATCGATATCCACAGGGTGCAACATCCGCGGTGCAAGGTGCAACATTCGTCCAAAAAGCAAAAACAGCGTCGTGCGACCTTTAGAAGTGGGTGCAGGGATTTGAAATTGAACAGTACCATGGTGCAGTACTATCCAGGGTAGGTAAATCGAAGACCAGACACGGTGATCCCGTTTTAACGTAAAAATTCACGTGGCGGAAAAAAGAAGGCCAAAAAACTTCAGAGACCCGAATGAGGTTCTTATACACTTTTTTGGGTATGAAATTATCCGTTGACGGCTTACAGTGGTCAAAGCCGTAGAACTCACTGAGAGCTTCGTTTTGATTTGTTATGGCTCCCGTAACTCTAAACGAGCCAACAGTTATGGCCGTCCGAAGAATCGATATCCACAGGGTGCAACATCCGCGGTGCAAGGTGCAACATTCGTCCAAAAAGCCGAAACAGCGCCGTGCGACTTTTAAAAGTGGGTGCAGGGATTTGAAATGGAACAGTACCATGGTGCAGCACTCTCCAGGGAAGGTTAATCGAAGACCAGCCACGGTGATCCCGTTTTAACGTAAAAATTCACGTGACGGAAAAAAGAAGGCCAAAAAACTTCAAAGACCCGATTGAGGTTCGGATAGCCTTTTTTGGGTATGAAACTATCCGTTGACGGCTTACAGCAGTCAAAGTCGTAGAACTCACTGAGAGCTTCGTTTTGACTGGTTAGGGCTCCCATAACTCTAAACGAGCCAACAGTTATGGCCGTCCGAAGAATCGATATCCACAGGGTGCAACATCCGCGGTGCAAGGTGCAACATTCGTCCAAAAAGCCAAAACAGCACCGTGCAACGTTTAGAAGTGGGTGCATGGATTTGAAATGTAATAGTACCATGGTGTAGCACTCTCTAGGATAGGTAAATCGAAGACCATCCACGGTGATCCCGTTTTAACGTAAAAATTCACGTGACGGAAAAAAGAAGGCCAAAAAACTTTAGAGACCCGATTGAGGTTCGGATAGCCTTTTTTGGGTATGAAACTATCCGTTGACGGCTTACAGCCATCAAAGCCGTAGAACTCACTGAGAGCTTCGTTTTGATAGGTTATGGCTCCCTTAACTCTAAACGAGCCAACAGTTATGGCCGTCCGAAGAATTGATATCCACAGGGTGCAACATCCGCGGTGCAAGGTGCAACATTCGTCCAAAAAGCCGAAACAGTGCCGTTCGACTTTTAGAAGTGGGTGTAGGGATTTGAAGTGGAACAGTACCATGTTGTACCACTCTCCAGGGTAAGTAAATCGAAGACCAGCCACGGTGATCCCGTTTTAACGTAAAAATTCACGTCACGGAAAAAAGAAGGCCAAAAAACTTCAGAGACCCGATTGAGGTTCGGAAAGCCTTTTTTTGGTATAAAACAATCCGTTGACGGCTTACAGCCGTCAAAGCTGTAGAACTAACTGAGAGCTTTGTTATGACTGGTTATGGCTCAAGTAACTCTAAACGAGCCCACAGTTATGGCCGTCCGAAGAATCGATATCCACAGGGTGCAACATCCGCGGTGCAAGGTGCAACATTCGTCCAAAAAGCCGAAACAGCGCCGTGCGACTTTTAAAAGTGGGTGCAGGGATTTGAAATGGAACAGTACCATAGTGCAGCACTCTCCAGGGTAGGTAAATCGAAGACCAGCCATGGTGATCCCGTTTTAACGTAAAAATTCACGTGACGGAAAAAAGAAGGCCAAAAAACTTCAAAGACTCGATTGAGGTTCGGATAGCCTTTTGTGGGTACGAAACAATCCGTTGACGGCTTACAGCCATCAAAGCCGTAGAACTCACTGAGAGCTTCGTTTTGACTGGTTATGGCACCCGTAAATCTAAACGAGCCAACAGTTATGGTCATCCGAAGAATCGATATCCACAGGGTGCAACATCCGCGGTGCAAGGTGCAACATTCGTCCAAAAAGCAAAAACAGCGTCGTGCGACCTTTAGAAGTGGGTGCAGGGATTTGAAATTGAACAGTACCATGGTGCAGCACTATCCAGGGTAGGTAAATCGAAGACCAGACATGGTGATCCGGTTTTAACGTAAAAATTCACGTGGCGGAAAAAAGAAGGCCAACAAACTTCAGAGACCCGAATGAGGTTCTTATACACTTTTTTGGGTATGAAATTATCCGTTGACGGCTTACAGCGGTCAAAGCCGTAGAACTCACTGAGAGCTTCGTTTTGATTGGTTATGGCTCCCGTAACTCTAAACGAGCCAACAGTTATGGCCGTCCGAAGAATCGATATCCACAGGGTGCAACATCCGCGGTGCAAGGTGCAACATTCGTCCAAAAAGCCGAAACAGCGCCATGCGACTTTTAGAAGTGGGTGCAGGGATTTGAAATGGAACAGTACCATGGTGCAGCACTCTCCAGGGAAGGTTAATCGAAGACCAGCCACGGTGATCCCGTTTTAACGTAAAAATTCACGTGACGGAAAAAAGAAGGCCAAAAAACTTCAAAGACCCGATTGAGGTTCGGATAGCCTTTTTTGGGTATGAAACTATCCGTTGACGGCTTACAGCAGTCAAAGTCGTAGAACTCACTGAGAGCTTCGTTTTGACTGGTTAGGACTCCCATAACTCTAAACGAGCCAACAGTTATGGCAGTCCGAAGAATCGATATCCACAGGGTGCAACATCCGCGGTGCAAGGTGCAACATTCGTCCAAAAAGCCAAAACAGCGCCGTGCAACGTTTAGAAGTGGGTGCATGGATTTGAAATGTAACAGTACCATGGTGCAGCACTCTCTAGGATAGGTAAATCGAAGACCATCCACGGTGATCCCGTTTTAACGTAAAAATTCACGTGACGGAAAAAAGAAGGCCAAAAAACTTTAGAGACCCGATTGAGGTTCGGATAGCCTTTTTTGGGTATGAAACTATCCGTTGACGGCTTACAGCCATCAAAGCCGTAGAACTCACTGAGAGCTTCGTTTTGACAGGTTATGGCTCCCGTAACTCTAAATGAGCCAACAGTTATGGCCGTCCGAAGAATCGATATCCACAGAGTGCAACATCCGCGGTGCAAGGTGCAACATTCGTCCAAAAAGCCGAAACAGCGCCGTTCGACTTTTAGAAGTAGGTGAAGGGATTTGAAGTGGAACAGTACCATGGTGCACCACTCTCCAGGGTAGGTAAATCGAAGACCAGCCACGGTGATCCCGTTTTAACGTAAAAATTCACGTGACGGTAAAAAGAAGGCCAAAAAACTTCAGAGACCCGATTGAGGTTCGGATAGCCTTTTTTGGGTATGAAACTATCCGTTGACGGTTTATAGCTGTGAAAGCCGTAGAACTCACTGAGAGCTTCGTTTTGACTGGTTATGGCTCCCGTAACTCTAAACGAGCCAACAGTTATGGCCGTCCGAAAAATCGATATCCACAGGGTGCAACATCCGCGGTGCAAGGTGCAACATTCGTCCAAAAAGCCGAAACAGCGCCGTGCGACCTTTAGAAGTGGGTGCAGGGATTTGAAATGGCACAGTACAATGGTGCAGCACTCTCGAGGGTAGGTAAATCGAAGACCAGCCACGGTGATCCCGTTTTAACGTAAAAATTCACGTGACGGAAAAAAGAAGGCCAAAAAACTTCAGAGACCCGGTTGAGGTTCGGATAGCCTTTTTTGGGTATGAAACAATCCGTTGACGTCTTACAGTTATCAAAGCCGTAGAACTCACTGAGAGCTTCGTTCTGACTGGTTATGGCTCCCGTTACTCTAAACGAGCCAACATTTATGGCCATCCGAAGAATCGATATCCACAGGGTGCAACATCCGCGGTGCAAGGTGCAACATTCGTCCAAAAAGCCAAAACAGCGTCGTGCGACCTTTACAAGTGGGTGAAGGGATTTGAAGTGGAACCGTACCATGGTGCACCACTCTGCAGGGTAGGTAAATCGAAGACCAGCCACGGTGATCCCGTTTTAACGTAAAAATTCACGTGCGGTAAAAAGAAGGCCAAAAAACTTCAGAGACCCGATTGAGGTTCGGATAGCCTTTTTTGGGTATGAAACTATCCGTTGACGGCTTATAGCTGTCAAAGCCGTAGAACTTACTGAGAGCTTCGTTTTGACTGGTTATGGCTCCCGTAACTCTAAACGAGCCAACAGTTATGGCCGTCCGAAGAATCGATATCCACAGGGTGCAACATCCACGGTGCAAGGTGCAACATTCGTCCAAAAAGACGAAACAGCGCCGTGCGACCTTTAGAAGTGGGTGCAGGGATTTGAAATGGCACAGTTCAATGGTGCAGCACTCTCGAGGGTAGGTAAATCGAAGACCAGCCACGGTGATCCCGTTTTAACGTAAAAATTCACGTGACGGAAAAAAGAAGGCCAAAAACTTCAGAGACCCGATTGAGGTTCGGATAGCCTTTTTTGGGTATGAAACAATCCGTTGACGTCTTACAGTTATCAAAGCCGTAGAACTCACTGAGAGCTTCGTTTTGACTGGTTATGGCTCCCGTTACTCTAGACGAGCCAACATTTATGGCCGTCCGAAGAATCGATATCCTCAGGGTGCAACATCCGCGGTGCAAGGTGCAACATTCGTCCAAAAAGCCAAAACAGCGCCGTGCGACCTTTACAAGTGGGTGCAGGGATTTGAAATGGAACAGTACCATGGTGTAGCACTCTCTAGGGGAGGTAAATCGAAGACCAGCCACGGTGATCCCGTTTTAACGTAAAAATTCACGTGGCGGAAAAAAGAAGGCCAAAAAACTTCAGAGACCCGAATGAGGTTCGGATAGCCTTATTTGGGTATGAAATTATCTGTTGATGGCTTACAGCGGTCAAAGCCGTAGAACTCACTGATAGCTTCGTTTTGACTGGTTATGGCTCCCGTAACTCTAAACGAGCCAACAGTTATGGCCGTCCGAAGAATCGATATCCACAGGGTGCAACATCCGCGGTGCAAGGTGCAACATTCGTCCAAAAAGCCGAAACAGCGCCGTGCGACTTTTAGATGTGGGTGCAGGGATTTGAAATGGAACAGTACCATGGTGCAACACTCTCCAGGGTAGGTAAATCGAAGACCAGCCATGGTGATCCCGTTTTAACGTAAAAATTCACGTGACGGAAAAAAGAAGGCCAAAAAACTTCAGATACCCGATTGAGGTTCGGATAGCCTTTTTTGGGTATGAAACTATCCGTTGATGGCTTACAGCCATCAAAGCCGTAGAACTCACTAAGAGCTTCGTTTTGACCGGTTATGGCTCCCGTAACTCTAAACGAGCCAACAGTTATGGCCGTCCGAAGAATCGATATCCACAGGGTGCAACATCCGCGGTGCAAGGTGCAACATTCGTCCAAAAAGCCGAAACAGCGCCGTTCGACTTTTAGAAGTGGGTTTAGGGATTTGAAGTGGAACAGTACCATGGTGTACTACTCTCCAGGGTAGGTAAATCTAAGACCAGCCACGGTGATCCCATTTTAACGTAAAAATTCACGTGACGGAAAAAAGAAGGCCAAAAAACTTCAGAGACCCGATTGAGGTTCGGATAGCCTTTTTTGGGTATGAAACAATCCGTTGACGACTTACAACTGTCAAAGCCGTAGAACTCACTGAGAGCTTCGTTTTGACTGGTTATGGGTCACGTAACTCTAAACGAGCCAACAGTTATGGCCGTCCGAAGAATCGATATCCACATGGTGCAACATCCGCGGTGCAAGGTGCAACATTCGTCCAAAAAGCCGAAACAGCGCCGTTCGACTTTTAGAAGTAGGTGAAGGGATTTGAAGTGGAACAGTACCATGGTGCACCACTCTCCAGGATAGGTAAATCGAAGACCAGCAACGGTGATCCCGTTTTAACGTAAAAATTCACGTGACGGTAAAAAGAAGGCCAAAAAACTTCAGAGACACGATTGAGGTTCGAATAGCCTTTTTTGGGTATGAAACTATCCGTTGACGGCTTATATTTGTCAAAGCCGTAGAACTCACTGAGAGCTTCGTTTTGACTGGTTATGGCTCCCGTAACTCTAAACGAGCCAACAGTTATGGCCGTCCGAAAAATCGATATCCATAGGGTGCAACATCCGCGGTGCAAGGTGCAACATTCGTCCAAAAAGCCGAAACAGCGCCGTGCGACCTTTAGAAGTGGGTGCAGGGATTTGAAATGGCACAGTACAATGGTGCAGCACTCTCGAGGGTAGGTAAATCGAAGACCATCCACGGTGATCCCGTTTTAACGTAAAAATTCACGTGACGGAAAAAAGAAGGCCAAAAAACTTCAGAGACCCGATTGAGGTTCGGATAGCCTTTTTTGGGTATCAAACAATCCGTTGACATCTTACAGTTATCAAATCCGTAGAACTCACTTAGAGCTTCGTTTTGACTGGTTATGGCTCCCGTTACTCTAAACGAGCCAACATTTATAGCCATCCGAAGAATCGATATCCACAGGGTGCAACATCCGCGGTGCAAGGTGCAACATTCGTCCAAAAAGCCAAAACAGCGTCGTGCGACCTTTACAAGTGGGTGCAGGGATTTTAAATGGAACGGTACCGTGGTGCAGCACTCTCTAGGGGAGGTAAATCGAAGACCAGCCACGGTGATCCCGTTTTAACGTAAAAATTCACGTGGCGGAAAAAAGAAGGCCAAAAAACTTCAGAGACCCGAATGAGGTTCGGATAGCCTTTTTTGGGTATGAAATTATCCGTTGACAGCTTACAGCGGTCAAAGCTGTAGAACTCAATGAGAGCTTCGTTTTGATAGGTTATGGCTCCCTTAACTCTAAACGAGCCAACAGTTATGGCCGTCCGAAGAATCGATATCCACAGGGTGCAACATCCGCGGTGCAAGGTGCAACATTCGTCCAAAAAGCCGAAACAGCGCCGTGCAACTTTTAGAAGTGGGTGCAGGGATTTGAAATGGAACAGTACCATGGTGCAGCACTCTCCAGGGTAGGTAAATCGAAGACAAGCCACGGTGATCCCGTTTTAACGTAAAAATTCACGTGACGGAAAAAAGAAGGCCAAAAAACTTCAAAGACCCGATTGAGTTTCGGATAACGTTTTTTGGGTATGAAAATATCCGTTGACGGCTTACAGCAGTCAAAGTAGTAGAACTCACTGAGTGCTTCGTTTTGACTGGTTAGGGCTCCCATAACTCTAAACAAGCCAACAGTTATGGCCGTTCGAAGAATCGATATCCACAAGGTGCAACATCCGCGGTGCAAGGTGCAACATTCGTCCAAAAAGCCAATACAGCGCCGTGCGACTTTTAGAAGTGGGTGCATGGATTTATAATGTAACAGTACCATGGTGCAACACTCTCCAGGGTAGGTAAATCGAAGACCAGCCACGGTGATCCCGTTTTAACGTAAAAATTCACGTGACGGAAAAAAGAAGGCCAAAAAACTTCAAAGACCCGATTGAGGTTCGGATAGCCTTTTTTGGGTATGAAACTATCCGTTGACGGATTACAGCCATCAAAGCCGTAGAACTCACTGAGATCTTAGTTTTGACAGGTTATGGCTCCCGTAACTCTAAACGAGCCAACAGTTATGGCCGTCCGAAGAATCGATATCCACAGGGTGCAACATCCGCAGTGCAAGGTGCAACATTCGTCCAAAAAGCCGAAACAGCGCCGTTCGACTTTTAGAAGTGGGTGCAGGGATTTGAAGTGGAACAGTACCATGGTGCACCACTCTCCAGGGTAGGTAAATCGAAGACCAGCCACGGTGATCCCGTTTTAACGTAAAAATTCACGAGACGGAAAAAAGAAGGCCAAAAAACTTCACAGACCCGATTGAGGTTCGGATAGCCTTTTTTGGGTATGAACCAATCTGTTGACGGCTTACAACTGTCAAAGCCGTAGAACTCACTGAGAGCTTCGTTTTGACTGGTTATGGCTCACGTAACTCTAAACGAGCAAACAATTATGGCCGTCCGAAGAATCGATATCCATAGGGTGCAACATCCGCGGTGCAAGGTGCAACATTCGTCCAAAAAGCCAAAACAGCGCCGTTCGACTTTTAGAAGTGGGTGCAGGGATTTGAAGTGGAACAGTACCATGGTGCACCACTCACCAGGGTAGGTAAATCGAAGATCAGCCACGGTGATCCCGTTTTAACGTAAAAATTCACGTGACGGTAAAAAGAAGGCCAAAAAACTTCAGAGACCCGATTAAGGTCCGGAAAGCCTTTTTTGGGTATGAAACAATCCGTTTACGGCATACAGCCGTCTAAGCCGTACAACTCACTGAGAGCTTCGTTTTGAATGGTTATGGCTCATGTAACTCTAAACGAGGCAACAGTTATGGCCGTCCGAAGAATCGATATCCACAGGTGCAACATCCGTGGTGCAAGGTGCAACATTCGTCCAAAAAGCCAAAACAGCGCCGTGCGACTTTTAGAAGTGGGTGAAGGGATTTGAAATGGAACGGTACCATGGTGCACCACTCTCCAGGGTAGGTAAATCGAAGACCAGCCACGGTGATCCCGTTTTAACGTAAAAATTCACGTGATGGAAAAAAGAAGGCCAAAAAACTTCAGAGACCCGATTGAGGTTCGGATAGCCTTTTTTGGGTATGAAACTATCCGTTGACGGCTTACTGCCGTAAAAGCGGTAGAACTCACTGATAGCTTCGTTTTGACTGGTTATGGCTCCCGTAACTCTAAACGAGCCAACAATTATGGCCGTCCGAAGAATCGATATCCACAGGGTGCAACATCCGCGGTGCAAGGTGCAACATTCGTCCAAAAAGCCGAAACAGTGTCGTTTGACTTTTAGAAGTAGGTGAAGGGATTTTAAGTGGAACAGTACCATGGTGCCCCACTCTCCAGGGTAGGTTAATCGAAGACCAGCCACGGTGATCCCGTTTTAACGTAAAAATTCACGTGACGGTAAAAAGAAGGCCAAAAAACTTCATAGACCCGATTGAGGTTCGGATAGCCTTTTTTGGGTATGAAACTATCCGCTGACGGCTTACAGCTGTCAAAGCCGTAGAACTCACCGAGAGCTCCGTTTTGACTGGTTATGGCTCCCGTAACTCTAAACGAGCCAACAGTTATGGTCGTCCGAAGAATCGATATCCACAGGGTGCAACATCCGCGGTGCAAGGTGAAACATTCGTCCAAAAAGCCGAAACAGCGCCGTGCGACCTTTAGAAGTGGGTGCAGGGATTTGAAATGGAACAGTACAATGGTGCAACACTCTCCAGGGTAGGTAAATCGAAGACCAGCCATGGTGATCCCGTTTTAACGTAAAAATTCACGTGACGGAAAAAAGAAGGCCAAAAAACTTCAGAGACCCAATTGAGGTTCGGATAGCCTTTTTTGGGTATGAAACAATCCGTTGACGGCTTACAGCTATCAAAGCCGTGGAACTCACTAAGAGCTTCGTTTTGACTGGTTATGGCTCCCGTTACTCTAAACGAGCCAACATTTATGGCCGTCCGAAGAATCGATATCCACAGGGTGCAACATCCATGGTGCAAGGTGCAACATTCGTCCAAAAAGCCGAAACAGCGTCGTGCGACTTTTAGAAGTGGGTGCAGGGATTTGAAATGGAACAGTACCATGGTGCAGCACTCTCCAGGGTAGGTAAATCGAAGACCAGCCATGGTGATCCCATTTTAATGTAAAAATTCAAGTGACGGAAAAAAGAAGGCCAAAAAACTTCAGAGACCCGATTGAGGTTCAGATAGCCTTTTTGGGTACGAAACAATCCGTTGACGGCTTATAGCCGTCAATGCCGTAGAACTCACTGAGAGCTTCGTTTTGACTGGTTATGGCTCCCGTAACTCTAAACGAGCCAACAGTTATGGTCATCCGAAGAATCGATATCCACAGGGTGCAACATCCGCGGTGCAAGTTGCAACATTCGTCCAAAAAGCAAAAACAGCGCCGTGCGTCCTTTAGAAGTAGGTGCAGGGATTTGAAATGGAACAGTACCATGGTGCAGCACTCTCCAGGGTAGGTAAATTGAAGACCAGCCACGGTGATCCCGTTTTAACGAAAAAATTCACGTGGCGGAAAAAAGAAGGCCAAAAAACTTCAGAGACCCGAATGAGGTTCGGATAGCCTTTTTTGGGTATGAAATTATCCGTTGACGGCTTATAGCGGTCAAAGCCGTAGAACTCACTGAGAGCTTCGTTTTGACTGGTTATGGCTCCCGTAACTCTAAACGAGCCAACAGTTATGGTCGTCCGAAGAATCGATATCCACAGGGTGCAACATCCGCGGTGCAAGGTGCAACATTCGTCCAAAAAGCCGAAACAGCGCCGTGCGACTTTTAGAAGTGGGTGCATGGATTTGAAATGGAACAGTACCATGGTGCAGCACTCTCCAGGGTAGGTAAATCGAAGACCAGCCACGGTGATCCCGTTTTAACGTAAAAATTCACGTGACGGAAAAAAGAAGGCCAAAAAACTTTAGAGACCTGATTGAGGTTCGGATAGCGTTTTTTGGGTATGAAACTATCCGTTGACGGCTTACAGCAGTCAAAGTCGTAGAACTTACAGAGAGCTTTGTTTTGACTGGTTAGGGCTCCCATAATTCTAAACGAGCCAACAGTTATAGCAGTACGAAGAATCGATATCCCAGGGTGCAACATCCGCGGTGCAAGGTGCAACATTCATCCAAAAAGCCAAAACAGCGCCGTGCGACTTTTAGAAGTGGGTGCATGGATTTGAAATGTAACAGTACCATGGTGCAGCATTCTCCAGGGTAGGTAAATCGAAGACCAGCCACGGTGATCCCGTTTTAACGTAAAAATTCACGTGACGGAAAAAAGAAGGCCAAAATACTTCAGAGACCTGATTGAGGTTCGGATAGCCTTTTTTGGGTATGAAACTATCCGTTGACGGCTTACAGCCATCAATGCCACAGAACTCACTGAGATCTTCGTTTTGACAGGCTATGGCTCTCGTAACTCTAAACGAGCCAACAGTTATGGCCGTCCGAAGAATCGATATCCATAGGGTGCAACATCCGCGGTGCAAGGTGCAACATTCGTCCAAAAAGCCGAAATAGCGCCGTTCGACTTTTAGAAGTGGGTTTAGGGATTTAAAGTGGAACAGTACCATGGTGTACCACTCTCCAGGGTAGGTAAATCGAAGACCAGCCACGGTGATCCCGTTTTAACGTAAAAATTCACGTGACGGAAAAAAGAAGGCCAAAAAACTTCAGAGACCCGAATGAGGTTCGGATAGCCTTTTTTGGGTATGAAATTATCCGTTGACGGCTTACAGCGGTCAAAGGCGTAGAACTCACTGAGAGCTTCGTTTTGACTGGTTATGGCTCCCGTAACTCTAAACGAGCCAACAGTTATGGTCGTCCGAAGAATCGATATCCATAGGGTGCAACATCCGCGGTGCAAGGTGCAACATTCGTCCAAAAAGCCGAAACAGCACCGTGCGACTTTTAGAAGTGGGTGCAGGGATTTGAAATGGAACAGTACCATGGTGCAGCACTCTCCAGGGTAGGTAAATCGAAGACCAGCCACGGTGATCCCGTTTTAACGTAAAAATTCACGTGACGGAAAAAAGAAGGCCAAAAAACTTCAGAGACCTGATTGAGGTTCGGATAGCGTTTTTTGGGTATGAAACTATCCGTTGACGGCTTACAGCAGTCAAAGTCGTAGAACTTACTGAGAGCTTTGTTTTGACTGGTTAGGGCTCCCATAATTCTAAACGAGCCAACAGTTATAGCAGTACGAAGAATCGATATCCCAGGGTGCAACATCCGCGGTGCAAGGTGCAACATTCATCCAAAAAGCCAAAACAGCGCCGTGCGACTTTTAGAAGTGGGTGCATGGATTTGAAATGTAACAGTACCATGGTGCAGCATTCTCCAGGGTAGGTAAATCGAAGACCAGCCACGGTGATCCCGTTTTAACGTAAAAATTCACGTGACGGAAAAAAGAAGGCCAAAATACTTCAGAGACCTGATTGAGGTTCGGATAGCCTTTTTTGGGTATGAAACTATCCGTTGACGGCTTACAGCCATCAATGCCACAGAACTCGCTGAGATCTTCGTTTTGACAGGTTATGGCTCCCGTAACTCTAAACGAGCCAACAGTTATGGCCGTCCGAAGAATCGATATCCATAGGGTGCAACATCCGCGGTGCAAGGTGCAACATTCGTCCAAAAAGCCGAAACAGCGCCGTTCGACTTTTAGAAGTGGGTTTAGGGATTTAAAGTGGAACAGTACCATGGTGTACCACTCTCCAGGGTAGGTAAATCGAAGACCAGCCACGGTGATCCCGTTTTAACGTAAAAATTCACGTGACGGAAAAAAGAAGGCCAAAAAACTTCAGAGATCCGATTGAGGTTCGGATAGCCTTTTTTGGGTATGAAACAATCCATTGACGACTTACAACTGTCAAAGCCATAGAACTCACTGAGAGCTTCGTTTTGACTGGTTATGGCTCATGTAACTCTAAAAGAGCAAACAGTTATGGCCGTCCGAAGAATCGATATCCACAGGGTGCAACATCCGCGGTGCAAGGTGCAACATTCGTCCAAAAAGCCGAAACAGCGTTGTTCGACTTTTAGAAGTGGGTGCAGGGATTTGAAGTGGAACAGTACCATGGTGCACCACTGTCCAGGGTAGGTAAACCGAAGACCAGCGACGGTGATCCCGTTTTAACGTAAAAATTCACGTGACGGTAAAAAGAAGGCCAAAAAACTTCAGAGACTCGATTGAGGTTCGGATAGCCTTTTTTGGGTATGAAACAATCCGTTGACGGCTTACAGCGGTCAAAGCCGTACACCTCACTGAGAGCTTAGTTTTGACTGGTTATGGCTCACGTAAATCTAAACGAGCCAACAGTTGTGGCCGTCCGAAGAATCAATATCCACAGGGTGCAACATCCGCGGTGCAAGGTGCAACATTCGTCCAAAAAGCCGAAACAGCGCCTTGCGACTTTTAGAAGTGGGTGCAAGGATTTGAAATGGAACAGTACCATGGTGCAGCACTCTCCAGGGTAGGTAAATCGAAGACCAGCCATGGTGATCCCGTTTTAACGTAAAAATTCACGTCATGGAAAAAAGAAGGCCAAAAAACTTAAGAGACCCGATTAAGGTTCGGATAGCCTTTTTTGGGTATGAAATTATCCGTTGACGGCTTACAGCGGTCAAAGCCATAGAACTCACTGAGAGCTTCGTTTTGACTGGTTATGGCTCCCGTAACTCTAAACGAGCCAACAGTTATGGTCGTCCGAAGAATCGATATCCATAGGGTGCAACATCCGCGGTGCAAGGTGCAACATTCGTCCAAAAATCCAAAACAGCGCCGTGCGACCTTTAGATGTGGGTGCAGGGATTTGAAATGGAACAGTACCATGGTGCAGCACTCTCCAGGGTAGGTAAATCGAAGACCAGCCACGATGATCCCGTTTTAACGTAAAAATTTACGTGACGGAAAAAAGAAGGCCAAAAAACTTCAGAGACCCGATTGAGGTTCGGATAGCGTTTTTTGGGTATGAAACTATCCGTTGACGGCTTACAGCAGTCAAAGTCGTAGAACTTACTGAGAGATTCGTTTTGACTGGTTAGGGCTCCCATAATTCTAAACGAGCCAACAGTTATAGCAGTACGAAGAATCGATATCCACAGGGTGCAACATCCGCGGTGCAAGGTGCAACATTCGTCCCAAAAGCCAAAACAGCGCCGTGCGACTTTTAGAAGTGGGCGCATGGATTTGAAATGTAACAGTACCATGGTGCAGCACTCTCCAGGGTAGGAAAATCGAAGACCAGCCACGGTGATCCCGTTTTAACGTAAAAATTCACGTGACGGAAAAAAGAAGGCCAAAATACTTCAGAGACCCGATTGAGGTTCGAATAGCCTTTTTTGGGTATGAAAATATCCGTTGACGGCTTACAGCCATCAATGCCACAGAACTCGCTGAGATCTTCGTTTTGACAGGTTATGGCTCCCGTAACTCTAAACGAGCCAACAGTTATGGCCGTCCGAAGAATCGATATCGACAGGGTGCAACATCCGCGGTGCAAGGTGCAACATTCGTCCAAAAAGCCGAAACAGCGCCGTTCGACTTTTAGAAGTGGGTTTAGGGATTTAAAGTGGAATAGTACCATGGTGTACCACTCTCCAGGGTAGGTAAATTGAAGACCAGCCACGGTGATCCCCTTTTAACGTAAAAATTCACGTGACGGAAAAAAGAAGGCCAAAAAACTTCAGAGACCCGATTGAGGTTCGGATAGCCTTTTATGGGTATGAAACAACCCGTTGACGGCTTACAACTGTCAAAGCCGTAGAACTCACTGAGAACTTCGTTTTGACTGGTTATGGCTCACGTAACTCTAAACGAGCAAACAGTTATGGCCGTCCGAAGAATCGATATCCACAGGGTGCAACATCCGCGGTGCAAGGTGCAACATTCGTCCAAAAAGCCGAAACAGCGCTGTTCGACCTTTAGAAGTGGGTGCAGGGATTTGAAGTGGAATAGTACCATGGTGCACCACTGTCCAGGGTAGGTAAATTGAAGACCAGCCACGGTGATCCCGTTTTAACGTAAAAATTCACGTGACGGTAAAAAGAAGGCCAAAAAACTTCAGAGACTTGATTGAGGTTCGGATAGCCTTTTTTGGGTATGAAACAATCCGTTGACGGCTTACAGCGGTCAAAGCCGTACAACTCACTGGGAGCTTCGTTTTGACTGGTTATGGCTCACGTAACTCTAAACGAGCAAACAGTTATGGCCGTCCGAAGAATCGATATCCACAGGGTGCAACATCCGCGGTGCAAGGTGCAACATTCGTCCAAAAAGCCGAAACAGCGCCGTGCGACTTTTAGAAGTGGGTGCAGGGATTTGAAATGGAACAGTACCATGGTGCAGCACTCTCCAGGGTAGGTAAATCGAAGACCAGCCATGGTGATCCCGTTTTAACGTAAAAATTCACGTCACGGAAAAAAGAAGGCCAAAAAACTTCAGAGACCCGATTGAGGTTCGGATAGCCTTTTTTGGGTACGAAACTATCCGTTGACGGCTTACAGCCGTCAAAGCCGTAGAACTCACTGAGAGCTTCATTTTGACTGGTTATGGCTCCCGTAACTCTAAACGAGCCAACAGTTATGGCCGTCCGAAGAATCGATATCCACAGGGTGTAACATCCGCGGTGCAAGGTGCAACATTCGTTCAAAAAGCCGAAACAGCGCCGTTCGACTTTTAGAAGTAGGAGAAGGGATTTGAAGTGGAACAGTACCATGGTGCACCACTTTCCAGGGTAGGTAAATCGAAGACCAGCCACGGTGATCCCGTTTGAACGTAAAAATTCACGTGACGGTAAAAAGAAGGCCAAAAAACTTCAGAGACCCGATTGAGGTTCGGATAGCCTTTTTTGGGTATGAAACTATCCGTTGATGGCTTACAGCTATCAAAGCCGTAGAACTCACTGAGAGCTTCGTTTTGACTGGTTATGGCTCCCGTAACTCTAAACGAGCCAACAGTTATGGCCGTCCGAAGAATCGATATCCACAGGGTGCAACATCCGCGGTGCAAGGTGCAACATTCGTCCAAAGAGCCAAAACAGCGTCGTGCGACCTTTAGATGTGGGTGCAGGGATTTGAAATGGAACAGTACCATGGTGCAGCACTCTCCAGGGTAGGTAAATCGAAGACCAGCCACGGTGATCCCGTTTTAACGTAAAAATTCACTTGACGAAAAAAAGAAGGCCAAAAAACTTCAGAGACCCGATTGAGGTTCCGATAGCCTTTTTTGGGTATGAAACAATCCGTTGATGGCTTACAGCTATCAAAGTCGTAGAACTCACTGAGAGCTTCGTTTTGACTGGTTATGGCTCCCGTTACTCTAAACGAGCCAACAGTTATGGCCGTCCGAAGAATCGATATCCACAGGGTGCAACATCCGCGGTGCAAGGTGCAACATTCGTCCAAAAAGCCGAAACAGCGCCGTGCGACTTTTAGAAGTGGGTGTAGGGATTTGAAATGGAACAGTACCATGGTGCAGCACTCTCCAGGGTAGGTAAATCGAAGACCAGCCATGGTGATCCCGTTTTAACGTAAAAATTCACGTCACGGAAAAAAGAAGGCCAAAAAACTTCAGAGACCCGATTGATGTTCGGATAGCCTTTTTTGGGTACGAAACTATCCGTTGACGGCTTACAGCCGTCAATGCCGTAGAACTCACTGAGAGCTTCATTTTGACTGGTTATGGCTCCCGTAACTCTAAACGAGCCAACAGTTATGGCCGTCCGAAGAATCGATATCCACAGGGTGTAACATCCGCGGTGCAAGGTGCAACATTCGTTCAAAAAGCCGAAACAGCGCCGTTCGACTTTTAAAAGTAGGAGAAGGGATTTGAAGTGGAACAGTACCATGGTGCACCACTTTCCAGGGTAGGTAAATCGAAGACCAGCCACGTTGATCCCGTTTGAACGTAAAAATTCACGTCACGGAAAAAAGAAGGCCAAAAAACTTCAGAGACCCGATTGAGATTCGGATAGCCTTTTTTGGGTATGAAACTATCCGTTGACGGCTTACAGCTATCAAAGCCGTAGAACTCACTGAGAGCTTCGTTTTGACTGGTTATGGCTCCCGTAACTCTAAACGAGCCAACAGTTATGGCCGTCCGAAGAATCGATATCCACAGGGTGCAACATCCGCGGTGCAAGGTGCAACATTCGTCCAAAAAGCCAAAACAGCACCGTGCGACCTTTAGATATGGGTGCAGGGATTTGAAATGGAATAGTACCATGGTGCAGCACTCTGCAGGGTAGGTAAATCGAAGACCAGCCACGGTGATCCCGTTTTAACGTAAAAATTCACGTGACGGAAAAAAGAAGGCCAAAAAACTTCAGAGACCCGATTGAGGTTCTGATAGCCTTTTTTGGGTATGAAACAATCCGTTGATGGCTTACAGCTATCAAAGTCGTAGAACTCACTGAGAGCTTCGTTTTGACTAGTTATGGCTCCCGTTACTCTAAACGAGCCAATAGTTATGGCCGTCCGAAGAATCGATATCCACAGGGTGCAACATCCGCGGTGCAAGGTGCAACATTCGTCCAAAAAGCCGAAACAGCGCAGTGCGACTTTTAGAAGTGGGTGTAGGGATTTGAAATGGAACAGTACCATGGTGCAGCACTCTCCAGGGTAGGTAAATCGAAGACCAGTCATGGTGATCCTGTTTTAACGTAAAAATTCACGTGACGGAAAAAAGAAGGCCAAAAAAATTCAAATACCCGATTGAGGTTCGGATAGCCTTTTTTGGGTACGAAATAATCCATTGACGGCTTACAGCCGTCAAAGCCGTAGAACTCACTGAGAGCTTCGTTTTGACTGGTTATGGCTCCCGTAACTCTAAACGAGCCAACAGTTATGGTCGTCCGAAGAATAGATATCCACAGGGTGCAACATCCGCGGTGCAAGGTGCAACATTCGTCCAAAAAGCCAAAACAGCGTCGTGCGACCTATAGAAGTGGGTGCAGGGATTTGAAATGGAACAGTACCATGGTGCAGCACTCTCTAGGGTAGGTAAATCGAAGACCAGCTACGGTGATACCGTTTTAACGTAAAAATTCACGTGACGGAAAAAAGAAGGCCAAAAAACTTCAGAGACCCGATTGAGGTTCCGATAGCCTTTTTTGGGGTATGAAACAATCCGTTGACGGCTTATAGCTATCAAAGTCATAGAACTCACTAAGAGCTTCGTTTTGACTGGTTATGGCTCCCGTTACTCTAAACGAGCCAACAGTTATGGCCGTCCGAAGAATCGATATCCACAGGGTGCAACATCCGTAGTGCAAGGTGCAACATTCGTCCAAAAAGCCGAAACAGCGCCGTGCGACTTTTAGAAGTGGGTGTAGGGATTTGAAATGGAACAGTACCATGGTGCAGCACTCTCCAGGGTAGGTAAATCGAAGACCAGCCATGGTGATCCCGTTTTAACGTAAAAATTCACGTGACGGAAAAAAGAAGGCCAAAAAACTTCAAAGACCCGATTGAGGTTCGGATAGCCTTTTTTGGGTAAGAAATAATCCATTGACGGCTTACAGCCGTCAAAGTCGTAGAACTCACTGAGAGCTTCGTTTTTGACTGGTTATGGCTCCCGTAACTCTAAACGAGCCAACAGTTATGGTCATCCGAAGAATTGATATCCATAGGGTGCAACATCCGCGGTGCAAGGTGCAACATTCGTCCAAAAAGCCAAAACAGCGTCGTGCGACCTATAGAAGTGGGTGCAGGGATTTGAAATGGAACTGTACCATGGTGCAGCACTCTCCAGGGTAGGTAAATCGAAGACCAGCCACGGTGATCCCGTTTTAACGTAAAAATTCACGTGGCGGAAAAAACAAGGCCAAAAAACTTCAGAGACCCGAATGAGGTTCGGATAGCCTTTTTTGGGTATGAAATTATCCGTTGACGGCTTACAACGGTCAAAGCCGTACAACTTACTGAGAGCTTCGTTTTGACTGGTTATGGCTCACGTAACTCTAAACGAGCCAACAGTTATGGCCGTCCGAAGAATTGATATCCACAGGGTGCAACATCCGCGGTGCAAGGTGCAACATTCGTCCTAAAAGCCGAAACAGCGCTGTGCGACTTTTAGAAGTGGGTGCAGGGATTTGAAATGGAACAGTACCATGGTGCAGCACTCTCCAGGGTAGGTAAATCGAAGACCAGCCATGGTGATCCCGTTTTAACGTAAAAATTCACGTGACGAAAAAAAGAAGGCCAAAAAACTTCAGAGACCCGATTGAGGTTCGGATAGCCTTTTTTGGGTACGAAACTATTCGTTGACGGCTTACAGCCATCAAAGCCGTAGAACTCACTGAGAGCTTCGTTTGGACTAGTTATGGCTCGCGTAACTCTAAATGAGCCAACAGTTATGGCCGTCCGAAGAATCGATATCCATAGGGTGCAACATCCGCGGTGCAAGGTGCAACATTCATCCAAAAAGCCGAAACAGCGCCGTTCGATTTTTAGAAGTAGGTGAAGGGATTTGAAGTGGAACAGTACCATGGTGCACCACTCTCCAGGGTAGGTAAATCGAAGACCAGCCACGGTGATCCCGTTTTAACGTAAAAATTCACGTGACGGTAAAAAGAAGGCCAAAAAACTTCAGAGACCCGATTGAGGTTCGGATAGCATTTTTTGGGTATGAAACTATCCGTTGACGGCTTACAGCTGTCAAAACCGTAGAACTCACTGAGAGCTTCGTTTTGACTGGTTATGGCTCACGTAACTCTAAACGAGCCAACAGTTATGGCTGTCCGAAGAATCGATATCCACAGGGTGCAACATCCACGGTGCAAGGTGCAACATTCGTCCAAAAAGCCGAAACAGCGCCGTTCGACTTTTAGTAGTGGGTTTAGGGATTTGAAGTGGAACAGTACCATGGTGTACCACTCTCCAGGGTAGGTAAATCGAAGACCAGCCACGGTGATCCCGTTTTAACGTAAAAATTCACGTGACGGAAAAAAGAAGGCCAAAAAACTTCAGAGACCCGATTGAGGTTCGGATAGCCTTTTTTGGGTATGAAACAATCCGTTGACGGCTTACAGCTGTCAAAGCCATAGAACTCACTAAGAGCTTCGTTTTGACTGGTTATGGCTCACGTAACTCTAAACGAGCCAACAGTTATGGCCGTCCGAAGAATCGATATCCACATGGTGCAACATCCGCGGTGCAAGGTGCAACATTCGTCCAAAAAGCCGAAACAGCGCCATTTGACTTTTAGAAGTGGGTGCAGGGATTTGAAATGGAATAGTACCATGGTGCAGCACTCTCCAGGGTAGGTAAATCGAAGACCAGCCATGGTGATCTCGTTTTAACGTAAAAATACACGTGGCGGAAAAAAGAAGGCCAAAAAACTTCAGAGACCCGATTGAGGTTCGGATAGCCTTTTTTGGGTACGAAACTATCCGTTGACGGCTTACAGCCGTCAAAGCCGTAGAACTCACTGAGAGCTTCGTTTTGACTGGTTATGGCTCCCGTAACTCTAAACGAGCCAACAGTTATGGCCGTCCGAAGAATCGATTTCCACAGGGTGCAACATCCGCGGTGTAAGGTGCAACATTCGTCCAAAAAGCCGAAACAACACCGTTCGACTTTTAGAAGTAGGTGAAGGGATTTGAAGTGGAACAGTACCATGGTGCACCACTCTCCCGGGTAGGTAAATCGAAGACCAGCCACGGTGATCCCGTTTTAACGTAAAAATTCACGTGACGATAAAAAGAAGGCCAAAAAACTTCAGAGACCCGATTGAGGTTCGGATAGCCTTTTTTGGGTACGAAACTATCCGTTGATGGCTTATAGTAGTCAAAGCCATAGAACTCACTGAGAGCTTCGTTTAGACTGGTTATGGCTCCCGTAACTCTAAACGAGCCAACAGTTATGGTTGTCCGAAGAATCGATATCCACAGGGTGCAACATCCGCGGTGCAAGGTGCAACATTCGTCCAAAAAGCCGAAACAGCACCGTGCGACCTTTAGAAGTGGGTGCAGGGATTTGAAATGGAACAGTACCATGGTGCAGCACTCTCCAGGGTAGGTAAATCGAAGACCAGCCACGGTGATCCCGTTTTAACATAAAAATTCACGTGACGGAAAAAAGAAGGCGAAAAAACTTCAGAGACCCGATTGAGGTTCGGATAGCCTTTTTTGGGTATGAAACAATCCGTTGATGGCTTATAGCTATCAAAGTCGTAGAACTCACTGAGAGCTTCGTTTTGACTGGTTATGGCTCCCGTTACTCTAAACGAGCCAACAGTTATGGCCGTCCGAAGAATCAATATCCACAGGGTGCAACATCCACGGTGCAAGGTGCAACATTCGTCCAAAAAGCCGAAACAGCGCCATGCGACTTTTAGAAGTTGGTGCAGGGATTTGAAATGGAACAGTACCATGGTGCAGCACTCTCCAGGGTAGGTAAATCGAAGACCAGCCACGGTGATCCCGTTTTAACGTAAAAATTCACGTGACGGAAAAAAGAAGGCCAAAAAACCTCAAAGACCCGATTGAGGTTAGGATAGCCTTTTTTGGGTACGAAACAATCCGTTGACGGCTTACAGCCGTCAAAGCCGTAGAACTCATTGAGTGCTTCGTTTTGACTGTTTATGGATCCTGTAACTCTAAACGAGCCAACAGTTATGGTCATCCGAAGAATCGATATCCACAGGGTGCAACATCCGCGGTGCAAGGTGCAACATCCGCGGTGCAAGGCGCAACATTCGTCCAAAAAGCCAAAACAGCGCCGTGCGACCTTTAGAAGTGGGTGCAAGGATTTGAAATGGAACAGTACCATGGTGCAGCACTCTCCAGGGTAGGTAAATCGAAGACCAGCCACGGTGATCCCGTTTTAACGTAAAAATTCACGTGACGGAAAAAGGAAAGCCAAAAAACTTCAGAGACCCGATTGAGGTTCGGATAGCCTTTCTGGGTATGAAACAATCTGTTTACGGCTTACAGCCATCAGAGCCGTAGAACTCACTGAGAGCTTCGTTTTGACTGGTTATAGCTCCCGTAACTCTAAACGAGCCAACAGTTATGGCCGTCCGAAGAATCGATATCCACAGGGTGCAACATCCGCGGTGCAAGGTGCAACATTCGTCCAAAAAGCCAAAACAGCGCCGTGCGACCTTTAGAAGTGGGTGCAGGGATTTGAAATGGAACAGTACCATGGTGCAGCACTCTCCAGGGTAGGTAAATCGAAGACCAGCCACGGTGATCCCGTTTTAACGTAAAAATTCACGTGACGGAAAAAAGAAAGCCAAAAAATTTCATAGACCCGATTGAGGTTCGGATAGCCTTTTTGGGTATGAAACAATCCGTTTACGGCTTACAGCCATCAAAGCCGTAGAACTCACTGAGTGCTTCGTTTTGACTGGTTATGGCTCCCGTAACTCTAAACGAGCCAATAGTTATGGTCGTCCGAAGAATCGATATCCACAGGGTGCAACATCCGCGGTGCAAGGTGCAACATTCGTCCAAAAAGCCAAAATAGCGCCGTGCGACTTTTAGAAGTGGTTGCAGGGATTTGAAATGGAACAGTACCATGGTGCAGCACTCTCCAGGGTAGGTAAATCGAAGACCAGCCACGGTGATCCCGTTTTAACGTCAAAATTCACGTGACGAAAAAAAGAAGGCCAAAAAACTTCAGAGGCCCGATTGAGGTTCAGATAGCCTTTTTTGGGTATAAAACAATCCGTTGACGGCTTACAGCTGTCAAAGCCATAGAACTCACTAAGAGCTTCGTTTTACGGTGCAAGGTGCAACATTGGTCCAAAAAGCCGAAACAGCGCCGTGCGACTTTTAGAAGTGGGTGCAGGGATTTGAAATGGAACAGTACCATGGTGCAGCACTCTCCAGGGTAGGTAAATCGAAGACCAGCCACGGTGATCCCGTTTTAACGTAAAAATTCACGTGACGGAAAAAAGAAGGCCAAAAAACTTCAGAGACCCGATTGAGGTTCGGATAGCCTTTTTTGGGTATGAAACAATCCGTTGACGGCTTACAGCTGTCAAAGCCATAGAACTCACTAAGAGCTTCGTTTTGACTGGTTATGGCTCACGTAACTCTAAACGACCCAACAGTTATGGCCGTCCGAAGAATCGATATCCACATGGTGCAACATCCGCGGTGCAAGGTGCAACATTCGTCCAAAAAGCCGAAACAGCGCCATTTGACTTTTAGAAGTGGGTGCAGGGATTTGAAATGGAATAGTACCATGGTGCAGCACTCTCCAGGGTAGGTAAATCGAAGACCAGCCATGGTGATCTCGTTTTAACGTAAAAATACACGTGGCGGAAAAAAGAAGGCCAAAAAACTTCAGAGACCCGATTGAGGTTCGGATAGCCTTTTTTGGGTACGAAACTATCCGTTGACGGCTTACAGCCGTCAAAGCCGTAGAACTCACTGAGAGCTTCGTTTTGACTGGTTATGGCTCCCGTAACTCTAAACGAGCCAACAGTTATGGCCGTCCGAAGAATCGATTTCCACAGGGTGCAACATCCGCGGTGTAAGGTGCAACATTCGTCCAAAAAGCCGAAACAACACCGTTCGACTTTTAGAAGTAGGTGAAGGGATTTGAAGTGGAATAGTACCATGGTGCACCACTCTCCCGGGTAGGTAAATCGAAGACCAGCCACGGTGATCCCGTTTTAACGTAAAAATTCACGTGACGATAAAAAGAAGGCCAAAAAACTTCAGAGACCCGATTGAGGTTCGGATAGCCTTTTTTGGGTACGAAACTATCCGTTGATGGCTTATAGCAGTCAAAGCCATAGAACTCACTGAGAGCTTCGTTTAGACTGGTTATGGCTCCCGTAACTCTAAACGAGCCAACAGTTATGGTTGTCCAAAGAATCGATATCCACAGGGTGCAACATCCGCGGTGCAAGGTGCAACATTCGTCCAAAAAGCCGAAACAGCACCGTGCGACCTTTAGAAGTGGGTGCAGGGATTTGAAATGGAACAGTACCATGGTGCAACACTCTCCAGGGTAGGTAAATCGAAGACCAGCCACGGTGATCCCGTTTTAACATAAAAATTCACGTGACGGAAAAAAGAAGGCGAAAAAACTTCAAAGACCCGATTGAGGTTCGGATAGCCTTTTTTGGGTATGAAACAATCCGTTGATGGCTTATAGCTATCAAAGTCGTAGAACTCACTGAGAGCTTCGTTTTGACTGGTTATGGCTCCCGTTACTCTAAACGAGCCAACAATTATGGCCGTCCGAAGAATCAATATCCACAGGGTGCAACATCCACGGTGCAAGGTGCAACATTCGTCCAAAAAGCCGAAACAGCGCCATGCGACTTTTAGAAGTGGGTGCAGGGATTTGAATTGGAACAGTACCATGGTGCAGCACTCTCCAGGGTAGGTAAATCGAAGACCAGCCATGGTGATCCCGTTTTAACGTAAAAATTCACGTGACGGAAAAAAGAAGGCCAAAAAACCTCAAAGACCCGATTGAGGTTCGGATAGCCTTTTTTGGGTACGAAACAATCCGTTGACGGCTTACAGCCGTCAAAGCCATAGAACTCATTGAGTGCTTCGTTTTGACTGTTTATGGATCCTGTAACTCTAAACGAGCCAACAGTTATGGTCATCCGAAGAATCGATATCCACAGGGTGCAACATCCGCGGTGCAAGGTGCAACATCCGCGGTGCAAGGCGCAACATTCGTCCAAAAAGCCAAAACAGCGCCATGCGACCTTTAGAAGTGGGTGCAAGGATTTGAAATGGAACAGTACCATGGTGCAGCACTCTCCAGGGTAGGTAAATCGAAGACCAGCCACGGTGATCCCGTTTTAACGTAAAAATTCACGTGACGGAAAAAGGAAAGCCAAAAAACTTCAGAGACCCGATTGAGGTTCGGATAGCCTTTCTGGGTATGAAACAATCTGTTTACGGCTTACAGCCATCAGAGCCGTAGAACTCAATGAGAGCTTCGTTTTGACTGGTTATAGCTCCCGTAACTCTAAACGAGCCAACAGTTATGGCCGTCCGAAGAATCGATATCCACAGGGTGCAACATCCGCGGTGCAAGGTGCAACATTCGTCCAAAAAGCCAAAACAGCGCCGTGCGACCTTTAGAAGTGGGTGCAGGGATTTGAAATGGAACAGTACCATGGTGCAGCACTCTCCAGGGTAGGTAAATCGAAGACCAGCCACGGTGATCCCGTTTTAACGTAAAAATTCACGTGACGGAAAAAAGAAAGCCAAAAAATTTCATAGACCCAATTGAGGTTCGGATAGCCTTTTTGGGTATGAAACAATCCGTTTACGGCTTACAGCCATCAAAGCCGTAGAACTCACTGAGAGCTTCGTTTTGACTGGTTATGGCTCCCGTAACTCTAAACGAGCCAATAGTTATGGCCGTCCGAAGAATCGATATCCACAGGGTGCAACATCCGCGGTGCAAGGTGCAACATTCGTCCAAAAAGCCGAAATAGCGCCGTGCGACTTTTAGAAGTGGTTGCAGGGATTTGAAATGGAACAGTACCATGGTGCAGCACTCTCCAGGGTAGGTAAATCGAAGACCAGCCACGGTGATCCCGTTTTAACGTCAAAATTCACGTGACGAAAAAAAGAAGGCCAAAAAACTTCAGAGGCCCGATTGAGGTTCAGATAGCCTTTTTTGGGTATAAAACAATCCGTTGACGGCTTACAGCTGTCAAAGCCATAGAACTCACTAAGAGCTTCGTTTTACGGTGCAAGGTGCAACATTCGTCCAAAAAGCCGAAACAGCGCCGTGCGACTTTTAGAAGTGGGTGCAGGGATTTGAAATGGAACAGTACCATGGTGCAGCACTCTCCAGGGTAGGTAAATCGAAGACCAGCCACGGTGATCCCGTTTTAACGTAAAAATTCACGTGACGGAAAAAAGAAGGCCAAAAAACTTCAGAGACCCGATTGAGGTTCGGATAGCCTTTTTTGGGTATGAAACAATCCGTTGATGGCTTATAGCTATCAAAGTCGTAGAACTCACTGAGAGCTTTGTTTTGACTGGTTATGGCTCCCGTTACTCTAAACGAGCCAACAGTTATGGCCGTCCGAAGAATCAATATCCACAGGGTGCAACATCCACGGTGCAAGGTGCAACATTCGTCCAAAAAGCCGAAACAGCGTCGTGCGACTTTTAGAAGTGGGTGCAGGGATTTGAAATGGAACAGTACCATGGTGCAGCACTCTCCAGGGTAGGTAAATCGAAGACCAGCCATGGTGATCCCGTTTTAACGTAAAAATTCACGTGACGGAAAAAAGAAGGCCAAAAAACCTCAAAGACCCGATTGAGGTTCGGATAGCCTTTTTTGGGTACGAAACAATCCGTTGACGGCTTACAGCCGTCAAAGCCGTAGAACTCACTGAGTCCTTCGTTTTGACTATTTATGGATCCTGTAACTCTAAACGAGCCAACAGTTATGGTCATCCGAAGAATCGATATCCACAGGGTGCAACATCCGCGGTGCAAGGTGCAACATTCGTCCAAAAAGCCAAAACAGCGTCGTGCGACCTTTAGAAGTGGGTGCAAGGATTTGAAATGGAACAGTACCATGGTGCAGCACTCTCCAGGGTAGGTAAATCGAAGACCAGCCACGGTGATCTCGTTTTAACGTAAAAATTCACGTGACGGAAAAAAGAAAGCCAAAAAACTTCAGAGACCCGATTGAGGTTCGGATAGCCTTTTTGGGTATGAAACAATCCGTTTACGGCTTACAGCCATCAGAGCCGTAGAACTCACTGAGAGCTTCGTTTTGACTGGTTATAGCTCCCGTAACTCTAAACGAGCCAACAGTTATGGCCGTCCCAAGAATCGATATCCACAGGGTGCAACATCCGCGGTGCAAGGTGCAACATTCGTCCAAAAAGCCAAAACAGCGCCGTGCGTCCTTTAGAAGTGGGTGCAGGGATTTGAAATGGAACAGTACCATGGTGAAGCACTCTCCAGGGTAGGTAAATCGAAGACCAGCCACGGTGATCCCGTTTTAACGTAAAAATTCACGTGACGGAAAAAAGAAAGCCAAAAAATTTCAGAGACCCGATTGAGGTTCAGATAGCCTTTTTGGGTATGAAACAATCCGTTTACGGCTTACAGCCATCAGAGCCGTAGAACTCACTGAGAGCTTCGTTTTGACTGGTTATGGCTCCCGTAACTCTAAACGAGCCAATAGTTATGGCTGTTCGAAGAATCGATATCCACAGGGTGCAACATCCGCGGTGCAAGGTGCAACATTCGTCCAAAAAGCCGAAACAGTGCCGTGCGACTTTTAGAAGTGGTTGCACGGATTTGAAATGGAACAGTACCATGGTGCAGCACTCTCCAGGGTAGGTAAATCGAAGACCAGCCACGGTGATCCCGTTTTAACGTAAAAATTCACGTGACGGAAAAAAGAAAGCCAAAAAATTTCATAGACCCAATTGAGGTTCGGATAGCCTTTTTGGGTATGAAACAATCCGTTTACGGCTTACAGCCATCAAAGCCGTAGAACTCACTGAGAGCTTCGTTTTGACTGGTTATGGCTCCCGTAACTCTAAACGAGCCAATAGTTATGGCCCTCCGAAGAATCGATATCCACAGGGTGCAACATCCGCGGTGCAAGGTGCAACATTCGTCCAAAAAGCTGAAATAGCGCCGTGCGACTTTTAGAAGTGGTTGCAGGGATTTGAAATGGAACAGTACCATGGTGCAGCACTCTCCAGGGTAGGTAAATCGAAGACCAGCCACGGTGATCCCGTTTTAACGTCAAAATTCACGTGACGAAAAAAAGAAGGCCAAAAAACTTCAGAGGCCCGATTGAGGTTCAGATAGCCTTTTTTGGGTATAAAACAATCCGTTGACGGCTTACAGCTGTCAAAGCCATAGAACTCACTAAGAGCTTCGTTTTACGGTGCAAGGTGCAACATTCGTCCAAAAAGCCAAAACAGCGCCGTGCGACTTTTAGAAGTGGGTGCAGGGATTTGAAATGGAACAGTACCATGGTGCAGCACTCTCCAGGGTAGGTAAATCGAAGACCAGCCACGGTGATCCCGTTTTAACGTAAAAATTCACGTGACGGAAAAAAGAAGGCCAAAAAACTTCAGAGACCCGATTGAGGTTCGGATAGCCTTTTTTGGGTATGAAACAATCCGTTGATGGCTTATAGCTATCAAAGTCGTAGAACTCACTGAGAGCTTTGTTTTGACTGGTTATGGCTCCCGTTACTCTAAACGAGCCAACAGTTATGGCCGTCCGAAGAATCAATATCCACAGGGTGCAACATCCACGGTGCAAGGTGCAACATTCGTCCAAAAAGCCGAAACAGCGTCGTGCGACTTTTAGAAGTGGGTGCAGGGATTTGAAATGGAACAGTACCATGGTGCAGCACTCTCCAGGGTAGGTAAATCGAAGACCAGCCATGGTGATCCCGTTTTAACGTAAAAATTCACGTGACGGAAAAAAGAAGGCCAAAAAACCTCAAAGACCCGATTGAGGTTCGGATAGCCTTTTTTGGGTACGAAACAATCCGTTGATGGCTTACAGCCGTCAAAGCCGTAGAACTCACTGAGTCCTTCGTTTTGACTATTTATGGATCCTGTAACTCTAAACGAGCCAACAGTTATGGTCATCCGAAGAATCGATATCCACAGGGTGCAACATCCGCGGTGCAAGGTGCAACTTCCGCGGTGCAAGGTGCAACATTCGTCCAAAAAGCCAAAACAGCGTCGTGCGACCTTTAGAAGTGGGTGCAAGGATTTGAAATGGAACAGTACCATGGTGCAGCACTCTCCAGGGTAGGTAAATCGAAGACCAGCCACGGTGATCTCGTTTTAACGTAAAAATTCACGTGACGGAAAAAAGAAAGCCAAAAAACTTCAAAGACCCGATTGAGGTTCGGATAGCCTTTTTGGGTATGAAACAATCCGTTTACGGCTTACAGCCATCAGAGCCGTAGAACTCACTGAGAGCTTCGTTTTGACTGGTTATAGCTCCCGTAACTCTAAACGAGCCAACAGTTATGGCCGTCCCAAGAATCGATATCCACAGGGTGCAACATCCGCGGTGCAAGGTGCAACATTCGTCCAAAAAGCCAAAACAGCGCCGTGCGTCCTTTAGAAGTGGGTGCAGGGATTTGAAATGGAACAGTACCATGGTGAAGCACTCTCCAGGGTAGGTAAATCGAAGACCAGCCACGGTGATCCCGTTTTAACGTAAAAATTCACGTGACGGAAAAAAGAAAGCCAAAAAATTTCAGAGACCCGATTGAGGTTCAGATAGCCTTTTTGGGTATGAAACAATCCGTTTACGGCTTACAGCCATCAGAGCCGTAGAACTCACTGAGAGCTTCGTTTTGACTGGTTATGGCTCCCGTAACTCTAAACGAGCCAATAGTTATGGCTGTTCGAAGAATCGATATCCACAGGGTGCAACATCCGCGATGCAAGGTGCAACATTCGTCCAAAAAGCCGAAACAGTGCCGTGCGACTTTTAGAAGTGGTTGCACGGATTTGAAATGGAACAGTACCATGGTGCAGCACTCTCCAGGGTATGTAAATCGAAGACCAGCCACGGTGATCCCGTTTTAACGTCAAAATTCACGTGACGAAAAAAAGAAGGCCAAAAAACTACAGAGGCCCGATTGAGGTTCAGATAGCCTTTTTTGGGTATAAAACAATCCGTTGACGGCTTACAGCTGTCAAAGCCATAGAACTCACTGAGAGCTTCGTTTTACGATGCAAGGTGCAACATTCGTCCAAAAAGCCGAAACAGCGCCGTGCGACTTTTAGAAGTGGGTGCAGGGATTTGAAATGGAACAGTACCATGGTGCAGCACTCTCCAGGGTAGGTAAATCGAAGACCAGCCATGGTGATCCCGTTTTAACGTAAAAATTCACGTGACGGAAAAAAGAAGGCCAAAAAACCTCAAAGACCCGATTGAGGTTCGGATAGCCTTTTTTGGGTACGAAACAATCCATTGACGGCTTACAGCCGTCAAAGCCGTAGAACTCACTGAGTGCTTCGTTTTGACTGTTTATGGATCCTGTAACTCTAAACGAGCCAACAGTTATGGTCATCCGAAGAATCGATATCCACAGGGTGCAACATCCGCGGTGCAAGGTGCAACATCCGCGGTGCAAGGTGCAACATTCGTCCAAAAAGCCAAAACAGCATCGTGCGACCTTTAGAAGTGGGTGCAGGGATTTGAAATGGAACAGTACCATGGTGCATCACTCTCCAGGGTAGGTAAATCGAAGACCAGCCACGGTGATCCCGTTTTAACGTAAAAATTCACGTGACGGAAAAAAGAAAGCCAAAAAACTTCAAAGACCCGATTGAGGTTCGGATAGCCTTTTTGGGTATGAAACAATCCGTTTACGGCTTACAGCCATCAGAGCCGTAGAACTCACTGAGAGCTTCGTTTTGACTGGTTATAGCTCCCGTAACTCTAAACGAGCCAACAGTTATGGCCGTCCGAAGAATCGATATCCACAGGGTGCAACATCCGCGGTGCAAGGTGCAACATTCGTCCAAAAAGCCAAAACAGCGCCATGCGACCTTTAGAAGTGGGTGCAGGGATTTAAAATGGAACAGTACCATGGTGCAGCACTCTCCAGGGTAGGTAAATCGAAGACCAGCCACAGTGATCCCGTTTTAACGTAAAAATTCACGTGACGGAAAAAAGAAAGCCAAAAAACTTCAAAGACCCGATTGAGGTTCGGATAGCCTTTTTGGGTATGAAACAATCCGTTTACGGCTTACAGCCATCAGAGCCGTAGAACTCACTGAGAGCTTCGTTTTGACTGGTTATAGCTCCCGTAACTCTAAACGAGCCAACAGTTATGGCCGTCCGAAGAATCGATATCCACAGGGTGCAACATCCGCGGTGCAAGGTGCAACATTCGTCCAAAAAGCCAAAACAGCGCCATGCGACCTTTAGAAGTGGGTGCAGGGATTTAAAATGGAACAGTACCATGGTGCAGCACTCTCCAGGGTAGGTAAATCGAAGACCAGCCACAGTGATCCCGTTTTAACGTAAAAATTCACGTGACGGAAAAAAGAAAGCCAAAAAACATCAGAGACCCGATTGAGGTTCGGATAGCCTTTTTGGGTATGAAACAATCCGTTTATGGCTTACAGCCATCAGAGCCGTAGAACTCACTAAGAGCTTCGTTTTGACTGGTTATGGCTCCCGTAACTCTAAACGAGCCAATAGTTATGGCCGTCCGAAGAATCGATATCCACAGGGTGCAACATCCGCGGTGCAAGGTGCAACATTCGTCCAAAAAGCCGAAACAGCGCCGTGCGACTTTTAGAAGTGGTTGCATGGATTTGAAATGGAACAGTACCAGGGTGCAGCACTCTCCAGGGTAGGTAAATCGAAGACCAGCCACGGTGATCCCGTTTTAACGTCAAAATTCACGGGACGGAAAAAAAAGGCCAAAAAACTTCAGAGGCCCGATTGAGGTTCAGATAGCCGTTTTTGGGTATAAAACAATCCGTTGACGGCTTACAGCTGTCAAAGCCATAGAACTCACTGAGAGCTTCGTTTTGACCGGTTATGGCTCCCGTAACTCTAAACGAGCCAATAGTTATGGCCGTCCGAAGAATCGATATCCACAGGGTGTAACATCCGCGGTGCAAGGTGCAACATTCATCCAAAAAGCCGAAACAGCGCCGTTCGACTTTTATAAGTGGGTGCAGGGATTTGAAGTGGAACAGTACCATGGTGCACCACTCTCCAGGGTAGGTAAATCGAAGTCCAGCCACGGTGATCCCGTTTAAACGTAAAAATTCACGTGACGGAAAAAAGAAGGCCAAAAAACTACAGAGACCCGATTGTGGTTCGGATAGCCTTTTTTGGGTATGAAACTATCCGTTGACGGCTTACAGCGGTCAAAGCCGTAGAACTCACTGAGAGCTTCGTTTTGACTGGTTATGGCTCCCGTAACTCTGAACGAGCCAACAGTTATGGCCGTCCGAAGAATCGATATCCACAGGGTGCAATATCCGTGGTGCAAGGTGCAACATTCGTCCAAAAAGCCGAAACAGCGCCGTTTGACTTTTAGAAGTGGGTGCAGGGATTTGAAGTGGAACAGTACCTTGTTGCAGCACTCTCCAGGGTAGGTAAATCGAAGACCAACCACGGTGATCCCGTTTTAACGTAAAAATTCACGTGATGGAAAAAAGATGGCCAAAAAACTTTAGAGACCCGATTGAGGTTCGGATAGCCTTTTTTGGGTATGAATCTATTCGTTGACGGCTTACAGCGGTCAAAGCCGTAAAACTCACTGAGAGCTTCGTTTTGACTGGTTAGGGCTCCCGTAACTCTATACGAGCCAACAGTTAAGGCCGTCCGAAGAATCGATATCTACAGGGTGCAACATCCGTGGTGCAAGGTGCAAGATTCGTCCAAAAAGCCAAAACAGCGCCGTGTCACTTTTACAAGTGGGTGCATGGATTTGAAATGGAACAGTACCATGGTGCAGCACTCTCCAGGGTAGGTAAATCGAAGACCAGCCACGGTGATCCCGTTTTAACGTAAAAATTCACGTGACGGAAAAAAGAAGGCCAAAAAACTTCAAAGAACCGATTGAGGTTCGGATAGCCTTTTTTGAGTATGAAACTATCCGTTGACAGCTTAAAGCAGTAAAAGCCGTAGAACTCACTAAGACCTTCGTTTTGACTGGTTATGGCTCCCGTAACTCTAAACGAGCCAACAGTTATGGCCGTCCGAAGAATAGATATCCACAGGGTGCAACATCCGTGGTGCAAGGTGCAACATTCGTCCAAAAAGCCAAAACAGCGCCGTGCAACTTTTAGAAGTGCGTGCATGGATTTGAAATGGAACAGTACCATGGTGCAGCACTCTCCAGGGTAGGTAAATCGAAGACCAGCCACGGTGATCCCGTTTTAACGTAAAAATTCACGTGACGGAAAAAAGAAGGCCAAAAAACCTCAAAGACCCGATTGAGGTTCGGATAGCCTTTTTTGGGTACGAAACAATCCGTTGACGGCTTACAGCCATCAAAGCCGTAGAACTCACTGAGTGCTTCGTTTTGACTGTTTATGGATCCTGTAACTCTAAACGAGCCAACAGTTATGGTCATCCGAAGAATCGATATCCACATGGTGCAACATCCGCGGTGCAAGGTGCAACATCCGCGGTGCAAGGTGCAACATTCGTCCAAAAAGCCAAAACAGCGTCGTGCGACCTTTAGAAGTGGGTGCAGGGATTTGAAATGGAACAGTACCATGGTGCAGCACTCTCCAGGGTAGGTAAATCGAAGACCAGCCACGGTGATCCCGTTTTAACGTAAAAATTCACGTGACGGAAAAAAGAAAGCCAAAAAACTTCAGAGACCCGATTGAGGTTCGGATAGCCTTTTTGGGTATGAAACAATCCGTTTATGGCTTACAGCCTTCAGAGCCGTAGAACTCACTGAGAGCTTCGTTTTGACTGGTTATAGCTCCCGTAACTCTAAACGAGCCAACAGTTATGGCCGTCCGAAGAATCGATATCCACAGGGTGCAACATCCGCGGTGCAAGGTGCAACATTCATCCAAAAAGCCAAAACAGCGCCGTGCGACCTTTAGAAGTGGGTGCACGGATTTGAAATGGAACAGTACCATGGTGCAGCAATCTCCAGGGTAGGTAAATCGAAGACCAGCCACGGTGATCCCGTTTTAACGTAAAAATTTACGTGACGGAAAAAAGAAAGCCAAAAAACTTCAGAGACCCGATTGAGGTTCGGATAGCCTTTTTGGGTATGAAACAATCCGTTTACGGCTTACTGCCATCAGAGCCGTAGAACTCACTGAGAGCTTCGTTTTGACTGGTTATAGCTCCCGTAACTCTAAACGAGCCAACAGTTATGGCCGTCCGAAGAATCGATATCCACAGGGTGCAACATCCGCGGTGCAAGGTGCAACATTCGTCCAAAAAGCCAAAACAGCGCCGTGCGACCTTTAGAAGTGGGTGCAGGGATTTGAAATGGAACAGTACCATGGTGCAGCACTCTCCAGGGTAGGTAAATCGAAGACCAGCCACGGTGATCCCGTTTTAACGTAAAAATTCACGTGACGGAAAAAAGAAAGCCAAAAAACTTCAGAGACCCGATTGAGGTTCGGATAGCCTTTTTGCGTATGAAACAATCCGTTTACGGCTTACAGCCATCAGAGCCATAGAACTCACTGAGAGCTTCATTTTTACTGGTTATAGCTCCCGTAACTCTAAACGAGCCAACAGTTATGGCCGTCCGAAGAATCGATATCCACAGGGTGCAACATCCACGGTGCAAGGTGCAACATTCGTCCAAAAGGCCAAAACAGCGCCGTGCGACCTTTAGAAGTGGGTGCAAGGATTTGAAATGGAACAGTACCATGGTGCAGCACTCTCTAGGGTAGGTAAATCGAAGACCAGCCACGGTGATCCCATTTTAACGTAAAAATTCACGTGACGGAAAAAAGAAAGCCAAAAAACTTCAGAGACCCGATTGAGGTTCGGATAGCCTTTTTGCGTATGAAACAATCCGTTTACGGCTTACAGCCATCAGAGCCATAGAACTCACTGAGAGCTTCATTTTGACTGGTTATAGCTCCCGTAACTCTAAACGAGCCAACAGTTATGGCCGTCCGAAGAATCGATATCCACAGGGTGCAACATCCGCGGTGCAAGGTGCAACATTCGTCCAAAAAGCCAAAACAGCGCCGTGCTACCTTTAGAAGTGGGTGCAGGGATTTGAAATGGAACAGTACCATGGTGCAGCACTCTGCAGGGTAGGTAAATCGAAGACCAGCCATGGTGATCCCGTTTTAACGTAAAAATTCACGTGATGGAAAAAAGAAAGCCAAAAAACTTCAGAGACCCGATTGAGGTTCGGATAGCCTTTTTGGGTATGAAACAATCCGTTTATGGCTTACAGCCATCAGAGCCGTAGAACTCACTAAGAGCTTCGTTTTGACTGGTTATGGCTCCCGTAACTCTAAACGAGCCAACAGTTATGGCCGTCCGAAGAATCGATATCCACAGGGTGCAACATCCGCGGTGCAAGGTGCAACATTCGTCCAAAAAGCCAAAACAGCGCCGTGCAACTTTTAGAAGTGCGTGCATGGATTTGAAATGGAACAGTACCATGGTGCAGCACTCTCCAGGGTAGGTAAATCGAAGACCAGCCACGGTGATCCCGTTTTAACGTAAAAATTCACGTGACGGAAAAAAGAAGGCCAAAAAACCTCAAAGACCCGATTGAGGTTCGGATAGCCTTTTTTGGGTACGAAACAATCCGTTGACGGCTTACAGCCATCAAAGCCGTAGAACTCACTGAGTGCTTCGTTTTGACTGTTTATGGATCCTGTAACTCTAAACGAGCCAACAGTTATGGTCATCCGAAGAATCGATATCCACATGGTGCAACATCCGCGGTGCAAGGTGCAACATCCGCGGTGCAAGGTGCAACATTCGTCCAAAAAGCCAAAACAGCGTCGTGCGACCTTTAGAAGTGGGTGCAGGGATTTGAAATGGAACAGTACCATGGTGCAGCACTCTCCAGGGTAGGTAAATCGAAGACCAGCCACGGTGATCCCGTTTTAACGTAAAAATTCACGTGACGGAAAAAAGAAAGCCAAAAAACTTCAGAGACCCGATTGAGGTTCGGATAGCCTTTTTGGGTATGAAACAATCCGTTTATGGCTTACAGCCTTCAGAGCCGTAGAACTCACTGAGAGCTTCGTTTTGACTGGTTATAGCTCCCGTAACTCTAAACGAGCCAACAGTTATGGCCGTCCGAAGAATCGATATCCACAGGGTGCAACATCCGCGGTGCAAGGTGCAACATTCATCCAAAAAGCCAAAACAGCGCCGTGCGACCTTTAGAAGTGGGTGCACGGATTTGAAATGGAACAGTACCATGGTGCAGCACTCTCCAGGGTAGGTAAATCGAAGACCAGCCACGGTGATCCCGTTTTAACGTAAAAATTTACGTGACGGAAAAAAGAAAGCCAAAAAACTTCAAAGACCCGATTGAGGTTCGGATAGCCTTTTTGGGTATGAAACAATCCGTTTACGGCTTACTGCCATCAGAGCCGTAGAACTCACTGAGAGCTTCGTTTTGACTGGTTATAGCTCCCGTAACTCTAAACGAGCCAACAGTTATGGCCGTCCGAAGAATCGATATCCACAGGGTGCAACATCCGCGGTGCAAGGTGCAACATTCGTCCAAAAAGCCAAAACAGCGCCGTGCGACCTTTAGAAGTGGGTGCAGGGATTTGAAATGGAACAGTACCATGGTGCAGCACTCTCCAGGGTAGGTAAATCGAAGACCAGCCACGGTGATCCCGTTTTAACGTAAAAATTCACGTGACGGAAAAAAGAAAGCCAAAAAACTTCAGAGACCCGATTGAGGTTCGGATAGCCTTTTTGCGTATGAAACAATCCGTTTACGGCTTACAGCCATCAGAGCCATAGAACTCACTGAGAGCTTCATTTTTACTGGTTATAGCTCCCGTAACTCTAAACGAGCCAACAGTTATGGCCGTCCGAAGAATCGATATCCACAGGGTGCAACATCCATGGTGCAAGGTGCAACATTCGTCCAAAAGGCCAAAACAGCGCCGTGCGACCTTTAGAAGTGGGTGCAAGGATTTGAAATGGAACAGTACCATGGTGCAGCACTCTCTAGGGTAGGTAAATCGAAGACCAGCCACGGTGATCCCGTTTTAACGTAAAAATTCACGTGACGGAAAAAAGAAAGCCAAAAAACTTCAGAGACCCGATTGAGGTTCGGATAGCCTTTTTGCGTATGAAACAATCCGTTTACGGCTTACAGCCATCAGAGCCATAGAACTCACTGAGAGCTTCATTTTGACTGGTTATAGCTCCCGTAACTCTAAACGAGCCAACAGTTATGGCCGTCCGAAGAATCGATATCCACAGGGTGCAACATCCGCGGTGCAAGGTGCAACATTCGTCCAAAAAGCCAAAACAGCGCCGTGCTACCTTTAGAAGTGGGTGCAGGGATTTGAAATGGAACAGTACCATGGTGCAGCACTCTGCAGGGTAGGTAAATCGAAGACCAGCCATGGTGATCCCGTTTTAACGTAAAAATTCACGTGATGGAAAAAAGAAAGCCAAAAAACTTCAGAGACCCGATTGAGGTTCGGATAGCCTTTTTGGGTATGAAACAATCCGTTTATGGCTTACAGCCATCAGAGCCGTAGAACTCACTAAGAGCTTCGTTTTGACTGGTTATGGCTCCCGTAACTCTAAACGAGCCAACAGTTATGGCCGTCCGAAGAATCGATATCCACAGGGTGCAACATCCGCGGTGCAAGGTGCAACATTCGTCCAAAAAGCCGAAACAGCGCCGTGCGACTTTTAGAAGTGGTTGCAGGGATTTGAAATGGAACAGTACCATGGTGCAGCACTCTCCAGGGTAGGTAAATCGAAGACCAGCCACGGTGATCCCGTTTTAACGTCAAAATTCACGTGACGGAAAAAAGAAGGCCAAAAAACTTCAGAGGCCCGATTGAGGTTCAGATATCCTTTTTTGGGTATAAAACAATCCATTGACAGCTTACAGCTGTCAAAGCCATAGAACTCACTGAGAGCTTCGCTTTGACCGGTTATGGCTCCCGTAACTCTAAACGAGCCAATAGTTATGGCCGTCCGAAGAATCGATATCCACAGGGTGTAACATCCGCGGTGCAAGGTGCAACATACATCCAAAAAGCCGAAACAGCGCCGTTCGACTTTTATAGGTGGGTGCAGGGATTTGAAGTGGAACAGTACCATGGTGCACCACTCTCCAGGGTAGGTAAATCGAAGACCAGCCACGGTGATCCCGTTTAAACGTAAAAATTCACGTGACGGAAAAAAGAAAGCCAAAAAACTACAGAGACCCGATTGTGGTTCGGGTAACTTTTTTTGGGTATGAAACTATCCGTTGACGGCTTACAGCGGTCAAAGCCGTAGAACTCACTGAGAGCTTCGTTTTGACTGCTTATGGCTCCCGTAACTCTGAACGAGCCAACATTTATGGCCGTCCGAAGAATCGATATCCACAGGGTGCAACATCCGCGGTGCAAGGTGCCACATTCGTCCAAAAAGCCGAAACAGCGCCGTTTGACTTTTAGAAGTGGGTGCAGGGATTTTAAGTGGAACAGTACCTTGTTGCAGCACTCTCCAGGGTAGGTAAATCGAAGACCAACAACGGTGATCCCGTTTTAACGTAAAAATTCACGTGACGGAAAAAAGAAGGCCAAAAAACTTTAGAGACCCGATTGAGGTTCGGATAGCCTTTTTTGGGTATGAATCTATTCGTTGACGGCTTACAGCGGTCAAAGCCGTAAAACTCACTGAGAGCTTCGTTTTGACTGGTTAGGGCTCCCGTAACTCTATACGAGCCAACAGTTAAGGCCGTCCGAAGAATCGATATCTACAGGGTGCAACATCCGTGGTGCAAGGTGCAACATTCGTCCAAAAAGCCAAAACAGCGCCGTGCCACTTTTATAAGTGGGTGCATGGATTTGAAATGGAACAGTACCATGGTGCAGCACTCTCCAGGGTAGGTAAATCGAAGACCAGCCACGGTGATCCCGTTTTAACGTAAAAATTCACGTGATGGATAAAAGAAGGCCAAAAAACATCAGAGAACCGATTGAGGTTCGGATAGCCTTTTTTGGGTATGAAACTATCCATTGACAGCTTAAAGCAGTCAAAGCCGTAGAACTCACTAATGTTTGTACCAAAAATGGGCACAACAGTCTTCGGGAGTTGTTTGAAGAGATAAAATGAAGATTATAACTGTAAAACAGAGATTATCTAACAAAAACTCCAACAAACAGGAATGTAAATTGCATAGACAAGCAGTTTAGAGTGGTTCGGCGTATAGCCTACGTCCACTATGAAGTTTTGATGATTTTATTGATTCTCTTTCAATGATTACAAGCGTTTTCAGCAATGAACAGCGGATTACAGTTTTGAATTCAAAATTGACAGCAAAAGTATGATGCAAATCTCAATCCGGCAGAGTCTGGACGCTTCAGAGAAAAAAGATCCTTTTTCCGTTGATTCTGGGGCTCTATTTATAGGCGTAGGAGGCTTGGATTTCGCTCAAACTCCGGGAGACTTGGCCTGACACGTGAGGGGACCCATTCGACCACTTCCAGAGAGTTCCAAGCCAATCTGTGATCGATACGAAATCATTTCGTATCGATCAAGATTACTTCCAATTGAGCTCAAAATTGGTGGAGACGTTCCTTGTTATGTGTGCAACCTCCAGTTAAAATTTCATCGTGTTTGGATCAGTGGATTGAGAGATATCATCGATACGAGACGATGTTCTTCGCTAGGCTGCCTGGTTCGAATCCATCTCTCTGAGCTGGGGGCTTCGAATCGATGGTGTCACGCGCCCCTGTGAAGACGTGGAACGCATACTTCGCCTCGATCCTGCTTCTACTCCGAGTCGACCGCGTCGACTCCACATATCTCGGCGCATTCGCATCGAGGGATGACGTAACGCGCGCGCTTCGTCTCGATCCGGTCTTTGTGCCGCATTGACTGTTTCGACTCCACATATCTTGCCTTGTTTTACTTTGATGGAAGACACGTCATCCCTGGTCAGTTGACTCGTTGGATACGAACAAGTCATTAGGCATGGATACGAAGTGAGGTCCTCTGATGGATACGAAGAGCACTGGTCCAATGGATACGAAGCAAGCATCGAATGATGGATACGAAGTGGACGCTGAATGATGGATACGAAGCAGACGTTGGCTGAAGGATACGAGGTCCTTCAATTGTTGGTGTGTATGAAGTCCATCGATACGAGCTCGATGGATACGAAGGAAGTCGAGTCGAACCTGGGTACCTCGATGGATTCGGAGCTGATCGGTATGAAGCTCGATGGATTCGAACCAAGGCTTCGGCGATGGATACGAAGTTGCCCAGTGTGATGGATACGAAATCTGGGTTTTTCCCCCCAATTTGACTCGATCATAACTTGAGCGTACGAGTCCGGATTGACTTGAAATTTGAGGTGCTGATCTCTATGGCCTTTCTTGTCATGTCCTATCAATTGTAGCTCATTCTGGGCTCGGACAAAATTTAGTGATATCCATGGCGTGCTATCCTTGTTCTTTAGTCGGCTTCTTGGTGTCCTGGCCTTGCCAAAAGGCGGGATAACATTTGCCCCCCAAAGTACGTCTCGTGAAAACATGACGTGCTTTGAAAAGTTGTATGTCTTCTTTGGATAATTTTGAAAGTCGTACATCTTAGCCATTCTCTCGTATCGGTCCTCTTGTGAATCGATGCTGAAAGTCGAAAAGCCTTCTTTCGTATCGACATGGGTCGACTTGATGGATATGAAAACGATCATTCGTATCGATGGTCACAAATCGCGGTGAATTCTGATTCGAATTGGTGATATCCGGTGGATACGAAATGGATGTTCGTATCGATAGATACTGATGGATACGAAAGTGGCGCTCGTATGAACAGGTCTGCTCTGTTTCGAATCGATGGCTCATAATTTGGATGTTTCGAAACGATGGTGTCTGGTGAACATTTCGCCTCGATGAATGCACAGTTTGATGGATTCGAAGAGAGCGTTTGCATCGACCCATCGTATTCATGTGGCCTCCCTGTGCGCTTCGAACCGATAAAGTCTGGTGGGTTCGAAACGAGCCTTCGTTTCGATGCGCCGTCTGACTGGTTGCGACCGGTCAGATTGACTGGGAGTCGAATCGACTCGGTTCCGTCCTAGGCTTCATATAAATATCTGGGACTTCGTCATTTCTCACTTTTTTACCTTTTACTTTTACTGTTTCTCTCCATTCCCTCTTTTACTTTCGTATCGATAAACTGAGAGACAAGTGTTCGTTTTTGAGTCGAAGCAAACCTTCGTTTCTTTGTTTCAAAATCGCTGAAATCAGGTAATGAATGGATAGAGTCATGTTAATAACGTCGAATCACGAGTTTGCGCATTCATCTTTCCTGCTTTTTCGTCCAGTCTTCACGAATTTTCAGATCTGGACGAGAGAAAACGATATTGGGGAATGACTCGTGGCCATGGAGCTGAGATCCCTTGGGGAAGAAGAAGATATGGAGGAAATCACCCTATCTTCATCTCGTGTCGATCTGAAATTGGAATATTCGAATCGATCCAGTCAGCACACGTTCGTATCGGTGGGGAGATGAGAGCGGCAATTGTTGCGAAGCCATTGTTTTCATATCGATGCGAAATTGGCGAATTCGATCGGTTCGAATTGATCTGCCTCCGATCGACACGACTCGTATCGATTCGAACCTGATTGATACGAAGCGCTCTCACCCCTGCCTGACCGATACGAATGTATCGAGTCGAACTCGATCGATACGTAGTACCTTCATTCCAGTGCGATCGACACGAACACATCTTTCATTCTGAGACGATCGATACGAATGTATCGATTCGAACACAGCCGGGTTGCGATGCATGATCTTCATGACTCGATACGAAATGAAATGCAACGATCGATTCCAACCTAAATTTGGACGGACTTAAAGAAACTTTTAATATCCAAATACTTGACTCCGACGAGCTTCTGCCTTGCACAATAGAACTTTGTCACAGAACTGCATATTTGACTGACTTTCGGAGCTCGTCGATGGAACTGCCATTTAACAGAAAAGTACAACGAACTCTTTAATCTTGAATCGATCGTTATCATCTGGATGGCGCAGTCATGACGGTCAGCGATGACGGTCATGTTTGTCTGACTTCCAGAATCTCGTCGCTTGCACATTCTCTTTAACTCTGTAGAATTTGCTCATGTCACGCACAACACTTGCACTACACGACACATTCATGCACTTTACATTGGGGAATGCACGGGCTTTTTGTCACCTAATGATGGTTTCTCGTGAGTTAGCTAGTGATGGAACCGTCAAGTTCGCAGCAGCAAGAAACTCAGAACCCTACCCTTCCTAGAATTGAGATTCCGGTCATCGAGACCGAAGCTATTGGCCCAGCTCCGGACGAGTTGCCCGATGCGTCCTTCATTAACAGTCCGCCTGATTCCGTCCCATCCAATATTTCTGAAGACATGCTAGGGAGAATATGCTTAAGGCATGGTCTATCTTTGGATGAGGTATTATTGCCCGGACCGAATGATAGGCCACATAATCCCCCGGAGGGGTATACTGCTTTCAACCGGCATGCGTGCGCGGCCGGCACACTTCCTCCATTCAACGACTACATAAGAGAAGTGTTGGCTTATCTGGACATCGCTCCGTCTCAATTGCATCCAAACGGATATGCCTCACTCAACAGCTTGTTCATTGTGTTCATGGAGTACCTCCATCGCCCTCCCCGTATGACCGACATAAGATATCTGTTTAATTTCAAGAGTCGGACTGACAGCCCATCTTTTACGTTCCTGGAGTCTGTAAGGAACTGCCAAGTTGTCGCGGGGTCGTGGACTAGGCTAAGCTATTTTAAGTCGGAGTGGTTCTATGTCCGATGTCCTCCGGGGTTTGCCAGAAGATGGCTGTTCAGACGTGAGCATTGCCTTTTCTTTTTCAATTAATTGACAGGGCAATTTTCGGACTGAAATTTAAACTTACGTCTTCTTCTCTTTTTCTCTCAGCTATCATCCAGCGGCCTGAGGGCGGCTATTATAAAGAAATAGTTCGGGTCTTCCAAGAGATTCCTAGCGAAGAAAGGAACATTGAACTGTTATTGACAGATCGGAATCTCAGAGTCCTTGGGCTGATTGGTCGGAGGCAGAGCATAAGACTCGATGGTGCATTAAAGACCATCTCCAGGAAAAAGGTCAAGCGGATGAAGCCCGGGGTTGTGATAATCGAGGAACCCGACTCCGAGAAAACTCACACTGACGAAGAAGCGTTGGTCGGACCTGCTAATGCAACCCCGGAGTCCGATGCTAAGAGGAAAGGCAAAGCTGTGGCTTCGAAACAGCCCAAGTCCGGGAGGCGGAAGTCTGTGGTTTTGCAACGTCCTTTGCCAGGAGTTAAGATTACGGAGGCAACCTCCCTGCAAGCTGAAGATCAACTGGAAGAGCCTGCTGACCCTCCAATCCCTGAAATTGAGCCGGAGCAACACGATGTTGGGTCGGGTGGACCGCGACATATCGTCGATGTTAGCGATGTTGATCCCGCCAGTGCGATTGACACTTCTGGTTGGTCCGGGGGGTTACACATTCACACACTCTTCACGGCACAACACACTTTTCCACCCGTAAACAACACATCGCAAACGGTTACTGATTCTTTGTGGTTTTCTTTTCAGGTACAATGTCTGGGAAAGGTTCCGTGCTTGGTAGTTTGCGTAAGCGCCGTTATCACGAGCCACGCAGGAGAGAGGGCGAGAGGGATTATGACACGGGATACTCTGGTCAGGAGAAGTCTGACAGGGATAGGGGATATGTCCGCCGATCCCGATCTCGCTCTCCTCCCCCCAGGACCTCTGCACCTCCTACGGCCGCAGTTACTCGTCCTCCCGAAACTTCACGGCCTAGGCCGCCTTCTCAAGCTTTGAGGTCCGATCCTCCGCGTAGGACCGAAATAGCCACCTCTTCGGCTAATGTGCCGGTCCCGACCGAGGCGTCTAGCGAGGGAGCGCTTAAATTGGCACAGATGAGGAAGGAATTTCCTGACATCTGTTTTGATGGGTATGTCTTCCCCCCGCACCTGAAGAGAATCCCGCCAACCGCGGAAACCACTATCCACGATTATGTTGCGGACATCTTTTTTCAGTATAGGGAGTGGGGACGGGCCGCGAGGAAGGCATCTAAAGTGGCATTTGAGCGGGGCGTCACCATCGAGAAACTCGAGAAGGAGCTGGGTCGCAACGACCAAATCATAAAAGCGCCCAACTCAGAGGCTGAGTCTTCTCGTAAGTCTGAAATGGAGGCTTTAAAGAAAGTTGATGAAGTGACCGCTGCCATGGGCATGATGAAGCAAGAACATTATACCGCCATCGAGGACATGGGTCACAGGAACACTTCTATTACTGCCGAGAGGGATGCCGCTCTCAAGGAGCTTAATGAGCTGAAGTCAAAGTTTTCAGAGATGGCTAAGGAAAAAGACGCAGCTAATGTCTCTGCGCAGGAGGCCTGTGATCAGGCGGTGACGCTTCGTAAGGAGAAGGAAGTGGCTATACAACAAGCCCGTGAGGCTGAGGCTGGGGTTGATGAGAAAGTACGGCAGGCGGAGGCCAGGATCGAGGCCGAGGTGGAGGAGCTACTCGTCACTTATAATGCCAATGTGCTACGGCACCGAGACTTGACATGGCTTGACGATTACCCCACACATCTCTATAACGCCTGGAACCTACTGGTTGATGAGGAGGGATCTGGGCACCCTGATGAAGCTCTTGATGAGTTCGAGCTGGAGAACCGCATCCTTAATGATGACGAAAAGAAGGTTCTCCATGACTCCATGATTTCCCACGACAAGGTGAGGCTTGGTGCCCAGATCCAGGAAGTCGGAGAGAGCTCTGGTGTAGAACACCATGCTACGAGTTCTGAGATAGTCGTGTCATCTCAGTCTGAGCCAACTCCGATGATCTACTCCCAGCCTATCCCGGCGTATGACCCAGATCAACCGCATTTATCTCCTATTAAGTAACATCCTTCTGAAGTAGTTCAGATGACCTCGAGCCAAACCGAGGAAGGTACTTTGAACTAACTTCTAGTATGTTTGGATTGAAGAACCCGCGTTGAAATGTTGCTAATGACATGTCTTTTCCTTTGATCAGTGACAGGAGTTGCACCAGCCGCGCCTCTTACCACCCAAGAATCAGGTCAAGCGCCAGGAGCCATCATCTCTGAGGCGACCTCCGTCGCGGCAATGGCACCAGTTGGAGTGACAGAGGGGAGCTCACTTTCTTTCGACGAGCAGATGATAAACGAGCTCCTTGGCCGTCAAAGCGATCCTTTTGCGGACTTGCCATTTGGCTTGGGTGGATTCACGGCTACTTCTGACACCTTGTCCCAGACTACTACGGCTCCTAGCGAGGCCAGGGCACGGCGGGAAGCGGCGATGTTGGCCGAGATAAATGCCGAGATGGCGGCCGCGGCGCACGGTGGTGAAGTAGACGACGGAGCAGCAGCACAGTGCCCTACTCCTCTTATGACTGTGTCTCCTGGGGGCACACTTACTGATACTGATGTGCCAGCCCCTCCTCCAGCTGTCGAGTCTGTTCCTCACACTCCTCCTTCGGGAAGTATCCCTATAGAGTCCAGCTCAGACGAGGATGTTGACATTATGCCTCCCCCCGAAGGGGGCTTGCCTAAGGAGAAAAGCTCCAAGCGAAAGGGTACTGGCGGCTCCAGTAGCTCCTCGAGGAAGAAGAAGCTGAGGAAGCAGAAGGATTAGACATCCTTTTCATAGGCAGTTAGGGACTTTTGTTATTTTTTCTGTCTTTTCCCTTTTGTAGGCCGTGTTTAGATGCGGGTTCGGCCCTTGCTAGTAGGAATATTTTGGAAAGAACTCATGTATGAACCATTGTTTTTGAGTTAATTGGAATAAAATTTTGTTTTCTAGCTTCAGCTTGTGTTCTTTTCTATGCTTGAATATTGCAGCGTTCGGACTTCGGTCCAGTGTGTTTGCATTATCTGATTGCTTCAAGAATAGCTCATTTTACTTGTTAAGTATTGAACTTTCGGACTCGAGTTGTGATAGGGGACCGCACCGGAGCTGAGCATCGTATAGTTTCGGGCAACGAATAACATTTGCTTCTGCCCCCAGTTTCGGGGTCAAGTTGTGATGATCAGCTTGTGATGGCACCAAGCGAGGATCGAGTGGTCGAACTACGCTTGTTCTCTTATGAATCGTTCCATCCACACTCCGGGGATATGCGTCATCTCGTAAGCGGTTGTTCGTACTTTGGGAACATGGAGTTGACTGACGTTTGTATTCTGCACCGCACTCTGGGAATGCGGAGTTGAATATTTATATTCCGCTTCGCACTCTGGGAATGCGGAGTTAAATGTTTATACTCCGTCTCGCGCTCTGGGAGGATGGAGTCAAATGTTTATACTCCACTTCGCACTCTGGGAATGCGGAGTTAAGTGTTTATACTCCGCTTCGCACTCCGGGAATATGGAGTTGAATGTTTATACTCCACTTCGCACTCTGGGAATGTGGAGTTAAGTGTTTATACTCCGCTTCGCACTCCGGGAATGCGGAGTTGGGCGTTTATACTCCACTTCGCACTCTGGGAATGTGGAGTTAAGTGTTTATACTCCGCTTCGCACTCTGGGAATACGGAGTGGAATGTTTATACTCCACTTCGCACTCTGGGAATGTGGAGTTAAGTGTTTATACTCCGCTTCGCACTCTGGGAATACGGAGTTGAATGTTTATACTCCACTTCGCACTCTGGGAATGTGGAGTTAAGTGTTTATACTCCGCTTCGCACTCTGGGAATACGGAGTTGAATGTTTATACTCCACTTCGCACTCTGGGAATGTGGAGTTAAGTGTTTATACTCCGCTTCGCACTCCGGGAATACGGAGTTGAATGTTTATACTCCACTTTGCACTCTGGGAATGTGGAGTTAAGTGTTTATACTCCGCTTCGCACTCCGGGAATACGGAGTTGAATGTTTATACTCCACTTCGCACTCTGGGAATGTGGAGTTAAGTGTTTATACTCCGCTTCGCACTCTGGGAATACGGAGTTGAATGTTTATACTCCACTTCGCACTCTGGGAATGTGGAGTTAAGTGTTTATACTCCGCTTCGCACTCCGGGAATACGGAGTTGAATGTTTATACTCCACTTCGCACTCTGGGAATGTGGAGTTAAGTGTTTATACTCCGCTTCGCACTCTGGGAATACGGAGTTGAATGTTTATACTCCACTTCGCACTCTGGGAATGTGGAGTTAAGTGTTTATACTCCGCTTCGCACTCTGGGAATACGGAGTTGAATGTTTATACTCCACTTCGCACTCTGGGAATGTGGAGTTAAGTGTTTATACTCCGCTTCGCACTCTGGGAATACGGAGTTGAATGTTTATACTCCACTTCGCACTCTGGGAATGTCGAGTTAAGTGTTTATACTCCGCTTCGCACTCCGGGAATACGGAGTTGAATGTTTATACTCCACTTCGCACTCTGGGAATGTGGAGTTAAGTGTAGGATTGTCGTGTGTCAACCCTATTAATATCGGTGTCATGGCTTGTCCCCGAGCTCGGGTTTCACCTAGTGAGTGGCCGGTCGTATCACAGCCACTCTCCATTTGAATAAGTCCCATTGCGTGATGGGATTTAGCTCTTCGTGCATCGTGATGTTGTATATCGTACATAATGAATCACAGCTCTGGCTCGAAGAAGTGGCATTTTATTGCTGAAATAAGAAAATGCGGCAAAGTCAGTTGCCTTATTACAAAATTCAAATTTCGAAATGCAGAAACAAATTGCTAAATAGAATGAAATAAATAAAGCCTGTCATATGTAGTAGCGGCGGAGACTTTCGTTGTTCCAAGCCCTCGGTAAATCGAGACCGTCAACAGTCGACAGCTTGAATGTACCATCTCCGAGCTTTCGTGTAATTACATACGGCCCTCCCCAGTTCGGTTTCATGTGTGAAGGAACTGGGTAGATTCTCTTGAGCACGAGGTCGCCGAGTTCAAAGGTTCGAGGTCGAACTCTGGTGTTGTACAATCGGGCGACCTGGCTTCGATGTGCGGCTGCTCTCAAATCAGCCTCTTCCCGTTTTTCATCCAATAGATCTAATGACTCGGCTAGGAGTATAGCGTTTGTTTTTGGATCATAATAAGTCACGCGATGAGAGAGCACTTCTGTCTCGACCGGAATAACGGCCTCTGAGCCATAAGATAGGGAAAACGGAGTGTGTCCGGTCGCGGTTTTGTGGGTCGTTCGATAGGCCCATAACGCCATAGGAAGTTCATCGACCCACTTGCCCCCAGCCTTCTCTAATCGTTTCTTCAGTATCGATTTTATAACTTTGTTGACAGCTTCAACCTGTCCATTCGCTTGGGGGTGTGCGACAGCCGAGAACTTTTTGCGGATATGAAACCGTTGACAGAAATTCTTGAATTCCGCACTCTCGAATTGGGCTCCGTTATCAGTGATAATAGTATGCGGGAGTCCAAATCGACAGATGATGTTGCGAACCACGAAATTTATCACCTTCTTTGTCGTAATGGTTGCTAGGGCTTCGGCCTCAGCCCACTTTGTGAAGTAATCAACTGCGACGATGGCGTATTTCGCACCGCCTTTTGCTAAAGGTAAAGCGCCGATGATGTCAATGCCCCACATTGCGAATGGCCAGGGACTGACCATTTGGGTTATTTCAGTTGGCGGAGCTCTCGGAATTCGGGCATGTATCTGGCATTTATCGCACTTCCGGGCATAGTTTGCCGCATCTCGGTTCACTGTCGGCCAGTAGTACCCATATCGAAGTATCTTCTTAGCGAGAGCTTGCCCGCCGGTATGATCGCCGCACTCTCCTTCGTGCACCTCATGTAGCACTCGTTTGATTTCCTCGTGGGCGATACATCTGAGGAGAGGAACGGAATAACCTCTCCTGTACATGACTTCGTTTTGGATGACGAACCGCGAAGCTTTTCGCTGAATTTGCCTCTTCTCATTTCTAGGTTCAGGCAGCACCCCATTCTCAATGTAATTCCGATACGGAGTCATCCAAGATTCTCTACTAGGAGCGGTTTCAAATACAGAGTTCATTTCTATTCGATCGATGCTCGGAGTGGTCAAAGTTTCAACGGGGACAAGTCCCATTTGTTGCGCTTCGCCTGTGCTGGCTAACTTCGCCAGTGAATCGGCTTTCTGATTGCGTTCCCGAGGCACATAATAGATGGCATAATAATCAAACTGGTTTAGGATTTCCTGAACTCGTGCCAAGTAAGCGGCCAGTCTTCGGTCTCTTGCCTGGTATTCTCCTTGCACCTGGCATACCACTAACTGCGAATCGTAATAAATTTCTACAGCGATAATTCTCAAATCTCTGGCAAGCCTTAGGCCGGTTAGGAGGGCTTCATATTCGGCTTCATTATTAGTTGCACGAAAGTCGAATTTAAGAGCATAACATATGGATCGGCCCTCGGGAGTCTCAAGTACAACCCCAGTGCCCGAACACCGATCATTTGACGCGCCATCAGTATACAGCTTCCAGATGTATTCGGGAGATTCACTGGTTTCGGGTAGGTCTTCCGGAACGGTGAATTCGGCTATGAAATCAGCCAGGACTTGTCCTTGAATGGCCCTTCGCGGAGCGTATGCGATATCAAATTGGCTTAGCTCAATGTTCCACTTGAGTAACCTACCGGATGTCTCAGGCCGCGTAAGGACCTGTCGTAACGGCTGGTCGGTGTACACAGTAAGCGGATGAGCTTGGAAGTAAGGACGGAGCTTCCTTGAGGCAATAACCAAATAATAAGCCAGTTTCTCCAGCCTTGGATAATTTCTTTCAGCTCCTGTTAGTCGCTTACTAACATAGTAGACCGGGTTTTGCACTTTGTCTTCTTCCCGGACTAGAGCAGCACTGATTGCATGTTCTGATACTGCCAGGTAGAGATATAGTTGCTCGTGGTCAACCGGTTTTGACAAGATCGGGGGTGTGGAGAGATGTTGAACTAATGATCGGAACGCACCTTCACACTCCGCGGTCCATTCAAAGTTTCGTTTGCCCTTCCGAATCAGGTCGAAGAAAGGAATGCATTTGTCGGTGGACTTTGAAATGAACCTGCTCAATGCTGCGACCTTCCCGTTAAGACTCTGGACCTGCTTTATAGTTTTAGGGGTTTGCAAATTTCTAATAGCCCAGATCTTCTCAGGATTCGCCTCTATTCCTCGAGCGTTGACAATGAACCCAAGGAATTTTCCGGATGCAACGCCAAAGTGACATTTGAGTGGGTTGAGCTTCATTCTGTACTCCCGGAGGATGCTGAACATTGAATCCAAATCTCTGACGTGATCGGTGGAGAATCGGGACTTCACCAGCATGTCATCCACGTAAACCTCCATGGTCTTCCCAATCTGATCAGCGAACATTCGGTTGACTAAGCGTTGGTATGTTGCTCCAGCGTTCTTTAGACCAAACGACATGACTTTGTAACAATAGAGTCCCAGGTCGGTCACGAAGCTGGTATGTTCCTGATCAGGCAGATGCATGGGTATCTGATTGTAGCCGGAATAAGCGTCCATGAAGGATAGTAGTTCATGTCCGGCCGTCGAATCTACGAGCTGATCGATTCGTGGAAGTGGGAAGCTATCTTTTGGACAGGCCTTGTTTAGGTCAGAGTAATCAACACAGGTTCTCCACTTCCCGTTTGGTTTCCGAACTAGTACAGGGTTGGACACCCATTCTGGATACCAGGCATCTCGAATGAACCCATTCGATTGTAGTTTATCAACTTCCTCCTTAAGGGCGGCAGATCTCTCTGGATCCATACCGCGCCTTTTCTGTTTCACTGGGACATGTCGCGGATCTATATTCAGGGAGTGACTTGCAATGCTCGGCGAGATCCCGCACATGTCAGAGTGTGTCCAGGCGAAGACGTCGAGATTCGCCCGAAGAAATTCGACCAACTCCTGCTGTGTCTGCTTGCTTAGTTGGGACCCAACTTTCAGCATCTTTGAATCATCATCCTCACTGATTGGGACGTCCACAGTCAGTTCGGCTGGAGAGGCTTGACTCTCCGTTGATTCGTCTTTATCCTCGTTGTCCCTGGGGTCCAGGTCTTTCAGGAATTGGTCGTGGTGCCCGGGCTGAGGCCCAGGCGTCAATTGTCAATTATTGATAGAACGGACGCAGAGAGATTCCTATACGCCCTTCCCCTTCTCTTTACGTTGCGCCCCGCGCAGCTCAGCAACATAACAGGCCCTTCCTGAGGCCTGATCTCCTTGAACAACCCCAATCCCATGATCAGTAGGAAATTTCAGAGTCAGACACCATGGGGCGATTGCCGCCCTGAACTCGGCTAAAGCTGGTCGACCCAGAAACGCATTGTATGGCGAATCTATTTCCAGCACAACAAATTGTAACATGCGGACCCTCCGGCGTTCTCCAACGCCTAACTCGACTGGGAGTTCAGTTATTCCGATGGGTATCGTGGCACTTCCGTTGAATCCATGGATTCTGGATAAACAGGGTTTCAAATCCTTTGTCTCCATCTTCATTAGATCGTAAGCCCGTTTGAGCAAGATGTTTACAGAGCTCCCACTGTCAACCAGGATCCTTTTCATCCAAGCAGGACCTACCTGGGCAGATATGACTAGTGGGTCGATAGTAGGGGCTTCGACTTTATCGGCGTCTCGGCTCCTGAACACGATATCATCGGACATTATCTTTTGTTGCTTTGCCGGGGTCCCATCCTCGCAATTACTATAACACTCGAAGTCCGCATGCCTGACAGAACTGGCATACGACTCCATTTCCCCCCAGCTTCTGTCTGCCGGATGGGGACCACCACTTATTGTGTTGATAACTAATCTCCCGCCCGCACGAGCGGGTTCATCCTCTCTTTCCTGATTTTGTGAACGATTTTGATTCGAGGGGCCCGCTCCGCCAGGCTGCGGCGCCCGTACAAACTGATCTAGCTTCCTCTCTCTAATCAGCTTTTCGATGAGGTCCTGTAAGTGCCGACACTCATTGGTATTATGTCCATAGCTCTCATGGAACCTACAGAATTTCCCTGTCTGAATCTGTCTCTCCGGTGAGGGCTTCGGAGCAGGCTTTTTATACTGTACAGTGTTGCAAGTTTGTAAGTATACGTTTTCCAATGACGTGTTTAGCGGTGTATAACTGTCAAACATCTGAGCTCTACGCCGTGGACCTCGGTTTTCGTCCCTCTTCTTATTCTGGCCATTGTTTCCTCTCTGCTGGGTTTGCTTGTTTTGTATATTCAGCTGAACTTTCCCGGAACTCTCGCCGGACTGTTTAACTGCCACATTGCTCTGTATTCCCTCAATGCTGGGCCTCGCATCGTCCTGCTTCCTAGACTATTTTGCATCCTCCTGCCGCAGGAATTGAGCGGCCTTGGAGTAAAAACGGTCCAACGACGCGGGCGGTTTCCCAGCTAACCAGTTTCCGAATTCAGAATCAGGATCAATCCCCTTGGTCAGAGCCATTAAGATTGAATTATCGTTGGGATTGGTGATCTCGACGCATGCTGCGTGGAACCTCTCCAGGTAACGCCTGAGTGTCTCTCCAGGGGCTTGAGTGACGCTGGACAAGGTGTTGACGTCTTTTGGCCTAGCAACATGCATCCGGAATTGTTCCACAAACTTCTTGGCCAATTGATCGAACGAAGAAATTGATCTAGGTGGTAGGCGGGTAAACCACATTGTCGCGATTCCCCCCAGAGAGATGGGGAAACTCCGACACTTCACTGCGTCGTCGGCCCTCGCAGCGCTCATTGACCATTCATACTTCAGAATATGCTGGTTGGGGTCACTATTCCCTTCATACATCGGGAGAGTCGGCATTCTGAATCGCCTAGGGGGTTCGGCATGTAACACTTCGTCTGTGAAAGGGGTATGACTACGGGAAATCCCCCAGTCATCATTAGTGAGCCCCTGACTCTCGCGGATCATTTGACGTATCATGGTTGATATATCCGAAACAGGCAGATTCGGAGCGTGATGAGCTAAGGCGTGGTCGGGTTCCACGGCGCGAGTAGGGATCGGGCGCTGTCGACGATCCGTATCTCGCCTCCTTGGCTCAACGTCTTCTGGGACATAAGGTTCAGGAGAATGTCCTCGCTGTTGATTGATCGGCTCAGATTGATTTCGGGTATCGACCCTTGTCTCTGCTGCGGCGGTTGTGGCGCGGTTATCCGTGGTGTACTGTGGGGCAGTACCTCCTCGTGTTGAGGGATCGGTTTGGAAACTTGTCGACGGTCCTACCCTCAGTTGCCCAATAGTTAAGGCGGGTTGATATTCAGCAGCTTGAGCGCAACTCCACTCTAGTCGAGGACGGGTAGTTTGGCGGTGGTAATCAGATGAAGCTGAGCTTTCGGTAGACGCTCTGGAGACATCATCTCGCCTGGACCTTCTGTGCCCCCGGCGGTTTAGCTGGTTGGTCAGCTCGATATTGGCGCGTAACTGTTCTGCCAACTGCTGACGGCTTTGGGTCAGCTCCTGGAGCAATACCTGAAACTCCTGTCGGGTGACCAGCCCCGTTGAGTCTGAATGAGTGGCATTGTCTTGATTGGAAGAAGGCGACTGTGTGGGATTTTGCCTGTCTCTGCCTTCTTGCTCTGCAGCGGTGGCGCCAGTTCTTGTGCTGACCATTGGCGGTGGTGGAGTCCTTTCCTAGATTTTGAGCAAATCTGAATAGAATGGAAGGATTCCGGACTGGATATCTGGATCTTCCTCTTGGATTTGTGCAATCCGGTATCGACGGAAGATCCAACGAGCAGGAGAAAAAGCTGATTTTCTCAGTGAAAGCACCAAAGTGTTTGTACCAAAAATGGGCACAACACTCTTCGGGAGTTGTTTGAAGAGATAAAATGAAGATTATAAATGTAAAATAGAGATTATCTAACAAAAACTCCAACAAACAGGAATGTAAATTGCATAGACAAGCAGTTTAGAGTGGTTCGGCGTATAGCCTACGTCCACTATGAAGTTTTGATGATTTTATTGATTCTCTTTCAATGATTACAAGCGTTTTCAGCAATGAACAACGGATTACAGTTTTGAATTCGAAATTGACAGCAAAAGTATGATGCAAATCTCAATCCGGTAGAGTCTGGACGCTTCAGAGAAAAAAGATCCTTTTTCCGTTGATTTGGGGGCTCTATTTATAGGCGTAGGAGGCTTGGATTTCGCTCAAACTCCGGGAGACTTGGCCTGACACGTGAGGGGACCCATTCGACCACTTCCAGAGAGTTCCAAGCCAATCTATGATCGATACGAAATCATTTCGTATCGATCAAGATTACTTCCAATTGAGCTCAAAATTGGTGGAGACGTTCCTTGTTATGTGTGCAACCTCCAGTTAAGATTTCATCGTGTTTGGATCAGTGGATTGAGAGATATCATCGATACGAGACGATGTTCTTCGCTAGGCTGCCTGGTTCGAATCCATCTCTCTGAGCTGGGGGCTTCGGATCGATGGTGTCACGCGCCCCTGTGAAGACGTGGAACGCATACTTCGCCTCGATCCTGCTTCTACTCCGAGTCGACCGCGTCGACTCCACATATCTCGGCGCATTCGCATCGAGGGATGACGTAACGTGCGCGCTTCGTCTCGATCCAGTCTTTGTGCCGCATTGACTGTTTCGACTCCACATATCTTGCCTTGTTTTACTTTGATGGAAGACACGTCATCCCTGGTCAGTTGACTCGTTGGATACGAACAAGTCATTAGGCATGGATACGAAGTGAGGTCCTCTGATGGATACGAAGAGCACTGGTCCAATGGATACGAAGCAAGCATCGAATGATGGATACGAAGTGGACGCTGAATGATGGATACGAAGCAGACGTTGGCTGAAGGATACGAGGTCCTTCAATTGTTAGTGTGTATGAAGTCCATCGATACGAGCTCGATGGATACGAAGGAAGTCGAGTCGAACCTGGGTACCTCGATGGATTCGGAGCTGATCGGTATGAAGCTCGATGGATTCGAACCAAGGCTTCGGCGATGGATACGAAGTTGCCCAGTGTGATGGATACGAAATCTGGGTTTTTCCCCCCAATTTGACTCGATCATAACTTGAGCGTACGAGTCCGGATTGACTTGAAATTTGAGGTGCTGATCTCTATGGCCTTTCTTGTCATGTCCTATCAATTGTAGCTCATTCTGGGCTCGGACAAAATTCAGTGATATCCATGGCGTGCTATCCTTGTTCTTTAGTCGGCTTCTTGGTGTCCTGGCCTTGCCAAAAGGCGGGATAACAACTAAGAGCTTCGTTTTGACTGGTTATGGCTCCCGTAACTCTAAACGAGCCAACAGTTATGGCCGTCCGAAGAATCGATATCCACAGGGTGCAACATCTGTAGTGCAAGGTGCAACATTCGTCCAAAAAGCCAAAACAGCGCCGTGCAACTTTTAGAAGTGCGTGCATGGATTTGAAATGGAACAGTACCATGGTGCAGCACTCTCCAGGGTAGGTAAATCGAAGACCAGCCACGGTGATCCCGTTTTAACGTAAAAATTCTCGTGACGGAAAAAAGAAGGCCAAAAAACTTCAGAGACCCGATTGAGGTTCGGATAGCCTTTTTTGGGTATGAAACTATCCATTGACGGCTTACAGCAGTCTAAGCCGTAGAACTCACTGAGAGCTTCGTTTTGATTGGTTATGGCTCCCATAACTCTAAACGAGCCAACAGTTATGGCCGTCCGAAGAATCGATATCCACAGGGTGCAATATCCGCGGTGCAAGGTGCAACATTCGTCAAAAAACCCGAAACAGCGCCGTTCGACTTTTAGAAGTGGGTGCAGGGATTTGAAGTGGAACAGTACCATGGTGCACCACTCTCCAGGGTAGGTAAATCGAAGACCAGCCACGGTGATCCCGTTTTAACGTAAAAATTCACGTGACGGAAAAAAGAAGGCCAAAAAACTACAGAGACCCGATTGTGGTTCGGATAGCCTTTTTGGGGTATGAAACTATCCATTGACGGCTTACAGCGGTCAAAGCCGTAGAACTCACTAAGAGCTTGGTTTTTACTGGTTATGGCTCCTGTAACTCTAAACGAGCCAACAGTTATGGCCGTCCGAAGAATCGATATCCACAGGGTGCAACATCCGCGGTGCAAGGTGCAACATTCGTCCAAAAAGCCAAAACAGCGTCGTGCAACTTTTAGAAGTGCGTGCATGGATTTGAAATGGAACAGTACCATGGTGCAGCACTCTCCAGGGTAGGTAAATCGAAGACCAGCCACGGTGATCCCGTTTTAACGTAAAAATTCACGTGACGGAAAAAGGAAAGCCAAAAAACTTCAGAGACCCGATTGAGGTTCGGATAGCCTTTCTGGGTATGAAACAATCTGTTTACGGCTTACAGCCATCAGAGCCGTAGAACTCACTGAGAGCTTCGTTTTGACTGGTTATGGCTCCCGTAACTCTAAACGAGCCAACAGTTATGATTGTCCGAAGAATCGATATCCACAGGGTGCAACATCCGCGGTGCAAGGTGCAACATTCGTCCAAAAAGCCAAAACAGCGCCGTGCGACCTTTTGAAGTGGGTGCAGGGATTTGAAAAGGAACAGTACCATGGTGCAGCACTCTCCAGGGTAGGTAAATCGAAGACCAGCCACGGTGATCCCGTTTTAACGTCAAAATTCACGTGACGGAGAAAAGAAGGCCAAAAAACTTCAGAGTACCGATTGAGGTTCGGATAGCCTTTTTTGGGTATAAAACAATCCGTTGACGGCTTACAGCTCTCAAAGCCATAGAACTCACTGAGAGCTTCGTTTTGACCGGTTATGGCTCCCGTAACTCTAAACGAGCCAATAGTTATGGCCGTCCGAAGAATCGATATCCATAGGGTGTAACATCCGCGGTGCAAGGTGCAACATATGTCCAAAAATCCGAAACAGCGCCGTTCGACTTATATAAGTGGGTGTAGGGATTTGAAGTGGAACAGTACCATGGTGCACCACTCTCCAGGGTAGGTAAATCGAAGACCAGCCACGGTGATCCCGTTTAAACGTAAAAATTCACGTGACGGAAAAAAGAAGGCCAAAAAACTGCAGAGACCCGATTGTGGTTCGGATACCCTTTTTTGGGTATGAAACTATCAGTTGACGGCTTACAGCGGTCAAAGCCGTAGAACTCACTGAGAGCTTCATTTTGACTGGTTATGGCTCCCGCAACTCTAAACGAGCCAACAGTTATGGCCGTCCGAAGAATCAATATCCACAGGGTGCAACATCCGCGGTGCAAGGTGCAACATTCGTCCAAAAAGCCGAAACAGCGCCGTTCGACTTTTAGAAGTGGGTGCAGGGATTTGAAGTGGAACAGTACCTTGTTGCAGCACACTCCAGGGTAGGTAAATAGAAGACCATCCACGGTGATCCCGTTTTAACGTAAAAATTCACGTGACGGAAAAAAGAAGGCCAAAAAACTTTAGAGACCCGATTGAGGTTTGGGTAGCCTTTTTTGGGTATGAATCTATTCGTTGATGGCTTACAGCGGTCAAAGCCGTAAAACACACTGAGAGCTTCGTTTTGACTGGTTAGGGCTCCCGTAACTCTAAACGAGCCAACATTTAAGGCCGTCCGAAGAATCGATATCCACAGGGTGCAACATCTGTGGTGCAAGGTGCAACATTCGTCCAAAAAGCCAAAACAGCGCCATGCCACTTTTAGAAGTGGGTGCATGGATTTGAAATGGAACAGTACCATGGTGCAGCACTCTCCAGGGTAGGTAAATCGAAGACCAGCCACGGTGATCCCGTTTAAACGTAAAAATTCACGTGACGGAAAAAAGAAGGCCAAAAAACTTCAGAGAACCGATTGAGGTTCGGATAGCCATTTTTGGGTATGAAACTATCCGTTGACAGCTTAAAGCAGTCAAAGCCGTAGAACTCACTAAGAGCTTCGTTTTGATTGGTTATGGCTCCCGTAACTCTAAACGAGCCAACAGTTATGGCCGTCCGAAGAATCGATATCCACAGGGTGCAACATCCGCGGTGCAAGGTGCAACATTCGTCCAAAAAGCCAAAACAGCGCCGTGCAACTTTTAGAAGTGCGTGCATGGATTTGAAATGGAACAGTACCATGGTGCAGCACTCTCCAGGGTAGGTAAATCGAAGACCAGCCACGGTGATCCCGTTTTAACGTAAAAATTCACGTGATGGAAAAAAGAAGGCCAAAAAACATCAGAGAACCGATTGAGGTTCGGATAGCCTTTTTTGGGTATGAAACTATCCGTTGACAGCTTAAAGCAGTCAAAGCCGTAGAACTCACTAAGAGCTTCGTTTTGACTGGTTATGGCTCCCGTAACTCTAAACGAGCCAACAGTTATGGCCGTCCGAAGAATCGATATCCACAGGGTGCAACATCTTTGGTGCAAGGTGCAACATTCGTCCAAAAAGCCAAAACAGCGCCGTGCAACTTTTAGAAGTGCGTGCATGGATTTGAAATGGAACAGTACCATGGTGCAGCACTCTCCAGGGTAGGTAAATCGAAGACCAGCCACGGTGATCCCGTTTTAACGTAAAAATTCACGTGACGGAAAAAAGAAGGCCAAAAAACTTCAGAGACCCGATTGAGGTTCGGATAGCCTTTTTTGGGTATGAAACTATCCATTCACTGAGAGCTTCGTTTTGATTGGTTATGGCTCCCATAACTCTAAATGATCCAACAGTTATGGCCGTCCGAAGAATCGATATCCACAGGGTGCAACATCCGCGGTGCAAGGTGCAACATTCGTCCAAAAAGCCGAAACAGCGCCGTTCGACTTTTAGAAGTGGGTGCAGGGATTTGAAGTGGAATAGTACCATGGTGCACCACTCTCCAGGGTAGGTAAATCGAAGACCAGCCACGGTGATCCCGTTTTAACGTAAAAATTCACGTGACGGAAAAAAGAAGGCCAAAAAACTACAGAGACCCGATTGTGGTTCGAATAGCCTTTTTGGGGTATGAAATTATCCATTGATGGCTTACAGCAGTCAAAGCCGTAGAACTCACTGAGAGCTTGGTTTTTACTGGTTATGGCTCCTGTAACTCTAAACGAGCCAACAGTTATGGCCGTCCGAAGAATCGATATCCACAGGGTGCAACATCCGCGGTGCAAGGTGCAACATTCGTCCAAAAAGCCAAAACAGCATCGTGCAACTTTTAGAAGTGCGTGCATGGATTTGAAATGGAACAGTACCATCGTGCAGCACTCTCCAGGGTAGGTAAATCGAAGACCAGCCACCGTGATCCCGTTTTAACGTAAAAATTCACGTGACGGAAAAAAGAAGGCCAAAAAACTTCAGAGACCCGAATGAGGTTTGGATAGCCTTTTTTGGGTATGAAACTATCCATTGACGGCTTATAGCAGTCAAAGTCGTAGAACTCACTGAGAGCTTCGTTTTGACTGGTTATGGCTCCCGTAACTCTAAACGAGCCAACAGTTATGATTGTCCGAAGAATCGATATCCACAGGGTGCAACATCCGCGGTGCAAGGTGCAACATTCGTCCAAAAAGCCAAAACAGCGCCGTGCGACCTTTAGAAGTGGGTGCAGGGATTTGAAAAGGAACAGTACCATGGTGCAGCACTCTCCAGGGTAGGTAAATCGAAGACCAGCCACGGTGATCCCGTTTTAACGTCAAAATTCACGTGACGGAAAAAAGAAGGCCAAAAAACTTCAGAGTACCGATTGAGGTTCGGATAGCCTTTTTTGGGTATAAAACAATCCGTTGACGGCTTACAGCTCTCAAAGCCATAGAACTCACTGAGAGCTTCATTTTGACCGGTTATGGCTCCCGTAACTCTAAACGAGCCAATAGTTATGGCCGTCCGAAGAATCGATATCCACAGGGTGTAACATCCGCGGTGCAAGGTGCAACATACGTCCAAAAATCCGAAACAGCGCCGTTCGACTTATATAAGTGGGTGCAGGGATTTGAAGTGGAACAGTACCATGGTGCACCACTCTCCAGGGTAGGTAAATCGAAGACCAGCCACGGTGATCCCGTTTAAACGTAAAAATTCACGTGACGGAAAAAAGAAGGCCAAAAAACTGCAGAGACCGGATTGTGGTTCGGATACCCTTTTTTGGGTATGAAACTATCATTACAGCGGTCAAAGCCGCAGAACTAACTGAGAGCTTCATTTTGACTGGTTATGGCTCCCGCAACTCTAAACGAGCCAACAGTTATGGTCGTCCGAAGAATCAATATCCACAGGGTGCAACATCCGCGGTGCAAGGTGCAACATTCGTCCAAAAAGCCGAAACAGCGCCGTTCGACTTTTAGAAGTGGGTGTAGGGATTTGAAGTGGAACAGTACCTTGTTGCAGCACTCTCCAGGGTAGGTAAATAGAAGACCATCCACGGTGATCCCGTTTTAACGTAAAAATTCACGTGACGGAAAAAAGAAGGCCAAAAAACTTTAGAGACCCGATTGAGGTTCGGGTAGCCTTTTTTGGGTATGAATCTATTCGTTGACGGCTTACAGCGGTCAAAGCCGTAAAACTCACTGAGAGCTTCGTTTTGACTGGTTAGGGCACCCGTAACTCTAAACGAGCCAACATTTAAGGCCGTCCGAAGAATCGATATCCACAGGGTGCAACATCTGTGGTGCAAGGTGCAACATTCGTCCAAAAAGCCAAAACAGCGCCGTGCCACTTTTAGAAGTGGGTGCATGGATTTGAAATGGAACAGTACCATGGTGCAGCACTCTCCAGGGTAGGTAAATCGAAGACCAGCCACGGTGATCCCGTTTAAACGTAAAAATTCACGTGACGGAAAAAAGAAGGCCAAAAAACTTCAGAGAACCGATTGAGGTTCGGATAGCCTTTTTTGGGTATGAAACTATCCGTTGACAGCTTAAAGCAGTCAAAGCCGTAGAACTCACTAAGAGCTTCGTTTTGATTGGTTATGGCTCCCGTAACTCTAAACGATCCAACAGTTATGGCCGTCCGAAGAATCGATATCCACAGGGTGCAACATCCGCGGTGCAAGGTGCAACATTCGTCCAAAAAGCAAAAACAGCGCCGTGCGACCTTTAGAAGTGGGTGCAGGGATTTGAAATGGAACAGTACAATGGTGCAGCACTCTCCAGGGTAGGTAAATCGAAGACCAGCCACAGTGATCCCGTTTTAACGTAAAAATTCACGTGACGGAAAAAAGAAGGCCAAAAAACTTCAGAGACCCGAATGAGGTTCAGATAGCCTTTTTTGGGTATGAAACTATCCATTGACGGCTTACAGCATTCAAAGCCGTAGAACTCACTGAGAGCTTCGTTTTGATTGGTTATGGCTCCCGTAACTCTAAACGAGCCAACAGTTATGGCCGTCCGAAGAATCGATATCCACAGGGTGCAACATCCGCGGTGCAAGGTGCAACATTCGTCCAAAAAGCCGAAACAGCGCCGTTCGACTTTTAGAAGTGGGTGCAGAGATTTGAAGTGGAACAGTACCATGGTGCACCACTCTCCAGGGTAGATAAATCGAAGACCAGTCACGGTGATCTCGTTTTAACGTAAAAATTCACGTGACGGAAAAAAGAAGGCCAAAAAACTACAGAGACCCGATTGTGGTTCGGATAGCCTTTTTTGGGTATGAAACTATCCATTGACGGCTTACAGCGGTCAAAGCCGTAGAACTCACTGAGAGCTTCGTTTTGACTGGTTAGGGCTCCCGTAACTCTAAACGAGCCAACAGTTAAGGCCGTCCGAAGAATCGATATCCACAGGGTGCAACATCCGTGGTGCAAGGTGCAACATTCGTCCAAAATGCCAAAACAGCGCCGTGCGACTTTTAGAAGTGGGTGCATGGATTTGAAATGGAATAGTACCATGGTGCAGCACTCTCCAGGGTAGGTAAATCGAAGACCAGCCACGGTGATCCCGTTTTAACGTAAAAATTCACGTGACGGAAAAAAGAAGGCCAAAAAACCTCAGAGAACCGATCAGGTTCGGATAGCCTTTTTTGGGTATGAAACTATCCGTTGACGGCTTACAGCAGTCAAAGCCGTAGAACTCACTAAGAGCTTCGTTTTGACTAGTTATGGCTCCCGTAACTCTAAACGAGCCAACAGTTATGGCCGTCCGAAGAATCGATATCCACAGGGTGCAACATCCGCGGTGCAAGGTGCAACATTCGTCCAAAAAGCAGAAACAGCGCCGTTCGACTTTAAGAAGTGGGTGCAGGGATTTGAAGTGGAACAGTACCATGGTGCACCACTCTCCAGGGTAGGTAAATCGAAGACCAGCCACAGCGATCCCGTTTTAACGTAAAAATTCACGTGACGGTAAAAAGAAGGCCAAAAAACATCAGAGACCCGATTGAGGTTCGGATAGCCTTTTTGGGGTATGAAACTATCCGTTGACGGCTTACAGTTGTCAAAGCCGTAGAACTCACTGAAAGCTTCGTTTTGACGGGTTATAGCTTCCGTAACTCTAAACGAGCCAACAGTTATGGCCGTCCGAAGAATCGATATCCACAGGGTGCAACATCCGCGGTGCAAGGTGCAACATTCGTCCAAAAAGCCAAAACAGCGCCGTGCGACCTTTAGAAGTGGGTGCAGGGATTTGAAATGGAACAGTACCATGGTGCAGCACTCTCCAGGGTAGGAAATCGAAGACCAGCCACGGTGATCCCGTTTTAACGTAAAAATTCACGTGACGGAAAAAAGAAGGCCAAAAAACTTCAGAGACCCGATTGAGGTTCGGATAGCCTTTTTGGGTATGAAACTATCCATTTACGGTTTATAGCCGTCAAAGCTGTAGAACTGACTGAGATCTTCGTTTTGACTGGTTATGGCTCTCGTAACTCTAAACGAGCCAACAGTTATGACCGTCCGAATAATCGATATCCACAAGGTGCAACATCCACGGTGCAAGGTGCAACATTCTTCAAAAAGCCGAAACAGCATCGTGCGACTTTTAGAAGTGGGTGCAGGGATTTGAAGTGGAACAGTACCATGGTGCACCACTCTCTAGGGTAGGTGTTATCCCAACTTTTGGCAAAGTCGAAATACCCAAAGATTAACTGAAAATCAATGATTAGTAGTCATGAACATCGATTGTGCATCGCAGGTTCACCATGGATATCGATGAATTTTGCCCGAGTCCGGATCGGGCCGCAATTGATAAGACATGTCAAGAAGGGCCAGATGAAACAACGTTCCAAGTTTCGAGTCAATCCGAGTTCGTATGCTCAAGATATCGCCAAAAGGAAATGGATGAGATAAGCTAGTCTCTAATCCATAAGGAAAGGTTGGTTCGAATCGAGGGGAAGAGCATTGCGTCGAATCCATCATGTTCGACTCCGTCTACTTCGTATCCATAAGAGCTGCAGGTCTTCGACTCCATCGAAACGAGTTCCTTCGAAATCACAGAGGCGAATCACTTCGAATCCATCCGGTATCGTTAGTTCGAATCCATCCTTAAAAGGTAACTTCGTGTCGATCGCCTATTGTTTTCCAACGATCGATACAAACGAGCACACTGGAACCATCCTATGCCTGGCATCGAATCCATACATTTTGAACGACTTCGAATCGAACAACAAGTATAGGCCATGACCGATTCGAACGTACCTTGCCTCGAATCCATTCCCATCTTCGAATCGATACATCTCGAATCCACCACAGCTAAAACCAAGGATTTGACTCAGTAAAACCCGGAGGAAAAGCTGGATCAACCCAAGAAGTGCGCGCGCCACATCACCGTTTGCATGCACCAACCATCGAGTCGACCCTATCGATTCGAAGGGGTCGATTCGAACCACTTATGTTCACCGAAAACGTAACCTTGAATCGATCATAACTTGGGATCTACAAGTCCAAATGCTACGAAATTTTCACAGAAGCTTCAACACATGATGAAGAATGTTCACACCAAATTTCAGCTTGATTGGACAATTTCTTGATCGATTCTAACCAAGGGTCGAATCGATCCCAAAGTGGGCCCGGGACTCCAGATTTCGGCCATGTGGGCCTCCTCACGTGCCAGAACTGGTCTTCCCTCATTTTAGGAGAAATATCAGCCTCCTACACCTATAAATAGAGCCCCTGGTCATTCAGAAAAGTGGTCGGACAATTTTGAGAGCTAAAGAGCGCCCAGATTCTGCCAGATTTACTCCAGATCACCATTGCTGCTTTAGATTCAGACTTAGTTCAACAAATTAGTTGTAATACAACATACGAAATTGCAATCTTCAAGCATCGAGCAATAAAATCATAATAACCTTGAAGTGGACGTAGGCCGGAGATAGCCGAACCACTATAAATTGTGTGTCACTGTTCATTATTTCTCAATTGCTGCTTGTTACTTGCTTAGATCTATAATTTGTGTATGAATACTGTTGATTCGTATTCATACGCTGGTGCTTTCACTACACTTGGGGTTTGTGACCATTTTTGGTGCAAACACTTTGGTGCTTTCACCGAGAAGAACTAGCACCCGCTACACCAAATTCAAAATTTAGATTTGGGATTTTAAGGATTCGGATCTGACTCTACAATGACTCGACAAACCAGACAAAGAACTGAGAGGAGCCAACAGGCAGGAAGTCAAGAGGCATCCTCTGGCGCTGGAGAAGGACAAGCTTCGATCTACATTACTAGAGATGAGATGGAAGCGATGAATAACTTAATGCAGGAAAGAATGATGAAAAGCCAACAAGAGATGTTGCAGAATTTCTTCGAGCAGATGAGAGCTGCAGGGACGCAGAACCCTAGACCAGCTACAGCGGGTGTGAATGTGGAACAAGGAGCTAGGACTATGGAACCCAACGGAGGACAGAATGCAGAACCAGAAGGCAATCAACAAGGGCTTGGGGGTAGGCCCGCAGGATCCAACGCAGAAGTACCTTTGGAAGGAGCTCAACCGGCTAGGGCCAACACAAATGCCAACGAGCCGCCCGAAGAGTATGTACCAGAATTCCCTACAAGACTCGGAGGGCTAGACAGAGACATGACAAGGGCGCAACCCCTAGATGGAGATGAAAGAATGATCGGCCTAGTGAGACGACTCATGAGAGGAGGGTTTTCAGGAGGAGGATTGGAAGAAGTTAGTCGGAGTCCGTTCGCTCCGAATATCAGGAATGCAAGGAATCCTCCGAAGTTCAAACTACCAACGCTGAATCCTTATGACGGAAAATCAGACCCGACCATGCATATCACCAGATATATCAGACACATGGAAGTGCTGGGAGCTTCTGAGGAAGTGATGGCACGATGTTTCCCCTTATTCTTATCAGATTTGGCTGCGCTTTGGTTTAGGCAGCTAGAAACCGGATCAATCAGGACATGGGGCGAGCTTGTGGATTGCTTCATGAAGCAGTTTAGGGTTCACGTGACACGACCCAAGAGCGTGATGACTTTGGCGTCAATAAAACAAAGGACCGGAGAGTCCATAAAAGATTTTTTGTTACGATTTAATGCGACGGTGACTTCTGTAGATCGCCCGGACCCATCAATGATTTTAATGGCGGCAGTGGCGGGAGTTGGAGAAGGCACCGAATTCAAAGACTCTTTGACTAAAGATCCACCGCAAGATCTTGGAGAGTTTTTCCATGAAGCTGAAAAATTCATTCGATTAGAGGAATCACGAGCCGAGAGGCAGGAAATAAATGTTGCACAAGGCGAAGGAACCGCTAGGGAACAGTCCAGGGCAGACAAAGGAAAGAGAAAGCAGGATGACGCACAGGATGGTCCTGATAAACGGAAGAAATTCCGAGAGCCCAGATTCAGGCAATACGCAGACTTGGTGGCGGGACTGGAACGAATTTACACCGAAACTCGGGGGCAACTCCCCTATCGAAAACCACCCAGGAGAGATCCCACGGAGCGGGAACGTAGGACTGGAAAGTACTGCCTATTCCATGAGCTGGATGGGCACACTACCGATGAATGCCGCCACCTGAAGGATGAGGTGGAAGAACATGCCAGGAGTGGTAGATTGCCGCAGTATGTCAGAGAACGTACGACGGCGGTTAGACCCGAACAACTGCCGACTCAACCAAACAGGAATGATCCTGGATCGGGATCACGAATCGTCATCAACTGATTGTGATGGCAAGGGCCAAGTTCCAGATTTGGACTCTGGCCGATTAGTTTTCTTAGATTTGATTTTCAAAATAAAACGGCTATCCCACTTACTCATGTACGGGAACCGGAGAGATCCCTAGGCATGCTCTGAGATGGAAATAGACCGCTCCGCCCGGAGAGGCATTATCTTGTTTTTTCCCGGTGTTTAAGATTGAACATCTAGGATTTGAATTTAATAAAGAAACACTTATTAAAATAAACCTTTGACCGGAGAGTTAAAGGATAAACATTAAATATCAATATAAACATGATCGCTTTATGATCCTACCCAGAGAGGCAGGGTCCGTAGTGTAAGAAGTGAGTTGCTTCGCCGGAGAGCGACAGGATCAACTCACTTAAGCATCGTTTCCTATTCACCAGAGAGTGATTGGATCAGGATTCGATAAGAGCCCGGAGAGGCTATGATCGGCCCACGATTTAGGCCAAGACATCGCTTAATGTTCAGATTCACTGAACCGGAGTGCAAGAGGTGAGTCGCTTCGCCGGAGAGCGACAGGATTGACTCACTTAACGTTGTTTCCCCTTCATCGGAGAGTGACAGGATGAGATCCAGCATGAGCCCAGAGAGGCTATGATCGGTCGAGAACGACCAAGACATCGCTATACGCCCTAGCTGTGGCCAGAGTGCAAGGAATAGAAAGCAACGCCGGAGTGCAATAGGATCTTTCTATTCAATCGCTAAATCTAGAATGGGTTTGACAAGGGTCCGGAGTGACCATCAATAGTACGGAGAGACCGTGGAATTTCATTCTTAACTTCCACTGGAAAAAATTGATAACAATTCGGCTTCGAACAGCCATGGACTTGATTGAAAATGCTATAAGCTATGAGTAAAACATGAACTCACTGCAACCAACTTAAGACTGATCAAAACACGCCTTTTATCAAAAAGGCATGTTTTGGGGGGCAAAATGTTATCCCAACTTTTGGCAAAGTCGAAATACCCAAAGATTAACTGAAAATCAATGATTAGTAGTCATGAACATCGATGGTGCATCGCAGGTTCACCATGGATATCGATGAATTTTGCCCGAGTCCGGATCGGGCCGCAATTGATAAGACATGTCAAGAAGGGCCAAATGAAACAACATTCCAAGTTTCGAGTCAATCCGAGTTCGTATGCTCAAGATATCGCCAAAAGGAAATGGATGAGATAAGCTAGTCTCGAATCCATAAGGAAAGGTTGGTTCGAATCGAGGGGAAGAGCATTGCGTCGAATCCATCATGTTCGACTCCGTCTACTTCGTATCCATAAGAGCTGCAGGTCTTCGACTCCATCGAAACGAGTTCCTTCGAAATCACAGAGGCGAATCACTTCAAATCCATCCGGTATCGTTAGTTCGAATCCATCCTTAAAAGGTAACTTCGTGTCGATCGCCTATTGTTTTCCAACGATCGATACAAACGAGCACACTGGAACCATCCTATGCCTGGCATCGAATCCATACAGTTTGAACGACTTCGAATCGAACAACAAGTATAGGCCATGACCGATTCGAACGTACCTTGCCTCGAATCCATTCCCATCTTCGAATCGATACATCTCGAATCCACCACAGCTAAAACCAAGGATTTGACTCAGTAAAACCCGGAGGAAAAGCTGGATCAACCCGAGAAGTGCGCGCGCCACATCACCGTTTGCATGCACCAACCATCGAGTCGACCCTATCGATTCGAAGGGGTCGATTCGAACCACTTATGTTCACCGAAAATGTAACCTTGAATCGATCATAACTTGGGATCTACAAGTCCAAATGCTACAAAATTTTCACAGAAGCTTCAACACATGATGAAGAATGTTCACACCAAATTTCAGCTTGATTGGACAATTTCTTGATCGATTCGAACCAAGGGTCGAATCGATCCCAAAGTGGGCCCGGGACACCAGATTTCGGCCATGTGGGCCTCCTCACGTGCCAGAACTGGTCTTCCCTCATTTTAGGCGAAATATCAGCCTCCTACACCTATAAATAGAGCCCCTGGTCATTCAGAAAAGGGGTCGGACAATTTTGAGAGCTAAAGAGCGCCCAGATTCTACCAGATTTACTCCAGATCACCATTGCTGCTTTAGATTCAGACTTAGTTCAGCAAATTAGTTGTAATACAACATACGAAATTGTAATCTTCAAGCATCGAGCAATAAAATCATAAAAACCTTGAAGTGGACGTAGGCCGGAGATAGCCGAACCACTATAAATTGTGTGTCACTGTTCATTATTTCTCAATTGCTGCTTGTTACTTGCTTAGATCTGTAATTTGTGTGTGAATACTGTTGATTCGTATTCATACGCTGGTGCTTTCACTACACTTGGGGTTTGTGACCATTTTTGGTGCAAACACTAGGTAAATCGAGGACCAGCCACGGTGATCCCGTTTTAACGTAAAAATTCACGTGATGGAAAAAAGAAGGCCAAAAAACTTCAAAGACCCGATTGAGGTTCGGATAGCCTTTTTTGGGTATGAAACTATCCATTGACGGCTTACAGCAGTCAAAGCCGTAGAACTCACTGAGAGCTTCGTTTTGATTGGTTATGGCTCCCGTAACTCTAAACGAGCCAACAGTTATGGCCGTCCGAAGAATCGATATCCACAGGGTGCAACATCCGCGGTGCAAGGTGCAACATTCGTCCAAAAAGCCGAAACAGCGCCGTTCGACTTTTAGAAGTGGGTGCAGGGTTTTGAAGTGGAACAGTACCATGGTGCACCACTCTCCAGGGTAGGTAAATCGAAGACCAGCAACGGTGATCCCGTTTTAACGTAAAAATTCACGTGACGGAAAAAAGAAGGCCAAAAAACTGCAGAGACCCGATTGTGGTTCGGATAGCCTTTTTTGGGTATGAAACTATCCGTTGACGGCTTACAGCGGTCAAAGCCGTAGAACTCACTGAGAGCTTCGTTTTGTCTGGTTATGGCTCCTGTAACTCTAAACGAGCCAACAGTTATGGCCGTCCGAAGAATCGATATCCACAGGGTGCAACATCCGCGGTGCAAGGTGCAACATTCGTCCAAAAAGCCGAAACAGCGCCGTTCGACTTTTAGAAGTGGGTGCAGGGATTTGAAGTGGAACAGTACCTTGTTGTAGCACTCTCCACGGTAGGTAAATCGAAGACCAGCCACGGTGATCCCGTTTTAACGTAAAAATTCACGTGACGAAAAAAAGAAGGCCAAAAAACCTCAGAGACCCGATTGAGGTTCGGATAGCCTTTTTTGGGTATGAAACTATTCGTTGACGGCTTACAGCGGTCAAAGCCGTAAAACTCACTAAGAGCTTCGTTTTGACTGGTTAGGGCTCCCGTAACTCTAAACGAGCCAACAGTTAAGGCCGTCCGAAGAATCGATATCCAAAGGGTGCAACATCCGTGGTGCAAGGTGCAACATTCGTCCAAAAAGCCAAAACAGCGCCGTGCGACTTTTAGAAGTGGGTGCATGGATTTGAAATGGAATAGTACCATGGTGCAGCACTCTCCAGGGTAGGTAAATCGAAGACCAGCCACGGTGATCCCGTTTTAACGTAAAAATTCACGTGACGGAAAAAAGAAGGCCAAAAAACTTCAGAGAACCGATTGAGGTTCGGATAGCCTTTTTTGGGTATGAAACTATCCGTTGACGGCTTACAGCAGTCAAAGCCGTAGAACTCACTAAGAGCTTCGTTTTGACTGGTTATGGCTCCCGTAACTCTAAACGAGCCAACAGTTATGGCCGTCCGAAGAATCGATATCCACAGGGTGCAACATCCGCGGTGCAAGGTGCAACATTCGTCCAAAAAGCCAAAACAGCGCCGTGCGACTTTTAGAAGTGCGTGCATGGATTTGAAATGGAACAGTACCATGGTGCAGCAATCTCCAGGGTAGGTAAATCGAAGACCAGCCACGGTGATCCCGTTTTAACTTAAAAATTCACGTGACGTAAAAAAGAAGGCCAAAAAACTTCAGAGACCCGATTGCGGTTCGGATAGCCTTTTTTGGGTATGAAACTATCCATTGACTGCTTACAGCAGTCAAAGTCGTAGAACTCACTGAGAGCTTCGTTTTGATTGGTTATGGCTCCCGTAAATCTAAACGAGCCAACAGTTATGGCCGTCCGAAGAATCGATATCCACAGGGTGCAACATCCACGGTGCATGGTTCAACATTTGTCCAAAAAGCCGAAACAGCGCCGTTCGACTTTTAGAAGTGGGTGCAGGGATTTGAAGTGGAACAGTACTATGGTGCACCACTCTCCAGGGTAGGTAAATCGAAGACCAGCCACGGAGATCCCGTTTTAACGTAAAAATTCACGTGACGGAAAAAAGAAGGCCAAAAAACTACAGAGACCCGATTATGGTTCGGATAGCCTTTTTTGGGTATGAAACTATCCATTGATGGCTTACAGTAGTCAAAGCCATAGAACTCACTGAGAGCTTCGTTTTGACTGGTTATGGCTCATGTAACTCTAAACAAGCCAACAGTTATGGCCGTCCGAAGAATCGATATCTATAGGGTGCAACATCCGCTGTGCAAGGTGCAACATTCGTCCAAAAAGCCGAAACAGCGCCGTTCGACTTTTAGAAGTGGGTGCAGGGATTTGAAGTGGAACAGTACCTTGTTGCAGCACTCTCCAGGGTAGGTAAATCGAAGACCAGCCATGGTGATCCCGTTTTAAAGTAAAAATTCACGTGACGGAAAAAAGAAGGCCAAAAAACTTCAGAGACCCGATTAAGGTTCGGATAGCCTTTTTTGGGTATGAAACTATTCGTTGACGGCTTACAGCGGTCAAAGCCGTAAAACTCACTAAGAGCTTCGTTTTGACTGGTTAGGGCTCCCGTAACTCTAAACGAACCAACAGTTAAGGCCGTCCGAAGAATCGATATCCACAGGGTGCAACATCCGTGGTGCAAGGTGCAACATTCGTCCAAAAAGCCAAAACAACGCCGTGCGACTTTTAGAAGTGGGTGCATGGATTTGTAATGGAACAGTACCATGGTGCAGCACTCTCCAGGGTAGGTAAATCGAAGACCAGCCACGGTGATCCCGTTTAAACGTAAAAATTCACGTGACGGAAAAAAGAAGGCCAAAAAACTTCAGAGAACCGATTGAGGTTCGGATAGCGTTTTTTGGGTATGAAACTATCCGTTGACGGCTTACAGCAGTCAAAGCCGTAGAACTCACTGAGAGCTTCGTTTTGACTGGTTATGGCTCCCGTAACTCTAAACGAGCCAACAGTTATGGCCGTCCGAAGAATCGATATCCACAGGGTGCAACATCCGCGGTGCAAGGTGCAACATTCGTCCAAAAAGCCGAAACAGCGCCGTTCGACTTTTAGAAGTGGGTGCAGGGATTTGAAGTGGAGCAGTACCTTGTTGCAGCACTCTCCAGGGTAGGTAAATCGAAGACCAGCCACGGTGATCCCGTTTTAACGTAAAAATTCACATGACGGAAAAAAGAAGGCCAAAAAACTTCAAAGACCCGATTGAGGTTCGGATAGCCTTTTTTTGGTATGAAGCTATTCGTTGACGGCTTACAGCGATCAAAGCCGTAAAACTCACTGAGACCTTCGTTTTGACTGGTTAGGGCTCCCGTAACTCTAAACGAGCCAACAGTTAAGTCCGTCTGAAGAATCGATATCCACAGGGTGCAACATCCGTGGTGCAAGGTGCAACATTCGTCAAAAAAGCCTCTCCAGGGTAGGTAAATTGAAGACCAGCCACGGTGATCCCGTTTAAACGTAAAAATTCACGTGACGGAAAAATGAAGGCCAAAAAACTTCAGAGAACCAATTGAGGTTCGGATAGCCTTTTTTGGGTATGAAACTATCCGTTGACGGCTTGCAGCAGTCAAAGCCGTAGAACTCACTGAGAGCTTCGTTTTGACTAGTTATAGCTCCCGTAACTCTAAACGAGCCAACAATTATGGCCGTCCGAAGAATCGATATCCACAGGGTGTAACATGCGCGGTGCAAGGTGCAACATTCGTCCAAAAAGCCGAAACAGCGCCGTTCGACTTTTAGAAGTGGGTGCAGGGATTTGAAGTGGAACAGTACCATGGTGCACCACTCTCCAGGGTAGGTAAATTGAAGACCAGCCACGGTGATCCCGTTTTAACGTAAAAATTCACATGACGGAAAAAAGAAGGCCAAAAAACTTCAGAGACCCGATTGAGGTTCGGATAGCCTTTTTTGTGTATGAATCTATTCGTTGACGGTTTACAGCGGTCAAAGCCGTAAAACTCACTGAGAGCTTCGTTTTGACTGGTTAGGGCTCCCGTAACTCTAAACGAGCCAACAGTTAAGGTTGTCCGAAGAATCGATATCCACAGGGTGCAACATCCGTAGTGCAAGGTGCAACATTCGTCCAAAAAGCCAAAACAACGCCGTGCCACTTTTAGAAGTGGGTGCATGGATTTGAAATGGAACAGTACCATGGTGCAGCACTCTCCAGGGTAGGTAAATCGAAGACCGGCCACGGTGATCTCGTTTTAACGTAAAAATTCACGTGACGGAAAAAAGAAGGCCAAAAAACTTCAGATACCCGATTGAGGTTCGGATAGCCTTTTTTGGGTATGAAACTATCCATTGACGGCTTACAGCAGTCAAAGCCGTAGAACTTACTAAGGGCTTCGTTTTGATTGGTTATGGCTCCCGTAAATCTAAACGAGCCAACAGTTATGGCCGTCCGAAGAATCGATATCCACAGGGTGCAACATCCGCGGTGCAAGGTGCAACATTCGTCCAAAAAGCCGAAACAGCGCCGTTCGACTTTTAGAAGTGGGTGCAGGGATTTGAAGTGGAATAGTACCATGGTGCACCACTCTCCAGGGTAGGTAAATCGAAGACCAGCCACGGTGATCTCGTTTTAACGTAAAAATTCACATGACGGAAAAAAGAAGGCCAAAAAACTGCAGAGACCCGATTGTGGTTCGGATAGCCTTTTTTGGGTATGAAACTATCCATTGACGGCTTACAGCGGTCAAAGCCGTAGAACTCACTGAGAGCTTCGTTTTGACTGGTTATGGCTCCTGTATCTCTAAACGAGCCAACCGTTATGGCCGTCCGAAGAATCGATATCCACAGGGTGCAACATCAGCGGTGCAAGGTGTAACATTCGTCCAAAAAGCCGAAACAGCGCCGTTTGACTTTTAGAAGTGGGTGCAGGGATTTGAAGTAGAACAGTACCTTGTTGCAGCACGCTCCAGGGTAGGTAAATCGAAGACCAACCACGGTGATCCCGTTTTAACGTAAAAATTCACGTGACGGAATAAAGAAGGTCAAAAAACTTTAGAGACCCGATTGAGGTTCGGATAGCCTTTTTTGGGTATGAATCTATTTGTTGACGGTTTACAGCGGTCAAAGCCGTAAAACTCACTGAGAGATTCGTTTTGACTGGTTAGGGCTCCCGTAACTCTAAACGAGCCAACAGTTAAGGCCGTCCGAAGAATCGATATCCACAGGGTGCAACATCCGTGGTGCAAGGTGCAACATTCGTCCAAAAAGCCAAAACAGCGCCGTGCCACTTTTAGAAGTGGGTGCATGGATTTGAAATAGAATAGCACCATGGTGCAGCACTCTCCAGGGTAGGTAAATCGAAGACCAGCCACGGTGATCCCGTTTTAACGTAAAAATTCACGTGACGGAAAAAAGAAGGCCAAAAAACTTCAGAGAACCGATTGAGGTTCGGATAGCCTTTTTTGAGAATGAAACTATCCGTTCACGGCTTAAAGCAGTCAAAGCCGTAGAACACACTAAGAGCTTTGTTTTGACTGGTTATGGCTCCCGTAACTCTAAACGAGCCAACAGTTATGGCCGTCCGAAGAATCGATATCCACAGGGTGCAACATCCGCGGTGCAAGGTGCAACATTCGTCCAAAAAGCCAAAACAGCACCGTGCAACTTTTAGAAGTGCGTGCATGGATTTGAAATGGAACAGTAACATGGTGCAGCACTCTCCAGGGTAGGTAAATCGAAGACCAGCCACGGTGATCCCGTTTTAACGTAAAAATTCACGTGACGGAAAAAAGAAGGCCAAAAAATTTCAGAGACCCGATTGTGGTTCGGATAGCATTTTTTGGGTATGAAACTATCCATTGACGGCTTACAGCAGTCAAAGCCATAGAACTCACTGAGAGCTTCGTTTTGATTGGTTATGGCTCTCGTAACTCTAAACGAGCCAACAGTTATGGCCGTCCGAAGAATCGATATCCACAGGGTGCAACATCCGCGGTGCAAGGTGCAACATTCGTCCAAAAAGCCGAAACAGCGCCGTTCGACTTTTAGAAGTGGGTGCAGGGATTTGAAGTGGAACAGTACCATGGTGCACCACTCTCCAGGGTAGGTAAATCGAAGACCAGCCACGGTGATCCCGTTTTAACGTAAAAATTCACGTGATGGAAAAAAGAAGGCCAAAAAACTGCAGAGACCCGATTGTTGTTCGGATAGCCTTTTTGGGTATGAAACTATCCATTGACGGCTTACAGCGGTCAAAGCCGTAGAACTCACTGAGAGCTTCGTTTTGACTGGTTATGGCTCCTGTAACTCTAAACGAGCCAACAGTTAAGGCCGTCCGAAGAATCGATATCCACAGGGTGCAACATCCGCGGTGCAAGGTGCAACATTCGTCCAAAAAGCCAAAACAGCGCCGTGCAACTTTTAGAAGTGCGTACATGGATTTGAAGTGGAACAGTACCTTGTTGCAGCACTCTCCCGGGTAGGTAAATCGAAGACCAGCCACGGTGATCCCGTTTTAACGTAAAAATTCACGTGACGGAAAAAAGAAGGCCAAAAAACTTCAGAGACCCGATTGAGGTTCGGATAGCCTTTTTTGGGTATGAAACTATTCGTTGATGGCTTACAGCGGTCAAAGCCGTAAAACTCACTGAGAGCTTCGTTTTGACTGGTTAGGGCTCCCGTAACTCTAAACGAGCCAACAGTTAAGGCCGTCCGAAGAATCGATATCCACAGGGTGCAACATCCGTGGTGCAAGGTGCAACATTCGTCCAAAAAGCCAAAACAGCGCCGTGCGACTTTTAGAAGTGAGTGTATGGATTTGAAATGGAATAGTACCATGGTGCAGCACTCTCCAGGGTAGGTAAATCGAAGACCAGCCACGGTGATCCCGTTTTAACGTAAAAATTCACGTGACGGAAAAAAGAAGGCCAAAAAACTTCAGAGAACCGATTGAGGTTCAGATAGCCTTTTTTGGGTATGAAACTATCCGTTGACGGCTTAAAGCAGTCAAAGCCGTAGAATTCACTAAGAGCTTCGTTTTGACTGGTTATGGCTCCCGTAACTCTAAACGAGCCAACAGTTATGGCCGTCCGAAGAATCGATATCCACAGGGTGCAACATCCGCGGTGCAAGGTGCGACATTCGTCCAAAAAGCCAAAACAGCGCCTTGTAACTTTTAGAAGTGCGTGCATGGATTTGAAATGGAACAGTACCATGGTGCAGCACTCTCCAGGGTAGGTAAATCGAAGACCAGCCACGGTGATCCCGTTTTAACGTAAAAATTCACGTGATGGAAAAAAGAAGGCCAAAAAACTTCAGAGACCCGATTGAGGTTCGGATAGCCTTTTTTGGGTATGAAACTATCCACTGACGGCTTACAGCAGTCAAAGCCGTAGAACTCACTGAGAGCTTCGTTTTGATTGGTTATGGCTCCCGTAACTCTAAACGAGCCAACAGTTATGGCCGTCCGAAGAATCGATATCCACAGGGTGCAACATCCGCGGTGCAAGGTGCAACATTCGTCCAAAAAGCCGAAACAGCGCCATTCGACTTTTAGAAGTGGGTGCAGGGATTTGAAGTGGAACAGTACCATGGTGCACCACTCTCCAGGGTAGGTAAATCGAAGACCAGCCACGGTGATCCCGTTTTAACGTAAAAATTCACGTGACGGAAAAAAGAAGGCCAATAAACTACAGAGACCCGATTGTGGTTCGGATAGCCTTTTTTGGGTATGAAACTATCCATTGATGGCTTACAGCGGTCAAAGCCGTAGAACTCACTGCGAGCTTCGTTTTGACTGGTTATGGCTCCTGTAACTCTAAACGAGCCAACAGTTATGGCCTTCCGAAGAATCGATATCCACAGGGTGCAACATCCGCGGTGCAAGGTGCAACATTCGTCCAAAAAGCCGAAACAGCGCCGTTCGACTTTTAGAAGTGGGTGCAGGGATTTGAAGTGGAACAGTACCTTGTTGCAGCACTCTCCAGGGTAGGTAAATCGAAGACCAGCCACGGTGATCCCGTTTTAACGTAAAAATTCACGTGACGGAAAAAAGAAGGACAAAAAACTTCAGAGACCCGATTGAGGTTCGGATAGCCTTTTTTGGGTATGAAACTATTCGTTGACGGCTTACAGCGGTCAAAGCCGTAAAACTCACTGAGAGCTTCGTTTTGACCGGTTAGGGCTCCCGTAACTCTAAACGAGCCAACAGTTAAGGCCGTCCGAAGAATCGATATCCACAGGGTGCAATATCCGTGGTGCAAGGTGCAACATTCGTCCAAAAAGCCAAAACAGCGCCGTGCGACTTTTAGAAGTGGGTGCATGGATTTGAAATGGAACAGTACCATGGTGCAGCACTCTCCAGGGTAGGTAAATCGAAGACCAGCCACGGTGATCCCGTTTTAACGTAAAAATTCACGTGACGGAAAAAAGAAGGCCAAAAAACTTCAGAGAACCGATTGAGGTACGGATAGCCTTTTTTGGGTATGAAACTCTCCGTTGACGGCTTACAGCAGTCAAAGCCGTAGAACTCACTGAGAGCTTCGTTTTGACTGGTTATGGCTCCCGTAACTCTAAACGAGCCAACAGTTATGGCCGTCCGAAGAATCGATATACACAGGGTGCAACATCCGCGGTGCAAGGTGCAACATTCGTCCAAAAAGCCGAAACAGCGTCGTTCGACTTTTAGAAGTGGGTACAGGGACTTGAAGTGGAACAATACCTTGTTGCAGCACTCTCCAGGGTAGGTAAATCGAAGACCAACCACGGTGATCCCGTTTTAACGTAAAAATTCACGTGACGGAAAAAAGAAGGCCAAAAAACTATAGAGACACGATTGAGGTTCGGATAGCCTTTTTTGTGTATGAATCTATTCATTGACGGCTTACAGCGGTCAAAGCCGTAAAACTCACTGAGAGCTTCGTTTTGACTGGTTAGGGCTCCCGTAACTCTAAACGAGCCAACAGTTAAGGACGTCCGAAGAATCGATATCCACAGGGTGCAACATCCGTGGTGCAAGGCGCAACATTCGTCCAAAAAGCCAAAACAACGCCGTGCGACTCTTAGAAGTGGGTGCATGGATTTGAAATGGAACAGTACCATGGTGCATCACTCTCCAGGGTAGGTAAATCGAAGACCAGCCACGGTGATCCCGTTTTAACGTAAAAATTCACGTGACGGAAAAAAGAAGGCCAAAAAACTTCAGAGAACCGATTGAGGTGCGGATAGCCATTTTTGGGTATGAAACTATCCGTTGATGGCTTAAAGCAGTCAAAGCCATAGAACTCACTAAGAGCTTCGTTTTGACTGGTTATGGCTCCTGTAACTCTTAAGGAGCCAACAGTTATGGCCGTCCGAAGAATCGATATCCATAGGGTGCAACATCTGCTGTGCAAGGTGCAACATTCGTCCAAAAAGCCAAAACAGCGCCGTGCAACTTTTAGAACTGCGTGCATGGATTTGAAATGGAACATTTCCATGGTGCAGCACTCTCTAGGGTAGGTAAATCGAAGACCAGCCACGGTGATCCCGTTTTAACGTAAAAATTCACATGACGGAAAAAAGAAGGCCAAAAAACTTCATAGACCCGATTGAGGTTCGGATAGCCTTTTTTGTGTATGAATCTATTCGTTGACGGTTTACAGCGGTCAAAGCCGTAAAACTCACTGAGAGCTTCGTTTTGACTGGTTAGGGCTCCCGTAACTCTAAACGAGCCAACAGTTAAGGTTGTCCGAAGAATCGATATCCACAGGGTGCAACATCCGTAGTGCAAGGTGCAACATTCGTCCAAAAAGCCAAAACAGCGCCGTGCCACTTTTAGAAGTGGGTGCATGGATTTGAAATGGAACAGTACCATGGTGCAGCACTCTCCAGGGTAGGTAAATCGAAGACTGGCCACGGTGATCTCGTTTTAACGTAAAAATTCACGTGACGGAAAAAAGAAGGCCAAAAAACTTCAGATACCCGATTGAGGTTCGGATAGCCTTTTTTGGGTATGAAACTATCCATTGACGGCTTACAGCAGTCAAAGCCGTAGAACTTACTGAGGGCTTCGTTTTGATTGGTTATGGCTCCCGTAAATCTAAACGAGCCAACAGTTATGGCCGTCCGAAGAATCGATATCCACAGGGTGCAACATCCGCGGTGCAAGGTGCAACATTCGTCCAAAAAGCCGAAACAGCGCCGTTCGACTTTTAGAAGTGGGTGCAGGGATTTGAAGTGGAATAGTACCATGGTGCACCACTCTCCAGGGTAGGTAAATCGAAGACCAGCCACGGTGATCTCGTTTTAACGTAAAAATTCACATGACGGAAAAAAGAAGGCCAAAAAACTGCAGAGACCCGATTGTGGTTCGGATAGCCTTTTTTGGGTATGAAACTATCCATTGACGGCTTACAGCGGTCAAAGCCGTAGAACTCACTGAGAGCTTCGTTTTGACTGGTTATGGCTCCTGTATCTCTAAACGAGCCAACCGTTATGGCCGTCCGAAGAATCGATATCCACAGGGTGCAACATCAGCGGTGCAAGGTGTAACATTCGTCCAAAAAGCCGAAACAGCGCCGTTTGACTTTTAGAAGTGGGTGCAGGGATTTGAAGTAGAACAGTACCTTGTTGCAGCACGCTCCAGGGTAGGTAAATCGAAGACCAACCACGGTGATCCCGTTTTAACGTAAAAATTCACGTGACGGAAAAAAGAAGGTCAAAAAACTTTAGAGACCCGATTGAGGTTCGGATAGCCTTTTTTGGGTATGAATCTATTTGTTGACGGTTTACAGCGGTCAAAGCCGTAAAACTCACTGAGAGATTCGTTTTGACTGGTTAGGGCTCCGTAACTCTAAACGAGCCAACAGTTAAGGCCGTCCGAAGAATCGATATCCACAGGGTGCAACATCCGTGGTGCAAGGTGCAACATTCGTCCAAAAAGCCAAAACAGCGCCGTGCCACTTTTAGAAGTGGGTGCATGGATTTGAAATAGAATAGCACCATGGTGCAGCACTCTCCAGGGTAGGTAAATCGAAGACCAGCCACGGTGATACCGTTTTAACGTAAAAATTCACGTGACGGAAAAAAGAAGGCCAAAAAACTTCAGAGAACCGATTGAGGTTCGGATAGCCTTTTTTGAGAATGAAACTATCCGTTCACGGCTTAAAGCAGTCAAAGCCGTAGAACACACTAAGAGCTTTGTTTTGACTGGTTATGGCTCCCGTAACTCTAAACGAGCCAACAGTTATGGCCGTCCGAAGAATCGATATCCACAGGGTGCAACATCCGCGGTGCAAGGTGCAACATTCGTCCAAAAAGCCAAAACAGCGCCGTGCAACTTTTAGAAGTGCGTGCATGGATTTGAAATGGAACAGTAACATGGTGCAGCACTCTCCAGGGTAGGTAAATCGAAGACCAGCCACGGTGATCCCGTTTTAACGTAAAAATTCACGTGACGGAAAAAAGAAGGCCAAAAAATTTCAGAGACCCGATTGTGGTTCGGATAGCATTTTTTGGGTATGAAACTATCCATTGACGGCTTACAGCAGTCAAATCCGTAGAACTCACTGAGAGCTTCGTTTTGATTGGTTATGGCTCTCGTAACTCTAAACGAGCCAACAGTTATGGCCGTCCGAAGAATCGATATCCACAGGGTGCAACATCCGCGGTGCAAGGTGCAACATTCGTCCAAAAAGCCGAAACAGCGCCGTTCGACTTTTAGAAGTGGGTGCAGGGATTTGAAGTGGAACAGTACCATGGTGCACCACTCTCCAGGGTAGGTAAATCGAAGACCAGCCTCGGTGATCCCGTTTTAACGTAAAAATTCACGTGATGGAAAAAAGAAGGCCAAAAAACTGCAGAGACCCGATTGTTGTTCGGATAGCCTTTTTGGGTATGAAACTATCCATTGACGGCTTACAGCGGTCAAAGCCGTAGAACTCACTGAGAGCTTCGTTTTGACTGGTTATGGCTCCTGTAACTCTAAACGAGCCAACAGTTAAGGCCGTCCGAAGAATCGATATCCACAGGGTGCAACATCCGCGGTGCAAGGTGCAACATTCGTCCAAAAAGCCAAAACAGCGCCGTGCAACTTTTAGAAGTGCGTACATGGATTTGAAGTGGAACAGTACCTTGTTGCAGCACTCTCCCGGGTAGGTAAATCGAAGACCAGCCACGGTGATCCCGTTTTAACGTAAAAATTCACGTGACGGAAAAAAGAAGGCCAAAAAACTTCAGAGACCCGATTGAGGTTCGGATAGCCTTTTTTGGGTATGAAACTATTCGTTGATGGCTTACAGCGGTCAAAGCCGTAAAACTCACTGAGAGCTTCGTTTTGACTGGTTAGGGCTCCCGTAACTCTAAACGAGCCAACAGTTAAGGCCGTCCGAAGAATCGATATCCACAGGGTGCAACATCCGTGGTGCAAGGTGCAACATTCGTCCAAAAAGCCAAAACAGCGCCGTGCGACTTTTAGAAGTGAGTGTATGGATTTGAAATGGAATAGTACCATGGTGCAGCACTCTCCAGGGTAGGTAAATCGAAGACCAGCCACGGTGATCCCGTTTTAACGTAAAAATTCACGTGACGGAAAAAAGAAGGCCAAAAAACTTCAGAGAACCGATTGAGGTTCAGATAGCCTTTTTTGGGTATGAAACTATCCGTTGACGGCTTAAAGCAGTCAAAGCCGTAGAATTCACTAAGAGCTTCGTTTTGACTGGTTATGGCTCCCGTAACTCTAAACGAGCCAACAGTTATGGCCGTCCGAAGAATCGATATCCACAGGGTGCAACATCCGCGGTGCAAGGTGCGACATTCGTCCAAAAAGCCAAAACAACGCCTTGTAACTTTTAGAAGTGCGTGCATGGATTTGAAATGGAACAGTACCATGGTGCAGCACTCTCCAGGGTAGGTAAATCGAAGACCAGCCACGGTGATCCCGTTTTAACGTAAAAATTCACGTGACGGAAAAAAGAAGGCCAAAAAACTTCAGAGACCCGATTGAGGTTCGGATAGCCTTTTTTGGGTATGAAACTATCCACTGACGGCTTACAGCAGTCAAAGCCGTAGAACTCACTGAGAGCTTCGTTTTGATTGGTTATGGCTCCCGTAACTCTAAACGAGCCAACAGTTATGGCCGTCCGAAGAATCGATATCCACAGGGTGCAACATCCGCGGTGCAAGGTGCAACATTCGTCCAAAAAGCCGAAACAGCGCCATTCGACTTTTAGAAGTGGGTGCAGGGATTTGAAGTGGAACAGTACCATGGTGCACCACTCTCCAGGGTAGGTAAATCGAAGACCAGCCACGGTGATCCCGTTTTAACGTAAAAATTCACATGACGGAAAAAAGAAGGCCAATAAACTACAGAGACCCGATTGTGGTTCGGATAGCCTTTTTTGGGTATGAAACTATCCATTGATGGCTTACAGCGGTCAAAGCCGTAGAACTCACTGCGAGCTTCGTTTTGACTGGTTATGGCTCCTGTAACTCTAAACGAGCCAACAGTTATGGCCTTCCGAAGAATCGATATCCACAGGGTGCAACATCCGCGGTGCAAGGTGCAACATTCGTCCAAAAAGCCGAAACAGCGCCGTTCGACTTTTAGAAGTGGGTGCAGGGATTTGAAGTGGAACAGTACCTTGTTGCAGCACTCTCCAGGGTAGGTAAATCGAAGACCAGCCACGGTGATCCCGTTTTAACGTAAAAATTCACGTGACGGAAAAAAGAAGGACAAAAAACTTCAGAGACCCGATTGAGGTTCGGATAGCCTTTTTTGGGTATGAAACTATTCGTTGACGGCTTACAGCGGTCAAAGCCGTAAAACTCACTGAGAGCTTCGTTTTGACCGGTTAGGGCTCCCGTAACTCTAAACGAGCCAACAGTTAAGGCCGTCCGAAGAATCGATATCCACAGGGTGCAATATCCGTGGTGCAAGGTGCAACATTCGTCCAAAAAGCCAAAACAGCGCCGTGCGACTTTTAGAAGTGGGTGCATGGATTTGAAATGGAACAGTACCATGGTGCAGCACTCTCCAGGGTAGGTAAATCGAAGACCAGCCACGGTGATCCCGTTTTAACGTAAAAATTCACGTGACGGAAAAAAGAAGGCCAAAAAACTTCAGAGAACCGATTGAGGTACGGATAGCCTTTTTTGGGTATGAAACTCTCCGTTGACGGCTTACAGCAGTCAAAGCCGTAGAACTCACTGAGAGCTTCGTTTTGACTGGTTATGGCTCCCGTAACTCTAAACGAGCCAACAGTTATGGCCGTCCGAAGAATCGATATACACAGGGTGCAACATCCGCGGTGCAAGGTGCAACATTCGTCCAAAAAGCCGAAACAGCGTCGTTCGACTTTTAGAAGTGGGTACAGGGACTTGAAGTGGAACAATACCTTGTTGCAGCACTCTCCAGGGTAGGTAAATCGAAGACCAACCACGGTGATCCCGTTTTAACGTAAAAATTCACGTGACGGAAAAAAGAAGGCCAAAAAACTATAGAGACACGATTGAGGTTCGGATAGCCTTTTTTGTGTATGAATCTATTCATTGACGGCTTACAGCGGTCAAAGCCGTAAAACTCACTGAGAGCTTCGTTTTGACTGGTTAGGGCTCCCGTAACTCTAAACGAGCCAACAGTTAAGGACGTCCGAAGAATCGATATCCACAGGGTGCAACATCCGTGGTGCAAGGCGCAACATTCGTCCAAAAAGCCAAAACAACGCCGTGCGACTCTTAGAAGTGGGTGCATGGATTTGAAATGGAACAGTACCATGGTGCATCACTCTCCAGGGTAGGTAAATCGAAGACCAGCCACGGTGATCCCGTTTTAACGTAAAAATTCACGTGACGGAAAAAAGAAGGCCAAAAAACTTCAGAGAACCGATTGAGGTGCGGATAGCCATTTTTGGGTATGAAACTATCCGTTGATGGCTTAAAGCAGTCAAAGCCATAGAACTCACTAAGAGCTTCGTTTTGACTGGTTATGGCTCCTGTAACTCTTAAGGAGCCAACAGTTATGGCCGTCCGAAGAATCGATATCCATAGGGTGCAACATCTGCTGTGCAAGGTGCAACATTCGTCCAAAAAGCCAAAACAGCGCCGTGCAACTTTTAGAACTGCGTGCATGGATTTGAAATGGAACATTTCCATGGTGCAGCACTCTCTAGGGTAGGTAAATCGAAGACCAGCCACGGTGATCCCGTTTTAACGTAAAAATTCACATGACGGAAAAAAGAAGGCCAAAAAACTTCATAGACCTGATTGAGGTTCGGATAGCCTTTTTTGGGTATGAAACTATCCATTGACGGCTTACAGCAGTCAAATCCGTAGAACTCACTGAGAGCTTCGTTTTTATTGGTTATGGCTCTCGTAACTCTAAACGAGCCAACAGTTATGGCCGTCCGAAGAATCGATATCCACAGGGTGCAACACATGTGGTGCAAGGTGCAACATTCGTCCAAAAAGCCGAAACAGTGCCTTTCGACTTTTAGAAGTGGGTGTAGGGATTTGAAGTGGAACAGTACCATGGTGCACCACTCTCCAGGGTAGGTAAATCGAAGACCAGCCACGGTGATCCCGTTTTAACGTAAAAATTCACGTGACGGAAAAAAGAAGGCCAAAAAACTGCAGAGACCCGATTGTGGTTCGGATAGCCTTTTTAGGGTATGAAACTATCCATTGACGGCTTAGAGCGGTCAAAGCCGTAGAACTCACTGAGAGCTTCGTTTTGACTGGTTATGGCTCCTGTAACTCTAAACGAGCCAACAGTCATGGCCGTCCGAAGAATCGATATCCATAGGGTGCAACATCCGCGGTGCAAGGTGCAACATTTGTCCAAAAAGCCGAAACAGCGCCGTTCGACTTTTAGAATTGGGTGCAGGGATTTGAAGTGGAACAGTACCTTGTTGCAGCACTCTCCAGGGTAGGTAAATCGAAGACCAGCCACGGTGATCCCGTTTTAACGTAAAAATTCACGTGACGGAAAAAAGAAGGCCAAAAAACTTCAGAGACCCGATTGAGGTTCGAATAGCCTTTTTTGTGTATGAAACTATTCGTTGACAGCTTACAGCGGTCAAAGCCGTAGAACTCACTGAGAGCTTCGTTTTGACTGGTTAGGGCTCCCGTAACTCTAAACGAGCCAACAGTTATGGCCGTCCGAAGAATCGATATCCACAGGGTGCAACATCCACGGTGCATGGTGCAACATTCGTCCAAAAAGACGAAACAGCGCCGTTCGACTTTTAGAAGTGGGTGCAGGGATTTGAAGTGGAACAGTACCATGGTGCACCACTCTACAGGATAGGTAAATCGAAGACCAGCCACGGTGATCCCGTTTTAACGTAAAAATTCACGTGATGGAAAAAAGAAGGCCAAAAAACTTCAGAGAACCGATTGAGGTTCGGATAGCCTTTTTTGGGTATGAAACTATCCGTTGACGGCTTACAGCTGTCAAAGCCGTAGAACTCACTAAGAGCTTCGTTTTGACTGATTATGGCTCCCGTAACTCTAAACGAGCCAACAGTTATGGCCGTCCGAAGAATCGATATCCACAGGGTGCAACATCCGCGGTGCAAGGTGCAACATTCGTCCAAAAAGCCAAAACAGCGCCGTGCGACTTTTAGAAGTGCGTGCATGGATTCGAAATGGAACAGTACCATAGTGCAGCACTCTCTAAGGTAGGTAAATCGAAGACCAGCCACGATGATCCCGTTTTAACGGAAAAATTCACGTGACGGAAAAAAGAAGGCCAAAAAACTTCAGAGACCCGATTGAGGTTCGGATAGCCTTTTTTGGGTATGAAACTATCCATTGACGACTTACAACAGTCAAAGCCGTAGAACTCACTGAGAGCTTCGTTTTGATTGGTTATGGCTCCCGTAACTCTAAACGAGCCAACAGTTATGGCCGTCCGAAGAATCGATATCCACAGGGTGCAACATCCACGGTGCATGGTGCAACATTCGTCCAAAAAGACGAAACAGCGCCGTTCGACTTTTAGAAGTGGGTGCAGGGATTTGAAGTGGAACAGTACCATGGTGCACCACTCTACAGGGTAGGTAAATCGAAGACCAGCCACGGTGATCCCGTTTTAACGTAAAAATTCACGTGATGGAAAAAAGAAGGCCAAAAAACTACAGAGACCCGATTGTGGTTCGGATAGCCTTTTTTGGGTATGAAACTATCCATTGACGGCTTACAGCGGTCAAAGCCGTAGAACTCACTGAGAGCTTCGTTTTGACTGGTTATGGCTCCCGTAACACTAAACGAGCCAACAATTATGACCGTCCGAAGAATCGATATCCACAGGGTGCAACATCCGCGGTGCAAGGTGCAACATTCGTCCAAAAAGCCGAAATAGCGTCGTGCTACTTTTAGAAGTGGGTGCATGGATTTGAAGTGGAACAGTTCCTTGTTGCAGCACTCTCCAGGGTAGGTAAATCGAAGACCAGCCACGGTGATCCCGTTTTAACGTAAAAATTCACGTGACGGAAAAAAGAAGGCCAAAAAACTTCAGAGACCCGATTAAGGTTCGGATAGCCTTTTTTGGGTATGAAACTATCCGTTGACGGCTTACAGCAGTCAAAGCCGTAGAACTCACTGAGAGCTTCGTTTTGACTGGTTATGGCTCCCGTAACTCTAAACGAGCCAACAGTTATGGCCGTCCGAAGAATCGATATCCCAGGGTGCAACATCCGCGGTTCAAGGTGCAACATTCGTCCAAAAAGCCAAAACAGCGCCGTGCGACTTTTAGAAGTGGGTGCATGGATTTGAAATGGAACAGTACCATGGTGCAGCACTCTCCAGGGTAGGTAAATCGGAGACCAGCCACGGTGATCCCGTTTTAACGTAAAAATTTACGTGATGGAAAAAAGTAGGCCAAAAAACTTCGGAGACCCGATTGAGGTTCAGATAGCCTTTTTTGGGTATGAATCTATCCGTTGACGGCTTACAGCTGTCAAAGCCGTAGAACTTACTGAGAGCTTCGTTTTGATTGGTTATGGCTCCCGTAACTCTAAATGAGCCAACAGTTATGGCCGTCCGAAGAATCGATATCCACAGGGTGCAACATCCGCGGTGCAAGGTGCAACATTCGTCCAAAAAGCCGAAACAACGCCGTTCGACTTTTAGAAGTGGGTGCAGGGATTTGAAGTGGAAATGTACCATGGTTTACCACTCTCTAGGGTTGGTAAATCGAAGACCAGCCACGGTGATCCCGTTTTAACGTTAAAATTCACGTGACGGAAAAAAGAAGGCCAAAAAACTTCAGAGACCCGATTGAGGTTCGGATAGCCTTTTTTGGGTATGAAACAATCCATTGACGGCTTACAGCTGTCAAAGCCGTAGAACTCACTGAGAGCTTCGTTTTGACTGTTTATGGCTCCCGTAACTCTAAACGAGCCAACAGTTATGGCCGTCCGAAGAATCGATATCCACATGGTGCAACATCCGCGGTGCAAGGTGCAACATTCGTCCAAAAAGCCAAAACAGCGCCGTGCGACTTTTAGAAGTGGGTGCATGGATTTGAAATGGAATAGTACCATGGTGCAGCACTCTCCAGGGTAGGTAAATCGAAGACCAGCCACGGTGATCCCGTTTTAACGTAAAAATTCACGTGACGGAAAAAAGAAGGCCAAAAAACTTCAGAGACCCGATTGAGGTTCGGATAGCCATTTTTGGGTATGAAACTATCTGTTGACGGCTTACAATGGTCAAAGCCGTAGAACTCACTGAGAGCTTCGTTTTGACTGGTTATGGCTCCTGTAACTGTAAACGAGCAAACAGTTATGGCCGTCCGAAGAATCGATATCCACATGGTGCAACATCCGCGGTGCAAGGTGCAACATTCGTCCAAAAAGCCAAAACAGCATCGTGCGACCTTTAGAAGTGGGTGCAGGGATTTGAAATGGAATAGTACCTTGTTGCAGCACTCTCCTGGGTAGGTAAATCGAAGAATAGCAACGGTGATCCCGTTTTAACGTAAAAATTCACGTGACGGAAAAAAGAAGGCCAAAAAACATCAGAGACTCGATTGAGGTTCGGATAGCCTTTTTTGGGTATGAAACTCTTCGTTGACGGCTTACAGCAGTCAAAGCCGTAGAACTCACTGAGAGCTTCGTTTTGACTGGTTAGGGCTCCCGTAACTCTAAACGAGCCAACAGTTAAGGCCGTCCGAAGAATCGATATCCACAGGGTGCAACATCCGCGGTGCAAGGTGCAACATTCGTCCAAAAAGCCAAAACAGCGCCGTGTGACTTTTTGAAGTGGGTGCATGGATTTGAAATGGAACAGTACCATGGTGCAGCACTCTCTAGGGTAGGTAAATCGAAGACCAGCCACGGTGATCCCGTTTTAACGTTAAAATTCACGTGACAGAAAAAAGAAGGTCAAAAAACTTCAGAGACCCGATTGAGGTTCGGATAGCCTTTTTTGGGTATGAAACTATCCGTTGACGGCTTACAGCCATCACAGCCGTAGAACTCACTAAGAGCTTCGTTTTGACTGGTTATGGCTCCCGTAACTCTAAACGAGCCAACAGTTCTGGCCGTCCGAAGAATCGATATCCACAGGGTGCAACATCCGCGGTGCAGGGTGCAACATTCCTCCAAAAAGCCAAAACAGCACCGTGCGACCCTTAGAAGTGGGTGCAAGAACTTGAAATGGAACAGTGCCTTGTTGTAGCACTCTCCAGGGTAGGTAAATCGAAGACCAGCCACGGTGATCCCATTTTAACGTAAAAATTCACGTAACGGAAAAAAGAAGGCCAAAAAACTTCAGAGAACCGATTGAGGTTCGGATATCCTTTTTTGGGTATGAAACTATCCGTTGACGGCTTACAGCAGTCAAAGCCGTAGAACTCACTAAGAGCTTTGTTTTGACTAGTTATGGCTCCCGTAACTCTAAACGAGCCAACAGTTATGGCCATCCGAAAAATCGATATCCACAGGGTGCAACATCCGTGGTGCAAGGTGCAACATTCGTCCAAAAAGCCAAAACAGCGCCGTGCGACTTTTAGAAGTGGGTGCATGGATTTGAAATGGAACAGTACCATGGTGCAGCACTCTCCAGGGTAGGTAAATCGAAGACCAGCCACGGTGATCCCGTTTTAACGTAAAAATTCACGTGACGGAAAAAAGAAGGCCAAAAAACTTCAGAGACCCGATTGAGGTTCAGATAGCCATTTTTGGGTATGAAACTATCCGTTGACGGCTTACACCAGTCAAAGCCATAGAACTCACTGAGAGCTTCGTTTTGATTGGTTATGGCTCCCGTAACTCTAAACGAGCCAACAGTTATGGCCGTCCGAAGAATATATATCCACAGGGTGCAACTTCCGCGGTGCAAGGTGCAACATTCGTCCAAAAAGCCGAAACAGCGCCGTGCGACTTTTAAAAGTTGGTGCATGGATTTGAAATGAAACAGTACCATGGTGCAGCACTCTCCAGGGTAGGTAAATCGAAGACCAGCCACGGTGATCCCGTTTTAACGTAAAAATTCACGTGACGGAAAAAAGATGGCCAAAAAAACTTCAGAGACCCGATTGAGGTTCGGATAGCCTTTTTTGGGTTTGAAACTATCCGTTGACGGCTTACAGTCATCAAAGCTGTAGAACTCACTGAGAGCTTCATTTTGATTGGTTATGGCTCCCGTAACTCTAAACGAGCCAACAGTTATGGCCGTCCGAAGAATCGATTTCCACAGGGTGCAACATTCGCGGTGCAAGGTGCAACATTCCTCCAAAAAGCCAAAACAGCGCCGTGCGACCTTTAGAAGTGGGTGCAAGGATTTGAAATGGAACAGTGCCTTGTTGCAGCACTCTCCAGGGTAGGTAAATCGAAGACCAGCCACGGTGATCCCGTTTTAACGTAAAAATTCACGTGGCGGAAAAAAGAAGGCCAAAAAACTTCATAAACCCGATTGTGGTTCGGATAGCCTTTTTTGGTTATGAAACTATTCGTTGATGGCTTACAGCAGTCAAAGCCGTAGAAGTCACTGAGAGCTTCGTTTTGACTGGTTAGGGCTCCTGTAACTCTAAACGAGCCAACAGTTAAGGCCTTCCGAAGAATCGATATCCATAGGGTGAAACATCCGCGGTGCAAGGTGCAACATTCGTCCAAAAAGCCAAAACAGCGCCGTGCGACTTTTAGAAGTGGGTGCATGGATTTGAAATGGAACAGTACCATGGTGCAGCACTCTCCAGGGTAGGTAAATCGAAGACCAGCCACGGAGATCCCGTTTTAACGTAAAAATTCACGTGACCGAAAAAAGAAGGCCAAAAAACTTCAGAGACTCGATTGAGGTTCGGATAGCCTTTTTTGGGTATGAAACAATCCGTTGACGGCTTACAGCTGTCAAAGCCGTAGAACTCACTGAGAGCTTCGTTTTGACTGGTTATGGCTCCCGTAACACTAAACGAGCCAACAGTTATGGCCGTCCGAAGAATCGATATCCACAGGGTGCAACATCCGCGGTCCAAGGTGCAACATTCGTCCAAAAAGCAAAAATAGCGTCGTGCTACTTTTAGAAGTGGGTGCATGGATTTGAAATGGAACAGTACCATGGTGCAGCACTCTCCAGGGTAGGTAAATCGAAGACCAGCCACGGTGATCCCGTTTTAACGTAAAAATTCACGTGACGGAAAAAAGAAGGCCAAAAAAACTTCAGAGACCCGATTGAGGTTCGGATAGCCTTTTTTGGGTTTGAAACTATCCGTTGACGGCTTACAGTCATCAAAGCTGTAGAACTCACTGAGAGCTTCATTTTGATTGGTTATGGCTCCCGTAACTCTAAACGAGCCAACAGTTATGGCCGTCCGAAGAATCGATTTCCACAGGGTGCAACATCCGCGGTGCAAGGTGCAACATTCCTCCAAAAAGCAAAAACAGCGCCGTGCGACCTTTAGAAGTGGGTGCAAGGATTTGAAATGGAACAGTGCCTTGTTGCAGCACTCTCCAGGGTAGGTAAATCGAAGACCAGCCACGGTGATCCCGTTTTAACGTAAAAATTCACGTGGCGGAAAAAAGAAGGCCAAAAAACTTCATAAACCCGATTGTGGTTCGGATAGCCTTTTTTGGTTATGAAACTATTCGTTGATGGCTTACAGCAGTCAAAGCCGTAGAACTCACTGAGAGCTTCGTTTTGACTGGTTAGGGCTCCTGTAACTCTAAACGAGCCAACAGTTAAGGCCTTCCGAAGAATCGATATCCACAGGGTGAAACATCCGCGGTGCAAGGTGCAACATTCGTCCAAAAAGCCAAAACAGCGCCGTGCGACTTTTAGAAGTGGGTGCATGGATTTGAAATGGAACAGTACCATGGTGCAGCACTCTCCAGGGTAGCTAAATCGAAGACCAGCCACGGTGATCCCGTTTTAACGTAAAAATTCACGTGACGGAAAAAAGAAGGCCAAAAAACTTCAGAGACTCGATTGAGGTTCGGATAGCCTTTTTTGGGTATGAAACAATCCGTTGACGGCTTACAGCAGTCAAAGCCGTAGAACTCACTGAGAGCTTCGTTTTGACTAGTTATGGCTCCCGTAACACTAAACGAGCCAACAGTTATGGCCGTCCGAAGAATCGATATCCACAGGGTGCAACATCCGCGGTCCAAGGTGCAACATTCGTCCAAAAAGCAAAAATAGCGTCGTGCTACTTTTAGAAGTGGGTGCATGGATTTGAAATGGAATAGTACCATGGTGCAGCACTCTCCAGGGTAGGTAAATCGAAGACCAGCCACGGTGATCCCGTTTTAACGTAAAAATTCACGTGACGGAAAAAAGAAGGCCAAAAAACTTCAGAGACCCGATTGAGGTTCGGATAGCCTTTTTTGGGTATGAAACTATCTGTTGACGGCTTACAGCCATCAAAGCCGTAGAACTCACTGAGAGCTTCATTTTGACTGGTTATGGCTCCCGTAACTCTAAACGAGCCAACAGTTATGGCCGTCCGAAGAATCGATATCCATAGGGTGCAACATCCGCGGTGCAAGGTGCAATATTCGTCCATAAAGCCAAAACAGAGCCGTTCGACTTTTAGAAGTGGGTGCAGGGATTTGAAGTGGAACAGTACCATGGTGCACCACTCTCCATGGTAGGTAAATCGAAGACCAGCCACGGTGATCACGTTTTAACGTAAAAATTCACGTGACGGAAAAAAGAAGGCCAAAAAACTTTAGAGACCCGATTGTGGTTCGGATAGCCTTTTTTGGGTATGAAACTATCTGTTGACGGCTTACAATGGTCAAAGCCGTAGAACTCACTAAGAGCTTCGTTTTGACTGGTTATGGCTCCCGTAACTCTAAACGAGCCAACAGTTATGGCCGTCTGAAGAATCGATATCCATAGGGTGCAACATCCGTGGTGCAAGGTGCAACATTCGTCCAAAAAGCCGAAACAACGCCTTTCGACTTTTAGAAGTGGGTGCAGGGAGTTGAAGTGGAACAGTACCATGGTGCACCACTCTCCAGGGTAGATAAATCGAAGACCAGCCACGGTGATCCCATTTTAACGTAAAAATTCACGTGACGGAAAAAAAAGGCCAAAAAACTTCAGAGACCCGATTGAGGTTCGGATAGCCTTTTTTGGGTATGAAACAATCCGTTGACGGCTTACAGCTGTCAAAGCCGTAGAACTCACTGAGAGCTTTGTTTTGACTGGTTATGGCTCCCGTAACTCTAAACGAGCCAACAGTTATGGCCGTCCGAAGAATCGATAACCACAGGGTGCAACATCCGCGGTGCAAGGTGCAACATTCATCCAAAAAGCCAAAACAGCGCCGTGCGACCTTTAGAAGTGGGTGCAAAGAAGCTAACAAGAAAGTGAACTAAGACACTAAGAGCAATGCCCATCAGTAGAGGTAGCGCAGCTGAATGACTTACCACTAACTGTTCTCGAGTGCGAGTAGCTCGACCAAATGAACAAATGGTACTTGAAGTCGAAGTACAGAAAGTTTTTTAAAATAATCAGGGATTTGAAATGGATTAGTACCTTGTTGCAGCACTCTCCAGGGTAGGTAAATCGAAGACCAGCCACGGTGATCCCGTTTTAACGTAAAAATTCACGTGACGGAAAAAAGAAGGCCAAAAAACTTCAGAGACCCGATTGAGATTCGGATAGCCTTTTTTGGGTATGAAACTATTCGTTGACGGCTTACAGCAGTCAAAGCCGTAGAACTCACTGAGAGCTTCATTTTGACTGGTTAGGGCTCCCGTAACTCTAAACGAGCCAACAGTTAAGGCCGTCCGAAGAATCGATATCCACATGGTGCAACATCCGCGGTGCAAGGTGCAACATTCGTCCAAAAAGCCAAAACAGCGCCTTGCGACTTTTAGAAGTGGGTGCATGGATTTGAAATGGAACAGTACCATGGTGCAGCACTCTCCAAGGTAGGTAAATCGAAGACCAGCCACGGTGATCCCGTTTTAACGTAAAAATTCACGTGACGGAAAAAAAAGGCCAAAAAACTTCAATGACCCGATTGAGGTTTGGATAGCCTTTTTTGGGTATGAAACAATCCGTTGACGGCTTACAACTGTCAAAGCCGTAGAACTCACTGAGAACTTCGTTTTGACTGGTTATGGCTCCCGTAACTCTAAACGAGCCAACAGTTATGGCCGTCCGAAGAATTGATATCCACAGGGTGCAACATCCGCGGTGCAAGGTGCAACATTCATCCAAAAAGCCAAAACAGCGCCGTGCGACCTTTAGAAGTGGGTGCAGGGATTTGAAATGGAATAGTACCTTGTTGCAGCACTCTCCAGGGTAGGTAAATCGAAGACCAGCCACAGTGATCCCGTTTTAACGTAAAAATTCACGTGACGGAAAAAAGAAGGCCAAAAAACTTCAGAGACCCGATTGAGGTTCGGATAGCCTTTTTTGGGTATGAAACTATCCGTTGACGGCTTACAGCTGTCAAAGCCGTAGAACTCACTGAGAGCTTCGTTTTGACTGGTTATGGCTCCCGTAACTCTAAACGAGCCAACAGTTATGGCCGTCCGAAGAATCGATTTCCACAGGGTGCAACATCCGCGGTTCAAGGTGCAACATTCGTCCAAAAAGCCAAAACAGCGCCGTGTGACTTTTAGAAGTGGGTGCATGGATTTGAAATGGAACAGTACCATGGTGCAGCACTCTCCAGGTTAGGTAAATCGAAGACCAGCCACGGTGATCCCATTTTAACGTAAAAATTCACGTGACGGAAAAAAGAAGGCCAAAAAACTTCAGAGACCCGATTGAGATTCGGATAGCCTTTTTTGGGTATGAAACTATTCATTGACGGCTTACAGCAGTCAAAGCCGTAGAACTCACTGAGAGCTTCATTTTGACTGGTTAGGGCTCCTGTAACTCTAAACAAGCCAACAGTTAAGGCCGTCCGAAGAATCGATATCCACATGGTGCAACATCCGCGATGCAAGGTGCAACATTCGTCCAAAAAGCCAAAACAGCGCCGTGCGACTTTTAGAAGTGGGTGCATGGATTTGAAATGGAACAGTACCATGGTGCAGCACTCTCCAAGGTAGGTAAATCGAAGACCAGCCACGGTGATCCCGTTTTAACATAAAAATTCACGTGACGGAAAAAAAAGGCCAAAAAACTTCAATGACCCGATTGAGGTTTGGATAGCCTTTTTTGGGTATGAAACAATCCATTGACGGCTTACAGCTGTCAAAGCCGTAGAACTCACTGAGAACTTCGTTTTGACTGGTTATGGCTCCCGTAACTCTAAACGAGCCAACAGTTATGGCCGTCCGAAGAATTGATATCCACAGGGTGCAACATCCGCGGTGCAAGGTGCAACATTCGTCCAAAAACCCAAAACAGCGCCGTGCGACCTTTAGAAGTGGGTGCATGGATTTGAAATGGAACAGTACATTGTTGCAGCACTCTCCAGGGTAGGTAAATCGAAGACCAGCCACGGTGATCCCGTTTTAACGTAAAAATTCACATGACGGAAAAAAGAAGGCCAAAAAACTTCAAAGACTCGATTGAGGTTCGGATAGCCTTTTTTGGGTATGAAACAATCCGTTGACGGCTTACAGCAGTCAAAGCCGTAGAACTCACTGAGAGCTTCGTTTTGACTGGTTATGGTTCCCGTAACACTAAACGAGCCAACAGTTATGGCCGTCCGAAGAATCGATATCCACAGGGTGCAACATCCGCGGTGCAAGGTGCAACATTCGTCGAAAAAGCTAAAACAGCGTCGTGCTACTTTTAGAAGTGGGTGCATGGATTTGAAATGGAACAGTACCATGGTGCAGCACTCTCCAGGGTAGGTTAATCGAAGACCAACCACGGTGATCCCGTTTTAACGTAAAAATTCACGTGACGGAAAAAAGAAGGCCAAAAAACTTCAGAGACCCGATTGAGGTTCGGATAGCCTTTTTTGGGTATGAAACTATCTGTTGACGGCTTACAGCCATCAAAGCCGTAGAACTCACTAAGAGCTTCGTTATGACTGGTTATGGCTCCCGTAACTCTAAACGAGCCAACAGTTATGGTCGTCCGAAGAATCGATATCCGTAGGGTGCAACATCCGCGGTGCAAGGTGCAACATTCGTCCATAAAGCCGAAACAGCGCCGTTCGACTTTTAGAAGTGGGTGCAGGGATTTGAAGTGGAACAGTACCATGGTGCACCACTCTCTAGGGTAGATAAATCGAAGACCAGCCACGGTGATCCCGTTCTAACGTAAAAATTCACATGACGGAAAAAAAAGGCCAAAAAACTTCAGAGACCCGATTGAGGTTCGGATAGCCTTTTTTGGTATGAAACAATCCATTGATGGCTTATAGCTGTCAAAGCCGTAGAACTCACTGAGAGCTTCGTTTTGACTGGTTATGGCTCTCGTAACTCTAAACGAGCCAACAGTTATGGCCGTCCGAAAAATCGATATCCACAGGGTGCAACATCCGCGGTGCAACGTGCAACGTTCGTCCAAAAAGCCAAAACAGCGCCGTGCGACCTTTAGAAGTGGGTGCAGGGATTTGAAATGGAATAGTACCTTGTTGCAGCACTCTCCAGGGTAGGTAAATCGAAGACCAGCCACGGTGATCCCGTTTTAACGTAAAAATTCACGTGACAGAAAAAAGAAGGCCAAAAAACTTCAGAGACCCGATTGAGGTTCGGATAGCCTTTTTTGGGTATGAAACAATCCGTTGACGGCTTATAGCCGTCAAAGCCATAGAACTCACTGAGAGCTTCGTTTTGACTGGTTATGGCTCCCGTAACTCTAAACGAGCCAACAGTTAAGGCAGTCCGAAGAATCGATATCCACAGGGTGCAACATCCGCGGTGCAAGGTGCAACATTCGTCCAAAAAGCCAAAACAGCGCCGTGCGACTTTTAGAAGTGGGTGCATGGATTTGAAATGGAACAGTACCATGGTGCAGCACTCTCCAAGGTAGGTAAATCGAAGACCAGCCACGGTGATCCCGTTTTAACCTAAAAATTCACGTGACGGAAAAAAGAAGGCCAAAAAACTTCAGAGACCCGATTGAGGTTCGGATATCCTTTTTTGGGTATGAAACTATCCTTTGACGGCTTACAGCCATCAAAGCCGTAGAACTCACTGAGAGCTTCGTTTTGACTGGTTATGGCTCCCGTAACTCTAAACGAGCCAACAGTTATGGCCGTCCGAAGAATCGATATCCACAGGGTGCAACATTCGTCCAAAAAGCCAAAACAGCGTCGTGCGACCTTTAGAAGTGGGTGCAGGGATTTGAAATGGAACAGTACCTTGTTGCAGCACTCTCCAGGGTAGGTAAATCGAAGACCAGCCACGGTGATCCCGTTTTAACGTAAAAATTCACATGACGGAAAAAAGAAGGCCAAAAAACTTCAAAGACTCGATTGAGGTTCGGATAGCCTTTTTTGGGTATGAAACAATCCGTTGATGGCTTACAGCAGTCAAAGCCGTAGAACTCACTGAGAGCTTCGTTTTGACTGGTTATGGCTCCCGTAACACTAAACGAGCCAACAGTTATGGCCGTCCGAAGAATCGATATCCACAGGGTGCAACATCCGCGGTGCAAGGTGCAACATTCGTCGAAAAAGCCAAAACAGCATCGTGCTACTTTTAGAAGTGGGTGCATGGATTTGAAATGGAACAGTACCATGGTGCAGCACTCTCCAGGGTAGGTAAATCGAAGACCAGCCACGGTGATCCCGTTTTAACGTAAAAATTCACGTGACGGAAAAAAGAAGGCCAAAAAACTTCAGAGACCCGATTGAGGTTCGGATAGCCTTTTTTGGGTATGAAACTATCTGCTGACGGCTTACAGCCATCAAAGCCATAGAACTCACTAAGAGCTTCGTTATGAGTGGTTATGGCTCCCGTAATTCTAAACGAGCCAATAGTTATGGCCGTCCGAAGAATCGATATCCATAGGGTGCAACATTCGCGGTGCAAGGTGCAACATTCGTCCATAAAGCCGAAACAGCGCCGTTCGACTTTTAGATGTGGGTGCAGGGATTTGAAGTGGAACAATACCATGGTGCACCACTCTCTAGGGTAGATAAATCGAAGACCAGCCACGGTGATCCCGTTCTAACGTAAAAATTCACGTGACGGAAAAAAAAGGCCAAAAAACTTCAGAGACCCGATTGAGGTTCGGATAGCCTTTTTTGGGTATGAAATAATCCGTTGACGGCTTATAGCTGTCAAAGCCGTAGAACTCACTGAGAGCTTCGTTTTGACTGGTTAAGGCTCCCGTAACTCTAAACGAGCCAACAGTTATGGCCGTCCGAAGTATCGATATCCACAGGGTGCAACATCCGCGGTGCAACGTGCAACATTCGTCCAAAAAGCCAAAACAGCGCCGTGCGACCTTTAGAAGTGGGTGCAGGGATTTGAAATGGAATATTACCTTGTTGCAGCACTCTCCAGGGTACGTAAATCGAAGACCAGCCACGGTGATCCCGTTTTAACGTAAAAATTCACGTGACGGAAAAAAGAAGGCCAAAAAACTTCAGAGACCCGATTGAGGTTCGGATAGCCTTTTTTGGGTATGAAACAATCCGTTGACGGCTTATAGCCGTCAAAGCCGTAGAACTCACTGAGAGCTTCGTTTTGACTGGTTATGGCTCCCGTAACTCTAAACGAGCCAACAGTTAAGGCCGTCCAAAGAATCGATATCCACAGGGTGCAACATCCGCGGTGCAAGGTGCAACATTCGTCCAAAAAGCCAAAACAGCGCCGTGCGACTTTTAGAAGTGGGTGCATGGATTTGAAATGGAACAGTACCATGGTGCAGCATTCTCCAAGGTAGGTAAATCGAAGACCAGCCACGGTGATCCCGTTTTAACGTAAAAATTCACGTGACGGAAAAAAAAGGCCAAAAAACTTCAGAGACCCGATTGAGGTTCGGATAGCCTTTTTTGGGTATGAAACAATCCGTTGACGGCTTACAGCTGTCAAAGCCGTAGAACTCACTGAGAGCTTCGTTTTGACTGGTTATGGCTCCCGTAACTCTAAACGAGCCAACAGTTATGGCCGTCCGAAGAATCGATATCCACAGGGTGCAACATCCGCGGTGCAAGGTTCAACATTCGTCCAAAAAGCCAAAACAGCGCCGTGCGACTTTTAGAAGTGGGTGCATGGATTTGAAATGGAACAGTACCATGGTGCAGCACTCTCCAAGGTAGGTAAATCGAAGACCAGCCAAGGTGATCCCGTTTTAACGTAAAAATTCACGTGACGAAAAAAAAAGGCCAAAAAACTTCAGAGACCCGATTGAGGTTCGGATAGCCTTTTTTGGTTATGAAACAATCCGTTGACGGCTTACAGCTGTCAAAGCCGTAGAACTCACTGAGAGCTTCGTTTTGACTGGTTATGGCTCCCGTAACTCTAAACGAGCCAACAGTTATGGCCGTCCGAAGAATATATATCCACAGGGTGCAACATCCGCGGTGCAAGGTGCAACATTCGTCCAAAAAGCCAAAACAGCGCCGTGCGACTTTTAGAAGTGGGTGCATGGATTTGAAATGGAACAGTACCATGGTGCAGCACTCTCCAGGGTAGGTAAATCGAAGACCAGCCACGGTGATCCCGTTTTAACGTAAAAATTCACGTGACGGAAAAAAGAAGGCCAAAAAACTTCAGAGACCCGATTGAGGTTCGGATAGCCTTTTTTGGGTATGAAACTATCCGTTGACAGCTTACAACCATCAAAGCCGTAGAACTCACTGAGAGCTTCATTTTGATTGGTTATGGCTCCCGTAACTCTAAACGAGCCAACAGTTATGGCCGTCCGAAGAATCGATTTCCACAGGGTGCAACATCCGCGGTGCAAGGTGCAACATTCCTCCAAAAAGCCAAAACAGCGCCGTGCGACCTTTAGAAGTGGGTGCAAGGATTTGAAATGGAACAGTGCCTTGTTGCAGCACTCTCCAGGGTAGGTAAATCGAAGACCAGCCAAGGTGATCCCGTTTTAACGTAAAAATTCACGTGGCGGAAAAAAGAAGGCCAAAAAACTTCATAGATCCGATTGAGGTTCGGATAGCCTTTTTTGGGTATGAAACTATTCGTTGATGGCTTACAGCAGTCAAAGCCGTAGAACTCACTAAGAGCTTCGTTTTGACTGGTTAGGGCTCCCGTAACTCTAAACGAGCCAACAGTTAAGGCCGTCCGAAGAATCGGTATCCACAGGGTGCAAGATCAGCGGTGCAAGGTGCAACATTCGTCCAAAAAGCCAAAACAGCGCCGTGCGACTTTTAGAAGTGGGTGCACGTATTTGAAATGGAACAGTACCATGGTGTAGCACTCTCCAGGGTAGGTAAATCGAAGACCAGCCACGGTCATCCCGTTTTAACGTAAAAATTCACGTGACGGAAAAAAGAAGGCCAAAAAACTTCAGAGACCCGATTGAGGTTCGGATAGCCTTTTTTGGGTATGAAACTATCCGTTGAAGGCTTACAGCCATCAAAGCCGTAGAACTCACTGAGAGCTTCGTTTTGACAGGTTATGGCTCCCGTAACTCTAAACGAGCCAACAGTTATGGCCGTCCGAAGAATCGATATCCACAGGGTGCAACATCCGCGGTGCAAGGTGCAACATTCGTCCAAAAAGCCAAAACAGCGCCGTGCGACTTTTAGAAGTGGGTGCATGGATTTGAAATGGAACAGTACCATGGTGCAGCACTCGCCAGGGTAGGTAAATCAAAGACCAGCCAACGGTGATCCCGTTTTAACGTAAAAATTCACGTGACGGAAAAAAGAAGGCCAAAAAACTTCAAAGACTCGATTGAGGTTCGGATAGCCTTTTTTGGGTATGAAACAATCCGTTGACGGCTTACAGCTAATGTTATCCCGCCTTTTGGCAAGGCCAGGACATCAAGAAGCCGGCTGGAGAACAAGGATAACACGCCATGGATATCACTGAATTTTGTCCGAGCCCAGAGTGAGCTACAATTGATAGGACACGACAAGAAAGGCCATAGAGATCAGCACCTCAAATTTCAAGTCGATCCGGACTCATACACTCAAGATTATGATCGAGTCGAATTGGAGGGAAAGAGCCCAGATTTCGTATCCATCACTCTGGGCGATTTCGTATCCATCACCGAAGCCCCAGTTCGAATCCATCATGCTTCGTATCGATCAGCTCCGGATCCATCGAGGTACCCAGGTTCGACTCGATTTTCTTCGTATCCATCGAACTCGTATCGATGGACTTCACACATACCAGCAATTGAAGGATTTCGTATCCTTCAGCCAGTGTCAGTTTCGTATCCATCAGAAGATGCATACGTCGTATCCATCAGACATTGCTTACTTCGTATCCATCAGCCAGTGCCTACTTCGTATCCATCAGATAGTATTTGCCTCGTATCCCAGGATGAAGTCCTACTCGAAACCATCAGGTCAACCAGCTTGGATAACGTGTCACCTCTCGAAGGAAACGGGGCAAGATACATGGAGTCGAAGCAGTCAACACGGAGCAAATACCGGATCGAGGCGAAGAGCGCACACCACGTCATCCCTCGATGCGAATGCGCCGAGATATATGGAGTCGACGCGGTCAACTCGGAGTAAAGAGCGGATCGAAGCGAGGCGCGCGCACCACATCACCTTGAGAGCGCGTGCAGTCATCGAGACGAAAGGATGGAGTCGAAGCAATGGAGACGAGCAGAACAGCCAGCGTTAAAATCCATCTCGTATCGACGATATCTCTCAATCCACTGATCCAAACACCATGAAATTTTAACTGAAGGCTGCACACATAACAAGGAATGTCTCCACCAATTTTGAGCTCAATTGGAAGTAATCCTGATCGATACGAAATGATTTCGTATCGATCACAAATTGGCTTGAAACTCTCTGGAAGTGGTCGAATGGGCCCCCTCACGTGTCTGGCCAAGTCTTCCGGAGTTTGAGCGAAATCCAAGCCTCCTACGCCTATAAATAGAGCCCCAGAATCAACGGAAAAAGGGGTTTTTTTTCTCTGAAGCGCCCAGACTCTGCCGGATTGAGATTTGCATCATACTTTTGCTGTCAATTTCGAATTCCAAACTGTAATCCGCTGTTCATCGCTGTAAACGCTTGTAATCATTGAAAGAGAATCAATAAAATCATCAAAACTTCATAGTGGACGTAGGCTATACGCCGAACCACTCTAAACTGCTTGTCTGTTCACTTTGCATTCATATTTGTTGGAGTTTTTGTTAGATAATCTCTGTTTTACATTTACAATCTTCATTTTATCTCTTCAAACAACTCCCGAAGAGTGTTGTGCCCATTTTTGGTACAAACACTTTGGTGCTTTCACTGAGAAAACCAGCTTTTTCTCCTGCTCGTTGGATCTGCCGTCGATACCGGATTGCACAAATCCAAGAGGAAGATCCAGATATCCAGCCCGGAATCCTTCCATTCTATTCAGATTTGCTCAGAATCTAGGAAAGGACTCCACCACCGACAATGGTCAGCACAAGAACTGGCGCCACCGCCACAGAGCAAGAAGGCAGAGACAGGCAAAATCCAACACAGCCGCCTTCTTCCAATCAAGACAATGCCACTCAGTCAGACTCAACGGGGCTAGTCACCCGACAGGAGTTTCAGGTATTGCTCCAGGAGCTGACCCAAAGCCGTCAGCAGTTGGCAGAACAGTTACGCGCCAATATCGAGCTGACCAACCAGCTAAACCGTCGGGGGCACAGAAGGTCCAGGAGAGATGATGTCTCCAGAGCATCTACCGAAAGCTCAGCTTCATCTGATTACCACCGCCAGACTACCCGTCCTCGACTAGAGGGGAATCGCGCTCAAGCTGCTGAATATCAGCCTACCTTAACTGTTGGGCAGCTAAGGGTAGGACCGTCGACTAGTTTCCAAACCGGTCCCTCAACACGAGGAGGTACTGCCCCACAGTACACCACCGATAACCGCGCCACAACTGCCGCAGCAGAGACAAGGGCTGATACCCGAAATCAATCTGAGCCGATCAATCAACAGCGAGGACATACTCCTGAACCTTATGTCCCAGAAGACGTTGAGCCAAGGAGGCGAGATACGGGTCGTCGACAACGCCCGATCCCTACTCGCGCCGTGGAACCCGACCACGCCTTAGCTCGTCACGCTCCGAATCCGCCTGTTTCGGATATATCAACCATGATACGTCAAATGATCCGCGAGAGTCAGGGGCTCACTAATGATGACTGGGGAATTTCCCGTAGTCATACCCCTTTCACAGACGAAGTGTTACATGCCGAACCCCCTAGGCGATTCAGAATGCCGACTCTCCCGATGTATGAAGGGAATAGTGACCCCAACCAGCATATTCTGAAGTATGAATGGTCGATGAGCGCTGCAAGGGCCGACGACGCAGTGAAGTGTCGGAGTTTCCCCATCTCTCTGGGAGGAGTCGCGACAATGTGGTTTACCCGCCTACCACCTAGATCAATTTCTTCGTTCGATCAATTGGCCAAGAGGTTTGTGGAGCAATTCCGGATGCATGTTGCTAGGCCGAAGGACGTCAACACCTTGTCCAGCGTCACTCAAGCTCCTGGAGAAACACTCAGGCGTTACTTGGAGAGGTTCCACGCAGCATGCGTCGAGATCACCAATCCCAACGATAATTCAATCTTAATGGCTCTGACCAAGGGGATTGATCCTGATTCTGAATTCGGAAACTGGCTGGCTGGGAAACCGCCCGCGTCGTTGGACCGTTTTTACTCCAAGGCCGCTCAATTCCTGCGGCAGGAGGATGCAAAACAGTCTAGGAGGCAGGACGATGCGAGGCCCAGCATTGAAGGAATACAGAGCAATGTGGCAGTTAAACAGTCCGGCGAGAGTTCCGGGAAAGTTCAGCTCAACATACAAAACAAGCAAACCCAGCAGAGAGGAAACAATGGCCAGAACAAGAAGAGAGATGAGAACCGAGGTCCACGACGTAGAGCTCAGATGTTTGACAGTTATACACCGCTGAACACGTCATTGGAAAACGTATACTTGCAGACTTGCAACACCGTACAGTATAAGAAGCCTGCTCCGAAGCCCTCATCGGAGAGACAGATTCAGACAGGAAAATTCTGTAGGTTCCATGAGAGCTATGGACATAATACCAATGAGTGTCGACACTTACAGGACCTCATCGAGAAGCTGATTAGAGAGAGGAAGCTAGATCAGTTTGTACGGGCGCCGCAGCCTGGCGGAGCGGGCCCCTCAAATCAAAATCGTTCACAGAATCAGGAAAGAGAGGATGAACCCGCTCGTGCGGGCGGGAGATTAGTTATCAACACAATAAGTGGTGGTCCCCATCCGGCAGACAGAAGCTGGGGGGAAATGGAGTCGTATGCCAGTTCTATCAGGCATGCGGACTTCGAGTGTTATAGTAATTGCGAGGATGGGACCCCGGCAAAGCAACAAAAGATAATGTCCGATGATATCGTGTTCAGGAGCCGAGACGCTGATAAAGTTGAAGCCCCTACTATCGACCCACTAGTCATATCCGCCCAGGTAGGTCCTGCTTGGATGAAGAGGATCCTGGTTGACAGTGGGAGCTCTGTAAACATCTTGCTCAAACGGGCTTACGATCTGATGAAGATGGAGGCAAAGGATTTGAAACCCTGTTTATCCAGAATCCATGGTTTCAATGGAAGTGCCACAATACCCATCGGAATAACTGAACTCCCAGTCGAGTTAGGCGTTGGAGAGCGCCGGAGGGTCCGCATGTTACAATTTGTTGTGTTAGAGATAGATTCGCCATACAATGCGTTTCTGGGACGACCAGCTTTGGCCGAGTTCAGGGCGGCGATCGCCCCATGGTGTCTGACTCTGAAATTTCCCACTGATCATGGGATTGGAGTTGTTCAAGGAGATCAGGCCTCGGGAAGGGCCTGTTATGTTGCTGAGCTGCGCGGGGCGCAACGTAAAGAGAAGGGTAAGGGCGTAGAGGAATCTCTCTGCGTCCGTTCTATCGACAATTGACAATTGGTGCCTGGGCCTCGGCCCGGGCACCACGACCAATTCCTGAAAGACCTGGACCCCAGGGACAACGAGGATAGAGACGAATCAACGGAGAGCCAAGCCTCTCCGGCCGAACTGACTGTGGACGTCCCAATCAGTGAGGATGATGATTCAAAAATGCTAAAAGTTGGGTCCCAACTAAACAAGCAGACACAGCAGGAGTTGGTCGAATTTCTTCGGGCGAATCTCGACGTCTTCGCCTGGACACACTCTGACATGTGCGGGATCTCGCCGAGCATTGCAAGTCACTCCCTGAATATAGATCCACGACATGTCCCGGTGAAACAGAAAAGGCGCGGTATGGATCCAGAGAGATCTGCCGCCCTTAAAGAGGAAGTTGATAAACTGCAATCGAATGGGTTCATTCGAGATGCCTTGTATCCAGAATGGGTGTCCAACCCTGTACTAGTTCGGAAACCTAACGGGAAGTGGAGAACTTGTGTTGATTACTCTGACCTAAACAAGGCTTGTCCAAAAGATAGCTTGCCACTTCCACGAATCGATCAGCTCGTAGATTCGACGGCCGGGCATGAACTACTATCCTTTATGGACGCTTATTCCGGCTACAATCAGATACCCATGCATCTGCCTGATCAAGAACATACCAGCTTCGTGACCGACCTGGGACTCTATTGTTACAAAGTCATGCCATTTGGTCTAAAGAACGCTGGAGCAACATACCAACGCTTAGTCAACCGAATGTTCGCTGATCAGATTGGGAAAACTATGGAGGTTTACGTGGATGACATGCTGGTAAAGTCCCGATTCTCCACAGATCACGTCAGAGATTTGAATTCAATGTTCAGCATCCTCCGGGAGTACGGGATGAAGCTCAACCCACTCAAATGTCACTTTGGCGTTGCATCCGGAAAATTCCTTGGGTTCATTGTCAACGCTCGAGGAATAGAGGCGAATCCTGAGAAGATCTGGGCTATTAGAAATTTGCAAACCCCTAGAACTATAAAGCAAGTCCAGAGTCTAAACGGGAAGGTCGCAGCATTGAGCAGGTTTATTTCAAAGTCCACCGACAAATGCATTCCTTTCTTCGACCTGATTCGGAAGGGCAAACGAAACTTTGAATGGACCACGGAGTGTGAAGGCGCGTTCCGATCATTAGTTCAACATCTCTCCACGCCTCCGATATTGTCAAAACCGGTTGACCACGAGCAATTATATCTCTATCTGGCAGTATCAGAACATGCGATCAGTGCTGCCCTAGTCCGGGAAGAAGACAAAGTGCAAAACCCGGTCTACTATGTTAGTAAGCGACTAACAGGAGCCGAAAGAAATTATCCAAGGCTGGAGAAACTGGCTTATTGTCTGGTCATTGCCTCAAGGAAGCTCCGTCCCTACTTCCAGGCTCATCCGCTTACTGTGTACACCGACCAGCCGTTACGACAGGTCCTTACGCGGCCTGAGACGTCCGGTAGGTTACTCAAGTGGAACATTGAGCTAAGCCAATTTGATATCGCATACGCTCCGCGGAGGGCCATTCAAGGACAAGTCCTGGCTGATTTCATAGCCGAATTCACCGTCCCGGAAGACTTACCCGAAACCAGTGAATCTCCCGAATACATCTGGAAGCTGTATACTGATGGTGCGTCAAATGACCGGTGTTCGGGCGCGGGGGTTGTACTTGAGACTCCCGAGGGCCGATCCATATGTTATGCTCTTAAATTCGACTTTCGTGCAACTAATAATGAAGCCGAATATGAAGCCCTCCTGACCGGCCTAAGGCTTGCCAGAGATTTGAGAATTGTCGCTGTAGAAATTTATTGCGATTCGCAGTTAGTGGTATGCCAGGTGCGAGGAGAATACCAGGCAAGAGACCGAAGACTGGCCGCTTACTTGACGCGAGTTCAGGAAATCCTAAACCAGTTTGATTATTATGCCATCTATTATGTGCCTCGGGAACGCAATCAGAAAGCCGATTCACTGGCGAAGTTAGCCAGCACAGGCGAAGCGCAACAAATGGGACTTGTCCCCGTTGAAACTTTGGCCACTCCAAGCATCGATCGGGTAGAAATGGACTCTGTATTTGAAATCGCTCCCAATAGAGAGTCCTGGATGACTCCGTATCGGAATTACATTGAGAATGGGGTGCTACCTGAACCTAGAAATGAGAAGAGACAGATTCAGCGAAAAGCCTCGCGGTTCATCATCCAAAACGGAGTCATGTACAGGAGAGGTTATTCCGTTCCTCTCCTCAGATGTATCGCCCACGAGGAAGTCAAGCGAGTGCTACATGACGTGCACGAAGGAGAGTGCGGTGATCATATCGGCGGGCAAGCTCTCGCTAAAAAGATACTCCGATATGGGTACTACTGGCCGACGGTGAACCGAGATGCGGCAAACTATGCCCGGAAGTGCGATAAATGCCAGATACATGCCCGAATTCCGAGAGCTCCGCCAACTGAGATAACCCAAATGGTCAGTCCCTGGCCATTCGCAATGTGGGGCATTGACATCATCGGCGCTTTGCCTTTAGCAAAAGGCGGTGCGAAATACGCCATTGTCGCAGTTGATTACTTCACAAAATGGGCCGAGGCCGAAGCCCTAGCAACCATTACGACAAAGAAGGTGATAAATTTCGTGGTTCGCAACATCATCTGTCGATTTGGACTCCCGCATACTATCATCACTGATAATGGAACCCAATTCGAGAGCGCAGAATTCAAGAATTTCTGTCAACGGTTTCATATCCGCAAAAAGTTCTCGGCTGTCGCACACCCCCAAGCGAATGGACAAGTTGAAGCTGTCAACAAAGTTATAAAATCGATCCTGAAGAAACGATTAGAGAAGGCTGGGGGCAAGTGGGTCGATGAACTTCCTATGGCATTATGGGCCTATCGAACGACCCACAAAACCGCGACCGGACACACTCCGTTTTCCCTATCTTATGGCTCAGAGGCCGTTATTCCGGTCGAGACAGAAGTGCTCTCTCATCGCGTGACTTATTATGATCCAAAAACAAACGCTATACTCCTAGCCGAGTCTTTGGATCTATTGGATGAAAAACGGGAGGAGGCTGATTTGAGAGCAGCCGCACATCGAAGTCGGGTCGCCCGATTGTACAACACCAGAGTTCGACCTCGAACCTTTGAACTCGGCGACCTCGTGCTCAAGAGAATTTACCCAGTTCCTTCACACATGAAACCAAACTGGGGAGGGCCGTATGTAATTACACGAAAGCTCGGAGATGGTACATTCAAGCTGTCGACTGTTGACGGTCTCGATTTACCGAGGGCTTGGAACAGCGAAAGTCTACGCCGCTACTACATATGACAGGCTTTATTTATTTCATTCTATTTAGCAATTTGTTTCTGCATTTCGAAATTTGAATTTTGTAATAAGGCAACTGACTTTGCCGCATTTTCTTATTTCAGCAATAAAATGCCACTTCTTCGAGCCAGAGCTGTGATTCATTATGTACGATATGCAACATCACGATGCACGAAGAGCTAAATCCCATCACACAATGGGACTTATTCAAATGGAGAGTGGCTGTGATACGACCGGCCACTCACTAGGCAAAACCCGAGCTCGGGGGCAAGCCATGACACCGATATTAATAGGATTGACACACGACAATCCTACAACCAACTCCATATTCCCAGAGTGCGAAATGGAGTATAAACATCTAACTCCGTATTCCCAGAGTGCGAAACGGAGTATAAACATTTAACTCTATATTCCCAGAGTGCGAAATGGAGTATAAACATCTAACTCCGTATTCCCAGAGTGCGAAACGGAGTATAAACATCCGACTCCGTATTCCCAGAGTACGAAACGGAGTATAAACATCTAACTCCATATTCCCAGAGTGCGAAATGGAGTATAAACATCCAACTCCGTATTCCCAGAGTGCGAAACGGAGTATAAACATCTAACTCCGTATTCCCAGAGTGCGAAACGGAGTATAAACATTTAACTCCATATTCCCAGAGTGCGAAACGGAGTATGAACATCCGACTCCATATTCCCAGAGTGCGAAATGGAGTATGAACATCCGACTCCGTATTCCCAGAGTGCGAAACGGAGTATACACACTTAACTCCATATTCCCAGAGTGCGGAATGGAGTATAGACATTCAGCTCCGCATTCCCAGAGTGCGAAGCGGAATATAAACAGTCAACTCCATGTTCCCAGAGTGCGAACAACCACTTACAAGATGACGCGTATCCCCGGAGTATGGATGGAACGGTTCATAAGAGAACGGGCGTAGTTCGACCACTCGGTCCTCGCTCAGTACCATCGCAAGCTGATCATCACACCTTGACCCCGAAGCTGGGGGGCAGAAGCAAATGTTAGTCATTGCCCGAAACTATACGATGTTCAGCTCCGATGCGATTCCCTATCACAACTCGAGTCCGAAAGTTCCATACTTAACAAGTAAAAATGAGCTATTCTTGAAGCAATCAAAAAATGCAAATACACTGGACCAAAGTCCGGACACTGCAATATTCAAGCATAGAAAGGAACGCAAGCTGAAGCTAAAAGACAAAATTTTATTCCAACTAAACTCAAAAACAACGCTTCATACATGAGATCTTTCCTAAAATGTTCCTACTAGCAGGGGCCGAACCCGCATCTAAACACGGCCTACAAAAGGGGAGAGACAGAAAAAATAACAAAAGTCCCTAACTGTCTATGGAAAGGATGTCTACTCCTTCTGCTTCCTCAGCTTCTTCTTCTTCTTCGAGGAACTACTGGAGCCGCCAGTACCCTTCCGCTTGGAGCCTTTCTCCCTAGGCAGGCTCCCCCCGGGTGAAGGCATGATGTCAACGTCCTCGTCTGAGCTGGACTCTATAGGGATGCTTCCCGCAGGAGGAGTGGGAGGAACAGACTCCGCAGCCGGAGGAGGGGCTGGTACACCAGTATCAGTAAGTGTGCCCTCAGGAGACATAGTCATAAGAGGAATGGGGCACTGTGCTGGTGCTCCGTCATCTGCATCACCGCCTCCGTGCGCCGCAGCCGCCATCTCGGCATTGATCTCAGCTAACAACGCCGCTTCCCGCCGTGCCCTGGCCTCGCTAGGAGCCATAGTAGTTTGGGACAGGGTATCAGATGTAGCCGTGAATCCACCCAAGCCAAATGGAAAATCCGCAAAAGGATCACTTTGACGGCCAAGGAGCTCGTTTATCATTTGCTCGTCGAAAGAGAGTGAGCTCCCCTCCGTCACTCCAACTGGTGCCATTGCTGCGACGGAGGTCGCCTCAGAAACGATGGCTCCTGGCGCTCGACTTAGTACTTGGGTGGTAAGAGGCGCGGCTGGTGCAACTCCTGTCACTGATCAAAGAAAAAGACATGTCATTAGCAACATTTCAACACGGGATCTTCAATCCAAATATACTGGAAGTTAGTTCAAAGTACCTTCCTCGGTCTGGCTCGAGGTCGTCTGAACCGCTTCAGAAGGATGTTCCTTAATAGGAGATAAGTGCGGTTGATCTGGGTCGTACGCTGGGATAGGCTGGGAGTAGATCATTGAAGTTGGCTCAGACTGAGATGACACGACAATCTCAGAACTTGTAACATGGTGTTCCACACCAGAGCTCTCTCCGACCTCCGGGACCTGAGCACCAAGCCTCACCTTGTCATGGGAAATCATGGAGTCATGGAGAACCTTCTTTTCGTCATCATTAAGGATGCGGTTCTCCAGCTCGAACTCATCAGGGGCTTCGTCAGGGTGCCCAGATCTCTCCTCATCCACCAGTAGGTTCCAGGCGTTATAGAGATGTGTGGGGTAATCGTCAAGCCATGTCAGGTCTCGGTGCCTTAGCACATTGGCGTTGTAAGTGACGAGTAGCTCCTCCACCTCGGCCTCAATCCTGGCCTCCGCCTGCCGTACTTTCTCCTCAACTCCAGCCTCAGCCTCACGGGCTTGTTGTACGGCCGCCTCTTTCTCCTTTTGAAGTGTCACTGCCTGGTCACAGGCTTCCTGCGCAGAGACATTAGCTGCGTCTTTTTCCTTGGCCATCTCTGAAAATTTTGACTTCAGCTCATTAAGCTCCTTGAGAGCGGCATCCCTCTCGGCCGTAATGGAAGTGTTCCTGTGACCCATGTCCTCAATAGCGGTGTAATGTTCTTGCTTCATCCTGGCCATGGCAGCGGTCACCTCATCAACTTTCTTTAAGGCCTCCATTTCAGACTTACGAGAAGACTCGGCCTCAGAGTTAAGCGCTTTTATGATTTGGTCGTTGCGACCCAGCTCCTTCTCAAGTTTCTCGATGGTGACGCCCCGCTCAAACGCCACTTTAGATGCCTTCCTCGCGGCCCGTCCCCACTCCCTATACTGGAAAAAGATGTCCGCGACATAATCGTGGATAGTGGTTTCCGCGGTTGGCGGGATTCTCTTCAGGTGCGGGGGAAAGACATATCCATCAAAACAGATGTCAGGAAATTCCTTCCTCATCTGTGCCAATTTGAGCGCTCCCTCGCTAGACGCCTCGGTCGGGACCGACACAGTAGCCGAAGAGGTGGCTATTTCGGTCCTGCGCGGAGGGTCGGACCTCAAAGCTTGGGAAGGCGGCCTAGACCGTGAAGTTTCGGAGGGACGAGTAACGGCGACCACAGGAGGTGCAGAGGTCCTGGGGGGAGGAGAACGAGATCGGGATCGGTAAACATGTCCCCTATCTCTGTCAGACTTCTCCTGACCAGAGTGTCCAGCGTCATAATCCCTCTCGCCCTCTCTCCTGCGTGGCTCGTGATAACGGCGCTTACGCAAACTACCAAGCACGGAACCTTTCCCGGACATCGTACCTGAAAAGAAAACAACAAAGAATCAGTAACCGTTTGCGATGTGTTGATTGTGGTTAGAAAAATGTGTTGTGCCGTGAGGAGTGTGTGAATGTGTAACCCCCCGGACCAACCAGAAGTGTCAGTCGCATCGGCAAACTCAGACTCGCTGACATCGGCGATATGTCGCGGTCCACCCGACCCAACATCGTGTTGCTCCGGCTCGATGTCAGGGACTGGAGGGTCAGTACGCCCTTCAAATTGATCTTCAGCTTGCGGGGAGGACGCCTCCGTAATCTTAACTCCTGACGAAGGGCGGTGCAAAACCACAGACTTCCGCCTCCCAGACTTAGGCTGTTTCGAAGCCACAGCTTTGCCTTTCCTCTTAGCATCGGACTCTGGAGTTGCATTAGCAGGTCCGGCCAATGGTTCTTCGTCAGTGTGGGTTTTCTCGGAGTCGGGTTCCTCGATTATCACGACCCTGGGCTTCATCTGCTTGACCTTTTTCCTGGAGACGGTCTTTAATGCGCCGTCAAGTCTTATGCTCTGCCTCCGACCAATCAGCCCAAGGACTCTGAGATTCCGATCTGTCAATAATAGTTCAATATTCCTTTCTTCGCTAGGAATCTCTTGGAGGACCCGAACTATCTCTTTGTAATAGCCACCCTCAGGCCGCTGGATGATAGCTGAAAGAAAAAGAGGAGAAGACGTAAGTTTAATTTCACTCCGAAAATTGCCCTGTCAATTATTTGGGAAAAGAGACGATACTCACGTCTGAATAGCCATCTTCTGGCAAATCCCGGGGGACATCGGACATAGAACCACTCCGACTTAAAATAGCTTAGCCTAGTCCACGACCCCACGACGACTTGGCAGTTCCTTACAGACTCCAAGAACGTATAAGATGGGCTGTCAGTCCGACTCTTGAAGTTAAACAAGTATCTTATATCGATCATACGGGGAGGACGATGGAGGTGCTCCATGAATACAACGAACAAGCTGTTGAGTGAGGCATATCCGTTTGGATGCAATTGAGACGGAGCAATGTCCAGATAAGCCAACACTTCTCTTATATAGTCGTTGAATGGAGGAAGTGTGCCGGCTGCGCACGCGTGCCGATTAAAAGCAGTATACCCCTCCGGGGGATTATGTGGCCTATCATCCGGTCCAGGCAACAATACCTCATCCAAAGATAAACCATGCCTTAAGCATATCCTCCCCAGCATGTCTTCGGAGATATTGGATGGGACGGAATCAGGTGGACTGTTAATGAAGGACGCGTTGGGCAACTCGTCCGGAGCTGGGCCAATAACTTCGGCCTCGATGACCGGAATCTCAATTCTAGGAAGGACAGGGTTCTGAATTTCTTGCTGCTGCGAACTTGACGGTTCCATCGCCAGCTAACTCACGAGAAACCATCATTAGATGACAAAAAGCCCGTGCGTTCCCCAGTGTAACGTGCATGAATGTGTTGTGTAGTGCGAATGCTGTGCGTGACTTGAGCAAATTCTGCAGAATTAAAGAAAATGTGCAAGCGACGAGATTCTGGAAGTCAAACAAACATGACCGTCATCGCTGACCGTCATGACTGCGCCATCCAGATGATAACGATCGATTCAAGATTGAAGAGTTCGTTGTACTTTTCTGTTAAAAGGCAGTTCCATCGACGAGCTTCGAAAGTCAGTCAAATATGCAATCCTGTAGTCAAGTCCAATTATGCAAGGCAGAAGCTCGTCGGAATCAAATGTAAGAACATACAAAAGTTCGCTAAGTTCGTCAAATTTCAGCATGGAATCGATCGTAGTTCAAGTTCAAATTCATTCGGAGGCATGATGTCTTTTGTATCGATCCAGTTCGAATCGATACTTTCGTATCGATCAAGTCGACTCGATACCTTTCGTATCGATGTCAGTTCGTATCGACCGGAGGAGGAGATTTCGTATCGATCAGGTAAGTTTACTTCGCATCGACCAAGGGTAACGGCTGTGAGACAACCAAATGCAATAACTTCGCATCGATCTGTGGTTATCGATATGGGACCGATGAGATCTCTTGGCCTTCGTATCGATCAAGAGAGATAGATTTTCGCATCGATCACGCTGGCCAAACGCTTACATCGATCATCTCAGTTCAACACAAGCCCCTACCACCTTAGATCGATGCGAACCTCTGCATCCCCTTTAACCCATCAGTCGATGCGAAATCATGAAAATCTGGATCGAGTCGAATCCTCCTATCCCAGATCGACACGAACTAGTGGTGAAGCAATCACTCCAGAACTCCTTCTTCTCCGATTGAAGCGAGCATGGCCATGGCCATCCTCGACCAAGTTCTGGTCCAGATCTGGCCTTGGCACCACTATAATCGATAATCGGCAAAGGCACGATGGATCTGAGATCTGAACTTCGTCGCTCAAGTGTAGCTGTGATTGCTCGTTTACCTGAATCGAATTGGAGTTTGGGAAAATTATAAGATGATGTTTGATCGATTCGAAGATTGAAATAATTCTTCTCTCCTGCTTGTCTGTGGATCGATACGAGAAGGCAGAAGACAACAGTAAAAGTAAAAGGTAAAAAAGTGAGAAATGGCAAAGTCCCAGATATTTATACAAGGCCTAGGACGGAACCGAGTCGATTCGACTCCCAGTCAATCTGACCGGTCGCAACCAGTCAAGCAGCGCATCGATGCGAGCATTCGTATCGAACCCCATAACCTTTATCAGTTCGAAGCGCACAGGGAGGCTACGTGAAAACGATGGGTAGGCGCACGCGCTTTTCTCGCATCCATCAAGCCGTGCATTCATCGAGACGAAATGTTCACCAGACACCATCGTTTCGAAGCATCCGGGTTTTGAGCCATCGATTCGAAACAGAGCAGATCTGTTGATACGAGCGTCAATTTCGTATCCATCCGTATCTATCGATGCGAACATCCATTTCGTATCCACCAGATGTCATCAATTCGAACCGGGATTCGCCACCATTTGTGACCATCGATACGAATGATTGTTTTCGTATCCATCAAGTCAACCCACATCGATACAAAAGAAGGCTTTTTGACTTTGAGCATCGACTCGTAAGCGGACCGATACGAGAGAATGGCTAAGGGGTACGATTTCCAAAGCTATTCGAAGAAGGCCTACAGCTTTTCAAAGCACGTCATGTTTTCACAAGACGTACTTTGGGGGGCAAATGTTATCCCGCCTTTTGGGAAGGCCAGGACATCAAGAAGCCGGCTGGAGAACAAGGATAACACGCCATGGATATCACTGAATTTTGTCCGAGCCCAGAGTGAGCTACAATTGATAGGACACGACAAGAAAGGCCATAGAGATCAGCACCTCAAATTTCAAGTCGATCCGGACTCATACACTCAAGATTATGATCGAGTCGAATTGGAGGGAAAGAGCCCAGATTTCGTATCCATCACTCTGGGCGATTTCGTATCCATCACCGAAGCCCCAGTTCGAATCCATCATGCTTCGTATCGATCAGCTCCGGATCCATCGAGGTACCCAGGTTCGACTCGATTTTCTTCGTATCCATCGAACTCGTATCGATGGACTTCACACATACCAGCAATTGAAGGATTTCGTATCCTTCAGCCAGTGTCAGTTTCGTATCCATCAGAAGATGCATACGTCGTATCCATCAGACATTGCTTACTTCGTATCCATCAGCCAGTGCCTACTTCGTATCCATCAGATAGTATTTGCCTCGTATCCTAGGATGAAGTCCTACTCGAAACCATCAGGTCAACCAGCTTGGATAACGTGTCACCTCTCGAAGGAAACGGGGCAAGATACATGGAGTCGAAGCAGTCAACACGGAGCAAATACCGGATCGAGGCGAAGAGCGCACACCACGTCATCCCTCGATGCGAATGCGCCGAGATATATGGAGTCGACGCGGTCAACTCGGAGTGAAGAGCGGATCGAAGCGAGGCGCGCGCACCACATCACCTTGAGAGCGCGTGCAGTCATCGAGACGAAAGGATGGAGTCGAAGCAATGGAGACGAGCAGAACAGCCAGCGTTAAAATCCATCTCGTATCGACGATATCTCTCAATCCACTGATCCAAACACCATGAAATTTTAACTGAAGGCTGCACACATAACAAGGAATGTCTCCACCAATTTTGAGCTCAATTGGAAGTAATCCTGATCGATACGAAATGATTTCGTATCGATCACAAATTGGCTTGAAACTCTCTGGAAGTGGTCGAATGGGCCCCCTCACGTGTCTGGCCAAGTCTTCCGGAGTTTGAGCGAAATCCAAGCCTCCTACGCCTATAAATAGAGCCCCAGAATCAACGGAAAAAGGGGTTTTTTTTCTCTGAAGCGCCCAGACTCTGCCGGATTGAGATTTGCATCATACTTTTGCTGTCAATTTCGAATTCCAAACTGTAATCCGCTGTTCATCGCTGTAAACGCTTGTAATCATTGAAAGAGAATCAATAAAATCATCAAAACTTCATAGTGGACGTAGGCTATACGCCGAACCACTCTAAACTGCTTGTCTGTTCACTTTGCATTCATATTTGTTGGAGTTTTTGTTAGATAATCTCTGTTTTACATTTACAATCTTCATTTTATCTCTTCAAACAACTCCCGAAGAGTGTTGTGCCCATTTTTGGTACAAACAGCTGTCAAAGCCGTAGAACTCACTGAGAGCTTCGTTTTGACTGGTTATGGCTTCCGTAACACTAAACGAGCCAACAGTTATGGCCGTCCGAAGAATCGATATCCACAGGATGCAACATACGCGGTGTAAGGTGCAACATTCGTCCAAAAAGCCAAAACAGCGTCGTGATACTTTTAGAAGTGGGTGCATGGATTTGAAATGGAACAGTACCATGGTGCAGCACTCTTAAGGGTAGGTAAATCGAAGACCAGCCACGGTGATCCCGTTTTAACGTAAAAATTCACGTGACGGAAAAAAGAAGGCCAAAAAACTTCAGAGACCCGATAGAGGTTCGGATAGCCTTTTTTGGGTATGAAACTATCTGTTGACGGCTTACAGCCATCAAAGCCATAGAACTCACTGAGAGCTTCGTTTTGACTGGTTATGGCTCCCGTAACTCTAAACGAGCCAACAGTTATGGCCGTCCGAAGAATCGATATCCATAGGGTGCAACATCCGCGGTGCAAGGTGCAACATTCGTCCAAAAAGCCGAAACAGCGCCGTTCGACTTTTAGAAGTGGGTGCAGGGATTTGAAGTGGAACAGTACCATGGTGCACCACTCTACAGGGTAGATAAATCGAAGACCAGCCATGGTGATCCCGTTTTAACGTAAAAATTCACGTGACGGAAAAAAAGGCCAAAAAACTTCAAAGACCCGATTGAGGTTCGGATAGCCTTTTTTGGGTATGAAACAATCCGTTGACGGCTTACAGCTGTCAAAGCCGTAGAACTCACTGAGAGCTTTGTTTTGACTGGTTATGGCTCCCGTAACTCTAAACGAGCCAACAGTTATGGCCGTCCGAAGAATCTATATCCACAGGGTGCAACATCCGCGGTGCAAGGTGCAACATTCGTCGAAAAAGCCAAAACAGCGCTGTGCGACCTTTAGAAGTGGGTGCAGGGATTTGAAATTAAATAGTACCTTGTTGCAGCACTCTCCAGGGTAGGTAAATCGAAGACCAGCCATAGTGATCCCGTTTTAACGTAAAAATTCACATGACGGAAAAAAGAAGGCCAAAAAACTTCAAAGACTCGATTGAGGTTCGGATAGCCTTTTTTGGGTATGAAACAATCCGTTGACGGCTTACAGATGTCAAAGCCGTAGAACTCACTGAGAGCTTCGTTTTGACTGGTTATGGCTCCCGTAACACTAAACGAGCCAACAGTTATGGCCGTCCGAAGAATCGATATCCACAGGGTGCAACATCCGCGCTGCAAGGTGCAACATTCGTCGAAAAAGCTAAAACAGCGTCGTGCTACTTTTAGAAGTGGGTGCATGGATTTGAAATGGAACAGTACCATGGTGCAGCACTCTCCAGGGTAGGTAAATCGAAGACCAGCCACGGTGATCCCGTTTTAACGTAAAAATTCACGTGACGGAAAAAAGAAGGCCAAAAAACTTCAGAGACCCGATTGAGGTTCGGATAGCCTTTTTTGGGTATGAAACTATCCGTTGACAGCTTACAACCATCAAAGCCGTAGAACTCACTGAGAGCTTCATTTTGATTGGTTATGGCTCCCGTAACTCTAAACGAGCCAGCAGTTATGGCCGTCCGAAGAATCGATTTCCACAGGGTGCAACATCCGCGGTGCAAGGTGCAACATTCCTCCAAAAAGCCAAAACAGCACCGTGCGACCTTTAGAAGTGGGTGCAAGGATTTGAAATGGAACAGCGCCTTGTTGCAGCACTCTCCAGGGTAGGTAAATCGAAGACCAACCAAGGTGATCCCGTTTTAACGTAAAAATTCACGTAGCGGAAAAAAGAAGGCCAAAAAACTTCATAAATCCGATTGAGGTTCGGATAGCCTTTTTTGGGTATGAAACTATTCGTTGATGGCTTACAGCAGTCAAAGCCGTAGAACTCACTAAGAGCTTCGTTTTGACTGGTTAGGGCTCCCGTAACTCTAAACGAGCCAACAGTTAAGGCCGTCCGAAGAATCGGTATCCACAGGGTGCAACATCAGCGGTGCAAGGTGCAACATTCGTCCAAAAAGCCAAAACAGCGCCGTGCGACTTTTAGAAGTGGGTGCATGTATTTGAAATGGAACAGTACCATGGTGCAGCACTCTCCAGGGTAGGTAAATCGAAGACCAGCCACGGTGATCCCGTTTTAACGTAAAAATTCACGTGACGGAAAAAAGAAGGCCAAAAAACTTCAGAGACCCGATTGAGGTTCGGATAGCCTTTTTTGGGTATGAAACTATCCGTTGAAGGCTTACAGCCATCAAAGCCGTAGAACTCACTGAGAGCTTCGTTTTGACAGGTTATGGCTCCCGTAACTCTAAACGAGCCAACAGTTATGGCCGTCCGAAGAATCGATATCCACAGGGTGCAACATCCGCGGTGCAAGGTGCAACATTCGTCCAAAAAGCCAAAACAGCGCCATGCGACTTTTAGAAGTGGGTGCATGGATTTGAAATGGAACAGTACCATGGTGCAGCACTCTCCAGGGTAGGTAAATCAAAGACCAGCCAACGGTGATCCCGTTTTAACGTAAAAATTCACGTGACGGAAAAAAGAAGGCCAAAAAACTTCAAAGACTCGATTGAGGTTCGGATAGCCTTTTTTGGGTATGAAACAATCCGTTGACGGCTTACAGCTGTCAAAGCCGTAGAACTCACTGAGAGCTTCGTTTTGACTGGTTATGGCTCCCGTAACACTAAACGAGCCAACGATTATGGCCGTCCGAAGAATCGATATCCACAGGATGCAACATACGCGGTGTAAGGTGCAACATTCGTCCAAAAAGCCAAAACAGCATCGTGATACTTTTAGAAGTGGGTGCATGGATTTGAAATGGAACAGTACCATGGTGCAGCACTCTTAAGGGTAGGTAAATCGAAGACCAGCCACGGTGATCCCGTTTTAACGTAAAAATTCACGTGACGGAAAAAAGAAGGCCAAAAAACTTCAGAGACCCGATAGAGGTTCGGATAGCCTTTTTTGGGTATGAAACTATCTGTTGACGGCTTATAGCCATCAAAGCCATAGAACTCACTGAGAGCTTCGTTTTGACTGGTTATGGCTCCCGTAACTCTAAACGAGCCAACAGTTATGGCCGTCCGAAGAATCGATATCCATAGGGTGCAACATCCGCGGTGCAAGGTGCAACATTCGTCCAAAAAGCCGAAACAGCGCCGTTCGACTTTTAGAAGTGGGTGCAGGGATTTGAAGTGGAACAGTACCATGGTGCACCACTCTACAGGGTAGATAAATCGAAGACCAGCCATGGTGATCCCGTTTTAACGTAAAAATTCACGTGACGGAAAAAAAGGCCAAAAAACTTCAAAGACCCGATTGAGGTTCGGATAGCCTTTTATGGGTATGAAACAATCCGTTGACGGCTTACAGCTGTCAAAGCCGTAGAACTCACTGAGAGCTTCGTTATGACTGGTTTTGCATCCCGTAACTCTAAACGAGCCAACAGTTATGGCCGTCCGAAGAATCGATATCCACAGGGTGCAACATCCGCGGTGCAAGGTGCAACATTCGTCCAAAAAGCCAAAACAACGCTGTGCGACCTTTAGAAGTGGGTGCAGGGATTTGAAATTGAATAGTACCTTGTTGCAGCACTATCCAGTGTAGGTAAATCGAAGACCAGCCATAGTGATCCCGTTTTAACGTAAAAATTCACATGACGGAAAAAAGAAGGCCAAAAAACTTCAAAGACTCGATTGAGGTTCAGATAGCCTTTTTTGGGTATGAAACAATCCGTTGACGGCTTACAGCAGTCAAAGCCGTAGAACTCACTGAGAGCTTCGTTTTGACTGGTTATGGCTCCCGTAACACTAAACGAGCCAACAGTTATGGCCGTCCGAAGAATCGATATCCACAGGGTGCAACATCCGCGGTGCAAGGTGCAACATTCGTCGAAAAAGCCAAAACAGCGTCGTGCTACTTTTAGAAGTGGGTGCATGGATTTGAAATGGAACAGTACCATGGTGCAGCACTCTCCAGGGTAGGTAAATCGAAGACCAGCCACGGTGATCCCGTTTTAACGTAAAAATTCACGTGACGGAAAAAAGAAGGCCAAAAAACTTCAGAGACCCGATTGAGGTTCGGATAGCCTTTTTTGGGTATGAAACTATCTGTTGACGGCTTACAGCCATCAAAGCCGTAGAACTCACTAAGAGCTTCGTTATGACTGGTTATGGCTCCTGTAACTCTAAACGAGCCAACAGTTATGGACGTCCGAAGAATCGATATCCATAGGGTGCAACATCCGCGGTGCAAGGTGCAACATTCGTCCATAATGCCGAAACAGCGCCGTTCGACTTTTAGAAGTGGGTGCAGGGATTTGAAGTGGAACAGTACCATGGTGCACCACTCTCTAGGGTAGATAAATCGAAGACCAGCCACGGTGATCCCGTTCTAACGTAAAATTCACGTGACGGAAAAAAAAGGCCAAAAAACTTCAGAGACCCGATTGAGGTTCGGATAGCCTTTTTTGGTTATGAAACAATCCGTTGACGGCTTACAGCTGTCAAAGCCGTAGAACTCACTGAGAGCTTCATTTTGACTGGTTATGGCTCCCGTAACTCTAAACGAGCCAACAGTTATGGCCGTCCGAAGAATATATATCCACAGGGTGCAACATCCGCGGTGCAAGGTGCAACATTCGTCCAAAAAGCCAAAACAGCGCCGTGCGACTTTTAGAAGTGGGTGCATGGATTTGAAATGGAACAGTACCATGGTGCAGCACTCTCCAGGGTAGGTAAATCGAAGACCAGCCACAGTGATCCCGTTTTAACGTAAAAATTCACGTGACGGAAAAAAGAAGGCCAAAAAACTTCAGAGACCCGATTGAGGTTCGGATAGCCTTTTTTGGGTATGAAACTATCCGTTGACAGCTTACAACCATCAAAGCCGTAGAACTCACTGAGAGCTTCATTTTGATTGGTTATGGCTCCCGTAACTCTAAACGAGCCAACAGTTATGGCCGTCCGAAGAATCGATTTCCACAGGGTGCAACATCCGCGGTGCAAGGTGCAACATTCCTCCAAAAAGCCAAAACAGCGCCGTGCGACCTTTAGAAGTGGGTGCAAGGATTTGAAATGGAACAGTGCCTTGTTGCAGCACTCTCCAGGGTAGGTAAATCGAAGACCAGCCAAGGTGATCCCGTTTTAACGTAAAAATTCACGTGGCGGAAAAAAGAAGGCCAAAAAACTTCATAAATCCGATTGAGGTTCGGATAGCCTTTTTTGGGTATGAAACTATTCGTTGATGGCTTACAGCAGTCAAAGCCGTAGAACTCACTAAGAGCTTTGTTTTGACTGGTTAGGGCTCCCGTAACTCTAAACGAGCCAACAGTTAAGGCCGTCCGAAGAATCGGTATCCACAGGGTGCAACATCAGCGGTGCAAGGTGCAACATTCGTCCAAAAAGACAAAACAGCGCCGTGCGACTTTTAGAAGTGGGTGCATGTATTTGAAATGGAACAGTACCATGGTGCAGCACTCTCCAGGGTAGGTAAATCGAAGACCAGCCACGGTGATACCGTTTTAACGTAAAAATTCACGTGACGGAAAAAAGAAGGCCAAAAAACTTCAGAGACCCGATTGAGGTTCGGATAGCCTTTTTTGGGTATGAAACTATCCGTTGAAGGCTTACAGCCATCAAAGCCGTAGAACTCACTGAGAGCTTCGTTTTGACAGGTTATGGCTCCCGTAACTCTAAACGAGCCAACAGTTATGGCCGTCCGAAGAATCGATATCCACAGGGTGCAACATCCGCGGTGCAAGGTGCAACATTCGTCCAAAAAGCCAAAACAGCGCCGTGCGACTTTTAGAAGTGGGTGCATGGATTTGAAATGGAACAGTACCATGGTGCAGCACTCTCCAGGGTAGGTAAATCAAAGACCAGCCAACGGTGATCCCGTTTTAACGTAAAAATTCACGTGACGGAAAAAAGAAGGCCAAAAAACTTCAAAGACTCGATTGAGGTTCGGATAGCCTTTTTTGGGTATGAAACAATCCGTTGACGGCTTACAGCTGTCAAAGCCGTAGAACTCACTGAGAGCTTCGTTTTGACTGGTTATGGCTCCCGTAACACTAAACGAGCCAACAGTTATGGCCGTCCGAAGAATCGATATCCACAGGATGCAACATACGCGGTGTAAGGTGCAACATTCGTCCAAAAAGCCAAAACAGCGTCGTGATACTTTTAGAAGTGGGTGCATGGATTTGAAATGGAACAGTACCATGTTGCAGCACTCTTAAGGGTAGGTAAATCGAAGACCAGCCATGGTGATCCCGTTTTAACGTAAAAATTCACGTGACGGAAAAAAGAAGGCCAAAAAACTTCAGAGACCCGATGGAGGTTCGGATAGCCTTTTTTGGGTATGAAACTATCCGTTGAAGGCTTACAGCCATCAAAGCCGTAGAACTCACTGAGAGCTTCGTTTTGACTGGTTATGGCTCCCGTAACTCTAAACGAGCCAACAGTTATGGCCGTCCGAAGAATCGATATCCATAGGGTGCAACATCCGCGGTGCAAGGTGCAACATTCGTCCAAAAAGCCGAAACAGCGCCGTTCGACTTTTAGAAGTGGGTGCAGGGATTTGAAGTGGAACAGTACCATGGTGCACCACTCTACAGGGTAGATAAATCGAAGACCAGCCATGGTGATCCCGTTTTAACGTAAAAATTCACGTGACGGAAAAAAAGGCCAAAAAACTTCAAAGACCCGATTGAGGTTCGGATAGCCTTTTTTGGGTATGAAACAATCCGTTGACGGCTTGCAGCGGTCAAAGCCGTAGAACTCACTGAGAGCTTCGTTTTGACTGGTTATGGCTCCCGTAACTCTAAACGAGCCAACAGTTATGGCCGTCCGAAGAATCGATATCCACAGGGTGCAACATCCGCGGTGCAAGGTGCAACATTCGTCCAAAAAGCCAAAACAGCGCTGTGCGACCTATAGAAGTGGGTGCAGGGATTTGAAATTGAATAGTACCTTGTTGCAGCACTCTCCAGGGTAGGTAAATCGAAGACCAGCCACAGTGATTCCGTTTTAACGTAAAAATTCACATGACGGAAAAAAAGGCCAAAAAACTTCAGAGACCCGATTGAGGTTCGGATAGCCTTTTTTGGGTATGAAACAATTCGTTGACGGCTTACAGCTGTCAAAGCCGTAGAACTCACTGAGAGCTTCGTTTTGACTGGTTATGGCTCCCGTAACTCTAAACGAGCCAATAGTTATGGCCGTCCGAAGAATCGATATCCACAGGGTGCAACATCCGCGGTGCAAGGTGCAACATTCGTCCAAAAAGCCAAAACAGTGCCGTGCGACCTTTAGAAGTGGGTGCAGGGATTTGAAATGGAAAGTACCTTGTTGCAGCACTCTCCAGGGTAAGTAAATCGAAGACCAGCCACGGTGATCCCGTTTTAACGTAAAAATTCACGTGACGGAAAAAAGAAGGCGAAAAAATTTCAGAGAACCGACTGAGGTTCGGATATCCTTTTTTGGGTATGAAACTATCTGTTGACGGCTTACAGCAGTCAAAGCCGTAGAACTCACTGAGAGCTTCATTTTGACTGGTTATGGCTCCCGTAACTCTAAACAAGCCAACAGTTATGGCCGTCCGAAGAATCGATATCCACAGGGTGCAACATCCCCGGTGCAAGGTGCAACATTCGTCCAAAAAGCCAAAACAGCGCCGTGCGACTTTTAGAAGTGGGTGCATGGATTTGAAATGGAACAGTACCATGGTGCATCACTCTCCAGGGTAGGTAAATCAAAGACCAGCCACGGTGATCCCGTTTTAACGTAAAAATTCACGTGACGGAAAAAAGAAGGCCAAAAAACATCAAAGACCCGATTGAGGTTCGGATAGCCATTTTTGGGTATGAAACTATCCGTTGATGGCTTACAGCAGTCAAAGCCGTAGAACTCACTGAGAGCTTCGTTTTGATTGATTATGGCTCCCGTAACTCTAAACGAGCCAACAGTTATGGTCGTCCGAAGAATATATATCCACAGGGTGCAACATCCGCAATGCAAGGTGCAACATTCGTCCAAAAAGCCAAAACAGCGCCGTGCGACTTTTAGAAGTGGGTGCATGGATTTGAAATGGAACAGTACCATGGTGCAGCACTCTCCAGGGTAGGTAAATCGAAGACCAGCCACGGTGATCCCGTTTTAACGTAAAAATTCACGTGACGGAAAAAAGAAGGCCAAAAAACTTCAGAGACCCGATTGAGGTTCGGATAGCCTTTTTTGGGTATGAAACTATCTGTTGACGGCTTACAGCCATCAAAGCCGTAGAACTCACTAAGAGCTTCGTTATGACTGGTTATGGCTCCTGTAACTCTAAACGTGCCAACAGTTATGGCCGTCCGAAGAATCGATATCCATAGGGTGCAACATCCGCGGTGCAAGGTGCAACATTCGTCCATAATGCCGAAACAGCGCCGTTCGACTTTTAGAAGTGGGTGCAGGGATTTGAAGTGGAACAGTACCATGGTGCACCACTCTCTAGGGTAGATAAATCGAAGACCAGCCACGGTGATCCCGTTCTAACGTAAAATTCACGTGACGGAAAAAAAAGGCCAAAAAACTTCAGAGACCCGATTGAGGTTCGGATAGCCTTTTTTGGGTATGAAACAATCCGTTGACGGCTTATAGCTGTCAAAACCGTAGAACTCACTGAGAGCTTCGTTTTGACTGGTTATGGCTCCCGTAACTCTAAATGAGCCAACAGTTATGGCCGTCCGAAGAATCGATATCCACAGGGTGCAACATCCGCGGTGCAACGTGCAACATTCGTTCAAAAAGCCAAAACAGCACCGTGCGACCTTTAGAAGTGGGTGCAGGGATTTGAAATGGAATAGTACCTTGTTGCAGCACTCTCCAGGGTAGGTAAATCGGAGACCAGCCACGGTGATCCCGTTTTAACGTAAAAATTCACGTGACGGAAAAAAGAAGGCCAAAAAACTTCAGAGACCCGATTGAGGTTCGGATAGCCTTTTTTGGGTATGAAACAATCCGTTGACGGCTTATAGCCGTCAAAGCCGTAGAACTCACTAAGAGCTTCGTTTTGACTGGTTATGGCTCCCGTAACTCTAAACGAGCCAACAGTTATGGCCGTCCGAAGAATATATATCCACAGGGTGCAACATCCGCGGTGCAAGGTGCAACATTCGTCCAAAAAGCCAAAACAGCGCCGTGCGACTTTTAGAAGTGGGTGCATGGATTTGAAATGGAACAGTACCATGGTGCAGCACTCTCCAAGGTAGGTAAATCGAAGACCAGCCACGGTGATCCCGTTTTAACGTAAAAATTCATGTGACGGAAAAAAAAGGCCAAAAAACTTCAGAGACCCGATTGAGGTTCGGATAGCCTTTTTTGGGTATGAAACAATCCGTTGACGGCTTACAGCTGTCAAAGCCGTAGAACTCACTGAGAGCTTCGTTTTGACTGGTTATGGCTCCCGTAACTCTAAACGAGCCAACAGTTATGGCCGTCCGAAGAATCGATATCCACAGGGTGCAACATCTGCGGTGCAAGGTGCAACATTCGTCCAAAAAGCCAAAACAGCGCCGTGCGACCTTTAGAAGTGGGTGCAGGGATTTGAAATGGAAATTACCTTGTTGCAGCACTCTCCAGGGTAGGTAAATCGAAGACCAGCCACGGTGATCCCGTTTTAACGTAAAAATTCACGTGACGGAAAAAAGAAGGCGAAAAAACTTCAGAGAACCGATTGAGGTTCGGATATCCTTTTTTGGGTATGAAACTATCCGTTGACGGCTTACAGCAGTCAAAGCCGTAGAACTCACTGAGAGCTTCATTTTGACTGGTTATGGCTCCCGTAACTCTAAACAAGCCAACAGTTATGGCCGTCCGAAGAATCGATATCCACAGGGTGCAACATCCCCGGTGCAAGGTGCAACATTCGTCCAAAAAGCCAAAACAGCGCCGTGCGACTTTTAGAAGTGGATGCATGGATTTGAAATGGAACAGTACCATGGTGCATCACTCTCCAGGGTAGGTAAATCAAAGACCAGCCACGGTGATCCCGTTTTAACGTAAAAATTCACGTGACGGAAAAAAGAAGGCCAAAAAACATCAGAGACCCGATTGAGGTTCGGATAGCCATTTTTGGGTATGAAACTATCCGTTGATGGCTTACAGTAGTCAAAGCCGTAGAACTCACTGAGAGCTTCGTTTTGATTGATTATGGCTCCCGTAACTCTAAACAAGCCAACAGTTATGGCCGTCCGAAGAATATATATCCACAGGGTGCAACATCCGCGGTGCAAGGTGCAACATTCGTCCAAAAAGCCAAAACAGCGCCGTGCGACTTTTAAAAGTGGGTGCATGGATTTGAAATCGAACAGTACCATGGTGCAGCACTCTCCAGGGTAGGTAAATCGAAGACCAGCCACGGTGATCCCGTTTTAACGTAAAAATTCACGTGACGGAAAAAAGAAGGCCAGAAAACTTCAGAGACCCGATTGAGGTTCGGATAGCCTTTTTTGGGTATGAAACAATCCATTGACGGCTTACAGCTGTCAAAGCCGTATAACTCACTGAGAGCTTCGTTTTGACTGGTTATGGCTCCCGTAACTCTAAACGAGCCAACATTTATGGCCGTCCGAAGAATCGATATCCACAGGGTGCAACATCCGCGGTGCAAGGTGCAACATTCGTCCAAAAAGCCAAAACAGCGCCGTGCGACCTTTAGAAGTGGGTGCAGGGATTTGAAATGGAACAGTGCCTTGTTGCAGCACTCTCCAGGGTAGGTAAATCGAAGACCAACCAAGGTGATCCAGTTTTAACGTAAAAATTCACGTGGCGGAAAAAAGAAGGCCAAAAAACTTCATAAACCCGATTGAGGTTCGCATAGCCTTTTTTGGGTATGAAACTATTCGTTGATGGCTTACAGCAGTCAAAGCCGTAGAACTCACTGAGAGCTTTGTTTTGACTGGTTAGGGCTCCCGTAACTCTAAACGAGCCAACAGTTAAGGCCGTCCGAAGAATCGATATCCATAGGGTCCAACATCAGCGGTGCAAGGTGCAACATTCGTCCAAAAAGCCAAAACAGCGCCGTGCGACTTTTAGAAGTGGGTGCATGTATTTGAAATGGAACAGTACCATGGTGCAGCACTCTCCAGGGTAGGTAAATCGAAGACCAGCCACGGTGATCCCGTTTTAACGTAAAAATTCACGTGACGGAAAAAAGAAGGCCAAAAAACTTCAGAGACCCGATTGAGGTTTGGATAGCCTTTTTTGGGTATGAAACTATCCGTTGACGGCTTACAGCCATCAAAGCCGTAGAACTCACTGAGAGCTTCGTTTTGACAGGTTATGGCTCCCGTAACTCTAAACGAGCCAACAGTTATGGCCGTCCGAAGAATCGATATCCACAGGGTGCAACATCCGCGGTGCAAGGTGCAACATTCGTCCAAAAAGCCAAAACAGCGCCGTGCGACTTTTAGAAGTGGGTGCATGGATTTGAAATGGAACAGTACCATGGTGCAGCACTCTCCAGGGTAGGTAAATCGAAGACCAGCCACGGTGATCCCGTTTTAACGTAAAAATTCACGTGACGGAAAAAAGAAGGCCAAAAAACTTCAAAGACTCGATTGAGGTTCGGATAGCCTTTTTTGGGTATGAAACAATCCATTGACGGCTTACAGCCGTCAAAGCCGTAGAACTCACTGAGAGCTTCGTTTTGACTGGTTATGGCTCCCGTAACACTAAACGAGCCAACAGTTATGGCCGTCCGAAGAATCGATATCCACAGGATGCAACATCCTCGGTGCAAGGTGCAATATTCGTCCAAAAAGCCAAAACAGCGTCGTGATACTTTTAGAAGTGGGTGCATGGATTTGAAATGGAACAGTACCATGGTGCAGCACTCTCCAGGGTAGGTAAATCGAAGACCAGCCACTGTGATCCCGTTTTGACGTAAAAATTCATGTGACGGAAAAAAGAAGGCCAAAAAACTTCAGAGACCCGATTGAGGTTCGGATAGCCTTTTTTGGGTATGAAACTATCTGTTGACAGCTTACATCCATCAAAGCCGTGGAACTCACTAAGTGCTTCGTTTTGACTGGTTATGGCTCCCATAACTCTAAACGAGCCAACAGTTATGGCCGTCCGAAGAATCGATATCCATAGGGTGCAACATCCACGGTGCAAGGTGCAACATTCGTCCCAAAAGCCGAAACAGCGCCGTTCGACTTTTAGAAGTGGGTGCAGGGATTTGAAGTGGAACATTACCATGGTGCACCACTCTCCAGGGTATATAAATCGAAGACCAGCCATGGTGATCCCGTTTTAACGTAAAAATTCACGTGACGGAAAAAAAGGCCAAAAACATCAAAGACCCGATTGAGGTTCGGATAGCCTTTTTTGGGTATGAAACAATCCGTTGACGGCTTACAGCTGTCAAAGCCGTAGAACTCACTGAGAGCTTCGTTTTGACTGGTTATGGCTCCCGTAACTCTAAACGAGCCAACAGTTATGGCCGTCCGAAGAATCGATATCAACAGGGTGCAACATCCGCGGTGCAAGGTGCAACATTCGTCCAAAAAGCCAAAACAGCGCTGTGCGACCTTTAAAAGTGGGTGCAGGGATTTGAAATTGAATAGTACCTTGTTGCAGCACTCTCCAGGGTAAGTAAATCGAAGTACAGCCACGGTGATCCCGTTTTAACGTAAAAATTCACGTGACAGAAAAAAGAAGGCCAAAAAACTTCAGAGAACCGATTGAGGTTCGGATAGCCTTTTTTGGGTATGAAACTATGCGTTGACGGCTTACAGTAGTCAAAGCCGTAGAACTCACTGAGAGCTTCGTTTTGACTGGTTATGGCTCACGTAACTCTAAACGAGCCAACAGTTATGGCCATCCGAAGAATCGATATCCACATGGTGCAACATCCGCGGTGCAAGGTGCAACATTCGTCCAAAAAGCCAAAACAGCGCCATGCGACTTTTAGAAGTGGGTGCATGGATTTGAAATGGAACAGTACCATGGTGCAGCACTCTCCAGGGTAGGTAAATCGAAGACCAGCCACGGTGATCCCGTTTTAACGTAAAAATTCACGTGACGGAAAAAAGAAGGCCAAAAAACTACAGAGACCTGATTGAGGTTCGGATAGCCATTTTTGGGTATGAAACTATCTGTTGACGGCTTACAATGGTCAAAGCCGTAGAACTCACTGAGAGCTTCGTTTTGACTGGTTATGGCTCCCGTAACTCTAAACGAGCCAACAGTTATGGCCGTCCGAAGAATCGATATCCATAGGGTGCAACATCCGCTGTGCAAGGTGCAACATTCGTCCAAAAAGCCGAAACAGCGCCGTTCGACTTTTAGAAGTGGGTGCAGGGATTTGAAGTGGAACAGTACCATCGTGCACCACTCTCCAGGGTAGATAAATCGAAGACCAGCCACGGTGATCCCGTTTTAACGTAAAAATTCACGTGACGGAAAAAAAGGCCAAAAACTTCAAAGACCCGATTGAGGTTCGGATAGCCTTTTTTGGGTATGAAACAATCCGTTGACGGCTTACAGCCGTCAAAGCCGTAGAACTCACTGAGAGCTTCGTTTTGACTAGTTATGGCCCCGTAACTCTAAACGAGCCAACAGTTATGGCCGTCCGAAGAATCGATATCCACAGGGTGCAACATCCGCGGTGCAAGGTGCAACATTCGTCCAAAAAGCCAAAACAGCGCCGTGCGACTTTTAGAAGTGGGTGCATGGATTTGAAATGGAACAGTACCATGGTGCAGCACTCTCCAGGGTAGGTAAATCGAAGACCAGCCACGGTGATCCCGTTTTAACGTAAAAATTCACGTGACGGAAAAAAGAAGGCCAAAAAATTTATAGACCCGATTGAGGGTCGGATAGCCTTTTTTGGGTATGAAACTATTCGTTGATGGCTTACAGCAGTCAAAGCCGTAGAACTCACTGAGAGCTTAGTTTTGACTGGTTAGGTCTCCCGTAATTCTAAACGAGCCAACAGTTAAGGCCGTCCGAAGAATCGGTATCCACAGGGTGCAACATCCGCGGTGCAAGGTGCAACATTCGTCCAAAAAGCCAAACAGCGCCGTGCGACTTTTAGAAGTGGGTGCATGGATTTGAAATGGAACAGTACCATGGTTCACCACTCTCCAGGGTAGGTAAATCGAAGACCAGCCACGGTGATCCCGTTTTAACGTAAAAATTCACGTGACGGAAAAAAGAAGGCCAAAAAACTTCAGAGACCCGATTGAGGTTCAAATAGCCTTTTTTGGGTATGAAACTATCCGTTGACGGGTTACATCCATCAAAGCCGTAGAACTCACTGAGAGCTTCGTTTTGACTGGTTATGTCTCCCGTAACTCTAAAAGAGCCAACAGTTATGGCCGTCCGTCGAATCGATATCCACAGGGTGCAACATTCGTCCAAAAAGCCAAAACAGCGCCGTGCGACCTTTAGAAGTGGATGCAGGGATTTGAAATGGAACAGTACCTTGTTGCAGCACTCTCCAGGGTAGGTAAATCGAAGACCAGCCACGGTGATCCCGTTTTAACGTAAAAAGTCACGTGACGGAAAAACAAAGGCCAAAAAACTTCAGAGACTCGATTGAGGTTCGGATAGCCTTTTTTGGGTATGAAACAATCCGTTGACGGCTTACAGCAGTCAAAGCCGTAGAACTCACTGAGAGCTTCGTTTTGACTGGTTATAGCTCCCGTAATACTAAACGAGCCAACAGTTATGGCCGTCTGAAGAATCGATATCCACTGGGTGCTACATCCGCGGTGCAAGGTGCAACATTCGTCCAAAAAGCCAAAACAGCATCGTGCTACTTTTAGAAGTGGGTGCATGGATTTGAAATGGAACAGTACCATGGTGCAGCACTCTCCAGGGTAGGTAAATCGAAGACCAGCCACGGTGATCCCGTTTTAACGTAAAAATTCACGTGACGGAAAATAGAAGGCCAAAAAACTTCAGAGACCCGATTGAGGTTCGGATTGCCTTTTTTGGGTATGAAACTATCTGTTGACGGCTTACAGCCATCAAAGCCGTAGAACTCATTGAGAGCTTCGTTTTGACTGGTTATGGCTCCCATAACTCTAAACGAGCCAATAGTTATGGCCGTCCGAAGAATCGATATCCATAGGGTGCAACATCCGCGGTGCAAGGTGCAACATTCGTCCAAAAAGCCGAAACAGCGCCGTTCGACTTTTAGAAGTGGGTGCAGGGATTTGAAGTGGAACAGTACCATGGTGCACCACTCTCCAGGGTAGGTAAATCGAAGACCAGCCACGGTGATCCCGTTTTAACGTAAAAATTCACGTGACGGAAAAAAGAAGGCCAAAAAACTTTAGAGACCCGATTGTGGTTCGGGTAGCCTTTTTTGGGTATGAAACTATCTGTTGATGGCTTACAATGGTCAAAGCTGTAGAACTCACTAAGAGCTTCGTTTTGACTGGTTATGGCTCCCGTAACTCTAAACGAGCCAACGGTTATGGCCGTCCGAAGAATCGATATCCATAGCGTGCAACATCCGCGGTGCAAGGTGCAACATTCGTCCAAAAAGCCGAAACAGCGTCGTTCGACTTTTAGAAGTGGGTGCAGGGATTTGAAGTGGAACAGAACCATGGTGCACCACTCTCCAGGGTAGATAAATCAAAGACCAGCCACGGTGATCCCGTTTTAACGTAAAAATTCACGTGACGGAAAAAAAAGGCAAAAAAACTTCAGATACCCGATTGAGGTACGGATAGCCTTTTTTGGGTATGAAACAATCCGTTGACGGCTTACAACTGTCAATGCCATAGAACACACTGAGAGCTTCGTTTTGACTGGTTATGGCTCTCGTAACTCTAAACGAGCCAACAATTATGGCCGTCCGAAGAATCGATATCCATAGGGTGCAACATCCGCGGTGCAAGGTGCAACATTCGTCCAAAAAGCCAAAACAGCGCCGTGCGACCTTTAGAAGTGGGTGCATGGATTTGAAATGGAATAGTACCTTGTTGTAGCACTCTCCAAGGTAGGTAAATCGAAGACCAGCCACGGTGATCCCGTTTTAACGTAAAAATTCACGTGACGGAAAAAAGAAGGCCAAAAAACTTCAGAGACCCGATTGAGGTTCGGATAGCCTTTTTTGGGTATGAAACTATTAGTTGACGGCTTACAGCAGTCAAAGCCGTAGAACTCACTGAGAGCTTCGTTTTGACTGGTTAGGGCTCCGGTAACTCTAAACGAGCCAACAGTTAAGGCCGTCCGAAGAATCGATATCCACAGGGTGCAACATCCGCGGTGCAAGGTGCAACATTCGTCCAAAAAGCCAAAACAGCCCCGTGCGACTTTTAGAAGTGGGTGCATGGATTTGAAATGGAACAGTACCATGGTGCAGCACTCTCCAGGGTAGGTAAATCGAACACCAGCCACGGTGATCCCGTTTTAATGTAAAAATTCACGTGACGGAAAAAATAAGGCCAAAAAACATCAGAGACCCGATTGAGGTTCGGATAGCCTTTTTTGGGTATGAAACTATCCGTTGACGGCTTACATTCATCAAAGCCGTAGAACTCACTGAGAGCTTCGTTTTGACAGGTTATGGCTCCCGTAACTCTAAACGAGCCAACATTTATGGCCGTCCGAAGAATCGATATCCACAGGGTGCAACATCCGCGGTGCAAGGTGCAACATTCCTCCAAAAAGCCAAAACAGCGCCGTGCGACCTTTAGAAGTGGGTGCAAGGATTTGAAATGGAACAGTGCTTTGTTGTAGCACTCTCCAGGGTAGGTAAATCGAAGACCAGCCACGGTGATCCCGTTTTAACGTAAAAATTCACGTAACGGAAAAAAGAAGGCCAAAAAACTTCAGAGAACCGATTGAGGTTCGGATATCCTTTTTTGGGTATGAAACTATCCGTTGACGGCTTACAGTAGTCAAAGCCGTAGAACTCACTGAGAGATTCGTTTTGACTAGTTATGGCTCCCGTAACTCTAAACGAGCCAACAGTTATGGCCGTCCGAAAAAACGATATCCACAGGGTGCAACATCCGCGGTGCAAGGTGCAACATTCGTCCAAAAAGCCAAAACAGCGCCGTGCGACTTTTAGAAGTGGGTGCATGGATTTGAAATGGAACTGTACCATGGTGCAGCACTCTCCAGGGTAGGTAAATCGAAGACCGGCCACGGTGATCCCGTTTTAACGTAAAAATTCACGTGACGGAAAAAAGAAGGCCAAAAAACGTCACAGACCCGATTGAGGTTCGGATAGCCATTTTTAGGTATGAAACTATCCGTTGACGGCTTACAGCAGTCAAAGCCGTAGAACTCACTGAGAGCTTCGTTTTGATTGGTTATGGCTCCCGTAACTCTAAACGAGCCAATAGTTATGGCCGTCCGAAGAATATATATCCACAGGGTGCAACATCCGCGGTGCAAGGTGCAACATTCGTCTAAAAAGCCGAAACAGCGCCGTTCGACTTTTAGAAGTGGGTGCAGGGATTTGAAGTGGAACAGTACCATGGTGTACCACTCTCTAGGGTAGGTAAATCGAAGACCAGCCACGGTGATCCCGTTTTAACGTAAAAATTTACGTGACGGAAAAAGAAGGCCAAAAAACTTCAGAGACCCGATTGTTGTTCGGATAGCCTTTTTTGGGTATGAAACTATCCTTTGACGGCTTACAGCGGTCAAAACCGTAGAACTCACTGAGAGCTTCGTTTTGACTGGTTATGGCTCCCGTAACTCTAAACGATCCAACAGTTATGGCCGTTCGAAGAATCGATATCCACAGGGTGCAACATTCGCGGTGCAAGGTGCAACATTCGTCCAAAAAGCCGAAACAGCGCCGTTCGACTTTTAGAAGTGGGTGCAGGGATTTGAAGTGGAACAGTACCATGGTGCACCACTCTCCAGGGTAGGTAAATCGAAGACCAGCCACAGTGATCCCGTTTTAACGTAAAAATTCACGTGACGGAAAAAAAGGCCAAAAAACTTCAGAGACCCGATTGAGGTTCGGATAACCTTTTTTGGGTATGAAACAATCCGTTGACGGATTACAGCTGTCAAAGCCGTAGAACTCACTGAGAGCTTCGTTTTGACTGGTTATGGCTCCCGTAACTCTAAACGAGCCAACAGTTATGGCCGTCCGAAGAATCGATATCCACAGGGTGCAACATCCGCGGTGCAAGGTGCAACATTCGTCCAAAAAGCCAAAACATCGCCGTGCGACCTTTAGAAGTGGGCGCAGGGATTTGAAATGGAATAGTACCTTGTTGCAGCACTCTCCAGGGTAGGTAAATCGAAGACCAGCCACGGTGATCCCGTTTTAACGTAAAAATTCAACTGACGGAAAAAAGAAGGCCAAAAAACTTCAGAGACCCGATTGATGTTCGGATAGCCTTTTTTGGGTATGAAACTATTCGTTGACGGCTTACAGCAGTCAAAGCCGTAGAACTCACTGAGAGCTTCATTTTGACTGGTTAGGGCTCCCGTAACTCTAAACGAGCCAACAGTTAAGGCCGTCCGAAGAATCGATATCCACAGGGTGCAACATCCGCGGTGCAAGGTGCAACATTCGTCCAAAAAGCCAAAACAGCGCCGTGCGACTTTTAGAAGTGGGTGCATGGATTTGAAATGGAACAGTACCATGGTGCAGCACTCTCTAGGGTAGGTAAATCAAAGACCAGCCACGGTGATCCCGTTTTAACGTAAAAATTCAAGTGACGGAAAAAAGAAGGCCGAAAAACTTCAACGACCCGATTGAGGTTCGGATAGCCTTTTTTGGGTATGAAACTATCCGTTGACGGCTTACAACCATCAAAGCCGTAGAACTCACTGAGAGCTTCGTTTTGATTGGTTATGGCTCCCGTAACTCTAAACGAGCCAACAGTTATGGCCGTCCGTAGAATCGATTTCCACAGGGTGCAACATCCGCGGTGCAAGGTGCAACATTCCTCCAAAAAGCCAAAACAGCGCCGTGCAACCTTTAGAAGTGGGTGCAAGGATTTGAAATGGAACAGTGCCTTGTTGCAGCACTCTCCAGCGTAGGTAAATTGAAGACCAGCCACGGTGATCCCGTTTTAACGTAAAAATTCACGTGGCGGAAAAAAGAAGGCCAAAAAACTTCATAAACCCGATTGAGGTTCGGATAGCCTTTTTTGGGTACGAATCTATTCGTTGATGGCTTACAGTAGTCAAAGCCTTAGAACTCACTGAGAGCTTCGTTTTGTCTGGTTAGGGCTCCCGTAACTCTAAACGAGCCAACAGTTAAGGCCGTCCGAAGAATCGATATCCACAGGGTGCAACATCCGCGGTGCAAGGTGCAACATTCGTCCAAAAAGCCAAAACAGCGCCGTGCGACTTTTAGAAGTGGGTGCATTGATTTGAAATGGAACAGTACCATGGTGCAGCACTCTCCAGGGTAGGTAAATCGAAGACCAGCCACGGTGATCCCGTTTTAACGTAAAAATTCAAGTGACGGAAAAAAGAAGGCCGAAAAACTTCAGAGACCCGATTGAGGTTCGGATAGCCTGTTTTGGGTATGAAACTATCCGTTGACGGCTTACAGCCATCAAAGCCGTAGAACTCACTGAGAGCTTCGTTTTGACTGGTTATGGCTCCCGTAACTCTAAACGAGCCAACAGTTATGGCCGTCCGTAGAATCGATTTCCACAGGGTGCAACATCAGCGGTGCAAGGTGCAACATTCCTCCAAAAAGCCAAAACAGCGCCGCGCGACCTTTAGAAGTGGGTGCAAGGATTTGAAATGGAACAGTGCCTTGTTGCAGCACTCTCCAGGGTAGGTAAATCGAAGACCAACCACGGTTATCCCGTTTTAACGCAAAACTTCACGTGGCGGAAAAAAGAAGGACAAAAAACTTCATAAACCCGATTGAGGTTCGGATAGCCTTTTTTGGGTATGAAACTATTCATTGATGGCTTACAGCAGTCAAAGCCGTAGAACTCACTGAGAGCTTCGTTTTGACTGGTTAGGGCTCCCGTAACTCTAAACGAGCCAACAGTTAAGGCCGTCCGAAGAATCGGTATCCACAGGGTGCAACATCCGCGGTGCAAGGTGCAACATTCGTCCAAAAAGCCAAAACAGCGTCGTGCGACTTTTAGAAGTGGGTGCATGGATTTGAAATGGAACAGTACCATGGTGCAGCACTCTCCAGGGTAGGTAAATCGAAGACCAGCCACGGTGATCCCGTTTTAACGTAAAAATTCACATGACGGAAAAAAGAAGGCCAAAAAACTTCAGAGACCCGATTGAGGTTCGGATAGCCTTTTTTAGGTATGAAACTATCCGTTGACGGCTTACAGCCATCAAAGCCGTAGAACTCACCGAGAGCTTCGTTTTGACTGGTTATGGCTCCCGTAACTCTAAACGAGCCAACAGTTATGGCCGTCCGAAGAATCGATATCCATAGGATGCAACATTCGTCCAAAAAGCCAAAACAACGCCGTGCGACCTTTAGAAGTGGGTGCAGGGATTTGAAATGGAACAGTACCTTGTTGCAGCACTCTCCAGGGTAGGTAAATCGAAGACCAGCCACGGTGATCCCGTTTTAACGTAAAAATTCACGTGACGGAAAAAAGAAGGCCAAAAAACTTCAGAGACTCGATTGAGGTTCGGATTGCCTTTTATGGGTATGAAACAATCCTTTGACGGCTTACAGCAGTCAAAGCCGTAGAACTCACTGAGAGCTTCGTTTTGACTGGTTATGGCTCTCGTAACACTAAATGAGCCAACAGTTATGGCCGTCCGAAGAATCGATATCCATAGGGTGCAACATCCGCGGTGCAAGGTGCAACATTCATCCAAAAAGCCAAAACAGCATCGTGCTACTTTTAGAAGTGGGTGGATGGATTTGAAATGGAACAGTACCATGGTGCAGCACTCTCCAAGGTAGGTAAATTGAAGACCAGCCACGGTGATCCCGTTTTAACGTAAAAATTCACGTGACGGAAAAAAGAAGGCCAAAAAACTTCAGAGACCCGATTGAGGTTCGGATAGCCTTTTTTAGGTATGAAACTATCTGTTGACGGCTTACAGCCATCAAAGCCGTAGAACTCACTAAGTGCTTCGTTTTGACTGGTTATGGCTCCCGTAACTCTAAACGAGCCCACAGTTATGGCCGTCCGAAGAATCGGTATCCATAGGGTGCAACATCCGCGGTGCAAGGTGCAACATTCGTCCATAAAGCCGAAACAGCGTCGTTCGACTTTTAGAAGTTGGTGCAGGGATTTGAAGTGGAACAGTACCATGGTGCACCACTCTCCAGGGTAGGTAAATCGAAGACCAGCCACGTTGATCCCGTTTTAACGTAAAAATTCACGTGACGGAAAAAAGAAGGCCAAAAAACTTTAGATACCCGATTGTGGTTCGGATAGCCTTTTTTGGGTATGAAACTATTTGTTGACGGCTTACAATGGTCAAAGCCGTAGAACTCACTGAGAGCTTCGTTTTGACTGGTTATGGCTCCCGTAACTCTAAACGAGCCAACAGTTATGGCCGTCTGAAGAATCAATATCCATAGGGTGCAACATCCGCGGTGCAAGGTGCAACATTCGTCCAAAAAGCCGAAACAGCGCCGTTCGACTTTTAGAAGTGGGTGCAGGGATTTGAAGTGGAACAGTACCATGGTGCACCACTCTCCAGGGTAGATAAATCGAAGACCAGCCACGGTGATCCCGTTTTAACGTAAAAATTCACGTGATGGAAAAAAAAGGCCAAAAAACTTCAGAGACCCGATTGAGGTTCGGATAGCCTTTTTTGGGTATGAAACAATCCGTTGACGGCTTACACATGTCAAAGCCGTAAAACTCACTGAGAGCTTCGTTCTGTCTGGTTATGGCTCCAGTAACTCTAAACGAGCCAACAGTTATGGCCGTCCGAAGAATCGATATCCACAGGGTGCAACATCCGCTGTGCAAGGTGCAACATTCGTCCAAAAAGCCAAAACAGCGCCGTGCGACCTGTAGAAGTGGGTGCAGGGATTTGAAATGGAACAGTACCTTGTTGCAGCACTCTCCAGGGTAGGTAAATCGAAGACCAGCAACGGTGATCCTGTTTTAACGTAAAAATTCACGTGACGGAAAAAAGAAGGCCAAAAAACTTCAGAGACCCGATTGAGGTTCGGATAGCCTTTTTTAGGTATGAAACTATCTGTTGACGGCTTACAGCCATCAAAGCCATAGAACTCACTAAGTGCTTCGTTTTGACTGGTTATGGCTCCCGTAACTCTAAACGAGCCAACAGTTATGGCCGTCCGAAGAATCGGTATCCATAGGGTGCAACATCCGCGGTGCAAGGTGCAACATTCGTCCAAAAAGCCGAAACAGCGCCGTTCGACTTTTAGAAGTGGGTGCAGGGATTTGAAGTGGAACAGTACCATGGTGCACCACTCTCCAGGGTAGGTAAATCGAAGACCAGCCACGTTGATCCCGTTTTAACGTAAAAATTCACGTGACGGAAAAAAGAAGGCCAAAAAACTTTAGAGACCCGATTGTGGTTCGGATAGCCTTTTTTGGGTATGAAACTATTTGTTGACGGCTTTCAATGGTCAAAGCCGTAGAACTCACTGAGAGCTTCGTTTTGACTGGTTATGGCTCCCGTAACTCTAAACGAGCCAACAGTTATGGCCGTCCGAAGAATCAATATCCATAGGGTGCAACATCCGCGGTGCAAGGTGCAACATTCGTCCAAAAAGCCGAAACAGCGCCGTTCGACTTTTAGAAGTGGGTGCAGGGATTTGAAGTGGAACAGTACCATGGTGCACCACTCTCCAGGGTAGGTAAACCGAAGACCAGCCACGGTGATCCCGTTTTAACGTAAAAATTCACGTGATGGAAAAAAGAAGGCCAAAAAACTTCAGAGATCCGATTGTGGTTCGGATAGCCTTTTTTGGGTATGAAATTATCCGTTGACGGCTTACAGCAGTCAAAGCCATAGAACTCACTGAGAGCTTCGTTTTGACTGGTTATGGCTCCCGTAACTCTAAACGAGCCAACAGTTATGGCCGTCCGAAGAATCGATATCCACAGGGTGCAACATCCTAGGTGCAAGGTGCAACATTCGTACAAAAAGTCGTAACAGCGCCGTTCGACTTTTAGAAGTCAGTGCAGGGATTTGAAATGGAACAGTACCATGGTGCAGCACTCTCCATGGTAGGTAAATTGAAGGCTAGGCACGGTGATCCCATTTTAACGTAAAAATTCACGTGACGGAAAAAAGAAGGCCAAAAAACTTTAGAGACCCGATTGAGGTTCGGATAGCCTTTTTTGGGTATGAAACTATCCGTTGATGGCTTACAGCTGTCAAAGCCGTAGAACTCACTGAGAGCTTCGTTTTGACTGGTTAGGGCTCCCGTAACTCTAAACGAGCCAACAATTATGGTCATCCGAAGAATCGATATCCATAGGGTGCAACATCCGCGGTGCAAGGTGCAACATTCGTCCAAAAAGCCGAAACAGCGCCGTTCGACTTTTAGAAGTGGTGCAGGGATTTGAAATGGAACACTACCATGGTGCAAAACTCTCCAGGGTAGGTAAATCGAAGACCAGCCACCGTGATCCCGTTTTAACGTAAAAATTCACGTGACGGAAAAAAGTAGGCCAAAAAACTTCAGAGACCCGATTGAGGTTCGGATAGCCTTTTTTGGGTATGAAACAATCCGTTGACAGCTTACAGCGGTCAAAGCCGTAGAACTCACTGAGAGCTTCGTTTTGACTGGTTATGGCTCCCGTAACTCTAAACGAGCCAACATTTATGGCCGTCCGAAAAATCGATATCCACAGGGTGCAACATCCGCGGTGCAAGATGCAACATTCGTACAAAAAGCCGTAACAGCGCCGCGCGACCTTTAGAAGTGGGTGCAAGGATTTGAAATGGAACAGTGCCTTGTTGCAGCACTCTCCAGGGTAGGTAAATCGAAGACCAACCACGGTTATCCCGTTTTAACGCAAAACTTCACGTGGCGGAAAAAAGAAGGACAAAAAACTTCATAAACCCGATTGAGGTTCGGATAGCCTTTTTTGGGTATGAAACTATTCATTGATGGCTTACAGCAGTCAAAGCCGTAGAACTCACTGAGAGCTTCGTTTTGACTGGTTAGGGCTCCCGTAACTCTAAACGAGCCAACAGTTAAGGCCGTCCGAAGAATCGGTATCCACAGGGTGCAACATCCGCGGTGCAAGGTGCAACATTCGTCCAAAAAGCCAAAACAGCGTCGTGCGACTTTTAGAAGTGGGTGCATGGATTTGAAATGGAACAGTACCATGGTGCAGCACTCTCCAGGGTAGGTAAATCGAAGACCAGCCACGGTGATCCCGTTTTAACGTAAAAATTCACATGACGGAAAAAAGAAGGCCAAAAAACTTCAGAGACCCGATTGAGGTTCGGATAGCCTTTTTTAGGTATGAAACTATCCGTTGACGGCTTACAGCCATCAAAGCCGTAGAACTCACCGAGAGCTTCGTTTTGACTGGTTATGGCTCCCGTAACTCTAAACGAGCCAACAGTTATGGCCGTCCGAAGAATCGATATCCATAGGATGCAACATTCGTCCAAAAAGCCAAAACAACGCCGTGCGACCTTTAGAAGTGGGTGCAGGGATTTGAAATGGAACAGTACCTTGTTGCAGCACTCTCCAGGGTAGGTAAATCGAAGACCAGCCACGGTGATCCCGTTTTAACGTAAAAATTCACGTGACGGAAAAAAGAAGGCCAAAAAACTTCAGAGACTCGATTGAGGTTCGGATTGCCTTTTATGGGTATGAAACAATCCTTTGACGGCTTACAGCAGTCAAAGCCGTAGAACTCACTGAGAGCTTCGTTTTGACTGGTTATGGCTCTCGTAACACTAAATGAGCCAACAGTTATGGCCGTCCGAAGAATCGATATCCACAGGGTGCAACATCCGCGGTGCAAGGTGCAACATTCATCCAAAAAGCCAAAACAGCATCGTGCTACTTTTAGAAGTGGGTGGATGGATTTGAAATGGAACAGTACCATGGTGCAGCACTCTCCAAGGTAGGTAAATTGAAGACCAGCCACGGTGATCCCGTTTTAACGTAAAAATTCACGTGACGGAAAAAAGAAGGCCAAAAAACTTCAGAGACCCGATTGAGGTTCGGATAGCCTTTTTTAGGTATGAAACTATCTGTTGACGGCTTACAGCCATCAAAGCCGTAGAACTCACTAAGTGCTTCGTTTTGACTGGTTATGGCTCCCGTAACTCTAAACGAGCCCACAGTTATGGCCGTCCGAAGAATCGGTATCCATAGGGTGCAACATCCGCGGTGCAAGGTGCAACATTCGTCCATAAAGCCGAAACAGCGTCGTTCGACTTTTAGAAGTTGGTGCAGGGATTTGAAGTGGAACAGTACCATGGTGCACCACTCTCCAGGGTAGGTAAATCGAAGACCAGCCACGTTGATCCCGTTTTAACGTAAAAATTCACGTGACGGAAAAAAGAAGGCCAAAAAACTTTAGATACCCGATTGTGGTTCGGATAGCCTTTTTTGGGTATGAAACTATTTGTTGACGGCTTACAATGGTCAAAGCCGTAGAACTCACTGAGAGCTTCGTTTTGACTGGTTATGGCTCCCGTAACTCTAAACGAGCCAACAGTTATGGCCGTCTGAAGAATCAATATCCATAGGGTGCAACATCCGCGGTGCAAGGTGCAACATTCGTCCAAAAAGCCAAAACAGCGCCGTTCGACTTTTAGAAGTGGGTGCAGGGATTTGAAGTGGAACAGTACCATGGTGCACCACTCTCCAGGGTAGATAAATCGAAGACCAGCCACGGTGATCCCGTTTTAACGTAAAAATTCACGTGATGGAAAAAAAAGGCCAAAAAACTTCAGAGACCCGATTGAGGTTCGGATAGCCTTTTTTGGGTATGAAACAATCCGTTGACGGCTTACACATGTCAAAGCCGTAAAACTCACTGAGAGCTTCGTTCTGTCTGGTTATGGCTCCAGTAACTCTAAACGAGCCAACAGTTATGGCCGTCCGAAGAATCGATATCCACAGGGTGCAACATCCGCTGTGCAAGGTGCAACATTCGTCCAAAAAGCCAAAACAGCGCCGTGCGACCTGTAGAAGTGGGTGCAGGGATTTGAAATGGAACAGTACCTTGTTGCAGCACTCTCCAGGGTAGGTAAATCGAAGACCAGCAACGGTGATCCTGTTTTAACGTAAAAATTCACGTGACGGAAAAAAGAAGGCCAAAAAACTTATGAGACCCGATTGAGGTTCGGATAGCCTTTTTTAGGTATGAAACTATCTGTTGACGGCTTACAGCCATCAAAGCCATAGAACTCACTAAGTGCTTCGTTTTGACTGGTTATGGCTCCCGTAACTCTAAACGAGCCAACAGTTATGGCCGTCCGAAGAATCGGTATCCATAGGGTGCAACATCCGCGGTGCAAGGTGCAACATTCGTCCAAAAAGCCGAAACAGCGCCGTTCGACTTTTAGAAGTGGGTGCAGGGATTTGAAGTGGAACAGTACCATGGTGCACCACTCTCCAGGGTAGGTAAATCGAAGACCAGCCACGTTGATCCCGTTTTAACGTAAAAATTCACGTGACGGAAAAAAGAAGGCCAAAAAACTTTAGAGACCCGATTGTGGTTCGGATAGCCTTTTTTGGGTATGAAACTATTTGTTGACGGCTTACAATGGTCAAAGCCGTAGAACTCACTGAGAGCTTCGTTTTGACTGGTTATGGCTCCCGTAACTCTAAACGAGCCAACAGTTATGGCCGTCCGAAGAATCAATATCCATAGGGTGCAACATCCGCGGTGCAAGGTGCAACATTCGTCCAAAAAGCCGAAACAGCGCCGTTCGACTTTTAGAAGTGGGTGTAGGGATTTGAAGTGGAACAGTACCATGGTGCACCACTCTCCAGGGTAGGTAAACCGAAGACCAGCCACGGTGATCCCGTTTTAACGTAAAAATTCACGTGATGGAAAAAAGAAGGCCAAAAAACTTCAGAGATCCGATTGTGGTTCGGATAGCCTTTTTTGGGTATGAAATTATCCGTTGACGGCTTACAGCAGTCAAAGCCATAGAACTCACTGAGAGCTTCGTTTTGACTGGTTATGGCTCCCGTAACTCTAAACGAGCCAACAGTTATGGCCGTCCGAAGAATCGATATCCACAGGGTGCAACATCCTAGGTGCAAGGTGCAACATTCGTACAAAAAGTCGTAACAGCGCCGTTCGACTTTTAGAAGTCAGTGCAGGGATTTGAAATGGAACAGTACCATGGTGCAGCACTCTCCATGGTAGGTAAATTGAAGGCTAGGCACGGTGATCCCATTTTAACGTAAAAATTCACGTGACGGAAAAAAGAAGGCCAAAAAACTTTAGAGACCCGATTGAGGTTCGGATAGCCTTTTTTGGGTATGAAACTATCCGTTGATGGCTTACAGCTGTCAAAGCCGTAGAACTCACTGAGAGCTTCGTTTTGACTGGTTAGGGCTCCCGTAACTCTAAACGAGCCAACAATTATGGTCATCCGAAGAATCGATATCCATAGGGTGCAACATCCGCGGTGCAAGGTGCAACATTCGTCCAAAAAGCCGAAACAGCGCCGTTCGACTTTTAGAAGTGGTGCAGGGATTTGAAATGGAACAGTACCATGGTGCAAAACTCTCCAGGGTAGGTAAATCGAAGACCAGCCACCGTGATCCCGTTTTAACGTAAAAATTCACGTGACGGAAAAAAGTAGGCCAAAAAACTTCAGAGACCCGATTGAGGTTCGGATAGCCTTTTTTGGGTATGAAACAATCCGTTGATGGCTTACAGCGGTCAAAGCCGTAGAACTCACTGAGAGCTTCGTTTTGACTGGTTATGGCTCCCGTAACTCTAAACGAGCCAACATTTATGGCCGTCCGAAAAATCGATATCCACAGGGTGCAACATCCGCGGTGCAAGATGCAACATTCGTACAAAAAGCCGTAACAGCGCCGTGCGACTTTTAGAAGTGGGTGCAGGGATTTGAAATGGAACAGGACCATGCTGCAGCACTCTCCAGGGTAGGTAAATTGAAGACTAGCCACGGTGATCCCATTTTAATGTAAAAATTCACGTGACGGAAAAAAGAAGGCCAAAAAACTTTAGAGACCCGATTGAGGTTTGGATAGCCTTTTTAGGGTATGAAACTATCCGTTGACGGCTTACAGCTGTCAAAGCCGTACAACTCACTGAGAGCTTCGAAGACCAGCCACGGTGATCCCGTTTTAACGTAAAAATTCACGTGACGGAAAAAAGTAGGCCAAAAAACTTCAGAGACCCGATTGAGGTTCGAATAGCCTTTTTTGGGTATGAAACTATCCGTTGACGGCTTACAGCGTTCAAAGATGTAGAACTCAATGAGAGCTTCGTTTTGACTGGTTATGGCTCCCATAACTCTAAACGAGCCAACAGTTATGGCCGTTCAAAGAATCGATATCCACAGGGTGAAACATCCGCGGTGCAAGGTGCAACATTCGTACAAAAAGCCGTAACCGCGCCGTGCGACTTTTAGAAGTGGGTGCAGGGATTTGAAATGGAACAGTACCATGGTGCAGCACTCTCCAGGGTAGGTAAATTGAAGACTAGCCACGGTGATCCCATTTTAACTTAAAAATTCACGTGACGGAAAAAAGAAGGCCAAAAAACTTTAGAGACCCGATTGAGTTTCGGATAGCCTTTTTTGGGTATGAAACTATCCGTTGTCGGCTTACAGCTGTCAAAGCCCTAGAACTCACTGAGAGTTTCGTTTTGACTGGTTATGGCTCCCGTAACTCTAAACGAGCCAACAGTTATGGCCATCCGAAGAATCGATATCCACATGGTGCAACATCCACGGTGCAAGGTGCAACATTCGTCCAAAAAGCCGAAACAGCACCGTGCGACCTTTAGAAGTGGGTGCAGGGATTTGAAATGGAACAGTACCATGGTGCAGCACTCTCTTGTGTAGGTAAATCGAAGACCAGCCACGGTGATCCCGTTTTAACGTAAAAATTCACGTGACAGAAAAAAGAAGGCCAAAAAACTTTAGAGACCCGATTGAGGTTCGGATAGCCTTTTTAGGGTATGAAACTATCCGTTGACGGCTTACAGCTGTCAAGGCCGTACAACTCACTGAGAGCTTCGAAGACCAGCCACGGTGATCCCGTTTTAACGTAAAAATTCACGTGACGGAAAAAAGTAGGCCAAAAAACTTCAGAGACCCGATTGAGGTTCGAATAGCCTTTTTGGGTATGAAACTATCCGTTGACGGCTTACAGCGTTCAAAGATGTAGAACTCAATGAGAGCTTCGTTTTGACTGGTTATGGCTCCCATAACTCTAAACGAGCCAACAGTTATGTCCGTTCAAAGAATCGATATCCACAGGGTGCAACATCCGCGGTGCAAGGTGCAACATTCATACAAAAAGCCGTAACAGCGCCGTGCGACTTTTAGAAGTGGGTGCAGGGATTTGAAATGGAACAGTACCATGGTGCAGCACTCTCCAGGGTAGGTAAATTGAAGACTAGCCACGGTGATCCCATTTTAACGTAAAAATTCACGTGACGGAAAAAAGAAGGCCAAAAAACTTTAGAGACCCGATTGAGTTTCGGATAGCCTTTTTTGGGTATGAAACTATCCGTTGTCGGCTTACAGCTGTCAAAGCCCTAGAACTCACTGAGAGTTTCGTTTTGACTGGTTATGGCTCCCGTAACTCTAAACGAGCCAACAGTTATGGCCATCCGAAGAATCGATATCCACAGGGTGCAACATCCACGGTGCAAGGTGCAACATTCGTCCAAAATGCCGAAACAGCACCGTGCGACCTTTAGAAGTGGGTGCAGGGATTTGAAATGGAACAGTACCATGGTGCAGCACTCTCTTGTGTAGGTAAATCGAAGACCAGCCACGATGATCCCGTTTTAACGTAAAAATTCACGTGACAGAAAAAAGAAGGCCAAAAAACTTCAAAGACCCGAATGAGGTTCGGATAGCCTTTTTTGGGCACGAAACAATCCGTTGATGGCTTATAGCTATCAAAGCCGTAGAACTCACTGAGAGCTTCGTTTTGACTGGTTATGGCTCCCGTAACTCTAAACGAGCCAACAGTTATGGTCGTCCGAAGAATCGATATCCACAGGGTGCAACATCCGCGGTGCAAGGTGCAACATTCGTACAAAAAGCCGAAACAGCGCCGTGCGACTTTTAGAAGTGGGTGCAGGGATTTGAAATAGAACAGTACCATGGTACAGCACTCTCCAGGGTAGGTAAATCGAAGACCAGCCACGGTGATCCCGTTTTAACGTAAAAATTCACGTGACGGAAAAAAGAAGGCCAAAAAACTTGAGAGACCCGATTCTGGTTCGGATAGCCTTTTTTGGGTATGAAACTATCCGTTGACGGCATACAGCTGTCAAAGCCATAGAACTCACTGAGAGCTTCGTTTTGACTGGTTAGGGCTCCCGTAACTCTAAACGAGCCAACAGTTATGGCCGTCCGAAGAATCGATATCCACAAGGTGCAACATCCGTGCGACAAGGTGCAACATTCGTACATAAAGCCAAAACAGCCCCGTGCGACCTTTAGAAGTGGGTGCAGGGATTTGAAATGGAACAGTATCATGGTGCAGCACTCTCCAAGGTAGGTAAATCGAAGACCAGCCACGGTGATCCCGTTTTAACGTAAAAATTCACGTGACGGAAAAAAGAAGGCCAAAAAACTTCAGAGAACCGATTGAGGTTCGGATAGCCTTTTTTTGGGTATGAAACTATCCGTTGACGGCATACAGCTGTCAAAGCCGTAGAACTCAGTTAGAGCTTCGTTTTGACTGGTTATGGCTCCCGTAACTCTAAACGAGCCAACAGTTATGGCCGTCCGAAGAATCGATATCCACAGGGTGCAACATCCGTGGTGCAAGGTGCAACATTCGTCCAAAAAGCCGAAACAGCGCCGTGCGACTTTTAGAAGTTGGTGTAGGGATTTGAAATGGAACAGTACCATGGTGCAGCACTCTCCAGGGTAGGTAAATCGAAGACCAGCCACGGTGATCCCGTTTTAACGTAAAAATTCAAGTGACGGAAAAAAGAAGGCCAAAAAACTTCAGAAACCCGATCGAGGTTCGGATAGCCTTTTTTGGGTATGAAACTATCCGTTGATGGCTTACAGTGGTCAAAGCCGTAGAACTCACTGAGAGCTTCGTTTTGACTGGTTATGGCTCCCGTAACTCTAACGAGCCAATAGTTATGGCGGTGCGAAGAATCGATATCCACAGAGTGCAACATCCGCGGTGCAAGGTGCAACATTCGTACAAAAAGCCAAAACAGCGTCGTGGGACCTTTAGAAGTGGGTGCAAGGATTTGAAATGGAACAGTACCATGGTGCACCACTCTCCAGGGTAGAATAATCAAAGACCAGCCACGGTGATCCCGTTTTAACGTAAAAATTCCCGTGACGGAAAAAAGAAGGCCAAAAAACATCAGAGACCCGATTGAGGTTCGGATAGCCTTTTTTGGGTATGAAATAATCCGTTGATGGATTACAGCTGTCAAAGCCGTAGAACTCACTGAGAGCTTCGTTTTGACTAGTTATGGCTCCTGTAACTCTAAACGAGCCAACAGTTATGGCCGTCAGAAGAATCAATATCCACATGGTGCAACATCCGCGGTGCAAGGTGCAACATTCGTCCAAAAAGCCGAAACATCGCCGTGCGACTTTTAGAAGTGGGTGCAGGGATTTGAAATGGAACAGTACCATGGTGCAGCACTCTCTAGGGTAGGTAAATCGAAGACCAGCCGCGGTGATCCCGTTTAATGTAAAAATTCACGTGATGGAAAAAAGAAGGCCAAAAAACTTCAGAGACCCGATTGAGGTTCGGATAGCCTTTTTTGAATACGAATCTATCCGTTGACGGCTTACAGCGGTCAAAGCCGTAGAACTCACTGAGAGCTTCGTTTTGACTGGTTATGGCTCCCGTAACTCTAAACGAGCCAACAGTTATGGCCGTCAGAATAATCGATATCCACAGGGTGCAACATCCGCGGTGCAAGGTGCAACATTCGTACAGAAAGCCGTAACAGCGCCGTGCGACTTTTAGAAGTGGGTGCAGGGATTTGAAATGGAACAATACCATGGTGCAGCACTATCCAGGGTAGGTAAATCGAAGACCAGCCACGGTGATCCCGTTTTAACGTAAAAATTCACGTGACGGAAAAAAGAAGGCCAAAAAACTTCAGAGACCTGATTGAGGTTCGGATAGCCTTTTTTGGGTATGAAACTATCCGTTGATGGCTTACAGCGGTCAAAGCCGTAGAACTCACTGAGAGCTTCGTTTTGACTGGTTATGGCTCCCGTAACTCTAACGAGCCAACAGTTATGGCCGTCCGAAGAATCGATATCCACAGGGTGCAATATCCGCGGTGCAAGGTGCAACATTCGTACAAAAAGCCGAAACAGCGCCGTGCGACCTTTAGAAGTGGGTGTAGGGATTTGAAATGGAACAGTACCATGGTGCACCACTCTCCAGGGTAGGTAAATCGAAGACCAGCCACGGTGATCCCATTTTAACGTAAAAATTCCCGTGACGGAAAAAAGAAGGCCAAAAAACATCAGAGACCCGATTGAGGTTCGGATAGCCTTTTTTGGGTATGAAACTATCCGTTGATGGCTTACAGCGGTCAAAGCCGTAGAACTCACTTAGAGCTTTGTTTTGACTGGTTATGGCTCCCGTAACTCCAAACGAGCCAACAGTTATGGCCGTCCGAAGAATCGATATCCACAGGGTGCAACATCCGCGGTGCAAGGTGCAACATTCGTCCAAAAAGCCGAAACAGCGTCGTTCGACTTTTAGAAGTGGGTGCAGGGATTTGAAGTGGAACAGTACCATGGTGCACCACTCTCCATGGTAGATAAATCAAAGACCAGCCACGGTGATCCCGTATTAACGTAAAAATTCACGTGACGGAAAAAAAGGCCAAAATACTTCAGAGACCCGATTGAGGTTCGGATAGCCTTTTTTGGGTATGAAACAATCCGTTGACGGCTTACACCTGTCAAAGCCGTAGAACTCACTGAGAGCTTCGTTCTGACTGGTTATGGCTCCCGTAACTCTAAACGAGCCAACAGTTATGGCCATCCGAAGAATCGATATCCACAGGGTGCAACATCCGCGGTGCAAGGTGCAACATTCGTCCAAAAAGCCAAAACAGCGCCGTGCGACCTTTACAAGTGGGTGCAGGGATTTGAAATGGAACAGTACCTTTTTGTAGCACTCTCCAGGGTAGGTAAATCGAAGACCAGCCACGGTGATCCCGTTTTAACGTAAAAATTCACGCGACGGAAAAAAGAAGGCCAAAAAACTTAAGAGACCCGATTCTGGTTCGGATAGCCTTTTTTGGGTATGAAACTATCTGTTGATGGCATACAGCTGTCAAAGCCATAGAACTCACTGAGAGCTTCGTTTTGACTGGTTAGGGCTCCCGTAACTCTAAACGAGCCAACAGTTATGGCCGTCCGAAGAATCGGTATCCATAGGGTGCAACATCCGCAGTGCAAGGTGCAACATTCGTCCAAAAATCCAAAACAGAGTCGTGCGACCTTTAGAAGTGGGTGCAGGGATTTGAAATGGAACAGTACCATGGTGCAGCACTCTCCAGGTTAGGTAAATCGAAGACCAGCCACGGTGATCCCGTTTAAACGTAAAAATTCACGTGACGGAAAAAAGAAGGCCAAAAAACTTCAAAGACCCGATTGTGGTTCGGATAGCCTTTTTTGGGTATGAAACAATCCGTTGACGGCTTACAGTTGTCAAAGCCGTAGAACTCACTAAGAGCTTCATTTTGACTGGTTATGGCTCCCGTAACTCTAAATGAGCCAATAGTTATGGCCATCCGAATAATCGATATCCACAGGGTGCAACATCCGCGGTGCAAGGTGCAACATTCGTCCAAAAAACCAAAACAGCGCCGTGCGACCTTTAGAAGTGGGTGTAGGGATTTGAAATTGAACAGTGCCATGGTGCAACACTCTCCAGGGAAGGTAAATCGAAGACCAGCCACGGTGATCCCGTTTTAACGTAAAAATTCACGTGACGGAAAAAAGAAGGCCAAAAAACTTCAGAGACCTTATTGAGGTTCGGATAGTCTTTTTTGGGTATGAAACTATCCGTTGACGGCTTACAGCCTTCAAAGCCGTAGAACTCACTGAGAGCTTCGTTTTGACTGGTTATGGCTCCCGTAACTCTAAACGAGCCAACAGTTATGGCCGTCCGAAGAATCGATATCCACAGGGTGCAACATCTGTGCGACAAGGTGCAACATTCATACAAAAAGCCGAAACAGCCCCGTGCGACTTTTAGAAGTGAGTGCAGGGATTTGAAATGGAACAGTACCATGGTGCAGCACTCTCCTGGGTAGGTAAATCGAAGACCAGCCACGGTGATCCCGTTTTAACGTAAAAATTCATGTGACAGAAAAAAGAAGGCCTAAAAACTTCAGAGACCCTATTGAGGTTCGGATAGTCTTTTTTGGGTATGAAACTATCCGTTGACGGCTTACAGCCTTCAATGCCGTAGAACTCACTGAGAGCTTCATTTTGACTGGTTATGGCTCCCGTAACTCTAAACGAGCCAATAGTTATGGCCGTCCGAAGAATCGATATCCATAGGGTGCAACATCCGTGCGACAAGGTGCAACATTCGTACAAAAAGCCAAAACAGCCTCGTTCGACTTTTAGAAGTGGGTGCAGGGATTTGAAATGGAACAGTACCATGGTGCAGCACTCTCCAAGGTAGGTAAATCAAAGACCAGCCACGGTGATCCCGTTTTAACGTAAAAATTCACGTGACGGAAAAAAGAAGGCCAAAAAACTTCAGAGGCCCGATTGTGGTTCGGATAGCCTTTTTTGGGTATGAAACTATCCGTTGACGGCATACAGCTGTCAAATCTATAGAACTCACTGAGAGCTTCGTTTTGACTGGTTAGGGCTCCCGTAACTCTAAACGAGCCAACAGTTATGGCCGTCCGAAGAATCGATATCCACAGGGTGCAACATCCGCAGTGCAAGGTGCAACATTCGTCCAAAAATCCAAAACAGCGACGTGCGACCTTTAGAAGTGGGTGCAGGGATTTGAAATGGAACAGTACCATGGTGCAGCACTCTCCAGGTTAGGTAAATCGAAGACCAGCCACGGTGATCCCGTTTTAACGTAAAAATTCACGTGACAGAAAAAAGAAGGCCAAAAAACTTCAGAGACCCGATTGTGGTTCAGATAGCCTTTTTTGGGTATGAAACAATCCGTTGACGGCTTACAGCTATCAAAGCCGTAGAACTCACTAAGAGCTTCGTTTTGACTGGTTATGGCTCCCGTAACTCTAAATGAGCCAATAGTTATGGCCATCCGAATAATCGATATCCACTGGGTGCAACATCCGCGGTGCAAGGTGCAACATTCGTCCAAAAAGCCAAAACATCACCGTGCGACTTTTAGAAGTGGGTGCAGGAATTTGAAATGGAACAGTACCATGGTGCAGCACTCTCCAGGGTAGGTAAAATGAAGACCAGCCACGGTGATCCCATTTTAACGTAAAAATTCACGTGACGGAAAAAAGAAGGCCAAAAAACTTCAAAGACCCAATTGAGGTTCGGATAGCCTTTTTTGGGTATGAAACTATCCATTGACGGCTTACAGCCTTCAAAGCCGTAGAACTCACTGAGAGCTTCGATTTGACTGGTTATGGCTCCCGTAACTCTAAACGAGCCAATAGTTATGGCCGTCCGAAGAATCGATATCCACAGGGTGCAACATCTGTGCGACAAGGTGCAACATTCATACAAAAAGCCGAAACAGCCCCGTGCGACTTTTAGAAGTGAGTGCAGGGATTTGAAATGGAATAGTACCATGGTGCAGCACTCTCCTGGGTAGGTAAATCGAAGACCAGCCACGGTGATCCCGTTTTAACGTAAAAATTCATGTGACAGAAAAAAGAAGGCCAAAAAACTTCAGAGACCCGATGGAGGTTCGGATAGCCTTTTTTGGGTACAAAACAATCCGTTGACGGCTTACAGCTATCAAAGCCGTAGAACTCACTGAGAGCTTCGTTTTGACTGGTTATGGCTCCCGTAACTCTAAACGAGCCAACAGTTATGGTCGTCCGAAGAATCGATATCCACAGGGTGCAACATCCGCGGTGCAAGGTGCAACATTCGTACAAAAAGTCGGAACAGCATCGTGCGACTTTTAGAAGGGGATGCAGGGATTTGAAATGGAATAGTACCATGGTGCAGCACTCTCCAGGGTAGGTAAATCGAAGACCAGCCACGGTGATCCCATTTTAACGTAAAAATTCACGTGATGGAAAAAAGAAGGCCAAAAAACTTCAGAGACCCGATTGAGGTTTGGATAGCCTTTTTTGGGTATGAAACTATCCATTGATGGATTACAGCCTTCAAAGCCGTAGAACTCACTAAGAGCTTCATTTTGACTGGTTATGGCTCCCGTAACTCTAAACGAGCCAATAGTTATGGCCGTCCGAAGAATCGATATCCACAGGGTGCAACATCTGTGCGACAAGGTGCAACATTCGTACAAAAAGCCAAAACAACCTCGTTCGACTTTTAGAAGTGGGTGCAGGGATTTGAAATGGAACAGTACCATGGTGCAGCACTCTCCAAGGTAGGTAAATCAAAGACCAGCCACGGTGATCCCGTTTTAACGTAAAAATTCACGTGACGGAAAAAAGAAGGCCAAAAAACTTCAGAGACCCGATTGTGGTTCGGATAGCCTTTTTTGGGTATGAAACTATCCGTTGACGGCATACAGCTGTCAAAGCCATAGAACTCACTGAGAGCTTCGTTTTGACTGGTTAGGGCTCCCGTAACTATAAACGAGCCAACAGTTATGGCCGTCCGAAGAATTGTTATCCACAGGGTGCAACATCCGCAGTACAAGGTGCAACATTCGTCCAAAAATCCAAAACAGCGCCGTGCGACCTTTAGAAGTGGGTGCAGGGATTCGAAATGGAACAGTACCATGGTGCAGCACTCTCCAGGTTAGGTAAATCGAAGACCAGCCACGGTGATCCGGTTTTAACGTAAAAATTCACGTGACGGAAAAAAGAAGGCCAAAAAACTTCAGAGACCCGATTGTGGTTCGGATAGCCTTTTTTGGGTATGAAACAATCCGTTGACGGCTTACAGCTGTCAAAGCCAAAGAACTCACTAAGAGCTTCGTTTTGACTGGTTATGGCTCACGTAACTCTAAATGAGCCAATAGTTATGGCCATCCGAATAATCGATATCCACAGGGTGCAACATCTGCGGTGCAAGGTGCAACATTCGTCCAAAAAACCAAAACAGCGCCGTGCGACCTTTAGAAGTGGGTGTAGGGATTTGAAATTGAACAGTACCATGGTGCAACACTCTCCAGGGAAGGTAAATCGAAGACCAGCAACGGTGATCCCGTTTTAACGTAAAAATTCACGTGACGGAAAAAAGAAGGCCAAAAAACTTCAGAGACCCTATTGAGGTTCGGATAGTCTTTTTTGGGTATGAAACTATCCGTTGACGGCTTACAGCTGTCAAAAATGTAGAACTCAGTGAGAGCTTCGTTTTGACTGGTTATGGCTCCCGTAACTCTAAACGAGCCAACAGTTATGGCCGTCCGAAGAATCGATATCCATAGGGTGCAACATCCGCGGTGCAAGGTGCAACATTCGTCAAAAAAGTCGAAACAGCGCCGTGCGACTTTTAGAAGTGGGTGCAGGGATTTGAAATGGAACAGTACCATAGTGCAGCACTCTCCAGAGTAGGTAAATCGAAGACCAGCCACGATGAAACCGTTTTAACGTAAAAATTCACGTGACGGAAAAAAGAAGGCCAGAAAACTTCAAAGACCCGATTAAGGTTCGGATAGCCTTTTTTGGGTACGAAACAATCCGTTGACGGCTTACAACTATCAAAGCTGTAGAACTCACTGAGAGCTTCGTTTTGACTGGTTATGGCTCCCGTAACTCTAACGAGCCAATAGTTATGGCCGTCCGAAGAATCGATATCCACAGGGTGCAACATCCGCGGTGCAAGGTGCAACATTCGTACAAAAAGCCGAAACAGCGCCGTGCGACCTTTAGAAGTGGGTGCAGGGATTTGAAATGGAACAGTACCATGGTGCACCACTCTCCAGGGTAGGTAAATTGAAGACCAGCCACGGTGATCCCGTTTTAACGTAAAAATTCACGTGACGGAAAAAAGAAGGCCAAAAAACTTCAAAGACCCGATTGAGGTTCAGATAACCTTTTTTGGGTGTGAAATATTCCGTTGATGGCTTACATCTGTCAAAGCCGTAGAACTCACTGAGAGCTTTGTTTTGACTAGTTATGGCTCCCGTAAATCTAAACGATCCAACAGTTATGGCCGTCCGAAGAATCGATATCCAAAGGGTGCAACATCCGCGGTGCAAGGTGCAACATTCGTCCAAAAAGCCGAAACATTGCCGTGCGACTTTTAGAAGTGGGTGCAGGGATTTGAAATGGAACGGTACCATGGTGCAGCACTCTTCAGGGTAGGTAAATCGAAGACCAGACACGGTGATCCCGTTTTAACGTAAAAATTCACGTGACAGAAAAAAGAAGGCCAAAAAACTTCAGAGACCCGATAGAGGTTCGGATAGCCTTTTTTGGGTATGAAACTATCCGTTGACGGCTTACAGCAGTCAAAGCCATAGAACTCACCGAGAGCTTCGTTTTGACTGGTTATGGCTCCCGTAACTCTAAACGAGCCAACAGTTATGGCCGTCTGAAAAATCGATATCCACAGGGTGCAACATCCGCGGTGCGAGGTGCAACATTTGTCCAAAAAGCCAAAACAGCGCCGTGCGACTTTCAGAAGTGGGTGCGGGGATTTGAAATGGAACAGTACCATGGTGCAACACTCTCCAGGGTAGGTAAATCGAAGACCAGCCACGGTGATCCCGTTTTAACGTAAAAATTCACGTGACGGAAAAAAGAAAGCCAAAAAACTTCAGAGACCCGATTGTGGTTCGGATAGCCTTTTTTGGGTATGAAACTATCCGTTGACGGCTTACAGCGGTCAAAGCCGTAGAACTCACTGAGTGCTTTGTTTTGACTGGTTATGGCTCCCGTAACTCTAAACGAGCCAACAGTTATGGCCGTCTGAATAATTTATATCCATAGGGTGCAACATCCGCGGTGCAAGGTGCAACATTCTCCAAAAAGCCGAAACATCGTCGTGCGACTTTTAGAAGTGGGTGCAGGGATTTGAAGTGGAACAGTACCATGGTGCACCACTCTCCAGGGTAGGTAAATCGAAGACCAGCCATGGTGATCTCGTTTTAACGTAAAAATTAACGTGACGGAAAAAAGAAGGCCAAAAAACTTCAGAGACCCGATTGAGGTTTGGATACCCTTTTTTGGGTACGAAACTATCCCTTGACGGCTTACAGCCGTCAAAGCCATAGTACTCACTGAGAGCTTCGTTTTGACTGGTAATGGCTCCCGTAAATCTAAACGAGCCAACAATTATGGCCGTCCGAAGAATCGATATCCACACGGTGCAACATCCGCGGTGCAAGTTGCAACATTCGTACAAAAAGCCGAAACAGCGCCGTGCGACCTTTAGAAGTGGGTGCAGGGATTTGAAATGGAACAGTACCATGGTGCACCACTCTCCAGGGTAGGTAAATCGAAGACCAGCCACGGTGATCCCGTTTTAACGTAAAAATTCACGTGACGGAAAAAAGAAGGCCAAAAAACTTCAGAGACCCGATTGAGATTCGGATAGCCTTTTTTGGGTATGAAATATTCCGTTAATGGCTTACAGCTGTCAAAGCCATAGAACTCACTGAGAGGTTCGTTTTGACTAGTTATGGCTCCCGTAACTCTAAACGAGCCAACAGTTATGGCCGTTAGAAGAATCGATATCCACAGGGTGCAACATCCGCGGTGCAAGGTGCAACATTCATCCAAAAAGCCGAAACATCGCCGTCCGACTTTTAGAAGTGGGTGCAGGGATTTGAAATGGAACAGTACCATGGTGCAGCACTCTTCAGGGTAGGTAAATCGAAGACCAGACACGGTGATCCCGTTTTAACGTAAAAATTCACGTGACGGAAAAAAGAAGGCCAAAAAACTTCAGAGACCCGATAGAGGTTCGGATAGCCTTTTTTGGGTATGAAACTATCCGTTGACGGCTTACAGCGGTCAAAGCCGTAGAACTCACTAAGAGCTTCGTTTTGACTGGTTATGGCTCCCGTAACTCAAAACGAGCCAACAGCTATGGCCGTCCGAATAATTGATATCCATAGGGTGCAACATCCACGGTGCAAGGTGCAACATTCTCCAAAAAGCCGAACAGCGTCGTGCGACTTTTAGAAGTGGGTGCAGGGATTTGAAGTGGAACAGTACCATGGTGCACCACTCTCCAGGGTAGGTAAATCGAAGACCAGCCACGGTGATCTTGTTTTAACGTAAAAATTCACGTGACGGAAAAAAGAAGGCCAAAAAACTTCAGAGACCCGATTGAGGTTCGGATAGCCTTTTTTGGGTATGAAATTATCCCTTGACGGCTTACAGCCATCAAAGCCGTAGAACTCACTGAGAGCTTCGTTTTGACTGGTTATGGCTCCCGTAAATCTAAACGAGCCAACAGTTATGGCCGTCCGAAGAATCGATATCCACAGGATGCAACATCCGCGGTGCAAGGTGCAACATTCGACCAAAAAGCCGAAACAGCGCCGTTCGTCTTTTAAAAGTGGGTGCAGGGATTTGAAGTGGAACAGTACCATGGTGCACCACTCTCCAGGGTAGGTAAATCTAAGACCAGGCACGGTGATCCCGTTTTAACGTAAAAATTCACGTGATGGAAAAAAGTAGGCCAAAAAACTTCAAAGACCCGATTGAGGTTCGGATAGCCTTTTTTGGGTATGAAACAATCCGTTGACAACTTACAGCTGTCAAAGCCGTAGAACTCACTGAGAGCTTCGTTTTGACTTGTTATGGCTCCCGTAACTCTAAATGAGCCAACAGTTATGGCCGTCCGAAGAATCGATATCCGCGGTGCAAGGAGCAACATTCGTCCAAAAAGCCAAAACAGCGCCGTGCGACTTTTAGAAGTGGGTGTGGGGATTTGAAATGGAACAGTACCATGATGCAGCACCCTCCAGGGTAGGTAAATCGAAGACCAGCCACGGTGATCCTGTTTAACGTAAAAATTCACGTGACGGAAAAAAGAAGCCAAAAAACTTCAGAGACCCGATTGTGGTTTGGATAGCCTTTTTCGGGTATGAAACTATCCGTTGACGGCTTACAGCGGCCAAAGCCGTAGAACTCACTAAGAGCTTCGTGTTGACTTGTTATGGCTCCCGTAACTATAAACGAGCCAACAGTTATGGTCGTCCGAAGAATCGATATCCATAGGGTGCAACATTCGTCCAAAAAGCCAAAACAGCGCTGTGCGACTTTTAGAAGTGGGTGCGGGGTTTTGAAATGGAACAGTACCATGGTGCAGCACTCTCCAGGGTAGGTAAATCGAAAACCAGCCACGGTTATCCCGTTTTAACGTAAAAATTCACGTGACGGAAAAAAAGAAGACCAAAAAACCTCATAGACCCGATAGAGTTTCGGATAGCCTTTTTTGGGTATGAAACTATCTGTTGACGGCTTACAGCCGTCAAAGCCGTAGAACTCACTGAGAGCTTCATTTTGACTGGTTATGGCTCCCGTAACTCTAAACGAGCCAACAGTTATGGCCGTCCGAAGAATCGATATCCATAGAGTGCAACATCCACGGTGCAAGGTGCAACATTCGTCCAAAAAGCCGAAACAGCGCCGTTCGACTTTTAAAAATGGGTGCAGGGATTTGAAGTGGAACAGTACCATGGTGCACTGCTCTCCAGGGTAGGTAAATCGAAGACCAGCCACGGTGATCCCGTTTTAACGTAAAAAGTCACGTGATGGAAAAAAGAAGGCAAAAAAACTTCAGAGACCCGATTGAGGTTCGTATATCCTTTTTTGGGTATGAAACAATCTGTTGACGGCTTACAGCTGTCAAAGCCGTAGAACTCTCTGAGAGCTTCGTTTTGACTGGTTATGGCTCCCGTAACTCTTAACGAGCCAACAGTTATGGCCGTCCGAAGAATCGATATCCACAGGGTGCAACATCCGCGGTGCAAGGTGCAACATTCGTCCAAAAAGCCAAAACAGTGCCGTGCGACTTTTAGAAGTGGGTGCGGGGATTTGAAATGGAACAGTACCATGGTGCGACACTCTCCAGGGTAGGTAAATCGAAGACCAGCCACGGTGATCCCGTTTTAACGTAAAAATTCACGTGACGGAAAAAAGAAGGCCAAAAAACTTCAAAGACCCGATTGTGGTTCGGATAGCCTTTTTTGGGTATGAATCTATCCGTTGACGGCTTACAGCGGTCAAAGCAGTAGAACTCACTAAGAGCTTCGTTTTGACTGGTTATGGCTCTCGTAACTCTAAACGAGCCAACATTTATGGCCGTCCGAAGAATCGATATCCACAGGGTGCAACATCCGCGGTGCAAGGTGCAACATTCATCCAAAAAGCCGAAACATCGCCGTCCGACTTTTAGAAGTGGGTGCAGGGATTTGAAATGGAACAGTACCATGGTGCAGCACTCTTCAGGGTAGGTAAATCGAAGACCAGACACGGTGATCCCGTTTTAACGTAAAAATTCACGTGACGGAAAAAAGAAGGCCAAAAAACTTCAAAGACCCGATAGAGGTTCGGATAGCCTTTTTTGGGTATGAAACTATCTGTTGACGGCTTACAGCGGTCAAAGCCGTAGAACTCACTAAGAGCTTCGTTTTGACTGGTTATGGCTCCCGTAACTCAAAACGAGCCAACAGCTATGGCCGTCCGAATAATTGATATCCATAGGGTGCAACATCCGCGGTGCAAGGTGCAACATTCTCCAAAAAGCCGAACAGCGTCGTGCGACTTTTAGAAGTGGGTGCAGGGATTTGAAGTGGAAAAGTACCATGGTGCACCACTCTCCAGGGTAGGTAAATCGAAGACCAGCCACGGTGATCTTGTTTTAACGTAAAAATTCACGTGACGTAAAAAAGAAGGCCAAAAAACTTCAAAGACCCGATTGAGGTTCGGATAGCCTTTTTTGGGTATGAAATTATCCCTTGACGGCTTACAGCCATCAAAGCCATAGAACTCACTGAGAGCTTCGTTTAGACTGGTTATGGCTCCCGTAAATCTAAACGAGCCAACAGTTATGGCCGTCCGAAGAATCGATATCCACAGGATGCAACATCCGCGGTGCAAGGTGCAACATTCGTCCAAAAAGCCGAAACAGCGCCGTTCGTCTTTTAGAAGTGGGTGCAGGGATTTGAAGTGTAACAGTACCATGGTGCACCACTATCTAGGGTAGGTAAATCTAAGACCAGGCACGGTGATCCCGTTTTAACGTAAAAATTCACGTGATGGAAAAAAGTAGGCCAAAAAACTTCAAAGACCCGATTGAGGTTCGGATAGCCTTTTTTGGGTATGAAACAATCCGTTGACAACTTACAGCTGTCAAAGCCGTAGAACTCACTGAGAGCTTCGTTTTGACTGGTTATGGCTCCCGTAACTCTAAATGAGCCAACAGTTATGGCCGTCCGAAGAATCGATATCCGCGGTGCAAGGAGCAACATTCGTCCAAAAAGCCAAAACAGCGCCGTGCGACTTTTAGAAGTGGGTGCGGGGATTTGAAATGGAACAGTACCATGATGCAGCACCCTCCAGGGTAGGTAAATCGAAGACCAGCCACAGTGATCCTGTTTAACGTAAAAATTCACGTGACGGAAAAAAGAAGCCAAAAAACTTCAGAGACCCGATTGTGGTTTGGATAGCCTTTTTTGGGTATGAAACTATCCGTTGACGGATTACAGCGGCCAAAGCCGTAGAACTCACTAAGAGCTTCGTGTTGACTTGTTATGGCTCCCGTAACTATAAACGAGCCAACAGTTATGGTCGTCCGAAGAATCGATATCCATAGGGTGCAACATTCGTCCAAAAAGCCAAAACAGCGCTGTGCGACTTTTTGAAGTGGGTGCGGGGATTTGAAATGGAACAGTACCATGGTGCAGCACTCTCCAGGGTAGGTAAATCGAAAACCAGCCACAGTTATCCCGTTTTAACGTAAAAATTCACGTGACGGAAAAAAAGAAGACCAAAAAACCTCATAGACCCGATAGAGTTTCGGATAGCCTTTTTTGGGTATGAAACTATCTGTTGACGGCTTACAGCCGTCAAAGCCGTAGAACTCACTGAGAGCTTCATTTTGACTGGTTATGGCTCCCGTAACTCTAAACGAGCCAACAGTTATGGCCGTCCGAAGAATCGATATCCATAGAGCGCAACATCCACGGTGCAAGGTGCAACATTCGTCCAAAAAGCCGAAACAGCGCCGTTCGACTTTTAAAAATGGGTGCAGGGATTTGAAGTGGAACAGTACCATGGTGCACTGCTCTCCAGGGTAGGTAAATCGAAGACCAGCCACGGTGATCCCGTTTTAACGTAAAAAGTCACGTGATGGAAAAAAGAAGGCAAAAAAACTTCAGAGACCCGATTGAGGTTCGTATATCCTTTTTTGGGTATGAAACAATCTGTTGACGGCTTACAGCTGTCAAAGCCGTAGAACTCACTGAGAGCTTCGTTTTGACTGGTTATGGCTCCCGTAACTCTTAACGAGCCAACAGTTATGGCCGTCCGAAGAATCGATATCCACAGGGTGCAACATCCGCGGTGCAAGGTGCAACATTCGTCCAAAAAGCCAAAACAGTGCCGTGCGACTTTTAGAAGTGGGTGCGGGGATTTGAAATGGAACAGTACCATGGTGCGACACTCTCCAGGGTAGGTAAATCGAAGACCAGCCATGGTGATCCCGTTTTAACGTAAAAATTCACGTGACGGAAAAAAGAAGGCCAAAAAACTTCAAAGACCCGATTGTGGTTCGGATAGCCTTTTTTGGGTATGAATCTATCCGTTGACGGCTTACAGCGGTCAAAGCCGTAGAACTCACTGAGAGCTTCGTTTTGACTGGTTATGGCTCTCGTAACTCTAAACGAGCCAACATTTATGGCCGTCCGAAGAATCAATATCCACAGGGTGCAACATCCGCGGTGCAAGGTGCAACATTCGTCCAAAAAGCCAAAACAGTGCTGTGCGACTTTTAGAAGTGAGTGCGGGGATTTGAAATGGAACAGTACCATGGTGCAGCACTCTCCAGGGTAGGTAAATCGAAGACCAGCCACGGTGATCCCGTTTTAACGTAAAAATTCACGTGGCGGAAAAAAAGAAGGCCAAAAAACTTCAGAGACCCGATAGAGGTTCGGATAGCCTTTTTTGGGTATGAAACTATCTGTTGACGGCATACAGCCATCAAAGCCGTAGAACTCACTAAGAGCTTCATTTTGATTGGTTATGGCTCCCGTAACTCTAAACGAGCCAACAGTTATGGCCGTCCGAAGAATCGATATCCACAGGGTGCAACATCCGTGGTGCAAGGTGCAACATTCGTCCAAAAAACCAAAACTGCGCCGTGCGACTTTTAGAAGTGGGTGCAGGGATTTGAAATAGAACAGTACCATGGTGCAGCACTCTCTAGGGTAGGTAAATCGAAGACCAGCCACGGTGATCCCGTTTTAACGTAAAAATTCACGTGACGGAAAAAAGAAGGCCAAAAAACTTCAAAGACCCGATTGAGGTTCGGAAAGTTATTTTTGGGTATGAAACAATCTGTTGACGGCTTACAGCCGTCAAAGCCGTAGAACTCATTGAGAGCTTCGTTTTGACTGGTTATGGCTCCCGTAACTCTAAACGAGCCAACAGTTATGGCCTTTCGAAGAATCGATATCCACAGGGTGCAACATCCGCGGTGCAAGGTGCAACATTCGTCCAAAAAGCCAAAATATCGCCGTGCGTCTTTTAGAAGTGGGTGCAGGTATTTGAAATGGAACAGTACCATGGTGCAGCACTCTCCAGGGTATGTAAATCGAAGACCAGCCACGGTGATCCCGTTTTAACGTAAAAATTCACGTGACGGAAAAAAGAAGGCCAAAAAACTTCAGAGACCCGATTGACTTTCGGATAGCCTTTTTTGGGTATGAAACTATCCGTTGATGGCTTACAGCTGTCAAAGCCGTAGAACTCACTGAGAGCTTTGTTTTGACTGGTTATGGCTCCCGTAACTCTAAACGAGCCAACATTTATGGCCGTCCGAAGAATCGATATCCACAGGGTGCAACATCCGCTATGCAAGGTGCTACATTCGTCCAAAAAGCCAAAACAGCGCCGTGCGACTTTTAGAAGTGGGTGCGGGGATTTGAAATGGAACAGTACCATGGTGAAGCACTCTCCAGGGTAGGTAAATCGAAGACCAGCCACGGTGATCCCGTTTTAACATAAAAATTCATGTGACGGAAAAAATAAGGCCAAACAACTTCAAAGACCCGATTGAGGTTCAGATAGCCTTTTTTGGGAATGAAACTATCCTATAGCCGGCAAAGCCGTAGAACTCACTGAGAGCTTTGTTTTGACTGGTTATTGCTCCCGTAAATCTTAACGAGCCAACAGTTATGGCCGTCCGAACAGGTGATATCCACAGGGTGCAACATCCGCGGTGCAAGGTGCAACATTCGTCCAAAAAGCCAAAACAGCGCCGTGCGACCTTTAGAAGTAGATGCAGGGATTTGAAATGGAACAGTACTATGGTGCACCACTCTCCAGGGTAGGTAAATCGAAGACCAGCCACGGTGATCCCGTTTTAACGTAAAAATTCACGTGACGGAAAAAAAGAAGACCAAAAAACTTCAAAGACCCGATAGAGGTTCGGATAGCCTTTTTTGGGTATGAAACTATCTGTTGACGGCTTATAGCCGTCAAAGCCGTAGAATTCACTGAGAGCTTTATTTTGACTGGTTATGGCTCCTGTAACTCTAAACGAGCCAACAGTTATGGCCGTCCGAAGAATCTATATCCATAGAGTGCAACATCCACGGTGCAAGGTGCAACATTCGTCCAAAAAGCCGAAACAGCGCCGTTCGACTTTTAAAAATGGGTGCAGGGATTTGAAGTGGAACAGTACCATGGTGCACTGCTCTCCAGGGTAGGTAAATCGAAAACCAGCCACGGTGATCCCGTTTTAACGTAAAAAGTCACGTAATGGAAAAAAGAAGGCCAAAAAATTTCAGAGACCCGATTGAGGTTCCTATAGCTTTTTTTGGGTATGAAACAATCTGTTGACGGCTTACAGCTGTCAAAGCCGTAGAACTCACTGAGAGCTTCGTTTTGACTGGTTATGGCTCCCGTAACTCTTAACGAGCCAACCGTTATGGCCGTCCGAAGAATCGATATCCACAGGGTGCAACATCCGCGTTGCAAGGTGCAACATTTGTCCAAAAAGCCAAAACAGTGCCGTGCGACTTTTGGAAGTGGGTGTGGGGATTTGAAATGGAACAGTACCATGGTGCAGCACTCTCCAGGGTAGGTAAATCGAAGACCAGCCACGGTGATCCCGTTTTAACGTAAAAATTCACGTGACGGAAAAAAGAAGGCCAAAAAACTTCAAAGACCCGATTGTGGTTCGGATAGCCTTTTTTGGGTATGAATCTATCCGTTGACGGCTTACAGCGGTCAAAGCCGTGGAACTCACTGAGAGCTTCGTTTTGACTGGTTATGGCTCCCTTAACTCTAAACGAGCCAATATTTATGGCCGTCCGAAGAATCGATATCCACAGGGTGCAACATCCGTGGTGCAAGGTGCAACATTCGTCCAAAAAGCCAAAACAGTGCTGTGCGACTTTTAGAAGTGGGTGCGGGGATTTGAAATGGAACAGTACCATGGTGCAGCACTCTCCAGGGTAGGTAAATCGAAGACCAGCCACGGTGATCCCGTTTTAACGTAAAAATTCACGTGACGGAAAAAAAGAAGGCCAAAAAACTTCAGAGACCCGATAGAGGTTCGGATAGCCTTTTTTGGGTATGAAACTATCCGTTGATGGCATACAGCCGTCAAAGCCGTAGAACTCACTGAGAGCTTCATTTTGATTGGTTATGGCTCCCATAACTCTAAACGAGCCAACAGTTATGGCCGTCCGAAGAATCGATATCCATAGGGTGCAACATCCGTGGTGCAAGGTGCAACATTCGTCCAAAAAACCCAAACAGCGCTGTGCGACTTTTAGAAGTGGGTGCAGGGATTTGAAATAGAACAGTACCATGGTGTAGCACTCTCCAGGGTAGGTAAATCGAAGACCAGCAACGGTGATCCCGTTTTAACGTAAAAATTCACGTGACGGAAAAAGGAGGGCCAAAAAACTTCAAAGACCCGATTGAGGTTCGGATAGTTATTTTTGGGTATGAAACAATCCGTTGACGGCTTACAGCCATCAAAGCCGTAGAACTCACTGAGAGCTTCGTTTTGACTGGTTATGGCTCCCGTAACTCTAAACGAGCCAATAGTTATGGCCTTCCGAAGAATCGATATCCACAGGGTGCAACATCCGCGGTGCAAGGTGCAACATTCGTCCAAAAAGCCAAAACATCGCCGTGCGACTTTTAGAAGTGGGTGCAGGGATTTGAAATGGAACAGTACCATGGTGCAGCACTCTCCAGGGTATGTAAATCGAAGACCAGCCATGGTGATCCCGTTTTAACGTAAAAATTCACGTGACGGAAAAAAGAAGGCCAAAAAACTTCAAAGACCCGATTGAGTTTCGGATAGCCTTTTTTGGGTATGAAACTATCCGTTGATGGCTTACAGCTGTCAAAGCTGTAGAACTCACTGATAGCTTTGTTTTGATTGGTTATGGCTCCAGTAACTCTAAACGAGCCAACATTTATGGCCGTCCGAAGAATCGATATCCACAGGGTGCAACATCCGCGGTGCAAGGTGCAACATTCGTCCAAAAAGCCAAAAAAGCATCGTGCGACTTTTAGAAGTGGGTGCGGGGATTTGAAATGGAACAGTACCATGGTGCAGCACTCTCCAGGGTAGGTAAATCGAAGACCAGCCACGGTGATCCCGTTTTAACGTAAAAATTCACGTGACAGAAAAAAGAAGGCCAAAAAACTTCAAAGACCCGATTGTGGTTCGGATAGCCTTTTTTGGGTATGAATCTATCCGTTGACGGCTTACAGCGGTCAAAGCCATAGAACTCACTGAGAGCTTCGTTTTAACTGGTTATGGCTCCCGTAACTCTAAACGAGCCAACATTTATGGCCGTCCGAAAAATCGATATCCACAGGGTGCAACATCCGCGGTGCAAGGTGCAACATTCGTCCAAAAAGCCAAAACAGCGCTGTGCGACTTTTAGAAGTGGGTGCGGGGATTTGAAATGGAACAGTACCATGGTGCAGCACTCTCCAGGGTAGGTAAATCGAAGACCAGCCACGGTGATCCCGTTTTAACATAAAAATTCACGTGACAGAAAAAAGAAGGCCAAACAACTTCAGAGACCCGATTGAGGTTCGGATAGCCTTTTTTGGGTATGAAACTATCCGTTGACGGCATATAGCCGTCAAAGCCGTAGAACTCACTGAGAGCTTCGTTTTGACTGGTTATGGCTCCCGTAAATCTTAACGAGCCAACAGTTATGGCCGTCCGAAGAGTCGATATCCACATGGTGCAACATCCGCGGTGCAAGGTGCAACATTCGTCCAAAAAGCCAAAACAGCGCCGTGCGACCTTTAGAAGTAGATGCAGGGATTTGAAATGGAACAGTACTATGGTGCACCACTCTCCAGGGTAGGTAAATCGAAGACCAGCCACGGTGATCCCGTTTTAACGTAAAAATTCACGTGACGGAAAAAAGAAGGCCAAAAAACTTCAGAGACCCGATTGAGGTTCGGATAGCCTTTTTTGGGTATGAAACTATCCGTTGATGGCTTACAGCTGTCAAAGCCGTAGAACTCACTGAGAGGTTTGTTTTTACTGGTTATGGCTCCCGTAACTCTAAACGAGCCAACATTTATGGCCGTCCGAAGAATCGATATCGACAGGGTGCAACATCCGCGGTGCAAGGTGCAACATTCGTCCAAAAAGCCAAAACCACGCCGTGCGACTTTTAGAAGTGGGTGCGGGGATTTGAAATGGAACAGTGCCATGGTGCAGCACTCTCCAGGGTAGGTAAATCGAAGATCAGCCACGGTGATCCCGTTTTAACGTAAAAATTCACGTGACGGAAAAAAGAAGGCCAAATAACTTCAAAGACCCGATGGAGGTTCGGATAGCCTTTTTTGGGTATGAAACTATCCATTGACGGCTTATAGCCGTCAAAGCCGTAGAACTCACTGAGAGCTTCGTTTTGACTGGTTATGGATCCCGTAAATCTTAACGAGCCAACAGTTATGGCCGTCCAAAGTGTCGATATCCACAGGGTGCAACATCCGCGGTGCAAGGTGCAACATTCGTCTAAAAAGCCAAAACAGCGCCGTGCGACCTTTAGAAGTGGATGCAGGGATTTGAAATGGAACAGTACTATGGTGCACCACTCTCCAGGGTAGGTAAATCGAAGACCAACCACGGTGATCCCGTTTTAACGTAAGAATTTACGTGATGGATAAAAGAAGGCTAAAAAACCTCAAAGACCCGATTGAGGTTCGGATAGCCTTTTTTGGGTATGAAACTATCCGTTGATGGCTTATAGTCGTCAAAGCCATAGACCTCACTAAGAGCTTCGTTTTGACTGGTTATGGCTCCCGTAACTCTAAACGAGCCAACAGTTATGGCCGTCCGAAGAATCGATATCCACAGGGTGCAACATCCGCAGTGCAAGGTGCAATATTCGTCCATAAAGCCAAAACAGCGCCGTGCGACTTTTAGAAGTGGGTGCGGGGATTTGAAATGGAATAGTACCATGGTGCAGCACTCTCCAGGGAAGGTAAATCGAAGACCAGCCACGGTGATCCCGTTTTAACGTAAAAATTTACGTGACGGAAAAAAAGAAGACCAAAAAACTTCAGAGACCCGATAGAGGTTCGGATAGCCTTTTTTGGGTATGAAACTATCTGTTGACGGCTTACAGCCATCAAAGCCATAGAACTCACTGAGAGCTTCGTTTTGACTGGTTATGGCTCCCGTAACTCTAAACGAGCCAACAGTTATGGCCGTCCGAAGAATCGATATCCATAGGGTGCAACATCCGCGGTGCAAGGTGCAACATTCGTCCAAAAAGCCGAAACAGCGCCGTTCGACTTTTAGAAGTGGGTGCAGGGATTTGAAGTGGAACAGTACCATGGTGCACCACTCTACAGGGTAGGTAAATCGAAGATCAGCCACGGTGATCCCGTTTTAACGTAAAAATTCACGTGACGGAAAAAAGAAGGCCAAATAACTTCAAAGACCCGATGGAGGTTCGGATAGCCTTTTTTGGGTATGAAACTATCCATTGACGGCTTATAGCCGTCAAAGCCGTAGAACTCACTGAGAGCTTCGTTTTGACTGGTTATGGATCCCGTAAATCTTAACGAGCCAACAGTTATGGCCGTCCGAAGTGTCGATATCCACAGGGTGCAACATCCGCGGTGCAAGGTGCAACATTCGTCCAAAAAGCCAAAACAGCACCGTGCGACCTTTAGAAGTGGATGCAGGGATTTCAAATGGAACAGTACTATGGTGCACCACTCTCCAGGGTAGGTAAATCGAAGACCAACCACGGTGATCCCGTTTTAACGTAAGAATTTACGTGATGGAAAAAAGAAGGCTAAAAAACCTCAAAGACCCGATTGAGGTTCAGATAGCCTTTTTTGGGTATGAAACTATCCGTTGATGGCTTATAGTCGTCAAAGCCATAGACCTCACTAAGAGCTTCGTTTTGACTGGTTATGGCTCCCGTAACTCTAAACGAGCCAACAGTTATGGCCGTCCGAAGAATCGATATCCACAGGGTGCAACATCCGCAGTGCAAGGTGCAATATTCGTCCATAAAGCCAAAACAGCGCCGTGCGACTTTTAGAAGTGGGTGCGGGGATTTGAAATGGAATAGTACCATGGTGCAGCACTCTCCAGGGAAGGTAAATCGAAGACCAGCCACGGTGATCCCGTTTTAACGTAAAAATTTACGTGACGGAAAAAAAGAAGACCAAAAAACTTCAGAGACCCGATAGAGGTTCGGATAGCCTTTTTTGGGTATGAAACTATCTGTTGACGGCTTACAGCTGTCAAAGCCGTAGAACTCATTGAGAGCTTCGTTTTGACTGGTTATGGTTCCCATAACTCTAAACGAGCCAACCGTTATGGCCGTCCGAAGAATCGATATCCACAGAGTGCAACATCCGCGGTGCAAGGTGCAACATTCGTCCAAAAAGCCGAAACAGCGCCGTTCGACTTTTAAAAGTGGGTGCAGGGATTTGAAGTGGAACAGTACCATGGTGCACCACTCTCCAGGGTAGGTAAATCGAAGACCAGCCACGGTGATCCCGTTTTAACGTAAAAATTCACGTGATGGAAAAAAGAAGGCCAAAAAACTTCAAAGACCCGATTGAGGTTCGGATAGCCTTTTTTGGGTATGAAACTATCCGTTGATGGCTTATAGCCATCAAAGCCGTTGAACTCACTGAGAGCTTCGTTCTGACAGGTTATGGCTCCCGTAACTCTAAACGAGCCAACAGTTATGGCCGTCCGAAGAATCGATATCCACAGGGTGCAACATCTGCGGTGCAAGGTGCAACATTCGTCCAAAAAGCCAAAACAGCGCCGTGCGACTTTTAGAAGTGGGTGCGGGGATATGAAATGGAACATTAATATGGTGCAGCACTCTTCACGGAAGGTAAATCGAAGACCAGCCACGGTGATCCCGTTTTGACGTAAAAATTCACGTGACGGAAAAAAGAAGGCCAAAAAACTTCATAGACCCGATTGTGGTTCGGATAGCCTTTTTTGGGTATGAAACTATCCGTTGACGGCTTACAGCGGTCAAAGCCGTAGAACTCACTGAGAGCTTCATTTTGACTGGTTATGGCTCCCGTAACTCTAAACGAGCCAACATTTATGGCCGTCCGAAGAATCGATATCCACAGGGTGCAACATCCGCGGTGCAAGGTGCAACATTCGTCCAAAAAGCCAAAACAGCGCTATGCGACTTTTAGAAGTGGGTGCGGGGATTTGAAATGGAACAGTACCATGGTGCAGCACTCTCCAGGGTAGGTAAATCGAAGACCAGCCACGGTGATCCAGTTTTAACGTAAAAATTCACGTAACGGAAAAAAAGAAGGCCAAAAAACATCAGAGACCCGATAGAGGTTCGGATAGCCTTTTTTGGGTATGAAACTATCCGTTGACGGCTTACAGCCGTCATAGCCGTAGAACTCACTGAGAGCTTCATTTTGACTGGTTATGGCTACCGTAAATCTTAACGAGCCAACAGTTATGGCCGTCCGAAGAATCGATATCCACAGTGTGCAACATCCACGGTGCAAGGTGCAACATTCGTCCAAAAAACTAAAACAGCGCCGTGCGACTTTTAGAAGTGGGTGCAGGGATTTGAAGTGGAACAGTACCATGGTGCACCACTCTGCAGGGTAGGTAAATCGAAGACCAGCCACGGTGATCCCGTTTTAACGTAAAAATTCACGTGATGGAAAAAAGAAGGCCAAAAAATTTCAGAGACCCGATTGAGGTTCGGATAGCCTTTTTTGGGTATGAAACAATCCGTTGACGGCTTACAGCCATCAAAGCCGTAGATCTCACTGAGAGCTTCGTTTTGACTGGTTATGGCTCCCGTAACTCTAAACGATCCAACAGTTATGGCCGTCCGAAGAATCGATATCCACAGGGTGCAACATCCGCGGTGCAAGGTGCAACATTCGTCCAAAAATCCAAAAGAGCGCCGTGCGACTTTTAGAAGTGGGTGCGGGGATTTGAAATGGAAAAGTACCATGGTGCAGCACTCTCCAGGGTAGGTAAATCGAAGTCCAGCCACGGTGATCTCGTTTTAACGTAAAAATTCACGTGACGGAAAAAAGAAGGCCAAAAAACTTCAGAGACCCGATTGAGGTTCGGATAGCTATTTTTGGGTATGAAACTATCCGTTGATGGCTTACAGCTGCCAAAGCCGTAGAACTCACTGAGAGGTTTGTTTTGACTGGTTATGGCTCCCGTAACTCTAAACTAGCCAACATTTATGGCCGTCCGAAGAATCGATATCCATAGGGTGCAACATCCGCGGTGCAAGGTGCAACATTCGTCGAAAAAGCCAAAACCGCGCCGTGCGACTTTTAGAAGTGGGTGCGGGGATTTGAAATGGAACAGTACCATGGTGCAGCACTCTCCAGGGTAGGTAAATCGAAGACCAGCCACGGTGATCCCGTTTTAACGTAAAAATTCACGTAACGGAAAAAATGAAGGCCAAAAAACATCAGAGACCCGATAGAGGTTCAGATAGCCTTTTTTGGGTATGAAACTATCCGTTGACGGCTTACAGCCGTCATAGCCGTAGAACTCACTTAGAGCTTCATTTTGACTGGTTATGGCTCCTGTAACTCTAAACAAGCCAACAGTTATGGCCGTCCGAAGAATCGATATCCACAGGGTCCAACATCCGCAGTGCAAGGTGCAACATTCGTCCAAAAAAACAAAACAGCGCCGTGCGACTTTTAGAAGTGGGTGCAGGGATTTGAAGTGGAACAGTACCATGGTGCACCACTCTGCAGGGTTGGTAAATCGAAGACCAGCCACGGTGATCCCGTTTTAACGTAAAAATTCACGTGACGGAAAAAAGAAGGCCATAAAACTTCAAAGACCCGATTGAGGTTCGGATAGCCTTTTTTGGGTATGAAACAATCCGTTGACGGCTTACAGCTGTCAAAGCCGTAGATCTCACTGAGAGCTTCGTTTTGACTGGTTATGGCTCCCGTAACTCTAAACGATCCAACAGTTATGGCCGTCCGAAGAATCGATATCCACAGGGTGCAACATCCGCGGTGCAAGGTGCAACATTCGTCCAAAATGCCAAAACAGCACTGTGCGACTTTTAGAAGTGGGTGCGGGGATTTGAAATGGAACAGTACCATGGTGCAGCACTCTCCAGGGTAGGTAAATCGAAGACCAGCCACGGTGATCCCGTTTTATCGTAAAAATTCACGTAACGGAAAAAATGAAGGCCAAAAAACATCAGAGACCCGTTGGAGGTTCGGATAGCCTTTTTTGGGTATGAAACTATCAGTTGACGGCTTACAACCGTCATAGCCGTAGAACTCACTGAGAGCTTCATTTTGACTGGTTATGGCTCCCGTAAATCTAAACGAGCCAACAGTTATGGCCGTCCGAAGAATCGATATCCACAGGGTGCAACATCCGCGGTGCAAGGTGCAACATTCGTCCAAAAAACCAAAACAGCGCCGTGCGACTTTTAGAAGTGGGTGCAGGGATTTGAAGTGGAAAAGTACCATGGTACACTACTCTGCAGGGTAGGTAAATCGAAGACCAGCCACGGTGATCCCGTTTTAACGTAAAAATTCACGTGACGGAAAAAAGAAGGCCATAAAACTTTAGAGACCCGATTGAGGTTCGGATAGCCTTTTATGTGTATGAAACAATCCGTTGACGGCTTACAGCTGTCAAAGCCGTAGAACTCACTGAGAGCTTCGTTTTGACTGGTTATGGCTCCCGTAACTCTAAACGAGCCAACAGTTATGGCCGTCCGAAGAATCGATATCCACAGGGTGCAACATCCCCGGTGCAAGGTGCAACATTCATCCAAAAAGCCAAAACAGCGCCGTGCGACTTTTAGAAGTGGGTGCGGGGATTTGAAATGGAACATTACCATGGTGCAACACTCTTCAGGGAAGGTAAATCGAAGACCAGCCACGTGATCCCGTTTTAACGTAAAAATTCACGTGACGAAAAAAAGAAGGCCAAAAAAGTTCAGAGACCCGATTATGGTTCGGAAAGCCTTTTTTGGCTATGAAACTATTCGTTGACGGCTTACAGTGGTCAAAGCCGTAGAACTCACTGAGAGCTTCGTTTTGACTGGTTATGGCTCCCGTAACTCTAAACGAGCCAACATTTATGGCCGTCCGAAGAATCGATATCCACAGGGTGCAACATCCGCGGTGCAAGGTGCAACATTCGTCCAAAAAGCCAAAACAGCACTATGCGACTTTTAGAAGTGGGTGCGGGGATTTGAAATGGAGCAGTACCATGGTGCAGCACTCTCCAGGGTAGGTAAATCGAAGACCAGCCACGGTGATCCCGTTTTAACGTAAAAGTTCACGTGACGGAAAAAAAGAAGGCCAAAAAACATCAGAGACCCGATAGAGGTTCGGATAGCCTTTTTTGGGTATGAAACTATCCGTTGACGGCTTACATCCGTCATAGCCGTAGAACTCAGTGAGAGCTTCATTTTGACTGGTTATGGCTCCCGTAACTCTAAACGAGCCAACAGTTATGGCCGTCCGAAGAATCGATATCCACAGAGTGCAACATCCGCGGTGCAAGGTGCAACATTCGTCCAAAAAGCCGAAACAGCGCCGTTCGACTTTTAAAAGTGGGTGCAGGGATTTGAAGTGGAACAGTACCATGGTGCACCACTCTCCAGGGTAGGTAAATCGAAGACCAGCCACGGTGATCCCGTTTTAACGTAAAAATTCACGTGATGGAAAAAAGAAGGCCAAAAAACTTCAGAGACCCGATTGAGGTTCGGATAGCCTTTTTTGGGTATGAAACTATCCGTTGATGGCTTATAGCCGTCAAAGCCGTTGAACTCACTGAGAGCTTCGTTCTGACTGGTTATGGCTCCCGTAACTCTAAACGAGCCAACAGTTATGGCCGTCCGAAGAATCGATATCCACAGGGTGCAACATCTACGGTGCAAGGTGCAACATTCGTCCAAAAAGCCAAAACAGCGCCTTGCGACTTTTAGAAGTGGGTGCGGGGATTTGAAATGGAACATTAGTATGGTGCAGCACTCTTCACGGAAGGTAAATCGAAGACCAGCCACGGTGATCCCGTTTTGACGTAAAAATTCACGTGACGGAAAAAAGAAGGCCAAAAAACTTCAGAGACCCGATTGTGGTTCGGATAGCCTTTTTTGGGTATGAAACTATCCGTTGACGGCTTACAGCGGTCAAAGCCGTAGAACTCACTGAGAGCTTCGTTTTGACTGGTTATGGCTCCCGTAACTCTAAACGAGCGAACATTTATGGCCGTCCGAAGAATCGATATCCACAGGGTGCAACATCCGCGGTGCAAGGTGCAACATTCGTCCAAAAAACCAAAACAGCGCCGTGCGACTTTTAGAAGTGGGTGCAGGGATTTGAAGTGGAAAAGTACCATGGTACACTACTCTGCAGGGTAGGTAAATCGAAGACCAGCCACGGTGATCCCGTTTTAACGTAAAAATTCACGTGACGGAAAAAAGAAGGCCATAAAACTTTAGAGACCCGATTGAGGTTCGGATAGCCTTTTATGTGTATGAAACAATCCGTTGACGGCTTACAGCTGTCAAAGCCGTAGAACTCACTGAGAGCTTCGTTTTGACTGGTTATGGCTCCCGTAACTCTAAACGAGCCAACAGTTATGGCCGTCCGAAGAATCGATATCCACAGGGTGCAACATCCCCGGTGCAAGGTGCAACATTCATCCAAAAAGCCAAAACAACGCCGTGCGACTTTTAGAAGTGGGTGCGGGGATTTGAAATGGAACATTACCATGGTGCAACACTCTTCAGGGAAGGTAAATCGAAGACCAGCCACGTGATCCCGTTTTAACGTAAAAATTCACGTGACGAAAAAAAGAAGGCCAAAAAAGTTCAAAGACCCGATTATGGTTCAGAAAGCCTTTTTTGGCTATGAAACTATTCGTTGACGGCTTACAGTGGTCAAAGCCGTAGAACTCACTGAGAGCTTCGTTTTGACTGGTTATGGCTCCCGTAACTCTAAACGAGCCAACATTTATGGCCGTCCGAAGAATCGATATCCACAGGGTGCAACATCCGCGGTGCAAGGTGCAACATTCGTCCAAAAAGCCAAAACAGCACTATGCGACTTTTAGAAGTGGGTGCGGGGATTTGAAATGGAGCAGTACCATGGTGCAGCACTCTCCAGGGTAGGTAAATCGAAGACCAGCCACGGTGATCCCGTTTTAACGTAAAAGTTCACGTGACGGAAAAAAAGAAGGCCAAAAAACATCAGAGACCCGATAGAGGTTCGGATAGCCTTTTTTGGGTATGAAACTATCCGTTGACGGCTTACATCCGTCATAGCCGTACAACTCAGTGAGAGCTTCATTTTGACTGGTTATGGCTCCCGTAACTCTAAACGAGCCAACAGTTATGGCCGTCCGAAGAATCGATATCCACAGAGTGCAACATCCACGGTGCAATGTGCAACATTCGTCCAAAAAGCCGAAACAGCGTCGTTCGACTTTTAAAAGTGGGTGCAGGGATTTGCAGTGGAACAGTACCATGGTGCACCACTCTCCAGGGTAGGTAAATCGAAGACCAGCCACGGTGATCCCGTTTTAACGTAAAAATTCACGTGATGGAAAAAAGAAGGCCAAAAAACTTCAGAGACCCGATTGAGGTTCGGATAGCCTTTTTTGGGTATGAAACTATCCGTTGATGGCTTATAGCCGTCAAAGCCGTTGAACTCACTGAGAGCTTCGTTCTGACTGGTTATGGCTCCCGTAACTCTAAACGAGACAACAGTTATGGCCGTCCGAAGAATCGATATCCACAGGGTGCAACATCTGCGGTGCAAGGTGCAACATTCGTCCAAAAAGCCAAAACAGCGCCTTGCGACTTTTAGAAGTGGGTGCGGGGATTTGAAATGGAACATTAATATGGTGCAGCACTCTTCACGGAAGGTAAATCGAAGACCAGCCACGGTGATCCCGTTTTGACGTAAAAATTCACGTGACGGAAAAAAGAAGGCCAAAAAACTTCAGAGACCCGATTGTGGTTCGGATAGCCTTTTTTGGGTATGAAACTATCCGTTGACGGCTTACAGCGGTCAAAGCCGTAGAACTCACTGAGAGCTTCGTTTTGACTGGTTATGGCTCCCGTAACTCTAAACGAGCGAACATTTATGGCCGTCCGAAGAATCGATATCCACAGGGTGCAACATCCACGGTGCAAGGTGCAACATTCGTCCAAAAAGCCAAAACAGCGCTATGCGACTTTTAGAAGTGGGTGCGGGGATTTGAAATGGAACAGTACCATGGTGCAGCACTCTCCAGGGTAGGTAAATCGAAGACCAGCCACGGTGATCCAGTTTTAACGTAAAAATTCACGTAACGGAAAAAAAGAAGGCCAAAAAACATCAAAGACCCGATAGAGGTTCAGATAGCCTTTTATGGGTATGAAACTATCCGTTGACGGCTTACTGCCGTCATAGCCGTAGAACTCACTGAGAGCTTTATTTTGACTGGTTATGGCTACCGTAAATCTTAACGAGCCAACAGTTATGGCCGTCCGAAGAATCGATATCCACAGGGTGCAACATCCGCGGTGCGAGGTGCAACATTCGTCCAAAAAACCAAAACAGCGCCGTGCGACTTTTAGAAGTGGGTGCAGGGATTTGAAGTGGAACAGTACCATGGTGCACCACTCTGCAGGGTAGGTAAATCGAAGACCAGCCACGGTGATCCCGTTTTAACGTAAAAATTCACGTGATGGAAAAAAGAAGGCCAAAAAATTTCATAGACCCGATTGAGGTTCGGATAGCCTTTTATGGGTATGAAACAATCAGTTGACGGCTTACAGCTGTCAAAGCCGTAGAACGCACTGAGAGCTTCATTTTGACTGGTTATGGCTCCCGTAACTCTAAACGAGCCAACAGTTATGGCCGTCTGAATAATTGATATCCATAGGGTGCAACATCCGCGGTGCAAGGTGCAACATTCTCCAAAAAGCCGAAACAGCGTCGTGCGACTTTTAGAAGTGGGTGCAGGGATTTGAAGTGGAACAGTACCATGGTGCACCACTCTCCAGGGTAGGTAAATCGAAGACCAGCCACGGTGATCCCGTTTTAACGTAAAAATTCACGTGATGGAAAAAAGAAGGCCAAAAAACTTCAGAGACCCGATTGAGGTTCGGATAGCCTTTTTTGGGTATGAAACTATCCGTTGATGGCTTATAGCCGTCAAAGTCGTTGAACTCACTGAGAGCTTCGTTCTGACTGGTTATGGCTCCCGTAACTCTAAACGAGCCAACAGTTATGGCCGTCCGAAGAATCGATATCCACAGGGTGCAACATCCGCGGTGCAAGGTGCAACATTCGTCCAAAAAGCCCAAACAGCGCTATGCGACTTTTAGAAGTGGGTGCGGGGATTTGAAATGGAACAGTACCATGGTGCAGCACTCTCCAGGGTAGGTAAATCGAAGACCAGCCACGGTGATCCAGTTTTACCGTAAAAATTCACGTAACGGAAAAAAAGAAGGCCAAAAAACATCAGAGACCCGATAGAGGTTCGGATAGCCTTTTTTGGGTATGAAACTATCCGTTGACGGCTTACTGCCGTCATAGCCGTAGAACTCACTGAGAGCTTCATTTTGACTGGTTATGGCTACCGTAAATCTTAACGAGCCAACAGTTATGGCCGTCCGAAGAATCGATATCCACAGGGTGCAACATCCGCGGTGCGAGGTGCAACATTCGTCCAAAAAACCAAAACAGCGCCGTGCGACTTTTAGAAGTGGGTGCAGGGATTTGAAGTGGAATAGTGCCATGGTGCACCACTCTCCAGGGTAGGTAAATCGAAGTCCAGCCACGGTGATCTCGTTTTAACGTAAAAATTCACGTGACGGAAAAAAAAAGGCCAAAAAACTTCAGAGACCCGATTGAGGTTCGGATAGCTATTTTTGGGTATGACACTATCCGTTGATGGCTTACAGCTGCCAAAGCCGTAGAACTCACTGAGAGGTTTGTTTTGACTGGTTATGGCTCCCGTAACTCTAAACTAGCCAACAGTTATGGTCGTCCGAAGAATCGATATCCATAGGGTGCAACATCCGCGGTGCAAGGTGCAACATTCGTCCAAAAAGCCAAAACCGCGCCGTGCGACTTTTAGAAGTGGGTGCGGGGATTTGAAATGGAACAGTACCATGGTGCAGCACTCTCCAGGGTAGGTAAATCGAAGACCAGCCACGGTGATCCCGTTTTAACGTAAAAATTCACGTGACGGAAAAAAGAAGGCCAAAAAAATTCAGAAACCCGATTGAGGTTCGGATAGCCTTTTTTGGGTATGAAACTATCCGTTGATGGCTTACAGTGGTCAAAGCCGTAGAACTCACTGAGAGCTTCGTTTTGACTGGATATGGCTCCCGTAACTCTAACGAGCCAATAGTTATGGCGGTCCGAAGAATCGATATCCACAGGGTGCATCATCCGTGGTGCAAGGTGCAACATTCGTCCAAAAAGCCGAAACAGCGCCGTGCGACTTTTAGAAGTTGGTGTAGGGATTTGAAATGGAACAGTACCATGGTGCAGCACTCTCCAGGGTAGGTAAATCGAAGACCAGCCACGGTGATCCCGTTTTAACGTAAAAATTCACGTGACGGAAAAAAGAAGGCCAAAAAACTTCAGAAACCCGATAGAGGTTCGGATATCCTTTTTTGGGTATGAAACTATCCGTTGAAGGCTTACAGCCGTCATAGCCGTAGAACTCACTGAGAGCTTCATTTTGACTGGTTATGGCTCCTGTAACTCTAAACGAGCCAACAGTTATGGCCATCCGAAGAATCGATATCCACAGGGTGCAACATCCGCGGTGCAAGGTGCAACATTCATCCAAAAAACCAAAACAGCGCCGTGCGACTTTTAGAAGTGGGTGCAGGGATTTGAAGTGGAACAGTACCATGGTGCACCACTCTGCAGGGTTGGTAAATCGAAGACCAGCCACGGTGATCCCGTTTTAACGTAAAAATTCACGTGACGGAAAAAAGAAGGCCATAAAACTTCAGAGACCCGATTGAGGTTCGGATAGCCTTTTTTGGGTATGAAACAATCCGTTGACGGCTTACAGCCGTCAAAGCCGTAGATCTCACTGAGAGCTTCGTTTTGACTGGTTATGGCTCCCGTAACTCTAAACGATCCAACAGTTATGGCCGTCCGAAGAATCGATATCCACAGGGAGCAACATCCGCGGTGCAAGGTGCAACATTCGTCCAAAAAGCCAAAAGAGCGCCGTGCGACTTTTAGAAGTGGGTGCGGGGATTTGAAATGGAATAGTACCATGGTGCAGCACTCTCCAGGGTAGGTAAATCGAAGACCAGCCACGGTGATCCCGTTTTAACGTAAAAATTCACGTAACGGAAAAAATGAAGGCCAAAAAACATCAGAGGCCCGATAGAGGTTCGGATAGCCTTTTTTGGGTATGAAACTATCCGTTGACGGCTTACAACCGTCATAGCCGTAGAACTCACTGAGAGCTTCATTTTGACTGGTTATGGCTCCCGTAACTCTAAACGAGCCAACAGTTATGGCCGTCCGAAGAATCGATATCCACAGGGTGCAACATCCGCGGTGCAAGGTGCAACATTCGTCCAAAAAGCCAAAATAGCGCCGTGCGACTTTTAGAAGTAGGTGCGGGGATTTGAAGTGGAACAGTACCATGGTGCAGCACTGTAAAGGGTAGGTAAATCGAAGACCAGCCACGGTGATCCCGTTTTAACGTAAAAATTCAAGTGACGGAAAAAAGAAGACCAAAAAACTTCAGAGACCCGATAGAGGTTCGGATAGCCTTTTTTGCGTATGAAACTATCCGTTGACGGCTTACAACCGTCAAAGCCGTAGAACTCAGTGAGAGCTTCATTTTGACTGGTTATGGCTCCCGTAACTCTAAACGAGCCAACAGTTATGGCCGTCTGAAGAATCGATATCCACAGGGTGCAACATCCGCGGTGCAAGGTGCAACATTCGTCCAAAAAGCCAAAACAGCACTGTGGGACTTTTAGAAGTGGGTATCGAGATTTGAAATGGAATAGTACCATGGTGCATCACTCTCCAGGGTAGGTAAATCGAAGACTAGCCACGGTGATCCCGTTTTAACATAAAAATTCACGTGATGGAAAAAGGAAGGCCAAAAAATTTCAGAGACCCGATAGAGGTTCGGATAGCCTTTTTTGGGTATGAAACTATCTGTTGACGGCTTACAGCCGTCAAAGCCGTAGAACTCACTGAGAGCTTCGTTTTGACTGGTTATGGATCCCGTAACTCTAAACGAGCCAACAGTTATGGTCGTCCGAATAATCGATATCCATAGGGTGCAACATCCGCAGTGCAAGGTGCAACATTCTCCAAAAATCCGAAACAGCGTCGTGCGACTTTTAGAAGTGGGTGCAGGGATTTGAAGTGGAACAGTACCATGGTGCACCACTATCCAGGATAGGTAAATCGAAGACCAGCCACGGTGATCCCGTTTTAACGTAAAAATTCACGTGACGGAAAAAAGAAGGCCAAAAAACTTCAGAGACCCGATTAAGGTTCGGATAGCCTTTTTTTGGTATGAAACTATCCATTGACGGCTTATAGCCGTCAAAGCCGTAGAACTCACTGAGAGCTTCGTTTTGACTGGTTATGGCTCCCGTAACTCTAAACGAGCCAACAGTTATAGCTGTACGAAGAATCAATATCCACAGGGTGCTACATCCGCGGTGCAAGGTGCAACATTCGTCCAAAAAGCTGAAACAGCGTCGTCCGACTTTTAGAAGAGGGTGTAGGGATTTGAAGTGGAACAGTACCATGGTGCACCACTCTCTAGGGTAGGTGAATCGAAGACCAACCACGGTGATCCCGTTTTAACGTAAAAATTCACGTGACGGAAAAAAGAAGGCCAAAAAACTTCAGAGACCCGATTGAGGTTCGGATAGCCTTTTTTGGGTATGACACTATCCATTGATGGCTTATAGCCGTCAAAGCCGTAGAACTCACTGAGAGCTTCGTTTTGACTGGTTATGGCTCCCGTATCTCTAAACGAGTCAACAGTTATGGCCGTCCGAAGAATCGATATCCACAGGGTGCAACATCCGCGGTGCGAGGTGCAACATTCGTCCAAAAAGCCAAAATAGCGCAGTGCGACTTTCAGAAGTGGGTGCAGGGATTTGAAATGGAACAGTACCATGGTGCAGCACTCTCCAGGGTAGGTAAATCGAAGACCAGCCACGGTGATCCCGTTTTAACGTAAAAATTCACGTGACGGAAAAAAGAAAGCCAAAAAACTTCAGAGACCCGATTGTGGTTCGGATAGCCATTTTTGAGTATGAAACTATCCGTTGACGGCTTACAGCGGTCAAAGCCATAGAACTCACTGAGAGCTTCGTTTTGACTGGTTTTGGCTCCCATAACTCTAAACGAGCCAACATTTATGGTCGTCCGAAGAATCGATATCTACAGGGTGCAACATCCGCGGTGCAAGGTGCAACATTCGTCCAAAAAGCCAAAATAGCGCCGTGCGACTTTTAGAAGTGGGTGCGGGGATTTGAAATGGAACATTACCATGGTGCAGCACTCTTCAGGGAAGGTAAATCGAAGACCAGCCACGGTGATCCCGTTTTAAGGTAAAAATTCTCGTGACGGAAAAAAGAAGGCCAAAAAACATCAGAGACCCGATTGAGGTTCGGATAGCCTTTTTTTGGTATGAAACTACCCATTGACGGCTTACAGCTGTCAAAGCTGTAGAACTCACTGAGAGCTTCGTTTTGACTGGTTACGGCTCCCGTAACGCTAAACAAGCCAACAGTTATGGCCGTCCGAAGAATCGATATCCACAGGGTGCAACATCCGCGGTGCAAGGTGCAACATTCGTCCAAAAAGCCGAAACAGCGACGTTCCACTTTTAGAAGTGGGTGCATGGATTTGAAGTCGAACAGTACCATGGTGTAGCACTCTCCAGGGTACGTAAATCGAAGACCAGCCATGGTGATCCCGTTTTAACGTAAAAATTCACGTGACGGAAAAAAGAAGGCCAAAAAACTTCATAGACCCGATTGAGGTTCTGATAGCCTTTTTTGGGTATGAAACAATCCGTTGACGGCTTACAGCTGTCAAAGCCGTAGAACTCACTAAGAGCTTTGTTTTGACTGGTTATGGCTCCCGTAACTCTAAATGAGCCAACAGTTATGGCTGTCCGAAGAATCGATATCCATAGGGTGCAACATCCGCGGTGCAAGGTGCAACATTCGTCCAAAAAGCCAAAACAGTGCCGTGCGACTTTTAGAAGTGGGTGCGGGGATTTGAAATGGAACAGTACCATGGTGCAGCACTCTCCACGGTAGGTAAATCGAAGACCAGCCACGGTGATCCCGTTTTAACGTAAAAATTCACGTCATGGAAAAAATGAAGGCCAAAAAACATCAGAGACCCGATAGAGGTTCGGATTGCCTTTTTTGGGTATGAAACTATCTGTTGACGGATTACAACCATCATAGCCGTAGAACTCACTGAGAGCTTCATTTTGACTGGTTATGGCTCCCGTAACTCTAAACGAGCCAACAGTTATGGCCGTCCGAAGAATCGATATCCACAGGGTGCAACATCCGCGGTGCAAGGTGCAACATTCGTCCAGAAAACCAAAACAGCACCGTGCGACTTTTAGAAGTGGGTGCAGGGATTTGAAGTGGAACAGTACGATGGTGCACTACTCTGCAGGGTAGGTAAATCGAAGACCAGCCACGGTGATCCCGTTTTAACGTAAAAATTCGCGTGACGGAAAAAAGAAGGCCATAAAACTTTAGAGACCCGATTGAGGTTCGGATAGCCTTTTATGGGTATGAAACAATCCGTTGACGGCTTACAGCGGTCAAAGCCGTAGAACTCACTGAGAGCTTCGTTTTGACTGGTTATGGCTCCCGTAACTCTAAACGAGCCAACAGTTATGGCCGTCCGAAGAATCGATATCTACAGGGTGCAACATCCGCGGTGCAAGGTGCAACATTCGTCCAAAAAGCCAAAACAGCGCCGTGCGACTTTTAGAAGTGGGTGCGGGGATTTGAAATGGAACATTACCATGGTGCAGCACTCTTCAGGGAAGGTAAATCGAAGACCAGCCACAGTGATCCCGTTTTAAGGTAAAAATTCTCGTGACGGAAAAAAGAAGGCCAAAAAACTTCAGAGACCCGATTGAGGTTCGGATAGCCTTTTTTGGGTATGAAACTACCCATTGACGGCTTACAGCTATCAAAGCTGTAGAACTCACTGAGAGCTTCGTTTTGACTGGTTACGGCTCCCGTAACGCTAAACAAGCCAACAGTTATGGCCGTCCGAAGAATCGATATCCACAGGGTGCAACATCCGCAGTGCAAGGTGCAACATTCGTCCAAAAAGCCGAAACAGCGACGTTCCACTTTTAGAAGTGGGTGCATGGATTTGAAGTCGAACAGTACCATGGTGCAGCACTCTCCAGGGTACGTAAATCGAAGACCAGCCACGGTGATCCCGTTTTAACGTAAAAATTCACGTGACGGAAAAAAGAAGGCCAAAAAACTTCAGAGACCCGATTGAGGTTCGGATAGCCTTTTTTGGGTATGACACTATCCATTGATGGCTTATAGCCGTCAAAGCCGTAGAACTCACTGAGAGCTTCGTTTTGACTGGTTATGGCTCCCGTATCTCTAAACGAGTCAACAGTTATGGCCGTCCGAAGAATCGATATCCACAGGGTGCAACATCCGCGGTGCGAGGTGCAACATTCGTCCAAAAAGCCAAAACAGCGCAGTGCGACTTTCAGAAGTGGGTGCAGGGATTTGAAATGGAACAGTACCATGGTGCAGCACTCTCCAGGGTAGGTAAATCGAAGACCAGCCACGGTGATCCCGTTTTAACGTAAAAATTCACGTGACGGAAAAAAGAAAGCCAAAAAACTTCAGAGACCCGATTGTGGTTCGGATAGCCATTTTTGAGTATGAAACTATCCGTTGACGGCTTACAGCGGTCAAAGCCATAGAACTCACTAAGAGCTTCGTTTTGACTGGTTTTGGCTCCCATAACTCTAAACGAGCCAACATTTATGGTCGTCCGAAGAATCGATATCTACAGGGTGCAACATCCGCGGTGCAAGGTGCAACATTCGTCCAAAAAGCCAAAATAGCGCCGTGCGACTTTTAGAAGTGGGTGCGGGGATTTGAAATGGAACATTACCATGGTGCAGCACTCTTCAGGGAAGGTAAATCGAAGACCAGCCACGGTGATCCCGTTTTAAGGTAAAAATTCTCGTGACGGAAAAAAGAAGGCCAAAAAACATCAGAGACCCGATTGAGGTTCGGATAGCCTTTTTTTGGTATGAAACTACCCATTGACGGCTTACAGCTGTCAAAGCTGTAGAACTCACTGAGAGCTTCGTTTTGACTGGTTACGGCTCCCGTAACGCTAAACAAGCCAACAGTTATGGCCGTCCGAAGAATCGATATCCACAGGGTGCAACATCCGCGGTGCAAGGTGCAACATTCGTCCAAAAAGCCGAAACAGCGACGTTCCACTTTTAGAAGTGGGTGCATGGATTTGAAGTCGAACAGTACCATGGTGTAGCACTCTCCAGGGTACGTAAATCGAAGACCAGCCATGGTGATCCCGTTTTAACGTAAAAATTCACGTGATGGAAAAAAGAAGGCCAAAAAACTTCATAGACCCGATTGAGGTTCTGATAGCCTTTTTTGGGTATGAAACAATCCGTTGACGGCTTACAGCTGTCAAAGCCGTAGAACTCACTAAGAGCTTTGTTTTGACTGGTTATGGCTCCCGTAACTCTAAATGAGCCAACAGTTATGGCTGTCCGAAGAATCGATATCCATAGGGTGCAACATCCGCGGTGCAAGGTGCAACATTCGTCCAAAAAGCCAAAACAGTGCCGTGCGACTTTTAGAAGTGGGTGCGGGGATTTGAAATGGAACAGTACCATGGTGCAGCACTCTCCACGGTAGGTAAATCGAAGACCAGCCACGGTGATCCCGTTTTAACGTAAAAATTCACGTCATGGAAAAAATGAAGGCCAAAAAACATCAGAGACCCGATAGAGGTTCGGATTGCCTTTTTTGGGTATGAAACTATCTGTTGACGGCTTACAACCATCATAGCCGTAGAACTCACTGAGAGCTTCATTTTGACTGGTTATGGCTCCCGTAACTCTAAACGAGCCAACAGTTATGGCCGTCCGAAGAATCGATATCCACAGGGTGCAACATCCGCGGTGCAAGGTGCAACATTCGTCCAGAAAACCAAAACAGCACCGTGCGACTTTTAGAAGTGGGTGCAGGGATTTGAAGTGGAACAGTACGATGGTGCACTACTCTACAGGGTAGGTAAATCGAAGACCAGCCACGGTGATCCCGTTTTAACGTAAAAATTCGCGTGACGGAAAAAAGAAGGCCATAAAACTTTAGAGACCCGATTGAGGTTCGGATAGCCTTTTATGGGTATGAAACAATCCGTTGACGGCTTACAGCGGTCAAAGCCGTAGAACTCACTGAGAGCTTCGTTTTGACTGGTTATGGCTCCCGTAACTCTAAACGAGCCAACAGTTATGGCCGTCCGAAGAATCGATATCTACAGGGTGCAACATCCGCGGTGCAAGGTGCAACATTCGTCCAAAAAGCCAAAACAGCGCCGTGCGACTTTTAGAAGTGGGTGCGGGGATTTGAAATGGAACATTACCATGGTGCAGCACTCTTCAGGGAAGGTAAATCGAAGACCAGCCACAGTGATCCCGTTTTAAGGTAAAAATTCTCGTGACGGAAAAAAGAAGGCCAAAAAACTTCAGAGACCCGATTGAGGTTCGGATAGCCTTTTTTTGGTATGAAACTACCCATTGACGGCTTACAGCTATCAAAGCTGTAGAACTCACTGAGAGCTTCGTTTTGACTGGTTACGGCTCCCGTAACGCTAAACAAGCCAACAGTTATGGCCGTCCGAAGAATCGATATCCACAGGGTGCAACATCCGCAGTGCAAGGTGCAACATTCGTCCAAAAAGCCGAAACAGCGACGTTCCACTTTTAGAAGTGGGTGCATGGATTTGAAGTCGAACAGTACCATGGTGCAGCACTCTCCAGGGTACGTAAATCGAAGACCAGCCACGGTGATCCCGTTTTAACGTAAAAATTCACGTGACGGAAAAAAGAAGGCCAAAAAACTTCATAGACCCGATTGAGGTTCTGATAGCCTTTTTTGGGTATGAAACAATCCGTTGACGGCTTATAGCTGTCAAAGCCGTAGAACTCACTAAGAGCTTTGTTTTGACTGGTTATGGCTCCCGTAACTCTAAATGAGCCAACAGTTATGGCTGTCCGAAGAATCGATATCCATAGGGTGCAACATCCGCGGTGCAAGGTGCAACATTCGTCCAAAAAGCCAAAACAGCGCCGTGCGACTTTTAGAAGTGGGTGCAGGGATTTGAAATGGTACAGTACCATGGTGCAGCACTCTCCAGGGTAGGTAAATCGAAGACCAGCCACGGTGATCCCGTTTTAACGTAAAAATTCACGTGATGGACAAAAGAAGGCCAAAAAACTTCAAAGACCCGGTTGAGGTTCGGATAGCCTTTTTTGGGTATGAAACTATCCATTGACAGCTTACAGAAGTCAAAGCCGTAGAACTCACTGAGAGCTTCGTTTTGACTGGTTATGGCTACCGTATCTCTAAACGAGCCAACAGTTATGGCCGTCCGAAGAATCGATATCCACAGGGTGCAACATCAACGGTGCAAGGTGCAACATTCATCCAAAAAGCCAAAACAGCGCCGTGCGACTTTTAGAAGTGAGTGCGGGGATTTTAAATAGAACAGTACTATGGTGCAGCACTCTAAAGGGTAGGTAAATCGAAGACCAGCCACGGTGATCCCGTTTTAACGTAAAAATTCAAGTGACGGAAAAAAGAAGACCAAAAAACTTCAGAGACCCGATAGAGGTTCGGATAGCCTTTTTTGCGTATGAAACTATCCGTTGACGGCTTACAACCATCAAAGCCGTATAACTCAGTGAGAGCTTCATTTTGACTGGTTATGGCTCTCGTAACTCTAAACGAGCCAACAGTTATGGCCGTCTGAAGAATCGATATCCACAGGGTGCAACATCCGCGGTGCAAGGTGCAACATTCGTCCAAAAAGCCAAAACAGCACTGTGGGAATTTTAGAAGTGGGTGTGGGGATTTGAAATGGAATAGTGCCATGGTGCATCACTCTCCAGGGTAGGTAAATCGAAGACCAGCCACGGTGATCCCGTTTTAACGTAAAAATTCACGTGATGGAAAAAGGAAGGCCAAAAAACTTCAGAGACCCGATAGAGGTTCGGATAGCCTTTTTTGGGTATGAAACTATCCGTTGACGGCTTACAGCCGTCAAAGTCGTAGAACTCACTGAGAGCTTCGTTTTGACTAGTTATGGATCCCGTAACTCTAAACAAGCCAACAGTTATGGTCGTCCGAATAATCGATATCCATAGGGTGCAACATCCGCGGTGCAAGGTGCAACATTCTCCAAAAAGCCGAAACAGCGTCGTGCGACTTTTAGAAGTGGGTGCAAGGATTTGAAGTGGAACAGTACCATGGTGCACCACTATCCAGGATAGGTAAATCGAAGACCAGCCACGGTGATCCCGTTTTAACGTAAAAATTCACGTGACGGAAAAAAGAAGGCCAAAAAACTTCAGAGACCCGATTAAGGTTCGGATAGCCTTTTTTGGGTATGAAACTATCCATTGACGGCTTATAGCCGTCAAAGCCGTAGAACTCACTGAGAGCTTCGTTTTGACTGGTTATGGCTCCCGTAACTCTAAACGAGCCAACAGTTATAGCCGTACGAAGAATCAATATCCACAGGGTGCAACATCCGCGGTGCAAGGTGCAACATTCGTCCAAAAAGCTGAAACAGCGTCGTCCGACTTTTAGAAGAGGGTGTAGGGATTTGAAGTGGAACAGTACCATGGTGCACCACTCTCTAGGGTAGGTGAATCGAAGACCAGCCATGGTGATCCCGTTTTAACGTAAAAATTCACGTGATGGAAAAAAGAAGGCCAAAAAACTTCAGAGATCCGATTGAGGTTCGGATAGTCTTTTTTGGGTATGAAACAATCCGTTGATAGCTTACAGCGGTCAAAGCCGTAGAACTCACTGAGAGATTCGTTTTGACTGGTTATGGCTCCCGTAACTCTATATGAGCAAACAGTTATGGCCGTTCGAAGAATCGATATCCACAGGGTGCAACAACCGCGGTGCAAGGTGCAACGTTCGTCCGAAAAGCCAAAACATCGCCGTGAGACTTTTAGAAGTGGGTGCAGGGATTTGAAATGGAACAGTACCATGGTGCAGCACTCTCCAGGGTAGGTAAATCGAAGACAAGCCACGGTGATCCCGTTTTAACGTAAAAATTCACGTAACGGAAAAAAGAAGGCCAAAAAACTTCAGAGACCCGATTGAGGTTTGGATAGCCTTTTTTGGGTATGAAACTATCCGTTGACGGCTTACAGCAGTCAATGCCGTAGAACTCACTGAGAGCTTCGTTTTGACTGGTTATGGCTCCCGTAACTCTTAACGAGCCAACTGTTATGGCCGTCCGAAGAATCGATATCCACAGGGTGCAACATCCACGGTGCAAAGTGCAACATTCGTCCAAAAAGCCAAAATAGCACCGTGCGACATTTAGAAGTGGGTGCAGGGATTTGAAATGGAACAGTACCATGGTGCAGCACTCTCCAGGGTAGGTAAATCGAAGACGGGCCACGGTGATCCTGTTTTAACGTAAAAATTCACGTGACGGAAAAAAGAAGGCCAAAAAACTTCAGAGACCCGATTGAGGTTCGGATAGCCTTTTTTGGGTATGAAACAATCCGTTGACGGCTTATAGCCGTCAGAGCCGTAGAACACACTGAGAGCTTCGTTTTGACTGGTTATGGCTCCCGTAACTCTAAACGAGCCAACAATTTTGGCCGTCCGAAGAATCGATATCCACAGGGTGCAACATCCGCGTTGCAAGGTGCAACATTCGTCCAAAAAGCCAAAACAGTGACGTTCGACCTTTAGAAGTGGGTGTAGGGATTTGAAATGGAATAGTACCATGGTACACCACTCTCCAGGGTAGGTAAATCGAAGACCAGCCACGGTGATCCCGTTTTAACGTAAAAATTCACGTGATGGAAAAAAGAAGGCCAAAAAACTTCAAAGATCCGATTGAGGTTCGGATAGCCTTTTTTGGGTATGAAACAATCCGTTGACGGCTTACAGCTGTCAAAGCCGTAGATCTCACTGAGAGCTTCGTTTTGACTGGTTATGGCTCCCGTAACTCTAAACGATCCAACAGTTATGGTCGTCCGAAGAATCGATATCCACAGGGTGCAACATCCGCGGTGCAAGGTGCAACATTCGTCCAAAAAGCCAAAACAGCGCTGTGCGACTTTTAGAAGTGGGTGCGGGGATTTGAAATGGAACAGTACCATGGTGCAGCACTCTCCAGGGTAGGTAAATCGAAGACCAGCCACGGTGATCCCGTTTTAACGTAAAATTTCACGTAACGGAAAAAATGAAGGCCAAAAAACATCAGAGACCCGTTGGAGGTTCGGATAGCCTTTTTTGGGTATGAAACTATCAGTTGACGGCTTACAGCCGTCATAGCCGTAGAACTCACTGAGAGCTTCATTTTGACTGGTTATGGCTCCCGTAACTCTAAACGAGCCAACAGTTATGGCCGTCCGAAGAATCGATATCCATAGGGTGCAACATCCGCGGTGCAAGGTGCAACATTCGTCCAAAAAACCAAAACAGCGCCGTGCGACTTTTAGAAGTGGGTGCAGGGATTTGAAGTGGAAAAGTACCATGGTGCACTACTCTGCAGGGTAGGTAAATCGAAGACCAACCACGGTGATCCCGTTTTAACGTAAAAATTCACGTGACGGAAAAAAGAAGGCCATAAAACTTTAGAGACCCGATTGAGGTTCGGATAGCCTTTTATGGGTATGAAACAATCCGTTGACGGCTTATAGCTGTCAAAGCCGTAGAACTCACTGAGAGCTTCGTTTTGACGGGTTATGGCTCCCGTAACTCTAAACGAGCCAACAGTTATGGCCGTCCGAAGAATCGATATCCACAGGGTGCAACATCCACGGTGCAAGGTGCAACATTCGTCCAAAAAGCAAAAACAGCGCCGTGCGACTTTTAGAAGTGGGTGCGGGGATTTGAAATGGAACATTACCATGGTGCAGCACTCTTCAGGGAAGATAAATCGAAGACCAGCCACGATGATCCCGTTTTAACGTAAAAATTCACGTGACGAAAAAAAGAAGGCCAAAAAACTTCAGAGACCCGATTATGGTTCGGAAAGCCTTTTTTGGGTATGAAACTATCCGTTGATGGCTTACAGTGGTCAAAGCCATAGAACTCACTGATAGCTTCGTTTTGACTGGTTATGGCTCCCGTAACTCTAAACGAGCCAACATTTATGGCCGTCCGAAGAATCGATATCCACAGGGTGCAACATCCGCGGTGCAAGGTGCAACATTCGTCCAAAAAGCCAAAACAGCACTATGCGACTTTTAGAAGTGGGTGCGGAGATTTGAAATGGAGTAGTACCATGGTGCAGCACTCTCCAGGGTAGGTAAATCGAAGACCAGCCACGGTGATCCCGTTTTAACGTAAAAGTTCACGTGACGGAAAAAAAGAAGGCCAAAAAACATCAAAGACCCGATAGAGGTTCGGATAGCCTTTTTTGGGTATGAAACTATCCGTTGACGGCTTACAGCCGTCATAGCCGTAGAACTCAGTGAGAGCTTCATTTTGACTGGTTATGGCTCCCGTAACTCTAAACGAGCCAACAGTTATGGCCGTCCGAAGAATCGATATCCACAGAGTGCAACATCCGCGGTGCAAGGTGCAACATTCGTCCAAAAAGCCGAAACAGCGCCGTTCGACTTTTAAAAGTGGGTGCAGTGATTTGAAGTGGAACAGTACCATGGTGCACCACTCTCCAGGGTAGGTAAATCGAAGACCAGCCATGGTGATCCCGTTTTAACGTAAAAATTCACGTGATGGAAAAAAGAAGGCCAAAAAACTTCAGAGACCCGATTGAGGTTCGGATAGCCTTTTTTGGGTATGAAACTATCAGTTGATGGCTTATAGCCGTCAAAGCCATTGAACTCACTGAGAGCTTCATTCTGACTAGTTATGGCTCCCGTAACTCTAAACGAGCCAACAGTTATGGCCGTCCGAAGAATCGATATCCACAGGGTGCAACATCTGCGGTGCAAGGTGCAACATTCGTCCAAAAAGCCAAAACAGCGCCTTGTGACTTTTAGAAGTGGGTGCGGGGATTTGAAATGGAACATTAATATGGTGCAGCACTCTTCACGGAAGGTAAATCGAAGACCAGCCACGGTGATCCCGTTTTGACGTAAAAATTCACGTGACGGAAAAAAGAAGGCCAAAAAACTTCAGAGACCCGATTGTGGTTCGGATAGCCTTTTTTGGGTATGAAACTATTCGTTGACGGCTTACAGCGGTCAAAGCCGTAGAACTCACTGAGAGCTTCGTTTTGACTGGTTATGGCTCCCGTAACTCTAAACGAGCGAACATTTATGGCCGTCCGAAGAATCGATATCCACAGGGTGCAACATCCGCGGTGCAAGGTGCAACATTCGTCCAAAAAGCCAAAACAGCGCTATGCGACTTTTAGAAGTGGGTGCGGGGATTTGAAATGGAACAGTACCATGGTGCAGTACTCTCCAGGGTAGGTAAATCGAAGACCTGCCACGGTGATCCCGTTTTAACGTAAAAATTCACGTGACGGAAAAAAGAAGGCCAAAAACTTCAGAGACCCGATTGAGGTTCGGATAGCCTTTTTTGGGTATGAAACAATCCGTTGACGGCTTACTGCCGTCAAAACCGTAGAACTCACCAAGAGCTTCGTTTTGACTGGTTATGGCTCCCGTAACTCTAAACGAGCCAACAGTTATGGCCGTCCGAAGAATCGATATCCACAGGGTGCAACATCCGTGGTGCAAGGTGCAACATTCGTCCAAAAAGCCAAAACAACGCCGTGCGACTTTTAGAGGTGGGTGCAGGGATTTGAAATGGAACAGTACCATGGTGCAGCACTCTCCAGGGTAGGTAAATCGAAGACCAGCCACGGTGATCCCGTTTTAACGTAAAAATTCACGTGACGGAAAAAAGAAGGCCAAAAAACCTCAGAGACTCGATTGAGGTTCGGATAGCATTTTTTGGGTATGAAACTATTCGTTGATGGCTTACAGCTGTCAAAGCCGTAGAACTCACTGAGAGCTTCGTTTTGACTGGTTATGGCTCCCGTAACTCTTAACGAGCCAACTGTTATGGCCGTCCGAAGAATCGATATCCACAAGGTGCAACATCCGCGGTGCAGGGTGCAACATCCGCGGTGCAAGGTGCAACATTCGTCCAAAAAGCCAAAACAGCTCCGTGCGACTTTTAGAAGTGGGTGCAGGGATTTGAAATGGAACAGTACCACGTTGCAGCACTCTCCAGGGTAGGTAAATCGAAGACCAGCCACGGTGATCCCGTTTTAACGTAAAAATTCACGTGACGGAAAAAAGAAGGCCAAAAAACTTCAAAGACCAGATTGAGGTTCAGATAGCCTTTTTTGGGTATGAAACTATCCGCTGACGGCTTACAGCCATCAAAGCCGTAGAACTCAGTGAGAGCTTCGTTTTGACTGGTTATAGCTCACGTAACTCTAAACGAGCCAACAGTTATGGCCGTCCGAAGAATCAATATCCACAGGGTGCAACATCCGCAGTGCAAGGTGCAAAATTCATCCAAAAAGCCAAAACAGTGCCGTACGACTTTTAAAAGTGGGTGCAGGGATTTGAAATGGAACAGTACCATGGTGCAGCACTCTCCAGGGTAGGTAAATCGAAGACCAGCCACGGTGATCCCGTTTTAACGTAAAAATTCAAGTGACGGAAAAAAGAAGGCCAAAAAACTTCTGGGACACGATTCAGGTTCGGATAGTCTTTTTTGGGTATGAAACTATCCGTTGACGGCTTACAGTCGTCAAAGCCGTAGAACTCACTGAGAGCTTCGTTTTGACTGGTTATGGCTCCCGTAACTCTAAACGAGCCAACAGTTATGGCCATCCGAAGAATCGATATCCACAGGGTGCAACATCCGTGGTGCAAGGTGCAGCATTCGTCCAAAAAGCCAAAACAGAGCCGTGTGACTTTTAGAAGTGGGTGCAGGGATTTGAAATGGAACAGTACCATGGTGCAGCACTCTCCAGGGTAGGTAAATCGAAGACCAGCCACGGTGATCCCGTTTTAACGTAAAAATTCACGTGACGGAAAAAAGAAGGCCAAACAACTTCAGAGACCCGATTGAGGTTCAGATAGCCTTTTTTGGGTATGAAACTATCCGTTGATGGCTTATAGCCGTCAAAGCCGTAGAACTCACTGAGAGCTTCGTTTTGACTGGTTATGGCTCCCGTACCTCTAAACGAGCCAGCAGTTATGGTCGTCCGAAGAATCGATATCCACAGGGTGCAACATCCGTTGTGCAAGGTGCAGCATTCGTCCAAAAAGTCAAAACAGCGCCGTGCGACTTTTAGAAGTGGGTGCAAGGATTTGAAATGGAACAGTACCATAGTGCAGCACTCTCCAGGGTAGGTAAATCGAAGACCAGCCAAGGTGATCCCGTTTTAACTTAAAAGTTCACGTGACGGAAAAAAGAAGGCCAAAAAACTTCAGAGACCAGATTGAGGTTCGGATAGCCTTTTTTGGGTATGAAACAATCCATTGATGGCTTACAGCCATCAAAGCCGTAAAACTCACTGAGAGGTTCGTTTTGACTGGTTATGGCTCCCGTAACTCTAAACGAGCCAACAGTTATGGTCGTCCGAAGAATCGATATCCACAGGGTGCAACATCCGCGGTGCAAGGTGCAACATTCGTCCAAAAAGCCGAAACAGCGCCGTTCGACTTTTAGAAGCGGGTGTAGGGATTTGAAGTGGAATAGTACCATAGTGCACCACTCTCCAGGGTAATTAAATCAAAGACCAGCCCCGGTGATCCCGTTTTAACGTAAAAATTCACGTGATGGAAAAAAGAAGGCCAAAAAACTTCAGAGACCCAATTGAGGTTCTGATAGCCTTTTTTGGTTATGGAACTATCCGTTGATGGCTTACAGCTGTCAAAGCCGTAGAACTCACTGAGAGCTAGTTTTGACTGGTTATGGCTCCCGTAACTCTAAACGAGCCAACAATTATGGCCGTCCAAAGAATCGATATCCACATGGTGCAACATCCACGGCGCAAGGTGCAACATTCGTCCAAAAAGCCAAAACAGCGACGTGCGACTTTTACAAGTGGGTGTAGGGATTTGAAATGGAACAGTACCATGGTGCAGCACTTTCCAGGGTAGGTAAATCGAAGACCAGCCACGGTGATCCCGTTTTAACGTAAAAATTCACGTGACGGAAAAAAGAAGGCCAAAAAACTTCAAAGACCCGATTGAGGTTCGGATAGCCTTTTTTGGGTATGAAACTATCCGTTGACGGCTTACAGCTGTCAAAGCTGTAGAACTCACTGAGAGCTTCGTTTTGACTGGTTATGTCTCCCGTAACTCTAAATGAGCCAACAGCTATGGCCGTCCGAAAAATCGATATCCATAGGGTGCAACATCCGCGGTGCAAGGTGCAACATTCTCCGAAAAGCTGAAACAGCGTCGTGCGACTTTTAGAATTGGGTGCAGGGATTTATAGTGGAAAAGTACCATGGTGCACCACTCTCCAGGGTAGGTAAATCGAAGACCAACCACGGTGATCCCGTTTTAACGTAAAAATTCACGTGATGGAAAAAGAAGGCCAAAAAACTTCAGAGACCCGATTGAGGTTCGGATAGCCTTTTTTGGCTATGAAACTATCCATTGACGGCTTACAGTAGTCAAAGCCATAGAGCTCACTGAGAGCTTCGTTTTGACTGATTATGGATCCCGTAACTCTAAACGAGCCAACATTTATGGCCGTCCGAAGAATCGATATCCACAGGGTGCAACATCCACGGTGCAAGGTGCAACATTCGTCCAAAAAGCCAAACCAGCACCGTGCGACTTTTAGAAGTGGGTGTAGGGATTTGAAATGGAACAGTACCATGGTGCACCACTCTCTAGGGTAGGTAAATCGAAGACCAGCCACGATGATCCCGTTTTAACGTAAAAATTCACGTGACGGAAAAAAGAAGGCCAAAAAACTTCAAAGACCCGATTGAGGTTCGGATAGCCTTTTTTGGGTATGAAACTATCCGTTGACGGCTTACAGCTGTCAAAGCCGTAGAACTCACTGAGAGCTTTGTTTTGACTGGTTATGGCTCCCGTAACTCTAAACGAGCCAACAGTTATGGCCGTCCGAAGAATCGATATCCACAGGGTGCAACATCCACGGTGCAAGGTGCAACATTCATCCAAAAAGCCAAAACAGCGCCGTGCGACTTTCAGAAGTGGGTGCAGGGATTTGAAATGGAACAGTACCATGGTGCAGCACTCTCCAGGGTAGGTAAATCGAGGACCAGCCACGGTGATCCCGTTTTAACGTAAAAATTCACGTGACGGAAAAAAGAAGGCCAAAAAACTTCAGAGACCCGATTGAGGTTCAGATAGCCTTTTTGGGTATGAAACTATCCGTTTACGGTTTATAGCCGTCAAAGCTGTAGAACTCACTGAGATCTTCGTTTTGACTGGTTATGGCTTCCGTAACTCTAAACGAGCCAACAGTTATGGCCGTCCGAATAATCGATATCCACAGGGTGCAACATCCACGGTGCAAGGTGCAACATTCTCCAAAAAGCCGAAACAGCGTCGTGCGACTTTTAGAAGTGGGTGCAGGGATTTGAAGTGGAATAGTACCATGGTGCACCACTCTCTAGGGTAGGTAAATCGAGGACCAGCCTCGGTGATCCCGTTTTAACGTAAAAATTCACGTGATGGAAAAAAGAAGGCCAAAAAACTTCAGAGACCCGATTGAGGTTCGGATAGACTTCTTTGGGTATGAAACTATCCATTGACGGCTTACAACCATCAAAGCCGTAGAACTCACTGAGAGCTTCGTTTTGACTGGTTATGGCTCCCGTAACTCTAAACGAGCCAACAGTTATGGCCGTTCGAAGAATCGATATCCACAGGGTGCAACATCCGCGGTGCAAGGTGCAACATTCGTCCAAAAAGCCGAAACAGCGCCGTTCGACTTTTAGAAGCGGGTGCAGGGATTTGAAGTGGAACAGTACCATAGTGCACCACTCTCTAGGGTAATTAAATCAAAGACCAGCTACGGTGATCCCGTTTTAACGTAAAAATTCACGTGACGGAAAAAAGAAGGCCAAAAAACTTCAGAGACCCGATTGAGGTTCGGATAGCCTTTTTTGGTTATGAAACTATCCATTGACGGCTTACAGCCATCAAAGCCGTAGAACTCGCTGAGATCTTCATTTTGACAGGTTATGGCTCCCGTAACTCTAAATGAGCCAACAGTTATGGCCGTCCGAAGAATCGATATCCACAGGGTGCAAAATCCGCGGTGCAAGGTGCAGCATTCGTCCAAAAAGCCGTAACAGCGCCGTTCGACTTTTAGAAGTGGGTGCAGGGATTTGAAATGGAACAGTACCATGGTACAGCACTCTCCAAGGTAGGTAAATCGAAGACCAGCCACGGTGATCCCGTTTTAACGTAAAAAGTCACGTGATGGAAAAAAGAAGGCCAAAAACCATCAGAGACCCGATTGAGGTTCGGGTATCCTTTTTTGGGTATGAAACTATCCGTTGATGGCTTACAGCCGTCAAAGCCGTAGTACTCGCTGAGAGCTTCTTTTTGACTGGTTATGGCTCCCGTAACTCTTAACGAGCCAACTGTTATGGCCATCCGAAGAATCGATATCCACAGGGTGCAACATCCACGGTGCAAGGTGCAACATTCGTCCAAAAAGTCAAAACAGCGCCGTGCGACTTTTAGAAGTGGGTGCAGGGATTTGAAATGGAACAGTACCATGGTGCAGCACCCTCCAGGGTAGGTAAATCGAAGACCAGCCATGGTGGATCCCGTTTTAACGTAAAAATTCACGTGATGGAAAAAAGAAGGCCAAAAAACTTCAGAGACCTGATTGAGGTTCGGATAGCTTTTTTTGGGTATGAAACAATCTGTTGACAGCTTACAGTAGTCAAAGCCGTAGAACTCACTGAGAGCTTTGTTTTGACTGGTTATGGCTCGCGTAACTCTAAACGAGCCAATAGTTATGGCCGTCCGAAGAATCGATATCCACAGGGTGCAACCACTACTATAAAACAGGCCATTTGCATCGGTTGTTTACCCCCCTTTTGCATCAGTTCAACAACCGATGCATATGCAACCGATGCAACAGGCTTAACACTTTTGCATCAGTTCTGAAACCGATGCAAAAAGGTCCTTTTTGCATCGGTTGTTACTAACAACTGATGCAAAATATCATGGTTGGTTGCTTGAACACAACCCCCATATTGCATCGGTTGTAATGAAAACCGATGCAACAAAGGAACTTGTTGCATAGGTTGTTGTTGAAAACCGATGCAAACTAATCCCTCTATTGCATCGGTTTTTTATAATAACTGATGCAACCTAATCCCTCTATTACATCAGCTATTTATACCTGATGCAAAAAAACCATTCTCAGAACCATTATTACATTACTCAAATAGACTATATATATATATATATATTATTGCATGCAATATTACAATCATTCAAAAGTAAATTTGATGGCAAATACAAACTGAATAACATAAAACAAGTTATGCCTTCATTCAACAATTATCCCATTTTTACTGTACGTCGTCAAAAACACTACAGGTATGCCTTCATTCAGTGCATCATCTATAAAACTGCATAATCAAGTTCAACTTTATGTTAATATAAACAGTTCATTGAATCCAATACCACCTAAGCTCTACATCATGCACCTAAAACACTGTCTTCCGCCTCTGCCGAATCCAACCTTCCATTCACCCTCATATTGCAAAATACAGTAACCACCTACAAACACCAGACAAACTCACCGCAAACTACTCAACTGCCCTTCACCTTCTAAGCATAACACTTCATCCACTTCATAATACTCAATCATCATCCTTTACCTCAATCTCCATCAATACTGTTACTCCCCATTACCTATAACCACCTGCATCTCCCCTCTTTGAAACAGCCTAAAATCCACCATTTCAGCAAATACCACACCACTCCTGCAAAAAAACCAACCTCATCTCCAGCAACTCACTGTCAACAAACTGTAATTACAACCACTCTCCACCAATCGCAACACCCATCCCCTCTACCACAAACAACCAAACTTCATCCTTAACTGCACGTCATCCACCCAAACTTCAAGACTACACTTCAAAACCAAACAATCTTCACCTCATCACCTACTGCTGCATCATTCACAACCCAACCTCAAGTATAACCACCTCTCCCTACAACTCCTCACCCTCATCAATAACCTAACCGCTGCCAATCTCCCAAAATCACCAGATCGCTCCCTGCCAGCAACACTGCATACTCCCTCAACCAACCAAGTTCCCCATACTCCTTTAACTTCTGCATCAATCACCTCCCCACTACCTTCAACAACCATCACCCAAACTTGAAACAACTTGAAACAACCAAGTTAGAATATAATGATACAATTGAACTTAACCCTATTTGATTGGTGAGATGATTTGGATTTTAGTGTAGTATATAAGAATGCATTGTGCATTCATAGGCACATTATATATTTAGTAGAACAAAAAAATACCTTTCATTGGTAGTTTAATCGCAATAAAATATACTGGAAGTACAACAACTTAGTTACAACAGAGTTAACTGTAAATGAAAGCAGTTGAGCTTTGTAGCTGAATGAACCTGATTATGCTACCAAAAAGATATCCACACAAGTGTATCACCTTTCTTAGTAAACTAGACATCAGATTTATATCACTATGCATTTTTTCATTTGCACTGAATGATTTCAAAACCAAATAATGCATAAATAATTTGTGAATGAGGGTCTTGACTGGAAAAAGCAATATTTTGACTGAGCATAATTTTGTGAAAATATTTGATGAGACTATTCATTATGTTTATGTCGAGATGTCTGATGGGTATATGAAATATAATCTTGTATCTGGACTCTCCATGTATAATTATCTAGTGTTGACACTTATTTCATTTCCCTAAACATACATTCAATTTTGTGCCAAATAACTGAAAAGTATAGGCATTAAAAATTATTCATTTATTGAGCTTTCTCACAATAAACTGTGAAAATCAAAAGGATAAGTCTTTGACGATAATAATTTTGCTAACAGTTATGACCTCCATTTTAATGGGATGTTAGAAGAGGAAGTTCATTTGGTCATGGTACTAAGAAACGAGTTATAAAACAACCATTTTTTTTATAAAAGCTTATACGTATTGAATTTTATTTAATGCAGATATCATAGATTTTGCAAAGCTTATAGGTTAAGGAGTTTTTATGTAAATGTTTGTACCAAAAAATTTGGAGAACAGATAAGATTTTACATTTAATTTATCACAGATTTGCTGGCGACCCTGGACTGACTGTTATCATTTTATGTGTAGTAAGGTAGTATTTGAATTTTCCTTTTTTATTTTCAGGATATGGAGCATTTAGTGCAAGGGATATTAGATAATTCTACAGAGCTTTGTACACATCGATGTGGATAGTAGAAAGCGGTATGCTATCGCTCAAAGCACTAGGTACAACATTTAGCATGAACACAAAGAAACTAGTGCAGTAGATATTGATAAACAAACTTGATCCAGGAATGCAACGAGAACATTCAAAATTATGATTGTTTCAGTGTTACAACTCTCAACTTTTAATCTCATTAGTTACTGATGAGTTATTATAACTTCACTTCCTCACAATCCAATATATGTGCATAATGTATACATATATCTTCAACATCGGTATTTGGTTAAATGGAACCATTTGCAACATAATGACGTTTTTGCCTCCCAATAATAATAAACGGTTGCCTTCAAAATATAAAAGCTTGATATATCAATACAGTTGTAGATTTCATTTTATTAATCCAAACAACAAAATGGAATATTTAGGACATACATGGGTTTCCAAATATATATTTTTTCTTTCTAAAAGAAGAAGCCGATGACATGTTTACAATGTTTAAAGGGCTAGAACGTAAGGTTGAACTAAATAGATTCAAAAAGGTTTTATGAATTTTTTTTTATAAAGTACATATTATGTTTGTAACAAAAAAGTTTCAGTAACTTTATAAATTGATGTAGATCAAAATATTATTTGTGAAACATGCGAAAAATAGTGAAATATGATAAGATTATCAACTTGAACATAAATTCGTATAGATCACCTCATGTTAAATTTACATAGATGCATCATCGCAGTAGTTAGTTTAGCCAAACGCTAATTATTATTTGAATTAATTGGTTTTAAATTTAACGACTACTACTCCAAGGTAAAGCACATATACCAAAATGGTAGCAGGGTAGCAGACAAAGTAAAAATACAAATTTCCAAAATTTTTGACAAATAGAAAAGAGAAACCTGATTGGATTAGTAGAGGAGTGGTGAAGCTTAGTTTCCAATATCCGTCTGTCAATTTGTCGAAGACTCATAACCAATGATATCAAATTGTAGTCATAGTGTAGATAGTTCTGTATGAAATCAGCAAAAAATTATTAATTAACTCAACAATTTAGAATTATAGGGAAATAAGATGTTTACTGCAAATTGAAGGGAGAATACAATATACTAATTATGAACTATACATGCAGATTAAGACATATACAATTACATGTAACAGCTTTTAATCTATTATGTAATTTAGTTACTGTCAATATTTTTTTTAAAAACAAAATAGGCATGTGCCTTTTAACAGAAACAACATATTTTATGCTGATGGGCCATAGAAGCAAGTAAAATATAAGTTTTGAAGAGACTGAATTTTAAAACATATATTCAGGCTGAAGAAGTAGAAGGCATGCATGTAACTTAAATACAGTATATACAGAAGATAGAGGGGGTGCTAAAAATGAAAGAAAAAGATCAATTTAAGAATTACACGGTAAGAATTTAACTTGAGGATAGTTCAGGTGAAAAAAAAAGTTGGAATATACGCCATTATCGCTTGAGATTACAAACTACTATAATGGTGGTAGATATTAGTAGATAATAACAGAATGGTGGTGCTCTGAAATGGAAATTATTTGAAATCTTAGTAGATAATAACAAAATCATTAATCAGTAACAACAAAACAACGCAGAAAAGGTAAGCATGATAAATGCAATATAAATGAGTTAGGAACAGAATTAGAAAGCAGTTAATTAGGATGCGTGGAGCATATAAACTAATAAGTGATATAATGAAATGAAAACTTAACTTACTTTTTGATTCAAGAACAAAGGGTGAAAACTAACTCAAAGTATCAGTTTTAGAACATGATGATATCTCATAACTGTACTATAACATGTTATAAACTCTTCTGCAGAGTATTACTCAATGCCAAATTTGCCCAAATGAGGTTCAGTCACCTCCTGTCTACAATTTTTCAACCAAAGCTGTCAACAAAATTTTTGTAGAAACGTTTTTTTTCTTTTTCTTTTTAGTTCAAGCATAAAATAGTTAAAATCAGGAGAGCAATACCTGAAGTTCCTAACTTGGCTATTGTACTTTAAGTTATTGTTCAAAGATTCATTATTCATAACAATGCTTCTGTCTCTGAAAGTGGGAACCTTAGGACCCTATATAAGTTTAATTATATACGAATTATACAGACCCTATATATTATTTCGATCAGAGTCATCATACAGTCATTAAAAACTAAACTAAACAAATTACACATACAATATATAATTTCAATATTGATCCCAATATCACATATTAGAGTATATAATGAATTATACAGACACAGACAGTCAATAAAAACTAAATAAAACAAATAAAACAAATTATAATGAATTTTTTGCTTCTTGATACCTCACTTTGCTATTACCTAGCTGACCTTATCCATACTTTTATTCTTTTCCTTTATAATTTGACTGGATAATCTAAAACTGAGTTTCATGCTTATTCACAGGTACCATTCCTCAGAAAATTTTAATTGGCAAATGACTGATATCCATTAACATTCACCTGCATGATCTAGTTTTTAGGAATAAATTACTTTCCCTTACTTTACAACGGCAACAATATTATTAATGTTTTTCTTGTTAAACATGAAAATACTACCATGAAAAAAAAACCAAAAAAAGGGAGAAAAGAGAAAGCAACATGGAAATAAGTTCACTTTAATGACAAGAAGTAAATGAAATGAAAGCATATATAGAAAGAGCACCCATTTATCAATATTTTTTTAACAATCAAAATAAATAAATGTTCTCACCCCAAAATGAAAGGCCGAAGTCCAAACCACAGAACCCAACCACATGCCTAACGTCACCAGCAAAGTCTAAATGAAAGCCTCCCTTTTGCAATTGAACACAATAAAGGGGACCATTTTGCAAATTCCTTTGAAATAAACAGTGCTTCATCTCCACTTTATTTTGCATGCTCATGTTGCAGGCTCTATAAAAGATTTGATGCCTCTTCCATCTTCATGCGCTTGCTCTCATGCTCCTCACTCACGCCATTCCTTCCTCCTCATCACCCATACATGCGCACGCATGTATACCTCCACTTCTCTCTCCCATACCTGCTACCTTCTTTCATCCCTCTCGGCCATGCACAAATAGGACTTCCCCTCCACCATATATTTTTGCATGCGCCTCCAGTCGGCTCCGACCGACCCACGCCTCAACTGCTCCGCCTTAGCCTACTCCACCTCCCTATTGCACCACTTCTTCTACCTGCGGCTGTACATGCCTCCGCCCACACATATACGCGCATGCACACTACACTAATATATATGCACACAGCCCCATACTTCCCCTCATATCTCCCTCTCGAGCAGACTATCTTGAGTGCAACGTCGACGAAAATAGTTGCCCACATCATTTTCTACAACTTCCGTGTTTACACCTTAGGCTACTTCTTTATGCTGTGGAAGATATTTGAATTATTAATGAAAAGTGAAAGTCTTACTATGTTCACTCATTTCATTTTTTTTAGAAAAAAAATAACCTCTTTTATTTTTTTACCACTTGCGTGTGTTCCCACGTATATAAACAAGATTTTTAGGCCATTGTGTAGCTTTTAACCCTTGTTGTGCATTGTATCATTTTGATCTAATTTTTACAGCTCCATGATATTGAGCAAAGCTTTACTCTTGGGATGCATATTACTGATACAAAAAATACTTACCAAATGACTCTAAGCAGTGGATATTATCTCAGCAAGACAATGTTCTTGCATCAAGTAGGAATGAAAACATTTAATGTTGGTCACATTTTGTGTCAATACTGGCAATTAAGTCATATCTTTAGGACATGGTTAATTCTCTAAGAAGCTTCTCATCAGATACGAAGATTCTGTCAATTTGTTTGCTAATTTTACCCTCCCACATCTTAGCCAACTCATTCATGGACAAAACATTGCCAGGTGGTCTTAAGTAGAGTGTCTTATTCAGTTTACCAGAAACAATGCCATTCATCAAGTAAGGTACTAGTCACTAGTAATAAAAATTAAGTACTATTGGATTTAGCAAACAAATAAAAACTTAAGAGAAATAAAACCCAGGCATATTTAGGGAACAATTTTTTTTACCAGAAGAAAATCGCATAGGCCACCAGTTACAAATTATTCGTTATGACCGGTATTAGGCTTACCCGAATCATAGCTGAACTCTATGATTGAATCATCTGGTTCAATGCGCTTGAGAAGGGATGACAAAAAGGAAACATTCTGGAATAGCATGAAGCGAAAAAGAGTATAAGCATATGCATTAAGAATTCGGTTTTACTCTACCAGTTTAGAAGCATATATTCCTGGTACAGCTTGTTTTAATGTTCTTCCAATTACATCAGCTTGCATCTTACTCAATCAAGTTCTGAATTATTATTATTTTTGAGTCAAAAATATATGATGATATTGGTCTTAACCGGCATACTCTAACAGCTAGTACAATACGTACCATTCATGTATATGGCTGCATTGACTAAATTTAACATTTTACATATATATGCAGAAAAACTTTAAATTACCTATAAGAAGCTATGAAGCTTAGTGATTTTAAATCACATATTAACATTGTAAGTAGTATATTTTTTAAGTGCGCATGTGTTGATGCAATCAAAAACTAGTAATATAAAATATACAAGTATCAATATCTTCGAGTAGTTGGATGATCCATTATAACTACAATGCCATCAGTGCTACGATCAACATCGTATCCTTCTTCTTACATTTTATCAGTACTATATTTTATTCAATCAATTTGGACATTGTTCATAAACATCCTTAACTTACGTATATATCTTATTATTAATAATTTTTAACTAAGTCACAGTATGTGCATGTAAAAACATTCAATTTCATTTCAAATAAGTTATTTATAGTAAATTGTTAATATGGTGAGAAGCTACCATCATTGGATTCAAAAACATCTTCTGAGCTCATATGGTGTATCACATATGCATAATATTTGAACTATATATAAACATGCAAGTGCATTTTTTAACTGAGCTGTTATATTATACATATAATATTTAAACATTGAAACCTTAAGCTATGCAATTAAATACCTTAAGTTGTACATATAATATGTATTATGATTTATGATAAGCAGTACAATACTGTGCATAATCAAAAGAAGCAGAACCGGAATATGAAAATCTAAAACTACAGGAATATTATTAATTAAACTGCAGGAATCTAGTACCAAATAGGCAAATTTCTTTTAATCAACCAATTAAAGCCAACTAAATAACCTGGAATATTATTAATTAAATGACATCAATACACCAATATCCTCTGCATGTTCTGTAAGAATCATTTCATCATTTTTAATCAATAATAAGACATAGCATTCAAACATTTAAAAAACAAAGCTTGTTTAAAAACTTACTTCATCTTGCGAAAAAGGATCCCAATCCCATAGAACAAGCATAACCAGATTCATCATGTAACACAGTATAATTGTAACGACCCGACTTTCCAGTCCCAGAAAATCGAACCATTTGTGTTAAAGAAGAAAAGGTAGAAGAAGAAGAAACAGAAAATCAACAACAGAATCTCACATCGCAGCGGAATAAAATATAATATATACAAAACAGATCTTTACTCAAACAGAAAAATATATCTGTTTATACAATATATTTACAGAATACATCATCAGAGTTCATCACATCAATGACATACATCCAAATACACAGCGGAACAATAAACAAATACGGAAGTACGTATCGCCATCCAGCTCGTCTCCTGAGCTCCACAGCTACAATCTGAACCTGTTTATCTCGGTCTGACCCGAGCATCATATAAAACAATACCCGAGTCAGTCTGGAAAACCAGCGTGAGAAAATCACACTCAATTGATTATTAAAGTTTCAAAAATCCTTTTGAAAACAAAAGCATCTCGTAAGACCACGCCACAAATAAACATGTCGGGTTTTTACCTTACGATAGCTAAAACACTTTTTATAAAAATCCTCTGATATTATAATAGTGTCTATTTACAAATACTTATTAAAATAGCCGAAATTGTTACATCTATTAAATTCCGGCATACTAGCCACAACGTGGGTAATACAAACAAAACTCGTACAAGGCACGTAGGGAGAATGGATTTCCAACGAATGACTAGGCACTGGGGTACCACCTGTCACAGTACGTGGCCTAGATCACAGTACCGAGGAGTACGCCCGCTCCCCTGCAACACAAGGCCGGAATCACCTATGGGCAAATCCGAATATGATCACCCCACGGTTGGGATCAGCAACCGCACCACTAAGCCGAAATAAAAGGGACATCTAGACAGGAATGATCATACTCTCCAGTGGGCGCTACCCACGAAGCCTTGCTGCATAACCCCTGATTTTCAGTCATTCCCGGTTGATGATGCTTGAGGCTAAAAGGTTACCTTCAGAACGTTTCACTTAGAATGCCCATCGTCCCCTGACGATGTCCGAAAGCATTCATCCATACAAGTCCGTTCCGGGTCCGAACAGAACTGATAACACTATCCCCTTATCAATATTACCCTCGTTTCCCCACGAAACGTACAAACCGGATCGAAGTGGTTTTCGAGTCTCCAGACCTAGAATCCCGGTATACGGAAACCCGATCCCGGTCTCTTCGAAACGATCAGCGCATTTGGCCAATATTGATGGTCGGTTGTTTAACTATCAATTAACATCCATAACAACCATCAACAATCAATAATTTCTCCAAATTATTTATATCCCTCAAAATATCTTCACAAGATATTATTTTCATTTCAATTCCCATTGGAAACAATTTCAAACTACATTCCTCTCACGGAATAATTTCCCAAATATTTATTTTCACTGAAATGCCAAGTACAAAACCATTTTTGATTTTTTAAAAAAAAAATTTAAAACACTTTATTATAAAAATACTTTATAAGAACGCCTTTTTAAACTACTTGAATACTTAAGTTAAAATATATATTTAAAAACATTTAAAATAAAACCACTTTTAAAAATATCAACAAATTTCCTTTAAAACATATTATCAACTCACTTTTATATCTACTACAATAATAGTTTTGAAAAATACTTGCTTCTGAAAATTTACATTTGAAATAATAGATTTTCTGAAGTATGATTTTTAAAATAACAATAAATCTTTAACGAATATTTAAAATTTCTTTAGAACAAATTGTACTTGGCTATCCAGAAAATACTTCTCTTCCACTTCTTTTTAAAAAAATAAATCCTTATTTATTCTTAAACCAATTCTACTTCCCTTATAAATTCCCATCCTGAATTTATATTTAAAATGCCCATCGACATTTATTTCACTTTATAAAATCCAGTTTATAAATTTCCAAATTCTCATTTCTCTTAAATTTCAAATTCCAAACATTTACATCAATTCTGCAATTGATTTCAAATTTGCTTTACTTTGGGATAAAATTTCCTTGTTTACTTTATTTATTTCAAATACCATACCCTTTTAAATTTTATTTCTCTAAACCAATATTACTTGAGTTTTCTAATCTTTATTTCTCCTTCATAAATTTAAATTTCTTTTTCCTGTATTTACTAAAATTCCAATTCTCTTTATTTTATCTTATTTACAATTCCCTTTTAAATTTATTCCAATTTGCTTAAATTATTATGCTTCATTTTCTTCAAAAATTCAATTCCATAGATTTCCAAAATTCATTATACTGGGAATTCAATCAACCACAACATCCAATATCAAATCATCACAGGATATCAATATTCAGATCACAGCATAATAAAATAAATTTTTGAGGAATCCAGTTGGATCCCTCCAACCTGTTTCCCTGCATCCACAGACGTTAGCACAATACCAATTCCACTTCGAGGTGGAATATCGCGGTATATGGGATTTAAATAAATATCATCCGCTATTATGCGGCGCATAGGGTCTCATCCGCTATATAAATGCGGGAATATCAACAACTCAAATATATACATATGCCAATATGTATATATTGCTACATACTACTATATACCATATCAATCAAATCAATCAATTCAATTATTCATCCCTATTTAAATTTAACCAATTAAATTTAAAATTAAACTGAGTGAGATTAACTCACCTTTGATTTTATTTTGCCAATCCGATCCAATCTCAATTTGTTTTCCACGTCTCAGACCTTGTAAAATCATTAGATGTTTTATTAATATTCGAACAAATCGAATGACCAATTTATCACTTAAAGAACTTGAATAAATCAATTACTATTTTATTGATTTATTTTTAATAGATAATTTTCCTGAAAAAATCTTTTAGGAACTTAAATAGCTTAGACAAGTCAATTAAACAAATTAAACCTCTATAACAACTAGTTAAGTGAAAACATGAATTTATTTATTTTTTTCTTCATTTGGAATTACACATATAGTTATAAAATATCTATACAGATCATAAGAATCCAATCTTATATAAACCTTTCAACATTAAGAATTTTATCTCATATAGTTATTAAATTAATCAAAACCGTAAATACTTAGCTGTTAATGTTCTGATAAGTGAAATAGTAATCAACCATTCATTGATAAGTTTTAAACCTAAGTAATTTTTGAATTAAGTTGTTCAGAAATAACTACCTCAACTCGAACAGTGATTCACAATTACTGAGCCTCTGCTCGAAATCCCAAATCGTGCCTTCGAAGCCCAAGCGCTTGCAACCGCCCTTATGAACCCTAGCCGATGCACGAGAAACGTCGCTGCCATCGATAATCGCGATATGCCCAGGCTTCTACTCCACACGCGCAAACCCACGATAGCAAGCAACCTAAACCACGTCGCCCTCTCAGACTCCACCTAGCTGCTGCACGCGTCCCCCCTTAGCCACGGCGTCGGCGAACCCAGATCGACCCACTCTCTCGCGAAGTTCAATAACTCGCGATCCCCCTGATTCTTGCTCGACTTCGCGATTTTAGCTAGAACGAGATGATTCAGTTCGATGATGTGGATTTTAAAAAGAAAACGAACTTCTTTTTTTTTTTTAACGACCGATTTCGAATTGATTTATGTGGCATGCGAATTCATTCGTTTCGAATGAATTGATCTGGAAGGGAATATAAGTGGCTCTCGATTCAAAAGCCAGGCCTTTGAATTTATAAAGTTTTGATTTTTTTCATTCAGACGATTTTGAGCTAAAAGAGGAAGAAAGAAATATCGCGATTTAAAGAAGACTATCCCATTTATTTTATTTCTTTGATTTCGTTCTGAGGAAGATTGCGTGCTTGAATAGATAAATAGAAGATGGTGTATTAGAGAAGCTAGGCTACAGTATTTCTGAAAAGAAGGGTACAGTTTTGATGTGAAGGAAAATCTTTTGACTGATCAACAGTATACATTATATTTAAATTCTGAACCGGTTATTATCAATTAAATTTCCAACGCGTTTATCTAACGTACGTTCACACCACAACTCCAAACACTACGAAAATTGAAATCCGATAATAATTCAATATTACGGACCCACCGGAACTGGTTTCGTCGAATTCCGAGACTGTGCCTCAGAAGGCTATTTTTTAAATATTGATTTAAACGATAAAATTTCAAAACTGAACAAGACGCTTTGAAATTCAATTTTAAAAGTTTCATCACCTTCAGTATTAACAATATAAATTTTCTGAGCCCTTAAATTATTTTTAACTGGTTTAAAATCCCAGGTTCAATAATTTACCCAATTTCCAATTTATTAAATTTAATATTTAATCATCCAATAAATAGAGATATTTGAATTTTAAGTTAAAAATTCACATTCGAATATTTAAAATCAATTAAATATTCACATTTCAAATACCCAAAATTTCGGGTCGTCACATTCCTCCCCCCTTAAAAGAATTTCGTCCCCGAAATTTCTAGTTAGGAAGAATGATTCAATCCCCGTTAACTATTTCCCAAATTCAAATAGTTTTAACAATACCCAAACAATCTTTTATTAATGATACTCTAATCATCTTTTAACTTCCCAAACTTATTCATAAGTTCAACCCATACCACCTACTTATCAATTCAAATTTAAATTTGAATCAAATTTTGAATTATCAAAATTTTCCAAAATTTTCTAACTCCCTAAATTTTCGAAAAATTTCGCCAGCGTCTCCTTTGCGCGGCTAGCTCGGTACTACTACAAAATGGCTCTACGGTCTCCCAATCTCAAAAAGAAAACAAAAAGCCAAGTGGCTGGATCCAAAACCCAATCAAATTTCATATAGAAATTCAAATACATACCTTTTGTCGGGCCATTAAATTTATCTTCTAAAATCAAAATCCCAATTTATCCATTGCTTTTATACACCTGTATATCCTACTAAGCAATAATATTCCATCACAATTCCAAAGTCATTTTATACTTTTCTTTTACAAATTTTCAATATTTGCTTTACTTAAGCCCGTACGATGCACATATATCATCCGTACGCAATATCACATTCGATCGCTCAATTGATCACACAATTTCATTTCCGAACTAGTATCGTCCACCCGACTTCCTAGTGCGGACTCAGATCTGGTTTCTTGATCAGAAACCGTCATTCTCCTTGCATAGCCACAAACTATGATAGAGAATTACCAGAATCAATCAACAATCCATATCCAGGTTCGCCGTTGAAAATCAAGTGAAAAATCCTGATTCGGATCGATAAAACTATCTCGAAATTCTGTGTTCGACATCTGGACCAAATAGCTATGCGAATAAAATAATATACGTACGTCTTACGTAATTAGCCCAATTTATTATCAATTATATCAATTCTCTTTTATTCACATTCATTTTGATTGTTATTCACTTATTCACAACTATCTCATTTCACAATTTACAGTTAAATTTTCTATTCAATTATTCACTAGGAATAATTTTCTCAATACCGAATTTACTTATGAATTCACCATATTCCTTAAGTTCAAAATAAATATTCTACATACTGCTTATACTTATTTTCACTTCATTATTGAAGTTCATATCCATTTCTATTTACTCTTGTCTTTACAATTCCATTTGATTTCAATTTGGCTTTCACCCGAATATTTAATTAGTTGCACTTACTAATTAATTTAAATTTCAATTAACAGTTTATTCGCAAACTTCACTTCTTTAGTTCCTTCGATTTCACTTCACCTTACATTCACATTTGAATTAGATTTCAATATCTAGTTTCAATTTCATTTGCTTAACAAATTTAAATCATTTATTGTTAATGGAAATTTTCAAAAATTCTAAAAATTTTCTAACTCCTGAAATTTACGAAAATTTTTGGCAGAACCTCCCTTGTACGGAGGGACTTCTGCGATATCGCAGGGTGCACAAAAATGTATATACATCGGCCTCAGGCCGGAAAAAGAATCAAAACAGTTCATATTTCCTATTTTGAATTTTTGGCGTAGGCGTACCTTTTATTTAGCATTTTTAAAGCAAGCGGCGATTCATTTTAGCATTTTACGCAGTCGAAATCAATCAAACGGCTTCCCTGAACCTGTACTGACTCAATTTAAACAGATAAGTGACGATATACAAAATTTTATAGCATTTCAATTAATCTCAATAGCAAACAAGTAGTTTTCAAAAGCCATGCACTTAAAATAATTCCCATAAGCAATTTATATGGTTTCAATACAATTTCAATCGTCTACAACCAATTCACATACCATTTCTATTCAATTCAATGTTTTGCAATACATTTTGTTCCATTCTATTCATTTTTAAGCGAAATGAATCCATATCCATTTCAATTGATTCAATTCAAATTTAATTTGCATTTCACTTCCAAACTCAAGTTACGGTTTCCTTGTAAACAATTTATAATTCAAATCTTTGGTTTGATTTTCATTTGATCGAATCTATTACCTTTACTAATCCATTCAATTTGTCCATTCACTTATTCATTCTAAATTTCAATTTCCGTATTCAATTCACCGTGAATTTATTTAATCTTTAACAAGGAAATTTCCAATTTATTTTTAACACCATACCATTTTTAAAATTTAGCTGGTATACTTACTGAATCCAATATTAATTCCAACTCATATTCAATAATTTATCTCTAACTTGAATTTGATAGATATCAATCCATTTCACATCATTCCTACTTACTTGAATTTTATTTACACTTCAAGTTATCTCCCATATACTCCAATTCCAATGATCATTCACACTTTCAGCTTTTATTATCAAATCCAAATTCCATTTACTTAATTTACTAATTTATTCCAAATTAGTGTTCTCCCATTTTAACCAGTACAATGTTTGATTTTTATGCACAAAATCACTTCAGTTAATCTCCTCGGGTTTATAACTCAATTCCTGGATTTCATTCAATTTTCAATTTCTAAACAAATTTATCTACTTAGCTATAACTTCCCATTTGAGTCTCAATTAATTAAATTTTCCAATAAATTTAATTTATTTACCCTTATCCAAGCTAAATTTATCTTAACTCGGATTTCTATTCCAAACTTCACATCTCTTATTCAACACACAATTCACTTTTCATTTTACCAATTCAACTTGACTCAATTAAAATCTCATTCTATTTTTATTACAAACAATTCTATTTGGGTTATTTATTTTACTTCAAATTTTATAAGTCACCTTCTTTTATATTCACACTTCCTTCTATTAAAAATAAATTTTATTCACAATTTACCTCTTAACTCCGTTTATACATTTTTATTTAGTTAAGTATATATTTTATTCTAATACTGTTTCAATTTTATTATAAACTGTCAAAACTTACTTATTCCAATTCAATACTTATCTTGTTACATTTATTTGGTCCAGTATATTTTATTATCCCATAGCCTTTAATTCAGATTCCAGGTTTTTAAACAATTTCCCAACATTTCAAAATCACCCGGTTTTTAATTTCAAATCATTTTGGAGTCTCCAACATCTCCAAATCACATTTCTCAAAATTTTAAACCAATCCTGATTTTTAATTCCAACCAATTTCCTTTGGAAACTTCAAAAACTAGCCTTTCTGAATAAATCAATTTGGCAGCAATTCGTCACTCAGGAGTTCGAAAATAAATTCTGAAGATGCGGCCGTCATCCTCCGAATTATTTCCAGCAACTGAAATGAATTTATTGCTATATCCCTTTCGAAAATTTATTTGAAACAATTTCTCTTCCAAAAATACTTTCCAAAATAATAATGCTAGTGTTTATCTTCAAAACATTTTGAAACACTTCCAAGATATCCGGGGTTTAAATTTACCAATTTGATTAAATCAAATTTTTAGATACAATTCATCTGTACAATTCATATTTATACAAATACCCATTGGTTATGTAAACCATTCTGATTTTACAATCTTACCATATTTTTTTCTTTCAAATTTTATTTGTTAGAATAGTTTAATCCAAACATCCAAATGTATAATAATTCAAAAGAAATATTTCTTTTATATCAAAAATACATTTTTTCGGGTAAAATTATTTTATCTACCCGTTTCAAAACAATATTGTGTCGAATTGTTCTATTCGAGTGTTTAAAAACCCCTTCGATACAGCTGCGCAGACTGTGCCGACGAAGGTTCGTATGCCACTCAATAAATCAACCAACACAATATAAAACCAATTTATATTCACTAACAAATACGCGCTCATATCTATTAATACACTCAAAATTCCCACCAGAGCCAAGGTTATCGCCAACCTGGCTGTGATACCACTGTAACGACCCGACTTTCCAGTCCCAGAAAATCGAACCATTTGTGTTAAAGAAGAAAAGGTAGAAGAAGAAGAAACAGAAAATCAACAACAGAATCTCACATCGCAGCGGAATAAAATATAATATATACAAAACAGATCTTTACTCAAACAGAAAAATATATCTGTTTATACAATATATTTACAGAATACATCATCAGAGTTCATCACATCAATGACATACATCCAAATACACAGCGGAACAATAAACAAATACGGAAGTACGTATCGCCATCCAGCTCGTCTCCTGAGCTCCACAGCTACAATCTGAACCTGTTTATCTCGGTCTGACCCGAGCATCATATAAAACAATACCCGAGTCAGTCTGGAAAACCAGCGTGAGAAAATCACACTCAATTGATTATTAAAGTTTCAAAAATCCTTTTGAAAACAAAAGCATCTCGTAAGACCACGCCACAAATAAACATGTCGGGTTTTTACCTTACGATAGCTAAAACACTTTTTATAAAAATCCTCTGATATTATAATAGTGTCTATTTACAAATACTTATTAAAATAGCCGAAATTGTTACATCTATTAAATTCCGGCATACTAGCCACAACGTGGGTAATACAAACAAAACTCGTACAAGGCACGTAGGGAGAATGGATTTCCAACGAATGACTAGGCACTGGGGTACCACCTGTCACAGTACGTGGCCTAGATCACAGTACCGAGGAGTACGCCCGCTCCCCTGCAACACAAGGCCGGAATCACCTATGGGCAAATCCGAATATGATCACCCCACGGTTGGGATCAGCAACCGCACCACTAAGCCGAAATAAAAGGGACATCTAGACAGGAATGATCATACTCTCCAGTGGGCGCTACCCACGAAGCCTTGCTGCATAACCCCTGATTTTCAGTCATTCCCGGTTGATGATGCTTGAGGCTAAAAGGTTACCTTCAGAACGTTTCACTTAGAATGCCCATCGTCCCCTGACGATGTCCGAAAGCATTCATCCATACAAGTCCGTTCCGGGTCCGAACAGAACTGATAACACTATCCCCTTATCAATATTACCCTCGTTTCCCCACGAAACGTACAAACCGGATCGAAGTGGTTTTCGAGTCTCCAGACCTAGAATCCCGGTATACGGAAACATCATCCCGGTCTCTTCGAAACGATCAGCGCATTTGGCCAATATTGATGGTCGGTTGTTTAACTATCAATTAACATCCATAACAACCATCAACAATCAATAATTTCTCCAAATTATTTATATCCCTCAAAATATCTTCACAAGATATTATTTTCATTTCAATTCCCATTGGAAACAATTTCAAACTACATTCCTCTCACGGAATAATTTCCCAAATATTTATTTTCACTGAAATGCCAAGTACAAAACCATTTTTGATTTTTTTAAAAAAAAAATTTAAAACACTTTATTATAAAAATACTTTATAAGAACGCCTTTTTAAACTACTTGAATACTTAAGTTAAAATATATATTTAAAAACATTTAAAATAAAACCACTTTTAAAAATATCAACAAATTTCCTTTAAAACATATTATCAACTCACTTTTATATCTACTACAATAATAGTTTTGAAAAATACTTGCTTCTGAAAATTTACATTTGAAATAATAGATTTTCTGAAGTATGATTTTTAAAATAACAATAAATCTTTAACGAATATTTAAAATTTCTTTAGAACAAATTGTACTTGGCTATCCAGAAAATACTTCTCTTCCACTTCTTTTTAAAAAAATAAATCCTTATTTATTCTTAAACCAATTCTACTTCCCTTATAAATTCCCATCCTGAATTTATATTTAAAATGCCCATCGACATTTATTTCACTTTATAAAATCCAGTTTATAAATTTCCAAATTCTCATTTCTCTTAAATTTCAAATTCCAAACATTTACATCAATTCTGCAATTGATTTCAAATTTGCTTTACTTTGGGATAAAATTTCCTTGTTTACTTTATTTATTTCAAATACCATACCCTTTTAAATTTTATTTCTCTAAACCAATATTACTTGAGTTTTCTAATCTTTATTTCTCCTTCATAAATTTAAATTTCTTTTTCCTGTATTTACTAAAATTCCAATTCTCTTTATTTTATCTTATTTACAATTCCCTTTTAAATTTATTCCAATTTGCTTAAATTATTATGCTTCATTTTCTTCAAAAATTCAATTCCATAGATTTCCAAAATTTATTATACTGGGAATTCAATCAACCACAACATCCAATATCAAATCATCACAGGATATCAATATTCAGATCACAGCATAATAAAATAAATTTTTGAGGAATCCAGTTGGATCCCTCCAACCTGTTTCCCTGCATCCACAGACGTTAGCACAATACCAATTCCACTTCGAGGTGGAATATCGCGGTATATGGGATTTAAATAAATATCATCCGCTATTATGCGGCGCATAGGGTCTCATCCGCTATATAAATGCGGGAATATCAACAACTCAAATATATACATATGCCAATATGTATATATTGCTACATACTACTATATACCATATCAATCAAATCAATCAATTCAATTATTGATCCCTATTTAAATTTAACCAATTAAATTTAAAATTAAACTGAGTGAGATTAACTCACCTTTGATTTTATTTTGCCAATCCGATCCAATCTCAATTTGTTTTCCACGTCTCAGACCTTGTAAAATCATTAGATGTTTTATTAATATTCGAACAAATCGAATGACCAATTTATCACTTAAAGAACTTGAATAAATCAATTACTATTTTATTGATTTATTTTTAATAGATAATTTTCCTGAAAAAATCTTTTAGGAACTTAAATAGCTTAGACAAGTCAATTAAACAAATTAAACCTCTATAACAACTAGTTAAGTGAAAACATGAATTTATTTATTTTTTTCTTCATTTGGAATTACACATATAGTTATAAAATATCTATACAGATCATAAGAATCCAATCTTATATAAACCTTTCAACATTAAGAATTTTATCTCATATAGTTATTAAATTAATCAAAACCGTAAATACATAGCTGTTAATGTTCTGATAAGTGAAATAGTAATCAACCATTCATTGATAAGTTTTAAACCTAAGTAATTTTTGAATTAAGTTGTTCAGAAATAACTACCTCAACTCGAACAGTGATTCACAATTACTGAGCCTCTGCTCGAAATCCCAAATCGTGCCTTCGAAGCCCAAGCGCTTGCAACCGCCCTTATGAACCCTAGCCGATGCACGAGAAACGTCGCTGCCATCGATAATCGCGATATGCCCAGGCTTCTACTCCACACGCGCAAACCCACGATAGCAAGCAACCTAAACCACGTCGCCCTCTCAGACTCCACCTAGCTGCTGCACGCGTCCCCCCTTAGCCACGGCGTCGGCGAACCCAGATCGACCCACTCTCTCGCGAAGTTCAATAACTCGCGATCCCCCTGATTCTTGCTCGACTTCGCGATTTTAGCTAGAACGAGATGATTCAGTTCGATGATGTGGATTTTAAAAAGAAAACGAACTTTTTTTTTTTTAACGACCGATTTCGAATTGATTTATGTGGCATGCGAATTCATTCGTTTCGAATGAATTGATCTGGAAGGGAATATAAGTGGCTCTCGATTCAAAAGCCAGGCCTTTGAATTTATAAAGTTTTGATTTTTTTCATTCAGACGATTTTGAGCTAAAAGAGGAAGAAAGAAATATCGCGATTTAAAGAAGACTATCCCATTTATTTTATTTCTTTGATTTCGTTCTGAGGAAGATTGCGTGCTTGAATAGATAAATAGAAGATGGTGTATTAGAGAAGCTAGGCTACAGTATTTCTGAAAAGAAGGGTACAGTTTTGATGTGAAGGAAAATCTTTTGACTGATCAACAGTATACATTATATTTAAATTCTGAACCGGTTATTATCAATTAAATTTCCAACGCGTTTATCTAACGTACGTTCACACCACAACTCCAAACACTACGAAAATTGAAATCCGATAATAATTCAATATTACGGACCCACCGGAACTGGTTTCGTCGAATTCCGAGACTGTGCCTCAGAAGGCTATTTTTTAAATATTGATTTAAACGATAAAATTTCAAAACTAAACAAGACGCTTTGAAATTCAATTTTAAAAGTTTCATCACCTTCAGTATTAACAATATAAATTTTCTGAGCCCTTAAATTATTTTTAACTGGTTTAAAATCCCAGGTTCAATAATTTACCCAATTTCCAATTTATTAAATTTAATATTTAATCATCCAATAAATAGAGATATTTGAATTTTAAGTTAAAAATTCACATTCGAATATTTAAAATCAATTAAATATTCACATTTCAAATACCCAAAATTTCGGGTCGTCACAATAATTGTAACTGCTCACATTTCTGAAGTAACATCCATCCGTGCTCTCGTATTTAAATGACCAGCATGTGAAGAAAAACTATGAATTCACGAATTCTGAAACCAAAGTTTGGAACCAAAGATGGAACTCGATCTGGCCATTATATTCAAATTCATGAATTCATGAAATATGGAGATCATGAAGTCTGGAAATTGTGAAGTTTGGAACTCGAATTCATGAAGTTTGGAACTTTATCTAGCCATCATACTCAAATTCACGAATTCTGAAAGCAACGAATTTCCAATTTCATTGTAAGTGGATTAGGGTTCGGGCTTGGATTCAGAGCTGAGGGAATGGAGAATGGAGAGGAAGAAAGAGAGGTGGGGAGAGCTCGTGATAGAGGAAATTATTTACGGGAATGAAGCTTGGATTTAGATCAGGTTTTGCCGATTTTGGGAAAGATGAAAAGGGGAGAGGGATTTAGGGTTTTCGAGTGAAGGACGAAAAGAAGAGGCTCCCGGTGAAAATGAGAGGGAGACGAAATAATTTACCGCTAACTTTTCATCACGGTTTTCAACGTGGAATAGTATTTTTGCATTGGTTGTAAATAAAACTGATGCAACTAACACTATTTGCATCGGTATATTTTCTTCGGTTGTCGATGATAACCGATGCAAATTGTATTTTTTTACTATCTACTGCTTTCCACATACCAAATGCATCGGTTGTTAAAGCATAATCGATGCAAATACTTCTATTTGCATCGGTTGTTGTAACAACCGATGCAAATGAGGCGAACCAACATGCGTATTTTGTAGTAGTGAACATCCGTGGTGCAAGGTGCAACATTCGTCCAAAAAGCCAAAACAGTGACGTGCGACTTTTAGAAGTGGGTGTAGGGATTTGAAATGGAACAGTACCATGGTGCAGCACTTTCCAGGGTAGGTAAATCGAAGACCAGCCATGGTGATCCCGTTTTAACGTAAAAAATCACGTGACGGAAAAAAAAAGGCCAAAAAACTTCAAAGACCCAATTGAGGTTCGGATAGCCTTTTTTGGTTATGAAACTATCCGTTGACGGCTTACAGCTGCCAAAGCCGTAGAACTCACTGAGATCTTCGTTTTGACTGGTTATGGCTCCCGTAACTCTAAACGAGCCAACAGTTATGGCCGTCCGAAGAATCGATATCCACAGGGTGCAACATCCGCGGTGCAAGGTGCAACATTCGTCCAAAAAGCCAAAACCGCGCCGTGCGACTTTTTGAAGTGGGTGTGGGGATTTGAAATGGAACAGTACCATTGTGCACCACTCTCCAGGGTAGGTAAATCGAAGACCAGCCACGGTGATCCCGTTTTAACGTAAAAATTCACGTGATGGAAAAAAGAAGGCAAAAAAACTTCAGAGACCCGATTGAGGTTCGGATAGCCTTTTTTGGGTATGAAACTATCCGTTGACGGCTTACAGCTGTCAAAGTCGTAGAACTCACTGAGAGCTTCGTTTTGACTGGTTATGGCTCCCGTAACTCTAAACGAGCCAATAGTATTGGCCGTCCGAAGAATCGATATCCATAGGGTGCAACATCCGCGGTGCATGGTGCAACATTCGTCCAAAAAGCCAAAACAGCGCCGTGCGACTTTTAGAAGTGGGTGCAGGGATTTGAAATGGAACAGTACCATGGTGCAGCACTCTCCAGGGTTGGTAAATCGAAGACCAGCCACGGTGATCTTGTTTTAACGTAAAAATTCACGAGACGACAAAAAGAAGGCCAAAAAACTTAAGAGACCCGATTGAGGTTCAGATAGCCTTTTTTGGGTATGAAACAATCCGTTGACGTCCTACAGCAGTCAAAGCCGTAGAACTCACTGAGAGCTTCGTTTTGACTGGTTATGGCTCCCGTAACTCTAAACGAGCCAACAGTTATGGCCATCCGAAGAATCGATATCCACAGGGTGCAACATCCGCGGTGCAAGGTGCAACATTCGTCCAAAAACCCAAAACAGTGCCGTGCGACTTTTAGAAGTGGGTGTAGGGATTTGAAATGGAACAGTACCATTGTGCACCACTCTCCAGGGTAGGTAAATCGAAGACCAGCCACGGTGATCCCGTTTTAACATAAAAATTCACGTGATGGAAAAAAGAAGGCCAAAAAACTTCAGAGACCCGATTGATGTTCGGATAGCCTTTTTTGGGTATGAAACTATCCATTGACGGCTAACAGCTGTCAAAGCCGTAGAACTCAATGAGAGCTTCGTTTTGACTGGTTAGGGCTCCCGTAACTCTAAACGAGCCAACAGTTATGGCCATCCGAAGAATCGATATCCACAGGGTGCAACATCCGCGGTGCAAGGTGCAACATTCGTCCAAAAAGCCAAAACAGCGCCGTGCGACTTTTAGAAGTGGGTGCAGGGATTTGAAATGGAACAGTACCATTGTGCAGCACTCTCCAAGGTAGGTAAATCGAAGACCAGCCACGGTGATCCTGTTTTAACGTAAAAATTCACGAGACGGAAAAAAGAAGGCCAAAAAACTTAAGAGACCCGATTGAGGTTCGGATAGCCTATTTTGGGTATGAAAGATTCTGTTGACGTCTTACAGCAATCAAAGCCGTAGAACTCACTGAGAGCTTCGTTTTGACTGGTTATGGCTCCCGTAACTCTAAACGAGCCAACAATTATGGCCATCCGAAGAATCGATATCCACAGGGTGCAACATCCGCGGTGCATGGTGCAACATTCGTCCAAAAACCCAAAACAGTGCCGTGCGACTTTTAGAAGTGGGTGCAAGGATTTGAAATGGAACAGTACCATTGTGCACCACTCTCCAGGGTAGGTAAATCGAAGACCAGCCACGGTGATCCCGTTTTAACGTAAAAATTCACGTGATGGAAAAAAGAAGGCAAAAAAACTTCAGAGACCCGATTGAGGTTCAGATAGCCTTTTTCGGGTATGAAACTATCCGTTGACGGCTTACATCTGTCAAAGCCGAAGAACTCGCTGAGAGCTTCGTTTTGACTGGTTATGGCTCCCGTAAATCTAAACGAGCCAATAGTATTGGCCGTCCGAAGAATCGATATCCACAGGGTGCAACATCCGCGGTGCAAGGTGCAACATTCGTCCAAAAACCCAAAACAGCGTCGTGCGACTTTTAGAAGTGGGTGCGGGGATTTGAAATAGAACAGTACCATGTTGCAGCACTCTCCAGGGTAGGTAAATCGAAGACCAGCCACGGTGATCCCGTTTTAACGTAAAAATTCACGTGACAGAAAAAAGAAGGCAAAAAAACTTCAGAGACCCGATTGAGGTTCGGATAGCCTTTTCTGGGTATGAAACAATCCATTGATGGCTTACAGGTGTCAAAGTCGTAGAACTCAATGAGAGCTTCGTTTTGACTGGTTATTGCTCCCGTAACTCTAAACGAGCCAACAATTATGGTCGTCCGAAGAATCGATATCCACAGGGTGCAACATCCGCGGTGCATGGTGCAACATTCGTCCAAAAAGCCAAAACAGCGCCGTGCGACTTTTAGAAGTGGGTGCAGGGATTTGAAATGGAACAGTACCATGGTGCAGCACTCTCCTGGGTAGGTAAATCGAAGACCAGCCACGGTGATCCTGTTTTAACGTAAAAATTCACGAGACGGAAAAAAGAAGGCCAAAAAACTTAAGAGACCCGATTGAGGTTCGGATAGCCTTTTTTGGGTATGAAACAATCCGTTGACGTCCTACAGCAGTCAAAGCCGTAGAACTCACTGAGAGCTTCGTTTTGATTGGTTATGGCTCCCGTAACTCTAAACGAGCCAACAGTTATGGCCATCCGAAGAATCGATATCCACAGGGTGCAACATCCGCGGTGCAAGGTGCAACATTCGTCCAAAAACCCAAAACAGTGCCGTGCGACTTTTAGAAGTGGGTGCAGGGATTTGAAATGGAACAATACCATTGTGCACCACTCTCCAGGGTAGGTAAATCGAAGACCAGCCACGGTGATCCCGTTTTAACGTAAAAATTCACGTGATGGAAAAAAGAAGGCCAAAAAACTTCAGAGACCCGATTGAGGTTCGGATAGCCTTTTTTGGGTATGAAACTATCCGTTGACGGCTAACAGCTGTCAAAACCGTAGAACTCAATGAGAGCTTCGTTTTGACTAGTTAGGGCTCCCGTAACTCTAAACGAGCCAACAGTTATGGCCATCCGAAGAATCGATATCCACAGGGTGCAACATCCGCGGTGCAAGGTGCAACATTCGTCCAAAAAGCCAAAACAGCGCCGTGCGACTTTTAGAAGTGGGTGCAGGGATTTGAAATGGAACAGTACCATTGTGCAGCACTCTCCAGGGTAAGTAAATCGAAGACCAGCCATGGTGATCCTGTTTTAACGTAAAAATTCACGAGACGGAAAAAAGAAGGCCAAAAAACTTAAGAGACCCAATTGAGGTTCGGATAGCCTATTTTGGGTATGAAACAATCCGTTGACGTCTTACAGCAGTCAAAGCCGTAGAACTCACTGAGATCTTCGTTTTGACTGGTTATGGCTCCCGTAACTCTAAACGAGCCAACAATTATGGCCATCCGAAGAATCGATATCCATAGGGTGCAACATCCGCGGTGCAAGGTGCAACATTCGTCCAAAAACCCAAAACAGTGCCGTGCGACTTTTAGAAGTGGGTGCAAGGATTTGAAATGGAACAGTACCATTGTGCACCACTCTCCAGAGTAGGTAAATCGAAGACCAGCCACGGTGATCCCGTTTTAACGTAAAAATTCACGTGATGGAAAAAAGAAGGCAAAAAAACTTCAGAGACCCGATTGAGGTTCGGATAGCCTTTTTTGGGTATGAAACTATCCGTTGACGGCTTACAGCTGTCAAAGACGAAGAACTCGCTGAGAGCTTCATTTTGACTGGTTATGGCTCCCGTAACTCTAAACGAGCCAATAGTATTGGCCGTCCGAAGAATCGATTTCCACAGGGTGCAACATCCGCGGTGCAAGGTGCAACATTCGTCCAAAAAGCCAAAACAGCGTCGTGCGACTTTTAGAAGTGGGTGCTGGGATTTGAAATAGAACAGTACCATGTTGCAGCACTCTCCAGGGTAGGTAAATCGAAGACCAGCCATGGTGATCCCGTTTTAACGTAAAAATTCACGTGACGGAAAAAAGAAGGCAAAAAAACTTCAGAGACCCGATTGAGGTTCGGATAGCCTTTTCTGGGTATGAAACAATCCATTGATGGCTTACAGGTGTCAAAGTCGTAGAACTCAATGAGAGCTTCGTTTTGACTGGTTATTGCTCCCGTAACTCTAAACGAGCCAACAATTATGGTCGTCCGAAGAATCGATATCCACAATGTGCAACATCCGCGGTGCATGGTGCAACATTCGTCCAAAAAGCCAAAACATCACCGTGCGACTTTTAGAAGTGGGTGCAGGGATTTGAAATGGAACAGTACCATGGTGCAGCACTCTCCAGGGTAGGTAAATCGAAGACCAGCCACGGTGATCCTGTTTTAACGTAAAAATTCACGAGACGGAAAAAAGAAGGCCAAAAAACTTAAGAGACCCGATTGAGGTTCGGATAGCCTTTTTTGGGTATGAAACAATCCGTTGACGTCCTACAGCAGTCAAAGCCGTAGAACTCACTGAGAGCTTCGTTTTGACTGGTTATGGCTCCCGTAACTCTAAACGAGCCAACAGTTATGGCCATCCGAAGAATCGATATCCACAGGGTGCAACATCCGCGGTGCAAGGTGCAACATTCGTCCAAAAACCCAAAACAGTGCCGTGCGACTTTTAGAAGTGGGTGCAGGGATTTGAAATGGAACAATACCATTGTGCACCACTCTCCAGGGTAGGTAAATCGAAGACCAGCCACGGTGATCCCGTTTTAACGTAAAAATTCACGTGATGGAAAAAAGAAGGCCAAAAAACTTCAGAGACCCGATTGAGGTTCGGATAGCCTTTTTTGGGTATGAAACTATCCGTTGACGGCTAACAGCTGTCAAAACCGTAGAACTCAATGAGAGCTTCGTTTTGACTAGTTAGGGCTCCCGTAACTCTAAACGAGCCAACAGTTATGGCCATCCGAAGAATCGATATCCACAGGGTGCAACATCCGCGGTGCAAGGTGCAACATTCGTCCAAAAAGCCAAAACAGCGCCGTGCGACTTTTAGAAGTGGGTGCAGGGATTTGAAATGGAACAGTACCATTGTGCAGCACTCTCCAGGGTAAGTAAATCGAAGACCAGCCACGGTGAGCCCGTTTTAACGTAAAAATTCACGTGATGGAAAAAAGAAGGCCAAAAAACTTCAGAGACCCGATTGAGGTTCGGATAGCCTTTTTTGGGTATGAAACTATCCGTTGACGGCTTACAGCGGTCAAAGCCGTAGAACTCACTGAGTGCTTCGTTTTGACTGGTTATGGCTCCCGTAACTCTAAACGAGCCAACAGTTATGGCCGTCCAAAGAATCGATATCCACAGGGTGCAACATCCGCGGTGCAAGGTGCAACATTCGTCCAAAAAGCCAAAACAGCGCCGTGCGACTTTTAGAAGTGGGTACAGGGATTTGAAATAGAACAGTACCATGGTGCAACACTCTCCAGGGTAGGTAAATCGAAGACCAGCCACGGTGATCCCGTTTTAACGTAAAAATTCATGTGACGGAAAAAAGAAGGCCAAAAAACTTCAAAGACCCGATTGAGGTTCGGATAGCCTTTTTTGGGTATGAAATAATCCGTTGACGGCTTACAGCAGTCAAAGCCGTAGAACTCACTGAGAGCTTCGTTTTGACTGGTTATGGCTCCCGTAACTCTAAACGAGCCAACAATTATGGCCGTCCGAAGAATCGATATCCACAGGGTGCAACATCCGTGGTGCAAGGTGCAACATTCGTCCAAAAAGCCAAAACATCGCCGTGCGACTTTTAGAAGTGGGTGCAAGGATTTGAAATGGAATAGTACCATGGTGCAGCACTCTCCAGGGTAGTTAAATCGAAGACCAGCCACGGTGATCCCGTTTTAACCTAAAAATTCACGAGACGGAAAAAAGAAGGCCAAAAAACTTCAAAGACCCGATTGAGGTTCGGATAGCCTTTTTTGGGTATGAAACAATCCGTTGACGGCTTACAGCAGTCAAAGACGTAGAACTCACTAAGAGCTTTGTTTTGACTGGTTATGGCTCCCGTAACTATAAATGAGCCAACAGTTATGGCCGTCCGAAGAATCGATATCCACAGGGTGCAACATCCGCGGTGCAAGGTGCAACATTCGTCCAAAAAGCCAAAAAAGCGCCGTGCGACTTTTAGATGTGGGTGCAGGGATTTGAAATGGAACAGTACCATTGTGCACCACTCTCCAGCGTAGGTAAATCGAAGACCAACCACGGTGATCCCGTTTTAACGTAAAAATTCACGTGACAGAAAAAAGAAGGCCAAAAAACTTCAGAGACCCGATTGAGGTTCAGATAGCCTTTTTTGGGTATGAAACTATCCGTTGACGGCTTACAGCAGTCAAAGCCGTAGAACTCACTGAGAGCTTCGTTTTGACTGGTTATGGCTCCCGTAACTCTAAACGAGCCAACAATTATCGCCGTCCGAAGAATCGATATCCACAGGGTGCAACATCCGTGGTGCAAGGTGCAACATTCGTCCAAAAAGCCAAAACATCGTCGTGCGACTTTTAGAAGTGGGTGCAAAGATTTGAAATGGAATAGTACCATGGTGCAGCACTCTCCAGGGTAGGTAAATCGAAGACCAGCCACGGTGATCCCGTTTTAACCTAAAAATTCACGAGATGGAAAAAAGAAGGCCAAAAAACTTCAAAGACCCGATTGAGGTTCGGATAGCCTTTTTTGGGTATGAAACAATCCGTTGACGGCTTACAGCAGTCAAGGACGTAGAACTCACTAAGAGCTTCGTTTTGACTGGTTATGGCTCCTGTAACTATAAATGAGCCAACAGTTATGGCCGTCCGAAGAATCGATATCCACAGGGTGCAACATCCGCGGTGCAAGGTGCAACATTCGTCCAAAAAGCCAAAACAGCGCCGTGCGACTTTTAGATGTGGGTGCAGGGATTTGAAATGGAACAGTACCATTGTGCACCACTCTCCAGCGTAGGTAAATCGAAGACCAGCCACGGTGATCCCGTTTTAACGTAAAAATTCACGTGACAGAAAAAAGAAGGCCAAAAAACATCAGAGACCCGATTGAGGTTCGGATAGCCTTTTTTGGGTATGAAACTATCCGTTGATGGCTTACAGCCGTCAAAGCCGTAGAACTCACTGAGAGCTTCGTTTTGACTGGTTATGGCTCCCGTAACTCTAAACGAGCCAATAGTTATGGCCGTCCGAAGAATCGATATCCACAGGGTGCAACATCCGCGGTGCAAGGTGCAACATTCGTCCAAAAAGCCCAAACAGCGCCGTGCGACTTTTAGAAGTGGGTGAGGGGATTTGAAATAGAACAGTACCATGGTGCAGCACTCTCCAGGGTAGGTAAATCGAAGACCATCCACGGTGATCCCGTTTTAACGTAAAAATTCACGTGACGGAAAAAAGAAGGCCAAAAAACTTCAGAGACCCGATTGAGGTTCGGATAGCCTTTTCTGGGTATGAAACAATCCGTTGACGGCTTACAGGTGTCAAAGTCGTAGAACTCAATGAGAGCTTCGTTTTGACTGGTTATGGCTCCCGTAACTCTAAACGAGCCAACAGTTATGGCCGTCCAAAGAATCGATATCCACAGTGTGCAACATCCGCGGTGCATGGTGCAACATTCGTCCAAAAAGCCAAAACAGCGCCGTGCGACTTTTAGAAGTGGGTGCAGGGATTTGAAATGGAACAGTACCATGGTGCAGCACTCTCCAGGGTAGGTAAATCGAAGACCAGCCACGGTGATCCCGTTTTAACGTAAAAATTCATGTGACGGAAAAAAGAAGGCCAAAAAACTTCAAAGACCCGATTGAGGTTCGGATAGCCTTATTTGGGTATGAAACAATCCGTTGACGGCTTACAGCCGTCAAAGTCGTAGAACTCACTGAGAGCTTCGTTTTGACTGGTTATGGCTCCCGTAACTCTAAACGAGCCAACAGTTATGGCCGTCCGAAGAATCGATATCCACAAGGTGCAACATCCGTGGTGCAAGGTGCAACATTCGTCCAAAAAGCCAAAACATCGCCGTGCGACTTTTAGAAGTGGGTGCAAGGATTTGAAATGGAACAGTACCATGGTGCAGCACTCTCCAGGGTAGGTAAATCGAAGACCAGCCACGGTGATCCAATTTTAACCTAAAAATTCACGAGACGGAAAAAAGAAGGCCAAAAAACTTCAAAGACCCGATTGAGGTTCAGATAGCCTTTTTTGGGTATGAAACAATCCATTGACGGCTTACAGCAGTCAAAGCCGTAGAACTCACTAAGAGCTTCGTTTTGACTGGTTATGGCTCTCGTAACTATAAATGAGCCAACAGTTATGGCCGTCCGAAGAATCGATATCCACAGGGTGCAACATCCGCGGTGCAAGGTGCAACATTCGTCCAAAAAGCCAAAACAGCGCCGTGCGACTTTTAAATGTGGGTGCAGTGATTTGAAATGGAACAGTACCATTGTGCTCCACTCTCCTGCGTAGGTAAATTGAAGACCAGCCACGGTGATCCCGTTTTAACGTAAAAATTCACGTGATGGAAAAAAGAAGGCCAAAAAACTTCAGAGACCCGATTGAGGTTCGGATAGCCTTTTTTGGGTATGAAACTGTCCGTTGACGGCTTACAGCCGTCAAAGCCGTAGAACTCAATGAGAGCTTCGTTTTGACTGGTTAGGGCTCCCGTAACTCTAAACGAGCCAACAGTTATGGCCGTCTGAAGAATCGATATCCACAGGGTGCAACATCCGCGGTGCAAGGTGCAACATTTGTCCAAAAAGCCAAAACAGCACCGTGCGACTTTTAGAAGTGGGTGCGGGGATTTGAAATAGAACAGTACCATGGTGCAGCACTCTCCAGGGTAGGTAAATCGAAGACCAGCCACGGTGATCCCGTTTTAACGTAAAAATTCACGTGATGGAAAAAAGAAGGCCAAAAAACTTCAGAGACCCGATTGAGGTTCGGATAGCCTTTTTTGGGTATGAAACTATCCGTTGACGGCTTACAGCTGTCAAAGCTGTAGAACTCACTGAGTGCTTCGTTTTGACTGGTTATGGCTCCCGTAACTCTAAACGAGCCAACAGTTATGGCCGTCCAAAGAATCGATATCCACAGGGTGCAACATCCACGGTGCAAGGTGCAACATTCGTCCAAAAAGCCAAAACAGCGCCGTGCGACTTTTAGAAGTGGGTGCAGGGATTTGAAATAGAACAGTACCATGGTGCAGCACTCTCCAGGGTAGGTAAATCGAAGACCAGCCACGGTGATCCCGTTTTAACGTAAAAATTCACGTGACGGAAAAAAGAAGGCCAAAAAACTTCAAAGACCCGATTGAGGTTCGGATAGCCTTATTTGGGTATGAAACAATCCGTTGACGGCTTACAACCGTCAAAGTCGTAGAACTCACTGAGAGCTTCGTTTTGACTGGTTATGGCTCCCGTAACTCTAAACGAGCCAACAGTTATGGCCGTCCGAAGAATCGATATCCACAGGGTGCAACATCTGTGGTGCAAGGTGCAACATTCGTCCAAAAAGCCAAAACATCGCCGTGCGACTTTTAGAAGTGGGTGCAAGGATTTGAAATGGAATAGTACCATGGTGCAGCACTCTCCAGGGTAGGTAAATCGAAGACCAGCCACGGTGATCCCGTTTTAACCTAAAAATTCACGAGACGGAAAAAAGAAGGCCAAAAAACTTCAAAGACCCGATTGAGGTTCAGATAGCCTTTTTTGGGTATGAAACAATCCGTTGACGGCTTACAGCAGTCAAAGCCGTAGAACTCACTAAGAGCTTCGTTTTGACTGGTTATGGCTCCCGTAACTATAAATGAGCCAACAGTTATGGCCGTCCGAAGAATCGATATCCACAGGGTGCAACATCCGCGGTGCAAGGTGCAACATTCGTCCAAAAAGCCAAAACAGCGTCGTGCGACTTTTAGATGTGGGTGCAGGGATTTGAAATGGAACAGTACCATTGTGCACCATTCTCCAGCGTAGGTAAATTGAAGACCAGCCACGGTGATCCCGTTTTAACGTAAATATTCACGTGACGGAAAAAAGAAGGCCAAAAAACTTCAGAGACCCGATTGAGGTTCGGATAGCCTTTTTTGGGTATGAAACAATCCGTTGACGGCTTACAGCGGTCAATGCCGTAGAACTCACTGAGTGCTTCGTTTTGACTGGTTATGGCTCCCGTAACTCTAAACGAGCCAACAGTTATGGCCGTCCAAAGAATCGATATCCACAGGGTGCAACATCCGCGGTGCAAGGTGCAACATTCGTCCAAAAAGCCAAAACAGCGCCGTGCGACTTTTAGAAGTGGGTGCGGGGATTTGAAATAGAAAAGTACCATGGTGCAACACTCTCCAGGGTAGGTAAATCGAAGAACAGCCATGGTGATCCCGTTTTAACGTAAAAATTCACGTGACGGAAAAAAGAAGGCCAAAAAACTTCAGAGACCCGATTGAGGTTCGGATAGCATTTTTTGGGTATGAAACAATCCGTTGACGGCTTACAGCAGTCAAAGCCGTAGAACTCACTGAGAGCTACGTTTTGACTGGTTATGGCTCCCGTAACTCTAAACGAGCCAACAGTTATGGTCGTCCGAAGAATCGATATCCACATGCTGCAACATCCGCGGTGCAAGGTGCAACATTCGTCCAAAAAGCCAAAACATCGCCGTGCGACTTTTAGAAGTGGGTGCAAGGATTTGAAATGGAATAGTACCATGGTGCAGCACTCTTCAGGGTAGGTAAATCGAAGACCAGCCACGGTGATCCCGTTTTAACCTAAAAATTCACGAGACGGAAAAAAGAAGGCCAAAAAACTTCAGAGACCCGATAGAGGTTCGGATAGCCTTTTTTGGGTATGAAACAATCCGTTGACGGCTTACAGCAGTCAAAGCCGTAGAACTCACTGAGAGCTTTGTTTTGACTGGTTATGGCTCCCGTAACTATAAATGAGCCAACTGTTATGACCGTCCGTAGAATCGATATCCACAGGGTGCAACATCCGCGGTGCAAGGTGCAACATTCGTCCAAAAAGCCAAAACAGCGCCGTGCGACTTTTATAAGTGGGTACAGGGATTTGAAATGGAACAGTACCATTGTGCACCACTCTCCAACGTAGGTAAATCAAAGACCAGCCACGGTGATCCCGTTTTAACGTAAAAATTCACGTGATGGAAAAAAGAAGGCCAAAAAACTTCAAAGACCCGATTGAGGTTCGGATAGCCTTTTTTGGGTATGAAACAATCCGTTGAAGGCTTACAACGGTCAAATTCGTAGAACTCACTGAGAGCTTCATTTTGACTGGTTATGGCTCCTGTAACTCTAAACGAGCCAACAGTTATGGCCGTCCGAAGAATCGATATCCACAGGGTGCAACATCCGCGGTGCAAGGTGCAACATTCGTCCAAAAAGTCAACACAACACCGTGCGACTTTTAGAAGTGGATGCAGGGATTTGAAATGGAAAAGTACCATGGTGAAGCACTCTGCAGGGTAGGTAAATCGAAGACTAGCCACGGTGATCCCGTTTTAACGTAAAAATTCACAAGACGGAAAAAAGAAGGCCAAAAAACTTCAGAGACCCGATTGAGGTTAGGATAGCCTTTTTTGGGTATGAAACAATCCGTTGACGGCTTACAGCCGTCAAAGCCATAGAACTCATGGAGAGCTTCGTTTTGACTGGTTATGGCTCCCGTAACTCTAAACGAGGCAACAGTTATGGCCGTCCGAAGAATCGATATCCACAGGGTGCAACATCCGCGGTGCAAGGTGCAACATTCGTCCAAAAAGCCAAAACAGCGCCGTGCGACTTTTAGAAGTGGGTGCAGGGATTTGAAATAGAACAGTACCATGGTGCAGCACTCTCCAGGGTAGATAAATCGAAGACCAGCCACGGTGATCCCGTTTTAACGTAAAAATTCACGTGACGGAAAAAAGATGGCCAAAAAACTTCAGAGACCCAATTGAGGTTCGGATAGCCTTTTTTGGGTATGAAACAATCCGTTGATGGCTTACAGCTGTAGAACTCATGGAGAGCTTCGTTTTGATTGGTTATGGCTCCCGTAACTCTAAACGAGCCAACAGTTATGGCCGTCCGAAGAAGCGATATCCACAGGGTGCAACATCCGCGGTGCAAGGTGCAACATTCGTCCAAAAAGCCAAAACAGCGCTGTGCGACTTTTAGAAGTGGGTGCAGGGATTTGAAATAGAACAGTACCATGGTGCAGCACTCTCCAGGGTAGGTAAATCGAAGACCAGCCACGGTGATCCCGTTTTAACGTAAAAATTCACGAGACGGAAAAAAGAAGGCCAAAAAACTTCAGAGACCCGATTGAGGTTCGGATAACCTTTTTTGGGGGTGAAACAATCCGTTGACGTCTTACAGCAGTCAAAGCCGTAGAACTCACTGAGAGCTTCGTTTTGACTGGTTATGGCTCCCGTAACTCTAAACGAGCCAACAGTTATGGCCATCCGAAGAATCGATATCCACTGGGTGCAACATCCGCGGTGCAAGGTGCAACATTCGTCCAAAAACCCAAAACAGTGCCGTGCGACTTTTAGAAGTGGGTGCAGGGATTTGAAATGGAATATTACCATGGTGAAGCACTCTCCAGGGTAGATAAATCGAAGACCAGCCACGGTGATCCCGTTTTAACGTAAAAATTCACGTGATGGAAAAAAGAAGGCCAATAAACTTCAGAGACCCGATTGAGGTTCGGATACCCTTTTCGGTATGAAACTATCCGTTGACGGCTTACAGCGGTCAAAGCCGTAGAACTCACTGAGAGCTTTGTTTTGGCTGGTTATGGCTCCCGTAACTCTAAACGAGCCAACAGTTACAGCCGTCCGAAGAATCGATATCCACAGGGTGCAACATCCGCGGTGCAAGGTGCAACATTCGTCCAAAAAGTCAAAACAGCGCCGTGCGACTTTTAGAAGTGGGTGCGGGGATTTGAAATAGAACAGTACCATGGTGCAGCACTCTCCAGGGTAGGTAAATCAAAGACCAGCCATGGTGATCCCGTTTTAGCGTAAAAATTCACGAGACGGAAAAAAGAAGGCCAATAAACTTCAGAGACCCGATTGAGGTTCGGATAGCCTTTTTTGGGTATGAAACAATCCGTTAACGGCTTACAACATTCAAAGCCGTAGAACTCACTGAGAGCTTCATTTTGACTGGTTATGGCTCCCGTAAATCTAAACGAGCCAACAGTTATGGCCGTCCGAAGAATCGATATCCATAGGGTGCAACATCCGCGGTGCAAGGTGCAACGTTCGTCCAAAAAGCCAAAACAGCGCCGTGCGACTTTTAGAAGTGGGGGCAGGAATTTGAAATAGAACAGTACCATGGTGCAGCACTCTCCAGGGTAGGTAAATCGAAGACCAGCCACGGTGATCCCGTTTTAAAGTAAAAATTCACGTGACGGAAAAAAAAGGCCAAAAAATTTCAAAGACCCGATTTAGGTTCGGATAGCCTTTTCTGGGTATGAAACAATCCGTTGATGGCTTACAGTCGTCATAGTAGTAGAACTCACAGAGAGCTTCGTTTTGACTGGTTATGGCTCCCGTAACTCTAAACGAGCCAACAGTTATGGCCGTCCGAAGAATCGATATCCACATGGTGCAACATCCGCGGTGCAAGGTGCAACATTCGTCCAAAAAGCCAAAACAGTGCCGTGCGACTTTTAGAAGTGGGTGCAGGGATTTGAAATGGAACAGTACCATGGTGCAGCACTCTCCAGGGTAGGTAAATCGAAGACCAGCCACGGTGATCCCGTTTTAAAGTAAAAATTCACGAGACGGAAAAAAGAAGGCCAAAAAACTTCAAAGACCCGATTGAGGTTCGGATATCCTTTTTTGGGTATGAAACAATCCGTTGACATCTTATAGCAGTCAAAGCCGTAGAACTCACTAAGAGCTTCGTTTTGACTAGTTATGGCTCCCGTAACTCTGAACGAGCCAACAGTTATGGCCATTCGAAGAATCGATATCCACAGGGTGCAACATCCGCGGTGCAAGGTGCAGCATTTGTCCAAAAACCCAAAACAGTGCCGTGGGACTTTTAGAAGTGGGTGCAGTGATTTGAAATGGAACAGTACCATGGTGAAGCACTCTCCAGGGTAGGTAAATTGAAGACCAGCCACGGTGATCCCGTTTTAACGTAAAAATTAACGTGATGGAAAAAAGAAGGCCAAAAAACTTCAGAGACCCGATTGAGGTTCGGATAGCCTTTTTTGGGTATGAAACAATCCGTTGACGGCTTACAGCTATCAAAGCCGTAGAACTCACTGAGAGCTTCGTTTTGACTGGTTATGGCTCCCGTAACTCTAAACGAGCCAACAGTTATGGCCATCCAAAGAATCGTTATCCACTGGGTGCAACATCCGCGGTGCAAGGTGCAACATTCGTCCAAAAACCCAAAACAGTGCCGTGTGACTTTTAGAAGTGGGTGCAGGGATTTGAAATGGAATAGTACCATGGTGAAGCACTATCCAGGGTAGATAAATCGAAGACCAGCCACGGTGATCCCGTTTTAATGTAAAAATTCACGTGATGGAAAAAAGAAGGCCAAAAAACTTCAGAGACCCGATTGAGGTTCGGATAGCCTTTTTTGGGATTGAAACAATCCGTTGACGGCTTATAGCGGTCAAAGCCGTAGAACTCACTGAGAGCTTCGTTTTGACTGGTTATGGCTCCCGTAACTCTAAACGAGCCAACAGTTACGGCCGTCCGAAGAATCGTTATCCACTGGGTGCAACATCCGCGGTGCAAGGTGCAACATTCGTCCAAAAACCCAAAACAGTGCCGTGCGACTTTTAGAAGTGGGTGCGGGGATTTGAAATAGAACAGTACCATGCTGAAGCACTATCCAGGGTAGATAAATCGAAGACCAGCCACGGTGATCCCGTTTTAATGTAAAAATTCACGTGATGGAAAAAAGAAGGCCAAAAAACTTCAGAGACCCGATTGAGGTTCGGATAGCCTTTTTTGGGTATGAAACAATCCGTTGACGGCTTATAGCGGTCAAAGCCGTAGAACTCACTGAGAGCTTTGTTTTGACTGGTTATGGCTCCCGTAACTCTAAACGAGCCAACAGTTACGGCTGTCCGAAGAATCGATATCCACAGGGTGCAACATCCGCGGTGCAAGGTGCAACATTCGTCCAAAAAGTCAAAACAGCGCCGTGCGACTTTTAGAAGTGGGTGCGGGGATTTGAAATAGAACAGTACCATGGTGCAGCACTCTCCAGGGTAGGTAAATCGAAGACCAGCCATGGTGATCCCGTTTTAGCGTAAAAATTCACGAGACGGAAAAAAGAAGGCCAAAAAACTTCAGAGACCCGATTGAGGTTCGCATAGCCTTTTTTGGGTATGAAACAATCTGTTAACGGCTTACAACATTCAAAGCCGTAGAACTCACTGAGAGCTTCGTTTTGACTGGTTATGGCTCCCGTAAATCTAAACGAGCCAACAGTTATGGCCGTCCGAAGACTCGATATCCACAGGGTGCAACATCCGCGGTGCAAGGTGCAACGTTCGTCCAAAAAGCCAAAACAGCGCCGTGCGACTTTTAGAAGTGGGGGCAGAAATTTGAAATAGAACAGTACCATGGTGCAGCACTCTCCAGGGTAGGTAAATCGAAGACCAGCCACGGTGATCCCGTTTTAAAGTAAAAATTCACGTGACGGAAAAAAAAGGCCAAAAAATTTCAAAGACCCGATTTAGGTTCAGATAGCCTTTTCTGGGTATGAAACAATCTGTTGACGGCTTACAGCTGTCATAGTCGTAGAACTCACAGAGAGCTTCGTTTTGACTGGTTATGGCTCCCGTAACTCTAAACGAGCCAACAGTTATGGCCGTCCGAAGAATCGATATCCATAGGATGCAACATCCGTGGTGCAAGGTGCAACATTCGTCCAAAAAGCCAAAACAGCGCCGTGCGACTTTTAGAAGTGGGTGCAGGGATTTGAAATGGAACAGTACCATGGTGCAGCACTCTCCAGGGTAGGTAAATCGAAGACCAGCCACGGTGATCCCGTTTTAATGTAAAAATTCACGAGACGGAAAAAAGAAGGCCAAAAAACTTCAAAGACCCGATTGATGTTCGGATAGCCTTTTTTAGGTATGAAACAATCCGTTGACATTTTATAGCAGTCAAAGCCGTAGAAGTCACTAAGAGCTTCGTATTGACTAGTTATGGCTCCCGTAACTCTAAACGAGCCAACAGTTATGGCCATCCGAAGAATCGATATCCACAGGGTGCAACATCCGCGGTGCAAGGTGCAACATTTGTCCAAAAACCCAAAACAGTGCCGTGCGACTTTTAGAAGTGGGTGCAGGGATTTGAAATGGAATAGTACCATGGTGAAGCACTCTCCAGGGTAGGTAAATTGAAGACCAGCCACGGTGATCCCGTTTTAACGTAAAAATTCACGTGATGAAAAAAAGAAGGCCAAAAATCTTCAGAGACCCGATTGAGGTTCGGATAGCCTTTTTTGGGTATGAAACAATATGTTGACGGCTTACAGCGGTCAAGGCCGTAGAACTCACTGAGAGCTTCGTTTTGACTGGTCATGGCTCCTGTAACTCTAAACGAGCCAACAGTTATGGCCGTCCGAAGAATCGATATCCACAGGGTGCAACATCCGCGGTGCAAGGTGCAACATTCGTCCAAAAAGCCAAAACAGCGCTGTGCCACTTTTATAAGTGGGTGAAGGGATTTGAAATGGAACAGTACCATGGTGCAGCACTCTCCAGGGTAGGTAAATCGAAGACCAGCCACGGTGATCCGGTTTTAGCGTAAAAATTCACGAGACGGAAAAAAGAAGGCCAAAAAACTTCAGCGACCCGATTGAGGTTCGGATAGCCTTTTTTGGGTATGAAACAATCCGTTGACGTCTTACAGTAGTCAAAGCCGTAGAACTCACTGAGAGCTTCGTTTTTACTAGTTATGGCTGCCGTAACTCTAAACGAGCCAACAGTTATGGCCATCCGAAGAATCGATATCCACTGGGTGCAACATCCGCGGTGCAAGGTGCAACATTCGTCCAAAAACCCAAAACAGTGCCGTGCGACTTTTAGAAGTGGGTGCAGGGATTTGAAATTGAATAGTACCATGGTGAAGCACTCTCTAGGGTAGGTAAATCGAAGACCAGCCACCGTGATCCCGTTTTAACGTAAAAATTCACGTGATGGAATAAAGAAGGCCAAAAAACTTCAGAGACCCGATTGAGGTTCGGATAGCCTTTATTGGGTATGAAACTATCCATTGACAGCTTACAGCGGTCAAAGCCGTAGAACTCACTGAGAGCTTTGTTTTGACTAGTTATGGCTCCCGTAACTCTAAACGAGCCAACAGTTACGGCCGTCCGAAGAATCGATATCCACAGGGTGCAACATCCGCGGTGCAAGGTGCAACATTCGTCCAAAAAGTCAAAACAGCACCGTGCGACTTTTAGAAGTGGGTGCAGGGATTTGAAATGGAACAGTACCATGGTGCAGCACTCTCCAGGGTTGGTAAATCGAAGACTAGCCACGGTGATCCCGTTTTAACGTAAAAATTCACGAGACGGAAAAAAGAAGGCCAAAAAACTTCAGAGACCCGATCGAGGTTCAGATAGCCTTTTTGGGTTCGAAACAATCCGTTGACGGCTTACAGCAGTCAAAGCCGTAGAACTCACTGAGAGCTTCGTTTTGACTGGTTATGGCTCCCGTAAATCTAAACGAGCCAACAGTTATGGCCGTCCGAAGAATCGATATCCACAGGGTGCAACATCCGCGGTGCAAGGTGCAACATTCGTCCAAAAAGCCAAAACAGTGCCGTGCGACTTTTAGAAGAGGGTGCAGGGATTTGAAATAGAACAGTACCATGGTGCAGCACTCTCCAGGGTAGGTAAATCGAAGACCAACCACGGTGATCCCGTTTTAAAGTAAAAATTCACGTGACGGAAAAAAGAAGGCCAAAAAACTTCAGAGACCCAATTGAGGTTCGGATAGCCTTTTTTGGGTATGAAACAATTCGTTGACGTCTTACAGTAGTCAAAGCCGTAGAACTCACTAAGAGCTTCGTTTTGACTAGTTATTGCTCCCGTAACTCTAAACGAGCCAACAGTTATGGTCATCCGTTGAATCGATATCCAAAGGGTGCAACATCCGCGGTGCAAAGTGCAACATTTGTCCAAAAACCCAAAACAGTGCCGTGCGACTTTTGGAAGTGGGTGCAGGGATTTGAAATGGAACAGTAACATAGTGCAGCACTCTCCAGGGTAGGTAAATCGAAGACCAGCCACGGTGATCCCGTTTTAACGTAAAAATTCACGTGATGGAAAAAAGAAGGCCAAAAAACTTCAGAGACCCGATTGAGGTTCGAATAGCTTTTTTTGGGTATGAAACTATCCATTGACGGCTTATAGCTGTCAAAGCCGTAAAACTCACTGAGAGCTTCGTTTTGACTGGTTATGGCTCCCGTAACTCTAAACGAGCCAACAGTTATGGCCGTCCGAAGAATCGATATCCATAGGGTGCAACATCCGCGGTGCAAGGTGCAACATTCGTCCAAAAAGCCAAAACAGCGACGTGCGACTTTTAGAAGTGGTTGCAGGGATTTGAAATAGAACAGTACCATGGTGCAGCACTCTCCAGGGTAGGTAAATCAAAGACCAGCCACGGTGATCCCATTTTAACGTAAAAATTCACGTGACGGAAAAAAGAAGGCCAAAAAACTTCAAAGACCAGATTGAGGTTCGGATAGCCTTTTTTGGGTATGAAACAATCCGTTGACGGCTTACAGCTGTCAAAGTCGTAGAACTCACTGAGAGCTTCGTTTTGAATGGTTATGGCTCCCGTAAATCTAAATGAGCCAACAGTTATGGCCGTCCAAAGAATCGATATCCACAGGGTGCAACATCCACGGTGCAAGGTGCAACATTCGTCCAAAAAGCCAAAATAGCGCCGTGCGACTTTTAGAAGTGGGTGCAGGGATTTGAAATGGAACAGTAACATGGTGCAGCACTCTCCAGGGTAGGAAAATCGAAGACCAGCCACGGTGATCCCGTTTTAGCGTAAAAATTCACGAGATGGAAAAAAGAAGGCCAAAAAACTCCAAAGACCCGATTGAGGTTCGGATAGCCTTTTTTGGGTATGAAACAATCCGTTACCGGCTTACAACAGTCAAAGCCGTAGAACTCACTGAGAGATTCGTTTTGACTGGTTATGGCTCCCGTAAATCTAAACGAGCCAACAGTTATGGCCGTCCGAAGAATCGATATCCACATGGTGCAAAATCCGCGGTGCAAGGTGCAACGTTCGTCCAAAAAGCCAAAACAGCGCCGTGCGACTTTTAGAAGTGGGTGCAGGAATTTGAAATAGAACAGTACCATGGTGCACCACTCTCCAGGGTAGGTAAATCGAAGACCAGCCACGGTGATCCCGTTTTAATGTAAAAATTCACGTGACGGAAAAAAAAGGCCAAAAAATTTCAAAGACCCGATTGAGGTTCGGATAGCCTTTTCTGGGTATGAAACAATCCGTTGACGGCTTACAGCTGTCACAGTCGTAGAACTCACAGAGAGCTTCGTTTTGACTAGTTATGGCTCCCGTAACTCTAAACGAGCCAACAGTTATGGCCGTCCGAAGAATCGATATCCACAGGGTGCAACATCCGCGGTGCAAGGTGCAACATTCGTCCAAAAAGCCAAAACAGCGCCGTGCGACTTTTAGAAGTGGGTGCAGGGTTTTGAAATGGAACAGTACCATGGTGCAGCACTCTCCAGGGTAGGTAAATCGAAGACCAGCCACGGTGATCTCGTTTTAACGTAAAAATTCATGAGACGGAAAAAAGAAGGCCAAAAAACTTCAGAGACCCGATTGAGGTTCGGATAGCCTTTTTGGGGTATGAAACAATCTGTTGACGTCTTACAGCAGTAAAAGCCGTAGAACTCACTAAGAGCTTCGTTTTGACTAGTTATGGCTCCCGTAACTCTAAACGAGCCAACAGTTATGGCCATCCGAAGAATCGATATCCACAGGGTGCAACATCCGCGGTGCAAGGTGCAACATTTGTCCAAAAACCCAAAACAGTGCCGTGCGACTTTTAGAAGTGGGTGCAGGGATTTGAAATGGAACAGTACCATGGTGAAGCACTCTCCAGGGTAGGTAAATTGAAGACCAGCCACGGTGATCCCGTTTTAACGTAAAAATTCACGTGATGGAAAAAAGAAGGCCAAAAAACTTCAGAGACCCGATTGAGGTTTGGATAGCTTTTTTTGGGTATGAAACTATCCATTGACGGCTTACAGCCATCAAAGCCGTAGAACTCACTGAGAGCTTCGTTTTGACTGGTTATGGCTCCCGTAACTCTAAACGAGCCAACAGTTATGGCCGTCCGAAGAATCGATATCCACAGGGTGCAACATCCGCGGTGCAAGGTGCAACATTCGTCGAAAAAGCCAAAACACTGCCGTGCGACTTTTAGAAGTGGGTGCAGGGATTTGAAATAGAACAGTACCATAGTGCAGCACTCTTCAGGGTAGGTAAATCGAAGACCAGCCACAGTGATCCCGTTTTAACGTAAAAATTCACGTGACGGAAAAAAGAAGGCCAAAAAACTTCAGAGACCCGATTGAGGTTCGGATAGCCTTTTTTGGGTATGAAACAATCCGTTGACGGCTTACAGCAGTCAAAGCCGTAGAACTCACTAAGAGCTTCGTTTTGTTTGGTTATGGCTCCCATAACTCTAAACGAGCCAACAGTTATGGCCATCCGAAGAATCGATATCCACTGGGTGCAACATCCGCGGTGCAAGGTGCAACATTCGTCCAAAAACCCAAAACAGTGCCGTGCGACTTTTAGAAGTGGGTGCAGGAATTTGAAATGGAATAGTACCATGGTGAAGCACTCTCCAGGGTAGGTAAATTGAAGACCAGCCACGGTGATCCCGTTTTAACGTAAAAATTCACGAGAAGGAAAAAAGAAGGCCAAAAAACTTCAGAGACCCGATTGAGGTTCGGATAGCCTTTTTGGGTACGAAACAATCCGTTGACGGCTTACATCAATCAAAGCCGTAGAACTCACTGAGAGCTTTGTTTTTACTGGTTATGGCTCCCGTAAACCTAAACGAGCCAACAGTTATGGCCGTCCGAAGAATCAATATCCACAGGGTGCAACATCCGCGGTGCAAGGTGCAACATTCGTCCAAAAAACCAAAACAGCGCCGTGCGACTTTTAGAAGTGGGTGCAGGGATTTGAAATAGAACAGTACCATGGTGCAACACTCTCCAGGGTAGGTAAATCGAAGACCAGCCACGGTGATCCCGTTTTAAAGTAAAAATTCACGTGACGGAAAAAAGAAGGCCAAAAAATTTCAAAGACCCGATTGAGGTTCGGATAGCCTTTTCTGGGTATGAAACAATCTGTTGACGGCTTATAGCTGTCTTAGTCGTAGAACTCACAGAGAGCTTCATTTTGACTGGTTATGGCTCCCGTAACTCTAAACGAGCCAACAGTTATGGCCGTCCGAAGAATCGATATCCACAGGGTGCAACATCCGCGGTGCAAGGTGCAACATTCGTCCAAAAAGCCAAAACAGCGCCGTGCGACTTTTAGAAGTGGGTGCATGGATTTGAAATGGAACAGTACCATGGTGCAGCACTCTCCAGGGTAGGTAAATCGAAGACCAGCCACAATGATCCTGTTTTAATGTAAAAATTCACGTGATGGAAAAAAGAAGGCCAAAAAAATTCAAAGACCCGATTGAGGTTCGGATAGCCTTTTTTGGGTATCAAACAATCTATTAACGGCTTACAGCTGTCAAAGTCGTAGAAATCATAGAGAGCTTCGTTTTGACTGGTTATGGCTCCCGTAACTCTAAACGAGCCAATAGTTATGGCCGTCCGAAGAATCGATATCCACAGGGTGCAACATCCGCGATGCAAGGTGCAACATTCGTCCAAAAAGCCAAAACAGCGCCGTGCGACTTTTAGAAGTGGGTGCATGGATTTGAAATGGAATAGTACCATGGTGCAGCACTCTCCAGGGTAGGTAAATCGAAAACCAGCCACGGTGATCCCGTTTTAACGTAAAAATCCACGAGACGGAAAAAAGAAGGCCAAAAAACTTCAGAGACCCGATTGAGGTTCGGATAGCCTTTTTTGGGTATGATACAATCCGTTGACATCTTACAGTAGTCAAAGCCGTAGAACGCACTAAGAGCTTCATTTTGACTGGTTATGGCTCCCGTAACTCTAAACGAGCCAACAGTTATGGCCATCCGAAGAATCGATATCCACAGGGTGCAACATCCGCGGTGCAAAGTGCAACATTTGTCCAAAAACACAAAACAGTGCCGTGCGACTTTTAGAAGTGGGTGCAGGGATTTGAAATGGAACAGTACCATGGTGAAGCACTCTCCAGGGTAGGTAAATAGAAGACCAGCCACGGCGATCCCGTTTTAACGTAAAAATTCACGTGATGGAAAAAAGAAGGCCAAAAAACTTCAGAGACCCGATTGAGGTTCGAATAGCTTTTTTTGGGTATGAAACTATCCATTGACGGCTTATAGCTGTCAAAGCCGTAGAACTCATTGAGAGCTTCGTTTTGACTGGTTATGGCTCCCGTAACTCTAAACGAGCCAACAGTTATGGCCATCCGAAGAATCGATATTCACAAGGTGCAACATCCGCGGTGCAAGGTGCAACATTCGTCCAAAAAGCCAAAGCAGCGACGTGCGACTTTTAGAAGTGGGTGCACGGATTTGAAATAGAACAGTACCATGGTGCAGCACTCTCCAGGGTAGGTAAATCAAAGACCAGCCACGGTGATCCCATTTTAACGTAAAAATTCACGTCACGGAAAAAAGAAGGCCAAAAAACTTCAAAGACCAGATTGAGGTTCGTATAGCCTTTTTTGGGTATGAAACAATCCGTGGACGGCTTACAGCTGTCAAAGTCGTAGAACTCACTGAGAGCTTCGTTTTGACTGGTTATGGCTCCCGTAACTCTAAACGAGCCAACAGTTATATCCGTCCAAAGAATCGATATCCACAGGGTGCAACATCCGCGGTGCAAGGTGCAACATTCGTCCAAAAAGCCAAAATAGCGCCGTGCGACTTTTAGATGTGGGTGTAGGGATTTGAAATGGAACATTACCATGGCGCAGCACTCTCCAGGGTAGGTAAATCGAAGACCAGCCACGGTGATCCCGTTTTAGCGTAAAAATTCACGAGACGGAAAAAAGAAGGCCAAAAAACTTCAGAGACCCGATTGAGGTTCGGATAGCCTTTTTTGGGTATGAAACAATCCGTTAACGTCTTACAATAGTCAAAGCCGTAGAACTCACTGAGAGCTTCGTTTTGACTGGTTATGGCTCCCGTAAATCTAAACGAGCCAACAGTTATGGCCGTCCGAAGAATCGATATCCACAGGGTGCAACATCCGCGGTACAATGTGCAACGTTCGTCCAAAAAGCCAAAATAGCGCCGTGCGACTTTTAGAAGTGGGTGCAGTAATTTGAAATAGAACAGTACCATGGTGCAGCACTCTCCAGGGTAGGTAAATCGAAGACCAGCCACGGTGATCCCGTTTTAACGTAAAAATTCACGAGACGGAAAAAAGAAGGCCAAAAAACTTCAGAGCCCGATTGAGGTTCGGATAGCCTTTTTTTGGTATGAAACAATCCGTTGACGTCTTACAGCAGCCAAAGCCGTAGAACTCACTAAGAGCTTCGTTTTGACTAGTTATGGCTCCCGTAACTCTAAACGAGCCAACAGTTATGGCCATCCGAAGAATCGATATCCACAGGGTGCAACATCCACGGTGCAAGATGCAACATTTGTCCAAAAACCCAAAACAGTGCCGTGCGACTTTTAGAAGTGGGTGCAGGGATTTGAAATATAACAGTACCAGGGTAGGTAAATCGAAGACCAGCCACAGTGATCCCGTTTTAAAGTAAAAATTCACGTGACGGAAAAAAAAGGCCAAAAAATTTCAAAGACCCGATTGAGGTTCGGATAGCCTTTTCTGGGTATGAAACAATCCGTTGACGGCTTACAACTGTAATAGTCGTAGAACTCACAGAGAGCTTCGTTTTGACTGGTTATGGCTCCCGTAGCTCTAAACGAGCCAACTGTTATGGCCGTCCGAAGAATCGATATCCACAGTGTGCAACATCCGCGGTGCAAGGTGCAACATTCGTCCAAAAAGCCAAAACAGCACCGTGCGACTTTTAGAGTGGGTGCAGGGATTTGAAATGGAACAGTACCATGGTGCAGCACTCTCAAGGGTAGGTAAATCGAAGACCAGCCACGGTGATCCCGTTTTAACGTAAAAATTCACGAGACGGAAAAAAGAAGGCAAAAAAACTTCAGAGACCCGATTGAGGTTCAGATAGCCTTTTTTGGGTATGAAACAATCCGTTGACGTCTTACAGCAGTCAAAGCCGTAGAACTCACTAAGAGCTTCGTTTTGACTAGTTATGGCTCCCGTAACTATAAACGAGCCAACAGTTATGGCCATCCGAAGAATCGATATCCACAGGGCGCAACATCCGCGGTGCAAGATGCAACATTTGTCCAAAAACCCAAAACAGTGCCGTGCGACTTTTAGAAGTGGGTGCAGGGATTTGAAATGGAACAGTACCATGGTGAAGCACTCTCCAGGGTAGATAAATTGAAGACCAGCCACGGTGATCCCGTTTTAACGTAAAAATTCACGTGGTGGAAAAAAGAAGGCCAAAAAACTTCAGAGACCCGATTGAGGTTCGGATAGCCTTTTTTGGGTATGATACAATCCGTTGACGTCTTACAGTAGTCAAAGCCGTAGAACGCACTAAGAGCTTCATTTTGATTGGTTATGGCTCCCGTAACTCTAAACGAGCCAACAGTTATGGCCATCCGAAGAATCGATATCCACAGGGTGCAACATCCGCGGTGCAAGATGCAACATTTGTCCAAAAACCCAAAACAGTGCCGTGCGACTTTTAGAAGTGGGTGCAGGGATTTGAAATGGAACAGTACCATGGTGAAGCACTCTCCAGGGTAGGTAAATTGAAGACCAGCCACGGTGATCCCGTTTTAACGTAAAAATTCACGTGATGGAAAAAAGAAGGCCAAAAAACTTCAGAGACCCGATTGAGGTTTGGATAGCGTTTTTTGGGTATGAAACTATCCATTGACGGCTTACAGCCGTCAAAGCCGTAGAACTCACTGAGAGCTTCGTTTTGACTGGTTATGGCTCCCGTAACTCTAAACGAGCCAACAGTTATGGCCGTCCGAAGAATCGATATCCACAGGGTGCAACATCCGCGGTGCAAGGTGCAACATTCGTCGAAAAAGCCAAAACAGTGTCGTGCGACTTTTAGAAGTGGGTGTAGGGATTTGAAATAGAACAGTACCATGGTGCAGCACTCTCCAGGGTAGGTAAATTGAAGACCAGCCACGGTGATCCCGTTTTAACGTAAAAATTCACGTGACGGAAAAAAAAGGCCAAAAAACTTCAGAGACCCGATTGAGGTTCGGATAGCCTTTTTTGGGTATGAAACAATCCGTTGACGGCTTACAGCAGTCAAAGCCGTATAACTCACTAAGTGCTTCGTTTTGACTGGTTATAGCTCCCGTAACTCTAAACTAGCCAACAGTTATGGCCATCCGAAGAATCGATATCCACAGAGTGCAACATCCGTGGTGCAAGGTGCAACATTTGTCCAAAAACCCAAAACAGTGCCATGCGACTTTTAGAAGTAGGTGCAGGGATATGAAATGGAACAGTACCATGGTGAAGCACTCTCCAGGGTAGGTAAATTGAAGACCAGCCACGGTGATCCCGTTTTAACGTAAAAATTCACGAGACGGAAAAAAGAAGGCCAAAAAACTTCAAAGACCCGATTGAGGTTCAGATAGCCTCTTTGGGTACGAAACAATCAATTGACGGCTTACAGCAATCAAAGCCGTAGAACTCACTGAGAGCTTCGTTTTGACTGGTTATGGTTCCCGTAAATCTAAACGAGCCAACAGTTATGGCCGTCCGAAGAATCGATATCCACAGGGTGCAACATCCGCGGTGCAAGGTGCAACGTTCGTCCAAAAAGCCAAAACAGCGCCGTGCGACTTTTAGAAGTGGGTGCAGGGATTTGAAATAGAACAGTACCCTAGTGCAGCACTCTCCAGGGTAGGTAAATCGAAGACCAGCCACGGTGATCCCGTTTTAACGTAAAAATTCACGAGACGGAAAAAAGAAGGCCAAAAAACTTCAGAGACCCGATTGAGGTTCGGATATCCTTTTTTGGGTATGAAACAATCTGTTGACGTCTTACAGCAGCCAAAGCCGTAGAACTCACTAAGAGCTTCGTTTTGACTAGTTATGGCTCCCGTAACTCTAAACGAGCCAACAGTTATGGCCATCCGAAGAATCGATATCCACAGGGTGCAACATCCGCGGTGCAAGATGCAACATTTGTCCAAAAACCCAAAACAGTGTCGTGCGACTTTTAGAAGTGGGTGCAGGGATTTGAAATGGAACAGTACCATGGTGAAGCACTCTCCAGGGTAGGTAAATTGAAGACCAGCCACGGTGATCCCGTTTTAACGTAAAAATTCACGTGATGGAAAAAAGAAGGCCAAAAAACTTCAGAGACCCGATTGAGGTTTGGATAGCGTTTTTTGGGTATGAAACTATCCATTGATGGCTTACAGCCGTCTAAGCCGTAGAACTAACTGAGAGCTTCGTTTTGACTGGTTATGGCTCCCGTAACTCTAAACGAGCCAACAGTTATGGCCGTCCGAAGAATCGATATCCACAGGGTGCAACATCCGCGGTGCAAGGTGCAACATTCGTCGAAAAAGCCAAAACAGTGTCGTGCGACTTTTAGAAGTGGGTGCAGTGATTTGAAATAGAACAGTACCATGGTGCAGCACTCTCCAGGGTAGGTAAATTGAAGACCAGCCACGGTGATCCCGTTTTAACGTAAAAATTCACGTGACGGAAAAAAAAGGCCAAAAAACTTCAGAGACCCGATTGAGGTTCGGATAGCCTTTTTTGGGTATGAAACAATCCGTTGATGGCTTACAACAGTCAAAGCCGTATAACTCACTAAGATCTTCGTTTTGACTGGTTATGGCTCTCGTAACTCTAAACTAGCCAACAGTTATGGCCATCCGAAGAATCGATATCCACAGGGTGCAACATCCGCGGTGCAAGGTGCAACATTTGTCCAAAAACCCAAAACAGTGCCATGCGACTTTTAGAAGTAGGCGCAGGGATATGAAATGGAACAGTACCATGGTGAAGCACTCTCCAGGGTAGGTAAATTGAAGACCAGCCATGGTGATCCCGTTTTAACGTAAAAATTCACGAGACGGAAAAAAGAAGGCCAAAAAACTTCAGAGACCCGATTGAGGTTCAGATAGCCTTTTTGGGTACGAAACAATCCATTGCCGGCTTACAGCAATCAAAGCCGTAGAACTCACTAAGACCTTCGTTTTGCCTGGTTATGGCTCCCGTAAATCTAAACAAGCCAACAGTTATGGCCGTACGAAGAATCGATATCCACAGGGTGCAACATCCGCGGTGCAAGGTGCAACGTTCGTCCAAAAAGCCAAAACAGCGCTGTGCGACTTTTAGAAGTGGGTGCAGGGATTTGAAATAGAACAGTACCCTAGTGCAGCACTCTCCAAGGTAGGTAAATCGAAGACCAGCCACGGTGATCCCGTTTTAAAGTAAAAATTCACGTGACGGAAAAAAGAAGGCCAAAAAATTTCAAAGACCCGATTGAGGTTCGGATAGCCTTTTCTGGGTATGAAACAATATGTTGACGGCTTACAGCTATCAAAGTCATAGAACTCACAGAGAGCTTCGTTTTGACTGGTTATGGCTCTCGTAACTATAAACGAGCCAACAGTTATGGCCGTCCGAAGAATCGATATCCACAGGGTGCAACATCCGCGGTGCAAGGTGCAACATTCGTCCAAAAAGCCAAAACAGCGCCGTGCGACTTTTAGAAGTGGGTGCATGGATTTGAAATGGAACATTACCATGGTGCAGCACTCTCCAGGGTATGTAAATCAAAGACCAGTCACGGTGATCCCATTTTAACGTAAAAATTCACGTGACGGAAAAAAGAAGGCCAAAAAACTTCAGAGACCCGATTGAGGTTCGGATAGCCTTTTTTGGGTATGAAACAATCCGTTGTAGGCTTACAGCCGTCAAAGTCGTAGAACTCACTAAGAGCTTCGTTTTGACTGGTTATGGCTCCCGTAACTCTAAACGAGCCAACAGTTATGGCCGTCCAAAGAATCGATATCCACAGGGTGCAACATCCGCGGTGCAAGGTGCAACATTCGTCCAAAAAGCCAAAATAGCGCCGTACTTCTTTTAGAAGTGGGTGCAGGGATTTGAAATGGAACAGTATCATCGTGCAGCACTCTCTAGGGTAGGTAAATCGAAGACCAGCCACGGTGATCCCGTTTTAGCGTAAAAATTCACGAGACGGAAAAAAGAAGGCCAAAAAACTCCAAAGACCCGAATGAGGTTCGGATAGCCTTTTTTGGGTATGAAACAATCTGTTAACGGCTTACAACTGTCAAAGCCGTAGAACTCACTGAGAGCTTCATTTTGACTGGTTATGGCTCCCGTAAATCTAAACGAGCCAACAGTTATGGCCGTCCGAAGAATCGATATCCACAGGGTGCAACATCCGCGGTGCAAGGTGCAACGTTCGTCCAAAAAGCCAAAACTGCGCCGTGCGACTTTTAGAAGTGGGTGCAGGAATTTGAAATAGAACAGTACCATGGTTCAGCACTCTCCAGGGTAGGTAAATCGAAGACCAGCCACGGTGAACCCGTTTTAAAGTAAAAATTCACGTGACGGAAAAAAAGGCCAAAAAATTTCAGAGACCCGATTGAGGTTTGGATAGCGTTTTTTGGGTATGAAACTATCCATTGACGGCTTACAGCCGTCAAAGCCGTAGAACTCACTGAGAGCTTCGTTTTGACTTGTTATGGCTCCCGTAACTCTAAACGAGCCAACAGTTATGGCCGTCCGAAGAATCGATATCCACAGGGTGCAACATCCGTGGTGCAAGGTGCAACATTCGTCGAAAAAGACAAAATAGTGTCGTGCGACTTTTAGAAGTGGGTGCAGGGATTTGAAATAGAACAGTACCATGGTGCAGCACTCTCCAGGGTAGGTAAATTGAAGACCAGCCACGGTGATCCCGTTTTAACGTAAAAATTCACGTGACGGAAAAAAAGGCCAAAAAACTTCAGAGACCCGATTGAGGTTCGGATAGCCTTTTTTGGGTATGAAACAATCCGTTGACGGCTTACAGCTGTCAAAGCCGTATAACTCACTAAGTGCTTCGTTTTGACTGGTTATGGCTCCCGTAACTCTAAACTAGCCAACAGTTATGGCCATCCGAAGAATCGATATCCACAGAGTGCAACATCCGCGGTGCAAGGTGCAACATTTGTCCAAAAACCCATAACAGTGCCATGCGACTTTTAGAAGTAGGTGCAGGGATATGAAATGGAACAGTACCATGGTGAAGCACTCTCCAGGGTAGGTAAATTGAAGACCAGCCACGGTGATCCCGTTTTAACGTAAAAATTCACGAGACGGAAAAAAGAAGGCCAAAAAACTTCAGAGACCCGATTGAGGTTCAGATAGCCTTTTTGGGTACGAAACAATCCATTGACGGCTTACAGCAATCAAAGCCGTAGAACTCACTAAGAGCTTCGTTTTGACTGGTTATGGCTCCCGTAAATCTAAACGAGCCAACAGTTATGGCCGTCCGAAGAATCGATATCCACAGGGTGCAACATCCGCGGTGCAAGGTGCAACGTTCGTCCAAAAAGCCAAAACAGCGCCGTGCGACTTTTAGAAGTGGGTGCAGGGATTTGAAATAGAACAGTACCCTAGTGCAGCACTCTCCAGGGTAGGTAAATCGAAGACCAGCCACGGTGATCCCGTTTTAACGTAAAAATTCACGAGACGGAAAAAAGAAGGCCAAAAAACTTCAAAGACCCGATTGAGGTTCGGATAGCCTTTTTTGGGTATGAAACAATCCGTTGACGTCTTACAGCAGCCAAAGCCGTAGAACTCACTAAGAGCTTCGTTTTGACTAGTTATGGCTCCCGTAACTCTAAACGAGCCAACAATTATGGCCATCCGAAGAATCGATATCCACAGGGTGCAACATCTGCGGTGCAAGATGCAACATTTGTCCAAAAACCCAAAACAGTGCCGTGCGACTTTTAGAAGTGGGTGTAGGGATTTGAAATAGAACAGTACTAGGGTAGGTAAATGGAAGACCAGCCACGGTGATCCCGTTTTGTTATCCCGCCTTTTGGCAAGGCCGTGACACCAAGGACTTGACTAGATACCGGTAACAGATCATCTCGGAAGTCGGTTACACGTAAGGACCGCTACGGATATCGATGAAATTTGTTCGAGTCCGGATCAGGCTACAATCGATAAGGCACGACAAGCAAAGCCGTGGGAACCAACGATCCAAGTTTCAAGACAATCCGAGTTCGTATGCTCGAGATATTGTCGACAAAGGATGGAGTAGAGCTTCCTTGGTTCGAATCCATAGGCGAACCCTATGTTCGAATCCATCAGACAAGCATTGCCTCGTATCCATGAAAAAGAGACTAGTTCGAATCGATCAAGAAGAGAATTGCTTCGACTCCATCAGGTGGAACCGGTAGCTTCGAATCCATTGAGGCATTCACCACGTTCGACTACATCAGGCAAGTCTTCATGTGCCTTGAGTTTGAATCCACCCTCGCATACACCGTAGTTCGAATCCATCGAAGGAAGGAACCTTCGAATCCATGCATTCGAATCCCCAGGCCAAGACAACTTCGAACCGGTCCATAGCTACAAGTCTAAATCGATTCGAACGAGTATTAATTCCATCGATTCGAAGGAAAAGGTCCCTCGAATCCATTACTTCGACTCCAAGTCGTGGATTCGACCCAGTCAATGCGGAGTGCAAAGCAGACCGATGCGAAGAAGGCGCACCACGTCACCATCTTCACGAGCAGGAGGATCGATTCGAACGAATCGATTCGAGCATATCGATTCGAACGACTCCAGAATACGAAAAACGCCAACTTGAATCGATCATAACTCGTGTTCTACAAGTCCAAATGCCATGAAATTTTCACAGACGCTCAAACACATGATGAAGAATGTACACACCAAATTTCAGCTCAATTGAATGATTTCTTGATCGATTCGAACCAAGGGTCGAATCGATCCCAAAGTGGGCCCGGATCTCCAGATTTCGGCCATGTGGGCCCCCTGACGTACCAGAACTGGTCTCCCCTCATTTTGGGCGAAATATCAGCCTCCTACACCTATAAATAGAGCCCCTGGTCATTCAGAAAAGAGGTCGGAGAATTCTAAGTACTGAAGAGCGCCTAGATTCTGCCAGATCTACTCCAGAACACCGCCGCTGCTTTAGATTGACACTTAGCATTCACATTCAGTTGTATTACATTATAAACTACTGTAATCTTCAAGTAATCGAGCAATAAAATCATCAAACTTCATAGTGGACGTAGGCGAAACGCCGAACCACTCTAAATCGCTTGTCTTTGCAATTTACTTTCTGTTATTTGGAGTTTTTGTTAGATAATCCACAGTTTTAATTTTCATTCTGCGCGTTTATCTCTTCAAAGACTTCCGAAGAGTGTTGTGCCCATTTTTGGTACAAACACTTTGGTGCTTTCACTGAGAAAAAACCAGCTTTTTTCTCCTGCTCCTTGGATCTACCATCGATACCCGATTACACAAATCCAAGAGGAAGATCCAGATCTTCGATTAACAGTCCTTCCATTCTACTCAGATTTGCATAAAATCTAGGAAAAGGATTCATCATTCAAAATGGTTAGCACGAGAACCACTTCTACAGCTGCTGGACAAGAAGGTAGGGATGGACAGAATCCTGCTCAACAGCAACCATCCAACCAAGACAACACTGCCCACTCAGATCCGTCTGGGGCAGTCACTAGACAAGAATTCCAAGTATTGCTACAAGAGCTGACTCAGAGTCGGCAGCAATTAGCCGAACAGTTGCGTGCCAATATCGAATTGACAAACCAACTGAACCGCCAGGGCCGTAGGAGGTCCAGAAGGGATGATGTTTCCCGCTCATCCACTGAAAGTTCTGCTTCATCAGACTACTATCACAGATCTACCCGTCCTCGATTAGACAGGAGTCATGCACAAACGACCGGATATCAACCCGCTTTAACTGTTGGACAGTTGAGGGCAGGACCATCAACCAGCTTTCAGGCCGGGCCCTCCACACAAGGAGGCCCTACTACACAGCATACCGCGGACAATCATGCCGCAGCTGCCAATATAGAAACAAGGGTTGATACCCAAAATCTTTCAGAGCCAAATAATCGGCAACGTGGGCGTACTCCTGAACCGTACGTCTTAGAGGACGCTGATCCAAGAAGGCAAAATTTGGACCGTCGACAGCGCCCGGTCCGAACTCGCGCTGTGGAACCCGACCACACCTTAGCTCGGCAAGCTCAAAATGTGGCAATGCCAGACATCTCGACTATGATACGTCAGATGATCTGCGAAAGCCAAGGCCTTACCAACGATGACTGGGGACTTTCCCGTAGTCACACTGCCTTCACAGACGAGATACTGAGTGCTGAACCTCCCCGGCGATTCAGAATGCCAACCCTTCCTATGTACGAAGGAAATTCTGATCCCAATCAACACATCTTGAAATATGAATGGTCGATGAGCGCCGCAAGGGCCGATGACGCAGTAAAATGTCGCAGTTTCCCCATCTCTCTAGGTGGAATTGCAACGATGTGGTTCACGAGATTGCCACCTAGGTCTATCTCTTCATTTGATCAACTGGCTAAGAAATTTGTGGAACAATTTCGCATGCATGTCGCTAGACCCAAAGATGTCAACACCTTATCCAGTGTTACCCAAGCTCGAGGGGAAACACTAAGACGTTACTTAGAGAGATTCCATGCGGCATGTGTGGAGATTAGTAATCCCAACAACAGCTCAATCTTAATGGCATTGACAAAGGGGATTGACCCTGATTCTGAATTTGGAAACTGGTTAGCCGAAAAACCACCCGCATCGTTGGACCGTTTCTACTCCAAAGCCGCACAATTCTTACGGCAAGAGGACGCGAAACAGTCTAGGAAGCAGGACGATGAGGAACCCAGGAGCGAAGGAATACAGAGCAATGTAGCAGTAAAACAGTCCGGTGACAATTCCGGAAAAGTTCAGTTGAACATACAGAACAAACAAACGCAGCCAAGAGGTAACAATGGTCAGAATAAGAAAAGAGATCCAAATCGGGGTCCACGACGTGAGGCTCCAATGTTCGATAATTACACACCATTGAATACATCGTTGGAAAATGTGTACCTACAGACTTGCAATACTATGCAATACAAAAAGCCGGCTCCGAAGCAATCGTCGGAGAGGCAGATTCAAACAGGGAAGTTCTGTAGATTCCACGAAAGTTATGGCCACAACACCAATGAATGTCGGCACTTGCAGGACCTCATTGAGAAGTTGATCAGAGAGAGGAAGTTAGATCAGTTTGTGCGGGCACCGCAGTCTGAAGGGGCAGGCCCCTCAAATCAAAATCATGTACAGAATCCAGAAAGACAGGAAGGACAAGGTCGTGTCGGAGGAAGACTGGTAATTAATGTTGTAAGTGATAGTCCTCGTACAGCGAAGCGAAGCTGGGGAGAAATGAAATCATATAACAACTTGGCTAGACGAATAGACTTTGAGTACGATGATAACTTGGACAATAAACCTTCGACCAAACGAAAGAGAGCGACAATTAACGACATCACTTTCCGAGACAACGATACTGATTATGTCGGAAGCCCGACTACTGACCCACTCGTGATATCGGCACAAGTAGGTCCAGCTTGGATGAAGAGGATACTAATAGACTGCGGGAGCTCTGTGAATATCCTTTTTATACATGCTTATAATCAAATGAGGATGAATCCCAGAGATTTGGAACCTTGCCAAACTCACCTCCATGGATTCAACGGTAGCTCTACCGTACCTATTGGGGTGGTGAAGTTACCAGTTAGGTTGGGATCTAAGGAACATAGGAGAGTTCGAACATTACAGTTCACTATGTTGAACATAGTCTCGCTATACAACGCTTTCTTAGGACGGCCTGCCCTTACTGAATTCAGAGCCGTAATTGCCCCATGGTGCTTGACCTTAAAGTTTCCCACCATCAACGGAGTTGGAGTCGTCCAGGGCGATCAGGTTGACTTGAGAACAGTCATACACCGAAAACGAGTCGCCCGATTACGCAATGCCGAGGACCAACTTAAAACTTTTGAACACAATGAGATTGTCATTAAAAAAGAATACCCAGCACTACTGCACATGAAACCAACATGGAAGGGATCACATGAGATTAAGCAAGAGCTCGGGGATGATGTATATGAGATGACGACCGCTGATGGTCTAGCTTCACCAAAGGCCTTGGATAGCGAAAGACTTCGTCGCTATCGCACATAACAGGCTATGTTTATCTATTTAGTTTCAATTCTGTTTTAGAATTTGTTTCTGCATTTCGAAATTAGAATTTGTAATAAGGCAACTGACTTTGCCATGTTTTCTTATTTCAGCAATAAAATGCCATCTCTTTAAGCCAGAGCTGTGATTCATTAAATGCAATGTACAACATCACGATGCACGAAGAGCTAAATTCCATCACGCAATGGAATTTATTCAAGTAGGGAGTGGCTATGAAGCAATCAACCACTCACCAAATGAAACCCGAGCTCGGGGGCAAGCCATCACATCAGGCCAGAAATGGGTTGATACACGACAACTTTTTCCTTAACTCCAGCTTCCGAGAGCGCGAACCGGAGTATAAACATTAACTAACTCCGTACTCCCAGAGTGCGAGGCGGAGTATAAACATTTACAAAATCCCAGAGAACTCCGAGAGCGCGAGCTGGGTACAAAACTTTTTACTTAACTCCGTACTCCCAGAGTGCGAGGCGGAGTATAAACATTTTTCTAAATCCCAGAGAACTCCGAGAGCGCGAGCTGGGTACAAAACTTTTTACTTAACTCCGTACTCCCAGAGTGCGAGGCGGAGTATAAACATTTTTCTAAATCCCAGAGAACTCCGAGAGCGCGAGCTGGGTACAAAACTTTTTACTTAACTCCGTACTCCCAGAGTGCGAGGCGGAGTATAAACATTTTTCTAAATCCCAGAGAACTCCGAGAGCGCGAGCTGGGTACAAAACTTTTTACTTAACTCCGTACTCCCAGAGTGCGAGGCGGAGTATAAACATTTTTCTAAATCCCAGAGTACTCCGAGGGCGCGAGCTGGGTATGAATATCAACAAACTCCAGCTTCCGAGAGCGCGAACTGGAGTATAAACATTAACTAACTCCGTACTCCCAGAGTGCGAGGCGGAGTATAAACATTTACAAAATCCCAGAGAACTCCGAGAGCGCGAGCTGGGTACAAAACTTTTTACTTAACTCCATACTCCCAGAGTGCGAGGCGGAGTATAAACATTTTCCTAAAACCCCAGAGTACTCCGAGAGCGCGAGCTGGGTATAAATACCAACAAACTCCAGCTTCCGGGAACGCGAAATGGAGTATAAACATTAACTAACTCCGTACTCTCAGTACGCAAGGCGGAGTATAAACATACATCAACTCCACACTAATCCCCAATGCTGGGGGCAGAACTATAACACATAACAAGTTGGAGACAAAAGGGAAAACATTCTCATTTCCACTATCAACAAAAAGAATCTGATTACAAAATGGTTCAAGAAATTGCTACTAGTGGGAGCCGAATCCACATCTATACACGGCAATAGAGAAATCAACAAAATGCTACCCTACGCAACAAAGATTTAAAGATAGAGTTCAATCTTTCTTTTTCCTTATCTTCTTCTTCGGGGTAGCCCCACCAGATCCACTACCTGATTTCTTCCTCAACCGCTTACTCTTTTCTGGCTTGCCCTCCGGCAGCGATATGATGTCAACGTCTTCCTCAGAACTGGAGGCGACGGAAGTTCTTCCGGGAGGACGAGCTGGAGGCATAGGAGTGGTATCAGGAGGAGGGACAGGAACGGTCTCAATCATTACGGTACCGCCCGGTGAAATCACCATTAACGGGGCAGGCCCGGGCAGATTCGTACCAACATTCCCTGCTGCCATCTCGGCAGCAATCTCAGCAATAACGTCATCCTCGCGAGATACTTGGGCCGCATCGGATGTGCCAATAGCTGGCATAGATGAACTAACGGCCGGAACAGCCTCACTCACAGCATCGGACGGGTTGGCAGAGGGATCGATGGGTTCATTGAGAAGCTCCTCAATCATTTGAGCGCTGAAAGAAAACATATTCGCGTCTCCCTCCTCGCCAATCAAAGTGGAAGTCGTGACGGCTTCAGAAAAAACAACCCCTTGTGTTTGATGAGGAACTGATAGAGCAAGGGGCGCAGAAACAATAGCTTCAGTCACTGAAATGCGACAAAACGAAGATTGTTAGCCAAGTGTGTTGCTTAAGGTTTTTCACGACTAAACTACGAGAAGCGTTCAAATACCTTCCTTGGCCTGGACCGAAACATGGGTGGAATCATCGGCGGAAGATAATAACGGTTGGTCAGGATTATATGCAGGAACAGATTGGGGGTCTACCGCACCAGTGGTTTCGGGCAATGTTGGGAGTACGGCTCCAACACTTGCCTCGTGATGCGCGGTCCTCGAACCTTCGCCTGTCTCAAAAGATTGAACGCTAAGCTTTTCTTTCGCCATGGAGATCACCACCTCATGAAGGGTCTTCCTCTCATCCTCGGTGAGCAAACGCATCTCCAGCTCAAAGTCGTCAAATGTTTCATCTGGATGCACTGCCTTCTTCTCATTCACCAGCCGGGTCCAGGCATTGTACAAGATCATGGAATCATCTCCCAGCCACGCTAAATTTCTATGCTCCAGCACATTAGCGTTGTACGTGACAAGGAGATCGTCGAACTCAGCGTCCAGCCTGGACCTCTCCTCCAAAATCTTTTCCTGGATTTCTGCTTCCGCAGACTTAGACTTGACCGCCACCGCAGCAAGTTCGGCCCTAAGAGATACCGCTTGGTTGCAAGCCTCTTGGGCAGTGGCGTTTGCGTCATCCTTTTCCTTCACCATTTCAGCGAATTTGGCCTTGGGCTCGTTCAGCTCTTTAACGGCTAAGTCTCGCTCAGCTGCAACGGTGGTGTTGCGGTGGCCCATCTCTTCTACCGTGGCGCAATGTTCCTGTTGCATCCTAGCCATTTTGGCCACGGCATCCTCGTGTTTCTGGAGAGCTTGAAGTTCAGAACTCCGGGACGTCTCCGTTTCAGATTGAAGAACTTCAATGATGCGTTTCTGTTTAGCAATTTCAGCATCACGTTCAGCAATAATCTTCGCCCTGTCAAAAGCCACTCTAGAAGCCTTCACGGCTGCCTTGTACCACTCCTTGTACTGAGCGTAGAAGTCATGAATATAACTATGAGCGGTGGTCTCAGCTTCCGGAGGAATTCTTTTGAAGTTAGGAGGGAAGATATAGCCATCCATGCAAATTTCCGGGTAGTCATTTTTCATTTGGGCAAGTTTAGCAGCTCCCTCGCTTGTCAACTCAGCCGGAGCTTGTTCAATTATAGCGGCTGCTGTCGGTTCCATTCTTGGCCGCTGAATATCAGGCCGAGAAGATTGAGAAGGCAACTGTTGCTGATGAGATGGCCCTGGGAGGTCTACTGGAGCCCTGGGAGGCGGAGGAGAACGAGATCGGGGTCGGTACTGGTATCCCCGGTCTCTGTCAGAGTAATCATAGCCAGAACGGTTACGCGAGTAATCTCTGTCTCTATCATAACGTTCTTGACTCGAGTAGCCTCGCCCATGATCCCTATCCGTCTCTCTCCTACGGGAATCATAAAATGGAGAAGATTGGCGCACATTCCGAAGCCTATCTAGAGTGGAGCCACGTCCTGACATCTCACCTGCGATAAGAAAGAATTACGGTTTAAAATCCCATAAAGCAATGTTTACTATGCAAAAGTCATGGAGTGCCGTGGAAGTGTGTGTAAATGTGTAAACCCCCAAAACCGACCGGAAGTGTTGACCGCACTTAAAGGGAAGGGCTCGTTCACGTTAAGAACATCTTGAAATTCCTCCAACCCGGGATCATGAGAAATCGATATATAATCTGGGATAGGAATATCGTCTAGCCCTTTGAAAGAATCTCTCGAATGAGAAGGGGCGGCCTCAGAAATCATGACCCCGGAAGCGGGAGGAAACGCATCTACCGATTTTCCCCCCTTGGACTTAAGTTTCTTGGAAACGGCGGCCTTGCCTTTCCGTTTTTCTCCCGATTCTTCAAAGTTTCCAGAGAGATCAGCCATCGGCTCTGAATCTGTGTGGGTTCTTTCTTCATCACCCGCCTCAATTATTCTGATTCCGAGTGACTTCTTCACTTTTTTCTTCTTGGTCTTCTTCTTAACTCCCTTCTTGGAGGCAGACTTTGCAAAGCCTTCAACGACTATGCTTTGATTGATGTCGATCAAACCAAGGACTCTTAAGTTGTAGTCGTTCAGCACCGAGTCAATATGCCTCAGCTCGCTTGGGACTTCTTGAAGACTCCGGACGGTACCCTTGAAACGCCCTCCATCGGGCCTAGAGATAATAGCTGTAAAAGGAATGAAATGTCAATTTTAACACCGAAGAGCTATTGGTCAAGGAAACAGGTTAAGACGCTTACGTCTAGACAACCATCGCCTAGCAAAACCCGGAGGGCACTGAACGTAGAACCATTCGTTCTTGAAATAGCTCAATCGAGTCCAAGCTCCAACTACAACTTGGCAATTTCTAACTGCCTCCAAAAATGTAAACGACGGGCTATCACCCCTGCTCTTGAAGTTGAATATGTGTCTGAACTCGGAGGGCCTCGGCGGGCGAAAGAGACAGTCCATAAATATGATAAAGGCACTGTTCAGCAACGCGTGCCCGTTGGGATGAAGTTGTGAAGGAGCGATTCCTAAATATGATAGCATCCCTCTGATATATTGATTGAAAGGAGGAAGAGTTCCAGTCGCACAAGCATGACGGTAGAATGCTGTATATCCTTCAGGCGGATTGTGCGGTCTATCAGTGGCGCTGGGCAATAATACATCACCTAGGGATATGTTGTGCTTTAGGCATATTCGTCCCAATAAATATAGCCTCTGACAATTCATCTGGAGCTGGATCGATTATATCGGCAGGGATATCGGGAATCTCAAGAACAGGAGGAGTCGAGCTCTGTACCTCTTGTTGTTGGGAACTCGAAGATTCCATAATTAGCTAACTCATCAGAAAGCAACGTTAAGTTCATAATTAGCCCGTGCGTGCCCCAGTGTAGTGTGTATGAACGTGTCGTGCAGTGTAAATGCTATGCATTACTTAAGCAGATCTAACAGATTGAAGCAAGATGTTCGTACAACATAACTTGGGAATTTGAGAATGAAAATGACCGTCATCGCTGACCGTCACTTCCACACCATCCAAACGCTACGAACCAACTTCAAGTATAAATCAGTTGTATTATTGGTTAAGTCATAGTTCCATCGACGAGCTTCGAAGGAAATTCAAGTTCAAGTCTTTCAGTCAAGTTCGATTATGCAAGGCCGAAGCTCGTCGGAGTCAAGTATGCTAAAATTCATTAAGTTCGTCAGAGAATAAACTTGAAACTGGTCGTAGTTCATATGATGGAGCAAGTCATAAAAGTTGGGTTCTCTAAACTGCAAGCGTTCGAATCCATATGGATCGACTCGATGTGCTTCGAATCCATATAGATCGACTCGATGTACTTCGGGATGGAAAAGCGCATCGAACCCATAGGCACTGAGTGACTTCGAATCGATCGAACTTCGATACCTTCGAATCAATCAAGGTATAGTTACATCGAATCGATCGACACAAGGCTTTTTCTTCCTTTGCAAGAATCGATTCGAAGCTATGCATCAGAAAACGATTCGAATCACTTGTTCCTGGATCGATGCCCACCGAGTCGACCCACTCCATTCAGATCTCATCACTCAGAATTTTTTGAGACGAAGATAGTTCTAACATTTTCATCTCGAATCAATCCTTTAAGTACCTGATTCGATTGCAAGTGGAAGCGGGGACGAAGTCGATCGTTTCGAGGAAAGCCCGTTAGTATTAGCTCTGAGAGATCGATTCGAAGAAACGGCTGAAGCAATGGTAAAAGTAAAAAGTGAGAAATGAATAGGACCCCGGTATATATAAGGGAAAAATGACGATTCGCATCCCGGTAAAATTAGACCGGTCATCCCAGGTTTACAGTCACTTCGATTCGAATGATGCCCTCGAATCGATCACCGAAGAGTTTCTATCGAATTAAGGGAAGCAGTGGCAATCACCAATCCAAGACCGTCCTTCGTATCCTTCTATCCAATATACAATAGGTTCATCGATACGAAGTACAGAGCAAGAGTGTCCCTAAAAAACGTTCGACTCCAACAACTCAGACAAACACATCGAATCCACACAACATCGATTCGAAGCATTATCGATTCGAAGCCGTAACCGAACAGAGGCTGGATTGAGAGTCATATCGATTCGAAGCACGAGGTCCCTCAAACCCTCGACTCGAAGGCCATCAATTCGAAGAAGCACAACTTCGAATCCATCACCTACCACTAATGACAATGGACTAGCCGTTTCAATGTGAAAAATTGCTAGTCTACTCTTCATACCGATTCAGGAGAGAATCGATACGAGAGGATGACCATAGACAATCATAAAAGTAATGTTTTAACTCAAATCTCAAATCGGTTCAGGAGAGGACCGATGCAGATTTCGATAGCAAACCGAACTGACAACAACTTGCGATCACGCAACGTTAACCAAGGTCAAGATAATACACGTATGCACGTATTTTTGACTACTGTTTTGGTCTTTATCATCAGCAGGAATCAAATGTTCATCTCGTCATGACTCAAAAGCCCAACAGCCAGTCACAATTATACGACAGTCGATTACTGCAATACAGAATGCAACTTTCGATAAAGCATGTTGTAGCTATCCAATGAGAGACTGCAGCTTTTCAAAGCACGTCATGTTTACACAAGACGTACTTTGGGGGGCAAATGTTATCCCGCCTTTTGGCAAGGCCGTGACACCAAGGACTTGACTAGATACCGGTAACAGATCGTCTCGGAAGTCGGTTACATGTAAGGACCGCTACGAATATCGATGAAATTTGTTCGAGTCCGGATCAGGCTACAATCGATAAGGCACGACAAGCAAAGCCGTGGGAACCAACGATCCAAGTTTCAAGACAATCCGAGTTCGTATGCTCGAGATATTGTCGACAAAGGATGGAGTAGAGCTTCCTTGGTTCGAATCCATAGGCGAACCCTATGTTCGAATCCATCAGACAAGCATTGCCTCGTATCCATGAAAAAGAGACTAGTTCGAATCGATCCAGAAGAGAATTGCTTCGACTCCATCAGGCGGAACCGGCAGCTTCGAATCCATTGAGGCATTCACCATGTTCGACTACATCAGGCAAGTCTTCATGTGCCTTGAGTTCGAATCCACCCTCGCATACACCGTAGTTCGAATCCATCGAAGGAAGGAACCTTCGAATCCATGCATTCGAATCCCCAGGCCAAGACAACTTCGAACCGGTCCATAGCTACAAGTCTAAATCGATTCGAACGAGTATTAATTCCATCGATTCGAAGGAAAAGGTCCCTCGAATCCATTACTTCGACTCCAAGTCGTGGATTCGACCCAGTCAATGCGGAGTGCAAAGCGGACCGATGCGAAGAAGGCGCACCACGTCACCATCTTCACGAGCAGGAGGATCGATTCGAACGAATCGATTCGAGCATATCGATTCGAACGACTCCAGAATACGAAAAACGCCAACTTGAATCGATCATAACTCGAGTTCTACAAGTCCAAATGCCATGAAATTTTCACAGACGCTCAAACACATGATGAAGAATGTACACACCAAATTTCAGCTCAATTGAATGATTTCTTGATCGATTCGAACCAAGGGTCGAATCGATCCCAAAGTGGGCCCGGATCTCCAGATTTCGGCCATGTGGGCCCCCTGACGTACCAGAACTGGTCTCCCCTCATTTTGGGCGAAATATCAGCCTCCTACACCTATAAATAGAGCCCCTGGTCATTCAGAAAAGAGGTCGGAGAATTCTAAGTACTGAAGAGCGCCCAGATTCTGCCAGATCTACTCCAGAACACCGCCGCTGCTTTAGATTGACACTTAGCATTCACATTCAGTTGTATTACATTATAAACTACTTTAATCTTCAAGTAAACGAGCAATAAAATCATCAAACTTCATAGTGGACGTAGGCGAAACGCCGAACCACTCTAAATCGCTTGTCTTTGCAATTTACTTTCTGTTATTTGGAGTTTTTGTTAGATAATCCACAGTTTTAATTTTCATTCTGCGCGTTTATCTCTTCAAAGACTTCCGAAGAGTGTTGTGCCCATTTTTGGTACAAACACGTTTTAAAGTAAAAATTCACGTGACGGAAAAAAAAGGCCAAAAAATTTCAAAGACCCGATTGAGGTTCGGATAGCCTTTTCTGGGTATGAAACAATCCGTTGACGGCTTACAACTGTAATAGTCGTAGAACTCACAGAGAGCTTCGTTTTGACTGGTTATGGCTCCCGTAACTCTAAACGAGCCAACAGTTATGGCCGTCCGAAGAATCGATATCCACAGGGTGCAACATCCGCGGTGCAAGGTGCAACATTCGTCCAAAAAGCCAAAATAGCGCCGTGCGACTTTTAGAGTGGGTGCAGGGATTTGAAATGGAACAGTACCATGGTGCAGCACTCTCCAAGGTAGGTAAATCGAAGACCAGCCACGGTGATCCCGTTTTAAAGTAAAAATTCACGAGACGGAAAAAAGTAGGCCAAAAAACTTCAGAGACCCGATTGAGGTCCGGATAGCCTTTTTTGGGTATGAAACAATCCGTTGACGTCTTACAGCAGTCAAAGCCGTAGAACTCACTAAGAGCTTCTTTTTGACTAGTTATGGCTCCTGTAACTCTAAACGAGCCAACAGTTATGGCCATCCGAAGAATCGATATCCACAGGGTGCAACATCCGCGGTGCAAGATGCAACATTTGTCCAAAAACCCAAAACAGTGCCGTGCGACTTTTAGAAGTGGGTGCAGGGATTTGAAATGGAACAGTACCACGGTGAAGCACTCTCCAGGGTAGGTAAATTGAAGACCAGCCACGGTGATCCCGTTTTAACGTAAAAATTCACGTGATGGAAAAAAGAAGGCCAAAAAACTTCAGAGACCCGATTGAGGTTTGGATAGCGTTTTTTGGGTATGAAACTATCCATTGATGGCTTACAGCCGTCTAAGCCGTAGAACTAACTGAGAGCTTCGTTTTGACTGGTTATGGCTCCCGTAACTCTAAACGAGCCAACAGTTATGGCCGTCCGAAGAATCGATATCCACAGGGTGCAACATCCGCGGTGCAAGGTGCAACATTCGTCGAAAAAGCCAAAACAGCGTCGTGCGACTTTTAGAAGTGGGTGCAGGGATTTGAAATAGAACAGTACCATGGTGCAGCACTCTCCAGGGTAGGTAAATTGAAGACCAGCCACGGTGATCCCGTTTTAACGTAAAAATTCACGTGACGGAAAAAAAAGGCCAAAAAACTTCAGAGACCCGATTGAGGTTCGGATAGCCTTTTTTGGGTATGAAACAATCCGTTGACGGCTTACAGCAGTCAAAGCCGTGTAACTCACTAAGAGCTTCGTTTTGACTGGTTATGGCTCTCGTAACTCTAAACTAGCCAACAGTTATGGCCATCCGAAGAATCGATATCCACAGGGTGCAACATCCGCGGTGCAAGGTGCAACATTTGTCCAAAAACCCAAAATAGTGCCATGCGACTTTTAGAAGTAGGTGCAGGGATATGAAATGGAACAGTACCATGGTGAAGCACTCTCCAGGGTAGGTAAATTGAAGACCAGCCACGGTGATCCCGTTTTAACGTAAAAATTCACGAGACGGAAAAAAGAAGGCCAAAAAACTTCAGAGACCCGATTGAGGTTCAGATAGCCTTTTTGGGTACGAAACAATCCATTGACGGCTTACAGCAATCAAAGCCGTAGATCTCACTGAGACCTTCGTTTTGACTGGTTATGGCTCCCGTAAATCTAAACGAGCCAACAGTTATGGCCGTCCGAAGAATCGATATCCACAGGGTGCAACATCCGCAGTGCAAGGTGCAACATTCGTCCAAAAAGCCAAAACAGCGCCGTACGACTTTTAGAAGTGGGTGCAGGGATTTGAAATAGAACAGTACCCTAGTGCAGCACTCTCCAAGGTAGGTAAATCGAAGACCAGCCACGGTGATCCCGTTTTAAAGTAAAAATTCACGTGACGGAAAAAAGAAGGCCAAAAAATTTCAAAGACCAGATTGAGGTTCAGATAGCCTTTTCTGGGTATGAAACAATCTGTTGACGGCTTACAGCTGTCAAAGTCATAGAACTCACAGAGAGCTTCGTTTTGACTGGTTATGGCTCCCGTAACTATAAACGAGCCAATAGTTATGGCCGTCCGAAGAATCGATATCCACAGGGTGCAACATCCGCGGTGCAAGGTGCAACATTCGTCCAAAAAGCCAAAACAGCGCCGTGCGACTTTTAGAAGTGGGTGCATGGATTTGAAATGGAACAGTACCATGGTGCAGCACTCTCCAGGGTAGGTAAATCAAAGACCAGTCACGGTGATCCCATTTTAACGTAAAAATTCACGTGACGGAAAAAAGAAGGCCAAAAAACTTTAGAGACCCGATTGAGGTTCGGATAGCCTTTTTTGGGTATGAAACAATCCGTTGTAGGCTTACAGCTGTCAAAGTCGTAGAACTCACTAAGAGCTTCGTTTTGACTGGTTATGGCTCCCGTAACTCTAAACGAGCCAACAGTTATGGCCGTCCAAAGAATCGATATCCACAGGGTGCAACATCCGCGGTGCAAGGTGCAACATTCGTCCAAAAAGCCAAAATAGCGCCGTACGACTTTTAGAAGTGGGTGCAGGGATTTGAAATGGAACAGTATCATGGTGCAGCACTCTCTAGGGTAGGTAAATCGAAGACCAGCCACGGTGATCCCGTTTTAGCGTAAAAATTCACGAGACGGAAAAAAGAAGGCCAAAAAACTCCAAAGACCCGATTGAGGTTCGGATAGACTTTTTTGGGTATGAAACAATCCGTTAACGGCTTACAACAGTCAAAGCCGTAGAACTCACTGAGAGCTTCGTTTTGACTGGTTATGGCTCCCGTAAATCTAAACGAGCCAACAGTTATGGCCGTCCGAAGAATCGATATCCACAGGGTGCAACATCCGCGGTGCAAGGTGCAACGTTCGTCCAAAAAGCCAAAACTGCGCCGTGCGACTTTTAGAAGTGGGTGCAGGAATTTGAAATAGAACAGTACCATGGTGCAGCACTCTCCAGGGTAGGTAAATCGAAGACCAGCCACGGTGAACCCGTTTTAAAGTAAAAATTCACGTGACGGAAAAAAAAGGCCAAAAAATTTCAAATACCCGATTGAGGTTCGGATAGCCTTTTCTGGTTATGAAACAATCCGTTGACGACTTACAGCTGTCATAGTAGTAGAACTCACAGAGAGCTTCGTTTTGACTGGTTATGGCTTCCGTAACTCTAAACGAGCCAACAGTTATGGCCGTCCGAAGAATCGATATCCACTGGGTGCAACATCCGCGGTGCAAGGTGCAACATTCGTCCAAAAAGCCAAAACAGCGCTGTGCGACTTTTAGAAGTGGGTGCAGGGATTTGAAATGGAACAGTACCATGGTGCAGCACTCTCCAGGGTAGGTAAATCGAAGACCAGCCACGGTGATCCCGTTTTAACGTAAAAATTCACGAGACGGAAAAAAGAAGGCCAAAAAACTTCAGAGACCCGATTGAGGTTCGGATAGCCTTTTTTGGGTATGAAACAATCCGTTGATGTGTTACAGCAGTCAAAGCCGTAGAACTCACTGAGGCTTCGTTTTGACTGGTTATGGCTCCCGTAACTCTAAACGAGCCAACAGTTAGGGCCATCCGAAGAATCGATATCCACTGGGTGCAACATCCGCGGTGCAAGGTGCAACATTCGTCCAAAAACCCAAAACAGTGCCGTGTGACTTTTAGAAGTGGGTGCAGGGATTTGAAATGGAATAGTACCATGGTGAAGCACTTTCCAGGGTAGGTAAATCGAAGACCAGCCACGGTGATCCCATTTTAACGTAAAAATTCACGTGATGGAAAAAAGAAGGCCAAAAAACTTCAAAGACCCGATTGAGGTTCGAAAAGCCTTTTTTGGGTATGAAACTATCTGTTGACGGCTTACAGCTGTCAAAGTCGTAGAACTCACAGAGAGCTTCGTTTTGACTGGTTATGGCTCCCGTAACTCTAAACGAGCCAACAGTTACGGCCGTCCGAAGAATCGATATCCACAGGGTGCAACATCCGCGGTGCAAGGTGCAACATTCGTCCAAAAAGTCAAAACAGCACCGTGCGACTTTTAGAAGTGGGTGCAGGGATTTGAAATGGAACAGTACCATGGTGCAGCACTCTCCAGGGTAGGTAAATCGAAGACTAGCCACGGTGATCCCGTTTTAACGTAAAAATTCACGAGACGGAAAAAAGAAGGCCAAAAAACTTCAAAGACCCGATTGAGGTTCAGATAGCCTTTTTGGGTACGAAACAATCCGTTGATGGCTTATAGCAGTCAAAGCCGTAGAACTCACTGAGAGCTTCGTTTTGACTGGTTATGGCTCCCATAAATCTAAACGAGCCAACAGTTATGGCCGTCCGAAGAATCGATATCCACAGGGTGCAACATCCGCGGTGCAAGGTGCAACATTCGTCCAAAAAGCCAAAACAGCGCCGTGCGACTTTTAGAAGTGGGTGCAGGGATTTGAAATAGAACAGTACCATGGTGCAGCACTCTCCAGGGTAGGTAAATCAAAGACCAGCCATGGTGATCCCATTTTAACGTAAAAATTCACGTGACGGAAAAAAGAAGGCCAAAAAACATCAAAGACCCGATTCAGGTTCGGATAGCCTTTTTTGGGTATGAAACAATCCGTTGACGGCTTACGGCGGTCAAATTCGTAGAACTCACTGAGAGCTTCGTTTTGACTGGTTATGGCTCCCGTAACTCTAAACGAGCCAACAGTTATGGCCGTCCAAAGAATCGATATCCACAGGGTGCAACATCCGCGGTGCAAGGTGCAACATTCATCCAAAAAGCCAAAATAGAGCCATGCGACTTTTAGAAGTGGGTGCAGGGATTTGAAATGGAACAGTATCATGGTGCAGCACTCTCCAGGGTAGGTAAATCGAAGACCAGCCACGGTGATCCCGTTTTAGCGTAAAAATTCACGAGACGGAAAAAAGAAGGCCAAAAAACTTCAGAGACCCAATTGAGGTTCGGATAGCCTTTTTTGGGTATGAAACAATCCGTTAATGGCTTACAACAGTCAAAGCCGTAGAACTCACTAAGAGCTTCGTTTTGACTGGTTATGGCTCCCGTAAATCTAAACGAGCCAACAGTTAAGGCCGTCCGAAGATTCAATATCCACAGGGTGCAACATCCGCGGTGCAAGGTGCAACGTTCGTCCAAAAAGCCAAAACAGCGCCGTGCGACTTTTAGAAGTGGGTGCAGGAATTTGAAATAGAATAGTACCATGGTGCAGCACTCTCCAGGGTAGGTAAATCGAAGACCAGCCACGGTGATCCCGTTTTAACGTAAAAATTCATGTGACGGAAAAAAGAAGGCCAAAATACTTCAAAGACCCGATTGAGGTTCGGATAGCCTTTTTTGGGTATGAAACAATCCGTTGACGGCTTACAGCTATCAAAGTCGTAGAAATCACTGAGAGCTTCGTTTTGACTGGTTATGGCTCTCGTAACTCTAAACGAGCCAACAGTTATGGCCGTCCAAAGAATCGATATCCACAGGGTGCAACATCCGCGGTGCAATGTGCAACATTTGTCCAAAAACCCAAAACAGTGTCGTGCGACTTTTAGAAGTAGGTGCAGGGATTTGAAATGGAACAGTACCATGGTGAAGCACTCTCCAGGGTAGGTAAATCAAAGACCAGCCACGGTGATCCCATTTTAACGTAAAAATTCATGTGACGGAAAAAAGAAGGCCAAAATACTTCAAAGACCCGATTGAGGTTCGGATAGCCTTTTTTGGGTATGAAACAATCTGTTAATGGCTTACAACAGTCAAAGCCGTAGAACTCACTAAGAGCTTCGTTTTGACTGGTTATGGCTCTCGTAACTCTAAACGAGCCAACAGTTATGGCCATCCGAAGAATCGATATCCACAGGGTGCAACATCCGCGGTGCAAAGTGCAACATTTGTCCAAAAACCCAAAACAGTGTCGTGCGACTTTTAGAAGTAGGTGCAGGGATTTGAAATGGAACAGTACCATGGTGAAGCACTCTCCAGGGTAGGTAAATCAAAGACCAGCCACGGTGATCCGATTTTAACGTAAAAATTCATGTGACGGAAAAAAGAAGGCCAAAATACTTCAAAGACCCGATTGAGGTTCAGATAGCCTTTTTTGGGTATGAAACAATCCGTTGACAGCTTACAGCTATCAAAGTCGTAGAACTCACTGAGAGCTTCGTTTTGACTGGTTATGGCTCCCGTAACTCTAAACGAGCCAACAGTTATGGCCGTCCAAAGAATCGATATCCACAGGGGGCAACATCCGCGATGCAAGGTGCAACATTCGTCCAAAAAGCCAAAATAGCGTCGCGCGACTTTTAGAAGTGGGTGCAGGGATTTGAAATGGAACAGTACCATGGTGCAGCACTCTCCAGGGTAGGTAAATCGAAGACCAGCCACGGTGATCCCGTTTTAGCGTAAAAATTCACGAGACGGAAAAAAGAATACCAAAAAACTTCAGAGACCCGATTGAGGTTCGGATAGCCTTTTTTGGGTATGAAACAATCTGTTAACGGCTTATAGCTATCAAAGCCGTAGAACTCACTGAGATCTTCGTTTCGACTGGTTACGGCTCCCGTAACTCTAAACGAGCCAACAATTATGGCCGTCCGAAGAATCGATATCCACAGGGTGCAACATCCGCGGTGCAAGGTGCAACATTCGTCCAAAAAGCCAAAACAGCGCCGTGCGACTTTTAGAAGTGGGTGCAGGGATTTGAAATAGAACAGTACCATGGTGCAGCACTCTCCAGGGTAGGTAAATCAAAGACCAGCCACGGTGATCCCATTTTAACGTAAAAATTCACGTGACGGAAAAAAGAAGGCCAAAAAACATCAAAGACCCGATTCAGGTTCGGATAGCCTTTTTTGGGTATGAAACAATCCGTTGACGGCTTACGGCGGTCAAATTCGTAGAACTCACTGAGAGCTTCGTTTTGACTGGTTATGGCTCCCGTAACTCTAAACGAGCCAACAGTTATGGCCGTCCAAAGAATCGATATCCACAGGGTGCAACATCCGCGGTGCAAGGTGCAACATTCATCCAAAAAGCCAAAATAGAGCCATGCGACTTTTAGAAGTGGGTGCAGGGATTTGAAATGGAACAGTATCATGGTGCAGCACTCTCCAGGGTAGGTAAATCGAAGACCAGCCACGGTGATCCCGTTTTAGCGTAAAAATTCACGAGACGGAAAAAAGAAGGCCAAAAAACTTCAGAGACCCAATTGAGGTTCGGATAGCCTTTTTTGGGTATGAAACAATCCGTTAATGGCTTACAACAGTCAAAGCCGTAGAACTCACTAAGAGCTTCGTTTTGACTGGTTATGGCTCCCGTAAATCTAAACGAGCCAACAGTTAAGGCCGTCCGAAGATTCAATATCCACAGGGTGCAACATCCGCGGTGCAAGGTGCAACGTTCGTCCAAAAAGCCAAAACAGCGCCGTGCGACTTTTAGAAGTGGGTGCAGGAATTTGAAATAGAACAGTACCATGGTGCAGCACTCTCCAGGGTAGGTAAATCGAAGACCAGCCACGGTGATCCCGTTTTAACGTAAAAATTCATGTGACGGAAAAAAGAAGGCCAAAATACTTCAAAGACCCGATTGAGGTTCGGATAGCCTTTTTTGGGTATGAAACAATCCGTTGACGGCTTACAGCTATCAAAGTCGTAGAACTCACTGAGAGCTTCGTTTTGACTGGTTATGGCTCCCGTAACTCTAAACGAGCCAACAGTTATGGCCGTCCAAAGAATCGATATCCACAGGGTGCAACATCCGCGGTGCAAAGTGCAACATTTGTCCAAAAACCCAAACAGTGTCGTGCGACTTTTAGAAGTAGGTGCAGGGATTTGAAATGGAACAGTACCATGGTGAAGCACTCTCCAGGGTAGGTAAATCAAAGACCAGCCACGGTGATCCCATTTTAACGTAAAAATTCATGTGACGGAAAAAAGAAGGCCAAAATACTTCAAAGACCCGATTGAGGTTCGGATAGCCTTTTTTGGGTATGAAACAATCCGTTAATGGCTTACAACAGTCAAAGCCGTAGAACTCACTAAGAGCTTCGTTTTGACTGGTTATGGCTCTCGTAACTCTAAACGAGCCAACAGTTATGGCCATCCGAAGAATCGATATCCACAGGGTGCAAAATCCGCGGTGCAAAGTGCAACATTTGTCCAAAAACCCAAAACAGTGTCGTGCGACTTTTAGAAGTAGGTGCAGGGATTTGAAATGGAACAGTACCATGGTGAAGCACTCTCCAGGGTAGGTAAATCAAAGACCAGCCACGGTGATCCCATTTTAACGTAAAAATTCATGTGACGGAAAAAAGAAGGCCAAAATACTTCAAAGACCCGATTGAGGTTCGGATAGCCTTTTTTGGGTATGAAACAATCCGTTGACAGCTTACAGCTATCAAAGTCGTAGAACTCACTGAGAGCTTCGTTTTGACTGGTTATGGCTCCCGTAACTCTAAACGAGCCAACAGTTATGGCCGTCCAAAGAATCGATATCCACAGGGGGCAACATCCGCGGTGCAAGGTGCAACATTCGTCCAAAAAGCCAAAATAGCGTCGCGCGACTTTTAGAAGTGGGTGCAGGGATTTGAAATGGAACAGTACCATGGTGCAGCACTCTCCAGGGTAGGTAAATCGAAGACCAGCCACGGTGATCCCGTTTTAGCGTAAAAATTCACGAGACGGAAAAAAGAATACCAAAAAACTTCAGAGACCCGATTGAGGTTCGGATAGCCTTTTTTGGGTATGAAACAATCTGTTAACGGCTTATAGCTAGCAAAGCCGTAGAACTCACTGAGATCTTCGTTTCGACTGGTTACGGCTCCCGTAACTCTAAACGAGCCAATAGTTATGGCCGTCCGAAGAATCGATATCCACAGGGTGCAACATCCGCGGTGCAAGGTGCAACATTCGTCCAAAAAGCCAAAACAGCGCCGTGCGACTTTTAGAAGTGGGTGCAGGGATTTGAAATAGAACAGTACCATGGTGCAGCACTCTCCAGGGTAGGTAAATCAAAGACCAGCCACGGTGATCCCATTTTAACGTAAAAATTCACGTGACGGAAAAAAGAAGGCCAAAATACTTCAGAGACCCGATTGAGGTTCGGATAGCCTTTTTTGGGTATGAAACAATCCATTGACGGCTTACAGCAGTCAAAGTCGTAGAACTCACTGAGAGCTTCGTTTTGACTGGTTATGGCTCCCGTAACTCTAAACGAGCCAACAGTTATGGCCGTCCAAAGAATCGATATCCACAGGGGGCAACATCCGCGGTGCAAGGTGCAACATTCGTCCAAAAAGCCAAAATAGCGTCGCGCGACTTTTAGAAGTGGGTGCAGGGATTTGAAATGGAACAGTACCATGGTGCAGCACTCTCCAGGGTAGGTAAATCGAAGACCAGCCACGGTGATCCCGTTTTAGCGTAAAAATTCACGAGACGGAAAAAAGAATACCAAAAAACTTCAGAGACCCGATTGAGGTTCGGATAGCCTTTTTTGGGTATGAAACAATCTGTTAACGGCTTATAGCTATCAAAGCCGTAGAACTCACTGAGATCTTCGTTTCGACTGGTTACGGCTCCCGTAACTCTAAACGAGCCAACAGTTATGGCCGTCCGAAGAATCGATATCCACAGGGTGCAACATCCGCGGTGCAAGGTGCAACATTCGTCCAAAAAGCCAAAACAGCGCCGTGCGACTTTTAGAAGTGGGTGCAGGGATTTGAAATAGAACAGTACCATGGTGCAGCACTCTCCAGGGTAGGTAAATCAAAGACCAGCCACGGTGATCCCATTTTAACGTAAAAATTCACGTGACGGAAAAAAGAAGGCCAAAATACTTCAGAGACCCGATTGAGGTTCGGATAGCCTTTTTTGGGTATGAAACAATCCATTGACGGCTTACAGCAGTCAAAGTCGTAGAACTCAGTGAGAGCTTCATTTTGACTGGTTATGGCTCCCGTAACTCTAAACGAGCCAACAGTTATGGCCGTCCAAAGAATCGATATCCACAGGGGGCAACATCCGCGGTGCAAGGTGCAACATTCGTCCAAAAAGCCAAAATAGCGCCGTGCGACTTTTAGAAGTGGGTGCAGGCATTTGAAATGGAACAGTACCATGGTGCAGCACTCTCCAGGGTAGGTAAATCGAAGACCAGCCACGGTGATCCCGTTTTAGCGTAAAAATTCACGAGACGGAAAAAAGAAGGCCAAAAAACTTCATAGACCCGATTGAGGTTCGGATAGCCTTTTATGGGTATGAAACAATCTGTTAACGGCTTACAACTGTCAAAGCCGTATAACTCACTGAGAGCTTCGTTTTGACTGGTTATGGCTCCCGTAAATCTAAACGAGCCAACAGTTATGGCCGTCCGAAGAATCGATATCCACAGGGTGCAACATCCGCGGTGCATGGTGCAACATTCGTCCAAAAAGCCAAAATAGCGCCGTGCGACTTTTAGAAGTGGGTGCAGGGATTTGAAATGGAACAGTACCATGGTGCAACACTCTCAAGGGTAGGTAAATCGAAGACCAGCCACGGTGATCCCGTTTTAACGTAAAAATTCACGTGATGGAAAAAAGAAGGCCAAAATAATTCAGAGACCCGATTGAGGTTCGGATAGCCATTTTTGGGTATGAAACAATTCGTTGACGGCTTACAGCAGTAAAAGCCGTAGAACTCACTGAGAGCTTCATTTTGATTGGTTATGGCTCCCGTAACTCTAAACGAGCCAACAGTTATGGCCGTCCGAAGAATCGATATCCATAGGGTGCAACATCCGTGGTGCAAGGTGCAACATTCGTCCAAAATGCCAAAACAAGGCCGTGCGACTTTTAGAAGTGGGTGCAGGGATTTGAAATAGAACAGTACCCTAGTGCAGCACTCTCCAAGGTAGGTAAATCGAAGACCAGCCACGGTGATCCCGTTTTAAAGTAAAAATGCACGTGACGGAAAAAAGAAGGCCAAAAAATTTCAAAGACCAGATTGAGGTTCGGATAGCCTTTTCTGGGTATGAAACAATCTGTTGACGGCTTACAGCTGTCAAAGTCATAGAACTCACAGAGAGCTTCGTTTTGACTGGTTATGGCTCCCGTAACTATAAACGAGCCAATAGTTATGGCCGTCCGAAGAATCGATATCCATAGGGTGCAACATCCGCGGTGCAAGATGCAACATTCGTCCAAAAAGCCAAAACAGCGCCGTGCGACTTTTAGAAGTGGGTGCATGGATTTGAAATGGAACAGTACCATGGTGCAGCACTCTCCAGGGTAGGTAAATCAAAGACCAGTCACGGTGATCCCATTTTAACGTAAAAATTCACGTGACGGAAAAAAGAAGGCCAAAAAACTTTAGAGACCCGATTGAGGTTCGGATAGCCTTTTTTGGGTATGAAACAATCCGTTGTAGGCTTACAGCTGTCAAAGTCGTAGACTCACTAAGAGCTTCGTTTTGACTGGTTATGGCTCCCGTAACTCTAAACGAGCCAACAGTTATGGCCGTCCAAAGAATCGATATCCACAGGGTGCAACATCCGCGGTGCAAGGTGCAACATTCGTCCAAAAAGCCAAAATAGCGCCGTACGACTTTTAGAAGTGGGTGCAGGGATTTGAAATGGAACAGTATCACGGTGCAGCACTCTCTAGGGTAGGTAAATCGAAGACCAGCCACGGTGATCCCGTTTTAGCGTAAAAATTCACGAGACGGAAAAAAGAAGGCCAAAAAACTCCAAAGACCCGATTGAGGTTCGGATAGACTTTTTTGGGTATGAAACAATCCGTTAACGGCTTACAACAGTCAAAGCCGTAGAACTCACTGAGAGCTTCGTTTTGACTGGTTATGGCTCCCGTAAATCTAAACGAGCCAACAGTTATGGCCGTCCGAAGAATCGATATCCACAGGGTGCAACATCCGCGGTGCAAGCTGCAACGTTCGTCCAAAAAGCCAAAACTGCGCCGTGCGACTTTTAGAAGTGGGTGCAGGAATTTGAAATAGAACAGTACCATGGTGCAACACTCTCCAGGGTAGGTAAATCGAAGACCAGCCACGGTGAACCCGTTTTAAAGTAAAAATTCACGTGACGGAAAAAAAAGGCCAAAAAATTTCAAATACCCGATTGAGGTTCGGATAGCCTTTTCTGGGTATGAAACAATCCGTTGACGACTTACAGCTGTCATAGTAGTAGAACTCACAGAGAGCTTCGTTTTGACTGGTTATGGCTTCCGTAACTCTAAACGAGCCAACAGTTATGGCCGTCCGAAGAATCGATATCCACTGGGTGCAACATCCGCGGTGCAAGGTGCAACATTCGTCCAAAAAGCCAAAACAGCGCTGTGCGACTTTTAGAAGTGGGTGCAGGGATTTGAAATGGAACAGTACCATGGTGCAGCACTCTCCAGGGTAGGTAAATCGAAGACCAGCCACGGTGATCCCGTTTTAACGTAAAAATTCACGAGACGGAAAAAAGAAGGCCAAAAAACTTCAAAGACCCGATTGAGGTTCGGATAGCCTTTTTTGGGTATGAAACAATCCGTTGATGTGTTACAACAGTCAAAGCCGTAGAACTCACTGAGGCTTCGTTTTGACTGGTTATGGCTCCCGTAACTCTAAACGAGCCAACAGTTAGGGCCATCCGAAGAATCGATATCCACTGGGTGCAACATCCGCGGTGCAAGGTGCAACATTCGTCCAAAAACCCAAAACAGTGCCGTGTGACTTTTAAAAGTGGGTGCAGGGATTTGAAATGGAATAGTACCATGGTGAAGCACTCTCCAGGGTAGGTAAATCGAAGACCAGCCACGGTGATCCCGTTTTAACGTAAAAATTCACGTGATGGAAAAAAGAAGGCCAAAAAACTTCAAAGACCCGATTGAGGTTCGAAAAGCCTTTTTTGGGTATGAAACTATCTGTTGACGGCTTACAGCTGTCAAAGTCGTAGAACTCACAGAGAGCTTCGTTTTGACTGGTTATGGCTCCCGTAACTCTAAACGAGCCAACAGTTACGGCCGTCCGAAGAATCGATATCCACAGGGTGCAACATCCGCGGTGCAAGGTGCAACATTCGTCCAAAAAGTCAAAACAGCACCGTGCGACTTTTAGAAGTGGGTGCAGGGATTTGAAATGGAACAGTACCATGGTGCAGCACTCTCCAGGGTAGGTAAATCGAAGACTAGCCACGGTGATCCCGTTTTAACGTAAAAATTCACGAGACGGAAAAAAGAAGGCCAAAAAACTTCAAAGACCCGATTGAGGTTCAGATAGCCTTTTTGGGTACGAAACAATCCATTGATGGCTTATAGCAGTCAAAGCCGTAGAACTCACTGAGAGCTTCGTTTTGACTGGTTATGGCTCCCGTAAATCTAAACGAGCCAACAGTTATGGCCGTCCGAAGAATCGATATCCACAGGGTGCAACATCCGCGGTGCAAGGTGCAACATTCGTCCAAAAAGCCAAAACAGCGCCGTGCGACTTTTAGAAGTGGGTGCAGGGATTTGAAATAGAACAGTACCATGGTGCAGCACTCTCCAGGGTAGGTAAATCAAAGACCAGCCACGGTGATCCCATTTTAACGTAAAAATTCACGTGACGGAAAAAAGAAGGCCAAAAAACATCAAAGACCCGATTCAGGTTCGGATAGCCTTTTTTGGGTATGAAACAATCCGTTGACGGCTTACGGCGGTCAAATTCGTAGAACTCACTGAGAGCTTCGTTTTGACTGGTTATGGCTCCCGTAACTCTAAACGAGCCAATAGTTATGGCCGTCCAAAGAATCGATATCCACAGGGTGCAACATCCGCGGTGCAAGGTGCAACATTCATCCAAAAAGCCAAAATAGAGCCATGCGACTTTTAGAAGTGGGTGCAGGGATTTGAAATGGAACAGTATCATGGTGCAGCACTCTCCAGGGTAGGTAAATCGAAGACCAGCCACGGTGATCCCGTTTTAGCGTAAAAATTCACGAGACGGAAAAAAGAAGGCCAAAAAACTTTAGAGACCCAATTGAGGTTCAGATAGCCTTTTTTGGGTATGAAACAATCCGTTAATGGCTTACAACAGTCAAAGCCGTAGAACTCACTAAGAGCTTCGTTTTGACTGGTTATGGCTCCCGTAACTCTAAACGAGCCAACAGTTAAGGCCGTCCGAAGATTCAATATCCACAGGGTGCAACATCTGCGGTGCAAGGTGCAACGTTCGTCCAAAAAGCCAAAACAGCGCCGTGCGACTTTTAGAAGTGGGTGCAGGAATTTGAAATAGAACAGTACCATGGTGCAGCACTCTCCAGGGTAGGTAAATCGAAGACCAGCCACGGTGATCCCGTTTTAACGTAAAAATTCATGTGACGGAAAAAAGAAGGCCAAAATACTTCAAAGACCCGATTGAGGTTCGGATAGCCTTTTTTGGGTATGAAACAATCCGTTGACGGCTTACAGCTATCAAAGTCGTAGAATTCACTGAGAGCTTCGTTTTGACTGGTTATGGCTCCCGTAACTCTAAACGAGCCAACAGTTATGGCCGTCCAAAGAATCGATATCCACAGGGTGCAACATCCGCGGTGCAAAGTGCAACATTTGTCCAAAAACCCAAAACAGTGTCGTGCGACTTTTAGAAGTAGGTGCAGGGATTTGAAATGGAACAGTACCATGGTGAAGCACTCTCCAGGGTAGGTAAATCAAAGACCAGCCACGGTGATCCCATTTTAACGTAAAAATTCATGTGACGGAAAAAAGAAGGCCAAAATACTTCAAAGACCCGATTGAGGTTCGGATAGCCTTTTTTGGGTATGAATCAATCCGTTAATGGCTTACAACTGTAAAAGCCGTAGAACTCACTAAGAGCTTCGTTTTGACTGGTTATGGCTCTCGTAACTCTAAACGAGCCAACAGTTATGGCCATCCGAAGAATCGATATCCACAGGGTGCAACATCCGCGGTGCAAAGTGCAACATTTGTCCAAAAACCCAAAACAGTGTCGTGCGACTTTTAGAAGTAGGTGCAGGGATTTGAAATGGAACAGTACCATGGTGAAGCACTCTCCAGGGTAGGTAAATCAAAGACCAGCCACGGTGATCCCATTTTAACGTAAAAATTCATGTGACGGAAAAAAGAAGGCCAAAATACTTCAAAGACCCGATTGAGGTTCGGATAGCCTTTTTTGGGTATGAAACAATCCGTTGACAGCTTACAGCTATCAAAGTCGTAGAACTCACTGAGAGCTTCGTTTTGACTGGTTATGGCTCCCGTAACTCTAAACGAGCCAACAGTTATGGCCGTCCAAAGAATCGATATCCACAGGGGGCAACATCCGCGGTGCAAGGTGCAACATTCGTCCAAAAAGCCAAAATAGCGTCGCGCGACTTTTAGAAGTGGGTGCAGGGATTTGAAATGGAACAGTACCATGGTACAGCACTCTCCAGGGTAGGTAAATCGAAGACCAGCCACGGTGATCCCGTTTTAGCGTAAAAATTCACGAGACGGAAAAAAGAATACCAAAAAACTTCAGAGACCCGATTGAGGTTCGGATAGCCTTTTCTGGGTATGAAACAATCTGTTAACGACTTATAGCTATCAAAGCCGTAGAACTCACTAAGATCTTCGTTTCGACTGGTTACGGCTCCCGTAACTCTAAACGAGCCAACAGTTATGGCCGTCCGAAGAATCGATATCCACAGGGTGCAACATCCGCGGTGCAAGGTGCAACATTCGTCCAAAAAGCCAAAACAGCGCCGTGCGACTTTTAGAAGTGGGTGCAGGGATTTGAAATAGAACAGTACCATGGTGCAGCACTCTCCAGGGTAGGTAAATCAAAGACCAGCCACGGTGATCCCATTTTAACGTAAAAATTCACGTGACGGAAAAAAGAAGGCCAAAAAACATCAATGACCCGATTCAGGTTCGGATAGCCTTTTTTGGGTATGAAACAATCTGTTGACGGCTTACGGCGGTCAAATTCGTAGAACTCACTGAGAGCTTCGTTTTGACTGGTTATGGCTCCCGTAACTCTAAACGAGCCAACAGTTATGGCCGTCCAAAGAATCGATATCCACAGGGTGCAACATCCGCGGTGCAAGGTGCAACATTCATCCAAAAAGCCAAAATAGAGCCATGCGACTTTTAGAAGTGGGTGCAGGGATTTGAAATGGAACAGTATCATGGTGCAGCACTCTCCAGGGTAGGAAAATCGAAGACCAGCCACGGTGATTCCGTTTTAGCGTAAAAATTCACGAGACGGAAAAAAGAAGGCCAAAAAACTTCAGAGACCCAATTGAGGTTCGGATAGCCTTTTTTGGGTATGAAACAATCTGTTAACGGCTTACAACTGTCAAAGCCGTATAACTCACTGAGAGCTTCGTTTTGACTGGTTATGGCTCCCGTAAATCTAAACGAGCCAACAGTTATGGCCGTCCGAAGAATCGATATCCACAGGGTGCAACATCCGCGGTGCATGGTGCAACATTCGTCCAAAAAGCCAAAATAGCGCCGTGCGACTTTTAGAAGTGGGTGCAGGGATTTGAAATGGAACAGTACCATGGTGCAACACTCTCAAGGGTAGGTAAATCGAAGACCAGCCACGGTGATCCCGTTTTAACGTAAAAATTCACATGATGGAAAAAAGAAGGCCAAAATACTTCAGAGACCCGATTGAGGTTCGGATAGCCATTTTTGGGTACGAAACAATTCGTTGACGGCTTACAGCAGTAAAAGCCGTAGAACTCACTGAGAGCTTCATTTTGATTGGTTATGGCTCCCGTAACTCTAAACGAGCCAACAGTTATGGCCGTCCGAAGAATCGATATCCATAGGGTGCAACATCCGTGGTGCAAGGTGCAACATTCGTCCAAAATGCCAAAACAAGGCCGTGCGACTTTTAGAAGTGGGTGCAGGGATTTGAAATGGAACAGTACCATGGTGCAGCACTCTCCAGGGTAGGTAAATCAAAGACCAGCCACGGTGATCCCATTTTAACGTAAAAATTCACGTGATGGAAAAAAGAAGGCCAAAAAACTTCAGAGACCCGATTGAGGTTCGGATAGCCTTTTTTGGGTATGAAACAATCCGTTGACGGCTTACAGCAGTCAAAGCCGTAGAACTCACTAAGAGCTTCATTTTGACTAGTTATGGCTCCTGTAACTCTAAACGAGCCAACAGTTATGGCCGTCCGAAGAATCGATATCCATAGGGTGCAACATCCGTGGTGCAAGGTGCAACATTCGTCCAAAATGCCAAAACAAGGCCGTGCAACTTTTAGAAGTGGGTGCAGGGATTTGAAATGGAACAGTACTATGGTGCAGCACTCTCCAGGGTAGGTAAATCGAAGACCAACCACGGTGATCCCGTTTTAACGTAAAAATTCACGTGAGGGAAAAAAGAAGGCCAAAAAACTTCAGAGACCCGATTGAGGTTCGGATAGCCTTTTTTGGGTAAGAAACTATCCGTTGACGGCTTACAGCGGTCAAAGCCGTAGAACTCACTGAGAGCTTCGTTTTGACTGGTTATGGCTCCCGTAAATCTAAACGAGCCAACAGTTATGGCCATCCGAAGAATCGATATCCACAGGGTGCAACATCCGCGGTGCAAGGTGCAACAATCGTCCAAAAATCCAAAACAGCGCCGTGCGACTTTTAGAAGTGGGTGCAGGGATTTGAAATTGAACAGTACCATGGTGAAGCACTCTCCAGGGTAGGTAAATCGAAGACCAGCCACGGTGATCTCGTTTTAACGTAAAAATTCACGTGATGGAAAAAAGAAGGCAAAAAAAACATCAGAGACCCGATTGAGGTTCGGATATCCTTTTTTGGGTATGAAACTATCCGTTGACGGCATACAGCCGTCAAAGCCGTAGAATTCACTGAGAGCTTCGTTTTGACTGGTTATGGCTCTCGTAACTCTAAACGAGCCAACAATTATGGCCGTCCGAAGAATCGATATCCACAGGGTGCAACATCCGCGGTGCAAGGTGCAACATTCGTCCAAAAAGCCAAAACAGCACCGTGCGACTTTTAGAAGTGGGTGCAGGGATTTGAAATGGAACAGTACCATGGTGCAGCACTCTCCAGGGTAGGTAAATCGAAGACTAGCCACAGTGATCCCGTTTTAACGTAAAAATTCACGAGACGGAAAAAAGAAGGCCAAAAAACTTCAGAGACCCGATTGAGGTTCGGATAGCCGTTTTTGGGTATGAAACTATCCGTTTACGGCTTACAGCGGTCAAAGCCGTAGAACTCACTGAGAGCTTCGTTTTGACTGGTTATGGCTCCCGTAAATCTAAACGATCCAACAGTTATGGCCATCCGAAGAATCGATATCCATAGGGTGCAACATCCGCGGTGCATGGTGCAACAATCGTCCAAAAATCTAAAACAGCGCCGTGCGACTTTTAGAAGTGGGAGCAGGGATTTGAAATGGAACAGTACCATGGTGAAGAACTCTCCAGGGTAGGTAAATCGAAGACCAGCCACGGTGATCCCGTTTTAACGTAAAAATTCACGTGATGGAAAAAAGAAGGCCAAAAAACTTCAGAGACCCGATTGAGGTTCGGATAGCCTTTTTTGGGTATGAAACAATCCGTTGACGGCTTACAACAATCAAAGCCATAGAACTCACTAAGAGCTTCATTTTGACTATTTATGGCTCCCGTAACTCTAAACGTGCCAACAGTTATGGCCGTCCGAAGAATCGATATCCACATGGTGCAACATCCGCGGTGCAAGGTGCAACGTTCGTCCAAAAAGCCAAAACAGCGCCGTGCAACTTTTAGAAGTGGGTGCAGGGATTTGAAATGGAACAGTACTATGGTGCAGCACTCTCCAGGGTAGGTAAATCGAAGACCAACCACGGTGATCCCGTTTTAACGTAAAAATTCACGTGAGGGAAAAAAGAAGGCCAAAAAACTTCAAAGACCCGATTGAGGTTCGGATAGCCTTTTTTGGGTAAGAAACTATCCGTTGACGGCTAGAACTCACTGAGTGCTTCGTTTTGACTGGTTATGGCTCCCGTAAATCTAAACGAGCCAACAGTTATGGCCATCCGAAGAATCGATATCCACAGGGTGCAACATCCGCGGTGCAAGGTGCAACAATCGTCCAAAAATCCAAAACAGCGCCGTGCGACTTTTAGAAGTGGGTGCATGGATTTGAAATGGAACAGTACCATGGTGAAGCACTCTCCAGGGTAGGTAAATCGAAGACCAGCCACAGTGATCCCGTTTTAACGTAAAAATTCACGTGATGGAAAAAAGAAGGCCAAAATACTTCAGAGACCTGATTGAGGTTCGGATAGCCTTTTTTGGGTATGAAACAATCCGTTGATGGCTTATAGTTGTCAAAGTCGTAGAACTCAATTAGAGCTTCGTTTTGACTGGTTATAGCTCCCGTAACTCTAAACGAGCTAACAATTATGGTCGTCCGAAGAATCGATATCCACGGGGTGCAACATCCGCGGTGCAAGGTGCAACATTCGTCCAAAAAGCCAAAACAGCGCCGTGCGACTTTTAGAAGTGGGTGCAGTGATTTGAAATGGAACAGTAACATGGTGCAGCACTCTCCAGGGTAGGTAAATCGAAGACCAGCCACGGTGATCCCGTTTTAACGTAAAAATTCACGTGATGGAAAAAAGAAGGCCAAAAAAGTTCAGAGACCCAATTGAGGTTCGGATAGCCTTTTTGGGTATGAAATTATCCGTTGACGGCTTATAGCGGTCAAAGCCGTAGAACTCACTAAGAGCTTCGTTTTGACTGGTTATGGCTCCCGTAACTCTAAACGAGCCAACAGTTATTGCCGTCCGAAGAATCGATATCCACAGGGTGCAACATCCGCGGTGCATGGTGCAACATTCGTCCAAAAAGCCAAAATAGCGCCGTGCGACTTTTAGAAGTGGGTGCAGGGATTTGAAATGGAACAGTACCATGGTGCAACACTCTCCAGGGTAGGTAAATCGAAGACCAGCCACGGTGATCCCGTTTTAACGTAAAAATTAACGTGATGGAAAAAAGAAGGCCAAAATACTTCAGAGACCCGATTGAGGTTCGGATAGCCTTTTTTGGGTATGAAACAATCCGTTGACGGCTTACAGCAGTCAAAGCCGTAGAACTCACTAAGAGCTTCATTTTGACTGGTTATGGCTCCCGTAACTCTAAACGAGCCAACAGTTATGGCCGTCCGAAGAATCGATATCCACAGGGTGCAACATCTGCGGTGCAAGGTGCAACATTCGTCTAAAAAGCCAAAACAGCGCTGTGCGACTTTTAGAAGTGGGTGCAGGGATTTGAAACGGAACAGGACCATGGTGCATCACTCTCCAGGGTAGGTAAATCGAAGACCAGCCACGGTGATCCCGTTTTAACGTAAAAATTCACGTGACGGAAAAAAGAAGGCCAAAAAACATCAAAGACCCGATTGAGGTTCGAATAGCCGTTTTTGGGTATGAAACTATCCGTTGACGGCTTACAGCGGTCAAAGCCGTAGAACTCACTGAGAGCTTCATTTTGACTGGTTATGGCTCCCGTAACTCTAAACGAGCCAACAGTTATGGCCGTCCGAAGAATCGATATCCACAGGGTGCAACATCCGCGGTGCAAGTTGCAACATTCGTCCAAAAAGCCAAAACAGCGCCGTGCGACTTTTAGAAGTGGGTGCAGGGATTTGAAACGGAACAGGACCATGGTGCATCACTCTCCAGGGTAGGTAAATCGAAGACCAGCCACGGTGATCCCGTTTTAACGTAAAAATTCACGTGACGGAAAAAAGAAGGCCAAAAAACTTCAGAGACCCGATTAAGGTTCGGATAGTCGTTTTTGGGTACGAAACTATCCGTTGACGGCTTACAGCGGTCAAAGCCGTAGAACTCATTGAGAGCTTCATTTTGACTGGTTATTGCTCCCGTAACTTTAAACGAGCCAACAGTTATGGCCGTCCTAAGAATCGATATCCACAGGGTGCAACATCCGCGGTGCAAGGTGCAACATTCGTCCAAAAAGCCAAAACAGCGCCGTGCGACTTTTAGAAGTGGGTGCAGGGATTTGAAATGGAACAGTACCATGGTGCAGCACTCTCCAGGGTAGGTAAATTGAAGACCAACCACGGTGATCCCGTTTTAACGTAAAAATTCACGTAAGGGAAAAAAGAAGGCCAAAAAACTTCAAAGACCCGATTGAGGTTCGGATAGCCGTTTTTGGGTATGAAACTATCCGTTGACGGCTTACAGCGGTCAAAGCCGTAGAACTCAGTGAGAGCTTCATTTTGTCTGGTTATGGCTCCCGTAACTCTAAACGAGCCAACAGTTATGGCCATCCGAATAATTGATATCCACAGGGTGCAACATCCGCGGTGCAAGTTGCAACATTCGTCCAAAAAGCCAAAACAGTGCCGTGCGACTTTTAGAAGTGGGTGCAAGGATTTGAAATGAAACAGTACCATGGTGCAGCACTCTCCAGGGTAGGTAAATCGAAGACCAACCACGGTGATCCCGTTTTAACGTAAAAATTCACGTGAGGGAAAAAAGAAGGCCAAAAAACTTCAGAGACCTGATTGAGGTTCGGATAGCCTTTTTTGGGTATGAAACTATCCGTTGATGGCTTACAGCGGTCAAAGCCGTCGAACTCACTGAGAGCTTCGTTTTGACTAGTTATGGCTCCCGTAAATCTAAACGAGCCAACGGTTATGGCCGTCCGAAGAATCGATATCCACAGGGTGCAACATCCGCGGTGCAAGGTGCAACATTCGTCCAAAAAGCCAAAACAGCGCCGTGCGACTTTTAGAAGTGGGTGCAGGGATTTGAAATGGAACAGTACCATGGTGCAGCACTCTCCAGGGTAGGTAAATCGAAGACCAACCACGGTGATCCGTTTTAACGTAAAATTTCACGTGAGGGAAAAAAGAAGGCCAAAAAACTTCAGAGACCCGATTGAGGTTCGGATAGCCTATTTTGGGTATGAAACTATCCGTTGACGGCTTACAGTGGTCAAAGCCGTAGAACTCACTGAGAGCTTCATTTTGACTGGTTATGGCTCCCGTAACTCTAAACGAGCCAACAGTTATGGCCGTCCGAAGAATCGATATCCACAGGGTGCAACATCCGCGGTGCATGGTGCAACATTCGTCCAAAAAGCCAAAACAGCGCCGTGCGACTTTTAGAAGTGGGTGCAGAGATTTGAAATGGAACAGTACCATGGTGCAACACTCTCCAGGGTAGGTAAATCGAAGACCAGCCACGGTGATCCCGTTTTAACGTAAAAATTCACGTGATGGAAAAAAGAAGGCCAAAATACTTCAGAGACACGATTGAGGTTCGGATAGCCTTTTTTGGGTATGAAACAATCCGTTGACGGCTTACAGCAGTCAAAGCCGAAGAACTCACTAAGAGCTTCATTTTGACTGGTTATGTCTCCCGTAACTCTAAACGAGCCAACATTTATGGCCGTCCGAAGAATCGATATCCACAGAGTGCAACATCCGCGGTGCAAGGTGCAACATTCGTCCAAAAAGCCAAAACAGCGCCGTGCGACTTTTAGAAGTGGGTGCAGGGATTTGAAACGGAACAGGACCATGGTGCATCACTCTCCAGGGTAGGTAAATCGAAGACCAGCCACGGTGATCCCGTTTTAACGTAAAAATTCACGTGACGGAAAAAAGAAGGCCAAAAAACTTCAAAGACCCGATTAAGGTTCGGATAGCCGTTTTTGGGTACGAAACTATCCGTTGACGGCTTACAGCGGTCAAAGCCGTAGAACTCATTGAGAGCTTCATTTTGACTGGTTATTGCTCTCGTAACTTTAAACGAGCCAACAGTTATGGCCGTCCTAAGAATCGATATCCACAGGGTGCAACATCCGCGGTGCAAGGTGCAACATTCGTCCAAAAAGCCAAAACAGCGCCGTGCGACTTTTAGAAGTGGGTGCAGGGATTTGAAATGGAACAGTACCATGGTGCAGCACTCTCCAAGGTAGGTAAATTGAAGACCAACCACGGTGATCCCGTTTTAACGTAAAAATTCACGTAAGGGAAAAAAGAAGGCCAAAAAACTTCAAAGACCCGATTGAGGTTCGGATAGCCGTTTTTGGGTATGAAACTATCCGTTGACGGCTTACAGCGGTCAAAGCCGTAGAACTCAGTGAGAGCTTCATTTTGTCTGGTTATGGCTCCCGTAACTCTAAACGAGCCAACAGTTATGGCCATCCGAATAATTGATATCCACAGGGTGCAACATCCGCGGTGCAAGTTGCAACATTCGTCCAAAAAGCCAAAACAGTGCCGTGCGACTTTTAGAAGTGGGTGCAAGGATTTGAAATGAAACAGTACCATGGTGCAGCACTCTCCAGGGTAGGTAAATCGAAGACCAACCACGGTGATCCCGTTTTAACGTAAAAATTCACGTGAGGGAAAAAAGAAGGCCAAAAAACTTCAGAGACCTGATTGAGGTACGGATAGCCTTTTTTGGGTATGAAACTATCCGTTGACGGCTTACAGCGGTCAAAGCCGTCGAACTCACTGAGAGCTTCGTTTTGACTAGTTATGGCTCCCGTAAATCTAAACGACCCAACGGTTATGGCCGTCCGAAGAATCGATATCCACAGGGTGCAACATCCGCGGTGCAAGGTGCAACATTCGTCCAAAAAGCCAAAACAGCGCCGTGCGACTTTTAGAAGTGGGTGCAGGGATTTGAAATGGAACAGTACCATGGTGCAGCACTCTCCAGGGTAGGTAAATCGAAGACCAACCACGGTGATCCGTTTTAACGTAAAATTTCACGTGAGGGAAAAAAGAAGGCCAAAAAACTTCAGAGACCCGATTGAGGTTCGGATAGCCTATTTTGGGTATGAAACTATCCGTTGACGGCTTACAGCGGTCAAAGCCGTAGAACTCACTGAGAGCTTCATTTTGACTGGTTATGGCTCCCGTAACTCTAAACGAGCCAACAGTTATGGCCGTCCGAAGAATCGATATCCACAGGGTGCAACATCCGCGGTGCAAGGTGCAACATTCATCCAAAAAGCCAAAACAGCGCCGTGCGACTTTTAGAAGTGGGTGCAGGATTTTGAAATGGAACAGTACCATGGTGCAGCACTCTCCAGGGTAGGTAAATCGAAGACCAGCCACGGTGATCCCGTTTTAACGTAAAAATTCACGTGACGGAAAAAAGAAGGCCAAAAAAACTTCAGAGACCCGATTGAGGTTCGGATATCCTTTTTTGGGTATGAAACTATCCGTTGACGGCATACAGCCGACAAAGCCGTAGAACTCACTGAGAGCTTCATTTTGACTGGTTATGGCTCCCGTAACTCTAAACGAGCCAACAGTTATTGCCGTCCGAAGAATCGATATCCACAGGGTGCAACATCCGTGGTGCATGGTGCAACATTCGTCCAAAAAGCCAAAACAGCACCGTGCGACTTTTAGAAGTGGGTGCAGAGATTTGAAATGGAACAGTACCATGGTGCAACACTCTCAAGGGTAGGTAAATCGAAGACCAGCCACGGTGATCCCGTTTTAACGTAAAAATTCACGTGATGGAAAAAAGAAGGCCAAAATACTACAGAGACACGATTGAGGTTCGGATAGCCTTTTTTGGGTATGAACCAATCCGTTGACGGCTTACAGCAGTCAAAGCCGAAGAACTCACTAAGAGCTTCATTTTGACTGGTTATGTCTCCCGTAACTCTAAACGAGCCAACATTTATGGCCGTCCGAAGAATCGATATCCATAGAGTGCAACATCCGCGGTGCAAGGTGCAACATTCGTCCAAAAAGCCAAAACAGCGCCGTGCGACTTTTAGAAGTGGGTGCAGGGATTTGAAACGGAACAGGACCATGGTGCATCACTCTCCAGGGTAGGTAAATCGAAGACCAGCCACGGTGATCCCGTTTTAACGTAAAAATTCACGTGACGGAAAAAAGAAGGCCAAAAAACTTCAGAGACCCGATTAAGGTTCGGATAGCCGTTTTTGGGTACGAAACTATCCGTTGACGGCTTACAGCGGTCAAAGCCGTAGAACTCAGTGAGAGCTTCATTTTGTCTGGTTATGGCTCCCGTAACTCTAAACGAGCCAACAGTTATGGCCATCCGAATAATTGATATCCACAGGGTGCAACATCCGCGGTGCAAGTTGCAACATTCCTCCAAAAAGCCAAAACAGTGCCGTGCGACTTTTAGAAGTGGGTGCAAGGATTTGAAATGAAACAGTACCATGGTGCAGCACTCTCCAGGGTAGGTAAATCGAAGACCAACCACGGTGATCCCGTTTTAACGTAAAAATTCACGTGAGGGAAAAAAGAAGGCCAAAAAACTTCAGAGACCTGATTGAGGTTCGGATAGCCTTTTTTGGGTATGAAACTATCCGTTGATGGCTTACAGCGGTCAAAGCCGTCGAACTCACTGAGAGCTTCGTTTTGACTAGTTATGGCTCCCGTAAATCTAAACGAGCCAACGGTTATGGCCGTCCGAAGAATCGATATCCACAGGGTGCAACATCCGCGGTGCAAGGTGCAACATTCGTCCAAAAAGCCAAAACAGCGCCGTGCGACTTTTAGAAGTGGGTGCAGGGATTTGAAATGGAACAGTACCATGGTGTAGCACTCTCCAGGGTAGGTAAATCGAAGACCAACCACGGTGATCCGTTTTAACGTAAAATTTCACGTGAGGGAAAAAAGAAGGCCAAAAAACTTCAGAGACCCGATTGAGGTTCGGATAGCCTATTTTGGGTATGAAACTATCCGTTGACGGCTTACAGTGGTCAAAGCCGTAGAACTCACTGAGAGCTTCATTTTGACTGGTTATGGCTCCCGTAACTCTAAACGAGCCAACAGTTATGGCCGTCCGAAGAATCGATATCCACAGGGTGCAACATCCGCGGTGCAAGGTGCAACATTCATCCAAAAAGCCAAAACAGCGCCTTGCGACTTTTAGAAGTGGGTGCAGGATTTTGAAATGGAACAGTACCATGGTGCAGCACTCTCCAGGGTAGGTAAATCGAAGACCAGCCACGGTGATCCCGTTTTAACGTAAAAATTCACGTGACGGAAAAAAGAAGGCCAAAAAAACTTCAGAGACCCGATTGAGGTTCGGATATCCTTTTTTGGGTATGAAACTATCCGTTGACGGCATACAGCCGACAAAGCCGTAGAACTCACTGAGAGCTTCATTTTGACTGGTTATGGCTCCCGTAACTCTAAACGAGCCAACAGTTATTGCCATCCGAAGAATCGATATCCACAGGGTGCAACATCCGCGGTGCATGGTGCAACATTCGTCCAAAAAGCCAAAACAGCGTCGTGCGACTTTTAGAAGTGGGTGCAGGGATTTGAAATGGAACAGTACCATGGTGCAACACTCTCCAGGGTAGGTAAATCGAAGACCAGCAACGGTGATCCCGTTTTAACGTAAAAATTCACGTGATGGAAAAAAGAAGGCCAAAATATTTCAGAGACCCGATTGAGGTTTGGATAGCCTTTTTGGGTATGAAACAATCCGTTGACGGCTTACATCTGTCAAAGTCGTAGAACTCACTGAGAGCTTCGTTTTGACTGGTTATGGCTCCCGTAACTCTAAACGAGCCAACAGTTATGGCCGTCCGAAGAATCGATATCCACAGGGTGCAACATCCGCGGTGCAAGGTGCAACATTCGTCCAAAAATCCAAAACAGCGCCGTGCGACTTTTAGAAGTGGGTGCAGGGATTTGAAATGGAATAGTACCATGGTGCAGCACACTCCAGGGTAGGTAAATCGAAGACTAGCCGCGGTGATCCCGTTTTAACGTAAAAATTCACGTGACGGAAAAAAGAAGGCCAAAAAACTTCAAAGACCCGATTGAGGTTCGGATAGCCTTTTTTGGGTATGAAACTATCCGTTGACGGCTTACAGCGGTCAAAGACGTAGAACTCATTGAGAGCTTCGTTTTGACTGGTTATGGCTCCCGTAAATATAAACGAGCCAACAGTTATGGCCGTCCGAAGAATCGATATCCACAGGGTGCAACATCCGCGGTGCAAGGTGCAACATTCGTCCAAAAATCCAAAACAGCGTCGTGCGTCTTTTAGAAGTGGGTGCAGGGATTTGAAATGGAACAGTACCATGGTGAAGCACTCTCCAGGGTAGGTAAATCGAAGACCAGCCACGGTGATCCCGTTTTAATGTAAAAATTCACGTGATGGAAAAAAGAAGGCAAAAAAAACTTCAGAGACCCGATTGAGGTTCGGATATCCTTTTTTGGGTATGAAACTATCCGTTGACGCCATACAGCCGTCAAAGCCGTAGAACTCACTGAGAGCTTCGTTTTGACTGGTTATTGCTCTCGTAACTCTAAACGAGCCAACAGTTATGGCCATCCGAATAATCGATATCCACAGGGTGCAACATCCGCGGTGCAAGTTGCAACATTCGTCCAAAAAGCCAAAACAGCGCCGTGCGACTTTTAGAAGTGGGTGCAAGGATTTGAAATGGAACAGTACCATGGTGCAGCACTCTCCAGGGTAGGTAAATCGAAGACCAGCCACGGTGATCCCGTTTTAATGTAAAAATTCACGAGACGGAAAAAAGAAGGCCAAAAAACTTCAGAGACCCGATTGAGGTTCGGATAGCCTTTTTTGGGTATAAAACTATCCGTTGACGGCTTACAGCGGTCAAAGCCGTCGAACTCACTGAGAGCTTCGTTTTGACTAGTCATGGCTCCCGTAAATCTAAACGAGCCAACGGTTATGGCCGTCCGAAGAATCGATATCCACAGGGTGCAACATCCGCGGTGCAAGGTGCAACATTCGTCCAAAAAGCCAAAACAGCGCCGTGCGACTTTTAGAAGTGGGTGCAGGGATTTGAAATGGAACAGTACCATGGTGCAGCACTCTCCAGGGTAGGTAAATCGAAGACCAGCCACAGTGATCCCGTTTTAACGTAAAAATTCACGAGAGGGAAAAAAGAAGGCCAAAAAACTTCAGAGACCCGATTGAGGTTCGGATAGCCTTTTTTGGGTATGAAACAATCCGTTGACGGCTTATAGCAGTCAAAGCCGTAGAACTCACTGAGAGCTTCGTTTTGACTGGTCATGGTTCCCGTAACTCTAAACGACCCAACAGTTATGGCCGTCCGAAGAATCGATATCCACAGGGTGCAACATCCGCGGTGCAAGGTGCAACATTCGTCCAAAAAGCCAAAACAGCGCCGTGCGACTTTTAGAAGTGGGTGCAAGGATTTGAAATAGAACAGTACCATGGTGCAGCACTCTCCAGGGTAGGTAAATCGAAGACCAGCCACGGTGATCCCGTTTTAACGTAAAAATTCACGAGACGGAAAAAAGAAGGCCAAAAAACTTCAAAGACCCGATTGAGGTTCGGATAGGCTTTTTTGGGTATGAAACTATCCGTTGACGGCTTACAGCTATCAAAGCCGTAGAACTCACCAAGAGCTTCGTTTTGACTAGTGATGGCTCCCGTAACTCTAAACGAGCCAACAGTTATGGTCATCCGAAGAATCGATATCCATAGGGTGCAACATCCTCTGTGCAAGGTGCAACATTCGTCCAAAAAGCCAAAACAGCGCCGTGCGACTTTTAGAAGTGGGTGCAGGGATTTGAAATGGAACAGTACCATGGTGCAGCACTCTCCAGGGTAGGTAAATCGAAGACCAGCTACGGTGATCCTGTTTTAACGTAAAAATTCACGTGACGGAAAAAAGAAGGCCAAAAAACTTCAGATACCCGATTGAGGTTCGGATAGCCTTTTTTGGGTATGAATCTATCCGTTGATGGCTTACAGTGGTCAAAGCCGTAGAAATCACTGAGAGCTTCGTTTTGACTGGTTATGGCTCCCGTAACTCTAAACGATCCAACAGTTATGGCCATCCGAAGAATCGATATCCATAGGGTGCAACATCCGCGGTGCAAGGTGCAACATTCGTCCAAAAAGCCAAAACAGCGCCGTGCGACTTTTAGAAGTGGGTGCAGGGATTTGAAATGGAACAGTACCATGGTGCAGCGCTCTCCAGGCTAGGTAAATCGAAGACCAGCCACGGTAATCCCATTTCAACGTAAAAAATCACGTGATGGAAAAAAGAAGGCCAAAAAACTTCAGAGACCCGATTGAGGTTCGGATAGCCTTTTTTGGGTATGAAACAATCCGTTGACGTCTTACAGCAGTCAAAGCCGTAGAACTCACTAAGAGCTTCATTTTGACTGGTTATGGCTCCCGTAACTCTAAACGAGCCAACAGTTATGGCCGTCCGAAGAATCGATATCCACAAGGTGCAATATCCGCGGTGCAAGGTGCAACATTCGTCCAAAAAGCCAAAACAGTGCCGTGCGAATTTTTGAAGCGGGTGCAGGGATTTGAAATGGAACAGTACCATGGTGCAGCACTCTCCAGGGTAGGTAAATCGAAGACCAGCCACGGTGATCCCGTTTTAATGTAAAAATTCACGTGACGGAAAAAAGAAGGCCAAATAACTTCAGAGACCCGATTGAGGTTCGGATAGCCTTTTTTGGGTATGAAATAATCCGTTGATGGCTTACAGCAGTCAAAGCCGTAGAACTCACTGAAAGCTTTGTTTTGACTGGTTATGGCTCCCGTAACTCTAAACGAGACAACATTTATGGCCGTCCGAAGAATCGATATCCACAGGTTGAAACATCCGCGGTGCAAGGTGCATCATTCGTCCAAAAAGCCAAAACAGCGCCATGCGACTTTTAGAAGTGGGTGCAGGGATTTGAAATGGAACAGTACCATTGTGCACCACTCTCCAGGGTAGGTAAATCGAAGACCAGCAACGGTGATCCCGTTTTAACGTAAAAATTCACGTGATGAAAAAAGAAGGCCAAAAAACTTCAGAGACCCGACTGAGGTTCGGATAGCCTTTTTTGGGTATGAAACTATCCGTTGATGGCTTACAACTGTCAAAGCCGTAGAACTCACTGAGAGCTTCGTTTTGACTGGTTATGGCCGTCCGAAAATCGATATCCACAGGGTGCAACATCCGCGGTGCAAGATGCACCATTCGCCCAAAAAGCCAAAACAGCGCCGTGTGAATTTTAGAAGTGGGTGCAGGGATTTTAAATGGAACAGTACCATGGTGCAGCACTCTCCAGGGTAGGTAAATCGAAGACCAGCCAAGTTGATCCCGTTTTAACGTAAAAATTCAAGTGACGGAAAAACGAAGGCCAAAAAACTTCAGAGACCCGATTGAGGTTCGGATAGCCTTTTTTGGGTATGAAACAATCCGTTGATAGCTTACAGCAGTCAAAGCCGTAGAACTCACTTAGAGCTTCTTTTTGACTGGTTATGGCTCCCGTAACTCTAAACGAGCCAACAGTTATGGCCGTCTGAAGAATCGATATCCACAGGGTGCAACATCCGCGGTGCAAGGTGCAACATTCATCCAAAAAGCCAGAATAGCGCCGTGCGACTTTTAGAAGTGGGTGCAGGGATTTGAAATGGAACAGTACCATGGTGCAGCACTCTCCAGGGTAGGAAAATCGAAGACCAGCCACGGTGATCCCGTTTTAACGTAAAAATTCACGTGACGGAAAAAGAAGGCCAAAAAACTTCAGAGACCCGATTGAGGTTCGGATAGCCTTTTTTGGGTATGAAACAATCCGTTGACGGCTTATAGCAGTCAAAGCCGTAGAACACACTGAGAGCTTCGTTTTGACTGGTCATGGCTCCCGTAACTCTAAACGAGCCAACAGTTATGACCGTCCGAAGAATCGATATCCACAGGGTGCTACATCCGCGGTGCAAGGTGCAATATTCGTCCAAAAAGCCAAAACAGCGCCGTGCGACTTTTAGAAGTGGGTGCAGGGATTTGAAATGGAACAGTACGATGGTGCACCACTCTCCAGGGTAGGTAAATCGAAGACCAGCCACGGTGATCCCGTTTTAACGTAAAAATTCACGTGATGGAAAAAAGAAGGCCAAAAAACTTCAGAGACCCGATTGAGGTTCGGATAGCCTTTTTTGGGTATGAAACAATCCGTTGAAGGCTTACAGTTGTCAAAGCCGTAGAACTCACTGAGAGCTTCGTTTGGACTGGTTATGGCTGCCGTAACTCTAAACGAGCCAAAAGTTATAGCCGTCCGAAGAATCGATATCCACAGGGTGCAACATCCGCGGTGCAAGGTGCAACATTCGTCCAAAAAGCCAAAACAGCGCAGTGCGACTTTTAGAAGTGGGTGCAGGGATTTGAAATGGAACAGTACCATGGTGCAGCACTCTCCAGGGTAGGTAAATCGAAGACCAGCCACGGTGATCCCGTTTTAACGTAAAAATTCACGTGACGGAAAAAAGAGGGCCAAAAAACTTCAGAGACCCGATTGAGGTTCAGATAGCCTTTTTTGGGTATGAAACAATCCGTTGACGGCTTACAGCTGCCAAAGCCGTAGAACTCACTGAGAGCTTCGTTTTGACTGGTAATGGCTCCCGTAACTCTAAACGAGCCAACAGTTATGGCCGTCCGAAGAATCGATATCCACAGGGTGCAACATCCGCGGTGCAAGGTGCAACATTCGTCCAAAAAGCCAAAACAGCGCCGTGCGACTTTTAGAAGTGGGTGCAGGGATTTGAAATGGAACAGTACGATAGTGCACCACTCTCCAGGGTAGGTAAATCAAAGACCAGCCACGGTGATCCCGTTTTAACGTAAAAATTCACATGACGGAAAAAAGAAGGCCAAAAAACTTCAGAGACCCGATTGAGGTTCGGATAGCCTTTTTGGGTATGAAACAATCCGTTGACGGCTTACAGCAGTCAAAGCCGTAGAACTCATTGAGAGCTTCGTTTTGACTAGTCATCGCTCCCGTAACTCTAAACGAGCCAACAGTTATGGCCGTCCAAAGAATCGATATCCATAGGGTGCAACATCCGCGGTGCAAGGTGCAACATTCGTCCAAAAAGCCAAAACACCGCAGTGCGACTTTTAGAAGTGGGTGCAGGGATTTGAAATGGAACAGTACCATGGTGCAGCACTCTCCAGGGTAGGTAAATCGAAGACCAGCCACGGTGATCCCGTTTTAACATAAAAATTCACGTGACGGAAAAAAGAAGGCCAAAAAACTTCAGAGAACCGATCGAGGTTCAGATAGCCTTTTTTGGGTATGAAACAATCCGTTGACGGCTTACAGCTGCCAAAGCCGTAGAACTCAATAAGAGCTTCGTTTTGACTGGTCATGGCTCCCGTAACTCTAAACGAGCCAACAGTTATGGCCGTCCGAAGAATCGATATCCACAGGGTGCAACATCTGCGGTGCAAGGTGCAACATTCGTCCAAAAAGCCAAAACAGCGCCGTGCGACTTTTAGAAGTGGGTGCAGGGATTGGAAATTTAACAGTACCATGGTGTAGCACTCTCCAGGGTAGGTAAATCGAAGACCAGCCACGGTGATACCGTTTTAACGTAAAAATTCACGTGACGGAAAAAAGAATGCCAAAAAACTTCAAAGACCCGATTGAGGTTCAGATAGCCTTTTTTGGGTATGAAACAATCCATTGACGGCTTACAGCTGCCAAAGCCGTAGAACTCACTGAGAGCTTCGTTTTGACTAGTCATGGCTCCCGTAACTCTAAACGGGCCAACAGTTATGGCCGTCCGAAGAATCGATATCCACAGGGTGCAACATCCGCGGTGCAAGGTGCAACATTCGTCCAAAAAGCCAAAACAGCGCCGTGCGACTTTTAGAAGTGGGTGCAGGGATTGGAAATTTAACAGTACCATGGTGTAGCACTCTCCAGGGTAGGTAAATCGAAGACCAGCCACGGTGATCCCGTTTTAACGTAAAAATTCACGTGACGGAAAAAAGAAGGCCAAAAAAATTCAAAGACCCGATTGAGGTTCGGATAGCCTTTTTTGGGTATGAAACAATCCGTTGACGGCTTACAGTAGTCAAAGCCGTAGAACTCACTGCGAGCTTCGTTTTGACTGGTCATGGCTCCCGTAACTCTAAACGAGCCAACAGTTATGGCCGTCCGAAGAATCGATATCCATAGGGTGCAACATCCGCGGTGCAAGGTGCAACATTCGTCCAAAAAGCCAAAACAGCGCCGTGCGACTTTTAGAAGTGGATGCAGGGATTTGAAATGGAACAGTACGATGGTGCACCACTCTCCAAGGTAGGTAAATCGAAGACCATACACGGTGATCCCATTTTAACGTAAAAATTCACGTGACGGAAAAAAGAAGGCCAAAAAACTTCAGAGACCCGATTGAGGTTCAGATAGCCTTTTTTGGGTATGAAACAATCCATTGACGGCTTACAGCTGCCAAAGCCGTAGAACTCACTGATAGCTTCGTTTTGACTAGTCTTGGCTCCCGTAACTCTAAACGAGCCAACAGTTATGGCCGTCCGAAGAATCGATATCCACAGGGTGCAACATCCGCGGTGCAAGGTGCAACATTCGTCCAAAAAGCCAAAACAGCGCCGTGCGACTTTTAGAAGTGGGTGCAGGGATTGGAAATGTAACAGTACCATGGTGTAGCACTCTCCAGGGTAGGTAAATTGAAGACCAGCCACGGTGATACCGTTTTAACGTAAAAATTCACGTGACGGAAAAAAGAATGCCAAAAAACTTCAGAGACCCGATTGAGGTTCGGATAGCCTTTTTTGGGTATGAAACAATCCGTTGACGGCTTACAGCAGTCAAAGCCGTAGAACTCACTGAGAGCTTCGTTTTGACTGGTCATGGCTCCCGTAACTTTAAACGAGCCAACAGTTATGGCCGTCCGAAGAATCGATATACACAGGGTGCAACATCCGCGGTGCAAGGTGCAACATTCGTCCAAAAAGCCAAAACAGCGCCGTGCGACTTTTAGAAGTGGATGCATGGATTTGAAATGGGACAGTACGATGGTGCACCACTCTCCAGGGTAGGTAAATCGAAGACCATCCACGGCGATCCCGTTTTAACGTAAAAATTCACGTGACGGAAAAAAGAAGGCCAAAAAACTTCAGAGACCCGATTAAGGTTCGGATAGCCTTTTTTGGGTATGAAACAATTCGTTGACGGCTTACAGCTGCCAAAGCCGTAGAACTCACTAGGAGCTTCGTTTTGACTGGTCATGGCTCCCGTAACTCTAAACGAGCCAACAGTTATGGCTGTCCGAAGAATCGATATCCACAGGGTGCAACATCCGCGGTGCAAGGTGCAACATTCGTCCAAAAAGCCAAAACAGTGCCGTGCGACTTTTAGATGTGGGTGCAGGGATTAGAAATGGAACAGTACCATGGTGCAACACTCTCCAGGGTAGATAAATCGAAGACCAGCCACGGTGATCCCGTTTTAATGTAAAAATTTACGTGACGGAAAAAAGAAGGCCAAAAAACATCAAAGACCCGATTGAGGTTCAGATAGCCTTTTTTGGGTATGAAACAATCCGTTGACGGCTTACAGCTGTCAAAGCCGTAGAACTCACTGAGACCTTCGTTTTGACTGGTCATGGCTCCCGTAACTCTAAACGAGCCAACAGTTATGGCAATCCGAAGAATCGAGATCCACAGGGTGCAACATCCGCGGTGCAAGGTGCAACATTCGTCCAAAAAGCCAAAACAGCACCGTGCGACTTTTAGAAGTGGGTGCAGGGATTTGAAATGGAACCGTACGATGGTGCACCACTCTCCAGGGTAGGTTAATCGAAGACTAGCCACGGTGATCCCGTTTTAACGTAAAAATTCACGTGACGGAAAAAAGAAGGCCAAAAAACTTCAGAGACCCGATTAAGGTTCGGATAGCCTTTTTTGGGTATGAAACAATCCGTTGACGGCTTACAACAGTCAAAGCCATAGAACTCGCTGAGAACTTCGTTTTGACTGGTCATGGCTCCCGTAACTCTAAACGAGCCAACAGTTATGGCAGTCCGAAGAATCGATATCCACAGGGTGCAACATCTGCGGTGCAAAGTGCAACATTCATCCAAAAAGCCAAAACAGCACCGTGCGACTTTAAGAAGTGGGTGCAGGGATTTGGAATGGAACAGTACCATGGTGCAGCACTCTCCAGGGTAGGTAAATCGAAGACCAGCCACAGTGATTCCGTTTTAACATAAATATTCACGTGACGGAAAAAAGAAGGCCAAAAAACTTCAAAGACCCGATTGAGGTTCAGATAGCCTTTTTTGGGTATGAAACAATCCATTGACGGCTTACAGCTGCCAAAGCGGTAGAACTCACTGAGAGATTCGTTTTGACTGGTCATGGCTCCCGTAACTCTAAACGAGCCAACAGTTATGGCCGTCCGAAGAATCGATATCCACAGGGTGCAACATCCGCGGTGCAAGGTGCAACATTCGTCCAAAAAGCCAAAACAGCGCCGTGCGACTTTTAGAAGTGGGTGCAGGGTTTTGAAATGGAACAGTACGATGGTGCACCACTCTCCAGGGTAGGTAAATCGAAGGCCAGCCACGGTGATCCCGTTTTAACGTAAAAATTCACGTGACGGAAAAAAGAAGGCCAAAAAACTTCAGAGACCCAATTGAGGTTCAGATAGCCTTTTTTGGGTATGAAACAATCCGTTGAAGGCTTACAGCTGTCAAAGCCGTAGAACTCACTGAGAGCTTCGTTTTGACTGGTCATGGCTGCCGTAACTCTAAACGAGCCAAAAGTTATGGTCGTCCGAAGAATCGATATCCACAGGGTGCAACATCCGCGGTGCAAGGTGCAACATTCGTCCAAAAAGCCAAAACAGCGCAGTGCGACTTTTAGAAGTGGGTGCAGGGATTTGAAATGGAACAGTACAATGGTGCAGCACTCTCCAGGGTAGGTAAATCGAAGACCAGCCACGGTGATCCCGTTTTAACGTAAAAATTCACGTGACGGAAAAAAGAAGGCCAAAAAACTTCAGAGACCCGATTGAGGTTCGGATAGCCTTTTTTGGGTATGAAACAATTCGTTGACGGCTTACAGCTACCAAAGCCGTAGAACTCACTGAGAACTTCGTTTTGACTGGTCATGGCTCCCGTAACTCTAAACGAGCCAACAGTTATTGCAGTCCGAAGAATCGATATCCACAGGGTGCAACATCTGCGGTGCAAAGTGCAACATTCATCCAAAAAGCCAAAATAGCGTCGTGCGACTTTTAGAAGTGGGTGCAGGGATTTGAAATGGAACAGTACCATGGTGCAGCACTCTCCAGGGTAGGTAAATCGAAGACCAGCCACAGTGATTCCGTTTTAACGTAAAAATTCACGTGACGGAAAAAAGAAGGCCAAAAAACTTCAGAGACCCGATTGAGGTTCAGATAGCCTTTTTTGGGTATGAAACAATCCGTTGACGGCTTACAGCTGCCAAAGCCGTAGAACTCACTGAGAGCTTCGTTTTGACTGGTCATGGCTCCTGTAACTCTAAACGAGCCAACAGTTATGGCCGTCCGAAGAATCGATATCCACAGGGTGCAACATCCGCGGTGCAAGGTGCTACATTTGTCCAAAAAGCCAAAACAGCGCCGTGCGACTTTTAGAAGTGGGTGTAGGGATTTGAAATGTAACAGTACCATGGTGTAGCACTCTCCAGGGTAGGTAAATTGAAGACCTGCCAAGGTGATCCCGTTTTAACGCAAAAATTCACGTGACGGAAAAAAGAAGGCCAAAAAACATCAGAGACCCGATTGAGGTTCGGATAGCCTTTTTTGGGTATGAAACAATCCGTTGACGGCTTACAGCAGTCAAAGCCGTAGAACTCACTGAGAGCTTCGTTTTGACTGGTCATGGCTCCCGTAACTTTAAACGAGCCAACAGTTATGGCCATCCGAAGAATCGATATACACAGGGTGCAACATCCGCGGTGCAAGGTGCAACATTCGTCCAAAAAGCCAAAACAGCGCCGTGCGACTTTTAGAAGTGGATGCATGGATTTGAAATGGGACAGTACGATGGTGCACCACTCTCCAGGGTAGGTAAATCGAAGACCATCCACGGCGATCCCGTTTTAACGTAAAAATTCACGTGACGGAAAAAAGAAGGCCAAAAAACTTCAGAGACCCGATTAAGGTTCGGATAGCCTTTTTTGGGTATGAAACAATTCGTTGACGGCTTACAGCTGCCAAAGCCGTAGAACTCACTGGGAGCTTCGTTTTGACTGGTCATGGCTCCCGTAACTCTAAACGAGCCAACAGTTATGGCTGTCCGAAGAATCGATATCCACAGGGTGCAACATCCGCGGTGCAAGGTGCAACATTCGTCCAAAAAGCCAAAACAGTGCCGTGCGACTTTTAGATGTGGGTGCAGGGATTAGAAATGGAACAGTACCATGGTGCAACACTCTCCAGGGTAGGTAAATCGAAGACCAGCCACGGTGATCCCGTTTTAATGTAAAAATTTACGTGACGGAAAAAAGAAGGCCAAAAAACTTCAGAGACCCGATTGAGGTTCGGATAGCCTTTTTTCGGTATGAAACAATCCATTGACGGCTTACAGCAGTCAAAGCCGTAGAACTCACTGAGAGCTTCGTTTTGACTGGTCATGGCTCCCGTAACTCTAAACGAGCCAACAGTTATGGCAATCCGAAGAATCGATATCCACAGGGTGCAACATCCGCGGTGCAAGGTGCAACATTCGTCCAAAAAGCCAAAACAGCGCCGTGCGACTTTTAGAAGTGGGTGCAGGGATTTGAAATGGAACCGTACGATGGTGCACCACTCTCCAAGGTAGGTTAATCGAAGACCAGCCACGGTGATCCCGTTTGAACGTAAAAATTCACGTGACGGAAAAAAGAAGGCCAAAAAACTTCAGAGACCCGATTAAGGTTCGGATAGCCTTTTTTGGGTATGAAACAATCCGTTGACGGCTTACAACAGTCAAAGCCGTAGAACTCGCTGAGAACTTCGTTTTGACTGGTCATGGCTCCCGTAACTCTAAACGAGCCACCAGTTATGGCAGTCCGAAGAATCGATATCCACAGGGTGCAACATCTGCGGTGCAAAGTGCAACATTCATCCAAAAAGCCAAAACAGCGCCGTGCGACTTTTAGAAGTGGGTGCAGGGTTTTGAAATGGAACAGTACGATGGTGCACCACTCTCCAGGGTAGGTAAATCGAAGGCCAGCCACGGTGATCCCGTTTTAACGTAAAAATTCACGTGACGGAAAAAAGAAGGCCAAAAAACTTCAGAGACCCGATTGAGGTTCGGATAGCCTTTTTTGGGTATGAAACAATCCGTTGAAGGCTTACAGCTGTCAAAGCCGTAGAACTCACTGAGAGCTTCGTTTTGACTGGTTATGGCTGCCGTAACTCTAAACGAGCCAACAGTTATGGTCGTCTGAAGAATCGATATCCACAGGGTGCAACATCCACGGTGCAAGGTGCAACATTCGTCCAAAAAGCCAAAACAGCGCAGTGCGACTTTTAGAAGTGGGTGCAGGGATTTGAAATGGAACAGTACAATGGTGCAGCACTCTCCAGGGTAGGTAAATCGAAGACCAGCCACGGTGATCCCGTTTTAACGTAAAAATTCACGTGACGGAAAAAAGAAGGCCAAAAAACTTCAAAGACCCGATTGAGGTTCGGATAGCCTTTTTTGGGTATGAAACAATTCGTTGACGGCTTACAGCTACCAAAGCCGTAGAACTCACTGGGAGCTTCGTTTTGACTGGTCATGGCTCCCGTAACTCTAAACGAGCCAACTGTTATGGCCGTCCGAAGAATCGATATCCACAGGGTGCAACATCCGCGGTGCAAGGTGCAACATTCATCCAAAAAGCCAAAACAGTGCCGTGCGACTTTTAGAAGTGGGTGCAGGGATTTGAAATGGAACAGTACCATGGTGCAACACTCTCCAGGGTAGGTAAATCGAAGACCAGCCACGGTGATCCAGTTTTAACGTAAAAATTCACGTGACGGAAAAAAGAAGGCAAAAAAACATCAGAGACCCGATTGAGGTTCGGATAGCCTTTTTTGGGTATGAAACAATCCATTAACGGCTTACAGCAGTCAAAGCCGTAGAACTCACTGAGAGCTTCGTTTTGACTGGTCATGGCTCGCGTAACTCTAAACGAGCCAACAGTTATGGCAATCCGAAGAATCGATATCCACAGGGTGCAACATCCGCGGTGCAAGGTGCAACATTCGTCCAAAAAGCCAAAACAGTGCCGTGCGACTTTTAGAAGTGGGTGCAGGGATTTGAAATGGAACCGTACGATGGTGCACCACTCTCCAGGGTAGGTAAATCGAAGACCAGCCACGGTGATCCCGTTTTAACGTAAAAATTCACGTGACGGAAAAAAGAAGGCCAAAAAACTTCAGAGACCCAATTGAGGTTTGGATATCCTTTTTTGGGTATAAAACAATCCGTTGACGGCTTACAATAGTCAAAGCCGTAGAACTCGCTGAGAACTTCGTTTTGACTGGTCATGGCTCCCGTAACTCTAAACGAGCCAACAGTTATGGCAGTCCGAAGAATCGATATCCACAGGGTGCAACATCTGCGGTGCAAAGTGCAACATTCATCCAAAAAGCCAAAACAGCGCCGTGCGACTTTTAGAAGTGGGTGCAGGGATTTGAAATGGAACAGTACCATGGTGCATCACTCTCCAGGGTAGGTAAATCGAAGACCAGCCACAGTGATTCCGTTTTAACGTAAAAATTCACGTGACGGAAAAAAGAAGGCCAAAAAACTTCAGAGACCCGATTGAGGTTCAGATAGCCTTTTTGGGTATGAAACAATCCATTGACGGCTTACAGCTGCCAAAGCCGTAGAACTCACTGAGAGCTTCGTTTTGACTGGTCATGGCTCCTGTAACTCTAAACGAGCCAACAGTTATGGCCGTCCGAAGAATCGATATCCACAGGGTGCAACATCCGCGGTGCAAGGTGCTACATTTGTCCAAAAAGCCAAAACAGCGCCGTGCGACTTTTAGAAGTGGGTGCAGGGATTTTAAATGTAACAGTACCATGGTGTAGCACTCTCCAGGGTAGGTATATCGAAGACCAGCCACGGTGATCCCGTTTTAACGTAAAAATTTACATGACGGAAAAAAGAAGGCCAAAAAACATCAGAGACCCGATTGAGGTTCGGATAGCCTTTTTTGGGTATGAAACAATTCGTTGACGGCTTACAGCTACCAAAGCCGTAGAACTCACTGGGAGCTTCGTTTTGACTGGTCATGGCTCCCGTAACTCTAAACGAGCCAACTGTTATGGCCGTCCGAAGAATCGATATCCACAGGGTGCAACATCCGCGGTGCAAGGTGCAACATTCATCCAAAAAGCCAAAACAGTGCCGTGCGACTTTTAGAAGTGGGTGCAGGGATTTGAAATGGAACAGTACCATGGTGCAACACTCTCCAGGGTAGGTAAATCGAAGACCAGCCACGGTGATCCAGTTTTAACGTAAAAATTCACGTGACGGAAAAAAGAAGGCCAAAAAACATCAGAGACCCGATTGAGGTTCGGATAGCCTTTTTTGGGTATGAAACAATCCATTAACGGCTTACAGCAGTCAAAGCCGTAGAACTCACTGAGAGCTTCGTTTTGACTGGTCATGGCTCCCGTAACTCTAAACGAGCCAACAGTTATGGCAATCCGAAGAATCGATATCCACAGGGTGCAACATCCGCGGTGCAAGGTGCAACATTCATCCAAAAAGCCAAAACAGTGCCGTGCGACTTTTAGAAGTGGGTGCAGGGATTTGAAATGGAACCGTACGATGGTGCACCACTCTCCAGGGTAGGTAAATCGAAGACCAGCCACGGTGATCCCGTTTTAACGTAAAAATTCACGTGACGGAAAAAAGAAGGCCAAAAAACTTCAGAGACCCAATTGAGGTTTGGATATCCTTTTTTGGGTATAAAACAATCCGTTGACGGCTTACAATAGTCAAAGCCGTAGAACTCGCTGAGAACTTCGTTTTGACTAGTCATGGCTCCCGTAACTCTAAACGAGCCAACAGTTATGGCAGTCCGAAGAATCGATATCCACAGGGTGCAACATCTGCGGTGCAAAGTGCAACATTCATCCAAAAAGCCAAAACAGCGCCGTGCGACTTTTAGAAGTGGGTGCAGGGATTTGAAATGGAACAGTACCATGGTGCATCACTCTCCAGGGTAGGTAAATCGAAGACCAGCCACAGTGATTCCGTTTTAACGTAAAAATTCACGTGACGGAAAAAAGAAGGCCAAAAAACTTCAGAGACCCGATTGAGGTTCAGATAGCCTTTTTGGGTATGAAACAATCCATTGACGGCTTACAGCTGCCAAAGCCGTAGAACTCACTGAGAGCTTCGTTTTGACTGGTCATGGCTCCTGTAACTCTAAACGAGCCAACAGTTATGGCCGTCCGAAGAATCGATATCCACAGGGTGCAACATCCGCGGTGCAAGGTGCTACATTTGTCCAAAAAGCCAAAACAGCGCCGTGCGACTTTTAGAAGTGGGTGCAGGGATTTTAAATGTAACAGTACCATGGTGTAGCACTCTCCAGGGTAGGTAAATCGAAGACCAGCCACGGTGATCCCGTTTTAACGTAAAAATTTACATGACGGAAAAAAGAAGGCCAAAAAACATCAGAGACCCGATTGAGGTTCGGATAGCCTTTTTTGGGTATGAAACAATCCGTTGACGGCTTACAGCAGTCAAAGCCGTAGAACTCACTGAGAGCTTCGTTTTGACTGGTCATGGCTCCCGTAACTCTAAACGAGCCAACAGTTATGGCCGTCCGAAGAATTGATATCTACAGGGTGCAACATCCGCGGTGCAAGGTGCAACATTCGTCCAAAAAGCCAAAACAGCGCCGTGCGACTTTTAGAAGTGGATGCAGGGAATTGAAATGGGACAGTATGATGGTGCACCACTCTCCAGGGTAGGTAAATCGAAGACCAGCCACGGTGATCCCGTTTTAACGTAAAAATTCACGTGACGGAAAAAAGAAGGCCAAAAAACTTCAAAGACCCGATTAAGGTTCGGATAGCCTTTTTTGGGTATGAAACAATTCGTTGACGGCTTACAGCTGCCAAAGCCGTAGAACCCACTGGGAGCTTCGTTTTGACTGGTCATGGCTCCCGTAACTCTAAACGAGCCAACAGTTATGGCCGTCCGAAGAATCGATATCCACAGGGTGCAACATCCGCGGTGCAAGGTGCAACATTCATCCAAAAAGCCAAAACAGTGTCGTGCGACTTTTAGATGTGGGTGCAGGGATTTGAAATGGAACAATACCATGGTGCAACACTCTCCAGGGTAGGTAAATCGAAGACCAGCCACGGTGATCCCGTTTTAACGTAAAAATTCATGTGACGGAAAAAAGAAGGCCAAAAAACTTCAGAGACCCGATTGAGGTTCGGATAGCCTTTTTTGGGTATGAAACAATCCATTGACGGCTTACAGCAGTCAAAGCCGTAGAACTCACTGAGAGCTTCGTTTTGACTGGTCATGGCTCCCATAACTCTAAACGAGCCAACAGTTATGGCAATCCGAAGAATCGATATCCACAGGGTGCAACATCCGCGGTGCAAGGTGCAACATTCGTCCAAAAAGCCAAAACAGCGCCGTGCGACTTTTAGAAGTGGGTGCAGGGATTTGAAATGGAACCGTACGATGGTGCACCACTCTCCAGGGTAGGTAAATCGAAGACCAGCCACGGTGATCCCGTTTTAACGTAAAAATTCACGTGACGGAAAAAAGAAGGCCAAAAAACTTCAGAGACCCAATTGAGGTTTGGATAGCTTTTTTTGGGTATGAAACAATTCGTTGACGGCTTACAACAGTCAAAGCCGTAGAACTCGCTGAGAACTTCGTTTTGACTGGTCATGGCTCCCGTAACTCTAAACGAGCCAACAGTTATGGCAGTCCGAAGAATCGATATCCACAGGATGCAACATCTGCGGTGCAAAGTGCAACATTCATCCAAAAAGCCAAAACAGCACCGTGCGACTTTTAGAAGTGGGTGCAGGGATTTGAAATGGAACAGTACCATGGTGCAGCACTCTCCAGGGTAGGTAAATCGAAGACCAGCCACAGTGATTCCGTTTTAACGTAAATATTCACGTGACGGAAAAAAGAAGGCCAAAAAACTTTAGAGACCCGATTGAGGTTCAGATAGCCTTTTTTGGGTATGAAACAATCCGTTGACGGCTTACAGCTGCCAAAGCCGTAGAACTCACTGAGAGCTTCGTTTTGACTGGTCATGGCTCCCGTAACTCTAAACGAGCCAACAGTTATGGCCGTTCGAAGAATCGATATCCACAGGGTGCAACATCCGCGGTGCAAGGTGCAACATTCGTCCAAAAAGCCAAAACAGCGCCGTGCGACTTTTAGAAGTGGGTGCAGGGTTTTGAAATGGAACAGTACGATGGTGCCCCACTCTCCAGGGTAGGTAAATCGAAGACCAGCCACGGTGATCCCGTTTTAATGTAAAAATTCACGTGACGGAAAAAAGAAGGCCAAAAAACTTCAGAGACCCGATTGAGGTTCGGATAGCCTTTTTTGGGTATGAAACAATCCGTTGAAGGCTTACAGCTGTCAAAGACGTAGAACTCACTGAGAGCTTCATTTTGACTGGTTATGGCTGCCGTAACTCTAAACGAGCCAACAGTTATGGTCGTGTGAAGAATCGATATCCACAGGGTGCAACATCCGCGGTGCAAGGTGCAACATTCATCCAAAAAGCCAAAACAGCGCAGTGCGACTTTTAGAAGAGGGTGCAGGGATTTGAAATGGAACAGTACCATGGTGCAGCACTCTCCAGGGTAGGTAAATGGAAGACCAGCCATGGTGATCCCGTTTTAACGTAAAAATTCACGTGACGGAAAAAAGAAGGCCAAACAACTTCAGAGACCCGATTGAGGTTCGGATAGCCTTTTTTGGGTATGAAACAATTCATTGACGGCTTATAGCTGCCAAAGCCGTAGAACTCACTGAGAGCTTCGTTTTGACTGGTCATGGCTCCCGTAACTCTAAACGAGCCAACAGTTATGGCCGTCCGAAGAATCGATATCCACAGGGTGCAACATCCGTGGTGCAAGGTGCAACATTCGTCCAAAAAGCCAAAACAGTGCCGTGCGACTTTTAGAAGTGGGTGCAGGGATTTGAAATGGAACAGTACCATGGTGCAACACTCTCCAGGGTAGGTAAATCGAAGACCAGCCACGGTGATCCAGTTTTAACGTAAAAATTCACGTGACGGAAAAAAGAAGGCCAAAAAACTTCAGAGACCCGATTGAGGTTCGGATAGCCTTTTTTGGGTATGAAACAATCCATTGACGGCTTACAGTAGTCAAAGCCGTAGAACTCACTGAGAGCATCGTTTTGACTGGTCATGGCTCCCGTAACTCTAAACGAGCCAACAGTTATGGCAATCCGAAGAATCGATATCCATAGGGTGCAACATCCGCGGTGCAAGGTGCAACATTCGTCCAAAAAGCCAAAACAGCGCCGTGCGACTTTTAGAAGTGGGTGCAGGGATTTGAAATGGAACCGTACGATGGTGCACCACTCTCCAGGGTAGGTAAATCGAAGACCAGCCACGGTGATCCCGTTTTAACGTAAAAATTCACGTGACGGAAAAAAGAAGGCCAAACAACTTCAGAGACCCGATTGAGGTTCGGATAGCCTTTTTTGGGTATGAAACAATTCATTGACGGCTTATAGCTGCCAAAGCCGTAGAACTCACTGAGAGCTTCGTTTTGACTGGTCATGGCTCCCGTAACTCTAAACGAGCCAACAGTTATGGCCGTCCGAAGAATCGATATCCACAGGGTGCAACATCCGCGGTGCAAGGTGCAACATTCGTCCAAAAAGCCAAAACAGCGCCGTGCGACTTTTAGAAGTGGGTGAAGGGTTTTGAAATGGAACAGTACGATGGTGCACCACTCTCCAGGGTAGGTAAATCGAAGACCAGCCACGGTGATCCCGTTTTAACGTAAAAATTCACGTGATGGAAAAAAGAAGGCCAAAAAACTTCAGAGACCCGATTGAGGTTCGGATAGTCTTTTTCGGGTATAAAACAATCCGTTGAAGGCTTACAGCTGTCAAAGCCGTAGAACTCATTGAGAGCTTCGTTTTGACTGGTTATGGCTGCCGTAACTCTAAACGAGCCAACAGTTATGGCCGTCTGAAGAATCGATATCCACAGGGTGCAACATCCGCGGTGCAAGGTGCAACATTCGTCCAAAAAGCCAAAACAGCGCAGTGCGACTTTTAGATGTGGGTGCAGGGATTTGAAATGGAACAGTACCATGGTGCAGCACTCTCCAGGGTAGGTAAATCGAAGACCAGCCACGGTGATCCCGTTTTAACGTAAAAATTCACGTGACGGAAAAAAGAAGGCCAAAAAACTTCATAGACCCGATTGAGGTTCGGATAGCCTTTTTTGGGTATGAAACAATTCGTTGACGGCTTACAGCTACCAAAGCCGTAGAACTCACTGGGAGCTTCGTTTTGACTGGTCATGGCTCCCGTAACTCTAAACGAGCCAACTGTTATGGCCGTCCGAAGAATCGATATCCACAGGGTGCAACATCCGCGGTGCAAGGTGCAACATTCGTCCAAAAAGCCAAAACAGCGCAGTGCGACTTTTAGAAGTGGGTGCAGGGATTTGAAATGGAACAGTACCATGGTGCAGCACTCTCCAGGGTAGGTAAATGGAAGACCAGCCATGGTGATCCCGTTTTAACGTAAAAATTCACGTGACGGAAAAAAGAAGGCCAAACAACTTCAGAGACCCGATTGAGGTTCGGATAGCCTTTTTTGGGTATGAAACAATTCATTGACGGCTTACAGTAGTCAAAGCCGTAGAACTCACTGAGAGCTTCGTTTTGACTGGTCATGGATCCCGTAACTCTAAACGAGCCAACAGTTATGGCAATCCGAAGAATCGATATCCACAGGGTGCAACATCCGCGGTGCAAGGTGCAACATTCGTCCAAAAAGCCAAAACAGTGCCGTGCGACTTTTAGAAGTGGGTGCAGGGATTTGAAATGGAACAGTACCATGGTGCAACACTCTCCAGGGTAGGTAAATCGAAGACCAGCCACGGTGATCCAGTTTTAACGTAAAAATTCACGTGACGGAAAAAAGAAGGCCAAAAAACTTCAGAGACCCGATTGAGGTTCGGATAGCCTTTTTTGGGTATGAAACAATCCATTGACGGCTTACAGTAGTCAAAGCCGTAGAACTCACTGAGAGCTTCGTTTTGACTGGTCATGGCTCCCGTAACTCTAAACGAGCCAACAGTTATGGCAATCCGAAGAATCGATATCCATAGGGTGCAACATCCGCGGTGCAAGGTGCAACATTCGTCCAAAAAGCCAAAACAGCGCCGTGCGACTTTTAGAAGTGGGTGCAGGGATTTGAAATGGAACCGTACGATGGTGCACCACTCTCCAGGGTAGGTAAATCGAAGACCAGCCACGGTGATCCCGTTTTAACGTAAAAATTTACGTGACGGAAAAAAGAAGGCCAAAAAACTTCAGAGACCCAATTGAGGTTTGGATAGCCTTTTTTGGGTATGAAACAATCCGTTGACGGCTTACAACAGTCAAAGCCGTAGAACTCGCTGAGAACTTCGTTTTGACTGGTCATGGCTCCCGTAACTCTAAACGAGCCAACAGTTATGGCAGTCCGAAAAATCGATATCCACAGGGTGCAACATCTGCGGTGCAAAGTGCAACATTCATCCAAAAAGCCAAAACAGCACCGTGCGACTTTTAGAAGTGGGTGCAGGGATTTGAAATGGAACAGTACCATGGTGCAGCACTCTCCAGGGTAGGTAAGTCGAAGACTAGCCACAGTGATTCCGTTTTAACGTAAAAATTCACGTGACGGAAAAAAGAAGGCCAAAAAACTTCAGAGACCCGATTGAGGTTCAGATAGCCTTTTTTGGGTATGAAACAATCCGTTGACGGCTTACAGCTGCCAAAGCCGTAGAACTCACTGAGAGCTTCGTTTTGACTGGTCATGGCTCCCGTAACTCTAAACGAGCCAACAGTTATGGCCGTCCGAAGAATCGATATCCACAGGGTGCAACATCCGCGGTGCAAGGTGTACATTTGTCCAAAAAGCCAAAACAGCGCCGTGCGACTTTTAGAAGTGGGTGCAGGGATTTGAAATGTAACAGTACCATGGTGTAGCACTCTCCAGGGTAGGTAAATCGAAGACCAGCCACGGTGATCCCGTTTTAACGTAAAAATTCACGTGACGGAAAAAAGAAGGCCAAAAAACATCAGAGACCCGATTGAGGTTCGGATAGCCTTTTTTGGGTATGAAACAATCCGTTGACGGCTTACAGCAGTCAAAGCCGTAGAACTCACTGAGAGCTTCGTTTTGACTGGTCATGGCTCCCGTAACTTTAAACGAGCCAACAGTTATGGCAATCCGAAGAATCGATATCCACAGGGTGCAACATCCGCGGTGCAAGGTGCAACATTCGTCCAAAAAGCCAAAACAGCGTCGTGCGACTTTTAGAAGTGGGTGCAGGGATTTGAAATGGAACCGTACGATGGTGCACCACTCTCCAGGGTAGGTAAATCGAAGACCAGCCACGGTGATCCCGTTTTAACGTAAAAATTCACGTGACGGAAAAAAGAAGGCCAAAAAACTTCAGAGACCCAATTGAGGATTGGATAGCCTTTTTGGGTATGAAACAATCCGTTGACGGCTTACAACAGTCAAAGCCGTAGAACTCGCTGAGAACTTCGTTTTGACTGGTCATGGCTCCCGTAACTCTAAACGAGCCAACAGTTATGGCAGTCCGAAGAATCGATATCCACAGGGTGCAACATCCGCAGTGCAAGGTGCTACATTTGTCCAAAAAGCCAAAACAGCGCCGTGCGACTTTTAGAAGTGGGTGCAGGGATTTGAAATGGAACAGTACCATGGTGCAGCACTCTCCAGGGTAGGTAAGTCGAAGACTAGCCACAGTGATTCCGTTTTAACGTAAATATTCACGTGATGGAAAAAAGAAGGCCAAAAAACTTCAGAGACCCGATTGAGGTTCAGATAGCCTTTTTTGGGTATGAAACAATTCGTTGACGGCTTATAGCTGCCAAAGCCGTAGAACTCACTGAGAGCTTCGTTTTGACTGGTCATGGCTCCCGTAACTCTAAACGAGCCAACAGTTATGGCCGTCCGAAGAATCGATATCCACAGGGTGCAACATCCGCGGTGCAAGGTGCAACATTCGTCCAAAAAGCCAAAACAGCGCCGTGCGACTTTTAGAAGTGGGTGAAGGGTTTTGAAATGGAACAGTACGATGGTGCACCACTCTCCAGGGTAGGTAAATCGAAGACCAGCCACGGTGATCCCGTTTTAACGTAAAAATTCACGTGATGGAAAAAAGAAGGCCAAAAAACTTCAGAGACCCGATTGAGGTTCGGATAGTCTTTTTCGGGTATAAAACAATCCGTTGAAGGCTTACAGCTGTCAAAGCCGTAGAACTCATTGAGAGCTTCGTTTTGACTGGTTATGGCTGCCGTAACTCTAAACGAGCCAACAGTTATGGCCGTCTGAAGAATCGATATCCACAGGGTGCAACATCCGCGGTGCAAGGTGCAACATTCGTCCAAAAAGCCAAAACAGCGCAGTGCGACTTTTAGATGTGGGTGCAGGGATTTGAAATGGAACAGTACCATGGTGCAGCACTCTCCAGGGTAGGTAAATCGAAGACCAGCCACGGTGATCCCGTTTTAACGTAAAAATTCACGTGACGGAAAAAAGAAGGCCAAAAAACTTCATAGACACGATTGAGGTTCGGATAGCCTTTTTTGGGTATGAAACAATTCGTTGACGGCTTACAGCTACCAAAGCCGTAGAACTCACTGGGAGCTTCGTTTTGACTGGTCATGGCTCCCGTAACTCTAAACGAGCCAACTGTTATGGCCGTCCGAAGAATCGATATCCACAGGGTGCAACATCCGCGGTGCAAGGTGCAACATTCGTCCAAAAAGCCAAAACAGTGCCGTGCGACTTTTAGAAGTGGGTGCAGGGATTTGAAATGGAACAGTACCATGGTGCAACACTCTCCAGGGTAGGTAAATCGAAGACCAGCTACGGTGATCCAGTTTTAAACTTAAAAATTCACGTGACGGAAAAAAGAAGGCCAAATAACTTCAGAGACCCGATTGAGGTTCGGATAGACTTTTTTGGGTATGAAACAATCCATTAACGGCTTACAGCAGTCAAATCCGTAGAACTCACTGAGAGCTTCGTTTTGACTGGTCATGGCTCCCGTAACTCTAAACGAGCCAACAGTTATGGCAATCCGAAGAATCGATATCCACAGGTTGCAACATCCGCGGTGCAAGGTGCAACATTCGTCCAAAAAGCCAAAACAGCGTCGTGCGACTTTTAGAAGTGGGTGCAGGGATTTGAAATGGAACCGTACGATGGTGCACCACTCTCCAGGGTAGGTAAATCGAAAACCAGCCACGGTGATCCCGTTTTAACGTAAAAATTCACGTGACGGAAAAAAGAAGGCCAAAAAACTTCAGAGACCCAATTGAGGTTTGGATAGCCTTTTTGGGTATGAAACAATCCGTTGACGGCTTACAATAGTCAAAGCCGTAGAACTCGCTGAGAACTTCGTTTTGACTGGTCATGGCTCCCGTAACTCTAAACGAGCCAACAGTTATGGCAGTCCGAAGAATCGATATCCACAGGGTGCAACATCCGCGGTGCAAGGTGCTACATTTGTCCAAAAATCCAAAACAGCGCCGTGCGACTTTTAGAAGTGGGTGCAGGGATTTGAAATGTAACAGTACCATGGTGTAGCACTCTCCAGGGTAGGTAAATCGAAGACCAGCCACGGTGATCCCGTTTTAACGTAAAAATTCACGTGACGGAAAAAAGAAGGCCAAAAAACATCAGAGACCCGATTGAGGTTCGGATAGCCTTTTTTGGGTATGAAACAATCCGTTGACGGCTTACAGCAGTCAAAGCCGTAGAACTCACTGAGAGCTTCGTTTTGACTGGTCATGGCTCCCGTAACTTTAAACGAGCCAACAGTTATGGCCGTCCGAAGAATCGATATCCACAGGGTGCAACATCCGCGGTGCAAGGTGCAACATTCGTCCAAAAAGACAAAACAGCGTCGTGCGACTTTTAGAAGTGGATGCAGGGATTTGAAATGGGACAGTACGATGGTGCACCACTCTCCAGGGTAGGTAAATCGAAGACCAGCCACGGTGATCCCGTTTTAACGTAAAAATTCACGTGACGGAAAAAAGAGGGCCAAAAAACTTCAGAGACCCGATTAAGGTTCGGATAGCCTTTTTTGGGTATGAAACAATTCGTTGACGGCTTACAGCTGCCAAAGCCGTAGAACTCACTGGGAGCTTCGTTTTGACTGGTCATGGCTCCCGTAACTCTAAACGAGCCAACAGTTATGGCCGTCCGAAGAATCGATATCCACAGGGTGCAACATCCGCGGTGCAAGGTGCAACATTCGTCCAAAAAGCCAAAACAGCGCCGTGCGACTTTTAGAAGTGGATGCAGGGATTTGAAATGGGACAGTACGATGGTGCACCACTCTCCATGGTAGGTAAATCGAAGACCAACCACGGTGATCCTGTTTTAATGTAAAAATTCACATGACGGAAAAAAGAAGGCCAAAAAAATTCAGAGACCCGATTGAGGTTCGGATAGCCTTTTTTGGGTATGAAACAATCTGTTGACGGCTTACAGCAGTCAAAGTCGTAGAACACACTGAGAGCTTCGTTTTGACTGGTCATGGCTCCCGTAACTCTAAACGAGCCAACAGTTATGGCCGTCCGAAGAATCGATATCCACAGGGTGCAACATCCGCGGTGCAAGGTGCAACATTCGTCCAAAAAGCCAAAACAGCGCCGTGCGACTTTTAGAAGTGGGTGCAGGGATTTGAAATGGAACAGTACGATGGTGCCCCACTCTCCAGGGTAGGTAAATCGAAGACCAGCCACGGTGATCCCGTTTTAACGTAAAATTCGACGTGACGGAAAAAAGAAGGCCAAAAAACTTCAGATACCCGAATGAGGTTCGCATAGCCTTTTTTGGGTATGAAACAATCCGTTGAAGGCTTACACCTGTCAAAGCCGTAGAACTCACTAAGAGCTTCGTTTTGACTGGTTATGGCTGCCGTAACTCTAAACGAGCCAACAGTTATGGCCGTCTGAAGAATCGATATCCACCGGGTGCAACATCCGCGGTGCAAGGTGCAACATTCGTCCAAAAAGCCAAAACAGCGCAGTGCGACTTTTAGAAGTGGGTGCAGGGATTTGAAATGGAACGGTACCATGGTGCAGCACTCTCCAGTGTAGGTAAATCGAAGACCAGCCACGGTGATCCCGTTTTAACGTAAAAATTCACGTGACGGAAAAAAGAAGGCCAAAAAACTTCAGAGACCCAATTAAGGTTCGGATAGCCTTTTTTGGGTATGAAACAATTCTATGACGGCTTACAGCTGCCAAAGCCGTAGAACTCACTGAGAGCTTCGTTTTGACTGGTCATGGCTCCCGTAACTCTAAACGAGCCAACAGTTATGGCCGTCCGAAAAATCGATATCCACAGGGTGCAACATCCGCGGTGCAAGGTGCATCATTCGTCCAAAAAGCCAAAACAGCGCCGTGCGACTTTTAGAAGTGGGTGCAGGGATTTGAAATGGAATAGTACCATGGTGCAGCACTATCCAGGGTAGGTAAATCGAAGACCAGCAACGGTGATCCCGTTTTAACGTAAAAATTCACGTGACGGAAAAAAGAAGGCCAAAAAACTTCAGAGACCCGATTGAGGTTCGGATAGCCTTATTTGGGTATGAAACAATCCATTGATGGCTTACAGCAGTCAAAGCCGTAGAACTCACTAAGAGCTTTGTTTTGACTGGTCATGGCTCCCGTAACTCTAAACGAGCCAATAGTTATGTCAATCCGAAGAATCGATATCCACAGGGTGCAACATCCGTGGTGCAAGGTGCAACATTCTTCCAAAAAGCCAAAACAGCGCCGTTCGACTTTTAGAAGTGGGTGCAGGGATTTGAAATGTAACAGTACCATGGTGTAGCACTCTCTAGGGTAGGTAAATCGAAGACCAGCCACGGTGATCCCGTTTTAACGTAAAAATTCACGTGACGGAAAAAAGAAGGCCAAAAAACATCAGAGAACCGATTGAGGTTCGGATAGCCTTTTTTGGGTATGAAACAATCCGTTGACGGCTTACAGCAGTCAAAGTCGTAGAAATCACTGAGAGCTTCGTTTTGACTGGTCATGGCTCCCGTATCTTTAAACGAGCCAACAGTTATGGCCGTCCGAAGAATCTATATCCACAGGGTGCAACATTCGCGGTGCAAGGTGCAACATTCGTCCAAAAAGCCAAAACAGCGCCGTGCGACTTTTAGAAGTGGATGCAGGGATTTGAAATGGGACAGTACGATGGTGCACCACTCTCCAGGGTAGGTAAATCGAAGACCAGCCAAGGTGATCCTGTTTTAATGTAAAAATTCACATGACGGAAAAAAGAAGGCCAAAAAACTTCAGAGACCCGATTGAGGTAGGGATAGCCTTTTTTGGGTATGAAACAATCCGTTGACGGCTTACAGCAGTCAAAGCCGTAGAACTCACTGAGAGCTTCGATTTGACTGGTCATGGCTCCCGTAACTCTAAACGAGCCAACAGTTATGGCCGTCCGAAGAATCGATATCCACAGGGTGCAACATCCGCGGTGCAAGGTGCAACATTCGTCCAAAAAAGCCAAAACAGCGCCGTGCGACTTTTAGAAGTGGGTGCAGGGATTTGAAATGGAACAGTACGATGGTGCACCACTCTCCAGGGTAGGTAAATCGAAGACCAGCCACGGTGATCCCGTTTTAACGTAAAAATCCACGTGACGGAAAAAAGAAGGCCAAAAAACTTCAGATACCCGAATGAGGTTCGGATAGCCTTTTTTGGGTATGAAACAATCTGTTGAAGGCTTACAGCTGTCAAAGCCGTAGAACTCACTAAGAGCTTCGTTTTGACTGGTTATGGCTGCCGTAACTCTAAACGAGCCAACAGTTATGGCCGTCTGAAGAATCGATATCCACAGGGTGCAACATCCGCGGTGCAAGGTGCAACATTCATCCAAAAAGCCAAAACAGCGCAGTGCGACTTTTAGAAGTGGGTGCAGGGATTTGAAATGGAACAGTACCATGGTGCAGCACTCTCCAGGGTAGGTAAATCGAAGACCAGCCACGGTGATCCCGTTTTAACGTAAAAATTCACGTGACGGAAAAAAGAAGGACAAAAAACTTCAGAGACCCGATTAAGGTTCGGATAGCCTTTTTTGGGTATGAAACAATTCTATGACAGCTTACAGCTGCCAAAGCCGTAGAACTCACTGAAAGCTTCGTTTTGACTGGTCATGGCTCCCGTAACTCTAAACGAGCCAACAATTATGGCCGTCCGAAGAATCGATATCCACATGGTGCAACATCCGCGGTGCAAGGTGCAACATTCGTCCAAAAAGCCAAAACAGCGCCGTGCTACTTTTAGAAGTGGGTGTAGGGATTTGAAATGGAATAGTACCATGGTGCAGCACTCTCCAGGGTATGTAAATCGAAGACCAGCCACGGTGATCCCGTTTTAACGTAAAAATTCACGTGACGGAAAAAAGAAGGCCAAAAAACTTCAGAGACCCGATTGAGGTTCGGATAGCCTTATTTGGGTATGAAACAATCCATTGATGGCTTACAGCAGTCAAAGCCGTAGAACTCACTGAGAGCTTCGTTTTGACTGGTCATGGCTCCTGTAACTCTAAACGAGCCAACAGTTATGGCAATCCGAAGAATCGATATCCAGAGGGTGCAACATCCGCGGTGCAAGGTGCAACATTCTTCCAAAAAGCCAAAACAGCGTCGTGCGACTTTTAGAAGTGGGTGCAGGGATTTGAAATGGAACAGTACGATGGTGCACCACTCTCCAGGGTAGGTAAATCGAAGACCAGCCACGGTGATCCCGTTTTAACGTAAAAATTCACGTGACGGAAAAAAGAAGGCCAAAAAACTTCAGAGACCTGATTGAGGTTCGGATAGCCTTTTTTGGGTATGAAACAATCCGTTGACGGCTTACAGCTGTTAAATCCGTAGAACTCATTGAGAGCTTCGTTTTGACTGGTTATGGCTGCCGTAACTCTAAACGAGCCAACAGTTATGGCCGTCCGAAGAATCGATATCCACAGGGTGCAACATCCGTGGTGCAAGGTGCAACATTCGTCCAAAAAGCCAAAACAGCGCCGTGCGACTTTTAGAAGTGGGTGCGGGGATTTTAAACGGAACAGTACCATGGTGCAGCACTCTCCAGGGTAGGTAAATCGAAGACCAGCCACGGTGATCCTGTTTTAACTTAAAAATTCATGTGACGGAAAAAAGAAAGCCAAAAAACTTCAGAGACCCGATTGAGGTTCGGATAGCCTTTATTGGGTATGAAAAATCCGTTGACGGCTTACAGCAGTCAAAGCCGTACAACTCACTGAGAGCTTCGTTTTGACTGGTCATGGCTCCCGTAACTCTAAACGAGCCAACAGTTATGGCAATCCGAAGAATCGATATCCATAGGGTGCAACATCCGCGGTGCAAGGTTCAACATTCGTTCAAAAAGCCAAAACAGCGCCGTGCGACTTTTAGAAGTGGGTGCAGGGATTTGAAATGGAACAGTACGATGGTGCACCACTCTCCAGGGTAGGTAAATCGAAGACCAGCCACGATGATCCCGTTTTAACGTAAAAATTCAAGTGACGGAAAAAAGAAGGCCAAAAAACTTCAGAGACCCGATTGAGGTTCGGATAGCCTTTTTTGGGTATGAAACAATCCGTTGACGGCTTACAGCAGCCAAAGCCGTAGAACTCGTTGAGAGCTTCGTTTTGACTGGTCATGGCTCCCGTAACTCTAAACGAGCCAACAGTTATGGCAGTCCAAAGAATCGATATCCACAGGGTGCAACATCTGCGGTGCAAAGTGCAACATTCATTCAAAAAGCCATAACAGTGCCGTGCGACTTTTAGAAGTGGGTGCAGGGATTTGAAATGGAACAGTACCATGGTGCAGCACTCTCCAGGGTAGGTAAATCGAAGACCAGCCACAGTGATCCCGTTTTAACGTAAAAATTCACGTGATGGAAAAAAGAAGGCCAAAAAACTCCAGAGACCCGATTGAGGTTCGGATAGCCTTTTTTGGGTTTGAAACTCTCCGTTGACGGCTTACAGCGATCAAAGCCGTAGAACTCACAAACAACTTCGTTTTGACTGGTTATGGCTCCCATAACTCTAAACGAGCCAACAGTTATGGCCGTCCGAAGAATCGATATCCACAGGGTGCAACATCCGCGGTACAAGGTGTAACATTCGTCCAAAAAGCCAAAACAGCGCCGTGCGACTTTTAGAAGTGGGTGCATTGATTTGAAATGGAACAGTACCATGGTGCAGCACTCTCCAGGTTAGGTAAATTGAAGACCAGCCACGGTGATCCTGTTTTAACGTAAAAAATCACGTGACGGAAAAAAGAAGGCCAAAAAACTTCAAAGACGCGATTGAGGTTCGGATAGACTTTTGTGGGTACGAAACAATCCATTGACAGCTTACAGCTGTCAAAGTCGTAGAACTCACTGAGAGCTTCGTTTTGACTGGTTATGGCTCCCATTACTCTAAACGAGCCAACAGTAATGGCCGTTTGAAGAATCGATATCCACAGGGTGCAACATACGCGGTGCAAGGTGCATCATTCGTCCAAAAAGCCAAAACAGCGTCGTGCGACTTTTAAAAGTGGGTGCAGGGTTTTGAAATGGAACAGTACCAAGGTGCAGCACTCTCCAGGGTAGGTAAATCGATGACCAGCCACGGTGATCCCGTTTTAACGTAAAAATTCACGTGACGGAAAAAAGAAGGCCAAAAAACTTCAGAGACCCGATTGAGGTTTGGATAGCCTTTTTTGGGTATGAAACAATCCGTTGACGGCTTACAGCAGTCAAAGCCATAGAACTCACTGAGTGCTTCGTTTTGACTGGTCATGGCTCCCGTAACTCTAAACGAGCCAACAGTTATGGCCGTCCGAAGAATCGATATCCATAGGGTGCAACATCCGCGGTGCAAGGTGCAACATTCGTCCAAAAAGCCAAAACAGCACCGTGCGACTTTTAGAAGTGGGTGCGGGGATTTGAAATGGAACAGTACCATGGTGCAGCACTCTCCAGGGTAGGTAAATCGAAGACCAGCCACGGTGATCCCGTTTTAACGTAAAAATTCACGTGACGGAAAAAAGAAGGCCAAAAAACTTCAGAGACCCGATTGAGGTTCAGATAGCCTTTTTTGGGTACGAAACTATCCGTTGACGGCTTACAGCTGTCAAAGTCGTAGAACTCACTGAGTTCTTTGTTTTGACTGGTTATGGCTCCCGTAACTCTAAACGAGCCAACTGTTACGGTCGTCCGAAGAATCGATATCCACAGGGTGCAACATTTGCGGTGCAAGGTGCATCATTCGTCCAAAAAGCCAAAACAGCGTCGTGCGACTTTTAGAAGTGGGTGCAGGGATTTGAAATGGAACAGTACCATGGTGCAGCACTCTCCAAGGTAGGTAAATCAAAGACCAGCCACGGTGATCCCGTTTTAACGTAAAAATTCACGTGACGGAAAAAAGAAGGCCAAAAAACTTCAGAGACGCGATTGAGGTTCGGATAGCCTTTTTTGGGTATGAAACAATCCGTTCACGGCTTACAGTAGTCAAAGCCGTAGAACTTGCTGAGAGCTTCGTTTTGACTGGTCATGGCTCCCGTAACTCTAAACGAGCCAAAAGTTATGGCCGTCCAAAGAATCGATATCCACAGGGTGTAACATCCGCGGTGCAAGGTGCAACATTCGTCCAAAAAGCCAAAACAGGGCCGTGCCACTTTTAGAAGTGGGTGCAGGTATTTTAAACGGAATAGTATCATGGTGCAGCACTCTCCAGAGTAGGTAAATCGAAGACCAGCCACGGTGATCCCGTTTTAACGTAAAAATTCATGTGATGGAAAAAAGAAAGCCAAAAAACTTCAGAGACCCGATTGAGGTTAGGATAGCCTTTTTTGGGTATGAAACTATCCGCTGACGGCTTACAGCGGTCAAAGCCGTAGAACTCACAGAGCGCTTCGTTTTGACTGGTTGTGGCTCCCGTAACTCTAAACGAGCCAACAGTTATGACCGTCCGAAGAATCGATATCCAGAGGGTGCAACATCCGCGGTGCAAGGTGCAACATTTGTCCAAAAAGCCAAAATAGCGTCGTGCGACTTTTAGAAGTGGGTGCAGGGATTTGAAATGGAACAGTACCATGGTGCAGCACTCTCCAGGGTAGGTAAATCGAAGACCAGCAACGGTGATCCCGTTTTAACGTGAAAATTCACGTGACGGAAAAAAGAAGTCCAAAAAACTTCAAAGACCCGATTGAGGTTCAGATAGCCTTTTTTGGGTATGAAACAATCCGTTGACGGCTTACAACAGTCAAAACCGTAGAAGTCACTGAGAGCTTCGTTTTGACTGGTCATGGCTCCCGTAACTCCAAACGAGCCAACAGTTATGGCCGTCCGAAGAATCGATATCCACAGGGTGCAACATACGCGGTGCAAGGTGCATCATTCGTCCAAAAAGCCAAAAAGCGTCGTGCGACTTTTAAAAGTGGGTGCAGGGATTTGAAATGGAACAGTACCATGGTGCAGCACTCTCCAGGGTAGGTAAATCCAAGACCAGCCACGGTGATCCCGTTTTAACGTAAAAATTCACGTGACGGAAAAAAGAAGGCCAAAAAACTTCAGAGACCCGATTGAGGTTCGAATAGCCTTTTTTGGGTATGAAACTATCCGTTGACGGCTTAAAGCTGTCAAAGTCATAGAACTCACTGAGTGCTTCGTTTTGACTGGTTATGGCTCCCGTAACTCTAAACGAGCCAACAGTTACGGTCGTCCGAAGAATCGATATCCACAGGGTGCAACATTCGCGGTGCAAGGTGCATCATTCGTCCAAAAAGCCAAAACAGCGTCGTGCGACTTTTATAAGTGGGTGCATGGATTTGAAATGGAACAGTACCATGGAGCAGCACTCTCCAAGGTAGGTAAACCGAAGACCAGCCACGGTGATCCCGTTTTAACGTAAAAATTCACGTGACGGAAAAAAGAAGGCCAAAAAACTTCAGAGACGCGATTTAGGTTCGGATAGCCTTTTTTGGGTATGAAACAATCCGTTCACGGCTTACTGCAGTCAAAGCCGTAGAACTCGCTGAGAGCTTCATTTTGACTGGTCATGGCTCCCGTAACTCTAAACGAGCCAACAGTTATGGCCGTCCGAAGAATCGATATCCACAGGGTGTAACATCCGCGGTGCAAGGTGCAACATTCATCCAAAAAGCCAAAACAGCGCCGTGCGACTTTTAGAAGTGGGTGTAGGGATTTTAAACGGAATAGTACCATGGTGCAGCACTCTCCAGGGTAGGTAAATCGAAGACCAGCCACGGTGATCCCGTTTTAACGTAAAAATTCATGTGACGGAAAAAAGAAAGCCAAAAAACTTCAGAGACCCGATTGAGGTTAGGATAGTCTTTTTTGGGTATGAAACTATCCGCTGACGGCTTACAGCGGTCAAAGCCGTAGAACTCACAGAGCGCTTCATTTTGACTGGTTATGGCTCCCGTAACTCTAAACGAGCCAACAGTTATGACCGTCCGAAGAATCGATATCCAGAGGGTGCAACATCCACGGTGCAAGGTGCAACATTTGTCCAAAAAGCCAAAACAGCGCCGTGCGACTTTTAGAAGTGGGTGCAGGGATTTGAAATGGAACAGTACCATGGTGCAGCACTCTCCAGGGTAGGTAAATCGAAGACTAGCCATGGTGATCCCGTTTTAACGTAAAAATTCACGTGACGGAAAAAAGAAGGCCAAAAAACTTCAGAGACCCGATTGAGGTTCGGATAGCCTTTTTTGGGTATGAAACAATCCGTTGACGGCTTACAGCTGTCATAGCCGTAGAACTCACAGACAGCTTCGTTTTGACTGGTCATGGGTCCCGTAACTCTAAACGAGCCAACAGTTATGGCCGTCCGAAGAATCGATATCCACAGGGTGCAACATCCGCGGTGCAAAGTGCAACATTCATCCAAAAAGCCAAAACAGCGCCGTGCGACTTTTAGAAGTGGGTGCAGGGATTTGAAATGGAACAGTACCATGGTGCAACACTCTCCAGGGTAGGTAAATCGAAGACCAGCCACGGTGATTCCGTTTTAACGTAAAAATTCACGTGACGGAAAAAAGAAGGCTAAAAAACTTCAGAGACCCGATTGAGGTTCAGATAGCCTTTTTTGGGTATGAAACAATCCGTTGATGGCTTACAGTTGTCAAAGCCGTAGAACTCACTGAGAGCTTCGTTTTGACTGGTTATGGCTGCCGTAACTCTAAACGAGCCAACAGTTATGGCCGTCTGAAGAATCGATATCCACAGGGTGCAACATCCGCGGTGCAAGGTGCAACATTTGTCCAAAAAGCCAAAACAGCGCCGTGCGACTTTTAGAAGTGGGTGCAGGGATTTGAAATGGAACAGTACCATGGTGCAGCACTCTCCAGGGTAGGTAAATCGAAGACCAGCAACGGTGATCCCGTTTAACGTAAAAATTCACATGACGGAAAAAAGAAGGCCAAAAAACTTCAGAGAACCGATTGAGGTTTGGATAGCCTTTTTTGGGTATGAAACAATCCGTTGACGGCTTACAGCAGTCAAAGCTGTAGAACTCATTGAGAGCTTCGTTTTGACTGGTCATGGCTCCCGTAACTCTAAACGAGCCAACAGTTATGGCCGTCCGAAGAATCGATATCCATAGGGTGCAACATCCGCGGTGCAAGGTGCAACATTCGTCCAAAAAGCCAAAACAGCGCCGTGCGACTTTTAGAAGTGGGTGCAGGGATTTGAAATGGAATGGTACCATGGTGCAGCACTCTCCAGGGTAGGTAAATCGAAGACCAGCCACGGTGATCCCGTTTTAACGTAAAAATTCACGTGACGGAAAAAAGAAGACCAAAAAACTTCAGAGAGCCGATTGAGGTTCGGATAGCCTTTTTTGGGTATGAAACTATCCGTTGACGGCTTACAGCTGTCAAAGTCGTAGAACTCACTGAGTGCTTCGTTTTGACTGGTTATGGCTCCCGTAACTCTAAACGAGCCAACTGTTACGGTCGTCCGAAGAATCGATATCCACAAGGTGCAACATTTGCAGTGCAAGGTGCATCATTCGTCCAAAAAGCCAAAACAGCGTCGTGCGACTTTTAGAAGTGGGTGCAGGGATTTGAAATGGAACAGTACCATGGTGCAGCACTCTCCTAGGTAGGTAAATCGAAGACCAGCCACGGTGATCCCGTTTTAACGTAAAAATTCACGTGACGGAAAAAAGAAGGCCAAAAAACTTCAGAGACGCGATTGAGGTTCGGATAGCCTTTTCTGGGTATGAAACAATCCGTTCACGGCTTACAGTAGTCAAAGCCGTAGAACTCGCTGAGAGCTTCGTTTTGACTGGTCATGGCTCCCGTAAATCTAAACGAGCCAAAAGTTATGGCCGTCCGAAGAATCGATATCCACAGGGTGTAACATCCGCGGTGCAAGGTGCAACATTCATCCAAAAAGCCAAAACAGGGCCGTGCCACTTTTAGAAGTGGGTGCAGGGATTTTAAATGGAATAGTATCATGGTGCAGCACTCTCCAGGGTAGGTAAATCGAAGACCAGCCACGGTGATCCCGTTTTAACGTAAAAATTCATGTGACGGAAAAAAGAAAGCCAAAAAACTTCAAAGACCCGATTGAGGTTAGGATAGCCTTTTTTGGGTATGATACTATCCGTTGACGGCTTACAGCGGTCAAAGCCGTAGAACTCACAGAGCACTTCGTTTTGACTGGTTATGGCTCCCGTAACTCTAAACGAGCCAACAGTTATGACCGTCCGAAGAATCAATATCCAGAGGGTGCAACATCCACGGTGCAAGGTGCAACATTTGTCCAAAAAGCCAAAACAGCGCCGTGCGACTTTTAGAAGTGGGTGCTGGGATTTGAAATGGAACAGTACCATGGTGCAGCACTCTCCAGGGTAGGTAAATCGAAGACCAGCAACGGTGATCCCGTTTTAACGTGAAAATTCACGTGACGGAAAAAAGAAGTCCAAAAAACTTCAAAGACCCGATTAAGGTTCAAATAGCCTTTTTTGGGTATGAAACAATCCGTTGATGGCTTACAGCTGTCAAAGCCGTAGAACTCACAGACAGCTTCGTTTTGACTGGTCATGGCTCCCGTAACTCTAAACGAGCCAACAGTTATGGCCGTCCGAAGAATCGATATCCACAGGGTGCAACATCCGCGGTGCAAAGTGCAACATTCATCCAAAAAGCCAAAACAGCGCCGTGCGACTTTTAGAAGTGCGTGCAGGGATTTGAAATGGAACAGTACCATGGTGCAGCATTCTCCAGGGTAGGTAAATCGAAGACCAGCCACGGTGATCCCGTTTTAACGTAAAAATTCACGTGACGGAAAAAAGAAGGCCAAAAAACTTCATAGACCCGATTGAGGTTCGAATAGCCTTTTTTGGGTATGAAACTATCCGTTGATGGCTTAAAGCTGTCAAAGTCGTAGAACTCACTGAGTGCTTCGTTTTGACTGGTTATGGCTCCCGTAACTCTAAACGAGCCAACAGTTACGGTCGTCCGAAGAATCGATATCCACAGGGTGCAACATTCGCGGTGCAAGGTGCATCATTCGTCCAAAAAGCCAAAACAGCGTCGTGCGACTTTTAGAACTGGGTGCAGGGATTTGAAATGGAACAGTACCAAGGTGCAGCACTCTCCAAGGTAGGTAAACCGAAGACCAGCCACGGTGATCCCGTTTTAACCTAAAAATTCACGTGACGGGAAAAAGAAGGCCAAAAAACTTCAGAGACGCGATATAGGTTCGGATAGCCTTTTTTGGGTATGAAACAATCCGTTCACGGCTTACAGCTGTCAAAGCCGTAGAACTCGCTGAGAGCTTCGTTTTGACTGGTCATGGCTCCCGTAACTCTAAACGAGCCAACAGTTATGGATATCCGAAGAATCGATATCCAAAGGGTGCAACATCTGCGGTGCAAAGTGCAACATTCGTCCAAAAAGCCAAAACAATGCCGTGCGACTTTTAGAACTGGGTGAAGGGATTTGAAATGGAACAGTACGATGGTGCACCACTCTCCAGGGTAGGTAAATCGAAGACCAGCCACGGTGATCCCGTTTTAACGTAAAAATTCACGTGACGGAAAAAAGAAGGCCAAAAAACTTCAGAGACCCGATTGAGGTTCGGATAGCCTTTTTTGGGTATGAAACAATCCGTTGATGGCTTACAGCAGTCAAAGCCGTAGAACTCACTGAGAGCTTCGTTTTTACTGGTCATGGCTCCCGTAACTCTAAACGAGCCAACAGTTATGGCCGTCCGAAGAATCGATATCCATAGGGTGCAACATCCGCGGTGCAAGGTGCAACATTCGTCCAAAAAGCCAAAACAGCTCCATGCGACTTTTAGAAGTGGGTGCAGGGATTTGAAATGGAACAGTACCATGGTGCAGCACTCTCCAGGGTAGGTAAATCGAAGACCAGCCACGGTGATCCCATTTTAACGAAAAAATTCATGTGATGGAAAAAAGACGGCCAAAAAACTTCAGAGACCCGATTGAGGTTCGGATAGCCTTATTTGGGTATGAAACTATCCGTTGATGGCTTACAGCTGTCAAAGTCGTAGAACTCACTGAGTGCTTCGTTTTGACTGGTTATGGCTCCCGTAACTCTAAACGAGCCAACAGTTACGGTCGTCCGAAGAATCGATATCCACAGGGTGCAACATTCGCGGTGCAAGGTGCATCATTCGTCCAAAAAGCCAAAACAGTGTCGTGCGACTTTTAGAAGTGGGTGCAGGGATTTGAAATGGAATAGTACCATGGTGCAGCACTCTCCAAGGTAGGTAAATCAAAGACCAGCCACAGTGGTCCCGTTTTAACGTAAAAATTCACGTGACGGAAAAAAGAAGGCCAAAAAACTTCAAAGACGCGATTGAGGTTCGGATAGCTTTTTTTGGGTATGAAACAATCCGTTCATGGCTTACAGCAGTCAAAGCCGTAGAACTCGCTGAGAGCTTCGTTTTGACTGGTCATGGCTACCGTAACTCTAAACGAGCCAACAGTTATGGCCGTCCGAAGAATCGATATCCACAGGGTGCAACATCCGCGGTGCAAGGTGCAACATTCATCCAAAAAGCCAAAACAGCGTCGTGCGACTTTTAGAAGTGGGTGTAGGGATTTGAAATGGAACGGTACCATGGGGCAGCACTCTCAAGGGTAGGTAAATCGAAGACCAGCCATGGTGATCCCGTTTTAACGTAAAAATTCACGTGACGGAAAAAAGAAGGCCAAAAAACTTTAAAGACCCGATTGAGGTTCGGATAGCCTTTTTTGGGTATGAAACAATCCGTTGACGGCTTACAGCTGTCAAAGCCGTAGAACTTGCTGAGACCTTCGTTTTGACTGGTTATGGCTACCGTAACTCTAAACGAGCCAACAGTTATGGCCGTCCGAAGAATCGATATCCATAGGGTGCAACATCCGCGGTGCAAGGTGCAACATTCGTCCAAAAAGCCCAAACAGCGCCGTGCGACTTTTAGAAGTGGGTGCAGGGATTTGAAATGGAACAGTACCATGGGGCAGCACTCTCAAGGGTAGGTAAATTGAAGACCAGCCACGGTGATCCCGTTTTAACGTAAAAATTCACGTGACGGAAAAAAGAAGGCCAAAAAACTTCAGAGACCCGATTGAGGTTCGGATAGCCTTTTTTGGGTATGAAACAATCCGTTGACGGCTTACAACAGTCAAAGCCGTAGAACTCGCTAAGAACTTCGTTTTGACTGGTCATGGCTCCTGTAACTCTAAACGAGCCAACAGTTATGGCCGTCCGAAGAATCGATATCCACAGGGTGCAACATCCGTGGTGCAAGGTGCAACATTCGTCCAAAAAGCCAAAACAGTGCAGTGCGACTTTTAGAAGTGGGTGCAGGGATTTGAAATGGAACAGTACCATGGTGCAGCACTCTCCAGGGTAGGTAAATCGAAGACCAGCAACGGTGATCCCGTTTTAACGTGAAAATTCACGTGACGGAAAAAAGAAGTCCAAAAAACTACAAAGACCCGATTGAGTTTCGGATAGCCTTTTTTGGGTATGAAACAATCCGTTGACGGCTTACAACTGTCAAAGTCGTAGAACTCACTGAGAGCTTCGTTTTGACTGGTTATGGTTCCCGTAACTCTAAACGAGCCAACAGTTATGGCCGTCCGAAGAATTGATATCCACAGGGTGCAACATCCGCGGTGCAAGGTGCATCATTCGTCCAAAAAGCCAAAACAGCGTCGTGCGACTTTTAGAAGTGGGTGCAGGGATTTGAAATGGAATAGTACCATGGTGCAACTCTCTCCAGGGTAGGTAAATCGAAGACCGTCCACGGTGATCGCGTTTTAAGGTAAAAATTCACGTGACGGAAAAAAGAAGGCCAAAAAACTTCAGAGACCCGATTGAGGTTCGGATAGCCTTTTTTGGGTATGAAACAATCCGTTGACGGCTTACAGCAGTCAAAGCCGTAGAACTCGCTGAGAGCTTCGTTTTGACTGGTCATGGCTCCCATAACTCTAAACGTGTCAACAGTTATGACCGTCCGAAGAATCGATATCCAGAGGGTGCAACATCCGCGGAACCCGACCACACCTTAGCTCAGCATGCTCAAAACGTAGCAATGCCAGACATCTCGACTATGATACGTCAGATGATCCACGAAAGCCAAGGTCTTACCAACGACGATTGGGGGATTTCTCGAAGTCATACTCCTTTCACGGACGAGATACTATACTCTGAACCTCCTCGGCGATTCAGAATGCCAACTCTCCCTATGTATGAAGGAAATTGTGATCCCAATCAGCACATATTGAAATATGAATGGTCAATGAGCGCCGCAAGGGCCGACGATACCGTGAAATGTCGAAGTTTCCCCATCTCACTGGGAGGAATTGCAACAATGTGGTTTACAAGATTACCTCCAAGATCTATCTCTTCATTTGATCAATTGGCTAAGAAATTTGTTGAACAATTTCGAATGCATGTCGCTAGACCCAAAGATGTTAACACCCTGTCCAATGTTACCCAGGCTCGTGGGGAAACGTTAAGGCGTTACTTGGAGAGATTCCATGCGGCATGTGTGGAGATTAGTAATCCCAACGATAACTCAATTTTAATGGCATTGACTAAGGGAATCAATCCCGATTCTGAGTTTGGAAACTGGTTAGCTGGAAAACCACCCGCATCGTTGGACCGTTTCTACTCCAAAGCCGCTCAATTCTTACGGCAAGAGGACGCGAAACAGTCTAGGAAGCAGGACGATGCGAAGCTCGGAAGTGAAGGAATACAAAGTAATGTAGCAGTTAAACAGTCCGGTGAAAATTCCGGAAAAGTTCAATTAAATATCCAGAATAAACAAACTCAGCCAAGGGGCAACAGTGGTCAAAATAAGAAAAGAGACTCAAATCGAGGCCCACGGCGTGAGGCTCCAATGTTCGATAATTACACACCGTTGAATACATTGTTGGAAAATGTGTACCTACAGACTTGCAATACTATGCAATACAAGAAGCCGGCTCCAAAGCAATCGTCGGAGAGGCAGATTCAAACGGGGAAGTTCTGTAGATTCCACGAAAGTTATGGCCACAACACCAATGAATGTCGACACTTGCAGGACCTCATTGAGAAGTTGATCAGGGAGAGGAAGTTAGACCAGTTTGTGCGGGCACCGCAGTCTGAGGGGACGGGCCCCTCAAATCAAAATCATGTACAGAATCCAGAAAGACAGGAAGAACCAGGTCGTGTCGGAGGAAGACTGGTAATTAATGTTGTAAGTGATAATCCTCGTCCAGCGAAGCGAAGTTGGGAAGAGATGAAATCATATAACAACTTAGCTAGACGAACAGACTTTGAGTATGGTGATAACTTGGACAATAAACCTTCGACCAAACGAAAGAGAGCGATAAATAATGACATCACTTTCCGAGACAATGGTATTGATTATGTCGGAATCCCGACTACGGACCCACTCGTGATATCGGCACAAGTAGGTCCAGCTTGGATGAAGAGGATACTGATTGACTACGGGAGCTCTGTGAATATCCTTTTTATACATGCTTATAATCAAATGAGGATGAAAGCCAGGGATTTGGAACCTTGCCAAACTCACCTCCATGGATTCAACGGTAGCGCTACCATACCTATTGGGATGGTGAAGTTACCAGTTAGGTTGGGATCCAAGGAACATAGGAGAGTTCGAACATTACAGTTTGCTGTGTTGAACAGAGTCTCGCCATACAACGCTTTCTTAGGACGACCTGCCCTTGCTGAATTCAGAGCCGTAATTGCCCCGTGGTGCTTAACTTTAAAGTTCCCTACTGTCGACGGAGTCGGAGTCGTCCAGGGCGACCAGGTTGACTTAAGGACAATCATTCGCCGAAATCGAGTCGCCCGATTACGCAATGCCGAGGACCTACTTAAAACTTTTGAACGCAATGAGATTGTCATTAAAAAAGAATATCCGACACTCCCACACGCAAGACCAACATGGAGAGGGTCACACGAAATTAAGCAAGAACTCGGGGATGATACATTTAAGTTAGCAGCCGTTGATGGTCTAACTTTACCAAGGGCCTGAAATAGCGAAAGTCTTCGTCGCTACTCCAAATAACAGGCTATGTTTATTTGTTTAGTTTAAATTCTATTTGAAATTTTGTTTCTGCATTTCGAAATTAGAATTTGTAATAAGGCAACTGACTTTGCCATGTTTTCTTGTTTCAGCAATAAAATGCCATCTCTTCAAGCCAGAGCTGTGATTCATTAAATACAATGTACAATATCACGATGCACGAAGAGCTAAATTCCATCACACAATAGGATTTATTCAAGTAGGGAGTGGCTATGAAGCAATCAACCACTCACTAAATGAAACCCGAGCTCGGGGGCAAGCCATCACATCAGGCCAGAAATGGGTTGATACACGACAACCCTTCACTTAACTCCGTACTCCCAGAGTGCGAGGCGGAGTATAAAAAATTTCCAAAATCCCAGAGTACTCCGAGAGCGCGAGCTGGGTATAAACTTTTTACTTAACTCCGTACTCCCAGAGTGCGAGGCGGAGTATAAACATTTTCCAAAATCCCAGAGTACTCCGAGAGCGCGAGCTGGGTATAAACTTTTTACTTAACTCCGTACTCCCAGAGTGCGAGGCAAAGTATAAACATTTTCCTAAATCCCAGAGTACTCCGAGAGCGCGAGCTGGGTACAAACTTTTTACTTAACTCCGTACTCCCAGAGTGTGAGGCGGAGTATAAACATTCCTTAACTCCGTACTCCCAGAGTGCGAGGCGGAGTATAAACATTCATTCAACTCCGTACTCCCAGAGCGCGAGACGGAGTATAAACATTCACAAAACCCCAGAGTACTCCGAGAGCGCGAGTTGGGTATAAATATCAACAAACTCCAGACCCCGAGAGCGCGAGCTGGAGTATAAACATTACTCAACTCCGTACTCCCAGAGTGCGAGGCGGAGTATAAACATACGTCAACTCCACACTTATCCCCAATACTGGGGGCAGAACCATAACACATAACAAGTTGAAGACAAAAGGGAATACATTCTCATTTCCACTATCGACAAAAAAGAATCTGATTACAAAGAGGTTCAAAAAATTGCTACTAGTGGGAGCCGAATCCACATCTATACACGGCTATAGAAAAGTCAACAAACTGTTACCCCATGCAAAGGGAAATTAAAGAAAGAGTTCAATCTTTCTTCTTCCTTATCTTCTTCTTCGGGGTAGCTCCACCAGATCCGCTGCCCGATTTTCTCCTCACCCGCTTACTCTTTTCAGGCTTGCCCTCCGGCAGCGATATAATGTCAACGTCTTCCTCAGAACTGGAGGCAACGGAAATTCTTCTCGAAGGTCGAGCTGGAGGCATAGGAGTAGTAGCAGGAGGAGGGACAGGAGCAGTTTCAATCACTACAGTACCGCCCGGTGAAATCCCCATTAACGGGGCAGGCCCGGGCGGATTCATACCAGCATTCCCTGTTGCCATCTCGGCATCAATCTCGGCAATAATGTCGTGCTCACGGGATACTTGGGCCGCATCGGATGTGCCAATAGCGGGCATAGACGAAGTAACGGCCAAAGCAGCCCCACTCATAGCATCGGACGGATTGACGGAGGGATTGATGGGTTCATTAAGAAGCTCCTCAATCATTTGAGCGCTAAAAGAAAACATGTTTGCATCTCCCTCTTCGCCGATGAAGGTAGAAGTCGTGATGGCTTCAGTAAAAACAACCCCTTGTGTTTGATATGGGACTGATAGAGCAAGGGGCGCAGAAACAACGACTTCAGTCACTGAAATGCGACAAAGCGAAGGTTGTTAGTCACGTGTGTTGCTTAAAGTTCTTCACACTAGAATGCGGGAAGCGTTCAAATACCTTCCTTAGTCTGGACCGGGACATGGACAGAAGCATCGACGGAAGATAATAGCGGCTGGTCGGGGTTATATGCAGGAACGGACTGGGGATCTACCGCACCAGTGGTTTCGGGCAGTGTTGGAATTACAGCTTCAACGCTTGCCTCGTGATGCGTGATCCCCGAGCCTTCAGCTGTCTCTAAAGAATGAACACCGAGCTTTTCTTTCGCCACCGAGATCACCGCCTCATGAAGGACTTTCCTCTCCTCCTCAGTAAGCAGACGCATCTCCAGCTCAAAGTCATCAAGCGATTCCTCTGGATGCGCTGCCCTCTTCTCGTCCACCAGCCGGGTCCAGGCGTTATATAGAATCATGGAGTCATCTCCCAGCCACGCTAAATTTCTGTGATCCAGCACATTTGCGTTGTACGTGACCAAGAGATCGTCAAACTCAGCGTCCAGCCTGGACCTCTCCTCCAAAATCTTTTCCTGGATTTCTGCTTCCGCAGACTTAGACTTGACCGCCACCATAGCAAGTTCGGCCCTGAGAGATACTACTTGATCGCAAGCTTCTTGTGCAGTGGCGTTTGCATCGTCCTTCTCTTTTACCATTTCAGTAAATTTGGCCTTGAGCTCGTTTAGCTCTTTGACGGCTAAGTCTCGCTCAGCTGCAATGGTGGTGTTGCGGTGGCCCATCTCCTCTACCGTGGCGCAATGTTCTTGTTGCATCCTAGCCATTTTGGCCACGGAGTCCTCGTGCTTCTGGAGAGCTTGAAGTTCAGAATTCCGTGACGTCTCCATTTCAGATTGAAGAACTTCAATGATGCGCTTCTGTTTAGCAATTTCAGCATCACGTTCAGCGATAATCTTCGCCCGGTCAAAAGCTACTCTATAATCCTTCACGGCCGCTTTGTACCACTCCTTATACTGAGCGTAGAAGTCGCGGATATAACTATGAGCAGTGGTCTCAGCATCCGAAGGAATTCTTTTAAAGTTAGGAGGGAAGACATAGCCATCCATGCAAATTTCAGGGTAGTCATTTTTCATTTGGGCGAGTTTAGCAGCTCCCTCACTTGTCAACTCAGCCGGAGCTTGTTCTATTATAGCGGCTGCTGTCGGTTCCATTCTTGGCCGCTGAGCATCAGGCCGAGAAGATTGAGAAGGCGGCTGCTGCTGATGAGAAGGCCCTGGGAGGTCTACTGGGGCCCTAGGAGGCGGAGGAGAGCGAGATCGAGATCGGTGCTGATATCCCCGATCCCTGTCAGAATAATCATGGCCAGAGCGGCCACGCGAGTAATCTCTATCTCTATCATAGCGGTCTTGACTTGAATAGCCTCGCCCGCGATCCCTATCTGACTCTCTCCTGCGGGAATCATAGAATGGAGAAGATTTGCACACATTTCGAAGCCTATCCAGAGTGGAGCCACGTCCTAACATCTCACCTGCGATAAGAAAGAATTACGGATTAAGATCCCATAAAGTAGTGTTTATTATGCAAAAGTCATGAAGTGTTGTGGAAGTGTGTGTAAATGTGTAAACCCCCAAACCGACCGGAAGTGTTGACCGCACTTAAAGGAAAGGGCTCGTTCATGTTCAGGACATCTTGAAATTCCTCCAACCCAGGATTATGAGAAATCGATATATAATCTGGGATGGGAATATCGTCAAGCCCTTTGAAAATGTCTCTCGAATGAGAAGGGGCGGCCTCAGAAATCATAACTCCGGAAATGGGAGGAGACACATCCACAGATTTCCACCCCTTAGACTTAAGTTTTTTGGAAATGGCGGCCTTGCCTTTGCGTCTTTCTCCCGACTCCTCCAAGTTTCCCGAGAGGTCAGCCATCGGCTCCGAATCCGTGTGGGTTCTTTCTTCGTCACTCGCCTCGATTATTCTGATTCCGAGTGACTTCTTCACCTTTCTCTTCTTGGTTTTCTTCTTATCTTCCTTCTTGGAGGCGGGCTTTGCCAATCCCTCGACGACTATACTTTGATTTATGTCGATCAAACCAAGAATTCTTAAGTTATAATCGTTCAGCACCGAGTCAATATGTCTCAACTCGCTTGGAACTTCTTGAAGACTTCGGACGATACCCTTGAAACGCCCTCCATCGGGTCTGGAGATAATGGCTGTAAAGGGAATGAAATGTCAATTTTAACACCAAAGAGCTATTGGTCAAGAAAACAGGTTAAGGCGCTTACGTCTAGACAACCATCACCTAGCGAAACCCGTAGGGCACCGAACATAGAACCACTCGTTCTTGAAATAACTCGGTCGGGTCCAAGCTCCAACTACAACTTGGCAATTCCTAACTGCCTCCAGAAATGTAAAAGACGGGCTATCACCCCTACTCTTGAAGTTAAATATGTGTCTGATCTCGGTGGGCCTTGGCGGGCGAAAGAGATAGTCCATAAATATGACAAAGGCACTGTTAAGCAATGCGTGCCCGTTGGGATGAAGTTGCGAAGGAGCAATTCCTAGGTAGGATAGCATCCCTCTGATATATTGATTGAAAGGAGGGAGAGTTCCGGCCGCGCAAGCATGGCGATAGAATGCTGTATATCCTTCAGGCGGGTTGTGCGGTCTATCATCGGCTCTGGGTAATAACACATCATCCAGAGATATGTTATGATTCAAGCATATTCGGCCCAACAAAGATTCGGAAATGTTGGATTGGATAGAGTCGACAGGGTCCTCGATATCCATAGGGTGCAACATCCGCGGTGCAAGGTGCAACATTCGTCCAAAAAGCCAAAACAGCTCCATGCGACTTTTAGAAGTGGGTGCAGGGATTTGAAATGGAACAGTACCATGGTGCAGCACTCTCCAGGGTAGGTAAATCGAAGACCAGCCACGGTGATCCCATTTTAACGAAAAAATTCATGTGATGGAAAAAAGACGGCCAAAAAACTTCAGAGACCCGATTGAGGTTCGGATAGCCTTATTTGGGTATGAAACTATCCGTTGATGGCTTACAGCTGTCAAAGTCGTAGAACTCACTGAGTGCTTCGTTTTGACTGGTTATGGCTCCCGTAACTCTAAACGAGCCAACAATTACGGTCGTCCGAAGAATCGATATCCACAGGGTGCAACATTCGCGGTGCAAGGTGCATCATTCGTCCAAAAAGCCAAAACAGTGTCGTGCGACTTTTAGAAGTGGGTGCAGGGATTTGAAATGGAATAGTACCATGGTGCAGCACTCTCCAAGGTAGGTAAATCAAAGACCAGCCACAGTGGTCCCGTTTTAACGTAAAAATTCACGTGACGGAAAAAAGAAGGCCAAAAAACTTCAAAGACGCGATTGAGGTTCGGATAGCTTTTTTTGGGTATGAAACAATCCGTTCATGGCTTACAGCAGTCAAAGCCGTAGAACTCGCTGAGAGCTTCGTTTTGACTGGTCATGGCTACCGTAACTCTAAACGAGCCAACAGTTATGGCCGTCCGAAGAATCGATATCCACAGGGTGCAACATCCGCGGTGCAAGGTGCAACATTCATCCAAAAAGCCAAAACAGCGTCGTGCGACTTTTAGAAGTGGGTGTAGGGATTTGAAATGGAACGGTACCATGGGGCAGCACTCTCAAGGGTAGGTAAATCGAAGACCAGCCATGGTGATCCCGTTTTAACGTAAAAATTCACGTGACGGAAAAAAGAAGGCCAAAAAACTTTAAAGACCCGATTGAGGTTCGGATAGCCTTTTTTGGGTATGAAACAATCCGTTGACGGCTTACAGCTGTCAAAGCCGTAGAACTTGCTGAGACCTTCGTTTTGACTGGTTATGGCTACCGTAACTCTAAACGAGCCAACAGTTATGGCCGTCCGAAGAATCGATATCCATAGGGTGCAACATCCGCGGTGCAAGGTGCAACATTCGTCCAAAAAGCCCAAACAGCGCCGTGCGACTTTTAGAAGTGGGTGCAGGGATTTGAAATGGAACAGTACCATGGGGCAGCACTCTCAAGGGTAGGTAAATTGAAGACCAGCCACGGTGATCCCGTTTTAACGTAAAAATTCACGTGACGGAAAAAAGAAGGCCAAAAAACTTCAGAGACCCGATTGAGGTTCGGATAGCCTTTTTTGGGTATGAAACAATCCGTTGACGGCTTACAACAGTCAAAGCCGTAGAACTCGCTAAGAACTTCGTTTTGACTGGTCATGGCTCCTGTAACTCTAAACGAGCCAACAGTTATGGCCGTCCGAAGAATCGATATCCACAGGGTGCAACATCCGTGGTGCAAGGTGCAACATTCGTCCAAAAAGCCAAAACAGTGCAGTGCGACTTTTAGAAGTGGGTGCAGGGATTTGAAATGGAACAGTACCATGGTGCAGCACTCTCCAGGGTAGGTAAATCGAAGACCAGCAACGGTGATCCCGTTTTAACGTGAAAATTCACGTGACGGAAAAAAGAAGTCCAAAAAACTACAAAGACCCGATTGAGTTTCGGATAGCCTTTTTTGGGTATGAAACAATCCGTTGACGGCTTACAACTGTCAAAGTCGTAGAACTCACTGAGAGCTTCGTTTTGACTGGTTATGGTTCCCGTAACTCTAAACGAGCCAACAGTTATGGCCGTCCGAAGAATTGATATCCACAGGGTGCAACATCCGCGGTGCAAGGTGCATCATTCGTCCAAAAAGCCAAAACAGCGTCGTGCGACTTTTAGAAGTGGGTGCAGGGATTTGAAATGGAATAGTACCATGGTGCAACTCTCTCCAGGGTAGGTAAATCGAAGACCGTCCACGGTGATCGCGTTTTAAGGTAAAAATTCACGTGACGGAAAAAAGAAGGCCAAAAAACTTCAGAGACCCGATTGAGGTTCGGATAGCCTTTTTTGGGTATGAAACAATCCGTTGACGGCTTACAGCAGTCAAAGCCGTAGAACTCGCTGAGAGCTTCGTTTTGACTGGTCATGGCTCCCATAACTCTAAACGTGTCAACAGTTATGACCGTCCGAAGAATCGATATCCAGAGGGTGCAACATCCGCGGAACCCGACCACACCTTAGCTCAGCATGCTCAAAACGTAGCAATGCCAGACATCTCGACTATGATACGTCAGATGATCCACGAAAGCCAAGGTCTTACCAACGACGATTGGGGGATTTCTCGAAGTCATACTCCTTTCACGGACGAGATACTATACTCTGAACCTCCTCGGCGATTCAGAATGCCAACTCTCCCTATGTATGAAGGAAATTGTGATCCCAATCAGCACATATTGAAATATGAATGGTCAATGAGCGCCGCAAGGGCCGACGATACCGTGAAATGTCGAAGTTTCCCCATCTCACTGGGAGGAATTGCAACAATGTGGTTTACAAGATTACCTCCAAGATCTATCTCTTCATTTGATCAATTGGCTAAGAAATTTGTTGAACAATTTCGAATGCATGTCGCTAGACCCAAAGATGTTAACACCCTGTCCAATGTTACCCAGGCTCGTGGGGAAACGTTAAGGCGTTACTTGGAGAGATTCCATGCGGCATGTGTGGAGATTAGTAATCCCAACGATAACTCAATTTTAATGGCATTGACTAAGGGAATCAATCCCGATTCTGAGTTTGGAAACTGGTTAGCTGGAAAACCACCCGCATCGTTGGACCGTTTCTACTCCAAAGCCGCTCAATTCTTACGGCAAGAGGACGCGAAACAGTCTAGGAAGCAGGACGATGCGAAGCTCGGAAGTGAAGGAATACAAAGTAATGTAGCAGTTAAACAGTCCGGTGAAAATTCCGGAAAAGTTCAATTAAATATCCAGAATAAACAAACTCAGCCAAGGGGCAACAGTGGTCAAAATAAGAAAAGAGACTCAAATCGAGGCCCACGGCGTGAGGCTCCAATGTTCGATAATTACACACCGTTGAATACATTGTTGGAAAATGTGTACCTACAGACTTGCAATACTATGCAATACAAGAAGCCGGCTCCAAAGCAATCGTCGGAGAGGCAGATTCAAACGGGGAAGTTCTGTAGATTCCACGAAAGTTATGGCCACAACACCAATGAATGTCGACACTTGCAGGACCTCATTGAGAAGTTGATCAGGGAGAGGAAGTTAGACCAGTTTGTGCGGGCACCGCAGTCTGAGGGGACGGGCCCCTCAAATCAAAATCATGTACAGAATCCAGAAAGACAGGAAGAACCAGGTCGTGTCGGAGGAAGACTGGTAATTAATGTTGTAAGTGATAATCCTCGTCCAGCGAAGCGAAGTTGGGAAGAGATGAAATCATATAACAACTTAGCTAGACGAACAGACTTTGAGTATGGTGATAACTTGGACAATAAACCTTCGACCAAACGAAAGAGAGCGATAAATAATGACATCACTTTCCGAGACAATGGTATTGATTATGTCGGAATCCCGACTACGGACCCACTCGTGATATCGGCACAAGTAGGTCCAGCTTGGATGAAGAGGATACTGATTGACTACGGGAGCTCTGTGAATATCCTTTTTATACATGCTTATAATCAAATGAGGATGAAAGCCAGGGATTTGGAACCTTGCCAAACTCACCTCCATGGATTCAACGGTAGCGCTACCATACCTATTGGGATGGTGAAGTTACCAGTTAGGTTGGGATCCAAGGAACATAGGAGAGTTCGAACATTACAGTTTGCTGTGTTGAACAGAGTCTCGCCATACAACGCTTTCTTAGGACGACCTGCCCTTGCTGAATTCAGAGCCGTAATTGCCCCGTGGTGCTTAACTTTAAAGTTCCCTACTGTCGACGGAGTCGGAGTCGTCCAGGGCGACCAGGTTGACTTAAGGACAATCATTCGCCGAAATCGAGTCGCCCGATTACGCAATGCCGAGGACCTACTTAAAACTTTTGAACGCAATGAGATTGTCATTAAAAAAGAATATCCGACACTCCCACACGCAAGACCAACATGGAGAGGGTCACACGAAATTAAGCAAGAACTCGGGGATGATACATTTAAGTTAGCAGCCGTTGATGGTCTAACTTTACCAAGGGCCTGAAATAGCGAAAGTCTTCGTCGCTACTCCAAATAACAGGCTATGTTTATTTGTTTAGTTTAAATTCTATTTGAAATTTTGTTTCTGCATTTCGAAATTAGAATTTGTAATAAGGCAACTGACTTTGCCATGTTTTCTTGTTTCAGCAATAAAATGCCATCTCTTCAAGCCAGAGCTGTGATTCATTAAATACAATGTACAATATCACGATGCACGAAGAGCTAAATTCCATCACACAATAGGATTTATTCAAGTAGGGAGTGGCTATGAAGCAATCAACCACTCACTAAATGAAACCCGAGCTCGGGGGCAAGCCATCACATCAGGCAAGAAATGGGTTGATACACGACAACCCTTCACTTAACTCCGTACTCCCAGAGTGCGAGGCGGAGTATAAAAAATTTCCAAAATCCCAGAGTACTCCGAGAGCGCGAGCTGGGTATAAACTTTTTACTTAACTCCGTACTCCCAGAGTGCGAGGCGGAGTATAAACATTTTCCAAAATCCCAGAGTACTCCGAGAGCGCGAGCTGGGTATAAACTTTTTACTTAACTCCGTACTCCCAGAGTGCGAGGCAAAGTATAAACATTTTCCTAAATCCCAGAGTACTCCGAGAGCGCGAGCTGGGTACAAACTTTTTACTTAACTCCGTACTCCCAGAGTGTGAGGCGGAGTATAAACATTCCTTAACTCCGTACTCCCAGAGTGCGAGGCGGAGTATAAACATTCATTCAACTCCGTACTCCCAGAGCGCGAGACGGAGTATAAACATTCACAAAACCCCAGAGTACTCCGAGAGCGCGAGTTGGGTATAAATATCAACAAACTCCAGACCCCGAGAGCGCGAGCTGGAGTATAAACATTACTCAACTCCGTACTCCCAGAGTGCGAGGCGGAGTATAAACATACGTCAACTCCACACTTATCCCCAATACTGGGGGCAGAACCATAACACATAACAAGTTGAAGACAAAAGGGAATACATTCTCATTTCCACTATCGACAAAAAAGAATCTGATTACAAAGAGGTTCAAAAAATTGCTACTAGTGGGAGCCGAATCCACATCTATACACGGCTATAGAAAAGTCAACAAACTGTTACCCCATGCAAAGGGAAATTAAAGAAAGAGTTCAATCTTTCTTCTTCCTTATCTTCTTCTTCGGGGTAGCTCCACCAGATCCGCTGCCCGATTTTCTCCTCACCCGCTTACTCTTTTCAGGCTTGCCCTCCGGCAGCGATATAATGTCAACGTCTTCCTCAGAACTGGAGGCAACGGAAATTCTTCTCGAAGGTCGAGCTGGAGGCATAGGAGTAGTAGCAGGAGGAGGGACAAGAGCAGTTTCAATCACTACAGTACCGCCCGGTGAAATCCCCATTAACGGGGCAGGCCCGGGCGGATTCATACCAGCATTCCCTGTTGCCATCTCGGCATCAATCTCGGCAATAATGTCGTGCTCACGGGATACTTGGGCCGCATCGGATGTGCCAATAGCGGGCATAGACGAAGTAACGGCCAAAGCAGCCCCACTCATAGCATCGGACGGATTGACGGAGGGATTGATGGGTTCATTAAGAAGCTCCTCAATCATTTGAGCGCTAAAAGAAAACATGTTTGCATCTCCCTCTTCGCCGATGAAGGTAGAAGTCGTGATGGCTTCAGTAAAAACAACCCCTTGTGTTTGATATGGGACTGATAGAGCAAGGGGCGCAGAAACAACGACTTCAGTCACTGAAATGCGACAAAGCGAAGGTTGTTAGTCACGTGTGTTGCTTAAAGTTCTTCACACTAGAATGCGGGAAGCGTTCAAATACCTTCCTTAGTCTGGACCGGGACATGGACAGAAGCATCGACGGAAGATAATAGCGGCTGGTCGGGGTTATATGCAGGAACGGACTGGGGATCTACCGCACCAGTGGTTTCGGGCAGTGTTGGAATTACAGCTTCAACGCTTGCCTCGTGATGCGTGATCCCCGAGCCTTCAGCTGTCTCTAAAGAATGAACACCGAGCTTTTCTTTCGCCACCGAGATCACCGCCTCATGAAGGACTTTCCTCTCCTCCTCAGTAAGCAGACGCATCTCCAGCTCAAAGTCATCAAGCGATTCCTCTGGATGCGCTGCCCTCTTCTCGTCCACCAGCCGGGTCCAGGCGTTATATAGAATCATGGAGTCATCTCCCAGCCACGCTAAATTTCTGTGATCCAGCACATTTGCGTTGTACGTGACCAAGAGATCGTCAAACTCAGCGTCCAGCCTGGACCTCTCCTCCAAAATCTTTTCCTGGATTTCTGCTTCCGCAGACTTAGACTTGACCGCCACCATAGCAAGTTCGGCCCTGAGAGATACTACTTGATCGCAAGCTTCTTGTGCAGTGGCGTTTGCATCGTCCTTCTCTTTTACCATTTCAGTAAATTTGGCCTTGAGCTCGTTTAGCTCTTTGACGGCTAAGTCTCGCTCAGCTGCAATGGTGGTGTTGCGGTGGCCCATCTCCTCTACCGTGGCGCAATGTTCTTGTTGCATCCTAGCCATTTTGGCCACGGAGTCCTCGTGCTTCTGGAGAGCTTGAAGTTCAGAATTCCGTGACGTCTCCATTTCAGATTGAAGAACTTCAATGATGCGCTTCTGTTTAGCAATTTCAGCATCACGTTCAGCGATAATCTTCGCCCGGTCAAAAGCTACTCTATAATCCTTCACGGCCGCTTTGTACCACTCCTTATACTGAGCGTAGAAGTCGCGGATATAACTATGAGCAGTGGTCTCAGCATCCGAAGGAATTCTTTTAAAGTTAGGAGGGAAGACATAGCCATCCATGCAAATTTCAGGGTAGTCATTTTTCATTTGGGCGAGTTTAGCAGCTCCCTCACTTGTCAACTCAGCCGGAGCTTGTTCTATTATAGCGGCTGCTGTCGGTTCCATTCTTGGCCGCTGAGCATCAGGCCGAGAAGATTGAGAAGGCGGCTGCTGCTGATGAGAAGGCCCTGGGAGGTCTACTGGGGCCCTAGGAGGCGGAGGAGAGCGAGATCGAGATCGGTGCTGATATCCCCGATCCCTGTCAGAATAATCATGGCCAGAGCGGCCACGCGAGTAATCTCTATCTCTATCATAGCGGTCTTGACTTGAATAGCCTCGCCCGCGATCCCTATCTGACTCTCTCCTGCGGGAATCATAGAATGGAGAAGATTTGCACACATTTCGAAGCCTATCCAGAGTGGAGCCACGTCCTAACATCTCACCTGCGATAAGAAAGAATTACGGATTAAGATCCCATAAAGTAGTGTTTATTATGCAAAAGTCATGAAGTGTTGTGGAAGTGTGTGTAAATGTGTAAACCCCCAAACCGACCGGAAGTGTTGACCGCACTTAAAGGAAAGGGCTCGTTCATGTTCAGGACATCTTGAAATTCCTCCAACCCAGGATTATGAGAAATCGATATATAATCTGGGATGGGAATATCGTCAAGCCCTTTGAAAATGTCTCTCGAATGAGAAGGGGCGGCCTCAGAAATCATAACTCCGGAAATGGGAGGAGACACATCCACAGATTTCCACCCCTTAGACTTAAGTTTTTTGGAAATGGCGGCCTTGCCTTTGCGTCTTTCTCCCGACTCCTCCAAGTTTCCCGAGAGGTCAGCCATCGGCTCCGAATCCGTGTGGGTTCTTTCTTCGTCACTCGCCTCGATTATTCTGATTCCGAGTGACTTCTTCACCTTTCTCTTCTTGGTTTTCTTCTTATCTTCCTTCTTGGAGGCGGGCTTTGCCAATCCCTCGACGACTATACTTTGATTTATGTCGATCAAACCAAGAATTCTTAAGTTATAATCGTTCAGCACCGAGTCAATATGTCTCAACTCGCTTGGAACTTCTTGAAGACTTCGGACGATACCCTTGAAACGCCCTCCATCGGGTCTGGAGATAATGGCTGTAAAGGGAATGAAATGTCAATTTTAACACCAAAGAGCTATTGGTCAAGAAAACAGGTTAAGGCGCTTACGTCTAGACAACCATCACCTAGCGAAACCCGTAGGGCACCGAACATAGAACCACTCGTTCTTGAAATAACTCGGTCGGGTCCAAGCTCCAACTACAACTTGGCAATTCCTAACTGCCTCCAGAAATGTAAAAGACGGGCTATCACCCCTACTCTTGAAGTTAAATATGTGTCTGATCTCGGTGGGCCTTGGCGGGCGAAAGAGATAGTCCATAAATATGACAAAGGCACTGTTAAGCAATGCGTGCCCGTTGGGATGAAGTTGCGAAGGAGCAATTCCTAGGTAGGATAGCATCCCTCTGATATATTGATTGAAAGGAGGGAGAGTTCCGGCCGCGCAAGCATGGCGATAGAATGCTGTATATCCTTCAGGCGGGTTGTGCGGTCTATCATCGGCTCTGGGTAATAACACATCATCCAGAGATATGTTATGATTCAAGCATATTCGGCCCAACAAAGATTCGGAAATGTTGGATTGGATAGAGTCGACAGGGTCCTCGATATATATCTTCTCCGGTAACTCGTCCGGAGCCGGGTCGATTACATCGGCAGGAATATCGGGAATCTCAAGCACTGGAGGAGTCAAGCTCTGTACCTCTTGTTGCTGGGAGCTCGAAGATTCCATAATTAACTAACCCATCAGAAAGCAACGTTAAGTTCATAAACAGCCCGTGCATGCCCCAGTGTAGTGTGTATGAACGTGTCGTGCAGTGCAAGTGCTGTGCGTTACTTAAGCAGATTCTACAGATCAAAGCAAAATGTCCGTACGACAAAAACTTGGGGGTTTGAGAACGAAGATGACCGTCATCGCTGACCGTCACTTCCACACCATCCAGACGCGACTGACCACTTCAAGTATAAATCAGTTGTATTATTGGTTAAGTCATAGTTCCATCAACGAGCCTCAAGGGAAATTCAAGTATAATCTTTCAGTCAAGTTCGATTATGCAAGGCCGAAGCTCGTCGAAGTCAAGTATGCTAAAGTTCATTATGTTCGTCAGAGTACAAACTTGAAGATTGGTCGTAGTTCAGATAATGAAACAACTCAAAACAGCAATGGTATCAGAGGACGAAGACGTTTGAATCCATCGACTTCGAATTGGTAAGGGTCGAATCGATGGAGTTCGATTCCGGGTACTTCGAATCCATATGATTCGACTCGATGTAACTTTATGATAGAGGAGCGCTTCGAATCCATGGGCTCCACATTACTTCGAATCGATCAGTATTTAATTCCTTCGAATCGATCTAGATAACATCACTTCGAATCGATCAAATCGATACCCTTTCCCTCCAAGTCATCGATTCGAAACCTTGCTCTCGAGATCGATTCGAACCGGTCATTCCTAGATCGATGCGAAGCAACGGGAGATGACACTCTAATCGCTATAACACGAATGGCATCACTCCTCAACTCCATCGAGTCGACCCACTCCATTCAGATCTCATCACTCCTCGACTCCGTCGAGTCGACCCATTTCATTCAGATCTCGTCACTTCTCAGAATTTTCTAAAGGCGAAGATAGTTCTATTTTCCTCATTTCGAATCGATTCCTTGAGTACCTGATTTGATTACGAGTGGAAGCATGGACGTATTCGATCGATTCGTGGTAAGCACGTCAGTTATAGCTCTGGGAAGTCGATTCGAAGAAATAGCTGAAGCAATGGTAAAAAGTAAAAAGTGAGAAGTGAATAGGACCCCGGTATATATAGGGGAAATATGGCGATTCGCCTCCCGGTATACCTGACCGGCTTTTACAGGTGAGGAAATCGAATCGAATCGATTCGTTGCGGCAAGTACGAATCCATTGTGAGCCACTGCTTCGAATCCATCACAACACAGAGTCGTTCCACCAGTTCGAATCCATCCCTTAGTTCGAATCCATCCGGTTTCGAACCCTTTACAACGTCGAATCCATTCATGCAAGTATCGATTCAAAGCATCATCGATTCGAAGGAGTAGCCGAACAAAGGCTGGGATGATAGTCTTATCAACTCGAAGCACGAAGTCCCTAGGGCCATCGATTCGGAAGCCATCGATTCGAACATACATAGCTTCGAATCCATCACAGACCACTGACGAAAATGGACGAACCGTTTCAATGTGAAATGTTTTGCTTATCTACTCTTTATACCGATTCAGGAGAGGATCGATACAAGAGGATGACCATAGACAACCATAAAAGCAATATTTTAACTCGAATCTCAAATCGATTCAGGAGAGGATCGATGCAGAATTCGATAACCAACCGAACTGGCAGCGACTTGCTGTCACGCAACGTTAACCAAAGTCAAGATAATACACGTATGCACGTATTTCTGACTAATGTTTTGGTCTTTATCATTTACAGGGATCAAATGTTCATCTCGTCATGACTCAAAAACCTAATAGCCAGTCACAATTATACGACGGTCGATTACTGCGATACAGAATGCAACTTTCGGTAAAGCATGTCATAGCCGTCCAGTGAGAGACTGCAGCTTTTCAAAGCACATCGTGTTTACACAAGACGCACTTTGGGGGGCAAATGTTATCCCGCCTTTTGGCAAGGCCGTGACACCAAAGACTTAACTAGAAACCGGTGACAGATCGTCTCGAAGACCAACTACACGCAAGGATCGCTATGGATATCCATGAAATTTGTCCGAGTCCGGATCGGGCTACAATTGATAAGGCACATCAAGCAAAGCCGTGGGAACCAATGATCCAAGTTTCAAGTCAATCCGAGTTCGTACGCTCAAGATATCGTCGACAAAAGATGGAGTAGACAATCCCTAGTTTGAATCCATAGGCGAAGCCTATATTCGAATCCATCAGACGTGTATTGCCTCGAATCCATGAGAAGTCAACTTACTTCGAATCCATAAGCCCAGCCTTGTGTTCGAATCCCTCGAGAATAGCACAGGCTCGAATCGATCAAAAGAAGGCCATACTCCGAATCCATCAACCACCCATTGCTTCGAATCCATCCTCGAGGCCTTGGTTCGAATCCATTAGCACCAAGCTCCAGTTCGAATCCAGCGAGGAAAGGATCCTTCGAATCCAGGCGGGTAGAGGAGCTCCGACTCCATTCCATAGCACGAACATCATCGATTCGAACAAGCACAGTTTCCATCGATTCGAAGGAAGTAAACCTTCGAATCCAGCATCTCGAGTCCACCAAATAAACGTGCCTAAGAACAAGGATTCGACCCAGTCAACTCGGCAAAGAAATCGGATCGATACGAAGGAGGCACTCCACGTCATCACAGATGCCCATGCTTGGATCGATTCGAAGCAATCGATTCGAACCATATCGATTCGAACAGAGCACTGCCACCAGAAATGCAATCTTGAATCGATCATAACTCAAGTTCTACAAGTCCAAATGCCATGAAATTTTCACAAAAGCTTAAGCACATGATGAAGAATGTTCACACCAAATTTCAGCTCGATTGGATGATTTCTTGATCGATTCGAACCAAGGGTCGAATCGATCCCAAAGTGGGCCCGGATCTCCAGATTTCGGCCATGTGGGCCCCCTGACGTACCAGAACTGGTCTCCCCTCATTTTAGGTGAAATATCAGCCTCCTACTCCTATAAATAGAGCCCCCGGTCATTCAGAAAAGGGGTCGGATAATTCTAAGTACTGAAGAGCGCCCAGATTCTGCCAGATTTACTCCAGAACACCGCCGTTGCTTTAGATTGAGACTTAGCATATAAATTCAGTTGTATTACAGTATAAAGAATTATAATCATCAAGTATCGAGCAATAAAATCATCAAACTTCATAGTGGACGTAGGCAAAACGCCGAACCACTCTAAATCGCTTGTCTATGCAATTTACTTTCTGTTATTTGGAGTTTTTGTTAGATAATCCACAGTTTTAATTTTCATTCTTCACTTTTATCTCTTCAAAAACTTCCGAAGAGTGTTGTGCCCATTTTTGGTACAAACACCATGGTGCAGCACTCTCCAGGGTAGGTAAATCGAAGACCAGCAACGGTGATCCCGTTTTAACGTGAAAATTCACGTGACGGAAAAAAGAAGTCCAAAAAAATTCAAAGACCCGATTGAGGTTCGGATAGCCTTTTTTGGGTATGAAAAAATCTGTTGACGGCTTACAGCTGTCAAAGTCGTAGAACTCACTGAGAGCTTCGTTTTGACTGGTTATGGCTCCCGTAACTCTAAACAAGCCAACAGTTATGGCCGTCCGAAGAATCGATATCCATAGGGTGCAACGTCCACGGTGCAAGGTGCATCATTCGTCCAAAAAGCCAAAATAGCGTCTTGCAACTTTTAGAAGTGGGTGCAGGGATTTGAAATGGAACAGTACCATGGTGCAGCACTCTCCAGGGTAGGTAAATCGAAGACCGTCCACGGTGATCGCGTTTTAACGTAAAAATTCACGTGACGGAAAAAAGAAGGCCAAAAAACTTCAGAGACCCGATTGAGGTTCGGATAGCCTTTTTTGGGTATGAAACAATCCGTTGACGGCTTACAGCAGTCAAAGCCGTAGAACTCACTGAGAGCTTCGTTTTGACTGGTCATGGCTCCCGTAACTGTAAACGAGCCAACAGTTATGGATATCCGAAGAATCGATATCCACAGGGTGCAACATCTGCGGTGCAAAGTGCAACATTCGTCCAAAAAGCCAAAACAGCGCCGTGCGACTTTTAGAAGTGGGTGCAGGGATTTGAAATGGAACAGTACCATGGTGCAGCACTCTCTAGGGTAGGTAAATCGAAGACCAGCCACAGTGATCCCGTTTGAACGTAAAAATTCACGTGACGGAAAAAAGAAGGCCAAAAAACTTCAGAGACCCGATTGAGGTTCGGATAGCCTTTTTTCGGTATGAAACTATCCGTTGACGGCTTACAGCGGTCAAAGCCGTAGAACTCACAGACAGCTTCGTTTTGACTGGTTATGGCTCCCGTAACTCTAAACGAGCCAACAGTTATGGCCGTTCGAAGAATCGATATCCACAGGGTGCAACATCCGCGGTGCAAGGTGCAACATTCGTCCAAAAAGCCAAAACAACGCCGTGCGACTTTTAGAAGTGGGTGCAGGGATTGGAAATGGAACAGTACCATGGTGCAGCACTCTCCAGGTTAGGTAAATCGAAGACCAGCCACGGTGATCCTGTTTTAACGTAAAAATTCACGTGACGGAAAAAAGAAGGCCAACAAACTTTAAAGACGCGATTAAGGTTCGGATAGCCTTTTTTGGGTATGAAACAATCCGTTGACGGCTTACAGCTGTCAAAGTCGTAGAACTCACTGAGAGCTTCGTTTTGACTGGTTATGGCTCCCGTAACTCTAAACAAGCCAACGGTTATGGCCGTCCGAAGAATCGATATCCACATGGTGCAACATCCGCGGTGCAAGGTGCATCATTCGTCCAAAAAGCCAAAATAGCGTCGTGCGACTTTTAGAAGTGGGTGCAGGGATTTGAAATGGAACAGTACCATGGTGCAGCACTCTCCAGGGTAGGTAAATCGAAGACCGTCCACGGTGATCGCGTTTTAACGTAAAAATTCACGTGACGGAAAAAAGAAGGCCAAAAAACTTCAGAGACCCGATTGAGGTTCGGATAGCGTTTTTTGGGTATGAAACAATCCGTTGACGGCTTACAGCAGTCAAAGCCGTAGAACTCACTGAGAGCTTCGTTTTGACTGGTCATGGCTCTCGTAACTGTAAACGAGCCAACAGTTATGGATATCCGAAGAATCGATATCCACAGGGTGCAACATCTGCAGTGCAAAGTGCAACATTCGTCCAAAAAGCCAAAACAGCGCCGTGCGACTTTTAGAAGTGGGTGCAGGGATTTGAAATGGAACAGTACAATGGTGCAGCACTCTCCAGGGTAGGTAAATCGAAGACCAGCCACAGTGATCCCGTTTGAACGTAAAAATTCACGTGACGGAAAAAAGAAGGCCAAAAAACTTCAGAGACCCGATTGAGGTTCGGATAGCCTTTTTTGGGTATGAAACTATCCGTTGACGGCTTACAGCGGTCAAAGCCGTAGAACTCACAGACAGCTTCGTTTTGACTGGTTATGGCTCCCGTAACTCTAAACGAGCCAACAGTTATGGCCGTCCGAAGAATCGATATCCACAGGGTGCAACATCCGCGGTGCAAGGTGCAACATTCGTCCAAAAAGCCAAAACACCGCCGTGCGACTTTTAGAAGTGGGTGCAGGGATTTGAAATGGAACAGTACCATGGTGCAGCACTCTCCAGGTTAGGTAAATCGAAGACCAGCCACGGTGATCCTGTTTTAACGTAAAAATTCACGTGACGGAAAAAAAAAGGCCAAAAAACTTCAGAGACCCGATTGAGGTTCGGATAGCCTTTTCTGGGTATGAAACAATCCGTTGACGGGTTACAACAGTCAAAGACGTAGTACTCACTGAGAGCTTCATTTTGACTGGTCATGACTCCCGTAACTCTAAACGAGCCAACAGTTATGGCCGTCCGAAGAATCGATATCCATAGGGTGCAACATCCGAGGTGCAAGGTGCAACATTCGTCCAAAAAGCCAAAACAGCGCCGTGCGACTTTTAAAAGTGGGTGCGGGGATTTGAAATGGAACAGTACCATGGTGCAGCACTCTCCAGGGTAGGTAAATCGAAGACCAGCCACGGTGATCCCGTTTTAACGTAAAAATTCACGTGACGGAAAAAAGAAGGCCTAAAAACTTCAGAGACCGGATTGAGGTTCGGATTTCCTTTATTGGGTATGAAACAATCCGTTGATGGCTTACAGCAGTCAAAGCCGTAGAACTCACTGAGGGCTTTGTTTTGACTAGTTATGGCTCCCGTAACCCTAAATGAGCCAACAATTACGGTCATCCGAAGAATCGATATCCACAGGGTGCAACATTCGCGGTGCAAGGTGCATCATTCGTCCATAAAGCCAAAATAGCGTCGTGCGACTTTTAGAAGTGGGTGCAGGGATTTGAAATGGAACAGTACCATGGTGCAGCACTCTCCAAGGTAGGTAAATCGAAGACCAGCCACGGTGATCCCGTTTTAACGTAAAAATTCACGTGACGGAAAAAAGAAGGCCAAAAAACTCCAGAGATGCGATTGAGGTTCAGATAGCCTTTTTTGGGTATGAAACAATCCGTTCACGGCTTACAGCTGTCAAAGCCGTAGAACTCGCTGAGAGCTTCGTTTTGACTGGTAATGGCTCCCGTAACTCTAAACGAGCCAACAGTTATGGCCGTCCGAAGAATCGATATCCACAGGGTGCAACATCCGCGGTGCAAGGTGCAACATTCGTCCAAAAAGCCAAAACAGCGCCGTGCGACTTTTAGACGTGGGTGCAGGGATTTGAAATGGAACGGTACCATGGGGCAGCACTCTCAAGGGTAGGTAAATCGAAGACCAGCCATGGTGATCCCGTTTTAACGTAAAAATTCACGTGACGGAAAAAAGAAGGCCAAAAAACATCAGAGACCCAATTGAGGTTTGGATAGCCTTTTTTGGGTATGAAACAATCCGTTGACGGCTTACAACAGTCAAAGCCGTAGAACTCGCTGAGAACTTCATTTTGACTGGTCATGGATCCCGTAACTCTAAACGAGCCAACAGTTATGGCCGTCCGAAGAATCGATATCCACAGGGTGCAACATCCACGGTGCAAGGTGCAACATTCGTCCAAAAAACCAAAACAGTGCAGTGCGACTTTTAGAAGTGGGTGCAGGAATTTGAAATGGAACAGTACCATGGGGCAGCACTCTCAAGGGTAGGTAAATCGAAGACCAGCCACGGTGATCCCGTTTTAACGTTAAAATTCACGTGACGGAAAAAAGAAGGCCAAAAAACTTCAGAGACCCGATTGAGGTTCGGATAGCCTTTATTGGGTATGAAACTATCCATTGACGGCTTACAGCGGTCGAAGTCGTAGAAATCACTAAGTGCTCTGTTTCGACTGGTTATGGCTCCTGTAACTCTAAACGAGCCAACAGTTATGGCCGTCTGAAGAATCGATATCCACAGGGTGCAACATCCGCGGTGCAAGGTGCAACAGTCGTCCAAAAAGCCAAAACAGCACCGTGCGACTTTTAGAAGTGGGTGCAGGGATTTGAAATGGAACAGTACCATGGGGCAGCACTCTCAAGGGTATGTAAATCGAAGACCAGCCATGGTGATCCCGTTTTAACGTAAAAATTCACGTGACGGAAAAAAGAAGGCCAAAAAACTTCAGAGACCCGATTGAGGTTCGGATAGCCTTTTTTGGGTATGAAACAATCCGTTGACGGCTTACAACAGTCAAAGCCGTAGAACTCGCTGAGAACTTCGTTTTGACTGGTCATGGCTCCCGTAACTCTAAACGAGCCAACAGTTATGGCCGTCCGAAGAATCGATATCCACAGGGTGCAACATCCGCGGTGCAAGGTGCAACATTCATCCAAAGAGCCAAAACAGTGTAGTGCGAATTTTAGAAGTGGGTGCAGGGATTTGAAATGGAACAGCACCATGGGGAAGCACTCTCAAGGGTAGGTAAATCGAAGACCAGCCACGGTGATCCCGTTTTAACGTAAAAAATCACGTGACGGAAAAAAGAAGGCCAAAAAACTTTAGAGACCCGATTGAGGTTCGCATAGCCTTTATTGGGTATGAAACTATCCGTTGACGGCTTACAGCGGTCGAAGTCGTAGAACTCACTGAGTTCTTCGTTTTGACTGGTTATGGCTCCCGTAACTCTAAACGAGCCAACAGTTATGGCCGTCCGAAGAATCGATATCCAAAGGATGCAACATCCGCGGTGCAAGGTGCAACATTCGTCCAAAAAGCCAAAACAGCGCCGTGCGACTTTTAGAAGTGAGTGCAGGGATTTGAAATGGAACAGTACCATGGGGCAGCACTCTCAAGGGTAGGTAAATCGAAGAGCAGCCACGGTGATCCCGTTTTAACGTAAAAATTCACGTGACGGAAAAAAGAAGGTCAAAAAACTTCAGAGACCCAATTGAGGTTCGAATAGCCTTTTTTGGGTATGAAACAATCCGTTGACGGCTTACAACAGTCAAAGCCGTAGAACTCGCTGAGAACTTCGTTTTGACTGGTCATGGCTCCCGTAACTCTAAACGAGCGAACAGTTATGACCGTCCGAAGAATCGATATCCATAGGGTGCAACATCCACGGTGCAAGGTGCAACATTCGTCCAAAAAGCCAAAACAGTGCAATGCGACTTTTAGAAGTGGGTGTAGGGATTTGAAATGGAACAGTACCATGGGGCAGCACTCTCAAGGGTAGGTAAATCGAAGACCAGCCACGGTGATCCCGTTTTAACGTAAAAATTCACGTGACGGAAAAAAGAAGGCAAAAAAACTTCAGAGACCCGATTGAGGTTCGGATAGCCTTTATTGGGTATGAAACTATCCGTTAATGGCTTACAGCGGTCGAAGTCGTAGAACTCACTAAGTGCTTCGTTTTGACTGGTTATGGCTCTCGTAACTCTAAACGAGCCAACAGTTACGTTCGTCCGAAGAATCGATATCCACAGGGTGCAACATCCGCGGTGCAAGGTGCAACATTCGTCCAAAAAGCCAAAACACCGCCGTGCGACTTTTAGAAGTGGGTGCAGGGATTTGAAACGGAGCAGTACCATGGTGCAGCACTCTCCAGGGTAGGTAAATCGAAGACCAGCCACGGTGATCCCGTTTTAACGTAAAAATTCACGTGACGGAAAAAAGAAGGCCAAAAAACATCATAGACTCGATTGAGGTACGTATAGCCTTTTTTGTGTATGAAACAATCCATTGACGGCTTATAGCTGTCAAAGCCGTAGAACTCATTGAGAGCTTCGTTTTGACTGGTCATGGCTCCCGTAACTCTAAACGGGACAACAGTTATGGCCGTCCGAAGAATCGATATCCACAGGGTGCAACATCCGCGGTGCAAGGTTCAACATTCGTCCAAAAAGCCAAAACAGCGCCGTGCGACTTTTAGAAGTGGGTGCAGGGATTTGAAATGGAACGGTACCATGGGGCAACACTCTCAAGGGTAGGTAAATCGAAGACCAGCCACGGTGATCCCGTTTTAACGTAAAAATTCACGTGATGGAAAAAAGAAGGCCAAAAAACTTCAGAGACCCGATTGAGGTTCGGATAGCCTTTTTTGGGTATGAAACAATCCGTTGACGGCTTACAGCTGTCAAAGCCATAGAACTCGCTGAGAGCTTCGTTTTGACTGGTTATGGCTACCGTAACTTTAAACGAACCAACAGTTATGGCCGTCCGAAGAATCGATATCCACAGGGTGCAACATCCGCGGTGCAAGGTGCAACATTCGTCCAAAACGCCAAAACAGCGCCGTGCGACTTTTAGAAGTGGGTGAAGGGATTTGAAATGGAACAGTACCATGGGGCAGCACTCTCAAGGGTAGGTAAATCGAAGACCAGCCACGGTGATCCCGTTTTAACGTAAAAATTCACGTGACGGAAAAAAGAAGGCCAAAAAACTTCAGAGACCCAATTGAGGTTCGGATAGCCTTTTTTGGGTATGAAACAATCCGTTGACGGCTTACAACAGTCAAAGCCGTAGAACTCGCTGAGAACTTCGTTTTGACTGGTCATGGCTCCCGTAACTCTAAACGAGCCAACAGTTATGGCCGTCCGAAGAATCGATATCCACAGGGTGCAACATCCGCGGTGCAATGTGCAACATTCGTCCAAAAAGCCAAACAGTGCAGTGCAACTTTTAGAAGTGGGTGCAGGGATTTGAAATGGAACAGTACCATGGGGCAGCACTCTCAAGGGTAGGTAAATCGAAGACCAGCCACGGTGATCCCGTTTTAACGTAAAAATTCATGTGACGGAAAAAAGAAGGCCAAAAAACTTCAGAGACCCGATTGAGGTTCGGATAGCCTTTTTTGGGTATTAAACAATCCATTGACGGCTTACAGCGGTCGAAGCCGTAGAACTCACAGAGAGCTTCGTTTTGACTGGTTATGGCTCCCGTAACTCTAAACGAGCCAACAGTTATGGCCGTCCGAAGAATCGATATCCAAAGGGTGCAACATCCACGGTGCAAGGTGCAACATTCGTCCAAAAAGCTAAAACAGCGTCGTGCAACTTTTAGAAGTGTGTGCAGGGATTTGAAATGGAACAGTACCATGGGGTAGCACTCTCAAGGGTAGGTAAATCGAAGACCAGCCACGGTGATCCCGTTTTAACGTAAAAATTCACGACACGGAAAAAAGAAGGCCAAAAAACATCAGAGACCCGATTGAGGTTCGGATAGCCTTTTTTGGGTATGAAACAATCCGTTGACGGCTTACAGCAGTCAAAGCCGTAGAACTCACAGAGAGCTTCGTTTTGACTGGTTATGGCTCCCGTAACTCTAAACGAGCCAACAGTTTTGGCCGTCCGGAGAATCGATATCCACAGGGTGCAACATCCGCGGTGCAAGGTGCAACATTCGTCCAAAAATCGAAAACAGCGCCGTGCGACTTTTAGAAGTGGGCGCGGGGATTTGAAATAGAATAGTACCATGGTGCATCACTCTCCAGGGTAGGTAAATCGAAGACCAGCCACGGTGATCCCGTTTTAACGTAAAAATTCACGTGACGGACAAAAGAAGGCCAAAAAACTTCAGAGACCCGATTGAGTTTCGGATAGCCTTTTTTGGGTATGAAACAATCCGTTGATGGCTTACAACTGTCAAAGCCGTAGAACTCACTAAGATCTTCGTTTTGACTAGTTATGGCTCCCGTAACTCTAAACGAGCCAATAGTTATGGCCGTCCGAAGAATCGATATCCATAGGGTGCAACATCCACGGTGCAAGGTGCAACATTCGTCCAAAAACCAAAACAGCGCCGTGCGACTTTTAGAAGTGGGTGCAGGGATTTGAAATGGAACAGTACCATGGTGCAGCACTCTCCAGGGTAGGTAAATCGTAGACCAGCCACGGTGATCCCGTTTTAACGTAAAAATTCACGTGACGGAAAAAAGAAGGCCAAAAAACTTCAGAGACCCGATTGAGGTTCGGATAGCCTTTTTTGGGTATGAAACAATCCGTTGACGGCTTACAACAGTCAAAGCCGTAGTACTCACTGAGAGCTTCGTTTTGACTGGTCATGGCTCCCGTAACTCTAAACGAGCCAACAGTTATGGCCGTCCGAAGAATCGATATCCATAGGGTGCAACATCCGCGGTGCAAGGTGCAACATTCGTCCAAAAAGCCAAAACAGCGCCGTGCGACTTTTAAAAGTGGGTGCGGGGATTTGAAATGGAACAGTACCATGGTGCAGCACTCTCCAGGGTAGGTAAATCGAAGACCAGCCACGGTGATCCCGTTTTAACGTAAAAATTCACGTGACGGAAAAAAGAAGGCCTAAAAACTTCAGAGACCGGATTGAGGTTCGGATTTCCTTTATTGGGTATGAAACAATCCGTTGATGGCTTACAGCAGTCAAAGCCGTAGAACTCACTGAGGGCTTCGTTTTGACTGGTTATGGCTCCCGTAACTCTAAATGAGCCAACAGTTATGGTCGTCCGAAGAATCGATATCCACAGGGTGCAACATTCGTGGTGTAAGGTTCATCATTCGTCCAAAAAGCCAAAATAGCGTCGTGCGACTTTTAGAAGTGGGTGCAGGGATTTGAAATGGAACAGTACCATGGTGCAGCACTCTCCAAGGTAGGTAAATCGAAGACCAGCCACGGTGATCCCGTTTTAACGTAAAAATTCACGTGACGGTAAAAAGAAGGCCAAAAAACTTCAGAGACGCGACTGAGGTCCGGATAGCCTTTTTTGGGTATGAAACAATCCGTTCACGGATTACAGCAGTCAAAGCCGTAGAACTCGCTGAGAGCTTCGTTTTGACTGGTAATGGCTCCCGTAACTCTAAACGAGCCAACAGTTATGGCCGTCCGAAGAATCGATATCCACAGGGTGCAACATCCGCTGTGCAAGGTGCAACATTCGTCCAAAAAGCCAAAACAGCGCCGTCCGACTTTTAGAAGTGGGTGCAGGGATTTGAAATGGAACGGTACCATGGGGCAGCACTCTCAAGGGTAGGTAAATCGAAGACCAGCCATGGTGATCCCGTTTTAACGTAAAAATTCACGTGACGGAAAAAAGAAGGCCAAAAAACTTCAGAGACCCAATTGAGGTTTGGATAGCCTTTTTTGGGTATGAAACAATCCGTTGACGGCTTACAACAGTCAAAGCCATAGAACGCGCTGAGAACTTCGTTTTGACTGGTCATGGCTCCCGTAACTCTAAACGAGCCAACAGTTATGGCCGTCCGAAGAATCGATATCCATAGGGTGCAACATCCGAGGTGCAAGGTGCAACATTCGTCCAAAAAGCCAAAACAGCGCCGTGCGACTTTTAAAAGTGGGTGCGGGGATTTGAAATGGAACAGTACCATGGTGCAGCACTCTCCAGGGTAGGTAAATCGAAGACCAGCCACGGTGATCCCGTTTTAACGTAAAAATTCACGTGACGGAAAAAAGAAGGCCTAAAAACTTCAGAGACCGGATTGAGGTTCGGATTTCCTTTATTGGGTATGAAACAATCCGTTGATGGCTTACAGCAGTCAAAGCCGTAGAACTCACTGAGGGCTTCGTTTTGACTGGTTATGGCTCCCGTAACTCTAAATGAGCCAACAGTTATGGTCGTCCGAAGAATCGATATCCACAGGGTGCAACATTCGTGGTGTAAGGTTCATCATTCGTCCAAAAAGCCAAAATAGCGTCGTGCGACTTTTAGAAGTGGGTGCAGGGATTTGAAATGGAACAGTACCATGGTGCAGCACTCTCCAAGGTAGGTAAATCGAAGACCAGCCACGGTGATCCCGTTTTAACGTAAAAATTCACGTGACGGAAAAAAGAAGGCCAAAAAACTTCAGAGACGCAACTGAGGTTCGGATACCCTTTTTTGGGTATGAAACAATCCGTTCACGGATTATAGCAGTCAAAGCCGTAGAACTCGCTGAGAGCTTCGTTTTGACTGGTAATGGCTCCCGTAACTCTAAACGAGCCAACAGTTATGGCCGTCCGAAGAATCGATATCCACAGGGTGCAACATCCGTTGTGCAAGGTGCAACATTCGTCCAAAAAGCCAAAACAGCACCGTCCGACTTTTAGAAGTGGGTGCAGGGATTTGAAATGGAACGGTACCATGGGGCAGCACTCTCAAGGGTAGGTAAATCGAAGACCAGCTATGGTGATCCCGTTTTAACGTAAAAATTCACGTGACGGAAAAAAGAAGGCCAAAAAACTTCAGAGACCCAATTGAGGTTTGGATAGCCTTTTTTGGGTATGAAACAATCCGTTGACGGCTTACAACAGTCAAAGCCGTAGAACTCGCTGAGAACTTCGTTTTGACTGGTCATGGCTCCCGTAACTCTAAACGAGACAACAGTTATGGCCGTCCGAAGAATCGATATCCATAGGGTGCAACATCCGAGGTGCAAGGTGCAACATTCGTCCAAAAAGCCAAAACAGTGCACAGCGACTTTTAGAAGTGGGTGCAGTGATTTGAAATGGAACACTACCATGGGGCAGCACTCTCAAGGGTAGGTAAATCGAAGACCAGCCACGTTGATCCCGTTTTAACGTAAAAATTCACGTGACGGAAAAAAGAAGGCCAAAAAACTTCAAAGACCCGATTGAGGTTCGGATAGCCTTTATTGGGTATGAAACTATCCATTGACAGCTTACAGCGGTCGAAGTCGTAGAACTCACTGAGTGCTTCGTTTCGACTGGTTATGGCTCCCGTAACTCCAAACAAGCCAACAGTTATGGCCGTCCGAAGAATCGATATCCACAGGGTGCAACATCCGCGGTGCAAGGTGCAACATTCGTCCAAAAAGCCAAAACAGCGCCGTGCGACTTTTAGAAGTAGGTGCAGGGATTTGAAATGGAACAATACCATGGGGCAGCACTCCCAAGGGTATGTAAATTGAAGACCAGCCATGGTGATCCCGTTTTAACGTAAAAATTCACGTGACGGAAAAAAGAAGGCCAAAAAACTTCAGAGACCCGATTGAGGTTCGGATAGCCTTTTTTGGGTATGAAACAATCCGTTGATGGCTTACAACAGTCAAAGCCGTAGAACTCGCTGAGAACTTCGTTTTGACTGGTCATGGCTCCCGTAACTCTAAACGAGCCAACAGTTATGGCCGTCCGAAGAATTGATATCCACAGGGTGCAACATCCGCGGTGCAAGGTGCAACATTCGTCCAAAAAGCCAAAATAGTGCAGTGCGAATTTTAGAAGTGGGTGCAGGGATTTGAATTGGAACAGCACCATGGGGAAGCACTCTCAAGGGTAGGTAAATCGAAGACCAGCCACGGTGATCCCGTTTTATCGTAAAAAATCACGTGACGGAAAAAAGAAGGCCAAAAAACTTCAGAGACCCTATTGAGGTTCGGATAGCCTTTATTGGGTATGAAACTATCTATTGACGGCTTACAGCGGTCGAAGTCGTAGAACTCACTGAGTTCTTCGTTTTGACTGGTTATGGCTCCCGTAACTCTAAACAAGCCAACAGTTATGGCCGTCCGAAGAATCGATATCCATAGGGTGCAACATCCGCGGTGCAAGGTGCAACATTCGTCCAAAAAGCCAAAACAGCGCCGTGCGACTTTTAGAAGTGGGTGCAGGGATTTGAAATGGAACAGTACCATGGGGCAGCACTCTCATGGTTAGGTAAATCGAAGACCAGCAACGGTGATCCCGTTTTAACGTAAAAATTCACGTGACGGAAAAAAGAAGGCCAAAAAACTTCATAGACCCGATTGAGGTTCGGATAGCCTTTTTTGGGTATGAAACAATCCATTGACGGTTTACAATAGTCAAAGCCGTAGAACTCGCTGAGAACTTCGTTTTGACTGGTCATGGCTCCCGTAACTCTAAACGAGCCAACAGTTATGGCCGTCCAAAGAATCGATATCCACAGGGTGCAACATCCGTGGTGCAAGGTGCAACATTCGTCCAAAAAGCCAAAACAGTGCAGTGCGACTTTTAGAAGTGGGTGCAGGGATTTGAAATGGAACAGTACCATGGGGCAGCACTCTCAAGGGTAGGTAAATCGAAGACCAGCCACGGTGATCCCGTTTTAACGTAAAAATTCACGTGACGGAAAAAAGAAGGACAAAAAACTTCAGAGACCCGATTGAGGTTCGGATAGCCTTTATTGGGTATGAAACTATCAGTTGATGGCTTACAGCGGTCGAAGTCGTAGAACTCACTGAGTGCTTCGTTTTGACTGGTTATGGCTCCCGTAACTCTAAACGAGCCAACAGTTATGGTCGTCCGAAGAATCGATATCCACAGGGTGCAACATCCGCGGTGCAAGGTGCAACATTCGTCCAAAAAGCCAAAACACCGCCGTGCGACTTTTAGAAGTAGGTGCAGGGATTTGAAACGGAACAGTACCATGGTGCAACACTCTCCAGGGTAGGTAAATCGAAGACCAGCCACGGTGATCCCGTTTTAACGTAAAAATTCACGTGACGGAAAAAAGAAGGCCAAAAAACTTCATAGACCCGATTGAGGTACGGATAGCCTTTTTTGGGTATGAAACAATCCATTGACGGCTTATAGTTGTCAAAGCCGTAGAACTCGTTGAGAGCTTCGTTTTGACTAGTCATAGCTCCCGTAACTCTAAACGAGCCAACAGTTATGGCCGTCCGAAGAATCGATATCCACAGGGTGCAACATCCGCGGTGCAAGGTGCAACATTCGTCCAAAAAGCCAAAACAGCGCCGTGCGACTTTTAGAAGTGGGTGCAGGGATTTGAAATGGAACGGTACCTTGGGGCAGCACTCTCAAGGGTAGGTAAATCGAAGACCAGCCACGGTGATCCCGTTTTAACGTAAAAATTCACGTGACGGAAAAAAGAAGGCCAAAAAACTTCAAAGACCCGATTGAGGTTCGGATAGCCTTTTTTGGGTATGAAACAATCCATTGACGGCTTACAGCTGTCAAAGCCGTAGAACTCGCAGAGAGATTCGTTTTGACTGGTTATGGCTACCGTAACTCTAAACGAGCCAACAGTTATGGCCGTCCGAAGAATCGATATCCACAGGGTGCAACATCCGCGGTGCAAGGTGCAACATTCGTCCAAAACGCCAAAACAGCGTCGTGCGACTTTTAGAAGTGGGTGCAGGGATTTGAAATGGAACAATACCATGGGGCAGCACTCTCAAGGGTAGGTAAATCGAAGACCAGCAACGGTGATCCCGTTTTAACGTAAAAATTCACGTGATGGAAAAAAGAAGGCCAAAAAACTTCAGAGACCCGATTGAGGTTCGGATAGCCTTTTTTGGGTATGAAACAATCCGTTGACGGCTTACAACAGTCAAAGCCGTAGAACTCGCTGAGAACTTCGTTTTGACTGGTCATGGCTCCCGTAACTCTAAACGAGCCAACAGTTATGGCCGTCCGAAGAATCGATATCCACAGGGTGCAACATCCGCGGTGCAATGTGCAACATTCGTCCAAAAAGCCAAAACAGTGCAGTGCAACTTTTAGAAGTGGGTGCAGGGATTTGAAATGGAACAGTACCTTGGGGCAGCACTCATAAGGGTAGGTAAATCGAAGACCAGCCACGGTGATCCCGTTTTAACGTAAAAATTCACGTGACGGAAAAAAGAAGGCCAAAAAACTTCAGAGACCCGATTGAGGTTCGAATAGCCTTTTTTGGGTATGAAACAATCCATTGACGGCTTACAGCGGTCGAAGCCGTAGAACTCAAAGAGAGCTTCGTTTTGACTGGTTATGGCTCCCGTAACTCTAAACGAGCCAACAGTTATGGCCGTCCGAAGAATCGATATCCACAGGGTGCAACATCCGCGGTGCTAGGTGCAACATTCATCCAAAAAGCCAAAACAGCATCGTGCGACTTTTAGAAGTGTGTGCAAGGATTTGAAATGAATAGTACCATGGGGTAGCACTCTCAAGGGTAGGTAAATCGAAGACCAGCCATGGTGATCCCGTTTTAACGTAAAAATTCACGACACTGGAAAAAGAAGGCCAAAAAACTTCAGAGACCCGATTGAGGTTCGGATAGCCTTTTTTGGGTATGAAACAATCCATTGACAGCTTACAGTAGTCAAAGCCGTAGAACTCACTGAGAGCTTCGTTTTGACTGGTTATGGCTCCCGTAACTCTAAACGAGCCAACAGTTTTGGCCGTCCGGAGAATCGATATCCATAGGGTGCAACATCCACGGTGCAAGGTGCAACATTCGTCCAAAATGCCAAAACAGCGCCGTGCGACTTTTAGAAGTGGGCGCAGGGATTTGAAATAGAATAGTACCATGGTGCATCACTCTCAAGGGTAGGTAAATTGAAGACCAGCCACGGTGATCCCGTTTTAACGTAAAAATTTACGTGATGGAAAAAAGAAGGCCAAAAAACTTCAAAGACCCAATTGAGGTTCGGATAGCCTTTTTTGGGTATGAAACAATCCGTTGATGGCTTACAGCTGTCAAAGCCATAGAACTCACTGAAATCTTCGTTTTGACTAGTTATGGCTCCCGTACTCTAAACGGTTTACAGTTATGGCCGTCCGAAGAATCGATATCCACAGGGTGCAACATCCGTGGTGCAAGGTGCAACATTCGTCCAAAAAGCCAAAAGAGCGACGTGCGACTTTTAGAAGTGGGTGCAGGGATTTGAAACGGAACAGGACCATGGTGCATCACTCTCCAGGGTAGGTAAATCGAAGACCAGCCACGTTGATCCCGTTTTAACGTAAAAATTCACGTGACGGAAAAAAGAAGGCCAAAAAACTTCGGAGACCCGATTGAGGTTCGGATAGCCTTTTTTGGGTATGAAACAATCCGTTGACGGCTTACAGCTGTCAAAGCCGTATAACTCACTGAGACCTTCGTTTTGACTGGTTATGGCTCCCGTAACTCTAAACGAGCAAATAGTTATGGCCGTCCGAAGAATCGATATCCACAGGGTGCAACATCCGCGGTGCAAGGTGCAACATTCGTCCAAAATCCCAAAACAGCGACGTGCGACTTTTAGAAGCGGGTGCAGGGATTTGAAATGGAATAGTACCCTGGGGCAACACTCTCAAGGGTTGGTAAATCGAAGACCAGCCACGGTGATCCCGTTTAAGCGTAAAAATTCACGTGACGGAAAAAAGAAGGCCAAAAAACTTCAAAGACCCGATTGAGGTTCTGATAGCCTTTTTTGGGTATGAAACTATCCGTTGATGGCATACAACCGTCAAAGCCGTAGAACTCACTGAGAGCTTCGTTTTGACTAGTTATGGCTCCCGTAACTCTAAACGGGCCAACAGTTATGGCCGTCCGAAGAATCGATATCCACACGGTGCAACATCCGCGGTGCAAGGTGCAACATTCGTCCAAAAAGCCAAAACAGCGCCGTGCGACTTTTAAAAGTGGGTGCGGGGATTTGAAATGGAACAGTACCATGGTGCAGCACTCTCCAGGGTATGTAAATCGAAGACCAACCACGGTGATCCCGTTTTAACGTAAAAATTCACGTGACGGAAAAAAGAAGGCCTAAAAACTTCAGAGACCGGATTGAGGTTCGGATTTCCTTTATTGGGTATGAAACAATCCGTTGATGGCTTACAGCAGTCAAAGCCGTAGAACTCACTGAGGGCTTTGTTTTGACTGGTTATGGCTCCCGTAACTCTAAATGAGCCAACAGTTATGGTCGTCCGAAGAATCGATATCCACAGGGTGCAACATTCGTGGTGTAAGGTTCATCATTCGTCCAAAAAGCCAAAATAGCGTCGTGCGACTTTTAGAAGTGGGTGCAGGGATTTGAAATGGAACAGTACCATGGTGCAGCACTCTCCAAGGTAGGTAAATCGAAGACCAGCCACGGTGATCCCGTTTTAACGTAAAAATTCACGTGACGGAAAAAAGAAGGCCAAAAAACTTCAGAGACGCAACTGAGGTTCGGATAGCCTTTTTTGGGTATGAAACAATCCGTTCACGGATTACAGCAGTCAAAGCCGTAGAACTCGCTGAGAGCTTCGTTTTGACTGGTAATGGCTCCCGTAACTCTAAACGAGCCAACAGTTATGGTCGTCCGAAGAATCGATATCCACAGGGTGCAACATCCGCTGTGCAAGGTGCAACATTCGTCCAAAAAGCCAAAACAACGCCGTCCGACTTTTAGAAGTGGGTGCAGGGATTTGAAATGGAACGGTACCATGGGGCAGCACTCTCAAGGGTAGGTAAATCGAAGACCAGCCATGGTGATCCTGTTTTAACGTAAAAATTCACGTGATGGAAAAAAGAAGGCCAAAAAACTTCAGAGACCCAATTGAGGTTTGGATAGCCTTTTTTGGGTATGAAACAATCCGTTGACGGCTTACAACAGTCAAAGCCGTAGAACTCGCTGAGAACTTCGTTTTGACTGGTCATGGCTCCCGTAACTCTAAACGAGCCAACAGTTATGGCCGTCCGAAGAATCGATATCCATAGGGTGCAACATCCGAGGTGCAAGGTGCAACATTCGTCCAAAAAGCCAAAACAGTGCACTGCGACTTTTAGAAGTGGGTGCAGTGATTTGAAATGGAACAGTACCATGGGGCAGCACTCTCAAGGGTAGGTAAATCGAAGACCAGCCACGTTGATCCCGTTTTAACGTAAAAATTCACGTGACGGAAAAAAGAAGGCCAAAAAACTTCAAAGACCCGATTGAGGTTCGGATAGCCTTTATTGGGTATGAAACTATCCATTGACGGCTTACAGCGGTCGAAGTCGTAGAACTCACTGAGTGCTTCGTTTCGACTGGTTATGGCTCCCGTAACTCCAAACAAGCCAACAGTTATGGCCGTCCGAAGAATCGATATCCACAGGGTGCAACATCCGCGGTGCAAGGTGCAACATTCGTCCAAAAAGCCAAAACAGCGCCGTGCGACTTTTAGAAGTAGGTGCAGGGATTTGAAATGGAACAGTACCATGGGGCAGCACTCCCAAGGGTATGTAAATTGAAGACCAGCCATGGTGATCCCGTTTTAACGTAAAAATTCACGTGACGGAAAAAAGAAGGCCAAAAAACTTCAGAGACCCGATTGAGGTTCGGATAGCCTTTTTTGGGTATGAAACAATCCGTTGACGGCTTACAACAGTCAAAGCCGTAGAACTCGCTGAGAACTTTGTTTTGACTGGTCATGGCTCCCGTAACTCTAAACGAGCCAACTGTTATGGCCGTCCGAAGAATTGATATCCACAGGGTGCAACATCCGCGGTGCAAGGTGCAACATTCGTCCAAAAAGCCAAAATAGTGCAGTGCGAATTTTAGAAGTGGGTGCAGGGATTTGAAATGGAACAGCACCATGGGGAAGCACTCTCAAGGGTAGGTAAATCGAAGACCAGCCACGGTGATCCCGTTTTATCGTAAAAAATCACGTGACGGAAAAAAGAAGGCTATAAAACTTCAGAGACCCTATTGAGGTTCGGATAGCCTTTATTGGGTATGAAACTATCTGTTGACGGCTTACAGCGGTCGAAGTCGTAGAACTCACTGAGTTCTTCGTTTTGACTGGTTATGGCTCCCGTAACTCTAAACAAGCCAACAGTTATGGCCGTCCGAAGAATCGATATCCATAGGGTGCAACATCCGCAGTGCAAGGTGCAACATTCGTCCAAAAAGCCAAAACAGCGCCGTGCGACTTTTAGAAGTGGGTGCAGGGATTTGAAATGGAACAGTACCATAGGGCAGCACTCTCAAGGGTAGGTAAATCGAAGACCAGCAACGGTGATCCCGTTTTAACGTAAAAATTCACGTGACGGAAAAAAGAAGGCCAAAAAACTTCAGAGACCCGATTGAGGTTCGGATAGCCTTTTTTGGGTATGAAACAATCCATTGACGGCTTACAACAGTCAAAGCCGTAGAACTCGCTGAGAACTTCGTTTTGACTGGTCATGGCTCCCGTAACTCTAAACGAGCCAACAGTTATGGCCGTCCAAAGAATCGATATCCACAGGGTGCAACATCCGCAGTGCAAGGTGCAACATTCGTCCAAAAAGCCAAAACAGTGCAGTGCGACTTTTAGAAGTGGGTGCAGGGATTTGAAAAGGAACAGTACCATGGGGCAGCACTCTCAAGGGTAGGTAAATCGAAGACCAGCCACGGTGATCCCGTTTTAACGTAAAAATTCACGTGACGGAAAAAAGAAGGACAAAAAACTTCAGAGACCCGATTGAGGTTCGGATAGCCTTTATTGGGTATGAAACTATCCGTTGATGGCTTACAGCGGTCGAAGTCGTAGAACTCACTGAGTGCTTCGTTTTGACTGGTTATGGCTCCCGTAACTCTAAACGAGCCAACAGTTACGGTCGTCCGAAGAATCGATATCCACAGGGTGCAACATCCGCGGTGCAAGGTGCAACATTCGTCCAAAAAGCCAAAACACCGCCGTGCGACTTTTAGAAGTGGGTGCAGGGATTTGAAACGGAACAGTACCATGGTGCAACACTCTCTAGGGTAGGTAAATCGAAGACCAGCCACGGTGATCCCGTTTTAACGTAAAAATTCACGTGATGGAAAAAAGAAGGCCAAAAAACTTCATAGACCCGATTGAGGTACGGATAGCCTTTTTTGGGTATGAAACAATCCATTGACGGCTTATAGCTGTCAAAGCCGTAGAACTCGTTGAGAGCTTCGTTTTGACTAGTCATGGCTCCCGTAACTCTAAACGAGCCAACAGTTATGGCCGTCCGAAGAATCGATATCCACAGGGTGCAACATCCGCGGTGGAAGGTGCAACATTCGTCCAAAAAGCCAAAACAGCGCCGTGCGACTTTTAGAAGTGGGTGCAGGGATTTGAAATGGAACGGTACCTTGGGGCAGCACTCTCAAGGGTAGGTAAATCGAAGACCAGCCACGGTGATCCCGTTTTAACGTAAAAATTCACGTGACGGAAAAAAGAAGGCCAAAAAACTTCAAAGACCCGATTGAGGTTCGGATAGCCTTTTTTGGGTATGAAACAATCCGTTGACGGCTTACAGCTGTCAAAGCCATAGAACTCGCAGAGAGATTCGTTTTGACTGGTTATGGCTACCGTAACTCTAAACGAGCCAACAGTTATGGCCGTCCGAAGAATCGATATCCACAGGGTGCAACATCCGCGGTGCAAGGTGCAACATTCGTCCAAAACGCCAAAACAGCGTCGTGCGACTTTTAGAAGTGGGTGCAGGGATTTGAAATGGAACAATACCATGGGGCAGCACTCTCAAGGGTAGGTAAATCGAAGACCAGCAACGGTGATCCCGTTTTAACGTAAAAATTCACGTGACGGAAAAAAGAAGGCCAAAAAACTTCAGAGACCCGATTGAGGTTCGGATAGCCTTTTTTGGGTATGAAACAATCCGTCGACGGCTTACAATAGTCAAAGCCGTAGAACTCGCTGAGAACTTCGTTTTGACTGGTCATGGCTCCCGTAACTCTAAACGAGCCAACAGTTATGGCCATCCGAAGAATCGATATCCACAGGGTGCAACATCTGCGGTGCAATGTGCAACATTCGTCCAAAAAGCCAAAACAGTGCAGTGCAACTTTTAGAAGTGGGTGCAGGGATTTGAAATGGAACAGTACCTTGGGGCAGCACTCATAAGGGTAGGTAAATCGAAGACCAGCCACGGTGATCCCGTTTTAACGTAAAAATTCACGTGACGGAAAAAAGAAGGCCAAAAAACTTCAGAGACCCGATTGAGGTTCGAATAGCCTTTTTTGGGTATGAAACAATCCATTGACGGCTTACAGCGGTCGAAGCCTTAGAACTCACAGAGAGCTTCGTTTTGACTGGTTATGGCTCCCGTAACTCTAAACGAGCCAACAGTTATGGCCGTCCGAAGAATCGATATCCACAGGGTGCAACATCCGTGGTGCTAGGTGCAACATTCATCCAAAAAGCCAAAACAGCATCGTGCGACTTTTATAAGTGTGTGCAAGGATTTGAAATGGAATAGTACCATGGGGTAGCACTCTCAAGGGTAGGTAAATCGAAGACCAGCCACGGTGATCCCGTTTTAACGTAAAAATTCACGACACGGGAAAAAGAAGGCCAAAAAACTTCAGAGACCCGATTGAGGTTCGGATAGCCTTTTTTGGGTATGAAACAATCCATTGACGGCTTACAGTAGTCAAAGCCGTAGAACTCACTGAGAGCTTCGTTTTGACTGGTTATGGCTCCCGTAACTCTAAACGAGCCAACAGTTTTGGCCGTCCGGAGAATCGATATCCACAGGGTGCAACATCCACGGTGCAAGGTGCAACATTCGTCCAAAATGCCAAAACAGCGCCGTGCGACTCTTAGAAGTGGGCGCAGGGATTTGAAATAGAATAGTACCATGGTGCATCACTCTCAAGGGTAGGTAAATTGAAGACCAGCCACGGTGATCCCGTTTTAACGTAAAAATTCACGTGATGGAAAAAAGAAGGCCAAAAAACTTCAAAGACCCAATTGAGGTTCGGATAGCCTTTTTTGGGTATGAAACAATCCGTTGATGGCTTACAGCTGTCAAAGCCATAGAACTCACTGAAATCTTCGTTTTGACTAGTTATGGCTCCCGTACTCTAAACGGCTTACAGTTATGGCCGTCCGAAGAATCGATATCCACAGGGTGCAACATCCGTGGTGCAAGGTGCAACATTCGTCCAAAAAGCCAAAAGAGCGACGTGCGACTTTTAGAAGTGGGTGCAGGGATTTGAAACGGAACAGGACCATGGTGCATCACTCTCCAGGGTAGGTAAATCGAAGACCAGCCACGTTGATCCCGTTTTAACGTAAAAATTCACGTGACGGAAAAAAGAAGGCCAAAAAACTTCAGAGACCCGATTGAGGTTCGGATAGCCTTTTTTGGGTATGAAACAATCCGTTGACGGCTTACAGCTGTCAAAGCCGTATAACTCACTGAGACCTTCGTTTTGACTGGTTATGGCTCCCGTAACTCTAAACGAGCCAATAGTTATGGTCGTCCGAAGAATCGATATCCACAGGGTGCAACATCCGCGGTGCAAGGTGCAACATTCGTCCAAAATCCCAAAACAGCGACGTGCGACTTTTAGAAGCGGGTGCAGGGATTTGAAATGGAATAGTACCCTGGGGCAGCACTCTCAAGGGTAGGTAAATCGAAGACCAGCCACGGTGATCCCGTTTAAGCGTAAAAATTCACGTGATGGAAAAAAGAAGGCCAAAAAACTTCAAAGACCCGATTGAGGTTCTGATAGCCTTTTTTGGGTATGAAACTATCCGTTGATGGCATACAGCCGTCAAAGCCGTAGAACTCACTGAGAGCTTCGTTTTGACTAGTTATGGCTCCCGTAACTCTAAACGGGCCAACAGTTATGGCCGTCCGAAGAATCGATATCCACACGGTGCAACATCCGCGGTGCTAGGTGCAACATTCGTCCAAAAAGCCAAAACAGCACCGTGCGACTTTTAGAAGTGGGTGCAGTCATTTGAAACGGAACAGTACCATGGGGCAGCACTCTTAAGGGTAGGTAAATCGAAGACCAGCCACGGTGATCCCGTTTTAACGTAAAAATTCACGTGACGGAAAAAAGAAGGCCAAAAAACTTCAAAGACCCGATTGAGGTTCGGATAGCCTTTTTTGGGTATGAAACAATCCGTTGACGGCTTACAGCGGTCGAAGCCGTTGAACTCACAGAGAGCTTCGTTTTGACTGGTTATGGCTCCCGTAACTCTAAACGAGCCAACAGTTATGGCCGTCCGAAGAATCGATATCCACAGGGTGCAACATCCGTGGTGCAAGGTGCAACATTCGTCCAAAAAGCCAAAACAGCGCCGTGCGACTTTTAGAAGAGGGTGCAGGGATTTGAAACGGAACAGGACCATGGTGCATCACTCTCCAGGGTAGGTAAATCGAAGACCAGCCACGTTGATCCCATTTTAACGTAAAAATTCACGTGACGGAAAAAAGAAGGCAAAAAAACTTCAGAGACCCGATTGAGGTTCGGATAGCCTTTTTTGGGTATGAAACAATCCGTTGACGGCTTACAGCCATCAAAGCCGTAGAACTCACTGAGACCTTCGTTTTGACTGGTTATGGCTCCCGTAACTCTAAACGAGCCAATAGTTATGGCCGTCCGAAGAATCGATATCCACAGGGTGCAACATCCGCGGTGCAAGGTGCAACATTCGTCCAAAATGCCAAAACAGCACCGTGCGACTTTTAGAAGCGGGTGCAGGGATTTGAAATGGAATAGTACCATGGGGCAGCACTCTCAAGGGTAGGTAAATCGAAGACCAGCCACGGTGATCCCGTTTTAACGTAAAAATTCACGTGACGGAAAAAAGAAGGCCAAAAAACTTCAAAGACCCGATTGAGGTTCGGATAGCCTTTTTGGGTATGAAACAATCCGTTGATGGCTTACAGGAGTCAAAGCCGTAGATCTTGCTGAGAGCTTCGTTTTGACTGGTTATGGCTCCCGTAACTCTAAACGAGCCAACATTTATGGCCGTCCGAAGAATCGATATCCACAGGGTGCAACATCCGCGGTGCAAGGTGCAACATTCGTCCAAAAAGCCAAAACAGCGCCGTGCGACTTTTAGAAGTGGGTGCAGGGATTTGAAACGGAACAGGACCATGGTGCATCACTCTCCAGGGTAGGTAAATCGATGACCAGCCACGTTGATCCCGTTTTAACGTAAAAATTCACGTGACGGAAAAAAGAAGGCCAAAAAACTTCAGAGACCCGATTGAGGTTCAGATAGCCTTTTTTGGGTATGAAACTATCAGTTGATGGCTTACAGCAATCAAAGCCGTAGAACTCACTGAGAGCTTCGTTTTGACTGGTTATGGCTCCCGTAACTCTAAACGAGCCAATAGTTATGGCCGTCCGAAGAATCGATATCCACAGGGTGCAACATCCACGGTGCAAGGTGCAACATTCGTCCAAAATCCCAAAACAGCGACGTGCGACTTTTAGAAGCGGGTGCAGGGATTTGAAATGGAATAGTACCATAGGGCAGCACTCTCAAGGGTAGGTAAATCGAAGACCAGCCACGGTGATCCCGTTTAAGCGTAAAAATTCACGTGACGGAAAAAAGAAGGCCAAAAAACTTCAGAGACCCGATTGAGGTTCTGATAGCCTTTTTTGAGTATGAAACTATCCGTTGATGGCTTACAGCTGTCAAAGCCGTAGAACTCACTGAGAGCATCGTTTTGACTGGTTATGGCTCCCGTAACTCTAAACGAGCCAACAGTTATGGCCGTCCGAAGAATCGATATCCACACGGTGCAACATCCGCGGTGCAAAGTGCAACATTCGTCCAAAAAGCCAAAACAGCGCAGTGCGACTTTTAGAAGTGGGTGCATGGATTTGAAATGTAACAGTACCATGGGACAGCACTCTCAAGGGTAGGTAAATTGAAGACCAGCCACGGTGATCCCATTTTACGTAAAAATTCACGTGATGGAAAAAAGAAGGCCAAAAAACTTCAGAGACCCAATTGAGGTTCGGATAGCCTTTTTTGGGTATGAAACAATCCATTAATGGCATACAGCCGTCAAAGCCGTAGAACTCACTGAGAGCTTCGTTTTGACTGGTTATGGCTCCCGTAACTCTAAACGGGCCAACAGTTATGGCCGTCCGAAGAATCGATATCCACAGGGTGCAACATCCGCGGTGCAAGGTGCAACATTCGTCCAAAAAGCCAAAACAGCGCCGTGCGACTTTTAGAAGTGGGTGCAGGGATTTGAAACGGAACTGTACCATGGGGCAGCACTCTTAAGGTAGGTAAATCGAAGACCAGCCACGGTGATCCCGTTTTAAAGTAAAAATTCACGTGACGGAAAAAAGAAGGCCAAAAAACTTCAGAGACTCGATTGAGGTTCGGATAGCCTTTTTTGGGTATGAAACAATCCATTGACGGCTTACAGCGGTCGAAGCCGTAGAACTCACAGAGAGCTTCGTTTTGACTAGTTATGGCTCCCGTAACTCTAAACGAGCCAACAGTTATGGCCGTCCGAAGAATCGATATCCAAAGGGTGCAACATCCGCGGTGCAAGGTGCAACATTCGTCCAAAAAGCCAAAACTGCGCCGTGCGACTTTTAGAAGTGGGTGCAGGGATTTGAAACGGAACAGGACCATGGTGCATCACTCCCCAGGGTAGGTAAATCGAAGACCAGCCACGCTGATCCCGTTTTAACGTAAAAATTCAGATGATGGAAAAAAGAAGGCCAAAAAACTTCAGAGACCCGATTGAGGTTCGGATAGCCTTTTTTGGGTATGAAACAATCCGTTGACGGCTTACAGCTGTCAAAGCCATAGAACTCACTGAGACCTTCGTTTTGACTGGTTATGGCTCCCGTAACCCTAAACGAGCCAACAGTTATGGCCGTCCGAAGAATCGATATCCATAGTGTGCAACATCCGCGGTGCAAGGTGCAACATTCGTCCAAAAAGCCAAAACAGCGCCGTGCGACTTTTAGAAGCGGGTGCAGGGATTTGAAATGGAACAGTACCATGGGGCAGCACTCTCAAGGGTAGGTAAATTGAAGACCAACCACGGTGATCCCATTTTAACGTAAAAATTCACGTGACGGAAAAAAGAAGGCCAAAAAACTACAGAGACCCGATTGAGGTTCGGATAGCCTTTTTTGGGTATGAAACTATCAGTTGATGGCTTACAACAATCAAAGCCGTAGAACTCACTGAGATCTTTGTTTTGACTGGTTATGGCTCCGGTAACTCTAAACGAGCCAACAGTTATGGCCGTCCGAAGAATCGATATCCACAGGGTGCAACATCCGTGTTGCAAGGTGTAACTTTCATACAAAAACCAAAACAGCGCAGTGCGACTTTTAGAAGTGGGTGCAGGGATTTGAAATGGAACAGTACCATGGGGCAGCACTCTCAAGGGTAGGTAAATCGAAGTCCAGCCACGGTTTTCCCGTTTTAACGTAAAAATTCACGTGATGGAAAAAAGAAGGCCAAAAAACTTCAGAGACCCGATTGAGGTTCGGATAGCCATTTTTGGGTATGAAACAATCCATTGACGGCTTACAGCCGTAGAACTCACTAAGACCTTCGTTTTGACTGGTTATGGCTCCCGTAACTCTAAACGAGCCAACAGTTATGGCCGTCCGAAGAATCGATATCCACAGGGTGCAACATCCGCGGTGCAAGGTGCAACATTCGTCCAAAAAGCCAAAACAGCGCCGTGGGACTTTTAGAAGTGGGTGCAGTGATTTCAAATGGAACAGTACCATGGTGCATCACTCTCCAGGGTAGGTAAATCGAAGACCAGCCACGGTGATCCCGTTTTAAAGTAAAAATTCACGTGACGGAAAAAAGAAGGCCAAAATACTTCAAAGACCCAATTGAGGTTCAGATAGCCTTTTTTGGGTATGAAACAATCCGTTGACGGCTTACAGTTGTCAAAGCTGTAGAACTCACTGAGAGCTTCGTTTTGATTGGTTACGGCTCCCGTAACTCTAAACGAGCCAACAGTTATGGCCGTCCGAAGAATCGATATCCACAGGGTGCAACATCCGCGGTGCAAGGTGCAACATTCGTCCAAAAAGCCAAAACAGCGCCGTGCGACCTTTAGAAGTGGGTGCAGGGATTTGAAATGGAACAGTACCATGGGACAGCACTCTCAAGGGTAGGTAAATTGAAGACCAGCCACGGTGATCCCGTTTTAACGTAAAAATTCAAGTGACGGAAAAAAAAAGGCCAAAAAACTTCAGTGACCCAATTGAGTTTCGGATAGCCTTTTTTGGGTATGAAACAATCCATTGATGGCATACAGCCGTCAAAGCCGTAGAACTCACTGAGAGCTTCGTTTTGAATGGTTATGGCTCCCGTAACTCTAAACGGGCCAACAGTTATGGCCGTCCAAAGAATCGATATCCATAGGGTGCAACATCCGCGGTGCAAGGTGCAACATTCGTCCAAAAAGACAAAACAGCGCCGTGCGACTTTTAGAAGTGGGTGCAGGGATTTGAAACGGAACAGTACCATGGTGCATCACTCTCAAGGGTAGGTAAATTGAAGACCAGCCACGGTGATCCCGTTTTAATGTAAAAATTCACGTGATGGAAAAAAGAAGGCCAAAAAACTTCAGAGACCCGATTGAGGTTCGGATAGCCTTTTTGGGTATGAAACAATCCGTTGATGGCTTACAGGAGTCAAAGCCGTAGATCTTGCTGAGAGCTTCGTTTTGACTGGTTATGGCTCCCGTAACTCTAAACGAGCCAACAGTTATGGCCGTCCGAAGAATCGATATCCACAGGGTGCAACATCCGCGGTGCAAGGTGCAACATTCGTCCAAAATCCCAAAACAGCGACGTGCGACTTTTAGAAGCGGGTGCAGGGATTTGAAATGGAATAGTACCATGGGGCAGCACTCTCAAGGGTAGGTAAATCGAAGACCAGCCACGGTGATCCCGTTTTAACGTAAAAATTCACGTGACGGAAAAAAGAAGGCCAAAAAACTTCAGAGACCCGATTGAGGTTCGGATAGCCTTTTTGGGTATGAAACAATCCATTGATGGCTTATAGGAGTCAAAGCCATAGATCTTGCTGAGAGCTTCGTTTTGACTGGTTATGGCTCCCGTAACTCTAAACGAGCCAACAGTTATGGCCGTCCGAAGAATCGATATCCACAGGGTGCAACATCCGCGGTGCAAGGTCCAACATTCGTCCAAAAAGCCAAAACAGCGCCGTGCGACTTTTAGAAGTGGGTGCAGGGATTTGAAACGGAACAGGACCATGGTGCATCACTCTCCAGGGTAGGTAAATCGAAGACCAGCCACGTTGATCCCGTTTTAACGTAAAAATTCACGTGACGGAAAAAAGAAGGCCAAAAAACTTCAGAGACCCGATTGAGGTTCGGATAGCCTTTTTTGGGTATGAAACAATCCGTTGACGGCTTACAGCTGTCAAAGCCGTATAGCTCACTGAGACCTTCGTTTTGACTGGTTATGTCTCCCGTAACTCTAAACGAGCCAATAGTTATGGCCGTCCGAAGAATCGATATCCACAGGGTGCAACATCCGCGGTGCAAGGTGCAACATTCGTCCAAAATCCCAAAACAGTGACGTGCGACTTTTAGAAGCGGGTGCAGGGATTTGAAATGGAATAGTACCATGGGGCAGCACTCTCAAGGGTAGGTAAATCGAAGACCAGCCACGGTGATCCCGTTTAAGCGTAAAAATTCACGTGACGGAAAAAAGAAGGCCAAAAAACTTCAGAGACCCGATTGAGGTTCTGATAGCCTTTTTTGAGTATGAAACTATCCGTTGATGGCTTACAGCTGTCAAAGCCGTAGAACTCACTGAGAGCATCGTTTTGACTGGTTATGGCTCCCGTAACTCTAAACGAGCCAACAGTTATGGCCGTCCGAAGAATCGATATCCACACGGTGCAACATCCTTGGTGCAAAGTGCAACATTCGTCCAAAAAGCCAAAACAGCGCAGTGCGACTTTTAGAAGTAGGTGCATGGATTTGAAATGTAACAGTACCATGGGACAGCACTCTCAAGGGTAGGTAAATTGAAGACCAGCCACGGTGATCCCGTTTTACGTAAAAATTCACGTGATGGAAAAAAGAAGGCCAAAAAACTTCAAAGACCCAATTGAGGTTCGGATAGCCTTTTTTGGGTATGAAACAATCCATTGATGGCATACAGCTGTCAAAGCCGTAGAACTCAATGAGAGCTTCGTTTTGACTGGTTATGGCTCCCGTAACTCTAAACGGGCCAACAGTTATGGCCGTCCGAAGAATCGATATCCACAGGGTGCAACATCCGCGGTGCAAGGTGCAACATTCGTCCAAAAAGCCAAAACAGCACCGTGCGACTTTTAGAAGTGGGTGCAGGGATTTGAAACGGAACAGTACCATGGGGCAGCACTCTTAAGGGTAGGTAAATCGAAGACCAGCCACGGTGATCCCGTTTTAACGTAAAAATTCACATGACGGAAAAAAGAAGGCCAAAAAACTTCAGAGACCCGATTGAGGTTCGGATAGCCTTTTTTGGGTATGAAACAATCCATTGACGGCTTACAGCGGTCGAAGCCGTAGAACTCACAGAGAGCTTCATTTTGACTGGTTATGGCTCCCGTAACTCTAAACGAGCCAACAGTTATGGCCGTCCGAAGAATCGATATCCAAAGGGTGCAACATCCGCGGTGCAAGGTGCAACATTCGTCCAAAAAGCCAAAACAGCGCCGTGCGACTTTTAGAAGTGGGTGCAGGGATTTGAAACGGAACAGGACCATGGTGCATCACTCCCCAGGGTAGGTAAATCGAAGACCAGCCACGTTGATCCCGTTTTAACGTAAAAATTCACATGACGAAAAAAAGAAGGCCAAAAAACTTCAGAGACCCGATTGAGGTTCGGATAGCCTTTTTTGGGTATGAAAAAATCCGTTGACGGCTTACAGCCGTCAAAGCCATAGAACTCACTGAGACCTTCGTTTTGACTGGTTATGGCTCCCGTAACCCTAAACGAGCCAACAGTTATGGCCGTCCGAAGAATCGATATCCATAGTGTGCAACATCCGCGGTGCAAGGTGCAACATTCGTCCAAAAAGCCAAAACAGCGCCGTGCGACTTTTAGAAGCGGGTGCAGGGATTTGAAATGGAACAGTACCATGGGGAAGCACTTTCAAGGGTAGGTAAATCGAAGACCAGCCACGGTGATCCCATTTTAACGTAAAAATTAACGTTACGGAAAAAAGAAGGCCAAAAAACTACAGAGACCCGATTGTGGTTCGGATAGCCTTTTTTGGGTATGAAACTATCAGTTGATGGCTTACAGCAATCAAAGCCGTAGAACTCACTGAGAGCTTCGTTTTGACTGGTTATGGCTCCCGTAACTCTAAACGAGCCAACAGTTATGGCCGTCCGAAGAATCGATATCCACAGGGTGCAACATCCGCGATGCAAGGTGCAACATTCGTACAAAAACCAAAACAGCGCAGTGCGACTTTTAGAAGTGGGTGAAGGGATTTGAAATGGAACAGTACCATGGGGCAGCACTCTCAAGGGTAGGTAAATCGAAGACCAGCCACGGTTTTCCCGTTTTAACGTAAAAATTCACGTGATGGAAAAAAGAAGGCCAAAAAACTTCAGAGAACCGATTGAGGTTCGGATAGCCTTTTTTGGGTATGAAACAATCCATTGACGGCTTACAGCCGTAGAACTCACTAAGACCTTCGTTTTGACTGGTTATGGCTCCCGTAACTCTAAACGAGCCAATAGTTATGGCCGTCCGAAGAATCGATATCCACAGGGTGCAACATCCGCGGTGCAAGGTGCAACATTCGTCCAAAATCCCAAAACAGCGCCGTGCGACTTTTAGAAGCAGGTGCAGGGATTGGAAATGGAATAGTACCATGGGGCAGCACTCTCAAGGGTAGGTAAATCGAAGACCAGCCACGGTGATCCCGTTTTAACGTAAAAATTCACGTGACGGAAAAAAGAAGGCCAAAAAACTTCAGAGACCAGATTGAGGTTCGGATAGCCTTTTTGGGTATGAAACAATCCGTTGATGGCTTACAGCAGTCAAAGCCGTAGATCTTGCTGAGAGCTTCGTTTTGACTGGTTATGGCTCCCGTAACTCTAAACGAGCCAACAGTTATGGCCGTCCGAAGAATCGATATCCACAGGGTGCAACATCCTCGGTGCAAGGTGCAACATTCGTCCAAAAAGCCAAAACAGCGCCGTGCGAATTTTAGAAGTGGGTGCAGGGATTTGAAATGGAACAGTACCATGGGGCAGCACTCTCAAGGGTAGGTAAATCGAAGACCAGCCACGGTGATCCCGTTTTAACGTAAAAATTCACGTGACGGAAAAAAGAAGGCCAAAAAACTTCAGAGACCCGATTGAGGTTCGGATAGCCTTTTTGGGTATGAACCAATCCGTTGACGGCTTACAGCTGTCAAAGCCGTAGAACTCACTGAGAGCTTTGTTTTGACTGGTTATGGCTCCCGTAACTCTAAACGAGCCAAAAGTTATGGTCGTCCGAAGAATCGATATCCACAGGGTACAACATCCGCGGTGCAAGGTGCAACATTCATCCAAAAAGCCAAAACAGCGCCGTGCGACTTTTAGAAGTGGGTGCAGGGATTTGAAACGGAACAGGACCATGGTGCATCACTCCCCAGGGTAGGTAAATCGAAGACCAGCCACGTTGATCCCGTTTTAACGTAAAAATTCACATGACGTAAAAAAGAAGGCCAAAAAACTTCAGAGACCCGATTGAGGTTCGGATAGCCTTTTTTGGGTATGAAACAATCCGTTGATGGCTTACAGCTGTCAAAGCCGTAGAACTCACTGAGACCTTCGTTTTGACTGGTTATGGCTCCCGTAACCCTAAACGTGCCAACAGTTATGGCCGTCCGAAGAATCGATATCCACAGTGTGCAACATCCGCGATGCAAGGTGCAACATTCGTCCAAAAAGCCAAAACAGCGCCGTGCGACTTTTAGAAGCGGGTGCAGGGATTTGAAATGGAACAGTACCATGGGGCAGCACTCTCAAGGGTAGGTAAATCGAAGACCAGCCACGGTGATCCCATTTTAACGTAAAAATTCACGTGACGGAAAAAAGAAGGCCAAAAAACTACAGAGACCCGATTGAGGTTCGGATAGCCTTTTTTGGGTATGAAACTATCAGTTGATGGATTACAGCAATCAAAGCCGTAGAACTCACTGAGAGCTTCGTTTTGACTGGTTATGGCTCCGGTAACTCTAAACGAGCCAACATTTATGGCCGTCCGAAGAATCGAAATCCACAGGGTGCAACATCCGCGGTGCAAGGTGCAACTTTCATACAAAAACCAAAACAGCGCAGTGCGACTTTTAGAAGTGGGTGCAGGGATTTGAAATGGAACAGTACCATGGGGCAGCACTCTCAAGGGTAGGTAAATCGAAGACCAGCCACGGTTTTCCCGTTTTAACGTAAAAATTCACGTGATGGAAAAAAGAAGGCCAAAAAACTTCAGAGACCCGATTGAGGTTCGGATAGCCATTTTTGGGTATGAAACAATCCATTGACGGCTTACAGCCGTAGAACTCACTAAGACCTTCGTTTTGACTGGTTATGGCTCCCGTAACTCTAAACGAGCCAACAGTTATGGCCGTCCGAAGAATCGATATCCACAGGGTGCAACATCCGCGGTGCAAGGTGCAACATTCGTCCAAAAAGCCAAAACAACGGCGTGGGACTTTTAGAAGTGGGTGCAGTGATTTGAAATGGAACAGTACCATGGTGCATCACTCTCCAGGGTAGGTAAATCGAAGACCAGCCACGGTGATCCCGTTTTAAAGTAAAAATTCACGTGACGGAAAAAAGAAGGCCAAAATACTTCAAAGACCCGATTGAGGTTCAAATAGCCTTTTTTGGGTATGAAACAATTCGTTGATGGCTTATAGTTGTCAAAGCTGTAGAACTCACTGAGAGCTTCGTTTTGATTAGTTACGGCTCCCGTAACTCTAAACGAGCCAACAGTTATGGCCGTCCGAAGAATCGATATCCACAGGGTGCAACATCCGCGGTGCAAGGTGCAACATTCGTCCAAAAAGCCAAAACAGCGCCGTGCGACCTTTAGAAGTGGGTGCAGGGATTTGAAATGGAACAGTACCATGGGACAGCACTCTCAAGGGTAGGAAAATTGAAGACCAGCCACGGTGATCCCGTTTTAACGTAAAAATTCAAGTGACGGAAAAAAGAAGGCCAAAAAACTTAAGTGACCCGATTGAGTTTCGGATAGCCTTTTTTGGGTATGAAACAATCCATTGATGGCATACAGCTGTCAAAGCCGTAGAACTCACTGAGAGCTTCGTTTTGACTGGTTATGGCTCCCGTAACTCTAAACGGGCCAACAGTTATGGCCGTCCGAAGAATCGATATCCACAGGGTGCAACATCCGCGGTGCAAGGTGCAACATTCGTCCAAAAAGCCAAAACAGCGCCGTGCGACTTTTAGAAGTGGGTGCAGGGATTTGAAACGGAATAGTACCATGGGGCAGCACTCTTAAGGGTAGGTAAATCGAAGACCAGCCACGGTGATCCCGTTTTAACGTAAAAATTCATGTGACGGAAAAAAGAAGGCCAAAAAACTTCAGAGACCCGATTGAGGTTCGAATAGCCTTTTTTGGGTATGAAACAATCCATTGACGGCTTACAGCGGTCGAAGCCGTAGAACTCACAGAGAGCTTCGTTTTGACTGGTTATGGCTCCCGTAACTCTAAACGAGCCAACAGTTATGGCCGTCCGTAGAATCGATATCCAAAGGGTGCAACATCCGTGGTGCAAGGTGCAACATTCGTCCAAAAAGCCAAAACAGCGTCGTGCGACTTTTAGAAGTGTGTGCAGGGAATTGAAATGGAACAGTACCATGGGGTAGCACTCTCAAGGGTAGGTAAATTGAAGACCAGCCACGGTGATCCCGTTTTAACGTAAAAATTCACGACACGGAAAAAAGAAGGCCAAAAAACTTCAGAGACCCGATTGAGGTTCGGATAGCCTTTTTTGGGTATGAAACAATCCATTGACGGCTTACAGTTGTCAAAGCCGTAGAACTCACTGAGTGCTTCGTTTTGACTGGTTATGGCTCCCGTAACTCTAAACGAGCCAACAGTTTTGGCCGTTCGGAGAATCGATATCCACAGGGTGCAACATCCGCGGTGCAAGGTGCAACATTCGTCCAAAAAGCCAAAACAGCGTCGTGCGACTTTTAGAAGTGGGCGCAGGGATTTGAAATAGAATAGTACCATGGTGCATCACTCTCAAGGGTAGGTAAATTGAAGACCAGCCACGGTGATCCCGTTTTAATGTAAAAATTCACGTGATGGAAAAAAGAAGGCCAAAAAACTTCAAAGACCGGATTGAGGTTCGGAAAACCTTTTTTGGGTATGAAACAATCCGTTGATGGCTTACAGCCGTAGAACTAACTAAGAAGTGGGTGCATGGATTTGAAACGGAACAGGACCATGGTGCATCACTCCTCAGGGTAGGTAAATCGAAGACCAGCAACGGTGATCCCGTTTTAACGTAAAAATTCACGTGATGGAAAAAAGAAGGCCAAAAAACTTCAGAGACCCGATTGAGGTTCGGATAGCCTTTTTTGGGTATGAAACAATCCGTTGACGGCTTACAGCTGTCAAAGCCGTAGAACTCACTAAGATCTTCGTTTTGACTGGTTATGGCTCCCGTAACTCTAAACGAGCCAACAATTATGGCCGTCCGAAGAATCGATATCCATAGGGTGCAACATCCGCGGTGCAAGGTGCAACATTCGTCCAAAAACCAAAACAGCGCCGTGCGACTTTTAGAAGTGGGTGCAGGGATTTGAAACAGAACAGTACCATGGTGCATCACTCTCCAGGGTAGGTAAATCGAAGACCAGCCACGGTGATCCCGTTTTAACGTAAAAATTCACGTGTCGGAAAAAAGAAGGCCAAAAAACTTCAGACACCCAATTGAGGTTCGGATAGCCTTTTTTGGGTATGAAACAATCCATTGAAGGCTTACAACTGTCAAAGCCGTAGAACTCACTGAGAGCTTCGTTTTGACTGGTTATGGCTCCCATAAATCTAAACGAGCCAACAGTTATGGCCGTCTGAAAAATCGATATCCACAAGGTGCAACATCCGCGGTGCAAGGTGCAACAATCGTCCAAAAAGCCAAAACAGCGCCGTGCGACTTTTAGAAGTGGGTGTAGGGATTTGAAACGGAACAGGACCATGGTGCATCACTCCTCAGGGTAGGTAAATCGAAGACCAGCCACGTTGATCCCGTTTTAACATAAAAATTCACGAGATGGAAAAAAGAAGGCCAAAAAACTTCAGAGACCCGATTGAGGTTCGGATAGCCTTTTTTGGGTATGAAACAATCCGTTGACGGCTTACAGCAGTCAAAGACGTAGAACTCGCTGAGAGCTTCGTTTTGACTGGTTATGGCTCCCGTAACTCTAAACGAGCCAACAGTTATGGCCGTCCGAAGAATCGATATCCACAGGGTGCAACATCCGTGGTGCAAGGTGCAACATTCGTCCAAAAAGCCAAAACAACGCCGTGCGACTTTTAGAAGTGGGTGCAGGGATTTGAAACGGAACAGGACCATGGTGCATCACTCCCCAGGGTAGGTAAATCGAAGACCAGCCACGTTGATCCCGTTTTAACGTAAAAATTCACATGACGTAAAAAAGAAGGCCAAAAAACTTCAGAGACCCAATTGAGGTTCGGATAGCCTTTTTTGGGTATGAAACAATCCGTTGACGGCTTATAGCGGTCAAAGCCGTAGAACTCACTAAGACCTTCGTTTTGACTGGTTATGGCTCCCGTAACTCTAAACGAGCCAATAGTTATGGCCGTCCGAAGAATCGATATCCATAGGGTGCAACATCCGCGGTGCAAGGTGCAACATTCGTCCAAAATCCCAAAACAGCGCTGTGCGACTTTAAGAAGCGGGTGCAGGGATTTGAAATGGAATAGTACCATGGGGCAGCACTCTCAAGGGTAGGTAAATCGAAGACCAGCCACAGTGATCCCGTATTAACATAAAAATTCACGTGACGGAAAAAAGAAGGCCAAAAAACTTCAGAGACCCGATTGAGGTTCGGATAGCCTTTTTGGGTATGAAACAATCCGTTGATGGCTTACAGCAGTCAAAGCCGTAGATCTTGCTGAGAGCTTCGTTTTGACTGGTTATGGCTCCCGTAACTCTAAACGAGCCAACAGTTATGGTCGTCCGAAGAATTGATATCCACAGGGTGCAACATCCGCGGTGCAAGGTGCAACATTCGTCCAAAAAGCCAAAACAGTGCCGTGCGAATTTTAGAAGTGGGTGCAGGGATTTGAAGTGGAACAGTACCATGGGGCAGCACTCTCAAGGGTAGGTAAATCGAAGACTAGCCACGGTGATCCCGTTTTAACGTAAAAATTCACGTGACGGAAAAAAGAAGGCCAAAAAACTTCAGACACCCAATTGAGGTTCGGATAGCCTTTTTTGGATATGAAACAATCCGTTGACGGCTTACGGCTGTCAAAGCCGTAGAACTCACTGAGAGCTTCGTTTTGACTGGTTATGGCTCCCGTAACTCTAAACGAGCCAACAGTTATGGTCGTCCGAAGAATCGATATCCACAGGGTGCAACATTCATCCAAAAAGCCAAAACAGCGCCGTGCGACTTTTAGAAGTGGGTGCAGGGATTTGAAACGGAATAGGACCATGGTGCATCACTCCCCAGGGTAGGTAAATCGAAGACCAGCCACGTTGATCCCGTTTTAACGTAAAAATTCACTTGACGGAAAAAAGAAGGCCAAAAAACTTCAGAGACCCGATTGAGGTTCGGATAGCCTTTTTTGGGTATGAAACATTCCGTTGACGGCTTATAGCTGTCAAAGCCGTAGAACTCACTGAGACCTTCGTTTTGACTGGTTATGGCTCCCGTAACCCTAAACGAGCCAACAGTTATGGCCATCCGAAGAATCGATATCCACAGTGTGCAACATCCGCGGTGCAAGGTGCAACATTCGTCCAAAAAGCCAAAACAGCGCCGTGCAACTTTTAGAAGCAGGTGCAGGGATTTGAAATGGAACAGTACCATGGGGCAGCACTCTCAAGAGTAGGTAAATCGAAGACCAGCCACGGTGATCCCATTTTAACGTAAAAATTCACGTGACGGAAAAAAGAAGGCCAAAAAACTACAGAGACCCGATTGAGGTTCAGATAGCCTTTTTTGGGTATGAAACTATCAGTTGATGGCTTACAGCAATCAAAGCCGTAGAACTCACTAAGATCTTCGTTTTGACTGGTTATGGCTCCCGTAACTCTAAACGAGCCAACAGTTATGGCCGTCCGAAGAATCGATATCCACAGGGTGCAACATCCGCGGTGCAAGGTGCAACATTCATCCAAAAACCAAAACAGCGCAGTGCGACTTTTAGAAGTGGGTGCAGGGATTTGAAATGGAACAATACCATGGGGCAGCACTCTCAAGGGTAGGTAAATCAAAGACCAGCCACGGTTTTCCCGTTTTAACGTAAAAATTCACGTGATGGAAAAAAGATGGCCAAAAAACTTCAGAGACTCGATTGAGGTTCGGATAGCCTTTTTTGGGTATGAAACAATCCATTGACGGCTTACAGCCGTAGAACTCACTAAGACCTTCGTTTTGACTGGTTATGGCTCCCGTAACTCTAAACGAGCCAACAATTATGGCCGTCCGAAGAATCGATATCCACAGGGTGCAACATCCGCGGTGTAAGGTGCAACATTAGTCCAAAAAGCCAAAACAGCGCCGTGGGACTTTTAGAAGTGGGTGCAGTGATTTGAAATGGAACGGTACCATGGTGCATCACTCTCTCCAGGGTAGGTAAATCGAAGACCAGCCACGGTGATCCCGTTTTAAAGTAAAAATTCACGTGACGGAAAAAAGAAGGCCAAAATACTTCAAAGACCCGATTGAGGTTCAAATAGCCTTTTTTAGGTATGAAACAATCCGTTGACGGCTTATAGTTGTCAAAATTGTAGAACTCACTGAGAGCTTCGTTTTGACTGGTTATGGCTCCCGTAACTCTAAACGAGCCAACAGTTATGGCCGTCCGAAGAATCGATATCCACAGGGTGCAACATCCGCGGTGCAAGGTGCAACATTCGTCCAAAAAGCCAAAACAGCGCCGTGCGACCTTTAGAAGTGGGTGCAGGGATTTGAAATGGAACAGTACCATGGGACAGCACTCTCAAGGGTAGGTAAATTGAAGACCAGCCACGGTGATCCCGTTTTAACGTAAAAATTTAAGTGACGGAAAAAAGAAGGCCAAAAAACTTCAGTGACCCGATTGAGTTTCGGATAGCCTTTTTTGGGTATGAAACAATCCGTTGACGGCTTACAGCCATCAAAGCCGTAGAACTCACTGAGAGCTTCGTTTTGACTGGTTATGGCTCCCGTAACTCTAAACGAGCCAACAGTTATGGCCGTCCGAAGAATCGATATCCACAGGGTGCAACATTCGCGGTGCAAGGTGCAACATTCGTCCAAAAAGCCAAAACAGCGTCGTGCGACTTTTAGAAGTGGGTGCAGGGATTTGAAACGGAACAGGACCATGGTGAATCACTCTCCAGGGTAGGAAAATCGAAGACCAGCAACGGTGATCCCGTTTTAACGTAAAAATTCACGTGACGGAAAAAAGAAGGCCAAAAAACTTCAGAGACCCGATTGAGGTTCGGATAGCCTTTTTTGGGTATGAAACAATCCATTGGCGGCTTACAGCTATCAAAGCCGTAGAACTCACAAAGACCTTCGTTTTGAATGGTTATGGCTCCCGTAACTCTAAACGAGCCAACAGTTATGGCCGTCCGAAGAATCGATATCCACAGGGTGCAACATCCGCGGTGCAAGGTGCAACATTCATCCAAAAAGCCAAAACAGCGTCGGGTGACTTTTAGAAACAGAACAGTACCATGGTGCATCACTCTCTAGGGTAGGTAAATCGAAGACCACCCACGGTGATCCCATTTTAACGTAAAAATTCACGTGATGGAAAAAAGAAGGTCAAAAAACTTCAAAGACCCGATTAAGGTTCGGATATCCTTTTTTGGGTATAAAACAATCCATTGACGGCTTATAGCCGTCAAAGCTGTAGAACTCACTGAGAGCTTCGTTTTGACTAGTTATGGCTCCCATAACTCTAAACGAGCCAATAGTTATGGTCGTCCGAAGAATCGATATTCACTGGGTGCAACATCCGCGGTGCAAGGTGCAACATTCATCCAAAAAGCCAAAACAGCTCCGTGCGACTTTTAGAAGTGGGTGCAGGGATTTGAAACGGAACAGGACCATGGTGCATCACTCTCCAGGGTAGGCAAATCGAAGACCTGCCACGTTGATCCCATTTTAACGTAAAAATTCACGTGACAGAAAAAAGAAGGCCAAAAAACTTCAAAGACCCGATTGAGGTTCGGATAGCCTTTTTTGGGTATGAAACAATCCGTTGACGGCTTACAGCCGTCAAAGCCGTAGAACTCACTGAGACCTTCGTTTTGACTGGTTATGGCTCCCGTAACTCTAAACAAGCCAATAGTTATGTTCGTCCGAAGAATCGATATCCATAGGGTGCAACATCCGCGGTGCAAGGTGCAACATTCGTCCAAAATCCCAAAACAGCGCCGTGCGACTTTTAGAAGCGGGTGCAGGGATTTGAAATGGAATAGTACCATGGGGCAGCACTCTCAAGGGTAGGTAAATCGAAGACCAGCCACGGTGATCCCGTATTAAAGTAAAAATTCACGTGACGGAAAAAAGAAGGCCAAAAAACTAAAGAGACAAGATTGAGGTTCGGATGGGTATGAAACTATCCGTTGATGGCTTACAGCTATCAATGCCGTAGAACTCACTGAGAGCTTCGTTTTGACTGGTTATGGCTCCCGTAACTCTAAATGAGCCAACAGTTATGGCCGTCCGAAGAATCGATATCCACAGGGTGCAACATCCGCGGTGCAAGGTGCAACATTCGTCCAAAAATCCAAAACAGCGCAGTGCGACTTTTAGAAGTGGGTGCAGGGATTTGAAATGGAACAGTACCATGGGGCAGCACTCTCAAGGGTAGGTAAATCGAAGACCAGCCACGGTGATCCCGTTTTAGCATAAAAATTCACGTGACGGAAAAAAGAAGGCCAAAAAACATCAAAGATCCGATTGAGGTTCGGATAGCCTTTTTTGGGTATGAAACAATCCGTTAACGGCTTACAGCTGTCAAAGCCGTAGAACTCACTGAGACCTTCGTTTTGACTGGTTATGGCTCCCATAACTCTAAACGAGCCAACAGTTATAGTCGTCCGAAGAATCGATATCCATAGGGTGCAACATCCGCGGTGCAAGGTGCAACATTCGTCCAAAAAGCCAAAACAGCGTCGTGCGACTTTTAGAAGTGGGTGCAGGGATTTGAAATAGAATAGCACCATGGTGCAGCACTCTCCAGGGTAGGTAAATCGAAGACCAGCCACGGTGATCCCGTTTTAACGTAAAAATTCACGTGACGGAAAAAAGAAGGCCAAAAAACTTCAGAGAACCGATTGAGGTTCGGATAGCCTTTTTTGAGTATGAAACTATCCGTTCACGGCTTAAAGCAGTCAAAGCCGTAGAACACACTAAGTGCTTTGTTTTGACTGGTTATGGCTCCCGTAACTCTAAACGAGCCAACAGTTATGGCCGTCCGAAGAATCGATATCCACAGGTTTCGACATCCACGGTGCAAGGTGCAACATTCGTCCAAAAAGCCAAAACAGCGCCGTGCGACTTTTAGAAGTGGGTGCAGAGATTTGAAATGGAACAATACCATGGGACAGCACTCTCAAGGGTAGGTAAATTGAAGACCAGCCACGGTGATCCCGTTTTGACATAAAAATTCACGTGATGGAAAAAAGAAGGCCAAAAAACTTCAGAGACACGATTGAGGTTCGGATAGCCTTTTTTGGGTATGAAACAATCCGTTGACGGCTTACAGCCGTAGGACTAACTAAGACCTTCGTTTTGACTAGTTATGGCTCCCGTAACTCTAAACGAGCCAACAGTTATGGCCGTCCGAAGAATCGAAATCCACAGGGTGCAACATCCGCGGTGCAAGGTGCAACATTCGTCCAAAAAGCCAAAACAGCGCCGTGCGACTTTTAGAAGTGGGTGCAGGGATTTGAAATGGAACAGTACCATGGTGCATCACTCTACAGGGTAGGTAAATCGAAGACCAGCCACGTTGATCCCGTTTTAACGTAAATATTCACGTGACGGAAAAAAGAAGGCCAAAAAACTTCAGAGACACGATTGAGGTTCGGATAGCCTTTTTTGGGTATGAAACAATCCGTTGACGGCTTACAGCCGTCAAAGCCGTAGAACTCACTGAGACCTTCGTTTTGACTAGTTATGGCTCCCGTAACTCTAAACGAGCCAATAGTTATGGCCGTCCGAAGAATCGATATCCACTGGGTGCAACATCCGCGGTGCAAGGTGCAACATTCGTCCAAAATCGCAAAACAGCACCGTGCGACTTTTAGAAGCGGGTGCAGGGATTTGAAATGGAATAGTACCATGGGGCAGCACTCTCAAGGGTAGGTAAATCGAAGACCAGCCATGGTGATCCCGTTTTAACGTAAAAATTCACGTGACTGAAAAAAGAAGGCCAAAAAACTAAAGAGACATGATTGAGGTTCGGATATCCTTTTTTGGGTATGAAACTATCCGTTGATGGCTTACAGCTATCAATGCCGTAGAACTCACTGAGAGCTTCGTTTTGACGGGTTATGGCTCCCGTAACTCTAAACGAGCCAACAGTTATGGCCGTCCGAAGAATCGATATCCACAGGGTGCAACATCCGCGGTGCAAGGTGCAACATTCGTCCAAAAAGCCAAAACAGCGCAGTGCGACTTTTAGAAGTGGGTGCAGGGATTTGAAATGGAACAGTACCATGGGGCAGCACTCTCAAGGGTAGGTAAATCGAAGACCAGCCACGGTGATCCCGTTTTAACGTAAAAATTCACGTGACGGAAAAAAGAAGGCCAAAAAACTTCAAAGACCCGATTGAGGTTCGGATAGCCTTTTTTTGGTATGAAACAATCCGTTGACGGCTTACAGCTGTCAAAGACGTAGAACTCACTGAGACCTTCGTTTTGACTGGTTATGGCTCCCGTAACTCTAAACGAGCCAACAGTTATGGTCGTCCGAAGAATCGATATCCACAGGGTGCAACATCCGCGGTGCAAGGTGCAACATTCGTCCAAAAAGCCAAAACAGCGCCGTGCGACTTTTAGAAGTGGGTGCAGGGATTTGAAACGGAACAGTACCATGGTGCATCACTCTCCAGGGTAGGTAAATCGAAGACCAGCCACGGTGATCCTATTTTAAAGTAAAAATTCACGTGACCGAAAAAAGAAGGCCAAAAAACTTCGGAGACCCGATTGAGGTTCAGATAACCTTTTTTGGGTATGAAACAATCCGTTGACGGCTTACAGAAGTCAAAGTTGTAGAACTCACTGAGAGCTTCGTTTTGACTGGTTATGGCTCCCGTAACTCTAAACGAGGCAACAGTTATGGCCGTCCGAAGAATCGATATCCACAGGTTTCAACATCCGCGGTGCAAGGTGCAACATTCGTCCAAAAAGCCAAAACAGCGCCGTGCGACTTTTAGAAGTGGGTGCAGGGATTTGAAATGGAACAATCCCATGGGACAGCACTCTCAAGGGTAGGTAAGTTGAAGACCAGCCACGGTGATCCCGTTTTGACATAAAAATTCACGTGATGGGAAAAAGAAGGCCAAAAAACTTCAGAGACCCGATTGAGGTTCGGATAGCCTTTTTTGGGTATGAAACAATCCGTTGACGGCTTACAGCCGTAGGACTAACTAAGACCTTCGTTTTGACTAGTTATGGCTCCCGTAACTCTAAACGAGCCAACAGTTATGGCCGTCCGAAGAATCGAAATCCACAGGGTGCAACATCCGCGGTGCAAGGTGCAACATTCGTCCAAAAAGCCAAAACAGCGCCGTGCGACTTTTAGAAGTGGGTGCAGGGATTTGAAATGGAACAGTACCATGGTGCATCACTCTCCAGGGTAGGTAAATCGAAGACCAGCCACGTTGATCCCGTTTTAACGTAAAAATTCACGTGACGGAAAAAAGAAGGCCAAAAAACTTCAGAGACACGATTGAGGTTCGGATAGCCTTTTTTGGGTATGAAACAATCCGTTAATGGCTTACAGCTGTCAAAGCCGTAGAACTCACTGAGACCTTCGTTTTGACTGGTTATGGCTCCCGTAACTCTAAACGAGCCAATAGTTATGGCCGTCCGAAGAATCGATATCCACAGGGTGCAACATCCGCGGTGCAAGGTGCAACATTCGTCCAAAATCGCAAAACAGCACCGTGCGACTTTTAGAAGCGGGTGCAGGGATTTGAAATGGAATAGTACCATGGGGCAGCACTCTCAAGGGTAGGTAAATCGAAGACCAGCCATGGTGATCCCGTTTTAACGTAAAAATTCACGTGACTGAAAAAAGAAGGCCAAAAAACTAAAGAGACATGATTGAGGTTCGGATATCCTTTTTTGGGTATGAAACTATCCGTTGATGGCTTACAGCTATCAATGCCGTAGAACTCACTGAGAGCTTCGTTTTGACTGGTTATGGCTCCCGTAACTCTAAACGAGCCAATAGTTATGGCCGTCCGAAGAATCGATATCCACAGGGTGCAACATCCGCGGTGCAAGGTGCAACATTCGTCCAAAAAGCCAAAACAGCGCAGTGCGAATTTTAGAAGTGGGTGCAGGGATTTGAAATGGAACAGTACCATGGGGCAGCACTCTCAAGGGTAGGTAAATCGAAGACCAGCCACGGTGATCCCGTTTTAACGTAAAAATTCACGTGACGGAAAAAAGAAGGCCAAAAAACTTCAAAGACCCGATTGAGGTTCGGATAGCCTTTTTTTGGTATGAAACAATCCGTTGACGGCTTACAGCTGTCAAAGTCGTAGAACTCACTGAGACCTTCGTTTTGATTGGTTATGGCTCCCGTAACTCTAAACGAGCCAACAGTTATGGTCGTCCGAAGAATCGATATCCACAGGGTGCAACATCCGCGGTGCAAGGTGCAACATTCGTCCAAAAAGCCAAAACAGCGCCGTGCGACTTTTAGAAGTGGGTGCAGGGATTTGAAACGGAACAGTACCATGGTGCATCACTCTCCAGGGTAGGTAAATCGAAGACCAGCCACGGTGATCCTGTTTTAAAGTAAAAATTCACGTGACCGAAAAAAGAAGGCCAAAAAACTTCGGAGACCCGATTGAGGTTCAGATAGCCTTTTTTGGGTATGAAACAATCCGTTGACGGCTTACAAAAGTCAAAGTTGTAGAACTCACTGAGAGCTTCGTTTTGACTGGTTATGGCTCCCGTAACTCTAAACGAGCCAACAGTTATGGCCGTCCGTAGAATCGATATCCACAGGTTTCAACATCCGCGGTGCAAGGTGCAACATTCGTCCAAAAAGCCAAAACAACGCCGTGCGACTTTTAGAAGTGGGTGCAGGGATTTGAAATGGAACAATACCATGGGACAGCACTCTCAAGGGTAGGTAAATTGAAGACCAGCCACGGTGATCCCGTTTTAACATAAAAATTCACGTGACGGAAAAAAGAAGGCCAAAAAACATCAGAGACCCGATTGAGGTTCGGATAGCCTTTTTTGGGTATGAAACAATCCGTTGACGGCTTACAGCCGTAGGACTAACTAAGACCTTCGTTTTGACTAGTTATGGCTCCCGTAACTCTAAACGAGCCAACAGTTATGGCCGTCCGAAGAATCGAAATCCACAGGGTGCAACATCCGCGGTGCAAGGTGCAACATTCGTCCAAAAAGCCAAAACAGCGCCGTGCGACTTTTAGAAGTGGGTGCAGGGATTTGAAATGGAACAGTACCATGGTGCATCACTCTCCAGGGTAGGTAAATCGAAGACCAGCCACGGTGATCCCGTTTTAAAGTAAAAATTCACGTGACGGAAAAAAGAAGGCCAAAAAACTTCAGAGACCCGATTGAGGTTCGGATAGCCTTTTTTGGGTATGAAACAATCCGTTGACGGCTTACAGCCGTCAAAGCCGTAGAACTCACTGAGACCTTCGTTTTGACTGGTTATGGCTCCCGTAACTCTAAACAAGCCAATAGTTATGGCCGTCCGAAGAATCGATATCCACAGGGTGCAACATCCGCGGTGCAAGGTGCAACATTCGTCCAAAATCCCAAAACAGCACCGTGCGACTTTTAGAAGCGGGTGCAGGGATTTGAAATGGAATAGTACCATGGGGCAGCACTCTCAAGGGTAGGTAAATCGAAGACCAGCCACGGTGATCCCGTTTAAGCGTAAAAATTCACGTGACGGAAAAAAGAAGGCCAAAAAACATCAGAGACCCGATTGTGGTTCGGATAGCCTTTTTTGGGTATGAAACAATCCGTTGACGGCTTACAGCAGTCAAAGCCGTAGAACTCACTGAGAACTTCGTTTTGACTGGTCATTGCTCCCGTAACTTTAAACGAGCCAACAGTTATGGCCGTCCGAAGAATCGATATCCACAGGGTGCAACATCCGCGGTGCAAGGTGCAACATTCGTCCAAAATCCCAAAACAGCACCGTGCGACTTTTAGAAGCGGGTGCAGGGATTTGAAATGGAATAGTACCATGGGGCAGCACTCTCAAGGGTAGGTAAATCGAAGACCAGCCATGGTGATACCGTTTTAACGTAAAAATTCACGTGACGGAAAAAAGAAGGCCAAAAAACTAAAGAGACATGATTGAGGTTCGGATAGCCTTTTTTGGGTATGAAACTATCCGTTGATGGCTTACAGCTATCAATGCCGTAGAACTCACTGAGAGCTTCGTTTTGACTGATTATGGCTCCCGTAACTCTAAACGAGCCAACAGTTATGGCCGTCCGAAGAATCGATATCCACAGGGTGCAACATCCGCGGTGCATGGTGCAACATTCGTCCAAAAAGCCAAAACAGCGCAGTGCGACTTTTAGAAGTGGGTGCAGGGATTTGAAATGGAACAGTACCATGGGGCAGCACTCTCAAGGGTAGGTAAATCGAAGACCAGCCACGGTGATCCCGTTTTAACGTAAAAATTCACGTGACGGAAAAAATAAGGCCAAAAAACTTCAAAGACCCGATTGAGGTTCGGATAGCCTTTTTTTGGTATGAAACAATCCGTTGACGGCTTACAACTGTCAAAGCCGTAGAACTCACTGAGACCTTCGTTTTGACTGGTTATGGCTCCCGTAACTCTAAACGAGCCAACAGTTATGGTCGTCCGAAGAATCGATATCCACAGGGTGCAACATCCGCGGTGCAAGGTGCAACATTCGTCCAAAAATCCAAAACAGCGCCGTGCGACTTTTAGAAGTGGGTGCAGGGATTTGAAACGGAACAGTACCATGGTGCATCACTCTCCAGGGTAGGTAAATCGAAGACCAGCCACGGTGATCCTGTTTTAAAGTAAAAATTCACGTGACCGAAAAAAGAAGGCCAAAAAACTTCAGAGACCCGATTGAGGTTCAGATAGCCTTTTTTGGGTATGAAACAATCCGTTGACGGCTTACAGAAGTCAAAGTTGTAGAACTCACTGAGAGCTTCGTTTTGACTGGTTATGGCTCCCGTAACTCTAAACGAGCCAACAGTTATGGACGTCCGAAGAATCGATATCCACAGGTTTCAACATCCACGGTGCAAGGTGCAACATTCGTCCAAAAAGCCAAAACAACGCCGTGCGACTTTTAGAAGTGGGTGCAGGGATTTGAAATGGAACAATACCATGGGACAGCACTCTCAAGGGTAGGTAAATTGAAGACCAGCCACGGTGATCCCGTTTTAACATAAAAATTCATGTGATGGAAAAAAGAAGGCGAAAAAACTTCAGAGACCCGATTGAGGTTCGGATAGCCTTTTTTGGGTATGAAACAATCCGTTGATGGCTTACAGCCGTAGGACTAACTAAGACCTTCGTTTTGACTAGTTATGGCTCCCGTAACTCTAAACGAGCCAACAGTTATGGCCGTCCGAAGAATCGAAATCCACAGGGTGCAACATCCGCGGTGCAAGGTGCAACATTCGTCCAAAAAGCCAAAACAGCGCCGTGCGACTTTTAGAAGTGGGTGCAGGGATTTGAAATGGAACAGTACCATGGTGCATCACTCTCCAGGGTAGGTAAATCGAAGACCAGCCACGGTGATCCCGTTTTAAAGTAAAAATTCACGTGACGGAAAAAAGAAGGCCAAAAAACTTCAGAGACCCGATTGAGGTTCGGATAGCCTTTATTGGGTATGAAACAATCCGTTGACGGCTTACAGCTGTCAAAGCCGTAGAACTCACTGAGACCTTCGTTTTGACTGGTCATTGCTCCTGTAACTTTAAACGAGCCAACAGTTATGGCCGTCCGAAGAATCGATATCCACAGGGTGCAACATCCGCGGTGCAAGGTGCAACATTCGTCCAAAATCCCAAAACAGCACCGTGCGACTTTTAGAAGCGGGTGCAGGGATTTGAAATGGAATAGTACCATGGGGCAGCACTCTCAAGGGTAGGTAAATCGAAGACCAGCCATGGTGATCCCGTTTTAACGTAAAAATTCACGTGACGGAAAAAAGAAGGCCAAAAAACTAAAGAGACATGATTGAGGTTCGGATAGCCTTTTTTGGGTATGAAACTATCCGTTGATGGCTTACAGCTATCAATGCCGTAGAACTCACTGAGAGCTTCGTTTTGACTGGTTATGGCTCCCGTAACTCTAAACGAGCCAACAGTTATGGCCGTCCGAAGAATCGATATCCACAGGGTGCAACATCCGCGGTGCAAGGTGCAACATTCGTCCAAAAAGCCAAAACAGCGCAGTGCGACTTTTAGAAGTGGGTGTAGGGATTTGAAATGGAACAGTACCATGGGGCAGCACTCTCAAGGGTAGGTAAATCGAAGACCAGCCACGGTGATCACGTTTTAACGTAAAAATTCACGTGACGGAAAAAAGAAGGCCAAAAAACTTCAAAGACCCGATTGAGGTTCAGATAGCCTTTTTTGGGTATGAAACAATCCGTTGACGGCTTACAGCTGTCAAAGTCGTAGAACTCACTGAGACCTTCGTTTTGACTGGTTATGACTCCCGTAACTCTAAACGAGCCAACAGTTATGGTCGTCCGAAGAATCGATATCCAAAGGGTGCAACATCCGCGGTGCAAGGTGCAACATTCGTCCAAAAAGCCAAAACAGCGCCGTGCGACTTTTAGAAGTGGGTGCAGGGATTTGAAACAGAACAGTACCATGGTGCATAACTCTCCAGGGTAGGTAAATCGAAGACCAGCCACGGTGATCCTGTTTTAAAGTAAAAATTCACGTGACCGAAAAAAGAAGGCCAAAAAACATCAGAGACCCGATTGAGGTTCAGATAGCCTTTTTTGGGTATGAAACAATCCGTTGACGGCTTACAGAAGTCAAAGTTGTAGAACTCACTAAGAGCTTCGTTTTGACTGGTTATGGCTCCGGTAACTCTAAACGAGCCAACAGTTATGGCCGTCCGAAGAATCGATATCCACAGGGTGCAACATCCGCGGTGCAAGGTGCAACATTCGTCCAAAAAGCCAAAACAGCGCCGTGCGACTTTTAGAAGTGGGTGCAGGGATTTGAAATGGAACAGTACCATGGGACAGCACTCTCAAGGGTAGGTAAATTGAAGACCAGCCACGGTGATCCCGTTTTAACATAAAAATTCACGTGATGGAAAAAAGAAGGCCAAAAAACTTCAGAGACCCTATTGAGGTTCGGATATCCTTTTATGGGTATGAAACAATCCGTTGACGGCTTACAGCCGTAGAACTAACTAAGACCTTCGTTTTGACTAGTTATGGCTCCCGTAACTCTAAACGAGCCAACAGTTATGGCCGTCCGAAGAATCGAAATCCACAGGGTGCAACATCCGCGGTGCAAGGTGCAACATTCGTCCAAAAAGCCAAAACAGTGCCGTGCGACTTTTAGAAGTGGGTGCAGGGATTTGAAATGGAACAGTACCATGGTGCATCACTCTCCAGGGTAGGTAAATCGAAGACCAGCAACGGTGATCCCGTTTTAAAGTAAAAATTAACGTGACGGAAAAAAGAAGGCCAAAAAACTTCAGAGACCCGATTGAGGTTCGGATAGCCTTTTTTGGGTATGAAACAATCCGTTGACGGCTTACAGCAGTCAAAGCCGTAGAACTCACTGAGAGCTTCGTTTTGACTGGTTATGGTTCCCGTAACTCTAAACGAGCCAACAGTTATGGCCGTCCGAAGAATCGATATCCACAGGGTGCAACATCCGCGGTGCAAGGTGCAACATTCGTCCAAAAAGCCAAAACAGCGCAGTGCGACTTTTAGAAGTGGGTGCAGGGATTTGAAATGGAACAGTACCATGGGGCAGCACTCTCAAGGGTAGGTAAATCGAAGACCAGCCACGGTGATCCCGGTTTAACGTAAAAATTCACGTGACGGAAAAAAGAAGGCCAAAAAACTTCAAAGACCCGATTGAGGTTCGGATAGCCTTTTTTGGGTATGAAATAATCCGTTGACGGCTTACAGCCGTCAAAGCCGTAGAACTCACTGAGACCTTCGTTTTGACTGGTTATGGCTCCCGTAACTCTAAACGAGCCAACAATTATGGTCGTCCGAAGAATCGATATCCACAGGGTGCAACATCCGCGGTGCAAGGTGCAACTTTCGTCCAAAAAGCCAAAACAGCGCCGTGCGACTTTTAGAAGTGGGTGCAGGGATTTGAAACGGAACAGTACCATGGTGCATCACTCTCCAGGGTAGGTAAATTGAAGACCAGCCACGGTGATCCTGTTTTAAAGTAAAAATTCACGTGACCGAAAAAAGAAGGCCAAAAAACTTCAGAGACCCGATTGAGGTTCAGATAGCCTTTTTTGGGTATGAAACAATCCGTTGACGGCTTACAGAAGTCAAAGTTGTAGAACTCACTGAGAGCTTCGTTTTGACTGGTTATGGCTCCCGTAACTCTAAACGAGCCAACAGTTATGGCCGTCCGAAGAATCGATATCCACAGGTTTCAACATCCGCGGTGCAAGGTGCAACATTCGTCCAAAAAGCCGAAACAGCGCCGTACGACTTTTAGAAGTGGGTGCAGGGATTTGAAATGGAACTGTACCATTGGACAGCACTCTCAAGGGTAGGTAAATTGAAGACCAGCCACGGTGATCCCGTTTTAACATAAAAATTCACGTGATGGAAAAAAGAAGGCCAAAAAACTTCAGAGACCCAATTGAGGTTCGGATAGCCTTTTTTAGGTATGAAACAATCCGTTGATGGCTTACAGCCGTAGGACTAACTAAGACCTTCGTTTTGACTAGTTATGGCTCCCGTAACTCTAAACGAGCCAACAGTTATGGCCGTCCGAAGAATCGAAATCCACAGGGTGCAACATCCGCGGTGCAAGGTGCAACATTCGTCCAAAAAGCCAAAACAGCGCCGTGCGACTTTTAGAAGTGGGTGCAGGGATTTGAAATGGAACAGTACCATGGTGCATCACTCTCCAGGGTAGGTAAATCGAAGACCAGCCACGTTGATCCTGTTTTAACGTAAAAATTCACGTGACGGAAAAAAGAAGGCCAAAAAACTTTAGAGACCCGATTGAGGTTCGGATAGCATTTTTTGGGTATGAAACAATCCGTTGACGGCTTACAGCTGTCAAAGCCATAGAACTCACTAAGACCTTCGTTTTGACTGGTTATGGCTCCCGTAACTCTAAACGAGCCAATAGTTATGGCCGTCCGAAGAATCGATATCCATAGGGTGCAACATCCGCGGTGCAAGGTGCAACATTCGTCCAAAATCCCAAAACATCGTCGTGCGACTTTTAGAAGCGGGTGCAGGGATTTGAAATGGAATAGTACCATGGGGCAGCACTCTCAAGGGTAGGTAAATCGAAGACCAGCCATGGTGATCCCGTTTTAACGTAAAAATTCACGTGATGGAAAAAAGAAGGCCAAAAAACTAAAGAGACATGATTGAGGTTCGGATAGCTTTTTTGGGTATGAAACTATCCGTTGATGGCTTACAGCTATCAATGCCGTAGAACTCACTGAGAGCTTCGTTTTGACTGGTTATGGCTCCCGTAACTCTAAACGAGCCAACAGTTATGGTCGTCCGAAGAATCGATATCCACAGGGTGCAACATCCGCGGTGCAAGGTGCAACATTCGTCCAAAAAGCCAAAACAGCGCCGTGCGACTTTTAGAAGTGGGTGCAGGGATTTGAAACGGAACAGTACCATGGTGCATCACTCTCCAGGGTAGGTAAATCGAAGACCAGCCACGGTGATCCTATTTTAAAGTAAAAATTCACGTGACGGAAAAAAGAAGGCCAAAAAACTTCAGAGACCCGATTGAGGTTCAGATAGCCTTTTTTGGGTATGAAACAATCCGTTGACGGCTTACAGAAGTCAAAGTTGTAGAACTCACTGAGAGCTTCGTTTTGACTGGTTATGGCTCCGGTAACTCTAAACGAGCCAACAGTTATGGCCGTCCGAAGAATCGATATCCATAGGGTGCAACATCCGCGGTGCAAGGTGCAACATTCGTCCAAAAAGCCAAAACAGCGTCGTGCGACTTTTAGAAGTGGGTGCAGGGATTTGAAATGGAACTGTACCATTGGACAGCACTCTCAAGGGTAGGTAAATTGAAGACCAGCCACGGTGATCCCGTTTTAACATAAAAATTCACGTGATGGAAAAAAGAAGGCCAAAAAACTTCAGAGACCCAATTGAGGTTCGGATAGCCTTTTTTAGGTATGAAACAATCCGTTGACGGCTTACAGCCGTAGGACTAACTAAGACCTTCGTTTTGACTAGTTATGGCTCCCGTAACTCTAAACGAGCCAACAGTTATGGCCGTCCGAAGAATCGAAATCCACAGGGTGCAACATCCGCGGTGCAAGGTGCAACATTCGTCCAAAAAGCCAAAACAGCGCCGTGCGACTTTTAGAAGTGGGTGCAGGGATTTGAAATGGAACAGTACCATGGTGCATCACTCTCCAGGGTAGGTAAATCGAAGACCAGCCACGTTGATCCCGTTTTAACGTAAAAATTCACGTGACGGAAAAAAGAAGGCCAAAAAACTTCAGAGACCCGATTGAGGTTCGGATAGCATTTTTTGGGTATGAAACAATCCGTTGACGGCTTAAAGCTGTCAAAGCCATAGAACTCACTAAGACCTTCGTTTTGACTGGTTATGGCTCCCGTAACTCTAAACGAGCCAATAGTTATGGCCGTCCGAAGAATCGATATCCATAGGGTGCAACATCCGCGGTGCAAGGTGCAACATTCGTCCAAAATCCCAAAACATCGTCGTGCGACTTTTAGAAGCGGGTGCAGGGATTTGAAATGGAATAGTACCATGGGGCAGCACTCTCAAGGGTAGGTAAATCGAAGACCAGCCATGGTGATCCCGTTTTAATGTAAAAATTCACGTGATGGAAAAAAGAAGGCCAAAAAACTAAAGAGACATGATTGAGGTTCGGATAGCTTTTTTGGGTATGAAACTATCCGTTGATGGCTTACAGCTATCAATGCCGTAGAACTCACTGAGAGCTTCGTTTTGACTGGTTATGGCTCCCGTAACTCTAAACGAGCCAACAGTTATGGTCGTCCGAAGAATCGATATCCACAGGGTGCAACATCCGCGGTGCAAGGTGCAACATTCGTCCAAAAAGCCAAAACAGCGCCGTGCGACTTTTAGAAGTGGGTGCAGGGATTTGAAACGGAACAGTACCATGGTGCATCACTCTCCAGGGTAGGTAAATCGAAGACCAGCCACGGTGATCCTATTTTAAAGTAAAAATTCACGTGACGGAAAAAAGAAGGCCAAAAAACTTCAGAGACCCGATTGAGGTTCAGATAGCCTTTTTTGGGTATGAAACAATCCGTTGACGGCTTACAGAAGTCAAAGTTGTAGAACTCACTGAGAGCTTCGTTTTGACTGGTTATGGCTCCGGTAACTCTAAACGAGCCAACAGTTATGGCCGTCCGAAGAATCGATATCCATAGGGTGCAACATCCGCGGTGCAAGGTGCAACATTCGTCCAAAAAGCCAAAACAGCGTCGTGCGACTTTTAGAAGTGGGTGCAGGGATTTGAAATGGAACAGTACCATGGGACAGCACTCTCAAGGGTAGATAAATTGAAGACCAGCCACGGTGATCCCGTTTTAACATAAAAATTCACGTGATGGAAAAAAGAAGGCCAAAAAACTTCAGAGACCCGATTGAGGTTCGGATAGCCTTTTTTGGGTATGAAACAATCCGTTGACGGCTTACAGCCGTAGAACTAACTAAGACCTTCGTTTTGACTAGTTATGGCTCCCGTAACTCTAAACGAGCCAACAGTTATGGCCGTCCGAAGAATCGAAATCCACAGGGTGCAACATCCGCGGTGCAAGGTGCAACATTCGTCCAAAAAGCCAAAACAGCGTCGTGTGACTTTTAGAAGTGGGTGCAGGGATTTGAAATGGAACAGTACCATGGTACATCACTCTCCAGGGTAGGTAAATCGAAGACCAGCCACGGTGATCCCGTTATAAAGTAAAAATTCACGTGACGGAAAAAAGAAGGCCAAAAAACTTCAGAGACCCAATTGAGGTTCGGATAGCCTTTTTTGGGTATGAAACAATCCGTTGACGGCTTACAGCAGTCAAAGCCGTAGAACTCACTGAGAGCTTCGTTTTGACTGGTTATGGCTCCCGTAACTCTAAACGAGCCAACAGTTATGGCCGTCCGAAGAATCGATATCCACAGGGTGCAACATCCGCGGTGCAAGGTGCAACATTCGTCCAAAAAGCCAAAACAGCGCAGTGCGACTTTTAGAAGTGGGTGCAGGGATTTGAAATGGAACAGTACCATGGGGCAGCACTCTCAAGGGTAGGTAAATCGAAGACCAGCCATGGTGATCCCGTTTTAACGTAAAAATTCACGTGACGGAAAAAAGAAGGCCAAAAAACATCAAAGACCCGATTGAGGTTCAGATAGCCTTTTTTGGGTATGAAACAATCCGTTGACGGCTTACAGCTGTCAAAGCCGTAGAACTCACTAAGACCTTCATTTTGACTGGTTATGGCTCCCGTAACTCTAAACGAGCCAATAGTTATGGTCGTCCGAAGAATCGATATCCACAGGGTGCAACATCCGCGGTGCAAGGTGCAACATTCGTCCAAAAAGCCAAAACAGCGCCGTGCGACTTTTAGAAGTGGGTGCAGGGATTTGAAACGGAACAGTACCATGGTGCATCACTCTCCAAGGTAGGTAAATCGAAGACCAGCCACGGTGATCCTGTTTTAACATAAAAATTCACGTGACGGAAAAAAGAAGGCCAAAAAACATCAAAGACCCGATTGAGGTTCAGATAGCCTTTTTTGGGTATGAAACAATCCGTTGACGGCTTACAGAAGTCAAAGTTGTAGAACTCACTGAGAGCTTCGTTTTGACTGGTTATGGCTCCCGTAACTTTAAACGTGCTAACAGTTATGGCCGTCCGAAGAATCGATATCCACAGGTTTCAACATCTGCGGTGCAAGGTGCAACATTCGTCCAAAAATCCAAGGTAGGTAAATTGAAAACCAGCCACGGTGATCCCGTTTTAACATAAAAATTCACGTGATGGAAAAAAGAAGGCCAAAAAACTTCAGAGACCCGATTGAGGTTCGGATAGCCTTTTTTGGGTATGAAACAATCCGTTGACGGCTTACAGCCGTAGAACTTACTAAGTCCTTCGTTTTGACTGGTTATGGCTCCCGTAACTCTAAACGAGCCAACAGTTATGGCCGTCCGAAGAATCGAAATCCACAGGGTGCAACATCCGCGGTGCAAGGTGCAACATTCGTCCAAAAAGCCAAAACAGCGCAGTGCGACTTTTAGAAGTGGGTGCAGGGATTTGAAATGGAACAGTACCATGGGACAGCACTCTCAAGGGTAGGTAAATTGAAGACCAGCCACGGTGATCCCGTTTTAACGTAAAAATTCACGTGATGGAAAAAAGAAGGCCAAAAAACTTCAGAGACCCGATTGAAGTTCGAATAGCCTTTTTTGGGTATGAAACAATCCGTTGACGGCTTACAGCCGTAGAACTTACTAAGACCTTCGTTTTGACTGGTTATGGCTCCCGTAACTCTAAACGAGCCAACAGTTATGGCCGTCCGAAGAATCGAAATCCACAGGGTGCAACATCCGCGGTGCACGGTGCAACATTCGTCCAAAAAGCCAAAACAGCGCCGTGCGACTTTTAGAAGTGGGTGCAGGGATTTGAAATGGAACAGTACCATGGTGCATCACTCTCCAGGGTAGGTAAATCGAAGACCAGCCACGGTGATCCCGTTTAAAAGTAAAAATTCATGTGACGGAAAAAAGAAGGCCAAAAAACTTCAAAGACCCGATTGAGGTTCGAATAGCCTTTTTTGGGTATGAAACAATCCGTTAACGGCTTACAGCTGTCTAAGCCGTAGAACTCACTGAGAGCTTCATTTTGACTGGTTATGGCTCCCGTAACTCTAAACGAGCCAACAGTTATGGCCGTCCGAAGAATCGATATCCACAGGGTGCAACATCCGCAGTGCAAGGTGCAACATTCGTCCAAAAAGCCAAAACAGCGTCGTGCGACTTTTAGAAGTGGGTGCAAGGATTTGAAATGGAACAGTACCATGGGACAGCACTCTCAAGGGTAGGTAAATTGAAGACCAGCCACGGTGATCCCGTTTTAACGTAAAAATTCACGTGACGGAAAAAAGAAGGCCAAAAAACTTAAGTGACCCGATTGAGGTTCGGATAGCCTTTTTTGGGTATGAAACAATCCGTTGATGGCTTACAGCCATCAAAGCCGTAGAACTCACTGAGAGCTTCGTTTTGACTAGTTATGGCTCCCGTAACTCTAAACGAGCCAACAGTTATGGCCGTCGAAGAATCGATACCCACAGGGTGCAACATCTGCGGTGCAAGGTGCAACATTCGTCCAAAAAGCCAAAACAGCGCCGTGCGACTTTTAGAAGTGGGTGCAGGGATTTGAAACGGAACAGGACCTTGGTGCATCACTCTCCAGGGTAGGAAAATCGAAGACCAGCCACGGTGATCCCGTTTTAACGTAAAAATTCACGTGACGGAAAAAAGAAGGCCAAAAAACTTCAGAGACCCGATTGAGGTTCGGATAGCCTTTTTTGGGTATAATACAATCCGTTGATGGCTTACAGCCATCAAAGCTGTAGAACTCATTGAGATCTTCGTTTTGACTGGTTATGGCTCCCGTAACTCTAAACGAGCCAACAGTTATGGCCGTCCGAAGAATCGATATCCACAGGGTGCAACATCCGCGGTGCATGGTGCAACATTCATCCAAAAAGCCAAAACAGCGCCGTGCGACTTTTAGAAGTGGGTTCAGGGATTTGAAACGGAACAGGACCATGGTGCATCACTCTCCAGGTTAGGTAAATCGAAGACCAGCCACGTTGATCCCGTTTTAACGTAAAAATTCACGTGACGGAAAAAAGAAGGCCAAAAAACTTCAGAGACCCGATTGAGGTTCGGATAGCCTTTTTTGGGTATGAAACAAACCTTTGACGGCTTACAGCAGTCAAAGCCGTAGAACTCACTGAGACCTTTGTTTGGACTGGTTATGGCTCCCGTAACTCTAAACGAGCCAACAGTTATGGTCGTCCGAAGAATCGATATCCACAGGGTGCAACATCCGCGGTGCAAGGTGCAACATTCGTCCAAAAAGCCAAAACAGCGCCGTGCCACTTTTAGAAGTGGGTGCAGGGATTTGAAACGGAACAGTACCATGGTGCATCACTCTCCAGGGTAGGTAAATCGAAGACCAGCCACGGTGATCCTATTTTAAAGTAAAAATTCACGTGACGGAAAAAAGAAGGCCAAAAAACTTCAGAGACCCGATTGAGGTTCAGATAGCCTTTTTTGGGTATGAAACAATCCGTTGACGGCTTACAGAAGTCAAAGTTGTAGAACTCACTGAGAGCTTCGTTTTGACTGGTTATGGCTCCGGTAACTCTAAACGAGCCAACAGTTATGGCCGTCCGAAGAATCGATATCCATAGGGTGCAACATCCGCGGTGCAAGGTGCAACATTCGTCCAAAAAGCCAAAACAGCGCCGTGCGACTTTTAGAAGTGGGTGCAGGGATTTGAAATGGAACAGTACCATGGGACAGCACTCTCAAGGGTAGGTAAATTGAAGACCAGCCATGGTGATCCCGTTTTAACATAAAAATTCACGTGATGGAAAAAAGAAGGCCAAAAAACTTCAGAGACCCGATTGAGGTTCGGATAGCCTTTTTTGGGTATGAAACAATCCGTTGACGGCTTACAGCCGTAGAACTAACTAAGACCTTCGTTTTGACTAGTTATGGCTCCCGTAACTCTAAACGAGCCAACAGTTATGGCCGTCCGAAGAATCGAAATCCACAGGGTGCAACATCCGCGGTGCAAGGTGCAACATTCGTCCAAAAAGCCAAAACAGCGTCGTGTGACTTTTAGAAGTGGGTGCAGGGATTTGAAATGGAACAGTACCATGGTACATCACTCTCCAGGGTAGGTAAATCGAAGACCAGCCACGGTGATCCCGTTATAAAGTAAAAATTCACGTGACGGAAAAAAGAAGGCCAAAAAACTTCAGAGACCCAATTGAGGTTCGGATAGCCTTTTTTGGGTATGAAACAATCCGTTGATGGCTTACAGCAGTCAAAGCCGTAGAACTCACTAAGAGCTTCGTTTTGACTGGTTATGGCTCCCGTAACTCTAAACGAGCCAACAGTTATGGCCGTCCGAAGAATCGATATCCACAGGGTGCAACATCCACGGTGCAAGGTGCAACATTCGTCCAAAAAGCCAAAACAGCGCAGTGCGACTTTTAGAAGTGGGTGTAGGGATTTGAAATGGAACAGTACCATGGGGCAGCACTCTCAAGGGTAGGTAAATCGAAGACCAGCCACGGTGATCCCGTTTTAACGTAAAAATTCACGTGACGGAAAAAAGAAGGCCAAAAAACATCAAAGACCCGATTGAGGTTCAGATAGCCTTTTTTGGGTATGAAACAATCCGTTGACGGCTTACAGCTGTCAAAGCCGTAGAACTCACTAAGACCTTCATTTTGACTGGTTATGGCTCCCGTAACTCTAAACGAGCCAATAGTTATGGTCGTCCGAAGAATCGATATCCACAGGGTGCAACATCCGCGGTGCAAGGTGCAACATTCGTCCAAAAAGCCAAAACAGCGCCGTGCGACTTTTAGAAGTGGGTGCAGGGATTTGAAACGGAACAGTACCATGGTGCATCACTCTCCAGGGTAGGTAAATCGAAGACCAGCCACGGTGATCCTGTTTTAACGTAAAAATTCACGTGACGGAAAAAAGAAGGCCAAAAAACATCAGAGACCCGATTGAGGTTCAGATAGCCTTTTTTGGGTATGAAACAATCCGTTGACGGCTTACAGAAGTCAAAGTTGTAGAACTCACTGAGAGCTTCGTTTTGACTGGTTATGGCTCCCGTAACTCTAAACGAGCCAACAGTTATGGCCGTCCGAAGAATCGATATCCACAGGTTTCAACATCTGCGGTGCAAGGTGCAACATTCGTCCAAAAAGCCGAAACAGCGCCGTGCGACTTTTAGAAGTGGGTGCAGGGATTTGAAATGGAACAGTATCATGGGACAGCACTCTCAAGGGTAGGTAAATTGAAGACCAGCCACGGTGATCCCGTTTTAACATAAAAATTCACGTGATGGAAAAAAGAAGGCCAAAAAACTTCAGAGACCCGATTGAGGTTCGGATAGCCTTTTTTGGGTATGAAACAATCCGTTGACGGCTTACAGCCGTAGAACTTACTAAGACCTTTGTTTTGACTGGTTATGGCTCCCGTAACTCTAAACGAGCCAACAGTTATGGCCGTCCGAAGAATCGAAATCCACAGGGTGCAACATCAGCGGTGCAAGGTGCAACATTCGTCCAAAAAGCCAAAACAGCGCAGTGCGACTTTTAGAAGTGGGTGCAGGGATTTGAAATGGAACAGTACCATGGGACAGCACTCTCAAGGGTAGGTAAATTGAAGACCAGCCACGGTGATCCCGTTTTAACGTAAAAATTCACGTGACGGAAAAAAGAAGGCCAAAAAACTTCAGAGACCCGATTGAAGTTCGAATAGCCTTTTTTGGGTATGAAACAATCCGTTGACGGCTTACAGCCGTAGAACTTACTAAGACCTTCGTTTTGACTGGTTATGGCTCCCGTAACTCTAAACGAGCCAACAGTTATGGCCGTCCGAAGAATCGAAATCCACAGGGTGCAACATCCGCGGTGCACGGTGCAACATTCGTCCAAAAAGCCAAAACAGCGCCGCGCGACTTTTAGAAGTGGGTGCAGGGATTTGAAATGGAACAGTACCATGGTGCATCACTCTCCAGGGTAGGTAAATCGAAGACCAGCCACGGTGATCCCGTTTAAAAGTAAAAATTCACGTGACGGAAAAAAGAAGGCCAAAAAACTTCAAAGACCCGATTGAGGTTCGAATAGCCTTTTTTGGGTATGAAACAATCCGTTAACGGCTTACAGCTGTCAAAGCCGTAGAACTCACTGAGAGCTTCATTTTGACTGGTTATGGCTCCCGTAACTCTAAACGAGCCAACAGTTATGGCCGTCCGAAGAATCGATATCCACAGGGTGCAACATCCGCAGTGCAAGGTGCAACATTCGTCCAAAAAGCCAAAACAGCGTCGTGCGACTTTTAGAAGTGGGTGCAAGGATTTGAAATGGAACAGTACCATGGGACAACACTCTCAAGGGTAGGTAAATTGAAGACCAGCCACGGTGATCCCGTTTTAACGTAAAAATTCACGTGACGGAAAAAAGAAGGCCAAAAAACTTAAGTGACCCGATTGAGGTTCGGATAGCCTTTTTTGGGTATGAAACAATCCGTTGATGGCTTACAGCCATCAAAGCCGTAGAACTCACTGAGAGCTTCGTTTTGACTAGTTATGGCTCCCGTAACTCTAAACGAGCCAACAGTTATGGCCGTCGAAGAATCGATACCCACAGGGTGCAACATCCGCGGTGCAAGGTGCAACATTCGTCCAAAAAGCCAAAACAGCGCCGTGCGACTTTTAGAAGTGGGTGCAGGGATTTGAAACGGAACAGGACCTTGGTGCATCACTCTCCAGGGTAGGAAAATCGAAGACCAGCCACGGTGATCCCGTTTTAACGTAAAAATTCACGTGACGGAAAAAAGAAGGCCAAAAAACTTCAGAGACCCGATTGAGGTTCGGATAGCCTTTTTTGGGTATAATACAATTCGTTGATGGCTTACAGCCATCAAAGCTGTAGAACTCATTGAGATCTTCGTTTTGACTGGTTATGGCTCCCGTAACTCTAAACGAGCCAACAGTTATGGCCGTCCGAAGAATCGATATCCACAGGGTGCAACATCCGCGGTGCATGGTGCAACATTCATCCAAAAAGCCAAAACAGCGCCGTGCGACTTTTAGAAGTGGGTGCAGGGATTTGAAACGGAACAGGACCATGGTGCATCACTCTCCAGGGTAGGTAAATCGAAGACCAGCCACGTTGATCCCGTTTTAACGTAAAAATTCACGTGACGGAAAAAAGAAGGCCAAAAAACTTCAGAGACCCGATTGAGGTTCGGATAGCCTTTTTTGGGTATGAAACAAACCTTTGACGGCTTACAGCAGTCAAAGCCGTAGAACTCACTGAGACCTTCGTTTGGACTGGTTATGGCTCCCGTAACTCTAAACGAGCCAACAGTTATGGCCGTCCGAAGAATCGATATCCACAGGGTGCAACATCCGCAGTGCAAGGTGCAACATTCGTCCAAAAAGCCAAAACAGCGTCGTGCGACTTTTAGAAGTGGGTGCAAGGATTTGAAATGGAACAGTACCATGGGACAGCACTCTCAAGGGTAGGTAAATTGAAGACCAGCCACGGTGATCCCGTTTTAACGTAAAAATTCACGTGACGGAAAAAAGAAGGCCAAAAAACTTAAGTGACCCGATTGAGGTTCGGATAGCTTTTTTTGGGTATGAAACAATCCGTTGACGGCTTACAGCCATCAAAGCCGTAGAACTCACTGAGAGCTTCGTTTTGACTAGTTATGGCTCCCGTAACTCTAAACGAGCCAACAGTTATGGCCGTCCGAAGAATCGAAATCCACAGGGTGCAACATCAGCGGTGCAAGGTGCAACATTCGTCCAAAAAGCCAAAACAGCGCAGTGCGACTTTTAGAAGTGGGTGCAGGGATTTGAAATGGAACAGTACCATGGGACAGCACTCTCAAGGGTAGGTAAATTGAAGACCAGCCACGGTGATCCCGTTTTAACGTAAAAATTCACGTGACGGAAAAAAGAAGGCCAAAAAACTTCAGAGACCCGATTGAAGTTCGAATAGCCTTTTTTGGGTATGAAACAATCCGTTGACGGCTTACAGCCGTAGAACTTACTAAGACCTTCGTTTTGACTGGTTATGGCTCCCGTAACTCTAAACGAGCCAACAGTTATGGCCGTCCGAAGAATCGAAATCCACAGGGTGCAACATCCGCGGTGCACGGTGCAACATTCGTCCAAAAAGCCAAAACAGCGCCGCGCGACTTTTAGAAGTGGGTGCAGGGATTTGAAATGGAACAGTACCATGGTGCATCACTCTCCAGGGTAGGTAAATCGAAGACCAGCCACGGTGATCCCGTTTAAAAGTAAAAATTCACGTGACGGAAAAAAGAAGGCCAAAAAACTTCAAAGACCCGATTGAGGTTCGAATAGCCTTTTTTGGGTATGAAACAATCCGTTAACGGCTTACAGCTGTCAAAGCTGTAGAACTCACTGAGAGCTTCATTTTGACTGGTTATGGCTCCCGTAACTCTAAACGAGCCAACAGTTATGGCCGTCCGAAGAATCGATATCCACAGGGTGCAACATCCGCAGTGCAAGGTGCAACATTCGTCCAAAAAGCCAAAACAGCGTCGTGCGACTTTTAGAAGTGGGTGCAAGGATTTGAAATGGAACAGTACCATGGGACAACACTCTCAAGGGTAGGTAAATTGAAGACCAGCCACGGTGATCCCGTTTTAACGTAAAAATTCACGTGACGGAAAAAAGAAGGCCAAAAAACTTAAGTGACCCGATTGAGGTTCGGATAGCCTTTTTTGGGTATGAAACAATCCGTTGATGGCTTACAGCCATCAAAGCCGTAGAACTCACTGAGAGCTTCGTTTTGACTAGTTATGGCTCCCGTAACTCTAAACGAGCCAACAGTTATGGCCGTCGAAGAATCGATACCCACAGGGTGCAACATCCGCGGTGCAAGGTGCAACATTCGTCCAAAAAGCCAAAACAGCGCCGTGCGACTTTTAGAAGTGGGTGCAGGGATTTGAAACGGAACAGGACCTTGGTGCATCACTCTCCAGGGTAGGAAAATCGAAGACCAGCCACGGTGATCCCGTTTTAACGTAAAAATTCACGTGACGGAAAAAAGAAGGCCAAAAAACTTCAGAGACCCGATTGAGGTTCGGATAGCCTTTTTTGGGTATAATACAATTCGTTGATGGCTTACAGCCATCAAAGCTGTAGAACTCATTGAGATCTTCGTTTTGACTGGTTATGGCTCCCGTAACTCTAAACGAGCCAACAGTTATGGCCGTCCGAAGAATCGATATCCACAGGGTGCAACATCCGCGGTGCATGGTGCAACATTCATCCAAAAAGCCAAAACAGCGCCGTGCGACTTTTAGAAGTGGGTGCAGGGATTTGAAACGGAACAGGACCATGGTGCATCACTCTCCAGGGTAGGTAAATCGAAGACCAGCCACGTTGATCCCGTTTTAACGTAAAAATTCACGTGACGGAAAAAAGAAGGCCAAAAAACTTCAGAGACCCGATTGAGGTTCGGATAGCCTTTTTTGGGTATGAAACAAACCTTTGACGGCTTACAGCAGTCAAAGCCGTAGAACTCACTGAGACCTTCGTTTGGACTGGTTATGGCTCCCGTAACTCTAAACGAGCCAACAGTTATGGCCGTCCGAAGAATCGATATCCACAGGGTGCAACATCCGCAGTGCAAGGTGCAACATTCGTCCAAAAAGCCAAAACAGCGTCGTGCGACTTTTAGAAGTGGGTGCAAGGATTTGAAATGGAACAGTACCATGGGACAGCACTCTCAAGGGTAGGTAAATTGAAGACCAGCCACGGTGATCCCGTTTTAACGTAAAAATTCACGTGACGGAAAAAAGAAGGCCAAAAAACTTAAGTGACCCGATTGAGGTTCGGATAGCTTTTTTTGGGTATGAAACAATCCGTTGACGGCTTACAGCCATCAAAGCCGTAGAACTCACTGAGAGCTTCGTTTTGACTAGTTATGGCTCCCGTAACTCTAAACGAGCCAACAGTTATGGCCGTCGAAGAATCGATACCCACAGGGTGCAACATCCGCGGTGCAAGGTGCAACATTCGTCCAAAAAGCCAAAACAGCGCCGTGCGACTTTTAGAAGTGGGTGCAGGGATTTGAAACAGAACAGGACCTTGGTGCATCACTCTCCAGGGTAGGAAAATCGAAGACCAGCCACGGTGATCCCGTTTTAACGTAAAAATTCACGTGACGGAAAAAAGAAGGCCAAAAAACTTCAGAGACCCGATTGAGGTTCGGATAGCCTTTTTTGGGTATAATACAATCCGTTGATGGCTTACAGCCATCAAAGCTGTAGAACTCATTGAGATCTTCGTTTTGACTGGTTATGGCTCCCGTAACTCTAAACGAGCCAACAGTTATGGCCGTCCGAAGAATCGATATCCACAGGGTGCAACATCCGCGGTGCATGGTGCAACATTCATCCAAAAAGCCAAAACAGCGCCGTGCGACTTTTAGAAGTGGGTGCAGGGATTTGAAACGGAACAGGACCATGGTGCATCACTCTCCAGGGTAGGTAAATCGAAGACCAGCAACGTTGATCCCGTTTTAACGTAAAAATTCACGTGACGGAAAAAAGAAGGCCAAAAAACTTCAGAGACCCGATTGAGGTTCGGATAGCCTTTTTTGGGTATGAAGCAAACCTTTGATGGCTTACAACAGTCAAAGCCGTAGAACTCACTGAGACCTTCGTTTGGACTGGTTATGGCTCCCGTAACTCTAAACGAGCCAATAGTTATGGCCGTCCGAAGAATCGATATCCATAGGGTGCAACATCCGCGGTGCAAGGTGCAACATTCGTCCAAAAAGCCAAAACAGTGCCGTGCGACTTTTAGCAGTGGGTGCAGGGATTTGAAATGGAATAGTACCATGGGGCAGCACTCTCAAGGGTTGGTAAATCGAAGACCAGCCACGGTGATCCCGTTTTAACGTAAAAATTCACGTGACGGAAAAAAGAAGGCCAAAAAACTACAGAGACCCGATTGAGGTTCGGATAGCCTTTTTTGGGTATGAAACTATCTGTTGATGGCTTACAGCAGTCAAAGCCGTAGAACTCACTGAGAGCTTCATTTTGACTGGTTATGGCTCCCGTAACTCTAAACGAGCCAATAGTTATGGCCGTCCGAAGAATCGATATCCATAGGGTGCAACATCCGCGGTGCAAGGTGCAACATTCGTCCAAAAAGCCAAAACAGTGTCGTGCGACTTTTAGCAGTGGGTGCAGGGATTTGAAATGGAACAGTACCATGGGGCAGCACTCTCAAGGGTAGGTAAATCGAAGACCAGCCACGGTGATCCCGTTTTAACGTAAAAATTCACGTGACGGAAAAAAGAAGGCCAAAAAACCTCAAAGACCCGATTGAGGTTCGGATAGCCTTTTTTGGGTATGAAACAATCCGTTGACGGCTTACAGCCGTCAAAGCCATAGAACTCACTGAGACCTTCGTTTTGACTGGTTATGGCTCCCGTAACTCTAAACGAGCCAACAGTTATGGCCGTCCGGAGAATCGATATCCACAGGGTGCAACATCCGCGGTGCAAGGTGCAACGTTCGTCCAAAAAGCCAAAACAGTGCAGTGCGACTTTTAGAAGTGGGTGCAGGGATTTGAAATGGAATAGTACCATGGGGTAGCACTCTCAAGGGTAGGTAAATCGAAGACCAGCCACGGTGATCCCGTTTTAACGTAAAAATTCATGTGACGGAAAAAAGAAGGCCAAAAAACCTCAAAGACCCGATTGAGGTTCGGATAGCCTTTTTTGGGTATGAAACAATCCGTTGACGGCTTACAGCCGTCAAAGCCGTAGAACTCACTGAGACCTTCGTTTTGACTGGTTATGGCTCCCGTAACTCTAAACGAGCCAACAGTTATGGTCGTTCGAAGAATCGATATCCACAGGGTGCAACATCCACGGTGCAAGGTGCAACGTTCATCCAAAAAGCCAAAACAGCGCTGTGCGACTTTTAGAAGTGGGTGCAGGGATTTGAAACGGAATAGTCCCATGGTGCATCACTCTCCAGGGTAGGTAAATCGAAGACCAACCACGGTGATCCCGTTTTAAAGTAAAAATTCACGTGACGGAAAAAAGAAGGCCAAAAAACTTCAGAGACCCGATTGAGGTTCAGATAGCCTTTTTTGGGTATGAAACAATCCGTTGATGGCTTACAGCAGTCAAAGCTATAGAACTCACTGAGAGCTTCGTTTTGACTCGTTATGACTCCCGTAACTCTAAACGAGCCAACAGTTATGGCCGTCTGAAGAATCGATATCCACAGGGTGCAACATCCGCGGTGCAAGGAGCAACATTCGTCCAAAAAGCCAAAACAGCGCCGTGCGACTTTTAGAAGTGGGTGCAGGGATTTGAAATGGAACAGTACCATGGGATAGCACTCTCAAGGGTAGGTAAATTGAAGACCAGCCACGGTGATCCCGTTTTAACGTAAAAATTCACGTGACGGAAAAAAGAAGGCAAAAAAACCTCAAAGACCCGATTGAGGTTTGGATAGCCTTTTTTGGGTTTGAAACAATCCGTTGACGGCTTACAGCCGTCAAAGCCGTAGAACTCACTGAGAGCTTCGTTTTGACTGGTCATGGCTCCCGTAACTCTAAACGAGCCAACAGTTATGGCCGTCCGAAGAATCGAAATCCACAGGGTGCAACATCCGCGGTGCAAGGTGCAACATTCGTCCAAAAAGCCAAAACAGCGCAGTGCGACTTTTAGAAGTGGGTGCAGGGATTTGAAATGGAACAGTACCATGGGACAGCACTCTCAAGGGTAGGTAAATTGAAGACCAGCCACGGTGATCCCGTTTTAACGTAAAAATTCACGTGACGGAAAAAAGAAGGCCAAAAAACTTCAGAGACCCGATTGAAGTTCGAATAGCCTTTTTTGGGTATGAAACAATCCGTTGACGGCTTACAGCCGTAGAACTTACTAAGACCTTCGTTTTGACTGGTTATGGCTCCCGTAACTCTAAACGAGCCAACAGTTATGGCCGTCCGAAGAATCGAAATCCACAGGGTGCAACATCCGCGGTGCACGGTGCAACATTCGTCCAAAAAGCCAAAACAGCGCCGTGCGACTTTTAGAAGTGGGTGCAGGGATTTGAAATGGAACAGTACCATGGTGCATCACTCTCCAGGGTAGGTAAATCGAAGATCAGCCATGGTGATCCCGTTTAAAAGTAAAAATTCACGTGACGGAAAAAAGAAGGCCAAAAAACTTCAAAGACCCGATTGAGGTTCGAATAGCCTTTTTTGGGTATGAAACAATCCGTTAACGGCTTACAGCTGTCAAAGCCGTAGAACTCACTGAGAGCTTCATTTTGACTGGTTATGGCTCCCGTAACTCTAAACGAGCCAACAGTTATGGCCGTCCGAAGAATCGATATCCACAGGGTGCAACATCCGCAGTGCAAGGTGCAACATTCGTCCAAAAAGCCAAAACAGCGTCGTGCGACTTTTAGAAGTGGGTGCAAGGATTTGAAATGGAACAGTACCATGGGACAGCACTCTCAAGGGTAGGTAAATTGAAGACCAGCCACGGTGATCCCGTTTTAACGTAAAAATTCACGTGACGGAAAAAAGAAGGCCAAAAAACTTAAGTGACCCGATTGAGGTTCGGATAGCCTTTTTTGGGTATGAAACAATCCGTTGATGGCTTACAGCCATCAAAGCCGTAGAACTCACTGAGAGCTTCGTTTTGACTAGTTATGGCTCCCGTAACTCTAAACGAGCCAACAGTTATGGCCGTCGAAGAATCGATACCCACATGGTGCAACATCCGCGGTGCAAGGTGCAACATTCGTCCAAAAAGCCAAAACAGCGCCGTGCGACTTTTAGAAGTGGGTGCAGGGATTTGAAACGGAACAGGACCTTGGTGCATCACTCTCCAGGGTAGGAAAATCGAAGACCAGCCACGGTGATCCCGTTTTAACGTAAAAATTCACGTGACGGAAAAAAGAAGGCCAAAAAACTTCAGAGACCCGATTGAGGTTCGGATAGCCTTTTTTGGGTATAATACAATCCGTTGATGGCTTATAGCCATCAAAGCTGTAGAACTCATTGAGATCTTCGTTTTGACTGGTTATGGCTCCCGTAACTCTAAACGAGCCAACAGTTATGGCCGTCCGAAGAATCGATATCCACAGGGTGCAACATCCGCGGTGCATGGTGCAACATTCATCCAAAAAGCCAAAACAGCGCCGTGCGACTTTTAGAAGTGGGTGCAGGGATTTGAAACGGAACAGGACCATGGTGCATCACTCTCCAGGGTAGGTAAATCGAAGACCAGCCACGTTGATCCCGTTTTAACGTAAAAATTCACGTGACGGAAAAAAGAAGGCCAAAAAACTTCAGAGACCCGATTGAGGTTCGGATAGCCTTTTTTGGGTATGAAACAAACCTTTGACGGCTTACAGCAGTCAAAGCCGTAGAACTCACTGAGACCTTCGTTTGGACTGGTTATGGCTCCCGTAACTCTAAACGAGCCAACAGTTATGGCCGTCCGAAGAATCGATATCCACAGGGTGCAACATCCGCAGTGCAAGGTGCAACATTCGTCCAAAAAGCCAAAACAGCGTCGTGCGACTTTTAGAAGTGGGTGCAAGGATTTGAAATGGAACAGTACCATGGGACAAAACTCTCAAGGGTAGGTAAATTGAAGACCAGCCACGGTGATCCCGTTTTAACGTAAAAATTCACGTGACGGAAAAAAGAAGGCCAAAAAACTTAAGTGACCCGATTGAGGTTCGGATAGCCTTTTTTGGGTATGAAACAATCCGTTGACGGCTTACAGCCATCAAAGCCGTAGAACTCACTGAGAGCTTCGTTTTGACTAGTTATGGCTCCCGTAACTCTAAACGAGCCAACAGTTATGGCCGTCGAAGAATCGATACCCACAGGGTGCAACATCCGCGGTGCAAGGTGCAACATTCGTCCAAAAAGCCAAAACAGCACCGTGCGACTTTTAGAAGTGGGTGCAGGGATTTGAAACGGAACAGGACCTTGGTGCATCACTCTCCAGGGTAGGAAAATCGAAGACCAGCCACGGTGATCCCGTTTTAACGTAAAAATTCACGTGATGGAAAAAAGAAGGCCAAAAAACTTCAAAGACCCGATTGAGGTTCGGATAGCCTTTTTTGGGTATAATACAATCCGTTGATGGCTTACAGCCATCAAAGCTGTAGAACTCATTGAGATCTTCGTTTTGACTGGTTATGGCTCCCGTAACTCTAAACGAGCCAACAGTTATGGCCGTCCGAAGAATCGATATCCATAGGGTGCAACATCCGCGGTGCATGGTGCAACATTCATCCAAAAAGCCAAAACAGCGCCGTGCGACTTTTAGAAGTGGGTGCAGGGATTTGAAACGGAACAGGACCATGGTGCATCACTCTCCAGGGTAGGTAAATCGAAGACCAGCAACGTTGATCCCGTTTTAACGTAAAAATTCACGTGACGGAAAAAAGAAGGCCAAAAAACTTCAGAGACCCGATTGAGGTTCGGATAACCTTTTTTGGGTATGAAGCAAACCTTTGACGGCTTACAACAGTCAAAGCCGTAGAACTCACTGAGACCTTCGTTTGGACTGGTTATGGCTCCCGTAACTCTAAACGAGCCAATAGTTATGGCCGTCCGAAGAATCGATATCCATAGGGTGCAACATCCGCGGTGCAAGGTGCAACATTCGTCCAAAAAGCCAAAACAGTGCCGTGCGACTTTTAGCAGTGGGTGCAGGGATTTGAAATGGAATAGTACCATGGGGCAGCACTCTCAAGGGTTGGTAAATCGAAGACCAGCCACGGTGATCCCGTTTTAACGTAAAAATTCACGTGACGGAAAAAAGAAGGCCAAAAAACTACAGAGACCCGATTGAGGTTCGGATAGCCTTTTTTGGGTATGAAACTATCTGTTGATGGCTTACAGCAGTCAAAGCCGTAGAACTCACTGAGAGCTTCATTTTGACTGGTTATGGCTCCCGTAACTCTAAACGAGCCAATAGTTATGGCCGTCCGAAGAATCGATATCCATAGGGTGCAACTTCCGTGGTGCAAGGTGCAACATTCGTCCAAAAAGCCAAAACAGTGCCGTGCGACTTTTAGCAGTGGGTGCAGGGATTTGAAATGGAACAGTACCATGGGGCAGCACTCTCAAGGGTAGGTAAATCGAAGACCAGCCACGGTGATCCCGTTTTAACGTAAAAATTCACGTGACGGAAAAAAGAAGGCTAAAAAACTACAGAGACCCGATTGAGGTTCGGATAGCCTTTTTTGGGTATGAAACTATCTGTTGATGGCTTACAGCTATCAAAGCCGTAGAACTCACTGAGAGCTTCATTTTGACTGGTTATGGCTCCCGTAACTCTAAACGAGCCAACAGTTATGGCCGTCCGAAGAATCGACATCCACAGGGTGAAACATCCGCGGTGCAAGGTGCAACATTCGTCCAAAAAGCCAAAACAGTGCAGTGCGACTTTTAGAAGTGGGTGCAGGGATTTGAAATGGAACAGTACCATGGTGCAACACTCTCAAGGGTAGGTAAATCGAAGACCAGCCACGGTGATCCCGTTTTAACGTAAAAATTCACGTGACGGAAAAAAGAAGGCCAAAAAACCTCAAAGACCCGATTGAGGTTCGGATAGCCTTTTTTGGGTATGAAACAATCCGTTGACGGCTTACAGCCGTCAAAGCCATAGAACTCACTGAGACCTTCGTTTTGACTGGTTATGGCTCCCGTAACTCTAAACGAGCCAATAGTTATGGCCGTCCGGAGAATCGATATCCACAGGGTGCAACATCCGCGGTGCAAGGTGCAACGTTCGTCCAAAAAGCCAAAACAGTGCAGTGCAACTTTTAGAAGTGGGTGTAGGGATTTGAAATGGAACAGTACCATGGGGTAGCACTCTCAAGGGTAGGTAAATCGAAGACCAGCCACGGTGATCCCGTTTTAACGTAAAAATTCATGTGACGGAAAAAAGAAGGCCAAAAAACCTCAAAGACCCGATTGAGGTTCGGATAGCCTTTTTTGGGTATGAAACAATTCGTTGACGGCTTACAGCCGTCAAAGCCGTAGAACTCACTGAGACCTTCGTTTTGACTGGTTATGGCTCCCGTAACTCTAAACGAGCCAACAGTTATGGCCGTTCGAAGAATCGATATCCACAGGGTGCAACATCCGCGGTGCAAGGTGCAACGTTCATCCAAAAAGCCAAAACAGCGCTGTGCGACTTTTAGAAGTGGGTGCAGGGATTTGAAACGGAATAGTCCCATGGTGCATCACTCTCCAGGGTAGGTAAATCGAAGACCAACCACGGTGATCCCGTTTTAAAGTAAAAATTCACGTGACGGAAAAAAGAAGGCCAAAAAACTTCAGAGACCCGATTGAGGTTCAGATAGCCTTTTTTGGGTATGAAACAATCCGTTGATGGCTTACAGCAGTCAAAGCTGTAGAACTCACTGAGAGCTTCGTTTTGACTCGTTATGACTCCCGTAACTCTAAACGAGCCAACAGTTATGGCCGTCCGAAGAATCGATATCCACAGGGTGCAACATCCGCGGTGCAAGGAGCAACATTCGTCCAAAAAGCCAAAACAGCGCCGTGCGACTTTTAGAAGTGGGTGCAGGGATTTGAAATGGAACAGTACCATGGGACAGCACTCTCAAGGGTAGGTAAATTGAAGACCAGCCACGGTGATCCCGTTTTAACGTAAAAATTCACGTGACGGAAAAAAGAAGGCAAAAAAACTTCAAAGACCCGATTGAGGTTTGGATAGCCTTTTTTGGGTTTGAAACAATCCGTTGACGGCTTACAGCCGTCAAAGCCGTAGAACTCACTGAGAGCTTCGTTTTGACTGGTCATGGCTCCCGTAACTCTAAACGAGTCAACAGTTATGGCCGTCCGAAGAATCGATATCCACAAGGTGCAACATCCGCGGTGCAAGGTGCAACATTCGTCCAAAAAGCCAAAACAGCGCCGTGCGACTTTTAGAAGTGGGTGCAGGGATTTGAAACGGAACAGGACCATGGTGCATCACTCTCCAGGGTCGGAAAATCGAAGACCAGCCACGGTGATCCCGTTTTAACGTAAAAATTCACGTGACGGAAAAAAGAAGGCCAAAAAACTTCAGAGACCCGATTGAGTTTCGGATAGCCTTTTTTGGGTATGAAACAATCCGTTGATGGCTTACAGTTGTCAAAGCCGTAGAACTCACTGAGACCTTCGTTTTGACTGGTTATGGCTCCTGTTATCCCGCCTTTTGGCAAGGCCGTGACACCAAGGACTTAACTAGAAACCGGTGACAGATCGTCTTGAAGACAAGCTACGCGCAAGGATCGCTATGAATATCGATGGAATTTGTTCTAGTCCGGATCGGGCTACAATTGATAAGGCACGTCAAGCAAAGCCATGGGAACCAACGATTCAAGTTTCAAGTCAATCCGAGTTCGTATGACCAAGTTATCGTTGATGAAAAATGGAGTAAATGGCCTAAGTTCGAATCCATAGGCCGAGCCTATGGTTCGAATCCATCAACATAGGTTTACCCCGAATCGATCGCTATTTCATTAGTTCGTATCCATCAGAAGATAGCATGGTTCGAATCCATCTGAAGTAGCCTTAGGTTCGAATCCCTCGAGAGGAGGAGCTTCGAAACTACGAAGCATAACCCTTCTTCGAATCAATCAGAGCAAACCCTGTCTTCGAAACCATCAAGTTCGCCCCTGTTCGAATCCATCGAAATTCTACACCTCGAATCCATAAAGAGAAGGAGCCTCGAGTCCACGGAGCATAGCCTTGATTCGAATCCAAGAAGAGTACCTAGTTTCGACTCCACCAAGCGTGTCCTCACTTCGAACCTAACAAGGTAGGAGACCTTCGAATCCGTACATTTAAGGATGCTTCGACTCCATTGCCTCGAATCCACCAGTCATAACAGCTGAAACCATGGATTCGACCCTGTCAACCCGGAGTGAAAAGCGGCTCGATGCGAGAAACACCCGAGCCACGTCACCAAGCACATGCTCAGACGATCGATTCGACCCTATCGAGTCGAAGGGATCGATTCGAAGCAAGGATGTTCATCTGAAGTGCAAACTTGAATCGATCATAACTCGAGATCCACAAGTCCAAATGCAATGAAATTCTCACAGAAGCTCAAACACATGATGAAGAATGTTCACACCAAATTTCAACTCGATTGGACACTTTCTTGATCGATTCAAACCAAGGGTCGAATCGATCCCAAAGTGGGCCCGGTTCTCCAGATTTCGGCCATGTGGCCCCCTCATGTACCAGAACTGGTCTCCCCGGATTTTAGGCGAAATATCAGCCTCCCACACCTATAAATAGAGCCCCTTGACATTCAGATAAGGGGTCGGACAATTCTAAGTACTAAAGAGCGCCTAGATTCTGCCAGATTTACTCCAGAACACCACTGCTGCTTTAGATTGAGACTTAGCATATAATTTCAGTTGTATT